>OY720208.1:0-2713992 GCA_963082605.1 Rhodophaea formosa
GAGGTCCCCGACAACAAGCACGGGGTGAGGATGGCTCCTGAGCACGAGCGCCTCGACTTCGGCTAGGAATGCCTCAAACTCGCAAAGTGGCCGGTTGGGAGAGAAATACACCCCAACCACAACTATGCCACCAAGCAGAGCTGAGACAAATCCATGACCGCGAAAACAACCTGACGGAGGCGAAGTGTTCGCCGAAGACATGATTGCCACATGGCCCTCCAGATCCGACACCCAGTTTTCTCTGGGTGGAACGAAGTACGGCTCCACCACCACCGTAACATCAATCAACCACTGTGCCACGCTCTGGCAGAGAAGATCCTGTGCTCTGGCACAGTGGTTGATGTTCGCCTCGAGCACTTTTAGGGCCATATCAATCCTGGATTGGCCCCGTTTCCATCGTATCGGCGTCAATATGTGACGCCGGTTGGGCAGGTTGCGCCTGAGCCGTAGCCACAGCCGCAACACGCCTTCTCTTTTTACCAGGCCGGGATGATGGACAAGCCTTGCTCCCGACTCTGTGACCCGCTGGTTTACCCTGTTCAGCACAGAGAGCGCAGTTGGGGTTGGCTCTGCAAGTGGCAGCTTTATGGCCTGGGACTCCGCATCGGTAGCACAGCTGGCTACGGTCGGTCTCAGAGGTGCACGTCTGGCTGACGTGCCCTACTTCCAAGCACCGGTAACAATACTGGGTTTTGGTCGGCAGCAGTTTGACCTGCGCCGACACCCAGCCAACCAGAAGCCGCGTGCCACTGGCAGTAAGCCTTTTGGCAGCCGCGACAGGGCACCGCACCCATACTCCTCTAGTGCCGGAGTGATCCTCTTTTATTTCGCCAGTCTTTATGTCAGTCTCGGCACACTGGCCCACGCGTGCGACAGCTGTGCGGACATCGCCGGATGTTGCCGAGTCACATAGCCCCAGTACACGCAATTCCGCACACTTTTGGGGCCTGGACACATTTATGATTTCAGGGTCCAGTGCCTCCCTCAACTTCTCGGCAAGCGAGTTCGCCTTTTGGTCTCTGTCAGCGCCAGAGACTTCAAGGATGCGAGCCCCTGTTGCTGCCTTTTTTATCCTTAGGCTAGGAATGCCCAGTGCATTGGGGTCCACACTCTCCTGGGCCTGCTTTAGGACCCAGGCATAAGAGATGCCTCGCTTCTCTGCATCTGGGTTGATTTTGAGCTGGACCGCAGCCGAGCGAGGTGGCCGTAGCTTGGGCTGTTGAGCCCGCTGCTGCACTTTTTGTTGGGCCGGCCGTACGTGAGGTGCGGTGGGACCTGTGCTCTTTTTTAAGGTAGCTGCCTTGTTTTTCCGTCCTTTTTTGGCCACTGTGGACCAAGTCTCTGTCATGGTTGGAGGGGCGGGGGGCAGCGGGCGTGATGCCGACGCTGTTACTGGTGCCGCCACTCCAGAGGTTACAGCTTTGGTAACCTTACTTTTCCCCTTTCCTTTTCCTTTCCCCTTAGGGTCAAGTTCCAGGCCACGGGTCTGGGACGATGCAGCCGCCGTCTCGTCCGTACTTGGCGCGCAGGACGGTGGTGGCTGTGCTCTATCCGCCGCCAAAGGTGGTCTCATTCTGGGCTCTGGCAAGAGCCTGCTCTGGATACCGTCGAACCGAGCATTGATCATCGGTCCAACGGTACGCATTATTATAGCCGCCAGTGCTTCGTGCTCTTCCGGGGTGGCTGAGATCGCCGAAGAATGTGACGGGGCCTGAGTCTTGCTTATTTGGGCCCGCAACTCAGCCATTTCCCTTTCGAGTGCCGATACCTTATTCTGCAGGCTTTGATTGCTGGCCTGCAACAGCTCCGTCTCCTCTGCTATGGATCTGCTTTGCAGAGCACAGACAGCCTCCTCAATGTTTTTGGAGGCGTCTTTCAGACTCCTCACAAAAGTGCCTTTCAGATGGCCCGATTTAGCCGCGACCATCCTTACTACCGCCAGGCTGGACATAACTTGCTCTCGCAGGTCCACAGCCGATTTTTCAATTTCACCAGAATCAGTCCCGCTGGTGACACGCTTAGCCTCAGCTTGACGCGCCAGTTCGGCAACGTCAGCTTCGGCCTCCGCTACGGCTGATTCCCGCTGTGACTTGCGGTAAATCGCGTCTGGGCGGGGAAGAGCCACTTTGTTGCTCGCAGGACGAGCTCTGCCTCGACTTGCCGTCGACACCTTGGCGGCTGACATCATTTCGTCCACTATCTCAGGGTTGTCCAGCGACGCCTCCCATGTGCGCTTCTTTTTGGCCCATAACCGCGCCATTTGTTTGCCGTCTAAGGCAACATCCACCAACGAGCCTTCAGAGTCAGTGTCAGAGACATTGTCTGGACTCTCGAACAGTTTCGGCGACTCATTGCGGGAGCTGCCTCGACTACCGCTTAAGACTTGCCGGTTGTCGCTGCCCGACTCGTCTTTACGACCTTCTCGGTCCACACTTTCCGGACCTTCGCAGTCCACCTCCAAACTTAAAAAAGAGTTTTTATTTGTGTTTAAATCCATATGATTCCCACGAGTATGGGGGAAATAAAAGGTCGACCCGGGCGGTGCCCCCTGCACCCGGGCAAGCCTATGGGGTAACCCACCGAGGGGTCGGCCGGTGCCTCGGCGGGGGAAACGCTAAAGGTTGACTTACCTCTCAACCATGCATCCCATCGCGGCGCTTCCAATGCTTAGGATTGAGGGTAATTTTTTATAGAGGTTGTCTTCCTCGCGGGCCGGGCGGTTAAGCCAAGCCCCTCGGTCCCATAGGAAAACCCACTGGGATTACGATTTCGACTATTTGCCCAGTTTCCTGGGCCAGTCCTCTACCACTGCCAGCTGAAATCAGCCGACAGTCCCCAAAAGAGCGAAGGTCCATTAAGGACCCCGCTTTCCCCCCATACGCACATCTACACAGGGTCTGAAAGCAGACCTGTGAGAGTGGAATCGGCAGGATATCAGACAACAACCAATAAGACCCCGCATATCGGAGAGTTATTGGCTGCCGCCCAGGGTGCACCGTCCCGAATCCCTTGTCAGCCCGTCGCTCACACCAGATCAAAGATCAAATGTGAGAAACAAAGCCTTCAAGGGACCAGGCACTCGAGGAGGTTTCCTGCCCTTAGCACCCCAACCTAACCTAACCTAACCTAACCTAACCTAACCTAACCTAACCTAACCTAACCTAACCTAACCTAACCTAACCTAACCTAACCTAACCTAACCTAACCTAACCTAACCTAACCTAACCTAACCTAACCTAACCTAACCTAACCTAACCTAACCTAACCTAACCTAACCTAACCTAACCTAACCTAACCTAACCTAACCTAACCTAACCTAACCTAAACTCCGCGGTGTCAACTCGTCCGCAATTTGCCGGGTCGTGGGCTATTCTCGCTCCACAACCCGGCGCGGCGGCCGCTTTTCCAGCGGCCTCTTCACGGCCGGTCTAGTCCCCCTCGACTGAGAGGGAGAAGAGCGGCCAGCGGGGCGACCCGTCGGTCTTCATTTCTACCCGCTAAGGCGAGGCGCGCGTTGACGACCCAACGCGCCTCCAGCCTTGGGCCATGATTGTCGAGTGACGTCCCGTAATCGTCACCCGACTGGCCCGTGTTATTGGGGCGGCAGGTGCAGGCCGTAAGCCCGCTGTCTGCGCCCTAGGCGCCGGCGGCGGATGGCCAGGGTGGTTGTGTCCTCCCTGTCTCTCTCCGCCGCCTCTTTGCGGAGCATCACTTGCTCCGCAAAGGCCTGCACCGCTGTCCACGACGTCTCACTGTCGACCATGCATTTGATCACGGTCGGCAGCGAGAGGTCGTCCCCCACGACCGCGCGTAACTCCGCGCGGTCCACCGCCCAGGCTGGGCAGTCTTCAAGTGTGTGCTGGGCGTCCTCGTCCTGGCATCCGTCGCAATGGTGGCAAACAGCAGACGGCTCCCGACCCGCTATGCGACACAGATACCCACCGAAGCATCCATGCCCGGAGAGTATCTGTGTCAAGCGGAATGTCAGGGCACCGTGCTGCCTTGCCAACCATTGGCCTAAGACTGGACGGACCGCCAAGACGGTCCTACGCCCAGCAGTGGGCTGCTCCAGCCTCTGGCTCCACTCTTCGATGGTGCGCTGACACAGCTCATTGCGGCGTCCTGCGACCTCCCTGGGTGCCGGTCGGTGACCCCGGGCCTGTGCCTCCTCGCGCCATGTGAATAAGGACGCGAGGATCCCGGCTTCTAGGTCCCAGGGTATACTACCGGCCAGCACGCACGCTGCATCACAGGAGATCGTGCGATATCCCCTGGCAGCCCTGGTCGCCATCACCCTCTGCGGTCTGCGCAAGAGGGCGATATTTTGGCGACTTAGGGCCTCTGCCCAAACGGGGGCGCCATAAAGGGCCATGGATCGCACGACCCCCATGTACAAGCGTCTGCAGGACGCTTCCGGACCACCTAGGTTCGGAAGGAGCCGTGTCAACGCACCAGCCGCCGCCATCAAACGCGGCACCATCGCCGCAAAGTGGGCGCCGAAGTTCCATCGGCCATCAAGGACGATGCCTAGGTACCGCATCGTCGGCTTGATGGCGATTTCCACACCGCCAACCATCAGGCTGGAGTCGGGGGGAGGCCCCCTCCGAGGACCATGAAAACAAAGGGCCTCGGATTTGTGGAGAGCCACCTCCAGACCCAGCTGGCGGATTCGGCGCACCACTTGCGCCACTCCCGCAGTGGCACGCAATGACGCCTCACGGTACGTTGCACCGCGGGCGGCCACGAGTGTGTCATCGGCGTAACACACGACCGAGACTCCCGGAAGATTGGCCGCCCGCAGCACCCAATCGTAGCCGATGTTCCACAGGAGCGGTCCTAAGACAGATCCCTGTGGAACACCGCGCGTCATTGCGCACTCTTTCCATCCATCCCGAGCAGGGAAAACTATGCTCCTGTGCGAGAGGTAGTCCTGGATGACCCGACGCAGGTAGGACGGCACCCCGTGATAACGAAGTGCCTCCAGAATGCAAGGCCAGGGGAGGGAGTTAAAGGCGTTGGCGATGTCAAGAGACACCACCACGACCACCTCACCCTGGCAGACCGCATCCTGCGCCATGGACTTCACTCTCAGCACGGCGTGGATTGTCGACCTTTTCCGGCGGAACCCGTACTGGCAATCCGCGAGATTTGGTCCAACTCGTTCGAGGTGCTCGACAAGGCGGTCAGCAGTGACTCTTTCCAGCAATTTGCCAGCCTCATCGAGCACAACGAGTGGACAGAAGCCAGACGGAGAATCCGCCGGTCGTCCTTCCTTCCTGAGCAGGACTAAGCGTCCTGCTTTCCACGCCTTGGGAAACCTTCCCTGCTCGAGACAGGAGTTCAAAAGCCCCCTCAGTCGCTCCTCCAGGGATTCCGCGCTGTCCAGAGCAAGGACCAACGCCCGTCCCGGAACACCATCAGGACCCGGGGCGGTATTCTTGGCGCGCAATCTTTTTACAGCAGCGCCAAACTCGTCCCGGGTTATTTCCGGGATTTCCTCCCGGTCCTCACTCCTAGCCTCCTCTGGAGGAGCCATGCTGGGGGGCTGAATTGCCACTCCCTGCGGGAATAGAGTGGCAATTACCTCCTCGAGGAACTGCGGCTCTAGACTCTGCGTCAGGGGGACGCCATAGGGCCGGATCTTTTTACGGACCAGCCGATACGGGCGCCCCCATGGATCGCGGTCCAATGTGGCCAGCAGTTCCTCCCTTGCCGCTTCTTTCGCGGCAGCAATCGCCGTCTTCAGGGAGTCCTTCGCCTCCAACAGTGCCGCTAGCAAGGCGGCCTCTTCACCATTATCCCGGCGCCGTCTCCTTCGGTATCGGGCGTACTGGCGTCGCGCTTCGGAGCAGGCTTCTCTAAGTTCCGAGAGAGCCGGCGACCACCAGTACACCCACCTTCTGGGAGGACGAGTACTGGCCCGGGGCATCGACGCGTCACAGACAGCGGTCATTGCACCCCGGAACCACTCGGTCTCGTCCTCTACCACCACACTAACCGGCGCGCGGGACCAGCCTTGCAGGATGGCCGCCTCGTGCAGCAACTCCTTGTCGAGGCGCTTTAACTGCCACCGTGGGCCGACCTCGTTCGGGGCCCAGTCCGGGCTGCTCGGAGCGACCGAGGACGTGGAGAGATCGAACCGCACATAGCGGTGATCTGAGATATTCTCCACGTCCTCCAACACACTCCAGCTCCGAACCACACGGCGTGCTACAGAAGGGCTCGCGAAGGCAACGTCCACTATGGACGAGCCCTGCGGCCGCACGCACGTGGGCACCGAGCCCCGATTCAACACCGTCAGCCCGACGGAGATGAGCCATTCAACAACAACCTCGCCCCGTAACCGCCGAGGGTCTCCCCGGCGGAAAGTAGCGGGACATCCCCACGCCGTTGACTCGGCGTTGAGATCCCCAGCGACCAGGACGGGGCGAGGGTGGCTCCTGTGAATAAGCGCCTCGAGTTCGGCCATGAATGCCTCGAACTCACTGAGCGGACGGTTGGGCGAGAAATAAACCCCGACCACAACTAAGTCGCCCAGCTGAGCCGAGACCATTCCATGGCCACGCACGACATATGTTGGAGGCGAAGAACTCGCCGAAGACACGATCGCGACCGACCCATCCAGGTCCCCCAGCCAATTTTCATTGTCAGGGGGGACAAAGTACGGCTCTGCGACCACCGTTACGTCTATCAACCACTGCGCCATGCTCTGGGACAGCAGGTCCTGAGCTCTGGCACAGTGGTTGATGTTCGCCAGGAGAAACTTCAGGGCCATATTTATGTGACGGCCCCTGTCTCCATCTCCTCGGTGGCCGCATGAGCCGTGCGGGTAGGTTGTGTCTGGGCCGTAGCCGCGGACACAACCCGCCCCCTTCCTTTCTTTCTGCGCGCACTCGGGCATGCCGCACTCCCGACTCGGTGTCCCGCTGGCTTGCCAACGCCAGCGCACAACACGCAGCTGGCGGACGCAGCACTACACTGGGCGGCCCTATGGCCCGGTTTCCCGCAGCGGTAGCAGAGCGAGCTCCTGTCTACCCCTGCAGTGCATCGCTGACTGACGTGACCTATCTCGAGGCAGCGATAGCACTGCATAGGCTTGTTCGGCAGCAGTTTTACTTGCGCCGATGCCCATCCGACCAGGAGTCGCCTGCCATCAGTCAGCCGTTTGGCCGCCGCGACGGGACACCTTACCCAGGCTGTACGAGTGCCGGCGTGATCTTCACGGATTTCTCCTACTCTCACGTCGGCCTCGGGACACTCACCAACCCGGGCGATTGCAGCACGCACTAGGTCGGGAGTCGCTGAATCGCACAGCCCGAGGACGCGCACTTCAGCACATTTTTTGGGGCGAGACACCTCCACAATGAGTGGGTCCATAGCCTCTCTCAGTTTGGCAGCAAAGGCATCGGCCTTGCCGTCCCTGTCCGCGCCCGTAATTTCAATTAAGCGGGCGCCGGTTGCCGCTCGTTTTAGTTTGACACCAGAGATGCCCAACTCTCCGATGTCCACCCGCTGCTGGGCCATTGCCATGACCTCCGCATATGTCGTACCCCGCTTTTCGGCATCGGGCTGTATTTTTAAAATTACAGCCGCCGAGCGCGGGGGACGCAATTTGGGCAGAGGCTTCTGCTTTGGCCCGGTCGGGGCACGAGCGGCCTGAGGGCCGGCAGGGCCCGAAGGTGCCTTCTTTTTAGCGCCCCGCTTCGCCACCTCCGACCAACTCACTTCCATGGAGGCGGGGGCAGGTGGCAGCGCACGAGGGGCGGGATGGGACGCGGGCTTGGCGCTCGCCATCGCCTTTGGGGTCTCCTTGCCGACAGGCTTCCCGGGAGCCGGTGCCTTGCCAGCAGACCGCACCGGTGCAGGCAGAACCGGAGCCGAAGATGTTGATGGCTCCGGCTCAACCAGCGGGGGAGCGTTAGCTCTCACCTTCTTTTTATTTTTGCCTTTTTTGCCCCCCTTTTTGGCCTGAGTGGGCTCAGGGTTGGGCTGAGGCGGAGTCTTGCGCCACTGGGCGGTTTTGCTTACCGCCACAGCAGGAAGAGGCTCCTCGTCGGAATCGGTGTCAGACACCATGTCCCGCACCGCTGCTGCTACGCTTGCAATATGCCGATCGACGGCCAGCGGAGGTCGCCGTTTGGGCTCCGGCAGGAGGCGGCCCTGTAGGCCCTCAAATCGGGCGTTGAGGACAGGGCCAATGGTATCCAGGATAAGACGCTTTTGCGCCTCATCAGCCTCCTGCCGAGTCTCAGTCACCGCTGGTGCAGGACAAGTGGACCGCTCCACCGCAGCCCGCAGCTCCACCATCTCGCGCTCAAGCGCCGCCACTTTAGCCTCCAGGCGTCTGTTCACAGCCTGGAGCCGTTCTGTCTCCTCAGAGGCAGTCCTGTCACCGAGTGCCACCACGACTTCTTCAATTGAGGCGGCCGCCTCCTTGAGCCCCTTCACAAAGGTGCCCTTCAGGTTACCCGAACTAGTGGCAATTTGCCTAATCACCTTAAGATTGGCATCAGCCTGTTCCCTCAGGGCACACGCTAAGTTGCCTTCATCTGGCGGGATTGCCGCTTCCGTCACCTTTTTTGCCGCAGCACGCTTTGATAAGTCGGTGATGTGCTTCTCAGCCTCATCACGACGTGCTGCTGCCAACTGTCTCCTAGCTGCGGCCGACACGGGAGCCGCCTTTGGGCGGCCACCCTTGTTCTTGGGCGGCCGAGCTCGCAATTTTATTGCCGCTTCTGAATCCGAACCAGAGTTCGGATTGTGTTGCCTTTTGCGGCGCGTCTTACCGGGACAACTATCCTCGCTCACCCAGGACCCGGTGTCCGAAAGGGAGCCAGCATCTTGCTGCGACGTCGGTTGAAGAGGAGGACTTGCGTCCTCAAGGCGTTTCTTGCCCCCCCCAGAAACGATGGGGCAGCCCACGTCCAAAGACGTGGAGAGGGATTCTCCGGCCTTGCCGGTACCCTCCTGGGGTAATTCTATTTGAGAACTCGCCATTTCATGTTGTCCTTTGGAGGGTGAGGTCCCTGTGGGTTGGCGCTTTTCGATGGGATTCCCTCCCATACTCATCCCTTGGGCACGCCAGACCTTCAGGATACGGGTTATTATTTAAAGAGGTTGTCTTCCTCGCGGGCCGGGCGGTTAAGCCAAGCCCCTCGGTCCCAAAGGAAGATCCTATGGGATTACGAGATCGACCGATATGCCCGGTTTCCCAGGCCGGCCCTCGGCCGCTGCTAGCTGCCAAGCCTGCAGCAGCCACGGCGAGCAGGAGATATCCCGCTTTCGCCCCACGCACGTCTGCACAGCTCTGGAAGCAGAGCGGTGAGAGCGCGTCTCGGCAGGATATTCGACCAACGTCTCCTACCTGGTTCCTCTTAGCTTCACCGCTAAACTGCGGCTACTGAGCCCCCCCATCACGACAAGATGGGAACCAATCGGGGGGGAACCTAACCTAACCTAACCTAACCTAACCTAACCTAACCTAACCTAACCTAACCTAACCTAACCTAACCTAACCTAACCTAACCTAACCAGTCTCGCTGCGCCAGGCGACCCGTACGCGCACTGCCCGCAACGCTCCGCGCTCGAAAAAATCAAGTTTCGTAGCAAATTTTTGTAAAAAATTCGTATCTTCGGAACGGAAGCTCCTACAGCCTTCAAATTTATACTTAAAAGTGCGCGCTTAAATTCTCTACAGAGACAGTGTTGTGTCAAGTACTTAGAATTTTTCTAAGCATTTTTAAAACTCAAAAAAGTGTCGAACTTATAGGACTTTACGCGGGAAAAAATTCGTATTAAAATCACCTGGCTCCGCATAGACACAAACTTTATATCAAAACGTTCTCCAGACCCTAGCGCATCTGGTGATATAAAAATCTTTTATAAAAATTTAGAATTGGAGCTCTGGTGGCCGTCAAAAAATCAAAATTTTCAATAAGTAAACTTTAAAATCGATTTTCTCCAAAACAAGATCGACGACCCCAGGACTTTCAAGTGCAGTTCGGTGTGTTCTGGTCTTCTGCACACCTGGACACAGCTTCCGGGATTTGTTGGGTGCGCATCGAGGCACCAGGGCCGAAAATCGGTTTCGGCCAATCACCGATTTTCGCCCAATTGCGGACAAACCCGGGTGCGGGCGCTTGTGGTGGTAGCACCACCTGATGCGCCCCAAGAAGACGCGTCTGGAAACCCCAAGACCAAGTTCCTAGGTGGAGCCGTTTGGGAGCAGCGACCAGTTTTGTTGCAAAAAACCAACTTCAAGCGACTTTGGACCCTCCCACGCACGAAAACTGAAGAACCAGGAACACATCTTATAGATAACTTTCAGGTACATCTTATCTCCAGTACGTGTGCCGAATTTGACATTTTTAGAATCAATACTTTTGAAGTTATAGCATTTCTACCAAAATTCATCAAATTTTTCGGCCCGGTTTACGTAAGTTGAAACCCAAAATTTTCGTCCAAAATTCGCGGTTTTTCGGCCAACTAACCCCTAACGTTCAAAATTTAGGCATAAAAAATAGGTTCTGTGCAGTTTTCAAAATTTTTCGACTGTAAACCGCGGAGATATAGGGACATCAAATTCGGCAAAGTACTGGAAATTTGAAGTACAGTTTTGACCCCTTTCCCGTACGGGAAACGTTAGGGAAACCTATTTAGGTAGCATAATTAGGCCTGTACTTAAATATTTTAATGAGTTATTAAATCAAAATACATTGGAAATCCCGAAATTAAAAGTCAACAAAATCGCGCCATCTATTGGTAGGAGTAGGAACTACATATATGAAAGACTTTTAAAGTTCAAATTTAATCTTGCAAACCTGTGTAGTTCATAGAAGGGACCCCCTGACCCCCTTTTATTAATATTAGGAATCCCCAAAATTAAAACTCTCAGAAATATTTAAGTTGTAAGGATAGAAAACATCATCTTACAGAAAAATTGTAAAAAATTACTAAATAGATAAAAATTTAATATTATTTGTATAATTATTGTAAATAAGGACCTTCGCTCCCTATTTAACACAGGGAGGGCCTGACTACCTGGTTAGTTTTTAACTAAATTAGATTATATTGCTGACGTACCTGAAAAATTGTATTTTCATTTTAATTTTATTATTTAAATTATTTATAAGTATTGTAAATTTATTAGAATAATTTGTTGACTGTTTTTAAAACTTATACAAACCTTTTATACATTTTAAGTGACTTTGGCCCCCCTATACAGGGCCAAAAAATTGTAGTTTAAGTTTTTATCTTTATAATTGTAATTTAATTTATTCTCTTGTATTTTAAAATTTTATTTTGACGCAACCTCCAACATGCCTATGGAAAGGACCCCACTAGAAGCGTCGAAGCCCATTGGCAGGACCCCGAAATCGGTTACCTTTGCTCGGCGTCTCAGTTACTCCGACGAAGGCGACGAGTTACATAGAGTATCCCCCTCGTCCCAATATAACAATAAGTTTGGCGGAGAGATAATCCCGACACCCTTTGTACACCCCAAGGACAGAAAAAACAGACTGACGGACGACATGAGAGGTCAGATTGGCGAAGAGTGTCAAATATTATTGAGAGAAATTGAGGATGAGCTCGAGACAGCCAGGAACCTCAAAACAACAATAAAGGACTCCATAAAAGAGAAAACTAAAATAATCTCTGACAAAATTTGTGACCTGGGTGAACTTGTTGAAAGCCGTAATTTAACCCCCGGGTACAAACCGTGCGCCCGTACCCAAACCTCCCCCACTGGGTTGGCCCCCGTACAGGACGGACGATCAGCAGAGCTTGCTCTATCCAAAAAGATGGATGAGCAGGCCCTGCTGATTGCCGAAAATGCGAGGAAGTTGGAGGAGATAAGGGAGCTAGTGGCGCAGCAGTCTGGTGCCTTGTCTTACGCGGACGTAGCGGCCCGCCCACCTAAGGCAAAAACAGCTGAGCGGAGAGCCCTGCTGTCCCTGGTCGTCACATCCAAGGATGCGTGCGACACGGGAGAGCAGGTGCTCGACAAGATACGCGAGGCTGTGGATGCCAGGGATGGGTCGATCCGCATAGAGCGTGTGCGTAAGGCAAGGGACCAGAAGGTCATTATGAGCTGCGCAACGGAGGCTGAGAGGGAAAAATTGCGGTGTAGATTAGAGGGGGCATGCGGCGGCCTCGCCGTCGAGGAAGTGAAAAACAGGGACCCGCTCCTCATCCTCTGGGGCGTCAGCATCAGGCACACTGATGAGGACGTCATTGGAGCGGTGAGGAGGCAGAACCCCGAAGTATTTCACGGCCTCGACGGGGAGGAGGGCCGTATGCAAATAAAATATAAGAAGAGGGCGCGAAACCCGCAAGTCTCCCACATTGTGGTAAGCATATCTCCGGCCTTATGGAGAAGGGCAATTGAAGCGGGATCCCTCCGAGTGGACCTCCAGCAAGTCAGAGTGGCTGATCAGTCCCCCCTCGTCCAGTGCACGCGTTGCTTGGCCTATGGCCATAGCAAGCGTTACTGCAGCGAGGCGGTGGACTCATGCGGCCACTGCGGAGGGCCACACTTAAGGTCGGAATGTGCTGCCCACAGGGCGGGAGACAAGCCGACGTGTAGGAACTGCACCAAAGCGGGAAGGGAGCAGACGGGCCACAACGCCTTCAGTGGTGAGTGTGAGTTGAGGAAGAAGTGGGATGCGATTGCAAGGTCAGCAACTGCGTATTGCTGACCTTGCAAACGCTAAAATACCAAATGTGTGGCGGGGCCGCGAAAGCGAATAACCCAGTATCATACGATTTACTTTGTAAAAGTTAAATGGTCATGACAAGTGTAAAAAAGGAAGCAAAGCGCCGCAGCCTAGCCACACATATGGTACAAGTAAGAAAAAGACGTTGTGCGCGTGAACCTTGAAAGCGAAAGTGAGTGTAGGCCTTCCACCAAAGTATGTAAAATATGACTATTATTGAAAAATAATAATTCGTATTAAGCACACATAAAAATAGTAAAAGTGGAGGAATACCTCACTCGAGCCACGGAAAAACTCGTGGAAATAGGCTACATACTAGAAATAAAATAGGAAATAATGTAAAAATATCGGAGCTAAATGCTGTAAATATCTCTCTATAAATATAGTATTATTGTAAAATGAGACATGTAGATTAATATTAAAATGTATAAACTTTCTAACGGTAAAATGTAATGTACCTGCAGCGCTTACTTGTGCATATCATGAAGTATATGCAGAGAAAATGTGCTGTATACTGGGCTGTATATATAGGTATAAATAACATGAATATTTATTTATGTATGTATATATAGACTAGTTAGTAAGGAATCATGAATTTTAAAGTTAAGATTGTTATATAAAAATTAAATGATATTGGAAATTGTATTGAAAAAATTATAAAATTTGGAAATAATTATAAGTGGAATGAATTGTACAAAATGTATATTAAAAAATATGACAAATAAAGTAATACCCTGTGTTGCCATCCCTAATACAGAAACCATGGAACAAAATAGAGTAGAGAATATAGCAGACGGGCATCCCACCCGTAAAAGAATAATAGACGATGAATGACAGGAAAGTATGCGGAATGAAAGTACGAGAGGCATAAATGCGAGAAATTGTATGAAAGTGGATAGCAAATATAGACTCCGATCATGTTGGAGGTGGAGTAAAAAAAAAAAAAAAAAAAGAAAAAAAAAAAAAAAAAACCTAACCTAACCTAACCTAACCTAACCTAACCTAACCTAACCTAACCTAACCTAACCTAACCTAACCTAACCTAACCTAACCTAACCTAACCTAACCTAACCTAACCTAACCTAACCTAACCTAACCTAACCTAACCTAACCTAACCTAACCTAACCTAACCTAACCTAACCTAACCTAACCTAACCTAACCTAACCTAACCTAACCTAACCTAACCTAACCTAACCTAACCTAACCTAACCTAACCTAACCTAACCTAACCTAACCTAACCTAACCTAACCTAACCTAACCTAACCTAACCTAACCTTTTTTTTTTTTTTTTTTTTTTTTTTTTTTTTATCGCGGAGAATCCCTTCGGATACCGCACGGGCTACGGGGAGCCAGGTGCGGTTATGTGGTGTGGCCACTAAACTCCGCGGTGTCAACTATCGTCCGCATTTTGCCGGGTCGTGGGCTATTCTCGCTCCACAACCCGGCGCGGCGGCCGCTTTTTTAGCGGCCTCTTCACGGCCGGTCTTGTCCCCCTCGACTGAGAGGGAGAAGAGCGGCCAGCGGGGCGACCCGTCGGTCTTCATCTCTACCCGCTAAGGCGAGGCGCGCGTTGACGACCCAACGCGCCTCCAGCCTGGGGCCATGACGTCCCGTAATCGTCACCCGACTGGCCCGTTTTATTGGGGCGGCAGGTGCAGGCCGTAAGCCCGCTGTCTGCGCCCTAGGCGCCGGCGGCGGATGGCCAGGGTGGTTGTTTCCTCCCTGTCTCTCTCCGCCGCCTCTTTGCGGAGCATTACTTGCTCCGCGAAGGCCTGCACCGCTGTCCACGACGTCTCACTGTCGACCATGCATTTGATCACGGTCGGCAGCGAGAGGTTGTCCCCCACGACCGCGCGTAACTCAGCGCGGTCCACCGCCCAGGCTGGGCAGTTTTCTAATGTGTGCTGGGCGTCCTCGTCCTGGCATCCGTCGCAATGGTGGCAAACAGCAGACGGCTCTCGACCCGCTACGCGGCACAGATACCCACCGAAGCATCCATGCCCGGAGAGTATCTGTGTCAAGCGGTATGTCAGGGCACCGTGCTGCCTTGCCAACCATTGGCCTAAAACTGGACGGACCGCCAAGACGGTCCTACGCCCAGCAGTGGGCTGCTCCAGCCTCTGGCTCCACTCTTCTATGGTGCGCTGACACAGCTCATTGCGGCGTCCTGCGACCTCCCTGGGTGCTGGTCGGTGACCCCGGGCCTGTGCCTCCTCGCGCCACGTGAATAAGGACGCGAGGATCCCGGCTTCTAGGTCCCAGGGAATACTACCGGCCAGCACACACGCTGCGTCACAGGAGATCGTGCGATATCCCCTGGCAGCCCTGGTCGCCATCACCCTCTGCGGTCTGCGCAAGAGGGCGATATTTTGGCGACTTAGGGCCTCTGCCCAAACGGGGGCGCCATAAAGGGCCATTGATCGCACGACCCCCATGTACAAGCGTCTGCAGGACGCTTCCGGACCACCTAGGTTCGGAAGGAGCTGTGTCAACGCACCAGCCGCCGCCATCAAACGCGGCACCATCGCCGCAAAGTGGGCGCCGAAGTTCCATCGGCCATCAAGGACGATGCCTAGGTACCGCATCGTCGGCTTGATGGCGATTTCCACACCGCCAACCATCAGGCTGGAGTCGGGGGGAGGCCCCCTCCGAGGACCATGAAACCTAACCTAACCTAACCTAACCTAACCTAACCTAACCTAACCTAACCTAACCTAACCTAACCTAACCTAACCAGTACTCGTCACTACGCGACCGCAATAACATCTGCTCCGCGCAAAAAAATTTAAAAAAGTGGTTTTTTCGAGTTTACAGTGTTGAAAGTGTGTCAAGTGTATTCCAAAGGTTCCAATTCATCGGGATTCGTGTTTGCAACATCTCACCTCTTCAGGGTTCCACAGGAGAAGCCATCGAAGTTCGGAGAGGAATAACATCGCGAAGGCAAGTGGCACAATTTGGCTGTTTGTATAATCTTAAAGCTCTCGTCAAGCTCAATTTACAACTTTTTAGAGCTTCGAAATCGGACGAGAAACAAGGGAGCTACAGGCAGCCAAACATCACAATTTAGCCATACATTTAGGTGGCTGGCGGATCATCGTGACGTCTCGGCACACTCGCTTCGAGGCTGAGACCTACGTCATTGTCGTCACGACTAGCTAGCCAGCGATCCATCAGTGCCTTCTCTGAAGACTCCGAAGCGGGCCCTGAGACTTTCCTTCAGCCTAGACCAGCTCATCATCAGGAGGTGAGTTGACTCCGAGGGTTCTCCCATCTCCCTTGTCGTAGAACACCCGTGTTTGGGCTCATCCTGCACGGGAGGAAGCGGCCTTCCCACCTCTCACCTTAAATTCCCATCCCTTACACCCTCCTTCACCCCCTACCCCCTGCTTTACTTCCCACCCCCCCACCCCCCACCCTATACCTTCCTTTTCCATCCAAATCCCTAGTCTGGGCCGCGGAACACCCGTAGCTGGACGTGTCTGACTCGGGTGACCTCGGTATCCTACAGGCACCACTAACCCCTCCTCCCGCACACCCCCGCACCCCCCCATCAAAAATTTTTTCGTCTGACACCGGATCTATCCGTTTCAGGTGAAAATAATTTTTTCCCCCCCCTCACCCCCCAAAAGTACCTCCACCCCCCCTCGTGCTAACTCCTGAACGGCTCAACCTGGAGACTTGAAAGAGGTGTCAAACAAAAGGGCAAGGAAAGACCTACAACTTGGCTCCAACAAATTCCCGAATTTCCATCCAGGAACACCAGGACGCACAGGAATTCCCAGACGCACTTCCAAAAAACTGCTGCGCAGACCCTGACCATATACCACAGCCCAACGTGGTTTCTAATCAGGATTTGCACACTCCCCCCGGGACCCCGTCTTCACCCCCCCTCAGGCTATCTCCAACATCCTTGGAGCTACAGAGTAGCGAGACATCTCAGCAGCTTTGTCTCTAAAAATCCAAGAGTTTGGCCCCGGTGAAATTGAGGACTGGATCACGGAAACACCCGGAACAGCGGCAAAAGCGAGAAGACCAAGCAGCAAACCGTCACCGCGCACCACCACCGAGCGCAGCTGCAAAAAAGTACAGTCATAGTGTATATAGTTAGTTAATAATTAGTTAAGGTTGAGTTTGGGTAGTCACGCTCACATAAAAGTTCAAACTGGTGGCGGCGTCGTGTATCGGGTCGTTGGATTCCCTCTAATATGGTTGAGTCGAACGACGGCTGATCCACGCGTCAACTCGTGAACGGGTGCTGCCAGGGGGAACTGGGCTACCAAACTCTTAGATAAGTTGTAAATATAGTTAAGTTTCTAAATAAAAAAAAAAAAAAAAAAAAAAAACAATGTCATCTCAAAAAGTCGTTGATGTCACGTCATCTCCATCGGCCTCAGCAGACCATTGCACCTCAACTGGGACCCAGGATCGTGGCACCTCCTGCGGAGACTCAAACCCTACACAGGAGATTTCGCCCATCACCCGCCAACCCATAGAGGTAAGTGAAGCAGGTCTACACATACCCAAAGACACCTTCACCGAGGCTCACACAAAAACACCACCACACGAATCAACAACACAAAAGCGGACTGCGCACGGAGTTAGCAAAACTTCGATAAAAATCAAAAAGGGTAAAAAATCTAGCCCACCCAAGGGTCTCCCACTAGACCTAGGGCGCACTTGGGCCCTGGCGCAGTCTGCCAAAAAAAAGACAAAAACCGGAGGGTTGCGCAGAACTGCGGTTATAAAAAGCGCCCAAACTGCAGCCAGGAGGTGCCAGATAGACGATTCCAGGAAACTGGAGAACGTCTCGACACTGGATGCCACCCTGGATCTCACCCAACCCACCCCACAGGTTGAGACTATTTCCCAGAGTCCGCAGGGGCCCACTTCGCCACTGAAAGAGGTGAGCCACGCCTTCCCGAAGCAAGATCAGTATTGCATTGTGATCTCCACAACTCCGATCAGGAAGCAGGAATCCCCAAAGCGACCAGCTATAGCAAGCACCTCTAACGAGGAACAGCATAGCCTGGAGGCGCAGGAAGTGGAAGACTCGGAGGCGGAGTGGACAGATGCGGACAGTAACACATCCAGCAGAAGGCAGAGCATACTCCCACCAATGGGGTCGCACACGGGGGTATGCAAAGACCTAGCGACAGACAAAGCCCGCGAGTATCTCCTGACGGGAAAAGACGCCCTAGAGAGCTCCAAGACCCTAAAAAGGGAGCTCCGAACAACGGCAGTGGAATGTATGGGGAACCTGTACGAACTGGTCCTCTCTTTGGCTGAGTCCAGGAACAGGCACCGCCTGAACCTAGAACTAGAACGGACGAAAGCTGCTAAACAGCAGGAAAGAGCTGCCAAAGAGATGGTTCGAACAGAGAAGGCCCACTCCAAGGCCATTAAAGACCTAGAGGACAAATTCGAGGAGAGAATGGTAGAAATAACGACCTCTCTTAAAGGGACGCACAGCTCAATTGCAGGAGTGCAGAGCTGGCTAAACTTCGAGCTGGACGGAATGATCACCAAGTCGGTGAGGACCGTCCAGCTCGAAGTTAGCAGGGTACCCGGACAAACGAAAAAGGGCGCCAAACCATCAAGGCGCCCTCCCCTAAGGAGATACCGCGCCAAAAAGCCTAAAACTCCATCAAATATAGAAGCGACTCTGGCCGACATAAAAAACACCGTCGGATCTCTGGCAACCGAGATCCATTATCTGAAGCAGGACATGGGGGGAGTGGGAACCAATCGCGCGTCACCACCCCAGTCCCCAGACCTTAAGAGGCAGGAGGAAACCTCATACAAAGAACTCAAAGAGGAACTGAAGGAGATGAGGATAGAAATGGAGCAGATGCTACATGACATCCTCAAATCCAAGCCTGTCTCAAAAGAGGAAATTGGGGAGGAATTGCGCGGGGCGACGGCTCCCCTGATGACCAAAGCCAGACAGATACTGGACGGAGTCGAAGAGGTCAAAGATGTCGCTCTGACAAATTCTGCCCTCAACATAGGTGTTACCCAGGGTCTCGGAACGGAGATTGCGGTAGCCGACACGGCCGCTCAGATCGAGGGGATTTTGAACCCGATAAGGGCGGACGTGGCGGAAATCGCGGCCACGTCCCGAGAAATAAATAAAACCATGGATTGGTACAATCATTCCATCAAAACCACAACTAAAAGAGTTCCTACCAGTGCCACGCAGATGAGCAGGACCTATGCCTCAGTGGCAAAGACCGAACCACACAAGCACCCGAATCATACGCTGATAGTCTCCAGCACAGACCCCAACAACACAGGGGACAACGTGATGGAGACTATCAGCAAAACACTGGACTTCAAAAACACCGGAGTCAAAGTGGACAGGGTGCGAAAGGCACGGAATAGCAAGGTCCTGCTCAGCTGCGAGGACAAAGAAGACCTCAAGAAAATAAAATGTCAAATTAACAAAAACAAACAGCTAAAAGTTCAAGAAGCAAAACCGCAGAACCCGCTTGTTAAAATTAAAAACGTCATGGCCTATCACAAGGATGAGGAATTAGTCGAGCACATAAAGGCTCAAAACAGGAAACTGTTTGACAATCTGCCTGGCGACGAACCCTCAATCCGCGTGAGGTACAGAAAGCGCGCAAGGAACCCACACCAGTGCCACACAGTACTGGAAGTGTCACCAGTTCTCCACAAGCGCATGCTCGAGGCGGGGGCGGTCCACATAGCTCTCCATAAGAGAGAAGTGGAGGACCAGTCTCCCCTAGTCCAATGTGCAAAGTGCCTTGGTTTCGGACACACGAAAGCACTGTGCCGGGAGTCGACTCAATACTGCAATTATTGCAGTGGAGCCCACTCTTGGCAGGAGTGCAAAACCAGGCAGGAGGACAGGCCTCCGAAGTGCAAAAACTGTAAGGCCGCCAAAGCGCAGGACATCTTCCCACACATGGCATTCAGTGATGAATGCCCCGAACGCCTAGCGTGGGATAGGTTAGCGCGCTCCAAAATTGCATACTGCTAAGGGCAGCCAGGAGAATGGGGGCTCTCGCAACCCCGTCAGAAGAGGAGGGACCAGGTTGGGAATTATTCAATGTAATCTCCAACGCTCCAAGCAGGCTACGGCTGAGCTACTCAAAGTAGCAGAGGACAAGGGAATCGCTATAGCACTGGTTCAAGAACCATATGTCGGTTCTAGTGGCAGTGTTAAGCAATACCCTGGCACGAAGGTCATCCAGTGCACCCTTAACATCAACAGTCGGAACCCAGTTAAGGCAGCGATTATTGTGTTCGGTGACCAGTTTAGGGTTATCCATGACCCACAACTGGTGACCGAAACAGAATCGGCAGCTATACTGGAGGCAGGTAGCTTTAAACTTGGAGTAGTCTCTATATACTTCGACGGTGAAGTCGATATAGGGCCCTACATAGAGCGCACCAAAGCGGTATGCAAACAACTCAACACACAAAACATAATACTAGCGGGGGATGTGAACGCTTGGAGCTACTGGTGGGGAAGTTCTTCCGAGGACAAGAGAGGGACGGAATATAACGCCTTCATCAGCGAAATGGACTACCAAATCCTCAACACCGGAAACACACCTACCTTTGAAGTATGGCGGGACGGCGTGTTGTGCACAAGCATTGTGGACGTCACAGCCTGTAGTTCGTCTCTGCTGGGGAAGATAAAGGAGTGGAAAGTCGACCGGACGCTGATCACATCTGACCACAATGCCATAACCTACACTCTGGAGTTGGGAGAGCGGCTACAACCCGTTACAGCCCCAACAACTAGAGTGTACAACACAAAAAAGGCAAACTGGTCAGCGTTTGACGAGGTACTCCTGTCTTCTTTAGCAGAGAATAACATCACACCGGCCAGAATCGAAGGGATAGTGTCTGGTGAGGAAATGGAAATCCTAACTGAAGCCTACACAAAAGCCATACGGGAAGCATGCGAAAGTGCAATACCGAAATTAGGCCGAAGGCGTAAAAATACTGTTCTTCCCTGGTGGTCGGAAGAAATTGAGCAGCTAAAGAAAGACCTTTTAAGAAAGAAGAGGAGAATAGTCAACGCTGCCCCCCACCGGAAGAAACAAGTACTGCATGAGTACCAAGAGGCCAAGGCGCTATACGCCAAGCAGTCAGCAGAGGCCCAAACTCATAGCTGGAAGGAGTTCTGCACAAAACAGGAGAAAGAGAGTATGTGGGACGGAATCTACCGTGTTCTCAGGAAAACATCAAGTAGGAAGGATGATGTATTGCTAAGAGGGGCTGACGGGAAAACGCTTAATCCCAAGCAGTCCGCCGACCTACTAGCAAACACCTTCTACCCAGAGGACACGGTGGAAACTGATACCCCCAAACACACTCAACTCCGGAAAATTGTGAAGAGCACACCCCGCGAGAGAAAGGGAGAGTTGAAAGAGGACGATCCACCGTTCACGGAGGCAGAAGTGGAGGCTGTTCTACAAGAGCAAAACCCCAAGAAAGCACCGGGACCGGATGGATTTACCTCGGACATCTGTGCCAGGGCGATACGCTGCGCACGGGAGGTTTTCATGGCAATTGCTAACAAATGCTTAGCAATGTCTTACTTCCCGAAGCAGTGGAAAGTTGCCCACGTAGTCATAATAAACAAACCAGGCAAGGAAGATTACACCAGCCCAAAGTCCTATCGCCCTATAGGCCTGTTATCAGTGCTAGGGAAAACGTTAGAGAAACTGTTTGTGAAAAGGCTACAATGGCACCTACTCCCTACACTCAGCCCAAGGCAGTATGGTTTCTTGCCACAGCGCGGAACCGAAGACGCCCTGTATGACTTACTGGGACATGTCAATGCGGAAAGAGAGGCGGGTAGATCCGTAGTGATAGTCTCACTGGACATAGAGGGGGCCTTCGATAACGCGTGGTGGCCGGCTCTAATGAACCAGCTCAGGCTCAGACGCTGCCCCAAAAATCTGTACCTGATGGTGGACTCATACCTCAATGACCGAAAGATAGTCGTTAATTACGCAGGAGAAACCACCGAAAGGGAGACAACCAAAGGATGCGTGCAGGGCTCTATAGGGGGCCCCACCTTTTGGAACATCATTTTGGATCCCCTCCTGCAAAGACTATCAGCCGAGGAGGTCTACTGTCAGGCATTCGCAGATGACGGGGTTCTGGTATTCTCCGGGGAGTCCGTGGAAGGGATGGAGGATCGCATCAACAGAGTGCTAGAGGTGACAGTGGAGTGGGGAAAAGAGAATAAACTAAAGTTTGCAGCACACAAAACACACGCAATGCTGCTTACCAGGAAACTCAAGTACACCCCTCCCCACCTCACCATGTCCGGTACCACTCTGGCACTTGTTGATGAGATCAAACTTCTCGGCCTTACGATCGACAGGAGACTCAACTTTAACTCGCATGTACGCAACATCTGTACCAAAGCTGCCAGCATTTACAAACAGCTTATATGCGCAGCAAGGGTCTCCTGGGGGCTGAACGGAGAAATCATCAGGACTCTGTACGTAGCTGTTATTGAACCCATTATCACCTATGGGGCATGCGCATGGGCAAAAGCGTCTGAAGCCCTAACAAATAGAAAAACACTAGATGCACTCCAGAGAGGTTTCGCACAGAGAATCAGCAAAGCGTACAGAACAACATCATTGAACGCATCGCTGATCCTCGCGGGAATCCTCCCACTGGATTTGAGAATTCGGGAAGTGGCGTCCCTGTACGAGGCGAAGAAAGGGCTCTCGTCCGACTTCCTGCCACCAAACCGTAGACTCGAGGAGATAGTAAAAGCTAGGGAGCTTCCTCACCCGGCCACTCAACTCCAACTTGAGTACAATCTCCTCGAGGATATGACAGAGGCTACCCAGCTGGCCCTCCACATTACTGGTCCACAGGTTTACACCGACGGTAGTAAAATGGAGGGCAAGGTGGGAGCGGCGCTCACCTGGTGGGAAAATGGAAAGGAGACCCTACAAGAAATCTTCAGCCTAGACCCAACGTGTACTGTATTCCAGTCAGAGCTATATGCACTCTACAGAGCAGTGACCAGAGCGGTGGAAAGCAAAGAGGCAACAATCAACATTCTTAGTGACTCAAGATCATCACTAGAATTGTTGTGTAGCCCAAGGCTTAGTCACCCTCTGGCCAAGTCCATCAAAGAGGGCATAGCGGAAATACAGACACAAGGACGGCAGGTGCGCCTATTCTGGCTCAGAGCTCACGTGGGAACGGAAGGGAATGAAAGGGCGGACGAATTGGCGAAAGAGGGAGCTTCAAAAGAGACCCCCTCGCCCGACTACGCTGAAGTCCCGCTGTCACACGTCAGGAAGAAGATCAGGGAGGAATCTATAGCCAGATGGCAAGATAGATTCGATACCGCCTCCCAGGGTGCGATTACAAGGACGTTTCTCCCTAATGTAAGGAAAGCT
The DNA here is from genome assembly GCA_963082605.1 of Rhodophaea formosa. Lineage (NCBI taxonomy): Eukaryota > Metazoa > Arthropoda > Insecta > Lepidoptera > Pyralidae > Rhodophaea > Rhodophaea formosa. The sequence continues at coordinate 23,132 of OY720208.1, forward strand.
TATAGCTTAGTGCGAGAAACGAGACTTAGCCACCTACAAACACAAATCCTGACGGGTCACGGCGGTTTCGGAGAGTACCTGCACCGGTTCATGTTGAAGGACAGTCCTGGATGTGAGTGCGACCCGAATGTCAGTGAGTCGGTATGGCATCTGCTACTCGATTGCCCGAGATTCCAAACTGCCCGCTTCAACCTGGAGTGCATCTGTGAAACAAAATTGGAAAAGAACATACTGGGGGAACTCTTACAAAACAAAACAACGAGAGGTCCCTTCCTCAACTACATCGAGGAAGTGGCTGCTATCGCGACAAAGCGCAACAAAAGCCAAACTGCAGCACCCTCAAACACAAACGCCATATCAACACAAACACAACAGCCACAAACTCAAGAGCAAACCAAAATACTCACCAACACACTTCTCAATCACGCTGAAAAAGGGAAGCCCGGGCTCCGGATCCGAGGGGTTGCCATGTTCATGAACAACAACTCGGAGAGAGTGGGAGTGGCTTTCTGCAACGACAGGGCGAAGACTAACGTCTACATCTCACCGGGACTGGGACTCCTATTAAACGGCAGCACAAGTAAAACGTCAATGCGTCGGAAAACCTACGACGAACTGCCTGTGGTAACGGTGGAGGGACAGCGGTGCCGAATAGTGCGAAGGAACAATAAAACCATCGCACTGTTCGCCCCCGAAGATGAATCCACTGCATATCAACAGGTATGTAAGATGCTGACGGCAATGGGAGAGCGAGACCCGGGGGATTCTCACACCTCAAGAGTTATAAGCGTAGATGCTATGGTAGTGACTTACCACACAGGCGAAACCCGAGACTACCTGGGTGTCCTACAAGCCTCAAAGCTACACGAGGTCGTGGTGTATGAGAACCGTGGTCAAGACCTTGGCTATCTCTTAAGACGCGACCATAGCACTATAGCAGCTGCAACGGACCGGTGGGCGTGCCAGAGTAAAACCCGGGATGCCAGTGGGTCGGAGAGGCTGCAGCGAGTACTCAAAGAGGAGAGACACCAGTCGAGACAGAGAGCTACTGACCGGGATGAAGACAGGAAGAAGTCTACGGTTACGACACTCTTAAACCGGATAGTCCAGACGATCTCTAGCCCGGTGAAGGAAAAAATCAGGAAGTTCAGAGAGACCAGAGCACAGGAGGCAGCTGTGGAGAGTTTCATAGCCCCGTCGACGTCCCGCAAACAGGCACAGCAGACCATCAAGCGAACCAAAGCGGACATGGGAAAGGTGACCCCTCCACAGCTGCATCCCGCAAATAACCAGAGAGACCACATGGTTAACGCTCTTCGAGAGTTTTTGGCGATAACGGCAGCCACCCGGAAAGTCAATGAAGACCTGTGCAGCGCTATACTGCGGACTTTCCTGCGTGGAAACCTGAAGTCGCTAGAGGTGAAGCTAGAGGAGGCAGAGGCCGCGGTCTACGACCTTGACACGCAACGCGTTTTACACGGTAGCGTGTCGGGGCAGTACATGGCGGCATACTGTGCCTCTGAAGGCTTCATTCAGCTCGAGAAGAGCCAGCCGGGAGAGGAGGACCTCATTCGGGCAATATCTCCACCCAGGGACTCTAGGGTTGTGATCGCCAAGTGCACCAGGGTAATGCTGGAAAACAGAATCCTTGAAATGGCAAAAGCCATATTCGGAGATCTGACTGAAGGCAGGACCCTGGAGCGGTTGACGGTCCCGATCTTTACTTGGGTGAACGGTGTGCCGGGATGTGGAAAAACCACATGGGTGATCTCTCAAGTCAACACCGACAGAGACCTCATCGTGACCTCCACAAAAGAAGCCGTCAAAGATCTCAGAGAGAAGCTGACACCGCGGATCGGGGAACAACGAGCTAGACAGCGAGTTCGTACCCTCGCATCGCTACTAGTTAACGGAGTGAAGAAGAGTGAGTCGTGTACACGCCTTGTGGTGGACGAAGCTCTAATGAATCACTTCGGAGCTATAGTGATGGCCATCCAGATTGCAGGTGCCAGTGAAACTCTTCTGATCGGAGACAACAACCAGCTCCCATATATAGACCGGCATAACCTGTTTCCTCTGAACTACTGCAGGCCAAATCACATTACATCTGTGACAAAGGACATGTTGTGTACGTACAGGAACCCCCAAGACGTGGCGTATGCCCTGAATGAGATCTACAGCGGCATATATTCAGCCACTCGTGTCACGCGTTCCTTGAAGCTGAAGGAGTACGGGGGCGCGAGGATCCCGAAAATGGATAATACCCTATATTTGGCCCACACCCAGGCTGAAAAGGAGTTCCTGATTAGCCAAGGATATGGGGCCAACTCGGGATCCTGTGCTCTCACAATCCATGAAGCGCAGGGACGCACATACGAGACAGTGTTCATTGTACGTACCACAACTAAGAAGCTAAGCCTGCTCCAAAGTGTCCCTCATGCGGTAGTTGCTCTCTCTAGACACACGAAGACCTGTGTGTATTACGTAGATAATACCAAAGACGACGCCACAGCACGTCTAATCTTACGAGCGGAGAGAGCAACTGACGACACCATCAGGGACTATAACCTCAAAATGGCTATTTGGAACGGAGATGACGGCATCCGGGACGAGATCATCGCGTCCATGATGGATCCGGAGGAGGTGCTCCGATTCTGATCCCCCCCTATGTGCAGCTGTTAAAACAGCATCTGACAAGGCCGATGGCGTGACAAAAACCAATGACGAAATCTAAATTCATATATATTTTATAAGAACAACAAAATAGTTTTAATTTAACTTAACTTATGTGAATGTAATAAAATAAAAAAAAATAATATAAAAATAAAAAAAAAAAAAAAAAAAAAAAAAACAGACAAAAAAAAAAAAAACAAAAAAAAAAATATTATATTTATAAAATAAGCTAAACGTTTATAAAAGAAATAAAAAAAAAAATATTATAAAAAAAAAAAAAAAACGTAATTAAGTTTAGTAATAGTTATCATACTCAAGGACTGTACTGTATCTTATTGTAAGTTTTTTCGGCGTAGAGTAAGGATGTTAAAAATAAAATAATAAACTAACAAAATAAAGACATTAAAAAAGGTACGGGCTACGTGCCTGTAGACCTAGTTTCATTAGTAGGTGGTGGTTTAGCCGGTAGGAGTCCGGCACTACCTGGGCCTCCCATCCCAGGTGTCCATGAGGATTCCACCCCTACTATAAAAAAAAAAAAAAAAAAAAAAAAACCTAACCTAACCTAACCTAACCTAACCTAACCTAACCTAACCTAACCTAACCTAACCTAACCTAACCTAACCTAACCTAACCTAACCTAACCTAACCTAACCTAACCTAACCTAACCTAACCGACCGACCGACCGACCGACCGACCGACCGACCGACCGACCGACCGACCGACCGACCGACCGACCGACCGACCGACCGACCGACCGACCGACCGACCGACCGACCGACCGACCAACCAACCAACCAACCTGCATTTGCATGCTGGTGTTGGCTTTAAGATTTGCGCTTGCTGCTTGGTGAATGTGCTCGTGTGCGGTGTTGAAGTGCTGTGTTGTGCTGTCGGAGTTGCGAAAGAAGCTTGCAGCATGTCGAAGACGGCATACAGAGTGTGATGTGCAAAAAGCTATTTTCATAGCTACCTAATCTTCTTTCTTTGATGCAACAGCTCTTCTCAGGGCTATTCATATCTCATGCTTCTGTTTTTTTTGACGATCGCGCGTAATGCCTCAGCTCTTTTCAGAGCTGTTTTGCTCCAGCTTAACGTGCCTCCGAAGCACGGAATCATCTTTCTTATCAGACAATGAGGTGATTCATACCTGCAATGTCCTAACCAAACTGGAAAAAACAAACTGCTTCCCGTGGGAATCGAACCCACGACCCCCGGGTCAACGAGGCGAACGCCTTACCCACTGGACCACGGCAGTTCTTTCTGTCGACCCTTGGGGCTTGGGTTGGGTTGGTTCTAGTCCAGATTTAAACCCACTGGATTACAAGATATGGCAACATTTGGAGGAAAAAGTCTGCGCTAAATTTCATCAGAATTTGGAATCTCTACGAGCATCTTTGGCTAAAACAGCGGCAGAAATAGGTATGAACTGTGGGTATGAATGTGGGTCGTGCTGCGATTGATGATTGGCCGCGTCGATTAAGGCCATGTATTCAAAATAGGGGAGGGCATTTTGAATAATGTAAATAAAATTGTATTCTAAATTAAATTACCTTTAATTTCATATATCATATCTTTATAATTATCAAAAAGTGTATCATTAATTTTATAAAAAGTTTTTGACAGAACTTATGACCTGACTAAGTATATGCCAAAGTATACGCATATTAAGTCCGGTCCGAGAGGTCTCCAGCGACCACTCGGAAAACCCATTCTAATACTTATTCAAAAATAGAGGCTATTAAGATTCACCATGCGGAAACTTAACAAAAAGTTGCGGATCGATTCTAAAAGGTATCCCAAAAGTAAGTAAAGAAAGATTAAGTTAAGTCTGAATAGAACTAGTTCTATTCATCAATGGGAATATCCTAGGATAATCTCTACGTTGAGGTGGATTATACCACTCGAAACCCTACTGCAGTACGTCACCCTCTGGGACGTATTGGAGTAGCATTTACGCGTGTTTTTCATTAAAAGAGCTTGGAAATGCTGCTTAAGCAGTACAAGTAAGAGTCAACAAAACGGCTATCCATAAGAATTTTAAAGTCAAGTTTAAATTTTACTTTTGTTTTGTGCTACTTACAGTAATTGAAAAATAATTAACATTCCGATGTGTATCCTCACTGTTTCCAGCTGGTCTTTGGTGCACAGCATCACGAGCCGTCTTGTCTTTTAATTGTTTTACCGGGGGTTGGGATTTATATATATATATACCTAAAATCCTAACCATATATATATATACGCAACTCAGGCTTGCTCGGGTGGCTGAAATTCATCGCATCTACGTGCCTATTTGATGATGCCTGAAGCGAGTTGGGTCAGCAGTTTTTCAATAGGGATTTGTCACCCTTCTTGAAGAACATGGTATTATTCTTCAAGAAGTTCCATACTTCCGGTGTTGTACCCTCGAGTATGACGTAATTGACAACATATACTTTACCGGAAGTGGTAGTTTTTATATATGCAATCGATAGTACTTTGTATGTATATACTTCCGTATTTTTATATATTTTTTAAACAAGTATTTATTTTTTTATGATTATTTGAAAATAGGTGCCCTATTTAACGCAGGATTTACAAACAAATATTTGTGCCTTATTCCCTGTCATTGTCAATCTGACGTAAAATAATGACATTGACAGGTCTTTGGCAGTCTGAGTTGCCAGGTTTGGGAAATTTTACCCGGGAGTCGGGAAAATGTCTAAGGCTTGGACTACATTACACCGGGTCGAGCCGGGCTGGGCTGGGATGGAAAAAAATCCGGACTTACCGGGGGACTTCCGTTCCGGATCTCCGAATTTTTTCCATCTGGAATTTCCATGTTGTCAACACATGAAAATTTCATACATTTGTCCGAGTAACGGTTTGAACCCGGGTGGGTCCAGAATTTTTCCTTGTTATATTGTACTATTTAAGGCGCTCTTATAGTAACACTAGCGCCACCCAGCAATTAAATTCTTTAAATCCTCAATAATTTCGAATATTAAAAATCTTATAAGTACAAAACTAGTAAAGTACTTGTAGTATTTTTTAATTATTACAAGTAATTTACTAGTGCCATATTGAAAGAGAAAAACAGCCGTTAACCTGTTTTTCTCTTAATTTATCAAACGAATATTAATGAAAATGAATACCAAAATACTACAAGTAATGTACTAGTTATGTAGTTTGTTCGATTTTTAAAATTCGATATTATTTAGGAATAAAAGAATTAATTGCTGGGTGGCGCTAGTGTTACTATTAAAGCGCCTTTAGCCTTATGTTCAAGTGACGCTGACATAGGTATATAGAAAGCACCTTTAAGCGCAAGTTTTCTATTAATAGCAACGCACCGATCATCTTGTGCTTTAGAACGTACAGAAAAGTAGAGATTTTACGGTCGCGTTAATTAAAAGTAATAAGCAAAACCAAATCATTATAATATCGCAAAACATTCTAGCTGGCATTAACAATAAAAAAAAAAGAAAACGGATACAAGCTAAAGATTAACCGGGTAAAAATTCCCAAATCTGGCAACTCTGACTGAGTTGCCAGATTTGGGAAATTTTACCCGGTCTGTCGTCATTTTACGTCAGATTGACAATGACAGAGAGTAAGTTTACGTCAGATTGACAGTGACAGGGTATAAGGCACAGATATTTGTTGATAAATCCTACGTTTGTGTCCTATTTTCAAAAAATTATAAAAAAATATTTCTTGTTTAAAAAATAATTAATAAATATGGAAGTATATATAAGTACATACAAGCTACTTTCGGTTGCATATATAAAAAGTACCACTTCCGGTAAAGTATATGTTGTCAATTGGACAATTCCTGGAGGCCCATAAGTACCGGTTTTCCACCCACTCTCAGAAGTTCAGTAGTAATTCTCTCGTCAACGCTTCGTTTGCAAACGTTTGTATTAAAGTCACCCATCAACACAGTGTAGCGGGTCTCGTACGTATGTATGGCTTTGGAGATGTCCTCATACATAGTCACCACTTCCGTGAATCACCTTCAGCGAATATCGCTTGGTGATTCTAAGTATACCTAAGGTACGCCACCCTCGTCGACACACTCAACGCGGATCACGTTCTTGATGAGGTTTTTGTGGACGATAAGCCCGACACCACCTTGGGACAGTTAGTCGCCTTCTCGGTAATAGAAGAAGTTAACGGACTCTAGGATTATCGTGTCCTCCCTCCCCCTCTCTAAGGACTTCTCATAATCCCAATATGTTCCAGCAAACGAATGGCGCCTTATAGCTTCATTCACTGCTGATTTCAAATGATCATTGTGTCAGAAATTGTAAATGTGAAAGTATCAGAAGCGGGTAGCTATTTTAATCCAAGTATTTTCAGCGAACCACAATCATCATTAAATTCAATAGGAGCGCGGTGCGAGTCATGTAGCTAATCAAGAAGTTTAGACGAATTAGGTACTACCCCATTTTACTAGATCGAACTCACCAGACTTAAAAAATGCGATTAGCTCATGTGCCAATTCAGCTCCCCCCTCCTCTGTAGTCACAGATGTGCTAACATCGTCCATATATACTTCGCTTTGTTGCTACGGTCATGTTCTTCATGAGCATGAACTGTACGCATGGCGAGGAACGGGCTAGAAGCAACAGAGTTAAAATGGAAAATGCGTAAAGATTCATTTCTATTAAAGCGGTATAGTATTTTTTGATACTTGCGATCATCTTCTGCAAGAGTGATCTGAAGGTACATCTGATGAATAAGTATCTGAAGTAAGGGCCACCTTGAAATAGCGAAACCCTAGCAATAGTTTAAATAAGTCATAGGTTAGGAACTATATGACGCAGGTCGTTAAGCGAGGTGCCTGTACCTACTAGTCTTCACTAGCAACAAGGACTATGCGTACTTTGGATGTGACCTTTTCAGGGCGCACAACTGCATGGTGAGGTATGAAGTAGCTCTCTGTAATCGTAGCAGCAGTATGACGCAATTAAGATAAATAACCCTTTTGCATATATTCTGTGATCACATCGTTATAAGCTTGACGCAGAGCAGGCAGCGTATCAAACTTGCGCTCAAGTGAAGTTAGCCTACGCTTAGCACAAGTGTATGAGTCATCTAACATTTAAGGATCTCCCTTAAGCTAAATATGTAGAGCATTGAAAGGATGTTAAGAAAAGAAAGATAAAACGATTTTAATTTTTTCTAAATGTTTTTTTAACAGTTGGCCCCAGATCCATGCCGTCAGTCATGTAGTGCTTTTTAAAATTCGATTCGCTACCTTAATAGCTGGGCATTAACTCGTTAATCCGTTAATCGTTAATTAACATTTTGATAAACGGATTAACTTTCAAGCTAACTTTCAAAAGTGTTAACGGACACGTTACCTTCCGTTAACTTTATACAGAAGTCCGTTAATCGTTAATCCAATACCTAATCGTTACCGCACAGCACCGCGGCGCGGCGCGAAAAACAGGTTTAGTCTAGTATAAAACGACAAGTGCCGGGCGGCACGTGGCAGCGAGTGAAACAAAAACAAAACTAGATATATTTTGCCAGCACGTGAAAACTGCGAAGAGATTTGTTTCGTTTGATTATTTCATTATCATTACATTTCATTACACATTTTTTATTAACAAAAACCGGCAATGTGCGTGTCGGGCCACGCGTAGTCTAGGGTTCCGTAGTTGCGAATGACAACTTTGAGTTTACACTGTTCACACTCACACCTCATAGTTTAACGACCAAAATATCTAACAATGAAAATTGTATGAAATTTTACATTTTCGAGTACATTTTATAAGTTGGTTGTCTATAACTTTTAAGTTCGTACTAAATACTCAGCTCTGATAGTTTTCCTTTCAACTTCAGTATATATACTACTGCTGTATTTTTTTACGTATCTATATATAGCCGTTTAGAGGGGGGGACACTTACCTCTTGCACTTTTAAACCAAATATTTCAGAAACGGATCCCTAAATTAAAAAATGGTGTTCTCAACCTCACTATATTTTTCAAAGACCTATTTAACGATACCCAACACGATGGGTTTGTATACAAAAAAATATTACTCCCTCTTTACTTGTATGAGAGCTAACTTAAAAAAAATTCAAGATTTTTTTACCACTTTTTTGGCATGATTAATGTTCGCTTTCTCCCTCCTCGACATCCATCAAGCAACGCCTCGCTTAAACGGGCCCATGAGGTTCAAACGGAACGGGGATGTCGGAGAAGGATGCAGCAGAACTGGAGGCCGGTAACACCTCGACTATAATAATTTTAGATCACTTACAATGTCCCGGTGACACGCTTGCTGGTGCCGGTGGTTGATGCGCGCGAGATCCGATCCGGGAGGTACCTCCTGTTGTGAGTTCTTCCTTGAATTCAGCAGAAAACAATGCACATGTCGATCGCGAAATATCATACACGCGACACACAAAACGACACGATTCCACTACAATTGACTGATACAATCTACGCCCCGCGGACGGCAGTCATATCCAGAAAATTCAATACACACAGCCCCGAGATTACTGTAGGTTTTTCGGATTTAATCGAAAAGCATTTCTCGGCCCGAACCGAAGCCAGACGTAACGCGTTCTTAACCTAACTTTTACGTGACTGACAACTGACAGTTCTTTTTTTTTGTTGCCAGATTCGATTCTTAACAATTAATATACATACCCATACCAAATTACAGCTTTCTAGTACTTATAGTCTCTGAGTAAAACCGCGGACGGACAGACAGACAGACAGACAGACATGGCGAAACTATAAGAGTTCCTAGTTTACTACGGAACCCTAAAAAAGCGCCGACTAAATTACACATTTGAATCATACATGTAGTTTGTTTTGTTCCTAACCTGTTAACTTCCAGAACCTAAACCAACAGGTTTTATATGTTCACTAACGCAACGCAGAGTCCAGGCTGGCCAATTCTGTCACCACGATGGTACACCCAAAAGTGACACAACGGCTTTTTTCAAAGCCAATCCAACAGCCCTTATCAGGGCTAATAAGGCCTTCACTCACAGTGTTGTCTATCAACATTGAAGGCTTCTCGGAGGATAAAGCCTCCATCCTTTCTGAATTGTGTCGCAGCACACAGTGTGATGTGATATGTATTCAAGAAACACACCGTGGCCTTGACCAACTTAGGTCAAAAATTCCTGGCATGACGCTTGTGGCCGAAGTTCCCCACGAAAAATATGGCAGCGCCATCTTCACAAAGCCATCCATTCGGACTTTTTCCTCTCATTGTTGTTTCCAAAACTCAATAGAAACTATCACTCTTGACTTGGGGAATTGCACTATAACTTCTGTTTACAAGCCCCCAAGACAACAATTTATTTTTGAAAAACCTGAAAATTTTGACAATAGACCAATCAAAATTGTTCTTGGTGACTTCAACAGTCACAGCACTACCTGGGGTAGCCAAACAGAAAACGATGGGCAAAAGGTAGAGGAATGGGCGGAAGCCTATGATCTATCGTTAATTCACGACCCAAAACTTCCACCATCTTTCAACAGCCGCCGTTGGAAACATGGCTCTAATCCTGACCTAATTTTTGTAGCTACATCAATAAGCCAACAATGCACCAAGTCGATGGGGCAACCAATCCCTAAGACTCAACACCGACCAACCATCCTTCAAGTAATGGCATCTGTCAGACCCATCAAAGTTCCTTACCGAAGGCGCTTTAATTACAAAAGAGCCAATTGGGAGACTTATCGGCGGCTTATTGATGAGTCGTTGCAGACAATAGAACCATCCTCTGAAAACTATGACGATTTTGTCAAAATAGTATCCGCTGTGTCTCGTCGGCATATCAAAATCAAAAAAAAAAAAAATCAAAACGTTTATTCAGATAATAGGCCTTTGCAGGCACTTTTTCACGTCATATCATATTTAAAATTATCTCATTAGATATATGTATTTATTAATTGTTCAAAAGCTACAGACTACTAGCGTTTCGGAACCGACCACTGCAGAGAAGAAACGCCGAAAGAAACTCTTATCAACAGTTTTGGTCGCCTATTCGCCTGAAGGGCTTTATATGATTACGAATATTTATTCCTTATTGTCTTTTTCTTCCTTTTCTTTTTTCTGTTTTTAATGTTACAATTTCAATATACAGAGATTTATTATTTTTGGAACATGTTCATGTTAACGATCGAGTGTGCAAAGATAATAAACAACATATGATACTTAAAGTAGTCTCAAAGAGGCCGAGTAGACCAGTCCCCCCTGACAGCACCCGTTCACGAGTTGACGTGTGGATCAGCCATCGCTGATGTCGTACATCTTATTATATCCCTCGTGGATGTCGTACATCTTATATACCCGGTCTAAACTCTGAGTCTGCAACCACACTGAAACGGTATGAGGAATTTTACAATAGTGTCCCATTTTCAGAGGAGACGCTCTCGACTGGTACTGAACTAATGACACAAGTGTCACAAAGTCGAAGGGATATGTGGATAGATACCGTAACCAACCTTAATCTTACCCACAATAGTAAGAAGGCATGGTCTACGATTCGAAAACTTACAAATGAGCCACCACCAGCCAGTCAGCCGAACGTCCTTACTGCAAATCAGATTGCGCACCAGCTAATTTTAAATGGAAAACCACCAAGTCGTACCAAATGTCCAGTCAACTCACAATACCATACCGTCGAGAATAACAATATTAGTAAATATATAACTTTAGATGAATTGATTGATTAGCTCGGTTCAATCTTTAAAATGTGGTAAAGCATCGGGTGTTGACAACATCTCTGTCGAACAGCTGAAACATCTAGGCCCCGTTGCTATCTCCTGGCTCCTTCAAATGTTTAATAACATCCTCTATCTGGCACGAATTCCTCGTCTTTAGAGAAAGTCGAAGGTTATAGCAATTCCAAAACCTGGAAAGCCTCTGGACGACCCTAAAAGCTTCCGCCCAATTAGTTTACTGTGTCACACTTTTAAGTTATTCGAAAGGTTGCTACTTAATCGCCTGACTTTATCTATAGATCCAAAACTTATATCTGAGCAAGCTGTATTTAGGCCGGGAAAATCCTGCACCAGCCAAACCTTGAAACTCACCCAATATATCGAAGATGGTTTTAATAAAGGTTTGGTGACTGGTGCGGTTTTTGTTGACTTGACAGCAGCTTATGACACTGTAAACCTTAAAAGATTGTTGTGGAAAGTGCAAGATATTACGGGGGATAACCAGTTCACAAAGGTTCTCTGTGAACTCTTACATAACCGCAGGTTTCAGGTGCATCTCTCTTCTGACCAAAGTAGATGGCGGTTGCTACGAAATGGATTACCTCAAGGCAGTGTACTGGCCCCAATGATATTGAACATCTATACCAATGACCAACCCATTTAACAATACACCGCAAATTTTATCAATGCCGACGATCTGGCTCTAGTGACTCAAGCGAAATCCTTTGAGGAATCTGAAGAAAATCTGACTGTGGCCCTTGAACATCTCGAGGATTATTACGAGGCAAACTGTTTGAGACCTAATCCATCCAAAACGGAGTCGTGTTTATTTCATTTGCGCAATCACTTAACATCTCGTACTTTGAACATACAATGGAGAGGAGTCCCAATCCGACACAATAACAACCCTAAATACCTAGGTGTTATTCTAGACAGAACTCTCAGTTTCAAAAAACACTGTCACAACACCAGGCAGAAAGTTTGCGCTCGTAATAATCTGATTCGCCGCTCACTGCCTCCAAATGGAGTGCCGCTCTTGAAGTTCTTCGCACCACAAGTATCGCCTTATGCTTCTCTGCGGGTGAGTACGCAAACCCAATATGGAGTAGGTCCGCACATGCTCACCAAGTAGATGTTGCACTTAACGAAACCTGCCGGACTATAACAGGCTGCTTGAAACCGGTAAATATGTTGTACCCACTCGCAGGCATTGCTCCTCCGAAGGTCCGTAGGGAAGTGTCAAGCGCAGCTGAACGGAGAGCCCAGGAGCGGGACCCCCGCCACCCCCTATTTGACTACTGTCCAGCCCTTCATGACTTGCCTTGGCCCATTTGGAAGTCCATTAACAGGCTCCGAACACAAGTAGGCCGTTGCAAGGATAACCTTGCCCGATGGGGAATGATTGACTCTTCGCAAAATGTCTGCCGGTGTGGTTTCTCTCCTCAAACTATGGCGCACCTACTCACATGCCCCGAGTGCCCAAACACCTGCACGAGGGACGATCTACTTGTGGCAAACGATAGGGGTGCTCAGGTAGCCCTTTATTGGAGCGACAAAATTTAATTTAATAATAAACGTACCATCGACATGCTAAGAAGAAGACTAACGCAACGATATAAAGATGCAATTTTACACATATTAACGAATTAACGATTAACGTTAACTTCCGTTAATTCTTCCGAAATGTAACGCTTTAACGTTTAACGAAGCGAACTTTTTTTGTAGCGGATTAACGATTAACCAAGTTAACTATTTGATTAACGGTGCCCAGCTATGGCTACCTTCTATTACCTAGTCTAAAAAAAACTTATTCCAGATGGATGTTCGTTCGAATAGGCTATTGGCCTCCCGTATTATGTATTCTGTTTTAAACTTAACAAAGTCTCGTAAATACGGTGCCTTTTGGTACTTGGAGTACGGAATCCTAAAAAACCTAACAAAGTTGTGCTTTTTCATGTAGACCCTTTTCTATCTTTAATTAATATTTCTGAATTTATTTTAATTGTATGTAGACGGTACGTGCCGCGAGTACTTCCAGCTAAGTGGACAGTGGTGGACAAGCTCTTATAGACTGATTTTCTAGACTGCGTTGAACGTAAGCCCGGCGCGAGCCGTCTCCGCTACAACTGGGCCGGCGCTCACGTCAGCGCCGTGGACACATCTTAGAGTGTCATACTTCCCTGAAAGACAATATGTGGACACGCACCCTTATTGTTCCCAACTTGTTCTCTTTCTGGAAAAGGGAAAATAAAACTATGAAGTACATATATCCTTAAAATAATGTATACTTTATTATGTACAACGAGAGCGATGGGGAGAGCGATGCGGCGCGCGCGGCGGCCGGCGCCCGCTGTGTCAGAGCGCGGCCACGGCGTGCGGCGGAGCGTGCAGCGGGGCGTGCGGCGTGTGCGGGGCGTGCGGCGCGTGCGGCGGCAGCGCCGGCAGGTGCGGCGGCGGCTCGGGCTCGTCCAGGTCGAGCGCGGCGTCGATCATGGTGGTGTCGTGCAGCAGGCGCAGGCGCGAGGCGGACAGCGCGCCGCCGGCCGCCACGGCCGCGCCGCGCACGGCCTGCAGCGGCACGGGCGCGTCCAGCTCCAGGCTGCGGTTCATGTAGGCGTGCCGCGGCGCCGGCGACCCGCCCTCGAACAGGTTGCTGTAGCTGCCGCCCAGCGCGCCTGCCACCACACGAGATCACATTACTCAAGGCGACTAGACATGATTAGAGATACTATCATTTTCTAAACAAGTAACAAATGAGACAAGAATGGGAGAATATCAATTAATGAAAAGGATGTATTAGAAGAATGGAAAAAATATTTCGAAGGGTTGTTTGAAAAAGATCATTTATGTACAGTAAACAGTGAAAAAGAAGAGAGTGATATGCAAGATGTAAATGATGAAATAAAAATAGAAGAGATTATTGAAGCGTTGAACTGCATGAAAATAGGAAAGGCTGGGGGTTATGATAGGATTACGCTCGAAATGTTAAAGGCTGCTGCCAAAACAGGGTATCGTTGCTAGTAAGCTGTGTCGCCTTTTCAATATTTGTTTTAAAAAAGGTGTAGTGCCAACAGACTGGTGCAAAGCGGTTATTGTGCCGCTTTATAAAGAAAAAGGCATTAGCTTTTTTAGCGTGGTTGGCAAACTGTATGCAAAGGTATTAATTGAAAGGGTTGTGAAAGAAACGGATGACAAAATATGGGATGTGCAAGCAGGATGAAAGGGAATGGGATGTACGGACCAGGTCTTTTCCTTGCGAAGCATACTTGAGAAATTTATGGCTAAAGGTCAAAAAGTGTACTAGTTATTCGTGGATTTGGAAAAGGCTTATGATAGAGTGATGAGAAGGGTCGACCACAATTCCTTACTCAGACACTGTCGACTCGACAGTGTCTGAGTATGGGGTGAGCCTGAGCAGCCATCTGATTCAGGCGTTGAAATCCCTTTATAAGGATTCTAGCGCTTGTGTCAGAATTAATGCGGCCTACTCATCCCGGTTTAATATCGAAAAAGGTGTTAGACAGGGACGTGTAGCCTCGCCCTGGCTATTTAACTTATTCATGGACAGTTGTCTGAAGGATTTGAAAGAAAATGAGTGTGGATTAAGAATGAAAGAGTTACTAATCAAATGCCTCCTCTATGCCGATGACCAAGTCATACTTGCGTCATCTCAGGAGGATTTACAGAAGATGGTAACATGTATGAATGATACTTTAAAAAAAATGGTATGAAAGTGAATGTTAGTAAGACGAAAGTAATGGTTTTTGAAAGAGAAGAAAATATGACGGTATGCAATGTTCTTATAGATGGAGAAAAAGTGGAACAAGTGGGAGAGTTTGTGTATTTAAGTGTTTTTACAAGGGATGGAGGCGAAGATGGAGCAAATTTACATGAAGGCGATATTGAAGAAGAGTGGCTGCTGGTGATCGTGTAAATGGGGCATTGCATTCTTTTATGAACAGTAGGAAGATATCCTACAAAGCCCGACTTGCTGTTCATGAAGGAGTGTTATTAGTACCAACTCCTATTTATGGCAGTGAAAGTTGGGTATGGCAGAAAAGGCACGAAAGTAGAATAAATGCAGTTGAAATAAGATCGCTAAGAAGTACGTGTGGTATAATTTTGAGAGATCGGGTAAGGAATGACGTAGTGCGGGAGCGATGTGGAGTGAAAGATGATGTAGTGACTAAGATTGAGAAAGGAATGTTAAGGTGGTTTGGCCACATTGAAAGGATGGATGAAAGGGGGAGTGATGAGTTTAGATGAAGCTAGAGGTATTTGTCAGGATCGTAGCAAGTAGAGATGTAGCATGATGCCTACCCCTATGGGAAAAAGGCGTGATAATATGTATGTATGTAACAAATGAGTCAACACCCGTGTGTTTCCATAAACAGGACCAAAATGGAGTAATAAGCAAATTCTTGATGGTATTTTATAATTATTATGTTTGCGTGCTTCTCTATCCTAGGCAGGAGAGAGAAGCACGCAAATATTTCCACCAGTCACTTATTTTAATATCACATCATTAACATAATCATGTTCATACATATAAATTATTTTTAAAAATATACATTAAAGAGGGTACACAAAAATCATTCGCTTAAAGCGCCACACTCCACACTCTCGGCAAAACTACACAAGAGTGTGGAGGCAGTATTCGGCAAGTCTCAGCTATATTTGTGTATTCTCCATAGTGGTGGTATTTCGTCTATTTCAACGCCTTTTAATAACTATTTTTCTCGTTGTAAAAAGTATAATACGCTACAAGACATAATGATAAGGCCGCAGCAGTTTCAACGTCCTCGAACAAACAACTGCGCTAAGCGAGAGTGTAGATAGCTGTTCTCGTCTTGTTTCGGCGAATACCGAGAACGAAACCTCTCGACGAGAGTGTGGAGCGGGCTTTAGTTAGATTAGGTATATCACGGATTAGTACATTATCATTGATCATAGGCTAGGTATGTGTGAAGGGCGGATTCGGGGCATACTGCTAGTCTGTGAATATACATACATACTATAATACATACAATAGTGAGTGGAGGCTTACCGTCGCGCGGGGCGGGCGGCGGCGCGGCGTGCGGCTGCAGCGTGGTGACGGCGGGCGGCGGCGGTCCGCCCGCCGCGTCCGGCAGCGCGCGCGCGAACGCCGGCGGCAGCTCGTCCTTCAGGTCGATGGTGAACACGCCGCGCCGGTCGATGAGGCTGGGCGCCAGCGGCCCGCACAGCACGTGCCAGCAGTTGGCGCACGCGTTGCCGCGCGAGTACGGGTTCGGGTTCGACACGCCGCGACGTGTCGAGAACGAGCCCTTGATCTGTACACGGAAAAATAAACGCTTAGCGCCACACTCTAAATTCAAAAAGTGAGATTAGTTCGGATCGGCTCAGACACTCACATCTTCGTTGGTGGTCTGGTCGGTGGAGGCGAGGTAGGTGTGGAAGCCGGCCAGCCCCAGCACGGACCACACGGACAGGAAGCACACGGCCGCCACGACGGCGGAGGCGGGCGACGAGCGCAGAGCGCCCGCCAGCCCCGCGCCCCGCGCCTCCAGCGCCAGGTGCGTCACCGCGCACGCGAACACGAACACTGCCAGGAACGACAGCGACACCACGAACGTGTAGAAGTAGCGGTAGTTGCGCTTGCCGACGCAGTTGCCCACCCACGGGCAGTGGTGGTCGAAGCGGTCCACGCAGTTGTCGCACAGCGAGCAGTGCGAGGCGCGCGGCGGGCGGAACATCTTGCACGTGAAGCAGTACTTGAGCTTGACGGGCCGGCCGCGCACCAGCACCTCACGCGCGCGCGGCGGCGGCCGGCCGGCGCCCGCGCCCGCGCCGCCGGCCTCGCAGCCCGCCTCCAGCGCCGCGGCCTCGTGCGGCGCGGCACGCGGGATGATGCCGGGGTCCGACAGCGCCGTGCGCAGCAGCGCCGACAGCGTGAACACGAACAGCGCGCCGCCCACGGCCGGCACCACGGGCGACACGCGCGCCGCCAGGTACGGGCAGTCGAACGCGAAGTGCAGCGCGCACGTGCCGCAGATGAGCGCCAGCGTGAGCGCGAACACGCCGGGGTGCGGCGCCGTCATGAGGCGGCCGTCGCACCAGAAGCGGTTGCGGCCGGCAAACACCTCCCACTTGCGCGTCACGCGCCGCGACGCCATCGCACCATCACCCGCTGCCGCACCACTTCTGTGAATACACATTCATCGAAAAATACCCAGATTTAAAAACATTAATATGAGGCTACTACTCTGGGGCTGCAGCTCAGGGCCCCGTGGAAAAAAGGGTTTATTGTTAATCACAAAGCACGGTACGTCGCGCGCTCTTTTCTAGAGACAAAAATAAAAAAAATCCCATCAAAAACAAAAATTTGAAATGACAGCCAAGTAAACTTTATTCATTTAACTTTTTATACTTTATCCTAATTACAAATAATAATAAAATCAAAATTACAAATAAAAAAGAGACTCCAACGCGTCGCCGCGAGGCAGGGTACCCATAAGGCTGGCAGCATTACCTCTCTGCACCTCGATATAAATTCTTTGTGCAAAGTAACTGCCCATCCTTTGATCGCCCATTACATCGCGGAGACGCGTTGAAATCTCAGTTAATACAAAAGATTTGGCTTCAGGGCCCCATGGGCCCATCGTCTCTACAGCAAAGGGCACAAAAATATAATTTTCAAGGAGTCCTCATATTTCCTGCGTTTCAGGGCTTCCGCTGAAACAGCCGCCGCGCCGGCTCGCACAGCCGTTGACGTCACATGTGTGGACGCGAGATTATCCACGCATGTGGCGTCCCAAATCAGACTTTTGCCCATCCTCCATGGTATCAGTGACATCCCATCAGGCCTTTTGCCATCTGCTCTTAATGAACCGCTCGGTTCAAAGATGGCGGGAACGTTTATCGAGACAAGGGCTCTTCGGATGATGTCATTCAGCGTACCATGACGGGATAAACAACCAGCGCTCCTTTGGCAGGCTAACCCGTAATGGCCTAACTCATTATCGGGTCTGCCAAAAATACACTGATGGTGTTCATTCACTTTCAAACCCAGTCTAAGGCCAACTGCTAGAGACAAAGTGCACTTGTCTAATAACGTGCCCAAATTAGCGGAGGGAAGCGCCTGTAGCCATAAACTGGATTTCCGCTCGGAAACCGCCAGCAATCTTTCGCGGTCTGTTGGACCAGTAGCTTGAGCGAGCAGAGTTTGTAATTTTTTCCTGCATACAGGATCGTCCCACCCTCTCTGGTGATGTACATATGCTGGTAGTGGTACGTCAGGACAGTCGCTCAACCAGACATCCAAAGCCTCCGCCAATCCACAGATCCCCCGGCACCCATTAAATGGCCTAGAATGTTACCGCAAAGAAGGCCCAAGAGAGCCAAGTTCAATATCCCAATCTCAACTAATATTATAAATGCGAAAGTGAGTTTGTTTGTTTCTTTGTTACGCTTTCCCGTCATATCTACTGAAACGATCATGAAATTTTGCATACACATAGGTTAGGGTACCGAGAAGGACATAGGCTATTTTCCACACACTCGGAAAATATTGAGAATACTTTTAAATAGAGTGGTCACATAAACAATTCATTTTTTTTAAGAGATTGAGTTTGTTACTCTTTCGCACCCTATATACTTGAGCCGATCATCATGAAATTTTGAATACATATAGGTTAGGGTACTGAGAAGGACATAGGCTATATTGGACGCGGGTGAAGCCGCGGGTAACAGCTAGTAAAACAATAAAAATAACAACCATATGGTTTTACTATTGGAAAACATCAACCTCTTTCGGTAGTCGGATAGTAAATCTTTATAATTCAAGTAGCCTGACTGATATGACACACTAATATGACTACGAGGAAACAGCGTGCAAAACTGCATATAGAGTGAGCAAAAATTATCGCATCCAACCGTCGAACTCACTCACACAGCTACACAAATAAAGAGCGCCCGCATATTATCAGAAATTTCTGTTAGAAAAATTCTGACGCTCGCCGGAAGCACCCCGCATACTATCAGAAATTTTGATCTGGCAGCTTTTGAGCCCAGTCGTGTTTCATCTGTATGCTTACGCACATCTACCTATATGAATGAAGATACGTATGTTATTGCACTTAGCACTTTTTTTATTTAAATAAAACAAATCGGTCAAGTGCTAGTCGGACTCGCACATAGAGGGTCCCGTACCATTATCTATACAACATTAGACTATCGGGCAAAAACTGCAACGAAAATCATGTTCTTAGTACGACAGCCCTTAATATTTATTTAATTTTGATTTAATTATTTATTTTTAAAGCGATGAATATACAAATAAATATTTTGTGAATATCTGAAGCGTCTACCTGTTGCCGCAAAACCGTTGAGCAAAAGATGGCAAAAAAATCACGTTTTGTTTGGGGAGCACCCCTTGATTATTACCTATTTTATTCTGATTCTAGTGTTTATTGTTATAGCGGCAAAAGCAAATAAGTACATCATCTATGAAAATTTTAACTGTATAGTAATCACGGTTTATGAGATACATCCTGGTGACACACGGACATCGAAATATCGTAAATAGGGTCCCGTTTTTACGCTTTGGACATGGAACCCTAAAAACCTTGTGATATCGAAATATAGATTTCAATTGTTAAATAATATTTGGCATATTCGCTCCCTAGCTAAGTCTCTGTGTATTTTATTCTGGTAATTTTCATCATCGCGTTCCACCAACATGGATATATTTTTCCACATCGGCAATTAAATCTTGAATTAAGCTCATTTTCGTCAAAAACGTAGGTTCCTAAAATACAACAAACACGTGTGCAGCGTACGGCGGCGGACGGTAAACTGACGCGAATTTCTGATAGTGTGCGGGGCCTAGAACAAAATGTATGGAAAACACGCCTTCCGCCATTTCTAGAAATTCCGCCTTCAGAAATTTCTGATAATGTGCGGCCGCTCAAAAGCGGCCGCATATTATCAGAAATTCCTGTTAAAAAAATTCTGACGCTCGCCGGAAGCACCCCGCATACTGTATCAGAAATTTTGATTCGGCAGCTTTTGAGCCCAGTCGTGTTTCATCTGTATGCTTACGCACATCTACCTATATGAATGAAGATACGTATGTTATTGCTCTTAGCGCTTTTTTTATTTAAATAAAACAAATCGGCCAAGTGCTAGTCGGACTCGCACATGGAGGGTCCCGTACCATTATCTATACAACATTAGACCATCGGGCAAAAACTGCAACGAAAATCATGTTCTTAGTACGACAGCCCTTAATATTTATTTAATTTTGATTTAATTATTTATTTTTAAAGCGATGAATATACAAATAAATATTTTGTGAATATCTGAGGTCTACCTGTTGCCGTTATACATAACGAGCAAAAGATGGCAAAAAATCACGTTTGTTGTATGGGAGCACCCCTTAATTAATACCTATTTCACAAGTAAAGATGTTTGTAAAGCAATAAAGAACATGAAAAGGGGAAAATCTCCAGGCCATGATGGGCTCAGTATTGAGCATTTGCAGCATGCAGGGCCACACATTAATAGGGTACTGTCATTATTGTTTACATTCTGCATTAGACATTCTTACTTACCACCTGCCTTAATGAAAACAGTTGTAATACCTCTTGTAAAAAACACTTCAGGGAATATGGCAAATAGAAGTAATTACAGACCAATATCATTAGCAACAGTACTAGATGTACGAGCGAGCTCCTACATTTGCATTTATTTATAGTTATGCTGACAACAGCTAATTGTATACTCAAACAGTGACAATAAATCAGTCTTACGACACACACGCGTCGCTCATTTCTTTTAACATTCCTTAAACATTTTCAACATTTTAACACCTTTAACGTAGCTTCAGACTCGAACATCAAATGTGTGGTCAGTGACCTCACATTTTGGTCCTTCGAGCCGGATAGTGAATTTCTGTGTGTTTTGTGCTGTTTCTGTGATTTTGCGATCGGTCAGATAGGCCTCCCACCAGCGGGTCTCACCTGTCTGATTGAGACGGCGCTCTACGATTACAGGACAGTGCAACCGGATTTATACGGAATTCACTGGATATCTGGTGCAACGTAACATCCAACATCGCTCTGCTGAGCTAACAACCAACATCTTAACATCAACAAATATACTAAGGTATCTTCATCATGGAAGTGCTCCTAGAACGACAACATCAGATCGCTGAGAGTATTTCGAAGATATTCACCAACTTTAAAAAGAATTCTGCTGTTCGGAAGACTTCCAAGTATCTTAAAACAAGATTGGACGCCCTAGAAAGTTTATGGGGTGAGTACGAATCCAACAACACTCTTCTTAAACAAGAAGAAGACAAGACATCTTCTTATTACATTAACAATGAGTATGAAGCTATGAAACAAATGTTCGACACTGGGTTTCAAATGATTCAGAACACCAAACTCTATGTCAACCCGAACGACGGGGAAGGTTCCCAAATTGGTGGTGGATCGGATGACAGAGGATCGACTTCAAGGTCTGATGATTTGATAAGCCAACAGAAAACCAACTTCCGAGCATTACTTCGTGTTATCAAAAACATAAACATAAACAACTTAACCGAGCGTTGGGAAATTGAAGATAAACTGCAAATGCTCCAATTACGCTGGAAAGCGGTTGATGAACTGCACTGGAAGATTGATAACCTGCTAGAAGGAGACGACGTAGTCTATGAAACGGAACTTTCCCAACATGAAGAAACATACGGAAAAACAAAATCAGTTCTACATCGTAAGTTGAATTCGGTTAAACATCAACAAGACTCGACACCGCATATCGAGTTACCAACATTTTCGGGAAGTTATGCAGCCTGGCCAGCATTCTCAGTATTCTTCTCAACATCGTGCTGGTATGGATCACATTGTTTACAACAATCACCTGTGAACAAACGCCACGGTCAATTAAAGTGACAACCCTACAACAAAACAATCCGCTATACTTTGATAAGGTAGCAGAAATGCAAGCGATACAGGATTAGTGGAAGATCGTTGTTTACTACAACTTATCTACCTATTGGCACAGTTTAAAGCACATTGAATACTATATCAAAATACTTGATGACATAAGTAAAGAAGAACCAGCTTTCAAGGTCATCACGTCTCATCTGCGACATGAAGTAACGGACATTCAGCACTACAACCGAGTGTTGAGTAACGAACATGGAAAGCGGTCCAAGCGAGGTCTTATTGATGGAGTTGGATACATAGCCAACTCACTATTCGGTGTCCTTGACGAAAGATTTGCTGCCAAATACGACGAAGATATCAAGACGATACAGCGTAATGAAAACCATCTTCAAAGCTTATACAAACAGCAAACATCTGTTATTGAAGGAGAATATGTATAACATTTTAAAACGACACGAAGAGATGATGGTTACACAGTTTGCTAGTATTAGTCAACAAGTCGCAGAGCTAAACAACTGGATGCAAAACGAACATAAAAAGTCAATGTACATCACTGCAGCAACACTTACTGCGAATATTATCATCCAGAACTTACGTTACCTCCAAGGAGAGCTACTCGATCTAGTAACTGATGTGCGAAGCGGACACATGGACACGCATCTACTATCACCAGAAGAGTTTGAGAGCCAACTCAACATCATAGCAGCTCAAATTCCTAATGACATAACATTACCATGTGTTAGCGGCCAACAGGAATGCATACGTGAGATGTATAAGCTATCACGAGTACATGTCAGAGTAATGAGTCATTTAATTTTCGAAGTGAAGCTACCTCTAATAAGTATCGAACCATTTGAGCTAAATCGTGTGATTCCTATTCCGAGAATTGATACACAAACATCGATGGCAACATATATCAAAAGATTCAAAGATTCAAAGATTCAAAACGTTTATTCAGAAAATAGGCCCTTGCAGGCACTTTTTCACGTCAAATCACATTTAAAATTATCTTATTAAATATTATGCATTTACTCATTATTGTTCAAAAGCTACAGACTACTAGCATTTCGGAACCGACCACTGCAGAGAAGAAATGCCGAAAGAAACTCTTTTCAACAGTATAGGTCGCCTACTCGCCTGAAGGGCTTTGTATGATTAATGATTATATTATATTTCTTTCTTTTTTACTTTTCTTTTTTTTTTTCATCTGTTTTCATTTAACAATATTATTATACATTCATTATTTTTGGAACATGTTTATGTTTACGATCGAGTGAGCAAATCACAAAAACAACAGAACATAAAGTAGTCTCAAAGAGGCCGACCAGACCAGTCCCCACTGGCAGCACCCGTTCACGAGTTGACGTATGGGTCAGCCATCGTTAAACTCAACCATATTAGAGGGAACTCAACGACCCGACACATAACGCCACCACCAGTTTGAACATTTTAGTGAGCATGACTACTCAGCCTCTAAGACATTGTCAAAACAGAAATATGACCCTGATCTACAGTTGTCGATCGCAAACATTTACATATTTTACAATTAATAAATAGTTGATTCTATACAATTTCAATTGGTTGTGAAAAACATATTTTATTATTATACAAATAGCAAGCGTGTCTCAAACAACGCCAAGGCTCCAAGCATTCTTATCTGCTAAATAGTCATTAACTTTGTAATAAGCTTTTTTTAATAAAATATTTTTTGTAAGTTCTTTGAATTTTGGAAAGGGCAAAGCTGTAATATTTTCTGGAATTTTGTTATAATAACGAATACTAAGCCCTAAGAACGTATTACTTGTTTTATGTAGTCTAAAGGCTCTTGCGGCAAGTTTATTCTTATTTCTAGTGTTGTACGTATGAACTTGACAATTTTTGACATATTTCTCAATATTTTGATGTACGTGCAGTATGTTTGCAAAAATATACTGTGATGTAACCGTTAAAATTCCAATTTCCTTGAATAACTCTCTTAGGGAATCTCTAGCCCCAAGTTTATAGATTGATCGAATAGCACGCTTTTGCAAAACGAATATACTGTTTATGTCTGCTCCATTTCCCCAGAGCAATATCCCGTAAGACATTATACTGTGGAAATAGCTAAAGTAAACTAGGCGTGCGGTTTCAACATCTATCAGCTGTCTTATTCGCCAAACGGCGTAAGCTGCGGAGCTTAGTCTTGCAGCAACAGTTGTTATATGTGGACCCCATTGTAACTTTGAGTCAAGAGTTATTCCTAGAAATTTAGTAGAGTCAGCAAATTCTACCACTTCATCATTAACAACTATTTTAGTGGGCAAATGCTTAACATTAGGCGTACAAAATTTAATACATTTCGTTTTTTTAGCGTTAAGAAGGAGATTATTAGCTGTAAACCAATCTAATACCTGAGCAAGAGTGCTATTTACATCGTCAAAATTTGTCTTCTGTCTATCAACTTGAAAAACAAGTGATGTGTCATCAGCAAATAACACAGCTTTACAGGCACAGGCATGGAAAGGCAAATCATTAATATAAATGAGAAATAATAAGGGCCCTAGGATGGATCCCTGAGGAACTCCCATTTTTACAACAGACCCATTAGATTTTACTCCATTAAGGCTAACTTTTTGAATTCTATTTGCTAAATATGATTTAATAAGTCTCAAAGATTCATTTTTTATTCCATAATACTTTAATTTATTTAAGAGGGTTTCATGGTCTACACAGTCGAAGGCCTTAGAGAGGTCACAAAATATTCCTATTGCATTCTGCGACTTTTCCCATGCCTCTAGAATGTGCGCCAGTAAAGCAACTCCCGCATCAGTGGTAGAACGACCTTTAGTGAATCCGTATTGCTCACTATGGAAAAGTTTATTCTTATTAAAATATGAGAGCAACTGTTTGAAAATTATTTTTTCAAAAATTTTACTAAGAACCGGCAAAATTGAAATTGGACGAAAATTATTAGGATCGTCCTTACTTCCCGCTTTATACAAAGGTATAATCTTACTACATTTCATTAAATCTGGAAATGTTCCGGTCACAACGCATTCATTAAATATTAAGGCCAGGTTAGGAGCTATATCTTTAATAATATTTTTTACTAAGGAAACGGATATATCCCAAAGATCCCCAGTTTTCTTTATGTTTAATTCTTTAAAGGTATCGATAATCGTTTGGGGTGTCACATGTTCAAAAATTAAAGTATCCTTACATTCAGGTATATTATCGCGTAATATTTTTTCAGCTTTTTGAGATGATGACTGAAGCGAGGCAGTTGTCTTAGTAGGAATTTCAGTAAAAAAATCTTCAAAACATTGAGCAACTTCGGCATCAGTCTCAAACTTTTGATTATTAACTTGTAGTTTTAAAGAATCATTATCACGTTGTTTGATTTTACCCGTTTCCTGATTAATAATGTTCCAGGTCGTTTTTATTTTGTCCCCGGAACTGGCAATTTTTTTACACAAATATAGAGACTTGGCTAACGTACATACTTTTTTGAATATTTTAGAGTAATTTTTGACATAATTTAAAAACTCAGGTCTTCTGTCATATTGTTTCATAGCCAGCAAATCATATAATTTATTTCTACTTTTATAAATCCCTACAGTAGCCCATTTACAGAATTTCTTTTTACTAGATATAGTACGAGTCCTAGCTTTGAAAGTTTTGTTAAATTCTGTGTCTATGGTTTTAAATAATTTTTCATAAAGAATATGCGGATTATCCCTCTTATCACAAATAATGGGCATTTTTTCTGATATTTTGCTTTTAAATTTATCTATTTTAGATTTTGAATATGGTCTATAAGTTACTTTTGGCAAATCAATGTTAGTATCAATATCTGAAAAAACGGCTAATAACCCAAAATGATCAGATGATATCTTTTTGACTACTTTTTTTTCAAGAGCCTCACAACTACAAAAAACATTATCAAGACATGTGGCTGACGTTTCTGTTACTCTAGTTGGTTCAAGAAAAAGATATTCACAATCAAAAGACTTAAATAAATTAACAAATCCAATACTTTCCTTGTTACTTTTTAATAAATCGACATTGAAGTCACCACATACTATAATTTTTTTGGAGCCTTGACTTACTTTATTAAGAACATCCTCCATAATTGTCTCAAGTAAGTTATAATCTGATGTAGGAGGACTGTAAACACATACTATTATGAATTTATCCAGTTCAATACAGGACAGCTCTACTTGCCGTTCCACCGTAAGGCCAGCTACATCCTTTCGCTCTTTACATTTTAGACCATTTCGAATTAAGATTATACTGCCTCCATGGATGGCGGCCTTTCGGGCGAACACACTTGACATACTGTAATTATTGAAATTTAATTGTACATTATGTTTTTCTTGAAACCAGTGCTCTGTTAAGCAAAGTACATCAATACACTCAGTATCTAAAAATAGTTCTAATTCTAATAGCTTGCTGGCCAGGCCTTGCATATTTTGATGAAAAATGCTGAAACGTTTGACTCTGGCCGTTGTCTTAAAGTTTAGTTTAAATTATTACTAATACTGGCAATGTTAATACTAACATTTTTTGAACTGTCTATATTCTGCTTTGTACAAAGTACTGCAGCAGAGTCTTGTATATTGTAAGCTACTAATGTAGCAATTTGTCGTTTCGATTTTATTGGGAGATACAAAGTATCTCCTGTCAACTTAAGTCTAAAAATAAACTTATTAACATCTAAGTAAAAAATAACGTCGCTATGACGGCACGTCAAATTGTACAAGTGTACATTAAGGTCATATATGTGGTTGTTTAAATTACAATCAGGTGATTCCAAGTATGGGAAAGCACATATAATATATTTACAATCTGTCTTATTACTAAGCTCTAAAAGCTTGTCAATACTTAATTTTATGTCTTTCTTTTTAACAGAAGAACTATCACCACATAGAATTAATATTGTGGTATCTTTGTCTAAAATGTCACATTTTATATTATTAATTAAATTGATAAAAGGAGCCCCGGGTGAACATGTGTTATATACTGTTATATCACCCTGAATGTAGTTTTGGATATAGCTGCTCAGACCTTGACCGAGTTGATCTGAATATACTAATAATTTTTTACATAACATTTTCTTATTAAAAGAATTGTCAATAGTACTAATCTTTGTCTGCAAACCAATATTAACATTTGGACACTCTTTTACTTCAAGATCACAGTTCATTACCGTTGATGCGGTGATGTTGTGAGCGGAGTCACACTGAGGTGCCTGTAAGGCAGAGCTACACTCAGGTATCTGTGACGCAT
This sequence comes from Rhodophaea formosa, assembly GCA_963082605.1. Classification (NCBI taxonomy): domain Eukaryota; kingdom Metazoa; phylum Arthropoda; class Insecta; order Lepidoptera; family Pyralidae; genus Rhodophaea; species Rhodophaea formosa. The sequence goes on from OY720208.1 coordinate 50,685, forward strand.
TGCTGCACTGAAGTGCCTGTGATACGGAGTCGCACTGTTTGTCATTGCAGTGGGCTAAATCAATTAATGCTTGCGCTGCATATAAATGTAATTTATTCTCATTTTGAGAAAGTTGATATTTTTTTGTAAGGGTATCTAGGGACTCTTGCAATGAGGTAATTTTTGACTGTAATTCATACATCTCAGTGTCATATATACGGCTAGCTAAATAAAGATTTTCCTCACTGTGCTTTAGTTGATTAATTAAACATAATTTTTCCTTTCTTAACTGCACTAAACTCTTATTATTTTTTTTCTTTGAGAGCATTTTCCTAGTACGTTTTATCATTTTATTGATTTTCACATACTTTTTAATTTTTTTATGACTAGTTAAAATAAAGAAATGAGACTGAGGGGTACTTGCAGGTATTTCCACAGGAGGCCCCAAGCCACACTCCACAAGTTCGCTGTATAAAGCAAGAGTGTTGCTACACATTTCATCCTCTTTGCGGTGTTCTAACTCGAGTGCAGATCTTTGTGCATCATGTAAGCTGTGTTCTAACTCGGTTATGCGACTTAGGGCCTGTTCATGTACAATACTGCATTGCATGCTTTGTGATAAATGTTGTTTTAAAGTTATGTTTTCTTCTAATAAATCAGAGCTTTTACCATGTAAAATATTACATTCATTCTTTAATTGTTGATTTTTATTATTAATTTTTTGAATTTCCTCTTCTGATTCGTCCCGTTCACGCAAAAGTTGAGTATTTTCTTCACGGCAGTCCTTTAATTCTTTCAGTGCCTGCCTCAACTTCATTTCCAGGTCTCGGGCTACAGCTCTGCGAGTCATCATTGTGAAGCAGAAGAAAGCAAGAAGTGAAGGAGCTGAAAATTTGTGTCAAGTTAATATACAAAATACTTACAGTTTAAGCGTTGAGGGATTTCTATTTTTAATTTAAATTGACTGTCCACTAAAGCAGTATAAGTTATGTATTGGAATTCAACAACATACAAGTCTAATCTATAATATTGTTTCAGATGTTACTTAGAACTTTGCCATAAGAATTTGGAGATATAAAAGTTATTTTTAAAAAAGGTATACTGAATCTCAGGAGTTACTCTTCTAATTTAAATTTCTTTTAAGCTTTTGTTATATGTATACACTCAGCTTTTCAACAATAAAAAAAAAACCAGATGTAAGTTGCTGCAATATAATAAGTATTATGTAGACTATTTACAATTGTGTTTTGTTACTGCAATTCTACAAATGTAACAACTATGTATTCCTTTAATTTTTATTTTCTCAAAGTAGGTAGTTGTCACTTTGCAATTAGCAAAAGGAATAAGAAAAATGCATCTAATTTCTCGCTGTTTGGTGCAAATACTTAGCTAAGTTTAGTGCCAATTGTCTGTTACCAGAAATGTTTGGTTTTTAGGTCTTTAACTTTGTTTGACAATGTTGTATTGAAACTCAGCTAGTTATGTTGGTGATAGATAACTCGTGTACATATGTTGTAATTAGAAGATGCCTAGCTTATTGTAAATTGATAAAAACTGTATACTCCCCGGTAAAAGTGATGATAATCCACAGTTTCCGAATTTAAATTCGAATTCTCTGTTTGACAGCTGCTGTGAAGTCCAACCGGCCGGTCAAATTTTAAGCAAGTTTTATTTACTACTATAGCACTGTTTTTCAATAACTTTTTGGATTTTCACAATATTAATCAGATTTTCTTTAGGTTTTAAACACATTTACATATAAATAAACACAAAATTAATTAAATTACAGGAACAGGTGATTTTGACATGTCACCTGGGCTAGGGTTGCCAGTCGACCAATTGCCATCATACCTACAGCGAAGTATTCTGCTTTAAATTTGAAAAGGGATATGATCATACCCATGTCCCAAGAAGATGTTCATACAGGCTGCATAGCATTCAAAGAGAACAAATGGCTATGCAGGATCAACCTACCTATACATACAACATCGAAGGCATTATCAACACTATGCGAAGCTCAAATTATCAACAATAACAACTTGTCGGACTGCGACTACACGAGAAAGTCCTGCAGCGATAACTGGATCGGATTACACAGCCGCGCTGCGTGGCTGTTCACATGTTGCCAGGGACGCACGGTGCGCGTCTTTTGTAATGATGCATCGGTGACGTCAGAGACTTTGCACGGCACGGGCATCATAAGCATATGGCCTGGATGCATGCTAAAAGGAGATAACATCGTGATACATTCACCCAAAACATTCAACACAGAACTGAAGATTCATACCGAGGAAAGTGATACATTCCCACCTGAGTCAGGAGTAAACAATATTCTGAAGGGGATAAACTTCACCTACGCGCCTGAAATCCATGTTCAACAATATAAGGCCCTCCAAAATCAAATAAACACAATGAAGGCCAATCAAGACGATTTCAGCGCGCTCAGCAGTTCCCACGACGTGCACCACTACATTGTTTATGTACTTATTGCACTTGTTGCAATAATAATCATATGTGTGTGGGCGTATCGCAAGTGGTACAGGTTGCGTACAACCAGGATTAACAACATAACAAAGGACTTGGAACTGCATGAGGTTAAGAGGACAACTGAAGAGGATCCGGAAGCTTCTAGGCGAACTGTCTTCGAGCGTCAATCATCTAGGCGTACAGTCAACAAGCAAACGTCTCCTTAACTTTTAAACTTACTTTGTTATTGTTAAAAATAATTTTGTGTTTTTGTTGTTTTCTTAAGTTCGGCAGTATGTACGAGCGAGCTCCTACATTTGCATTTATTTATAGTTATGCTGACAACAGCTAATTGTATACTCAAACAGTGACAATAAATCAGTCTTACGACACACACGCGTCGCTCATTTCTTTTAACATTCCTTAAACATTTTCAACATTTTAACATCTTTAACGTAGCTTCAGACTCGAACATCAAATGTGTGGTCAGTGACCTCACACTAGACATTGGACAGAATAGTGGATATTATTTTGGCGGAAAAAAATCAAGTTCATGACTGCCAATTTGGTTTCCGTGAAAACCTTTCAACTGAGAGTGCTGTCTTAACTCTGAAATATGTCACAAATTATTATGTAAAAAGAAGTACACCAATTTATGCTGGCTTTCTTGACCTATTAAATGCCTTTGACCTAGTGTCCTATGATGTCCTTTGGGCTAAACTTGAGAAAGTTGGTATATCTCCAGAAGTGGTTGGCCTTTTATCTCACTGGTATCAAAACCAAAGAAATGTAGTTAAATGAGCGAATGCTCAATCAGATGAGTATTCTTTGAATTGTGGTGTGAGGCAAGGTGGACTTTCCTCTCCCAGATTATTTAATTTATACATAAATGAACTGATTGAGGAGCTGAGCAGCATGAATGTCGGCTGCAGAATTGATGACATAGCTGTAAACAACCTTAGCTATGCAGACGACATGGTGTTGCTCAGCCCCTCAATCGGTGGTTTAAGAAAGTTACTTCAAGTGTGTGAGGCTTATGCTGTGCAACACAGGTTAAAATATAATGAACTTAAAAGTGAGTTTATGTTGTTTAAGGGCATGCTGAAAGAACCTATTAATATTCCACCACTGATGCTGAATGGATTACCTTTGAAACGTGTTGCACAGTTTAAGTACCTGGGGCATATTGTAACTGAAGATTTAAAGGATGAGTTAGACATTGAGAGGGAATGCAGAGCATTGTCGGTCAGAGGCAACATGTTGGCTCATAGATTCACACGCTATAATGTATAAGTCAAACTTACCCTTTTTAGAGCATATTGTCAAACCTTCCACACGTGAGCTCTATGGACCAACTTTAAGTCTAAAACCTATAATGCTCTGCGGATTCAGTATAACAATACCTTCAGGGCTTTGTTGAGGCTCCCTCGATTCTGTAGTGCATCAGGCATGTTTGCTGATGCTGGCATAGATGATTTCTATGCCATCATTCGCAAAAAAATCTGCCTCGATGGTACGAAGGATGAGAGGGAGCTCCAACAGAGTCCTGAGGCTCATAGATGAGAGGATGGATGCCGACATTTATAAGAGGCACACAGACCTTTAAACCTTACTTACCTTAAAAATAGTGTTTGAGTATATAGTTAAGAAGATATTTTTTAATTAACTACCCATCGAAAAAATGATGCCGTATGATAGTAACAATTGTAATATTTTGATGGTTAACTGGCTTCAATTTTCTTTTCAACACGAAAACGATTACTAAAGCTATAACTGCCCATACGAAATAAATAGGATTGATAGTGTAACATTGAATAATTATCAAAATCAAAATCAAAACGTTTATTCAGAAAATAGGCCTTTGTAGGCACTTTTTCACATCATATCATATTTAAAATTATCTCATTAGATATATGTATTTATTAATTGTTCAAAAGCTACAGACTACTAGCGTTTCGGAACCGACCACTGCAGAGAAGAAACGCCGAAAGAAACTCTTATCAACAGTTTTGGTCGCCTACTCGCCTGAAGGGCTTTATATGATTACGAATATTTATTCCTTATTGTCTTTTTCTTTCTTTTCTTTTTTCTGTTTTCATGTTACAATTTCAATATACAGAGATTTATTATTTTTGAAACATGTTCATGTTAACGATCGAGTGTGCAAAGATAATAAACAACATATGATACTTAAAGTAGTCTCAAAGAGGCCGAGCAGACCAGTCCCCCCTGACAGCACCCGTTCACGAGTTGACGTGTGGATCAGCCATCGCTGAGCTCAACCATATTAGAGGGAACTCAACGACCCGACACACAACGCCGCCACCAGGTTGAACATTTTTAGTGAGCATGACTAACTCTAACTCTTAAGACATTGTCAAACAAAATATTATGTTATGGTCTACACTTGGTGCTCGCTCGCTAACATTTACATGTTTTACAATCAATTAATAGTTGATTCTATATAATTTAACATTGGGTGTGTTAAAAACCAATTACAATATAGCCAAAAAATAGGTAAATAACGTTTATGAGGTCCTGTATCTCACACGAGGTCAAGGCTCCATGCATTATTATCCGCTAAATAATGATTAACGTTATAATAGGCTCTTTTTAATAATATACTTTTAGTCACTTCTTTAAATTTTGGATAGGGCAAAGATGTAAAATCTTCTGGTAGTTTATTGTAAAATTGAATACCAAGCCCTAAGAATGAATTACTAGTTTTCTGTAGTCTACAAGCTCTTGTCACAAGTTTATTCTTATTTCTTGTGTTGTAATTATGAATGTCACTATATTTACTATATTTTTGAAAGTTTTTATGTACATGCAGTATGTTATCGAAAATATATTGAGACGCAACAGTTAAAATTCCAATTTCTCTGAATAACTCTCTCAGCGAGTCCCTAGCCCCAAGTTTATAGATAGATCGAATAGCACGCTTTTGCAGAACGAATATGGTGTTGATGTCTGCTCCCTTTCCCCAAAGTAATAACCCGTAAGACATTCTGCTGTGGAAGTAGCTGAAATAAACAAGGCGTGCTGTTTCAACATCTGTTAGTTGTCTTATTCTCCAAACAGCGTAGGCTGCGGAGCTAAGCTTACCAGCAAGAGTAGTTATATGGGGGCCCCATTGTAGCTTTGAGTCGATAGTTATTCCTAGAAATTTGGTTGAGTATCTTGATTCAATATTAATTAGTTGTTTTTCTATTAATGATAAGTTATGAAAGCAAAACAGAAATTGTGAGGTATGGATTGGATATGTTGTTGAGCACATAGTAATTGGAATGTGGAGCCTTGTGACTGGTTGGGGTTGATATTTATTTGTTAGGCTTAGGTCATATCTGCGTTCACTCCATTTTAATCATATAACCTATTACAGAATTCTTTTGCCAACTGCTTGTTGAGCCTTATAACTTTATCATAAGGGTTGATTTTTGACATATAAATGAACTATATCTGGACTTTTGCAGGCTACTGTACATCACTAAAAGTTTTAACATGTAACTTCAAATGCAAAATGTCAAAGCACTCCATGGGATTTCAAAACGAATTTTATGTGAATACTAGCTTTAAAAATAAATTTACAAAATCATTCATCGCAAATCCCATAGGAACAGTACCTTTTGTTTATACAACTAAGGGTTGAAAGGAGAGACTCTTCTGAGAGACTCCCTTACCTATGAAAAGTAGATAAAACAGGAGAAGATACTCACATTTGCATTTATAGTATTAGTTAGGATTAGGAAGGATTAACCACCAAGCTATAAACTGTAGCCACTGACTTAGCCTTCATTTATGTAGATCTGTCCTTGTCCTTGTTATACAAAATTTAGACAAAATTCCATGATCCAACAAACACCTTGCTTAATTAAGGAATCAATTCAATTCAAACATTTTATTTAATATAGGTTTCTTTGAGCACTTATTAATTGTCATATTAGATTAACTTTTACAACAATAAAAATTGTTGATGTCAGTAATTTACTTATAGTGAAGGCCGCTTCCAAAGCAGAGTGCAGAAGAAGCAGCAAAAACGTTGACTACAACCATTAGGTACAATACAATCTACAAAGATTGATTACAACGCAAACAATATGGCTTGTAAAGGTTGAAGGTAATGAAATATCAAGCAAATATAAGCTGAACAGTCTTTTGGAAGTTAACAGAGGGGTACTAAATCAACATCCTAGAAAACAATTGGTGCATTGATGGGCACAAAACATTCCATGTAAACACTGACCATCCAGTATGTGTTAAGAACTGCAGCACAGCCTCTCAAGGAGGTTCTGGCTCTGTGGGCAACTGTCTAAGACCAGGGAACACTAGTGTGTCGAACATCCTGCATGTCACATCCTCAACTTCCAGCCGTGATAACTATTTGCGTGATATGTTTTAGGGCTTCGCAAGTAGGAGTAAAGCGCAAGTACAGTAGACTACTTTTATAATGAAGGAATAACACAAGGTAAAAAAATAATAAGGCAATCTATGATTTAACTACTTTGTCTTAGTTATCAATATTATATGTAAGAGAACAAGGTTCTTTCAAAGTGAATTTGAATACAATCTAAGAGGGCCCTTCTTTACTTACAATGTGGGAATGTCAGAGTAGATCTGGAAGAGCACAAACCAGAAATAATGATAGTATGTATTATGACATTTTCACATGACTTGATCTAAAAACTAATAGCAGGAAGATTAAGCGACTGAGATTAAGAGCAAAAATGTTTGGCATCCGCAATCAAAATCAAGGATGAAGATCGAATCGCGTGATTAGATAGGGTGGAGTTCCTCAGATGATGATGTTATCATTCCCTGGCTGCTTGGACTACGGGCCAAGCGTGTTTCGGGTCAAAGACGACACTCTGCGTGGACTTACCTGAAAATTGCTGGGAAATGACTGTGTTAGCAGGTTGTGGATTACAAACAACACCGACAGTCCATTATTTGGAGGCAAGTTTATAATCTCAGATGACTGAACTTCGTTTTGCAACAACAATTAATTTTAAGAATGCACTTCACAAACTTCTTAAATGTAAAATATCATAATATAACATTATAAAATTCGTATATAATCAGCCTGCATACAAATATTTTCATAGAAAAATAAAGCGAGAAAACTGAGCTAACTAAAACTTTCTTCGTTTATTTCCTTTGATTGGATTGAGTTCACATCACATCACTCACAGAATCACAGACTAAAAATATTAAAATATACTTTTCCCACTCTTGTATAGACGAGTAAAGATAATACAGTCCATACAGCCCTAATATATGTACCGCTGAGAACATTGTACCAAAAATATATTTGTTTAATCTTGAGATATCCACACTGTTAATATAAAGAGGAAAACATTGTTTGTTTGATTGTAATGAATAGGCCCAAAAAGTACTAGGCCGATTTCAAAAAATCTTTCACCATTCGAAAGCTACATTATCCACGAGTAACATAGGCTAAATTTTATTTAGGAAAAAAATAGGGTTTCGTAAGATATTTGGGATTTTCGGACACAAGGTGTAAAAAATCAACCAGAAAAGTTACTTATTTTCCTTTACGCTGCCTAAACTATAAAAGATAGAACCATAAAATGTTCTAATTAATTGTAGATCATATAAATATCTACAAAAAATTTCGCGATATACTATACCTATCTATGTCGAGTTAGGCACAACAACCATTTTTTTGGTTCCGTAGTAAACAAGGAACCCTTATAGTTTCGCCATGTCTGTCTGTCCGTCCGCGGTTTTACGCAGAGACTATAAGTACTGACAACATATACTTAACCGGAAGTGGTACTTTTTATATATGCAATCGAAAGTACCTTGTATGTATATACTTCCATATTTTTAATTTTTTTTTAAACAGAATTTATTTATTTATGAATTTTTGAAAATAGGGCACAAACGTAGGACTTATAAACAAATATCTGTGCCTTATTCCCTGTCACTGTCAATTTGACGTAAAATAATGACATTGACAGGACTTTGACCGACACTGTCAAAGTCCTGTCAATGTCATTATTTTACGTGACCGACACTGTCAAAATCCTGTCAATGTCATTATTTTACGTCAGATTGACAATGACAGGAAATAAGGCACAGATATTTGTTTATAAGTCCTACGTTTGTGCCCTATTTTCATGCCCTATTTTTATTTAAATTAATAAAAAAGTAATTACTGGTTTAAAAAAATAACAAAAAAAAATTAGAAGAGTATACATAAATAAATAAATAAATAAATATATAGGGACATATCACACAAATTGAGCTGGCCCCATAGTAAGTTGTGAACTTGTGTCGCAGGATACTAACTCAACGATACTATATTTTATAATATATACTTATATAGATAAACATCCAAGACCCAGGTCAATATGAAAAAGATCTTTTTCCATCTTGACCTGACCGGGGATCGAACCCGGGACCCCCGTGTCGCAGGCTAGCGTGTTGACCGCTGCGCCACGGAGCTCGACTACATACAAGGTACTTTCGATTGCATATATAAAAAGTAACACTTCAGGTAAAGTATATGTTGTCAATTTGGTATGAGTATGTACATGGCGGCGTACCGTGGCGCAGCGGTCAACACGCTAGCCTGCGACACGGGGGTCCCGGGTTCGATCCCCGGTCAGGTCACTATGGAAAAAGATCTTTTTCATATTGACCTGGGTCTTGGATGTTTATCTATATAAGTATATATTATAAAATATAGTATCGTTGAGTTAGTATCCTGCGACACAAGTTCACAACTTACTGTGGGGCTAGCTCAATTTGTGTGATATGTCCCTATATATTTATGTCCCTATATATTTATTATTTATTTATTTATATTAATCATGGCAAAAAACCGGCCAAGTGCGTGTCGGGCCACGCGCAGTGTAGGGTTCCGTAGTTGCAAATCACAACTTTGATTTCACACCGTTCACACTGGCACCTCACAGTTTAACGACCAAAAACATGTAACAATGAAAATGTATGAAATTTAACATTTTCGAGTACATTTTATAAGTTGGTTGCCTATAACTTTTTAGTTTGTACTTAGTACTCAGCTCTGATAGTTTTCCTTTCAACTTCAGTATATATACTACTGCTGTAATTTTTTTCACGTATCTATATACTTATATAACCGTTTAGCAGATAGAGGGGGGGGAAGGACACTTACCTCTAACAAAAATTCTCACTTTAAAACCAAATATTTGTCGTGCGCGTGCGGGAGGGGAGTCCAATAAAACTAAGGAAGTTGTTCGTAGTCGTACTTTTATTTTGTCAACCATCAGAACCATTGAAGTTATGGGATTCTTTCAAAGATCAGTTCTGTGAAGATATTAGACATCGTATCAGACAACAAAATCAGGATAACACTTTACCCTTCACTGAAGTCATTTATAATGAAGGATTAATTGAAAAAGAAAACAAACTTCTAGAATTAAACGACAAAAATTTAAGGGATTTTGGATTACCTTCTCCCGTTCGTACCCAAAATAATACTATTGACACAATGGTACAACAGTATAACAGAAATGATCTAAGTTAATGACAATGTGCCAAAATTAGTACCACATCAAAGACATGCTTATGAGACTATTGTGGACAGCGTGAACAATAATATGGGGAGATTATTTTTTTGGACGCACCAGGAGGCACCGGAAAGACTTTTCTCGCAAATTTAATACTTGCTAAGATACGGCAATCAGGGAAGATAGCGATTGCAGTTGCTTCGTCAGGAATTGCTGCAACTCTCTTGAATGAAAAAAAAAACTACTCACTCTACGTTTAAACTCCCACTATCCGTATCTTTAGATCAACGGTCTACGTGCTCTATTCGGAAAAATGGGCCTCTTGGTAAGTTGCTGCAAGACGCGTCGTTAGTAAAATGGAATGAATGCACCATGAGTCATAGAGCTCATGTGGAGGCCGTGGACCGTACTTTAAAAGACCTCCGAAGCTCTGCTAATGTCATGGGTGGTATCACTTTTGTATTTGCTTGAGATTTCCGACAAACTGGAAGCGTTTGTCGGAAATCTCAAGCAAATACATCAACAGAGGTACGCGAGCAGATATTATGAAGGCATGTTTAAAATCGTCTCACCTTTGGACATCTGTTCAACATTCTAATTTGCGCACCAATATGAGAGCTCATCTACATGGAAATACGTATAGCAATTTTCTACAACAGCTGCTGAAACTTGGAGAAGGAATTTTTCCATCTTTAAATTTGGGCACCGATTATGCGCTTACTCTAGATGAGTCTCTAGGTCAAATAGTCCATAATTTAGATAGTCTGATAAGTGCTATATATCCTGACATCGAAATCTAAAAAAAAATGGATTTTCAAGCGGTTGTTTGTTACCAATCGATAGAACAATTCTTCCGGAAGGTTTACGTATATCATTTGTTTAGTTTTTGTGTATATTTAACTAATATATATTGATATTTGTCAGAGGTGTCGGAAAAAATTAAGCCATTTGGGAGCTTTCAACGAAAACGCTGCCTTAACCCTATGAGATATATATAACAAAACAATGTATGGCGGAAATATTCTTCTCTTTCGATCTACAAAAAAGTCTGCAATAGCATATGTCCACCTTTCAAGGTTAACTTGCTATATCCATTATATCTTTTAGAAAAATGATAATTTCTGATGCGGTAATTGTAAAGCTAATCAGAAGGATTCAGTATTTATCCTTATCATTTTAAATTAATTTTTCATGCAGATTATTTTACCCCTATACTATATACTTTGAATGAATAACTTAGAAGTTATCGCAAAATAACAGCGCGTGTTTTCGCAGCGCAGCGAGTGAGTTAGGCCAAATGCGATGATGCGCGCGCGCTCGATTTTTTTGTTTTGTGTTTATTGTAGCTATGATCGATAGATACTTGAATACCTATTTATTTAGTGTTTGTTGTATTGTTAGTCCTGAAGAGTATAGGTATTTCATACGATAAAAGTATACCCACCTACTTATTTCATTGAGGCTAAGTAGGTAGGTACCTATATTAATTTGTGTCTGTTTGTTTTGACTTAATTGCGCCCGTTTTGTTAGAGATTTAAAGACATTCTGTAGTATTAGTATCGTACCCGTGCGAAGGGGTCAGGGGTGCCATCCTCAACTGCCTGTCCGGTGGTTGACGGTTTGGTATCGGGTACGCGCTCCCGGCCTCCCGAGCTGCTACTGGTTGTAGTGACACTGAAAAGAAGTTCTGGGACCATCTAGACGAAGTACTACGTGGGATCCCTTTGTCACAGGCGTACGTTTTGGGCGGTGATCTCAACGGTCATGTGGGTGAGAAGTGTGAAAAGTTCGAGCGTGTTCATGGAGGCTACGGGTACGGTGGCCGCAATTCAGAGGGAGAAACCATGCTCTCAACGAGTGCGGCTGCGGACCTGGCCATCGTGAATACGTTCTTTAAGAAGAGACCCGAGCATCTCATCACCTACAAGAGCGGAGGGCGCGCTACCCAAATCGATTACCTACTAACCAGGAGACACCACATCGGCAAGGTAGCCAACTACAAGGTCATACCCGGTGAGAGTCTTACTGCACAACACCGTCTTCTTGTCATGGACCTCCGCGTAAGACCTAATGACAAGCCCCATGAGCGCTATCGACGCCAAATCAAGTGGTGGCGGATTACCCAGGAGTCCAAGTTCCAGGAGTTGGCATCGGAGCTACAGCTACAATCGGATAGGATTCAGGCCGCTATCACGGGTGCGGCGAAAGCAGTGCTTGGTAGAGGTGAGCGTTTAAACGCTAAGCGGATAAATAAGTCTGCTTAAAATATTAAGCATATAAGCACGTTTAATATAATAAGCTAACAACGTTTTTAGCTTATTGCAAATTACTAGCGACATCTGTTTTTTTCCGTTGTAATTTGTATCTGCACCGACTGTACAATAAGTATCCATTAGTTACGTTAGATGGCGACACGAGTAAAGTACAATCGAAAATTAGTCAATGACACGGTAACCTTGCCAAAATGTAAAGCGCCCGATTTTGACAGTAAACAATTATCGTATTTTAACTTTTTCATTCAATCAGAGTATACAATACAACGATGTCATTATCCTGCCGAATTACATAGTGTTCAACTGTGAACAAAAACACTTAAATATTTGTCTTTTTAATTTATTTGGACTTTTTTTCGTTTAATGCTTAATTTCGATTTTCGTTGTTTGCTGTTTAGTTCGATACGCTTTCTCGTTGGCGCAAGTCATTAGCACATACGTAAGGTGTATTCGTCGTTTCGCGCGTTTTTGATAGTGTTTATGCTTTTGAATTTTTGTTTTCATTTGAACTATAAACAGATACTTAGTGTAAATAGTGAAGGGGATTATTTAGGTATGAATACAAAATTGCAATGCGTTATTTATATTTGATCAATTAATTTAAGAAAAATCAAGGAAAACCAATAAAATCATATTCAGACAGTCCTAAGCCTGTAAAGTACGAAGGAAAGTTCATTGAAAACGTTTTATTAGTAAATAAATAATCGCAACAATAAATAATAAATAGTGCTTTGATTATTTAAACGAAAAATTTACCATAAGCTGTTAAGCAATTAAGCTATTAAGATTCAAAGATTCAAAGATTCAAAACGTTTATTCAGAAAATAGGCCCTTGCAGGCACTTTTTCACGTCAAATCACATTTAAAATTATCTTATTAAATATTATGCATTTACTCATTATTGTTCAAAAGCTACAGACTACTAGCATTTCGGAACCGACCACTGCAGAGAAGAAATGCCGAAAGAAACTCTTTTCAACAGTATAGGTCGCCTACTCGCCTGAAGGGCTTTGTATGATTAATGATTATATTATATTTCTTTCTTTTTTTACTTTTCTTTTTTTTTTTCATCTGTTTTCATTTAACAATATTATTATACATTCATTATTTTTGGAACATGTTTATGTTTACGATCGAGTGAGCAAATCACAAAAACAACAGAACATGAAGTAGTCTCAAAGAGGCCGACCAGACCAGTCCCCACTGGCAGCACCCGTTCACGAGTTGACGTATGGGTCAGCCATCGTTAAACTCAACCATATTAGAGGGAACTCAACGACCCGACACATAACGCCACCACCAGTTTGAACATTTTAGTGAGCATGACTACTCAGCCTCTAAGACATTGTCAAAACAGAAATATGACCCTGATCTACAGTTGTCGATCGCAAACATTTACATATTTTACAATTAATAAATAGTTGATTCTATACAATTTCAATTGGTTGTGAAAAACATATTATTATTATACAAATAGCAAGCGTGTCTCAAACAACGCCAAGGCTCCAAGCATTCTTATCTGCTAAATAGTCATTAACTTTGTAATAAGCTTTTTTTAATAAAATATTTTTTGTAAGTTCTTTGAATTTTGGAAAGGGCAAAGCTGTAATATTTTCTGGAATTTTGTTATAAAAACGAATACTAAGCCCTAAGAATGTATTACTTGTTTTATGTAGTCTAAAGGCTCTTGCGGCAAGTTTATTCTTATTTCTAGTGTTGTACGTATGAACTTGACAATTTTTGACATATTTCTCAATATTTTGATGTACGTGCAGTATGTTTGCAAAAATATACTGTGATGTAACCGTTAAGAAAAGCTGCTTATTTAAATAAGCATAACGTTATAAGTCGTTGGCAATTTTAAGCCGTTATTCACATCTCTAGTGCTTGGCATGACGAAGGGTGGACGCAAATGTGACAAGAAGACCTGGTTGTGGAACGACAAAGTCCAGAGGGAAGTAAGTGTGAAAAAAACCGGCCAAGTGTGAGTCAAACTCGCGCAATGAGGGTTCCGTACAATATGCTTCGTGAACACACACACAATGTGCAAAAATGTTTTATTCAATTGACTAGCGCTATCTAGTGGTGTTTTAGTGAACTATTTCCCTAGATGAACTTATTATAGTGAGTTTACCACTTTATTTTCAAGTGATAGAATTCTTATTATTTTTCCTGTAATCTTCGAGGAATGAACTATATTTTGTAATTTTTTCAAAATTTTCGGCCCAGTAGTTTCGGAGATCAGGGGGGGGAATGGTCAATTTTTGCCTTCTTTCGTGAATAAAATCAAAAGTATTGATTTTACCCGAAAAAAAAAATATTTTTGAGATCCTCATAATGAGCCCTTTCATTTGATAATGACACAGTAAGGTTTGCAAAACTTTCTTTTAAAATTTTGTAACTGGGCCCCTGAATGACCCTTATTTCAAAAAAAATCTTTATTTACTTTGCACATCCGTGTTTGGGTCATAGGATTACACCATCTTACCAAATTTCACCTAATTTGGTTCAGTAGATTCGGAGAAAATCGTCTGTGACAGACGGACGGACGGACAGACAGACGCACGAGTGATCCTATAAGGGGTCCGTTTTTAATTTTTTGTACGGAACCCTAAAAAGTACCTCTTCAAAACGTGGCAAGCGTCCAACTCACCTAAAAACCGCGACGCATATAGGGTTGCAAAACGTGCCACTAAGAAAGCTGTTGCCAGAGCCAGACTTGACTAGTTGAGCGGCTGAAGGATGGAGAGGTGTCACTGTGTCACACTTTAAACAGCCATCATTTGCTCCCTTAGGGTCCAATCAGGTACGCCCACTCGCCACTTACGTTTCATATCCACCCTTCTCACGACTCCACTTTGGCCGAACGGTGAAGGCAAGCCAGAGGTAGGGGTTCCTGTTACCTCTTCGGTTTCCACTCCGACCGACCCGCTAAGGCAAGTCTGATACGAGGAACAGGGGCCTCCCCTAGGAGCACTCAGGTCCGTGGGGTCGCTACCTCCCCAACAGCTCGCCACAAGCTGCCCTGCGGGCTTATTATTATTATTCTCTTTATTTATTTTTATAGTCTTAGTTTTAGGTTTTTATAAAATTTATATAAAAAGTAAAATATAAAAATATAATACAAAACATAAAGACTTTATAAAAACTTAAACCTAGAGTGCCGCCAGCAGCGGGGCAAGGCTCAAGCAACCAGCGGTCAGGGCCCCAGCGAGAGAAACCTTCTGACTTCTGACAACACGTGCCGTATCCAAGAGTACTGCCTTCTGTATTGTCGAGCTCCGTGGCGCAGCGGTCAACACGCTAGCCTGCGACACGGGGGTCCCGGGTTCGATCCCCGGTCAGGTCAAGATGGAAAAAGATCTTTTTCATATTGACCTGGGTCTTGGATGTTTATCTATATAAGTATATATTATAAAATATAGTATCGTTGAGTTAGTATCCTGCGACACAAGTTCACAACTTACTGTGGGGCTAGCTCAATTTGTGTGATATGTCCCTATATATTTATTTATTTATTTATTGTATCTGTCCCTTGATCCAGCCATCTAGCGAAAGCCTCTTTAGATGTTGGTCAAGACTCTTCGCTATAAGACCGTTCGCAGAGATACGACTATCGGGACAATGATCGTTGAATCCACATCCCACATGGCGGTTACCTGATGGGCCAAGTCAAGGTACTTGCTGAGCTTGTCCTTCTCGGCCTTCACGAGTTTTCGTCATGTGGAATGGTGATATCAACGAGCACTGCCTGACGTGTCGATCGATCTGTCAGAACGATGTCAGGCTTATTGGCAACAATAGTCTGTAATGACTGATCGATCCCAATACAGCGTGGCACGACCATTTTCGAGAACGGGCGTTGGTGTGTACTTATAGTACGGCACCTCAGATTCCACAAGACCATATCGAAGAGCAAGTTGCTGGTGGATGATGCTGGCTACAAGGTTGTCTGTGCAAGTACTCTCCGTTAGCCAGATGAGAACAACTAGAGACTCACCAGGACGGCGATTATTATTATTACATGTTGCTATGGAAACGCGTGAGAGAAGCAAATATAGCGCTGAGGTATTGTTTCAGCGCTGCAGCGCTTAAATTTTAAATTTCGAGGAATATAACAATGCCCAATAGCTCCTCTTATCTCAATGGCTTTTATTTGGCTTATATATAAAAAAAAACTTTTTGACATTCGTTTGACAGCAAAGCAGCTGACTGGGAAGATGACGCGTTTGACATTTCTTCCGAAAATAAATAACCTCATAAGCAAAGAAGAGTAAAGTTGGTTCTCAGTACGTTGCGTCAATATTAAAGTTTCTTATTACGAAACAAGGACATTTCGTGTGTGAGAAATACGTTTATTATTATGCATAGAATTAAATCTGTGTCAGAGAGAAATATTTGACTCTGAAAATGGAATTGAAATGGAAGTGAAAATGCATCTGTATCTGTTAATGGGCGATCGAGAACGTTAAGTAGCTGTGCCTGCCTGTAGCGGCAGTCCGGAGTCAGGATGGGGTTGGACGGAGGTCGGCGCGAGGCTCTGGTGGTTTGCGGGCTGTGCGCGGCGTGGTACGCGGTGAGCTCGGCGTCGAATGTGGTGGGCAAGCTGGTGCTGACGGACTTCCCGTTCCCGGTGACGGTGAGCATGGTGCAGTTACTGTCCATCGTGCTGTACTCGGCGCCGGCGTTCACGCTGGCGAGCGTGAGGCGCGCACCCGACTTCCCGCGCCGCTACTACTGGCGCGTGCTGGTGCCGCTCGCCTTCGCCAAGTTCTTGACCACCATGTTCTCGCAGATCTCCATATGGAAAGTGCCCGTGTCCTACGCTCACACTGGTGAGTTCCCTATGGCTAGGTGTATTACAGCTTGAAAACAGATTAGCTTTACACTTGCAGTTGAAACAAATCAATAATTAGAATTAAACATATTGGGATATTTACCGTGATTATTCTTTGAGTTTTCGATATTTTGATCCAGTTACATGGACCGTGATCACAAAGGGACTCAAAGAATAATCGCGGTAAATATCCTGATATGTTTAATTCTGCTGTTGATAACCGTGAAAATTTAAAAAGCTACATAAATCAATCAAAGTAATGCAAAATGGATAGTAAGCAATAAATCAAGATTCAATATTCAAATGTTTATGTTAACCAGGGCTTCACCAGTGTGATATAGAGCCTACGTCCTTCTCAGTACCATACTATGTGCATGCAAAATTTCATGATGTCACTCCAGTAGATAGGGCATGAAAGGGTAACAAACAAACAAACAAACTCACTTTCACATCTATAATATTAGTTAGGATATGATAGGTTTTCAATAAATTTGCTAATAACACGGCTCTTATGACTTGAAAACTTGGATCGTAATGTTATTAGCAGTATAATTGTATTGAATCCTTTTTGGGTTCTATACTCAGATGGTGCTCATGATACTGTATTAGGTACCTATTCTATATTGTCCATATATCTGTCGCCAGGCTGTTGGTAGCTCATGGAAATGTCTAATGGCGCAGTGTATGTATTCTTTGCCAATGGTTCATTAGCTGCAGTCAACATGTTATCTTAACTGTCAATCTCACTAGTATAATCTAAACTAATATGTTTTATGTTTGTCTGTAATGAATTGTGTCAAAACTGCTGAACTGATTAAAAAAACTTTTCTCGGTTCAGTCTACTAAGAGGAAAGATTTGTGTTTGTATCTTGATATCCAACAGCAAAAGCTAACTAACCTTCATAGAAAGTATTTTTTTTATGCTCGCTATAATATCATATAATAGAAATTATGTAGGTATGGAACTTGGACTATATAAATAATATATACAGACAAATCATACAGATTGAGCTAGCCCCAAAGTAAATTATATTGGGTCCTTTCCTATGAAATTGGCTTTTTTTACCGTTTGCTATTTTGTTCCTAATGACAATAATTTTCAGGTAAACACATTTTTTTTATTTAAACTTGAGAGTAGCCTATATTGTTAATATTCTGTATGCATAAAAAATTTTGTATTTGTCTATTTAATTGTTGGAAAATGCTCATAAAAAGAACTCGTTTCAGGTTTGTCCGTTTTAATAAAAAAAATGTAGCCATATTTCTATTACCTTTCTGTTTTTTTGTAAATTTTAGAATGTCTAAATTCTGCTTAATGTTGTCCATAACTACATGCAAAATCTCATTTTTGTTGAATTTATCAAACCTGAAATAATACTAAAAAGGTTAGTATGAAAATTCACTTTGCTCGAAATTCTCTATAGAAAACGCCAATAATATTTCATAGGTAAGGACCTAATATTATTTATGTTATGACTATAGAGTTAATCATTTTTTCCTTTATATGTTGTCAAGAAATAAAAATATTTCTAGATAATAATGTTGTTAAAAGAGTAGGTTGGAGTCTAAAAAAAACATTCATGTTAAAAAAAATTGAGGACATGTATATAATGTGTGCACAGTGAAAGCGACGACGCCGCTGTGGACGGCAGCGCTGGCGTTCGTGCTGTTCGGCGAGCGCCAGCCACGGGGCGTGGCGGGCGCGCTGCTGCTGATCGCGGGCGGCGTGGCCGTGGCGTCCGCCACCGAGCTGCACTTCGACGCCGTGGGGCTCGGCGCCGCGCTGGCCGCCGCCGCGCTGCTGTCGCTGCAGCACCTGTACTCCAAGCGCGTCATGCGCGACACCGGCGTGCACCACCTGCGGCTGCTGCAGCTGCTGGGCCGCATGGCGCTGCTGCTGTTCCTGCCGGTGTGGGCCTGGCGCGACGGCGCCACGCTGTGGCGCGAGGCCGCGTGGCTGGACAACTGGACTCGAACCCTGCCGTTACTTGCCTTAGGTTTGTTGCTTTTTTAATGTGTACGTGTACTCGCTGACTAGAAATAACAGTTGTTTTCTCAAACATACTTGGTGATTTTTACATTATTTGGACAACCACGTTTGAGATAAATTGATATGGTTGTAAAGTCCTCTTCTTCTTATTTAAGAGCTTTGTAGCTCTTGTCGATGTAGTATACGCCAAACTTCTCTATCTCCTGCTTTAGACTTTAGTTCTTGATACGACATGACACCAGCTATTTCTTGGTCTCCCAGGACTTTTCCTTCCTTTTACCTTACCCTCCAGTATGTTTTTAAAGAAGGCATCATGTCGTATCAAGTGACCAATCATCCTACCCCTCCTATTCTCTACTTCGTTTATCAGTCTCCTTTTCTCTCCTACAATTTCCAGCATCTCTTCATTACTTTTTCGTTCTGTCCAACTGATTTTTCCATCCTTCTCCAGCACCACATTTCAAAGGCAGCCTTTCATTGTCCCTCTGTGTGAGTGTCCACGTTTCACATCCATATACAGCTATGCTCCAAATGTAGGTTTTTATAAGAAGCTTTCGTAATTTTCTGGATATTTTTGAAGTAAATAGTTGTTTCTTATTATTGTAAGCTTTTTTTGCAATTGCGATTCTAGTTTTGATTTCAAAAGTATGGATGAAAATCCATATCTGTCGTGTTTTAGCGGCCATAGCAATGTTACTTTGAAAACTTACTGTTGAATCCAGTTGAATCAGTCGAATGGAACAACAGGTTTTATTCGACAAGTACGAAATAATTCAACCACAAAGGTTACAGATTCGAATGGCTAAGTAATAAAAGAAATTGGCGCTTTAAAACCTGTAAATCATAAACAACAGTTTATGGTTATTTTTCTATTTACACAATTTCTTCCACGCTGGTCTGGGACAAATAAAACATAGAATACCTATACTGGCTACTCTTCTTCCCACGCAGATCGTAAAAGCAGGCTGAGGCGAATATTTAAAGAAACATGTCAATAGGTGATGCGGGTAGGAAAAACTATTTTAATTTAATTTTTTATATACGGTGGTGGTCGTATAATTAGAAACAATACCAACGGTCCTTGACAATATGTAAGATACTTTACCGCAATCGTTTTTAGGGTTCCGTACAAAAAATGAAAAACTTATAGGATCACTCGTGCGTCTGTCTGTCCGTCCGTCCGTCTGTCACAGTCGATTTTTTCCGAATCTACTGAACCAAATAAAATGAAATTTGGTAAGATGGTGTAAACCTATGACCCAAACACGGATGTGCAAAGTAAATATTTTTTTTTTAAATAAGGGTCAGTTTAGGGGTCCAAATACAAAATCTTAAAAAATTTTTTTGTAAACCTTACCGTGTTATATATTATCAAATGAAAGGGCTTGTTATGAGGATCTCAAAAATATTTTTTTTTGTTCGGGAAAATATCAATACTTTTGATTTTATTCACGAAAGAAGGCAAAATTTGACCATTCCCCCCCCCCCCTGATCTAAAATTTCGAAAAAATTACAATATGTAGTTCATTGCTTGAAGATTACAGAAAAAATAATAAGAATTCTATCAGTTGAAAATAAAGTGGTAAACTCACTATAATAAGGTCACCTAGGGAAATAGTTGACTAAAACACCATTAGATAGCGCTAGTCAATTGAATAAAACATTTTTGCACATTGTGTGTGTGTTCACGAAGCATATTGTACGGAACCCTCATTGCGTGAGTTTGACTCACATTTGGCCGGTTTTTTATTTTGATATCCTAACTATCCTAATCAATAAATAAAAATAAAAAATAATACACATAGGTTAGGGTACCGAGAAGGACGTAGACTATATATTACGCGGGCCAAGCTGCGGGTAACAACTAATTAATCAATAAATAGGACAACAATATGTTTAACGCATGGATTGATGGACTTATGTATGTGTGACTCGGCAACGCCTCTATCGCCGGTCGCTGCAGTAATGTACTAGGTATTTATGTGAACCGTGCGTGCGAGATGGGGGCAAAATTATAAACTTTTTTTAGCTTTTTGGTAGCGTCAGTAATTTGGAATATTTTGAAGATGATGTTTCCGAAATTTGGATGATGTCGTGTGCAGACGGGGCGCTGGCGTGGCTGCAGGCGGTGGCGGCGTTCAGCGTGCTGTCGCGCGTGTCGCCGCTGGCGTACGCCGTGGCGTCGGCCGCCAAGCGCGCCGCCGTGGTGGGCGCGTCGCTGCTGGCGCTGCGCAACCCCGCGCCGCCCGCCAACCTCGCCGGCATGGCGCTGGCGGCCGCCGGCGTGCTCGCCTACAACCGCGCCAAGCTGCGGGCGCGGCCCGAGCGCGCGCCGCTGCTGCCCGTCTGACCGCGCCTGCTCACGGAACTAATCTCCTTATGTGACTTGCTGTGCAACCGATTTTAATTCAAGAATTTGCGTACCACTTAGATTATTCAACTCAAAGTGTACTAAGTTGCGCTGATATAATGTAAGTATGTCGTAGTACGAACTGAATCGTTGCTACTGGATCTGTAGGTAATTCCAAGATACTATGAACTAAAGCTCAGGAAGTGGAGTGAGAAGTGTTACCTGACGTGCAGGCGAGCCAGGCTAGGCTGTAAGACATTCATTACAGGGTATACAGGGTGATTCGGAACAACCTGAACTAACAACATATACATATGCACGACAAAAAAGAAATAAAATGAATCTTTGTGCTATCTACAAATTTGACCAGCTGATTGAACAATAAATTAAAGAGAAGGTCAGGCTCCTGTAGTGGAGACTAAAAAAGACCTGATGATGAAGATTGATGAATTTCATTTTATTTTTTAATTTTTCGCATATTTTTTCTTGCAGGTCTATATTCTATTGGTTATTCTGATCCCGACATAAAACATTGCCAGGTTGTTCAGAATCAGCTGTATAATCTGAATGGAGCTAATGCATAGTAGCCGCCCTGAACACACGATACTATTGACGGAGTCAAAGCGAGGCGCCCCTGTAGTCTGGGTCGTCTGCAGCCGTGTTACGATGCGGCGTAGCTAATGAATTTATTTTTGAAGAATATTAGACAAGTGTTTTTGATAAGTAGTGAATCAACCTGAACATAGTTCAGCTGTGAAACTGCCATGTTACAGATTCACAATAAATCCTATTTGTATTTATTATTAATGTATATATTGAACAATATACATAAAAATGTTTCTAGACTAGCTACAGACACAACCAATTGTCACTGTGTGTGCCGCGCTATATTGCGACCGCAATAGGCAACCCTCAAAAGAAAGTTACAACTCGTGGTTATAACTTAGAGCATCGCGAAGGATTGTGAACAGTGACTTAAACTCTATATCTACATATTTATTACTTGCTATAGACTGATGTAAATTAACACGTCCTCAAATTCAACATTTTATTGATACTAAAAATGTAATGTAACATCATTATAATAATAGCCTTTTATTCCGAATCATTTTGCCTTTTTCTCCTTATTTACAGTATGTCGCGTAATTCGGTGTGCTTTTTGGCATAGGCCTCCTCCAACTGCCTCCACTGTGCTCTGTCCAGTGCCACCCTGGTTCAGTTTGGACCCAACGTCAGGCGTAACTCGTCTTCCCATCTAGTTATGGGGCGCCCCTGTTTTCTTATGCCATCCCTTGGATACCATAGGGTGACCCGCGTACTCCATTTGTTTTCCTGACATCGCAGCATGTGAGATCTGTTTTATACTCAGCATGCTCCTCTCCATTGATCTTTGGAATTTTGCCAGTTTCTCTCGGTGTTTTCCAGTAAGGGACCAAGTCTGGCAGCCATATGTCAGGCAAGGAAGGATACATGTGTTAAATGTCTTTGTCTTTATGTAGGTACTCAAGTCTTTGCTCTTCATAATTTCCTTTAAAGACCAATATTTTTTCCAACCACATGCTATTCTTTTAACAACTTCCTTCGTCATTGAATCATTTGGTGAGATAATTTGCCCCAGATATACATACTCGTTAACATATTCGAACCTTTTTCCCTCTATTTGAATGTCGACTTCGGTACAGTTTGTCATCAGTTTTGACTTTTCAATGTTCATTTCGAGTCCTACCTCTTTGCTTTTGTTTGCTAGTTCTGTTACATAGCTTGCAGTGTTTTTGGGTTTTCTTCAAGCAAGATAAGGTCATCAGCGAATCTCAAGTGGTTCAAACGGCTACCGTTGATGTTGAGGCCGATTTCTTCCCAGTCCAATTGTCTGAAAATGTTTTCAAACACCGCCGAAAATAGTTTGGGAGACAGTGTGTCCCCTTGTCTCACAACTCTGTTAATGGGGAACGGCTTCCCTATGGACTCAAGTTTTATACAGCTCTTGGTTATACTATAGATTTTATTTATTAGACTGGTGTAGGTGTTGTTTACTCCTTGCTTTTTTAAGCTTTCCCAGATGTGGTTATGGTTTAGGCTATCAAATGCTTTGGAGTAGTCTATAAAAGCTAAAAACAACGGTTTTTGGTATTTCCTGTATTTTTCCATGATTTGTTTAATGGTGTGTATGTGGTCGATTGTGCTATAGTTTTTCCGGAACCCTGCTTGTTCTATAGGCTGGTTTTCGTCTAGAATATTAGTTATCCTTTCTAGAATTACCTTGGCAAATACCTTCTAAATAGTTGACATCATGCTAATTGGTCTATATTTGCCTATATCGTCTTTGGGTCCTTTTTGAGAATTTTTCGTTTCGGAATTTGAACCTTTTCCGATAATATGAGATTCACCCCATTGAGCTGGAATCGAGCCTGTGATCAGAATTACATTAAATATTTTTGTTAAAGCTGGACACAACATCATTACAGTGCTACAAGGATCATTTGGCATTTGGCTTTAATTGGAACTGAACGCTGCAATTGCCGTCATCTTGTAAATCGACACTTTTGCGAGATAGCTCGAATGGATGTTTGTTGCAGATATTACGTGCCTTTAATTCTATTTATAAAATTAAGAATATTTTTTTAGCTGGTAGTCCGAATTACACTCGTAATTACAAACGCACAGCGCCCCCATTTCAATGTCATCCAAGTGCCAATTGACCCTTGTCGCACTGTAGGTACCTGTACTTGGTCCGCGCACTCCCTGTCTGCCATACAGATACATCAGCGCTTACACACACACTCAGATATTTTGGGTGGCACTTCTGCAATCATCGAATTTTATGGTATCCGACATTATAAGTATTATATTATATTGTTCTAAATATATTGATTATTGTAAGTAGGTCTGGAAACAGTTGTACTAGGTACAGGCAGGTCAGTATGATGCATCAGTATTTTGATAAGAAAAATATGTAGCTAGCGAATTATTTTTTAATTTATTGTTTTATATTGAAATAAAATGTACTTATATTTTGTTTTATTTTGTAGTTTTATTGCGGCACTTTATCCTTGTATTATTTACGCAGTATGTGATACTGGGTAAGAATTTTCACTACTAAACGTTGAGAAAATATAGTGAAGTGCGTACCGGACTCTTTTTAGAGTGCTATAGCCGTGCCGACGGCAGACTAGGTAGAATAGGACCACTCCAAGTCTTACCCTGGATGTCGTAGAAAATGACTTAGCAAACACAAGCCAAACAAAGCTTATAATAAACATCAAAGAGGCCTCTCCAACCCGTCTGGCCATCACAGTGAGTGTTGGCTAAATCTTGTGACTGCTCTGGCATATACTCTGTATAGGGCTCATGTAGTACAGAAAGGGTCGTGCTCCTACAATGGAAACTAAAAAGACCTGATGATGGTGATGTTTAGCGGAAGAGTATCATGGAACACATTTTCCGTACCTACCTCTGCATCTCCAACTTTACAGATCAGAAGTTTTTGGAAGTTTAATATCGTCTGAGAGCAAAACGTCCTCAATTTAAAACCGCTTTGCTAAACATTTTTGGTGAAAAAGCAGCCTTAGCGTCCTGATCTAGGAAATCCATATCAAGAAAACATGGACACATTTATGTCGTTGTTCTATGGAAAGATAAAAAAGTGCGTGTCGGGCCACGCGCAGCGTAGGGTTCCTTAGTTGCGAATGACAACTTTGAGTTCACACTGTTCACACTCGCACCTCACAATTTACCGACCAAAAACATCAAACAATGAAAATTGTATGAAATTTTACATTTTCGAGTACATTCTTTAAGTTGTTTGATTTAACTTTTTAGTTTGTACTTAGTACTCAGCACTGATAGTTTTCCTAGTAGAGGGGGGGTAGGGGGGTAGGACACTAACACACCTCTAACAAAAATTTGCATTTCGGAAACGGATCCCTAAATCGAAAAATGATGTTCTCAATCTCACAATATTTTTTAAAGACCTATTTAATGATGCCCCACACGATGGGTCAATAGAGAAAAATAATTACTTCTAAGTACTTAACATGTATGGGAGATACCCTAAAAAAATCATAGCTTTCTGTACTTATAGTCTCTGAGTAAAACCGCAGACCGACGGACAGACAGACAGACATGGCGACACTAAAAGTGATAATGAAAAATGTATATTTCTTGTCACCAAAATTTATATTTGTTGTATGATATATAATGTTTAAGTTGTATCACCTAATAAATAGATCTATCGCCACGAAATATTTTCATTCACAGATAAACAAAGTGTGTCCCAGGTATGAATTATCAAATGAATGTTAATATTGTAAAATAAGAGGTGGATTCCCAATAAAATTGTACCTAGTGTATTAGATGAATATAGACTTCGTTCTTATAATTTACAGTTCTATTACTCAAATAACAGCTTTGTGCTCAGTATGGTAGATTTGTCACCAAATAAATAAGTTTAGGTTTAAAGAAATTTATTCTCATAAGAAATTTACATTTCACTTAGAATGAGATAACAATACCTAGACTTAAGTTATTACATGCATAAATTATTAAGTACAAGTCGCGATGTGTAACTTTAGTTTTTTTTTAAATATATTGATACTGTTACATGTTCTTAGCTCATTTGGCAACTTGTTATACAGCTGTGCTCCCTCAAAAAGTATTGTCTTTTTCCCGTAATGCGGAACTTGCACACAATTTTTTTCATTGTCCTATGAAAAGAGCTCTCAAAAATAGAAATAACAGTGAAAAAATCATCTTGATAACACAAAAACTCTTTGAGATATAAGGGTTTGAAAATTCCAATTTTTCGTCTCGGCCTAAACGTCCCTAAGAAAAAACAACTGACTAGTGACCTCACTCCTCTAGCAATTTGTATGCGTGTTGTGAGGACTTTGTTTGTCAGCTATGTTAAATATTGCGTTTAGGGAAATGGCTTCATAACAAAAATTGCTATAAATTTAAAAAGCTATTTCATAGTAATATAAGATTTTTGAAATTTTCATATTTTTGAAACGGACTTTTCTAACCAATCTTAACCAAAGTTAATGTATCGATATGGGACTGAAAGTGTCCTTAACAGATTTTTCTAGCTAGATGCTTATATAATCAGAAATAGTTTTCAAAATATACTCTTCATGCAAGTTCCCCATTAGTTCGTGGTGCAATTAGGTTAGGTAAGTTTGATTTTGACTACCTATTATTAACACGCTTTTATTAGCTTCACTTTTTTTTTCATTGTAATATTTTATTTGATTTTTGATTCTGAGATTATAAGTGGTCTTTTTTGTGTTTAACTGTATATTGGATTTTGTAGTATTAGGTAGATGTAATTTTTTTAATCAGAATACAGGTGTTGTATTTGTAAAGTTGTGATAGGTTAAATAGTTTAGTTTTTCATATAGTTGTTTTGTTGGTGTACGGTAGCTATAATGGAACAGCGCTTTAATTTTGTTTTGGCATCTTTGTAATGCGTTTAGGTTAGGTTAGCTGCATGCTTAAGGAAAATGCTTCTTCTCTTATAATTAATAAATTTTCATTTTGGGTTCTAGCAAAATCTTTCAAAAAATTCATTATTTCCATCTGATGACTTTCAAAATCTTTCTTGTATTCGGCCTCGTCACTGCGTTCCTTCCGCTTCCTAGTTTTAATAAATAAATCCTCATCGATGTTGGCGCGAGGCGTGCGGCGTGTTTCGTACGCTGTGACGTCTCCGCGCTGCGATGCGTTGCCTGGGCGTTCGCGGGTGGCGGGTGGCGGGCGGCGAACGGATGCGCTCGGGCAGTGGCACGATTCAAGTGAGTAAGTTGAGGCAGGTCAGGGATAATTTAATTTATTTACGAAGATTTTACGGTTCCTGCGGGTTAACGCGTGGCGGGTTCACAAAACTTTCACAAGCTTTACTCAGTTCGTAAACACAAGTATATTCTAATCAATTTAACCAGATTTTAAGCAAAATAATCGGGGAGCACAAACAAACGCAGCTTACTTGATAACGCTCGGCTCACGACCAAATCAATTATAGATCCCTACCGCGACTCCTTTTTATTTTTGTTATTTTGTTCACCAATACAGTTAGGTAGGTAGTTACATTTTATTTCATTCAGTTACTAAAATAATAGTATTCGTTAACAATTTCGTCAATTCATAATTTTAATGAAAATTATGTTCAAAGAGGCGGAGACAAATTGGCGCGCTTTTAAAAATTTACCAATCCGGCCCCAACGATTTGTCTTATTTATACTCGTACTACCTGTAGAAATTAAAATCCTTAGGGGAGGCATGTCTAGTTATGTAGTAGACTCTTGGTTGAAACGATGATAACGACAACACTAGTGTTTTTTGGAACTTGATAAAAATTTCTAGTGACATAATATATGATTGATTGATGATTTATTGGTTGCTTAAATAGGTACCTACTTAACTTATTAGGACAAACCTATTATAATACGGTAGTTGCCTAATGTTAAGATTATATAAAATTTGTTTCTAATGAGACTAATTTCTATCTAAAAACACTATAAAGAACACTTTTAATTTGATATCGATTCGTTAAGTGATCTCAAAGCTTCTTTAAAGTTGGGTGAATAGGACCATTTTTTAAAGTATGAAAATCTTTAATTACAATTATACTGTATTTTAGTCTGCAAAATTTATAGCAACTTTTATTATGAAACCATTACCATAAACGAAATATTTCGTATAGCTACCAAACAAAGTACTCACGCCACCCATACAAAGTACAAGCTTGTGACGTCACAAATATGTAGGCATTTCAGCAGCGCGTTTTCACGTCTAAAAACATGTGTTTTTAAAACTTTAATAACTGAAAGAGTTTTTTGTTAAGAAATGTATTTCTGTCACTATTGTGTTTATTTTTGGCAGGTCTTTACATAGCAACATGAAAAAAAATTTTTGTCAACATGCCCATTCATACAAATACAGTACGCTACCATCAAGGTTAGTCTCCGTAAGACAACAGTACAGTACACTACCATCACCCAAAATCATGGAGACAGGGTCTAGTTACTAGACCCTGTCGCCATGATTTTGGGTGATTTATTGTGGAATTGATTTATGATTGTTTAGTGACTATATTTTGGTGACAAAACACTTTGCGGGCAAATCCTATTATTTAAAAAACCGGCCAAGTGCGTGTCGGGCCACGCGCAGTGTAGGGTTCCGTAGTTGCGAATGTCAACTTTGAATTCACACTGTTTACACTCGCACCTCACAGTTTAACGACCAAAAACATGTTGTATGAAATTTTACATTTTCCAGTACATTTTATAAGTTGGTTGCCTATAACTTTTTAGTTTGCATTTAGAAGCTCTGATAGTTTTCCTTTCAACTTCAGTATATACAAGGTGTAACATGACCCTCGACATATCCTTAAAGGGGTAAGTGACACCGTCAATATGAACAACTTTTGCTATGTGATCAATGCTGGGAACTCAAAAAAATCGTCAATTTCATACAAAAAAAAATTGCCGCCCGGATGAAATGTATGGGAAAGCAAAAAATTTTTTCTTTAAGGATATGTCGAGGGTCTAAAAAGCTTGCCATATTTTTTTTGGGCATGTGGTTGGGTGTAGGCTATTCTTAGTGGTCTCTACCACTACAATATATAAAAAATCGCCGATACATGCGCGTTTGCAATGTTTGACACTTTTTGTGTCGATATTGACTAGCCTAATATATATCTCAATGTCCTCACTTGTAATCACGTTATTTTATTAATATCGACGCGCCGCGCGGTGAGAAATCCTCTTTTAGCATTGCGTAATGCAAGCCCACATTGGGTCTTCCATTATATGTATGAAATGAAACGAAAAAAAAAATATGTACTATAAAATAAATTATTTATTTACATTACAGCTAGGACGACTGCGCATTCACATGTAGCAGTCAGTACAAAATGCAGTCCCTCGCGCTCGGCGCGAGCCGGGCTCCGGGCCTCGGGCTCCGGCCCCGGGCCCCGGGCCCACACAACCAGCGACCGGCGCCTACAGCTCCTCGTGCTCGTCGGCCTTCAGCTCCTCCTCGTCGGCGCCGTCCGGCCCGAGCGGCCCATCCGGCCCGTCCGGGCCGTCCTCCGGCTCGTCCTCCGGCGCGGCGTCGGCCGGCAGCCCCAGCGCCCGCTGCAGCATGCGCTCCACGCTGTCCGCGAACGCCACGGCCTGTCCCTCCTGCAGCATGTAGCCCGACCTGCGACACGACACATAGGCATACGTCAGTTCAGCAACAATCATTTTCTACCTACCCTCTTTTTTTCTTATTTTATTTCGATAGTACCTTAAAAACTACGAGATACGTATTTTTTAATTTCTTAATATTCTTCTCACGGAGTAAGTCTGAAAAGTATCATTTTATGTAATAAAATTTATTATAGATACTAATTTTGTTCTCAATTTATTTCTCAGTTATATTTTTATAATAGGTAATTGTAAATTAATAAATCCACTAACTTATCACATTATCCAGTACAATTATTTATTTGTTATTAATTACCACCGAATGTCGCTTACTATTGGGGGTTAGGGCCACAAATTCAAACTCAATTAACGCGTATTCTACGCCCTAATAACCAAAAAGCAACAAGCAGAACAGTACCTACAATAAAGTGACAACCGATTCTCTGCCTTTTCGCAGAAAAAGTTCGGCCGATTATCACTATGACAACTAACGTTTCGAAGAATTTTATTTTGCGGAATAATCATTTGCCAAATTTTCTAGTAATTTTGTTTTATTTCCCAACCTCACAGTTGCCCACTGTATGTTTGGTCCCCTTTTTATAATGACTCCTTTCAAAATGACAACTTTTAAGTAGCGTATGTTTTACTTAGCGTAGTATTTATTCAGTTGTTCATTGTTGAACAAATGTTACATTAAGTAGGGTTTCGTTAAGTAACTAATATTATGTGTATAACAGGTGAATAACACTTTCGTTTCTGGCGCTTCGGCGGCCGCTACCGCGGCACGCTCGCTTCGCTCGCTCACCTCGCGCATGCTTGGTTCATGTCACACTCGTCGCTTCGCTCCTCGCAACCTACCCCTACTTTCGGTTAACCAGTTCCTTTTTTACACCACATTGTTTACCTTCAGAACCATAAGTCACGAAGGAAAATTGGAATTCTGATATGTACCCATCATTATATCAATGTACGAAAAGGCAACTGTTACATTGACAAAACTTTATTCATCTACAAGTTGTTAGGCCTAGTAAAAGACTTGATAAATAATAAATACCCCAAACGTTTTGGGTATATTATAATAATCAGCTTAACAATATTCCTACCAAATGAAACATTGTCATACAAAAAATTTATAAGCGTTTGTTGTCAAAGTGAAAAATAGGTGAAACGTTGGTTGGCAAGGGATAATCAGCAAAACAATTTTCTGCAAAAGGGCAGGATAAAAATAAAATATTGTGAATTCAAACGTACTAGTACAAAGAGATATCATTGGAAATAAAAGAGTTAACCCTTATCGCGTAAACATGCCCGAATCCAATTTCCCAATAAAAAATACAATTACTACCGCATCGCCTATTGTCCAAATTTGTAGTAGCAAATTTGTCAAAGTAATTATTTTGTTTAGTTAAAGTTTGTGTTTGTAGGCTCCGTCCACCACGTAAAAATTTAGACGTGTTTTTATCTGTTTAAGTTACGTTGTTTGTTTATAAATCAGTAGCTATCTATGTCAAAATAAGATTTCCTATGTTGATAAAGTTAGTTCCTAATCACCAACATAGATGGCGCTGAGTTAATTTTAAAACTCGCTATGGTTATTTTTTCGATGCAAACCATACCTTTAGTGAATTTTTCAATAAATGAGAGTTTAGCAGCAGTGTTTTGTGTTTGTATTGGCCTTCGATGTGCAACAGTAGCGACATTTTGGTGCCGAAACCCGGGAATTAAGGACTTGGAAAAATCGTGAGTACAGTGAAAAAGACTTAGTGCAGTGAAGTGATTAAGAACTTGGAACTTGTAAAAAATTCGTGAAGTGAACAAACATTAACTTAGTGCAAAAAGTGAAGTGTAAAAGACTTAGAAAAATTACGGTTTAAAAACACTTAGTAAAAATCAGTGATTACGTTTGGGACTTGTAAAATTTTGAAGATTCATTCGGGACTTAGAAAAATTTTGTGCATTTTGGACTTAGAAAAATTCGAGCTGGTTTGAGACTTGTAAATTTTTTATGGATTTACTTTCGGACACTTAGAAGAAATTGTGTACACTAAATTGGGACTTAGTTTTTGCGGTTTGCGTATTAAGGAACATTGTATTGAAGACATTTAAGGCGCTCTTATAGTTCAATATGGAGCCACTTTTATTGAAACAGGAAGATATGTATGAGCGATTATTTAAGGCTTATACTGCCTACAAGAAGTCTCCCAAGGAACGCGTATCAATATCATACATAGAGTCAAGATTAGATATTTTGGAAAAGTTATCCACAAATTTTGAGAATATTCATTTTCAACTAGTTTCAACTATAAAGAAGGAAGAAAGAAATAGTATAGAGTATTTTAGTAAAGATGTGTACGGAAGGTTTGAGGAGACATATACAGAGTATAAAGCTAAGATGAAAGAAGATTTGAAGAAACTCAATGTGTCACTCACGCCTGCTGTTAAATCGGTTTCTGAGACAAATGCATCAATTTCTATGGTGAAATGTGAAGCGAAGTTGCCCCAAATTCAGCTGCCAAAATTTTCTGGATCCTATGAGGATTGGCAGGCTTTCTATGACATGTTCCGATCCCTAATACATAACAATTCAAATTTAAGTGCAGTTCAGAAACTTCACTATCTCAAGAGCAGTCTGTCTGGTGAGCCAGAAAACTTACTTAAAAATTTGCCCACCACAGATACCAACTATGAAGAAGCGTGGAAACAGTTGACAAAACGTTATAATCACAAACGTTTTAATTGTAATGAGATACTTAAGCGCTTATTCTCCCAAAGAAATGTAGTACATGAGTCCGCGACTTCAATCAAACAGCTGTTGGATACGACATCAGCTTGTTTAAAATCGCTTAACAATATGAGTATATCGACAGATTCTTGGGACCCTATGATTAACCACTTGGTAGTATCGAAACTTGATACAGAGTCACATAAGCTTTGGGAGCTGCAAGTCAGTCAAATTGAATCTGATAATCTACCAACGTGGAATCAACTTATGAAGTTTTTGGAAACAAGATTTCGAACCCTGGAAATGATTGATGGAGGAAGACAGAATAAGTCAGCATTCAATCCTCCAAATAAAGCTGCTCCAAAACAAAAATCATTCCACGCTACAGTGCAAGAAGAGAAAAAGAGTAGTGCCTGCGTAATGTGTCCAGGCCAACATTTGTTATATTTGTGCCCGCAATTTACAAGCCAGTCTCCCCAAGATAGATCCGAGTTTGTACAAGCCCGGAGACTGTGTTTCAATTGCTTTTCGTCGAATCATTCTGTCAAGAATTGTCGACAGTCTACGAGTTGTCGTCGTTGTGGCCGCAGACATCACACATTGCTGCATTATGAGAGAAGTCAACCCCAAGAGCGAGCCCCGGCCACTACTAGTGTTGGAAATCCAGCATCGCAAGCAGCTTATGCCGCGGTGGTTTATCTGAAAACCAAAGATGCGTCAGGCAAAATTCATATTAATTTAGTGACTGCGAAAACCAAGGTAGCGCCGGTCGAAAAGGAAATTTTCATCCCTAGGATGGAGCTATGTGCCGCGGTGCTTGCTACTAAATTAATTTATGAAGTGTCACAAATTATGCATATCCCAAAGGAGCAGTTGTTTGCTTGGTCGGATTCGATGGTCGTACTTGCGTGGCTTCGTGGAGAACCAAGCCGGTGGACGACGTTTGTAAGCAACCGTGTCTCAGAGATTTTAAATATTCTAGACCGCGAACAATGGAATCATGTAAGAACTGATCAAAATCTCGCGGATTGTGCATCAAGGGGCATGTCAACAGCGGATTTGAGGACGTATGAGTTGTGGTGGCATGGTCCCGACTTTCTTTGTCACGATAAACCGTCTCTTACCGAAACATTATTTGAAACCACGGAAGAACTGAGACCCATCAAGGCCTTAACTGCTGTCATAAAGGGTAAAGAAGAATTTATTTGGAATAGATTTTCGAACTTACAAAGAGCATTAAGAGTATTAGCATTATGCAAAAGATTTTTAAAGCGAAAAGAACCGAAAGATAATAGAGAAAGTAGTGGACTTATTACCAAAAGAGAAATCAATGAAATAATGGACATTTGCGTTAAAGAAACTCAACAATTTTATTTCACCGAAGTACTGAAGCAGTTAAGGTCTCAAGGGTCAGTGTCCAGAAAGAGTCCGCTTCATACTCTTAGTCCATTTCTTGATGAAAAGGGGATCCTAAGAGTAGGTGGTCGTATAATTTATTCCGAAGCAGACTTCAATAAAAAGCATCCTATGATTATGCCTGGTGAAAGTCATTTCACCAAGTTATTAGTCTTAGATGCTCATGCTCGGACATTACACGGAGGTCCTCAAATTATGTTAAATTACTTGAGATCGAAATTTTGGATAATTCGAGGAAGAGATCGAGTTAAGAAGTGTTACCGCGAGTGTAGGACATGTCTTCGTTATTCGCGGCAGAATAACAACCAATTTATGGGTCAGTTGCCAAAGCGAGAGTGACACCAACTCGGCCTTTTAAAAGTGCTGGAGTAGATTTTACGGGTCATATAAATGTTAGATTTTCCCCTGGTAGAGGGTCAAAGGCTTATAAAGGCTATGTGTGTGTCTTTATATGTATAGTTACAAGAGCCATACATCTCGAAGCCGTGTCAGATTTGTCCGCTCAAGGATTTATAGCCGCCTTTAGAAGATTTGTGTCCAGAAGAGGTCACTGTCAAGATCTTTATAGTGATAATGGCACCAATTTTGTTGGTGCCGATAAAGAGTTGAGAGAGATGCTCCAAAAGGCTACGTCTCAACTTCCTATTGAGATTCGTCAATTACTTTCAAAGGAAGGAACAACGTGGCACTTTATTCCTCCCCAAGCTCCAAATTTTGGTGGACTTTGGGAGGCGGGAGTTCGTTCTGCAAAGTCACATTTAAAAAGAGTTATAGGGGACTCGACGCTAACTTTCGAAGAGTTAACTACCGTACTAACCCAAATAGAGGCTTGTTTAAACTCGCGTCCAATAAGTTGTTTGAGTGATAGTCCGAATGATCCAATACCGCTGACACCTGGTCATTTTTTGATAGGCGAGCCGCTTATAGTTATACCAGATGAATATCATTCTAGGGATCATATAACAGTACTTCAAAGATGGAAGTTAACTCAAAAAATGGTGACTGATTTTTGGAAGCGTTGGTCAGAAGAGTATTTGGTAACTTTGAACCAAAGATATAAATGGTTTAGTAAAAAAATAGAGCCAGAGATTGATGATGTTGTTATAATCAGGGATCAGAATCTACCACCATCCAAGTGGTTGCTAGGTAAAATTATAGAAAAACATCCGGGCAAAGACAATATTACCAGAGTAGTCACCATAAAGACAAAAAATGGTATTTATAAACGTCCTTGTAACAAATTATGTCTTTTGCCTAAGGATTGTGAACTTTAATTACTTTATTTAAACCTTAAGAGTTATGAGTTAATACTCAATCTTGTTTTGTTTAACGGTTTCATTACTGTGTTCCTAAGTTCGTACATTCATATGTATCCAATTGTATTTCTAGTATGAGCTGTTTTTAGTTATGTAATGTAATGAGTCGTCTTTAGACAACTGTTTAAACCTTTGCAGTTGCAGAATTTATTGTTGCAACTTATGTTGTCATGGTGGGCGGATTTTGTTATATTTATATTCATTTATTTTATTTAGTTCGTAAAAGAACAAGTTCTTTGGTGGGCGGAATGTCCAAATTTGTAGTAGCAAATTTGTCAAAGTAATTATTTTGTTTAGTTAAAGTTTGTGTTTGTAGGCTCCGTCCACCACGTAAAAATTTAGACGTGTTTTTATCTGTTTAAGTTACGTTGTTTGTTTATAAATCAGTAGCTATCTATGTCAAAATAAGATTTCCTATGTTGATAAAGTTAGTTCCTAATCACCAACATAGATGGCGCTGAGTTAATTTTAAAACTCGCTATGGTTATTTTTTCGATGCAAACCATACCTTTAGTGAATTTTTCAATAAATGAGAGTTTAGCAGCAGTGTTTTGTGTTTGTTTTGGCCTTCGACGTGCAACAGTAGCGACACCTATTGACATACCTAATTCTTTGATTTTCACCAACTTCCTTGGCCGGCTTTACACCTTGGAAAGAGAAGCCAGCTCATTCCTGTTTTTTTCTCTGTACTACCAGAGCTCTATATTAGCCAGAGCAGTCAGAGGATTTGGCCTACACTCTCTATGCTGGCCAGACGGATTGAAGAAATATCTTTAATCTTTGAAAGCTTTGTTTAGCTTGTGTTTCATAAGTCACCTTTTACGATATCCACGGGAAGATTTGGAGCGGTCCTCCACACGGCTTAATAGTTATAAAACCTTTTGAATCACTATTTATTGAACAAAACCGCGTCAAAATCGGTTACGTAGTTTTATCTAAGCATACATAGGGACAGACACGTGCCCTCACTCACCGGATGGCCGCAGTGCGGTACAGCGTGTGCGCCGCATGCAGGGCCTCCGGGCTGTCCGGGTCCTCCTGCACGCGCTTCAGCAGCTCGATGATCATCGGGTGCCGCGGGTTGATCTCCAGCATCTTCTTCTGCGACAGGTGGTGTCTGCGCTGCGCGTCGTCCGCCTGCAACGCGATCAAAATATCAATCGAGGCATTTACTTCTAAAAAAGAAACGTAACTTAGCTGTGACTGTGAGCCGAGCGGTGCGTACCTTCTGGTGCGCGTTGGAGAGCGCCAGGCGCTCCATGTTGCCGGTCCAGCCGAAGGCCGTGGCGGCCAGCGCCGCGGGCGAGCGGCTGAGGCGCCGGGACACGGAGCACCGGGTGATCCAGTCGCCCAGCTTGGCGCCCAGCCAGCGCGTCAGCGGCTCGAACTGCTTCTTGTAGGCCTCGAGGCGCTCGCGCGCGTCCTCGCTCTCCTCCAGCTCGAACAGCTCCTTGGCGATGTTCTGGAACTTCTTGCCGTCGTACTCGGGCAGCGACGACAGGCAGTACTCGTCCACGGCCTCGGTGAGGTACAGCACCTCGTAGCCGCGGGCCACGAGGCGCTCGGCGAACGGGGACTTCTCCACCTCGGCGCGGCTGGCGCCGGCGATGTAGTAGATGTGCGTCTGGCCCGGCTTCATGCGCGCCACGTAGTCCTGGAGGAAGGTCTGGCCCTCGGCGCGCGACGAGTGGAAGCGCAGCAGCTTGGCCAGGCGCGAGCGGTTGCTGGGGTCCTCCATGACGCCCAGCTTGACGTTGGTGGAGTACTCCTTCCAGAAGTGCTCGTACTCGTCGTCGGGGATCTTCTTGAGCATGTCGAGCGCCTTGCGCACCAGCTTCTTCTTGATGATCTTGATGAGCTTGTGCTGCTGCAGCGTCTCACGGCTCACGTTGAGCGGCAGGTCGTCCGAGTCCACGATGCCCTGGATGAAGGCCAGGTAGTTGGGCATGAGCTCGTTGAACTCGTCCGTGATGAAGACGCGGCGCACGTACAGCTTGATGTGGTCGGTCTTGGTGCCGTAGCGGTTGAAGCTGTCGGCCGGCTGCACCCGGGGCACGAACAGCAGCGCCCGGAACGTCACCTCGCCCTCCGCCACGAAGTGCGCCTTGGCCAGCGGCGCCGAGCTGTCCTTGGTCAGGCTCTTGTAGAACGACGTGTACTCGTCGTCCGCCACCTGCGAGGAGACTGGCGTTAACTAGACATCCTTCCAATATAAATAATGTAAAACAAAATGATCCAACGACACACGATGACGGCACGTACCTCAGAGGGCTTGCGCGTCCAGATGGGCTTGTTGTCGTTCATGATCTCCCAGTCCCACACGGTCTTCTCGGTCTTCTTGGCGGGCTTGTCGTCGGCATCCTCCACCTTGGCGTCGTCGTCGGCGTCGTCGGCCGGCTCGGCCTCGTCCTCCTCCACGGTCTCGGTGCGCGAGGCCCACAGGTAGATGGGGAAGTTGATGAACTGCGAGTACTTCTTGACGAGCGCGCGGATGGTGTCCGGCTGCAGGTAGTCCGCCGCCTCCTCCTTCAGGTGCAGCCTGCAAGCACACGGTGCTATCACATACATACAAACACGCGCTCCCATTTTTTAAGCGAGAACATGCACTATTCTAGTTGTGCACAAATTTACAGACAATGTACCAGTGCAATTTCAAAGAAAAAGCAAACAGTAAACGCTGGGCCACAGGAACGTACGTGATGTGCGTGCCCCGCTTCATGGTGTCTCCGCGCGGGTCCTCGGCCACGGAGAAGGAGTTGGCGTCCGACTCCCACACATGCTGCTTGTCGTCGTTGTGCTTCGACACCACCGTCACCTTGTCGGCCACCAGGAAGGCCGAGTAGAAGCCCACGCCGAACTGCCCGATCATGTCGTTCATCTCCTGCGCGCCGCTCTGTCGCACCAAACAACACTCAGTTAGCACAAGGTATCGCCGGCCGAGCCTGCTCTGCCACCTCATTCCGGGACACATTAAATACAAGATATTTAATCATACCATTAGTTTCGACATCCTAGCTATTGTATGTAATTAAGTTCTGTTGATGCTGGCTGTTAAGGATAAACCCAATTTCCACTAACTTTACCAAGGAATTGAGATTGCCGCGTGTCGTTTATCACACAAGTCGTGGCTCACCTTCTCAGCGTCCTGCATCTTGGAGAGGAAGTCGGCGGTGCCGGACTTGGCGATGGTGCCGAGGTTGTTGATGAGGTCGGCGCGCGTCATGCCGACGCCCGAGTCGATGATGTGCAGCAGCCGGCGCTCGGGCTCCGCCTTGATGCGCACGGACAGCTCGGGCTCCGTCTCCAGCACGCTGCGGTCCGTCAGCGACAGCAGCCGGATCTTGTCCAGCGCGTCCGACCCGTTCGAGATTAACTCTCGAAGGAAGATCTACATTCATAATTGACTTATATACATTATGATACATCATTATCATCATCATTTCAGCCGCAAGAAGTCCACTGCTGGACATAGGCCTCCCCCAAGGATTATGATCCAAATAAGAGCCAATTATATTTTGCAATGACAATACTTGGTCATTTGCTGTTGACCTAATACTGCTTTGCAGAGGGCCTACCACATAGTAAATCAAAGTGCAAGATTGCATCCCTATGTATGGTCACCTGCAAAAGTCCATATAGAATTTTCAAAAAAAGGTATGTGTGTGATACCGATACTATTTACACAACGATAGCATATTGAACCTTCATATATGGTGCATAAGTGCAGCTGAGAAAATGATAGCAACCTCTTTGTTCCTG
Organism: Rhodophaea formosa; assembly: GCA_963082605.1. Taxonomy (NCBI): domain Eukaryota; kingdom Metazoa; phylum Arthropoda; class Insecta; order Lepidoptera; family Pyralidae; genus Rhodophaea; species Rhodophaea formosa. Next base: position 89,496 of record OY720208.1, read on the forward strand.
TAGAGCGAGTTGATGATGAGCTTCATCATGCGGTTGACTTCGGTCTGGAACGTGTAGTTCTGCGCCCTGGCCTTTAGCTCACGCTGCTGCGCCACGCTCAGCCCGTCCGGCGAGATGGCCTCCTCCTCGCGCAACACTGCCTCTGCATCTGTGCACACACACCTATGGCTAAAACAGATATTTGGCATTTCATTTTTTTTTATATATGGACAAATCACACAGATTGCTTTAGCCCCAAAGTAAGTTTGAGACTTGTGTTATGGGATACTATCTCAACGATACTATATTTTATAATAGATACTTTTATAAATAAACATCCAAGACCCAGGTCAATCTAAAAAAGGTCATTTTCCATCTTGACCTGACCGGGGATCGAACCCCGGACCATCCGTGTCGCAGGCAGGTGTGTTGACCGCTGCGCGACGTTGCTCGTCAAATCGCTCGTCAATTTCATGTCTCTCAAGATTTTTCTAGTCAACAAATATTAATGTTCCTCTTTTATAACACCTCAAAGTGTACACACACAAATGAACAGCAAGGCAACTATAAAATGCCTTTTCAATTCGAAGATTATGGACTTTGTTGATATGAGTTGTATTACATAAATAGAAGAATAACCTACATTAAACATTGTTATCATTCATCAATTCATCACCATTTCAGCCGCAAGAAGCCGCACCCATATGTCATCACTGCTAAACATAGACCTCTCCAAGGATTTCCAATACGACCGGTTGGAAGCGGCCTACATCGAGCGCCTTCCTGCGACCTTCATCAGGTCGTCCGACCACCTGGTCGGTGGGTGTCCAACGCTGCGCTTGCCGGTACGTGGTCGCCATTCCAGAACCCTTCTGCCCCATCGGCCATAGGTTCTTCGCGTTATGTTTAGCTAAGCTATGTCGGTGACCTTCGTTCTTCTACGGATCTCCTCGTGTCTAATTCAGTTTCGCAGAGAAACACCGACCGAGCATAACCCTCTCCATAACTGTTTGAGCAACCTTGAGCTTTTTTATGAGTCCCATAGTAAGGGACCACGTTTCGGACCCATATGTCATCAGTGGTAACACATATTGGTCGAAGACTTTTGACTTGAGGCATTGGGGTATTTTGAACGAGAAGACTCTGCGGAGCTTCCCGAACGCTGCCCTGCCGAGTCGGATTCGCCAAAAGACCGCGTCCTTGAAACTGGAGCTCAGCGGTTCAGGAGGCAATATGTAACTCGAACGTTCATCTTCTTATGTGACGCGTTTACAATACAAGCGCATTGACAATCAGAAGTAGGTTTGTTTACATCGTCACTTTAGGCAACCGATTTATTGATCAAATAAAGTGGACTGAAAGCTCCCAGTGCATCCTCTTTCTTCACAGTCGTTAAAACGTTTTTGACTAGTACTCTGATACTGCAACTGCCGGGTCGTTGCCACACTTAGGTTTTTTTGAGTACAAGTTGGGACCAATGTCGGGGCCGGACGGGCCGGACGCCGGGTCGGCGGGGGCGCCGGAGCCGGGCTCGCGGCCGCTGCACAAGAGCTCCTTCAAGCTGCGGTTCGCGCAATGCCGCGAGCCCGGCCGCTCCGACGTGTCGCTCGTCAAACCCTTCGGGTTACGTCAGTAAGCTTGTCTTTACAACTCGCTGCCATCTGTGTATGTGGCCAGCACCAAAGTCATCATCTGAGATCCCGACTGCCATTTCATGATGACAACCTAGTCCAACGGCTCAACGACCGAAGCATGGAGGTATTGGACGTGCTCAGGAAGTGATTCTACGATTCTGTACAAAAAAAAATTGGAAAAATGGGACCCTTATAGGATCACTTGTGCGTCTGTCTGTCACAGGTTCACAGCCAATTCAAAGACTGCCTCCGTGGTCCAGTGGTTAAGGCGTTTGCCTTGTTGACCCGGGGGTCGTGGGTTCGATTCCCACGGGAAGCATACTTTGTTAAGTTGTTTCCAGTTTGGCTAAGACATTGCAGGTATGAATCACCTGATTGTCTGATAAGAAAGATGATTCCGTGCTTCGGAAGGCACGTTACGCCGGTGGTCCCTCTGACTCTGACACCAGGGTGTGCATGGTCGACTGACCGTGTCACCTACTCGAAATGATGATGATGACAGCCAATTTCCTCCAAATCTACTGGACCGAATTAAGTGTTTGGTAGGATGGTGTAATCCAATGAGCCAAACACAGATGTGCGATTTTTTTTAAATAATGGTCTTTTTTGGGAGGGAAATAAGTAATTTTATAAAATTAATAGATTCAATTTTATTAATGAAAGAAGACGAAAATTTACCATTCGAAACTAATAAGGCTAAAATATTGAAAATGGCCGTGGCTATTAACATGCGTAAGCTGGTTAGTAACTAGTTAGGCACATGATACATAAGAATAGCAAGATAAATGATCGTCAATATTTGTAATAAATACGGTAGCACCACTGGATTTTTTCTTGCCCGGTAATACAAGTACGACCGTTATAATCATCCGCTAATGACGTGACGTTGCAGCGGCGACGGTGACGGACAAGTTCTACCGCGGCGCGCGCGAGGCGGCGGACGCGGCGCGCGAGGCGGCGGCGCTGCGCCGCATCGAGGACATGTTCGCGCGAGGGCCCAGGCAGAAGTACCCGCGGCCTCTCACCTCTGCCCACGAGTAAGTCTCATGTTAACTGGTCTTGTTCATGTTTACAAACATCTGCGTGATTCGCTTTCGTGACTAAATGCAACTTTTGTTGTTGACAAAGTTTTGTAAGTTGAGAAGTATCGAGAAATTCAGAATTTGCAAACACCGAGAATACCGTAAACCGCACTTTGTACCTAGGAGACGTACCCATACTACGTGGCTTGTTGAGGCGAATACCACTGCTCCAGCTAAGCTAATAATATGCTGTAGTCTCATTGAGCACTTTCAACGAAAATTGGTTTAAACAAGATATAATTAGTAGTTTTTGAGATAAAGCACTTTTTCATAGACCACAAAAATAACTTTGTCATTCTTACACTGACATAGTAAACTTTGCTGGCAGAAAAGTTATAGAGGTATTTTGGCTAATCTAAGCTTGCTAGAACGGAACGTAACCCTCCATGGGCGAGCCTGACTAACTTGGTCAATTTTTTAGTCCACTATTAAAACAGCATTACTGCAAATACGGTTTGGTGAAAGATTGGACAGCCTCGTGTAGCAGTCTATGACTCGCGCAGGATCGGCTGGCACGCGGCGGCGGCGCGCGCGCCCGAGCCGCGCCTGCAGCACCACATCCGGGACTCGGCCTGGCTCAAGGCGCGCGTGCGCGTGCTGCACGCCGACGCACAGCTCAAGCGGCGCTAACGAGCCCAGCCACCCAACGTTACTACCCACAGGCAGAGCCGGATTTCCCCCGCTTCATAAAATTTTACTAAATTATACTAAATAAATCATTCATTATTCATTTTTTGGAAATAGAAACCTATTGCAAAGTATTATTTAATTACACAAACTGCCTCCGTGGTCCAGTGGTTAAGGCGTTTGCCTTGATGACCCGGGGGTCGTGGGTTCGATTCCCACGGGAAGCATACTTTGTTAAGTTGTTTCCAGTTTGGTTAGGGCATTGCAGGCATGAATCACCTGATTGTCTGATAAGAAAGATGATTCCGTGCTTCGGAAGGCACGTTAAGCCGGTGGTCCCGGCTGCCATTTGGTAGTCGTTAAAGGAACCACGTCAGAGGCCGAGAGGCGGTTTCGAAGAACTCTGACACCAGGGTGTGCATGGTCGACTGACCATGTCATCTACACGAAATGATGATGATGATGACGATTACACATACAACTGACTCGTTCAAAAAGACTCCTACCTGAAAATTTCTATAATTTATCTATATTATACATCCAATATTTACACTTATGGTTTTTTACTGACACTGGAACTTACGAAATTATAGAAAAATAAATTAAAACAAGTAAATTGATTTAAGTGCGATAAATTTCATTACGAATGAATCTGTTTCTAAAATGAATTTCGTAGTCTTTTGCATTTAAAAGACTACTAAATCCATTTTAGATTCATTCATCAGACAAATAGTTTTAACCTCTGAACTATAAATAGTGCACACTTGATGCTGCTTAGAAACTAATCATGTTATGTTATTTGTATCTCTCTGAGACTCACGGGTATTACCCCGGTCCTTTGGAAGGCTTGCGTGGGGATATAGATCCAACACGTAGAGGCCCTTTGGAGAAGTTGATGTAATGTAGGTCTCCAGCCAGAACCCATTCCTGGAAATACCAATGAATGATATGTCCTCGAACAGGTTTCGGCTAGAGGTGGGATTATTGCATTAGAAAAAGGGAAATTAATGGGCTATGGGGCTGAAATATGGGTGGACTTAATACTGGGTTATTGCAAACGGTCGGACACCTGCCATAATCATGATAACTGAATACAATTGGCAGGTGGTGGCTTGCCGCCCACTAGATGGGCCCCTCAAAATAGCCGACGATTACTGCCGGCAAAAGGGGCAACACCGGTGCGGGCGACTCAGGGGTGTCGAGAGGTGTGCTGCGCTTTCTCCGAAGTTACTCGCGTCGTTAGGCCTTTAACACTTCCACCCCTGGAGCAACAGCTCTTACGACTCCTCTCTGGACGGCCAACTAAGGCAAGCGAGAGCTGAGAATCCTGCGAGCCCTCTTGGGTTTCCACCCCGACCCATGAAGACACGTCGGGGGCGAGGGCACTGACCGACTGTTATATTATTACTCTGGTAATAATATAAACAAGTAAAATAATGAACTGATGTTCATCATCAATTAATCGTTGAAAACATGCCTTTAGGGGAGTAGACAACCACTCACTACTGTTAAAATAGCAGAGAGAATAAATACATTTACTTGAATCTCATGTGTTTTATTTGTCTATCATTATAATGTATAGTGAGCAATTAACCCCACAGAAAAAGTTTCATTTCATATTATGTTCAATTTCACATTACTGATGGTTTGCTGCCTGGCTATAATTTGTGACTGGGCTTTATCTTTTGTACCAAATGACTTACTACATAACAACCAAAAAATAAATTGTTATTTTTCAAGTTTATGTATGTATGAGAGTTTCTTTATTTCACCCTCAGCATACAGAAATCTCCAGAAGCCACAGTGGTATATAAAATTGAGGCATAAAAAGATAAGCTTAGTTGGTGTATATCAAGCCTGCAGAATATCAATTAATTGGTGCGTAAAAGCATATGCTCCAGCAACAATACACAGGTGTGAAGCGCGGTGGATATGGGGTCACACGCCATGCTTTTGGGCACAGTTAAGATATAAAAATTTATAGATTTCACCATTACTTTCGAATGCCTTAACAGTTTTGGACATATGAGAGATTTTTAAAACCCTTACATCTTCTGACATATATTTTTTTTTTGTCATGGCAATCAGTCATGCTTTTTACATCTTCTGACATATATATTTTTTTGTCATGGCAATCAGTCATGCTTTTTTTAATTTATTTATTTGACTCAGGCAACATAATGGATTTTTGTCACTGTATAAGCATCAGTCTGTTTGTGATGTTTATTTCGTGCCTACATATCACCTACGTATCTTTTTGATTGAAGATATCTAAGATATTATAAAGTCCTCCTCCAGCCTGCTTGGAAATTTTCTGCCACTTCTTCTTCTTATTGAGTCGAAATGGTTTCATTCTATTAAATATCTTTCGACCAGTATTTGGCCACTAACTCACAACATCTGCAATCATCTTTTCCGCAATGAGCTTTGACAATGCATGTTGTGAGTGGTGTAACTGCATTGTATGCTGTGTTTGTTATTTGTTTATATCCATGCTGAGGAAATTTGTGTCTACACTGGTTACCTGTAATATCCTGAGACTTTATCCTTATAATTCTTTTTTGTTATCAATTGAGTACTTTATCTACTTGGATAACACTGAAGGCCAATTAAGCCTATAATCTCAGTTGGTACATACTATGAAGATATCACACCCAGTGCCCCTTTCACTTCACAAAATTGTTACAAATTGTTCTAATGTTACTATTATTTCTTACCCATACAGGTTTGGTACCTACTGTTATTTCTACCTACACATTGTTTGTTATTGAATATTACAAGTATAAGTTACTGCCGTTATAATCAAGTGAGCAAGGCATAGATTTTACAAATCATTCAGGAACAAAGATATCCGTGAGCCTCTTCTTTAAGCTGGAGTTGCATTTTGTGGCATCCAACAAAAGAGAAAAGGGCGGTGACTGACCTGTGCGCGAGCCCTCGCGCGACGCACCGAGGTCAGCGTCCAGCGTCACGTCCGCCGTACCCTCGTCCGCCGCCTGCGCGCAGCTACATCCTGGAAAAATGCCGATACACCCATTACACTAGCGAAAAGATGATACGCCGACTTCGTGGAACCTTCTAGTAATTGGGAGCCTTTACGTTAAAAAAAAAACATAAAAAATCTAACGTTATAAAGTCATATTTCACTTAATATAAAACATTTTTTAATTCAATAAATCGAATAAAACTGGCTAGAAATTATCACATTTCATAGAATTGAAAAACCGGCGAAATGGTGATTTGACATGGCTCGATAAATAAAAAAATGTAAGTGTGTTACCTGAAAGGAAGAGCAAGCAGACGCCCAGCAATAAGAAGTATTTCATAATTGAAATACACTTGCACAATAATTCAGATAACTTATTTACACGCCGCTAAATTATAAACTGAACTCGGTCGAGAAGCGCAACCAAAAGAATGCCACAATTTATTGACGTGACGTAGCAACTCAATGTGTCACTTTAGATTCGTATCATACTGTGATTGGCGAAATAATGCTGGGTCACAGAGATGGCCAATAAAATTTGACCACGGCATTACTAGGACAAATGACAGCTATATTCAAACAAATGTCTACTTTTGATTGGTTCATCTGTAAATCAATGCAAGCATTTATGCCTTGGGTTCCTCCGGTTCCTCCTACATTGCGGTGTCGCCTTGACGTCCGACTGAAGAATTCATATTCTTTGGTCTCAGTAGAACTGAACTATACAGGTTATTTGTAGAACATCAATAACAATGAGCGCGCTCACGGTAGGTGACAGAGACAAAACAATGCTAAACTATGAAAAAACTTTTTAGTTATCAAAGAGTCATCATTACGTGTTATTTGAATTCTCTTTGGTCATTTGTCGGCATGGATTTCGAAGAGACGGTCGTTGTCTGCGAACTCATCTCATTCATGCAAAATAAACGTAAAAAAGAATGCTGGCCCAGCATTGCTGGGTACACCCTCTTTGGAGTGACAGGTTACTTCTCTAACTCAGTCAACATAGTATAGAACTTTCCATTGAAAGTTCTATTCAAAGAACATCAAAATAAAGTTTTCAAATATTTTCTAATGAATGTTGGAAGTTTAGAAGAATAGGGAGAATCAGCGTGAGGAACCATGTGCGCGGTGCGGCTAGCAACCCATCCCTATTTTGATTTCGTTCTCCACCTATTAGCTCACATTCTAAACGTGGCTTTAAGAATTTATAGTCCTGGGCTCTGCCTTCCCCGCAAGAGAAAAGACGTGATAGTATGTAGGTAATAATGTTCTGGTTATTTTTGGCTTGGCAGTGACTCCAAATAGATCAGGAATATTAGGTAGGAAATACATTTTTATAAAATAACTAGCTGTTACCCGCTGCTTCGCTCGCGTTTATTTAGGGTAACTCGCGTTTATTGGGTACTCCAAAATTATCAAATATTACCACAATTCCCTTTTTCCGTTTGTATGGAGACATGCGCGTCCAGGCGACTCTAAAGGGAAAACTGTAATCTCTTGATGTCAAATGGATACTTTGAGGGTATCAATGGTATGCGAGGAATGGAAACGATTTCCTCTTGACCAGTGAACACAGTAACTTCGACTATGTTTCAATTGATATCTTTTTTTTGTAGTCTTATTCCATTGTATAATTTCGGAGATTATAGGCTTCTAAGCAACATTAATAGAGCGCCAATTTAAGTACCAGATTAAGTAGAGGGAGACCTGCTGGATTTAGAGAATCTGTTTGCAATACAGACTCTACTGATTTATACTGTACTTCAGTCGATTCGACTTCAACAATATATCATTTATAACAGCAGCTGTATTATTCTTGGCTGTTAAAATGGCTCGTTCGCATAGGTTCGCATAGCAAAAAGGGGTTTTGATTTAATTTTTTGATGTCAGGATATACCTACTACTGTAGTTTACTCTGAAAGAGATGTCAACATGACAGCGAAATTTTACGTCACAGTAATTTTATCATGGTTCACTATCCGAACGCATAACTTTTTTTGGTATAAAAGTTGTTTCGCATAAAGGTATGTTACGCATAAAATTTGTATGGAAAATTTATGTGTACTGTAATCGCCATACGGATTTACAGCATGATTTTTTTTTTAAATTTTAGCGTTTATGTCGGGTCCTGAATGGACTCACTGATTTTTGTTTATTAAAGTCTCTTGATTTTGGCTCATAAATATGAAGACTTTAAACTTGCTACTTTCGTCGGCTCTTGTACCCCTTGGTATTACCAGTTATATCTATTGAAAGTCTCCTGTTAAAATAACTGTAACATATCCAGTCAATCGATCTTAGATCTTATATCTTTTAAAGTCTATTCAATGCTTCAATTCCATGTTCGTGAAACATAGTTCATTCATCCAACACTATTAATTTAGTCTCTTTAAGAACTTGCACATTATTGCTTTGCCTCAAGGCAAATTAGTATTGCCTCAGGGCATATTAGTAATATTAAAGGTAGATCCCTCAACGTTTATTGCATTTAAAAGCAAAGTGTGCTGTCTTTTTTTTTCCTCTATTTCATTTAGAAACGTCCAAGACCCCTAAACTTAATTAAAAATCACGATAACGCGAAGTAGTCACAAAAAAATCAAAGCTATTGGGATTTTAAAGAAAAGTTAATCACACAGGAACAACGTCTAAATTTATAACCTTTTCTTCCATCTACCCCTACAGAGTTTCACCCTCTTGAGTGGTAAATTTTGAAAAATCCTTTATTGGATACCTACGTCATAAGAGAAATACGTGTGCGAAATTTCAAGTTTCTAGCCCTTAGGCCTGTGCGTTTATTTAAAACTTTTATCTCCTATTTCCCTCTTAGGGGTTGAATTTCGGAAAACGATGAAATACATAACTCATTATTTTTAGGGTTCCGTAGTAAACAGGGAACCCTTATAGTTTCGCCATGTCTGTCTGTCCGCGGAAACGGATCCCTAAATTGAAAAATGGTGTTCTCAACCTCACTATATTTTTCAAAGACCTATTTAACGATACCCAATACGATGTGACTCTTTATTTGTATGGGAGCTACCGTAAAAAAAAATTTTTTTCAAAATTTTTTTTATATCTTTTTTGGCATGATTAATGTATATACCCATACCAAATTACAGCTTTCTAGTGCTTATAGTCTCTGAGTAAAACCGCGGACGGACAGACAGACAGACAGACAGACATGGCGAAACTATAAGGGTTCCTTGTTTACTACGGAACCCTAAAAATCACCTATTCTTGTCCGTTGAAATAAATAAATAAATCCGTATATTTTTTGCTTTTAACTATAGTCGTATTTTTGAAGTCAGTCAATTTTTTTGCAACAAAATTTTTCACGCAGCAGAATTTTGACACCCTTGCGCGCACGTCTGTTATACAAAATGTCTACCCAAAAAGTTTTGTCTTCGGCTTGTTCACTGGTCGGTAGACTAAATTGTCAGGTCGTTGTCACGTCGCTACATGCGCGTACTTCCATACATCTCCATGGACAGGGTGACTGAGACAAAATAGTCACACGTGCGCGCAGTCTCTTCGTCTTTTGAATCTTGTATCTAGACTGGACCAATCAGCCGGTTGAGTTTCTATGGGAAGATAAAGTTGTTTTCTCCGAATTTCACCGTTTTTCTTGCGGGTCTATATTCTGTTAGGGATTCGGATTCTGAAACTTAGTGATCTGTATTATCGACATCGATAATTACTATGCAATGTGCATCACTCGAAAAATCGTAAAAATTTACGACATGCCTAGGACAGTTGAGTGGCGACTCAAATTCAAATTTAATACATAGAGAATAAAGACGAAAGTTAAAATATGAAATTGTAGTCTCGTGGGAAGTGCGCTAGTCTCGTGGGGAGTGTACTTACGTCATCAAATTATCGTTTTTCAAATTTGAATCTAAAATTGATATACCTAAAATAAACTAGTTTCGTAATGAAAAAGTAAACTTGACTCGATTATTTTTGCGTACTTGCCACTAAAAGATATTCCATCGATTTTTCATTAATTACATTTGAATAGAAAACTACGTTAATTAAATAAAAGAAATACTTAAATTGTGCAAACAAAGAGAAGCATCGGTACCCGTATATAAGAACATTTGCTGACATGAAGAATTGGCGCTCAACGAAGCCTGCAGTCTGTGAACATGCCCTAGACAAACCCAACTATTATATGCATTTTGATAATCCTCAAGTCCTTGCAAAAGAAAACAAATACATTCCAAGAATGCTTCGTGAGGCTATTGAATTAAAAAACATCCTAATTTCAATAGAGAGGATGGTTGGCAATTACCACCAGCTTGGGATCCAGTCATCAATTGAATCAAATCTCAAGCTAAGCAGAAGACTGCAAGACCTTCAGACACCGTGAGCTAATACTGCGTACATCCGGAACGTCATCAATAAATTTTTTAGGCGGTAGATTTTGCAGTTCTCATAAAATGTCAGACATATGTTAACTTAGTCTACCTGCGACCACGAACACTGAAAAGTGATCGAAACGTTAGGTTTATAAATAATGTAATAAACGCGATAAAAACCGTATGAACATAATTTTATTTAAATGTGTACCAATCGCGAGAACATAAGAAAACATTTTGTATGTATATACTTCCATATTTTTTTTAAACAATATTTATTTTTTATGAATTTTTGAAAATAGGTTGCAATCGTAGGATATTTAAACAAATTTCAGCTTTATCACCTGTCATTGTCAATCTGACATAAAATAATGACATTGACAGTCAGAGTTGCCAGCCAGCCAGCCTAGCGGGCCTATTCACTAAAATTGATAAGCACGGCGGCTATCAAAGCTCGGTTGATAACTCGAATTTGATAGTCACGGTGGCTAGCATGAAATTGGCATTCCGTAACTGTTTTCACGGTAGTGGCTATCGACATAAATGAAGTGGCTTTGAATATATAGATTTTATAGGGTAATAGGCGAGAGAAAATAAAAATAGATTAAATAAATACGTTAGAACGTATATTCAAAATTATAACAAGGATGGTATAACGTCTGTCTCCTAACACAGCGTAAATCGAAATGAGAGAGAGAGTGGGGATGACGATTGTATTTATACCGAGAATATTGATAATGGCCATAATAATAATATTACCATCAATAATTATTAATTAATTTTTGTTATTTAAATTATAAAAATGTCAACACGCCCCCTCAAAAATTAATCACTAATTATTTACAATCATAATTTTGACTAACCAGAACATTAAAACCATCCAAGTATTGCTGGGAAATCACAATGTAATATGGTCCAACATTTGTTGCAAGGATTAGGGAAACCCAGTAAAACCTAATCAGACCAATAAATAAGCAAATCTTAAACTATGCACTTAAGTATAAATTATGCATTTATCAATTGATATAACCAAATAAATCAACAAAATGTAGTTACAAACATAAGTTCATCTCATCTCTAAACTGTCTAAATGCGACAACAGGTAACGGCTTGGTTAACACATCCGCTATCTGTTTACCTGTGTGGAGATACAACAATTAAATAACATTGTTTTCTACTTGTTCTCTAGAGAAGTGGTATTTATGTCTATATGTTTAGACCTTTTATGACTCGTAGGATTATTGGCTATACTTATACAGCCATTATTGTCTTTAAAAATAGGTATCGGATTATTAATATTTAAATGTACACTTATAATTAAAGACTTTAACCATAACGCCTCTTTCACAGCTTCAAACAAAGCCATGTACTCAGCTTAGGTCGAAGAAGCTGCTACAGAAGTTTGTCTTTTAGTATTCCAAGTTATAGTACAACTGTTAAACAATTTAAGCAAACATCCTGAAGTACTTTTTCTATCGTTAACATCACTACCACCCCAATCTGAATCTACATAACCACACAAGATATCTTCAAAATTATTACACCTTTCGTATTTCAATTTTAACTATACTAAGTACCTTTTAAATCCCTAAGTACTCTTTTGAGACTTTTCCATAGCTCTTTATTATTTTTGTTTGTATACTTGCTCAAGATATTGACACTTACGCTTAAATCAGGGCGCGTACACAACATAACATACATTAAGCAACCTATAAGGCTACGACAAGGCGCACTATATTCACTATCTAAATTAAGAGCTTCATAATTAGGCTTATTCTCTAAAGAAGTACTTATAGGATGACAGTCAGTCATACTGAATTTATCCAAAATAGTTTTAATATATGAAATTTGATCTACAAACATAATTTTCCTTATTAACTATACCATCTGGCACTTTCATATAAATTTCTTCCTTTAAAGTGTCATTTAAAAATGCGTTTTTTTTTTTACATCCATATGATGTACCAATAAAATAAATTGATTTGAAAAACTAATTATGAATCGAAAACTTGCTATACGAGCAACTGGGGCAAAATTCTCATTATAATCTGTCAAATACTCCTGACTAAAGCCTTTGGCAACTAGACGTGCCTTATATCGAGATGGATTAAAAAAAATGAGCATTTTTAATACTAAAAACCCATTTACAGTCGACTATATTTTTAATGTCAGGTCTAGGCACTAACGTCCAAGTATTATTTGCTAAAAGTGAATCTAATTCTTTCTTAATTGCACCTTCCCAAAGAGCTCTATCGTTTCGGTTCTTAATCTCATTAAAAGATGTAGGTATTACGCAATTAATTGACTGAGCACACAAAAGAACTTCATCAAGTTCCTTATAAGATATTGGTGTACGACCTTTTACTTGAGCCTAGCGCTCCTCAATTGACAAGAATCATCGATATTTTGATCAAAACTACCAGTTGATTTATAACCAATGGCATTTCATATGACTCGTTTAGCTTACGAATCTTTCTACCAGAAACAGATTCATCAGATTTTAAACTATCTGATTTTTGCTCAACTGATTTAACAATATCCGATTTCGTACTAACTGATTTCATACTATCAGATTTCGTACTATCAGATTTTGTACTATCCGATTTCGTACTAACTGATTTCATACTATCAGATTTCGTACTATCAGATTTTGTACTATCCGATTTCGTACTATCCGATTTCGTATTAACCGATTTCGTACTATCGGATTTAGTACTATCAGCTTTAGACATATCAAATTTAGGACTGTCACAGCATTGAGGTTTTATTGACTCTGACTTAGGTGTCAGTTCAGTATTTTGGAAATGTTCGATGTCATCTCCTTCAAATCGCAACTTAGGCCTTGACTGCAGAAAATTAACCTCGTCTACTATGACATCCCGAACCGTTTCATACTTTTCACGTTCTATGTTCCATACCTTATAGTATCCGGTTACATTCGGTACATATCCTACAAGTATACCCTTCCATGATTTTTCATCAAACTTAGTAGCAAAAAACCTTTTAATATTTAATTGCAGGCTTTTTATCATGCCACATTTCGAACGGGGTTTTATTTTGTGTCAAAACGCGGGTAGGAGAAAAATTAATCAAATAAACTGCAGTTAATACTGCATCTCCCCAGAAACATTTCGGTAATTTAGCACCACTAACCATCGCACATGCTTTTTCAGTTATTGTCCTGACCATGCGTTCGCTAACCGCATTCTACTGCGGTGTCCTAGGAATAGTTAAATGGTATGAAATCCCTCGGGACACACAGTACTCTTTCATCTCATTAGATAAATACTCCCGTCCATTATAACAGTATAAATTAACCAATTTTAAATTGAATTGTGCTTCACTTTTGGCTACAAAATCTTTAAAAGTTGAAAATACATCTGATTTATAGGCTATCAGGTACGTAACACAGTAATGGGTATATTGATCCACAAACAACACAAAGTAATTCTTGTTATCGATTGAGGTAGGAGTGATCGGCCCACACACGTCAGTATGTACAACAAATAATGGTCGTTTAATATGGCTTTTATCCTTAGATATATTAAATGGCAATCGATTTTGTTTCCCATTTATGTATGCTTCGCACAGTTTTTCATCAGGCGTTATTAAATCAATTAAACCAATGTCATCAATCATAGAATTCCTTTTTAAATCCAAAAACTTTTGTTTACTAATGTGTCCTAATCTCTGATGCCACAAGTCGTAATTATTTTTATTATTACTGCACAACTGAGAAACAGATCGATTAACACACACTTCTAAATCTATTGAAATTAAATTATTAATTGATTTACCTCGCATCAGTACTGTACCGTCCTTACTGATATAAGTTCCGTGTTGATCGAAGGTGACGGTCAACCCGGCGCGCTGCATCCTCGATACGGTTGTACGGCACCTCCGGACAACAGTATATCCTCCAGAGTTTCTTGGATGCCAGAGTCACTAATTACTTGCAGTGTTCCACGTTTGGTGGCTGAAACAAATTCACCGTTCTTAGCTACTGAAATTCTAAAAGGTTTATGTAAAATTGTATAGGTACTGAAAATATCTTCCCTGTTAACAATGTGGTCGGAAGCTCCGGAATCCAACAGGAATGTTATTTGTTTCCTGTTTTCGCCAAATTGGTAATCACCAGCCATGAATGCAAACCCGGGGACTGGAAACCATTGCCTCCTCAGTCAATTCCACTGCTTGAACAATTCGAGGTCGTTCAGTTTCTTCGAGCTTCGCTCCATCAGCCAAAAGTTCCGTCATCAAATCATCAAAAACCGTGAAGTGTTTGACTAGTAGAGTATCTCCTTGTAGTTTCAAACCCAACAGCTTCTTTCGTATTGCCAACTGCGTTGCTAAGCTTTTCCTTTCGTACAAGGCATCCAGGCTTCTAAATATGTCTTTTGCGGTCAGTTCTTCTTTGGCAAAACTAAGAAAGGAGTCCGACAAGTACTCGACAATAACGCTTTTAGCAATACGATTATTCTTCTGCCATACCTCGAACTGTAACACGGGTTCTTCATCAATGACCTTGATGACCTCCAATTCGGTTAATAGCGAGCGGATACGAAACTTCCAGATGTTATATTTTTCGCCGTTAAAAGGTTGGATGTTTCGCTTAGTTTTCAGGTTATCCATAACGAAAATGGTTTTGGTTAAAGTTGATTGGAGGGCACGTGTGTTTTTTTAAAAAAAAAACAAAAAAGAAATGAATTTAAGGAACTACAGCACAATACTAAAGGTAGTATGGCTGGGCCCATAACCTATAGATTTTATAGGGTAATAGGCGAGAGAAAATAAAAATAGATTAAATAAATACGTTAGAACGTATATTCAAAATTATAACAAGGATGGTATAACGTCTGTCTCCTAACACAGCGTAAATCGAAATGAGAGAGAGAGTGGGGATGACGATTGTATTTATACCGAGAATATTGATAATGGCCATAATAATAATATTACCATCAATAATTATTAATTAATTTTTGTTATTTAAATTATAAAAATGTCAACAGAATATGTTCAAGTTGGCAGCTCTTTTTTTCTGTCGACATTACCATAGAGTAAATTGAGATGCTAATCTCAAAATTTCAACTCAGGGGTACTATTTTTGAACGTGTGACACTCGTCTTCGAAAGATTTTTGTATGGAAAAATCGTTCAAAGACGAGTGCCACGCGTTCAAAAATAATACCTCTGTTTTTTTTGCTTTACCACTTGAGGCGGTGACACAGTTAGAAATTTTTTGCGAGTACATCAAATCATCTTTCATTTCTTTAGTTGCATAATGCATAGTGTTATGAAGTTTTTTTATTTGACTGAGTTATATATAGGTACTATTTTGCAGCTTGGCGCTACATATAATTTCTACAAGTAAAATGTTGTCTCGCGACGAAAGATTGTATGGAGCTTTTGTGGATTAATTTTGTATAGATATTAATGTTTTAGTATTATGAGAATATGATTGTATAGATTACTGTAACTATCTAGAAGAGAGACATCAAATTTAAATACTCTATACTATCATTCAACTACTAAAAGGACCTCAGAATATATGGAAAAAGAGCTGTACAGGCGAGGATCGGCTGTCTCTTTCCCTACTAATTCCCAAATCAACCCTCACACACACACCACCTAGTCGCAGGGATCCAAAATCATGATGTTGACTGAACTTTTTAGGTTAGGTTTGGTCATATTGTATTATTAGGTATAATATAAATATAGTTGGCGAACACGGTCAGATATCTAAAAGCAAAAGAATAATTGCCTCTTAAGCTATGGGTTCCCCGAGCAAACGCTCGTGCACTGCACGATCGTGCAATGCCGCCGCTATCCGATGGGTGGACTGTAGACGACGGACGTCAATCATTAGTGTTGCTAGTCTAGCCATTTGTTAAATCGATATCATAGACGATAAATTTACTGGGGTACTATTTTTGAACGTGTGACACTCGTCTTCGAACGATTTTTGTATGAAATTCGTTCGCAGACGAGTGTCACGCGTTCAAAAATAGTACCCCTGTTCAGTATTTTATAGTCTCTCTAATATATGGGTAGTATGATATGAGCACGAGATTAGTCATTCGCAAAGCTTAGCACCTGAATGCATTATTTAAACCTCTGTTTACTAACTAGCACGATAACAAATATATAACTATATATAACTTACTTACGTGGATTCAAAAGTATCTTAACTTTTTGATGTGGATACGTGTTGTTCCTTTGGAACCTCTCCTGTCAGTCTTAGATAACTATTTTGTGAAAATTAAGGCGAAGTGGTATATGCGATTTTAGTGCCAGTGCCACCCAGAATTAAATTATTTTACTCCTAAAAGAATTCATGGTGGCGCTAGTTTCGCATTTCGCAACACCTACGGCGCCTTAAATTTTATGGGGAAAATCATTTAAGTGTTTGGTATTACAATGTGTGTAGGATATATTGGCGATAATTTTTAGGAATAAGGGTTAAGTGCTCACACAGTGGGCCGTGTGGTTCCCATAGAGTAATATGTATGCCCACTAACATGATAAACGTGGTCTTTGGGTTTTATGACTGTGCTATGTTTACCCGGCAAGTAAATGTAGCAAGGCCACTAACATGAAAAAGAAGTTTTTTTGCTCATGGCGGACAGCAACCGCTCGAAAATGAATAATGTAAACTATTAAAACAAAGTTTAAAAAGGAGATTAATTCGACCTACCCGTACTGATCAAGGTCAAGGTCAACGACATTATTCAAAATGTTAAAAGGACTAAATGGCGTTGGGCGGGCCATATGATAAGAGGAAATGAAAAGTGGTGCAAAATAGTATCAGAGTGGTACCCAAGGGAAGGTCAGAGAAATAGAGGAAGGCCACAGCTTAGATGGGACGACGATTTAAGCCAGGTTGGGGGAAAGACTTGGCCCAGGGTAGCACGAGACAGAAAGGAGTGGAAGAGGCTGGAGGAGGCCTTTGCCGAAGGGCAATCAGACTTACAAACGAAAAGCAAGGCACAAATAGTAGAGCTGCAACAGTAAAAAGTCTGGAAACAAGGCTAATAATAATAATAATACGGGGTTTGTTTGGGCGGTTCTACCGGGCCTTAACAGGGCCTGATGTAGATCAGCTCGCGTCGGTGAACTGGCTACGTTTTGGTGATCTTTTTGGAGAAACCGAGGGTTTTGTTTGTGCAATTGCAGACGAAGTCATGATGACGAACAACTATCGGAAATATATCCTGAAGGACGGTACGGTCGACATCTGTCGGGCATGCCGCCGTCCCGGTGAGTCACTCAGGCATATTATTTCCGGTTGTTCTCATCTGGCTAACGGAGAGTACTTACACAGACATAACCTTGTAGCCAGGATCATCCACCAGCAACTTGCTCTTCGATATGGTCTTGTGGAATCTGAGGTGCCGTACTATAAGTACACACCAACGCCCGCTCTCGAAAATGGTCGTGCCACGCTGTATTGGGATCGATCTGTTATTACGGACAGGACTATTGTTGCCAATAAGCCTGACATCGTTCTGACAGATCGATCGACACGCCAGGCAGTGCTCATTGATATCACCATTCCGCATGACGAAAACCTCGTGAAGGCCGAGAAGGACAAGCTCAGCAAGTACCTTGACTTGGCCCACGAGGTAACCGCCATGTGGGATGTGGATTCAACGATCATTGTCCCGATAGTCGTATCTGCGAACGGTCTTATAGCGAAGAGTCTTGACCAACATCTAAAGAGGCTTTCGCTAGATGGCTGGATCAAGGGACAGATACAGAAGGCAGTACTCTTGGATACGGCACGTATTGTCAGAAGGTTTCTTTCTCTGATGCCCTGACCGCTGGTAGCTTGAGCCTTGCTCCGCTGCTGGCGGCACTCTAGGTTTAGGTTTTTATAAAGTTTTTATGTTTTGTATTATATTTTTATATTTTACTTTTTATGTCAATTTTATAAAAACCTAAATTTAAGATAAAAGAAATAAATAAAGAGAATAATAATACCCGTACTGTAGCCCACCGTAATGTAATATTGTCAAAATTATCCAGTTCTTTTCTATATGTCGTTCTATTCCAGCAGCGTCTTAACAAGTGTACCGAAATCCAAAAGTGTAATTATGTATGAATATTATTTTTGTCTTGTTCGTGCATATCTCAAAAATTAAAAATGGGATTGCAAAAGGTAGGTAAATGATGTATATAGACTTAGTTATGGAACAGTTTTAACGAAAGTGTTTTGAAGTTGGATTATTTTCAATTGTTCTT
This sequence comes from Rhodophaea formosa, assembly GCA_963082605.1. Taxonomy (NCBI): domain Eukaryota; kingdom Metazoa; phylum Arthropoda; class Insecta; order Lepidoptera; family Pyralidae; genus Rhodophaea; species Rhodophaea formosa. The sequence continues at coordinate 108,402 of OY720208.1, forward strand.
GTTGTATTTATGTTAATTATACCATAAATACATCAGCACCCATAGCATGGCACCCGCGACGCCGTTTATATCGCACGATAAACTATTTACATATCCCTCTTTAATATTACGGTAAATAAGATGGCGATAGTCGATAAACGTTATCTCGTGTGCCATTCTACAGGCTTAGAAACAATTTCAAAATAATCTTCTTGCTCATCTTAAAGTCACAACTTAACGAGTACAAAAATTTTATTTAATTTATACTAATTACTACAGATACATTCTGCAAAATATTTAATTGTTTCAAAAACATTCCGAGTTGAAGAAAATATCACGGAACTTCGTTTAATATAATGATACGTTTCAACATGAAGTAATATTTAATCAGGCAAACTTCCAAATCGAATGGCTATACTTACTTTAAAACTATTACAAACTATTATTAGATCTACCCAAAATTCAAGAAATACAGTCAGTTTGTCATGTAGGATATATTTTCATCTTTGTTTTTTAATTCAGGTGTCATCTAAATCGACAATCGATAACATAAAAATGTAAAGATTAATATGAAAACTCGCAATTTTTTCAGTTGGGAACACTGTTGCGCTGAACTTTGACCACCGCCGCCGTGCACGACCGTAGACAACGCCGTCCGGGGAAACCACCCAAACGTGTTTCCATAGAAAATGTATGGGTGACGTCATTCAACGTTTTGCTGACGAGCGTGCGATCACGATCGTGCAGTCGGGGAACCCATAGCTTTACCTGAAAACACTGAGAAAAAAAGATAATTGAAATTTCTTCGTAAGGACTTATATACCTACCTACCTACACAAAAAACCGTGTTAGAGGAAGAGGAGTGGCTGACCACAAATCCCCTCGCTAATTCCAATAACATAAGTCAAATCAACTTAAAACATTCTTATAATACAACCTAACCTCAAAACCAAAATTTTACGAATATTTTAGCACCATTTGTCTCCGAAGGGGTGGGTTGGTTAAGGAGACTTTAAATTCTTTTTGGGAGACCTTTATTTAAGAGACAAAACATACAGAAAGAAAAATCTCCTCATCTCATTTTACGGTAACTAGCTCAGCTGTCTCGTTTTCGGAAAATAATATGGCTCCGTTTGGTTAACCTACTAAACGCAATAGTAATTACTTCCCTACATTTATACAAAGACTTGCAGCATCTTTACTTTGGCGTATAATAGTGTGTATCAATAAAACACTGCTCTCGACCCGTTGCTATGAAAAGCTGTTTGATAGATCAAGTGTAGATCGATTTGATAGCCACTTCAGTTACAGAATGACCTAAAGAGCTTATTGATACGGAAACAAATGTCAAAATGAAGGTTGAGTGGCTATCATAGAGATGACGTCATTTCGGTTGGACACTGACGATAGTGAATACAAAATTTGAATTCTGACAGCCATTTGATGTCAACTCATTACTTTCATAGCCATCGACACTTGTCATTCGAGTTAGTAAAGCTATGGGTTCCCCGACTGCACGATCGTGATCGCACGCTCGTCAGCAAAACGTTGAATGACGTCACCCATACATTTTCTATGGAAACAAGTTTGGGTGGTTTCCCCGGACGGCGTAGTGTACGGTCGTGCACGGCGGCGGTGGTCAAAGTTCACCGCAACAGTGTTCCCAACTGAAAAAATTGCGAGTTTCCAGATTAATCTTTACATTTTTATGTTATCGATTGTCCATTTAGATGACATCTGAATTAAAAAACAAAGATGAAAAATATATACTACATGACAAACTGACCGTATTTCTTGAATTTTGGGTAGATCTAATAATAGTTTGTAATAGTTTTAAAGTAAGTATAGCCATTCGATTTGAAAGTTTGCCTGATTAAATATTACTTCATGTTGAAACGTATCATGTTATTAAACGAAGTTCCGTGATATTTTCTTCAATTCGGAATGTTTTTGAAACAATTAAATATTTTGCAGAATGTATCTGTAGTAATTAGAATAAATAAAAATTTTGTACTCGTTAAGTTGTGACTTTAAGATGAGCAAGAAGATTATTTTGAAATTGTTTCTGCGCCTGTAGAATGGCACACGAGACAACGTTTATCGACTATCGCCATCTTATTTACCGTAATATTAAAGAGGGAGATGTAAATAGTTTATCGCGCGATATAAACGGCGTCGCGGGTGCCATGCTACGGGTGCTGATGTATTTATGGTATAATTAACATAAATACAACAAGAACAATTGAAAATAATCCAACTTCAAAACACTTTCGTTAAAACTGTTCCATAACTAAGTCTATATCTAATTAACCTACTTTTTGCAATCCCATTTTTAATTTTTGAGATATGCACGAACAAGACAAACATAATATTCATACATAATTATACTTTTGGATTACGGTACACATGTTAAGAGGCTGCTGGAATAGATTGACGTATAGAAAAGAACTGGATAATTTTGACAATATTACAGTACGGGCAGGTCGAATGAATCTCCTTTTTTTAAACTTTGTTTAAATAGTTTACATTATTCATTTTCGAGCGGTTGCTGTCCGCCATGAGCAAAAAAACTTCTTTTTCATATTAGTGGCCTTGCTACAGTTACTTGCCGGGTAAACATAGCACAGTCATAAAACCCAAAGACCACGTTTAGCATGTTAGTGGGCATACATACTACTCTATGGGAACCATACGGCCCACTGTGTGAGCACTTAAAAACCCTAATTCCTAAAAATTATCGCCAATATCTCGTACACACATTGTCATACCAAACACTTAAATGATTTTCAGCATAAAATTTAAGGCGCAGTAGGTGTTATGCGAAACTAGCCCCACCATGAATTCTTTTAGGAGTAAAATAATTTAATTCTGGGTGGCACTGGCACTAGAATCGCATATACCACTTCGCCTTAATTTTCACTAAATTGTTATCTAAGACAGACAGGACAGGTTCCAAAGGAACAACACGTATCCACATCATAGAGTTAAGATACTTTTGAATCCACGTAAGTAAGTTATATATTTGTTATCGTGCTAGTTAGTGAACAGAGGTTTAAATAATGCATTCAAGTGCGAATGACTCATCTCGTGCTCACTCATCTCATACTACCCATAGACTATATCGTGAACAGGGGTACTATTTTTGAACGCGTGACACTCTTCTGCGAACGAATTTCATACAAAAATCATTCGAAGACGAGTGTCACACGTTCAAAAATAGTACCCCAGTAAATTTATCGTCTATGAAATCGATTTAACAAATGGCTAGACTAGCAACACTAATGATTGACGTCCGTCGTCTACAGTCCACCCATCGGATAGCGGCGGCACTGCACGATCGTGCAGTGCACGAGCGTTTGCTCGGGGAACCCATAGCTTAATAGGCCCGGTGAGGTCCTACACGGACGGTCGTCGAGTGCAGCACCGCAACCCTAGGAACCCAAGGCATAACTATAATAGTCAGAGAAGAAAAATACTTAGGTACTGTCAACGTGACAGTTGCCATCCCCATTTCAGGCTCTTGAGAAGCTCTTGAGTAAAGTAAAACAAATAAACATATATAAAGAAAGAAAGATAGAGTAAAACAAATCTCCATCTCCATGTGTCTGTCTTGTCTTGTGTCTGCCACAGTTGGATGGAACAACTGTCAAAGTTAGTATTATAAAAAGCATATCTGGATCTGGCGTACATTATAGAAAAACTATCTGGAGTAATTTGGAAGGGTTCCGAATTCTGATAATAAATATTGTAAAAATTAGAGACCTCGCAGAGTTATATGTAGTTCATTATACCTATTTCCAATAATTTTACCGCTGAGCTGAAAGTGCAGTGTCATCATCATACTTGCTATTATTTACAAAGCAGCGCCGGTTCATCTCTTTAAACATGTTTTAAAATAAAACACAATGGTTTCACAATCACAAAGGTCTTCTCCTCGCACTGTTACTTCAAAACGACGGATATCATACAAAGAAAGCACCTGGAAAGTGTATAGATTTGACGTTTGGAGCGTAGAGCTGGTGTGCAAAGTTGTGGTGCTGAAAGTTAATGGAGCACTATTCATATCGCTTGGAAGCAGCAGCGGCGAGCCTGAACTCGGGGAGATGGCCCTGGGCGTGCCGGCGGGTGCGGCCGGCGGCGGGGGGCGCGGTGGCCTGGTGACGTCGCTGCTGGGCGGGGAAGGCAGCGCGACGGCCATGGCGCGCCGCCTGGCCGCCTGGCTGCGGCGTCCCGTGTACGTGAGCTCCAGTTGCGGTTTCGACCGCTTCAATGCCCCTCTCATAGAGCGAGGTCTTGTGACGGAGATTAAGAACAAACCAGAGCTATTTGATTTGTGATCCTTATAAGACCTGCAATAGTTAAACTATGTAAAAGTTAAAGATATGGTACTGGTGCTTTCCTTGTGCAGTGTGAGAACTGTCATCTTAAATCAAGTTCCATGATCACGCTGTTAAAATTACAAATCTTATCTTAATAAATGTAAAAATTTGTGTCATCAAAAGAAAGGATTATTTAGGGTTTTGAGGTGTATGCAGATAGAGTTATGCAAAAGCATTATTAATATTGGGTCCTTAGTCCTTACCTATGAAATTGGCAATTTTTTTCCTCTGGCCATTTTGTTCCTAATGACAGTAATTTTCAGGTGGACACATTTTTTTTATTTAAACTTGAAAGTAGCCTATATTATTAACATTCTGCTTGCATACAATTTTTTGTTTTTGTGAATTTAATTATTGGAAAATGCTCATGGAAAGTACTTGTTTTAGGTTTGTCCGTTTTAATCAAAAATGTACTCATATTTCTTTTATAACTCTAACTTTTTTGCAAATTTTAAAATGTCTAAATTAGGGTAAATGTTGGCTTAACTACATGCAAAATTTCATTTTTGTTGAATTTATTAAACTCGAAATAATACAAAAAGCGTAAGTATGAAAAATTCACTTTCCTCAAAATTCATAGAAAACGCCAATTTCATAGGTAAGGACCTATTATATAAGCACTACATACTAGAGAAGATACCGCAAATCCTAACTTTGTCCTGTTCAACTGCGGCAATCGTGCTGCAACTCACTCAGTCAGTTGTTAGCTCTTTCCCTTGTGGTACTTCCCACGATTAATAAACAAAACATGGTGAAAATCATAAAAATGCCTTGGCGTGTCAATACACACCATGCATTAATAATATTAATATACATGGTGTTATACATTATAATTAATGCAAGGCAATAACTCAATAATTATTGCAGAAAACTTACTGATAAGTTTTCTGATGAAAATTTATTCCTTTGCACTGTGCAGTGTCTGAACACTGCACAGTGTAAAGGAATAAATTTTCATCAGCAAGTACTTACACTAATTTCATTTTTACAAAAAAAATACTTACCTCCTTTCTTTCTTCTTTTTAATTATGGCTTCCACCGAGATTTCAGTGATTCTGCCAATGTCCAGTATAATGAGATACTAAGTATCGGTGTTGTACGGTATGTGGCATCAAAGATGGCGTATGTTCTTTGGCAGCCTCGTGGGAGATTTTGGCGACAAATCTATACGAGTCCATTTAACAGTCTACTTTAACTATTTCACAAATTGTTCTCGAGCACGAGCATTTATAACACCAAACTACACCAATTTCATATTATAAAGTCCATCATCAATTTGCAAAATTGTATAAGGCAAACGACAACTGAACCCCTTGACTTCCCACCAAAAACCATATATTTACCTATTTACTTCCCGCCATTTTGCATTATGTTGCTATGGAAAGTGGAAACGTGTGACAGTAGCAAATATAGCGCTGAGGTATTGAGTTATGTATGATTGGACCATTGGACGCATTATGTATTATTGTTTTAGCGCTGTAGCACTAAAAATTTAAAATTTTAAAAATGGTAGAATGCCAATATTAAACATATTTTTAGTATGTAGTACTTATATCTCGATGTGCAAAAGATAGCTTTACAAAAAGCAATAACTAGGAGACTCGTGTAACTGCAATGCCTCAGTCCTGGTGTCCAGATGTCTGAAGGACAGAAAGGGCTACAGCTTTTTTCCTGTAAGGACGTATTAGGTATTCTGTTTATATGACATGTATTGAGTTTGCCTAAGTTATAATAAACTGTAAATCTATGCAAATAGTTTCATTTGTGCATTGTTAGGTATATAAGCTGAATTTGCACGTACTACTAGGTACTTTGTATAAATACTGAGTACCCAAATTCATTAGGCTGGTTTCAGAGTGACGCGTTTGACCAGCGCCGGCGACATGCGCGCGCTTTCAATTACACTAGAATAGTAGTAGCGTTTCAAAGTCACGCAGTTCACACGCGCCGTTCGTGAGACACGCGCTGTCGGCCAGCGCTGGCGAAGCGCGCGCGGTCCGAGCTCGTCTACTGGCAGTTAGCGTTTCAGAGTGACGCCGGTCGCACGCGCTGTCGCGTACAGTTAAAATGAATAATGATTTGTTACTTGATAAGGGGCGTCTCTATCGACAAAGTTCGTATAAGAAGATATTTGTGGGAAAAACCTGGAACTATCTTCTCGTATAGGAGAACGATGCTACGAATGCGCTTCTCAATAATCTTGTGGCAATTAAGTAAAACATTTATTTGAAGTACACAAAAAGATAAAATATACACATATACAAATAAACACAATTAAAAAAATACGTTTAAAAATATATATCTTGTGTTCTCAAAATGAGTCGTAGACCGAGACCGTACGGAACTGCCAGCACTGGTATTCCATTGGACCCTTTGTTGACGTCACGGAACAGATTGGACTAACAAAACCAACAAAATATACATGGCGAAATTTTGATCGTACCGGACCATTAAAGGGGTGATTCAGCCTGTCAATATAAACAACTTTTCCTATGGGACAAATGCTGTAAACTCGAAAAAATTTTCGACATTCCTATACAAATTGCCCGGGCGGCTGAACACTTTTGTATGAAAATGTCGAAATAAAATTTAAGTTTCCAGCATTGGTCCCATAGGAAAATGGTTCATATCGACGGGCTGAATCACCCCTTTAAGGGTCCAGAACGATCAAAATTTCGCCATGTATAACATTCACAACCGGGGAAATAAACGGATCAATTTGCAATCTTCTACGATGACGTCGCCGTTGCACTGTTTTCCATAAAAAAATAATAGCTAATCCTTTTGTTTGGTTTGGCTCCATGATGACGATTCTACGCAACTGTACATTGCAACGAAACGCGCGATAGTAAAACTCGTTTCACTATTGGTCCGCCGGTCAAACGCGCGCTGTTGAGATGCGCTGGCCACCGGCGGCGCGTGCCGCCGGCGTCACTCTGAAACCAGCCTTAGGCATTTATAATTTAAATTAAAACTAGCTTTTACCTGCGGCTTTGCTTGCTTTTGTTGTATAAAGATTGCAGAGTTGTTTATTGCAAATCCCATGAAAACAGTACTTTTTCCAGGATCAAATGCATTGACCAATTCCTACCTTGAGTGTGGTATTCCCTGGTGAATTGGGGACGAGAAGTTCATTGTTCAGAGTAAAACAATAGAATATTGATGAAAGTAATAAATTCAGGTTGCAATTTTTATATGTGTGCGTATAAAAAATTGCAAACTTAGTACGGAAGTATGGATTAAAGCAAAATATTTTTAACATAGGTAATATTTATAAATTGTATGTCAGTTTTGGCACACCCAGTAGGTATATATATGTTATGGACCAAGTGATTAATGATTATTAAAGATGCCCTATATACAACATGTAATTGAATAAACTGAAAACCGTTTGTGCAGCCCGTCAATATGAACAACTTTTCCTAGTTATGGGACTAATGCTGGGTTTTCAGTTTAGTCAATGGGGAACTTGCATGAAGAATACATTTTGAACACTATTTCTGATTATATAAGCATCTAGCTGGAAAAAAGCTGTTAAGGACTCTTTAAGTCCGATATCGATACATTAATTTTGGTTAAGACTGGTTAGAAAAGTCCGTTTCAAAAATATGAAAATTTCAAAAATCTTATATTACTAGGTATTAAATAGCTCTTTAAATTTATAGCAATTTTTGTTATGAAGCCATTTCCCTAAACGCAATATTTAACATAGCTGACAAACAAAGTCCTTCCAACATGCATACAAATTGCTAAAGGAGTGACGTCACTAGTCAGTTGTTTTGTCTTAGGGCCGTTTACGCCGAGACGAAACATTTGAATTTTCAAACCCTTATATCTCAAAGAGTTTTTGTGTTATCAAGATGATTTTTTCACTGTTATTTCTATTTTTGAGAGCTCTTTTCATAGGACAATGAAAAAAATAGTGTGCAAGTTCCGCATTACACGTTGTATATGTCGCAGGGTGGGCAATTTTTCATGGTCCGATAAGTTGTCTTCCATGGCTTAGGCTTAAAAATAAAAGCTTGAGGACACTTATAGGCTTTTTATTTACAATTTCCAATCACTAATCTATACATATAATAAAACAGTAAAAATATTTTGTCTGTACATTTAGTATTTTTGACTGAAATGGATTGAGGGACACTTAAAAAGAATAATAGAAAGCAAAAAAATGTTTTTTTAATTTCTTGTCTGTCTGTCTTTCTGTCTGTATGTATGATCACGTTTATCTCCGGAAATATTGGTCGGATTTGAATGAAACTTTTTTTGCTATATAGCTATTAAACCGGGGCAACATATTAAGGTAGAAATAGTTCTGGAAAATGAAACACCTTATGCAGCATCATTATGGTCTAGCTGAACTATAAGAAATATAAAAGTGGAGCCTTAGCGAAAGTTGTTATGCCTGATGAGCATATTTGTTGAAGTATAAAATATCTGAGATTTGGAACACCTCATGCAGAACCATAATGGTCCAGGTAAACTATAAGAAATATATAAATGACGCCTTAGCAAAAGCTATTCAACCTGATGAGCATTTTTTGTTAAAGTATTTAATATGAAGATTTGGAACACCTGACGCAGAACCATAATGGTCCAAGTAAACTATAGGAAATATAAAAATGACGCTGTAGCAAAAGTTGTTCAGACTGATTAGTATTTTTGTTGAGGTTAAAAAAATCTAAGATTTAGAACATCTGATACATTCCCTTGCCAAATTTCATATTGACAATTTTACAGACTCTCTCTCTCTCACTCACACTCTCCGCTGGGATAGAGTGCGTAGAGTACGATTAGCTCATATTACTGGTGACCGCCCAGCGCTCCCCCTTTCAGCCCATACGGCAAAACATGAGAGTTTGCTGTCTCTCCAAGCCTTGAACTCACAGGCAACACCTAAAGCCGAGGTCCGTCCCTCGCGAAGGCCCTTTGGAGATGTGCGATAGGTTGAAGGCGCTCTGCCCATATCTCAAAGTATGGTGAAGTAGCATAAGCTCACTTGGAGCTAGCTATAGTATAGTCTTCTTCTTATTGTGTCGGTGGCTCAAAAAGTCTAAAAGAATCCTATATTTTATCCCTCCAGTATTTAGCAGCAGCCAATGCAATGCCATACAATTTTAAAATACTGCTACAAGTATTTTTTTATGTAAGTATGTTTAGTTCGTATTAAGATATAGGTATTAATACGCCGGAGTCATATAGTTCACGCGAACGAAGTTGCGGGTATCAGCTAGTAACCAATAATAGGCCAGTCAATATCGACATCAAACAAGTCCGCGTGTGCGTAATCTGAAAGCCAAAATATCTCAGTCAGCAGTACCCGATCATAATAGCCTCGGCCAAACGAACGACGAATGACGAACTTCACTTACTTACCTCTAACAAAAATTTGCAACTCGTAAACCAAATATTTCGGAAACGGATCCCTAAATTGAAAAGTGATGTTCTCAACCTCACTATATTTTTCAAAGACCTATTTAACGATACCCCACAAGATGGGTAAATAGTGAAAAAAAGTTACTCCCCCACTTTACTTGTATGGGAGCTACCCTAAAAAAATCGTTTTTTCAACATTTTTTTTTCCTACAAATTTTTTTGGTATCCGTTGGTACAAACCGATCGTGCGTGGGTTTGTATGAATACCCAACGAAAAAAATATTACTCCCTCTTTACTAGTATGAGAGCTACCCTAAAAAAGATTTTTCAAGATTTTTATCTACCACTTTTTTGGCATGATTAATATACTTACATACCCATACCAAATTACAGCTTTCTAGTGCTTATAGCCTCTGAGTAAAACCGCGGACGGACAGACAGACAGATAGACAGACATGGCGAAACTATAAGGGTTCCTAGTTTACTACGGAATACGTTAATTTTAGAGAAATTGCAATGAAAATATCCCTCAATCAATGTAATTATTAAAATCTAAGAACTTATTGAAGAAATAAGAATGACTTGGAAAATTCGCAATATAATTTTTATTACGCTATAAGCATATACTGAAAAACACTTCGTCTATATGTCGCAGTCATCTGTTTGAAAATGCTATTTGATTGAATGACTAGCGCGTTCATTGAATGACCACGTTTAATTGAATGACTAGGCCGAACGTTGATTGAACAAGCGTCGCTCAACGTCCAACTAGTTAACGGATTGTAACATAGCCCTTTGAACAGAGCGGACATAAAATCAGTCAGGTGATTCAAATTTAGTTCAATTTTTTCCCCACTGCGGCGCTAGTAGTCACCAAAACAAATATGGCGTCAAACAGCTCGCACAGATGGCACGGAGTTCATATTTTTTTCGATAAAATTTACTTAAAAGTGCGATATTTGTAATAAAATAGTATGGCATCATGGATTTACCAGTTATTACACCGCCGCCGGCTTCTAAACTAAGAAAAACTTCCAAAAATGTGAGACTAAATATATATGTGTCGTGGCCATATCGTAGAATTGATCTTTTCATGAAACGATTGACATTTTCATGAAATGGTGGCATTTTATGATGTGGCCAACTTAATTTAATGAGATCATTGAATCGTCAACGTTTAACGACATTGTCATTCACGTTTGGCCGGATCGTAAAATAGGGTGTTCAGAAAATATACCTAATTAAAAAAAAAATCAGTATATGTTAAGAACATTTTGTATTTTTCACGTCTTACTGACACAAAATTAAACAAATATAACAAATTCAAACAAATGTAGGTAACAGAATAAAACCTACATAGGTAGCAAAATAAAACATACGTTGGTAACAAAATTAAACATTGTAGTAAAATTTAAAAAATATTAACACAAACATTTTTTTATTTAAAACCAGCTCAAACATAGTTACTCACACAAAGTCAGGTTAAATATTTATTATTAGAAAATAATGAAATTATTAAGAATCCGCCATCTTTCCACATAAACAAAACATACAAAGCGTTTGTAGCGCCTCTACCGGTAATTAAAGAAACTATTTTATGATATGATCAAACCAATCTTGACCATTTCATGAAAGAGCAAGTGTTTGGCTGCACATATCGTTAAACGATACATTGTCATTGATCTGCCCAATTTACATCATGATGTGGCCAATAGACAGTAAAACATTTCATGAAATGCGACCATTTCATAAAATTGTCAATCACTTCATAAAGTGATCGATTCTACGATATGGCCACGACATTTGCATAAATATATATACAGCTTTGGAAATCATGCTACCACCAAATATTACGAAGTCGGCTAAGATTCAACGACTTCGCTATATGACGTTCAGTCAAGACGTTGAACGTTACATTCAACGACTTGACGAGTTGTCCTTTAGTCATTCAATTAAACGTGGTCATTAAATGAACGCGCTAGTCATTCAATCAAATAGCAGATTCAACCAGATGACTGCGACATATACTTATAATAGATCATCTTGTTCTTATTTACTTAATTGGTTTTTCTGCAAAAGAAGCTTACGGAAGAGATTTTCTGTTATTAAAAACTTATAAAAAGTTTTGTAGGTAAATAAATAAATATATAGGACATATCACACAAATTGAGCTAGCCCCACAGTAAGTTGTGAACTTGTGTCGCAGGATGCTAACTCAACGATACTATATTTTATAATATATACTTATATAGATAAACATCCAAGACCCAGGTCACTCTGAAAAAGATCGTTTTCCATCATGACCTGACCGGGGATCGAACCCGGGACCCCGCGTCGCAGGCGGGCGTGGTAACCACTGCGCCACGGAGCTCGTTTTCTGTTCTTGTTTTTGGTTTATTCCACTTTGATCACCTAGGTGAGATCACCTGGGTGAACAAAGTACACTCTTTTAGTCCACTTTGTTCACCTCGGAATCATATCACCTAGGTGATTAGCGGCGACTCTTTTTCCCACGCTAGTGGAATTTGATCACCTACATAAAAGCTCAGATAAAAGTAACTAAAATTCTTATCAATGTTAATTTTTTTTAATATTTGTTATTTATAATTAAAAACGCAAAGAGACTTTCTTAATTTATTTAACTGCGTGAAATTACTTTAATGAAAGAAAATTACACTTAAATTTTCTTAATTCAAAAGTAGATTTAGTTATATATTTCTATTACTAGCATGTGTGTCAAAATATGTAAATTTGTTTTTTTTTTGTACCAAAAACTATAAACGCTTGTATCTATCAGTATAGTATCTTTGAAATTTTTAACTCTTTATTTATTATTTATGTGGCTTTTATTTGAAAATACGAAATATCCTTGGCATTTTGTGTAGGTGATCAAATTCTACTAGCGTGGGGAAAAAAGTCGCCGTTGATCACCTAGGTGATATGATTCCGGAGGTGGCTTCTTAAACTGAGTTTGCCAGAGCGTGTGCCCCGGATGCGACATCTAGTCCTGTAGAATTATAATAACTAGTTCGCTGTTGTTGTCAAAACAAAAATTCTTATTACCTTCCTAGCTAGATACGTACATAAGTAGGTACCTGCCCTGATCGCAAACATTTACTCTCCATACCACAAGCAACTTTCCTTTTTTTTTCTCTTTTTTTTTTGTTAAATAGTTTAGATTTTTTTTTCTTTGTATATTTATCAATAATTGAATTCCTACAATACAGGCACTGCATAGTGTAGGAACTAGAGGTACCTCTAGTTCCTACACTATGCAGTGCCTGTACATGATTAATTTTCATTCATTTTGCTCCCTCTACCAAATGTTTTGTGTTTTATAGATTTATGTGAACTATGTGTTCATATAACTATATTCTCTTTATTTGTTTTTGAAGTCTTAGTTTTAGGTTTTTATAAAATTTATATAAAAAATAAAATATAAAAATATAATACAAAACATAAAAACCTTATAAAAACCTAAACCTAGAGTGCCGCCAGCAGCGGGGCAAGGCTCAAGCTACCAGCGGTCAGGGCCCCAGCGAGAGAAACCTTCTGACAATACGTGCCGTATCCAAGAGTACTGCCTTCTGTATCTGTCCCTTGATCCAGCCATTTAGCGAAAGCCTCTTTAGATGTTGGTCAAGACTCTTCGACGATACGACTATCGGGACAATGATCGTTGAATCCACATCCCACATGGCGGTTACTTCGTGGGCCAAGTCAAGGTACTTGCTGAGCTTGTCCTTGGCTTTCATGAGGTTTTCGTCATGTGGAATGGTGATATCAACGAGCACTGGCTGGCGTGTCGATCGATCTGTCAGAACGATGTCAGGTTTATTGGCTACAATAGTCCTGTCCGTAATGGCAGATCGATCCCAATACAGCCTGGCACGACCATTTTCGAGAACGGGCGTTGGTGTGTACTTATAGTACGGCACCTCAGATTCCACAAGACCATATCGAAGAGCAAGTTGCTGGTGGATGATCCTGGCTACAAGGTTATGTCTGTGCAAGTACTCTCCGTTAGCCAGATGAGAACAACCGGAAATAATATGCCTGAGTGACTCACCGGGACGGTGGCATGCCCGACAGATGTCGACCGTACCGTCCTTCAGGATATATTTCCGATAGTTGTTCGTCATAATGACTTCGTCTGCAATTGCACAAGCAAAACCCTCGGTTTCTCCAAAGAGATCACCAAAGCGTAGCCAGTTCAACGACGCGAGCAGATCTACATCAGGCCCTTTTAAGGCCCGGTAGAACCGCCCATGTAGCTCCTTGCTCTTCCATATGCTCCTGCGGTCTTCGATGCTTAACACCGTTGGTCTGCGCCAATTCTCGTTAGCAAAGGAGAGCGGCGTGAAGTTCCTATCTACTACTACAACGTCGCGATGCATCCCACAATCATTGTTTAGGAAGTAATCCCTAAGATTGCACACCTCGCGGTTATGGAGAGTCTTGGCGTTTAAAAAACCACGACCTCCACACTTACGTGGGATGTACAGTCTCATAACAGATTACCGTGGATGAAGCATGCGATACGTTGTAAGTTGTTGACGGACTCTTCTATCCAAGGCATCTAACTCAGTTTGGGTCCATCTTAGTATGCCAAATTAGTCTGTGAGTCATCATCCAAGCGTTGAAAACGCGCGCCTTTTTACCCCCAGACAAAAGACTTTTAAGTACCTTTGTCAGACGATAGAAGAAACGCTCTTTCACAGCCTGCTTTATGTCCCCATCAGCAATAGGTACTCAATAACTGTGACATACCAAGATATTTGTAAGTTTCTGCCTCCGAGAGAGATCTAAGAGACATTGTCTCAGAAAGTTGTAAATTTGTTGAATTTACAACTTTCCCCCGTTGGACATGCATGACTGCACATTTATCAACACCAAACTCCATCCTGATAGAGCTACTGAAATTTTCTGTGATTTTCAGTAGTTCAACCAGGTCAGAACGTTTTGGCGCAAATAATTTCAAATCATGCATGTACAACAGGTGAGATATAGTCTCTCCATCACTTCGGAGGTGGTAACCCAGCCCTGAATCCCTCATTAATGTGCTGAGAGGATTTAGAGCTAGGTAAAACCACAAGGGACTCAAACCGTCGCCTTGAAAAATGCCTCCCTCGATCCTTATCAAGTCCCCCGGATCCGAGGAGCCAACCCCTCCACCTGGTTGACGAAGGACTGTATTATTATTATTATTTATCCACCTCAATTGGTAGGTAGCTACATATTTTACAATTAATATGCTATAGTACCTATGGTTTATTGTGATGTTAAACAATAACGGGCTGAGAATAGAACCTTTGGTGTACTCCGGCTTCTAGTTCAAAGCTTTTGCTGGTGCCAGCTGGGCCTTGCACTTGGGTAGTCACAGACGAATACATATCAGGATTAGGAGTACCTATATAATATTCAGGCACCAGTTGTTGTCTTAAGGCCTCCCAAATCAGATCTCTTGGTAGGTACATGGTCAAACGCTTTCTCCAAGTCAATAAAGGTTATGTGGAGGTTTTCTTTGTTTGATTTGGCTTTTTCTAGCATAATTCGGACCGCCTGGATTGCATCTGATGTACTCTTTTGCGCAACGAAACCACGCTGATTACCTACTCGTTAGTGTAATTAAGAGATTCAGTCTATTAGCAATAATGCGTTCCCAGATTTTCATTGTAAGTATGTGACATGAGTTTGATAGCTCGGTAGTTACTACACTCTCTTACATCACTTTTGCCCTAGTGAAATGGTATCAAGAAACTGTAACGCCAGGATTTCGGAATGAGATGTTCTTAATTAAGTTTAATGAACAGTTCCTGTAGCCATTGTATTCCTTGGTCACCTAAATGTTTCCACACTTCTGCTGGTATTTTATCTGGTCCTGGAGACTTATTGTTTTTTATTTGGAGTAGGTAGGTATTGCTTGTTTAATTTCCTTTTGTTCCACAGCAGGAAGAGGGCCCACTGCTTGGGGTCTGCAGTATTCCATGTTTCAGGAAAGTGCTATGTTTAGGAGCTTCTTATAGTATTCTGCCCCTCTATCTTTGATGTCATTATCTTGAGTCAAGAGAGTTTTGCGTTTTTGTCATTTATGAATTTTACACTTGTAATATCTTGGGTGTTTCTATGTCGCACTTTTGCTAGGTATTTTAAATATGTCTATGTCTTTATCTGCAGACTCTACGACCTATTTGCCCATACGATTTCTAAATTTATTTTTTGAGCGGCTCTGTTTTGAAACTTACCCTATTGTTTTGTACCCATATAATAAAAGCACTACAATAGCTCGAATGGTAGAGGCGGCGTCGAGCTTGACGAGGGGTGGAGACTACGTGACAGGGGGCACGGTGCAGCGCGGGGGGCAGGAGGCGGCGCCGGCCAATGAAGACGAAGCACAAGCCGGCAGTACCGCGCGGCGCGTTGCATCGAGCGAGCGTGTGGGCTGTGTCGTCGCTTTAAAAAACTCTAGCGTCGCGAGTGCAGTGCAACAGTGTTTACTCTAAATCGAAACAAGTCCAGTGTCAGTGCTGTGAGTGACGTGATATTGTGTGAAATCCCTCAGTGCCTGGATTGCCCTTTCACGACAGCCGGCGGGACGGATAAACAGCGTGGAGCAGTTTGTGAATAAGTGCAGGTAGATGCCCACTTAGCCTCAAAGTGTAGATACACAAAGTACTGAAATAGAAATATACCTTCCTATATCCATATGACAATTGACAACATATACTTTACCGGAAGTGGTACTTTTTATATATGAAATCGAAAGTACCTTGTATGTATATACTTCCATATTTTTAATATTTTTTTAAAACCAGACATTATTTTTTATATATTTTTTTTAAATAGGTCTCAAACGTAGGACTCATAAACAAATATCTGTGCTTTAATCCCTGTCATTGTCAATCTGACGTAAAATAATAACATTGACAGGATTTTGACAGTTTGAGTTGCCAGATTTGGGATATTTTACCCGGGATCTAATTAACGAGCGCACAAACCAAAAATCTCTTAAGGGAAAAAATAATATCAGCTTCATCATAAAAATAGACGACAAAACAATATCAGAACCGAACGAAGTAGCTAGTACCTTTAATAAAATTTTCTCTACTAAGTATAGGGGAGACCACATCGGGGAACATAATGTCTCCGCCGCGCGGCCGCCGAGTCTTTCTACATTAGTCCAGTCACCCAAAGCGACATTTTTAATATATTGAAATCAATGAAAAATAAAAACAAGTCACGGCATTGATAAAATACCACCCATTATTTTTATAAAATGCGCGCTGGAACTTACCCTACCCTTTTACCTTTTGGTCAATCAATCGTTCAGTGAAGGAGCCTTCCCAGATATGCTTAAAATAACCCTAGTAAGACCAATTCACAAAAAAATGACGAAAACAAAGCCCAGTTATTATCGCCCCATTGCCCTTCTGCCAACAGCATCGAAAATATTTGAGAAGGCTATGTGCAACCACGTATACAAATTCTGCGAAAAATATAAAATTTTCGATCAGTCTCAAAACGGCTTCCGGAAAAAACGGACAACTTCTTTGGCGGTTTTCAACTTTATCATCATCAAGAGGCTTTAAAAATAATTAATGATAAAAAATACGCAGTAGGAATTCTCCTTGACATGACAAAAGCCTACGAAAAGGTCCAATACGATATTTTACTACAGAAACTATACCAAATTGGAATCCATGGCATAGCATTTAATTAGTTCAAGTCTAATTTAAAAATAGACAACAATGCGTTGAAATTGAATACGTTGACAAGACATCTAGGCAAGTAAAATACATTAGGTCAGAACACCGTGGTACTGAATTCATCTATCCCGCAAGGATCGGTAATAGGATGTCTTCTCTTCCTAATATACATCAACGATTTCCCGAAAACAATGGAAGAACCATGTGTCTTATTTGCTGACGATATTTCTCTCTCGACATCTTGCAATTCACCGACAGACATAAACGACAAACTCTTTTCAATTCTCAATACGATGGTAAAGGCTCAGTGACCATAACTTAGAAATAAATTAAAAAAAAACTAAATAAATGACATTCCACCCGCATCAAAAATCCCCAATTGACATACAATTCTCATATAAAGACAATCAACTTCGAAAGGTAAACGAATTTAAATTGTTAGGTGTAACTATATAGACTCGCATAGGTATCACATGGAAAAATCACGTAAAATCGATACAGATAAAATTGGCCAGTTTTGCATATGCTTTGCGGGAAATAAAATAGACCACAGACTTAAAAACAGCATTAGTCTCATATTACGCCTACGCGTGCGAAAATGCGTGGCTTAATTATGGTATACCTACTTAGGTATACCATAATTAATTATTTATATTTATCGCTATTTCCCCAAAGGATTACTTAATCCTTTGGGGAAATAGCGTTGACGCCTCTGCAGCTTTTACTGCACAAAAAAGACTGATAAGAATATTGGCAAACATATAGACAACTTAGATTCGAGTAAACCTCATTTTAAACACTTCAAAATTCTTACACTTTCCTGCCTCTATATATTGGAAGATTGTAAATTTGTCAGAAAACATCCAGATTAATACAAAAGACGCGAGGACAATACACATAATGGTCCCGAGTCCCGACTTCAAAACTTAAAATGCATTCATCGGGCCCTTTGGCAATGTCAATAAAGATTGAAAACTGAACGCAATGATAAAATATTCACCCGGGACTTAAAAATACTACTTTTAAAGAAATGTTATTTCAGTGTTAGTGAATACCTACAGGACAAACTAAGCTAAAATATAAAATCAAAATATAAGTAAAAATTATCATAATCTTTACGGATATTCAATTTAAATAAATAAAATCATAAATTTAATAAGTTGTTCGAAGGAAATATTGTTAAAATTAGCCCTCTACCTCTCATATTGCGGTGCCTATACTAGGCCCATAATGTTACACTGTAGAATGTTTTTTACTATTTACAATTTTATTTATGATCTGTTATAGTTATTATGGAAAGCAATAAATATTTGATTGATTGATTGAGTCTGGAAATTTTCTAAAGGCCTCGCCTCTCCCTATGTGAATGATAATATTGTTTTATTTTTAATGTAAATGCCGGTATGAATGTGTTTCGACGTAATAATGATTTGGTTTCGCTAATTTCTTTTACCTGTTAACTATATACCTAATATTTTACCTGTTTATTGAATCACTTTTCATTCACGGCTGCACAATGACATAACAATAAATTATTATCTTGATAAAAATCAACGTCCTATGTGTAAATCCAAGGTCCGTCAAAAGATGAAGAAATCGGAGTCCAGTGTCTCGAGAAGCCAAGTCAGCACGCTAGGAGATATCGGTGTCCAGAAGTCAAACCATTGTTATTAGGTTGCGATCGAGAACGAAAAATATCCAACGATATGTGCAGACACCAAACAACAACAAACCAACGAACTTTTTTAACATTGATGGCAAAGTCAGTCCATCCATGTATACCATAAAATTAATGTACTTACCTACAAGGCAAGCGACATGTTCGGGTGTGCTGGCTGCTCAAAGATTACGAAACTGATGTCATTCCCAAAAGTTCCCAAAATACTAAAAAAAAAATATATTCATCATTTATTTTAAATTAAAAGTTTTGAGCGCCATGGCGAAGCCCAAAACTGACGCCAAACCATTATTTTCATCTCACCTACCCTTAATTAAACAGTGTCATTAAATGCAAGCAAAGTGGGTTGGATGGTCGCTATTACGACTGCGGGCTATAAGATTTTTTTAAATTTAATAGAGCACTAATACCATGCACACGTGTCAAATCTTCTACATCCAAAAAGTTTTCAAGTCTTATATTCAAATTTGGAATTGCTAGAGAACCCGATAAAAAAAAATTGAAATATACTGCGAGATTTTTGTGCTTAATTCAAATTGGAATTGTTAATGGTCGTGGTGGCTGGCTGTTTTTATTCATTGATCTTTGACTTCCACTTTTTGGATAAAACATTTTCATTATCTGTGAAATCCTCGGATATATTTTCTGCTTTTTTGCCGCTTTTTATTTTTAGGCAAAATCGTAATCTTCATTAATTTGCATGAAATACATTCCCTATGATAAATTAATAGATGGTCAATAATATTGATTTAGGTAATATAATCAGCCGGCTTGACGACGCATAAATATTAATTTTCAAGGTATACTATATTCATACTATACAATTTTAACCAATATTATATAAAAAAAAAATTCTTTTACTCCACTATTTACTCGGTGAGATGAAAAACATTGTGTGTATCACGGCCGGTATTAGACATAACAAACTCGGACTACTAAAAGCACTCGGCTTCGCCTCGTGTTTGTTAGTAGTCGCTCGTTTAACGTAATATCTTCTATACCGCCCTTGGTATACAATGTAGGTACTATTATTGCTTTGAACATACGACTTCGGTTCTGTCCAGTCGTCATCGTCAACGTCAAAGAAACAAGTAAGTAGTCGACATTGCCGACTTTAGTTTCGGACTCGTCAGGAGCCCATTTTGTCGGGAGTGCGGGACGCGCCAGCGGTGGGTATCCCGAACTACACGCTCGCGCGCGGCGCGTCGCTCGCGCAGCGGCTGGTTCCGGGACCTTGGTGCTGCGTAGTCAGTAGGTAGTGCATCTAATTTGTTGTCGGTGTCTGGTGACGGTGCATGTGTGTGGAAGAGCTAGCTAATCATATCGGCCTCTACTGACTCAGTGTGCTTCAAAATATCATCATTGCTGCCATTAAGCTTTGTGTTTATATATGCAAGTTCAGTTGTACACAAATATTTTAAATGGATGATGATAGTTCTATGCTACAAATCTTGAGCACACATAAAGGGACATACAAAGTAAACCGACTAATGTTCGAAGTGAAAGTTGCACCAAGCTTATGGATCAAAAATTCATGGATCAATAATTACTACAAGGACTAGAAGGCATTTGATTCCTTTTTGATGACATCTTTTTTTCAAGGTTTCAACGAAGCTTCAGCGAAGGTTTCAACGCCTTAGATTAGTACTGCAAACTAAAAGAAAGTAGCCTGAAAGTCACAAACAAAAATGTCACTTTTTCAGTTGACGCATAGGTATACATACTATCTGCGATTTGGTTGTGTTTTTTGTAGTAGTACAAATGATACAAGGTTGTATCATTTGTACTACCAGTTGTACTTTTCAGTAGTACTTCTGACACGAAGCGTCTTGGACATACGATAGATAAAGATGGGTTAAAACCAAGATAAAGTTAAAGCAATGCAAAATAAAAATCCATTTTATTGCACCTCATTGACATTTAGAAGCAGAGTCAAGCAAATATTGTTGGAAAAGAAATCAGAAATTTAAAAATGTACATGATATTTGTCCTTTTTATATTAATTTATTTTCATTATTAACACTAATACAATTTTTTTTGAACTCAGGAATTTCAGGTTATAATTAATTTAATATAATTATATTAAAATGTATATCTGCACCTAGCTTTTGCTCCATAAACTACTTTTTATTTAAAATTGTAATTCTTCGGCACTCAATGTCTTTATTTTACAATTATTTTATGTTACAATAAAATCAGAATGGACCAACTTAGTCGATAACATAACAGTCATAAAAAGGAAAGTCAAAAAGATCTATGAAGACACAGAAACCGACACAGAAGAATCTACATCAATCTCGAAACAATTTTATTCGTCAACAGCTAGCAGTAAAAAAGAAGCATATACAGTAACCGCAAGCGCCCTAGGACAAAGACTCCAGGATTAATGAGACAGGGCTGAAAATGAACTTCTAGAACAACATCGTCGTGAAACAAGAAAGAAGCCAGAGAGAAAACTTTACGAATGCAGTTATCTTTCCCTCTCTTTTATATATTACACACCAAGTATAGTATCTATCTTCCCCGTACTGATTTGATGCAAGTATTCGGTTGGTTCTAACTTCCTTTCTGTCCTCATCCTGACTGCACCGCCCTACACACCCAATCCTATCTACGTGTCCAACTGGTTTCTCGAGCCGGGATGAGTGATCCAACGGGGAGGGTGGTAGCTGTGCTAGGAGGAACCGCATCTGCTTATGTCCACAAGCGCAGTTACGAACTCTCTTTGGTGGACGCCCTATCCTATGCTCTTGCAGCTTAAACACTGGCTGGGCGGACACAGAACAGAACAGAACAGAATAACATATCTTAGTGTTTGTTAACTCTATGAATATACACTTGCCAAATGTTTGCAACCAATAATCATCATCATCAGGTCTTTTTACGTCTCAAACCCAAACAGCATGAACCTCTCTGTACTACTAGAACCATATATTAGCCAGAGTAGTCAAAGGATTTGACCTACATTCTCCACGCTGGCCAGACGGGTTGGAGGGGTCTCTTTATCAAGTCTCTCTTTGATGTTTAAACTTTGTTCAGCTTGTGTTTCCTAAGTCGCTTTTTACGACATCCACATGACGACTTGGGGTGACCCTATTCTACTCTGCCTGAATTTATTTATAACAACATAAAACATTATTTCTTATTGTAACTTAGGATAATATATTGTAGCCTAAGGTCTGACTTGGCTAGTTTGTTAAACGAATTATGTTCGATTGCTAGTTTCTAAAGAAATATTTATTTGCTAGGGTTTTCATATAAAAATTCCCGCCTTTCACAGTAGGCATGCAAAAAATTATAATTGAGACGGAAGATTGAGAAAAAAAAGAGTACAAATTAAATTATGACATTAGTTGGTATACAAAACAAAACACAAAATAAAATAAATACCGACAAGTAACAGGTTTAGAACTTCCGAAGGCTTTAATACGTTAATTCGTATATGAAAACGAGCAAAGTCAGACCTTAGGCTACAATATATTATCCTAAGAAATTATATTTTATGTTGAACTGACCATTGAACTTGGCACCCATTTAGAGCTCACTTCTGTTGTCGTTAAAGTCAACAACCAAGGCATATAATATCGAACTTGGCTCTCATTTCACATTTATGTCTTAAATTGGGATATCATTACTTTTAGCTTTCGGGCAGCTCCTTTTTAGGGTTCCGCAGTAAACAAGGAACCCTTATAGTTTCGCCATGTCTGTCTGTCTATCTGTCTGTCCGTCCACGGTTTTACTCAGAGATTATAAGTACTAGAAAGCTGTAATTTGGTATGGGTATGTATATTAATCATGGCAAAGGTAGCTCCCATACAAGTAAAGTGGGGGAGTAATTTTTTTTCTCTATTTATCCATCGTGTGGGGAATCGTAAAATAGGTCTTTAAAAAATATTGTGAGGTTTAGAACACCATTTTTCGATTTAGGGATCCGTTTCCGAAATATTTGGTTTTAAAGTGCAAATTTCTGTTAGAGGTAAGTGTCCCCCCGCTCTATCTGCTAAACGGTTATATATGGATACGTGAAAAAATTACAGCAGTAGTATATATACTGAAGTTGAAAGGAAAACTATTAGAGCCGAGTCATCATCATCATCAGGTCTTTGTTAGTCTCCACTGCAGGAGCATGACCCTCTCTGTACTACCAGAGCCGTATATTAGCTTGAGCAGTCAGAGCCGAGTACTAAGTGCAAACTAAAAAGTTATAGGCAACCAACTTAGAAAATGTAAAATTTCATACAATTTTCATTGTTAGATGTTTTTGGTCGTTAAACTGTGAGGTGCGAATGTCAACAGTGTGAACTCAAAGTTGTCATTCGCAGCTACGGAACCCTACTCTGCGCGTGGCCCGACACGCATTTGGCCGGTTTCTTTACTTTGCTCCTTTTACTCCAAATAAAAACTGATTATAAATTGTGAATAGGAATGATCAGTATCAATATTTTTGTTTATTGCGCTTGATTTCTTATTATAATATAATTATAATAATTTAGTTACTATAGTAATAAAAATTTTATTTCCTACTTTTTAGATTCAGTTTGTACCCACGTTTAGTTGGTGCTAATATTTCTATGGTATAGGGTAAGTAAATAAATATCGGACAAATCACACAGATGGAGCTAGTGATACTAAAGTAAGTTCTTAAGTAAGACTTATGTTATGGGGTAACTATATTTTATAACAAATACATATTTAGATAAACATCCAAGATCCAGGTCAATCTGAAAATCATCCGTGTCACAGGCGCGTGTTGACCGCTGCGCCACGGTTGTTGTTTTTTTGTTAAATTAAAAATAATTTAATTTTTTCTATTTTTAGTGTGTGTGTGGTAGTTCGAACAAAACTGGCGAACTACCAATTTTTATCAATATGTCTTGATTTGCGAAAAATAATAAAACAGACCTCTCCAACCCGTCTGGCCAGCGTGGAGAGTGTAGGCCAAATCCTCTGACTACTTTGGCTAATGTATGGCTCTGGTGGTGCAGAGAGGGTCGTGCTCCTGCAGTGGAGAGTAAAAAAAAGAGACCTGATGATGATGAATAAAACAGAAAAAAATCTAACCAGAAAGCATCCGTGTACAATTTTTTTTTGCTTTTGTTATTATTTTCAAAAAGCGCTCGATACATTTCAATAAAAATTATATGGGACCACCTTTGAAGCTTTACCTTTATAACAAAAATAGAATCGTTAAAATCGGTTCATGAGTAATCGCGTAACAAAAATACAAAAAAACATACAGACGAATTGAGAACCTCCTCCTTTTTTGATCTCGGTTAAAAAGAGGTCAAAGAGATTATCTGTATCAGGTGATAATATGCTCTTTGATCTGTATGTCTATTCTCTTTTGTATATAAATGTTAGAAATCAGGTAAACTTATAGGACGAAGTTTTAGATATCGCTGTGTCACCTTTTTTTATGCCAAAGTATGAAATTTTTAGCTATTAATGAATGATAAAAATGTTTAGGAAACTAACTAGTGTGCTGTAAAAGTTTTTTAAGGTGTGGTATAAAAATTCTATTACCAGTTTTAAAACTTCTGTATACTTAGATAAAATAACCGACTAGTTAACCAAGATTATTCCACCTTTTAAAACTCTTTTTAAAAGGTGGAATAATCTGTTTGTTTCTAAAGCTATTTGGACCTGGAGTCTTTAGGCGATTTAAGTCTTTCCTTATTTTAATAAGCACTAGAAGTAAGAAACATTTTTACATAAGTATAAAATAGATATCGACCGATCTCGTTTATTATATTAAGTATTGATTATATCTACCCCTTATAGTGTTACAATCACGAAAACATTTGAAAACATTAGGTATATTGACATATTCATAACGACTTAGTTAAAACGGTATCGGTAAATTAGAGTGAAAAAATAAGCGCGAATACATTATGAGCAAAGAAATTTGTGCAAAAAATTTATCAGCAAAAATTAGATATCATTGCGAAAGAAAATGAAAGCCAAAAAAAAAAAAAAATAAGCGAAAAATAAATTACCGAAAAAAATATCTGTAGTGAAAACTATTTTCGCGAAAATCCTCACGAGCGGTAGATTTATGAGCGAATATATATAAAAGGCAAAACTAACTCATCTAACTATCAACGCACAGCCGAAACTTCAGAACGGATTTCGCTGAAATTTGGCAAACAGATAGTTGTAATGACGTAGGCATCCGCTAAGAAAGGAATTTTGAATATTCGCCCCCAGAGCGGGAAAGAAAGGGGTTAAAATTTAGTATGGAAGTCCGTTATTTTTAGAGCTGAAACTTTGTTTTTAGGTTAAAGATTAGACATAAACAATTACGTGTCTTAGGATTTTTGAAAATTTAACTTATAGGAGGGTGTAAAAGGGCTTGAAAGTTTGTATGGGGAAACAAGATTAGTTACACTTTTTAGGGTTCCGTAGTAAACTAGGAACCTTATAGTTTCGCCATGTCTGTCTGTCTGTCTGTCTGTCTGTCCGTCCGCGGTTATACTCAGAGACTATACGTACTAGAAAGCTGAAATTTGGTATGGGTATGTATATTTATCATGTCAAAAAAGTGGCTTAAGAAAATCTTGAAAAAAATTTTTCTTAGGGTAGCTCCCATACGACCAAAGAGGGAGTAATTTATTTTTTTCTATACAAACCCATCGTGTTGGGTATTGTTAGATAGGCCTTTAAAAAATATTGTGAGGTTGAGAACACCATTTTTCGATTTAGGGATCCGTTTCCGAAATATTTGGTTTGCAAATTTTTGTTAGACGTAAGTGTCCCCCCCCCCCTCTATCTACTAAACGGTTATATATGGATACGTGAAAAAAATTACAGCAGTAGTATATATACTGAAGTTGAAAGGAAAACTATCAGAGCTGAGTAGTAAGTACAAACTAAAAATTTATAGGCAACCGACTTAAAAAATGTACTCGAAAATGTAAAATTTCATACATTTTCATTATTACATGTTTTTGGTCGGTAAACTGTGATGTGCGAGGGTGAACAGAGTGAACTCAAAGTTGTCATTCGCAACTACGGAACCCTACACTGCGCGTGGCCCGACACGCACTTGGCCGGTTTTTTATTCGAAACTTCACAGGAGTACCTACTCCTATCAATAAATGAGTAAACAAGTGATACAGGCTCTTTCAGAATTCAAACCTAAAATGTAGACAAGGAGTGACAAATTCTGAAAATAAACATGGGTATTGTTTTTATTGTTTATCGGGTCGCTGATTAC
The DNA here is from genome assembly GCA_963082605.1 of Rhodophaea formosa. Lineage (NCBI taxonomy): Eukaryota > Metazoa > Arthropoda > Insecta > Lepidoptera > Pyralidae > Rhodophaea > Rhodophaea formosa. The sequence goes on from OY720208.1 coordinate 134,736, forward strand.
GAAAACAAAAACTACTTATTTCACAAAAATTGCACAAATACGTTACGCTACGATATAACGGAACTCCACGCGGACGAAGTGGACGGAGTGGACGCGGGCAAAAGCTGGTGAATTTATGCGAAATGAACAGTCGCAAAAATTATAATGAAATGAACAAAAAAAAGTTTTTGCTAATTCAATTTGCAATTTGGTTAACTTTAATCCGACCTGCGACCTGCGAAACAGATGATTGTGACTTGTCACCAAGTTTCATTGTAAGTTCAAATATTCTGATATCTATGGTAAGTTCCATGAGTGTTCTTATATCTTCATACATACATACTATCACGTCTTTTTCTCTTGCGGGGTAGACAGAGCCAAGGTCTGTAAAACCTTAAGGCCACGTTTAGCATGTGGTGGTAGGTGAGAACGGAATCAAAATAATGATGGGTTGCTAACCGCATCGCCTATTGACATGATTCCTGATGGCCATTCCCTTTATCGGCTTTTACGATCTGCGCGGGAAGAGAAGCAGCTGGTACATTCTACGTTTTTTCTTTTCTCCCAGTCCAGCGTGGAAGCTGATGCCCGCGACTTCGTTCGCGTGGAGTTTATGACTCCGGCTTATTATACCTTAATATAAACTAAACATACATAAGAAAATACTTGTAGCAGTGTTATTAAATTGTATGGCATTGCACTAGCTGTTGCTAAATACTGGAGGAATAAAATATAGGATTCTTTTAGACTTTTTGAGCCACCGACACAATAAGAAGAAGACTAAATAGCTAGCTCCAAGTGAGCTTGCGCTACTTCACCAAACTTTGAGGTATGCGCAGAGTGCCCTCAACCTATCGCACATCTCCAAAGGGCCTTTGGGAGGGACAGACCTCGGCTTTATATGTTGCCGTGTGTATAAGGCTTGGAGAGACAGCAAACTCTCATGTTTAAAAACTAAAATAAAAACATGAAAACTACGTTGCCAGAAAGGGGACCGCTGGGCGGTCACCAGTAATATGAGCTAATCGTACTCTACGCACTTTATCCGCGTGGATCGTGTGACTCTGTAAAATAGTCGATATAAAATTTGACATGGTAATGTATCAGATGAAATCTTCGATTTTTTTTCCTCCACTAAATATACTAATCAGGCTAAACAGCTTTTGCTACAGCGTAATTTTTAGGGTTCCGTAGTAAACAAGGAACCCTTATAGTTTCGCCATGTCTGTCTGTCTGTCCGTCCGCGGTTTTACTCAGAGACTATAAGTACTAGAAAGTTGTAATTTGGCATGGGTATGTATATTAATCATGCCAAAAAAGTGGTAGAAAAAAATTTTGAAAAAAAATTTTTTTAGGGTAGCTCCCATAGTTTGGGGGAGTAATTTTTTTTCTCTACTTACTTACGTGTAGGGTATTGTTAAATAGGTCTTTAAAAAATATTGTGAGGTTGAGAACACCATTTTTCGATTTAGGGATCCGTTTCCGAAATATCCCAATCCAAACTAATATTATAAATGCGAAAGTGAGTTTGTTTGTTTGTTTATTTGTTTGTTTGTTACGCTTTCATGCCGAATCTACTGAACCAATCATCATGAAATTTTGCATACACATAGGTTTGGGTACTGAGAAGGACATAGGCTATATATCTAATTAATATAATTAATTAAAAAATATTTCATCAGAATCTTTGCGATATTAGCAACAAAAGGAATGAATTAGAGTTATATTTAGAGACATTGGACAGCAGATGTCATTATCTGTGAATTACTGAGCAGACGCATCATTTATGTAATGCTCAGTTCCCCTACCAAACCTTACTAATTATAGGAGTGCTGCTTATAATTTTAGAGATAATAAAACAAGAGGGGGGTCTATTATATTAGCAGATATAAATAGAAAAACGGAAAATATCCTATAGGAAAGAAAATGTACAAGAGGGATAGTTTTGAAATTTGCTGTATGAGAGGTATTGACAGTGGTGTATGCATTTGCTGCTGTTATCGCATTCCCACTAAAGACACATGTGTTGAATTTATGAGTAGATGAGAACAATTTGGAACAGTTTTCAATAAAAAGTGCATAATTTGTGGAGATTAAAATATTAATGTTTTGAAGAATGAAAAATAGACACAGAAATCTTTCAAGCTCTAAAAATATGACAACTTTAGGGTTATAATTTATCAAGATACTTTTAGAAGAAATAACAACAGCTCTTGCATTGCTTGAAGAGCTGAGCTGAGAAATTTGCAAAGTTTATCACAATGGATGAGCGGACGGGCACGCGGCTCTTTTATGTAATGTAAGTATACCAGTCACTGACTCAAAAATCAGTATGTTACGGTAAGCAAAGAAACTTCAGCCAAAAATCAATCAAAAATAGCTTTTCGCGCAAATATCAGCAATACTGATTGGCATAAATATGTTTATAAGGCCCCACACTAGGCACACTAGCGACGCCAATAATAATTTTATTCCTAATACTTTACAAATAGAAAGAAATTCAAGAAAGTAAATCATATTAAGCCTTAGTAAATAATCTGAAGTATTTTTGGAATAATAAAAAGCCGGCAATGCTCTTGTCATACCCCTGGTGTTACATTAGTCCATGAGCAGCGGTAATTACTTACCATCAGGTGACCCGCTTGCTCGTTTGCCGTCCAATGACATAAAAAAAGCTTTTGTTGATAAAATATAGGATTCTTTTAGACTTTTTGAGCTACCGACACGATAAGAAAAAGACTATATAGCTACTTCACCAAACTTTGAGGTAGGGGCAGAGCGCCTTCAACCTATCCCACATCTCCAAAGGGCCTTCGGGAGGGACGGACCTCGGCTTTAGGTGTTGCCTGTGTGTTCAAGGCTTGGGAAGACAGCAAACTCTCATGTTCTGCCGTATGGGCTGAAAACTACGTTGCCAAAAGGGGGACTGCTGAGCGGTCACCAGTAATATGAGCTAATCGCTAATGTAATAAAGAAATAAATAAAATAAAAATAAAGAAGAACCGATAGACAGATAGATAGACGGGAGTCCCACCCGTATGTAGAACACAAGACGATGTATGCAAGGCAAGTATGAAGTATGAAAGTGCGAGAAGAATAAAAGAGAGAACTGGTATGAAAGAGCAAAATAGAAAAACAAAGACTCGTATAGATAACGTTAGAGGTGTAAGAAAAAAAAAATGAGCTAATCGTAATCTACGCACTCTATCCCAGAGGAGTGTGACTCTGTAAAATTGTCGTTAAAAATTTAACATGGTAGTGTATCAGATGTTCTAAATCTTCGTTTTTTTCACCTTTACAAAAATACTTATCAGGCTGAACAACTTTTGCTACAGCGTCCTTTTTAGGGTTCCGTAGTAAACTAGGAACCCTTATAGTTTCGCCATGTCTGTCTGTCTGTCTGTCTATCCGTCCGCGGTTTTTCTCAGAGACTATAAGTACTAGAAAGCTGTAATTTGGTATGGGTATGTATATTAATAATGAACAAGTGGTAGAAAAAAAATTTTGAAAAAAAATTTTTTTTAGGGCTTTAGCTCCTATACAAGTAAAGTGGTGGAGTATTTTTTTTTCTCTACTCACCCATCTTGTGGGATATCGTTAAAAAGGTCTTTGAAAAATATTGTGAGGTTGAGAAATATTTGGTTTTAAAGTACAAATTTTTGTAAGAGGTACGTGTCCCCCCCGCCCCCCCCCCCCCCTCTATCTGCTAAACGGTTATATATGGATACGTGAAAAAAATTATAGCAGTAGTATAAATACTAAAGTTGAAAGAAAAACTATCAGAGCTGAGTTCTAAGTGCAAACTAAAAAGTTATAGGCGACCAACTTATAAAATGAACTCGAAAATGTAAAATTTCATACAATTTTCATTGTTAGATGTTTTTGGTCGTTAAACTGTGAGGTGTGAGTGTAAACAGTGTGAACTCAAAGTTGTCATTCGCAACTACGGAACCCTACACTGCGCGTGGCCCGACACGCACTTGGCCGGTTTTTTTAATATTTCCTATAGTTTTCCTGTATAATAAAAAAAAATATTGTGAGGTTTAGAACACCATTTTTCGATTTAGGGATCCGTTTCCGAAATATTTGGTTTTAAAGTGCAAATTTCTGTTAGAGGTAAGTGTCCCCCCGCTCTATCTGCTAAACGGTTATATATGGATACGTGAAAAAATTACAGCAGTAGTATATATACTGAAGTTGAAAGGAAAACTATTAGAGCCGAGTCATCATCATCATCAGGTCTTTGTTAGTCTCCACTGCAGGAGCATGACCCTCTCTGTACTACCAGAGCCGTATATTAGCTTGAGCAGTCAGAGCCGAGTACTAAGTGCAAACTAAAAAGTTATAGGCAACCAACTTAGAAAATGTAAAATTTCATACAATTTTCATTGTTAGATGTTTTTGGTCGTTAAACTGTGAGGTGTGAGTGTAAACAGTGTGAACTCAAAGTTGTCATTCGCAACTACGGAACCCTACACTGCGCGTGGCCCGACACGCACTTGGCCGGTTTTTTTAATATTTCCTATAGTTTTCCTGGACCATTATAGTTCTGCGCCAAGTGTTCCAAATGTTCAATCTCTCCGGGGTAGCTCTTTTAAAACATAACTGTGACGCTTTGGAGGGAAAACAGAATGCAATAGGTGTATTTTGTGATCTCTCCAAAGCGTTTGATTGCGTAGACCACAATACCCTTCTATCTAAGCTAGAACATTATGGAATTAAAGGGAAAGCTCTGGACTTAATTAGGTCATGTTTAAATAGCCGAGTTCAAAAAGTTACTTTAGATAGGGTTCAATCTTCCGGATCATCTGTTAAGATGGGTGTACCCCAAGGCTCTATTCTAGGACCTTTGTTATTCTTCATATGTATAAATGATTTACCATACCATGTCAATACATGTAAGGCTGTACTATTCGCTGATGACACATCACTTATCTTTCGTTTGGACAGGAAAACCGACTGTTTTGACGAGGTCAATAGTACATTAGCTCAAGTATTGGACTAGTTTACAGCGAATAACTGCCAACGCGTATAATAGTTGATAATGAAACATTAGATTTGGTAGATAAAACAACATTGCTCGGAATAACAGTTGACTCCGGTCTTCAATGGGGTGTCCAAAGCGTTCTAAGGAGCTACTAAAAAATAATATCCCCCCTTGTAGTTCCAAATTTAAATTTAAATTTAATCATATTAACCCCAGTGACACAATCGATGCATTCAAACAGCTAAACTCAAAAAAATCTGAAGATTACTGGGGTATGTCTGTTACTGTAGTGAGTCATATTATAAATGTTATTGCCGCTGATTTGGCTTTTATATTTAATGAATGCATTGATGAAGGCATATTTCCTAATTTAATGAAAGTTAGTAAGCTAATACCATTATTTAAGAAAGGAGAAAAAACAGACCCTGGAAATTATAGGCCTATTTCTATACTGCCAGTTTTGAGCAAAGTGTTTGAAAAGATAATGCTCAACCAAATGCAACTTTACTTTAAAACTAACAACCTTTTCCATAGCCAACAATTCGGGTTCACTGGCGGAAAATCGACCACCGATGCAGGAGTAGCACTGATTACTCATATTTACGATGCATGGGAGGGTTCACAAGATGCTATTGGAGTATTTTGTGATCTGTCTAAAGCATTTGATTGCGTTGATCATCAAACACTTTTGCTCAAACTCAGTCAGTACGGGTTTGAAAATAAATCTTTAGATTTGATTGAATCGTATTTAAAAAATAGGCCTCAGACTGTAGAAATTAACGGTGTCAAGTCAAACGGTACTAATTTAAAAATTGGCGTGCCCCAAGGATCGATCTTAGGACCATTTCTTTTTCTAGCTTATATCAATGACCTGCCTTACATGGTTGAGAATGAAGCGGGCATTGTGTTGTTTGCTGATGACACGTCTCTTATATTCAAGTTAGATCGACAAAGCGAAGACGCTGTCGCAGCAAATAACATTTTGACTAAAATTTCTTACTGGTTTTCAGCCAATAATCTATTGCTAAATGCTCTTAAGACCCAATGCATTAAATTTACTCTCCCGAACGTGAGGCAGACCAACGTTGATATTCTAGTAGACGGTCAAAAACTAGGTTTTGTAAATGATACTACCTTCCTAGGAATCACAATCGACTCTAAACTACAATGGGGTGCCCATATTTCTAAACTTTCCAATAGGCTTAGTTCTGCAGCATATGCTGTGAGGAGGATAAGACAATTGACAGATGAGGCAACTGCTAGGCTCGTATACTTTAGTTATTTTCATAGCTTAATGTCATATGGATTACTTCTGTGGGGAAAGGCAGCCGACATTAAAACTATTTTTATTTTACAAAAAAGGGCAATTCGTGCCATTTACGGCTTAGGATCGAGGGACTCACTCAGAGAGTTGTTTAAGGACATAAATATTTTAACTGTAGCCTCACAGTATATATTTGACAATATAATGTACGCAAGAAAAAATATTTCTAAGTTTAAGAAAGTAAGTGATTTAATTGATAGACCCTTGCGTAACAATCATAGATTATTTCTTCCGCGGTTTCGGCTAAGCAGAGTTAGTGATTCGTTCATGGGGAACTGTATACGCTATTATAACAAATTGCCAAAGTCAGTCCTTGATATGTCTGATAGTAAATTCAAAAGTTATGTGAAACGATTATATATGATCAAACGAACTTATTAAGTGAAGTTCGATCGATATAATATGAGTGGTTTCATTTGAAGATATAAATTAACGGTAGTCCTTTGACCTACAAGGCAACTTATGCACGCTTAAAAGGATTTACTTTTTGTAAGGTATTACTAAGAATCGATTTTATTTCAAATCGATAAAAACAATCGATACTTATACTGTCATCCCTACCCCCGGTAGCCATATTGCCTCATTCTTTTCAGAGTAGCACATCTCTCGTGTTTGAACAAAACTGGGTTATGGGTGGGCTGGGTGATTTATATCTTCAAATGAAACCACTCATATTATATCGATCGAACTTCACTTAATAAGTTCGTTTGATCATATATAATATTTCGTGGTTTCATTTTCGATATAAATTAACGGTAGATGTTCAGAGAAGAGTTTTGTTCTGTTTCGTTGTGTGACCATTTGTGTGGACACGTGACGAATGAAACACGAAATTATTCAATAATTAACTTCGTTTATTGCAATTAACATAAACTTAACATTTTATAACCCTTGATTTTATAAATCAATCAATTTTTAATCGAACAAACTGATTTCGCAAATACGGAGTTTGATTCTTCGTTAATAGGTCTTTTATAGAATTTTGCGAAAGTATGGGAATTTGGTGTCCAACCGGCAGTTTTCCGAATTACGTCTAAACTAAGGCCAGCCTTATGCGCTGCCGATGTGGCAGCATGCCGCGCGCTGTGAGCGCTGTATACTGCCACATCGACGCCGCTTGCATTCAACGTTTGTTTAATCCACCTACTTATCGATTGTGCCGTCGCGTTCCTGTAGGGACGCTTCACAGTCATTAAGAGGTGGTCCAAACCAGTTGGCCTGAGTTCTTTTGTTGCCGACATATAGTCAACAAGTGTTGTAGCCGGGCAAATGGAAAGGTCTTGTCGGAAAAAAGGCAAAACAAGAAGGGGTTGTTCTCGCCCTACTCCGGATGTTTTGATCATGTCGGTGATATTAATGTGTATTTCGTTCTCATTAATTATAATGTTACTCATTTTAATTAATGAGAACGTCTGTACCCGGTGTGCGGTACACAATGCCAACAAAACGACCAGTTTTTTGCTAAGTTTCTCTAAACTTAGCTGAGAATGGGGGACCCATTTGGAAATATGACTTAAAACTATTTGAGGGTCCCAGGTCGACGAGTATTTCGGCAGTGAAGGTCTCATCCTGAATACCCCTTTGAGAAGTCTTTTGACATTCTCATCGGAAGCTAGGTTATTTCCCAGGAATAATGCCAAAGCCGAGCGGTGATTGTTCAGCGTACCATAAGAAGCGCCTTTTTCAAACTGTTCAGACAGGAAATTCACCACATGCGAGACAGGAGCGTCGAAGACATTAACAGAATTATCATGACAGAATCTGTACCACAGCTTGTAACAAACGCCGTATTGTTGTAAGGTACTATCAGAAAGTGACGCAAGCATCAAGCTGAGTGCGGCAGGCGGGACGTCTCGGCGGGTGAATGCGCACCGGAGAGCAGCGCTGCCCCCAGGGTAAGCGTCTGATGCAGTGGGTGTTGATGTCTGAAACGCGACAATACTAGATTGGGGCGTGGTTCTAATACTATGATATTGGAAACCAACAAATCAATCAATTGTGGGTACCAAGCTTGTGCAGGCCACATTGGAAAAACGAGAATACCTGTTGCTTCGTCTTCGATAATTTTTTGTATACAATTAAGCAACAATGAAAAAGGTGGAAATGCATAGAATAATTTTTGATTCCAGCTGATAGTGAATGCATCTACGCTAGCTGCGTCTGGGTCTTGTTTCCAAGAGACGTACTCGTGACATTTTGCGTTAGTGCGAGACGCGAATAAATCAATTTCAGGTTGTCCTAATTTTTTTACAATTAGGTTGAATGCAGACTCGGATAATTCCCATTCTATATCGGGATTGATTCTACGTGATTCTTCGTCTGCTTCTATATTTTCTGTTGTATTTATATATGAAGCGAATAACCACAATTGTCTCGACTCACACCAACGCCAAATCTCACGGGCCAGGTTGTTAAGATGTGGAAATTGGATTCCACCCATACGATTAATATAGCTTATAGCCGTAGTATTATCTACACGAAGAAGGATAGCACAATTTGTTTTATTACGAGCAAAACATTTAATGGCTAAAAATATCGCAAGCAGTTCTAAGTAATTAATATGGAAACTCGTTTCGCAATCTTTCCAGGCCCCGTTTACCCGTAACCTATTACAATATGCGCCCCATCCAGTTCGTGACGCGTCAGTAAATATTTCCATTACATAGTTGGCGCTTTTCATTGGGCTACTTGTATAAGATATTTGTTCTGTCCACCAAATCAAGTCCTCTAAAATAATGGATGGCAGTTTAACTTTAACGTCAAACGAATTATGCTGCTGTAAAAATAAATATTTTTGACGTTCTAATATTTTAGTATATAACCAACCATAACGAACTGCGGGGTACGCTGAGACTAATACCCCAATTAGCTGTGAAAATTCCCGAATAGTAACGGTGGGTAGTTTCACAAACTTTTGTACCAGACGGGCTATCTTCTCCCGTTTGTCAGAAGGTAAAGAAATTGTCATGAGTTGAGTATTGTAAATAAATCCTAAAAACTTACACGTCTTATGAGGTTTTAACTGACTTTTTTCATAATTAATTACGAAACCTAGTCGTTCAAAAAGTGCTATCGTTTCTTGAACATTACGACGGCACTCTTTGTAACTAGTTGCTATGCAGCATATATCGTCCAAATAACAAATCGACTTGTGTATTCTCTTGAGTAGGTGTAACAGTCTCCTCTAAGCATGGCTGTTGAATTGTTTCTTCGGGCTCTGGGTCGGGCTCTGGGTCGAGCAGATACCACGTACCCGATTTGCCTCCTGTGGGCAAGGGTAGTCATGGTAAGTTGAAGTATATCGTTCCGATTCGTGAGCAAGTACGCCTCGTTCCGTAAGGAATCTATGGCGGTTCACGATTGGAATTAAATAATAGATAACTGCCGCGTTCAATTTTGAATCTATGGCAGAATATCGATGACAAGAACTTCTCATTAGATAGAACTTGCATGATAATATATATTTATATAATTTATCTTACCTTGCACGTTATCCGTTTGGTCTATTTGATCTGAGGATGAAGGTGAAGATTCATCACAACGTCGTCGTTTTCGACGCTGTTTTTCCTTTAATCTTTCCATTTTTTCTATATAATACTCCATTTTTTCTTCTAATGAACGTTTAGGCATATTCACCAAAAACTATTTTAAAATAAATTAGAAATTTATAGCGTATTATGGCAGAAGGTAGGAACGCGTGCGTTCGTTGCCGTGCACGGAAAAAGAATGAGGCAATATGGCTACCGGGGGTAGGGATGACAGTATAAGTATCGATTGTTTTTATCGATTTGAAATAAAATCGATTCTTAGTAATACCTTACAAAAAGTAAATCCTTTTAAGCGTGCATAAGTTGCCTTGTAGGTCAAAGGACTACCGTTAATTTATATCGAAAATGAAACCACGAAATATTATTATGTAAAAAGGCATATTACAGGACTGAAGATTACCTTACTGATAGCAATATTTGGCTTGAGCTTGGCGCAGACGCCTCGTAATTCTGTATGCACAGAAATATTACGTTTGGTACGTTCGGTACATAATATTTTATAATATGACATTTTTATTTAATTTCAATAATTTGACATTTTGCTATTTAAATTTTACCTATTTAACATTTCAATGATGACATAAATTTTTTCCAATTCAATTTTTATCATGACATTTAATTAAAACAATGCACACTCAGTCCACATATATATAAGTAGTTTATAAGGTCTAACTAGAATTGTGAGTTGACGTCGCTTGGAGAAAATGCGCTGTGCAGTTTGTTGCCGCTTCTTCTGCACTCCGCTTTGGAAGCGGCCTAAACTTAGCCATAAGTAATTATTGACGTCAACAAAATTTTTTTGTTGTAAAAATTGTAAACACAAATATGACAATTAATAAGTGTTCAAAGAAACCTATATTAAATAAACGATTGAATTTGAATTTGAATTTGCCCACATTACAACTTTGGCGGGTAAACTTAGTTCAGCGGCTTACGCAATTAGGAAAATCAGACAGCTGACTGATGTCGACACTGCGCCTTTGGTATACTTTAGTTACTTGCACAGTGTTATGTCCTATGGAATATTGCTGTGGGGTAACGCTGCAGACGTCAACACTATATTTGTTTTGCAAAAACGCGCTATTAGAGCAATATATAAACTAGGTGCTCGAGACTCTCTTAGAGAATTATTTAAGGACATTAATATTTTGACATTTCCCTCCCAGTTCATCTTTGCAAATATCATGTATGTGCGTCAAAACCTTCATTTATATAAAAAGAATTGTGATATTCATAGTAGGAACACAAGAAATATAAATAAATTAGCAACCCCAGCATTGCGGCTGCAGAAAACAAAGGGTTCATTTCTGGGTCTTGGAATACTTTTCTATAATACTTTTCTATAATTTCTTAATTCCCAATGAATTGTTAGAACTACCGTTTAATAAATTTAAGACTGCTGTTAAAAATCAGCTTATAAAAAAGGCATTTTACTGTATAAATTATTATTTTACAGGATTATTTTAAATGCTTGGAAATTGTCAAATATTTGTTTAATGTATGTGTAGACTTATAACTGTTAAGTATTATGCCCTTCTGGCACGTAGGGACCAATACTGAACTGAGTTTCTTTCGGCGTATTCTTCTCAGCAGTGGTCTTTCCGAAACGCTAGTAGTTTTTAGATTTTGCAAAAAAAAAATATGACAAGAAAGATAAATGACGTTCAAAAAGCGATACATGAGATCCAAAATTTGAATAAAAACTATTTCATTTCATTTCAAATTTTTGCTTTCTATTATTCTTTTTAAGTGTCCCTCTATCCATTTCAGTCAAAAATACTAAATGTACAGACAAAATATTTTTACTGTTTTATTTTATGTATGTATAGATAAATAGCTGTTATGATTATAAATCAATGAAGATATATCAATGAAAAAATCATCTGAATTTTTGGATATTTTTCATTAGTTATTAGATTTTAATTTCTTGTTGTTAGATCGCTAAATCGGAAATTATTTTTAAATAAATATTTACTTGACGATTTTCGAAATTATTATTTATTTTTGCAAACTAAGTTTGCCTGTATTTTCATAAGTTTTAAGCATCGAAACTGATGCTGTAGGAAAAATTAAGAAAACCTCTGATAAGTTATCTTGATAAATATAATAAATACTCTAATAATCGAAATATTTTCCAGTTTAACTATTGAAACAGTGAAATTTCCTAAAGTCACCAACATATTTGTAATACGTTGATGGTATAATCAGGTTTGAAATAACTGTTTTTGCGCACGGACAGCGTAAATTCTCTTACAATGGTATTTTGATTATTTATACTCTCAATTAAATAAAGAAATAAGATATGGGAAAAAATTCCACATTCACTTTAAGGAGGAGGTTGTTTTGTATGTATGTTACGCGATTACTCTGTCAATTATGGATCGATTTTAGTAATTCTGGTTGGCCCATAATATTTTTATCGCAATGTATTAAGCAATTTTTGAAAAAATAAAAAAAACCCAAAAAATTTTATGATTATACCGTTCGGTTTAAATTTATTTGTATTTTATTCTTATGAGAATCAAGACGATGATGATGAGAACGCTACTCCTCTGTTTTGACTGAACTTCAAAGGCGATCGTATGTATGTATGTGTTAAGAAAAAACCAACAAAAACAAAAAAAAAAACATTGTACAAGTATGCCGTTTGATTTAATTTTATTTTTGTTTAATCTTTCGCGAATCAAGTTGACCACGTTGTTCCTCTATTTTGATTGATCTACCACACCCATTAAAATTTAATTTTAAGTGTCAGTTTGTTTGTACATTTACGTATAGGATTGAAGTCGGTTTTACTTCTTTGTTAAAAATAATTATGATGTTCCTCAATTATACGAAACTACTCAAAACCTGGCAAAAATGGTACTGTTTGTCGATAGTACAGCTTTAATTACAATTGATGACACACAGGTTTTTATACACAACTAGGTTGGCAACAGACGTACGGCCCACCTGATGGAAGCGGATGGAAGCGGTCACCGCAGCCTATGGACGCCTGCAACACCAGGGTGACACTCGCGCGTTGCCGACCCTGAAGAAATCTTTATTATGATCTGACATAAATACACTCTAAATGACATATTAGAATTTGGGACAAAAATAATTCTCCTCCTACCTCCTCATAATTCCTTGCAAAGGAATAGAGATACATTCCAAGAATGCTTCGTGAGGCTATTAAAAAAAATTCAATTTTTTCAAGGTTGGCAGTTACCACCAGCTTGGGATCCGGTCATAAATTTAATTAAATCTCAAGCTAAGCAGAAGACTGCAAGACCTTCAGACACCGTGAGTCAATACTGCGTAAATCCGGAACGTTATCAATAAATATTTTAGGTGGTAGTTTTTGCAGATCTTATAAAATACTATACAATTGTCAAATGTCAGGTGGTCGTTCGACAACTGGTCGGTGGGTGTCCAACGCTGCGCTTGTCAGTGCGTGGTCGCCGTTCGAGAACATTTCTGCCCCATCGCCCATCGGTTCTTCGCGCTTTGTGCCCCGCCCACTGCCACTTTAAAGAGCTTTTCCGCTGGGCTATGTCGGTGACCTTGGTCTTTTACGGATCTCCACGTTTCTGATTCGATTTCACAGAGAAACGGATTCGTTTCCGAAATGTTTGGTTTTAAAGTGCAAATTTTTGTTAGAGGTAAGTGTCCCCCCTCTATCTGCTAAACGGTTATAAATTAAGGATACGTGAAAAAAATTACAGCGTATTAACGAAGTTGAAAGGCAAACTATCAGAGCTGAGCACTAAGTACAAATTAAAAAGTTATAGGCAATCAACTTATAAAATGTACTTGAAAAAGTAAAATTATTCATCGTTACAATTTGGAGGTTTTTAGTCTTTAAACTGTGAGGTGCGAGTGTGAACAGTGTGAACTCAAAGTTGTCATTCGCAACTACGGAACCCTACACTGCGCCTGGCCCGACACGCACTTGGCCGGTTTTTACCTATGGTTGACTGGGAGAGAATCCTCATAGGCATTAAGTCCGCCAATTGTAACAAGCTTTACCTTGGATCAATAAAGGTTATTAAGTAAATAAATAAACTTGTAATTTGTTATAACGATTAGTGGGTACATAAAAATTGGCAATATTTATTACTTCATTTAACATTAATCATGCATGCACACAAAAGGCAAAATGCAACGATGTTTTAGTGTTCCGTACCCGGTCTCAAAGGGTAAAAACGGCACCCTGTTACTTAGCCTCCTATCAAAATAATATTCAAAATTAAGGTTCCAAAAAATGTGCCTTGCCTTTGTGTAGCTAAATATTATATGGTGGTACGAAATCCTTCATGTGCAATTCCGACTCGTACCTGACCGGTTTTTATTAAGTTCGACTTTTGCATTCCTAGCTATGTAAGAGGAAGCTAGTTAGCCCTACAAAAGACATCAACGAGCTTGGGTATACACACTCAAAGGTGACGTTATATTTAGCCTCCCCCTGTCTTCTTTTCTGGTACTGGTTTCTGTCTAGAGAAGATTCTCTCTTTGAATATATTTTTAAGATTTAGTACCCAAATGGGCCAATAGGACCCTATTACTAAGCCTTCGCTGATCGTTCGTCCCTCCGTCCTTCTGTCATAGGTCTGTTTATTTTAGAGCCGCAATAGGTACAAACTTGACATTTTCACAGAACTTACTATATTCTTTGGCTGCTATTTAATAGACCAACAAAATATTTGTTTTTGACAAAAAAAACTAAAACCGGATTGAACCCTATACGTAAGTGTGTACAAACTGGAACTAAGGAGTAGAAAATAATAATTTAATAAGAACTAGAAGTCAAGCGCAGTAAACAAAAATATAGTTACTTTCATACCTATTTACAATTTATAATCTAATAATAAATTAAAATATAAGTGGTTTAATTATTTTGTAAAGAAGTTTTTATAAATACATGTTTATTATTTGAGATCGTATGTACTCTATTTTATGTGAATAAATTATCATTATTAACTTAATAATTAAATGATTTGTATTTGAAAATGGTTCCCTATCTATAAGCATACAAATTTAAGTCATAATGTAACATGGCATACTGTTTTTAGGCATAATCATTTTAAGCATAACGTCCTTACGCATAACAGAGTACGTATAATAATTTTAGGCATAGTACTCGTATATAGACCTAGGCATAATAATTATTTTATACTACACCTACTCAAAAAGTGTCTCATTGCTCGTTCATAGACGAGTTAGAAAGAACGCGATTTCTCCCGTATAAATACGCGGCGGGAAAAGTTATATGGAATTCTATTCTGAGATGGAATTCCATTCCTGTCCGGAGGACTGTTGTATGAAAATTCATTCCTCCCTGGTAGCGTTCTTTTATTTTTGGCAGCGATAATACAAACTTCAAATCTCAAAAAATTTTTTTTTATCAAATCAGTAGAAAAAAGACGTGGGATCCTTTTTTGTACTCGATTTCTAAATGAAAGGAGGTGGGCAACCTTTTTCAGCATGACGGAAAAAAAAACAAGCGCAGCAATCACAGATCTGTTTAATCTGCGGCGGCAATTGTTTCGCCCAAATCCTTTTGTTTTGATAAATTTTGTTTTTTACTAAATTGATAATTTAACAGTACACTTTAATAATTATAAATATTGTTCCAAAATCTTATGTGGTAGTGTCAATGACAATATGATAGTGAAGTTGACGATTTATAATGATGACGCCGAATAAAAATACAGCGCAAGATGTCATAAAGAACTTACTTCAAGTCTTGAGACAAGTACAGCAAAACTTATATTGATTTATATTGAGGAATAGTAAAGCAAAAATGCACAATCGTTTTCAGAAAACGTCCTGCTATCATATTTTAGAAAAAACTTCCTGGAAAAATCGTCAATATATGTTTAGGTGAATGTAACAATTGTAATAGTTATAAACTTTTATTTAAGAAATATGGTCTTATATTTTGTTTGTTTTATATTTTCCTCGTAGGTGTAGTATAAAGCACTATGTATCACTCGAGAGAAAGCTCTATTTCTGTTCTCGAGTTTCCTTTAAGCCCTCCGCTGCGCGTCGGGCTTAAACATACTCTCGAATAGAAATAGATCGTTTTCTCCTCACGATGTACAATGTACTATAGCCATAACATTTTGAAGCATAAAAGTATGTAAGCACAATCATCGTTGCCCCTGTGGGGATACCGTCGATAGCTTTGGACACCACGGCCTATCATGCCCCAGGAGTGCCGGCCGTTTAGGGCGTCATGCCGCCCTAAACAATATTATCCACCGCTCTCTTGCCACCATTAACATGCCTGCCGCTTTAGAACCCAGTGGTCTGGTTCGTGATGATGGCAAGAGACCGGATGGAATGACTCTGGTGCCCTGGCGTTTGGGCCGGCCTTTGGTATGGGATGCTACATGCGTCGATACCCTAGCGTCGTCCCATCTTCAGGTCACCCAGTCAAAGGCCGGTACAGCAGCAGCCGCGGCAGAAAGCCTCAAGAAGCGCAAATATGTTACTATTGGGAATAGCTACATATTTGAGCCTTTTGGGGTTGAAACCATGGGTCCCTGGGGTCCATCAGCCCATCGTCTCTTTGACTTTTTGTCAAAGAGGCTTATCGAGGTATCACGTGACCAAAGGGCTGGCAATTACTTGGCACAAAGGATAAGCATTGCCATCCAACGTGGCAATGCTGCCAGCCTTTTGGGCACGTTACCGCGAGGTGATGGTTTGCAGGGACTATATAATTTGTAAATATTTTAATTAATTTTAAGTAGTTTTAATTATTATTATTCATTTAGATACATTGCTATTAAGCACAATGATATCAAACCATAATTTCTCAAGGAATAACATTTCTTTAAGCATAAAAATTCTTAATCATAACATTTTTATTGATTTAATAATTTGTATTAAATATGAGAACGCACAAAGCTTTCCTACCCTCAGTCGTTCAGTTTTCATAAAAAAATAACTCTAACCTAACTTATTTTTTGCCCTTAGTGGTTCCGGGTGGTCTTAAAAATTTTTAACTCGAACCTAACTTCTCTTCTGCCCTTACAATAATTTAAAACAAATACTTTAAAATAACTTAATTTTGTTTCAGTTACTCCTAAAAATGTTATGCCTAAATACTTTAGACTTATAGTTACTATGCCTATGGAGATTATAGCAATTAACATTATTCCAAAGCAAATTACCCTAAAAGATAATTATGCCCAAATTACCCGTATGCCAAAAGCCAATTATGCCTAAAAGCTATTATGACAAAATATTTTATGCCAAACCCGGTAAGTCAAAGCATATTAGGACAAAAGAACTTATGCGGAAAAAAGGGGTGCCTTTGAAAATTCTCGCGATAAGGTTTTATATTAAATGCATATGAATTCTGGTGATTCGATATATAAAGTTTTGTTTATCCATTTTCGAGCATTTAATTTATAAAGTTTATTTAAATTAAACGATAAGATATTCTTTGCTCGGCGCGTGATGAACTTGTATACCAATAAAAGCCATTTCCAACCACGCGGTGTACCTCGAGCAATATCTCGCACCCTTCAGAAAAATGATACATAGGCATTCGTAGGCGTAATATGTTTATTCGTGATGATGATGGTCTAAAAATATGGTCTAAATATAATATATTTCAGGTCGTCCACCAGGATCCCCTAGGGGATCGCCTTGAATTTGAGGCTTTAGTTAATACCGACGTTTAATTATTACTTTCTAGAACATTTAGTTAGAACATAAGACGTTTAGTAAGGCGAAAGATGTTCCACTTCCACGCTGGTTTGGGAGAAATGGAAAAACGTAGAATGTATCAGCTGCTTCTCTTCCCGCGCAAATCGTAAAAGCCGATCGAAGGAATGGGAGTGCGGAATCATGTCAATAGGCGAAGCGGCTAGTACCCCATCACTATTTTGATTCCGTTCTCTACCTAGAAAGAAGCCCACCAACATGCCAAAAGTGACCTTTAGGTTTTTACAGACATGGGCTCTGTCTAGGCTCGGGAAAAAAGACGTGATAGTATCTACTTATGTATGTTTGCCTCGGAATGTCATAGATTGAATGTTGGTTGTCTTGCAGCTAGCGGGCCAGACAGTGGGGCGGCGGCGGGGCGCGGGGCGGGCGCTCGCGAGATGGGGCGCGCGCGCGGGCCGCCGGCGGCATGGCGGTGAGCTGCCCCGAGGTGATGTACGGCGCCTACTACCCCTACCTGTACGGGCGCGGTGCCGCGCGCTCCTTCCACCACGCGCCGCACTTTCAGTATGACCGGGTCAGTATGCTGCCACAGTTGCAGCAAAACTCATTCAGTCAAATAAAAGGTATGACTTAGCGTCCACCGTATATCAGCCGAATTAAACAAGACCGGTCTTACGGACCGAATTAAAACGCTTTGGGGTATAGCATATTAACCTTGGGACTCCTAGGCAAATAAAAAGTAACTGAAGCGAAACGCCTTCGTATGCAATTAAATTGAGACATAAGTTGTCACTCTTAAGCTTTGCATCCGCCCCTTCTGACCTTCGCCGGCGTAGTTTTCTCCCATGCGCGCTACCACATCGCTTGCAACGCATGCAGAACCGTTTGGTTCCCATGCCGCCGATAATCAATCGGTACTTAAGCGTGGCAGACCTACACCGCGACGTTAGATTTCCAGTCCATCCGCGGCTATCTCATAAACACTTCCAAGCATTTCTTTCTCGGTGAAAACTTATTTACCATTGTCGACAGTTCAACGTGCAGAGTGGCAGCAATGCAGGTAGCGAAGCGTACGGCGCGGGCGCGGGCGGCGGGCTCAGCTCGGGCTCCGCGTCGTCGGGCGCGCAGTCGCCGGGCGCAGGCTCCCCGCCGCACGCGCACCACGCGCCCCACGCGCCCCGCCTGCGCGCCAAGGAGGAGGATCTATCGGCCCATGGCCGCGCCAGCGCTGATGGTACGCTCGCTTCGCATTCCAATTTCATGTTATCAGGGTCGGATTGTATCTATAGGTAATGTGTCTCAAAATATGTCAACAATCCGCTTATCATGTGCCTTTCGACGTTTTCGTAAATCTGACCCCTAAAGGTAGAAATTGCACTACTTTACGTCCCAGCGACCATCATCTTTTGGCTCAAATAATTGGTAATTTAAATAAAATTATTTTAATACGGTTTTTATCGCGTTTATTACATTATTTATACACCTAACGTTTCGAGCACTTTACAGTGTTCGTGGTCGCAGGTAGACTAAGTTGACATTTGTCTAGTATTTTATAAGAACTGCAAAATCTACCGCCTAAAATATTTATATTTTAACAAATATTTTAGGCGAAAACATAAGAAAACAATTGGTAATTTGGTAAGACAACGAGATATTTATACATGGTGGGTTAAATGGAAGATGAGGTCAGGTTGGGGGCTACTTTTGTTCGTGTTGCACATTATTATTGAGATGATCGAGGCGGTACTTTGCGGAAGTCATGCACTTTAAATTAAAATACTTCGTGTGCTTCCGCAACCAGTAGTTCATGCAAACTACTGCTGGCCAGTGCCCACCTCTACTGTCATCCTCGACGACTGATGTGTTCCTGTGCTTGCTGTTTTCTGTAAATGCAATACTGTGTGCAGGCGGCGAATCCTCGGAGTCGGAGGGCGAGAGCGGCGCCGGCGCGGGCGCGGGCGCGGGGCGCGCGCGCGCGCAATACGTGTCCGCCAACTGCGTGGTGTTTACGCACTACTCGGGCGACGTGGCCGCCGTTGTGGACGAGCACTTCGCCAGGGCCCTCGCGCTCGACAAGCCCAAAGGCAAGTATCGCCAACTTTTTAATAGTTTACAATGAATGATTTAATCTTTTCCTGGTCTCACGCAACTAAATTTACTTATTTTAAAAATATATTGTCTCACTGAGCACTCTTTTAAAAGACGAGCTACGATATGACATATGCTGCTTTAGTATAATGTATGGTCTGGTTTTGAGATCCTTGCGTCAAACTAGTATCTTGAACAATCAATGAATGACGTCTCCCAAAAACTTCTAGTTCTGCGCGGTGCGGCTTCCTGTTTTTGTTAACCGCTGAAACTCGCTGGTGGCGGCGTGACAACTGCTCTGGAGTGCTATTTTTGAACGCGTGACTCACTAAAGCACAAGTCGTGTACGACTACAAGTCACACTCGTCTTCCAAGTCATGAAATGCCATTTCGCCATATTTTTGATACCATCGTTTGAACTGTAGTGCTGCCAACCTTCAACGAAAAATATTTCATTACTTCTTATTTCACGCAGAATTTTTTTTTAACTTTTTTAAGTTTGTTAAGGTTTTTTAAAATGTTTAAAAAGTGTAGCGTCAAACGGAACGTAAAATTATGACAGATGAACTTCAAATGACAGGAAGTGACTTTGACATAAAAGCGTTCGTCGCCTGCGGAAACGAGCGGTCTCAACCACTCGTTGCAATCACTCGTCAACGCATAATTCAAAAATGAGGATTTTTGGAAACACTCGCGCCAATCATTCGTTTAGTGAGTCACGCGTTCAAAAATAGCACTCCTGTATTATTAAAGAAGCGGCCGTTTGGAGATTGGAGTGGACTAGATAAATCAGGAGTGGACTCATTTAGCCAGTGATGCGTTTAATTACAAAGCCATTCGTAGTTCCACCCTATAACGCCCTCTTTTAACCGAGTGCGCCCCTGTCGGTTGTCGGTTAGTTCATCTTAGTAGACATTCTCAGGGCAAAGGTTTTACGCCATTTTACAGGGCAGAACCGTGATAGTTTCATCTTTTATTTTCTACTAGGTATATTGCTATAATGTGCAGTAGTTTTTTGAGATTAAAACTGATCTAGCTTTCGCCCTCGTTTTAATGTAGGTATCTCTGGAACAGTAGACTTTTTTCCCTGTTTTATAAAAAAATACCCTATATCCTTCACCATAGTCCGTTTTCTATTGGGACACAGAATTACATTTTGTAGTACAGCAATGCCATTTCGTACGGGTACCTATTATACACGTCCACCTGAGCCCAACCTGAGCCTAAAACGCCTTCGGTAGCCAGTTTGAACTCCGCGACAGGGACAGACTGCCGTGTCCCTGACAGCTGTAATTAAGGCGTAAATGCATAACAAACCAAGTACGTAATTACAACTTCAAATTTATAAAATTATAGTTAGAGTTACTTTACTTACTTTTAAATCGTCAGCTAAAGTATTGACTCAGCATATTACTGGTACACACAACGCCATAATAAGCTGAGCCGCTAACACTACTATAACATTTGTGTGCGTATTGACATCGTGTAACTAAATAATCGCTGGCTTATCAATACTCAACTAGCAGAACAAGTTTACATCTACGCACACCTATGCACTTGGGAATTTGTGAATCATCACAACCAAATAGTAATTGCTATTTTTGTTACGCTATCTCGATGCATCATTAGCACAGTGGATAAGACAACCACTTAAAAAGCCTGATGCGAATCCTACATGGTTCAAATCTCAGTTAGGGTGAAAATGTTTTTGTTATTTTGTTATTATAAAGTAACTATATTAACATGAAGTTGCAAGCAACTAACTTAGAATTAAATATGGAACTACGCGAACATTTCTAACAGTTTAAACTACCCACCGATCCGATATCGACTTGTTGAAGTTCGGGTAATTTTGTTTTATACGTTCACTTGTCCTGTCTGCTTGCAAGTGACCATTACTATTTTGTGATTATTGTTTCTATGTGGTGTTCGAACAAAAAACTTTTTTTTGTGAATGACAATGGATTGCTCATTGTCATTCATGCTCATCTGAATACGATTAATCTGGAGGAAATAATAACATTGTATAAACAAAATGTTCCAATAAGTGAGATCGCTCGACGTTTAATGATATCGGTAAGTTTTTATTACATAATTATTGTAACTTGTTTATCATAGAATATTATAATAACCTCTTAAGATTAGGAAACAGCTAATAATCAAGGAGACTAAAGCCATCAGTAAGTTACGTAGTTATTAAACCATGTGTTTATAATTTAAAATAATAGTAATTAACTGCTTTTAATATTCCTTCCACAGAAGAGAGTTCAATTATGGGTGCATCGTTATGCAGATACAGGGCATATTGATCGTCGTCGGCCTGGCCCAAAAAGGTGTCGTCGTCATATATTGAGAAGCTACCCAGCGTCATTGTGTGTCATCGTCATCTGTTAAAAACATTGTGAAATCGATACATAATGAGAGATGTTTATTGTTATGGAAAGTTTTATTTAACTTCAAGTAACATGTGTATTCTCTTACTTAACAAAATTTCTGAGCAAAGCTGTTCGCCTACTATTATGTCTGTCCTTGTCCAAATAAAAAAAAAGTTTTTGTCTATATTTTGTTAAAAAATGTCTAACATTATTAATAAACTGCATGTAATTAATCTGATTTATTATGTAAAATTTTAGAATTACCTAATGTAATAATAATATCTCTAATAAACACATGTTTCCTTACGGATACAATTATATTATAACTTTACATGCAATTGTATTTTTATTTATTAAAAATTTTGTTACAATAAAGTAAGTCAGTAATAAAAAAAGAATATTCAATAAACTGTTTCTTGTTTTTTTTCTCTTTTTTTATATTTTTCAAGTCATTACTATCAAGAAAAATATAAGAAAATGACATCGTATAAACTAAAAAGAAAAACATAAAACGAAATCTTTCGACATCACACGGCTCGATCTAGTAACGTTCTGATTGGTTCTGAGTAACAGTTCGACGCGTAGACCGCTGCGCCATTCGATCTATGACGAGGATAATGAATTTGTTCATTAGACTTTACGTAGTGTAGTATGTGTAGTAGCGAATAGCGAAATATGAGATTTCATGCTGAGACAATTTGTTTGTGTGGGTATATCTGACATATTTAATTGCACGCAAACATAGAAATATGTTTACCATACTGGTCAGTATGTCTTTGTAGTGTCATCCTGGCACGCACTCAAATAAAAGGTGTGCCCAGCTATTTAAGTCGTCGTGTGTACTATTAAGGGCGATTAACAAGTCGCGTTGGTAAAGATCGAGATGACGCAACGTCGCTGGACCGGTCGCCTGGAACGCGCCGCGTGTTGCCAAAAAGTTGGCATTGTGATGCGAAGGGCGCGTCCCCGCGACATAGTTACGGAGAGATTACTTAGACGACGGCGGCCATCACAAGGATGCCTGCAGGAGCCGCGCAAAAACACCGCGGCGGCGGCCGTCGCTGCCAGCCGCGCGCAAAAACAAACCACCGGTCTAATCAAACTCATACTACGCTGTGCCATATTTAGCGACAGTACGCTTAAATATAACCTCTCCCCTTCAAGATCCAAAGCTATGGCCACCTAAGTACTTCTACTGCAAGCAGCTAAATTGCATGCTTTTAATGAATACACGATTGAGGACTGGCGTTCAAGCTGAAGAGAGATAATTTCGCATACAATACTCAATGTATTGTACTTAACTTGATAATTTTTTTAAGTTGTCGATTGATTTGAGGTTAATTTGTCGCAGAGGGCGTCCCCATGGTGTCGCGCAACCTGCCGGCATCGTTCTTCAACGCGGCGGCGGCGGCCGGCGTGGCGGCGGGCGGCGCGTGCGCCGGCGTCGACATCTACGACTACGACCCCTGGCACCAGCACTACACCGGGTAGGTTTAGCTGATCTTGATCAGCTGTGATCGAGACGTGCAGAGTGGGTGTAAATGTTGGTGACAAACCACAAGAGTAAAGCCGAGGTTACGTTACATGATTGTACATGCCAAGCGCGCTTTATCCAGTGGCTTATCCACACACACCGTACAAATAAAATACTAATACAAATTCATTTATTTGCTATAAAAGTGGTACAAATAGTAGTGGTACTTAGGTACATAAAAAAACTCCTCACTCGTAACCAAAATACAGGAATGCAAATATTAATACAGTTAATGCAGTCAATACTAAATAAAATATAATATATCCACAGGTCAAACAAAATCCATATCAAATCAAATGTCAAATAAAATCTTTCAATCCGTCAAAAACTCATCCACTGTGTAGTAACATTTTTCTACCAGGAAGCTTCGAAGTTTCCTTTTAAATAATGGCAACGGTAAGGCCTTCAAGTCTTCTTGCAATCCCAATCCCAACTAATATTATAAATGCGAAAGTGAGTTTGTTTGTTACGCTTTCACGCCGCATCTACTGAACCGATCATCATGAAATTTGGCAAACACATAGGTTAGGGTACAGAGAAGGACATAGGCTATATATCACGCGGGCGAAGCCGCGGGTAACAGCTAGTTTATTATAAATACGAATAGTCATTGTTATAAAGTAGAGA
The DNA here is from genome assembly GCA_963082605.1 of Rhodophaea formosa. Taxonomy (NCBI): domain Eukaryota; kingdom Metazoa; phylum Arthropoda; class Insecta; order Lepidoptera; family Pyralidae; genus Rhodophaea; species Rhodophaea formosa. Next base: position 158,863 of record OY720208.1, read on the forward strand.
TAAATAATATATTTATTAAATACTCGTGTAAATTGTTTACCCTTTTAAGCTGGCCCGGGAGCAAACAAAAATCAAAGAATTTACGAATATGCGATTGGTAATATACATAGTCCTATTTATTAGTTAATTGTCTTTAGGGATCCGTACCGCTAAAAATAGAACCCTATTACGAAATATTCGATGTCCATCCGTCCAACCGTCCTTTCGTCTGTCCACTGAACCGTAATAGGTAGACAGACACATGAATTTTTAAAAAAATTAAATAAAAATTATGTGGTATTCCACATACAAGGAACTTGTTCTTTTATTTTTGAGTCTATCTAGAAGAGTTTTTTGGTAAATGTGCCATTAATTAATTTTATTAGAGCGACGTGAAATGTCAGATGTCAGTCAGTGTAGAATCCGAGCAAAGAGTTTCAAGTTCAGCATGAAAACTTTTTCTGATTAGTGAGATGTGATTTTTTAACTGACTTCGAAAAGGAGAAGATTATCAATGAACTTTTTTGGAGAAAATAAACCTGAGTAAATGTACCTGATTTGATTTTACAAACTGATTTAGTTCCTAACTTTTATAAATTCCTTATTTGCTAAATTGCAATCTTGTTTTAGTTTATGGTAATCGCAAATGTATTGAAAAACGTCGTATGATACTCGTACGGCAAACTGTCTTTTATAGTTGTCGGTTTATTATAAGCACTCGGCTTCGCTTCGTGCCTATAAACACCTCGACTATAATATCCAGCTTACGGTACTTGTGAGCCCGATGGTCCAGTGGGTGTGAGCTCTATGAGCGCTTACGTATGTTAAGTAACCCCTGGTGCAGTCCCTACTTGGATGGGTGACCGCAAGTGGCATAAAAATATCTCGAGCTCCTCCGTGCTTCGGAAGGCACGTTAAGCCGTTGGTCCCGGCTGTCATCGTTGATGGCAGTCGTTAAGCTATGCCAGTGTTGGCCACTTACACATACGAAAAACAAAAAAGTGAAAAAGTGATGTGAAAGCAGATATGTATACACTACCTAAAATTTGTAGATAAAGTATTGTACATGCAACTGTTCGTAATTAGTCCTTCAAATACTCATGTAATCTTATTATTAAACTTACATTCGTAATTTATGGATCCTTATTACTTAACAGTTACATAAAGTACAATTAAAACAAAAAAAAAATGTTGACGTCAATAATTTACTTATGGATTGTCTTTGCTTATGGCTTAATTTAGGCCGCTCCCAAAGCGGAGTGCAGAAGAAGCGGCAACAAACTGCACAGCGCATTTTCTCCAAGCGACCGTCGACCGTGCGACGTCAACTCACAATTTTAGTTAACCTTAGAAACTACTTAGATATGTAGACTATGTATGCATTGTTCTAATTAAATGTCATTATTAATTATTTTATTCGATAAAATGATGTCATATTATTGAAATTAAACTATAAATTTAAATTGAAATATAAAAATGTCAAAATATTGAAAATGAATAAAAATGACAACTTTAATTAAGTACAGAATGTACCACTTATAATTGTATATAAAGAATTATGAGGCATCTGCGCCAAGCTCAAGCCAAATATTCCTATCATTAAGGTAATTGTCAGTCCTGTAATATGCCTTTTACAATAATTATTTCATATCATTGTGTATGTACCTAAAAAAATTTCCTTTTGAATTTTCTGTCAGGCTTATTAAGGACTGACTTCGGCCACTTGTTTTAATAACGTATACACTTTTCCATGAACGTTTCACTTACTCTGCTTAGCCGATACCGCGGAAGGAATAATCTTACTGTATATGTCACCGAAAAATAACAAGAATCGTAAGTTGATCAATTTCCGAGTTAATTGATCAACTTTCGTAAAATCATAAACGGCAGTTGAAATGTATTACTTAACGCAATCAATTTTAGCTAATTTATCAACTAACGGTGCTTGGCAGTAATTTAAAAATTAACATTTTTTCCACAAGTCAAGTCATACACGAATGGACCAATCGTTGCTCCGTGTACATTTTAACGGTTCACTATCAACTGAACATAATACACGCTGCTGGTTTTTGACTAGTCGATGGCATTGGTTGCAACAATTTGGCAAGTTATGAAACACTTAGATCTGCCCAACTTTACATGAAATAATTTGTCTTATTAAAATATAGCGGCACATATCAATCTGGTCAGGCTTATCGCAATCGGCCCAATTAAACAATCAACCTACGACATATACAATAACATTGCACAGTTTAGCGTGGCCCCCCTATTTCATGTGATAGTTGTAGCGTCGGTGGCTTGAAGACGGTGTGATCTCGCCGGCAGGTACGGGCACGCAGCGCACCGGCACGCGGCGGAGTACCACGCGGCGGCGACGGCGCACCACAACATGGCGGCGGCCGGCTACGGCGTGGGCGGGCTGCTGCTGGGCCGCTCGTCGCTGACGCAGTACAAGCCGGTGGAGTGGCCGGCGCACGCGCACGCGCACGCGCATCACGCGCACGCGCACCACGCGCACGCACAGCACGCGCCGCACCACCTGGACCCCGCCGCCTGCTCGCCCTACTCCTACCCGCCCGTGCCAGGTCAGTACAACTGCGTATAGTCTACTGACGTTAAATACAAACACTTTATTTGCTAAAATAGGGTCAAAATACAGATGTTATAAAAGAAATAAAGCAAGCCTATTCAACTGCTGAAAAACAGGATGCAAAATCTTATAATTTTCTAAATGACTACTATATTAAATATAGTAGTATAGAAATACTAAATTACACACATTTATATATATCACATTTATATATTATATATATCATATACATGCATTGTGAATGATTGCAACATCATCATCAGGTTCACAACTTATGGCTACTTACTCAATTTGTGTGATTTGTCCTACGCCTGAGTGACAAGACCTTTATTTAAGTAATTATTGTTGCAACCAACGGACAGGCAGGAGTGATTCCACGACTCGTCCCACATGCCTACGGCCCATTTGGGACGAATGGGCATGTTGACTAAAATTTTTTTCATGTTGCTATGTAAAGACCTGCCAAAAATAAACACAATAGTGACAGAAATACATTTCTAAACAAAAAACTCTTTCAGTTATAAAAGTTTTAAAGACACATGTTTTTAGACGTAAATTTTTAGACGTGAAAACGCGCTGCTGAAATGCCTATATATTTGTGACGTCACAAGCTTGTATATTGTATGGGTGGCGTGAGAACTTTGTTTGGTAGCTATACGAAATATTTCGTTTATGGTAATGGTTTCATAACAAAAGTTGCTATAAATTTTGCAGACTAAAATACAGTATAATTGTAATTAAAGATTTTCATACTTTAAAAAATGGTCCTATTCACCCAACTTTAAAGAAGCTTTAAGATCACTTAACGAATCGATATCAAATTAAAAGTGTTCTTTATAGTGTTTTTAGATAGAAATTAGTCTCATTAGAAACAAATTTATATAATCTAAACATTAGGCAACTACCGTATTGCAGAAAATCACAACTTTCAATATTTTCATTCTATAGTTCGTCCCATTATTTATTTTTATAACTTCATTCACGCTATGTACAGTCAGTGGGACAACACAACTTTTTTAAAGGATTGTTACATTTTCCTATGATTTTGTTAATAGATAAATTTAAAAAAAACATTATAAGGCCCTCGATAATTCAGACTATTTTATGGACTACTGATACATTATTGAGTAGATGTGGAAATATCTAGATTTTATTTTTAGTTTGATAAATTCAATTCTTATTATTTCTACACTAACACATTTTCTACTGAATGTACCATTTATAAGCATGGGACACGAATTGCAGAATCTATAATTAATTTTGATTTTCTGCAATTCGTCCCAAATGGGCCGTAGTCATGTGGGACGAGTTGTGGAATTACTCACAGGCAGTGGAGGATTGACATAAACATACATATATACATACATACCTTCCGTATAGCGTATGTAACGCTTATAAAATTTGGCACACATAGAAGCTGATGTAGACTAACATAATTATAATAAAGACCCTACAATTCTGACAACATAACATAGATACATAGTAAGTACTGGGCCCTGTTTAATAAAGATTACAATCCGACAATTTTGTAAAAAAGTGACATATTTGTAAAATTGTACGACAAGTGCTGTTTAATAATCCTTACAATTTTGTAAAAATTTTATAATTATAAACGTTACAAAAATTGTAATTACTATTTCTCTTTAATAAATACTTACAAGTGCAGAAAACACCTTTAGACTTCGATGAAATATTGTATCTACAAATTTGTAGTCGTAAATTACAATTTACATAAAACGTAATTTTTGATTTCAACTACGAACTTCACGATAGCGGTATAAAACAAAAACTATCGTACTGAATACTTGAAGCGCGCTGGCCTAATTGGTAAGGCGTTACTCGTACAAAGAGTAAAGACTGATGGTTCAAGTCCTGCCCGCGTGGAATTTTTTAACCATACCTAATTTTTTAATTTAAAAAGAGTACTCTATACTTATTTAGAATTTGGTTTTACCATTTGATTTTCTATTCGTTTGATTCATAACAAGAGTAATGGAGCACAATAACATAACACACAAAATTTGCTGAGTGGGCGTAAGCACTGCATTTCTGTTAGAATCATATCGATCACGTCCGATTTTTGTTACCAAGTATTCGATGGTAGTTTTGCTGACCCGAATTTTTTCGTTAAACGTTAAGTCTGTCACATCAAAAGTAAAGTTAATTCTTTTACGAAAAAAAAAAACAAAACCTGTTTTGTGTTTTACAAATAAATTTCTTTAGTTGTTAGGTTGAGACACTAAATTGTAAAGTTCTGACACACGACGAGTTCACCCGTCAGAATTGTACTACAATTTACAAAATATGTAAACTTGTAATTACAATTATGTGGTCAATAAAACAGATTTTCCTACAAATATGCAAATTGTCACCTGTAAAAAAAAAATGTTTATTAAACAGAAAAATGTAAAATATAAGGTACATTTGTACAATTTTGTAGATTTTCCACCATTGTAAAATTGTAAATAGTAGGTACCTAATATTTATTAAACAGAAACTTTATTGTAACTTCTAAAATGTCTGTCTGTAATAATTTGAAAAAAAAATTTTTTAGTGTAGCTCTCATACAAATAAAGAGGGAGTAATATTTTTTCTTCTATACAAACCCATCGTGTTGGGTGTCGTTAAATAGGTCTTTGAAAAATATAGTGAGGTTGAGAACACCATTTTTAGGGTTCCGTAGTACGTACGTAGTAGTAAACAAGGAACCCTTATAGTTTCGCCATGTCTGTCTGTCTGTCCGTCCGCGGTTTTACGCAGAGACTATAAGTACTAGAAAGCTGTAATTTGGTATGGGTATGTATATAAATTTTTTTTAAGGGTAGCTCCCATACAAGTAAAGTGGGGGAGTATTTTTTTCTTATGGGGTATCGTTAAATAGGTCTGGTTTCAAAGTGCAAATTTCTGTTAGAGGTAAGTGCCCCCCCCCCCCCCCCCCCCTCTATCTGCTAAACGGTTATATATGGATACGTGAAAAAAATTACAGCAGTAGTATATATACTGAAGTTGAAAGGAAAACTATCAGAGCTGAGTATTTAGTACGAACTAAAAAGTTATAGACATACAATTTTCATTGTTAGATGTTTTTGGTCGTTAAACTGTGAGGTGCGAGTGTGAACTCAAAGTTGTCATTCGCAACTACGGAACCCTACACTGCGCGTGGCCCGACACGCACTTGGCCGGTTTTTTGAAATATTTGGTTTTAAAGTGCACGTTTTTGTTAGAGGTGAATGCCCCGCCCCCCTCTATCTGCTAAACGATTATAGGTATACCTATGAATACGTGAAAAAAAAATACAGCAGTAGTACAGGTATATACCTAACGAAGTTGAAAGGAAAATTTCAGAGCTGAGTAGAAACTAAAAAGTTATAGCACTTTTTCATAAACCGCAAAAATAACTTTGTCATTCATACGAACACAACCCGCACCGTGAGATAAAAGTAAGTAAGTGCTGCACTTGCGGGTAATATGATAAAAGAACGACTAATGTAGGAACTTGTTGCTCCAGATAATTAAGTTGCGAATCAATGCCCTCAACAAAACTGAAATATTGCTCATAATAACTTCCTCAAACGATTAGAGCTCGAAGTATTTTGTCTGATCTAGCCCAACATTTACTAAGATAAACTAAACAACTCTAATAAACGAGTGTTGGAGGACAAATATTTTTCAATCACATGAAAGCGCACACAAATAATAAAAGTCTCTGCAACTGATGCATTGCCACAGCTTTCCCTGAGCTTCCGGCTGGTCGGGCTTTGTGCCGAGTGAGTTGCCCGCGGGCGCGTCCTCACTCCTCAGACGTGCTCGTGTGCGAGGTTTCAAAGCAGATATTTTAATTGTGATGATTTAAGCGCGCGCAGCCACTGACAAAACAAAGCATTCCCGCTTTGTCCCGCCGCCTCGCTTCTCGGAACCCTTGCTCCGGCCATTTAGTCCTATGTCCGCTCTGAACACGAAGCTTTTGTGCATTTTAAAGTTTTCTCTGGAAAGATTAGTCAGGGTTTTTTAACTGAAACTTCTTTAGTCGGGAAAAATCTGAGAGAGTTCACGTCAACAGCATACTACGAGTACGTAGGCATGAAGGTACGTAGGATCGTAACCCTTAAAAGATCACTTATGTGTCTGTCTGTACGTCTGTCACAGCCAATTTGCTACGGAACTATACTAAAGCAATTAGGTACGTTGAAATTTCTTTCAAACTCCGTAACTTTTGTACCCGGTCTTCCCTAATCAACGTATCCCTTGTAAAGTCGGGGTTACAAGGCAGCCGCTTGCTCCATAGGCTTGATAAATACTAATATACCTAAATTGATTTTGGTCACTGAATTGCATGTGCCTTCTGTTACCATTTGGTAATATCTAGGTATGTCTTACTTAGCGGAGGATAAGCTATCCAGAAATATTTCTTTAAATTCCGGTACCATACTAAGATTTTATAGTTCTATCACATGAGTCATAGTAAAGCGCATATAGATGAACCAAAAATATAGCATAATTATTGCTATTACTTCGTTATCATTGTAGGATACGGAAGTTCCCCGGCGAATTTCTAAAAGTTTACTTACTTTAAGTGTACTTACTACTTACAATACAAACATGGACGCAGACGGGGTGGGCCACTATTTTATACATATTTCAAAACTAGTAGGGTTTTATTAAGATCTGTACTGTGATAGTTCATGATATAAAGTTCGTAACGTGTGATAGGCCTTAACTTATTGAGCCCCCGCCCCCGACTCCCGCACGTCGCCGCGGCGCGGCGCAGCACAGGGTCGCGTGAGGCGCGGCCGTCAGCGCTGGAATTTAGATTAATTTCTAAGGATAGGGCAATTGCCGGACGGAGCGCGATTACCGCGGGTCGCCGACTGCAAACAGACGCCGGGATAAAAACGGCGGCGTGTTGAAAGCAGGCCGAGCTGCGATCTCGGCGCGGGGCGCGGGGGGATCTGACGGATCCTAATGACGACGATTAAAATTAATTTGCGCGACGGGGGCAGCCCTCGCAAATTAAATTCTTCACCCGAAGCCGCCCCCGCGCCCCTCGCCCGGCCCTTTGTCTCACCAATCGCAGTCATTCCCTTGATTGATAACATTTTCCGAAGCGAGGGGGAGGGAAATGGGTTCGCCCGCTTCGGCACGCACGGCTGCCACTATAAATAGGGTTCGAATTTTGGTTCGTTATTTTCCCCCAATTTGTCTTTGAATAGAAACCCTTCAGAATCTTCAGGAAAACCCATTACCATTTTACCCAGACAAGGAGGTAGATAAACTAAGAAATTACGTACTTACTTTATCTTACAAAACCTGGGAATTCAACTAAAATTAAAAGGAAAGGAATTCCCGCAATAACATTACGAATCGACACATTAAAAAAGAAACGATTGAGACGAAAAATCCGCATAAAGACTTTCAGCAACTTTTCATGTCTGTTAGATTGTATGTAACTTCCTTAGGTACTCCATCATTGTAATTCATAAACCTTTAATTTATGCTTAAAAATCATATGCCATAGTACAGTATGCTATTACATTATGGTTTAAATTTTCTTGCTAATAGCAAAGACAATATAATACTAACGCTAATAGATAGAGTCCCACCGGAGGCTTAGGTATGTGTGAGTTATCAGACGCAGACATCTTTCTGCGAATCGTAAAATTAATTTCGGTGCGAGAGTATTGATGACACAAGTTTACGCGGCCCAATAAATTCCACGTGGGATCGTAGTACCTCTAGTTATACGATTTATAGTAGACTCATATAGGTATATTTACGAAAGGTTTAAAGAAAAAATAATTTTAAACAAAAACGGAACCTGACTTCAACCCTATACGTAAGTATACCTAGGGACTTACAAACTGGAACGAAAAAGTAGGAAATAAAAATTAAGTTTATGATCAGTTTTTGTTTGGAGTCGGTGCCACCTTACGGACAGCCCGAGAGTTATAAATTGTAAATGAGTAGGTATGAAAGTATCAATATTTTTGTTTATTATGCTAAATTTCTTTTAATATTTTTTTTATTTCCTACTTTTTAGTTCCAGTTTGTACACTTACGTAGGGATGGGGTTGAAATCAGACCTATTGAGTAGAGTCCATGGTTAGTAAAACATTTGTTAAATTTCTCTCAAAAATTATTACAGAATAATTTTTTGGGTTCCGTAGTACCTAAATAAGGTGTTTCTCCATGTCTGTCTGTCTTTCTGTCCGTCCACGGTTTTACTCAGAGACTAAAAGTACTTACTAGAAAGCTGTAATTTGGTATGGGTGGGTACCCATGTATATTTATCATGCCAAAAAAGTGGTAGAAAAAAATATTGATATACAGAAATTACGGTTGTTCCCATTGTTAAAAAAAATCATATTAGTTACTGACTCAGTTGCCCTTAACTGCCTAACATGTCTGGTTAAGGGGAAACTACTATTAATTTAAACACATATATCAGCAAACGCTTGTATTTTCTTTGTTAATTACATTTATATCTAAATGAGAAACCAAATAATTGAACTCAGCATAATTTTACTTTATAACACAATCCAATAATCACTGTAAAAAATATTCTACTTTTTATCCAATAAAATTAATTACCAATCTCACAAAACTAGTCTATAATCAGAGAAAACAATTACGAGTAACCGTCAATGCGAAGTGACCGAGCGAAAATGAGACCCGACGACCGTTAACCATCCGTTTTATGTAATAGGTACGTGACGTCATCACATCACCCGGCTGCAACCGTTCATTCGTTCAAATGTTGACGTTTGCTATACAGTGTTGCCAACACGGCCATGCTGCATGGCGTTCGTCCCGAACGTTGCTACGAGCCAGTGGAAAACTGTAACAGAGATGGGTTCATATATCATACATGTTAGAACAAAATAGGTAGGGAAGAGGTACTATTTCACTATCCACTTTAGGGCAAACGATTTTTCATTTCTATGCTATGATGTTTATACAACGCTTCAAACGCACTGTTTTACACCACGCTCTCAATGCTCAATTTACCCTAAAGCAGAATATTTAGTACCTACTCGGGCAGTTTGTAGCTGGCTCTAAGATGAGTAATCAGTCTCTTAGGTACACAATTATAATATTAATACCCTTTGTGATGAACTCAAAAATTCTAAGTTTTGTTTTATAATTTATATTTAAATGAATAGAAATAAACACAATGAATTTCCTGTTATGGATATGTAAACAAAATGAATGTTAAAGTGTCAAAAATATTATCGAACTGGGTTATGAGGTGATTCTGTACTAACCTTGCCAACACAGCCTTAACACACCTCGTATTTTAACTATCGATCTCGTAGTCTCCAATGGTAATCCACGGCTTCATATTTTCCGCGGCGGCTATTCCTGTGTATAGTTTGTTGCTTCGTTCACTGCCTCTTAAATCGACCACCTCATATCGATCATTGCCAAGTATTTTATCTACTCGGAAGGGCCCTTTAAACACAGGAAGCAATTTGCGGCTTCTGCCATCATTACTCTGACTCTGTATTTTTATGAGTACAAGATCCCCAACATCATAAATCTTTGCTTTACACCTAGTGCTATCAAAGTCTCGTTTTTGGTCAACAGCACTTGATTTAATGTTTTTGTCAACGGTTTTGCGTAAGAGTGTTACATCGACTAATTCGTTTTCGTGGTCTGGCGCAAAGTTATCGCTATCCAATCTTATCCTATAACCAAAAAGTACCTCGCTCGGAACAGCCTTTATGGTTTTGTGATAAGTACTATTTAATCCTTGTTGTAGGGTTTTAACACACTCATCCCATTTGTCATCAGCCAAGTTTGCACCCAAAGTCTTTAAAGCGTCCAAAATCGTTTTATTAAAACGTTCCACTTGTCCGTTTGCTCTGGACATCCCAGTTGCTATTATATGTAGGCGGATGTTTCTATCGGTGCAATATTGATTAAAAAGATTTGATGTGAAACATGAACCAGAATCAGCAATTATCCGTTTAGGGTTTCCAAAAACTTTTGAAATGTTCTCCAATTCAGATTTTACTGATTCATAGTTATTAGTTTTAACCGCGGCAATAAAAATAAATTTGGTAAACGCATCCACTGTCACCAATAAGTATTTGTTGCCCTTCTTAGTTTTGACAAATGGGCCCAAGTGGTCCATGTGTAGCGTATGGAAAGGCCTTGCGTACTTTGGTATAGGGTACAGGTAACCTTCCTTGGGTCCACCCTTGTTTTTGAAATATATACAATTAATGCAATTTTTAATGTACTTTTTTACAATATGTCGCATACGTGGGAACCAATAGTAAGACTGGATTCGTTCCAGTGTCTTGTCCAGAGCAAAATGTCCTACGTCGTCATGGTTTACCTTTATAATTTGCCAAACACATTGTTTTGGCACTAACCAACGGCGACCAGTGCTAGTCAATCTGTACACCTTATTACCTAATAAATCATAATTATCGAAAATGTGTCTATTGTTATCCCTATCTCCCGATTCTAATACTGTTTTTATACTAACAATTTCTTGATCCTGTAATTGTACTGACAGCAACCAATCAGCCTCGGTTATTGACATGATTATTTCAGATTCGGGTTTTTCGCCCGTTTGTACTGGGTTCCTACTAAGGGCGTCGACATGTGCCATACGTGAACCCTCGCGATGAGCAATGTCGTAATTAAAATCTTGTGTGTACAATACCCACCGTGCTATTCGGGGAATAATGTCCTTCTTGGTTAAAGCGTACCTAACTGCATTGCAATCAGTTATGATCTTAAAAGGTGAACCTAGCAGATAAATCCTAAATTTTTGAAGCGAACTCACAATAGCTAGTAGCTCAAGTTCGAACGAATGATATTTCTTTTCGTCCTCGTTAGTTTGTCTACTATAAAAATGAACTGGTTTTTCACCCTGCTCTGTGACCTGCATGAGTACGCCAGCTATTCCATCCCTACTTGCATCTGTATATAAAATACATGATTTTGTGGGATCATATATTACTAACACGGTATCGGATGTCAAAGTATTCCTGAGAGTCTGAAAAGCCTGCTCATGTACATCGTGCCATATCCATTTACTGTCTTTTTTTAATAGTTTTGTAAGGGGGCTAGATAACAGTGCACAGTTAAGGATAAACTTCCGAAAGTAGCTGATGAGACCCAAAAATTGACGTAGTTGATGGACTGATTTTGGTGTAGGAAAATTTTTAACGGCAACCACTTTACTCTCACTTGGTTTTATTGTGCCAGCTTTTATTTGGTATCCTAAAAACTCGATTTCAGTCATGAGAAAATTACACTTTTTCATATTTAAGGTAAGCCCCTTTTCTTTAAAAATTTTCAATACTGACTCTAATACCTTAAGATTTTCTTCTTTTGTTTTGCTAACGATAAGGACATCATCTAAATAAATTATTACATTATTAAATCTGAGGTTTCCTAGAACCTTATGCATCATCTGTTGGAAACAAGATGGGGCATTGGCCAGCCCGAACGGGAGACGCAAAAAATCATAATGACCGTCCTCAGTGATAAACCCAGTTTTGTCAATCGAGTCTTTACTCATTAAAATTTGGTAATAGCCACTTTTTAGGTCCAGATTTGTAAAATAATAGCAACCTTGCAGCCTATCAATAAGGTCCTCTATTCTAGGCATTGGGTATTTATCCTTAATTGTGATTTTATTTAGTGATCTATAATCAACACACAGTCTTTTTTCTCCATTTTTCTTGCTCACTAACAATACAGGGCTAGCATAAGCCGAACGAGTCCCACGAATGATCTGATTATCCAGAAGTTCTTTAATAATGTCACGGATTATTTCCCTATCCCTAACAGATGTTCTATATGGTCTATATTGAATAGGGCGTGACTCCGATAATTCTATCACCATTTCATGACTGTCCACTTTACCTAACTCACTCAGTTTATGGGCAAAACAGGATTTATATTTATGAAAAAGAAAGACAAGTTCATTATGATTGGACTGCGCGTTAAAATTCATTTCCTCAACGTTATTACAAAAGTTCACAAATTTATTGGCATAATCAAATGTGAGGGAATCTCCCACTCGCGAATACATAAGGTTAGGATTTTCTGTCACATTACGACCGATAAGAATGTCACAGTCTGCCAAATCATTCAAAATGTAAAAGTCTACGTTATCTAAATGCACAGAATCAATTTTTAAATTAACGGTTATTTTACTCGATACTGTTGTAAAACTACCCTTCAAAAACCCTTGTAAAACTATTGGGGTCTTCATCAGTATTTGAGAAATCGAATTTTTATCCACAAAATCTTTAGATACCAAAGAACAACTACTACCGGTGTCGATAAACGACGGGTAGGATATTTCATTAATCCTTACCAATTTCGTAAATTTATTTCTGGCTCCATTTGTAACTATGCTCTTAGTCTCTTGTTTCTCAGTTTTCAGCGCGATGTGTTCTTTCTTAAAACAGTTTGACTCAGTATGACCTCTTTTATTACAAAAGTCACACTTAAGCACATCGCACTGATACCTTCTATGATTACCACCACATCCATTACAACGTAATACTCTACTACGGAACTGATTTTTATTTGAATTAGCGTCCCCAGATGTGGCATTTGTGTTACTTAAAATCACTGGATTAGTATTTAAATCAGAATTATTATCGGATGGTATACTATTGGGAGCAATCTTAGATTCTCGTACGACGGAACTGCTCTTTTGAGTTTTACTTTTGTACGTTTTTCCATGTAAAAAACTAGCAAAACTGTCACACGATTCAAAACTACTTGCCTCGATTGCAACACTTATAGTATTATCACTAATATTTCCTAAAACTATTGAGATTATATCATTTTCCGAGAAATTCAGGCCTAAACGATCTATTTTTCCCTTTTGCTCAAAATAAAACTCATATAGTGACTGTCCGTCGACCGGTTTTTTATCTACAACATCTTTGAGTAAATCGAACAACGTTTTATTTTAAAAGTTATAGATATACGTGACACCCAGTCTGACCATTTCCACTTTGGCCACAGGTCATTAGTTCGTAATAAAGCGTCATACCAGGTTTTAGCAGAACCTTTTAACTTATTTAATGCTTGGAAACGAATAACATCGTCCGACCACGAAAAAGTCTTCGAGTAACACTCAATGATATTTATCCACGCGTTAACATTATCTTTGATTGGATCAAACTCCGGGATCATGCTATTAAGCGTAACTGTACTCACAGGATCAGCTTTTCGGGCTACCTTCCTTCTCCTTCGTGGTGGAGTGGCAGGACTGCTTCCGGTGCTGGAGGTATCGGAACTTGACGAGGATGAACTCGAACGGCCGCGTCTCCTTTTGCGTCGGCCCATTGTGGTTATGGATCCGCAACTTCTGATGTTAATAAAAATCATATTAGTTACTGACTCAGTTGCCCTTAACTGCCTAACATGTCTGGTTAAGGGGAAACTACTATTAATTTAAACACATGTATCAGCAAACGCTTGTATTTTCTTTGTTAATTACATTTATATCTAAATGAGAAACCAAATAATTGAACTCAGCATAATTTTACTTTATAACACAATCCAATAATCACTGTAAAAAATATTCTACTTTTTATCCAATAAAATTAATTACCAATCTCACAAAACTAGTCTATAATCAGAGAAAACAATTACGAGTAACCGTCAATGCGAAGTGACCGAGCGAAAATGAGACCCGACGACCGTTAACCATCCGTTTTATGTAATAGGTACGTGACGTCATCACATCACCCGGCTGCAACCGTTCATTCGTTCAAATGTTGACGTTTGCTATACAGTGTTGCCAACACCATACTATATAAAATATTTTTTGTCTCGCTAACCCATCGTGTGGGTTATTGTTAAATAGGTCTTTAATACTACATTATGAATTATGATACAAGTAGGTACGGTAAGCTGGATATTATAGTCATCGGTTTATTATAAGCACTCGGCTTCGCCTTGTGCCTATAATAAACCGATGACTATAATAGACAAATACAAATACAAACATTTTATTTGCTAAAATAGGGTCAAAATACAGATGTTACAAAACAAATAGAGCAAGCCTATCCAATGCTGAAAACAGTATGCAAAATCTTATAAGTCATTTTCTAAATGTCACTACTAACACACATTCATTATTTACATACATGCATTTTCGATTTTATAAAAATATATTTACTAATTATTTTGAAAGAAAATGTAATTAAATAAATTAATAAACACATTTATCACATAAAAATAATAATTAGGTAAATTTTCTAGGCCCTGTGCCAGGTAGTCATTAATTGAGTAAAATATGTTGTCTAGTAAAAATTGATGTAAAGCTTTTTTAAATTTATTAAGTGGTAGCTGTTTTATATGATCGGGGATTTTATTATATAATCTAATGCACATACCATAGCATTTTTTTTATCTTTCGTGTTTTGGGACTACATCTAGGTAGTACAAGCCTGTAGGGTTCCTAACACACCTAGAAAATAAATCCCGCGCTTGCTTAAAAACATGTGGATTTTGCTTGACAAACATGCAGACCTCTTTTATATATAAACACGGTACTGGTAAAATTCGTAGTTCTTTGAAATAAGGCCGGCAAGATTCATAAGGACCAATACCACATATGGCACGTAAGCATTTCTTTTGTGCTATAAATACTTTATTAGTATTTGTTCCATCGAGTATCATACGACGTTTTTCAATACATTTGCGATTACCATAAACTAAAACAAGGTTACAGTTCAGAAAATAAGGAATTTATACATGTTAGGAACTAAAGCTGTTTGTAAAAATACATTTATAATAATCAGGTGCATTTACTCAGGTTTATTTTCTCCAAAAACGTACATTGATAACCTTCTCCTTTTCGAAGTCGGTTAAAAAATCACATCTCACGAATCAGATAAAAGTTTTCATGCTGAACTTGAAGCTCTTTGCTCGAATTCTATGAAAAAGTTTAAATTTTGCATCTGTGGCATTGGGCTATTGAGCGGTTGTGATTGGTGCAAAAGCACTACTTAGTCATCATCATCTCGTGTAGGTGACACGGTCAGTCGACCACGCACACCCTGGTGTCAGAGTTCTTCGGAACCGCCTCTCGGCCTCTGACGTAGTTCCTTTAACGACTACCAGATGGCAACCGGGACCTCCGGCTTAACGTGCCTTCTGAAGCACGGAATCATCTTTCTTATCAGACAATCAGGTGATTCATGCCTGCAATTTCCTAACCAAACTGGAAACAACTTAACAAAGTATGCTTCCCATGGGAATCGAACCCACGGCCCCCGGGTCATCAAGGCAAACGCCTTAACCACTGGACCACAGAGGCTTAGTGCCGTAATAATACATTATGATACAAGTCCGGTAAGCTGGATATTATAGTCGAGGTGTTTATAGGCACGAGGCGAAGCCGAGTGCTTATAATAAACCGACAACTATAATAGACAGCTTACCGTTCGAGTATCTACGACGTTTTTCAATACATTTGCAATTACCATAAACTAAAACAAGATTGCAATTCAGCAAATAAGGAATTTATATAAGTTAGGAACTAAAGCAGTTTGTAAAAATACATTTATAATAATCAGGTACATTAACTCAGGTTTATTTTCTCTAAAAACGTACATTGATAACCTTCTCCTTTTCGAAGTCGGTTAAAATATCACATCTCACGAATCAGAAAAAAGTTTTCATGCTGAACTCGAAACTTTGCTCGGATTCTATGAAAAAGTTTAAATTTTGCATCTGTGGCATTGGGCTATTCAGCGGTTGTGATTGGTGTAAAGTAAAAAGCACTAGTGCCGTAAATACATCATTACGATGGAGATTTCGATGTCATAAGAATCGTATTATTAGCAAATGTATTAAAAATACATCATTACGATACAGATTTCTATGTCATAAGAACCATATTATTAGCAAATGTATTGAAAAAAATATTGTGAGGTTGAGAACACCCTTAAAATTTCCCTGTTATTAATCTATTGAAACCTCTGAATATTATATTATATTGACTGTTTTGCATGAGTTTTTTTCGACCCGTAGTTTATGGTGTTAGTTATCTTGCCTTGCCAGGTTACTGATGTTTTAGAAGAAAGGATAACCCAGTATACGTGTTGGAGTGGTACGAGTACCCGTATCTACGACGCTTGCTCGTTCGGAGCGCATGCTATAAGTAGCAGTGCAATGCCGACGGTACGATCTGGAAGTCAATTTTTGAACTAATAGAATCAATTCACCACTCGTTGTGACGTCAGCACTCGGTTCGTATTCACATGTGAATAAAATCAACGAGCGGGCCTGTTTTTACGTATTTTTGAACCGTGCGAATGGTTCCATTGCTTAGAGTTGCCAGCAAGAAAAAATATTGTTACGGTTGCCAGAATAATTGAATGCACAGCAAAACTAGTAGCTTAAGCTCGGAATACACGTTCGATTTTCAATCCGACAATCGGACGGTGTTGCCATTTAAGGTACAGTGTCTTTAATTCTAGGGGAACTTGATCGTCTTTAGGCAATTGTTTTTCGTAATCTTCTTTCGTAGAAAAACCAGTTAAATATGAACAAGATGATACCAAAGACGAAGTCTTCTCAGTAAATGGCGCAATAAAAATAAAATTGCGAATTGTACAAAAGCCTTCTTATTTCTTAATGATGATTTTTGAAATGAAATGTTTTCTGATATTATTAACGCAGTGACTAAGGCACATCTAGGGAGGTTTTTATTGCAATTTCTTTTAAAATTTTAATTTTTTTTATGTAGGTGTAAGGTATCTCTTATTTTTTAAAAAGCAACGCTGCAATCGGATTGGTAGCAAATCGGACGTATATTCCCACTTTTTGTAGACAGTTGTGGCAAAAACGCTAGGATCAAAGGACGAGAATTTAAGAAAAAAATAAAAATTTGGTCATTGTCAAATTTGACATTTTGCACGCGTAGTCCGGTCCGAGTGCTCTCGTGCGACGATTCGGAAAAACCATTCGAATAACGTTTCAAAAATAGAGCCAATTAAGATGCACCATGCGGAAACTTGACAACTAGTGGCGGATCGATTCTCTTGGATTTTAATCAAATTTGTAATCTTATTAATTATAACTAAGCTTAAATGACTTCTGAATTTATATTTGCACACCAACGTTGGTAAAACATGTTAGGACTTTAGATTGTTAATACCTTACATATGCAGCTAATATTGTATTGTAATATCACATGTTTTTGCAAATAAATATATCTTTATCTTTATCTTTAACCTTAGGTAAAACTATTCTGGCATGCTCTCTCTTCTCTACAAAATTTGCGTCTTCTGAACTCTAGGGAAAAATTGCTGGGCTCTCTCGGATTTTCCCATTGTAGCGACTTTGGTAAAAAATAAAATGGTGGAGCTCGCTCGTACCGTATTATACGCATATACCACTACGCTCAACAATAGGCTTGACCGGCGCGGTCGGGGCCGGACTCAGGAGGCGTGCGGGCGGCACGGGTCACGTCCGAGGGGCGGGGCGACCAATGGCGGTCGGCCACTGCGCCCCGCGCGCCGGTCACTAAATCACTAGCGACCGTCAATTACAGCCACTGCTCTGCCGCCTCCCCGCCCGTGCCCCGCTGCCCGCAATTAACTATCCCCAAGCGAGGGTATTGACGCCGACCCGAACCCGACCAACTATGAAATATCGCGTGAACTAAAACTTATATCTACGTAAATAGGTTCCACCTCATATTTATACGTATATGTCCGACTCCGAATTGATAAACACCGTTAGTAACTACCAGAAAATAATTTAACCTTGCCCGTGAAATCTCTTGGCTATAGTAGATTTTCACTATCAATACAAAAAATGAACTCTACAATGTAATGTTTATGAAAAAGAGAAATATAATTGAGTTTCGTTGTCAGCAGGTCTGGAGGCGCAGGTGCAGGACACCTCGAAGGACCTGTACTGGTTCTGAGCGACAGGCCGCGAGCAGCCAGCCGCTGACTGCTGCCGGGCCTGGGCGTAACAAGAGACAGACGCTGTTTTTTTATGGAAGCTGAACTTAAGCAGATAAACTACTTGAGCACGCAATTTATTCTCCAGTATTTTTTTGAGTACCAAAAGTGTATAGAAGTATTACAAGACAATTGCTACGTGTGTGACAATTCTGAAGTGAGTTCATAATTTGTTTAGAAAAGACATTTATGGAAATACCTGTAGATATGTAGCGATAGATTGTAGGTATGCTAAATTGTGTATAACTAGGAGAATAATTCATTGAAAGGTGCTTGGCAATGGACGAGCGAACAGCGGGTGGTCACCTGCCGACGGAATTTGTAAACAATCCGATCAGATATGACATGTAGTACCTATAATTAATCAAGTTCGGTTTTTAATTTGAAATCTATTTGAAATGCAGCAAAATGATTTAATGGCAAAGCACATATAAATCTTTAGAAAATAAACTTAGCAAATCAATAAAAAATAAGATTTTATGTTTAAATCATAAAAAAACATTTTGTTTTCTTAAAAAATATACTTCTTAAATAGGTATTTTTCACAACATTTTACGACAGAGCTTGTAATATTTTCATAAAACTGCTTTTAATCAATTATTCTGTACCTAGTGGAGATGTATTAAATTGTCCGCAGTCCGCCCCTGTTCTGGCATTATCGGTTTTTGTAAAGCTCATTATAAAATGCACATTGTGTCGAGTGGCGGCCGCTGGCGCTTTTTGGATATGAGAGGGTTATAAGTTTCTTACTTCGGATATACTTATGAAGTCTTGAATTCAGGATTTGAGGCTATGTGAATGTAAAGTTTATAGTCTCAAAATAGTCTAAAATATGTTTTTTTTTAAATAACCCTTAGCACAGTTTAAAACAAAGACTAAAACTTAAGTGACTAGTGACGCTCATATTCAAATATTGCTGCTGAATTTTAGAAATATATATTGAACTTGATGTTGATATGTAATAAATATCATCAGTGTTACGGTAGGCATATCTTTATACCTATTGGCTACAATAACAGTTTCTTGTGAATATGAGCTACATTACTATAAAAATTAAATACATTCGTGGAAAAGAAATGAAGGTAACATAACAGCGAAGTGAAATACTTAATATTAAAATGCTAATGTAAATATCGCACAATATAAATCGTTATAGTACGTGATAGCTTATAAGTGTAGTTGTAGCAGTAGATAATGAAACGTTAGCGTATCGCAATCCAACTGTACATATTAGGTAGCTAGGTAGAAGATCCCGCAGGAAGCCAGCATCCGGCACGGCTGTGTGATAAACTGGTTTCATGATGTTAGTTCCAACATGAGAAATATCACAAAAAAAAGCTATTTCCTACACAGTTATTATTAAATGTTTAAAGTATTCAGGGTTATTTTTAAACATCAATAACCTCTTAGCTTCAGAATCAGAATCCCTAACAGAATACAGACCCGCAAGAAAAAAAGGTGAATTTACGCCTTTTTTCTTGTGGATCTATATTCTGTTACGGATTCTGATTCTGAAACTAAGCGGTTATTGATGTTTTTAAAATAACTATTATACCTCATACAAAGTTGAATCATATTGTGAAAATCATATTTTAAGTAATCACGTTTAACTTCTGAACTGATCATCATAAAATTTGCATACACGATGCCTGGAGTATAGAGAAGGAAATAGGGTTCGTTTTATTCTGAAAAAAATAACGTTCCCGAGGGATCGACGCTAACGTGAATGGAGCCGCAGGTGAAAGCTAGTGTAAATATGAACACAGTTCGGTAGCCGCGTTGATGTACTGACCCTGGAACCTGAATATAAGGTATTCGGGCTCAGTCTGTCTGGCTCACTCGTCCTCGTGATTCATGTTACCTACGTAAAGTAGCCGAGGATGTCACGCGTCAGTTCTCGCAACGGCTTTGCTGTGCTAATTGATTTGCTCAAAACGCTTCGTATTTGGCATCTATAAATGTTAGATCACTGAACCACAAAGAGATATTACAGTTGCTGCTTCGTGGACAGACTCAAAAGTGGCTATAGCTCGGTGACCTGCTTGCTTAGGACTGTCTGCCGCAAGACATTATTATAAAACACAATAAAGACAGAAATACAAAAACGACAAAATTTTCTTGCCTTAGGAGAATATAAGAATTAGATTGTTTTCAAAATGTGCATATTAGTAGCCATAGTGCCGTTGCTTGATGTCCTAATATGATGGCCAACTTTTGTCCGAATAGTCAATGGAATGAATTTTAGACCAGCCGGTAATCGACGGCAATAAGGCACCTGACACCTGAAGATGTCTTCATACCGGCTCCCACAACCGCAATTAATATATCTGTGTACAAATAGAGGAAAAAAAAAAGGTTTGATTATGAAAGCAGCTACACCACGATAGACAACAGGGATACTTTAATATTAAAGTAGGCTGGTAGAGCCCGTATGAAGACACTTTTACGAGGATTATTATTTGGGAATGTGTGAACTATCTTTCCGGCTCTTTTTCGCTCTGATGTGAGAAGTCAAATAAATTCTGTATCTACCCAACTTGTTTGTTTTCATTTAATAAATCCGCAAGATTTATTCCAATCCAATACCACGAACGACTGCCACTGGTATTACTTTGAATTTTAATTATTTTTATTCCCAAAAACTACCAAGAGTGGTAGTTTTGGAAATTATTTTATTTTATGTCCAAACGAATACCAAAACACTACATGATTATGATTACGGATAATCAATATTATATTATGCTGTGTTTTGGCTAATTTTATGACCGGCTGCTTGCCCCGCAACGTCAACCCTTCTTGGGAATGCTTTCGTTGCACGGGATGTAATGTGCTTGCCCCTAGAGCAAAATGGAACAAGCTTACATGCTGTCCCGACCCCACATAAAGTGGGATAAGGTGAGGAAGAAGAATCGATATAATATTTTGATTTACATAAGCAATTAAAACAAAACTTATATTTTCAATTCATTTAATTACTTACCTACAGTATGCTCAACGTTTACTTTTAGGGGACAGTCAAAATGAGTGTAAATATTGTCAAATGAGTGTAAATAATTTGTCGACCTTTTGCTTTTCTTCTGATGGTATAAGTACTACTTAGTACCTATGTGTTAATAATTTCTTCTGTTTTTGATGCTTACACTTGCGTTCAAGTGTAAGCATCCTCCTATTTCGTAGATCAATTCATAGTCCATCATGCGTCTTAAAATGACTAGCATTTCATGACTAAATTCCGTATTTGAATTGTATTTTTTTTAATAAGAATGCATCCAAAGTTTTATCCTCCTACTTGTTTTCTCTAGAGCTAATTATATGATTTTTTTACCATATTTACTTACGGGCTTTAAATAGTTTGTCTTGCTGATCGTTACATTATGTTGCTACATATGTAGGAACATGATATAAGTAGTTAGCACCTACATTACTAGGTACCTACGTACCGATGTGACGATTAGCGAGAAGAACTACTTATTTTTAAAGCCCGTAAATAAATAAGGTGTTCCTATTAGGTGACTGACATGTAAGTATCTTATATTGTTTCAGATTTAAACATTAATTTTTTAAACAAAAGCATTGCTCAGTTTATTTCTGTTGATGCTCACCAACTTAATGTTATGGCTATGTTTTAATGTGACAGACAATCCTCCGCATTCCAAGTTCCTGCACGTGGCGTTGAAACGACTCAATATCAATAAATTCCCGAAACAAATACAAGGCGCGCGCATCAACGCAAGAATTGTAAACTTTTAAATGATTCGGGATATCTCTAGCTTTGTGTTTGGCTGTTTTCGTGTAATTAGTGGGCGCTATTTCAGGCGCCGTAAAGCCGCACTTAATCAACTTCTTAGAGAGTGCGTTGTCGCGGCGCCGCTAAATAAACAATACATTGTCGTGACCGAAATAGCGCCATTACCGGCTGTTAGTAAACACGCCGCGCCACACCGCGCCACTCACACAAATAACAACGCATCCGCGGAATCGATGAATTCCTCGGTTCCTCCTAAACTGTGATCTAACAAAACAAACCGAAAATATCCGCGTCGCGACGCGATCGAATTTGTCGCGCATCTAATTTATGCTAATGGATATTTAATGACCACATAAATATTACAATTAGCTCTCGACAGCGGCAATCTGACGAGAAGTAAATGTTTCTAAATTGATATCGGTCGTTGGCCAGGCCCGTGCGTCCCGCGGGAATACTAAGCGGGTAATCAAACGGGCCCCGCCGCGGGTCCTGCTGCGGCCCTGTCGCCGCGCAGTCTGGCGTGGGCCCGCGACGCGGCATTGAGAGGTATCGAATGCTAATCGCGAAGGAAGTGCTTCCCCGAGGGACCGCAGTCCTGTCTGGTTGCCGCGCCCCGGAGACCTGCTGTGCTGCGGCTGAGGGCCCATTTAACGGTAATGAGTGAGTGGAACACATGTTCAGGGCCGTCTTAAACCTATTGAAGGCCTTGGGCACAAAGATAATGGGGGAATAACCTATCCTTGTCAAAGCACTATTTAAAAAAATATTGTATAACGTATGTTTAATAAAAATAAACAATATTAAGTATTTGGCTCATTTTGTATTTGATTTCATTTTATATGTTTTACTTAAATTGGTCGATTTCAGTGAAAATATAAGGTCTGCTCACGGAAAGCTAAAACTTATGCATAGGTATACCTTTTATTATAAATTATAATCAATCAATCATTAGCGTTTGGTTATTTTTTTGTAAGAAAGTACCTTTTTGGTAAAAAATATAGGTTACTACTATTCCGTGTTGTGTGGGTTATCGCATGATGATGTAGCAGTAACTGGGGACCCTTATCGATTGCGGGGCCCTGGGCATGAGCCCAGAGTGCCGTGTGAGGGTAAGAGAGGCCTGCACATGTTTAAAGGTTCTATTGCTAATCCGTAACTACTAGATACTAGTTGGCTAAATGAAAACACAGAACACACGCCAAGATTACACACACTTAAAACTCGTTTTTAAATTCGTCTCTGTTTCAGCTTGGGCAAAATGTTCTATAGACCTAGGTATGTCCGTCCGGTTGTTCCCGAATTCTGCAGTTTTGTGTGCAATCTTACATTGATTTTATATGTTGATTCAGTTTTTAGATCCTTTTCGAATCAATCTATATTGCTAAAATAAAATAAAAACCCTTATGCATAACATTTATCTACCTAGGTACTCTCATAAAGGTGAGGCGAGCGAAACGTCATTGACATTCTGGTAGATGGTCTAAAACTAGGTTTCGTAAAATATACTACTTTTCTAGGGACCACAATCGACTCTAAACTACAATGGAGTTCCCGCCCATATACCTAATTTAACTTTCCAATATGCTGTAGGAGGATTAGACAATAGACAGATGAAGCAACTGCTAGGCTTGCACTTACAGGTAAGTACCTACTTTAGTTATTTTCACCATTCATTCTCAATTAATATGGATCACTTCTGGATTCGATACGCCGTGTGGTTCCCGGCAGAGCAGAATAGGACCACTCCAAGTCTTACCGTGGATGTCGTAGAAGGCGACTTAGGAAACACAAGCTAAACAAAGCTTATCAACATCAAAGAGACCTCTCCAACACGTCTGGCCAGCGTGAAGAGTGTAGGCCAAATCCTCTGACTGCTCAGGCTATTATTTGGCTCTGGTAGTACAGAGAGGGTCATGCTCCTGCAGTGGAGACTAAAAAAGACGATCTACTATCTCTACTACTTCTGAGGGAAAGGCAGCCGACAGTCAAACTACTTATTGTTATTATTTTACAAAAGAGGACAATTCGTGCCATCTACGGCTTGGCCTAAGACAGTTGTTTTAAGACAAATGTTTTAACTCTAGCCTCATAGTTTATACTTGACAATAACATTTAGGTAAGTAAGGTAAAATATTTGTACTAATATACAGTAATGTTGCTCACTCGATCGTAAACATAAACGTGTTCCAAAAATAATGAATGTATATAAGTAATGATATTGTAAAATGAAAACAGATAAAAAAAAAAGAAAAGTAAAATAGAATGAAATATAATATAATCATTAATAATACCAAGCCCTTCAGGCGAGTAGGCGACCTATACTGTTGAAAAGAAAAGAGTTTCTTTCGGCATTTCTTCTCTGCAGTGGTCGGTTCCGAAATGGTAGTAGTCTCTAGCTTTTGAACAATAATTAGTAAATGCATAATACTTAATAAGATAATTTTTAAATGTGATTTGACGTGAAAAAGTTTGAATAAACGTTTTGAATCTTTAAATCTTAATTAATAGGTAGTAATATAAAAATCACATAAAATATTATTTGTTCCGCGGTAGTGGCTAAACCACAGAGCAAGAAATGTTTCGTCGCTCGCGCGCGAGCTATACCTACATTGAAATTCCTTGAACGGCTTGGTGCTTTACCTCTTATGTTCACGTCTAGGTAAGTAGGAGTTTAATTTTGCGTATTTTTTGTATGTTTTTTTTTTATTTGATCGAGTTTTTCTTTCAGGTTTCTTTATATTTTAATAACGTTTTGACATAATTGCGATAGATCCCATATTAGCCATCATTCATAGTTTAGCTTTTTAACCGACTTCAAAAAAAGGAGGAGGTTCTCAATTCTGCTGTATGTTTTTTTAGGGTTCCGTAGTAAACAAGGAACCCTTATAGTTTCGCCATGTCTGTCTGTCTGTCCGTCCGCGGTTTTACGCAGAGACTATAAGTACTAGAAAGCTGTAATTTGGTATGGGTATGTATATTAATCATGGCAAAAAAGTGGTAGAATAAAATCTAGAAAAAAAATTTTTTTTTGGGTAGCTCCCATACAAGTAAAGTGAGGGAGTAATTTTTTTTTCTCTATTTACCTATTATGTGGGGTATCGTTAAATAGGTCTTTCAAAAATATTGTGAGGTTGAGAACACCATTTTTTGATTAAGGGCTCCGTTTCCGAAATATTTGGTTTTAAAGTGCGAATTTTTGTTAGAGGTAAGTGTCCCCCCCCTCTATCTGCTAAACGGTTATATATAGATACGTGAAAAAAATTACAGCAGTAGCATATATACTGAAGTTGAAAGGAAAACTATCAGAGCTGAGTAGTAAGTACAAACTAAAAAGTTATAGGCAACCAACTTATAAACTGTAAAATATCATACTATTTTCATTGTTAGATGTTTTTGGTCGTTAAACTGTAAGGTGCGAGTGTGAATAGTGTGAACTCAAAGTTGTCATTCGCAACTACGGAACCCTACACTGCGCGTGGCCCGACACGCACTTGGCCGGTTTTTTTGTTTTTAAAGTTGCGTGAATCTGGTGACATGACATATTATAGTTTAACACGTTGAACGCCGAGGGGAAAAGGATGTTGTTCCGTTTAGGCCATGGGGGTCACCGGTGAGCCGAAGGGTGTTGTTCCATTCAGGCCGTGGTGGTCACCGGTGAGCCATCGGAGGCCTTCACTTCAAACGCGATTTACTGGCCGAAACGGAACGATACTATGCAAAAACGTTACTAAGGTGGGCCGCTTGGCCCTGTAGAATATAAGAATCGGCTTGGTTCTTGTGTACTGGTAAACACTTTGAAATTTTTTGCAATTTTTTGGCAACTTATTAGGGTTGTACTAAACTTCCATAGCAAAGGTATTTTTAATTATTAATTTGAATACTTAAACCATATATGCCCAGAACTATATTTTTATTTGGTTCCTTATTTGCCTCGTGATTCGAAAACGAATCAAAAATTACGTTTTCATGAGAGTTCATTATCTTTCGCGTTTCGTTCGGAAAGTGGTTTCTACTACCATCTATATCAAGGTTAAGGTATCTTCTTCTAGTAGTAATTGAATATGCCAACTAGACAAACGTTAAATTCTCATAATGAATCAGTGCAAGTTGTCACCTGTTTATGACGTGCAGAAAATCATGGCGACTTTCACAAAAAAGAAGAAATTATTCAAATTATCTCTTATTTAGAGAATTTGCGTAATCTATGATAAAGTTAAATAGTTTCTAAATATGTTTGTGTAATTATAGAAATTAAATGGTTGAATTTAAATACCTAAAAGCTGTATATAAAATCAGTGTTTCGAAAACGAATCATCGGGCACTTCCCATACATTTACTATGAGTAAAGAAAAAACAACATTTTTCTGTGTTTATTTATTTTTTAATTATATATTCATGAATCTAAAATACTGACAAACAAACAATTTAAGCCAAATTTAGGAGGATCATATTTAGGAACTAACTTTAGTAATGAAACGCTATAAAACATTTGGCATGTAAGTTGACTTGCAGCTTTTGGCATGAAATAACCTTGACGGTTACTTCATGCCAAAAACGTCCGATGTTGCGTTTCGACTAGCTAAGGCTGCAAGCGGAAGATCATCTTCTGACTCACTGTTTCCATAGCCTTTATTCCCATGAAGCATCAGCTCAGCAGGAGCCAGCAGTTGTCTACGTAAAAAATTTGTTTGTTTTGGGAACATTTGTTTTTTTTGTAGCGGGGCGCGGAGTGGGCCGCCGCGTGACCCCGTGGCCTGCGGGGAGGGATTTACAAAATTCCTTTCATTCGGGCCACGGGGATCACCGGTGTGCCTAGTTCAATATTTCCATATTTTACATAGTAATTTAAGAAAAAATGAAAGTATATTGCCAAATATCATATTTCTAATCATTTGGTACAATAAAACGATATTGTGAAAAATTACGAAAAACACTGTTTCTCTTTGGCCTGAATGGATTTTGTCAGTAGGCCCACCGGTGGGCCGTTGGGCGTTCAACGTGTTAAATAGAATATTTACTTCAAAGACGCGAGGTCTACAGTTCTCAGAGCGAACCCAAAAGATAAAAACAGGACCCTATTCAAGAGAATTCACTGTCCGTCCGTCCGTCTGTTTGTCACCAGCCAGTATTTTCACAGACGATGTAAGGTAAAGGTATTGGAGCCAAATGAGGCCTAAAATGTAATAAAGCCTGCCTGAAAAATAATGGACTTGCAACAATGTAAACGTCTTGGTTTATAAAAGGGACATACAAAATGATAATGAAAAGCTGACACCACTACCACTACCTATATATTAATTATATATTTATTAAAAAAGGATTAAAAAATTGCGGTTAATAAGGCCTATGTGCAACGCGCAATAAAATCTTTCCATTGACAGAACCCGATTTTGTTGAAAATATTGTTCAAACATAAATAATAATACCTAATTTAATTAAACAACGATGAAAGCTTTCAGTTTAAATACAATTATAGTAAATAATTTCTAATGATTTGACACTTTTTCGAAAACACGAAAATGGATAGGGCTTTAATTAAGTACCCGGGCCTTACAAGACTGCCTTGTACGTGATTTTTGTTTAATTTGTAGTAAAAATTATGACGCATGAACTCGTGTATTTTATTTATAAGCATGTTTTAATTTACAGGAAGCATTACAAACTGATCTAAAAATATTGCTTTTTTCAAGCAATAACGATATACTTAAAGAGGTTCGAAATTAAGTAGGCCTTATTTGTATCCAGTACCATATTTCTGTTTTAACAACTGAGTTTAGCAACAAATACTTAAAATATAAAAAAACTATGGGGGCTCCCATATAATAAATAAACGTGATTTTTTTGCCGTTTTTTGCTCGATAGTTGTATTGGTAATAGTGGAACCCTCAGGTTAGAGTCCGACTTGCACTTGGCCGATTATTTATTACCTATAAGTATATCTATACTTGGTATCTACAAGCGTTTATTTTACCTAATAGTTTAAGTAGTTTCAACTGGTGCCTGTAAGTACCTCGTACCTAAATCGGATTTCATACAATATGGCAACGGCCTGCTTGTCTATGTAATGTTGGAGAACTCCCAAAAAATAATGTTGTTTTTTATTTATTTTGTGAAGCGCAAGATGCGCTTAATATGGGTGATTGTGTAGGTACCTATATAGGTAGATAGGATGTTTTTCAAAAGTAACGAGGGGAGATACCTAGTTAAGATGTTGAGCGACAAAGCGGAGAGCAGCTGGATGTCCTCAGGTAACCTATAATGTTTGGCGGCCCGGCGGCACCGGGGGAATGCGCCGCGCGTGTGAATGCGAAAAAAGGAGAAATTGCTCAAAGCTGTGTCGCGGAATGCGCGCGCGCGTGGGAACGCTCCGGCTCCCGGCGGCTGTGCGCATCCCAAGGGACCCGTCGCTGTAATGACAACGAGGAGTGATCTCATTAGTGTAATTGGACAAAGGTAATTATGTCAGAGATAATGAAGCTACCGGAACTAGCGGGATGATTTACGCGCGGGGCGGGGCGCGGGGCGGCGCACGTGTGGGTCTGTAGTGACGCCGCGCGTTTTTGTCGCGACGCGAGTGTCGCGTTTCACTCGCGCCGCCGCTGCTTCACGAGCGGAACGCCTAATGACGCCTAATGAGTTTCATTGAGCAAACGTCGTTAGCTATTAGTTCGCATCTCATAAACTTATATTCCAAGTCCCATGCAAGGTTCAGCCAGCCGTGTCTGTTTTATGCCAAGAAATATTAGGTAAGTAACAAATAACTTTTGTGATCTTAGATGCGTTTTAGCGATTGCTAAATGATTCTATTTATTTTAATTTCGTTAGATATTTATATGCACGGTAGTTACAGCTACTGTATGTTGTACGGGGATGCTAATACATCTAACTCTGTGTCTCTGAGCTATGGACAGTTCCAATTGATTGGTTAAACAGTCACACAGGCAGGCTTCTACGGGGCATGTTCTGTCTGGATGTGCGCGCTTGTTACCGGCGGGCGCGGCGCGCTGTCTGTGTGTCTGCGCCGCACATGTGCGTGCGCACCGACGCACCGCGCTCGTTAGCGCGACTTGCGGCTGCCTGTCGCTGCACAGCCGCCGGTGACGCCCGAACCGATCGATCAATCCAGCACAAAGCGCCCGACAGCGACATGCAAACTTTATAAAAAACACTGAAAAATGTGTTTTTATTTTTTAGAACAAAATGCTACGTGCAATTATTATTGAAGATTATACCCATTCAATATGCAGCTGAGGAGCACAATTAAAAAGCATAACTAATGCCTACTTTCCCATTTTTGTGAAGTAGATATCTACACGATTAGTATTTTACAACGCAACGAGCAGAGTAACCGAATATTGGTAGAGTGCGCGGCAGAGTAGAGTGGGCGCAGTGGTGAGGGAAGCAGAGTGGTAGAGCACCTTGCCATGTTCACGTTTCTAGTCACTTTATTTTACCGATTTCTGGTACTTCCGATCTGGTTTTTATTGCTGTAGTGAGGAGCATAGTTTGTACTCTACCGTCTACCTTATACCTACCACTTCTCTACGCGTGTATCGGAGAATTCTCAATGAGCGTCTGAGACGTGTTGCCAATGTCATCTAGTTGCGATCACTCGATACTAACTTATTGCTCTATGCAATTAGGCGTATCCATCTGATAGATATGAATGGCGGAACACTGCCTAAAGCCTCACGCGTAGAGTTGGTGGTAGGGACACTAGCCTACTAACTCTACCGATTCCGGTTGGTTCGCAGTTTGTTCGTTTCACTTTTGGCAAAATAGATGTCTACACGTTAATTTGTACCTATTTGTGAGTAGAACGCTGCAGACGACAGCTGTACTCGTTTTTCAGTCTACTGAGCGTATACATGGGTGAGTGAACATATATTTGTAAAGTGCGGGGGTGGGGGAAGGCAATTGATAGAGTAGTCAAATTCTAGACTGTTCTCTACCAATACCTTCTTAATATTGGTTAGTAAATATATGTAGTTAGTAGCATAGTTAGAACTCTACCATCTACTCTATCGTCTTCAACTCGGCCAATAAACGTAGCCTACTTTCCGCGTGTACCGGAAGCTCAAAGGAAAATCCTCCATAGAAATAATGACTCAGCTAATGAAGATTACCTACTTCGTATAGAGGAGGAAGATCTACATCTTCCTGCTCCTCTCCTACAGCCACGACCACGTATACTACTACTAGTATACGTGGTCGTGGCTACTGATTGGTCAATTAGGGTAACAAACGAAATGGTATCAAATGCAAAAAAATACTAAAAATACAATCACATGGTGCGCATTAGACATTGCGCACCTCGCCTCATTCATCAGACTAAACGTGACCAATTGGTTGTAACAGCTGTCAGTTGTAGTCGTATTGATGACATTCTGAAAGTCACATAACGGTATCAATTAAAATAGTGCCAGCTTCGGAGCGCGCGGGGGAAGGGGCGGTGTGGTGCAGTCTCCCTGGGATCCGACCGAGCTCGAGAATGAAAAGAGTACAGAAAACAACCACAGTGGGCGTTGGCCGTGCTTAGAACTAGACACTGCTATCAGGCAAACGTTCAGTGATTACTGATGTAAGATATGAGCTACCAAAATTGGTTGGCAAAGGACCATATTGCCATGCCACTAGAGAAGCAAACCTACTACTTCTAGCATCCAGAGATATAAACTTCTGAGGGTTTTTCTTGGTTTTAAGCACAAGTTGTACAAATCTGATTATAGGAACTTACCTATATCGACGCTTTTATGCTGAGAGCATGATCTAATTAAGCACCTTTCTTTTCAAATGTTGTAATAATTATTACTCGTTTTTAAGGGTTCCGTACAAAAATTGAAAAACGGAACCCTTATAGGATCACTCGTGCGTCTGTCTGTCCGTCCGTCCGTCTGTCACAGCCGATTTTCTCCGAATCTACTGAACCAAATTAGATGAAATTTGGTAAGATGGTGTAATCCTATGACTATGACCCAAACACGGATGTGCAAAGTAAATAAAGATTTTTTTGAAATAAGGGGGGTCATTTTCAGGGGCACAATTACAAAATTAAAAAAAAAAAGTTATGCAAACCTTACTGTGTTATATATCAAACGAAAGGGCTCATTATGAGGATCTCAAAAATATTTTGTTTTGTTCGGGTAAAATCAATACTTTTGATTTTATTCACGAAAGAAGGCAAAAATTGACCATTCCCCCTCCTGATCTCCGAAACTACTAGGCCGAAAATTTTGAAAAAATTACAAAATGTAGTTCATTCCTTGAAGATTACAGGAAAAATAATAAGAATTCTATCACTTGAAAATAAAGTGGTAAACTCACTAATATAATAAGTTCATCTAGGGAAATAGTTCACTAAAACACCACTGGATAGGCGCTAGTCAATTGAATAAAACATTTTTGCACATTGTGTGTGTGTACACGAAGCATATTTTACGTAACCCTCATTGCGAGTTTGACTCACACTTGGCCGGTTTTTTTTTGTTTTCGTTGCGCCTTCCTTTCTGCTGCTTGACTAGAGCGCAGGTTATGTGACCGTCCTGTTGAAATTCCAAAATCACCGAGGCCTTGCTTCAAGAGAAGTGCTAGTCAATAGCTCCAGATAAGAATGGTGATTCCTGATATCATTGTGACCTGCCAGTAGTTGCAGTACTCAGGTATGGCAGGTTGTTATCCTGACCAGCCACCTGATTCGGCCGATTGGTTGCAGTTGAGACTGTGAAGTGGCGAGTGAGCGACGGCATATCTGTGCCGTCGTTGGTTTGCTCCGAGCCTGTGCTGCGCTATCGGGCCGCTATCTTGGTAATTGTCACCGATAATATAGTAACGCGATGCGATCTCGGCGCGGGCCGCGGGCGGAATTAACACGTCGCGCGGAGGCTGGAGCCGGACAAGGCGACGCTATCGCAGCATCGCCTTTGTTCGCCAGTTGTTTTGTTCGCCGGCTCCCGCGGGACAGCCAGGAGCGGCAAGTAATTGCGTCAGCTCGGAAAGGAAAACATTTTTTAATTAATAAAAGTAAGAACTACTTACACTTAGCTTTTGTTGGGTTCTTTTCATTTTTTTAAGATAATATACGCGAACCTGTCTCAAGTTCATAGGTTATTGCCGAAGCTTATAAGAAGAATAAAAAAGGTATTCCACCAAACTACAGAGATGTTGATGTACTTATTCTCTTTTGGACCGATCTGATTTTGATATGGTATTATTATGGGATAGAAAATATACCCATGCAACCGAAGTGAGAACCCCCTCCTTTACAAGTCATATACGAACCAGATCATCAAAGTCAATTCGTCTAGAAATTAAGCTAGGTAGGATTGAATTTGTGAGCCATCCATCCAACCTCTGGTACACGCGTACAGTAAACGGTACACTTTACAGTACAAAGGATGTTATCGTATACCGGTGTGTAATAATAATAATATTGGTTGAGTACTAGGAATTGGTAGAGTGACTAGCAGCGTAGACAAGCTACTCTACCACTTGCCTGCCCCCACCACTGAGTCCACTCTACTCTACAATGCACTCTTCTAATATTTGGTTACTCTACCCACGTAGGTATACGTATAGGTATTACAGTAAAGTTCAAGTGCTAGCTAGTAACAGCCCTAGCAATACTAAAAATCAAATTTACTTTTTACAAATTTAATTTACTTTACACAAAATGGTAGAGTTACCTGAATAGTAAGCTCCGGTACCGGAGGCTTCAGTGAGGCGGGCGACCCCTCCGCCAGGCAGTCCCCCCTCACTCATCCCCCTAAGGGTGAGGCCCACCTCTCTTCATTTGGCGAATAAATTCGTCTCGCTTGGCAGCCTCCATTACAACCTTATTGAGCGACTCACCGCGCACCGCCGACACCGCCATCACTCGCTTTACTTTCCTAAGTTGACAACATTGCCTACTATCTATTTATTTATTTATTTTGAACCTACCAAGTCATGGTTATTTATGTAGTGTTTATATGTAGTACCTACCTAAAATCCGAAACTAGTCGAAAGAAAAAGTACTTATCTATCTGTGATTCAAATATTGAGTGATGTCTGACCGTAGTTTAGAAAAAGTATTGTGCGTCTTCAAATTTCGGTGTCTAATTAACAGACAGAATAAAGGAAAAGGGAAGAAGAGTATTTAAGAAATTAAAAACATAGATGGTTATCAAACCGGTAGAGAAGTACAGCAAAACACAAAGTACCTGATGTTACGTGAAGGTTTCAGGGTTCAGCGTAGAATGATTGATGATTTTGGATGTGCTATAGATTTAAATACGTATAGTACTCGTAACCTACTAGACTGGAGGTATAGGTAGTAAAATTTATTACCAACGAGGTAGAATAGAAAATAGTTTCAGTTCAACAGAAGCTGCTAAAAACAGCGGCAATTGGTTCAGAATGTATCCGAGGCATTCCGGCGATTAGTGCTAATCCCCGCTGCAGAGTTCAAAGTGGAGAGAGCAGCGGCTAAGCCGCATCGATAGCGGCTCAGCGCACGGCAGCTGTTCGCTGAGTAAACACGGCGAGCACGGCCGACACCGAGGTGACGAGGACTTAATCCCGCGACGACAGCGCGTAATCTTCCAGATTAGCCCAACATCACCTCTCGGTCGTTAGCCGCCCTTTTTGTAAGTACATAATTGTCGTAATAACTTGTAATAGCGAGTCAGCTAGATCACTGACGAGCCACTACAGATTAAAAAATAGTTACTACATACCAATCAGTAGCATCATAGTATTATTAAGAAGTAATACCTTCTTAAAAGAAAGAGTAAACATATCACATGCAATGCAACATATAAATTGTAATTTTCTAATCAGTACCGATGTGTAAACCCATCCCGAATTTAATTTTGAATGAGACGGTCCTTTCCTTAGTGTTGGTGACTGTGGTAGTCTGGTAGAAATTGCTTTTAGCAATAAGACCGCCCATTGTACATAGTCTTAGTAATGATTTTGTAAATTTGTATTTTTTGGTGTACAATAAAGTATTACTTACTTACTTACTGTACTGTGTAGCACAAATAGGTAAAGCCGGTAAACGGTAGTTAGTTACAAGTGAAGCTAATAAAATCGTGTTGAAGAAGGCTTGAAGACGTTGACGTTTAATTTTTATAATGTACTTACCTGTGTAGAGAGGACTTGATGGTTTTTAAAAATGTTCTTATAGGCTTGTAGAGTGCAGCTTTTCCACAAGAATTTGATTGGGTAACCAATATGGTAAACGTGGCCTTGTGGTAACGTGATGATATGCATAATCAAACATAAGACAGGTATAGTTATGTGAATGTGATTTAAACATCTTCCTGTAAGCGACGGTGAACCAATAAGAAGTATCTTATAATAGTAAGGTAAAAAAGACAACACTTTTAATGTATGACAGATTCGTACATCATAGGTATAACAAGATGGATTATTAAAGACGGTTCTCCTGTCTTTTCGTCCACCTCTCCCAACATTCGCCTACAGGACATTATCCTAGAGCTTTCACAGACCCTGAGCTCTATCTATTCCGCAAGGGAAAAGGACAGGATAGTATGTATGTATGTATGTATGTATGTTGGACTGGGTACCTACCTATGTAAAGGTTGGTGATATGGCATCTTAGCCCTGGTTCCAGCCAGCACTTCTGGCACTCATAGCGACGTCCGCGGCAATGAACGGCACTGTAGTTGCGGTGATTTACGCGGGCTTAGACGCGCTAAAAATACGCGACATTTACCTTTGTTCGCTGCGCGCCCTAAATCCCGCTCGCCTACAAATAACGCTCAATAAATCCCCGCAAAGAATGTCACTTTTGTTCGCCGCCGCTGCCCGCGCCCCGCGCCCCTCGTTTCCAGAGAACCATTTCCATTCCCGCGTGATCACTGCACCCGCGCCCATTCTTCACGTCGGTTCACGTCGCCGTGGCAACAGCGGCACACCGTCTATTTTGTCAATGTATCCAAAACAAACATTGAGCTTTTACAATTTTTCCTCTTGATCGGGTAATCGGTTCGAAAATTCTCAGAATGTTTTCTGAACTCCAACATAACTATGATAAAAAAAACAGTTTTCGGTAGGTAGGTACTCCGACACAATATTAACTGATACTGTAAGATGCACTACAAGAAATTACAATAAACATTTATCAACTCTTCTATATTGCCAAAAGCTATTATTGCAGCTTCTTTATACCTGATATCTGTAAACCTAATCGAAATGGTCAATAATATCAAACAAATACTGTTAGGTAGTAACTGAGTATTTTTTCTGCTTATTATTTATTTTTAAAGTTTAGCTGTAAAATTGCAACTGAGAGATATACGAAGGAGTACGTCGATGATTCGCCTGTCTTACTTACCTATGTCATTTTCAGAATACAACAAATAGGATCTTAGAGATTGCCGGTGTCCTGTGGAGTAGTGCAAAGCAGAGCGGCGGGCGTGCCGGCCATGCATCTCCTGCGCCGCGTCTGACATGTTTACTGCCGAAATTGTCGCGTCCTTTTTGCATCGCAGGCGCGACCAAATAAATGCAAACAGAGGAAATATCACAAAAAGCCGTCGGCCTCGCCGTCCAGTCCTGGTCAGCTTAGCACACGCTAAATAATTGCAGGTAAAGCCCCACAGCACCACGAGTACAACAAAGGAAGGAACAGAGGTGCAAGCAGTTGGCATGGTTCAAAAGGCTAATTTCTAACTGACTTTAAATAAAATACCCCTAGTTCCAATACAGACACAGGAACACGGTCAGATGACAGCGAGACAAATTATCATCAATTTGAACGGTAAAAATTATGGCATATCTTACAATATAAAATAGAGGGTAAACCCCTATTTTACCCTTTTTACCACCCCAAAGAATGAGAAAAAAAAATCATTTCGTAAAACTTTGTTTTGATCCACACAATATTTTTATATGCTAGTTAGTTATTAGTAAACTGTAAAGTTAGAATTTCTAACTTCACAGTTTACTAAGTTTCATAAACACTTTCAACCCCTTAGGGTATGAATTTCTTCGATAAATCCCTTCTTAGTGCATACTTACGTCATTAAAAGAATGTTTGTGTAAAATTTCATGCTTCTAAACCCAGCGGCAGTCAGCCAGTCAGTTTCTTCTTTTATAGGTATCATTATACATTTAGAAAATTCCTTTTATTCATAAACGTTCAGATTACTCAGTCCATTCAATTTCATCAATAACGGTTCAGTACCTCTGGTTTGGTTTGAAAGAAAGATTTCAGTAGTCTTTATAAGCCATCATCTAATCATGACAATTGTTGAACTGACCAGGATACAATAAGATATAATAGTTAATCGCGGCCAGATTTATCGACGCTAATAAAATTGCCCCATAAACAACCAGAGCGTGATTTTTATTCGTCCGGGCGAGCGACCGCAGCCGGCGACGTCGTAAAACTATTTCATTAACATTTAATTACACCGCGAGAACATTGTAATGCGCTCATTAGGTGTCAGGTGCCTAAAGCGACGAATAGCTGACCGTCACTGGCCTCTTACTAGCATTATTTTTGTGCTAAATTACTGACAGGCTACTACGAATGTGTTGCGAGGAGGCGATAGGACAAAGTTATATTGGTAAAAATTGAAGTGGTCTTTTAGAGATTTTAGCTCTTTTTTCCTGTGTGAAACTAACTAGTATTATGTTGAGCTACTGATAGCTCAACATAATACTAGTTAGTTTCGTATTGTTAAAGTTTAATAAGCTTTTGTTACTTGTCGCTAGGTATTAGGTTTATTTGTGTATCGAATCTTGCAAACTTATAAAAGTCGATGACAGTACAATTTTATGTTGTAATGGAGCTGATGATGTATGAATTAATTGGTAAGTGTTCTAAGAAACTCATATTAAATGATTGACAGATTAAAATCTAACGATGAAGAATCCTTAATACTAAAATTGATGGGTGTAGTATGATGTTTTAAATTTTTGTCCAATTATATAGGTAATTTATTATTTATTTGTTTTACAATGAAATTTGCTTATAATGAATGCCACATTTCTCCTTCTTAAGAGGGTCCTGGAATCCCATAAAGTTTCTGTAGTGAATACATAGTCCTAACATGTGTGCTGTGAGCGTGAGCGGGCGGCGCGCGATAAATCTCGCGGCGCATAAATCCGGCGGCCTCGCCTCCACGGCCGCATTACTCGATGTTCAGCGCCGCGCCACGATACGCCACTACGTTTCTGAACGAAGAAAGTTTCTGAACTTAGTCAACTAAACAATCCAAACTTACAGTATCAACTCCACTCTTATCTTCCTAGTTATCGCGACGTCACCCAATAAGTCCGGCCGCCTCATCTCCTACGCCAAATCAAATTAACGATTTTTTTAATAACTTTACCGTTCTTACTATTCCAGTTTACAATATAAACCTTTTTATATACGACTCGAAGGAAGAATTACCCCTGACAATCTCATCGAGGTAGAAATGCAGACTGCATATTTGCACAGAATCTATTTAGCTGATTCTTCTGCTTCTATAGTTGAAGGCCCCTGCATAAAAACTGATGCAGACTTGAAATTTTCCTCAATTCTCCCATATGTGCAGTGGCTTTTGGCGTAAGGTGATGGATAAATTAGGATCGTGTTGTTAAAACCTCGAACTCAAAGCAGGTGGATTCTTTTCTGCTGATGTTAAGAGTTGAAAGCCCATGAATTGTTTTTGCGAGTGTACCTATTTGGCATTCCCCTGATGATTTCTAGTATTTTTCATTGACTACTCGTCTTCCCGACGGGATCGCAACATATCTTGTCACAGTCGCAACAATACTCGCATTGAACGTTATTCATCCACATAATAAAACCGTCACGAGACCGAAAATAGTCCATCTGCATTCTAGATCACTAATGGCTTTATCCTGAAATAAAACAGGAGGTACTTTAATAATAACATCAAAGAGGCATACTTTTGTTTTGATATATCGCCGAGTTCAGATCTTCTTTTTGTAGCGTTACATTTCAGGAGAGGTGCGTTGTGTTGGTGCTGATGATCCTAGTCATGGGACTTACAGTATGAGAAATAAATAAATAAATATATACGGACAAATCACAAAGATTGAGCTAGCCCCAAGGTAAGTTCAAGACTTGTGTTATGGGATACTAACTCAACGATACTATATTTTATAATAGATACATATATAGATAAACATCCAAGACCCAGTTCAATCTGAAAAAGATCATTTTCCATCTTGACCTGACCGGGGATCGAACCCGGGACCATCCGTGTCGCAGGCAGGCGTGTTGACCGCTGCGTCACGGAGCTCGTCAAAGGAAAGAACCTATACTTGATTTGCATTACATATTTATGTAACGAAATGTTTTTGAAGTATTCTGTTCCATGAAAACCTATTACTGAGTTTCATAAAACCTTTAAATTAAAAAAAGCACTTCTCCTCCTGAGAAAAAGAAAAAAATATGACACCATTAATTTTTGGAAAATTTCTAGAAGCAAAAAGAATTCTCCTTGTATAAAAGCTATACGATACGATCATACATAATACAGTCCTACTTAGGTAGGTGTGCATGGTCGACTGACCGTGTCACCTATACGAAATAATGATGATTACTTAGGTACTTTCTTAGATATAAAAATGATTCCTGACAACATAATATGATCAGCAGTCCTTCTTTTGGACAGTCGTGTAATGACTGCAAAATACTTTGTGAATTTTATGGAGGTGGATATAATCCAGATGAAATACCACTTGAAAATAGATAATTTAAAAAAAACTAAGTTAATGCTTAGCCTGCTTGTGATATTTGCTTTTGCGTGGCTCATGCACTCTTTGGCGTCACGTGATGGATGGTGATTCCACGAGCACTTTGAACGCCACTTAATGCATCTCAGCTCGCTTTATTAATGGCCACGTCGCGACAAAAAGCCAACGATGCCAAACAGACCGTACATTTTCCGGAGATTAAATTATAAGTTAAATATGCTTTGTTCGGTGGCGAGGGGAGGAAGAGTTACGACGATGAATGATGTCGTTATAACATGTCACACAACGTGAGTAGCGCGCGCCGCAGCCGGCGGCGGTGGGGAAGCGCCGTTTGTCATCAGTATTATCGACTTCAACCATTGTCTTCTCGCCGGTAAGATGAAATTAATGAGATGTAATGAATCAGTGAATTTTGGTAGATGAAATATCAAAGTTCACATAGATATAATTCAGGTTCATTCTGATATTCCATCCAAGGAGGCTAAAATTCTCTGCTTCACTAATTAAGGATTGTTTGAAGCAAGAAACATTGACGTGTAAATTCTTTAATTTGTAAACCCTTCACCCGTCTCAGTAACTTAGGAAGGGACGGGAGGAAATGTAATCAGAGAGCCCTTGAGTAATGTGCACGTGCAATCCCAAATTAAATTAGTTTAGAAGGACTTCAAATCCTTTGTAAAATGAAATGTTATGGAAAATTTAAAAAAAAACCTAACTAATTTATTAGAATGAAGATTTTATAACTTGCTTAGTACCAACGGAGGGTATTTTTAACCGACTTCAAAAAAGAAGGAGGTTCTCAATTCGTCTGTATGTTTTTTTTATGTTTGTTACGCGATTACTCAGTCAATTATGGATCGATTTTAGTGATTCTTTTTTTGTTCGATAGGTAAAGCTCCAGGAATGGTTCCATAAAATTTTTGTCGCAATGTATTGAGCACTTTTTGAAAAAATAAACACAAACCCAAAAAAATTGTAAGAGTATGCCGTTCGGTTTAAACTTATTTGTAGTCTATTCTTATGCGAATCAAGACGATGATGATGAGAACGTTACTCCTCTGTTTTGACTGAACTTCAAAGATGGTCCTATAATATTTTTATCGAAATGTATCCTGTGGTTTTAGATAAAATCAACAAAGACCAAAAAAGTTGTACATGTATGCCGTTTGGCAAGTTTTATGACGTTGTTCCTCTATTTTGATTGAACTACCACACCAAATAAAACCTAGGCAAGTTGATGACGACGTTGTTCCTCTATTTTGATTGAACTACCACACCAAATAAAACCTAGGCAAGTTGATGACGACGTTGTTCCTCTATTTTGATTGAACTACCACACCAAATAAAACCTAGGCAAGTTGATGACGACGTTGTTCCTCTATTTTGATTGAACTACCACACCAAATAAAACCCAGGCAAGTTGATGACGACGTTGTTCCTCTATTTTGATTGAACTACCACACCCACTAAAACCTAATTTCAACTTCCAGTTTGTACATTTACGTATAGGGTTGAAGTTGGTTTTACTTTTTTTGGTTAAAAATAATTATATGAGTGAGAGATGCTTTTTGTGCGATAAGACCTAGCTTACTAACAAATTTTATCTAGTTTTCATGTCAACGGAAAGTTGGAACAGTAAAGACAAGACAAAGATATTTATTCAAACATTTGTGAAAACTTACAAACAAACAGTATTGATACTGTGAAAAAAGTACAAATTTACAATAGACATAAATTGCTAGCTCCACCGAACAAGGTTTTTGATAGTTAGGCTCTGCCTAGTATGGATACGCAAGAAATTGTGTTACGGATTACATAATAATAATGTTAACATGTGTTTTAAAAACAGCTGTATTAAATTTTTTTGGGAAATAAATATATTTTCATTTTTTACGGTCAAAATACGCTGCAAAATAGAGGATACTCGGATAAGAGGAATATTGGGTAGGTATAATGGGATGTCTATTGCACCATATTCAGTAGGAAGTAATTGTATAGCAGCATTTAGTACTGCTATGCAATCTACTGCTGAACAAAAACTTTTAACTTGCTT
Source organism: Rhodophaea formosa (assembly GCA_963082605.1). Classification (NCBI taxonomy): domain Eukaryota; kingdom Metazoa; phylum Arthropoda; class Insecta; order Lepidoptera; family Pyralidae; genus Rhodophaea; species Rhodophaea formosa. Next base: position 199,923 of record OY720208.1, read on the forward strand.
TAAAAGTGCTTTTAGGGTAAAATGACTGAGTATCTAAGTTGCAAAGCGACTTCACCTTGGATAATGCTTAGATAATATGCTTTTAGGTATATGTCCGGCTGTCCGTCCATCTGTCCCGCTGTTCTCTACGAAAGTTCTTTTTGATTCAATTGTCGTGTTGTGATTGGAGTTATCAGAAAAGAATTGACACAAACCTACCTTAAGGACCTAAGCGCCATGGAATCCAAGATAGCGCGACATTGTGAAGTTTTTTACAATGAAAGTATTTTTATTTTTTATATATTTTAATAGACTAGGTATAATACCTAGTTATTTTATGTTGTTTCACTACGATACTAAGTATCGATAGGCATGCAAATCGACTTATAATGGCGTCGCGCTTAGTGCGAATAAGCATAACCCACATGACAGTGCCTTCCTACTACAGGTAGGTAGGTAACTAAGTATCGATTTAACAGAAACCTAAATCAAATAACAATACTCATACATAAGGTAATTTATATACCTAGTGTATCTAGTACTGAAAATTGATTTTTTTTTCTCTACCTAGTAAGTAACTAAAACTAAGTAGTAGGTAAGTACCTATAAGTGGAGTTTGTGAAAAGTAAACTGAGATGCTTCGGTAAAATTAATCTTAATTAAATGCTACAATTAGGTAAGTAATAATTTAGTAGAGATATTTATGTAGGTAAGTAGATAAAACAAAGACAAACATGAACAATCTGGTATTTCATATGGAAATATGAACAGCTGATTGGTGAATTTAAATGGAAAGTATTTTTTTTTTCATTTTTCACCCTTTTTTTCGTGCGGGTCTATATTCTATTAGGTACCTACCTAAGTATTTTAACTCCGACATTGAAATACCTATAGTCAAATTGTTCAGAATTAGTCTGTACCTACGTAGAATTATAATTTACGAAGTCCGGCTAAAGGTAGAAACAGTTCTATTCCGAGCAGCGCGGCGACATAATCGCGGGATCTTATCTCTAGTCGCGTCATAACTCATCGCCGAGCGATAGCGCGGCGTCGCGGCGCGGCGTCGTCGTGTGTCGCGCGACGTCGCCTGTCGCAATTAACCCGTTGTGCGTCGCGATGATGAACGGCGTGTCGCGTATGTTTTTACTTTACTTTACTTTATTCATTTATTTATTCATTTATTCATTTCATCTTACAAGCTAACAGTTTTTACATCCAAAATGCTTATAAGATTAGTCAATAGATACAAATCAGAAAGAAAATAACACACAATTGTCAAATGAATAAGAGAGTCAATTCAAGATTATTAGTAATACAATAACACCAACTTAATACTTGTGATATGTCAGCAGTTTATAAAATGGGTTATAAGTACAATATCAAATTTCAATGTCAAATTAGTCGATTAAATTACACGTCGATTAAAATTATGCTAATTGCATTTAGAGAATGTCCTAATTTATCGGCAAATAGGTCAAGTTCATTGTGCTCGGCAAGAATGTCCCCGATAGTACGAAGTGCACGGTTCGTGGGCGCGTGTCGGCCGCGCTCGGTGCGCGCGTAGGGCGGCTCCAGCAGTCGCGGGCGGCGGCGCGGCGCTACCTGGCCCTCCTCGTCCGTAGGTATGTTCCGAGGAACCAAAATACGGACACGTTCTAATATGTCCGGACTGTCAATCTTATTATGGATTATACATAAATAATGTGTGACTTCACCCATAGCTCTTCTAAATCTTAAAGTTTCCATACCAACCATGCCCAGGACAAATGAGGAAGGGTATAGATATGGATAGTATCCGTACAGTTTCTTATATATCCATCGAGCAAATTTACGTTGAATTTTTTCAATCATTACAGCATATTTTTCTTCGTAGGGATTCCAGATAACAGCGCCATACTCTAGTTTACTACGCACGTATGCGTTGTATAACACTTTGGCAGCCATTATATTTTCGAATTGTGATGCTGTCCTCATTACAAATCCTAAAATTTTATGGGCTGACTTGCAAAGTCTAGTTATATGCGTATGGAAGTCTAGTTTACAGTCTAGTATTAAACCTAAATCTTTAACGTCATAAACTCTATCCAATGGAGCGTCCGATAAATAATAATTGATGATCATGGGCTGCGATTTTCGTGAAAAAGTTATTATTTTACACTTTAGATTATTAAGTGGAAGGTGGTTGACCTGACTCCACAGTAATACCGCATCAATGTCTCTTTGTAAGGCTACCGCATCTGTCTCATTTTCAATTCCCAAACTTAGCTTTAGGTCGTCCGCAAATAGGAGACACTCAGAGTTTAAAATTACTTCCGGTAAATCGTTGATAAATATGACGAATAGTAATGGGCCTAACGTACTACCCTGACTTACTCCTGATCTCGTAAAGTAGTCATCAGAATCATATCCGCTCAACCGTACATATTGACGACGATTATTTAGGTAACAAGAGAAAAAACTTAGAAGCGCCTGCGTAAATCCAATAACGGCAAATTTTTCCAAAAGTCTGTCATTGTCTACCATATCGAAAGCTTTTTTGTAGTCGAAGTAGGCCACGTCGACCTGCTTACGACTATCCATCTGCGAGCAGACATAGTCCACATGCGCGACCAAGTTAGTGGTGGCAGACCGAGCGCGGCGAAACCCATGCTGACTGTTATGTAGTTTGTGACCAATTTGGCTATAAATGTGATCACTTAGAATTGCCTCAAAGACCTTAGCAAATACGGATGGCACGGCTATGGGTCTAAAAGATGAAACATCGCTGCCTCCCTCACCCTTTGGAATGGGAGTGACTCTCGATAACTTCCAGCTATCGGGATATCTTGATTGCGATAATGAAAGATTGAAAAGATACAGTAGAGGCATCTTAAGAACCGATATACAGTCCTTTACCAGAAATGCAGGAATGCCATCATGTCCACTAGATGATCGCGGCTTGAGGCGTCTCACCGCCCTAACCAAATCGTTCTCATCGACTGCCACGATCGAAACTGAGGTTGCATCTCGGAGATTATGTGCGGCTTTAGCAGCTATATCCGGGTTCAACACAGGTCTATTAGCATGAAATACAGATGCGAAGTATTTAGCAAAGGCGTCAGCTGCTGCTTGACCCTTCACTTCAGTATTTTCATACATGTACGAATCTATATTCTTTCTATCTTTTTTCTTTTCTTTCACATATTTCCAGAATTGCGCCGGGTCGTCTATGATATTTTTTTGTAGCTCATACATATGTTTCCGATATTCAGAATTGATCATTTTTTTTACTCTGTCTCTGTAATACACAAACATAGCCTTGTTGAATTCTTTGCCCTCTTTTTTGAATCTCTTATGATGAAAGTGTTTGTTTTGTATATTTTTGATTATTTCTGAGTTATACCATTTCGGATATACATATCTTCGTCTATGCCCTATTTGATTATTTAATGGCACAAACAGGTTTATTATTTCATACAGTTTGTCGTAGAATAACTGAACAGCACTGTTAGTATCGCTAATTTTAATCAAATCTGACCAGTCAGTTTCAAGCAATGCGTTATACAGACCCTGGAAATCCGCCTTGCGCCAATTCCAATTCGGGCTGGTATCTGAGCGTGGTATCGCTTGCTGTGTGAATGATACTTGTGATGATTTTCCAGTGCATGGAAGGGTTAAACTTATATCGAGCATAGGGTGGTACTTGTCAATTTTTACCAGAGGATCTTCAGCCCGACATATCGCCAACTGATCGGGTTCAAAATTGCCCAGCACAAGATCAAGCATACCGCCTTGTTCATTAACAACCGTATTGTATTGCATTAGCGAGCAAAAGTCACAAAAAAAATCAAAGTTAGTTTTAACATTCGCACTGCACGAGTTTAAGTTAAAATCACCTAGAATTAGAACATTCATGTCAGGATAAGTAAAAATAGCATTTTCAATACATGTCAAAACATTCAAATATTGCTCATCTTTATAGTTAGGAGGCAAATAGACAACACAAATTAACATTTTTACATTTTTGTATGTCATAATAACGAATATCAGTTCCATGTCATCAGTCATACCAGAAATGTCCGTTACTAATTTAATATTACAACTATCGCGAAATGCGAGCATCACTCCTCCCCATCCACAGTCCATTGCTCTATCCTTCCGTACTACATGAAAGCCCGGAGGGAAGAGTTCACTATCAGACACAGAACTCGTTAAAAAGGTCTCTGTTACAGCTATTACATCAAAATCACTTTGCGTAATATTATCAAAGAAAGTATTAATTTTCGTCCTCAAGCCTCGAACGTTTTGGTAACATATTTTCATCTCATGGAATCGCAGTCGACGCTCGAAAGTTCTTGTCTTTTGCACGAAAGTTCTGCCGCCATGGTTTCACACATATGTCCCTTGCCCAGTTATCGGATGACATTATATTTTCGGCTTGCTTCAGTGGAACTCCAAGTTTGAACGACGCGTAGTGTCCACGTGAATTTAGCGTTTCAACTGAACATTCGTCGCTGCCACAAATTGATTTTAGATGTTCACGTACCTGCTCAGCTGTGGTGCCTACCTGCACGTAGTATAAGTGCAAGAATTTACGTCTCTCGGCTGCAAGCAACGTTGTAGAGCCCGGCGCCGCGGTGCCTCTCAGTACTTCAGGAAAAGAAGCTCGAGACCGTTTGCGCCTTACTTCTTCCCAGTCACCTTTATCGGTATCTTCACGGTCGCGGTCCTGGATATTGATAGTAGAGACCGATGCGGATGATTCTGCCTGTACGGCCTTGGGATTACTATAAACAGCAGTATCAGAAGAGGGCTTCACTGTACTAGGGACAGTGCTCGTGGACGGGTCAGACACAACCTCGAGAGAATTAGCATTTTGTTTAGGTGTTTGTTTAGAAGGTTTATTTTTTGAAGGTGGTTTGTTTTCAGGAATTGGGCTTACTTGGGGAGTTCCGATAGAAGTCATCAATTTGGGTATTGGCGTTGTTTTGTTGTTGTTGTTATGTGTATGTTGCGCTAAATCGACGCATTTGTCAAACTGTCGGCGCTAAGCCGCTTCGGACAATAAATGCACTGTTGCTACGCCAATAACCGCCATCTCAACTTAACTAGATAGCTAAGTTTGTAACTTTGAGAGTTTGTAGGTATTTCAAAAGAATAAAGCCATCGACAGTCCGCTACCAAGCCGCCTAGCAGAACGATATCGAGTGCAATGACGTGGTGGGTATGGTGCTTATCTATGCAGATGAGCTCGCCTGACGCGGACAGCACTGCGGGATGCTAAACGCCATATAATCAGTACCACAACAAGACCTAAATACACGTGAAACATGTAGGTACTTAAGTAGTAAATCTAGTTAAGTAGGTACCTGCAGCATTTTGCAAAGAGTGCGCGGATGCGGGCGGATTGCAGAACAGTGCGCTATCTATGCAAATCGCGCCCTGCCAGCCCGCGCTGCGGGATGCTAATCTAAGTAATCAGTACTAGAACTAAACCTAGATAGATATGTTGAAATTACCTGCCTGTTAAATAGATGCCATCAAAAACAATACTTGTCAAAAACCCAAGTCTCGCTACTCTGTTCTTCTACCGTAAAAAGTTGTGAGATCCATATAATACCAAGTCGGTAAATTTATTAAGTCCCTACTAAAGTGACCTTTTGTCTTAAGTTATTACGTAATTAGCTAACCTAACAGTATCTTATTGTGACCATATTAAAATTAAAAATCTTTTATGTTTAAATAAATGCCATCAAAAACAATACTTGTCAAAAACCCAAGTCTCGCTACTCTGTTCTTCTACCGTAAAAAGTTGTGAGATCCATATAATACCAAGTCGGTAAATTTATTAAGTCCCTACTAAAGTGACCTTTTGTCTTAAGTTATTACGTAATTAGCTAACCTAAACAGTATCTTATTGTGACCATATTAAAATTAAAAATCTTTTATGTATAAATAGATTGACTTGGCAATCGCATGAAAACATAATGTATCTCACAAGTAATACATATTTTATTAAATGAGACTGTTTATTACGATTGCCAAGTCAATCTATTTATTTAAACATAAAAGAAGTTTAATTTTAATATGGTCACAATAAGATACTGTTAGGTTAGCTAATTACGTAATAACTTAAGACAAAAGGTCACTTTAGTAGGGACTTAATAAATTTACCGACTTGGTATTATATGGATCTCACAACTTTTTACGGTAGAAGAACAGAGTAGCGAGACTTGGGTTTTTGACAAGTATTGTTTTTGATGGCATCTCATTTCTTTTTGTAGATAGTCTTACTTTTCCGTTGGCTGTACCTTCTACTTATTGAATACCAACAACGGATATTCTTAAAACTCACTCCCTGTCTTATGACCTTTTCTAATTTTAATAGGTAGTTTTCTTCTTTTTCTTTTCCGGTACTACTTCTTGAGCTTCAGCTACAGTTTTTCTCAAAACCCACTCCCTGTCTCTATGGGGTTTTCTCGGAGGCTTTGAGTTTACGATTTTATTTTTGACAAGTCTGGAGGGTAAATTCTTCTTAGTTTATTGTATTCACAAATTAATGATTCCTGCGTTTTGATACTTTCGATATTAATTAGATGTAAGTCGCCCAGACTTTTCACTCTTGAAAGCACTACGTAAGCTTAAAAAATATTATCGTAGTTTTGATCAAAACTGTACAAGTTAGTAATCTCCAACTGTGTAGGTCGTTTAGGATAGTGATCATCAATCCAAGACTCTCAATAAATATCTGTGGACCCACGTCCTAGCAAAATCATATCTGATCTAGATTTAACGGGCCAATTACGGAAGATGTTGACTTCCAGCCATCGAATTGTTGTGGTACGATCTGTACCGTACAAAGGAATACCAAGTAGAGTGGCAATGGCCTCCAAAGAGTCGCACTCGCTACTAGATAAAATTCTAAGGCCTACCCAGAAACATACAAGCAACGTGACTTTTCTCGCTTTTGGTGGTATATTTAGTAACGTAATAATTTGCAATAGCTTTTCTTTCCCTTCATCGCATGTAATACCAAGTATTAAATTGAATCACCACCGAATGATACTCTCAAAACATTTCGTAAACTTTGAAATCAAAAACTTTTCGTAAACTTCGAAAGCACGAATACAACGTGGCGGCCGCCATAAATTCAGACGTGGAACCATAAGTACCTAGTTGTTTTTACTATTGCCGTCATGTTCAAATCAGCGTCAATAAAGTGGTCTCCGCGCTCGTCACAAATATACAGTTTTAACTCCTCCCAATGCGCTACCACATACGACTATAGCAGTCTAATCTCATAAGAAGACTCAATATTTCCATACAAAGAGACAGAGAATGAAATAAACAAGAACCATCACCAGGTATATGGACAACTCTGTGTGGGCAGGGATGGCCATTCCCATACAGGTTATCCGTATTCATTGCGATTACTAGTGCTAGTACCAGTACGCAAGAGTTTTTTTTTTATGTAGGAATACGATTTATTAGATTAATATAACTTGGATCCCAGAGATATATTTTAAAACTAGAGGCTGCGTGAACTGTGACTACAGTCATCGAAGGTTTGTGGTCTTCAAGCAATTTTTCGGATAGGTACCTACTTCAATTTCGACAAAAAGAACTATGATTGCGCAATCTAATTTACGACACCCGCCATCTAGTGACAACTTTATAAAACTTAGCTTAAACTTTGTGATTCAACAGGAAGGTTTATGTTTAATACATTGCCGGGTGCAGTAGGGAGGGCTGCTAGTTGAACATTATTAGCTACTTATCTAGGTACCTACCTACACCTTTTATTCTATTATAATTGCACATTAATTTATTCACTGCAATGTAACTTTGTAATCCTATATATTTATATGAGTAGTATAAGTTACATATAAGTTATTTATGCAGTTGGTGTATCTAGAAAACTGGACTGAAATTGTAAAATATTTTAGTTTTTCCTTTATTTCTACACTAGAAACTAATTGTATACTAAATTTGAAGCGTCTACACCTGCTAGAAGTTCCTTATAGTTTTGATGATATGACCGGGCGCAATAGGGGAGGGCTGCTAGTTAAACATTATTACCTTCTTATATCTAGATACTTACACCTACACCTTTTATTTATTCCATTATAAAGGTACACTAATTCTTTCACTGCAAATGTAACTTTGTAATCTTATATATTTATATGAGATTACAAAGTTATTTATGCAGTTGGTGTATCTAGAAAACTGGACCGAACTTGCAAAATATTTTAGTTTTTCCTTTATTTCTACACTAGAAACTATTTGTATTTTAAATTTGAAGCTTCTGCACCTGCTAGAAGTGCCTTAGAGTTTTGATAATCGGTCGGTCGGTGAGTGACAAACGACTAGTTATTATTCTTAAACTAGTGGTTCAAATTGAATGCAATTTAAAATATACTGAGTTTATACAAACCATGCTTGATTTTTTGAAAATTCCCGCGTCTAGTTTTATCTACACAAATTATTCACTGCAAATGTAACTTTGTAATCCTATATATTCATATGAGATTACAAAGTTATTTATGCAGTCAGTGTATCTGGAAAACTGGACTGAAATTGCAAAATATTTCAGTTTTTCCTTTATTTCTATACTAGAAACTAGTTATATTCTAAATTTGAAGTTTCCACACCTGCTAGAAGTGCCTTAGAGTTTTGATGACGGGTCGGTCGGTGAGCGACAAAATTAAGAACTTTGACTAGTTATTATTACCTTACTTTACCACTAGTTATTCAAATTGAATGAAATTTAAAATTGACTGAGTTTATACAATGCTTGCTTGATTTCTTGAAAATTCCTGCGTCTAGTTTTATCCACACAATTTATTCACTGCAAATGTAACTTTGTAATCCTATATATTTATATAAGATTACAAAGTTATTTATGCAGTCAGTGTATCTGGAAAACTGGACTGAAATTGCAAAATTTTTTAGTTTTCCCTTTATGTCTACACTAAAAACTAATTGCATTTCAAATTTGATGATTCTACACCTGCTAGAAGTGCCTTAGAATTTTGATGATCGGTCAGTCAGTGAGTGACAAAATTAAGAACTTTGACTAGTTATTATTCTTAAACTAATGGTTCAAATTAAATGAAATTTAAAATATACTGAGTTTATACAATGTTGCTTAATTTTTGAAAATTCATGCTTGTAGTTTTATCCACAACGAAGTTATAGGGGGTCGAAAATGGCCTGAAGTGCTTCGAGAAAAGAATGGTACGGCCGTGCCGCTTTTTTGCTCGACTTGGCGGGGGCACTGCCGTGCCCCCAGATTACATTTATTATTAACTTTTGACATAATTTTGCAAATAGCTATCATATATAGGTCATGTTTAACTAGTTAGGTCTAATCTCATAAACGGTATAGTTCTCTAATGTCTTAAGTGAAAGTAAAAAATTACCGAGGCATTTCTTTAAATTATGGAAGATAAAGTTAGGGCGTAAAATAATAAAACTGAATGATTAATTCGTACAAAATTATATATACGGTGGCACCTAAATAACCTCCAACATTATGGTGTGTGACTGACTAAACACACAGGACGTCGAATGCATTGGAGATTTGGCATGCGTTTTTAAATCAATTCATAACAAGGAAGAAAGAAATTAATAAGGTACATTTTTATCAATTATTCACCGAGATGCTATGCTACAAAATGCGCGCTTTTCTGCGTCTGATCAATCAAGCAGCATCAAGATTACGTAATTGCGACTATTTGGAGAGATATCGAATCATTGCAACTACTGGGAACGATTTTTCATCAGATCTCTTGGGCCTTGCCTGGAGAAATTAGCTCCGTTTACTAAGTAAACGTATAATCCTGAAATCGGATTATGAGATAAATATGAATGTGATAGATCAAAAATAGAATTAAGTGGGATGCGATATTATGCTTCTACGACAAATATATTTTTTTACACTATTTGTAGACAATCAACAATCTGCTGTCTTTTTAAGCTACATAAATAAGAAAAAATGTGATTGTATATTATATTAATAAATTTCTAATAAGAGCTGTAATACCTGGTTTTTGCGGTGATTGAAAAACATCTGTAACTCTAGATTAATTGTACATTTGTAGTTTTGTTTACAAGTGTTGATTTTTGTCGTCCTAATTTATTTATAGATTTTGCTGTAATTTATTTATCAAGGCAGTTACAGAAATAAGTATTTCATTTATAAAATTTGATTCACTTTTTTTCCGCCAGTACTGAAAAATTAGAATGGGATGCAAGCGGAATTTAATATCAAGGTGGGTAGAACACGGAATAATTATTATTATTTTAAGGAGGTGGGGTGAAAAAGTGGGTTGGAAACGGAAAGACCCGAAAAAAGCAATATTTTGGCATCAGCTTGTAATGCTTGCTGTAAATTTAAAGATGCATGTATATAAAATAAATGAGTTCATGCGTCATAATTTTAACTACAAATTAAACAAAAATGACAGTCTAATAAGGCCCGGGTACTTTATTAAGTATTAGGGCTATAATAAAGTACCCGGGCCTTATTAGATCCATTTTCGTGTTTTCGAAAAAGTGTCAAACCATTAGAAATTATTTACTACCTAATTGTATTTCAACTGAAAGATTTCATCGTTGTTTAGTTGAATTAGGTATTATTATTTATGTATGAACCACATTTTCAGCAAAATCGGTTTCTGTCAATGGAATGGGCTTTATTGCGCGTTGCACATGGGCCTTATTAACCGCAATTTAAATAATACTTTTTTTTTATAAATATATGTATGAAATGGTGTCAGCTTTTCATTATTATTTTGTATGTTCTTTTTATTAACCAAGACGTTTACACTGTTGCAAGTCTATTATTTTTCAGGCAGGCTTTATTATATTCCAGGCCTTATTTGGCTCCAGTACCTTACATACAGTGAAATTCCTTGCTCTGTGGTCACGCCGTTACTCCGGTAGTGTAGTGGGCAGCTGTCGCGCGGTCCCTCCGCCGCTGATTTGCATGCATTTTAGTCGCACGCACACACACTCCGCGCCGCTGTGTGCGCGCGCGGTGGGCGGGGCCGTGCTCGGCACGCCCACCCGCCGCTCGCTACTCACAACTCACCACGGCACTCACCCACCACCACACTAGCAAGCACATCCTCGAAGCCGCGCTGCCGCACTCCTATCATAGACAAAATTATTTATTTTTTGTAGACACCAGATGGCCAGCGACCGGAATAAATATTAACCTACCTACTTACGATCCATGTAGCAACTTTACCGAGAACATATGGGTGTGGATATGTGGATAGGGTGAATTTGGAATTTTCACCCTCAATAATACGTGCGTCACGTGATGCCTATCTCATCTGTATCATGAATTCTATTAATTCCTATGTAATTTAGGGTTCCACAAATTTTGCCCGCCACGATTTACTTTTCAAACCACAACGAGCTCCTATCTAAAAAATCGCTCCTCTTTTTGATCATAAATCTTATCACTGAAATGCTGGAGCTGACTTCTATCGTTGCATTGTGTGGAAACAAACGCATTTTATGGCATCTGGCATCTAAACAGCAGAGCGCACCAAGTGCCTATAAGTAATTTTTTTCGCATACCTACCCCTGGAATAACTGGCGAACTCGTGGGGTCACAATTATCCCACTTTCAGATCCCATTCTATTTCGAAACAGTGTTTGGTCTTCACTCACTTTGCCTATCTTTTCCATACCTATCTACACTACACTAAATATTAATAAAGTATTACACACACACTGGAGTACCGAGGTAGATACACGTTGAATAGACGAGAGCTCGAAAATGAACGATTTTCCCTTACTCGTCTTGTTTAGTTTGTCGTTAGTCGTTCTAAAAGGTATTTAAATATTTCGATAACGACTTCATGTGAAGTCCACTCGAGTTATCTGCGCCGAGACCGCGAAGTTGGTCAAACACGCTACGTACGAGTATGTATCTATGGAATTCTGTTTAGGTAATTACAGGTTAATGAAAAAAATCTAATCGATAATACCGTTGATTTATTGGCAACGCAGTGTATGGCAAGTCATGTCCGGCATGGGCCAGGTTTGAATATTTAAGTATATTTCTGCAGAAGTGCCTGTAGTCGAAGTGGACTTAACGAGGAGCTGGCAAAAAAATATTGGTGGCACCACAAGCCGCCAATCGTCAGAGGCCAGCCTGTTGGCCAGATGTTACAACTTTAGACCGATTCGGCCTCGCAGCAGAATGTCCGTAGAATGCAAGCAGCACCATAAATTTGGACAAATTATTTTAAGTACCTAATTACATTTGTATCTACTGATTCTTGACTACATCGCATCTATCTGTAGCTAACTAGGTATACCTACGACTTTGACATTTATATCTGCACAGATTTATTCCGACCCAAATTGAACCCGACTGCTTGGGGAAGTAAAACACTGTATCAGTCGTACAAGGGGAAGACATGCTTGTGAAGTAAACTCGCAACAGCTCTGTTCCGAAAAGCATAGAACACATGTCTTTCTCAGTTCTCTACCAGAAAATAACTCTTGTGGAATAGGCGTCGCCAGAGGGAGGGTTTTGGGCCTGGGTGTTTGGGTTCAAACCATTATACCTTAAACTAAAAAGTTGGCTCTCGTGACGTCCGCCGCGCGCGATCCCTAGGTATAAGTTTTATTCCAGGTCCATTACCAAGCTGAGACGTAGGTGGTTGTCCTAAAAAAGCAAATAACATACGTAAGTACTTATATCTCGATGCAAATAACTTGATGAAAATTGGTGGGATTGGGGTTTGAAACAAAAGAATAGATCAAGCTTTCAAAAGATCTACTGATACCAACGAACTCGGAAGACTGATACACGGTGAGATGAGATCATCTAGGTACATATAGAGGACTGCGAGTAATTTTGTCGATTCAATCATCCAACTTTCTAGTAAGTACTACACTATTGTGTATTCTGTGGTACTACCGAGAGCTTGTATTGCGGTTGCCTGGTAGTTCCTGTGCCTCCTGTTTTATGACCGTTCAGCCACGGTGCAGGATTCGATCAATGAATCGTGTGAGCCGGTGTTGATTCCTTTTTTCAGCGTGGTTGGAGCCATTTTTGATGGTCCTTGTTGTCCTTGTGGTTCTGGTTACTGCCAGAGTGCCTCTTGCATTTTCAAACCGGTGAGACCCGCTTGTGGGAAGCCGGTGAAAATGTGCACATTGATTTATTCGTTCTTCAGGCTTGCGTCGTCAGAGTCTTTCATGTTGAGGCGCGTGTCCATCGCGTCGGACTACATCACGACGGCTTGATCACGTCGGGGTCACCAATTATGGCGAGTGCGTAAATTAAACCATTGAGACTGATACCAGGAATAAAGTGAAGTGTTTATTAGAAATGCTACTCGTAACTTATATAAGTACTAAGGAAATATACATATTGCATTGATAGGTTGGTAGGGGAGATCGCTGATTTAGGAATAAGTACGTGTATATTCTTACGTGATGTACGTGTCTTGCTAAGTTAACAATATTTAAACACTTCCTACAGGTACATCACGTTCGTATTCCTAAGGTCGCAATAGCTTGTACTGTAAGATACGGACAGGCGGTAGGTCGACCGACATGGCGGAGCTGTAAGGGGAAGTTTCGTATGGAACTCTACAAAGGCAATCAGTGCTATTAAGTAAAAGATTATTTTTATTGTTGTACGTGTTCTTGTCTGATCTAATGATCTAATTAAGATGAATTGTTTAATTGCGGTCCTCCGTTAGAAATCATAGGTCTTAAATAGCCTGATAGGTTTTTTTTTCACCTAAGTATATGATTCTCACGAGTGCGATTGATTCTAAACGCTTTATTTTTTGTTTGTTATCGCTAATATTCCTAGGCAGGTTTAGGCCCGCCAAGAAATATGGCAGCCTCTAGAGCTGACTTCGCGGAATGGGCGCGGCACAGAGGTATACTAGGAGCCGCGGCTGCCGCCACCAGTCGCACTCCCAGCACGCACACACAACACAAATCAATAAGCCACATCATAAGTTTACATTGCTATAATGCTGGGTAAGCAACTTACTCAGGCGTCAGTTGGGTCGCAATTGTTTAATATTTGTATCACTTACATGATGATAAGGGGTCATCATGATGACAGTTATAACGCTTTTGGTAACATAACAGTCATATTGAAGCTTCTTACGTTATTATAGGGACTGATCGTATCGTATTACTACCTACATATTTGTCATTAGATGATATGAAGAGATTATAAATAATAAGTATAAAAAATTAGTCTTAAAATAAATAAATATATAGGGACATATCACACAAATTGGGCTAGCCCCACAGTGAGTTGTGAACTTGTGTCGCTGGATACTAACTCAACGATACTATATTTTATAATATATACTTATATAGATAAACATCCAAGACCCAGGTCATACCTACTGAAAAAGATCGTTTTCCATCATGACCTGACCGGGAATCGAACCCGTGTCGCAGGCTGGCGTGTTGACCGCTGCGCCACGGAGCTCGAGTCTTTGAACATTTTAACTGTCATTTATTAGTTTTTATAAATAAAGAGAGAGAGAGAGAGAGAACGAGTATGGCGTCTGGTTTGAACACATCGTGTTTGTTTGTATATTCACAGTTTAAAACTACGTATATTGTGTAATTATTTTCTAAAGCATAAAAGTATGTAGGTGTATGTAATTTTTTACTCAGTAGCTGCTTTCTTCCATTATGGCTTTTCAGCCTTCTAATTACAAATTTGCCGAAAAGCATTTATTCGCTTTGAAGCCGCTACTAAAAACGGCTAACACTGTTTCTTTATTTCAAAACAAACATTATTATTGATAACATGTAATGATTCCTGCACGATTTGAATGAGTAAAATCGTTCGTTATACCTACTAGGTAAGTTGTTTAAAATGAGCTAGCTGTAAAAAGTAGTACTTAGATTTCAAATAGTTTTTGTTTTTTTCATCAAGTGTTATTATCAACCAAACAATGGTGTTGATAACACTTTTCATCGTATTCATGGAATGCCATAAACGCAGCCCTTGCCAGTCTATTGCTGCCTAGTCGGCAGCGCGCCGTGTTCGCACTGCCCATGTCGGCTGTAAACAGGTTCGATCGATGTAGCTATGCGCCGCGAGCGCTACCTCTCAATACAGTGCAGGGAGAGTAATCTCGGGCAATATGGTTCCTGAGCACGTAAACCGCGTCGATCCTCTCGAAATGGTCTCAAGGAGGCGTGTCGCGGTGGCGGGGCGCGGGGTGAGGGGCATCTAATTGCAGCGCGGGTTTTTGCGGCGCCGCCGGCTGCAATCTGTATGCGGCGAACACATCTTTCCACGAACGCAATTACCGCATCCGCAGCGGCCATCTTGCCGCCGCCGCTCGCTGCTCTGTGACTTATGTGCCTCCAACACAATTAACAGCAATTAACGCTGGCCAGAAGGCCATAAGCTGGCCGTGGCCGTCGGCTGCCCGCCGCGACAATCGCCTCCACCGCGCGACTACACATGAGCCGCAGAACACAAAAACCGCTTGCCGAAACGTACGAGTAATTAGAATCTATCAAAATTTCTGCCGGCATTTCGGCTGCGTCAAAACTGCTTGAGAAAAATTATTACATGAAAGGAATGTTTTGAGCATTGAACAGGTTCTTGTTGGTGTATTATAAGAATTATCTGGCTTTTTAGATTAAATGGTGAATGGATAAAGTTAGTTTGGTAGTGAAAGAAAAGCAGGCTTTATTACAACAATCCTAATCCTAACTATCCTAACTAATATTATAAATGTTAAAGTGAGTTTGTTTGTTTATTTGTTTGTTACGCTTTCACGCTCTATCTAAAATTTGCATATACATAGGTTAGGGTACTGAGAAGGACATAGGCTATTTATCACGCGGGTGGAGCCGCGGGTAACAGCTAGTTTTAACAATAAAAAATGGAACTATAGGTGTTTTTTTAAATTCATTGGCATCCTTTTCAATATAGAGTGTTGTACCAATGATTCAAAGTAAATGAAAATTAGAAATTTTTCAAATTTAATAAAGCTCAGAGACTACCTCAACCACTTTGATTAAAAGGTCATTGCTTTAGATAAGAATCAAAAGTTTAAACAGGACTGAATTTAAATGCGGAAAAAATAACTTCATTTGAACAATATCAAAGTCGGTTAAATTTAACGCAAAACATGTGATTTTAGGACGATATATAACGAGTAATTTATTGTAGACGCAAGAAATGGTTATAAGAACATGTTATTTTTTTTTGGATACTAATGAATTCGAATACACCCTTCATAAAGTGTAACATGACCCTCGAAATACACTTAAAGAGGTGATTCAGGCCGTCAATAAATAAACATTTTATCGACATTTTCATACATCAGTGTCCAGCCGCCCGGGTCAAAGTATTAGAAAGCAAAAAAAAAAATAAGTTCCCAGCATCGTCTCATAGCAAAAGTTGATCATTTTGACGGGCTGAGTCACCCCTTTGAGGGCATGTCGAGGGTTGTTACACTCTGTATAGATAGATGTACTTACTTACTATCCAAAGCAGATAAACAAAATCTTTATAAAATTAAAGATTCGGGACCTACTTTCATTTCTTTCTTACAAAACAGGATTTTCTTGATTTTAGTTTCTAATTCAAACCTTAAAAGTAACCAATCATTTTGTTTTCGAACGGTCTTGTAGGTATCTAATTTAATTATGAGATAGAAGTGTCATCATAAATCATTTTACACATTAAATAAGTACACGCTTCTAAGAGTAATTTATGACCTGTTGCGATCGCGAGGAGCTGCGGCGAGAGGGTGACATTTATATGACTCTAATATTACCATTTCTATTTTTATTATTATCCAAAAAGTGTATGCGTCTGCACATAAAAAATATTAAGAATATAAAAATCTAATTTAAAATTTTTCGTAGTACTCGAGGTTGAGAGTAATTAAGCAGGCAACCTTTCGTCAGTGCGGGAGCGGGCGGATCGGAGGTTACCCATCCAATTAAGTCCTGCATTAAATTCAATTAACTTTGTATTAACGTTACCGAGAAGCTAGCACAATCGGGCGTTTGTTTCCGCCGAGGGGAGGCTACAGCTAATTAGTTCGGACTTCTTATGAAGCTGGCGATAACGCTTTAAGTTTAATGGCTTAGTAATAGTGGTAATGGGCGTTTGAGGCGGCCGGCGGTCGTAAAGCCGCGCGGTGGCAGAGCCCGGGGGCTGTGTAGGAGCAGCCATTAATGTCACCGATAAGATAAGTCCCGAAGGTGCGATGAGCGGCTCGTCAGCCGCTTGCGCCGCGGCGGACGTTAGGTAAGTACATCGAAAAGCTTTCGGTGTCGGCGCACAGTAGTCGATTAATTAGTGAATTACAAGCAACACGCCGGGGATAAGCCGCTGCGGTTGTGGGAACTGCTTGCGGCTTCTACAGAACATTTTTGCAATTTAAATTACTTATATGAAGGTAGTTTGCGAGTTTTATTTTACAACCAGCCCATCATAGAAAAAAATTACCTACACAAATATTATAATCCTAAACAAAAAAGTTCTGTAATTTGTATATGTAAGAGTAATACTATGTAAGTATAAATGGTTAATCAGATTGTCTGATAGCAGTGGCCACATTATAACTCATTAGTCTTTTAAAAATATATTTCGAAGATAAATTAACTTGGCAGCTATAAAAATAGCTGGTAGTTGCTGCTAGCAGCGCATTGATTTAATTAACATTTTAACGTCGGTACCTCCGTGCCTACTGCAAGCTATCGGCTCATCGACACTGGTAAATCAATAGAGGACCGTCGATACGTGCTCTTCAACTATTATTATAAATAATATGGGATCGATTGTACTTCGCTCTACGTCTCGCGATACTTGAGGATAATCAATTTACTCCCTACTCCAGAAACTCAGTTTGAATTATATCTACGATAGAACCAGAAGCGTTTGCCCATTATGTTTACCTAAACTCTAACAAAGGCTAATTTTAGCTAGATGCTTCCAGAACTTTACCTTACTGTGTTATATTAATAATAGGATAGGAAATAACATAAATTAAGTTAGTTTAATAGCCAATGCTTAGGTCGGAAGATCTTTACTTTTTCTGATGAATCTTTAAAATTTATAGTGAGTACATAACCATTGCTTGTCCCATATAGGTAGATTTTACAAAAAGGACATAGATGTGACACTTGTGAAGTTCAATGCATGCTGATTTTTCAGCGGAAGCTGTATAAGCGCCTGCGTCCCTAGCGATTTTCAAGGGCACCGCAGACTTTGGACGTCTTCTCAATGGTAACTTTTCTGAGCGAGATATTGGTTTCCAAGTCGGAAAAATAATATTCACACAGATCGTAGATTTTTTCTATTATTTATTTATCGACGCATGCGGATGTGTTGCAACAATTCTTTGTCATTTTAAACGCTCCTTGTGCGTACAAACGATGTGTTTATGCTAAATGGTATCACATATAAGGGTATTATGTCCACTAACGCGCTGCGTCTGCGCTAATACGGCGTTTTATTACGCAATTAGGAGAGCTTATAGTCGCGCATTTCTGCCGCGGCATCCATCACGTCGTCACAAGTTAGCCATGTAATAAGTCATCTTGTAACGTCTTGCGTGATGTCGTTCAAACATTATATAATAAATATCTCAGTTAGGTGCTCAACATAACCTTTATACTACAATTCATAAAAAAAATCTATTTTAAATGCGAAATACATTATTACTTAATATAAAGTATTGATATATTTTTTTGGTTCCGTAGTAAACTAGGAACCCTTATAGTTTTGCCCTGTCTGTCTGTCTGTCCATCCGCGGTTTTACGCAGAGACTATAAGTACTAGAAAGCTGTAATTTGGTATGGGTATGTATATTAATCATGCCAAAAAATTTGTAGAAAAAAATCTTGAAAAAAAGTTTTTTTTAGGGTAGCTCCTATACAAGTAAAGTGGGGGAGTAATTTTTTTTCTCTATTTACCCATCGTGTGGGGTATCGTTAAATAGGTCTTTCAAAAATATTGTGAGGTTGAGACCACCACTTTTCGATTTAGCGATCCGTTTCTGAAATATTTGAAGTTGAAAGGAAAACTATCAGAGCTGAGAAATAAGTACAAACTAAAAAGTTATGTGGCCCGACACGCACTTGGCCGGTTTTACATTGGCGTGCTTGTACATTTATTACAAAAGGTGACATTATGGTATCAAAAGCCATAACACCGTACAAATAATTGATATCTATGATGCGTGTTACACATCGTCTTTGGTGTTACTCATATTCAATAGACATATTAATAAAGGATTTTTTGTGGAATTTCGTAAATCACTCAGTAGTCAATAGTCCCATAAAAGTTACAAAAATACTTATAACGGTCTATTAGTCTCTTATAAATAATTATTTCATACTAATTAATATACATATAATTATTTGTATATTAAATTTAACATGCATCCACCAAAAGATAAGACTGGTAGATCGCGGTACAGCGGCCACGGCCAGGGCACATAGACAGGTCGGTGAGCGATATCATCTAAATCAAGTTTGATTCGGCCGCCGCGAGATGGCGCGATAGCGCGACCCGCGGCCGATACCGCCGTTTTTTGCTGAGCCAGAACACAAAGCGAGCCAGTATACATATCACTCACGAGCGTTCAGTATACTCCTGTCTCTTGCCTTTGCCTGTCTCTTATCTCTTTGCTATTTTCATCTCTGGGGAAAAAACGCTCCTAGTCTAAATGATCTCAGGCTCTTTAGCCTTAGATCATTTAAGTCTTTAGCGAAAAGGACAATATTAAATAGGTCAATTTGGCCCAAAATCTCATTAATAAAATAAGGAAACTACAAAAATTACCACAGGAATTTACACTCCAGTACAAAGTTAGTTCTAATAACAATTAAAAATAACTTTTTAGATGGGGATCTGAGTAACTGACGATACATATTATATTATCATTTAACTCATGCTGGCGGTATAGATGTTACCGATATATTTGGATAAATTAATTTAATAAAAAAATATCTTCTATTATATAAAACAAAGACGGGTTTGTTACAACACTTATAACTCGAGATCTGCTAAACCAATTTTCATGTTTATTGATTCGTTGGATTTGTCTCCGCCCCGAATAGCAGAATACATCTTAAAAACAATGAAAACTCGATATGTGTAATGAATAGTTAATCATTGACTGTTAGGCGGTACGAAGTTCGCCGGATCAGCTAGTAATTATTAAAATGTTTATTTGACTCTCTTCAATGAATAGGTATATCATATCAAGAAATAGTGCTGTGACAGTGAATTTATATTAGACTAGATGATGCCTGCGACTTCGTTCGCGTGGACTTTATGACTCCGGGGTATTAATATACCTCAATGCGAACTAATGTCGATGCATACGGAAATACTTGTAGCAGTGTTATAATATGTTATTTGTATACCTATTAAAAGTTAAAAAATATCAACGTATTTTGCAAAAAAAAAAACAAATGTTGGAACTATCCTTTGGGTTAGTTTATTTTGGCGCCTGATTTCGGTGAGAATGGTTTACATCAGGTATTTTTTCCAGTCCTTTCTGAAGCATCTTAGAATAACAGCTTTCCCTCTTTGTACAAAACACTCGCTCTACCAAATCAAATATTTCCTTTTGTTCCGCTATGGATTTAATCTGCTGTCATGCTGCTCAACCTATAAAGCGCACATCTCCAAAGGGCTTCGGGAGAGACGGACCTCGGCTTTGAGTGTTGCCTGTGTGTGCAAGGCTTGGAGAAACAGCAAACTCTCATGTTTTGCCGTATGGGCTGACAGCTATTGCCAAAAGGACATATCCTGGTGGTGAGTGACCTGGGACCGCTGGGGTGATCACCAGTAATATGAGCTTATCGTACTATACGCACTCTATCCCAGTGGAGAGTGTGACTCTGTAAACTTGTCGATTTAAGTTTACCTGGACCATTATGGTTCTGCGTCAGATGTTCCAAATCTTCAATTTAAAAACCTCAACAAAAAAATTCTTATAGTTTACTTCGACCATTATGGTTCTGCATAAAGTGTTCGAAATCTTAGATTTTTTATATTCAACAAAAATCCTCATCAGGCGTAACAACTTTTGCTGAGGCTCCACTTTTATATTTCTATAGTTTAGCTGGACCAGCTGGATTCACAGTGCTGCATTAGGTGTTTTTCGAAATCATTTCTACCCTTTATGTTGCCCAGGCTTAATAGCTATATAGCAAAAAAAGTTTTATTCGAATCTGTCCAATATTTCCGGAGATAAACGTGTCCATACATACATACAGACAGACAGACAGACAGAAAAGAAATTTCAAAATTTTTTTTTGCTTTCTATTATTGTCTCTATCCATTTCAGTCAAAAATACTAAATGTACAGACAAAATATTTTTACTGTTTTATTATATGTATAGATAAGGCAAACTAAGTATGTATATAATATGGGTTATTTTAATGGTAGAGTTCTGTATTCTCAGTAGTTTATTTATGACTTGCCAGTCTCCGCGTTCGCATACATAAGTACAACACTTTAGCTACTTGGTTCTAGATCCTGATTTATTCAGTTTGAACTTTTTCTGCGACTGAGACCTATGTGATACTTCTGGTACCTATAGAAGACACTGCATATTATGTAGGTATGAAGTTTCATCTGTCTCATGTCAGTGTTGTGTGGCGGTTGGCGGCCAGGCGGTCTCGGCGACTCATTTAAATTAATTAGCGACTCATCTTTCCGGCGGGGCGGGGAATGCGGCGATAGCATCAGCAGCAGCCGCATTAATCAATTATTAAACGTCATCATTTATCGGCGCGGCGCCGGCGCCTCCCCGCGGCTTCTAGCCCTCGACACTAGCATCCCGGCCCTGAGTCGGCAATGCTATTGTCGTCCTCGTGCATGATCATGGAGAATAGACGGCTCATTCCACAGAACACAGAAAGGCTCATTCCATTCATGACCTAAGAATATTATATACCTACATTGCAACCAAACATCTTTTGAACGTCACGCCCCACTTAATTTTAGAATACAGAACTTGTTTTTTTTTTCACTTACGCTCGTCTTGTGCATTTTTAATATTTTTGAAAAAGAAAATATTGCGAGACAAGGTAGCTGTTTTAATGGTCAATTTCATGACTTATGTATGACTTATAATCATAATCATTTATTTGTCAGTTACTTACCTACAGCATTACCAACTTTATTTTTGTAGTTTCTCCCAATGTAGGTATTTCAACCTTCAGCCCTTTGTCTCCCGAGTCGTAGCGGCAATGGTGTGCACATCTCGGGGTCCCAGACAGCGCCGGGCACAATAACAGCGCTACCCCGTCTATGATAGAGACATAATTTACTTCCGAAAGAATCGAATTCCCCGGAATGAAGTAGACGTCGGGAAATTATTGTGGTCGTTTCGACGACACACATTATTGATAATTTAATGTGGAGGGTGCCCTGGCCCTGGCCAGGAGCCGCAAGTCATGGACTAGTCGTCCATAACGCAGCCGAGTGGAACTGACTGCACCGAAATATAAGAAATTACTATAATTATTCCCATTACGGAATTTAGAAGCTAGAAACAGGATGGTAAGTATAATTAATTAATAAGAGAATTTGAAAGTGGATGAAGCTATTAAAATATGAAACTACTTGGCTTTTCTAAAAATTACTACGGTATTTGTAATGTAGTAAAGACGTTACGTTATTTGTATAGTAAAGGTTAAATATAAATAAATATTATACGGACAAATCACACAAATTGAGCTAGCCCCAAAGTAAGTTCGAGACTTGTGTTATGGGATACTAACTCAACGATACTATATTTTATAATAGATAATTATATAGATAAACATCCAAGACCCAGGTCAATCTGGAAAAGATCATTTTCCATCTTGACCTGACCGGGGAACAAACCTTCCGTGTAGCAGGCAGGCGTATTGACCGCTGCGCCACGGAGCTCGTATACGTCACATCACAGTTGAACCGAAATTATACTTTTATAAAGTTGTATTATGTTCGTTCTTTTGAACTTCGCTTTCAATGCTTAGTAGCTTAGCTAATAGTACCTTATTGAAAGATTTTTCATTAACCAATAATTTTACCACATTTCAAGCATAAAAAAATATATTTCAAAGAAAAAAAAATAAACCTTCAGAATCACCGTCAAAGGGCCGCAGAGACAGTTAACTATACGACTGACAATCGCCGGACATTCCGCGCGCCGCAAAAAACGCTCCTCGCGGCCGACACCGAGCTATAAAATTAGAGATATCTATCAGATGTGGGGATATGAGCAGTGGGGAGTAGGGGACATCTGCCAGCTGAGCCACGTTATGAGGCGTCCCGCACTGCTGGAGACAGACAGCTCCCTAGCTGACTGCTGAACTAGTGGGACCTATTACTTGGACACATAAGTATGCATAAAATTATGCTTAATAACTGTTACAACACCCGTAACTTAGCCAATTTCACCCTACGTTCACAAGCTAGCCCGACATCGGCAAACCTTTTCAAGCGCAAACATATGGATGCGGAGGATCTAAATAGATATCTAGTTATCTATTTAGACAATCATCAAGACATGAAATTTAATTTCGTGTGGATGAACTTGTTAAAATTATAAAAGTGAAGTAGGGAGTGCAAGCCGTAAGCAACTCTGCTCGTCGATTGCCAAGATTTTCCTGAGCCCTACGTCTTATGTGATATCCAAGAAAAATACTTCAAACATCCTTATCCCGTCATTATCAGGCTGGTAGTCAGAGTATAGCTATAAGAGAGTGTCAACCGGCTTTTACGATCTGAAGAGAAACAGAAGCAGCTGAAATAGGTATTCTATACTTTTCTTTCATACTAAGAATTCCTTGGCAAAAAAAATATTTTTAATTAATATATTTGAGGCTACAAACTATACAGGGTGTAAATTGACCCTTGAGGTCAGCCAGCCAATATAACCAAACAATCCAACCAAACAAAGTTACTAACTTTCGCGGTATTTTACGAAGAACATTCCCTTAAAAGAATGTCGAGGGTCAATTGACACAGTGTATATGTATATGCTTCAGTGCCATCGGTGTACCTAAATAATATATTTTTGAATCCAAAGCTAAAAACCTTCACATTTTGTTATTATATCCAGAACAATGGCTCGTATTAACCTCACTCTTGTAAACAAAAAAGTTAAAAAGTGGATAAGGAAATCTCGTGTCAAAACATGCATCGGAAAATGACACTTTTTGTAAAGTCTGTGCAGCAGGTTTGAGAAGAAGACGTGTTTCATCAATCGGGCGTCGGGCCGTCGGGCCGTCGGGCCGTCGGGCCGTCGGGCGCACGAGCCCGCGCCATCCGTCAGCACAGCGGGGCTCTGACCACCGCGACCAGCCACTATTTTTCTTTGACGTTTTCGTCACAAAGGATTATTTTGTCAAGAGCAAATTATATATCTAATGGTACCTACAGATTCAAACTAAATCTCTGTTACCGAAGTGGTTCGGAGGAGATTATCATGTTCATGTGCATTTGTTCCAAAAATTATATATTACTAGCTGTTACCCGCATCTTCGCCCGCTTGATATATAACCTATGTCCTTTTCAGTACCCTAACCTATGAGTATGCAAAATTACATGATAATCGGTTCAGTAGCTACGGCGTGAAAGCGTAACAAACAAACTCACTTTTGCATTTATAATATTAGTTAGGAAGTTAGGATTAGGATAGGATATACGGCTTCACGGCTGCCGTGGACCATTCCATGCACCAACCAGCGACCCGGTCCCGGGTTCAATTCCCAGCCAGAGCATAGTAGAAAACGATATTTTTTAGATTTGTTCAGGGTTTTAGATTATTGTCAGTACTTACCTATCTTTTCAAAATCAACTCACGTTGAGTTAATATCCTACGACACAACTTTTTGTTTCTCTCACTCCTACGATCTAAACTGATAAGCGTATAATGTGTAAACCTGGTGAACAATACTACGTATCTCAAAAGGTAGAAGGTTTAAAAGGTAAAAAGGAACCATTATAGAATCACTCGTTTATCTGTCTGTCAAGACCATTTTCTCAAGGACGCATTGACGTATCAAGTCTTAACTTAATTAATGTTACAGATTTAGTTTTACATTATCTTGAATATATGAAGAAGAAAAAACCGGCCAAGTGCGTGTCGGGCCACGCGCAGTGTAGGGTTCCGTAGTTGCGAATCACAACTTTGATTTCACACTGTCTGTTCACACTCGCACCTCACAGTTATGGATACGTGAAAAAACTTACAGCAGTAGTATATATACTGAAGTTGAAAGGAAAGCTATCAGAGCTGAGTACTAAGTACAAACTTAAAAGTTATAGGCAACCAACTTATAAAATGTACTCGAAAATGTAAAGTTTCATACATTTTCATTGTTACATGTTTTTGGTCGTTAAACTGTGAGGTGCGAGTGTAAACTCATTATGAGGATCTCAAAAATATTTTTTTTTGTTCGGGTAAAATCAATACTTTTGATTTTATTCACGAAAGAAGGCAAAAATTGACCCCTGATCTCCGAAATTACTGGGCCGAAAATTTTGAAAAAATTAAAAAAAATAGTTCATTCCTTGAAGATTACAGGAAAAATAATAAGAATTCTATTACTTGAAAAAAAAGTGGTAAACTCACTATAATAAGTTCATCGCGGGAAATAGTTCACAACAACACCACTAGATAGCGCTAGTTAATTGAATAAAACATTTTTGCACATTGTGTGTGTGTTCACGAAGCATATTGTACGGAACCCTCATTGAGCGAGTTTGACTCACACTTGGCCGGTTTTTTCTAATTAACAGTTTACTGCTTTTGGATTTTTACCTTTACTTTGGACAAGTAAAGGTAAAAAATAAGTGCGAGTTGGAATTGCGGGCAGAGGCTTCCTTTCATATTTTTTTAGTTCTAATTAAGAGTCGCCTGGACGCGCATACGCGCATGTCTCCCTACAAACGGAAATAAGGAATAGTGGCAATATTTGATAATTTTGGAGTGACATTAAGCATTTAATCATTTAATCTCATTATCATTATCATGCGCGTCCAGGAGACTCTTAACAGTAACCTGCTTTTGGATTTATTTATTTATTTAAGTTTATTGCACAGAATCAAAGATTGATACAAAAGGTGAACTTAATGCTTGAAAAATATATTTTTTTGTATATTGAGATAACAGTCGCTCTATTCATTCTAATTCTTTGCTTTTGGAAAAACATAGGCATATACCTACAATGAATCCGAGTTTTTTAAAGCTCATCGACTAAGCAACCCAGCGACACGATTTTGTGTCTGTCTCTGCGCGGTCTCCGCTGAACAATGTGCCGTCATTTGAGGCGAGGTTTTTGCTCGCGGCCGGCCGTCGCAGGCTTTGAGTCGCCGCTGCCGCCCGTTGTTCTCACCCGGCTTAATTAATCGAGCCACTGGACAGATCCGCACCAAACAAATTTGCCTGCCACCCCGCACCCCGCACCCCTCACCCGCCAGCCTCGCCGTGAGACCGCTCAAGACATTTAATTAAATTTATCGAGCTTATCTCCCGACATCTCGCACACCGATGGGAATCGAATGCGAAAGCGCACGGAGATTTTTCGGATTCTGGATTTCTGTGAGAACGCATCGCCTCTCTTGCTACAGTAAACCGAAAGAAAATAAATTCTGCGAGCAAAATAAAGTGATATCGAGTAGAGGAGGGGACAGGTGGGCAATTGGGCAAATTGCAACAAAAACGCGAGTGGCACATCAAAGCCTTCAATTTGCTTTGTAGCCGACCACCCTCCCGTGCCGCACTCCCGCTCGCCATTACACAGCCTCTGAGGATCACCCTCTTATTGTGCTATTTCGTCTTCCGGCAAATTACCCATTTAAGTTGAATACATTAAATGCCTATAACGTACATTAGGTAAGCTTAATCTGACAATCATTCAAGTGGGATACGGGAGGAAGCTTGCTCAGCCATGTTTTTATTAGGTAAGTATGCCAAGTGAGAGCATAAAATTGTCTGTTATTCAGCTGTTTTGCTATATAAATATCAGGTGGGTCATTAAAGTATGCATTTTTCTTGAAATTCATCCAATCAGCATATCAGAATCCAAGTGACAGACAACCCTCTGAGCGTGACAAGCAAAACGTAAAATGACGTTCAGTATTTGAACTTTCATGATTGAATCATATTTTACGAGTCGGACGTGACAAATGGTGTTGTCCGGCGCTCGTCCGGCGGACCGGCGGCTGCTGAAGATTGATGTCGCTGCGTGCGATACCGATCTAGGCGTTTTTTACCGTGTGCCGGGCCGGATCGGAGTCGGTTCCCACCGCGCGGCGGGGCGCTGCGGCCCGGCATCCGTCTTGCACTGTCACCACGTCCCGCAATCACTGCGAGCCCCGCGATGCATCATCGATTTCATCTAATCTTGTAATAGCCTTAATCTATTACGATATTAGTCGATACATAAAACATGTGTCGACAGACTAAATTTCTGTTTTTGTCTGTGTCTATCCCCAACATTATTTATTTTTTTAAATATGGTCAAACTCTAAGGGTCAAACCTTACA
This sequence comes from Rhodophaea formosa, assembly GCA_963082605.1. Lineage (NCBI taxonomy): Eukaryota > Metazoa > Arthropoda > Insecta > Lepidoptera > Pyralidae > Rhodophaea > Rhodophaea formosa. The sequence goes on from OY720208.1 coordinate 227,429, forward strand.
GAATATTGAATATTTAAGAGATTTAATTTCGTTTAATGGAGTTTTCGTGATCGTCACACATTTAAATAAAATTACTTTAATACGGTGTTATCGTGTTTATTAAGTAGGTACCTACATAACTATTTATATTACCTAACGTTTCGAACAGTTTACAGTGATCATGTTTGCAGGTTGCAGGTAAACTGGGTTTACATTTGTCTATCAATTTATAAGCTAAATTACCGCTTGAATTTTATTGAAGTAAATTTGGTTCTAATTTATTTGATGGTTTTTATCATCTTTGCATATTTTATTAAATCAGTATTAGACAAGTGTTTTAAAAAGGAATTGACAAGAAGTGAGTGAATAAGTTGGAGCGCCGCGTCGTGAAGACGTTTTTCATTAGCGCAATATCGCGCGGCCCTCCGTCCTCTCACGCCGCATCGCCCGCCTCGCTCTCACCCTCCGACCCCGGGTAATGGCAAATTCCCCGGATGCACCCATTCTCCGTCTTCGCTCAACTCTTAATAATCTTGTGTTAACGGTCTTTAAGTATAATTCGCCGTATAATTTGATATCCCTCCCCATTTTCATGAGTTGCTTTTTATGTGCGTAAAATTAGATTGCTTTTGGGTAAACTGTTGGATTGGAGGAATTGATTCCGTGCATGAAGGACTTTTAGCTAATGCGGAATTTCTGAAAAACGTAAGTTAGAGGAACTTAAGATTTTCAGAAATTCCGTACGTATATTGAAAAGGTAAAACCTGTTTTTGATCAAGAACCAACAATAAACAAGAGTAGGTATCTAATGAAGATCAAACTTAAATATCGCTTCCCTACCTTCTTTATTTTTTAATTTCGTCGAGATCAAAGCTTAACAAGATTGTGTCGCTTCAATAAGTTTGCAGTCCACCAGTCAAATGATTAGTCGAACAGCAATAACTGTCAACATGAGGGTTCTCGTGGTAATGAGCGGCACGTGTGAGCGTCCCGAATCGCTCGGCACAATAGCCGCGCAAGTGTTCTAAACAGATTAATACGCGGCGGCTCCGGCCATTTGACAAACAGCGGAGCCAGCGTGGGGCGCACCGGGCACGCGCCGCAGCTTCCCCGGACAATATTAATTCGGTTTTATGACATGCGAAATTGGTCTCAATAAATTGTGCATGTGCGCGGGGTAGGAGGCAGGAGGGGGGCACACGTGCGGCGTTATTAAACTTTTCATTACCGGCGACCGGCCCGGCGACGGACATATTCTCGCGCACTCGACCGCGCAGACCCTTGCACTTGTTTCACGGTGAGCAGGGCTGCCACCCACAATATTTCTAGAGAGAATATTCCCAATAAAAAGTATACGGTGTAAGTACATATCTTCAAAATTTGGCAGCAAGAAAGAAAAATGACTTAAACTAGCAGCCCTACCCGGCTGCGCCCGGGCATGTATTATACCTTAAAACCTTCCTCGTGAATCACTCTATCTATTGGTGAAAACCGTATGAAAATCCCTGGAGTAGTTTTTGAGTTTATCACGAACAGACAGACAGACAGACGCGGCGGAGGACTTTGTTTTATAATATGTAGTGATAAGTCAGCTCAATATGTAACGTGGTCATGTACCTCTAACATCATCTTCAACCTACCAGCATCACCTCTTCATGTATGGTCTCACGACTATCGCCATTAAGTGCACCGTAGGTATATCTCGACGGCTCTAACATCAAAGTTGCCACTAACTGCCGTGCCCAGAATTCCAAAACGTTTAGTAAGTATGTTCTTTAAGGAAATCCAGTAAGTATATACATAGATACCTAATTCGGTATTTGCCTAATGTTAAGATTATATGTATAAAATTTGTTTCCAATGATACTAATATCTATCTAAAAACACTATAAAAAACTCTTTTCATTTTATATCGATTCGTTAAGTGTTCTTAAAGCTTCTTTAAAGTTGGATGAATAGGACCATTTTTAAAAGTATGAAAATTTTTAATTTCAATTATACTGTATTGTAGTTTGTAGTCCGCTAAATTTTTAGCAACTTTTATTATGAAACCATTATTACAAACTTAATATTTCGTATCGCTACCAAACAAAGTTTACACGCCGCCTATACAAAATACAAAGTTGTGACGTCACAAATATGTAGGCATTTCAGCAGTGCGTTTTCACGTCTAAAAATAAACGTCTAAAAATATGTGCCTTTAAAACTTCTATATCTGAAAGAGTTTTTTGTTTAGAAATGTATTTCGGTCACTATTGTGTTCATTTTTGGCAGGGTTTTACATAGCGACACGAAAAATTTTTTAGTCAAGTAGCCAATTAACCTTTACATTATTTTATGAACAGAACCTACCGACTAATATTTTAAAGAGACAAGATTTGTGTTTGTATGTCTGTTTACAATGGATAATGACAAAAAGTAAAAGACCTTTGTATTTTCTAATCGAATTATTGAAAGTAGTACCTATTTCAAATGGAAATAAGAATTTACCAAATCAGTTCACAAATTTCCAAGTCACGAGATAAGTAAAAAAAATAATTACCTGAATTATGGTCCTCCTTCTTTTTTAAAGCCGGCCGAAAATTAGACTATTTGACAATTACTTATGAAGTAGGGCACGGCCCTAGCGTCTCGAGTGCGGATGAGATGATACCGAGGGCCGGGTGTTGTGATTCGCTATACACAACATTATTTGATTTTTAATTTGCCGCGCTGTACGAGGAATGCGCTTATTGACTTGCCGGAGCGTGGCGGGGTAAAGTGCGGGGCGCGGAGGGCTCGGCCGACATCCAAATATAATTGCTATGGACCAGCCATTAATACAAACATGGAAAGCACGCAATAGTGTTGAAACAGTAATTAGCGCGTAATTGACGCTTTTTATGAGTTTGCACTAAGTTCATTAAAATACAATTGCGTTTAATACTAACGTTAACAGCAAGTTGAATAATTCCATATTAAGACTCCTTCAGAAGTCTTAATTGGTCCCCTAGAATGTCTGGCAGAGAAAGCTAGGACGTAACCCGCGCTTGAAACACAATTCTTATTGAAGATGGGAATAATATTGACAGGAATTATGAGTGGTCTATTGAGACATTGTGGATAAGTAGGTACACTTATAATTATGAGCGACAAAAATAGACTATACCTAAGTATACTTGCGTCTAAATAGATTTTATGGATGCAATTTTATTACTAGGTAAGTGTACTAAGATACTAGTAAGTAACCTTTTTTTAAAATTAGCGGTGAGTTTTGCTTTTGGGGAAGAAAAAAGTTTCAGCACCTGAAGAACAAAAAATGTCATAAGCAGCTATATGTGGATGATATGTTGGCTGGTGCGGAACCAGTAGGTATGAAAGGGCGGGCAAAAGGAGAGTGAGGTGAGGGGTGGTGGGGGGTCCACATGCGTGGCATTGCTGAGCGAGGGTTGCCGGGACGCGAGGGTCGCCAGCGATATATTTGCGCGTGTAATATCGCCTTTTATTAGTTTTTTCGCGGCGACAGCCCCCGCCCGCATATTTGCTTTGATGGCGCGCCCTTCTTGTCATTGTTCTTCCTCTCGAGCGCGCGTCCCATTCATCCGACTGTCCTATTCTATTCTTTACATTACAAATTAAACTACAAACGAAAACTAAACTACAAAACAACGAAAACAAACTACAACGAGTTAATGCCGTAAACTAATTCCACCGCGCGTCGTGCGTTTCATTCTCAGCAGAATGTCTGTGATGGCATCCTAGCAATGCGCTCAATTAACGTCGCCGTTCGGCTGTTTGGCAAATTTCTAATTGAAACGGTGAATATTTCGAACGGTTGGCTCGTGATGTCACCTGATGTACGACTACAATAGCATCGTTGGCAGCGCTCCAGTGCTCCGCGCCACCGCGAGCTCGCAAAAAGTCCCAACCGCCTAGCATGCATTGCAGTATGTGGGATGTAAAGGAGCCGCGGGATAGTGCCGTGCTAAACGCTGTGGTAATGAGGACGGACAATTAGCGGCGGCGGCGGAGCGTGCCGCGGCTCGTAACTGCGTGTGGGAACCGCGGCTCGGCGTTTTGAAATTCAAATCGTTTCTCGATATCGGGAACGACCGCTGTTCCGAGAAAGAGCGTCGCTCGTCGACTATCTCGTAGAACATCGTTAGTCACTCGCCGTCAGACAAAACGGGCAAAACCGCGCTCTAGCACAGAGCTCGCCGCGAGGCACCACCGCTTCTGCGAACGGGATAAAATACTACCGTTTCGATAGCCGCTTAATCTGCCACGCATAAATCTGTCTCTAAATGAAGACTAGAGTTCGTTGTCCCAAGAACAAAGCATCGGATCTTAGTTTAAAGCAATAATATGTCGCTATAGATCGAAATCGATACCTGTGTTGAACAGTTAGGTATGCGCGAATTGCAACGATAAAAATATCTCGATTTGAGATGTGCGCTGACACTCAACAGATGAAAGAAGGGTGGCGATCAAATTGTCAGATATATCTTAAAATAGAGCGGCGCAATGCATGTGGATGTGACAATGAGCTATCGGAATGTATGCTCGGTGCCATACGTCAATGTGTCAGGAGTGATGAACATTTGGTGCGCACGTCCCGCTTCGCCCCGCGCACACAGGAAACCGTGCCTCTTAACTTGCGTGAGCCTCAGGGTAGAACTGCCTATCACTTATATTTTCCTTACCATGTCGAAGTATGTGGGAATACTTGAAATCCACGAATCTATGATCGGCTCAGTATACCTACTTACTTTACACGTGTTTATTGTCGATGATCGACTTATAAGATCAACTATAATAAGAACATATATCAACTCACAGCTGAAATAGCTATAATATAATTTTAGAAATATACAAACCTTCAAAATATTCAAATAATCTTTGAAGCTTTCAACTATGTGTAGCCATTAAGCTTAGTAAAGAAATAAATCCACCGCAATGAGTGTTTCAGTGGTGTGCTATCGGTAGGCAAATCAATCAGTCAGGGCGGGCGGGCTACGGCGCGGGGAGCGCGGGGAGCGCGGGGAGCGCGGCGGAGGATTGGCGAGAGTTGCGTAGGAAATGTACTGCGACAGCGACAATGATCGACAAAGCCGCGCGCTAGAATGCGAGGCACGCGTGTTTGAAGTCGTTTGTCCGTCGTGTCCATTGAGCAGCGGCCGTAATTATAGCACCCGCGCCCGCTCGCACCGCACCGCTCCGCGCCGCACCGCTCTGCGTCGATTGATTTACAACGCGCGTGTAATTTATGCACGTTTAATTAAAGTATCAGCAGCCGGAAGAGAATTGTCGCTTGCCGATGCTTTTGTTTGGTGAATCACGTAATGCACGTTACATAAAAGCTGTGCCAGCGGGGGCGAAGTCGCAGAAACGCTACAAATTCCTCGCAGTGACCGCCGTGATGAAGTACAGTAACCGCCGCAAGCGCCGTATAAATGTTTCATCATTCGCCACATGCCGCACGCTGTTTGCATTAATTTTGACAATCGAGAGCTTGTTTCTTTGTTTAGAGCAGAATAAACAATGATATTCGTGTCGATGATATTTCTCACAGAATTCTATGCATGCCGTAATGACAGATAAACGGTATAATACGCTCCATATATGCAGCAAACTTCCGCTGGCAATTAATTAAAGAAAATTACACTCGTAACCATCTCGTAACCTTAAACAAAGATTGCGAGCCAAGTCGACAAGTGCACCGCGCATCTGTATGCGGCAGGAATTTAATACTTTCCAGTTTTTACATTATTCTGCTAAAATTTGGGGCGCAGTAGTTAACACGCTAGCCTGTGCCACAAGGGGTACCGGGGCTCGATCCCCGGCCAGGTAATTATGGGAATAAAACGATATTTTTCAGATTGGCCTGTCTTGGATGTTTATCTATATAAGCATCTTTGTATTATAAAATATAGTATCGTTGAGTTGAGTATCCTGCGACACAAGTTCACAAGTAACTGTGAGGCTTGCTCAAGTTGTGCGATTTTTTTTTTGCCTAAAAGCCACACTTTTTTGGATGTTCAGCGAAGCTTCCTATGTTTCCACGGCGAGTGGTCCCGCAGGTGTCCTTATTGGTCGGCGGCCGGCTCCGGCCTGTCCTAACTCGTCGCGAAGTGTTGCGCACTCGCCCGCGGCGCGCCGCGTACTTACATTAGTCACCGATACCTACTTGTACCAACGCTGCATTTGTACATCACGATAAGGCCATGCACGGTGAGCTGCGCGTTCAGGCCTATAATTTACTACTAATTAGTATTTATAAATCAATTAAATTCAACAATCAGGGCTAATTATGCCCAGCGGTTTATCATGTGTGCGATCAGTGTCGACGCGCCACCGTTATAGTCACGAACGATTAACCTTACTTACTTCCAACTGGTTCGCCTTAGCCGCGAAGGTGCGGAAAGAAACACGAATGATGAATCATAAAAAAATCTAAAACCTCTCAGTAATGAGGAAAATTAAACAGATACCTACTTTAACGTCATTCATGAGCTCGGGATTGTTCGATAACTGTGAAAAATGGAAGCGAGCTAACGGAGCAAATTGAGTGAAGTCACATCGACCTGCGCCCGCCGCCCTCGCAGGGAGGGGCGGAAATCAAACCCACTACTGCACCGACAATGGCGTCAGACCACACCACAGCCTAATGAAATCCCCAATCAAATTGAACGAAGCCTGCAGCTATCCATGAATAAGCAGGAGTTGTTTTCAGTCTGTGGCATCGCGTGCGACGTGCCACTCCTCGGGGCGTGGGTGGCGGCTTTGAGCGGCGGCTGTGAAATTGATCCGTTCATACTTCATAATCATCGAGCAGAGCGGGGGGCGGCAGGGCGGCAGGAGAGATCGTGCCTCACCGCACCCGCACTCGATATTAACCCAGCTAAATCATGTAGATTATTGGTCGGATATTGTACGTCAACTGTAAGTAGGCTTGTTAGCTACTTGTTAGGTATGATCCTAGTGGAGACAGACGTAGAAAAATTAAACAAAATAGGTACTTGATACAACAATCTAGTAATATCTATCTAGTATAATCTTTGTTCGTATTGTGTCTATATGATTTTAAAATGCCCAAAACGTATAAATGCTCTTATAAGCCCAAAAGTCACCGTAATGTCTTTTATCGCCAATATAGCGACAGGTATATTCGAGTTCTAATTAAGTACCTTTAAAAAAAAATAAGGTGGAGAAATGCGACGTGTATGATCTACGTGCGGAGGCCTATTGGTAATGCGAAAATCCTACAAACAACTTATTTGTACTATTTTAATAACGAATAATTGTTTAAAGGTTTCTAAATTATTTATTAATATCGCTATAGGAAGGCTATGCGATAAGAGATTACGGTGACTTTGGGCTTAAAAGAGAGGTTATAAGTGCCTTTTTTTAAATCATTGACACAATGAAGGAAGAGAAAACCATTTCAGTAGGTACTTTTTGGTTTTATAACAATTCTTTTTTTCTACGTCTGCTTTCTCTACTGGGATCGGGATACAAAGACTAAAGACTGCAGATTCGAATCCTGCTTCTAAATTTAATGAACGAGTATTTAAGTATTTATTTATTTTTTTGCGGTTGCTCCTATAGGTATACATGTAATGTGGGAGTAATTATTATTGTATAGATTCGAAGATTCAAAGATTTTATCCGGAAAATATGCATTTTCAGGCACTTTTTAACGTAATTTCATAATTTCTAAGACATATGTTTATACTACGTAGGTATAAATTGTTCAAAAGACTCGATACGAGCTCGATACAGACCACTGCAGAGAAGAAACGCTGAAAGAAATTCTTTTCAACAGTACCTACTTATTGGTCGCCTACTTTATATTTTTCTTTTCTTTTTTTCTGATTTCATGTAGGTAAATACCTACTTTTTTAAAATATTTCTTTCGATATGTACCTACCTGTGCCGGTAAACTGGATGAGTGACGGATATGCAGTAGGTATATACACGGCCTTTCCCAATTAAAGCAGTTTTTAAGGCACACCAAACATCTAGGTAGGTAGGTATACATAGCACCCAAAACTGCGTTATCAACGTCATTTCGTTGGCTTCCCGAGGTCATTGTCTACTCCTTCTACCATCATCTCTATCTTACAATACAATACATGGACGTACGGACACGAACACTACTATCTTTTTCATCAAATGTTGATAACTATAAACACGGGTAAGATCATAAGTTAAGGTTATTATGATAGGTATCTACGTTTGTTCGCAAGAGATTCCAGTTTCTGTCGATTCCATTAACAGATCAGGTTAATAGTACACTGTCATCATTACCAAATTTGACCGCTCATTTCCGAGATGATACGATTATTATTTGTGGGTAAAGTATACTTATTTCTTATTCATTCATTAGGTAGAAATATACCTACTTAATGCGTTGCTTAGGAGACAGATCGATCCACCTACTACCTACGCGAGTTAAAAACAAAAACTTTAATAAAAGATTGCAAGAATCAACTGTGACAGACAAATAAAGTGGCCTCCCCTTTTTACTGCGACGGTGCGGCGTCAAAAAACCAGTGCTGTTATGTAAAACTCGGCATTGATGTGGCGATGGATGGCGGCGCAAAAACCGGCGGGCGGCGGGCCTGCAGCGGCGCGGGGGACCTGCGTCCAGCTGGAAAATTGATCAAATCAGGCTATAACGTCAGGTATAATTTCAAATGAGTCGGTAAACTTACAGGCAATGGTGCAGGTCAACAAGCCTGCCTGCGACGTGGGTGGTCCCGGGTTTGATCCTTGGTCAGGTCAAGATGAAAAATATTAAAAAAATGACAATTCAAATAAAATTAACCTGGATCTTGGATGTTATTCTATATTGTTTGTAATAAAATAATACAGTATCGTTGAGTTAGACCTTTCTCATAATAACACAAGTCTCGCACTTACTTTGGGGCTAACTTAATCTTTGTGACGTGTCCGTATATTTATTTATTGATTATTATTATTCTGTGAGTTGGTATATCTTACACCCAAAACCTTAGAGCATTAAACCAAAGTTGGTTTAATGCTCTAAGCCCAAAACTGACTACAAAAAACCGGCCAAGTGAGTGTCGGGCCACGCGTAGTGTTAGGGTTCCGTAGTTGCGAATGACAAATACCCAGCTCTGATAGTTTTTCTTTCAACTTCAGTATATATACTACTGCTGTTAATTTTTTTCACGTATCCATATGTAACCGTTTAGCTGATAGGGGGGGGGGACACGTACCTCTAATCGAAAAATGATCTTCTCAACCTCACAATATTTTTTAAAGACCTTTTTAATGATAGCCCACACGATGGGTAAATAGACAAAAAAGAATTACTCCCCGACTTTACTTGTATGGGCTACACAAAAAAAAAATTTTTTTTCAAGATTTTTTTCTTCCACTTTTTTGCCATGATTAATATACGCCAATACCAAATTACAGCTTTCTAGGACTTATAGTCTCTGAGTAAAACCGCGGTCGGACAGACAGACAGACATGGCGAAACTATAAGGGTTCCTAGTTTACTACGGAACCCTAAAAAGCTGTAATTTGGTAAGAGTATGTAATGTAGGTATGTTAAATCATGCCAAAAAGTGGAAGAAAAAAAATGATTAAGTAATTATGCAAGAGGGAGTATTTTTTTTCCCCCACTAACCCATCGTGTGGGGATGAGAAGTTATAGGCAACCAACTTATTGAAATATAGCAATTTTTCATAAACCACAATAGGTAATAACATAATCATTCATACAAACACTATGAACAACATAGTTATCTTTGGTGGCGAAAAATTATAGAGGTTTTTGGCTAATCTAAGGTAGCTTCTCTACGGAACCTTTCACGGGCGAACCAGACCCGCACTTGGCTATTTTTTCTAAAGAAAACATTAACTACTATGATTTGAAGTCGGTGCCGAGCCGATTAGGTAGATATATGCTGTGTGGTTCCCGGCAGAGTAGAATAGGACTACTCCAAGTCATCCCGTGGATGTCGTAAAAGGCGACTAAGGAAACACAAGCTAAACAAAGCTTATTTACATCAAAGCGACCTTTCCAACCCGTCTGGCCAGCGTGGAGAGTGTAGGCCAAATCCTCTGACTACTCAGGCTAGTATATGGCTCCGGTAGTACAGAGAGGGTCGTGCTTCTGCAATGGAGACTAAAAAGACCTGATGATGATGATGATGATAATAAGATACGCCACTTCCACACCCCACGGTAGCGGGCGACTATATGTAATACATCACTAAGTAATACTGTTCTTGTTAGTTTTGGCTTGGCACACCCTTCAAATAGACCAGTAATATACCTACTCTACCATGGACCAGTCGCCTTGTATAAGTAATTGAGAATAGGTAGTTAGGTTGTTTACTGAGCAAAGCATGACATCTCCGTTTATATCTCATTATATTAAATGCCGTTTGTTTTTGTTGGAGCGAGAACTTACGTGTGTAGAAATCGCTCCACTAGCTGCAACTCAACTGTAGCTGCTTCAGTGAGCAACTACAGTTAAGTTGCAGCTAGTATGTAGGTACTATTATGTAGTCTGTGACATTACATACTTTCTAACCACATATTTTTTTTTTTGGATTGGCAAAAGGTATCTGCGGAGATCCAAACGTGACACACGTTTAACGTGATGGCAAAGAAATCTGCCTTATGAGTACTATTAAAATTATATAATACTTAGTTGGTAATATTATCTAAAAAGAAACAATAAACACAATAAACAGCACAAGTAGAGTCGCATATGGAATATTGTTCCCATCTCTGGGCTGGGGCAGCATAATACCAACTCCTTCCTTTTGACCATGTTCAGATTCGAGCGATTTGTATAGTTGACGACGAGATCGTCGGCCGTCTCGATCGAGGAATTGTTCAACCTAATACCTACCTGCCAGAATTTCACCACCGTTCAACCCGACGGAAAGTAAAGTTTCATCTCTACCACCTGGATAACTGGCAGTCAACCACTGTTCGTTTTAGAAGAAACTTTCTGCCACGTACGACCGAACTGTGGAATCAACTCCCTGCAGCGGTATTCCCCGATCGATACGACATTGGAACCTTCAAAAAACGAGTCTATGTTCCCTTAAAAGGCCGGCAACGCTCTTGTCACACCCCTAGTGTTGCAATTGTCCATGGGCAGCGGAGATCACTTACCATCAAGTGACCCGCTTGCTCGTTTGCCGTCCTATATCATAAAAAAAACAATAGGTTCTTTTAACGCGGCGCATTCATCTGTTTTATCACATCATCATCGCAGCAGATGCACGGCAGTTACCGGCCGTGGTCTGGATCATACCCATCGCTGATGGCACGCACAGCTGCGCGCCAGGAATCCAGAAACAGTACAGGCTACAGCACGTTAAGCTAGGCAAACTCGTAGAAATTTCCCTGTATTGGCTTCTGCATAGAGACGAGTGTAGGGAAACTCACGTGCTGTAGTCCGTACGTATCGCAGAGCTCCGCAATGTGCGGCGATGAGTTATGAGCTGACGCATTGTGTGGACGGCATCATAACTTCGCTATGCGACAGGCAGGCTGGATACCTCTGACTGACTACATACACACATTCATATAGCGTGGCAGGGATCTTTGAAAAATAAATCATACCACATCCTCGGAATAAATTTGTCAATGTGTAGTGATGACGCACATGCAGTGCGTGGGTCAGTACCGGATTTACATATTGCCGCCTCCATCAACCTCTTGACACATGCAACGACGTCGCTCTAGCACAAAACTAAACAAAATTTGCTGCTCTAGGCTTTAGCCTACTTACTCACACTACCTATTGGTTAATCCGCCACTGGCGGGGTACTTTTTAGAATAAATTTGAAAGTTTGATGTAGTATTAATTTAATATTATAACTGTATTATAATTTAATATTCCATCCAGCGCGGAAATGCCGCCAGCCTTTTGGGCACCCTGCCCGCTGACCACAGCGATTTGGCTTCAATTTTTAAGGTTCCGTAGTAAACTAGGAACCCTTATAGTTTCGCCATGTCTGTCTGTCTGTCTGTCTGTCTGTCTGTCTGTCCGTCCGCGGTTTTACTCAGAGACTATAAGTACTAGAAAGCTGTAATTTGGTATGTGTATGTATATTAATTATGGCAAAAAAGTGGTAGAAAAAGATCTTGAAAAAAAATTTTTTTTTTGGTAGCTCCCATACAAGTAAAGTGGGGAAGTATTTTTTTTTCTCTATTTACCCATCGTGTGGGGTATCGTTAAAAAGGTATTTGAAAAGTATTGTGAGGTTGAGAACACCATTTTTCGATTTAGGGATCCGTTTCCGAAATATTTGGTTTTAAAGTGCAAATTTTTGTTAGAGGTACGTGTCCCCCCCCTCTATCTGCTAAACGGTTATATATGGATACGTGAAAAAAATTACAGCAGTAGTATATATACTGAAGTTGAAAGGAAAACTATCAGAGCTGGGTACTAAGTGCAAACTAAAAAGTTATAGGCACCCAAGTTATAAAATGTAGGGTAAAACCCGGATAGTTGCGTCGGGGGGATACTTGCGTCGGTTTCGAATTCTCTATGTTAGGTACGTTTGTGGCATTACTGCTTGATTATAGTTAGAAGCGCTCCCCCCGAAGGCCTTACTGAAACGTAAACCGTTGGAGTGGGTGCACGCGTTTCGTCCGTGTAAGCAAAAATCTTCCGCTGCGAAACATTAACGGACGTCAAAATTATATTGGTACGTAGATTTTGTTGGATATCTTTATAATTGATTGTGGTTTCAGACTACATTTTGTTTCTTTGCTTACATTAGACCTTTAATTGCCCTATTAATTGCGTTTTATTGTTGAAAAGATTTTATTTATTTTCTAAATCGAAAAGGCAACTATCCGTATCAAAAAGGATAGTTGCCTTATTTATTGTGGCGGATAGTTGCTCTAAGTGCAATTATCCATAACCATTTATTCCTTAATCAACGAATCTTTATTTTTAACATAAATGGTTTTTAAATAGCATTACAATGCTCGGTATATTATTAAAATTGAAAATATGTGATGAATGTATTGGAAACCTACCTGTGGCGAATTCTTTTTCATCACATATTTTAAATTTTTTTTGCAAGTAAAAATTATGCTATACTTACTTGTTTTAAAAATAAAACAATATTAACCGCTTTCCCGTGCCCATTCTAGGTAAACAGAATGCCTCGCAAGTATAAGCGGAAACCAAGTGTTATATGTATGACTATGCGGCAAGTATCCTCCTAACTCTTTTTAAAATTTGGCAACTATCCGCTGCAGTAGGCGACTATCCGTTTTTTAGGAGGTCAAATAAAACGTAATATACTCAAAACCAGTATCAATTATGCTAACGGAATTGGTCTTCTATAAAAGATGAAGAACCTATGTTTTCGTATACATTATCAGGTATTATTAATAACGACCCATTTTTTTATAATTCAAACTTTTTGAAAAGTGAGGCAACTATCCGTGTTTTACCCTACTGGAAAATGTAAAATTTCATACAATCTTCATAGTTAGATGTTTTTGGTCGTTAAACTGTGAGGTGCGAGTGTAAAAAGTGTGAACTCAAAGTTGTCATTCGCAACTACGGAACCCTACTTTGCGCGAGGCCTGACACGCACTTGGCCGGTTTTTTTATTTATCTTAATGTTGTTTTTTTTTTTATAGGTTAGTTTTTATTTTAGGATTAGTTTTTGTTTTCATCTTAGTTATTAATGTTATTAAATTAATTATAAAGAGAAATAATTATAATTTATAATATAGCAATTGATATATTTGTAATTTTTTAGCTTTATCGAAATTGTAATGTTACTGATAGGTATGTCATTTTATATGAATGTAATAATTTTAACGATCATTCTATTTTCTAAATCAATTGAATAATTTATTAGTGCTATTGTATGTCCGTCCATGCAAAGCAGGACAAAGTTATACACTATTATGTATTCGGTGGTAATACTGGTAATACTCACATTGTTTAATTATAAAAAATAAAATAAAATAAATCTTTATTTAAATTCTTAGGTGGTATAAAATATTACAATATAGACATACATTAAAAAGGTACAAACATAGTTTTGTCTGAGCTAAGGTGAGAAGCACCCTGTGTTTCAGACTTAAATTGCTAGACATAAACATACAAAATAAACAATTACAAATAGAAAAATAAAATTAACAAAATTGTGTAAAATTTAAAATATTTAAAGAAAAATGTTAATAATACTTATGATAAAACTGTTAATAAATCCTCTGTTTCTTCGTACGACATATTGAGAAGGGCTTCTTGTAATATTCTTTTCGTCATACCGTAAGAATAAGGATAGAAACCAAGTTTTTTATTAAGCCTATTGTAAAAAAGGGGACCAAGGAATAAGAAAAATCTAGAAGAGAAAGTATGTATTGTATTTATATTATTATAGCAAACAATATCTTTTCGTCTTTTATTAGTAGTTTCAGTGCTGTATGGCAGCGCGGCGTGTTGTTTTAGTACTGTGTTTAATATAAATAATTGCCTAACTGTTAGTACCTTACAGGATTTAAAGAGGAGGTCAGTGGGGAAAAGGAAAGGGCCGAAAGTTGAGACTTTAAGAACCGCTCGCTGTGCCCTCTCTATGGTTAGTAAAGATGTTTTAGCCATATACCTCCCCATGACGTAATACAGTAAGTTAGTAATGATTGGCATAAGGCAAAGTAGACTTGTCTGATTATTTTTGAGTCCGCGATGGATCGTAGTTTTTTGAATACAAATATTAACTTACGTATTCTGCCATTTAAAATCTCTATATGTTGCTTGAAACAAAGAGTGTTGTCAATAACAATACCAAGGTATTTTATTTTCTCGGTTTTGGTAATGTTTGGGCACTCGCACGAGTTAGCTAAAGGGTCTCTGCAGTGATGTGCATAAATGTTCAGGTCTGCATGCGATGACGGCACGTTACGCATGGAAAATTGAATAAAGCTAGTTTTATCGGTGTTTAAAGTTAGCAGGTGTTGTTGGAGCCAGTTATTTACAACATTAAAACCTTGTTGTGCATTTTTATATAGTTCATCTTCTGTCTTGGCAGAAAACAAGATAGCTGTGTCGTCGGCATATGAGATGATTTTTCCCCCTACTATGTTCATGTTACACAGGTCGTTAATGTATATAAGAAACATTAATGTATATAAGAAACAAGGTGGGGCCTAATATACTTCCCTGGGGAACTCCAAAACAAGTATTTTCCTGATCAGAACTCAGTATGTTGTCAATTTTCACGCATTGAGACCTTTCACTTAAATAATTCGAGAAGAGTTTAAGCTCATTTCCTCTTATACCTAAGTTTTCAAGCTTGTGCAATAGGATGGGTATGGAAATTGTGTCAAAAGCTTTGGCAAGGTCAAGGAATATTCCTATGGTTTGATTGCCACCATCGAGTTCCTGGACTAGATAATCAGTGAGGTTATGTACAGCATCCGCTGTTGATAACTGAGACCTAAATCCAAACTGCATTTTCGATAAGAAGTTGTATTTTCCCAGGTAGTTAATAAGCCTGTTGTTTATAATTTTCTCTAAAATCTTGGAAATCGACGGTAATAATGATATAGGTCTGTAGTTATTGACTTGATATTTGTTACCAGACTTATAAATCGGAACAACGACAGCTTTTTTCAAACATCTAGGGAATGTTCCTTCGGATAAGCACATGTTAAAAATATGAGTTAGTGGCCGGATTAGTATGTGTTTGAATTTTTTTAGTATATTATTAGAAATATTATCCCACCCCGCTGCACAGTTATCTTTCAAGTTTAAAATTAGAGATTCCACCTCAGCTTCATCAGTATCGAGCAAAACAAAAGATTTGGGTGAACTGGAAGTAGTTTGAATTGGAAGTAAAGTGGGTGACTGACTTATTATTTTGTCTGCTAAGGATTTGCCTACATTCACAAAGTAGGAATTTGCCATGTTCGCAGATGTCAGCTGTGACGAGTGGGCTTGTAATAAACTCGAAGATGACTCATCACGCTGTTTTGTACTATAAGTCAACTTTTTAATACTCTGCCATATTATAATATCATTTTACACCTGTGTTCACAATAAAGTGTATTTTTGTATTTAAGTATTCATTTGTTATTTATAAAAACATTTTATTGCATCAATATTAAATCACTGGTTGTGTACCGGCCACTTGTTATGTGTAAATTTCACCATTGTTTTTTGGAGTTTTTGGTAATTCAGACCTGGTTTAATTTTTGGTTTATATCTAAAGAATCTAATGGCCTCTATCAAAGCGATTGAGTTAGTATCTATATGAGCTTTACTGTAATTTAAAAAATGTGTAATTTTAATTTACTCAAAAGTAGTTCCAAATTACTTTCAATCATGGGTTATGGCCTATATTTAAAAGGATGTCAATGAATTAAAAAACATAGTTTTTTATGTGAAAAATATCTTTTCGACGCTTCATACTTATTACTTCGTCCCATTCTCGATCTCGTCCAGTTTCCGCAGCGTTGCCTCCACTTTGGGCCATTGTATCTACTTTATCGAAGATGTTTTCTGGGGGCGCATGTTAAAATTACCTCGTCCGTACACGGTTCTCAAGAGAACCGTGTACGGACCAGCAGAGGCAGCTGTCGTGACGACAACGTCCACGCTGGTAGAGCCCACGCCTAGAGGTCAGTAGGGCGCAGCTCGGTCGCGGGTAGGGGGCAGCTGTCGCGCATTGTGTGCTAATGTGTGGAACCACGCGCCAAATCTTTTTTGACGAGTGTGCGTCGTCCTCGCGAAATGTGCACATTATGCAGGAGACGCGCTGCACTCGGCCTCACCTGCCTGCCGCGGGGAATGAGGTCCCTTTGACAGTGACGTGTTGAAGTCCATCTTTATTGCACTGATCAATCAAGCCATTGGACACTGTTACATATTTACCATTAGGTAGACCTTTGAAATAAATATAATGTATGAATATTAAAACTAAGGGACATAAGGGACATTCGAAAACGAGGTCTTTTGAGAAATCTGACTCTGCTTGGCAGCGTTCGTTCGGGACGCTCTGCAGTGTCATCTCGTTTTAAAAACCTCAGTGCCAAAAGTCAACATTTTGGAGCAGTTTGTCCAAAACGTAGGCCTATTGTCTTGTACCTAATAGGCTTCATAAGAAAGCTCAAGGTCACTACTCAAAGAGCTGCTATAGAGAGGGCTATCCTCGCGGTGTTTCTCTGCGATATCTAATCAGAAACGAGGAGGTACTACTTAGAAGAACAATGTGGCAGTGGGCGGAGTACACAGCACACAGAAGCGATAGCTGTCGAGAGAAAAGTTCTCGAATGGACACCACGTAGGTAAGTACCTACCGACAAACGGAGTGAGTGACACCCGCCCATCAGTTAGTTGGACGAGCTTACCAATAATAGATGCAGGCCGCTTCCAACGAGAAGTCTATATCCAGGAATGGACTTGGTCTGTATGAAAACTAATCAGCTGAATTACACAATTTTCAAAATTACGAAAAGTGGCTATTAAACGTTATTAGACGATGCATTTAAACGTTTAAAAAGGGACCAATACCTACCATTACTAATAAATAATGTACTTAGGTCTTGAGTTCTTGACAGCTTGACCCGATATTGTCACGACAATGATATGTCGCTCGATAATTACCGCCGCGACGGTGCGTAAAAACATAGTTAACTGGTCTAGTTAAGCAATTGTGACCAGAGGGCGACCATTGCTGACCTTTTTCTCGCCGAGGACTTACCTATGCGTAGGTATCGACCACAAGAGAGGGGCAAATGTGACGGTTGCACGCGCAATAGAACTGAAAATTTTGCCATATCATCTGAGTTAGCTCAAGAACTATAAATTGTGAGAAACAGATCGGCACCGGTCATATTGCTTTTCCTTCACTGTTACACATGTGATATTTAGATAAATCTCGTTATGTAATCTCACGTCTGTTGCACAATCTGTATTATCATCATCATCTCAGCCGCAAGAAGTCCGATGCTGGACATAGGCCTCCCTAGGATTTCCAAAACGACCGGTTGGAAGCGGTACGCATTTACCTCCTTTCTGCAACCGCTACTTATCAGGTTGTTCGACCACCTCCTGAGAGTGTCCAACGCTGCGCTAATTTCGATTTTTTTGGCACCTCAACGGTTTAACTTTCTATCTCTATTCTTGCATAACGATAGAGAAAAGCCTCTACAAAAAATAACTTTCGATACAACCACGTTATGGTAATTGGAGGCGGGTTATTCATCAAGTTTAACTTATGCTGCGGTAGGTATTACTATTGTGGAGTTGTCAAAAGGGTCGTTGCGTGGCAGGCAGGTGGCGCGCGGCGGTGTGCCATAAATACTGGACATCGGCGACAGTGACAGTGGCCAGTGCGGAATTTAAAAACAATGGCCTTCCGCTTCCGGCGTCCGGCGGCAGCCGCAGACCTCGCGGCGCCGGCTCGGCCTGACTCCTCCATGTTTGCGACTTAAATAACAATAACTTCAAGTTACAGTACCTACCTATAACGCAAGTAGGTACCTACCTAGTATCCATTACAAAAACAAACCAAATGAAACAAATAAATCTTTATATTACAAATAATTTGACTTAGTTACTTTGTCATTGTGCAGTTATTCAAGGTTGGACATGTCTATAGATCCACTGTCAGTCGACAGACAGACACACGAAAAACCAAGCATTCCTTGGGTTCCTTTTTACCTTTTGAGGTACAGAACCCAAAAATGGTATTTGTTTTTAAGTTTCCGCACCAAAATGGTAAAAACGGGACCCTATTATCAAGACTTCACTGTCCATCCGTCTGCCTGTCTGTCACCCACCAGGCTCATGAACCATGATAGCTAGGCGACCGAAATTTTCACAGTAGAAGAAGAGGAAGATACTTAGGTACCTTAGAGCGTTTAACCAACCGGAGACGCCACTAGCTGGCGTTCCCCGCTAGTTAGGTACTTATCTCATTTTCATTTCCCGCTACTATAACAACAAATACTAAGAAGCAGAATAAAATAAATATTTAAGGGGGACTCCCAAAGTGTTTATTTGCCGTTTTTCTGCTCGATTGTCTAATGTTGAATAGGTAAATACGGAACCCTTCATGCGCGAGTTCGACTCGCACTTGGCCGATTTTATTTAATTTTTTCGGGATTGCCGACTATGGTTCCGGACTCCGGACTCGTCAGGAATCTGTAACTACTTTAAAATTTGGTACCAAGTTTTTCTTTTTGATTTACTATACCGGCGTATATTTACCTACCCTAGACATTACCCAAAAAGGACGAGTCAGCCCGTCAATATGAACAATTCTCGGACCCGATGTTCTGGAATCCATTTTTTCTTAAGTGGTTTCCATAGTTTGAATCTTATTACTTATTCGTAGGTTTGAATGAATTTTTTTCGAGTTCGGGGCTATTAGTCTCATCACAAAAGTTGTTTATAAGTATTTATATATTTATGAACCCTTCAAGGGATGTTGAGTGTCACTTTACGGCCATTGAACTTACATTGTAGATGACGTAATTATACTAATAATTTACTTTTGTCCTTATTGCTTATCCTTATCTGCATTTAGTTATTGCGTAGCTAGTTCTAGTTGCGGATTAGAACTTTTGGCAAAATGGGCCAAGTTCGCGATTCGATTGCGCGCAACAAACAGATAACCTACATCTATATAATCTATTTGCTGAGTAACAAATAGATTTACTTAGGTATGTGCGTATTTAATTTCCTCACATTGTTGAGTTATAATATTCAGAATGGGAAAATTATATCTACTTATCTACATTTTAAAATCTCACTACGATTTTTTTTAGTAACTAGATATGTAATAATTACATGTAGGTACGTAAGTCGGTTGGTTTTTTTTTTCTTTTTATAAACGTTTAATAACGTAATAAAATTTGAATCAGTTTCATCGCTTTCATAATTTAAGTATTATAAATGTCTTCGATGATATTTTTAGGGTTCCGTACAAAAATTGAAAAACGGAACCCTTATAGGATCACTCGTGCGTCTGTCTGTCCGTCCGTCCGTCTGTCACGGTCGATTTTCTCCGAATCTACTGAACCAAATTAAATGAAATTTGGTAAGATGGTGTAAAGCTATGACCCAAACACGAATGTGCAAAGTAAATATATTTTTTTTTAAATAAGGGACAGTTTAGGGGGTCCAAATAGAAAATGTTAAAAAAAAGGTTTTGCAAACCTCACCGTGTTATATATTAAATGAAAGGGCTTGTTATGAGGATCTCAAAAATATATTTTTTTTTGTTGGGGAAAAATCAATACTTTTGATTTTATTCACGAAAGAAGGCAAAATTTGACCATTCCCCCCTGATCTCCGAAACTACTGGGCCTAAAATTTCGAAAAAATTACAATACTTATATAGTTCATTTTTTTTCTTTGCTTTTCTTGACATTTTAATAATTAGAAATCCTGATAATATTATTAGTCATACTGTGTATAGAAAGCCTACCCATAACGACAAATATCTCAATGGCAAATCCCATCATCATCCATGTCAGTTGGCTACCGTTGGTAAATCTTTGTTTCAGAGAGCACATGGCATCTGTGACACCCGCCACCTCAAGGAGGAGCTTCAACGAATAAAATCGGTTTTAAGAAGCAACAACCTCGACCTCCCAAAAACACATCACAGAAGCCGCCCAAGCCTCACACAGTTGATCGTTTTCCTGCCATCTTGCCATATGTAAAGGGAGTCACGGACAAAATTGGTAATATACTTAAGCGTGCTTCAATCAAGATCTACTACAAGCCGCATAAGAAAATAAACCAACTTTTAAGACCTGTCAAATCTAATATCCCGTTACAAGATGCTGGAGTTTATAAAATTGACTGTGAGTGTGGTTTATCATACATTGGGCAAACAAAGAGAAGCATGGTACCCGTATAAAAGAACATTTGCTGACATGAAGCATAGGCGCTCAACGAAGTCTGCAGTCTGTGAACATGCCCTAGACAAACCCAACCATTATATGCGTTTTGATAATCCTCAAGTCCTTGCAAAAGAAAACAGAATCAAATCTCAAGCTAAGCAGAAGACTGCAAGACCTTCAGACACCGTGAGCCAATACTGCGTACATCCGGAACGTTACCAATAAATATTTTAGGCGGTAGATTTTGCAGTTCTTATAAAATACTAGACAAATGTCAATTTAGTCTACCTACGACCACGAACACTGTAAAGTGCTCGAAACGTAAGGTGTATAAATAATGTAATAAACGCGATAAAAACCGTATTAAAATAATTTTATTTAAATTTGTAACTATCGCGAAAACATAAGAAAACATTATAAGTATACTTAGTTCATTGCTTGAAGATTACAGGAAAAATAATAAGAATTCTATCAGTTGAAAATAAAGTGGTAAACTCACTATAATAAGTTCACCTAGGGAAATAGTTCACTAAAACACCACTTATCTCGTGGTGTTTTAGTGAACTATTTTTAATTTAGTATAGGTGCGCTAGTCAATTGAATAAAATATTTTTGCACATTGTGTGTGTGTTCACGAAGCATATTGTACGGAACCCTCATTGCGCGAGTTTGACTCACTTGGCCGGTTTTTTTTTTCATCCGAAGGACGAAATTTCGCGGTACTTTCTTTCCCGCGTATTGCCGTAACAAAGCGCGGGATTTAGACAGCCTAATTTTTTTAAAACGCTCATTCAAAAAATATCCTGTAAGTATTTTACGATAAGCTCGTAGTCCCAGATCTTCATTTATCACTGTTTTGACCGTGGTTCTGCTTAGGCTTCGTAGACTTCATCTGAAGAGCTGTCTTTTTTCGTCGACCACTCCTTATTTGAAAATGAATGGAAATAAATTTCTTTTATTTTCAGCAAGCGCAAATGTTCTATTTTTGAAATTGGTGAATTTCATCTAGCCAGCATTCGAAATTTTTAAATAAAGGTTTCGAATGTACTTATAACCCGACTAAGTATAGTTAATCGAACGGAGTTGAGACAGTAAAGCAGAATTGGTCCAGTTCAACGCAGTCTATACGAATATTGACTACTTTTATTCTTTTGCGTTGCATAAGAATAAATGCATCTATCACTTAAATGAAAAATCGTGAGAAACGTCTCAAGAAAAAACAACATATGATGAGTTTAAGTAGGTACTTAAGTCTCGTTTTTGCAGTACCACTACCAAGCTATTAAGTAGGTATTTTTACACTGCTTTCTTTCACCGTCATAGTAGATTGTTTCCGTCATTGAATATCAGAGGTGATCGGTCGACCACCACGGCTTTATCTTCATAATACATTGAAACAACGTGGGATAAATCCCGATGCGCACTTGAGAAACAAGCAGTTTTTGCGGCTCGCTCGTGAGGACTTATTTTCTAAAGCTCACTGAATTCGATTAACGCTTTGTTTTTTAGCGAGCGGATATTTTCCAGAAACAGACGTCGTTATGCTATCATTATTACAAATGATGGCAGGTAGTCGCGGAAAAACTCGTTTGAAACGGATACCGTGTTCATTACAAGCTCGTAAGTGCATACACGCGGAAGTAGGTATTATTAATTTCCACGCGCGAGGGCTTGCAAACTTCGCTAATGGAGCACGGGATTAACTCGAGCGGCACCCCGGGCGCGCAGCGGGCTCATCTCGTCGCACAGGCGGGTACCGTCACGTGCGTGTATGGAGAGCAGGCACCCGCAAAACGCGGATCATGTTTTTAATATGACGCCAAACACTCTAGCTGAAGGGGTCTTAGGCGCTGGCAAAGTTGTTGTAAAATGAGTTTGTCTTCTGTTTATTTTACACAAATAATTTGGCTCCCGAGACTCATGCTGATTTATTAGACATTTTAGAAGTAGCTTCACGAGGAGTCAGAAGTACATTTGGAGAGTAAGTTGTTGAATGTTCATAAATTAAATTCTCAAGATTATTGCAACTTGAACACGATGTTATCTCAAAAGATGGTTGAAAACTGTATAACTTGAAATATTTTAATAATATACACCACAGCATTATTACATAACGCAGGTTATTTAGAGACGTTATCTCTGTTATGTGGACCCATTTGTAAATGCTAATTACATTTGTACGAGCATTCCGCGGTTACACAAACCTTTTACGGCGCCTCATTGATTTCGCTCCAATAAATGGTTTCATTAATATTTTTAAGGCGCGCCTCACACCGGGCGCCCGCGACCGTCACAACGCCAAGTAAACCGCGTCTATCCGAGCTGAAGCAAAAACAAGGAACATTAATCATGCGCAGCGTCCACCGTTTGGCCTGACCCCCGCTGGCCACTCAAACTCATTACGTACTACTCCTGAGTTTACAAACAATGTGGTGTGTCTGTTTTTGGCACACAAACATTTGTCATGTAGATCGTTATCGGACAAGTGACATGGACATTGTCATGGTCATGTCAGTATTAGCTTTATTGGGTTCAATATTTTAAGTATCGTCTTGCTTTCGAAATTTGCATCTTACGTCACGAGTCCTGATACCTGGATATGGCGCTGAAACCTGGAAACTCACCAAAGAACTGATCCACAAGCACACAAAGAAAGACGGGGAAGTCATGATTGTAATTTCGCTCCTTGACAGAATACCGACATTTGCAGGTGCACCAAGTTAGATACCTATCCGACATAAGTAGCTCGTATGAGGAAAAAACCGGCCAAGTGCGTGTCGGGCCACGCGCAGTGTAGGGTTCCGTAGTTGCGAAAGACAACTTTAAATTCACACTGTTCACACTCACACCTCACAGTTTACCGACCAAAAACATCAAATAATCAAAATTGTATGAAATTTTACATTTTCGAGTACATTTTATAAGTTGGTTACCTATAACTTTTGAGTTTGTACTTAGTACTCAGCTCTGATAGTTTTCCTTTCAACTTCAGTATATATACTACTGCTGTAATTTTTTTCACGTATCCATATATAACCGTTTAGCAGATAGAGGGGGGGGACACGTACGTCTAACAAAAATTTGCACTTTAAAACCAAATATTTTGGAAACGGATCCCTAAATCGAAAAGTGGTGTTCTCAACCTCACAATATTTTTTAAAGACCTATTTAACGATACCCCACACGATGGGTAAATAGAGAAAAAAAAATTACTCCCCCACTTTACTAGTATGGGAGCTACCTTAAAAAAAATTTTTTTTCAAGGTTTTTTTCTACCACTTTTTTGCCATGATTAATGTACATACCCATACCAAATTTCAGCTTTCTAATACTTATAGTCTCTGCGTAAAACCGCGGACGGACAGACAGACAGACAGACAGACAGACAGACAGACAGACAGACAGACATGGCGAAACTATAAGGGTTCCTTGTTTACTACGGAACCCTAAAAATGAAGGTGATGAAGGGCAGATTAACCGACGGTTCGATGGTAAGATGATGTCAAAAGGTGAAGAGTGAAGGGCGAGGGTGGGGCTTAGAGGTGTTGTCGTCCACTAGTGGGGTGGGCTGATGATAAATCCAAGTGCGGTAGAAACTGCGGATGCAAAGGGGCCAAGACAGGAAGGAATGGCGTAGCTGTCAATGAGTAGTGGCTGAATTTTAAAATTTTGGTGTATATTATAGTGTATACCCTGATATCTATGGTGTATACCTACTATGAATTCTACTAAATTCAAACTAGTTTAGAAAAACATATAAGAATTTTAAGTCTAAATCCGAAGGAAATCGGAACTGAAAATGAAATCTTCTATCATCCTAAAAAATAACGATCCCGAAGGTAACTAGGTACGAAACACAGCGCTTGAATTTAAGTTTTAAGTTTAGACCGCAATCAATTTTAATAGTTACCTAGGCCAAGCATGAAGGTTGAAAAATTTACTTATACTAAAAAGTAAAAGAGTTTTAGCACATTCAAAATGTTTAATGTTAATAGGTACCTACATTTGAAATTTTGAAGGTGCTAACACTTGCCTAATTAATTAAAAACTTTCGAGTTAATTAAAAATAGAGCTAGATTTACTGCTGAATAATAAAATAATGGGTAATTACGTTTGAGCAAATTATCTACAAAATCTGAATATTTATGGCAGTTAGCAATCTCAAATAGGTAGGTGTGAAGGAAGAATTTGATAAGTTGATATAATGCTTTGATTTAATGTTGTATCGTGTTCCCACGCCACACAATGCCTTATTTTGCTCGGCGGGCAAATTCGGAAATCTGGCGAGCGCGCGCAGCCGACGGCCGGCGGCCGACGGCTTGTAAATTTAAACGAATGTGTTTCGCTCGTATGCCATTAGGAGACAAACGCGCCGCGTCGCTAAGGCTTCGTCACATGGGCACAGAATTAATAATAGTACTAACGTAACATGGGTATGAAAAGGACTTCAGGGTCATCATATTTCATTTTTGTGACAAGCTTTTATCATAAGTGGTTTGCAAGTGCTTTCAAAGTCAAATTAAATGAGCCTAAACACGATGGGTATATCTTTTTTAATTAAGAAGTGCCTGTTCTTCCGACTCCATCATCAGATTAGGTCTATGGTAATATCATAATGCATCCGAATCCGAATACATATATACATAAATAAGTACACAAAATTTCAACTCAATTCGTTAATAATTGAGTTGGATGATTTGACCCAAAAATATAGATACCTACATAAATACTTACATAGATTGTAGGTACAATACCTACCTGTAGGTAGGTTATAACCTACCTACCTACCTACCTATAGGTAGGTAGCTTAAATATGTAAGTTGCAATATTAACAAAAACTCTTGTAATTTTTTCGACTTATTTCCAATCTTTAAAAAATATTGCTTTTTAATATTTTAGTAGGTACGAGTATTTAAGTCTTCCCTAAATTTGTAGGATAAAGATTGTAGATAAATGTAATGAGGAAAAAAGGATCGTAGGGCAAAAGAAAGGTGTATTTTAAAAGTAAGTCCTCGTTTACTTTCCTGGCGATTGTGCTCTAACCCTAACTCGTCGCGAAGCCTCTGCATTGTTTCCCCCTCCCCTCCTACGTCTCCCACCACCCCACCCCCCTATCCCCACCGTCGCAGCAGAGCATCCCGATTGTCTCGTTTGAAAACCGCTTGCGTAACATTGTTTTCTCTTCATTAACGAATCCCGCCGGTGTATTACTTTCGAAACAAAGGGGCCGCAAAGCAGACTCAATTGCTATTATCTCATTGTTTTGCAATTGCCTTTGCTCGACTTACTTGCGCTCTTTTGTGGATAAGAATACGACATTAGGTACCTACTCATAATACATGGCTTTTATGTAGATATTTCCTCTTCTGGGAATATAATTTTCAATCAATGGAATATTATAGAACTTCTATGAAGATAAGCATATTATCTTGGGATCGTTATTCGATTTAGTATAATAAGCCAATTTTTATCCAACTAATATTTTATCGCGGTAAATTCTGCATGTTTCACTTCTTAAACCTCACGTATAAAAGAAGTACCTAGGTAAATAAATTACGGGTTTGTTATTACTTATTTAGGTAGAAAATAAGTTTACACTAAAATATTTTTTCCAAGATTGCGTGCACTACCGTGGCTCCTGTGAGTGTCCGTGTCCTCAATATACATTGAAGAGATTTAAACGTTTCCAAGTTTTATGTTGTGTAAACATAGTTAAGATCCGATATCGGCTACCGGGATTGCGGTCAGTGCCTATGAGTCGATTCAAAGAAATCCGTCGTCGAGAATGACAAGTATGCGTTGATTATCGAAATTCGGCCGTTCTAAATTGTAATCCCAGCGCGCCTATAAATAATTACGCGGAACACTAATTACGATCGGGTATCGGCCGGCCGCGGGCGCGGGTCGCCGCTACATTCCTCCTACTATCGGATCACAGACTTCTAATAGATAGATTCTCGTCAGAGACTTTATAACTGAAGGGTTTCGCACCAGCATGCAATAATTAACCATAATAATACTGTCACGTCTTTCCCTTGGCTGGGTAGACAGAGACCAAGTCTATAAGACCTAAAGCCACGTTTAGCATGGTTTGTTTGTTTTTCGTATGGCGGTCAACACTGAGGTCAGATTTTTCAAGTCAACTCAATATTGTGTTAATGGACGTTTTTAATAATTTGTTAGGCTGTAGTTAAAATGTTATACTTAGTTTGATAAATATTTATAAAATCTAGATAGGTACTCACAAAGTCTTTTCATTTGATGCCTCATCCATCATGGTTTAAATAAGAATCAAAAGAATCTTTGAGTACCGCCGACTTTAAGACGTTTCCGATGTACCTACTCAAGGACCTATGTAAGTTACCTACTATACTCTACAAACTTTAAAATACAAATTCATCTACTGGCATTGGAGCTATCAAATACCTACCATACCATAGATGCTTTAGAAATCTGGGGGCACGAAAAAAGCGGCACGGCCGTACCACTCTCTTCTTGAAGCACTTCAGGCAATTTTGACGCCCAATACTTCGTTTTGCCGTCAATTTTATTCAGTTTGAACTAGTAGTTTAAGAATAATAACAAGTCAAAGTGTCTCAATTTTGTCACTCACTGACTGATCGATCATCAACTTCTAGCAGACATAGAAGCGTCAAATGTAGAACACAATTAGTGTTTAGTGTATGCATGCATCAAGGGAAAACTAATATTTCGCATTTTAAGTCCAGTTTTCTAGATACACCAACTGTAAAAATAACTTTAAATTTTTTTTAAGGTTTACATAAGGTCTATTTTTTACTGTAGTAATGGTTAAGTAGGTACTTAGATCATGAGGAGTGTTGGTTTGACTGGTCCATCTCCGTAGAAGTCTACACACTTGTATAGGTGGAGCGATCGAGCGATTCGAGTAGAGATACTGGCCGGGGTAGGCATCGGTATTGTATTGTAGTGAGCTGTGTTTCTTTGTCGGCGGCATTCCGCGGGCGCGGGGTGGGGCGCGCGGGGCGGGGCGCGGCTGTGATCTCGCCGGTGCCGGCTGGGATACGCCCCTCGCCTGTTCGCTCTGCACACATACAAGTACCTACATAACGATGGGAATCCATCGCTTTATTTTTGACAATGGCAACATTGATAAAATAAAACATTTTTCAAACGTGACTTCAGAGCTACTTAATCAAACAATTCCTGTTGGGATCTCTCCATTTCATGAAATATCGTTCCCGATTAGGCAACTAGGTGTCATTTTATTTGGCTTGGTGCCCGAATAGTCTATTAAGACAGCATGTTCGTAATTATATGTATAACCTCGGAAGTGGCTAAATTAATGTAAGTATAATTTCTGAAATACTTATGTATCTAGTTGTAAAAGTAGGTATACTTATGATATGAATCCAGCGAAAACATGGCTACATTCAACTTAAACTATTGAATAGAATAAATCATATTAAGAATGCCAAAGTTACTCTGTCTGTCACGTCAAAACTACTGAACCGATTTAAATGAAATTTAGTAGTATCTACACAGATAGCCTGAAATAGGACATAGGCTACTCCACGTGGGCGAAGTCACGGTTAGTACACAGCTAGAAATTAATAATTTTCTAAACAGACTCTGACTCTATAGGTAAGTATTTCCAACATTACTGAACTTGTGTTGTAACTTGCACTGTTCCCAGTTACACAATCCCTACCCAATCCAAAAAAAATGCAATCCGACTTATAGTTTTTGAGACATATGTACTTACCTAAGAAAGGTTGAAAGGTCAGTCACCTAGTAGGTCAGGTACCGAGAGAGTTTGACGTTCTTTGCTCGATATTAATAACGGTAACTAAGTAGATTAGCAAAATTGTTTGAAATGTACTTACATACTTAGGTAAGTATGTTTTAGAATAATATCAACACAGTTTTGTACCTATTACCTATCTATTATAAAATATTAAATGAAATCGTATCTGGGCTTTTTCGTTTTGTCTTGGCAAGCTCTTTACAGGTACCTCCCTGAACCGCGATTTTTTGAAAATAATTCATAACAAATAATTCGTTAAGTTTTTAAGTTACGCAATAGCATATCACTTAATTATTTAGTGCTTATACCGTCTTTGCCTAATTTGGTCTCAAGAGAGTTAGTGTTTTATTTCTATAGAAGTGGTAAAATTATTGATAATCTGCTACATTGGAAACACGAACTACTTATAGGATAAGTATCATAGAATCAAAAATTAGCTCAGCCAGTTATGTATTAAGAAAGGGACGAAGTTGATATGAACATCTGAAATTATTGTAATATGCTTTGATAGAATCGAAATTTAGATATAAAATATTATTTTACATCTATCTAATACCTATAATGTGAAAAAAGCTTTTGTTCTACAAAAAGGGCTAAGTATATATTAGTTGTGGTAGAGCCACGCTACCGGTGAAAATCACTTTTGCTGGTACTTAGCATGAATGGGCCGGCTCGTCCGGGGAAGTACCACACTCTCAAAGAAAATCGACGTTTGAGTAGTAGCTTTACAGCTTCTACGCTTCGTTCGGTGAGTGAGAGCGCCGGAGGCCCATCCCCCCTCCCCTCTGGGGAGGGAAAAATAAAAGGCCGGCAACGCTCATGTCATACCCCTGGTGTTACATTAGTCCATGGGCAGCGGTGATCACTTACCATCAGGTGACTCGCTTGCTCGTTTGCCGACCTATGACATAAAAAAAAATATTGGAATCATGACCAGTATAAGACAACAAGAATCGTGTAAAGAAAAATTTATCAAATATTGACGATCCCAAGCCTATATATTCTTGTGCACATTTTGCAAAACATATTATTGACTAAGAAACAAGAGAAAAACGACAGTTAAGAGAAAGCAGTAGGTAAAAAGACTTTTTACTAACAATAGTACCAAAATTGGAGATTGTCAAACATAGCGCTCATTACTCGGCAATATAAATACTTCAATAAATTACCAATTAGCATAAAAGTTTTAATAGATACTAAACAATTTAAAAAATAATTTAGAGGCATACCTTCTAAAATGGTGACTGACGGTCGGAAGCCGGGGCTTTCACCAAGACTGACGTGCCTTTTAAGTTGCCAATTTTTATGTTGTTGACTTCTTTGTCTACCTTCTTTCGTTCGCATCATCAGGCACGTCAGTCTTGGTGAAATCCCTGGGTTCCGACCGTCAGTCACCATTTTTATGAAAGCTTAAATGCTATACTAACATATAAAAAGCTTTTTCGTTTTAGCTGGATG
Organism: Rhodophaea formosa; assembly: GCA_963082605.1. NCBI lineage: Eukaryota > Metazoa > Arthropoda > Insecta > Lepidoptera > Pyralidae > Rhodophaea > Rhodophaea formosa. The sequence continues at coordinate 257,517 of OY720208.1, forward strand.
TTCGATCGAATAGGTATAACGAAAAAAAGTCCTTTTTGTCCGGGGTCAGTTTCAGTACAGACCCAGAGATGTGCCGTCATAGTCTACGTAATCCTGATTTAGCTAATTATGCGGAACGTTATGCTGTATGTAAGTACTTAAAGGATGTTATGAAAGTTTACCAATATATAAGTAGTTCCTCAACTTTAGGCGCGTCAGTCTTGGTGAAGGCTCCGGTTTCCGACCGTCAGTCACCGTTATTATGAATGCTTAAATGCTATACTAACATATAAAAACAGTTTCAGCTGGAGGTTCGATCGAATAGGTAGGGCGAAAAAAAGTACGTTTTGACCGGGGTCAGTTTCGGAACAGACCCAAAGATGTAACGTCAGTCTACCTAAGACCGAATAAGCTAAATATGCAGAGCACTATACTATACATACCTACCTATTGAAAGGATGTTATGAAAAGATAGATAAAACGATTTAAAAAAAAATGTTATTTTTAAACAGTTGGCCCCGGATCCATGCCGTCAGTCACGTAGGTAGTTTAAATTAAAAAAGACGTACATTGCTGATGGATGTCCGTTCGAATAGGTCACTGGCTATTGGCCTCCCCATGGATGGGCACTCGCTTTTGCGAAAAAGGGTAAGTCGTTTGGTCCAGACAATATTCCTGTTGAAGTATTGAAGCTCTTGGAGGAAGAAAACATTGGCTTGCTGATACGTCTCTTCAACCACATTTATAACACCGGAGCTCTCCCCGATGACTGGCTCAGATCTATTTTTATCACCCTGCCTAAAAAGCCGAATGCTAGAAAATGCAGTGACTTTCGTACGATAAGTTTAATGAGCCATGTTCTCAAAGTATTTTTATCCATTATACAGAGTAGGATAAGAGCTAAATGTGATGAACAACTTGGAGAGAGTCAGTTTGGATTTCGTTCTGGAGTAGGTACTCTGGAAGCTCTTTTCGCGCTTAATGTTCTGGTGCAAAAGTGTCGAGACATGCAGACTGATGTTGTAATATGCTTCATTGACTACGAAAAAGCATTTGATAGAGTCAAACATGATCTGCTTTTGAGACAGCTGAACGACATTGGTCTCGATAGTAAGGACATTCGCATAATTAAGAACTTGTATGAGAATCAGAAGGCAACGGTAAGAGTTGAACATGATACCACCAACGAGGTCCGCATCTGTCGTGGTGTAAGGCAAGGCTGCATACTGTCTCTTCAATCTGTACTCATAAGCAGTAATGTCCGAGGCCCTAGAGGGAGTTGAATTAGGGATCAAAGTAAACGGCAAAGTAGTTAATAATTTACGTTATGCTGACGATACCGTACTTATTGCCTCCTCTGAAAATGACCTGCAGAAAATCTTGGACAGAGTGCAAGAAAGTAGCGAAGGAGCTGGACTGTCAATTAACATCTTCAAGACTAAATACATGGTAGTGTCCCGAAACGCTGATTGGAAGCCAAGAATATCAGTAGCTGGCAAGTACTTAGAGCGAGTCCGGCAATACAAATACCTCGGCGCCTGGGTGAATGAAGAATGGGATTCCGATCAAGAAATCAAGGCCCGGATTGAAATAGCCCGAGCGTCATTTAACAAGATGAGGAAAATTTTATGCTCCAGACGCCTTAACATCCAGCTCAGAGTACGGATCCTCCAGTGTTATATATGGCCTGTCGTCCTCTATGGGAGCGAAGCATGGACCATCAAAGAAGACGTCAGACGGCGTCTCGAAGCCTTCGAGATGTGGTGTTACCGTCGCATGCTTCGTATTAGCTGGACACAGAAAGTCAGCAACGAAAAGGTACTCCAACGTGTCGCAATGTCGCGGCTATTATTGCATACCGTCAAAAAGCGCAAGGTTGAATATTTAGGACACGTTTTAGGTCATGACCGGTATCAGCTGCTTCAACTAATTATGATGGGCAAAATTGAAGGCAAAAGACGCGTTGGAAGACGTAAAAAATCATAGCTGAGGAACATAAGGGAGTGGACCGGAATCGCCAGAGCTTAGCAACTGTTTCGCCTGGCGATGGATAGAGAAGAGTTTGGGAAGCTGACGGCCAACCTCCAGTAATGGAGTGGCACTTAAAGAAGAATGGACGTATAAATATACGTCCATGGGCCTCCCGTATTAATTTGGGCTGTGCTACAACTTTGATGTTGAACTGAACCAACTGAACTAATAATCGACCGACTCATATTGAAGTTACTGACATTCTATCGCGATATTGTGAGTTGGGATAAATTCTCTTTCTTAGATACTTAAAAGCCGTAATAATATTTAAACTTACGCGAGATAAATTCATTATGAAAACACGGCTTTACTCACGTATTATTACGTCGGATCCGCCGACTAGTTTCGGTATGTATGTTTAGTTTGTATTAAGGTACCTAAGCATATTAATACGCCGGAGTCATATAGTCCACGCAAACGAAGTTGCGGGCATCAGCTAGTATAAAATAAAATAATAAAATAAGTACTTAGTACTTTCATGTAATTATAAAATCGAATAAAAGGATTCTAAAGCTAATCTTAAATTCAAATAAAGGTCATTTCCAGTAAAAAACTTTAGAGAGCTGCCGGCGGGCGCACCGCCGACAGAGTCAGTGTCTGGGACACCTTTAGTTGATATGATTGAAAGATGGTATTGATAATAATTAAGTTTATTGCGACTGGAAACAATAGGAAACTGATACAATTTTAGGGATGATACGTGAGTACACGACGGCGATGATACGTGAACTGATTTTTGCTATAAAATGTAAAATGCACGCGGCGCGTAGAATAGCTTAATCAACAAATTCTTACAATGCGAGGTTCGGACCGAACATGCTGCGGGGCGAGAGAGATGAGGATGGAAGATGAGCGAATGCTAATACAAGGTGAAAAACAATTTGCTTAATTGTTAGATGATAGATAATTTTCACTAATGTCCCTAAATGATACTAATTGTTTTTGATTTCATTAAAGTCGAATTTTGTAAGCACGGGGGAGGTCGCCCGATTGAGCACCCGTGGAATATTATTCTCACTGACACACACTTTTTCACTCCCGCACGGAACACTAACACTTATATTTGCGAGACGTTCACTGCTGACCGTGTCCGCGCTGGGGGGCTCCGTCGTCGAGGCTGCCCGGGGCCGGCGCCGTGCTCGGCGCGCCCGCCAGGCCAACGCTGCGCCCGTCATAACTGCAGCTCCCAACAATAGGTAGATGACTACGTAATGATGTACGTCGTGGTAGGAAATATTGTCCACCAGAGGTTGTGCCTTTTTGAGTTCTTGAATTTGGTCACCTATCTGTCCTATTTCCATCTGATGAGTTCCAAAATCGGGTTGACTGACATTTTGAGGGATTGAGAAGTTGAGAACCTTATTGATAGGGGGTATCTCTAACTTGATGAAATCGGATTGAGAATGTATCTCGTTGAATTGTTGTTTATGAGAATATACAGTGAATGAGTCACTTTTGATAAGGCAATCATTGCCGAGAAGAATGATACCTGCCGCGCTCACCTGTTGAGTTGTAACTTGATATCCGCATATGAAACGGAACGAACAATGATTACAGCAGAAATATAGGTAGGTATTAATAGCGGTCAGCTGTTGCCATACGCTAGTGCATTCTTCCTTATGATATTTACATTGTTTGGTCTCCTGATCCTTTACGCATAAGTCGTTTTCGGACATCATTTGGTAAACAGGGCTAGTCAATCCACACAGATAGCCGTTTTCTTCAAAATGTATACAATTCAGAAAATCGGTGGTCGTCATCGGTACGTATGTATCTTTTTGGAGATTGATGGCTAAATGGGTAGAGATAGGAATTATTTCGATTTTGCTCTTTGCGTTTTGATGAGGTATGGGCAGCATTCTGAAGATTTCGTAACCTTCTCTGTTGACGAGAGGGATCTTGATTTCGAAGATTAAGTAGTCCTTGGTGACTCGGGCCTTAACCTTCAGTAATTGGTATATTTTTGATAGATCGGTGTGAATATTATTGATAGGAAGAGCTAAGTCCTTTGACAACTGTCCCGAGATAATACTAAGTTCTTCTCTCAACTGATCGGGGGTGATCAGATGAATATCAAATTTTCCATGATATATGTCTGCAATCGTGTCCAGGAAACAGTCTTGAATGTTTTTCAAATGAACTATTAATCCATTGGCTAAGATAGCGGACATAGTGAACTCCATATGTGTTTTTAGAGTCGTTATTGCTGATTCTAAGTTATTGACGTGTTGATTGAAGATCTTGTATTGTCGTTCCATGCTGTTCTCCACTCTTTTCAAAAGATTGTACTCGGCTTCAACAACAGAAGTTTGATTTTTCCACAATGACATAACGTGTTTTTGGTTTTCTTGGATTAACTTGATGTCCTTGCTATATTGCTCCGCAAAATTTTCATCCAGAATTCCAAAAAGGCTGTTAGCAAGATGACCTATGCCGTTGATAAGCCCGCGACGTAAGCGAGTCGGTGCGGCGCCAAAATGCTGATTGAGCAACATGTCATTGTAATATTGAAGCTCTACGTAGCTGTTGCGTAACTGGAGGAGGACTACGTCACACAAATTCTTTTCCGATGATTCATTACATAGGTTTTCGAGATGATTTATGTATTTGCCAAAAAGATCGGTACTAAGCCAGTATGGATCCATGTTGTAGTACACTACCAGCTTCCAATCGTCGCGTACCAAATACATGTTGGAAATTTTATCAAAATACATAGATTGATTATTATTCAGTGAAGTGATATTGAACGAAGCACTTGCTGTTGATACTAGCATACTGAGTAACATGAAACACACGGTATAGAAACTAAAATTCCGTTTCGGGGGTGATCCTTGAACTTGTGGTTGAGAAGTGATGACGTGAGATGATTTCTCAATATTCTGCTGAGTAGGATTGTTTTCCTTGTCGCGCAATAGTGGTGATAATTTTGTTATGGGTCTTTTCAAGACTCCAGACTTTGTTTTTAGAGTCACCACTCTTACGAGTCCGTCAGCTCCGGGATGGAGCTCGATGACCCTGCCCATAGCCCACTTACCGGCAGGCAAGTTGGCGTCATGGATGAGCACGATGTCGTTTAATGCCATGTTGTTTTGCTTTCTCAGCCACTTTGTCCTTGTTGATAACTGTGTTAGGTATTCACCCTTCCAACGTTTCCATATGTCGGTAAATAATTTTTGTGTCAAACACCATCTGGTACGTTCGTCAGTCTCAGTTTCGATGATGTTCAAAACTGGACCACTCGCCAAAAAATGTGATGGAGTCAAGTAATCGAAGTCATCGGGGTCTTCAGTGATTGCGCAGAGAGGTCTGGTATTCAAACACGCTTCCAGCTGTGTTAATATGGTAGAAAACTCTTCGAAAGTCAGTTTCTGTTCGCCAATTACGCGTTTCATATGATACTTGAGGCTTTTCACAGCCGCCTCAAATAGCCCTCCGGCGCTAGCCCAAGTTGGTGCATTGAAATGCCACTCGATTTGCATGTTGGTTATCTCTGATAAGAATTCCTCATCAATGATGGTAGTGAGGTCTAGAAATTCCTTCCGTAACATGTTATTTGATCCAACGAAGTTCGTGCCGTTATCACTGAAAATGTGACGCGGTGCTCCACGCCTTGCTGACATGCGGCGAAGGGCCGCCAAAAATGCTGATGATGTTAGGTCTGACACTAACTCGAGGTGAACGGCCTTCGTCGCCATACAGACGAACACGGCGATGTACCCCTTCGATGATCTGATTCCACGACCTTTGCTAGCCTTGACCTCTACATAACCCGTATAATCGACCCCACATTTAAGAAAAGGACGAATGAGATTTACCCTTGCTTCAGGTAAGGGAGCCATGAGTTGTGATTGCTTAATGGGATTCTGCTTTCTACATTTGATACCGGTAAGTAAACGCTTCTTTACAGCTCTGTTCCCGCCTACGATCCAGAATTGTTGACGAAGGCATGCCTGAGTCAATTTTGCTCCTCCATGAAAGGTAAGTATGTGTGCATGATCTATTAATAAGTTAGTAGTTTGACTGTCATGGGGAAGTATCAATGGATGAATCATGTCAGGATGTATGTTAGCGTTTTTTAGTCTGCCTCCAACTCTCAGTAAACCGTCTTTGTCTAAGATCGGATTAAGAGGTAGCAACTTACTTTTTGTACTAATGGATTGTTTATTTTTCAGGTCATTGATTTCCTTCCAAAATTCGAGTTGTTGAGCGTACTTAATGATCATCAATTTTGACTTTCTCAATTCATTGATCGTAAGGTAGGGAATGGAACGGCTGTTACTATTCCCGACACGTAATATCCAAGCGAGTACTCGGGTTACACGCGTCCAGCTGCTATACTTTGTGATAAGCGAACCGATGATGTCATCGCTTGTGTCTACGTCACGCGTCGACGTAGTGGCTACGTTTGTTTGTTTTGATTTTTTCAGCTCCTCGTCTGTGATGAATATTTCTGTTTCTCCTTGATCAGAGAACGAAGGAAGCCAGGTAGGTCCACTCCACCAAATCGGATGCTGTTTTAGGACTTCTGCAGATATACCCCGACTTGCACAATCGGCTGGGTTATCGCCTGATTTGACGTACCGCCAGCTTTTAGCAGGAACTATTGATATTATTTTGTTTACTCGATTGGCTACGAATGAACGCCACCGAGATGGGTCGCCTTGTAGCCATCCTAATACCGCAGTCGAATCTGACCAACAGTAACAAGTGATATTGTAGTCCTTTAAACAAGATATGACCTTATCCATTAGCCTTGATAAAAGCTCGGCTGCAAGTAATTCGAGCCTAGGCAATGTCGTCTTATCTTTGTTTGAAGATGATACCAGGCGTGATTTCGCGGCTATTATTACAAGTGAATGTTTTTGATTCTGTTGACGAACTTTACAATATATGACGCATGCATACGCCTTGATTGATGCGTCACAGAAACCGTGAAGCTCTAAGTGCCCGCCCCCACGAGTTTGAAGCCATCTTGGTACAGTGATAGAATTGATGTTTTCTAAATCTGATTTTATTTTATTCCATTCCTCGTTGATACTGTCAGGCAGGTTGTCGTCCCATGATAGATTGTCGAAGACCCACACTTTTTGGAATAAAATTTTTAGCCTCGTAGTAACTGGAGAGAGCCAACCTAGAGGGTCGAATATCTTTGAGATATCGGATAACAATTTTCTCTTCGATGTTCTGTGACTCGGGGAAGTGTCAATGTTTAATCTAAATTCAAATTTATCGCTCTTTGGGCACCATCGCAGGCCTAAAGTTTTTGTCGATTCTTGGTGTTTAAAATCGTAAGCCTCTTGTGTTTTTTGCGTAGTGCTCATACCTTCTAGCAGTTCTTGTTTATTGGATGACCACTTCCTTAGGTCGAATCCACCTCGTTTCAGAAGGGCTATGAGATCTGCTTGTAGCTGCTTTGTCAAGGTCAAACTGTGACCTCCGCTCAAGACATCGTCCATGAAGAATTGTTCTTGAAGAACGATAGCTGCTGAGCTTTTGCTGAACTTGTGGCCCTCGTCAACTGCTAATTGTTTGAGAGTCATCATGGCTAAGAAAGGCGCTGATTTGGTGCCATATGTTACAGTAGTGAGCTGATATTCCTGCAACATGTCTTTTGGAGTGTTTCTCCATACAATTTTTTGATAGCTTTGATCTTTGGCATCAAGAAGAATCTGTCGATACATTTGTTTAATGTCCGCAGAAAATGCAAATTGATAATTTCGCCATTTTAAGATCAAAAGTAATAGGTCTTGTTGCAAATTAGGGCCACAATACATGACGTCGTTCAAACTATGCCCAGTCGATGTTTTCGATGAAGCGTTGAAGACTACACGTAGTGGCGTCGTGGTTGAATCAGTCCGATGCACCGCGTGATGAGGCAAATAGTTGCTGAGTGACTGATTGTTATCAGAAATGCGCATGTGACCCGATTCAATATAGTCTAAAATGAATGCTTTGTAATCAGATTCTAATTTCGAATTTTTTTGAAATTTCCTCTCGAGATTTAAGAACTGAGCCACGGCTTTGGTTTTCGATTGTCCTAATTTTTCTGTGGCGTCTTCATGCAAAGGTAATTTTACGACGTATCGACCTTCTTCATTTCTGATGGTAGTTGATTTATAGTGCTGTATGCACTTTAAATCGTCTTGTGATAAATCAGAGTCCGACTGAATGTCTTCAATCGTCCAAAATTGTTTTAACTCGTCGACGTTGTTTATGACGACGTTACATTGGAACGATGTGAAATTACCGCAAAGAATCCAGCCGAGTCGTGTTTGCTGGGCTATCGGAGTGGAGTCATTCTCTCTCACGATGCCATTCATGATAATACGAGCATATACCTCAGCACCTAATAATAAGTCGATTGGACGACTGATGTTGAAATCAGGATCGGCTAACTGTATGCCTTCCAATAATTGCCAGGATGGTTTTGGAAATGAATAATTTGGCAAGTTATTAATGAGGTTGTTCATGATAAGTACATCTGTACTAAAAGAATAGTCACTGAACGTTGACTGACAACTTAGCGTTAAAAAGCCTTTACTCGTATGCGCATTTGTCCCGATACCAAAAATAGTGCCCTTGCAATTTTGACGAGGAAGTCCTAAGGTCTGCGCGGCCCTTTCAGAAATGATCGAGACTTGAGAACCACCGTCGATAAGACCTCGCAAAATGATGAATGATCCATCAGCTGTTTGCACCTTCACGAGAGCTGTTGCTAAGAGGGTCTCACTAATATTCTCTTGGGCCACGTGATTCACACTTTTACGAGATTCAGTTGACGTGCTTGGTTGTTTTACAAAGGCGTCATGAATAAGGGTGTTATGCTGTTCATTACATTCACGACATCTTCTTTCAGAAATACACGCGGTGCCGTGGTGATCGTAAAGGCAATTTATGCATAATTTGTATTTCGCAATCATATTGCGCCTTTCCGTAGGTTGTAATGCGAGAAAGGTGTCACAATGAAATATTCCGTGGCGTTTTTTGCATAGTGGGCATCCTGTTTGTGCCTTTTTGTCTGCTAATTGCACATTACTTTGATTGTTGAATGATTTTAAATAATGCTGTGATTTTTGATGTTTTTTGAACGGTGAAGAATTTTCAGGCTGAATCGATTTTTGCACCGAGGGTTCTTGCTTGCGTCTTGAGACTTCTAATGACGTAAATTTGTTCTCAAGAAAATCGGTAAAATCTTTTAAGGAGGGTAAAGCTCTTGGGTTTTTCAAGGACTCAATGTATTCTTTATGAGTTTCAGGATCTAATTTCTGACAAATGAGATGTACTAGTAAGGGATCCCACGTACTGATGTCGATACCGAGATTTTTGATTGCGTTCAAACTCTCATTGGTATTGTCGTGTATTTTCTTGATATGAGCTGATGATTGCTGCTGAGCCGATGGTAAATTAAGAATGATATTAATATGAGCGCCGAAAATTAGTTTTTGATTATTGTACCTATGAGTTAGAATGTCCCAGCAGACCTGATAATTATCCGAAGTGATATGTAAATGCTGCACGATTTTTTCGGCCTCCCCTCGAAGTTTCCCTTTTAAAAACTGTAATTTTTGGGCATTTGATAAGGACCGGTTATTATGTATGGCTTCGCAAAAAAGATCTTTGAATGAAGTCCATTGATGGTATGATCCACTGAAGGTGGGAAGGTCAGTTTTAGGCACCGATTGTTCGCGGTGACACGCTGACCACATCTTGTTGTTTACTTCTTTCTTGACCTCGTTGTATTTTAGCTCATAGTTACTGTAGGCCTGCTCGTATTCAACATTTTCTTCATGCATCTCACTATCGATCTCCCAATGGAGATCATCAATAGTTGACCAACGTGAATTGACCGTTTTCAGTAAATCTTCTAGTTCCCATTTAGCCGTTAACGAATCGAGATTGATACTTGATATGGTACGGGAAAAAGCCCTAAAATTGCTCTTCTGCTTACGCAACATTTCATCTAACCTACTCATATTTCCGCTAGAAACAAGTTTAGAAGGTGCCGAAGTAATTGGCAATGATAAGAAGGGAGGTTCAAATGATTGGGACGTCCCGGGTGAAGTCCCGGTTGGAGCGTCGGCAGTGGGAGACATAAGGTCAGAGGGGTTTTCAAATGTTTTAGGAATTGATAGAGGAGTCGCCGGCCTAAGCACCGGTTTGTCCTCTTTACTCGGACCTGCTGGAATATACTTGTGTAAAGCTGCTAAAATGTCGGTGTAAAATTGATAAGTTTTTTCAAAGTGATTTTCCCTAAAATATACATGAGATTGATCTTGGAACTCACATAATTTATTATGATTGATCTGGAATTCACTCCAATACGACTCTAAAATATCGAGTTTCTTCTTGATATACGAAGAAGTTTTACGTTCTACTCCGTCTTTCTTGAAATTGGAATAGAGCTGATTGATGGCTCCAATAAGCTGATTTTGGGTTGCAAGGAGATCTTCCATCTTGATAGCTAGTAATTGATATGTATACTAGTAAAAAGGATAGATCTTACTTTATCTGCTGCTAAACCTGCAACCTGATTGCTGATGCTGCTGATAGGTGATGCTGATGACCTTTAGCTGTTTGCCAAAAGTCCGCTCTTCTTTGATAAAGTAGCACTGCATCCAATGTCTTGCTGGTTAACACAGAATCACTCACACGAAAACTGTCCTTGTCTAGTAAGTCCACGCGCGACTGATCCTGAGCCTGTTTGAAGGCTATCGAAGGACCATAAAGATGTCTGGGACACCTTTAGTTGATATGATTGAAAGATGGTATTGATAATAATTAAGTTTATTGCGACTGGAAACAATAGGAAACTGATACAATTTTAGGGATGATACGTGAGTACACGACGGCGATGATACGTGAACTGATTTTTGCTATAAAATGTAAAATGCACGCGGCGCGTAGAATAGCTTAATCAACAAATTCTTACAATGCGAGGTTCGGACCGAACAGTCAGTTTACTGTATCCTACATATTTATGTTATTACATCTTAAATTGCCGTTTATCCGGCGCTGCGACATTACTGCCGTATTGCCGTTTGCCGCCGCGTGCCCGGCAGTGCGGTTTGGTGCCGCACACCGCCGGCGATAAATCGCGCGGGCGACGACTCATAGCTGCGCAAGCGCAGCCTTGTCGCCGCTAGATTGATTTATTATGCGCCCGACCAGTTTCCCGCAGCCTCGCACTGATGTAGGTACTCGCTTCTATTATTTATGACAATTTCTCGAGGCTTTTTGCTGTAGGCCTAAATAACACGGAAAATGCCGGTAATCAATTCAATAGCATAAAGTTACTAGGTCTCCATAAAATATCTATATGTCCATAAAGTACTAGATAGGTATATGGTACGTGATATCTGGAAATACAGCATTCAATGTGTCAATTATCCATAAAGAAGTTAACATTCTTTAAAAAAACACACACTAAGTAACAAACCCTACCTTATCAATCTAAAATCATTATGAAAATAAATGAAGGAAAGATTTAGTTTATTAGTGTATAACCACAGATTAGGGTATAACGTAGTACTTACGCATACGCTCTACGGATTCCTGCAAAAATACTCATGAACTTAGAGCTCTTGAATGAATGACCGATATACTGACGGACAACGAAGTAAGTGATTACCACCTAAGTAATCCTTTTACATTCTGAGTTACGCTACTCTAATAGATAATAATTAATAATGCATTATAATAACTATCAATACCTTAGGGTAAAATTGGGGCAAAAGTAACTTTTTTACTTTCCCTCCAATATGTATTTAGCTTAGTTATCTCTTGTGTAGTAGGTATATAGATATTTAAGTAGATAGCTATTGTATTATTTATTTAGTACGAAATACTAACATTATAAAAAATTAAGCAAAATTTAAAGTTTTGAAAAACACCCACGACGGTAAAAATCTCATCGAAAAAGAATAAAATGAGTTACAGCCATGACACCTGTCTTAGAACATGAACTCATCGAACACAAACCAGTTATTGAAAACCGCATCAAAATCGGATCATTAGTTTAGAAGATAGGTGGGAACATTACTTTGCACAAACGCACACACAGACAAACATCTCTCACCCTAAACGCATATACCTGCTCCGTTAAATAAATACTAAATCTAAATTACAGCTTTCTAGTACTTATAGTCTCTGAGTAAAACCGCGGACGGACAGACAGACAGACAGACAGACATGGCGAAACTATAAGGGTTCCTTGTTTACTACGGAACCCTAATAATAAGGCCGACTGCCCTTTCTGACAGTTAACGTCCGAAATGTTTGTGTTTTTTTTTGTGACATTACATAGGCTATGTAACACTCCGGGAAAGAATTAAGAAAGCCGTTTAGGTTATACAGAAAGCGTCATTGGTACAGACATATTATACCTTCTTACAATCACCCTCCTTCCTTCTGGGTAGATTAGTCGGATCAAAATAGGTATGTATTTGTTTGTTATAATAGTAATAAATACATATTAGGTACTTTAAACAGATGCATTATTAAAATTTAAATAAGAAGGACTTCTTGCCAGGAATTTGGCGCCTACTTACGTTCCATACTAAAACCAACTTAATACGGAACTGGCATTCTTCCGGAGCTTTGCTTGCGTTTATGAAGGTTGCAATTTTTTTCTTCTCTGGAATAGGTAAAGACGTACCTAGGTATTTGTAACAAATAGGTATCCGTGCCTACTACGAACCTCTATTTACCCCGTCGGCATCGGCTTCGGCATCGGCTATCTACTCATAATACATAGTGAGGTGGTGTTTCAATAATTAATTGGATACATAAACCTACCTTAGTCTTTATTACTTTCGACCCCCCGTTACTTTCGTACCCGTCTCCCCTACTTACCATATTACACCACCAACCACCCTTGCTGTCCATAGTATAACAAAATATAATTGAAGTACTATCTACTCATATTCTAGTTTCAAATGGGCCAGAAATAATTGACTTGACGTAAAAATTGAATGGCCATAAACTTACCTACTGCGGATGTCATTTGAGCAAAGTTAAATTTTGAAATAAGTCACTATTGTATATACTTATGTCTACAAAAAAGTTCCTACTGGTAACAACTTAACCTGAGTACTTTGCTTCCTAAAAAAACAATTTTTACACCGTTAGTTGAATTTAATTTTTTTTGTGTCGTTTCGGCGGCCGCCAGAGCGTGCAGCACACGCTTGGAGGATCCCAGTTTGCCGCAGCACACGCTTAACGGACACCAGTTTGCCGCGGCATACGCTTAGCGGACCCCAGTTTGCCGCGGCATACGCTTAGCGGACCCCAGTTTGCCGCGGCATACGCCTAGCGGACCCCAGGTTGCCGCGGCATACGCTCAGCGTACCAGCTTGCCATGACACTCGCTTAGTGGAATACTGGTTTAGGCTTATGGGATATCGTTTTATAATTTGTTTTAGCGAGCTTGAATCAAACCGGAGAAAAACTCGGAAATATATCGTTTGATGATTGATTATGCACGTCTTTAGTATAATGATATCTAGCTTCTTTAGAAAGGGGTGTCTCAGCGTGGGGCTACGTGGGGCGCGAGGCAGGTGGCGGTGATGGAGACGTCGCTGGCCGGGAGCTGGTGATGGCAGATAGCGGCGATTTATGGGCGGCGCGCCGCGGGCGACCCGACCCGCGACCCCGCCGGTTTTTGTGCGCCCACACGACGCTGATACACTGATAACTAGGGGTCGATAATTAATTATAATGTTCCCATTGGAATGTTTCTGTTCGTTTTATTCTCCTTGCGTCGAGCTATGCAAATGAAATGACTATTGAATCTAGACAAGTAAAATTAAATCTACTTCGACGCTGCCGGGTAGGTAATAACGGAAACATCCGTTATTATCATTTTTCCGCTCTTTTGCCAATTTTATATGCGGTCGAAAAAGTTGATTTCACGTCAGTTCCTATAAAAAGGCTATCTTCGAACCTTCGTCTTAATTATGCACTTATATTTTATCATTATATTGTATACAGAGTTAACTACAGCGTGGGTCCCCGAGCTGACCCAGGGCGACGGTCCTGAAGCATATCAGGTGAGGATGTATAACCGATAGAACACGTTTGCATCTATGCGACAGAGTCAAACTCTTAGGTAACGAACTATAGAATAATATTCGTGTCGCAAGCTTATTGCCAACATTACAGTAAAACGAAATTTCTGATTTGGTTTTATTGCTATGTTTGGGAGAAAGGGCCTCTATTCAATTCAATTCTTTATTTGCATAATGTGCTTTACGATTAGTTATTAAATTATGAATAGGACTAACAAATAGGTAAGCCTTATTCAGGCATGCAATATTTTTCTGGCACTTAAAAATAGAATAAAATTAGTCACATTACTATAAGCATAGGCTTCTAAAATTATATTCTTTGTTTGTCAATTTACGGAGTAAAAGCACTCATTTAATAGCCACGACACGAGGGCCCTCCCCCGACCGACTATCGTCAACGAGACCATGGTCTAAAAGCTTGTTTCGTCCAGCGCAATGTTATAAAGAGTCTCGTCTCCCGCCAACCTCTTACTGCCACATGGTAACAAGCTAGTGAGTACGCGAAGACATTGAACAGAAATACGTGTTTATTATTAAGCCTTACAAGTTTATGAAAAAAACGTAGTACATCTAGAATCTCCATTACATTTGCAAGGTTTTTTACTGTTATAATTAATGAGTACCTACATTATAAACGCCCAAAGTTCACATAAAATTTGTGCAAAAAAGCGGATTTTTGGAGGCTAATACTGAAGTTGTTTCTCCAAATTAAGATTTTTCGTTTTGATAGAAACCTAGATATAGTGCACAAGATACCTATTAGATGGAAAGCTTCAAAGAAAGATTTGTTACACCGCCATAATCATGTACGAGCGTTTGTATGAAAAGATAGACGGGTTGGCCGCCCTTAAAGCTTCTTTGAAAATTGTCGACTTTAAAATTTTTTATTTTGATGAGTTTGATAAAGAACTTTGTATGTATCTATTAATTTTATTGATGTCTCTTACAGTTTTTGTAAGTATAACAATTTTTTTGAGCAAGGATCTTTCCCCGCCCCCTCTATATTAGTTGGTACTTTACAGTGGAGAGGCAGGTAATTAGGATTTAGCTCATTAGACCGGTTAGAGATCTGTGCTCTATGAGGAAACCTTACGTGATACGAGTAGGTACCTAGTAGATTTTGAAAAATGTATTTGCTGTTGTTTATTCTACGCATCGTTGAAAAAGAATGCGCACTTTCGATTTAATATACTTACTTACGATATGTTTGAACAGGTATTTTGTTGAACAAGTCCTTTTTAAAAGTAAGTAGATATGTTGTAGATACTACACACATGTAAAGCTCTATGCAAACTAAACAAGTTTACGTTTAGGTACGTTTCGAGCGGAGAAAGAGGGCTGTTTCATTCCTCGCTAGCTATTGTAGGTACCCATCATAGGTATTCATAAATATCGCCGGGCCACCCGACACCCGTTAAATTAAATCCCGCCTCAGATATACTTAGTTAAATTAAAACTAGATATTAAATATATTTTCAGCTCCAAGTAGATTAGTGTACGTTAGATATGCTGTCTATTCCTGATTTGCGATATTCCCTACTGTCTGACTGTCACTAGGTAATAGGTAAGTATCACAGGTATTTTTTTTATTAAGTATTGAATTAGGCAATTTTGTAACCCATCTCTTATGATGGGAAGTGACGATGAAGACGAGGATGTTACATCTATCATCGCCTATCCATGAGATACCCATTTATTCTCCTTTTGAACGTCCCGGGACTGTGTTTGTCTAGGAATATAGACGCCGGTAGTTCGTTCCATTTTATGTAAGGCAAACACGCAACTGGACCTAAAGAAAAAGTAAATTATACTTCATTTATATGTACCGAGACATACATACATACCTATTACATTGCGTTGGAACTTAGAAAAAACTAATATCATTTATTTAATTAATAATGTACTATATCGCGGTGTGCTGCAAAATGTACTTACCTAGGTAAGTAGATAGGTATTTAAACTACAATCTAAATGAGATAGATGCATTTTTATTTATCGTGTATTTACTTATACTGGCTTTTGGGCTCTGTGAATTTCCTTGACTATTGTTCAATTCAGTAATATAGGTATCACTGTCGATATCTACGACTATCGTCGACTATCGTTTCGTCCTCTGGGCCAATAGGTGCAATGCTCCAATAGCCGACAAACTGAGCAAAACGCATCAACTCTGCCGTTGTCGAGACCGGTGGAGCTCGTAGTACAGGCGGCTTGTCCTAACGAGGCGATTATGTGTTGTGTTAATCAGCGGAGATTACCTACTGATTTAACAGGATTTCGAATGAACACTATATTTCATCCCGTAGGCAATTATAAAGTGAAATAATAGGTAGATAGGAGATCATAGGTGATCCTATGTCTCAGTCCACAAACCCTAATCACTGAGCGGCACCTTGTTAATTTCTGATCGCGGACAGCTCTGTCGCTGGTAATTTATGCGGTGGTGCTCGGTGCCGCAGGTACCTCCCGGGCTCCTGGCAGCAGCGCTTGCTACTAATTAGATGTGTCTGCGAGGCCACCCACCGAGGGCGCACTAGATTCCACGCCCGCCGCGTTTTTTACACCCTAATTAAGCTAATTTATCGAGACAATAAGAGGAATTATCGACCGGTGACTGCCCGCTTTATGAGCGGTATAAACCGTCGGATTTAAGACCGCTACCGCGCTACACCGCCGTCCTCGTTTGATGCCCCAATAAATATACAAAAGATCCCATCAGATAACCGGTGAATGGAGCCGCCTTAATGAAAGCCGGAGGAATGCCCCGACAATGCCTTAAAATGCTAATAACACGAACGAGCAGCCGTCTAGAATGTGTTCTGATAAGGAGGTGCCAATCTCGCAGGTGGACCGATTAAATGAGTATTTTATGGCAGATTAAGTTAAGGGCCCTGTTTAAGTACGGCCGCCCGCGCGGCGCAGGCAGGTAGCGCGGATGCGTTTCTTTGGTTATCACCGATTACCGGGAACCACATTAATTGCCACGACATACTAACTAGAGTAATTACGAAGCGCGTAAATCCGATGACGGCCTACTGCAGTTAATGGCTGCTACTGGCCATTGGCCAACCCACCAGCTCGCTTGCACTAACACAAATAGGGGTAAGTACAGAAATAAAGCAGTAAACTTAGTCCTGTGGTAACAGAGGTACTAAGATATTATACATGGCGAAATTTTGATCGTTCCGGACCATTAAAGGGGTGATTCAGCCTGTCAATATAAACAACTTTTCCTATGGAACAAATGCTAAACTCGAAAAAAAATTCGACATTCCTACACAAATTGCCCGGGCGGCTGAACACTTTTGTATGAAAATGTCGAAAAAAAATTTGAGTTTCCAGCATTGGTCCCATAGGAAAAATGGTTCATATCGACGGGCTGAATCACCCCTTTAAGGGTCCAGAACGATCAAAATTTCGCCATGTATAATTTGAAAATAATTTAAAGATCAAATGAGAAAAGATGTTTACCTATAATTGAATACATTATGTCCATTCTATCTACATAGGTAGGACTCTGAACTGAGGTGTGTGCTATGGTTTTCGACGAGTTTCTAAATTCTGTTCAAAATTTCAAATTAGGGGTACAGGATCTGCTAATTTGAAAAAAAAAGTGGGTGCTTTTTTCGGTAGCACTTTTGACACGGAGCGTACGTAAGAGGTCAATGGTAACTATCGTTTTCCAAAAAGGAGCTACAACTACACTTATTACGTATCTAACCCATCAACTTTACCCCATCAACTAGGAATAACTTAAAAAAAAGGAAACGTGTAAAAAGAAAAAATAAAAATTATTTTATGTCATGCATGTTTAATTGAGCTTGTAGGTATGTACTTAGAGCGTGCCTCAGCAGTCATCTTAGTCGTCAGGAGGACTCATTTCTGTTCGGTCAATGTTTTTCGTCGCTGGCCGAGGTGTCCGCGGAGCTTTAAAGCTTCCTGCGCGGCAGATAATGATCTCCACAGGACAATAAAATTGTCGTTTGATTCGACGAAGCCATAATTATAGGAAGCCATAACACCGAATATCCCGGCTATGAGAAAGCTCATTCAGAGATCGATTGATAATAAGTCTTTTCAAAATATTTTTGTAACAAGGATTTAATGAATTTTGTCGGTATGTCCGTTGTAACGAAGTCGGACGCTTTCATCTCGAGTTATGTCGGCAGATCAAGAACAAAGGGTTTCCACGTGTTCTCTGGATACATCCAGAGAACACGTGGAAACCCTTTGTTCTTGATCAGCTACAGCTGATACGCCGTACGTAACGTACCCATACAGGGCGCCCGACATGAGCAAAGGTGAGGGAGTTTGTCCCTTTGGTATCTTGGCAACTGCCTGTAAAATTATTATAAGGAGTATGCATATGCAACACTGATACTTATCAGAAGTTCTCACTAGAAGTAAAGCAAAATTAAGCGAGTTGTCATTATAGGTACATAGCGAAATTTTTATCGCTTTGGACCCTAAGGTGTGATCAGCCCACTGATGAACAACAACTGAACAACTTTACCTATCCCTAATTCTATTATTACATATTTAAAGGGTCTAAAGCGATCAAAATTTTGTTGTGCGAAGTTCATCATCTAAGGCAACTGGAGGGAAACTGCGTTGACCACCAAAATTGCAGAACAGCTGCTGAGTCTTTTTGAAGCTTAATCTCTCCAGTCTTTGCTGCCATTTTATCAGCTTGCTCTGGACCTCAGCTCGCTCTTCTCCAATGAGAACAATGTCGTCCGCAAAAAGCATGCACCAGGGTGCCACCTCTTTTATGTCAGACGTCGAAGCGTCAATTAGATCCCAGGGGAAACCAATACGAGCTTAGAGCCGTTTCCTGGTGCAGGCCACCGCTACACTGAACTCGCTGGTAACATCAGCTTCGGACCGGATGGCTGTACTGATACGGCAATAGAAATACATGAAAATTACCTATAACTATATATATAACGACTGGCTATGTGACCATGGTCACAAAAAGACAGACGGACATCGAAGTCTCAGTTAAAGTGTCCCGTTTATACCCTTTGGGTACTACCGATTACCATTCTTATCACTGGTGCCTTACATACAAGTATTGCCATCTAGTGACAATATGTTACACTATTTTCTCTTGATTTTAGATGGCGGGACATACAACCATATCCCAGTGTAAACATAACCATATACTATAAAGTAACTATTGCATCTATTATGTACAGTGGCACGTATTTTCTCAAAAAATATAGAAATATTTATGAAATATAAAATAAGAATAAAGTAACGCTATTTTATCATGTAACTATGACTGACAATGACATTGACATAGCGTCTCTTCGTTATCTGTGCTGTGACGTTTTGTCAGTCATCTGAATTTTGTTGTGCTGTGCAGTGCATGTTTGTTCTCCACTTTCGTATTCGCAAAAGCAGATTGTGAGCAAACCATGCCCCCTGTCCTTCCCAATGGCTAGTTTAAACGTTGCAGAATGGACCCCGGATCAGGTTGCGGACTGGTTGTCAGGTAGGTCTGGCTTACGAGCGTATTGTGAGGCAAAGTTAGGCCGGTCGGTGTCGTCTGAGTCACGGTGTTGTGTTGCAGGGCTGGGGCCCTCGGTGGCGCGCTATATCCCCGAGCTGCGCCGCCAGCAGCTGGACGGCGCCAAGCTGCTGACTCTGCGCTGCGACGACCTGGAGTACCTCGGCATGCACATCATCGGCCACCAGGAACTGCTGCTAGAAGCCGTCGACCACTTACGCAACTTTGTGAGTGTTTTTGCTATGTTACAACTTGTTTACATCAGCCGACGAACTGAATATCGAGTAGGATTGTAGCTATCACATGAGGCAAATGATTCAAGTTTTTAGTAAATGATGCTACATCATGTACCTTTTATTACAAAGTTATTGTAAACAGTTTGCCATTGAAATACATGATGATTGATTGTTGATTCTGATTCAACATTGATATTGGCAAAATCATAAGTTGGATGTGTGATGGAACCATATACTTTCAATGGTTTACAGTGGTTTACTTTTGGACTAGCTTTTGTTTGAATGTGATATTTTCTGTATAGGTCGGTTTCTACCAGTTTTATATCACAACCCTTGTGGCTCAGTAGTGCCTGAAGTGCCTTTGATTTACAGGGTCTTAGATTTGATTCGGCCAGGTAAAGATGAAAAATGATCTTATTCGAATTGGCTTGGGTCTTAGACTGTTTATCACATCCTTATCCCTTGCGGTATAGACTAGACATAGCCCAAGGTCATAAAATTCAAAGGTCATGTTAAGCGCGATAGTGGGCACAACTGTTGATAGTGGAATCAATTTATGATGGATAGCTGCATTACTATGATTATAAATAAATATAAATATAATAAATAATAAATATAAATATATACGGACAAATCACACAGATTGAGCTAGCCCCAAAGTAAGTTCTTAGTAAGACTTGTATTATGGGATACTAACTCAACGATACTATATTTTATAACAAATACATATATAGATAAATATCCAAGACCCAGGTCAATCTGAAAAAGATCATTTTCCATCTTGACCTGACCGGGGATCGAACCCGGGACCTCCGTGTCGCAGGCAGGCGTGTAGACCACTGCGCCACGGAGCTTGACAGTGACACGAGCTCGTGTAGATGTGATTCGATTTCACCCAATCCCTTGACCTGCTTTTGCAGTCTGCATGGGAAGAAAAACAGCTGGTATTTCTGTTTTTTCTTTTTCCTAAACCAGTATAGCCGAACTAATATATCTTTCATCAATGATTGCATTGTTGAGACAGTACCTTGTGACAAACATTCACAACTTACTTTGGGGCAAGCTCAATCTGTGATTTGCCCCATATGCATATTTATTTATACTGTCATCTACAGACATGAAATTTTTTGTTTGTTTTGAACACATACCCAACACATTGACCCAACATATAAATACATTTTTCTACTCCTGTACCACAAACATAAGAACATCCATAATAAGTCTATACTCTATTCTTCATAACAGTACGGCACAGCCGCACTATAATGTGGCTATAACGATACGGCTAGCAGCTACAGACTATTAAACCTAGATTTCGTGATTGCAAAAAAGTTTTCTTTTAACTAAATGCATTGCTGCCAACTTAAGAAACACTTATTTCATAGTTTTTTTTTAAGAGTCTAGCGAACATTAATTTAAAAAGAAAAGGAAACCATAGACACAATATTTTGTCATGTTTTCATTTCTCGCGAGTTAGTTGTCAAACTCAAAAAAACAATAATTAAATATTTCACTGATGCGTTAATTTAGTTGAGTTATTAGTTGATGGGCTTGCATTTTAAATACTCACAAATAACCTTGAATTGTTGGAAAAATGTGATTTCTTTAATTTATCCTATTTAATTCTTTATATTATGGTTTCCACTGAGGTTTCAGAAGTTCTACCATTGTACAGTTTAAAGAGATACAAAGTATCTGTGTTGTTGGCGCAGACAAAAGGAGGCTTACGTCCAGCAGTGGACCGCAAAAAGCTGACGATGATGATGATGATGATGGTGAGTTTGTGTGTTATGGAGAAACTCAAAAACTACTGCACCAATTTTAAAAATATTTCTCAATACAAAGATACATCATCACCAAATAACATAAGCTACATATTATTTTTAAAATTTAAAGAACCGTCACTGATTTTGCATTGATTTCACCAACATTTATATCATTAAAAAAACCCTATAAATGGCATCATTCATTCATTAGGCGAGCACTGCAACACTATTGATGTCTCTCTCTGTCATTAGGCATGTTCTTGGTAACATCCTAATCTGAGATCTTCTGAAGCCAAGGATTATATTATATATTGTTACTGGTTTTTCCCTTGGTAAAACATTTACACATTAAGTCTATTCAGCAATACAGGCTTTTTGATGATTATGTTATCTTAAACCTATTAAAACAATTGTAATTTAGGTCACTACATTGCAAAATGTGCAGTAAAACTGTCAAGCAGCTTCGCGTTGCCCAGTGAAGTAATAAACGTGTCAATAGTGAGTCCTGCGGTATTAATAGTGCCGCTATCGGCCCATAAATCCGTCAGACGTCGCTGGGAATGCTCTGACTCACGGCCGCTATCTGTACTGTCGTATTTGTTATCTCTCCTGCGCTTTAGCGACTGCTTTTACTGCAGTTTTATTGCTGCAAATGTAGGATGGCTAATATTTCATTCTTTATCATTTAGAATTTATGAATTTTGGATGAAGTGTTTTTTTTTAAATTTTAAATTTCGAAAGGAAATTTATAATATTATTTTAAAGGGCATACTCCAATTGATCTTCTTAGGATTTCGTAGCCGAAAACCAAATAATGGGACTCGTAGATTCTTTATGTCAGTTTATGTGTATTTCATTCAGACTACACAGTTGAAAATTGTTAGGAAGATGTATTCAGTAAACCGCTTTATGATTTTCATACAGAAATAAAAAAAAAACAAAGATAAACGAGGGCTCCCCATTCCCAAAACATGGAACTGAAACAAAAAAAAATAAATCATATGTGCATAGTATAATATAATAACATAGATAGGTGTTTAACAACGACATTGAGGTTTCTAAAACCATTCTTTCGCAAATTCAATAGCTTGAGGTGCTGTAGATCTCAATTCAATGAACACTTTCAACTAAAATGTTCATTGAGTTGTCAATAGTTTGAATGAGATATAACTTTTTTAGTCTTTCATACAACGCACATATAACTTTGTTATTCATATTTGCGGGCGAAAATTATAGAGGTATTTTGACTAACATAACCTTGTTACTCCGGAGCCCTTCATGGGGAGCCCGACTCGTACTTGGATAAGTTATAAATTTCATCAAAATCGGTGTTAAAGTTTGGTTGAAATGATTATTTGATCTTAAACATTATCAATAATTTCTGTACGTGATGGAGGTATGTTTACTTTCTCAGCAATATGAGGCGCGTCGAGAATGCGTGCAGCAGTTGGCGCTACGCGTGTCGGCGGTCGCAACGGCGCTGGCGCGCGCGCTGCGGCTGCAGCCCGACGCCAGGCTCGACACGCAGGCGCTGGCCGACGTGGCGCGCACGGTGAGTGTGGTGCAGACACACGCAGCCCGACGCCAGGCTCGACACGCAGGCGCTGGCCGACGTGGCGCGCACGGTGAGTGTGGTGCAGACACACGCAGCCCGACGCCAGGCTCGACACGCAGGCGCTGGCCGACGTGGCGCGCACGGTGAGTGTGGTGCAGACACACGCAGCCCGACGCCAGGCTCGACACGCAGGCGCTGGCCGACGTGGCGCGCACGGTGAGTGTGGTGCAGACACACGCAGCCCGACGCCAGGCTCGACACGCAGGCGCTGGCCGACGTGGCGCGCACGGTGAGTGTGGTGCAGACACACGCAGCCCGACGCCAGGCTCGACACGCAGGCGCTGGCCGACGTGGCGCGCACGGTGAGTGTGGTGCAGACACACGCAGCCCGACGCCAGGCTCGACACGCAGGCGCTGGCCGACGTGGCGCGCACGGTGAGTGTGGTGCAGACACACGCAGCCCGACGCCAGGCTCGACACGCAGGCACTGGAAGTGTATGGAGAGAAGAATAAGTACTAACAAAATTATGATGTGAATTCGAAAAAAAAAACAATTTTAGAAAACTGGATTGGTGAGATCGTAGATACATTGTGTGCTTCAGATTAAAGTACTCTATGTTCCAGATTTCGTACGATTACAATTTCAGAGTTGTTGTAACATATGTTCATCCGGTTTGCGAGCAGGTGCGCGCGGTGAAGCCGCTGGTGTGCTGGCTGGACCGCGGCGCGGGCGCGGCGCTGGGCGCGCGCGCGGCCGCGCTGCTGCAGCTGGCGCTGGAGGCCGCCACCAGCGCGCAGCGCGACCGCTTCGCCGAGCAGCCCGCCCACGCCGTCGCCAAGGCCGCCGCCGGCGCCGCCGCCACCGCCGACTACATCATACAGGTTACACTATATTTATCTTTGTGTAGTTGTTCTAGACATTTATAATATTCCAGGGATATTTTTACTTTATCTTTTATGTGTAGAGTTATAGAGTTAGATACTGTAGAGCAGTATTTTTACAATTTGACTCAAAAATAACAATTTGAAAATGAACACCAACAATGTACAGATGATACCCAAAGAAACCAGTATGATGAACTTTATGTGAGAGTAATGAGGATACATTTTTAGTAAACGTATAGAAACATTACGTGGAAACATCATATCAAACACTTGGGTAATAAACTGAATACATTTTATGGAGGCTAATCAACTTTACTGACTAAAAACTCTTAGGACAATAGCTAATGAAGCAATTTGAAAAAAGCATGCTCGATAAAAATGCTGTTGATTTTTATAAATTTTTGTCTTGTCTTACAGGACGTGTGCGACCCCATGATCCTGCAACCGGCATCACTGGACACCGTGACGTTGCGGCAGGGCGAGAAACCGCTCGGCTTCGACGTGGTGCCGTCGTTCTGCGGCTACCATCAAGTCGCCGACATCCGCTTCGGGTCTCCAGCGCACGCCTCGGGCGCTGTGCATGACGGCGACGAGATCGTGCAGGTCAGTGCTACAGGGCGCGAAACCGCGATGAGGAGTAAAAAAACCGGCCAAGTGTGAGTCACTCAATCAGTCAATGGTCAATTTTTGCCTTCTTTCGTGAGTAAAGTCAAAAGTATTGATTTTACCCGAACAATAAAAAATCTTTTTGAGATCCTCATAATGAGCCCTTTCATTCGATATATGACACAGTAAGGTTTGCAAAACTTTTTTTTAAAATTTTGTAATTGGGCCCCTCAAAATGACCCTTATTTCAAAAAAATCTTTATTTACTTTGCACATCCGTGTTTGGGTCATAGGATTACACTATCTTACCAAATTTAATCTAATTTGGTTTAGTAGATTCGGAGAAAATCGGCTGTGACAGACGGATGGACGGACAGACAGATGCTCGAGTGATCCTATAAGGGTTCCGTTTTTCAACTTTTGTACGGAACCCTAAAAACGCAAAAATATTTTAGGAAATATATTTACTTCGGATTTTCAATACTGATATCAATCGATTCGAAACTATAATCAACTTCTTGAATGGTCTTCCAACAAAAATCCAGTGCGTAAAGCAAAAGGTATCCTACTTCGTTGCTTGGAGTCAAAGAAATAACCAAAATTTTCGTTATAAATACTTATCGCTCGAAGTAAACGTTAGAAAAATCTATTGATTTTTGCATAGATTATGCTCTCAGTACTCGCTCAAAGTGAGCTTTCGCTGCTTTACCGGCTCTGAGCCTTTGAGACGTGTGTGGGCCGTTTGTAGTACAAAGCGAGTGATGGCGTCTGCAGGTGGGCGGTCGCTGCGTGGTGGGGTGGCGCGGCGGCGCGGTGCTGGCGCTGTGCGCGGCCGCGGCGCGCGCGCGCGGCGAGCTGCCGCTGCGGCTGCGGCGCCGCGCCGCGCCCGCGCCGCCCGCGCTGGCCACGCCGCGCCTGCTCCGCCTGCACCGCCTGCGCGCGCCGCACGACCACGCCATGCACAGGTATGTGTGTCTATCTAAATAGTAGACGAGCTCCTTGGCGCAGCGGTCAACACGCCGGCCTGTGACACAGATGGTCCCGGGTTCGATCCCCGGTCAGGTCAAGATGGAAAATGATCTTTTTCAGATTGACCTGGGTCTTAGATTTTATCTATATATGTATTTGTTATAAAATATAGTATCGTTCAGTTAGTATCCCATAACACAAATCTGTATATATTTATTTATTTTGTTTAGTTAAATAAATATAAATATATATACGGATAAATCACACAGAATAATATGCTCGAACAATAGTCATTAATACAATAGTATGCCTTTTTAAGTAATTGAGTCTTAATACGGTGCCGTGTGGTTCCCGGCAGAGTAGAATAGGACTACTCCAAATCTTCCCTCGGATGTCATAAAAGGCGACTTAGGAAACACAAGCTAAACAAAGCTTACAAACATCAAAAATACCTGTCTGGCCAGCGTGAAGAGTGTAGGCCAAATCCTCTGACTACTCTGACTGATATATTGCTGTGGTTGTACAGAGAGGGTCGTGCTCCTACAGTGGAGACTAAAAAAGACCTGATAGATAGATGGATAGCAGTTTTAAACTAATGGCAGAGCTAATATTTTTGTAGGAATTTTATTATAGAAGCGTATACCGAGACCCAAAAAAGAATTCATTGTTTTCTGCAATCGCAAAACTGGTGTAGCTGTAGCGATAATATCCTTATGGCTACACTAAATGCTTGATAGGATGTGATAAAGGGCGGTGGTTAAAGGTAAACGACCGGCCAAGTTGACTTGCTTTATTAGAAGTGATTTATAATTATATTTTACAAAACATGTGAGTTTCGATTTGCGTCATACCTATCAAATTGCTGATACAGAGAATTAAAAGAATGTTAACTAAATAAATTATTGGCTAGGTACGGAAAATATTCCGTACATCTTGGCCACTAAAGAACACAAAACGAATAAATAAACAAACTATGATAAATTAATTACAAATAGCAAGTAGGTATGATAAATAAACATAAGTATCACGTTAACGCTAGTTAAGGTTCGAATTTTGGCGCAACGGGGAAATCTTGAAGGCTGAGGCTCGCAGCGGCGCGCGGCGGCGGGGCGGGCTCGGCGCGGGCGCGCGGCGCTGGCGGCTCCACCGGCGCGCGGCGGTGTCTGCGCCACAGGACCACGCTGACGATGATCACGGCGACTAGGCCGGCCAGCACCACGTACTGGACCACGTAGTGGTGCACGTCATGCACGTTCAATTCCCCAGACGAGTCCGACTTCAGCTGATCGATCTGTATCTTCATTTTTTCCCAAATTTGAGGATCCGTTTCCTGAAGGGACACGTTGTTGTATGACACGTTGGTATTGATGATGGTATTCAATAATGATGTTTCAGAGACCTTGATTTCTTCAGGGTGTCCATCTGTTCGGCTCAAGTAATTTTGATGCGAGAATATTGTAAATGTGTCTCCTTTGATTGTACAGCCTTGACCTAGGTTAAGAATTCCGTTTCCTAGTAGCGCTCTTATTTCCATGCCGGCCGAACAATACACTCGTATATTGCATTGTTTACAACACGAGTAGAGCCAGCTGTTCTGTCGGTGTAACTTGATCCATTTATCGGCGGCGCAAGGTGATAGCTGAACAGCGCACGGCGAAGGAGCGGGCTTGTTTACATGTAGTAACTTGATGTCGCAAATGGATTGTTTTGATTTAAGCTCATATATAGGTTCATCTATAGAGCATATAACCTTTTCTTGCAAATGTAAACATGACTGCACGTCGCTTGCAGATAATAAAAACGCTGCATCTCTGATGATGTTAAAGGCAATATACGGATATGTAGGTATGGTATATTGCATTTTATCTCCGTGTTGCAGAGGGATTGTGATAATCTGATCTAGCTCATATATCTCGTTGCTAACAAGAGGTATTCTAACCTCAATTATCAGATAGTTTTTATGCATTCTCGCTCTTGCCTTAATTATTTTATAAAGCTGTCGAACGTTGTATTTATCGACAGGCAGCGTAAGATCTCCATCCAGCTGTCCTTGGATGATACTGATCTGCTCTTCTAGCTGTTCCGGTGACAGAAGGTGGACATCTATTCGCCCGTGGTGAATGTCAGTCAAAGTGTTTATAACACTCTCTTGTATACGGCGCAGGTTGGAGATAATGATATTTATAGCGAGTATTGATGTAGTTATATACGCGTTGTTTTCAGCGTCGGTGTTCATGTTGCTCAGCTTATCAGATATATTCGCAAAATGCTGGTTAATAGACATAAGTTGTGAGTTCATGGTTTTCTCGTTTCGACGTAGTATGTTATACTGAGATTCAATAATCAGAGTCTGGTTTTTGATGAGATTTTGCAGATGATTTTCATTCTTCGTGATCTTCTCAATGTCTTCTCGATATTGTTCAGCAAATCTCTCGTCCAACACACCAAATAGGGAATTCGCTATATAGCCAACACCGTTGATTAAACCACGCTTTTTTCTTCTATTATTTTTGTTCACAAGTAAGCTGTTATAGTGTTTAATTTCCTGCATTTCGTGTTCCAGTTGTAATATAATACTTTCGTATTGTGCGTATTCACTATGACACATTGTCTTTATGTGGTTGAGGTATTTATATTTAATTATTGATAATCCATCCCAA
The DNA here is from genome assembly GCA_963082605.1 of Rhodophaea formosa. NCBI lineage: Eukaryota > Metazoa > Arthropoda > Insecta > Lepidoptera > Pyralidae > Rhodophaea > Rhodophaea formosa. The sequence continues at coordinate 285,781 of OY720208.1, forward strand.
TATGTAGACAAGTTGTAATAAACTATTAGTGATGTAATAAACTATTAGTTTCCATTCTTCCCTTATGTGTTGTAATTCGGTGATTCGATCAAAGTAGAGACTCTGTTGAGTTTGTATAGCGGTAAAGTTGAAAGGTAGAGCATTTTGCTGTAGGCTCGGGGGTATCACAGCCATGAAAAACAGGAGGGCCATGGACATGAAATGAAAACATGATGGGGTTTTTCGTGTCCCTCGGCTTCGTTTGCTTGACATGTCATCATGACTTGTGTTTGTTTGTTTGTTGGGTTGCGTGTCGTCATCACGGACAGGCAACACAATTAGTTTGCTTACGGGTCGTTTGATAATATTGTTGCGAGTTTTCAGTGACACAACTCGTACGTGTCCATCCTTCCCGGGATGTACTTCGCAAACTCGACCCATTGCCCACTTGCCGGGCGGCAGATTGTCCTCTTTGATCAACACTACGTCATTGTTTTCCAGGTTTTTTACAGGTGTTCTCCACTTCGACCTCGACTGAAGCTGTTGTAGGTATTCAAGTGACCATCGCTTCCAAAAGGCTTTGTTCATACTTTGAACCAGGTGCCATCTCGCAGGTAAGTTTATGTTTTCAGGTTCTGTCTGAGGTCTGGATAACAGCGAGTCTCCAATTAAAAAATGACCTGGTGTTAATATTTCATCTTCATCTAGGCTTTCACTGAGAGGACAGAGGGGCCGGGAGTTCATGCAAGCCTCGATCTGTTGAAGCAAGGTGATGAATTCTTCGTAGGTGAGCTTTTGGTCACCTAATACACGTTTTAGGTGAAACTTCATACTCTTCACCGCCCCTTCCCATAGTCCTCCAGCACTGGGCCAGCTGGGAACGTTAAAGTGCCAGGACACTGCCATGTCATTGACTTCTCTTTCAAAATTAATATCCAGCGTCTCAAGAATTGCCTTATATTCCCTTTTTAGTACTCTGTCTGCGCCGACGAAGTTTGTGCCATTGTCAGAGTACATGTGACGTGGGGTACCGCGTCGCGCGCACATTCGACGAAAGGCAGCAAGAAAGGCGGCTGTACTTAGGTCGGCTACCAACTCCAGATGTACTGCCTTAGTAACTAGACAGACGAAAACAGCGACGTAGCCCTTCATCGTCTTGACACCTCTGCCACTGTTAGCCTTGATGTCTACGAAACCCGTAAAGTCAACACCAGTGTTGCTGAAGGGGCGAGCCGGGGTCACCCTTGGAGCTGGAAGGTCAGCCATGATCTGTTGCTTCGTCTCTTGACTGTATCTTCTACACTTCACACACAATCTGATTAGTTTCTTAACAGTGCGAACCCCACTAGGAATCCAGTAGTTCAGTCTGATATGTGACAGAGTGAGCTTAGGTCCGCCGTGAAGTGTCGTTATATGCGATTGCTGAATAATAAGTACAGTCAACCGATGGTTTGTAGGTAAGAGGATGGGATGCTTGGCCGCATAAGTTATATTTGCATTACTCAATCGACCACCAACTCGCAGTATTCCCTTTTTCGTCGAGGAAGGGATTGAGACAGGATAATTTGCTGTTGCTCTTCACACATTTGTTTTGTCTCAATTGATGTATCTCATCGTCAAATTCCAATGTTTGAACCGATTTAATTACACAATGTTTTGCGCAATTAATTTCCGTTGATGAGAGTACATGTTTATTTGTACTTGTATTAGTTGCATTTTTCGCTGCGATTTGTCGATTTCGCAGTTGTGTTACGAAACGTAACACCCATCCGATTATATGCGTCACTCGTGTGAATGAACTACACTTTTCTAATAATTGAACAATAAAATTATATTCAATGCGATGTAAGGCTGTGTTCACATGCTTCTTTTTTGTTTCAATTGTCGGGTTTTCTATTTTCAATGGGGTTGTATCCCTTGGTTCGAAAGTCGTAAGCCACTCGGGTCCTTTCCACCAAAGACTTTGGCGTAAGTTATAAGTTGTTAGTCCTCGGGTGGCGCAGTCCGCAGCATTCTCTTCAGATTTAACATGACGCCAATGGGATGCTGGAATTATCTCTGTGATTTGTCGGACTCTGTTAGCCACAAACTGCTTCCATCTGGAGATATCACCATGGAGCCATCCGAGTACAACCATCGAGTCAGTCCATGTAAACATAGTTATATGTTCAGCACCGATGGTATCAATGACCTTCTTCATTAATTGGGATAATAACAGAGCACCCAATAACTCCATCCTTGGTAATGACAATGTTTTGCTCTGTGGGGCCACCTTTGTCTTTGCAGCTATTAAGCGCGATGTGTACTCGCCTTTATCATCGCGTGCTACTGCGTAAATGGAGCACGCGTACGCTTTTTCGGAGGCGTCACAGAAGCCGTGGATTTTATACGAATTCTTATCTCCCAAGTATCTTGATATACTAATGTTCTCAATGTTTTTCAGATCGTCACGAAGCTGTTGCCACTCGGTGAGTATATCTGAAGGTAAGTCGTCATCCCATTTCAAGTCTAGGAGCCATGTCCTTTGAAATAATAGTTTGACCTTGATGGTTATTGGGCTCAGCCATCCTAAAGGATCATGTATCTTAGAGATATCAGATAACAGTTGTCGTTTTGTACGGCTCTTTTGATTGTCTTGATAGTTAAGTTTATTTTCAAACGAGAAAGTATCTGATGATGGATTCCAGCGGAGTCCTAATGTTTTCCTTGATTCTGAGTCCTTGAACTCAAAAGGGATGCTAGCGTCGTCAGACGGTAGGTTTTTTATAAGTTCAGGATGATTACTCGACCACTTGCGTAAATTTAAACCAGCTGATTTGAGCATATCAATTAATTGCTTTTGAAGAATCCTTATTTGCATCACAGAGTCACTTCCGGTCAATAAATCATCAGTGTAAAAGCAATTTTCTACGGCATCTGCCGCAAGTGGATATTTGGCAATGTTATCTCTAGCTATTTGCCGTAATGTTCGCATTGCTAGATAAGGCGCTGCCTTTGTACCATAAGTTACGGTTGTTAGCTTATACTCTTGCAAAGGATCTTGAGGGGATGCTCTCCAGATTATACTTTGCAGAGGCTGATCACATTCCCGAACGAGAAACTGCCGAAACATCTTCTCTATGTCGGCTGTCACAACGTATTTGTGAAATCTCCATTTCAAGATGAGAGCTTGAAGATCGTGCTGCAAATTGGGCCCACATTCCATTAAATCATTTAAACTATGTCCCGTTGATGTTTTCGAAGAAGCATTAAATACGACTCTAAGTTTAGTAGTCGTAGAGTCCATTTTCAACACGCCATGATGCGGTAGGTAACACGCGGGTCGAGTGACGCGATCAGCTGCGCGCATGTGACGTAACGTCTCATATTCGTGCATGAATTCTCGATATGCACTTGATAGTGAGGGATTATTAGTCATCCTTTTTTCTAACTGTATAAATTGAGAGATAGCCTTTTGTTTTGAGTTTCCGAGGTTTTCTTCAAAGCCTTGTTTCATCGGGAGTGCGACTTCGTAACGGCCGCAATCCAAGCGACGAGTTGTTTCTGTATAAAAATTTTCACAGTACTCCTCTGCTTCTGTCAGAGTTTGAGAGGGCAGATTAATATCTTCTACCTCCCAAAATCTTCTTAGTTCGCCGATGTCTTTAACTACCACATTGCAGTTGAATGTTTTGATGTTGCCTGATAATATCCAGCCGAGCTTTGTTTGCTGGGCTATAGGCGCTTGAGGTGACCCTTTCACCAGTCCACTCATAATAATATCTGAGTAAACGCTTGCATCTAACAACAAGTCGATGGGCTTCGAAACGTTGTACTCAGGATCAGCAAGGTTTAAATGTTCTAAGTGAGGCCATGAAGTTCTCTTGAATGAAACGTTCGGTAACTGATTAATTACTCTGGAGATGACTAACGCCTGAGTTGTAAACTTATAGTCACCATAAATAGACTCGCATTCCAGTGTAACAATTCCTCGGCTTGATTTCGAAGAAATCCCTATGCCAGACACACAGGCGTTATAACGTTTTCTTTGTAGCCCCAGTAGTTGAGCGGCATGTTCTGATATCAGTGATATTTGAGATCCTTGATCTAATAACGCCCGCAGAGTGATATACGTATCATCGCTTGTTTTTATTTTCAATAATAATGTTGTTAATAAAATTTCTTCGTCATCGGCGGCAACATAATTCACTTTATGGTGTTTGTTACTAGGTGACGTCGGGGTGATATCGCTCGATGACGATTGCGTTGTCGATGCATGGGGCGATGAACTTTGTGACCTAGGTGTTTCAAGTTGCGAGGCTGATGACTGGATATTGCGCACACGTATTATATCGTCGTGAATAATTGAATTATGTTCTTCATTGCAATGTTTACATCGGTGTGTCGAAATGCATTCTTTGTCGTTATGCTTGTAGAGACAATTCTGACATATTTGTTGTTTTGTTAAAACATTGATTTTGGTTTGGGATGGCAAATTTAGAAATCTTTTACATTGCCATAGATTATGATCAGATTTGCAGTGAAGACACCTCTTAGTAAATGCAGGGGCCGCTTGATAACTTTTCCCAGCGCGATTTCTGTTTTGGTAACCGGGCTTGAAGTGAGGTACTCTTGAAACTTGAGAAGACGGCGTAAATTTATTCTCCGATGTATCCCTCTCTTTCTTGTTGATCGGTTCAAGAGCGACGAATTTACTCTCAATGAAAGTCATAAGTTCATCGAAGCTTGGCAATTCTCTTGGAGACCGGCGGGCTTCCTTGTAGTCCTTGTAGGTCTCAGCGTCTAGTTTTTTCGCAATAAGATGGACTAACAGGGGATCCCACGTGGAAGTATCTACTCCCAGGTTATGAATCGCGTGTATAGTCTCCATAGTAGTGTCGTGAAGACGCTTAAGTTCATATGATGTCTGCTTGGTAACGTTTGGTTGGTTCAAAAATGTCTCTATTTGGTAGGTGAATAGAGCGCAAACGTTATTGTAGCGGTGGGTGAGGATGTCCCACGCTGTGTCGTAATTATGTGATGAGATGGTAAGATGCTGTATGAGGCGTTCTGCCTCGCCCTTCAGTTTTCCCTTTAAGTGTTGCAACTTTTGAGCCTTGTTAAGGGAATTGTTATTGTGTATTGTCTCCTTGAATAGATCGAAAAAGGTGGGCCATTGAGAATATTTTCCGGTAAAAACAGGAATTTCAATTTTTGGCGTAGATTGTTGCATGCACGATGTTGAGTTAAGCTTTTGGTTGAGCTGCCGTTTGATATTATGTAACCTTTGTTCATGACGCGAAAACTCTTCTTCGTATCTCAGATCACGTCCTTGTAAGTAATTATCGATTCGAAGATGTATCTCATCAATAATACGCCAACGACGTTGCAGCTCCTTCAACTGATCTTCAATCTCCCACTTTTCTTCCAAGGAGTCAACTAGGATACGGTCCGCAATGCGAGAAAACGCTCTGAAGTTAGTTCTCTGCTGGGTAAGTAGATCATCAATTAATCTACTATGGTGTCGCATTGGGGGTCCGTATTGCTGATAGGGATGTAAAATTTATCTTCCTCTCTGTCTGAGTCTTCCGCGGAGGCTGTCGACGTTGAAGCAACAGGATATTCTGCTATTCTTCGTCTCTCAGTTTCATAAAATGTCTTCATGTGAACATAAATATTTTTTCTAAAATATTCATGAGTGCGATCTTCAGATGTGCTCAATTTTTCATTGTTGGATTCAAACTCACCCCAGAGCGAATCTAGCGCCAAAAGTCGCTTCTCAATATATTCCTTAGTTTTGCGGCTAGGTCCATCCTTTGAGAAATTGACACAAATTTTCTCAATGTTCTTGAGGACTTCGCTCTGTCGTTGGAAAAGCTGTTCCATGATGATGGGAACGGGTTCAGTGGCGACTTGAAAGTGACCAGTGAATTAATGTCAGGATGTCTAGGACGACGTAATGTGGCCCTTGACGGTAATATTTTTATCAAAGGCGACAGGATGTGGCCTCTGACTGATGTGCTGAGGTTCCAAAGGCGACGAGATGTGGCCTCTGAAGAATATGCTGGTTCCAAAGGCGACAAGATGTGGCCTCTGAAGAAGATGCTGGTTCCAAAGGCGACGAGATGTGGCCTCTGAAGGATATGCTGGGGCCAAAGGCGACGGTGTGTGGCCTCTGACAGATGTGCTGGGGTTCCAAAGGCGACGAGATGTGGCCTCTGAAGAATATGCAGGTTCTATCCGCGTGCGTTTGCAACCTCTATGGCAATCGCCCGTCTCAATCCACCCGGTGGTTCCCGCTTGTGGGAGGCCAGATGAACCGATGCGCTACCACCCGAGAGTACAAAGCACACAAGACAGAAAATATAGTGATGAGAAGTAGGGACTTACACGCAGTAGCCACTCCAGTGCTTGCTGGTTCAGTTGTTTCTCGAAGGACCAAAATATGTAGCGATAATATCCTTATGGCTACACTAAATGCTTGATAGGATGTGATAAAGGGCGGTGGTTAAAGGTAAACGACCGGCCAAGTTGACTTGCTTTATTAGAAGTGATTTATAATTATATTTTACAAAACATGTGAGTTTCGATTTGCGTCATACCTATCAAATTGCTGATACAGAGAATTAAAAGAATGTTAACTAAATAAATTATTGGCTAGGTACGGAAAATATTCCGTACAGTAGCTAATTTATTTTTATTTCTCATATTCCTGCTTATATAAATGAAGATTGTGACGAACAAACGTAATATTTGCAAATATGTATTGCGAGAGGAATGTCAATATATTTATCTCTTTAAACAATTCTCTAAGTGATTCTCTAGCAGCTAATTATATATAGGCCTGATAGCGCGTTTTTGAAGGACGAAATTGGTATTAACTTCAACTGAGTTACCCTACAGTAATATCCCATAGGACATGAAACTATGGAAGTAACTGAAGTACACAAAGCGCGCAATATCAACGTCAGTCAGCTGTCTTATTCTTCTAACCGCATAAGCCGCAGAGCTAAGTTTACCCGATAAGGTTGTGATATGGGCACCCCATTGAAGCCCGGAGTCAACTGTCATGCCAAGAAATGTCGTTTTATCAACCAAATCTATCGTTTCGTTATCGATCATTATGCGTGTTGGTACTTTTGTAACATTCGGTAAGCAAAATTTAATACATTTCGTCTTTTAAGCGTTCAACAACAAGTTTTTTGCGGTAAACCACTCTTACACTTGGGCTAATGTACTATTGACCACGTCAAAATTGTCCGTTGTCCTATCGATAGACAAAAACAAGAGATGTATCATCGCCAAATAGTACAGCCTTACACGTGTTGACAGAATATGGCAGATCATTAATATATATTAGAAACAACAAAGGCCCTAGTATAGAGCCCTGGGGTACACCCATCTTAACAGATGATCCGGCAGACATAACCCTATCTACACTAACTTTTTGAATCATCATCATCATCATCAGCTTTCCATAACCCGCTGCTGGGCAAAGCCTCCCTTTGTCTGCGCCATCCTTCTCTATTCCTAGCCTTCGCAATCCAGTTCTTTCCTGAAATCTGTTTTATGTCGTCGGCCCCCCTCGCTACCGGACTTTTTGAATACGGCTACACAAATAAGATTTGATTAAATCAAGAGCTTTACCTTAAATCCCATAGTGTCCAGTTTGAATATAAGGGTATTGTGGTCGACACAATCAAATGCTTTGGTAAGATCACAAAAAACACCAATCGCATTCTGTTTATTCTCCCAAGCATCATACATATGTTTTAAAAGCGCAACCCCCGCGTCTGTAGTCGATCGACCCTTTGTAAATCCATACTGTTCACCATGAAAGAGTCCATTTCTATTGAAAAAAGATAATAACTGATTAAAAATTAACTTTTCAAATATTTTACTCAAAGCTGCCAGCATAGAAATAGGACGGTAATTTGTTGGATCAGTTTTATCACCTTTAATGGTATAATTTTACTCAATTTCATTAGATCAGGAAATGTAAATGCCTGGAGTAGCCCATTCGCTAAATTTTTTACGATTACGTTTAGTGCTTGTTTTTATTTAGAACGCATTGTTAAATTCTGATTCAGTAACGTCAAACATTTTATTATACAATATATCCGGATCATCTCTAGTTTCCTCCATAAGAGGAATTTTTTTGTGTTACTTTATCTTTAAATACTTTGTTTTATTTTTATTTTATTTATTTTTTATTTTATTTATTTAGGAGAACCTACAGCTTATAAATATTACAGTAGTATTTAGATAATTAGAAATAGGAAGCCAATGAGAGGTTCCTGCCAATAGTAACAAAAATAGGTTATAAAAACAATTTTCAGAGCACTAAAAACATTATATCACAAACCATACGCCTAAATAGCATAATTCGCATCAGAGTGGTACCTGACATCTTAAACGCAATTATAAGTTAAACTCAATCAGTAAAGAACTGCCTGGTCAATTGCCGTCTTATCGCTGCAGCGCTAGAGTTAAAAAGATCCAGATCAGCATTCTTAGACAATTTGTTAGCGTAACTGCTCGCACGCAAGAGGTAAGTGTTTTTACGATAATTAGTAGACGCACTCGGGACATGAATGGGAGCTAAAGATCTATAACTTCTAAAAGGGACTTAAAACCATATTTGCGCTAGGAGCTCAGGACAATCTATAGTTCCCGTGACAATTTTTTGAAAGTAAACTATATCAGCGATTTCGCGCCTGTTCCCAAGAGGTATTAAATGATATTTTTTACAGAGCTCATAATAATTGTTACTATCATAATGGACTCCAGTATGATAACATAAGAAACGAATAAATTTCTTTTGTATATTTTCAATTCTGAATTTATAGGTATACATATTGGGGACTCCATATTTGCGAGGCATATTCCAGAATACTCCGGATTTATAACATTTGATTTTGTCTTTTGTAATCGATCTATAGGAAATTTGTGATGAATATTTTTCGACGTGGTTTGTGAATTTTATTAACTGATCAAAGTGATCAGAATTAAGACTTTTTATGATGGCTTTGTCAGCAGCAATGCAGTTACAGACAACATTATCTATGCACGTTGCAGAGTCAGCTTCAACTCTTGTTGGCGCCAGAAATAGATTAATTAAATCGAACGATTTAAATAAATTTAAAAATCGTACACTTTCAGTAGTTGTAACTAATAAGTCTACATTAAAGTCGCCACATATTATGATGTTTTTGCGACTACAACACAATTTCCTTAAAACGTCTTCAATAATTTTGCGTTAGAATTTAAAAACAACTGTGTACCGTGGGCGCAGGTACGAGCCGTCCCCGCTGCGCGCGGAGCCGCCGGTGGCGGAGAGCCGGGCGGAGCGGGCGGCGGAGCGGGGGGCGGAGCGGGCGGTGGAGCGGCCGGCGGCGCGCGAGTCGCCCGCCTCCAGCGACAGCGAGCTCTCGCCGCCCGCCTCGCCCACGCACCACCTCTCCATCACCAGGTACCACCAGGACCATCACTAGCATTCATAGATTTTCTTTGTTGTACTGAGTAACTATGGTGATACTCCCTGTGCGTGAGAGTTTGGACACCGGTAACCTTGAGCCGATGCGTATAAGTGCTAGGGTCGACAACGCGTACGTAGTCATAGCCGCAAGTGATTATACATGCACACGTACTAAGTGTCGTTTCCTTTTGCGTAGTGTATATATTCTTTAACTGAGTGTCATAACGAACATGTTACTTAATACCTTTTGCAGGCTGTACCCGCCGCCCCCGCGCGCCCTGCCCCCGCGGCGCCACAGCATCAGCGGCGGCAGCCCCGTCGCCAAGCGGCCCAGCCTCACCATCGAGCAGGTAGCGTACCCTCCTAGAGAGTGTTTTATTTTATTTATTAAAAAAAATATTCAAAATCACATCACAAATTAGAAAAAAGTTTTCATGCTGAACTTGAAACTCTTTGCTCGGATTTTATGAAAAAGTTTAAATTTTGCATCTGTGCCATTGGGCAATTGAGCGATTGTTATTGGTGTAAAGTAAAAAGCAGTAGTGCCGTAAATACATCATTACGATAAAAATTTCGATGTCATAAGAACCGTATTATTAGCAAATGTATTGAAAAATATAGTTAAGATGACAAATATAGGAATTATAAACATACTTATAAAGCAAAGTTTATAATTAAAATATTCATAACTTTATATCTATATTTACCCGTTTCCACTGAGAACTTTTGTCCTAGAAATGAATTACATTTATCTAGAGATCTAAACTAACGGAAGCAAACTCTATAAAGCAAAATGCGTATAAAGTAGTCAATTTGTGTAAATTTGTTCCCCAGAGAAGTAATTAAAATCATTAGTCCTCCTATAGATAGACTTGTCTTTTTGTGTTTACGGCATCCGGAGAAGGTCGTTTTACAAGTTGGGCAGTCTGCTTCCCAGACTGTTTGCATAATAATTAGTTCTTTTGCTTTTTACGCAACGTGATTACTGATTAGTAAGGTCAGCTTATTCTTTATCTAAAAATCAGTCTATAGTCCTCTCGTTATCAACTGAGTGGTAGGGTCATAAACGTCAAAAAGGATAGGAATGTGCAATGCGCCCGGCCGTTTTATCGATAATCAGCTACCTGCGCAGGTGCACTCGATGTGATATATTATGATGATTGTGTGATGATTATGGTGTTGTCGACTTCCATAGGCTATAGCTGCTACGACGTCGGTGTCGTAGCAGCTACGACGCACGCTGCGAGAGCAGCTCGATATGTACAGCCGCTTTTGTCGGTGCGGATTTAGCAACTCATTCATTGTGTTGTAGTTCTGGCAGCAGCTGCGCGAGCACCGCTGGGCGCGCGGCGCGGGCAGCGCGGCCGCCAGCCCCGAGCCCGACGGCGCCTTCTACCGGAGGGACAAGGTAATGTGGCGGTAACGGCTCACGAGATAAGGTACACTTTGGCCCGTTAAAACGATCTTGATTGGCCTTTTAATCAATTCATATTATCGATCTCGAATGGAATGTATCATCTGTACATGATTGGAACCACGTCAGAGCCCGAGAGGCGGTTCCGCAGAACTCTGACACCAGGGTGTGCATGGTCGACTGACCGTGTCACCTACACGAAATGATGATCTGTACATGTGTATAGTTTCTATTAAACTGAATAAATGATTACAGGATTGAAGGTTAAGTATTTCTACTTGTATGTAGTAGTATGTCAAGTAGATTAAATAGTTAAATCAATATACAGTATTTGGTTAAAGAAGGTTAAACGGCATGATGTTTAAACGACGATTAATTTAAGTTACAGTACTGCGTTACAGCAATGCAGACGTTAGTTAGACGTTCAAGAAAGGGGATATAAACAGGGCTTTATTACATGATTTGAAGTCACAAGGAAACGTGCCAGTTTCTTCAGCGTGAGAGATTGATTGAGTTTTTGTCACAAAATGTCCCTTAAGCAAAATGTCCCTTTCGCATAATGTCCCTTTCGCAAAAAGTTCCTTTCGCAAAATGTCCCTCGTCGCAAAATTTCCCATTCGCAAAATATCCCTTGGTAGCAAAATGTCCCCGTCCCAATATTTTTTTATTCGAATTATAATATCCTAGTAATGACAAAAGATGGATGACAGATCAAGGTGGAGAGAACTGACATACTGTGCTGACCCCACATAAAAAAGTGGGATAAGGTAAGGGAAGAAGAAGAAGATAAGATCTTAAGTAAATAAATAAAATAAATATCTTAAGTAGTATTATAAATGTAAAGTGAGTTTGTTTCTTTGATGTTTATTTGTTTATTGCTCCTCCATGCCGTAGCTACTGAACCAAATATCATGAAACTAGCTTTCGCCCGCGGCTCCGCTCGCGTTAATTTCGGTCCTTCGGGAGCAGTTACTTAAATTTAATTGAAATCGTTTCAGTAGTTTTGGCGTGGAAGCTAGACAGACAAACAGAGATAGGTACTTTCCCTTTTTAATATTAGTATGGATTACTGGTACTCTCTTTAATAAGACGAAATAATAAGTCCTACCTACCACTACTACTACACTACTACCATCTGAGCGTATTTCCCGGTTGCATCCCCTATAGTGAATCGGAGTCCGCTATTATGACTGCATTTGGGGTCATTTAAGTATTACGTAAGCAGAAAAATTGCTGTTTTTAACCCCCTCCTCCCCTCTTGTCAGCAAAAGTAAATGTTTTTATCACCTCTCCTTAAGCTTACGTAAAAATTTGTATCGGTTTCACAAAAAATGTTAGTGAATTTTGCGAAATGTTGCTTTCGTCACCACGTCAACTCTCCCGTTCTCCATGTCATCAAAAATAAGCCAAGCCTAGACCCCCCAACCACCTTTCACTGCTTACGTAATATTTGAATGACCCCTTTATGCGGTAATGTGATTTGGCATTTTTACAGTCAGTGACGGTTTAAAAATACTTTTTGATTTTGCAGAACACTTTATAAATCCTACATAAAAAAAATTGCAATGGGGACATTTTGCTAGCATGGGACATTTTGCGAAAGGGACATTTTGCGAAAGAGGCATTTTGCGAAAGGGACATTTTGCGACTAGGGGATATTATGCGAAAAGGGACATTTTGTGACAAAGCGCTGATTGATAATGTCCATGTGGTGTCCCTGTCAGGCGCTGTCGTGCAGCACGGGCCTTGAGCTGTCCCCGCGGCCGCGCACGTGTCTCGGCGTGCTGCCCCCCCGCGCGCCCGCCTCCCCCGCGCCACCCGCGCCCGCCGCCCCCGCCGCGCCCCCCGCGCCGCCCGCGGCCCCCGCCTCGCCCGCGCCCCCCACGCCCCGCGGCAAGCTGGACAAGAGCCACTCGACGCCGGCGTACGACTTCGGCGGCGCCGCGGCCGCGCCCGCGCTGTCCGCGGCGCCCATCCCCGAGGCCGCCGCCACGCCCACCGACAGGTCGGCTCTCCTACCACACAACCCACTTACACTGCATAAACAACGCGTAGATGTACAACTTAAAATGGTCGTCATTTATGTTTAAAAATTGATTTTCCCAAACGATCAGATTTATTGAGCAATTAATGCATTGACAACATAAATGCAAAACACAACAACCGGGTTTAGCGCATCTAGATGGTTTCATTAAAACTGACGTGAGATACTTGTTAATACATAAAATACGGAATATTCACGTATGAAGACAGCTACAGGAATATTTCGACCTGAAAGCGAATGTAAAATGAGACGCGCGCACAAACTCATCCCATTCCGCACTACGACTGCGGAGAATAATAATATCTTGATTGTTGACACCATTAGTCGGTGTTTTAGTGAGTACATTAAGTGATCCAAAAGTAAAATAAAATCGTTGCAACCAGTGGCGGCCGCTCCTTCAGTGCACTCGTGCACTGCACTACCAGATTTTTATGTATTTCCCTATTTTTTTTTCGACACAATTATTATTTATCCAAAAGTATGTAACTTTAATTACACACTGAAAAAGAAAATATTTTCAAACAAGCTTGATCTTTATTACCTAAAATTTAAGACTCATTTTAGCTAAACCAAAAATTGGGCGAGCGCTTTCAAAGTGCGCACGAAGCGTCTCCATAGAAACTATATGGAATGAGACAGAAATGCTCCGGCAGGTGAAACGGAAGATGATCCGTACTCAATGTATGAGAAAAATTGAAAAATCGGATCGCCGCACGAGTCCCGAATACTCCCGAACGGGCTCGCTCGGGCGGCATCGGCCGGGGTGTCTCGCTCGCTCGTTGAAGATTTTTGTTGCGACGGCGTGTCCTTGACCTTTACTCAAATCAGTTTGTTTGTTTTATTTCGCACCTGTGACACGGTGTGATAGATAACGCGCGCGAAATTACCCAATAATTATTCATAGTTATGGTTTTCTACTTTGTGTGTGCTTCAAAGTGTAGTGGTTGAAAGTGGCTTCAAAGTGTGTTGTTAATGGGATTATTTGAACAAGAACTAAAAAAGAAAATAGGCTATGGCTTATTTAGGCGGTATGCCGCCTAATCTGTTTTTTGAAACTATCTTCTCGTGCTTTTCAACCTGAATTAGTTAAGTACCTAGGTACCTAGTTATTAGAATATTCATTAGCGCGCAGCTCCTCTCACTAAATCAATGGTAAGTCAAGATGATGAGATATTTCACTGCATGTAGGTACATAAGTAAGTGATACTTTTTATACAGAAATGGTTTTACAATATGCATTAATATTAACAAGAATTGTACCTAGAGTAACTGATTATGTATAGGTACTGTACAAATATTATTAAGTAGGTGGTATAGGGGCAGTCGACTACAAATAATTGACGAACGTACGGCATTTCAATAGGTCGTTTTGCTTTTGAGAGACAGTAGGTAAGCAGGTGAACCACCACTCCTTGAAGTCACGAGCCGCCCCTGGTTGCAACACAAATAAAATGTGGATCATATTGGCTTGCAGCCCCACGATCCTGGTGCACTCGGCGGAGAAAGCCGACCAGATCCTGGACTTTAAGAAATCCAGCTCCGCCATCGGGGAGGCGATTCTGCAGCAGCAGGTATATTCATGAGTATTACATTATACTTATGTGCTTTTCAGTTGTGTTATAACCTTTTGTCTATATACACCTCATGAACTTTCTAAAATGCGTTCAGGAACTGGCTGTAGTGACTAGCATTACATGTATATTGCATCGCCTTTACAATTTCTTTTGTTGCTTTATAAATCTATCCCACTCCATTTTTATTAGGTGTAACAATATATATAAAAATAGTTATAAGTGACAAAACATTGAATTTATGGACATGATACGTGTTTGGTTAGCCTTGAATACATTATAAACTTTGTAACATAAGAATAGAAATTTCAAAAACGATATACCTAGTTAGATTTCGTTTTGAAGCAAATATGTCTTTCCAAGCAAAACCTTGTCGTTCAACTATGGAGTAGAAAATAGTGATGTGGTTGGTGTACCACCAGAAGTCGCGCACCTCGGACGAGCGCACCGAGTTCCCGTTCGGCGACAGCTGCAGCAGCAACAGTGTCAGCAACAGCGCCAGCAACAGCGCCGCCAGCGACCGCGAGCGCGTGCTGGAGACCATCAACATCGCCATGCTGCAGCACCGGCGCCGCTCCGCGCACGACCACGCCGACGACAAGCTCTCTCTCAGGTCAGTGCACGTGACAGCGCGTGCTGAAGACATCAAAACAAATTTTGCTACGTAAATGGTCATTTGCTATTTTTCGTGTACGTCATAAAAACCGGTTGAGTAACGATCAGTATTCTGGCGATGCGGTTTATGCAATTTGGTTTAAAGTAACTAATCTCTAGTTTGATTTTATTGTTACTCTCATACCGCATCAATACGGTGGTTTATAGACGTCTTTGTTTTTCTCGTGACGGATATAGACGTAGTTGTATGTATGAAGATGTAATCGTGAGCTGGAAGTACTATGTGTCTCAGGCCGCAGCGCGCGCCGCCGCCGCCGCCGCGGCCGGCCGCCACGCTGCGCTCGGCGCCTGGTGCGCCGAGCGCGCCGAGCGCGCCGGGCACGCCGGGCACGCCGCCCGCGCCGGGCGCGGCGTCGCCGCCGCTGTACCCGCCGCTGCGCGCCGTGCCGCGCGCGCCGGCCGCGCCGCCCGCCACCGACTACTCGCCGCTCAAGCGCCACATCGACGCCAATCAAGTCAGTACTAGTCGCCTTTCAATACTAAAGGTATCAGTTAAAAACCAACAGCGAATGCGATACGATGGGTCTCTGTATTTTTATGAAATAGCGACACATCACCCGACCACACATCGTCTGCTGACAGCTACGATACGATTTATCTAATATAAAAAATAATATTATAACGGTTGAATACTCTTGATAAGTAAAGTTTAAAACTCATCATATTCATATTAAATTGTCATATTAAAGTAAATACGATCGCGATATTCCGTATTTTTCTGAAAACCTTTATCAAGAAGGAAGCGCGTGACACCAGTCAAGTGTTTAAGTTCTCTATTACGGTGGATCTCATGAGAAAGGATCATTCGCCTGTGAACCCATCACCATCAATCAGTATATCTAACTCTATCAAGGCAAAAGCCAAAGATCAATCTCTCCTAGAGCAACAACCAACAGGCAAGAGCAAACCGTTAAAAAAGAAGCATAAAGCTTCAAGCGAAAGCACCTGGGGTAAAGCAAGCAAGAAGAAATGATGCGAAAGCAAAATAGCAATTATAAGTCGATCTCCAAAAATTGTTTCGCCAAATTATATGCAATAAGAAACACGTCAAATATCAAATTATCAAACAGCCAAGAAACTTTAGATACCAGGAATCAAGCAAAACTCTCTGACACCTCTCTCAAGACTAGTTCATGTTCCAAACTGAAATTATCACACGCACCACTAAGTGATCCTTTTGGGTGGTTACCTATCTCCGCTGTCTTCTAAGCTCATATCTTGTTTCAAAAGGTCTCGTCATTGCATCTACAGTTATAAGACCAATTGCCTGAAAACATGAACTCTGAGTGACAATTAGACAAGGAAGGGCTACCGGATTATCAACTCATCAAGGCTTATAAGTGGTTGCAGGTTCATATGGACGAAAACATAGATCTACAAGGTTTCTGTGATGCGTCGAGTAAAGCCCTGAGACGGTGGCATCAGTCGTAAAGAAAATACCTTTTTCAGTCGAATCCCGATTCATAACATTTTCAGTCAATATCTTTCTATAAAGTTTATCGACCACGCTCAGAAGGTTACTGCTTCGATAGTTTTTAATCTTGCCGTGACCCTTTCCCTTTATAAAGTGGTAGGTTACCACGCCATAAGAGGAGAGGAGCCCGGTGGGCTAGTGGGTGCAAGCACTATAAGCAGTTCCGCATGTTAAGCAACCCCGGGCGCAGTCCCCGCTTGGATGGGTGACCGCAAGTGGCATAAAAATATCTCGAGCTCCTCCGAGCTTCGGAAGGCACGTTAAGCCGTTGTTCCGGCTGTCATCGTTAATGGCGGTGGTTAAGCTATGTCAGATGCCTTTAGGCAGCTTGTAAAATCTGACATTAGTGTTACAGTTGACCACTTACACACACGAAAAACAAAAACAAAACAACCACGCCATGCAACATCCCGGGGGATAATGCTTAGCTAGAATGTTCATGAATATGTAAATATAGTCTGGCCAACGAAAGCTGAACCCCGACATTTTTTGAGATGCAACACTGATACAGATGACTTTGACATTACCGTTGTCAATTCCTGATTTTATTTCACCCATGTGCTTTTGATACTCGTAAACAAGGCTTTGAACAAAGAAGAATGAAAAAGGAAAAAATAAAGGAATATAAAATAAATAAATTTGCCTACACTGGGCACTGTCTTCTTTAAATTATGGACTTAAAAGCATATTTTTCTATACATTTTTGATCTTTCCGTAGAAAAATTGTACCTCTTGAAATCACTTTTTTATTGATGTATAATGTTTTAGAATATCTTCATCATCATCATCATCAGGTCCTTATAAGTCTCCACTGCAGGAGCACGACCCTCTCTGCACTTCACATATAGCCAGAGCTGTCAGAAGATTTGGCCTACACTCTCCTAGCTGGCCAGACGGGTTGGAGAGGTCTCTTTGATGTTTATAAGCTTTGTTTAGCTTGTTTCCTAAGTCGCCTTCTACGACATCCACGGGAAGACCTGGAGTGGTTCTATTCTACTTTGCCGGGAACCACACATCAACACATCTTCAACTATGAATTATTAATAAAATGATGTAGTATTTATAGCTTACAACAGAACAAACAAACCTTTTTAATTTCGCGATACAGCGAAGGTAGGTATTTAGCATGAGCGACGGCCGCAGTAGCATCACCAGATATTAAAAGTGTAATAATTATATTGAATAGAGTCCTTTAGAAGTTAGTATGTAACAAATTAACTTACATACTTTAACATTATCATAAATTCCAAAATCTTTACATTACTTGTTTTGGGCAGTCATGTAATAAGTATCAAAACTATTTTGTCCCACTGTAGAAAGCATTGCCCGCTCGTGATTTTTTTTCAATTTCTTGCGTTTTGCGAGGTTCAGTTTTCGTTCGCCAGACTATAACGCTTACCCTTCCAGATCTCGCTGCCCCTGCGGCACCTGACGAAGCACGAGATGAAGCTGGTGGTGTCGGAGCGTGCCGCCCCCGCCGCCCCCGCCGCCCCGCCCCCCGCCCCGCCCGCGCGCCGCGACGGCGACGTGGTGCTGTCGCCCGCGCACACGCCCTCCTCCACGCCCGGCAAGAGCCTCTTTCCCACCTCCAAGTCCAGGAGTCTGAAGAAGAAGAGTTCTATCTTGGCTAGTAAGTATAAATAATCAAAATGCCATGTATCTCTATTGAATTTTTCGCGAAGAGAGATGACAATGTGGGTCTGCCGCCTCATTATGAGATACCTATCAAAGTCTGTTCCCTATTTTCAAGCAGGGAAGTCTAAAGGAGAAAGCTTTATTTTGGCTAGTGTGTATATTAGCGTCCTCCACTCCTTTTGTGGCGTTGCCGCACGTATTGACAGTGATGTGATCACGTAGAAGAAGTAGTGTGCTGTCTGACGTCTGCGTTTGCGTGTGTTGCAGAGCGGCGCATGGTGCCGGCGCGCGCGCTGGCGGGGCGCTGTGCGGCCGGCGGCGTGTGGCAGCGCGTGCGCGCGCGCGCCGCCGCCGCGCCGCGCTGGGCGCGCCGCCACCTGCTGCTGGCGCACAACCTGCTGTACGCCTACAGGTCGCCGGAGGTCAGTCTGTGTAACTATGTAGCGGCGTGTGGCAGCGCTGGGCGCGCCGCCACCTGCTGCTGGCGCACAACCTGCTGTACGCCTACAGGTCGCCGGAGGTCAGTCTGTGTAACTATGTAGCGGCGTGTGGCAGCGCCGCCGCCGCGCCGCGCTGGGCGCGCCGCCACCTGCTGCTGGCGCACAACCTGCTGTACGCCTACAGGTCGCCGGAGGTCAGTCTGTGTAACTATGTAGCGGCGTGTGGCAGCGCTGGGCGCGCCGCCACCTGCTGCTGGCGCACAACCTGCTGTACGCCTACAGGTCGCCGGAGGTCAGTCTGTGTAACTATGTAGCGGCGTGTGGCAGCGCCGCCGCCGCGCCGCGCTGGGCGCGCCGCCACCTGCTGCTGGCGCACAACCTGCTGTACGCCTACAGGTCGCCGGAGGTCAGTCTGTGTAACTATGTAGCGGCGTGTGGCAGCGCTGGGCGCGCCGCCACCTGCTGCTGGCGCACAACCTGCTGTACGCCTACAGGTCGCCGGAGGTCAGTCTGTGTAACTATGTAGCGGCGTGTGGCAGCGCCGCCGCCGCGCCGCGCTGGGCGCGCCGCCACCTGCTGCTGGCGCACAACCTGCTGTACGCCTACAGGTCGCCGGAGGTCAGTCTGTGTAACTATGTAGCGGCGTGTGCCGTGTACCGCCGCCGCGCTATAACAGTGGTACCTGACATCTTAAACTCATTATAAGTTAAACTCAATCAATAAAGAACTGCCTGGTCAGCGCTAGGCTAGCCAGATCAGACAGACATCCAGACTAGAGTGAAAAGTAGGCTGTGGTATGACGGCAAGGTCTACTTTCGTAGCTATCAAAATTCCACCACCGAGTTCCTGCTTGGTCACGTTGTATTGACGATCTCGCCTCCAGACCACATATCGGCTGGGAAATATCTCGGTATTCGAAATGCTACCGAGTACTCATGTCTCTGTAATAACTATTATATCGTAGTCATTCAAACAGACATTACGATAAAAAGTTGTAGTTTTTGTACGAAGACCCCGTGCGTTTTGGTAGTAAATGCTTAAGTTGCCGTTTGTCGTCCGATTAGTAGCCATTGATAACATTAAAAGAAACTATACGAGTACATCTGAATGGCGGCAATCTAATTAGAACATAGAAATGAAAGTAGTACGCGAAAACACTGATGAATACGTAATTTATTTTAGGCCTTAAGACGGACGGCTCTCAACGCTCGAAAAGAGTACTCATTGTGACGGTACCCGTGTTTTTAGAAGGGAAGCAGGTAGATACAGAGTTTGTGGTGTTGCCTGGAGAAAACACCAAAACATTGTTATGTCGCGACTTTATTGTTAAGGCTGGTGTCACACTGGACCTAGACCAGGAGTCTTGGTATTTTTCTGACGACCCCAATCAGATATTTCCGTCTGTGCGATCCGTCCTTTCCAACATGTCGGTCGTGCTGTACTGACTAGTCCCCCGTTGCAGTGCTCGCGCGCGGATTGCATGATCTACCTCGAGGGCTGCACGGTGTCGGCGGCGGGCGAGGTGAAGTCGCGCGAGCACGCCTTCAAGGTGTACCACACGGGCACGGCCTTCTACTTCGCGTGCGACTCGCGCGACGCCATGCTCACCTGGATCCAGCTCATCCACCGCGCCACGCTGCTGCCCGCGCTCCTCAACAACACTTCACAGGTGAGCGCCAAACGCTGCGTCGGGAACTGATTTGGTTAACAAGTTAATATTAGTAAGGACAAACAGGTCGAATTGATCACCTCTTTTGTTCCAGTAAACTAAAAAATTTCTTTATTGTGCCATGTTCTCTTACTTAATTTTCATCTGAGCAAGTTTAGTAGTAGTATTAGTTTAGTAGTTTGAGCGCTAGCACAACTCCGAGTGTACTAAAAACAGTTTTGCTTCTATATTATCAAATCCGCTTGTATGATATGTATCAACTACTATATCTTATAATTGGTACAAGGACGCATTGTATCAACCATATGAGAAAATAAAAGCACATTTTTTTCAATAAGTCAATAAGCAATATAATATTTCTAGCTTATATTTAAAAAAAATTAACTGTGTATAAGAAGACTTTTAATTTGGTTGTGTGATAAAATAAACGCACGCTTGTAGTCGCGCGACTTTCAACAAACATTTTCTTTTTCTTTTTGCTTACTGTAATTTAAACTTTATTGAGATGTATACAGGGACGATCGTACTTTCGATTCTGCGATGATATAAATTGAGCCTCAGTGGAAGTAAGGAGTCGTGTACGTTGTACATGCAGGCTTTAGGTTGTTTCAATATTTTTAGTCTATTCGTGAGTAATATATTTTTTGTTGATACCGTTTGTTTCTGTGATGGAGGGAATTGTCTCCGTCACTCAATTAGATCCTTATTACGTCATCACAGTGTGAGAGTATAGGCCAAATCCTCTTACTGCCCTGGGTAATACATAGCTCTGGTAGTACAGAGTGGGTCGTGCTCTTGCAGTGAACACTAACACGGACATGATAATGATAATGAACGTCATCACAAAACAGACAGACATCTCGAAGCAGTTCTCGGAGACGGAGTACTCTGAGTCAGAGTCGGAGGGCGAGTGCCGGGACAGGGACAGGGACAGGGACAGGGACAGGGACAGGGACAGGGACCGGGACAAGGCCAAGTTCGGGTCGCTGCAGAAGCCGCGCGCGCCGGCGCACGACGCGCAGGCCGCCAGCCTCGACCGCAAGTACCTAAGGTTCTTCTCCCGGCACCGCAAGGACGACGCCAAGCCCAGCAAGGTACGCGTGTGCACTCACACTCTTGTGTCTACTGATTACCGCCTAAAACAGCCGTTTTTGGCGGTAATCAGTAGTTCTCTAACTGATTTTAACCAATGATATTAAAACATGTTTCCAAAAAACTTCAGGTTATTTACTAAGGCTTATATGATTTACATTCTTGAATTTCTTTCTATTTATATAGTATTAGGAATAAAATTATTGGCGTCGGTAGTGTGCCTAGTGTGGGCGGGCCCTTAAGAGTCCCACGTAAAGCCGCAATCATACAAACGTAGTTTCTTTTTAGTTTTACAACAGTTAAGCCAATCTCAACCAAATTTCGTACATACGACCGGATAAGGCATATTGATGTTTATAACCAGATTTCAATTTTAAAAACAATACCTATACAAAATTACAGCGAGTTGAAGTTTCGTATCAAAAACTTGTACTCGCTGTAATTTTGTATTGTTTTTAAAATTGAAATCTGATTATAAACATCAATATGCCTTATCCGGTCGTATGTACGAAATTTGGTTGAGATTGGCTTAACTGTCGTAAAACTAAAACGAAACTACGTTTGTATGGGATTGCGGCTTTACGTGGGACTCTTAATGGTAAGTGTTTGGACTGAGACGTACGTTGTCACACACTGCCGCAGAACAAGCAGTCGGGCGTGCCGGTGCCCACGGAGCACTACCGCAGCTACCGGCGCGTTCCGGCCGAGCGCGAGCACGAGCCCGCCGAGCCCGCCGAGCACGCCGAGCACGCCGCGCGCGCCGAGCCCGAGTGCGCCAAGCTGCCGGCGCCCATCAACTACATCCACGCCTCCAACCCCAACCTGCTGGACTTCGAGAAGAGCGACTTCGTCACCAAGCCCGCGCTGCAGGCGCCCAAGCAGAAGGCGCACAAGCCGGAGAATCTGATCGGGTAACATTACCACGGAACCACTTAACCTCGATGTACTTCTTCTTTTCAAAGTCAAAATGGTTAAATAATATTATAATAATTGAGATAGGTATACTTATGTACTATGTATTTCTTAGAACCAATGTTCGTATAGATTAACGCCTGTAGCACACAGCCGCGAATGCGGACCGAAAGCGTTCCGGAACTGAACATTGGCGAAACCGCGAAACGCTGTCCAGTATGATTTTGTTTGGTGCGTCTCACACCGCAAGCGGAATGAAACCAAAACATACAACAGCGTTTCGCAGATTCGACAATGTTTCGTTCCGGAATGCTTCTGTTCCGCATTCACGGCTGTGTACTACAGGCGTAAAGAGCAGACCACACCGCCAGCTAGTGAGTGAGCGAGGAAAGCGAGCATCTTTTCACCTCTTTTCATACTTTGATTCATACAAAGAACTACGCAGAGATAAGCTACGAGCGATGCGGCCGAAGATGTCCAATAATGCTAGCGATCCTATCGCTCACATCGCTAGCTCTACAGTTCGCGGTCTGAACTAAAGTCTGCAATACCATACATAACAAAATACTACTCTATTTATGGATTATTATACCTTTAGAGTTTTTATCTTTGTTCAGATTCGTGACCCTCGAAGAGTTCATGCTGAAGAAGCAGGAAGAGGAGCGTCGCCAAGTGTACACCAACCGCGTGCTCATGGGCGTCGAGCGGGACCGCGGCCACGAGCGGGAGCGGGAGCGGGAGCGCGAGCGCGAGCGGGAGCGGGAGGGCCGGGAGGGGAAGAAGGCGGCGAAGGAGCTGCAGAAGCGGCTAGACCGGATCGTGCCGGACGTCATCTACGGGGAGCTGCCGCGGGCCGAGCAGCAGCAGGCGCTGGCCGGCCGGCCGCTGCCGGACATACAGGTGACTTGTAGGGGAGAGAAGAGATAAGGAGCTGCAGAAGGGCAGTATTCCTATCCAGCCCTGCCCTTCAGCAGCTTAAGATCCTTCTTATGTTATTATGGAATGTCGCTACGATCTGAATATCACGACGCACTAGAGACTCGGTTGCTATTGACATGACCTATGGAAAAAAACCCGTATTAAATTAATTTTTAGGGTTCCGTACAAAAATTGAAAAACGGAACCCTTATTGGATCACTCGTCCGTCACGCCTCTGTCTGTCCGTCCGTCAGTCTCTCACAGCCGATTTTCTCCGAATCTACTTAACCAAATTAGGTGAAATTTGGTAAGATGGTGTAATCCCATGACCCAAACACGGATGTGCAAAGTAAATAAAGATTTTTTTGAAATAAGGGTCATCTTTCAGGGGCCCAATTACAAAATTTTAAAAGAAAGTTTTGCAAACCTTATTGTGTCATATATCAAATGAAAGGGCTCATTATGAGGATATCAAAAATTTTTTTTTTGTCGGGTACAATCAATACTTTTGATTTTATTCACGAAAGAAGGCAAAAATTGACCATTCCCCCCCCCCCCCCCCTGATCTCCAAAACTACTGGGCCGAAAATTTAAAAAAAAATTACAAAATATAGTTCATTCCTTGAAGATTACAGGAAAAATAATAAGAATTCTATCACTTGAAAATTAAGTGGTAAATAAGTTCATCTAGGGAAATAGTTCACTAAAACACCACTAGATGGCGCTAGAATAAAACATTTTTGCACTTTGTGTGTGTGTTCACGAAGCATATTGTACGGAACCCTCATTGCGCGAGTTTGACTCACACTTGGCCGGTTTTTTTTAAATGTGTAACAATCGCGAAAATATTACAAAACATGACCTATGGAGTGCTGATTCGCTTGAACCTTGAACATCATGTCTTGGTGAATCGACCGTTTATGAGTTGGAAGAGATGGAATGAGGCTGTTACAGTCCGATTCAAACTTTACGGCGGCTCGGTTATTAGCTGCTCACTGCGCAGTGCACTGCCTCCGTGGTCCAGTGGTTTTTTTTTTTTTTTTTTTTTTTTTTTTTTACTTCACCCTCCAACATGATCGGAGACTGTGTTTGCAGGATATTTTATGTCTACCATCTATTTTAAAAGGGGAAAAATACTATATTAAAACAAAATTTTTCATTTCTATATTGATGATATTTTCACTCTTTGCGAACGTTTCATATAATGGCTAGAACTTCGGCAAATCACGTCCATGCCCGCCGCGGGGCTGACGGTACACCGCCTTACAGGCCAAGGCCCACGCCCAGCGGCGGGAATGGACAGATATGACAAAATTATTTTTATGCCAAATGTTATGTGACATAACATTTGGCATAACAATAATCCTACTTTAAACGAAAGTCAGGAGGACATACATGCTTACTTTACACACATTACACACACATCGCACTTACATACATACATTTCCAGGTGCATGGCCCAGTCACGGCGTGTCGCCTCGCTGCCTGCCATATTAGGTACATACAAGCTTTCTTTGCTGTTCAAAGTGGTCTCGATGCCCAAGCAGGGCGAAGCGACATCCGCGGCTCGGCCGCGCCAAGGCGGACACTGTAGGTTGCCAGGTCAGGAATACGCTGTTCCTGACCTCGCAACCTCGTCCCACCTCTTCCTGACTACACAGTCACTGCTGAAGGCATTGTGGTCGGTCTGCGAACACGATGCCTTCACGCAGTTGCAACATGAGGGCGCGGACCCCGCCTTCCAGCCTGCGCACTCCGTCTTCCGGTGTGGGCCTCCGCAGTGGCAGCACACATCTTCCCCCTCCGTGCAGTACCGTCTGCTGTGGCCGTAGCCCAAGCAGCGCGAGCACTGCACCAAGGGGGACTGGTCGGCAACCACTACATGCTGGAGGTCCACACGGAGGGTTCCGGCGTCAATCGCCCTCCCCCAGACAGTCGGAGCCACGCTGAGAATGACGTGGCTGGTCTGCGGATTCCGCGTCCCCCTCCGAAACTTCACACATACCCGGGCCTCCTCGTTGTCGAGGCCGCGAAAAACTTCGGGATTCTGGTTCCTCACAGCCTTAAGGATGTCCTCATCACTATTGTGTATGCGGACACCCCTAAGGATGAGGAGCGGATCCCTGTTCTTCACCTCCTCGACAACGAGGCGCTTTCCACTCCCCTGAAGCCGCTCCCGGACCTTTCCCCGTTCCGCCTCTGACTCCATGCTCAGCACAACCTTACGGTCCTTGGCCTTGCGCACACGCTCGACCCGAATAAATCCCTCCTTGGCATCGACCGCGTCTCGGACCTTGTCGAGGACCTGCTCCCCCGTGTCATTCACGTCTTCCGACGTGACAACAAGCGAGAGCAGGGTACCTCGCTCGGCCGGTCGCGTCTTAGCCGGGCGGGCCACGGCGTCAGCGTATGTCGCATGGCCGCCTACGTTGGCGCTCGGAGGGACCAAGCAGACACCAGTCAGCATTTGCTTGATCTCCCCGAGCATCTCCGTATTCTGCTTCAGCTGCCCTGCCTGCTCCTCCACCTTAGTGGTGAGAGCAATCACGGCAGCCGAGTCTCCGCTGAGTTGCGTGGGCAAGTAGTCTTCCCCTTTTACCTTCGCTGCCATGTCCTTGACCATCCCGTACAGACGTTCCACTGCCTCGGTGATTCCAAGTTTAATCTCAGTTTTGAGATTCCTGGACTCACCGAGGAGCGTCTTCGCCCTGACCAGGTAGCCGCGGGCCTGTGCGGTGAGGGCTTCCTCATTTGTCTCACACTCACCGGGAGAGAGGTCCAAGTGTCTCTTGGCCCTCTTTGCCGGCCTGCTGGATTCGTGAGGCGAATCCGCGTTATCACACATTTGAATTGTTGGAGGGTAGCGTCAAATATTAAAATAAAAATAAAAATGTAAAACTAGTATTAAAATCGCTTGGTTCTGTAAAGGGGAACCAAGATCGTTACCTTTAAAATAGAAAATCATGAAGGATTAAAAAGATTTGTCAAGATTAAAAAAGAAAAGAAACTAAAACTACATGTGTCAACAATTTAAAAATATTTAAAATACAATTAAAATTGTACCTTTGTCTATCTTTAAAACCTGCGTCGCGTTCCGTATGTCTGCCACTTGCTATTTAAAAATCCACGTGGTAATTTCCGGGCCGTGCCCCGTGCACCGAATAAGGAACCTTCACGCAAGAATTCACTGATTCACAGACACGGGTCGGTCCGGAAATCACCGCGGGCACCCGGTTTGAGACAGCGTGCAAGCGTCGGCGCCACCGAGGGATCCGGGAGCCTCGTCCTTTTCTAAGGAAATTTAGCGCCGAACAACTTGCTACACTCACTTTGCACTGACACCGAAAAGACACTATTTTCGCCGCGCCGAGTACGCATCAACACAGTAGCACTATATTATAACAAAATAAACACTTTATCCGCTAAGGAACTCGCAATAATGTAATAAAGTTACAATTAATTGCGGAGCGCACTGTGGACGCGTGTGTTCGGCACGGCGGACGGAACGCAACTTGGTCCAGTGGTTAAGGCGTTCGCTTTGTTGGACCCGGGGGTCGTGGGTTCGATTCCCACGGGAAGCATACTTTGTTAAGTTGTTTCCAGTTTGGTTAGGACATTGCAGGCATGAATCACCTGATTGTCTGATAAGAAAGATGATTCCGTGCTTCGGAAGGCACGTTAAGCCGGTGGTCCCGGCTGCCATCTGGTAGTCGTTAAAGGTACCACGTCAGAGGCCGAGAGGCGGTTCCGCAGAACTCTGACACCAGGGTGTGCATGGTCGACTGACCGTGTCACCTACACGAAATGATGATGATGATGACTGCGCAGTGTGCGCCCCGCCTCCCTGCGCGCGCCCCGTTGTACCTAATACTGTATACTGTGTATAGACTCGCGTGATGTTCCGTGCCGACATAAAGATTGCATCGGACTGTAAAAAGTTAAGAAGGAGCTGTGGCACGATAATAATTCTAGGAATCATTATCATCTTAACTGCAATAGGCGGTGGTTCCTGGCAGAGTAGAATAGGATAGGACCACTCCAAGTCTACCCTTGGATGTCGTAGAAGTCTACTAAAAGGAAACACAAGCAACAAAGAGCTATAAACATCAAGAAGACTTTCTAACCCGTCTGGCTAGCGTGGAGAATGTAGGCCAAATCATCTGTCTGCCCTGGCTAATATGTGGATCTGGTAGTACAGGGTTGTGCTCCTAAGACTAACTGTACGGTTTACCTACATTGACCTACATCGATTGCTCGCGGATGCACCGTCAGCATATTGACGCTGCGCCCGAAATTAATTTTATTTCAATTCTGAGTTAGTGCACCATCAACCTTCGAACCATTCGCGAGTTCTCAATACCATTTAGTTCTCGTCGCGTGTGCTCATACCATTTTACCATTTAATTTTACTTTCCTTTCGCAAACCATTTTATTCTTAATTTTACTTTTATTTTATAATTTTACTTATTGGTTTAATTGTTGTTTATTTGTGTTTGACGCAATAAACTCCCTTTTTGTTACCATTAACAAAGTTTTTAGATCTACCATTCCCGCACCCCTTAAAAATAATCTTTCACTTTTTCTTATATGTATATAACCCGTACATATAATTTTGCTGCCCAGCAATGGTAACGCTAGACAATGGTGCGGCCTAGTCCTGGTGACGACTAGACCTGGTATCCTGGTTCTGGTTACTTCAACGATAGTTCGTACGCACTGAACTGGTAACGTTCGGCACTGGTTTCACTTAGTGTCCTCTCGACGCGTATAAGATAAATTCTCTTAAGACGGAAAATACTATAGTAACACTGTCGGGATAGGAACTAAGCTATAACTCGAAGGACCAAATTATATACATATAAGAAAAAGTGAAAGATTATTTTTAAGGGGTGCGGGAATGGTAGATCTAAAAACTTTGTTAATGGTAACAAAAAGGGAGTTTATTGCGTCAAACACAAATAAACAACAATTAAACCAATAAGTAAAATTATAAAATAAAAGTAAAATTAAGAATAAAATGGTTTGCGAAAGGAAAGTAAATTAAACGGTAAAATGGTATGAGCACACGCGACGAGAACTAAATGGTATTGAGAACTCGCGAATGGTTCGAAGGTTGATGGTGCACTAACTCAGAATTGAAATAAAATTAATTTCGGGCGCAGCGTCAATATGCTGACGGTGCATCCGCGAGCAATCGATGTAGGTCAATGTAGGTAAACCGTACATAAACAAAGACCGGTTGATAGTGTTTTTTTTATTAAGGCATAATTTGTTTGTTGTATTTGTTAAGTTGATAAGATACGTATCGGTAACAGGTCGTGTCGGCGCCGGCCGGCAGCCCGCGCGCGGCCGACCACAAGCCCGTCTCCATCCGCGGCGCGGACGGGTCAGTGCATTTTGTACTATATTATTATCGCATGCATTTGTTGGTTAATGTTATTTCAATGTTTGTTTGATGGATGTTTGGTGAAGAAATTGATTAAGGTTGTTACCGTAATGTTTAATTAAAATAGTAATTCATAGTAATAATAAATTTTGACGACTTGTTATTCTAAATTTGACGCTTCTATGTCTGTTAGAAGTGTCTTAGTGTTTTGATGATCGGTCAGTCAGTGATTGAAAAAATTAACTGGGCTTAGTTATAATTCTGAAAGTATTGGTTCAAATTAAATGAAATTTGAAATAAACCGTGTCAATACAATGCCTGTTTGGTATTTGTAAATTGAGACTTTTAGTTTTATCCATAATGAACTTATCCATAAATGGTCTGAGTGATTATATTTATTTATGAATATGTGTGTACTTACCGAAATCTCTACGCACTTATCACGTAAAGAATTAATTTAGTATACAACATTTGGCTCATGTACTTTTCGACAGTTGGTCCTGCTTGGAAACGAAATATAGCAATTATGTATGTGATTTAGATACGAGAAGATCGTGTACCCCGAAGAGACGGGCGCGGGCGGCGCGGCGTCGGAGCGCTGGCGCGAGTCGCTGCGGCGGCGCGCGCGCGTGCACAGCGTGGCGCCCGCGCCGGCCGCGCCGCCCGCGCCGCCCGTCTCCCGCCTGCGCCTCATGTTCGGCGCACGGCCCAGAGACGCGCCGCAGGTATGACACTACTACCCACACACAGCGTGGCGCCCGCGCCGGCCGCGCCGCCCGCGCCGCCCGTCTCCCGCCTGCGCCTCATGTTCGGCGCACGGCCCAGAGACGCGCCGCAGGTATGACACTACTACCCACACACAGCGTGGCGCCCGCGCCGGCCGCGCCGCCCGCGCCGCCCGTCTCCCGCCTGCGCCTCATGTTCGGCGCACGGCCCAGAGACGCGCCGCAGGTATGACACTACTACTACCCACACACAGCGTGGCGCCCGCGCCGGCCGCGCCGCCCGCGCCGCCCGTCTCCCGCCTGCGCCTCATGTTCGGCGCACGGCCCAGAGACGCGCCGCAGGTATGACACTACTACTACCCACACACAGCGTGGCGCCCGCGCCGGCCGCGCCGCCCGCGCCGCCCGTCTCCCGCCTGCGCCTCATGTTCGGCGCACGGCCCAGAGACGCGCCGCAGGTATGACACTACTACTACCCACACACAGCGTGGCGCCCGCGCCGGCCGCGCCGCCCGCGCCGCCCGTCTCCCGCCTGCGCCTCATGTTCGGCGCACGGCCCAGAGACGCGCCGCAGGTATGACACTACTACTACCCACACACAGCGTGGCGCACGCGCCGGCCGCGCCGCCCGCGCCGCCCGCGCCGCCCGTCTCCCGCCTGCGCCTCATGTTCGGCGCACGGCCCAGAGACGCGCCGCAGGTATAGCTAACACTTCTATGTAAGCTGAGGTACACGTGCCGTACGTATCAAATTTTGAAGCGTACAGATTGACCTAATTAAAACCATTGCACTCACACCTTATATAGGTGTGAGTGCAATGGTTTTAATTAGGTAGGCCTTTTGTGGTGTATGTAGGTACGAACCGGCCCCTAACGTGAGTAAAGCCGTGTTTTCATAATTAATTTATCTCGCGTAAGTTTTAATATTATTATGAGTGTACTAGTTTTGATTATTGTACATTGTCTGCACATATCACAATAATTGGAAATCGGATTGCTAAATTTCCCTTTAATTTAATGTTAAAATTGACGTCTCAAATTGGAACCAATTTACTTTATGGGTATCAGTAAAGTTGGCGGAACACTTTAAACCTAATCACGGTATTTTAAAACTAAATTAGCTTTGGAATACACAATGCTTAGCGGTAAATTACAGGAACTTAGCATGGATTGCTGTATGAAGCTATTATTAGGTTATGGATAATACATTTGAAATTTAATTAAAAACACCCTTCAGTTAAAAATCCACGATTAGCGAGTCAAAAAGCAATAAAAAGAGGTTTTCATCTCACCTACCCTTAAACAGTGTCATTAAATGCAAGCAAAGTGGGCTGGATGGTCGCTATTACGACCGCGGGCTATAAGATTTCATACAAATCCCATAAAGCCCGAGAGCGCATAAAGTATTTTTTTAAATTTAATAGGGCACTATACCATGCACAAGCGTCAAATCTTCTACATCCACAAAGTTTTCTAGTCGAATATTCAAATTTGGAATTGCCAGTGAACCCGATAAAAAAAAACATTTGAACAATAGTTCAAATGTTTTTTTTTTTTTATATTTTATGACAAAAATCTCGCAGAATACTGCGAGATTTTTGTCCTTAATTCAAATTTGGAATTGTTAATGGCCGTGCGTGGCTGGCTGTTTGTATACATCGATCTTTGACTTCCACTTTTTGGATAAAACATTTTCGATATCTGTGTTGTGTAATCTTCGGATGCATTTTCTGTTTACTGTTTGCCGCTATTTATTTTTAGGCATAATATTTATAAGTAATCGTAATTTTTATTAATTTGCATGAAATACATTCCCTATGATAAATGAATACATGGTCAATAATGTTGGTTGATATAGATAATATAATCAGCCAGCTTGCAGACGCATAAATATTAATTTTCAAGGTGAACTATATAGAATATTCATACTATACAATTTCAACCACTATAATATGAAAAATATTTTTTTTACTCTACTATTTACTCGGTGAGATGAAAAACATTGTGTGTATCACGGCCGGTATTAGACATTACAAATTCGGACTACTAAAAGCACTCGGCTTCGCCTCGTGCTTGTTAGTAGTCGCTCGTTTGACGTAATGTCTTCTATCCCGCCCTTGCTACACAATGTACTATTCTGTCCGCAGCCGCCGGGCTCGGGCGCGGGCGCGGGCGCGCGTCGCGGCGCGGCCAGCCCGCGCACGCAGTACCCGCACCTGCAGTGCCCGCCCACCTTCCAGCCCGAGACCTACTCGCTGGCCAGGCTGGCGCCCCGCCCGCAACACCGCGACGCCTAGCGCGCCGTCGCTTTATATAGCAGTCACAGCAGAGGCGATGGACACAACAATGGCGAGAATAAAGAACAGGACAAATAAAAACTGTTGCTGTCTCTCTCCATACCTATATGTAGTGGAGAAGGATTTTATGCTAAGTCAAGAGATTGTATACGAGATTTGCTACTCTTAGTAACAGGAGATCATACATCAACAGCACGCACAATAAAAAAAAATGTCGAGAAGGACGACTAACAAAGTGCCTAGTACGTATTGCTGTCTCTTTCTATACAAACAGGACTGACAGGAACGGAACGAGACTACCCTGGCGTCAGTAAAACCACGGAAAATGTACGTACAGAAAATAAGTAATGATACATTGTAAAGTCTATAAAAGGACAAGTGAGATGCAATTACATTGCAGCAACTACATATCGACTTCCACGTATTTTAATGTATTTCCTAGGCTAGGTTGACTGTATACTAAATGAAAATGTTTTTAAATTAGTCGAGTTTAATATAAAGTTGAGGCTTCCAACGAATGCTAAGTAAATGCCACGGAAATTTATATATATAAAAATATATTATATAAAGAAATATAATCAAAATGAAATTTTACCGGAACGAATGTTTAGGAATAAAACTATTATTATAAGACTAAGAGTACTCAATCGTATGCGTTTATGATGTGACGCGAATTTTATAACAGTTTTATGTATATGCCCCAAAATTAAGAGGTTGTGATTTTTCACGAAAAAAGTATCGCTACTGAGTGAAGGTAGTGCTAAATTTCCTTTTACGCTAATCAAAAGTCTTCTTAACGGTCGTTCTTTGCTATAACATCACAATTCTTTGCTATTATTTTGTAAGGGATGTAGAAATGATGATTATAACTGCTGACATGTAGACTTAGTCCGATGGTGCTGTGCGTGCCACGTCGCGCTTGTGCGAGCGAGACACACTGCGCTAGGCGGTGTGTGCGAGCGAGACAGACTGCTTGTAAGGAGGTGCTCAAGTTGGTGATAGAGGCTGAGTAGAGGTGCGTTGAGGTCGCGAACACCGTTGACGTAATAATTATTTTCACTCTTGACGTGAGATTGTTGATTATTTTAAGAAATTTGTAAATTTAACTCTATAGTCAAATTTACTTTTTTACTTTAACTTCTTCTTCTTATTGAGTCGAAATGGTTTCTTTCTATTAAATATCTTTCGACCAGTATTTGGAAACACTGATTGTCCTGTCATTGGCCTCATTAAGGTCCTGTACGGTGCAAGTAATGGAGCAGTTTGAGCACGAAAGAAGTTGAGAAATGACTAATGTGGTAGAATTTTACATGTAAATTATCCATCTGTATATTACATTTATGCAATAAATATATCATTCATTCTCACGAATTACGATTTAGCTTGTGATACTCACCAAGAGCGACTTTACTATGTTTTGGACTGAAAATACAGCTTGTTTTGACACCTTACATAAACGACAATTTGATATATTTGCCATTCATCTCTAAAATGTTTCTCTATATTCGTGGCGAGACAGTGTTCGCGGCCTCTCGCCGGGTGCGAGTTCGGTCAAACGTCCAGTATTGCGTACAATAACGTAGTGGGTCCTAGAGGTAGATAGTGCTATTGTTATTGAAATGATTCAGGCGTTACTTTGTTCAAGTCAAAGTAGGATGCACTTTGAGTTAATTTGTGTGCTTCCGCCACCGCTTAGTTCATGCAAGCCATTGTTGGCACGCTCACCCACTACTATTAGTTCCTTCATGCCCGCCACCAGTCAAGACAAAGCATGCGACCCTAGCTGATGTTGCTGCAGCGGTTAAGGCATTCATTGCTTGTCATTCGTACGATCAACGTCTAATAGTTTCATTGCTTGAAGATGCCTCGTGTAGAGGCGAAACACGTGTTGCGAGCACGACGGCCGACGCTGCTGCAGCCTCAACGGATGCAGCAACATCGGCGAGGGTCGCATTACTATTGGTGGCAGACTGAAGTAGGCGGGCGCTGGCCAGCAATAGTGTGCATGAACTAACTGGTGGCAGAAACACTCAAATTAATTTAACTCTGAGTGCTATTGTTGTTTGTTATCAGTATGTCGCCTGTGCACTACGTAAATATTTTCCAGTCAACGATAGTGTAAGTACAGGTGCCGTGGAACTTGCGCGAAAGTGGCGATATTTCAAATGTTCCCGGCTGCCGAGTCGGTCTCATTTGTCCAATAATGAGGCAAACTCTATGATTTGATATTGAATTTTCTTAAACAGTTTTAATTCCATTTTCTTTTTCACTATAAGAAGATATCTCGCCTTGTAGCTTTCAAAAATTATATTTAATAACATAAACCGACAAATAAAACAATTTTAACTTGTAAACTGTTGTAAACAGTGACTGCAAAGATATTTTTTAAAATAAACCTTCGAGTTTGAAAGCCTTTATTAGACTAATGAGGTATAGCTACTCTGAAACATTTGCCGCGCTCAACGATGCTATACTTATGATATTGATTGGATAGTCTTGCTTCTTGTCGTGGTGCGAGTGCCAGGGGGCTGCGCCTCATCCTCCTAGACGAGCCAAAACTTATTCCCTATATCAAAACTATACGGAAAAATAATTACTTTAGTAATATGATAGTAGATAGAATTTAAAAATTTAAGTGCGGGAATGGTATGATAACCGATATTAATATTTTAAATTGAATATCTATTTATTATGTAAAAGTTTTATCAGACGTTAACATTGAGAAGTAAACAATCGACTTTAATTTTAAGCTGGTAAGGTTGCAATTTGAATGCAGTTGAATATTTTACTCGTGTCAGTCTTTGCATGTGAAAGTATTGAATTTTAAAATGGTTTGCTAATAACATTTAACATTTTTATTTCGGTGACGCCAATGTTAGGTTGAGTTGTTGGTAATACCCATTTTGAATTCATTCAAAGAGTTACACGTTTACACAAAGTACATTTTTAAAAATGTAATCGTACAATCTGTGGATCTGTTGTTTCAACATTTGCATGCTTTTATGTATTTAATGATCATCAACAACGATGGTGTGATACAATAAAAATGAATTAAGGAGAAATTTTATATTTCCTACTTCATTGAAATGAAATGCGAGCCGATCTCGACACCAAAATACTCGTATATGAGGCCGGCTTGGAAACTTGACAAAAATATGGCGTAAAAATAACTTGCATAAAGATTTTGCCAATCTATGCGCTCAATATTTTTATGCTAAAGAAGTAACTCACAGTTCGTTTTGTATAAGTTAAAATCCTACCAGTGGGTGTGTATAGAAATATTTCCTTGAAAGGCTTAGATCAACCAACTAGCGCCACCTATTGTTTCATTTCTTTTACTCCTAAACCAGATCAAATTGGAAAAACAATCTAATTCAATACTAGTAAATTATTTGTAGTATTTTTGATATGACTGTTTATCAATATCATCATTTCCAATTAACAGAACCACTTTAACTATGAGTAGTAGCGGTTTTCCAAATGCAAAACACTGAAAGGTAATACCAAAAATACTTCAAGTAATTTACTAGCGAAGTACAAGTTTTTTTTTCAATTTGATCTTGTTTAGGAGGAAAAAAATAAATTATGAATGGGCGCTAGTTTCGCTGATCCGAACCTTAAAGCTAAAGGCTAATTAAATAAGTATGTGAGTGGGTGCGTCCTATTAGCTCCGTAAGATTTAGAGAATAAGATCAAGTAAGAGTAAATAACCGAAAATATATACCAGTAGATAGTCACTGATTTAATTATATCTTGTTTTACGATCGACAGTGAATATTTTTTGATATTTATATTATTAGTATAGATTATATCATTGTTTTAAAGTTAGCCGAACTTCGTGCATCTTATTGAATTATATTTTAATCCGAGATATTAATTATGCAAATCTCGCGGCGTACCATGTACATTTTATCACGTTTACTCTCATTTTGACATCTTGGTTTGCCGCGGCCTGCAGCGTTCTCCATTGGTTTGTGAAATTATGAAGTATTGGAATTGTTACTAGTTTTAAGATCAACGCACAGTGAAACGGCTGGCTTTAATCGTTATGTAGATAGGTAGACAAGTACGCAATTGTATCGAATCGTCTTCTGTATATCAGATGGAAATAAATAATTTTTATATAAAAAAATCTTTTTTTTCTCAATCGAATGTTGCTTGTGTTTATTATATAGTTTTTGAAAAAACAAAATGTGTCAGTTGTCGCTGCTTCTTAGGTATTCTATGCCTATGACTCAGTGCTGCCATCTGGTAAAGTAATAAAATTAATGCCTCTCATGGTCTCTCAGGAAATCTCCTCTTCTAAAGGGCGCTGTCAATTTATTGCTACTTGTCACAGTTTGCTTTAAATTGACGACTTTTAAATTGTCGACGAAAACTCTAACATACCTACATTCATTAATGAACAGCTCTTTAGGTCCTAGGTGAAAACAGAAGAAATGCTGACTTGTCATTAAGATTATTTATGTGTCCTCGCAGTCAAGAATGCGGACAGAAGCAATTCGGCTGAGTATGCAACTAAGAAAACCTCGATGTGAGAGATAATTTTGATAGGTAAGACGTTATCCCTTTGAAAATGATATATTTAAAGACAGCCTGTTCTCTCCTGACCACGTTAGGTACCTGTAAAACAATGAGAGCGGCGTCCGGCTGCAGCCAAGCCAATTAGCGGGTATCTAGTATGACTGCAATGTTTTGTTAATGAGCGCCATTGTCCTTGTAATCCCAGTGCGGCTGAAAGCTTCGCGCCCACTCGTCACACTGAAGGCTCGCCGGGGTCTAATTAACGGATCCTCTAGACAGCGATTTTTAGTGGGAAAAATCACTTCAATTTCGTACTTCAATTCCCACTTAGATTGTAAAAACCGGTCGAGGGAATAAATGTCTTTGAAGAATCGTGCACCTAGTATTCGCCACTTCAACATCACTTTTCAGAAAAGTTCGAGTGAAATTGATAAAATGCGTATTGATATCTAAAATAAAAGGTGCACGTAACAATTGATGGTTCTCGAATTAGCTCAAAGCGGGGCCGAGATTGTTTTTAGGGTTCCGTACAAAAATTGAAAACGGAACCCTTATAGGATCACTCTTGTGTCTGTCTGTCCGTCCGTCCGTCTGTCACAGCCGATTTTCTCCGAATCTACTGAATACCAAATTAGGTGAAATTTGGTAAGATGGTGTAACCCTAAGACCCAAATACCCCCCCTGATCTCTCAAACTACTGAGCGGAAAATTTTGAAAAAATTATAAAATGTAGTTCATTCCTTGAAGATTACAGGAAAAATAATAAGAATTCTATCACTTGAAAATAAAGTGGTAAACTCACTATAATAAGTTCATCTAGGGAAATAGTTCACTAAAACACCACTAGATAGCGCTAGTCAATTGAATAAAATATTTTTGCACATTGTGTGTGTTCACGAAGCATATTGTACGGAACCCTCATTGCGCAAGTTTGACTCACACTTGGCCGGTTTTTTCTATCACAAAGCCATCATCATCAGGTCCCATTTAGTCTCCACCGCAGGAGCACGACCCTCTCTGTACTGCCAGAGCCATATATTAGGCAGAGCAGTCAGAGCATTTGGCCTACACTCTCCACGCCGACCAGACGGGTTGGAGAGGTCTCTTTGATGTTTGTAAGCTTTGTTTAGCTTGTTTTCCCTGAGTCGCCTCCTACGACATCCACAGGAAGACTTGGAGTGGTCCTATTCTACTCTGCCGGGAACCACACTGCGAAAAGCCAATCATTACTGAATTGAATTGAGCACATGGAACATTTAAAGTTCCTTTCTACTTGTCAAGTTTCTAGGTTAGTAAAACAAATCTTTATTTGCCAGTTTACTCATTACTAGAATCATCCCACGTTTTCTATACATTTGCGATTACCATATAATAAATGAAGCAATTGTGATTGGTGTTAAGAAAGGGGATGCAGTATGAAATTATGTTGTACTGAACAATCAATGAATAATTTTTCGTGCTTTAAACAAAAAGTGGTAGTAACAAGATACATACCTATTATGTGTTGTTGTCATTTAATCAGAATGAAAAATAACTTACAGATTTGTACCTTAGTACTTTATCTTCAGCTGACTTGAATAAGCTCCTCGCTCGACTAATCCTTTCTTCAACGAGATAATAGGTACTAGAAAGCAAATTGCTAGTCTCTTGCAAAAACTAGTATTTCAGGATCTGTAAATAAAAAGGCAGACTGGGCAAGTGCTCGCGAGGGCGCAGGGTAATGAAAGTTTGAGCGAGAGCCGCGCTCGTCGCTAGCTAATACAATAATGAATTATCCGCCGCCCGGCCGCGTTTATGCAAACCCTACTACCGTACAACCTCGCTTGTCTTCAACGTGAACTCTGGTAAGCTTTTCAAATACGTAGAGAAGGAAATGAAGCGATAGGGTTTAAGGTAAAACTGTCTACCATGAAATTACCGATTATTTGCAGTAAACCTCTGTCGTTGCTTAGAAGATTCATCATTGTGTTATCACTTTAATTACTTCCGTTGCGATCGTATCTGTTATGGTAATTTACATCACGCTCGTTTTTATGTGGCGTTTATTCCGTTACTTGCTCGCAGTCCACTGTTTATCAACAACTTAGAACGGTCTAAAATAATATAGGTACCTAATAGTTTAAGTACTTAGTAGTTAATCCGCCGCCGGCTCTCTACTGGCTGTAGCCCTTATCTATTATCCGTTCTCCTGCAATTTCGCGCCCATCCACTATTTCACTGCATGCACTTTGTTTGACTATCATCAACAATCAGGGACTGTCTAAAATCTAAGTTAGTGGAATGTTAGGTAGGTATAGCTTTTGTGAATTCGCCGCCGGCTCTCGACTGGCTCTCGGGTCGAGGGCCCTCGTCTTTGTGTCGGCTGTAATCCGTTCCATTGCAATTCTCGCTGTCCGCTTTCAATTAGGTACCAGCGATAAAGAGATGTGACCTAATCAGGAGATTATCTCATTCTTTACGTAGGTAGGTACCTACTTACGTTAAAGTACCTGCTATACTTTGTTATGTCACATTCATGCAATTTGGGTTACCTACTTAAAAACCATTTGCATGTAGCCTAAATCCTCTGACTACTCTGGCTAATATATGGCCCTGGCAGTACAGGGAGGGTTATGCTCCTGCAGTGGAGGCTAAAAAAGACCTGATGATGATGCGACTTAACAAACCGAATAAAGCGCACGTATCTACGTGCGTTTTACTCGAGCGCTGACCTCGTACATAATTGTTAAAAAACATATAGGTATCATCAATAATCTAAGCATCTGTTTCTTGTAAAATGCGGCCGACATTCAACCGATTGTATAATTTGTGATTGCCAACCGGCTGCGATTTGTGACAAACACCGGCAGATGTGGCGACGAGCGGAGCGTGGGGCGAGGCGCGTGGACACGCTCCGATACCGGCATTTGCATTAAACAACCGCTAAACACCTATTCAAATGAGCCGCTGGCCGGCATTAGCCGCGATTCGCCGGCGGTCACTCGCTCGGCTCTAACTACTGGGAATTATTGCGCTTCCGACACATTTTACTCGGAATTTACAGTACTGTTCAGAGTGATTTAATATTTATCCCGTTGTAATGTAAAGGCGTGCGTGACTGATAGTGACTTTGAATTCGTAAAGCACGTTGTTACGCGTAATAAACTGTAGGTACTGCGGTCGACAGTTCCACATTTAACGCCCCCCCACATGAATATGAACACAGTTAACTAATTGTCTATAGGTAGGTATACCTACTCTTGACATAATTACAACTAGTGAGTTAATATTATCATTAATATTAACGTTAGCTTTGCTTTATTTTAGTTTTTAATTGAAGCCTGGCCTATTGTGCTAAAAGTGGACCTTAATAGGTAGGTATCTTATCTCGGGCTCTATTTACTTCGCGTTAATTATTGTGAAAGTTTACGATTTATAACCGGCTGCCTCTCCCTTCACAGTCAAGCAAATAACATTACCTCGCCGAGAATTCCGTAAAAGACATCCAGAGAGCTGCAGACCGCTAATTGAGCTTGTCGAGGACATGCACTCAAGCCTCCGCCGCTCACCTTGTACTCGGCATACATTATGTACGCAGCCGGCCGACGGCGGACCTCATCGAACTTACCGATTGCATTATAAATGTCCATGGATTATTCCACCTAATCTCATCAAGTAGTTCGAAGGTGATTTGCTTCTGGCAAGATCAGTATTGACGCACGTCTCGTAAAGTCGGCATCATGTGCAGGAGTACCGCAGTGCACCCGAGCAACTGAAATTGATACCTACGAAAAGGCTTGAAAACGTTGTTTGGAAAGCAGTAGTACGCGTGAATATGTAAAAGTTGCGATGTTGCGCGGACGAGACCCCGACCTATCGATTCCGAGCGCTGGTGATACAGGCATGCGGAGAAAGTTTCAAACTGACGTGAATATTTTATTACCTGCCAAAACAGGTTGAATTGTATCGATCCAAACTTATCTGAAATCTGCTGAATTGCCACTGCTGAAATAAAGGTGCCTAAATTCTATGAAAAACAAACTGAATTTTATACTCTGTCCGGCCACCTCCCCAACGGGTCTTTATCCAGGTCTGTATCACAGTAAGCACAAGTTTGGTGCTTCATATTAGTGAATCGTTACCTGGCTGCATTTCAGAGGTGTGGTACTGTGACGTCGCAGCGCAGTGGCACTGAACTTTCATTCTACTATACGCAACTGGGTATATGTAGATATGATGAGATCCATAAACATACATACATATGGGTCTTGGATATCAATATATATGTATTTGTAAAAAATATTGTATCGTTGAGTTAGTATCCTATAACACAAGTCTCGAACTTACTTTGGGGTAAGCTCAATCTGTGTGATTTATCCGTATATTTAAATATTTAAAAAAATTAGAATAGGTATTGTTTTTTAGGGATACTCTTTATTGTTGTGTTAAATTTCCGTTTCCGAAATATATGCTTTTAAAGTGCAAATTTTTGTTAGAGGTAAGTGTCCCCCCCCCCTCTATCTACTAAACGGTTATATATGGATATGTGAAAATAATTACAGCAGTAGTATATATACTGAAGTTGAAAGGAAAACTATCAGAGCTGAGTACTAAGTACAAACTAAAAAGTTATAGGCAACCAACTTATAAAATGTACTCGAAAATGTAAAATTTCATACATTTTCATTGTTGCATGTTTTTGGTCGATAAACTGTGATGTGCGAGTGTGAGCAGTGTGAACTCAAAGTTGTCATTCGCAAATACGGAACCCTACATTGCGCGTGGCCCGACACGCACTTGGCCGGTTTTTTTACATTACTTGCCGCCCACGACGATGCCGCACTACTTAAAAATAATTCAACTGTTTGGAGGAATTACGTACTTACTGCGAAATTATAGACCAAACATATAAACGAATAAGTATCTTCTTTCAAACGAATGTGATTAAATATATTTAGAAATATGATTTATCGATAGACAAACAGCTCGAACCCGTTTATTCGATTCCAGTCGATACGTATTATCTTACAAGTATTAAGCAGGATCGATCAACATTTTTGCAACATGGCTGTGTGTGTTTGCTATGAAATAATATTTAGATAAAAAAATTCAGCCTACGTCGCGAACCATACTAGAAAGAAGAAAACGCGTTTACTAGAAAATCAGTTGGTTTATACTGAAAATTGGCAGGTATTAGGCTATTACATACACAATATTCAAATGCAAGTTTTTTTGTAGTACCTATGTAGATACTATGTAAAGATACGTTTAAGTTTGTTTTGCCTGGAAATAAAATATTCACGTCAGTCTGAAACTTCCTCCGCATGTCTGTATCACCAGCGCTCGCAATAGATAAGTCGTGTCTCGTCCGCGCACATCGCAACTTCATTACATATTCACGTGTCACTACTTTCCCAAACACCGTTTACGAGGCTTAAACTTTGTTCGCAGGTATCGATTGTAGTCGCCGGGAGCACGGCACCAGCATACAATGCCGGCTCTACGACACGTGCGTCACAATACTGATCTTATCGGATACAAATCACTTTCGAGCTACTGATGAGATTAAGGTAAATATTTCGTGGACATTTATAATTCAATCCGTAAGTTCGATAAGGTCCGCCGTCGGCCGGCCGCGTACATAATGTATGCCGAGTACAAGGCGGGCGGCGGAGACTTGAGTGCAGGTCCTCGACACACTCAATTTAGCGGCCTGCAGCTCTCCGGATGTCTTTTACGGAATTCTCGGCGAGCTAATGTTGTTTGCTTCCCTCTGTAGTAGGGACAGAAGCCACTCGTAACTTGTACTGAAAAGGTATAAACTTTGGTAGTGTGAATAACTATAATACGTAAATAAAATAAAGACAGAGTTATTCGAAAGTCCCATACAAATATGGAGTCAAAGTTTAAGAAAAGACATATGCTTGTTAATTATATAATTTAAAATGACAGAAATAACATTGAAATTTATTTAAATTCCATGATAGAAGGTTTTTTTTATATTCCGTTAAAATTATTTCTATTCCATTTAAAATACCGCCTTTCAAATACATGGACCACATTGCACATGTCTATGGCCATAAATATTACGTTTTTAATGACACCTACATACACTGCTAGCAATGCGTAAAGTCGACATTAGTCATCCCTACATCTTACAATAGAATAAATACTAAATCACTCTGCCCAGTCCTGTAAATTCCGAGTAAAATGTGTCGGAAGCGCAATAATTCCCAGTAGTTAGAGCCGAGCGAGTGACCGCCGGGGAATCGCGGCTAATGCCGGCCAGCGGCTCATTTGAATAGGTGTTTAGCGGTTGTTTAATGCAAATGCCGGTATCGGAGCGTGTCCACGCGTCCCGCGCCCGCCCCGCCCCATGCCCCGCTGATCGGCACATCTGCCGGTGTTTGTCACAAAACGCAGCCGGTTGGCGATCACAAATTATACAATCGGTTGGTCGACCGTTGTCCTTACTTATTAACAATAAACCAACAAGTATGTGGTCTGTTGTGTTTTCTGTAGTTACTTATTAATAATAAACCAACAAGTATGTCAATAGTCAAAAATTTTATTCATCATTTTATTCATCTTTTTTAGGTTTAAAGAACTTTATTTCTCATAAAAAATACAATGGTATTTCACTTACTGAGAAAATACATATTATAATTTAAATTTACAATGAGCGTGCGGTGCTTAAATAATATGGGTTACATTAACAAAACAAAAAGTAGGTAGTGTAAAAGCTGGTGTTCGACGGCAGCCTGGAGCGCATTCGTACCTACAAACTACATCGATAACGCAAATAACGTCGTCACTAGAAATCACAGATGTACAGCGTACTTAGGCAACTAGATGTGGCAGTCAGGGCAAGGCATAATGATTGGAGTATACTTGTTAATATATTATTTTATTGTGTGTGAGTGTTATAATATATATGTATATATATATTTACTAATGAATATACATATATATTATTAGTGATTTTGTGTTTTGTTTATTGTATTATTAATTTATATTTATTTTAAAATGTTTTGAATTATATTATACTAATAGGTATTTTGTTATATTTATATTTAAATGTGCACCAGTATGTATACATACATACTGGTGCACATTTATATACAATTTTTTTTTCATATGTTAATTTTTTTTTTTTTCATATGTTAATTTATTTATTTTTTTTTTATTCTAGTAATTCCCATATATAATGTTTAAGTTGTTTTTTAAAGCTAGTGGTCGATTTTGCTTCTTTGATTTCATTTGGTAGTTTATTATATATTTTAACTCCTTCGTG
The DNA here is from genome assembly GCA_963082605.1 of Rhodophaea formosa. Classification (NCBI taxonomy): domain Eukaryota; kingdom Metazoa; phylum Arthropoda; class Insecta; order Lepidoptera; family Pyralidae; genus Rhodophaea; species Rhodophaea formosa. The sequence goes on from OY720208.1 coordinate 329,265, forward strand.
TTCTATATTTTTTATTCCATAACTTTTAGTTCTCGGAGTGCGCAATATTAAATGGTTTGCATTCCGTAGTTTCATTTTTTGTAGTGGACCCCTTTTTCGAAAAGTTAATAAGGTATGTCATCTTTTTTAAAATATCTTATATTTTAAATATCATTTTGGTGAACGTCAATTTAGATTTACAATTGGTTTACAATGTTTTGTTATTGTTGACGTCAATAAGTTACTTAAAGCTAAGTTTACACCGCTTCCAAGGCGGAGTGCAGAAGAAGCGGCAACAAACTGCACAACGCATTTTCCCCAAATGACGTCAACTTACAATCTAAAATACTATGTGGTCTGTTGTGTTGTGTGCATATTGCTTATAAGTTATAACCCTGCTATATTTTGAACGCACCTTTACTGATTATACTGAACAACTTTATCCAAGGAACGCGTAGGTCGAAATATAAAAAGAAGGGTTCTTCGTACAAAACTGCTAATCAGCTGATTGGTTAAGCATGTGAAGTCCAGTATTTTTTTCATACTTCGATAGATGTTCCTTGGGGAGAGTCATACTGAACTGAAAATTATACTGATCAACAGTATGATCAGTATAGATACGTTCGAGAATATAGAAAGGTTACAGATTTACACGTTGTATAAATAAATATATGAATATTGCAGTAGACCGTATATTGTAAACTCGGCATAGCACCAGATAGGGACCAATAAAGTAACTGAAGGCAGGAGATAGCATCGGCATTGTGGCGCGGTATTAAACCGATACACAGCTATAACAAGTAGGTAATAAATCAATAATAGTTTACTCACTATAGCTATATAATATGTATTATATACCCATTCGATTTACTTGTTAGTTTCAGTATATTTTATATCAAATACATAGAGTAGCGTAACACAGGGAGCAATACAGTTATTGATGGCGCGAGATAGCATCGGCATTGTGCGGCGGCCGAACCAGACTATTGTTTACCAGCAAATAATAGTAAATAACTGATGTATGGCCGTATACACGCGTAACTATTTACATTATGTATTAGTAGAGTTCGCTTTATATAATCCAAGATTCTAGCCTTTAACTACAGGTTACAAATAAGTATAAATTATCCGACGAATTATCTTAACTGATATTTTCATATTGGAATCTATCTATCAAAATACCGTGCTAACGTGCATGACCAATCCGACCTAGTCTTTCATTCTTTTTCTTCTTCTTAAGGTGTCTCTCCAACTAGTGAAGGTCTTCCATTGGACCTAGGCAAACGAAATAGTAGGTACTAGTTGTATGAGTTGGTATATACCTGTTTATATCATTTATTTTATATCTAAACCTAGTTCATACACCTTACGGAGTACTTAACAATTATTAAATTCGAAGTCAATCAAACCCATATCTTATTTGCCTTTTGATTGAATCTATGTAAAAAGTTTTGCGACAACATATTTTCGACGAGACTTGATACGGGGAGCGTGGCGCCGACCTGCGACACAGAGCTACTGGGTTTGATTACCATTTTTACAGGTCTGTGGTTCTGAAACTGCCCAAGGAGGCATCAGGCAGGCAGCCAATCATGAAATCTGTCGCCAAATTGTAGCATTAATGCTGTCATAATAGCGGGCTCCGGGAGCTCTGGCGCATCACAGCAGAGGATTCGAGCGGAAAAAAAAAACGCTCAGTTGCTGATGAATTGATAAATTAGGCATCGCTGGAGGACTTAAGTAATATCCTCAATGACATAAATGAAGTTTTTCAACAGGTACACCTTGAAATGAATATGAATAAAACGAAGATCATGTCGTCTCATATCGTTGTAGCTCTAGGCCGTTGGTCCCGGTTGTCATCGTTAGATAGCAGGCATTAAGTAAGCTATGTTAGGTAGGTCTTTGTTAAAACTGACATCAATTTTGATCACTTAAAACTAATTATTAATAAAACGTATACTAAATTCATGTTTTTATTGATTGACTTAAACACGTAAAAAATACACAAAAAACTTTATAAATTTGAATATTTGTTTAAATACGACGTATTTTAAAATACATCGAGTGTTAGTTACGTATTCTAAATTCCATTTATTTCTGTTGTGACAATGTGATACATTTTTTGACAAAAATAACACAATTTATAAATCAAATTGTATGCTCCAAATTTTTTTCTAATCGGTTCATAAATAGCAGGGTTATGATATACAAAACATAAGCAAAAAACAACCAAAATGAGAATGTTATCGTTTTTTTGTAGTCGGTTAAAATATTTCGTATTTATTGTCTGAACCTGGACAAACTAAAATATTCAGTATGTCCAAGATCAGCATTTCCCAGTCTATTTATAGCAGTCGTTCGAATCTGAAATCTATGCTCAAGCTAAAATATTTGGTCACAGCCTTCGAGCAACGTCTGATTGCTACTGGCTGTAGTTCAGAATTTACCGGGATAAATCTAGGCAGAAATAACTAAACCTAGATTTTAATTGGTCAACTTAAAATCTTCCACGCTGGTCTGCGAGAAAAGAAGACCATAGAATACACCAGCTGCTTCTCTTTCTGTGCACACCGTAAAAGCGGCGTGCGGTCAAAGGAATGAAGAAAATCTGAAGAATCATGTCAATAGGCGCTTACATCGCCTATTGACTTGATATGGCACAAATAAGAGGCTATGTAAAGCAAATGTAATTAATATTATAATAAGTTTTTCTCATGTTATGTATTGGCTAGTCTTTAAGGTGACATGATGATATGAAATAAATAAAAAAAAATAATTCATCACTATTTTGATTCCGTATTTCACCTGCACTCTTACCAGCATACTAATTGCATGTATATGTCTTTGGGTACTATGAACACTAGTAACTTGTAGATAGAATGACGACACACACAAACCCCCAACCCCCGTCCCCACACATTTTGACAGAGTAACACTTTCTCTTATAACAGTCTTTTTTTGGTTGAGTGTTATAAAGTACAGGGTATTCCGTCGCTGACTACAAATCTACCAGATTTATTTCCAAACTGTAATTCCGGCATTTGGTTATATTGACGGTCAACGTTTAGTGGCGGGTGCACTGTGCCGTGAACACGGCGATAACGCGACTCGTAGCTCGCTCTGCTACGCCGTAGACCTCGCTCTACGTCACTGCTACGATTGTAAATGCTAGACAGACACATTCGCAATCGTAGCAATGTAGAAAATGCTATATTTTGGTTCCGTTAACACGTTTCACTTTACATTGACGGTCAACTGTTGTAGACGGTCTACGACACTGCTAAGATTGACTCTGCCTAGATGTGCCGTAGTGTATTTGAAAGAAAGAAAGAAACAACAACAATTATTTCTCTTTATATTGACGGTCAGCTGTTATCAATGGGGTGCAGTGTGCAGTAAACTCACCGATAACGCGAGCGACAAGGATCATTCGACACTTGGATGACATTGAAATGGGGGCGATGTGCGTAATAACGAGTGTTATTAGGACTACCAGCTAACAAAATATTCTTAGTTTTGTAAATCGATTTAAAAACATGAAATATCCACAACAAACATCAATTCGAGCTACACTTTATTATGGCCACGTGCCAAAAGATCCTCGTAGCATTGTAGCTTGCACAGCTACGCAGTAGACGCGCTACGATTGCAAAGTATAATAAATATACGGTATGACAGGTTCATTTTGGTTTGACATAAGTTTGTCGACCGCGTTGTAACAATGAACTACAACCAGGAATAGTAACTAAGTTATTAATTAAATGAATTCTCCCACAGAAAATTTTATTCCTAGTTCACTATTCCAATATTTAAAGGCGACGTCGCGTACCGCTTGACCCATTTAAAGCTAAAGTCTGTTTTATTTTAATTATTTCCCAGGATTTCAAATTAAAGAGTCAAAGTAAAGTGGCCTTAATTGTCTCGGATGTTGACATGGAGTCGCGGCACAACAAGCGAGACATTGTACACAGAGAGTTGTAAAACTTTGTATTGTACAGTACATGATGCGTGCCGTAGCGTACGGCGCAGAGGAGACGCGTGCGGAGAGTTAAGATTAAAGATTAAAATTATAAGTTTAAACGTTTGACGATATATAGTTATAGTAAAAATGTTCAGGCGTGTAATTCAACTGCCTGTCCGGTGTTTGAAGGATCGTGTGCGTGTGCCCGGCCTTCCAAGCTCTACAACCCTTTTTTCACATCAAAAAAGTTTCAATGGGCAGAAGCATCGGATCTGCGCTGCGCAACCCGTCTGCAAAGCGTGGTGAGTGTGACAAAATGATGGAAATCCTTGAGGAGGCTTATGTTTAGCAGCAGACTTCTTGCGACTGAGATAATGATGGTGACGACACTTAAAGACAACGCCAGAACCAGCTGCCTGAGTCTACTGTAAGATTGGAAGGATTTTGAAAGCGTCAATATGAAACACGTTTATTTATTTTATGTAACGGTCTGAATCAGAAATCCAGGAGCCGCACTGACGTATAAAGTTGAGGAGAAAAAGTTAAGCTTAATCGGCATTTGACAAGCTGGTGGAATATTCATTGATATGTGTAAATTGCCTTCAATGTTAAATTCCTTATAACATTGATGGTGGTGATCAAGTGATCACCACCGCCATTGAATTCAATAATTGAAGTAGTTATAATAATTTAACTGTGCATGGGCACACGGACTGCTTTGGTATAATATACATATAATATACACGGACAGCCCTTTGTATAATATACATCAAAAAATCTGTTGTCACGTGCAAGACTAGTGGCCCTTCTTGAATTGGGCATCATTTTACTAACCGTTTTATCGTAATGCGATTATTTGATGGTTGGACTCTCTTTGCATATCTGCTCTGCGTCGGGTCTCCGACGACGTGTGTGCCTCTAACAAATTACAGGGAAAGGGCAGCGCCGCGGGCGACAACTTTCGGAACGCTTGGAGATGGCTTTTTGAACTGGCAGAGTGCGGACCTTCGCGTGCGTCTGTAGTTTTTAAACAATAATTAATAAAATATTAAAAGAAATCATTTTTAAATGTACGTTGACGTAAAAATGTGCATTCATAGGCCTGTTTTCTGAATATACGTTTTGATTTCGTTTTGGTTTTTTTTTTCGTATAGAGTATAATGTAATAACATATCTTTATTTATGAATATGGTTAACAAACAAATGGTCTTATATACTACTAGCTGTTACCCGCGGCTTCACCCTATGTCGTTCTCGGTACCCTATCCTATGTGTATGCTAAATTTCATGATGATCATTTCAGTAGATACGGCGTGAAAGTGTAACAAAAAAAACCGGCCAAGTGTGAGTCAAACTCGCGCAATGAGGGTTCCGTACAATATGCTTCGTGTACCTACACACACACAATGTGCAAAAATGTTTTATTCAATTGACTAGCGCTATCTAGTGGTGTTTTAGTGAACTATTTCCCTAGAAGAACTTATTATAGTGAGTTTACCACTTTATTTTCAAGTGATAGAATTCTTATTATTTTTCCTGTAATCTTCAAGGAATGAACTACATTTTGTAATTTTTTCAAAATTTTCGGACCAGTAGTTTCGGAGATCAGGGGGGGGGGGGGGGGGGAAGGGTTCCGTTTTTCAATTTTTGTACGGTACCCTAAAAACAAACAAACAAACTCACTTTCGCATTTATAATATTAGTTGGGATTGGGATTGAATAGTGGTCACACATATTCTACCGCAGTTAAGACGGCGTGTAAATATAGTGGTTTTAAGTTATTGAAGTTAATTACAAATTAAAAAACGAAATATCGAGTACAATCACAATCAATCAAATTATTCAAAAAGAAATCAAAACGATATAAAAAAAATGTTAGTCAAAAATAAATCAAAAATAATTATCAAACATTCAAACGTCCACTTAATTCACAAATTCACGAGAGGGAATTCTGAATGTGGCTGATTAAATTGCAAGTTACGAAAAGATTTTGGTGGTTCTGTGTGAGTAGGCAGGCGTAGCATATTAAGCAACACGAATGATAAATATGACTACTGGGAGGGGAAAAATAGCTTTAGATTCTTTGTGCTTCAGAAGGCACGTTAAGTCATAATCATTATATGGCGGTCATTAGGTAAGGCAGTTTTTTCATGTTATTCTTTTTTTTTCTTTTTATCACAAATGCGGTTATGTGCGGTCGCGTTGTGTTTCCTCCGGAAATTTATACATGTTTTTCTGCTCAGATATGTCTATCCTTTGCCTTTGTAAATTAAGCATTGAGACTAATGGTGCGGTAGGCAGTTCATCCCTTAAATATGTTAAAGTTACGGGATCAAGTCATTCTAAGACGGGTTTTACGATAATTTACCGTGTTAGCATAAACAATGTCCAACTAACTTAACTGTTTTATCCAAACACGCAGGCCTTGAGTGTACCAAATATCTTTTTATCTTTATAATCACAATCATTTAAGAGGAAAACTGAAGATAAAGCATGATGATTGTTATAAGTTTGTAGCTGAGGTCTTTTTTCTCAAGTAATAATCATAACCGCTATTTCTTTACTCGCTTAATTTTGGGTTGAAAAGTAATAGAAATAAAGAAAATATCCTTTCGTGTAGAGTTATTCCAATGGCCTTGGCAAACTGTACAATGTAGGTTGTAGTTGTATTGGTTTAGCGCGGGTGCAGCGAAATGAGCCGGATGAATTACGATTAACGCCGGCGGCGGCGAGTGCACACAAACTTTGCTTTTTAATCCCAGCACTTGCTGACCGGAGCTGGCTGGGAAGAAAAACTGTAGGGATTTTACTAAGCAGACGACAGGTCATTTTATGTCCATTGCTAATAGGCACATGACTGCAATATTAGCAACAATTATCTCATGACCTCTATGGCCTAGTAGTCATCATGCCAGGCTAACATACGCCTCGGTTTCGATCCCCGGTCATGTTAAGAAGGTGGATGTTTTTCAAATTGCCCCGCATCTAGGATGTCAATCTAATATTTTTTTACAAAATATACCATCGTTCAGACATGTAAGTATATCAATTGGATGTTCAATTATATAATACACAAATTACTACTTACTATGTGATTGTTTTAATATTTTGTTTCCAAACAAGTTTCCGAACAAAGCAATTTGTAAAGTTATAGCTATAGACACATCATTGGGTCCTAAAAAAAGCACAGCCACGGTTTTTCTTCCTAGAAGCTTCCTAGTTATTTCAATTGTGAGATATAAAGTATCCAGTAGCAATCTTTATTTCATACTGCGTCTTCAGTACAAGAAGTAATTCGGCGTCCCTCCACCGCACGTGCTGTCGTCGTGGCCGGATATAAAGCGCGTCGGGCGCGACCCGGCGGTCGTATGTACCTGTGTGAGGCCGCGACGCCCCGGGCGCGCCCGCTCGCCGGAGTCGCCGGGCATATCAAGTGGTGAGCGCACTTGGCTACCTCTCACACTGCTGCGAATATACACGGATGTAAAGACAGTATGACACGCTCGCCGTCCTGAAGGCGGTTAATACCGCTAGCGAGCGAGCGATACGAGCGAGATGTTTTCGGCCGCATCGACCCTATGGTAGTACAAAGTATAATAAAAACCGGCCAAGTGTGAGTCAAACTCGCGCAATGAGGGTTCCGTACAATATGCTTCGTGAACACACACACTATGTGCAAAAAATGTTTTATTCAATTGACTAGCGCCATCTAGTGGTGTTTTAGTGAACTATTTCCCTAGATGAACTTATTATTGTGAGTTTACCACTTAATTTTCAAGTGATAGAATTCTTATTATTTTTCCTTTAATCTTCAAGGAATGAACTATATTTTGTAATTTTTTCAAAATTTTCGGCTCAGTAGTTTCGGAGATCAGGGGGGGGGAATGGTCAATTTTTGCCTTCTTTCGTGAATAAAATCAAAGGTATTGATTTTACCCGAACAAAAAAAAATATTTTTGAGATCCTCATAATGAGCCCTTTCATTTGATATATGACACAGTAAGGTTTGCAAAACTTTTTTTTTTAATTTTGTAATTGGGCCCCTCAAAATGACCATTATTTAAAAAAAATCTTTATTTACTTTGCACATCCGTGTTTGGGTCATAGGATTACACTATCTTACCAAATTTCATCTAATTTGGTTCAGTAGATTCGGAGAAAATCGGCTGTGACAGACGGACGGACGGACAGACAGACGCTCGAGTGATCCTATAAGGGTTCCGTTTTTCAACTTTTGTACGGAACCCTAAAAAGAGATAAAGAAATTAAATGTGGGAAAAAATCCACGCGGGCAGGATTTAAATCAGCAGTCTTTACTCTTTGTACGAGCAACGCCTTACGAATTACGCCACCGCGCTTCATACCCTACACGTCGAATTTCTCCACCACATCCAATTCCCCTTATACGCATTATTGCTTGCGTTACCTAACATAACTACCTCACTGTTACCAGTGGGTATCTGATTTAAGGCACTGTGAGTTCGACTCACTAGCGCAACCCAGCAATTAATTCTATAAGTCCTAAATGATTTCAAATTTAAAAAATCTAATAGATGAATACCCTAGTAAATTACTTACAAGTTTTAACTATTTTTAGTGTGTCGTATCGTCTGAACTCACTTCACCTTAACCCATTTGTAGGAAGCCATTACAATACTTTCTAAGTGAATTCTAAGTTTTTCCCACCTTTCATTTCTTTATTTCAATAAGGTATAATCAAAATAGCATTATAAATGCATAAAAACACTTATAAAGTATGAAAAGAGAGTTTTCTTTTTTTCACGTTATCGTCGGCCTTGCTCGCTAGCTCTGCCGATAATAATGTCTTCCGCAGCATTGCTCATTATATAATTTACTGTGTGAACTAAAGTAATAAAAGAGATGAAACGATCTTCGGCGGCCTCGCTCTCTTGGTGTCGGTGTGAACTGCCCTTTATTCAACTTAGCGATTATTATAAACTTCCAGGTTTAGACAGTATTGCACTGTTTGTCGGCTTAAAACTGCAGTGTATGCGGCGTTATTGGTCGCGCCGTAAGAGCCGCCTCAAGGTCGTGTCGCTGTCACTTCATTAAATTCGCCTTTTGCACCAACTGCCAGCTTCTGATATAAATGCCAAGGTTTACCTAGTAGATGTCGGCAGCGTTCGCCGCTGTGTGAAGGCCGCCTTAGAAGTCGCGTCACCCACCATCCCTTTATTTAATTTGCCGCTTTGCATAAACTGTTCCTACTTGATAAAACTACATAGTTGTTGTAACGTGGCGTTCGTGCCCGTGTGAAGGCGGCCGCTGAGGTCGCGTCGCCGTCCCTTTATTCAATTCGCCGCTTTGCATAAACTGTTTACCCGCGGCGAGGATAGTGCGCCTTTTGATGGAGCTCCCGCGCTGTGTGTACATCGCACCTATTTTATGATAGTTTAGATAATGTTTTGTTAGGGTTTTAAGTATTCAGGAAATATTTAAGATGGCTTATGTGGTTGTAACTTCTTTTCACTGAAATTATTTCATTTTTCAAAAAGAATTTGGGTTAAGTACTGGGATATTTTAGAAATAACTAAATATTTCTAATCTAAAGACGTTATGTAGTTGACTAAAATAAACATTATTTACCTTTTCTTATGAGTTGTTTATGCTTATTTCCATTTCCTTTATTGAAAACAGTTGGTTTTTTGTAAGTAATTAAAAGCAGGTGGGACCATCTTTTTTGATTTCCAGACCGACGCAGACTACCTACAGCTTAATAAATGACTGATAATAAAGATATGAAAGCTGCGACACGCTTATTGCCTTGATGTAAAACTTAGTACCTCTATTGTACGTACCAGGTGGCACGATTTCCTTTGATTTCTTGACCGACGCAGACTACATCTAAATGCGGTTACGGCGATACACGCATTACTTATTACTTTTACTAGCGTTGAAAGTAAAGTCATTATTGTGATACTATTATCTGAGGAATCCAGTAAATACGCGATGCGGCTAGCAACCCATCACTTTTTTCAATTCAATTCAATCGTTTATTTAATACAGGTTTCTTTGAACACTTTATTATTGTCATAATTGTGTTTGCAATTTCTACAATAAAAAAAAATGTTGACTTCAATAATTGCTTATGGCTAAGTTTACGCCGCCTTCAAAGCGGAGTGCAGAAGAAGCGGCAACAAACTGCACAGCGCATTTTCTCCAAGCGACGTCAACTCACAATTTTAGTTAGACCTTATAATTTTGATTCCGCTTTCCACCTTTACGCGCACTAATACACTAAACGTGGCTCTTCGGTTTTACGACCTGGAACTCTGTTAAAACGTGATAATATGTATGTATGTGTTACTCAGCAATTATAAACTAACCAAACGTTATTTAAATATATTCCAAACTGGTACGGAAGCCGTGTTGCCTAATGGATAATGCGAGTCTACGAGTAAAATAAGCAGATTGCGAGCGTAAACCAGGGGGAAATAGAGTTTATATTGCCAGCCTTAGTATTTGGCACAACACCATAAGTGAAGAGATGTTGCTGTGGTGTGGAGATAAGATTCCGCGACGGAGAAGGTAGTTCATTGTCCTTGGATACATAATGGTAGGTATGACGGATCCTTTTCCAATGGAATAATTACATCGATCACCCAGTAGGCAATCAAAGATACTTCAGCTGCTATCACGAAAAATAGTATTATAGCTTTCATCGATAGTATTTCAATCTGCCATTAAAAGTATCGCGATTTGTATCTTGATCTGCCATCGATATTATGTCGGTTTATTCTAAGAATATAAAGAGAGCTGAAAAGGGACCTCCATGACATAAACCTAGGGTCGTCAATGTACGAGGTAAACTGGTAAACACGACGGCGTGTACCGGCCGGGGGCCCCACACAGAGCATAAGTGCGGCACCTCGCTAAGCTGCTTTGTGATTACACCGGGCCGAACTCCTCCCTGTCCTCACCCCTGGAGGCTAAACAACTACTCTGATCTACCAAATAATAGTAAAACCTTGTAAAATACTATAAGTTATAGAGAAACCTAACGTAGAGCAAACATGTATGAAGGATTTTAATAATTCTAGACTTGTAGAGGAACAAACAGTTGGACAACAAAATGCAGTTAGGACCAGGTGAAGACTCGGGATCCACGGGGCGGCGAGAACTTGTGTCGTTACGGCATAGAGCTACTCCAGAGTTAGATCTGACGGTAATTTTTTATTTTATTTTATTTTATTTTGAGAACGAAAAAAATTGTTATTTTCATCCTTTAAGAGTCGCCTGGACGCGCATGTCTCCATACAAACGGAAAAAGGGAATTGTGGCAATATTTGATAATTTTAGGGCAAAATTAAGCATCCAATCAATTTATCTCATTATAATCTACGTACGTTCCTCTACAGTTTGGTTAAATTATCAAATGTTTGAGAATTATACGCCTCTCAAGATTTCCATACAAATTTGAAAAGGCTTGTAATTCTCAAACCATTGGTATTTTAACCAAGCTGTATGGGAACGTACGTAGATTATAATGAGATTAATTGATTAAATGCTTAATTTTACTCCAAAATTATCATATATTGCCACAATTCCCTTTTTCCGTTTGTATGGAGACATGCGCTTCTAAGCGACTCTTAATTATTATAAATGTATGAAAGGCTCGCTCAAATATTTTCACCAATTTTATAAGCCAGAATTTATGTCTTTTAACTTTTTAAAATAAAATCATACTGAAACTTATTCATACTTTTAACTATAAATTGTAGTGTAATAAATTATATAGGGCTGACAGGATGAATAATTTCTAAAGATGGATTGAACCCAAATCAAAGGTTTGGTGAGGTAGCAGACGATAGGCATGGTAATGCAGTAGCACGGTAGAAGTTAGAGGCAGGGCGTAAAAACAACGCACAAACATCATCTTATATAAGTATATGCACAATATAATATTTTTTAAATAGGTAGCCATGTTTTTCTGGTTTTAAGACTGGATTGAGTTTCTTTCGGCGTATTCTTCTCGCCAGTGGTCATTACAAAACGCTAGTAGTTTGTCGATTTTGCATATCAAAAATAATAACGTTCAAAAAGAGATACAATTATCCAATTTTGAATGGAAATCTTTGACTTTGACTTTTTCTTTCTTCAGATCTATGCCACAGCATGTCTATGGCACAGCGTGGCCGCGGATCATCTCTACGACCTCATCCCGCTAACGGCCGTATTTGTTCGCGCCAACTTTGCTAATGTCAATCGATACCAAATTCCACTTCAGCTGTTATTCACAAAGTTGGCGACTCGACTGCAGCGAGAGTTAATTAACAACTTTGCACGTAGAACATGTTACAGAAACACAGGGAAAGATATAATCTTAGTTAGAGTTTGTAATACAACATTTACTAAGTAATTTGTTGTCAGTACCGGTTCGCAGTCTAATTACTCTTGATATTTGTAAAACATTTGCAGTGAGAACATTTACTTTTGTAAGCAGCAGATTATAAAAAAGTCAAGTTATCGATATGTTGTCATTCTGGTTTGCCGCTGTCAATATTTTTCTGCTGAATACACACATCCGAGCCGGCCTTGCAGCGATTCAGGGCGCACCAGGCGCGTGTTAGCACGCGCTGAGCGTGTATTGAGCGTACAATCACAGGTAATGCGCTGGAGGCGCAGCCGGGATATTCATCGATGCATTGTTATGTACCAGCATCAGCACGGTGCTGTATTAGAGCACATACACTGGTGACTTACGCGCTAATATTAAACACAAGGTGTAAACATTTGTTTGTTCGTATTTACAACAAACAATGGGCAAGGGTTGGTATTCACGTTACTGTTATGCTGGTGAGTGATTTAGGTTATGGACTAGGGACTGGTCTGCTCGGCCTCTTTGAGACTACTCTATGTATTTTGTTGTTTATTATCATTGCACACTCGATCGGAAACATAAACATGTTCCAAAAATAATAAATCTATGCATATTGAAATTGTGACATGAAAACAGAAAAAACCGGCCAAGTGTGAGTCAAACTCGCGCAATGAGGGTTCCGTACAATATCCTTAGTGAACACACACACACAATGTACAAAAATGTTTTATTCAATTGACTAGCGCTATCTAGTGGTGTTTTAGTGAACTATTTCCCTAGGTGAACTTATTATAGTGAGTTTACCACTTTATTTTCAACTGATAGGATTTTTATTATTTTTCCTGTAATCTTTAAGCAATAAACTATATATTGTAATTTTTTCGAAATTTTAGGACCAGTAGTTTCGGAGATCAGGGGGGGGGAATGGTCAAATTTAGCCTTCTTTCGTGAATAAAATCAAAAGTATTGATTTTTCCCGAACAAAAAAAAATATTTTTGAGATCCTCATAACAAGCCCTTTCATTTGATATATAACACGGTAAGGTTTGCAAAACTTTTTTTTAAAATTTTGTAATTAGGCCCCTGAAAATGACCCTTATTTCAAAAATATCTTTATTTACTTTGCACATCCGTGTTTGGGTCATGGGATTACACCATCTTACCAAATTTCACCTAATTTGGTTCAGTAGATTCGGAGAAAATCGGCTGTGACAGACGGACGGACGGACAGACAGACGCCCGAGTGATCCTATAAGGGTTCCGTTTTTCAATTTTTGTACGGAACCCTAAAAAGAACATACATGCATACATATTATCATGCCTGTTTTCCTTGCGTGGTAGACAGAGCCCAGGTCTGTAAAACCATAAGGCCACGTTTAGCATGTTGGTGGGCTTGTAGGTGAGAACGGAATCAAAATAGTGATGGGTTGCTAGCCGCATCGCCTATAGACATGATCGGCTTTTACGATCTGCGTGGGAAGAGAAGCAGCTGGTACATTCTACGTTTTTTTTTCTCCCAGACCAGCGTGGAAGCGAAAAAAGAAAAGAAAGAAAAATACAATAAGGAATAAATATTCGTAATCATATAAAGCCCTTCAGGCGAGTAGGCGACCAAGACTGTTGAAAAGAGTTTCTTTCGGCGTTTCTTCTCTGCAGTGGTCGGTTCCGAAACGAGTATCCGAATTAATAAATACATATTATCTAATAAGATAATTTTAAATATGATATGACTTGAAAAAGTGCCTGCAAATGCCTATTTTCGGAAAAAACGTTTTGATTTTTTTTATTTGATGTTGTTATAATTTATTTCGGAACACAGTAAGTTTTGAGAAATTATCGTTGTTGTCACTATATTTTGAAATGAAATGTAGCTAATGTATATTTCAATTATTTGACTTGTGTATATTTCTTATGTTCACACATTAAATTGATATTTTATCGTATGTTTTTCTACCGCTTACAATATTTTTCTTCAACATTGTCTCTTTCTTTGCAAAAGTTCCCTTGAGGAGTTTGCATTGCGATAAAGCCGCTTATTGATTTTTTTTAAATAATACAATGCTTCATAAACTGTATTTAAGCAATAAACAATATTAATGTATAAGAGCCTCAATACCAATTCATTGTTTAGTTTTATAATTTTTATTATTTGAAATAATCATAAAATAATAAAAATATTGCCTTGCTCCAAAAGAGGGTACATTAGCTAACAAAACAAACGCGATGTAACTTTTCAGTTCAGTATAAAAACGGGTTCAAATCTAATCAAACTTCGGACGGAAAAAGAAACCGAAGCGTTCCTATTACGTCGTACAAAAATACAAGAAGGTATTCATGCTCAGTGAATGCGATCTAACACAGCACTGTAGCTGCCAGCCCCACACTGAACAATGCGTCGATTAATACCTACGTCTAGAGCGTTTTACCTGTAATTGCGCCGATATACGCTCCACGCGCTTACACACGCCCGGAGTGGGATGAGTGCCCGCAAACCTCTGTGTGCAGGTCTTTGCAAAGGCTCCTATGGCCCACTGCTTATATCCTATAGAGCGTAAGTACATGCAGTACTTATGTTCTATAGGATCTTACTCATTTACCAGTAGAAACTTGCCCTTAGTTGTTTTTGGAGTAGCTGCTAGTCAAAGTAAAAATAAAATTAATTCTATCCCGTTCTGTCCGTCGGTTTATTTAGAAAAGCACGATAAAACTTTCTTTGTTACCTTGGCTAGCAGTGAATTTAAAAAATAGTTGATAAACTGATTTCATAAATTGTAAATAGGTACCTATGTTAGTATCAATCGTAATCACTGGTTTAAAGGATACCAATTGGAAAATTATTGTATTGATCATACTCGTATCTGGTATTGGAAAAAATCTGTGAAAGCAGCATAATATACTAACTAAGTACGTACTTATCAAAACATGACTAAAATATCATAGGCCTACGCTGCCCGCTCGTTGCCACGCACTATGGTAGTGGCCTTAATAAACAAAGCGCGCGGCCCGTGGCTGAGAGTATGTTTTAGCGAACTACCCAACTGCAGTTGATGTTTTTTCCCACAAACTATGGCATGCTATATTTAGTTTAAATAGCAATGGTAACTATTGTATACGCGTTCATGTTTAGCTTAGCTCGTCGTCAATTTTGTTTGTATTTTATAGATAATTTATGTTTCTCTGTAAGTGAATATTTGTATTCTTTTTGAGAAATAAATTTCTTTAACCATAAAGTTAAATCCTCGTTACTCGAAGTACATCTATAGCCTGAACAGTACGTGCTTGTAGGTCACCATGTTTTACTCAAATATAAAGAAAAGTAAAACCAACGTCTGCCTTGATCGCAACTTTCCTTTCTTTCCCTCGACTTGCGCGATTTCAGGGTGGCCATTTCCTCGCATGCAGAGTGGCTCTGTGCAAGTATATTCATTGGAAATCAGTATTAAACTACCATAATACTGAATACATTTTATATATTCCATGCTCTGTAACATAGTCATGGGTTGCTAGACGCACTTTGTATCATGATTTCAATTCAGTTCTTCCTTCAGACTAAAGACCTTTTCTCCCAATAGAAACGATATAATATTTGTTTTTTTTTATATACTAGATATTTACAATAAGCAGTAAAGCTGTTATGTACCCACAATGGGCTTATTTAGATATTAAATAACATAGCATTGTGACGTCACGTTACAGCGCTTTGTGCGGCGTGGCCGGCACTCCGTGAACTGCGATAACGCGTAGCACTGAAGCTACGATGTAGATGCTCTACGAGGATGCTACGCCGTAGTCATAACATCTACACAGCTATTATTGTGATTTATGTAATGATTTAGTAGTATTATTTGCTGATTAATTATTGAAAAAAAAACATCACATTGTGCCATTGCATTACAGTGGATTCCGAAGCGTGACCGTCAGGGTACTCCGTGAACTGCATTAAACGCGTAGCACCGGAGCTACACCATAGATGCTCTACGAGGACGCTACGCCGTAGCGACATAATCTAACGTAGTCTTGATTTCATTGCGTTTATTGCTCGACTGATAATCAAAATTTGGTTTACAATCCTTTTCATCGGAATGTTTTCCCGATTGCTTTCCCAGCTTTGATAGATGCAGGGTTCACTATATTTGACAATATTCATGTTCAAGATTGAAGGTCTCTTGGGTTTTTTAAATTATTATTTTTTAGTTCCGTCTGTCTTGTGTCTGTATGTCTAGTAAACTTTGACCCACTTTCCGAAGTCCAAGTGAGTTAAAATTTGGCAATTAAAAAAATGTCCCCGACCTACAATGAGATAACTAAGAGAAAAAAAATAAATGCTGAATTAGACCTATCACCAATGTTTGCAGCACTTATTCGCTTACAAGAAAAGCGTGTATTAAAATGAAGTTAAAAAATCTTGTTACCAGTTAGGTTTATGTACCTGCTGGCGTAAGGCCAATGGGTATGACAAGACTGAATAATCCTTATCCTTACCTCATTATACTTACTTAATATTATAAAAGCGAATATGAGTTTGTTCGTTTGTTTGTTATGCTTTCACGCCCAACCTACTAAACCGATTATCATGAAATTTTGCATCCACATAGGTTAAGGTACCGAGAAAGACAAAGGCTATATATTACGCGGGCAAAGCCGCGGGTAACAGCTAGTATTGAATTAATCTTAACTAGATTTTTTTAAACAATTAGCGCATTTGAAAATAAAAGTAACCGAGAACATTTCTCGAATATATTCCAAGAGAGTAGTAAAAACACTCACCTTTACAATTTAAGCGGCACTAAAGAGCCTGTAAATTCGATTAAAAAGCGCCAGTTTGTGTGCAAGCGCCGCGGAGCGAAATTCCCCAGCATCGATTACAGGGATTTTGTTCTAAGACTTTTTTTAATAACTAAGTAGTAATCATATCTCATTGCTGGAAAGAACGTGAACTGTTTGCGTCCGATAACGTTTATGTTGAAATTCCATACATGGGGTATGAATCATGCAATTTTTGATGCGCTGCGATATTTAATAGTCAAAGTTATAAAAGAAAATATAATTATTATCAGCCCGGGCGCGTCCCGCCCGGGGCAGCTTATTACTTAAACTATTTACGTTATTTTTTATGGCATAGGACGGCAAACGAGCATGCCTGCCACCTGATGGTAAGTCACCGCTGCCAATGGACATTAGTCTATTATAGTTATATATGTAGCAATAGATAATATTATATTATCGCATAAACAGGGCTGTAATTGTATTGCTATCCTACTTTGGCTCTATGACCGCAGGCTAATATCTATTAAACTTAAGTAAAGAATTTCCCCGCACTATGACTAAACCCACCTAGAGCCTCTCAGTTACTGTACACTATTACGTGGAGTTTAAAAACTTAAATATATTTTCGCCGGTAACTATGTATTACATGCACAGATATGTCTATTTGGGAAAAAGTTGGCATTTACGAAAGAACTTTTTGCAACATAAGATTGAAACGTTGTTTTTTTTTTTTTAAATTGCCTTTATTCGCTTTTACAGTCATCAAAATGCTACAATAGCTATATTGCTTATACATATTAAGTAAACTGCATTTATTGTAATGTTTCTTAATTTTACCCGGAAACATTGTGTCGGAATGCAATTACGTGCAAAGAACAATCCCGGATATAATTGTAACATGTTTGTTGCGACGTGCCGTAGCGTGGCGTCGCACGGCGTGGAGTGGCGCTGTTTGTGGCCGAGCGAATGGTGCACAAAATAGTGAAAGTTTGTATGTTGAGCAATAAACGTATGACGTACAAATACCAAACCAGTATATTTTGTGTGTGTGTGGCGCGTACTGAGGTGTGGCGCGATATGATAAAGCGTAATTTTGTTGTCCGAGTTCCAAACTGAATTCTGAGATGTAATATAAGCCGGAGAAGTTAAAGTTCCCGTTAGACCAAAAATTTGTAATTATTATGTGCCTATTTGGAGCGACGCCAGAAATTATCTTTTTAAACACAAAAAATAGGTTAGAACAATTTTACGCTAAGCTATTCTAAAGCCTATCCCATATATCCTAAGTATGTATAAGAGATGATTACGAGTGTGTCTCAAACCGGCAAGTAATATCTAGATTCTATATATTTTAGCATCGCAGGTCAAGTGGCAAAAGTGTGCGCGCGTGGCGGACAGCGCTCGTGGGTACTTACTGCCAACTTTGTCCCGGCGACAGGCCAGCTCTGTTTGCGCTCATAAACGGTTAAAAGGTAATTTTCATTAGTTACTCGGACAAAAGGATCCTGTTTGTTTTGTCCTCGTTTACAAACATGTCTCCTTTTCTTGTGTACTTTGTGGATTATTGGATTGGTGTGGTGAAATGTAGAATAAAAACAGGCTAAGTGTGAGTCAGATTTACACTCATGGGTAAATTTCTGTTGTTCTTTCGTATCTCGTAAAATAATGTTTCTTGTATAGGGACTCTGATATATAAGTACACCTAGTAAATATTCTGATATCTATGATAAGTACGCATGGAACCTCTTCCATGCGCCCTCTCGTGTGAGGTTAACCAAACCCTTTCCTGCACAGACAAATTCTCTGTTATAAATTATCAGAAACTATGACAAAATTGAGTTAGTGGAAAAAAAAAAGGTTTCTTGTACCCCTTTTAATGTTATGTTGTAATTGTTTTATTTTATTATTTGTTGTGATAGCACTTATAATTATATATATATATTTCAATGAAAATTTTAAGTATCTACCTATTACAGTTTAAGAGATACAAGCCAAGCCATGTCACAACATAGGGACGGACAGACGGTCAGACATCGGACGCTTAGTAATAGGGAAATGAAATGAATAGTTTTTATTCAAATTTTGGATCTCTTGTATCACTTTTGAACGTCATAGGGTCCCATAGGCACTCTTCGGGTATGGAACCCTAAAACAAAATTACGTTCTGAAATAATAGATTTATAGATAAATTCAAAACTTTATATCCTGTATATGAATCGAATTCATTGGCATCCGCAAAAAATTTTTACATGTATAAACTTTTCGTTAATACTAAATTGCTTGTTGTATAGGTACCGGCCCAAAATCACATGTTTAGCGTAAATTTTTCTGACCGACTTATTTGATTCTGTTTAACTTATTTTCTGATTTTTTTGTAATTCACTTCAGTTTTAATTTTTGATTTTTATCTAAAGTAATGGCCTCAATCAAAGCGTTTGAGGTAGTATTTGACCTTTTCTTAATTTTGAAAAATGTATAATTTTATTTTACTTAAATTATTTTTAAATTACTTTGAATCAAGGGTATATATATTGTTTGAAGCCATTTCACATGTAACGATTTCAATTATCTTTAAAGAGTATACTTACTGTAACAAAATTAAATTACCTACCAAATTTAACAGACTTGACAGCCACACACACACACACATAAGTACAATATTTACATGTGATATACTGGTATACTCTGATACTTTTCTAAATAATGTAATTAATAATGGAGGATTTTTTCGGTGTCTTAAGTCCTGTTCCTGTATTTTCCGTTTTTAATGAGTTTAATTATTTTTTTATCCAGTCGTTCCCATCTCGAGCGCGCGCTGTAAAGTCACCATTCCAGCTGAATTACTGCTAAAAGCTGAATAAATGGCTTTAAACTGTTTAATTTGCGCGGAATTAAAGTTCTGATTAACAACGCTCCACAACGGCCATTTAACTGAAAATATGAAAAGTACAGAAATGTAACTCAGAGTAAATACCTATGTTATTTAATCAAAACGTTGTGGTGTTCAGAATAATCTTATTCTGAATACTCATCGTCAAGTATTTTTAGCATCTTGTAAAAATACTTACAACATGGCGATGAGACAAAACAGAGAAAAAATATTTTTAAGAAATGAAAATATATAAAATGCAGACCTTTTACCGTTTCAAATTATTACTCACCCTTTAAAGTAGTTCGGAATGATTATTATACTTAGTAGGCTACAATATTATGTTTTGTAGTATAATCGTATTTTTAGATTTTAGAAAATAGGAACTCAAAGATAGTTCGTACGCATAGTTCAAATGATATGATCCATTTAATGAGAAACATACAATAATTGATTTCCTCAATAAATGTCCAAGACGAAAGTAACCTTTCTGTCGTTTAACTTTGTGAATAGAATAACCTTTTTTCGGTCAGTATTTAACCAAGCACTAATAATCAAGAAGTTATTTCTGTAACCCATGGATTTTTAAAAAATACGTCTTTCTGTAACCATAAGTAGGAAGTCGCTGTAGGAACGTTTTTTCTGGGGCACCTGTGTCAGATTTTTCAACCAACTCAGACCTCCTTACTATGACTATTTTATAACTCCTCCTCTTCCCCGGTTATATCTTCGATTTGATTGGAAGCCCGGGTCCGCTGTGATGACATATTTTATGCTGTCACATGATTTGGCAGTTTTACAGCAGTTTTAAGGAGAGAAAACTTACCACATCAAAGTGCTATGTGAAACAAATTGAGGAAATAAAGTAGAAACTCGGTATTCTTGGCGAAGTAGTGGAGAGTAGCAACTTGGGTCGTAAGATCAGCCCGCCTGTTGTTAGTTTATGTAAAGTGTCTAGTGTTTGCACCACCACAGTAAATCTTTACTAGAAAGTTATAATTTAAACATAGCTTTTATCAACGTAAATCACTTATGGTACATTCATGAAACACTAATAGAAAGTTCTTTTAGTCGTATTTCCTGCAGGTTTATTAGAAACTGCTAAGTTAGCAGGCTTCAGAGTTTGCCCAATTACTAAAATGTGTGAACTAATTGACCTGAATCATTCCTTTTTGTATTCTCGAGTAAGAAACAAAGGATCTTAGTAAATCACGTTGCCATATTACTTACATTTGTCCAATTTATTGAAAATAAGATTAATTCGATCTTGGTATAGAATAACTAGGCGAAATAACTAGACGATTGTAGTTTTTTTTTACACGTGGCATAAAATCCAAATCCAAACAAACTAATATTATAAATGCGAAAGTGAGTTTATTTGTTTGTTACGCTGTCACGCCGTATCTACTGAACCGATCATTATGAAATTTTTCATACGTATAGGTTAGGGTACTGAAAAGGACAAAGGTTATATATTACGCGGGCGAAGCCGCGGGTAACAGCTAGTACTAATATAAATGTAAGCTGTCGTATGATTTCATATCACATGAGAGCATACTGCAGCTTACTTTTTTTAAATAAGGACGCGTCATTGCTAATTCCTATTTAGAAAACATAAATCTCTAAGCCACGCGCGTTGAGGTATTTGACTAGTGATATTCAATGTAGTTGACCTTCTGGTTTATATTTACTGAGCACTGTAATTCTATCCCAGATAAACTTCTGGCCACAAAGTAGTAAGCCGCCGGCGGCGCGACTTGTAAACTGTTCAGTGACCTATGCTTTGTCACCATGACGACAGTCTGCTTGCCTTCATCTCAGTAGATACGAATATTGGTAAATTTAATTTTTTTAAGTTACTAAAGAGTATACTTGTTTGTTTGTTTTTCGTGTGTGTAAAAGGCCAACAGTGGTGTCAGATTTTTCAAGCTGCCTAAATTATCTTAAAAATAAATGCCTTTTTATAGTAATAAAAAGGCATTTATTTTTTTAAACTTAGTGACGCTATTGTTACTACGTTTGGTATTGTATTGTGACCGGAACAAGTTATCAAAAGGCAAGAATGGGTGTAATGGTGTCGATAAAGAATATATTCCATTGGTTCATTCGGAACTATATTCAATTCCCGATAGTACTAAGAATAGGTATTTCCACTCTAATTCCGAAAGT
This sequence comes from Rhodophaea formosa, assembly GCA_963082605.1. Classification (NCBI taxonomy): domain Eukaryota; kingdom Metazoa; phylum Arthropoda; class Insecta; order Lepidoptera; family Pyralidae; genus Rhodophaea; species Rhodophaea formosa. Next base: position 351,354 of record OY720208.1, read on the forward strand.
GACCGGGTCCTGCCCATTACTACTGGTGACTACTAACATTGTCGGTTAGTGCGGTGGTCGATCACAGACCGACACAAACACTGCGGGACAATGCTCCTGATTGCTGTTTGATGCAGGAGGCAATACGACGAAGATTCCTCGAAATCGACGTATCGAGACGGTAGCTACTTGTTTACCACTAGTAACTGAGTATAGGTAAGTAGTTGCTGCAATTCATACTCGAGTTTCCTTAGATTGGAAATTTAGTATTAAATAGAAGTATAGTGGGAAGTAAATAAAGACAGAAATAATTTTAATCATACAAAGCCCTTCAGATGAGTATGCAACCTGTTGAAAAGAGTTTTTTCGGAGTTTCTTTTTTGCAGTAGTTAATTCCTAAACGCTAGTACTCTGTGGCTTCTGAACCATAATTAATAAAAAATATAATACTATTTTGAGATACCGAAAAACTCAAACAGAAATCGGTTTTCCTGAATAAACGTATTGATTTTTGTTTTTTTTTGATTTTTTAAGTAATTTATTTAGGAACAATCTATGTTTAGTGTAAAAAGGATTTCTCGTTTGATATTTTATTTATAATATCTTTATATGTATGTGACTTATTGACCTATTATGAATGTGATATAAAATATATTTAAATTTTGAAAGCATATATTTCCGGATGGGAAAATTTCATCAATCTCGGTTTGGATTTTGGTTGAAGTTGGTTCTTTATCTTAAGGATTAAGATTATGTCATAATAACTACGCTTTAAATTACAATTGAACTATTATGAATCAGCCAACATAAAAAAAAAACCTCCCGGTGCCATAAGTGCTAACTGACTCGAAAAAAATGACCGAAGAATACAAAAATCAAGCACAAAAACGTTAAAAAACCAAGGCAATAAACTCGCATCATGAATCAACGTTTACAGTGACCTCCTAGGGGGCGCGGGGCGTGGGGCGCGGGGGACACAATTAGCATTTAGATTAAACAAATAAACGGATCGGCGCGTGCCGAAAGAAGCCGGTTTATTATGTGATTAATTTATTTATTGTCACCGAAACGAGGAGAGCTGGTACATTCTGCTCCACACTGGATACAATACGAAAAGTAAAAGGTCACCTCATAACAACCGATGGCAATTATTATTGACTAGCTGTTACCTGCGGCTTCGCCCGCATGATATATATGCCTATGTTTTTCTCAATACCCTAACCTATGTGTATGCAAAATTTCATGATTATCGGTTCAGTATAAACGGAGTGAAAGCGTAACAAACAAACAAACAAATAGATAAACTCACTTTCCCATTCATAATATTAAGATACATGGTAAGAATAAGAATTAAGATACATGGTAAGTAAGGATAAGAATTAAGATACATGGTAAGATTGACAGTACACTTTGTCGAGGATGCTTAACAACAAAGCGTTGCTTCTACAAGTGAGGGTTCCCGGGAACCCGACAGCGCACCATTTGCAGTTCTACATACGACGAGCTGAAGAATGGAAGTTCGGTCAGATGGATAAGGAACCGTTTTTCTCTGAGCTCTTTACTCAGAATCGGTGTATATTATTATTTCAGATTTTTTTCAATAAACATCGTTTGAAAGTATTATTACGGGTATGTATCAAAAGATTCCAAAAGCAAGTAAATAACAATCAATAAGCTCCAGATACTGTCCACTGTAGCGTTAGTTGTGACCTGACAATATTAAATAAATATATACGGACAAATCACACAGATTGAGCTAGCCCCAAAGTAAGTTCTAGACTTGTGTTAAAGGATACTAACTCAACGACACTATATTTTACAATAGATACTTATATAAATAAACATCCAAGACCCAGGTCAATCAGAAAAAGATCATTATCCATCTTGACCTGACCGGGGGTCGAACCCGGGACCATCCGTGTCGCAGTCAGGCGTGTTGACCGCTTTGCCACGGAGCTCGTCAAATTATTATTATTTATTAAAGGCGCTAAGATCGATATTATCTGCTCTACCGAGGCTGGTAGGTCTAAGTGAGACGAGAATAGATATTTAAATGGTAAAATGTAACTGATAGTCCATTGTAACATTGGTTGTGACCTCACAATAATTAAGGTTGCTGCGATCGATACTACTCATCCGAGGCAGATGGATTAGACGATGTGAAGTAGACAGATCGCTCTCGCAGAATCTCTCCAGATGGCTACAAGTAGCTTATATTCATAGAATGCAACGTGGATAATCTATTAGAAAATATAAACTAGATGAAAATTCCTGCAACTACTCTACAGTAAAATATATCTAAGTCGGACAGGCACAAAGCTGAGCTCTAAGTAGTGGCCCCACAACACCTCAGAGTGTACAAACATGCATTACCGCCCGCGGCGGGGCAGCGGCCAGCAAAACATGCCGCATATAATTCAGCTGAATTTATTCGCTTTTATGCATGCTATTATTAGTGTTAGATATAAACATACGTTTCGACGATGCAGTTCTACAACTATTTTCTTTTTAAAATGCCCTACTAAGACTTTTCTCTCATGTACTTTACTATTCAACGACAATTACAACAAATAACGACTCTCCTAAATGCGACGACGAATCTTCTCAGCCTGGATCCCCGACTCCGACTCCAAAAATACATACTGTTTATGAGAATACTCGGCTACGCAGAATACTCAAACCCAAACACAGGGTTATGATTTTTGCTGACGAGATCGGTAGAGGTTTTAGGAACATGATTCAAACCCTGTTAGGAAAGAACTATGCTGTGACTGCGACTCTTAAACCACAGGCACCAATGAGTGTCATTTTAAACTCGTGTTTCTTAATGTGCTCTGATTATACGTCTTCTGACTTCATTGTAATCCTGGGGGGCTGCAACGATAACAATCCTGTAGAGTTGCAAGCTTATCTGTACTATCATCTCTCGACACTTACTAACACCAATGTCATAATATGTAATGCGCCATACAACAAATACTTGAACTTACAAAAACTAAATAATGTACTAAAAGACACTTGCCGTCACTTTAAGAATGTTATCTATAGGGAAAATTGTGCCAATGTAGACACAAATTATAGATTTGACAAACTGTATACTTGTAGATTACTATTAAGAGAAATACTACACATAAATTATAGAGATTCATACTCTGCTTATATTAATTCCCAAATAAAAGAAAATGTAATACTAGTATCATCTGGCACACAAACTGGTGTCAGACTAATAGATAAATCTGATGCTAGCACTCAAACAAATGATAATGATTATCTAATAACTGAAGACACACCAGATCACCGTGGAACTTTATCGGATACATATTTTTTTCGGGAATTATACTAGCTCTTCTAGTAAAAATCAAAATAAATATAGGAAACAAAACGCACCTGTTTCTGATGGTAATATTTTTGAATTGAATATTTTTCACCAAAATATGTGTGGCATAACTAACAAAAAAGATGTTTTTGAAGTGTATCTAGCATCGCTATCTATGAAAGTGCATTACGTTTGTATAACCGAACATTTCTTAACTTCTATTTCTTCAGCTTTATTCCACCTAGATAACTATAAACTAGCTTCTTGTAATTATAGAATAAATAAGACTAGAGGAGGCTCACTAATATTGGCCCACCAGGACTTAGATTTTGAAGAGCTTGCTATATGCAAAGAATTATATAAGCGTGACTTTTTCGAGATTTGTGGTGTTAAAGATAAAACAACCAACTTGTGCATTTGTTGTTGTTACCGAACTCCGGAGAAAAAAAACTTCGACATGTTTGTATTAAATTTGGAAAGATTGCTGGCACACTTTTTCAATAAGAAATGCGTCATAATTGGAGACTTTAACGTTGATTTTCTTTTAGATAGTAACGAAAAATCTGATCTCATTTGTCTTTTGAATGCCTATGGTTTTCAGTACCTGATATCTTCTGTAACTTTTTTCAGAAACAATCACTCCTCGTGTATTGATAATATATTTACCAATATCCCCAATGAAGCCATTATAAATATAGGTGTAGATGACAACAAATTGGCCGATGGTCACTCTGGCATTTTTTGTGACCTTAGACTTAATAGAAATAATGCTTACAAGGAAAAAAAGGATACCTTAATAAAACTCCAAAGAACTTTTAACCCTAAAAACGTAAGAAATTTTAGAAAAAAACTTTGCGAAACAGACTGGACAGCTTTAGGTATAAATAGTTTCTTATCGAAATTCAAATTGATTTTCAATCAATGTTTTAAAAAAGTCACTAAAAAGGTAAATTTGCGTAAATCTCGCAATTCTAAATGGATTACTAAGGGTATCAAAGTGTCTAGTAAGACTAAACGGTTCCTCAGCACTATAAATTCAAATGAGTCTGATCTAAGTATTCTTAATTATAGAAACAAATATATTCAACTTTTTAGAAAAGTGATCAGAAATGCAAAAAGAAATGCAACACAAGCGGAAATAGAAAAGGCAAGGGACAGTATAGGTGTATGGAATGTCGTTAACAGGCTTAGGAATAAAACTAAAGGGCATCAGAGTCATATCCCTCTCACCTTAAAAATAAATAATAAATCTATACATAATCAGTTAGACATTGCTTCTATTTTTGCCCAAGTCTTTGACCACAGTAATGATACTGTAAATATTGATAGAGATAAGGCCACTTGCATTCTTGAGTCTGGTGTAAACAAAATCCATGAATTGACTAATTATTGGGAACCCGTGACCCCCGCTGAAATTATAAAAATTGTGAAATTCATGCCTAATAAAAAGTCTTGCGGATACGACGATGTTCCCATAATGATATTTAAAGATAATATTGACATATTAGCTGAACCACTTTCACATCTATTCAATATGTGCTTTGCTGACGGTACTTTCCCTGACCAACTTAAACTGGCTAAAATAATTCCAGTCCATAAAAAGGGATCAAAATTGGACCCAAATAACTTTAGGCCTATATCCGTGCTTACTGCAGCCTCTAAAATCCTTGAAATATTAACCAAAGATCGATTAGTAAAGCACATCAATACCAATAAAATCCTTAACAAGGAACAGTTCGGCTTCCAAAAATCTGTAGGTACGGCTGATGCGATTGATAATTTATTAAATGACATTTTAATTAAATTAAATGACAAATGTAAAGTTGCGGGATTATTTTTGGACTTAAGCGTTGCTTTTGACACTGTTGACCACGAATTGTTCATAAAAAAATTATATTATTACGGTATTAGGGACAGAGCTTTAAAATTAATTGAATCCTATTTGAAAAACAGAATGCAATATGTCGAACTTAAAGCAAACGAAGATGGCTTTGAAAAAACGTTTAATTCAAAATTGGCAACTATTAAAAGAGGTGTACCTCAAGGTTCCATTTTAGGCCCTATATTTTTTATTATATTTATAAATGACTTAGTTAATTTCATTAAAAAAGTCGAACCATCTATTAGTTTGGTACTATATGCAGACGACACAAATGCTGTCATTTCTGCATCTAATATTACAGAGCTGAATGACAAAATAAATCACACACTTCTCGCGTTTGAGGAATGGTTTACTTCAAATAACTTAAAGCTTAATCCTGCCAAAACTTCAGTCATCTTATTTAAAACTACTGCAAATAGCAAAGACAGTTTAGACGTAGACCTACACGATGAAAAAATTCAACTAGTGGACAAAGTGAAATTCTTAGGTGTACACTTAGATTCCCTTTTGAACTGGAAGTATGAATTGACTTCTATTGAAAATTCTTTGAGCTCCGCATGTTTCGCACTCAAAAGTTTAAGAGATGTTACGACAGTCAAACAAATGAAACAGGTCTATTATGCACTGGTTGAGTCTAAGTTGCGCTACAGCATTAAATTCTGGGGAAATAGCTATGACTACAACGTAAACAAGGCCTTTACCTTACAGAAAAGGGCTATCCGCACTATAGCAGGTATTCCACAGTGGGTCTCGTGTAAGGACTACTTTAAAAAGTATTCTATATTAACAGTACCTAGTTTATATATTTTGGTAGTTCTTACTTATTTCTTTAAAAACATGCCTCTTTTAGAAACCGAAGAAGAAAGACTGACACGGGAAAATACGCGGAGACAGAATTTTTCAAATTCCTTACAGCCTAGGTTGAATATTGTTCAACACGGGTCTCAGTATCAGGCTGTCAGACTGTTTAATAGGCTTCCGTCGGAACTGAAAACCATACGTAGTCAACACTTGTTTAAGGTTAAATTGCGTGAACTGCTTTTGAAAAAATGTTGCTACACTGTTGACGAATTTTTAAATAATTAGGTGACCGCTTATTAGACATATTTAATTTTTGACATTTTATGAATTTGACATTTTACTTCTTTTTGTATTCTGACAATTGATAGCTTATCTCATGTTTATTGCCTTTTTATTTTTATTTAAAATTGTAGCCCTAAGTTATATTTCTGACACAATGTATATTGTTTTTGAATAAATAAATGAAATGAAATTCCTTACGAGATTATCCTTACGCTAAAATAACAAATAACATCAGTAGTCCTAAACAAAGTGTCCTTATACGCATATTTTGGCACACAAGACGATTTTGATCAATCCTATGTCAGAGAGAGCTGTATCAAAAATTAGCCGTTTATTTCTTTAAAGTGTAATATAAGTGTTCGTGAATTGCGAAAAACACAATTTTCTTTTGTTGTTGGAGTGACCATCGGTATAAAATCTACAGGTGGAAGTTGTCCATTTTTTGCAAAATTCAAAAGTTTCACATGCAACTGAGTCCGGCAGAAACGGCTCATATTTCCATGGATATTGTAACGGCACGCAGAATAACGTTCGTAACTCATGGCCACTGCTCGGTGACATACATTTTGTTCATCGCTCGGTTGACCGCATGTAGGGGAAAAACTCTGTGTTTTAATAATTCTATTTAAACCTTGCTCCTTATTGCGGTGCGCGTGTAAGTAGTGTGGCATTTATCTTAACAACAAATGTTTTTGTTCCTTGCTTGAGTAACCGAATACAAGAAACTGGTTGTAATTTTGGAAGGATTTGGACGGCAAAAACATAGCTCCTATTTCCAAAGAGGTTGTAACTCTATGCAGTGACACTCGTGCGCGGCGCGTCAGCAAACGATTTTGATCGTTGCTTGAGTGGCGGTAAAGGGAAGACCTACATAAAGGCGGCATTTGTTCAGTACTAGACATTAAAACATTTATGGCTTTATAAGAACATAAATGTTTTAATGTCTGGCACTAACATCGCTTATATTTTTATAGACCTCTTCGAATTGTGCCAACCAGCTAGCGATGAGGCCATGAAAGAGTAATTCATTCGTGGTTATATAACTTTTTGTTCGTTGTTTGGCTGACCACATGTGCAAGATCCACTAGTGAAAATAAGCATTTTCATGCGATCGTATTGTGTCAAAATTCACAAACATTTTCAACTATTTCCGTGGATACACACACACACTTTTTACTAAAATTCAAGCGCGCGCGGGGCAAACGTATTTGTTAATTGCTTGAATAGCCTCATACAGGAGAATGAAAAGCGACGTTTGTTCTAAATGCAAGAATTTTAAATATGTCATAGCTGCCACAAAACATAGCTCATATTTCCATAGGTGTTGTAAGTTACGTGGCGTGACATCCAACTGGCGGTGGCCAAGAAAAAGTGCTCGTACTTACTCGTAATTCATGTCCGTGTCAGACTTTTTTGCTCGTCGCTCGAGAGACCACATGCCGAGTCTAGGGGAGGAGACGCTCAGTTTTTGTAAAACTCCTCAAAGAGTCTTATGGTCTAACTCTTTTCAATAATAGTGACACTTAACGTTGTTGAAGTTCTGAAGCTATCAGAGATATTTATTTCTCATCTGAGCGTCTTTTCAGTTGCATCTACAGATGTTTTGGACCTGGGATCAGCTTTTCTGCTCCTAATTGCTCAATTTTTGACATCTCTGATGGTAAAAATTATAGAAACTACAACTGAAATACTTCCGACGTACAAAAAATATATCCATCTAATTCATTTTAATCTATCGATTGACGATTACACTTTTAACAGAAAGGTGTGAAAGGCCAGAGCAAATAAGTTAGTTTGATTTATAAAGCAAGTTTATATGGTGCCCGCAATATATTTCATAACTTCTGCATATATCGGATGCCACTGGACGGAGCAATATTAATTGAAACGTAAAACCAGCAAGGTGTCGCGCAATTACCGCGAAACATCGCGTCCATAAAATTATATTTTAATTCGTTTAATTAAACCTCCCATTCACCCGGGTACGAGCAAAACCCTTATCACCTCAAACTTGCTTCCACACTACCTTTATGACCGCTTCATAAGGTTTAAAATCACGAGTTTTGACAACAAAAGTCGGTAATAGCTTAACGAGCGCGATGCCATCCGACGCCTCTCGTCTCGTCGCTTGCAGTGTGGAGTCTGTCAATGCTCCTGTCTTTTGACGCGTTGACATTTTTTCAGTCGAAAACGAGCGAGGAAAATTAATGTGATTATCATTGTTTAACCAATAAAATGATGATTGGTCAGGTTGAAACTTGTTGAAAAACGTTATAATTTTCTTGTTACCTTGCCCACCAACTCATGTGGAAGGCGCTGCAGCCCTTAAAATCGGACATAAAACTAAGAAAAACAAAATTCCTAATTTAACTTATAAAACTCGGCTCATAGCCTGAAGGCCATTAGCGTATTTACGAGCCTTAATGGTGTCAAATCCAAACGGCCGCGGGCCGCAGCTCGTGCATACGATCGCGTTTGTTTAGCGATCCCGGTCAAGTACACATCGCTACGCACACAAACGGGCCACGCATATTATATATCCAAATATTTGAGTTGGCCTGATTTTATGATTGATTAGTTTTATAGCAAAAATTGATAAAGATTTATAAAGTAGAAAATGATGTTTTCTTATGTTTTCGCGATTGTTACACATTTAAATAAAATTATTTTAATACGGTTTTTATCGCGTTTATTACATTATTTATACACCTGGCGTTTCGAGCACTTTACAGTGTTCGTGGTCGCAGGTAGACTAAGTTGACATTTGTCTAGGAATTTATAAGAACTGCAGTTCTTATAAATTCCTAGACAGTGCTCGAAACGTTAGGTGTATAAATAATGTAATAAACGCGATAAAAACCGTATTAAAATAATTTTATTTAAAAAGTAGAAAATGATATACAAATAAAGAGAAGTAATCTCTCAAATTGAAATGCGTGATATATACCTACAGAAATGATATGAGGAAACCCGGGTTTAAGCAAGATAAATTAATAAATGGTTAAGGGCAGATGACACAGATTGAATCAGAATCATCCAAGACCTGGATGTTTGACAAGAAGAAACTGCCGTTGGACAAGAAATGAAGAAAAATAATTATCTGTCTGTTTCTTCCTCCCGTGTATGTTTTCGGTTGAATTCTTTTCAGTAATGCATCGCACTTCTGTACAGAAAAATGAAAACAACGTCGAGATTTATTATACTATAGATAGGGAGAGATAAGCGAAAGCACCTACATCACTTCTGAGTTAAAATTATCAATTACTTTTCGTATAATCGAGTGGGCAGCCGAGCATACAACATACGATGGTAAGTGTCATTTACGCCCATGTACATCTGCAACATCAGAGTTGTTGACGCTGTCGGCTTTTTAAATAAGAATTTACTTGTCTTTTTAAGAGTGGTATGTAAAACTTTTCTTTTATAGCATCCTAGCTAAATAGACTGATCCAAAATAAGTTGCCTTAAATACTTATTTAACCAAACGTTTTTCTCGATCATTAAGAGTTCCTGACATTACTCATATTAAAATAAGCCCGCCGTTTCTGATTATCCTAATATTATAAATGTGAAAGTTGGTTTCTTTGTTTGTTTGTACTGCTTTCACGCCGTATCTACTGAACCGATCATCATGAGATTTTGCATACAAATTAGTTAGGGTCCTGAGAAGGACATAGGCTATATATCTTTCGGGCAAACCCGCAGGTAACAGGTAGTAAAATATATTTAAATATTCTTATCGATAAATTATAGAGGGCAAATAGATCGTGACAGTAAAATTCTGTCTTAGGATTCTATAGATCATGCCTCCACGGCTGTATATTCTCCGCCGTTACTGTCGTCAGCATTCTCAGTACAAATAGACGCGCCGCGACACGTGTTGGCTTCATGCGACTCCAGCCATACAGGTCGTGCACTAACGTCGCCAGGTGTTAGCTGGCTTGTATTTCGAGAGCATGGTACTGAACAACTTTTTCTATTTAGGCTCCTGCGATAACGATGGACGAGCTCTGTGGCGCAGCGGTCAACACGCCAGGCTGCGACACGGATGGTCCCGGGATCGATCCAAGGTCAGGTCAAGATGAAAAATGATCTTTTTCAGATCGACCTGGGTCTTGGATATTTATCTATATATGTATTTTTTATAAAATATAGTATCGTTGAGTTAGTATCCCATAACACAAGTCTCGAACTTACTTTGGGGCTAGCTCAATCTGTGTGATTTGTCCGTATATATTTATTTATTACTTTATGAAATTTCCAATCACACCAATCATCATTTTTACCTGTTACACTTTGGTGGCAGATTAATTTTCCGTCGCTCGCATTCAATTGAAATAAAATGTGAACGCGTCAAAAGACATGTGCAATGACGGCCTCAACACTGCAAGTGATGCGAGACGAGAGGCGTCGGTTGACGACGCCCGTTAAGCTATTACTAACTTGTTCATTCAAAAATGCAATTTTACACCTTATGTCGTAGTCATAGAGGTTGTATGCAATGCATGTTCGAGGTGATAGAGAGCGCACGTAAATGGATGAATGGGAGGATTAATTAAACAAATTGAAGCCTACATTATTTTCTGGTCGGGATGTTTCGCGGCAATTGCGCCGCTACCTTGTTTTTTTATTAACGTTTTAATTAGTATTGCAATGTTTGTATCATTGGCGATATAAGTATTTCCTTTATAATATACGTACTTACATATTTGCTCAAACTTTTTACTTCTGTTTATAATTACGATCATATTATAAGTAGGCGTGCCGAGAGTGTTTTCATCTATACGATGTTTGCTAGAAGCATTTATTAGCGTTTTTAATTAGGTATATTTTAATTAATATACATGATTTAAAAGCGTGTTTACTGGTATCTTAAAATTCAGCAACGCATCAGAACCTCCTCTGGCACTGAAGATGTCTATAGGCGTCGGTGAACTCTTTTCATGTGGCTCATTTGCTTGTTGCCATTAAGATACATAAAAAAAACAAAGTTTGTGTGTGTATATTTATTCTTACCAAATAAAAGAAAACATGGAGCAATGAATGAATACTATACCTAAGATACCTACATATTATTCTGTCACATGTATAGATGCAAATTGTCGTATGGGTAACTCTTTAGCATAATCAGACGAAGTCGCGGCAGTCTCTGGGGCACGGCGAGGTGTGCATGCAAACGCATTGTGCAGCCGATTCAATCGGAGTCCGAACGCTATTGATTGCAATAATCCAGCTGCACACACTTGTACTGTGTTTGGCTTCTGCACTGTGTCGGACAAGATCTTGTGAGATCTTACAAGACAATTGATACGCCAACAAATGTACAATATCTGAGTAAGATGAAAACTTAGACACTGTTTCGAAAGGTAACATACTCATTCAGATTTAAAAACAGATCAGTCAAATTTAAAAACGACCAAATAGTCAAAATTACAAACTTACGAATTGTCGTACATCTAGAATTATGCGATTATAATATTTTCTAGACTACTGCATTTACATCAGTCATTAATATCGGTTTTCCTATTCCTTCACCTTTTCTTATGTACTCTTGTCTAGCCAAGATAGTTTCAGTATTGCGAAGTTAAATCTATCCAGTATAGAGGGTGTTTAAAGTTATGTCTGGACTGCGGTAGTGTAACTACCTATTATCAGAGCCTCAGTCCGTAATATCGATGTTCCTGCTCACCGATTATCTTTTGAACTCTTGTCTAGCCAAGATAGCTTCTGTCTTACAAAGTGAAGTCTATCCGGTATAGTGGGTGTTTATAGTTATGTCTGGACTGCCGTAGTGTAGCTACCTATTATCAGAGCCTCAGTCCGTAATATCGATGTTCCTGCTCACCGATTGCCGCTAGGAGAATTAACCTATTGTGATGGCGTAGCGCAGGAAATACTATTTTATTAATTTATAGTAACGTTGTATAATACAGGGCATACATTAATTTATCAAAATGTATTCAAAGTGTGAAAAAGTAATATACATACTGCATTCTCATAATATATCTATCCCTTACGAAGAAGACGGAGCTTGAGGCCATAATACCTAAAGGAAAGCCACGCTTCACGCAATGGTGGGTGGCAAAAGAGGAATCAAAGTGGTGAGGGGTGCTCGGCTCGTACTGGCCCATTTTTTCGAACAACTTTTATATTCTGCGAGCGCAGACATAAAATTCATATATATTATGTTTTTCCATAGAAAAAAAAATCTCTTTGTTTTTCAATTACTCCAACACGGACGATTAGCATAAGCTACAACTACAGTTACACAGGGTTGTACGGCAAGGTAAAGTTTCAGGTATATCATAGATCATAACATAAATAGGTAGTGCATACGAGTATGTTTCGCGGTGAGTCAGTTCCCTAAATGACTGACCGCGAAACATAATCTTCCTTTTAAATTATGTTTGAGGCTTTCCTACTTATTTATTTGGGTTGCTATTTTCACATAAACCTACGCAAAACCTATTTCTTGATAACATAACATAGGGCGTTATTCAGAAATTATATTTTACTCTCTAACCATTTTAATAATACATCTCACTGGGAAAGTATGTTCAGCATTCCTCAGAACATACATACATTTGTTTCATTACCTAATTCAAATTAACGGAGTCTGTTAGCTGAGTGGCACACGCGAGTCGCGTCCTCGATCCGGCCCGGCTCATTACCCAGGGCCGCACTCGCAACTCTACATATTAATTATCTAAAATAAACAGCGCGGTGTTTGCCCTCCCCCCGCACCGCCGCGCACACCCGCGCGCCGCGCCAGTCAAACGATGAGGTATCGGAGTTATTACAGGGTAGCAAATCTATCGCGAGATGTAATGTCGTGTTTGAAGTGCTAAATTACATTTTAATTAGCTTTTGATAGCGACTTTATCATGTGTGGTGTTTGGAGAAGTTTAACTTCATCGCTATGCTGAGCCCATTTTGCTTGTGTGGGGGGGACAGATAAGTATTTTTACTTGTCATCTATCAAAAATGCGCCGAATATCTTATCCGTGATGATTAAAAAAAAAAAACAATTACTTAATGTAATCTGTTCGATGACTTATAAATGTAATTTTTGATGATTTCACATCTGCCTGACTTCAAAAACGCAACTTTTATGATTTAATATTTATTTTTATATTTCTATTCTCATAGATCTAAAAGCTAATTTGAAAGAAAATAGAAACAGAAGAACGTAGAATGTATTAGCTGCTCTCTTTCTACGTTACAATCAATCAAAGGAATAAGAAAAACAAAACATGTATTGACATAATGCGGATAGCAACTCATCACTATTAGCCTTTTATATGTACCTTGGAAGGTACATATAAAAGAATCACAAAAAGGGTGAGACACGTTGACTATTCCATTGTTCCCGTTTCCACAAGACCTAACATCAGAACGAGAGGCTTACATCTAAATCAGCCGCGAAAACAATGGGCTGTAAATGAAGTGTCACAAAGATTCACCGCAGACAAAATGTTGTTGTATGTACGTACACAGCGACTGGGAACCGCGCATCTGACGCCCGCCGCTCAACACAACCATTCTCGACCTTACGCCCCCGTAATACAGACCACACGTAGGTGCCTGGGCGACCCCAAGTGAAGTTTCTTAGCTAATATTTGTGGTACATTTTCACAGAATACATTTAATTCAATCATAACATTAAATGTTGTTACAAAGTTTGAGAATTTCAGGCGTTTCGACATGTGCGAAAAGCGGCCGCGGCGGTTGTTGGTCTTTTGGATTTATTACACGATTGCCCAAACAAAGAGTTTTTATCATTGTTTGTGTTGCCAGGTGGAATAACCCTTTCTTGCTTTGCTCTTATTTTGCTATTAATTTACAGGTTTATTAACAACATGTTTAAATCAACGAAAGATGGGAGGTTATGAGGTTTGGGAGAAAAAAAAACATAGAATATACTCAGATCCTAAAAGCTTGTTGAAAGTGTTTCTTCATTAAATTGAAATAGTAGAAAATATCTCCATTCATGTTTTGCTATTATTTGTTATGATTGTGCAACTAAATTGAATGTTCATTCAAAATAAGCGTGGGCTTGCAAAACTACAATTGAGATAGAGTAGATACAGGAATTTGTTATTGCCTTTCAGCGAATAAAGCTCCGAGTTCTAATAATAGCCGCCTGATTAATATCTACTCGTACAGGCTTTGTTATAAATAGAAATCGTCGTGGGAGTATTAATTAACTACCGACAAATGAATAAAGGTAAAAGGTATTAATTTTGAGGAAAAACTGGCCTCATGTTTTGTACATGTGTAAAGTGATGTCCAAACTTATACAACTTATTTATTCATCTAACGTTTCGAACACTGTTAAAAAAATATTTAATGGTCTAACATTCGCAGAAACATTATTATAGCTTAAGTTATGTTTTAGTTTCAAATGATTGAGGAAATTCATTATTTACTATATTCAGGGTCCGGAGTAGCACTAAGTAGGTTAGAGGTGAATAAATGTATGAATGTAGGAACGAATGACAAGGGTTGTGTCATAAAAAATGTTTTCAACTAAACCAATAATCCTTCCGTTTTCCTTACCTCCAGAACTCCAACTTAAGCTGTTATAATGTGTATCAAGTGGAGGTTAGAATTGAATCTCCGCTGAGCCGTCACTTAGCCCGGGAGCGCCTTGCTCGCGAGCGTATGCAAATGCAAGCAACTGCATCTCGCATGTTGCTCGTGGTGAATGATTTACAAACAACGTTACTACATACAGAGCAAGTATTTAAGGAAATATTTCATTTGCGTCTGTGGAATTTGTTATCTTCGTTTATGAAATAGTTTATCATTATTACATAACAACAGAAATATCACTTATTTATTTATTTTTGTTTTATTAATTTTGACATTCGGATGACCAATAGTAATATTTTAAATTACTTTCTAAATGGTCTGAGAAATCTCTCTGCAAACGTTTCAGGGATCTGGAGCATAAGAAAACAAATGATTTTTCGAGTATGAGCATACTCATTATTTGGTTATATATGGTCATGGGAACCAATGCACGGTTCTCGACTGTTTTGGATATTTCAAATTGTCTGGTCAAGAGAACAGACAAATAATTTATGATTTTTCGAAATTACAACTATAGTCCTTATATCGGTATATAGCATTAAGTATCTGTCGACCATAATTAATTTTGAAACTTACTCAATTTGGTGGCCATAAAATAGCGAACAGGACGATATAAATTCGTCGTTTCATGGTACAGGCTGCGAACGCCCGTCAGTGTGATCCTCGCACGCGCTTTAATATTTATTAACCTACGATATAAATCCGGCGGTCCGGCTCATAACGGCGATGGTCCGGCACGATAAATAACCGTATCGGACGTGTCGCACGCGGGTCACGCGCGGACGGACCGGCGCCAGCCGCTGCTCTCGCGCGTTCTAATGTCACATTGTGCTAGTTCGAAGCATGGTAGGAATGAAAAGTTGATAGTGGTTTCGGACTTCTGAGCTGACAAATACATACATATTATCACGTCTTTCTCCCTTGCGAGATAGACAGAGATCAAGGTCAGCCTTTGTTGCGCAAAAAAGAGCAATACGTACAATGGTACGCATTGCACCGAGAGAGTCATGTGTGGAACACTTTAAAAGACTTCAAATTCTAACTGTTCCTTTTCTTTATATTTTTGTGCTTTTAACAGATTTTATGAAAAATAGAGCTTTATTTGAGACGAAAGAGGAAATGATATTGCGTGAAAGTACCAGACGAAAAGACATCAAACGAAAATTTACTCCAGCACTACAAATTGACAAGCATTGTCCGCGTAATCAAACGGTAGTTTTATTTAATAAACTGCCAAATGATCTTAAGTCAGAACGAAATGTAACTAAATTTAAAAGAATTTTAAAAACAATACTTTTGGAAAAGTGCTGCTACAATGTTAATGAATTCTAATTAAATGGGTGCATATTGACATGTATTTTTTAATCATTGAAATTTGTTTATAAAGAAATGAGAAATATGACATATATGCGTACTGACCTTGTAATTTGTTTTTTTTTGAGCTGCTTAATTTAATCAGGTTAAGGGAAAAAATGTTTTTATTTGTATAAATTTAAATGTCAAATAAGACCATGTAAAATGAATTTTTGCTCTTGTAAAGTTATTTATATTTGAGTGAACTGTTAAAATTCGAATACAATGAATATTGTTTATGAATAAATAAATTGAAAAAAAAATATTGAAAAATTGAATTGAATCATAAAACCCAAAAGCCACGTTTAATGAGTTAGTGTGCGTTAAGTTAGAAAGCGGTATCAAAATAGTGATGGGTTCATCACTATTTTGATACCGCTTTACATCTTCGCCGCATAGCATACAACGTGATTCTTTAACTTTTTGCCCAATCCCTTTTTCGGTCTGCGCGGAAAGAAATATTCTATGTTTTTTTTTTCTTCTAAACCAGCTTGGAAGATGACTGCGCTGACAAGCTGTCGCTTTTACTGTAACCGGGATTATAATTTAATAACTAACTAAACCCGGTTATAGCCAGGACAAAAATTGAAATAATATGAAAAAAAAAAAACCGGCCCAGTGTGAGTCAAACTCGCGCAATGAGGGTTCCGTACAATATGCTTCGTGAACACACACACAATGTGCAAAAAATGTTTTATTCAATTTACTAGCGCCATCAAGTGGTGTTTTAGTGAACTATTTCCCTAGATGAACTTATTATTGTGAGTTTACCACTTAATTTTCAAGTGATAGAATTCTTATTATTTTTCCTGTAATCTTCAGGGAATGAACTATATTTTGTGATTTTTTCAAAATTTTCGGCCCAGTAGTTTCGGAGATCAGGGGGGGGGAATGGTCAATTTTTGCCTTCTTTCGTGAATAAAATCAAAAGTATTGATTTTACCCGAACAAAAAAAAATATTTTTGAGATCCTCATAATGAGCCCTTTCATTTGATATATGACACAGTAAGGTTTGCAAAACTTTTTTTTAAATTTTGTTATTGGGCCCCCCAAAATGGCCCTTATTTCAAAAAAATCTTTATTTACTTTGCACATCCGTGTTTGGGTCATAGGATTACACTATCTTACCAAATTTCATCTAATTTGGTTCAGTAGATTCGGAGAAAATCGGCTGTGACAGACGGACGGACGGACAGACAGACGCTCGAGTGATCCTATAAGGGTTCCGTTTTTCAACTTTTGTACGGAACCCTAAAAATGAAAACAGAATTGTTGCATGATGCACTTATATTTTCTAATTATCTTTTAGGGTTTTTAGGGTTAGTTAATGAAGAGAACATGTCAGATTAAAATATGAGTATTTTACTCATCAGTCATCACTGTCATCATCAATATCTTAGTTCATCTTCAGCCGCTGTGCACTGGCTTTAGCTTATATTAAAATTTTCATGCTGTATATTTTTAAAGGTAACTAATTGTAAATGATGACAAAAATAGTAAACTCGCATGCCAGTACTCGCCTATTGTGCACACTACTCCACCAAATGATATACTGCTTTACGCTTATTGACACTGACACGTTTTATTATTATTGGACCCTACCCGCGCCCTCACCCCCGCCTCCCGTACGGACACGCACGTTACGCAATGCGACGCAATTTCAGATAATGTACTGCGAAAAGTGACATGAAAATTATTCACTTCATCTTTAGGAAGACAAAAAAATTTTGTTCCCTTTACGAGTTATTTATTTAAAAGACTTTATTGCACATTCAAATAAAAAGTATAAGGAGATTTTCACAGCACAACAAACATACCGCGTGTAAAATTGACGCTTGACATATCTTTATAGGGGTGACTCAGCTCGCCAATATAAAAACCTTTTCCTATGGGATCAATGAAGGGAACTCGAAAAAGGTCTCCACTTTCCCATACTAATAGCCCAGGTGGCTGAATGCTTCGTATGATAATATCGAAAACTTTTTTTGTGTTCCCAGCCTTGATCCCGTAGGTAAAAGTTGTTCATATTGACGGGCCAAGCCATCCCTTTAAAAAGGTATGTCGAAGGCATATTTATACGCTGTATATTGAATCTCTTTGCTTTCAGGCTTCGTGTGGGTGATTGAGAAATAAAATTAGAAACTGTTACTTTTGAAAACTATGAATTTATTTCTCAGCGTTTCTGGTACTTAGTTCAGTCCCGTCAGCCAGTTCAGTGGCTACTAGCTCATAGCGGTTAAGACATTTTTGAGATTTTCTCAAATGTGTACATACTTAAAAGGATTCGACACAATTTTTGTTCAGAGTCTTTAGAAGACCAACTAGAATCCTGCATTTCTTTGATTCCTAATAGTCTATACCTATAAAAGGATCCCAATTGAACAACCAGTATTATAGCGTGTAAATTGATTCTTAATATACCCTTTAACGGTTGACTGAGCTTGTCAATATAAAAACTTTTGACGCTCCAAACCGTCTGGCAAGCGTGAAGAGTGGTAGGCCAAATTCTCTGACGGCTACTAAATGGCTCTGGTAGTGCAGAGAAGGTGTGATCCTGCAGTGGAGACAAACAAAGACCTGATGAAGAGAAGAAAATAATGTATAGTATAACCAGTGTCTGATGGATAACAAAGTAAGCTAATAATCAGCAGACAGACAACACAATCCATAGTCATTTTTACAAAGCTAAACCATTTTGTAAAACGTCTTAATGTAGCCATCATTGGTCGTACAACAACTCTGCTGCAATAATAATAATAACATTACGAAATATTATCAAAAATGTAATAAAAAAGAAGTCACAAGCTATATTTAGATATTATAAGCATATTTTGCAAAAAATATTTCGTGTATCAAGCGTCAAAGCGCATTTTTATCATGTTTGGATATACCATGTTTGGCTGCAGCCATTTAGGTGCCAGACAAATAAACGGGCATCTCTTTAAACAGCGAAAGTCACGAGTACACGGAGAGTGAATGTCGAACGTCCGCACAGGGAGGCGCGCGGCCGCGATCGATGCTCGTTGAAAAGACTTCAACGGGCCTGCGGGCTTTTCATGAGTCACTGAAATGGTGTTACTCGCGGTTCGGTGATTTTTTTTAAATCAGTGGGTTATTATGTCAAGTGTGTGTATAAAAGACTAGCAATTTTCCTGCGACTTCGTCCGGGTGATTTATATAACCAATGTCATCCGCAGATAAATTATCTTTCCTCTTCATAAAGTTGTGATCACATGCGATATGTTTGAAAATTGTTATGTACATTAAATATTATAGAAAAACTTGTGACTGTTCTATTGTACCAAGCCATTGTAGACATTGGAACTATATTATCCGTCTAATTTATGATTGAAATCAGTAACATATAGTATTTACTAATTGCTCTAACATTATTTTAGATAGATATTAGACAATAGAAAATAGCTTAACGAATTAATCATATGATGATCTGTTTCATTGCTATAAAAGCCACCCAAAAACTAGAACCTTAAAAAACCTTAAATTGGAACCTTCAAAAAACTAGTCAAAGTTATTTTTAAAAGGCCGGCAACGCTCTTGTTACGCCCCTGATTTAACAGTTGTCCATAAGCAGCGGTGATCACTTACCATCAGTCACCTCGCTTGCTTTTTACCCTCCTAAAACATAAAAAACACTAATAAAAAGCTTTAACTTCGCTAAACTTATAATACTCAGGTTTTCAGTTTAACTCATAATCAGACAATGCGGCAGTCTATAATGTAACCCTACCTGCTGCCCAGGAGGCAGGGCGGGCGGCAGACAGCGGCGCCCGCCCTCGGTGTCCGTTACCAATTACCACGGAATACCCTGTTGCGGTGAAATGGGTTCCGAGGTGAGCCGATGTCACCTTGTTAGAGCTTGAGCCGTTTTGTTTTTATTACAAAGATGGGTTTCAACTGAACTTGTTTTTAATCGACTTGTAAAAAGGAGAAGGTTTTCAATTATATGTAATCTTTTATTTATTTGTATAGTTTGTCCGATTACTTGAAGGCGCCAAAACCAGTTCGGAAAATTCATAGTTATTTTTATTTGAAAGGTATATTTTCCAATTGGTTTAATTTCAATTTTATTAAAATCGGTTCAATAGTTTAGTTTTTATCACACACATATATACATTATAAGCTTTAATAGCAAATAAAGTCGCGTGAAAAAGCTACAAAAATAAATGCAATAGCAATAATTTGAGACAGTTCCTTTAAGCTCCGGTAGTCTGTAGTAAATCCCTCGGGCGACTTAACGACGACATAAACAACTAGACGCGCTACGGACGGGGACTGCCGACCATGGACTTAAAATAAATAGACCAGACATGATAAAATCTTACCATTCAGCCCACTTTGATTGCAATTTTTTTGGAACACGATTTTAGTGGAGACAATAAAAAATACATTCGGGTACAATTATTTAATTCTTAAATGTTAAAATTTAAAATTGAATCCAAGAATTTATAAACCAGGTAAATACATATTTTCTGTTTACACTGTTGCAAATGAAATGGAACATTCGCATCCGTAAGATAGTACATTCATGTTACTTGCATGAAAATATTATAAAGAAAAACGGTGTTATTTTTACGAAAATGAATGCGTGGTCTTTATAATGTGGGTTTTAAATAATATCTTAATAAATTTCTTTTCTTTTTTGTTTGAAAACAATCTCCACTGTAAGTAGTATATCTAATATTTTAAAGGCCATGATAAGCTATCTTTAATTTGCGCCATCTGTTGGTAGTGCTGGCGCGTCAAATATTAGTCTAAATATCTAGCGTACCAATTTTACTACTTTCTAAATGTCTAATAATTGGATAAAGTAATTAATGAAAATTGTAGGATTGATTTAATAAAGTTCTTATTAACGTCTCCTTGCGACCATTAGACTGCGTTTCCACTAAGGACACGCTAGACAACGATGACGACGAATGACGATGAGAGCGTTGATGGACGAGGTTACTATAAATACGAGGTGTTAGTGTTTTCACCCAAGCCCGGTACAAAAATGTTAGTCATGCTGTAAAAAGGTGAGTGCAAGTATATAAAGCAAACTCTTTTCAGAGAGTATTTGTTCCACGGATAATTTAAAATGATCTCTTACCTTATGCAGTGTATTGCTACCTAGACGAACGACTCAACCACTCCATTAATGGATTAAATGCCTGACGCGCGCGACCGACGTCTCCTTACCATTTATTACCCCTCATACGAAAGAAAATTATTATTTGACTACATGACGTCCAAAGAAGAGTGATAGTTTCAGGGTTCAATCACAATTTATTATCCTTTACATGAAATCCTAACTATCTTAACTCAAAGTATAAATGTAAAAGTGACAAAGCAAGTCACTACAACATATTATAAAACAAAGTCCTCCGCCGCGTCTGTCTGTTTGTCTGTTCGCGATAAACTCAAAAACTACTCCACGGATTTTCATACAGTTTTCACCAATAGATAGAGTGATTCACGAGGAAGGTTATAAGGTATAATACATGCCCGGGCGCAGCCGGGAAGGGCTGCTAGTATGATAAAAATTAAATTATGGTTAATTATTAGTTTCTATGACTCTGATAATTGTGTGAACTAGACACTAGGAATCCTAGTGTGCATTTCAGCACTACACTGAATTAAGTGTGTCTTATGGAAGTTACCCCCCAAAGCACATTCTACGTGGTCTTGTTTGGATCTTTTGTACATAAACCTAAGAAGCTGTTTATAAAACTAAGTACTTAATCTTATAGATGAAGATGATTGTATTAAGTGAAAAAAATATATTTTATTTATTTCAGTTTAATCTCTCGCTGCCTGCATAACCAGACCAACGCTCACCCGCTCCATTAGGAGATTAAACGTCTGATGCGTGACGTATAACACGCTTCACGAACGTCACTGTTTGTTGTCACGTGTGAATGTAAGTTACTAAAACTGGTATTTTTGACAGTTGTGCTTACCGATCCAAGCGGTAATCACGGCTTATCATGCAATAGACTTGAGCAAGTCTATTGCATGATAAGCCAACATCATATTTTCGAGCATAGCACGCACATTTGGCCGCCCCGCACCCTACATCATGTAGGGCGCGAGTCAGCTGTTTTAACACTATAATTACAATCAAACTAAATAACAAATTGAGACACTATTGAGCGGCAGCCGAGATACCTACAATCAAGTGGCAGTCAAGTGCTGCTGAGCTTCCATCGAGAAGGGATCCGTCACATACAGTTATCAACATGTAACATCAAGAGAAATAACAACTTTCTACGTGACGTGATCTTGTGTCTCCACTCCAACATCTACATCCTACAGTCAACATTTGGTCATCTATGATGTATGGCTAACACCATTGCCTGCATCGTACATCAAACAAACGTCATTAATCATTGACATAAAATGACGAGTTGTTAATCTGTTAGTTGAACCAGTTCTATAAAAAGGTTTACTCCGAAGTTCGGTGGTAGTGGCAACTATCGCGCATTTTATATGAATACAGTAGTAGCATCGGCGTGACGCTGTTACAGTCAAGTACTTTTAGATAACTGAGGAGTAAGTAGTTGTAAATAAATTAAAAATCTAGCTTGGCGATTTATATAGGTCCGAAGGTCACCCTGTAGGTACCCAATAGACTACGGCGTAGGGGCAGACCACGAGCAAGATGGCGGGATGACCTCAAAAGGTTTTGGAATGGCTGACAGCACGCTGCAACAGATAAGGACGAATGAAAAAGGACCTTTGCCTAATAACGGGACACAAAATAGGCTACGAAAATACTAGGCTATATTGCGGGTATCACCCTGTAATGACTTACGCTGTCTAGATACACTTCCACTCCATACGGGGAATTTAACACCTAGCCTGACGGACACATGAGTGAAGGTGGTATTGTAACTAACGTCAAGATGTCTAGGTCGGTAATAATAAGTGCAAGGTGATATTGGATTTCTTTGATACTGTTTAGCACGACAGTCATGACGATTTATTTTTAGCCTACATGTTACTGCTATCCTCACGGTTACTAGCACGCCAATAGTAGGATTAAATGGCTGACGCGTCCGATACTTGGCGTCACAGCAAAGAGTAAAATTATATTGTTTATTACTAATAATAAATAGGTAAGTACTATTTTAACATGTAATTCTTATTACTTTATTTTTTGCCATTTGTCCTAAGTCGTATAGACACATTCATGTTGAGTTTGATCTCTCGCAGCCTACAGACTGTACCAAAACAAGACGCACACTCCCACTACTCCATTAGGGGAATTAAGCGCCCGACGCGACTGACACGCGACGTCTCTCTTCGTTACCATTTGAATCTATGACTCAACAGAACAATGATATTATTATTTGTTTGAAAATGTTTATTGCACGCAACTGGCACATACATTATTATTATAAAAAAGAAAGATAACGTACATTGGGTGGATTTATCCCAAAAGGAATAACCAGTAGCTCAAGAGAAAGTTATAAACATGGTGGAAGGTTAAAGTTTGTGCAATATAGGTACTTACAGATATTAATATTAAAGTCACTTTAATGAATGTTACTTACTAGTATTATGAAGCATCCCTAAACCACCATACACAAAGTAAACAATTTTTACATAATAAATCCAACATACGTTTTTTAAAAAAATTGAAATTCTTAAACTGCCACAACTTTTATACGCTTCCTACTCAAATGTAAAAAAAATATATATATTTATGTTCACTAATGAAGAGCCTATCCATGTATGTTTCTAAACAGTCCTAATCTATACAAATAATAAAATATATATTAATACATTTAGTATTTTTGACTGAAATGGATAGAGGGTCACTTAAAAAGAATAATAGAAAGCAAAAAAAATTTTTTTATAATTCTTGTCTGTCTATCTGTCTGTATGTATGATCACGTTTATCTCCGGAAATATTGAACGGATTCGAATGAAACTTTTTTTGCTATATAGCTATTAAACCGGGGCAACATATAAGGTAGAAATAATTCTGGAAAATGGAACACCTGATGCAGCATCATTATGGTCCAGCTGAACTATAAGAAATATAAAAGTGGAGCCTTAGCGAAAGTTGTTAAGCTTGATGAGCATATTTGTTGAAGTATAAAATATCTGAGATTTGGAACACCTCATGCAGAACCATAATGGTCCAGGTAAACTATAAGAAATATATAAATGACGCCTTAGCAAAAGTTATTCAACCTGATGAGCATTTTTTGTTGAAGTATTTAATATGAAGATTTGGAACACCTAATGCAGAACCATAATGGTCCAGGTAAACTATAGGAAATATAAAAATGACGCTGTAGCAAAAGTTGTTCAGCCTGATTAGTATGTTTTGTTGAGGTTAAAAAAATCGAAGATTTAGAACATCTAATACATTCCCTTGCCAAATTTTATATTGTCAATTTTACAGAATCTCTCTCTCTCACTCACACTCTCCGCTAGAATAGAGTGCGTAGAGTACGATTAGCTCATATTACTGGTGACCGTTCAGCAGCGGTCCCCCTTTTGGCAACGTAGTGTTCAGCCCATACGGCAAAACATGAGAGTTTGCTGTCTTTCCATGCCTTGAATTCACAGGCAACACCTCAAGCCGAGGTCTGTCCCTCGCGAAGGCCCTTTGGAGATGTGCGATAGGTTGAGGGCACTCTGCCCATACCTCAAAGTTTGGTAAAAAAGCGCAAGCTCACTTGGAGCTAGCTATATAGTCTTCTTTTTATCGTGTCGGTGGGTTAAAAAAGTCTAAAAGAATCCTATATTTTATCCCTCCAGTATTTAGCAACAGCCAATGCAATGCCATACAATTTTATAACACTGCTACAAGTAATTTCTTATGTATGTTTAGTTCGTATTAAGGTATATAGTCCACGTGAACGAAGACGCGGGCATCAGCTAGTCCTAACTAATATTAAATACGAAAGAGAGTTTTTTTGTTTATTTGTTTGTTTGTAACGCTTTCACGTCGTATCTACTGATCCGATCATCATGAAATTTTGCATACACATAGGTTAGGGTACTGAGAATGACATAGGCTATATATCACGCACCCGGGTGGAGCCTTGGGTAACAGCTAGTATCTTATCTAGGCTTTGTTGTATATATTTGTAGTTTTTATTTATATTGACGTGATAGTTGTCTTTTAGTAAATATTGTTAATATTTGGTAAACATACATTGTATTATATATGAGTGATCAAGAATTGATGCACTTAGATTGAGCCGGAAATGGGTGATAAAAACTGAAACAAAGCAAAAATTTGCATATTTTGATGTGACGAGATATGAGACCGAGTTTGTTAGCTTGCTGCCTGTCACCAGTGTTGTCCTCTTACATACACGAAAACCAATCAACCAGTGAAACTGCTTCCAACCTAGCGCGGCTGCTACCCGTACAGCGGGCGTCGGGAACAGCAATTAAACTTTGATCGTAGCCTCAGTATCACAGAGCGAATATTTTAACTAACTTATTAATGACACCATTACAGAGCTTTGATTATTTACACTCCTAAGCGTTAGGAGCTTTTGAGTAGCTTGTTTCAAAGTTTTCCATATTTTTGCAAGGATAGATAGCATCTGTTTGACACTAATTAAACTTTGATCGTTGCCACAGTATCACAGCCCGGATATTTTAACTAACTTATTAATGGCGTCATTACAGAGCTTTGATTACTTACATGCCTAAGCGTTAGCATTTGAGTAGCTTGTTGTAAAGTATTCCATATCTTTGCAAGGCTAGATAGCGCTTGTTTAACACTAATTAAACTTTGATCGTAGCGACAGTATTGCAGTCCGGATATTTTAACTAACTTATTAATAGCCTCATTAAAGAGTTTCGATTATTTACACTCCTAAGCGATAGGAGCTCATGAGTTGTTTGTATAATTTTTTTGGCTACAATATTACCTGTTAAACACCAATTAAACTTTTCGTCCCCTCAGTACTACAGAGTGGATATTTTAATTAAGTCATTATTCATTACAGAATACACTTGTATATACTACTGAAAAACAAAGTATGTTTTGCTGGCCAATAATGATAGTGGTATTCTGAATAGGTGTAGGTAATCGATACGTCAGTTGGTACCCTAATCTTTGCATTCGACTCGTACTTGACTACTTTTAATTCTTAGAATGATCCGAGCATTCCTCACAGATTAAAAGCTCAAAAATTATACAACTTCCTCTTCAAGGAAAATATGAACAAGTTTCTATGAAGAGAAGCATTTATCCTTCCCTATAATGCATTCCTAACAATACCTGACATGCATCCGCATGATAAATATAACATCAGCACAGCATCTGAAAGGCACAAAGAGGTCGCGGCCCGGCGTCGGCGGGGGTGCGCGGGGGTGCGCGGGGGTTGCGGGGCGGGCGACGTGCGAGGTGCAAATGTGCATCTCTCGAGATGAGCCGCCTGAATGCAGCTCAGTTATGCAAGCATAGGTATTGGTGAAGTAAAAGAATGTCAGAAGTAAAGTTCTAGTTTTACAAAGGTAAACAATCTATTTAGAATGTTTGCCAATAAAAACTAAGAATGAAGCTTTTTGTAATATGAGATGAACTCCATGTCTTTTAATTGAGTTATTTGTATTAAGTTCAATTTAAGATGTCTTATATAATGTTAGCTGCATGTGGACAACTTTTTGACCGGAAATGTGTGATTCGTAGTTTAAGTTAATATTGTTTTAAGAATGGCTGTAATGTTGTTGTCTCTAATAAATAGAAATAAGTCTGCAGAGATAAAGACATGACGTAACATCACAATATTGTTACTCATCTCATAATTTTTACAATCTAACAGAATGATCAATATTATCATATCATCACCATCATCAGCATCATCATCTCAGCCACAAGAAGTCCATTGCTAGACTTCCTCTAAGGAATTTCAATGTGACCATGGTCAGATCGTCCGTCCACCTTGTGGGTGAATGTCCAACGTTGCGCTTGTCGATACGTGGTTGCCATTCAAGCTCCTGTCTATCCTATTGGCTTCAGAGAGCTTATCCACTAATTATCGATATTATCATAAGCTTAATTATGTAACACCTCCATGCGTCATTGTAAATTAATATATAAAACGTTTTTATGACATATGTATGAAAATAAAAGCCGCAGATGACCTTCTTTAAAGATGTCAGACTATTTATGCTATGGAGTGGTGTTGTTTTATTGCAGTCGAACCTGCATTTTATGGGGCTTTACTTTTGACGAACAGCTTCGGATAGATTGGACGACAAGCAACAAGACACGTTCAATTGTATTTGGTGGAACTGTGCTGCTGTAAATGTTTGTAAAACTTATTTCGGCAAACAGTTAACATAGTATTACTTTGAATGCGAAAATAATTTTAAATTATTTAAAAAAAAAATTTAAATCATTTAAAAAAATTAATAATATATATACTATATATTATTAATTTTTTTAAATATATATACTATATATTATTAATTTTTTTAAATGATTTTACGCAATATTACCATCTATGCTTCGAGAGTATCGTTGCGTTGTTTTGTAGCTCTTCGTAGCACTATGTAGCACTGTGTAGCTCTTCGTAGCACTATAACACGTAGCATTGTCTAGCTCATTGTAGCACTACGTAGCTAATTTATTCAGAAAATTAGCCTTGTGTGTGTGGCACTTTCTCAGGTCAATTGATATTTTAAATAATTCTCATTTACTTATGTTTTAATTAGTGTTCAACACACTAAGTAGGCCATCGTAGCACAAGGTAGCTCTTAGTAGCTTTGTGTATCTCGTGGGATTATTTGCTACCTCAAGTTTTTATTCATTATTAATATATGCCTTAATATTGAGAAAATGTGTTTCGTTGTTTATCAGGAATGTTGAAACGAAGCTATGAATTTACATGCATAGTACAGTTAATTAACATAAGGCTTCCTTTAAATGAAGGATAAAGGATAGGTACAAATAAATAAAAATACATTCAATATACATATTTAATGTATTTTCAATAACTTAAGAAAAATACTTCTTAACTATATTTATAGATAAAATAATATCGTATTTTCGAAGCTAAGTTCAAGTCAACTATTACGCATATTAAACAAAGGTATCATTTACTTTAAAACGACCCACGCAAACGCTATCATCACTTGTCTTTGATGTTAGATCAACACACAGACGAAGCGATCGCTGGAATTGCCGACGATAAGGGAAAGCTTCTGTGTCGCGTAATTAACTGAGATGCAGCTATGTCCACAATAGCTTGGGGGTCGAGCAGCCTGGACACTTTTATATTTAAAGTAAGATATATAACAATCACTGTGACTTTCGACAACAAGGCGAACTTTTAAATCCTGCTGCTATATCCACAATAGCTTAGGGGCCGAGCAGCCTTGCTACTTTTGTATTTAAGGTTATCAATAAACTAACACTGTGATTTTCAACAATAAGAAATACTCACGTCACCCACCATAGCTTAGTGTTCAAGCAGCCTGGCTACTTTAGTACATAAAGTAGGATCAGATATGGGTTTTTTTATAAATAAAATAATTTTTTTTAGAACTTCTTTGTTCAGACACAAAAAGCAGTTAAAATAATCGTTATACACAGTATTTTGAAGTGCAGTGTGCGCGGGCCCTACGCTTTTTAGATCAAAAGCAGCAATTACAGCATCCGGCAAAAAGTCGTGTTGTCGAAACAAACAACTTATTTTTGGGCACAAAGAATCCATGAATTTATAATGCGCAGGGAATTAGCTTTTTCCTCTCACTTGAGGCCTACAATAGAGAGAGTACAGATGAGTCAGTTTGTATGTACTTACCTGTATTAGTTAGACGCTGATTTGAAAGACTTGCACAAAAAATCTTTTAGCTTTCTGCCAATAGATTTTTTCTACTCGGCGTTCGTCGCATCCCTATAAGCTACATACATACTCGCTATGGGTAAAATATACCCAGATATAAAACTAGATACTTGTCAAAAGTAATTGCTAATTGGCTTGTTTCTTTATTTTATATTTATGAAATGATACCTAAAGATTTAATTAATACCAAAAAAACTTAATTATATGGTTTATTTTGAATTGGAAAAAAAATTCTACAAGAGATCAAAAATCTCAATTCATTCTAACAACTTACACACCATATTGTGAGTATGGGTGAAAATCACCCATACTCACTTTGCATGTCCACAACTCACCAATGAGTCGCGCCAACTCAACCTCCCGATGGGAGACGACGCTCAAGGACGTGACTCGAAGGTACTCAAAAGCGCGTCACACTGTGGTTAGTCAGTTAAAAAATATAGTCAACTGTTTGTAGCTCTGGGTAAAATTTACCCAAAGCGAGCAACGCCGAGTTAATAATGTAAGATAAGGAAGAGGGAGGGAGGGAGAGAGTCTAAGTATGTATGTGGGTGTCTTTATTACACACGACTGTTTAAAATGGAGTGGATTTTCATAAATGTCCCAAAAGACATATGTCAAAAATATTTTGGTGTACTAGTCAAGTTTTTTTATTAACTTTGAAAAAACTTAACTTTGGTTCTATAGCATAACTTTCAATGCCCAAATATTTTTTTTATGTTTGGGAATCTTTAGCCATTTTTGTATCACCCTAGTAACACGGGAAATACTTTTAAAAGAATTATCTAGTAGACATTTTTACAAATTAACTTATTTAATTCAGAAAATGCTAGATACTAGATAATTCCTTTAAAAGTATTTGCAAAAGAAGTAATTATTACTTTAGAGTGATTTGACATTACATTTCTTCATATTTGCTATGTAACTAGGTATACTCAAGATATATACTTTTTTATTGGTTCAATGAGGAGTTTCATATTCGTTCTCTCAATATTTTGTGCTCTCGCGTCGGGCTTTGAGACTGATTTTTATGGAGCTTTTTATAATTAACGTGCTTGTGTGTGGCTCAAAAGCTGCGAATCGCTTTCGGAGTTAGCCGCGTGTAATATGTCGACAAGCTGCAGTTAAATCTTTAAGCTTCTGAATGGTTAAAAGTAATTAGTTCGTGAGTAGCAAACTTTAGTACGGACCGACTTGTGTGGTTTTGTTTATGATGACTTGAATCGTAGCTTACGTCAAATAAAGCCACTTTATGAAAATTGCTGCGTTTTTATCAAAGATGTGAAGCGGAGCGGTGCCGAGACGTAAAGGTTAACTTGGAAGTTTGGAGTCAGCGCCGAGAATCTATCATCATCATCAGGTTTTTATTAGTCTCCACTGCAGGAGCACGACCCTCTCTGTACTGCCACAGCAGTCAGAGGATTTGGCCTACACTCTCCACGCTGGCCAGACGGGGTGGAGAGGTCGCTTTGATGTATATAAGCTTTGTTTAGCTTGAGTTTCCTAAGTCGCCTTTTACGGCATCCACGGGAGGATTTGGAGTGGTCCTATTCTTCTCTGCCGGGTAAAACACGGCTGAGAATCTATACTAATATTATAAGGCTGAAGAATTTGTTTGTTTGGTTGAACGCGCTAACATCAGTAACTACTGGACTTATTTCAAAAATTCTGTCACTGTTGTTATTCCTGAGTGCCCTAGCCTATGTATGTACCACGGGCGAAGCCGGGCGGACTGCTAGTACTATATAAAATGACAAATCGTGCCGTGACCAGTATCACTGATATTCTATACTGACATAAAAATCGAGTGCTAGTGACAGCTGCGGCATTCTAATTCTACTAGCAAAATCCAAATTTACATGAAGAATCAACTTTTCCCAAATTGTTGACTTATTCGATTGGTAGAGTAATAAGCTACGCGTGTACCGAAGTCTAGTGCCAAAAATTTAAAAAAAAAAATCTTTCTATCAGGAAATAGGTTGACGGACACGTTTGTTCACATCATGTAAATATCTTATAAACATTAAATTTGATTATATTTATGTTGACTGACTCTGCGAAAAAATACCTTAGAGCCGTAGAAGGCGAGGAAAATGTGATTCATGTTAGTTTTCCTTGGAAGCTGCCTCAATTTCACACAATCTTAATAGAAATGCAGTATACTTACGATGTAAATTAGAAGTATTTAGCTTTTCAAATTTAAAATACATTCTTTCATCATTCAAATTTTTCAAAAATTAATCATTATTCAAATACATTCTGCATTCTTCAATGCAAGATCTAAAAAATGTATGAAATGCAGTAAAATACGTGCAAACTACGAAGAGACCTTTCTAAGTGCGGGGGCGTGGTTATCGGCGCTAAGTGACCCAGCCGCAACAAGTTTGATGGAGAAAGTCACTTGCAACTTACGGTTCACACTGAGTTGGCAGCTGCTTCATTCTACAGTTATGTAGTATCGACTCAAGTGTGGGAGGTTATTCTTCATTGAATTGTTATCGAATTATTTAAAAGAATAGGCTTCTTCTGGGTAAGCTCGCTCCATCTTAGGCCATATGTTTGCCTCACGGCTAGATGATGGTGAACAGAGAAGGCATTTCTAAAAAAATATCATTTTAACTGTGATATGTACTGGACAACCACAGAACAAGTGCTATGTTTTGGAGTTCATGTATGCATATGAGTTTCTTTATTTTACCATATCCTCTGCCTGTACAGATTTGTATATGTGAATTACTGCTAGAATCCTTGTTTTATGACACAGGCTATAATTTTTGTTGCGGGGCGTTTGTGTTAAACGTTCCTTAAAAATTGTTGCAGTTCTGTAGAATTACGATCATGCAAAAGGCGTAGTGTCCGGGAATCCCGCGCCGGCGAAGAATTGGCTAGTAATCCGGCAGATTACCGCCCGAGATAGTGCTTTACATCCATAGTCGGATAACGTAACAGCGAGGACGAATAATTTAAGGTTTTGTATAGTGGCATCGTTTTAAAAACAAGGAAGGAATCCCTTTGCATGTCTTCTGGGCCTTATTTGAAACTTCGTTATGATGCATAACTCCTCTATAAACATAGTTGGTATGTTTATAGAGGTCCCAAAGGTGGTTCCCAAAGGTTTTGATTCATAGAGAGATCAAATAATTAATATATTTTAATTCCATTTGTTCCAGTGTTTCTCTATCTGTAATCAAATTTTGCAAAATAAATTTAGCCATTTTCCTGATTTCCAGTTAAGCTATGGTATTCCGGTCACATAATGGTAAGCTACTTTGTCAGTCTTTACATGACACTTTAGGCCAAAAAACCACACGCAAAAACAGTATATTTTTACTTTCCCAAGTGAACATCAACAGGGAATGTCGGAGTCAACACAGTCACAGTACAAATATAGAGCGAGTGAAAAATGTTGTGAATAAATGGTGAGCGTGTGCGGTCACAAATATGCGCCGTGCGGACATACGGGCGCGAGTTACCAGCCGGCCTGCCACGGGACGCGATATATCACCTGTACGGACAGAGAGCACAAGGGCAGTGAAAATGAAAAAAATATAAATAAATGGTTAGTGTATGTGGTCTCAAATTTACGTGAGTGAGTTATTTTTTAGCTGGATGGGTCGGTGATAAGATGCATAGTTACTTTGAATATCATTTTATTTACTTGTAATTATCATAAATAGTCAACACAGAGAGACAGAACCAGTAAAAAATGTTGTGGGCCGCATATGTACGCTCACAAATTATAAATTACGTGCGGGTTATATCAGAACATCACATAAAATAGTTTGATTAATGTATATAACTGGCAGGGTATAAAATATTCCATACAATCATATAGTTAGTTTGGTTTTGCGATGCTAAGGAAGATTTTTGAGAAGACTGCACATTTTATATTTATAAGTAGATGTACATAATTAAATGTAGGTAATGCTTTTTGTTTATAAGCAAGGTAATATGATTTCACGTTATACTCATAGATGCGATAGACTCATCAAAAATTTAATTTACAGTTTTATCTTTTTCGTATTTCACGGCGGTTCCACCCGAAACTACCTCGCGTGAGTCGCCAGCGGCGCGGCGTGGCGCGCCTCTCGCTAAATTATGACATTTGTCGCTGCCACGCTGACTGAAGAGCGCGCCGCTGGCCTACTTCGTCTTATTAACTCCACTACCCGCGCTTATTACACCCCGCTCCCCGGGCGCGCCCCGAGCACCGCCAAATGAACGCTCATTGAGTTATGCGAAACAGCAATGAGACTGGCGTCTGTTTTGGGAATCGTGTTTCGTAGAACTCGCTTGGTTATAATTGTTCAGGAAGATAATGACGTAACAAAATATTCAACGCGATATGTTTTCCCTAAGGCTGCTAGGATTTTCTATGGATATTAATTTGCGCCGTAAGACAAACTATGTAAATAAGACTCGCAATCATTGTAAGTTTTCATCTTTTGGTAAAATATTAACAAAACTGTTTCAGTTTCTTTTGTAAATGTCCTGGAAGAACGAATGCTAGCAAAGTTCATCTTATAACAAAAGATTTACGTTTCCCACAATATACTAAATAAATAAATATTTTTGAAGCTACAAAGTAGTTTTAAATAAAGCACTGATATAATGAGTTTTCAAAATATTTTATTTTTGCTACTCCTAGTCCATGGAGCTAATACCACTTTACTTACGTACTATTCAAAATATGCATATTACAAGGAGCATCCCACAAGCGGTGCTTTGCGCTTCAAAGCACGTCTCGTGACAGGCGGACGCTTCCCTCGCGAGCAGCACAGTGCTGCATTTTGCTGCATTATACAGTTCCACACTATACGACCTATGGGATGCAGCACTCGTTATTTAGGTAGCAACAAACCTTGCCACTCACATACATCGCTATAGAGGACCTGATACAACCGTCCTACGCCATTTTCTTCTACAAAGTGCTCTGAACATCTACGTAGGAGGGCACGCAACACACTATGAAGTTCAACATAAAAATTTTCAATCTTTTGTTCGAAATGGCGCTCTTGTTGCAATTATAATCCTATCCTTGCCTATCATTCTAGCGAATGGTGTCATGATAGATAAAAACAGTGCGTATATCAAATTTAACTGCGAAAAGTAAAAAGCGCGTGAACAAACGTTCATAAGATTTATGAATCTAAGTACTTACTTAAGATGCTATAAAGGGTTATATTATGTTGAGATATAAAATTAAAGATAACCATAATTTCGTTGTGTATGCCATTTAAGAAATTTTCGAGACCAGGGAGTCGGAAATTATTCACAAATTATTTTTGATTTCCTCTCCCAATAATCTCTGCGAGAGTATTGATAAACTTCCCGAAAATTACACAGAGAAGATTCTTTTAACATTTATAGCATTACGAATTTTCATTAAAAGGGTCATAGAAGTATTTTTCTAGATGCCTTAATTTACTTTAAATTCGAATAAAGGTAGTAAATGTGACCTTTTTAAAAATACAGAACAAAATGCTCCCATTTTACAAGGCCTGTCGTTTATCTCGAAACTGACTTTTGAATTTAATTTAATTTTTTGTTAAAAAGTATAAATAAGCAGAAGTACGCTTTTTAAAAAAGGTTATCAAACTGGTATTGTAAATCTAGTAAATGTTATTGCCTCCTTGTTTACACCAGCACTATCGCCAATAAATCTCAGTTCTCGAGCGTTCCCACCATAATTCTACAATGTGCGACACTGTCTCAACGGCCCCCTTGTGACTAAACATATTTTGTCCTGTTTGTTACGGAATCTAGGCAAATTCTGTACATACTAGAGCTGAGTAATACAATGCGATACATAAATAACGTTCTAACATAATAAAGGATTAAAAGCACGCGATGTATTGTAATTATTGTAGAGACATCCGCTATAACTCTTCAGTGTTTTTTTAACTAAACAAATTATAAATAAATAAATATATACGGACAAATCACACAGATTGAGCTAGCCCCAAAGTAAGTTCTTAAGTAAGACTTGTGTTATGGGATACTAACTCAACGATACTATACTTTATAACAAATACATATATGTATAGATAAACATCCAAGACCCAGGTCAATCTGAAAAAGATCATTTTCCATCTTGACCTGACCGGGGATCGAACCCGGGACCATCCATGTCGCAGGCAGGCGTGTTGACCGCTGCGCCACGGCGCTCGTCTGTCATTCTGTGTATACTACTGCTTAGTAATACAATGCGATGTATAAATAACTTCGTAATAAAATACAATATTAAAATTACGCGATAAATAGTAGTTTTCGGAGAGACATCCGCTATAACTCTTCAGTATGCGGCACTAACAGTCCCCTTGCAACCAAACATATTTTGCCCTGTTCGTAGACTTTAAGTAAATTCTATACATACTACTGCTTAGCAATACAATGCAACACAAAGTAACTACGTCTTCATCATCATCTCTTTTTTAGTCTCCACTGCAGGAACATGACCCTCTACGTAACATAACAAAATAATAAGCTACTCGATAAATAATAACACTGGCGGAACGGCCCCCTTGCGACCAAACATATTTTGTCCTGTTTGTTGCAGAATCTAAGCAACTCAGAATCCCGTATTTATAACACGGCATAGTGATACAGCTAGCATATAAATACCAACGTCAGTAAATTAAAGTTTTGCAGTATTATCCATCAAAACCCTACAGTGTTTGGCATAGTCGGGATGCCCCCCTTGCGACCAAACATATTTTGTCTAGTTTGGTAGATGAAGTAGATGGATATATCTACTCTCCATTTGATTTTGCATCCTGGTTGCATCCTCACCTGTGCTGCGGATCCAGGGATCTTCTTTTTGAGAGCCTTCTTGGTGTGATATTATATAATTAATACTAACGTGTGATAAAGACATTATATATAACAACGGGTCACTCATGTGCTATTTGTAGGGATTGCTGACTATAGTTTCGGTCTCATCAGGAGCCTATTTTAAAGGCGAGTGCGGGACGCGCGGCCGTGGGTCCCGAATTACCCGCTGATATTATTTCGCGTCGGGTACTGGTGTCCTTCGTGTTACAGGTTGGCGTGTTACTGCGCTTCGCCACGGTGCTAGTCAAATTCTGTATATACTACTTTACGTCGGCTATACATATTTAACTATCAAAATAAAAAAACAAAAATGTTTATTTCGGTAAGTAGCACAGTTACAATAGATAGTAGTTGGAGCCTACTTTTAAGTATGAGAATAATTGTGCCAGTAGACTCCGCTCCTCCATAGCGCTAAATTTTGTAAGTACATACCAGGTAGTAAATCTAATTACAAAAAAAAAATATGTGGCTCGTTACAAAATAGTGTGTGTGTGTGTGTGTGTGTGTGTGTGTGTGTGTGTGTGTGTGTGTGTGTGTGTGTGTGTACGTGTGTGTGTGTGTGTGTGTGTGTACGTGTGTGGGTGCGTGTGTGCGTGTGTGTGTGCGTGTGTGCGTGTGTGTGTTAAAAGAAATGCACACTATGCCACATAATATAATAAATACGTAGTAAATACCACTCGATAACATTTATTGTTTTTAATGACATCCGATATAACTCTATTGTATACGACACTGTTGGAAGAGAGCCCCTAGTTGTATTTGTCAGTTTGTTACAAAACAGATTCTAAAAATACTAAAAATTTAGTGCTTGTCCAGTCTGTTATGAAATAATTTATGTCTTCACAAAAATTATGGCATAATTTGCATTATATCATTTTATACCGATAAACATCTATAACAATCTACACATCTTGTTATACCAAAGTCAAGAACAATATACTTCATATTAACAAACTGGCTTAACCCTGAGGCAGGCAAGCGTATCAGACGGGTCGTCCATGAGGCCAACGATATTTCTGTCCATTTACTCCGAAGTGCTGTGAAATATTATTATGTAGTTTGTTTTAAATATTATTTTTTGCGTAATAACTTGTGAAATAATACCGTAATAATACTAGCTAACTGTACTCGTGCTTATTAAAATGGAAAGACAGTTATGCTGCAGTTTTATTACCTCCAGGGAGGTTGATGCAACATTATATTTGTACCATAATGCAATATAGTACACTTAATGTTTCCTAGATATTTCAAAAACACAGGTATTACTCCAACCAAATACAAGTGAGTTTAACCTACCGGCAGGCAAGCGTGTCGGGCGGCCCCTGGCGACTTGCTACCGTCCACTCACTCTATAGTGCAGGCAAATCTTATTTGGAGTTCGCATAATATTATTTGTGTAGCTACCACATTTTATTGCATATTATTTTTGATTTGGAGACTTAATAAATTTCTGGAGTAGGTATAGTGTAGCATTATTGTCTCTTGGTGGCATATTTTGTAATTGTGTAATAATATCGTAATAATACTAACTAACTGTACTCGTGCTTATTAAAATCGAAAGACAGTTATGCTGCAGCATCTATCGCTCTTTATTTAATGTAATTTTTTTCATCAAGATGCACAATAAAAATAATGCATTAAAATGGTCGGGTTTTTATTCTTTTTTAATTTTTACTCTTATGAGTGATATCAAAGTATAAGAATTCAGTTCTATAAACTTAAGTATTTACTCACTTTTTAAAAAAAAAAGTTAAACGGTTGGTTGGGTATATATTTATTTTTATTAGGTAGAACTGAATTCTGAAAATCTCTGTGACTATTCGAAGGTACTAAAACTGGAGTCTGCTTTTGTTATCTTCAAAGATTTTATTTTCGGAAATGTTGGCAAAACATAAGTACATTCAGTGCTCCCGCCGCCCGCCACATTACAGTACAAACAACGACTCACGAGGCTACAAAACGCTGCCAACCGTTGTCTGTGCAGTTTTAAATTTAGAACGCAGCATTGAGCATGTCCCGCAAATGTAAGTGGCTTGTGCTACCACCAATCAGCGAGCCGGTTACAATTTAAAACTGAGACTGAGCTTCAAAATTCTGGCACATACGAATTGCAATTGAAAACTTTTATGCTTTATGAAAAGCATTAAAAGCACAAAAGAATGCCTCTTAAAATGTGATAATGATGTTTATGGATATCCTTTCAATCGGCATCAACAGAGGTGCTGCCCGCGTGCTGCCTGCCTACAGGCCTTATCCGTACGACCGTAGTTGTATTGACACCTCTGACTGAAATGAATGACAGCGAAGCCAGTTAAATCCTTTTGAAACTTACATCGATCACAAATAACGTTTTAAAAACTAAAAGAAAAAATTAAGTGCCTTTAATATATTGTTAAATTTAAAAATAATTTACAAAGTAAAATTAGGAAAAAAAGATATATTTTTAATATGTGACTTTTGTATAAATAAATTCTAACTTCTCCAGCAAGGTTGTAAAAATTGGTTTAGCGATAAGGCCACCTTTATACCTTTTTTTTTTAAATAATTACTTATTCCTGGTACATAAATTGTTTTATCTGAAAATTTATCTTATTTTCAATTTTCAAAATTGAAATGTAAGCAGGAAACATTTAGTTCATGTTATTTACTCGTATATACACAACATCTGAATTAAATTATCAGCTTCCAAAAATGTCCATTATAGCAACAACAAAACGTATGGTACCGTACTTGGGCCGCACAACAATATAGTTGTACAAAAATGAAATAACGCCATTCTTGCAGCACGGCCTTGCACGTGACGGCTTGCATTTTGAATTTAGAACAAGTGCATTGAAAAAGTCCCATAAATGGCGGCAATATGTCCCCCGTGGAGTCGACGTTCCTGTCGCGTCGGCTATAAAACTTTACTGTTTGCATCCGCATGCTATTGGACCTAAAGATGGACATTTTTATGGTGCCAATAACTGAAAATGTTTTTTTAGGTTGTAAACTTTAAAATACTTTTAATATCCACTACTTTGTACCTAAAAAAATGCAGATATACAGGAACATAAAATTTGCGCCGTGCATTACCAATATGTAAACTTTATTATTTATTTATTATCGTTAATATTATTTAGCGGCATACCTTTGAAATAATTCCGAAGGAAAACAGCTAAATACTATTTAGTACATAGGTAGTTATATAAAGTGTGAATGTTCTTTATAATTAATAACATTCAAACTTGATATATTTATAAATGGCGGCGACCTAGCTATTTATAAATGGAGGTGTATCTCAGCAACGTATTTCTCCGAACGCCATAATATCGTTCCTGTCACCCACGTCGCCGCTTGTGAAACTTTACTACTCTCGTCCGCATGCACAATTTGGTAAATGGTATGCCAGATAATAGGTATTTACCTGATATGTGAAAATCAAACAAAAAAAACCGTGAATTTGTTTAATAGTATGATTTTATTGTTAGTATTTAAATAGATCGCAATTAATTTTGTGTAACAGTATATTTTTCACACATATCACGATATTTCAAACTGTACCCTTGTTGTGACTTGTTCATAATATTTCAATAAAATAAGCAAAGTTAAATACTCTTTCTTTATTTTATAAAATAAATGCTTCATTCAATTCAATAAGCGTATTTATGGCAACGTTTTTAAATTTAGAATAAGGGCATTGAAAACGCGTGTTAGCGACGCGCCCCCGGCCCCGGTGAGTCTGTTGGCTCACGGCTACCGTCGCCGCTTGTAAAACTTTACTACTTGCATCCGCATACGGAATTTGGTTTAGGTGAATTTTCTGAAGCCAATAATCATAAAGATTTTTGGAATTCATATTTTGGCACATCTAGATTATGAAACCCTTTATCTCCATAAGTTTTGGACAGCATTTTCAACTAATTTCTCTTAACTCTTAGCCGTGTGGTTCCCGGCAGAGTAAAATAGGATCACTCCAAGTCTTCCTGTGGATGTCGTAGAAGGCACCTTATGAAACATAGCTAAGCAAAGCTCCTAAACATCAAAGAGATCTCTCCAAGCCGTCTGGTTAGCGTGGAGAGTGTAGGAAAAATCCTCTGACTGCTCCGGCTAAAATATGGCTCTGGTAGTACAGAGAAGGTCGTGCTCTTGCAGTGGAGACTAACAAAGACCTGATGATGGTTGAAATCGTTTATTAAAGTATTTTGCTGTATCATATATAATCACGGCGTAATAATAAATGACGTTTAAAAGGCTTAATGGTTTGTTTAATGCTCAAAGGCTTAATGTGATATAAAGGCGTATTTATTTATCGAAATAAATCCTTATTAATATTATAAATGCGAAAGTGAGTTTGGTAAATTTGTTTTTTTTTCTGATTTTCAAGAAGATTAGTTTAGTAGATAAAGCGTGGAGAGCCACGCTTTATCTACTGATCTAATCTTCTTGAAATTTGTCACACACGTTAAAAAGACTCCGTAGCAAACTGCAGGCATGAAAGCATTAGCAACCGTCGCACGTTTACAACTCCAACTAAAAATCAATTTAATCAATCCCACCATTTCAGTAGCTCAATAGCATCAATCCGCTGGAAACGAGATCGTAAGGAACCGCTGCAGTAGCTCACGTTTATTGTGAGCGGCCATTTATCCGGCGCTTACTCGGCTCGGAATCGCAGGTCATCCTGCTCGGGTGATTATTCATCCCCCGTTGCATCCTCTCCCTCCTCCCTCCGGAGATCACCTAATCCTAGGGGTTAGCACTCGCCCAAAGCTACGTAAATACGCCTTGTTTGTGTTTACACCTGCTGAGACTTGAGATATTTCTGCTCCGTTGGGTGTGGCGTGGACTGGGAAATGGATCGGTTTTGCATGTTTATTAAATTGTTTAGGATTGTTATGAGTGAGAATGTATCAAATTTACATTGTTAAATAATAAAGTGTGATATTGCTATTTAATTAAGAAATAAGATATGGGAACAATTTCACGCGGGTACTACGGGCAGGATTCGAACTTCGTCTAGTCTTTGTACGACTGATGCCTTACTGATTAAGCCACCACAGTTCGTCCAACCCTACACGTATCTTAGTATCTTATTTCTGAGTTTTTATAAACAACTAAGTAGGCAACCAGGCATACGGCCCATTTTATGGAAAGCGGTTGCCCTAGCCTATGAATGCCTAGCCCTAGCATATCAATGTGAACGCATATTATACAAACCCCTATAAAAATAGTCTATATTATTTTATTTTGTAATACACACATTTAATTTGAATAGGATAGTTTTTCTTTGAAACAGGAAACTTGCACATATAGTTGGTTTATTGTACACTTGTTCATAAACTAGGTACGGAGATAAAATGCTTTATTATTTCTATCTTAATCTCTCAATGTCTCTGTTTTTACTCAAATACATGACCAGGCGAGATGTTTCTCAACAAGTATTATCGTCCTGCAGATCACGTTCTGTGTATCTCACCACAGTAGAAACAGTAGATATACGAGTACAGTACACAGCATCAGACTATCTACGAATGGTGGTAATCAATCATTAATCGCTGCCGGCCGGTCTCTGTCTTGTTCTAGCCTCTGCAGTTGAAGCAAGACGACCACTACAGATCACAGATACAAAAAGACCAAAATTTATAAAAAACTAACTGTTACCCGCAGTTTTGCGTGATATATAGCCTATGTCCTTCTCAGTACCCTAACCTATGTGTATGCCAAATTTCATGATCAATCAATAATTTAAATCAATCATCATCAATCAATCATCTTGAGTTGAACCGGTCTGCCGCGTGTCCCTGAACATACTGAATATGGGTTTGTTTTAATTTACCTTCTGCTTCTACTTACCTGTGAATTAATTTACTTTGCAGGCAAACAAG
Source organism: Rhodophaea formosa (assembly GCA_963082605.1). Taxonomy (NCBI): domain Eukaryota; kingdom Metazoa; phylum Arthropoda; class Insecta; order Lepidoptera; family Pyralidae; genus Rhodophaea; species Rhodophaea formosa. The sequence continues at coordinate 393,094 of OY720208.1, forward strand.
CATCCAGCCCAAATTTTTCGAAATTCTCGCGACTATTTGTGGAAGTACAAATCGATTAAGCCAAAAAATTACAAGTACCTAATAATTTAGAGTAAACAAAAAATACATCAAAATCCCACCACTCATCTTTAGAGAACACAAGCAATATAACATTCGGAGACAGCTGTCAAAAAAAAATTGCCATGCCAATGTTCTTCCTGTGATTGCCACTGTAACAATCCGCAGTGAGAATGGTGCATTTGCGAGATAAATGCCACAACGTGCGCTTAACCTGCTCATAAAACATTTTAAGTATGAAATTTTGCCATATCTCTTTCTTCCTCTGATGCTGTACCGACCTGCAGTGAATGAAACGGTGCATTTGCGAGATAAAGGAAGCAGCGCGCGCTAATTCTGCTCATTAAACATATTTAGAATGAAAGAAATGCCGTATGCCGTATCTTCTTCTTCCTGTGATGCTCGCTGTACCATCTTGCAGTGAATTAAAAAAAAAACGGAGGTCCCGGGTTCGATCCCCGGTCAGGTCAAGATGGAAAATAATCTTTTACAGATTGACCTGGGTCTTGGATGTTTATCTATATATGTATCTATTATAAAATATAGTATCGTTGAGTTAGTATCCCATAACACAAGTCTCGAACTTACTTTGGGGCTAGCTCAATCTGTGTGATTTGTCCGTATATATTTATTATATTTATATATTTAATTAAACGGTGTTTAATTAAAGTTGCAGGTCAAACAACACGCGCTAATTCTGTACATGTTAATGAAAATATTTGCCATATCTTCTTCCTTCCATGATGCTCGCTGTACCGACCTGCAGTGAATTAAACGGTGCATTTGCGAGATAAATGCAGCAGCGCGCGCTAATTCTGCTCATTAATCATTTCTGGAATCCCGATCCTGTTCGCCACTTACCGCGACGCGCCGGTACTCGCTGGCAAAGACCTCGCGTTTACTCCTCTATGCCGTTGTCTTTTTGATCAGCAAGTGTGCGGCTACCTGTGTTTATGAGATGCCTTTTTACAATCTATCATGCATAGAGATATGATGAATAAATAGAAGGGTTCTACATATAGATAGTAATTTTTTGATGTGTTTTTGCGTACCACATTAGACCTCATTATTACTTCCAATTTTTTTTTATATATCTACTCTGGCAAACAGTGATACGGCCCACCTGATGGAAAGCGGTTACCGTAGCCTTTGGACGCCTGTAACACCAGGAGTGTCACTCGCACGTTGTCGACCCTAAAGAAATTTTAGTCACGCCCATTTTATAAACCTATAAGGAAAAATAGGGATAAACGCAATCAATGTAGGTATTTTTTTAAATTCAGAATTTTTATCCACTTGTTGCAAGTGACTTTGAAAAATCTCAGATTTTTTCAACATCACACCGATATTAAAACTGTGATCCGCGAGAGAACAAGCAATCAATTACGTGTCCAGTAAACGTAGCGGAGCGGCGATTTATAAAGCGGCGTAAATAAGTGTGGAGCGGGTCCGTTATAAGCAGATGCAGATCCGTACCGGCTGGTGATGGCGGCCAATCTATCACGAGTGAGCGGCCAGGCAACAGGCGGAGAGCGGTGATAGTAAGCGTGGAGCGGGTGCTTTATAAGCAGATGCAGTTCCACGCCTCCTGGTGATAGCGTCAAGCCGAGAAGCACATAGCGAGAAACACTGAGAATAAAATAATTATCATTTATTATAATTTATTCCTTGCACTGTTCATATTAAAAAAAAAACACATTGACAAGGATTAGTGAATTTTATCAATGAGAAACATATGTTGAGAAACACCAAGATATTAGAAAGGTAAAACAAAATATTAGAATGAGGAGCATATAATATAAACATGCTCCACAAAATAGTTCGTATTAGCGTATGTGCGTGTAACATATGTGACAATGACGTTAAATCTTGCCCTTGAGAAACATATAGCGAGAAGTATAGAACACAACAGAATGTTCATGTAACATAGTCTGGTTTCAGCTTCTCGCACGGCTCATGGCCCCACGTTTACTGGACTGCTTTAATAAATACGCTGTCTTTGCTTTATAATACCTCCGCTGGAATAACGTGTCTATATTGTAATGTCGAGACTCCGTACTGCGCTGCAAGGAATAATAATTTTTTGCATAAAAAATGAGAGATGTTATGACGTTTAAGATTAAAACATGAGAAACGCTTCATTTTTGTGTCAAAATGGAAATGATAAATACTGTAAATAGCAGCGTTTTACCTACCAATAAAACGCTTATTAAGCGATAACCTTATTTAAAACCTAATTAAACAACAATTGACAGTAGCGAGCTTGACTTCCGGTAGCAGGTCGGCTATTTTACCGATTTTCCCTTACGACGTCGGCTAACTTCCGGTGGCCAGGAGGGGGGCACGTGGCGCCGCGCCACTGCTCTGAGCCTCATTGGATCTCGAAATTGATTCGCATAAGAAACACCTGGCAGTGATTGTGTATTAGGTTTCAAATAAGGTTATCGCTTAATAAGCATTTTATTGGTAGGTAAAACGCTGCTATTAAGCTTATGAACCGTTATTTGAAACCTAATTAAACAACAATTGAGAGATTGTCTGTTATCGCCTGGTGTACCGGTTATAGCCAATAATATGATGGATATGATATCATGTGAAACTGAATAGTTAAATAAATCAGATGTGAAAATAAAATGCATGACAAGACTGAGTTACAAGAAAGAATAATAAAAAACGTTATTTTACCAAAGGTTAGATCGGACTTTATAAACAAAAAAAAAATCATATAAAAAATAAAAATTATTTGAATGATAATAAAGTAAACAAAGACTGAATTAATAAACACTTGTTTAAGTGTCAAATTCATTAACAACACAGATGGTATAGGTAAAGCTTAAATATCAAATTTACAATAATATAAATGGTAATGAGTACGAATAACTCGTACTATACCTGGCCAAAAATAAATGACGAAATTGAATATAAATTACATTCAGAACCATTATTATTTTTATAATAAAAATATTGTAAAACAGGATTTGCATCAGAACATCAAATAACCATCATATAACGTAGGTACTTTTCCTTATTTCATCGAAGATCAATAATAACCGGACTACTTTCAATAGTAAAAAACAAAAGAAATCACCTGGAGGAAAGAACTTCAAAAACTCACTTAACAAATTGCAAGGTTTACCTTTGCGAAAAATATTTATTTTTCTATAACCTTTTTATCATACAGTCTTGTTGTCACGTGCAATAAGTTTCAGTATCCATGGTATAAAACCATTTGAATTGCATGTTCAAGTCCTATTACGTAGAAATGGAAACAAATAGAATAATTTGTTAAAATTAGCCATGAGTAATTCTGTTCCATTTTCAAAATATATGACATATATGTACATTGGTTAGAATAAAGCCAAAAAGGTAATTTTAAAGTAAGGAAAATTGAGATGAACTTTGACCGTTTTAATCTTTATAAAGTAAAATATGCTTGTGCACCGCACTTAGCAAGATGATAGCCGTAATTAGGACAAAACAACTTCTCTCTGGCTAAAATATACCCAGAAGATTTGTAATACAAAGGCTATATGGTAGACACAAACAGCTCTCGCAACTGTATTGTCTTTGAGATGATAAAATGCAGAGGAATGACAAACATTTTATTTTTACACAAGAAAAAGTAAAACTAAACCTCAAGTAGTAAGTAAACTAAGAAAGTAATAAATTGAATTTTGACTACAAATATCTTGCTTTTCTGTTGCTAGGCTGGAATAGTACTAGTCAACTTTACAGAGGCACAAACGGGATACCGTTCATTCGTAAGATGAATAAATAGTCTTATCATTGTTGATATTAAAAACAATCAAACCTGGTATTTCAAATACTTCGAATTTTGAAACAGGCAAAAAATATCACATAAACAATATACCTTGTTAAAGCAATATGATCTGGATTTCCATCCTAGTATAAGATTAAAGTTCGAATTTGAAAATCTAATTCGGATTGTTCCAATATTTAAACAAAAATAAAAGTTAGTGCGATATTATCATTTTAAGTGATAAATAGTGTCAAACACACCTTTTAATACCATTTTTGGTAAGACTAAGGCCAGCTAAGAGTTCCTTTATAAATTATTCTTACTTTAAGATTAGTTACTTGAAGATAATTATACTTGAAGATTAGTAGAACTGTTTCAATTAAAGAAGCAAAAGAAAGCAAGTTTAATAAGATTGTTATACGATTTTTTTTTTATTTATTGTAGTTTCTTTACGTACATTAAATAATTCAATAAACTCCAAATACTGAGATTGCAATCAGATTTGCATTCACTGCTCAAATATATGTTGTCCAATAAAATATTTTATGTTGTCCAATAAATAAACTAATTAAAAAAAATTTATAAATTACAAATGTCAAATGCTGTTGTAAGCCTTAAACCGTGATAAAGCCTCAAAACTGAAACAGATTTAGACTAAAAGAAAATCGAAGATATGTATGTCTGCAGGCCCCGGGCCATGGGTGTCCAAAGCACTCCTGCTGAGAATGCAATCGGAAAAACGCTCAGATGAGAGAGGAGTCGGGCAAACGATACAGGACAAACCAATCATCCATCACTCAGCGAAGGGCCTGGATGAGATGTTAAGAAGCTAGTAGCTAAAGAAAACACCGAGAATTATTGCTTAACATGCATGTCTTTTAAATTTTATTCAACTTTTAAAAATATGGTAAACTGAATTTTTTAAATATATTTTTCAATAAACTGATACCAAACAATTACAACATAAAACCGACTTTGCCTTGTGAAATTAGAGCGCATCTTTAACCTGCCAAGCCCAAAAATAGCCTTTTGATATGACGAGGAGGCTAATCTACGACGAAAAGCTGCTAAAGTTTTCTTAAAAATATTAAAAATAATTTGACGAACCGTTATAATCACCGCCTGAGGTCGATAAATAAAATAAGCAAGGTCAAAAGACAAAATCTCTTTGTCGACTTGAAGTATATTCTAATCTTTTTACTATTGTTGTACATTATGAAATTAGGCAAAATGCTAGGAAATGCTAGATTCTAAAGATAGAAAGGAGGCTTATAGTATGCAGTGGGCGTAGAAAGCTGATGATGATTATGTGTTATACGTTTGCATTAAATACTAGTGTAGCACATACCGTGCATTCCACTTATTCATACATTACGGTAAAGTGACCATAAAAAAAATCGATAGTCAATTTTCATAGCTAGTGTCATAGTTTGAACATGAAAAATATCTGCGACATTACATTATAGTGTAATCAGAAAAACTCGCCTGGCCGGTTCGACTTTGCAATGAAAGTTGGTAAAAGTCTTTCTTAGATCAAGACAATTATTTTTATACGATATTAATATAAAATATTTCATTATCAATGAGATGGTGAAGGATAACTAAAAACAAGTTCGGTGCAAACTACGAGTACTTTCGTAGAACACTTTATTGTGAAACTCCGGCAGTGAATGTGTTAACCAGAGACTGCGCCTCTTCGGCAAAGTTTGCGATGTAGCTTTTATTTAAGTTCGTAACTGATTCAAGTGGCTAACTTAAACATTAATTTTATAATTTCTTTGGATACAGTTCAATTTACTGTGAAAGTTAATAACTAGTAAATACCGCAACAGGTCTGATCTGAGCCTGTGTGTTCAATTTAACGTTAGCATTATTCATAAGGAGCCAAATCTAGATCATACACATTTGGCTTCAAGTATAGCCCAAACGACTCTAAAATTCATAATTGACAATATTTTCAGCATTGGAAATACTGCTTGACCCGAGCCCATGAATTAAACTGAGCTTTCACATTAGTTTTATGATAAAAAAGCCCAAGTAAATAAGCATGAAAAATGTAGTTACTTTAATAACTTCATGAATATATTTAAAGAGATCATTATTCGCGACGCAAAATGTCGCTTCACTTATTATAAAAAAAAAAAATTATGTTATGGCATGACTAGGCTTGCCCTGAGCCTGCGCATTAAGCTGAGCATACGCAACAGCTAATCAATTGCACTTAAATAAAATTGTTATACAACCAGAATGTAACTCCTCTTGATTCATCGCGATTGGCGAGTTTATTTGAGCTTTTGCTGCAGTTTTACTCATCATTAAATAGTTCTATTTACGTCATTCATAAAATAATCCGAAATCGCGACATGGCTTGGCTTGGCCTGAGCTCAAGCGTTCAGGTGTGCTTACGTAGCAGCTTTGTTTCAGCAAAATAAAAGTTAATATTAACAACCAAAATGTATTTTATTTTACTTCATGTATTGCATGTCTATAATTAAAATAGACGCAATAGGCAGCATGACTAGGCTTGAGCCTGAGCCTGCACGTTCAGCTGAGCTTGTGCAGCAGCTTTATTTATTCGCACTATGAATAATACAATGTTTTAGCATGACTGGGCATGACCCGAGCCTGCACGCTCAGCTGAGCTTGCACAGCAGCTTTATTTATGTGCACTATCAACAATACGATGTTCTGGCATGACTGGGCTTGACCCGAGCCTGCACGTTCAGCTGAGCTTGCGCAGCAGCTTTATAAATAATCCAATGTTCCAGCATGACTGGGCTTGACCCGAGTCTGCACGTTAAGCATAGCTAAGCTAACAGCATTATTTCGATAAGGTGGTCAAGGTATCACCCTATTATATAAAATTCACTTATGTATCAATTCTCTATTCCATACAAAGATTTTGTTCCTACAAAGAAATTAGTAAAAAGAAATAAAAAAAATTGTCCACCGTAATCGACAATTGAATAAACTAGCAATTCAATGATAAGTTCACACTTCAACTTTTTAATGAATACTATCTTTTAATATACTTAATGAAATGTTTAGTTACCTCTAGAAACAAAATTAATATACGGAATTGATCTCCATATCCTCATCTCCTTGAGGGTAAGTGATATGAAAACAAAACAAAAAATCTTCGCAATCGAAAAGGATTTTCCGTTAATCCTTAAATGTTTTATTGAGTAGCTCAATAGCTAGTTATATTATTCATTATGCAGCAAAGAACCAGTTTCATGAAGTGATATAAATGAAAATCATTCATATCTATATTAAGTTTTATTGTTAATCTTGTCAATCGCTTATTAACGTAAAATATTACGCAGTCTATGGCTGCACATTTTCTTGACATATAGTTAATCTTTATAAAGGCAACGGCCTTAACTTCAAAAAGGCTTAATAAGCAACGCCAACGTGTTAATATAATCTTGAATATCACTTACATGCTCTGCATAGCAACACTACATTCCTTGGTCTGGATAGTTTCTCAATTTATTCACTGACACAGTCACTTTAAATTATATAGGAATATAACAACTTAAGAATTCAACATTTAAATAGTACTGTTTGTTAATCAGATGGACTGTTAAATAACCAATATATAAGTAACGAACGATTTGCATCGTTAAAATCCTTTAAAAAATCCGTTATTATATTGAATTTTTGAATTCAAATAATAACATGTTTCAGGGAAAATCAGTAATCTGAAAAATAAAAAGCTGAAAAGCGAAAATATAAGTAATAAAAATGTAAGTACGTGCACTTACCAATACAACCGACTGCTACGATAGTCAAGACGCCAATGTGGCTCAGAGCAGTGGCGCGGCGCCACGTGCCCCCCTCCTGGCCACCGGAAGTTAGCCGACGTCGTAAGGGAAAATCGGTAAAATAGCCGACCTGCTACCGGAAGTCAAGCTCGCTACTCTCAATTGTTGTTTAATTAGGTTTCAAATAACGGTTCATAAGCTTAATGTATATTTTTTTTTCAAATTTAGGTTCAGGGTACAGTCGGGGCAGACAAATCCGACACCCAGATTTTAAATTGTTGGGGGGTCAGATAAATCTTCCCGCAACTGCACATGCAGTAATTTTACTCTCCAAAAAGGGTTGCCAAGGAAAATACTGATATAAATAAGGTACCTATATCCATGAAATTTACTAGTAACTCGATTTTTGGTGTTGGTAAAGCTTGACTCTACATCGTACATCCGGAACATTATAAATACACTGGAAAGTTCGAAACCATGTTAGTTGTAGCGTTACCGATGTATCAGACGAATCTCAAAATTAATCGCAATTAGTACAAGATTATCAATAATTATACGCCTTACTACTAAATACTAAACGGAACGTAGTGAAATGCAGCTGCATTAAAATATCTTTTTTCAGAGAAATAGTAATTGCCGACTGAATTGCGGCACCTGAAGAGCCCTGCTAATCTGTTAGTAGCTTCTTACGCCTGAAAGACTCAGAGATCAACTGCTATATGAATTTATAATAACTATAAATCTAATGAATGAGATGGGGAAGAGGAGTTTGCAGGACATTGTAAACATTCATCAACCGCCACCTATTAATTTAAATAAAATTACTTTTAGTACGGACTTATCGTGTTTATTACATTATTTTATTTATTTAAGAAGACTAACAACTTTCTATTATAAAAGTAGGTAATAATCTTATAAGCCAAGAAGCCAATTACAGGCCCTCTCATATAGAAACTGAGTAAGTTTACTATTAATTATTTAAACACGTTTTGAACACTTTACAGTGTTCATGTTTGTAGGCAGACTGACTGACATTACGTTGAACTATGAAAAACTACTACCGACAATATTTTTGATAACGTTCTGGATGTACGCAGTATTGGTCCACGGTGTGAATGTCTTACACTCACCTAGAAACGTTGGGTGTAACATTGTAATAAATGCGATAAAATGGGTTTCAAAGATACTTTAGCTAAATATTCTTTGCTTAATTAAATATTGCTTATAAAAGCAGCCTTCGGTGAATGTGGTAAACCTATATATATGAGTAAGAAAGGGTATATTAACTTTATGCACATGACAAGATCGTACCACCAAGAAAGCCATCATGCTACGTGCAGTTGGATTGACTAAACAATTCACCAATCACTTTATTAAAACTAAGAGATTGCACAGCTCTATGGATGGTAGGTATATGTATTGTGTAGCTGTCAGTAGCTGTCGGTGCGCTAAGTAACGAACGTTGTCTAAGGAAGCCGACATCCTTCTCGAAAGGATATAGCGCAGTTGCATTGGCCAAGCTGTGCGTCATTTACTCTGTTCAAACTGGGAGATGTGTTTACATACAGCTCTGTGACGACTGGTTTGTATTAATTGACTTACTGGGCAACAAAAAAGCTTTGGCACCCGTTCAGATAACATATTACTGACATGATAAATAGACGTTCAAGTTTGCAGTCTGTAAACATGCTCTGGACAAATCCAACCATTGTGTGCGTTTCGATAATTCTTATGTATTTGTAAAAAAAAATATATGAATGCTTCGTGAGACTACTGAAATAAAAAAAAAAACCTGATATCAAAAGTATTACTTACATATTGTATGAGTCATTGTAATTTGAAATAAATAAATAATTTATTCATTCATTCATTCGTAAAATCTTAAGCCCAGCAAAAGACTGCAGGACCTTCGGACTCCATGAGTCAATACTGCGTACATCCGGAACATTATCAATAAATATTTTATGCGCTAGTTACAACAAATTGTGCAATAACCAATTGTGTTTCTGTATTTTGTTGTAAGCCTACGTAGTACACATATCTCCATGTTAGCCTCTCTTATTTTAATGATAGGCCGTCGCCAATCACCTTTCATGGCGTATAATTAGTTAAATATACATGATAATTTTACGATATTAACTAGCCTGATGATAGTCTAGTTCACTGCAGCTGGTAACTCTAAGACTTACAAGTCACCAGCTGTGGCGAAATACAAAATAAACCTGTATTTTATTTCCAGACATCGTAAAAAGGAGTTTGTACGTCGTAGTGTCGCGTCAGCGGGCCGCGTCACGTGTCATCAATATTGAAAACTAATATCTTATGAGCCGCCAGGTGGCCCCAGACAGGTAGACGGTGATCTTTTTGGCCTGCAAAATTTCTTTCACAGTAAACTATGTTTGAATTTTGCTCAGTACCTACGTTATTTTATGGTTGTGGCTCTGTGAATGTGCAATAGTCTAACGCGTTGACTTCAATGACGCTTAGGTTCTTTATGCCAAAATGGAATTTTTCCACCAATTTTATCGAAGCCAGACGGAGGGTCAGACGAACATTCGTGAAGCAAACATCGCAATGAAACTACTTAGCCCGTTAGTGAATGGTTCACAAAAATTAAAAACCACTCTATAATTATTTTCAAGTGTGGTCAGGGTCCAAATATTATATTGATCCCGTTCCTCCAGTCCAACAAACTCTTACCCTTAAAAAAATGGTTTCGATGGGCAGCAACATCAAAACCAAGAACCTGTGCCCACCAACCCATCTGCCAAGCGTGAGTATTAGTAAAACCTTCAATAATGAAAATTTTTGGGGCTGAGGTGATTGATGATGATGAATTGTTTTCAAAATAGTTTAAGAGAGATATTACAATGACATTGACAAAAGCCTCTTAAATAACAGAAAATATCATCCCTGCAGATACACAGGCTCACAGCATCCGAGTTTTCCAATACACAACGCGGGAAAAGGCGAATAACTGTCGATATTAAGTTTAATATCCATTATTCACGGGACATGCATTTTATACCGGGCGGTATAAAAGTTTTATTGACGTCATAAAGCGGCGCCAATATTGACTGCCCTGTCCGGTTTCAATACGATTTATGTCCGCGATCGATGGCTGTTCGTAAAATTTTAATATAATGCCTTTAGGAGCCGGCTTCAATAGACTTGTTAAACGTTCTGTATCAATCCGCAAATATTTGCAATTTAATCAATAGTCCTAACTAATATTATAAATGCGAAAGTGAGTTTGTTTGTTTGTTACCTTTTCTCGCCCTATCTACTGAACCGTTCATCATGAAATTTTGCATACACAATAGATAAGGGTACTGAGAAGGACATAGGTTATTTATCACGCGTGCGAAGCCGCGGGTAACATCTAGTAATATTATAAAGAGGAAATATTTGTATGTTTGCATTGAATAGGCTCCGAAACTACGGAATTGATTCTCACAATTCTTTCACCCATTTAAAGCTAATTTAACTACGGGTGACACTGATCATAATTTTTGCGGATGAATTCGCAGGCAAATTGCTAGTTGCTAGTAATATATACTCGCAGCCGCAACCCGATTCTAACTGACGATTTTTTTTCGTAAAGCCAAGATAATTTGTCCCTTTAGTTTGATTTAATTTGCTTTCGAAATCAGTTGATTTAAAAATAATTACTCATATTTCATTGACAAATGATATGAGGAGCCCGATGGTCCAGTGGTGTAAGCATTATCAGTAATTATGTAAGTAAAAACCCCTTCTTGCTTTGGAAGGCACGTTAAGCCGTTGGTACAGGTCATAATTGCTGTTAGTCATAAAGCTAGGTTAAATGTCTTAAAGTAGCTTAAAAAATCTAACACACACAAGAAGGTTAGAAGGACACAATATTGAAAAGTGCGGAAATTTAAATTTGCTATATTAATAATCTGGTTCATTATCACATAGCGTCGATAAAAAGTTTTGATGTCGGAGTTGAATGGGCTTGAGTTAAAATAAGTTTCTGACTTTTATTAATTGAATGTTTTCATCGCTTTAGATTAGATTGCAGTGGCGTGGTCAACACGCCAGCCTGCGACACAGAGGTCCCGGGTTCGATCTCCGGTCAGGTCAAGATGGAAAACCATCTTTTTCAGATTGGCCTGGGTCTTGGATGTTTATCTACAAGTAAAAGTTATAAAATATAGTATCATTGAGTTAGTATCCACGACACAAGTTCACAACTAACTGTGGGGCTAGCTCAATTTGTGTGATATGTTCCTATATATTTATTACTTAGATTATTTATTCTAGCTGCGGAAAACATATACGTTGAAAACTAAATTTATTTGAGAGTGTTTATTTATTTTGTCCGCAGCCACACCAGCAGAATTGGGATGGGATCATGGAGAAAGCCTGCCTAAATAAAGTTCAACCGGAGCGTAAATACGCGGAGGTATTTTAGTGGCTTTTGAACATTCTCTTTTTTGTTTCAGTAAAATAATAGTTTATGCCATATTTACTATTTTAATCACGACGCGGCTGACTTTGCTTGGACCTTCAAGGTCTTCTTGATGTCATTGATTCGAAACAAACCCACACCATGATTATTTTAGCAGGAATAATTGATTACTTTGCCATTTCACATTGTAGAAATTTTTACAATATTTTGTGTGACCGGGGTTTGTAGGCGATTTAAAGTAGTGTGTGATGTTATAGTATGATTTTCAAAATCTAAAGATAGGTCATGATACACGAGGTTCAAATCCGTTCTTAATTCGAAGCGGTTAAAGGTCACATCTCTGCCGAGTGAACGCCGGGTTATTGTAAATTCGTCAGCTAAAAACTACTATTGCGTTAATTGAGGTTATTATTTTTATTAAATATGATGCTGAGGATGCAACCGGGAACAGGCTTGTTAGAGAGTGAAAGAGAGAGAGATTTAACGGCCCAATGAAATTTAACTACCTAAACAATATCTGCCTCAGCTCATATACGAATTTGCTTGGAACCAAATCGAGTAATTAACAATGGAATTACCGAGATACTGCAATCTATTTCTAATTAACTCGCCATATTTCTCAATTCCTACTCAAACAATCTAATACGCCGGTTTCATATTGCGCTAGCTAAGTATAAAGTACATTAGTGAGTGGATGAAACAAATTAGTTAATTTAAAAAAGTTTTTTAAACTTTACACTTCGTGAAGTTAACGAATTAAGGTTGGAAGTAAGGTTTTAATAGAATTTCAATTCATTTGACATGCTAAAAAATAAAGAAAATATGTAAAATAATCCCAACAAATAACATTAAAGTTTAATTTTTGGTTTGTTTGTTTAACTTTCACGCCTTTTTGTGGGGTTCAGAGATGGGCGTAGGCTATATTGTATCCCGGAAAAAATACAACTTCCTTACAATCATATTGACATTAACACAAGCGTTAGATTACCATTGCTATAAAAGCTTTAAAACTTTAATCATTGGAGGTAGGGTCTATACAATAACTAGGTCTGTTCTACTACTGCTAAAATACAACCTTTTTTATCAGAATGGATGAAACTTATAGAAATTTCTACGAAGTCTTGATATTGCGTAACTTCATCGTCCCAAAGTCCATCGTCGTCATCAAAGAAATATATGATTGAAGATCAAAGCATTTTCCTGGTTTCATCCTTGGCTGTGGTGCGCCAGAGCCAGGGGTCCACGGACACCATGTTAGTTTATGTTATTTATGCTGTGGTGTATTTTGTAATTTTTTTTCTCTTCCCTGCCTGAAGCCATACAAATTCCAATTAAAAATATACAAGTAGTTTTCTACGCGGGTAAATTAATCCTGACCATTATTTAACCAGACAAGTGTATCACAACTGCGCCTCAGAGGAACTTCTAAGAAGTTATTTAAGTTCTGGTCCGATAAACCATTTCTACTCCGGTGCACTTGTCCAATCTGAACTATGCTCTGCGACACCGTCGGGCCTTTTCAATTAGCTATCAAAACTTTATTCTAATTCCATCGATTCTTCTTTCGTGTTCATTATGTCTCGATTTGATTCGATGAATGTTGTTCCAGCTGTCGTTGTTATTTCAATCCTTAATGGGTGCTTGGAGCACATCTCTTCGTAATTAATCCAAATATTGTTCACGAAGATATGATACGAGTTTTGTTGATTTAAAAACAATATAAAAAATAAACATACTTCAAATATTTAAATTTTGCATATCAAATGCATTTGCATAAAATGTCAGCGAGATTTTTATATTTTTAAAGTCCAAGGCTATTTTGGCGAAGTCGTGGAGGAGAAGTGTAAAGGTAAGCGATGATACCTACACGACAGGATGTAAACTAGAACACGCCAAGATTAGAGGGAAAGAAATCACAATGGAAACTCTTGAGGAAATTCCATGTACAGGTAGGTATAAATACAGGTATGTAAACTGCAGCTTTACTAGATGCATTCGCGAATAAAGGTATAAAGTTTAACAAGTCTTTTGAAGCCGGCTCTTATAGGTATATTAAAATTTTACGAACAGCCATCGATCGCGGGCATAAATCGTATGGAAGCCGGACAGGGCAGTCAATATTGGCGTGCGCTTTATGACGACAGTAAAACTTTTATACCGCCCGTCTAAAATGCATGTCCCGTAAATAATGGAAATTTAAATTTAATATCTGACTATTATTCGCCTTTGTCCGGCGCATTGTTTATCGGAAAACATCAAAACAATATCTTCTTCTTGGCACCTTGGATGTATGTATGTTTGTTCTCTTATGCGCAAAAACTTTCTGCATTGGTAAACACGAGAGATATTACAAAGGTCCAATGCCTTGAGCCATAGGATGATACATCAGGACAATATCTTCCGCTCGGCACCTTGGATGTACGTATGTATGTAATCCAACGCGCAAAAACTTTCTGCATCGGTAAACACGGGAGATAATACGAAGGTCCCATGCCTTGAGCCATAGGATCTGCAGGATGATACATCAGGACAATATCTTCCGCTCCGCACCTTGGGACGCCATTACTGAAAATATATCGGGTTGCCCACTTCGGGATCTAATCAAAGCGGCCTAATATTAAAACGCGGATTTAAGAGCATGTCTACACCTTTTTAATTTAAATGTTTTTTTTTTTTTACTATTTATATTGTACTCCAAGTAATGACATTTACATTAATTAGGTATTTTTAAAATAATGAGGTCTAATTTATTAGACTTCCAAAATGATTTCAAAGTTGAGAAACGGAGAGAAGCAAAAACATAGGTAATCAGTGTATTTACTATAATCTAGTATTCTATAATCTATAATCAGTGTCAATCAGGATGAATGATGTTTGTTGAACCCAACAGTTCAATTCTGTTTAGGGTAATCATATCGTCAACAAAGGTTTACGGCAACAAATAACTTTAATATGAATAAACTTAGCCACGAATAATTGCAAAATTTTGTCACTGTGCTATGAAAGGAGCTCCAAAAGTTGGGACTTTGGAGAAAAATTACCTGGCTAACCGAAAACTCTTTAATGACAATTAAGTTCAAAGTCTATTTTTTTTCTCTCAGCCCATACGTCGGTAAACGAAAATGAACAGAAACGTAATGCGACTGCTATTTTTAATGTTGTGTTTATAAAACTTGCTTCATAACAAAAGTTGGCATAAACGTTTAAGGTCAGATTAAAAGTGTCTTTAACCATCTTTTCAGCTTGATGCTTACAAAATTAGAAACATTTTGCTTAATGATGAGAAAAACTCATGCAAGTTCCCCATTCTTCAGCAATTGTTAGCTAAAATAATTGAAAATAATGTCCGCATTAAAAAAATAAGTTTAAGGTACTTACTTCTATAAAAATAAAAAGAAATAAAACATACTTACACATTAAAACCCCGCAGCGGGGCAGTACTCAACCTACTGGCGATTATGGCTGCTAATTCAGCAATGACTTTTTGAAACGAATTATACTAACAAAACTCCAATGAGATTGGTCGTCTTACTAACGTTTTATTATTGATACAGTTTGCCAAGTGGGCAGTACGCATATTTAAATTATTATTAGAGCACGCCGCGTACAAAATAAGCTTTGCATATTTCATTTCGCATTCGAGGCGCTTAAATATGTAACGTTTTTTGTAGTGAAAAATGACACCACAGTAAAAGCACGTATTAAAAGCTTTCAAGATATTGCCCGCGAGCAGGTACTATAAATCAACTAGATATTAAGTATTCAACTAAAGCCTCACTCGGCTTATAAGTAAACAGGATAAATTTCAGCGATTCTTTATAGAGCATATACTTTTGTAGTATGAAAGTTTGAAGGAAAAAATTGTTAAAATATACTGTTTGTTTTATTTTTACAGCGGATGTCCTTATTTTCTCAAAAAGCTTTTTCTTTTAGTACGTTTGAAAATAATTAATATCTACTTTATAACTTCCTTCTCACGATTTATTTAGAAAACACTTATTTGAATGTGTTTTTCACTTAATAGCTTTTGTGTACTTATAAAAAAGTATATATGATAAATTAAGACGTTGATCGAAAACTAGCTAATTACAACATTACCCGTCTATTACCAATAGAATACACCCAACACTTGCTTAGGTAACTTTTTTAGAGTCTATTAATTTTCAGGGTATTGGGATGAGGACAGTCCTCATACCAATACCCTGAAAATTAATTACTAAACTTTGCGAGTTATACTTTAGTTTTTTAATTAATATTGGTTCAAGAGTCGAATCTTATCCATATATGTGTAGTAAGATCTCCACCCAGCTCAACTAGTACTTCTGAGTTTGATAGTACGATCTGATTCATGGACGGATATTATCCTAAAGGAATAAAAAATATACATATTAGACCAGTTTCTTCTTCAGATGAAGGAAAACATATTGAGGAAAACCTGTACACATATCGAATGGTTTGTCTATGAAACCTTTTTTTATGACATAGAATGGAAAACGAACAAGCGAGTCACCTGATGTTAAGTAATCACCACTGCCCATGGACTCATGCAACACCACGGGTGTGACAAGAGCGTGAACGGCCTATTATTTTGCCTCCCCAGAGGGGAGGAGTGGATGGGCCTCCAGCTTCTATGTTTCTTTCGGTGAGTGTGAACTCACCGAACAAAACATAGACGCGGTAAAGCTACTACTCAAACGTCGATTTTCTGTGAGACTGTGGTACTTCCCCGCATGAGCCGGCCCAATCATGCTACGAGTAAAAGTGATTTTCGCCGGTAGCGTGGCTCTGCCACAACAAACCTTTACATAGCGAGCTTGAATAAAAATACAAAAAGATTCTAGGGATATGAAGACGTAACAATTTGAAGGATTTGATCCCTCGGAGGCCACGAATCCAATTTGCAACTCCTAGAAAGTTATGTAAATAATTCACAAGTCGTAGTTCTTATTGCGGCTAGCAACTTCTGCAAGACAGGATAAAACAATACAAGTTGCGAGGGCAGGAGGGTCGGGGGGGTTTGTGTGGTATAAATCAAACGGCGCGAAATGTAAACCGCGGACATTAAAAGTTGGCGCGGGCGGCCGCTTTTCACTTTGTTGGGATTTTATTTGAGAGTCCCGACCGTATCTGATGTCTGTCACGGCGTAGCAAGGTACAGGCGGAAGCGTTTTAAGGAAACTATAAGGTAATTGCAGTCAGTTATATCTTTAGTACTTGGATATGCATCTAGAGACGATCTTGGTGTACTTTTAAGGTTTATCTAAAGTTCGTATGCATCTATAAATTTTTACCAATTTATAATACAGCGTGTAAATTGACCTTCAAAAAATTGGAGTTTCCCATACAAATTACCAGGTCCTATTTTTTTTAAGTTCCAAGCTTTGTTTCCATATGAAAAGTTATTCATATATGACGGGCTGAGTCACCCCTTTAAGGGTATGTCGTGGGCCAATTTATACGTTGTATATTAGCTGTTTCCCGCGAGTTCACTCGCTCCCGCTTCAGAGACACAACTGTTTTCGCAGCGTTCGCCAAACTTCTTAACCATACCAGTGTGTCTTACTACTGGGTTATACAAATACAAATAATCTTTTTTGTGTGTAAAAAGCTCTTATAAAAAAGTTAGTGGTTTCTTCTTTCTTCCTATTTCTGTAATAAGACAGCTTGTCGCCAAGGAATCTGTCGAAGTCATCCTGCCATCTCTTCTGAGCTTGACCTCTACACCCGCAGGTGTAGAGTTAGTACGCAGTACTTACGGACACCATTGGGTGTTTTTACTTCTTAACTTTAAATAGGACACTCCAAGTCTTTCCGTGGATGTCGTAGAAAGCGACTTAGCAAACACAAGCTAAACAAAGCTTATAATCATTAAAGAGACCTCTCCAACCCATCAGGGCAGCGTGGGGAGTGGAGGCCAAATCCTCTGGCTGCTCTAGCTAATATATGGCTCTGGTAGTACACAGAGGGTCGTGCTCCGAGAGTTGAGCCTAAAAAAAAGACCTGACTTAAAAATTCATGTAAGTAATTTATATCACCATTAAGCTGAAAATCGTAATTCACCGCAAAATTAACGTCAACACTCTAAAACCAAATTAAATGTACAAAATTTTTGGTACATGTTTACTTTTAGCTAGAATACTGTCAGAATGATAATGTGTTCGCGGCCGCCCGAGGCAGGCGCCGCCGCCCACACATTGATCTCTTCCTGAAAGGGTTCACTTCTAAGCCCGGCAGGGCCCCGAAAGGGCTTTGTCAGATAAGACTTGTTTGGGCCAATCTCTAGCAAAAAAGCTACGTTATCAATTTAATCATCGGATACTTTAAGGCTGCGATTCCACTAAAGGTGTACTTCTGCACTCCGCTAACTTGTAAGCGCCACTTGGAAGCGGCTAAACTTAAGCCGTAAGCCATAAGTAAATAATTGACGCCAACATTTTTTTGTAAAAGTTGCTAAATCAAAAATGGCAATTAATAAGTGCTCACAGGAACCTATATCAAATACAAATTTTGAATTGAATTGACCTAGGAAGCGCACTGGTGCTAGGATACTTTACACAGTGATTCCATCAGAGCTAAGCAAAGATTTGTTGCTCAGCTGTGCAACAGTTTATATCATGCGCATAAAACATATGGGTAATAAATAACTACATATACTTATAGTATAGTATAATGATAGCATGCAAAATCTTGTAAAAACCCATCCGTGTTGTTCGAGAAAAACTATTGTAAAATATCAGCTAATTTTTTTTTTTTTTTAAATTAAGGTTTGATGACTCCTCAGTTCAGCTTGATACCAAACATAAGCAAGTTTTGATTTTTTATAGACGAATCTTTTTGTCTAAAAATAGCAGTTTTGTTAATTTCGATTTCTTTCACTGTGTTTTAGTGGCCTGGTATAGTCCGTGATTTAATTGTCAATGTCGTATACACCCTGTAATATATGTAGAGCGGATAGGGTAGAGAGTGGCCGGTGATATAAGATTTTTATTATGATTGGCTTGATTATTTGATTGATAGCGCCTGATTGATAGCGCCTCAACCTCACATGACAAAAAGTTCCCGTTTGCGGAGTCATCACGTATTTATAGTATACGTTTGCTTCTTCTCTAGTATTTTTAACATCCAACCAAAAATTGGGTGCTATCGATTCACCTGGTTGTCTGTGCATTGGCATAAAATGAAAGATTTCGGGTGTTTTATGTGTAAATGCAAGGCTTGGAAAATAAGCATTGCTATTGATGGCCCCTTACCTCACACGTCACCCTCGATCTCCCACATGTTCCAGTGGAAACAGAGCCTTATAAGGATTGCTCGATACTCGATAGTCGCAAATGTCAAAGGGTTTTGTCAAAGCATCGATATTATGCCTGATCGAGTACAGAATTAATATTGAGAGTGGCGCACTCTAATTCACTGAGTTCTGTAAAGGTAAAATATTTTAAAGATAGATTAAAAGTCTGGGCTCGAATAGACATGTTCACGACGTAAAATAACCCCTAATTTGAGTAAAAACATGCTTATATATTTTTTCAAGTTACTTAAAAGAATTTAATATGAGATGGTAGATGAAAAGATTTTTTTCGTATTTGTAGTGTAAAAAAAAGCTTCTTAAAGGTTTCGGTATATAAGTTGACCGAAACCTGATAGGCTTAGCTGCTTGATAATATAATATTTATGAATTTATTTGTTTGTTTGTTAACGACTTATGGCATTTGTAAAATATTACTTGGGAAATATAAGTCTAACTCACATCTCTATCTTTTTGATTGCACTCATTAATGAGGTGAACTTTAGTATGATAGTATGACAAAAAAAAAGAATATTTGCTGCTGATTATTTTATGAGTATGAAATTATTTTTTTAAATATGGTTCAAGAGTTTTGTTAATCCAAAAAAAAAGAATAGAAAAATAAAAACCTTTCTTTAACAATTTAGAATAGATTATTATAGTAAATGTTTTTTTTTAATAAAATATTTTGTACAATAACACTGTGTGAATATGCAGAAAGAAAAATAACACTAGTGAATTAAATCCGCCTCCCTCAAATATTCAAAGCAAATAACTAAACCGCCCCGCGCCGCATGCAAAGCTGCACAAACCGCCAGCGACGCGCCACGCATACCAATGCAGTTATCACTCATAACTCGCGTTTCCGGCATCGGACAAACGCAATCTCAACTTTATATCTGTATTTTTAAAGTCTCTTTTTATTTGTTGAGTTGAGGATTGCAATGGCGTGAAAGAGTTTATCGTGTCGTTGTTAGGGTCGTCGTACAAAAACTGTTGAAAACGAACTAAATAATACAGACAGAAGCTGTAAATACTTTTTCAGCACGTGCAAAGCTCTTTGTCTTAGTTGTTAAACGAGTTAGCACAGCATAACTAGCATTTTCCGTGTCGGCTAAACGCAATCTGAACTTTGTTTAGCGCGAAAGTCTTTTTGTTTGTTGGGGGACTGTGACAGTGTGAAGTTTATATAATCAAAAGAGATTATACTCGTACTCAAAAAGAGTTTATAAACTTACTATCACAAACATATCTACTAACATCTCTAATGAATAGTGAGTAATAAAACATTGGTAAATAATTTTAAAACGAATAATCATCAACATCTCAGCCGCAAAAAGTCCACTACTGAACATAGCCTTCTCAAATGATTTTTATCATATGTTTTTCCATACTCATCACACTTAGTACACGGGTTGATGAGCTCAAATTGTTTGGCTTATCTCGGTTCTGAGTTTGTTGGATTGGGGGAACGGAAGAAAGGTATTTGAGATGCTATACGTTCTAGGATGGATTGGGAATGAGAAAGTAGCAGGTCGGGAGGCCGGGTAGGTCACCTGATGGTAAGTGATCACCGCTGCCCATGAAGAACTGTAACACCTAGGGGTGTGACAAGAGCGTTGACGGCAATTTAAGAAAACATAGACTCGTAACTAATGATAACTCGCTCTACATATAATACCTTGCTTCTAATTCCAAAACTCACGTTTGGTTTCGTACTGTATGCGTCGACCCTACAACCAAGGTGACGACCACGACTTCGCACTATTGGACTATTTATCGGCGGCGAATGTGACGTCACCGAGAATATGTACGATTAGCTTTACGCCCGTCTCGTGGGGATTTTTATAAAAGCAAGCTTTATAAACAGTATTTTAAGTTTTCAGTGCTAAGGATAAAGAACGAGGTCGATTCAGTGTTTCTTATGATTGTTTGTTTTTTGTGTGTGTAAGTGGTCAACACTAGATTTTTCAAGCTGCCTGCCTGAGATATTTTTTACCACTTGCGGTCATAATGACCTGATATGTTGATATTTTTTTGAGTTCCAGCATTGATCCCGTATACTATCCCGTATGTTAGTAGTACATGTTGTTGGGCTTGGTCACCCGTTCAAGCGGATTCCGGAGAAAATTTACACGCTATAAATGCATGGAACATAAAAAATTAGGTGCAGTTCTTTCTTTTGCAGTTGTGTAAAAATATATAAGCTCGTTTGCTGTGTGGTTCCCGGCAGAGTAGTATAGGACCACTCGAAGTCTTCCCGTGGATGTCGTAAAAGGTCGACTTAGGAAACACAAGCTAAACAAAGCTTACAAACATCAAAAAGACCTCTCCAACCCGTCTGGCCAGCGTGGAGAGTGTCAGCCAAATCCTCTGACTACTCTGGCTAATATATTGCTGTGGTAGTACAGAGAGGGTCGTGCTCCTGCAGTGGAGACTAAAAAGACCTGATGGATGAATGGATGAATAAGCTTGTTACCCACTTAAGTTACGCTTACAACTGCTTGACCTCATGGGCTAGCAAACCGCACGTCATAGCAGCTTGTGCACGCAGCCTGCTGCCTCTGAATTTAAACACGCGCTCTACAAACTCAACTTATAATGGATGCTATGATTAGGAACCCAACATAATTTGTCCTCACTCTACACGTTTTGCGATGATAATTTGAGTCCCGGCTATGACCCACAGCTGCGTAGTCACGACCGTGAAAACGAAGCATCACAGGGGCTTGTGCATGCAGCGCGCTACCTGTGAGTTTAAACACGCGCTATACAAATTGTGCTTATAATGGATGTTAGGATTAACCCGAAATAATTCCTCCGCACTTTAAATATGCCTTTTGCAATGATAATTTGAGTTCCGGCTATGACCCGCAGCTGCGTAGTCACGAGCGTGAAAACCGCACATCACAGCGGCTTGTGCTGTGCACGCCGCTGCATGCGCTACTCCGTGAATTCAAACGTGCTGCATAAATTCCACCTACGTTATGTTAGGATTACCCCAGAGTAAAATCTCCACAGTACATATTTGCCCTTTGTAATGAAAATTCTATTTCCGTTTTACATCCGCGTGACGTCATGGGTGTGTAAACTCACATCGCAGCCGTTTATGCCAGCCCGCCCTGCGCTGATCCTGAAAACTATATTATTTCATTTGTTATTATTTATTATGTATCATTATCAGATCTTTCTAAGGCACTACCACTGCAGGAACCGGAATCTCTCTGTACTACCAGAGCCATATATCAGCCAGAGTAGTCAGAGAGCCTACACTTTCCACGCTGGCCAGACGGGTTGGAGAGGTTTCTTTGTTGTTTATAAGCCTTTTTTACCTTGTGTTTCCTAAGCCGCCTTCTACAACGTCTACGGGAAGACTCGGAGTGTTCCTATTCTACTTTGCCGGGAACCACACGGCGAAATTACAAAATGCCTTTTGTAATGATTATTTGAGTTCTGCAGATATGACACGCCGCCACATGACGTCACGGGTGAATTAACCGCACATCACGTAGCATGCTTAATCCACGTGTTTAAACACGCACTGTCCTAAAATTTGTAACAACTTGACAAACGTGAAAGAGATTTCAGACAAACTATTAATCGTATTGCTTTTTATGCATAAATATAGCGTATCTTTTTATGGGAAGACAGAGCCTGGCATCGCAAGTCTAAAGCCATATAATTAGTTAGATTAGATATACTACAAATATATTATATATATTTGTAGATCTTTTATGGTGGGTTCACAAAGTTTGAAGAGAAGTATGAATATATTAACTTTTGCTCATATTTATGTCCTGAATGAATCCTATGTTCTATTATCATATTGTATAAACTGATACATAGTATTTTGGTAGGCTGAAAGTTGTGACTATATGCTCTCTAGACACTGTCATGTCTTTATTTCAATGATTAACACCTGGCCAATTTCTCAATACTTGTGTGCGTGGCAGCTTTGTGCTATCACACGTGTCCTGTCAATGTATGCCCTCAAAATCCGTCATATTGTTAGACACTCGTTTTTTTTTTCACGTTTTTAGGCTAATAGAGTCCATCTGAGACTGAAAGATTATTTTATCAACAATTCTGTATTCCGACCAACTTTATCAATTACGATATTGAAGAAATATGAATAAGCAAAAGCACCAAAAAAATATATAAATATCTTGAAAGAATCATGAGTCTTTTTGTTTGGTTGTTGAATCATCATCAGGTCTTTTCTGAGCACGACCCTCTCTGTACTACAAGAGCCATATATTAGCCAGAGCAGGCAGAGGATCTGGCTTACACTGTCCACGCTAGCCAGACGGGTTGGAGAGGTCTCTTTTATGTTTATATAAGCTTTGTTTAGCTTGTGTTAGTTAAACCGCCTTCTACGACATTCACGGGTAGACTTGGAGTGTTCCTATTTTACTTTGCCGGGAACCACACGGCATCAATATTAAAGGTTGTTGAATAAATAATGTACCCTATTAGCCATAGTTGCAAAACTGATCACTACCAACGACCGATAATATGTATTAATATCGGTCGGTTATAAAAACGGTGTTGGCTCGCGAGATTCGTCGCATTTCCCGTAATCTGCAGGTATCACCCTCATCAGCATATCTGCCGTCTAGGAGATCGCCCATTAGCCTGCTTCACGCGGCCCTGAATCTCAATCGCCACTTAGGTGCCGCGGGTAGATCTAGATTACCTGCTTTCCCTGAAACATACTTTTTTATGTTTTTACTTTAACAGTATAAGAAAAACCTGGTATACTTAACAATTTTCTTCTCTAGCACACATTGTAGTCTAGGTATGTCACTTGTTAATAACGTAGCCAGTTGTAGGTGAATTTTGGTGAATTTACTCGCAAACTATGCCTATAACTCTTGATCACTTCGCACCAGGTGATATTCTGAGCCTCATGCAGTCACTTTAGGAATCACGAGGTTGTAGTGTGTAGCGCGCCTCACTTGCTTCTCACCATTCACGTAGTGAAAATGTCTTTACATTACTTCTGCTGCAGTGTTTGTTCATCTAATTGTTGTTATTTCTTTTATCTTAAAATAGCAAACAAAAAGTCTTAGCACACCTAATCTAGTTCATAATGACGCGTCGTTACAGCAGCAAAGTATTCCTTGCCCGTCGCGGCGCCGTCGCGCGCTCGTCCCGGTGCATTTGCATACAGATGGAAACCGTCACTCCGATATTATATTACTTAACAAGAGAGACGACAAAAAATGCATTCGGACGCCAAACTAGTCTGTATTACTTTCGCAATAAGGTTTAAAGTCAGACGGCACTGGCCTCGGTCTGATTGCGAGGCCAAAGATTACTTTGTTATTTATCGTCAGTTAGACACTTAAGCGCGCGTTGCGTCGGGAATATTGCACTCAAATAAAATATACTGCCTCTTTCTCGTTCTCTAAAGTATATACGGAATATACTTTAAAGAACTGTTTTACAAATAGTTTTCAGGCACGTTCCAGTTGGTACTAGTTTTCATTTATTAAATTAGACAAATCAACATTACGTATTGAGTTAGAAAATACGTGTACGCTATTACATGTCTTATATATTTTAAAGCGAGTCATTTCCAGCTGTTGTGTTAATTTTTCTACATTCGCATTACCATGTCAATTCGTCCATTACAGAGAGGAGGTTAATTTCTTGATTTTGATGCAAGTGGTTAAACCGAAGTCAGATTTTGTGAAAATCTGACTGAGGAATCAACATTGACTTGCATTAAAAGCTATTATGAAGATATGTTAAGTACATATACTATAATATAATGCTTTTCCCTTTGAATGTTGATCCAAGTCCCCAAAACAGCGTGACACCGTCCAAACGTCGACCGCACGTCACGCAAAATGTAAACCAACACGCCGCGCGCGTAATCCCACGAATTTCACGCGTTGTGCTAATACCCATAATTTCGGCTCTGGTGACTTTACATCTAATTTAGCTAAAGATATCGAGCGGCGTGCTGTGGAGTTTGTCAAGGTTTGTTTTTGTTACGTTTATGACTGTCTTCTCATAACACCGTGCCTAAGTCCGCGCGGTGATCGCAAGTCACAGGAAATATATACTTACCAACCGTCCACGCGCGTAATCCTTCAATTTTTACTTGTGCCAATAGCCATAACTTTGGCTCATACTGCGGCTTTGGCTTGATATTGAGCGGCGTGCTGTGGAGTTTGTAAAGCTTTATTATTGTTACACTCATGACTGATTCTCATTACAGCATGACTTATTCCGCGCGACACACGTCATGCAAAATGTAAACCAACACACCACGCGTGTAATCTCATGGATTTCACACGTTGTGCTAATGCCTATAATTTCGGCTCCAGAGACTTAATATCTAAATTAGCTGAAGATATCGAGCGGCGTGCTGTAGAGTTTGTGAAGCTTGTTATCGTACAGTCCACTCATAACAGCGTGCTTTAGTCCGCGTGACTACAGCGTATGTAAACCAACACTCTGCCCATATTATTTCAAGCGTTGTGCTAATACCCACAATTACGGCTCCGCGACTTAACATCTAAATTAGCTTAAAATATCAAGCATCGTGCTGTGGAGTTTGTGAAGCTTTGTCATTGCTGCGGTCATGAGCATGACTGTCCTCCCGTACCAGCGTACTTTAGTCCGCGCGACGACTACAAACCAACAAGCTATACACGCATAAATTGCATGCGTTCTACCTTGTAATACTTTTCTTCTCAATTAGTCAAAGATGTAAGCAGTTGTTGCCATTTGGTTCCCAATAGAGTAGAATAGGACCACTCCAAGTCTTCCCGTGGATGTTGTAAAACTTAGAAAACACGCTAAACAAAGTTTATAAACATCAAAAAGACCTCTCCAACACGTCAGGCCACCGTGGAGAGTGTATATGGTCTGTCAAGCAATATAAGGCGTACAATTTGTA
Organism: Rhodophaea formosa; assembly: GCA_963082605.1. NCBI lineage: Eukaryota > Metazoa > Arthropoda > Insecta > Lepidoptera > Pyralidae > Rhodophaea > Rhodophaea formosa. The sequence continues at coordinate 419,314 of OY720208.1, forward strand.
AGGCTTTGTTAATGCCTCGTTATACTTTTAGTTTTTAAGTTTTGTGAGTTGATCGTTTATGGTTCATTCCAGAACCAACGATAGTAACTGAAGTTTCAATATAAAATAATTCATAAATTTAAGATTTTGAGGTGGAAATTATATACGTAAAAATCTGCTATCAATGACGTGGCTAAGTTTTCACAACTGCCTCCTGTTGCCACCGTATTTTGTCGACTCCAAGGTGAGTAGGTTCCATCAAGCAAGTCTTTTTTACCTTTAAAATAATGTACAAGTATTTGCCTTCATCAAGGCGAACAAAAAATCCTCTCCGTTAGCAGAATAGCTGTATATCATTTTCTTAAAATACCATGTACACAACTTTAAGTGTGTGGTTTCAAATGAAAGACCAAACCAATTAAAAGCGGTTTTAATGCCACAGGTACGATTAACAAGAAAACATTAGTGACCACTTATTGTGGTTTTGTGAAGCTTTTCGTCGGCTCAGGCAAACGTGAATTCACTCTTCTTCTAACGAGCGGTAGACCATAGCGAGACGATATCCGGCGGAGGATTAGTCAATTGTGTTTAAGAATCGTTTCTTTCAGGAAGAAAATACATTAATAATGTTGACAACAATATAACTAAATGAAAACATAAAACTTACAATTAATTCTACGACTACAGAAGCTTATTATCATAGAGGTTTTAATACGAAGAAGTAAGAATAATTAGTTGTTGTTTCGTATTGCTCGCTGTTTTTTCTTTTGTTTCATTCTGCAATAAAAAATAAGACAATAGTACTATAAATTCCAAAAATTCAGAAAAAGTAAGACCATAAATACCTAGTCAATTAAATCTTCTTATATGATAACTCTAAATTGCCTGATGCTATTTTTTTTAAATAAATACACATAGAATTCTATAATTCCTTCAATCGTGTTTTTCATTTTTTTTTCTTTCAATTATTTGATTGAATATACAGAAATCGTTTTTAACCAAGTTTATTTGTCGACGACAAATAAACTTGGTTATAAAATTTTGACAAATTCACAAAGTTCTACAGATTGATGGGCTGAGTCGCCCCCTCAAAGAAATGTCGAAGGTAAAATTACTCCTGGTATAAAGATTTCACAGTTATATAAACAACCTTTTATTTAATTACGTATACAGGTTAATTTTTAACCTCCTGGTATTAATGGTTTCTGATTCCGAGTTTGAACCTTGGAAACCTTAAAAGAAATTAGATGAGAGAAACAAAAAGTAAAAAAAAAATTGCGTAGGGTTCGGTTATTCTAAGATAAAAATATTGCCAGGATATTATATATTACTATATATTACTATTCTAAAATCAACCTGCATTGAGTCGAGCTCCGTGGCGCAGCGGTCAACACGCTAGCTAGGGTTCGATCCCCAGTCAGGTCAAGATGGAAAAAGATCTTTTTCATATTGACCTGGGTCTTGGATGTTTATCTATATAAGTATATATTATAAAATATAGTATTGTTGAGTTAGTATCCTGCGACACAAGTTCACAACTTACTGTGGGGCTAGCTCAATTTGTGTGATATGTCCCTATATATTTATTTATTTATTTATTTATTGAAAGACTAATAAATGTAATACAACGAAATGGAAAATTAAATTACCTGTGCCACAGAATTTCAAGGACCAGTAGGAATAGAGACAGAAAGGTAGCTTCAAGCAGCAGCAGAAATGCCGGCGCCGCTTGACCCAAGGCAAGCGCCCTAGGAGTGCGTCCGGAGCAGGCCGGGATGACGTCGTTGATGCGGCGGCGGGAGGCTGACATGTGGCCACGCTCGGAGAGGCGCAAAAGGCTGTATGTTGAAGTCAAAAAAAAGAAATAAAAGGTCTTCAAAAAGGAGGCTGTAAATTAATAAAATATTAGCGCTCCAATAACGAGCCACTTCGATAGGTCTATCATTTGCCGTGATTAAGTCGTCCTAATTGCAGGTGTTTGGAGACTCGGGACAAATGAGTAAGTTATTCCCTATCTGGCCAAATGTACTTGTTCTTATCTATTCCGTCACTTCCAGATGTGACATGGCAGGTACTGGCTGGCATGCCAGAGGGAAGTTCCCCTCGCGGGCTAATGAAGTAAGCTGCAGTGTGATTACTCCTCCATAGGTTTAGTCTTACTGTTTTGATGTCCTCAGTATGAAAGTGCACTCTTTTGAGAAAGTTATGCCGAATTTTAATTTCGGAGGAACTAAACAGTAATCAAACAGGAGATGTCGAGAGCCCCGCTCTTTAGGAGGCTTACGTTCGGCAGCACTAAATGCCTCTCTACGGACCCTATGCTAGCAAATTTGACTGGTATGTAATATTGTCAGAATTGTATTGTTTTCAAGCTTCAAACTTCATCAGTATAGGTATGTTGTAATTTTATTTTTGTCCACGCATCTCTGAAGTTAAAAGTCGAATCGAGTTTCTTTTTCTTGAAATAAGTATAGGCCAACTAAGGAAACTGCCTCTGTGATCCAGTGGTTAAGGCGTTTGCCTTATTCACCCGGGGGCCGTGGGTTCGATTCCCACGGAAAAGCATACTTTGTTGTTTCTAGTTTGGTTAGGACATTGCAGACATGAATCTCCTGATTATCTGATAAGAAAGATGATTCCGTGCCGTTTCGAAAAACTCTGACACCAGGGTGTGCATGGTCGACTGACCGTATCACCTACACGAAATGATGAGATGATGAACTAAGGGAACAGTGTAAGTTTAATCAAAATTGTTTCCTTTATTTGCAGGTAGTTTTGAATTACCTCCACACGAAGAACTCCTTGTAAGGGCTATTCTTCTGCGCCATGATGTAGACAAGCGCGGGAGGCATCATCTGCAGAGAGCTCAGGTCGCAAAGCTCGCGGTCTGCGAAGGTGTGCGAGATGATCTGGCTGGCGGTGTAGGGCTCCGTGTGGTAGGCATATCCTTAAAATATAGGGTAAATTAGTGACTGATTCCTCGATTGGTATGTTTATGTTTAGCATTGACCATTACATCAGTTGCAAGTAGTCCACTGCTGAACATTTATTTCCTCCCCAACTATTTTCAATACATAAAGTTATAGGTTGTAAGCAGACTGCGTTTCCTTGCGATTTTGATTAGTTTATCAGACTACCTGGACGATGGGTGTCCAACTCTGCGCTTGCCAGTTTAGCATGAAAAACCTGCTCAATCCATCTTGTAAGCAATCTTTACTGTGTTATGACTTGTTAAAAAAAAAAACAGAATATATTGAAATATAAAAGTGTCTACATACATACTTAATCAATCAATCAATGGTTTATTGCTTCCTTAATGTGACAATACAGGTGTTTAATAAGATTAGGAACAATTAAGGGCCCTGACGGGCGCTGCAATGGGAGAAGGGCTATTTAAAAAAAAAATCTGCAACAGCTATAAATATTAAGAATATTACCTTTTTGCGTCACTTCCCACTTGTGAATGTTCTAAATAATCTAAGGAGTTTACCTATGACAGGAATTTACTTCTGGAAGAGGTCATTCAGCCCATTCATACAACTTTTCCTAAGAAACCAATGCTACAAACTTTTCCACATCTTAAAGGCTATGCTAAGGGTATATTTTACAAGCAGTTTATGTGTGTATATGTAGTCTCCAAGAAAGGTAAAAAGCTCCTCCACCGGCTGCACGATGGGCAAGCCGCGACGCGCGTGCGTCATCTTTTTATCACGAAGCTCGTCTTTTCTTTTTGATTATTTTATAGCCTCCAGGAAAGAGAACAAAATCATACCTCCTTGCCGCACCAGCGCTATCCCCTCCTCCACTGGCTGCAGAATGGGCACGCTGCGACGCGCATGAGTCACCTTCTTATCTCTAAGCTCGTCTTCCTTCGGGTTCTTGTATCCGCTGTAGTAGTAAAAACCAGGATTCTGTACAAATAGAAGGATAGTAAGTGATAAAGAATGATAAATACTTCAATGCACTGTGTATAGATGTCCATGGGCGACGATAACTACTTTCCATTCAGGTGGCTCGTCTGCTCGTTTGCCGTCAAACACACCCATAATAATAAATAATAATAATAATAATAACATGCTTTATTGCAGACACAAAAGATCCATATAACACTTAAGTACTTATATCATATATAAAAGTAATTACAATTAAAATATTGTAGAAATTAGTCAACTGGCGGCAATAGCCAGCCAGTGTCGGTATGTATCAGTGGTGACTAGTCTCTCTGCCAGTCCTCTCACAATAATGTTGCTACACGAGTATACCTTGGGCATGAAGTTTGCTACGCGGTGGCGATGTATTGCGTTAAACGAGTTAATTCGGGACTCAGTAAACATTCCTGAAGCACTACACCATGGTTTTAGCCCCATCAAGTGTCTAAAAATATTGTTATAGGCTACTCTTAGAGCGTCGTAGGCTTTTTGCGTGTAGTTAGTCCAGAGCTGACAAGTGTAAAAGGACTGACAAAAAGATCTAAAGAGAGTTACCTTCACGTCATAGGAGGCTTTAAAAAATTTTCTGGCTACCATATTGCCAACTACACACAGTGATCTCCGCTGCGGCTCAATATCGTCATCGTCTTTTAACGACGATGTCACTATATGGCCAAGGTATTTGAACGAGGTCGAAATTTTAACAGGTTGTTTATCTAAAGTCAGGCTCGGAATGGCATCTGGCCCCTTTCCCGATCTAAACACTAACATCTCTAAACACTAACACTCTCAATGAATCGTAATTTTGAAGGAGTTAAAATTTGTTTCTTTATTTTGTCTTAGAAGTTCTACGTCCAAACAGTCTTCTTTCATTTCTTTAATATATTCTTTTATATCATCAATCGTAGTTTTCTTCTTCGCGCGTGACAAGTATATATAAGCCAGCGATTCCGCCGCCTCGAGTTTACTTGTTTTCAACGTACCTCTTATATTTCTATATCTATATTTATTATTTTTCCTATATGTGACTTTAGTAAATCCATCCCTGTCCGCATGTGTCTGCGAAGCATTTTCCTTACATAGGATGTCAGCATACGTTGCAGTGCACGTCATGTCATTCGCATCGGTCAGCTGTTGCACTAAAGACGTATGAATTATAGGCGCCGCAGCGAACGAAGTCGCCTGAGTCATATTAGCGGGAGCGGCTGCAGAGCGCTGCGTTGCAGCTCCTCCGCCTCGCGCCCCTCTCGCCGTCCTTCCCTGCCCGCTAGGTCGTTGCGCGGGGCTCGAACCGATTATGTTGTCGGTCATTTCTTGCTCGTTCAAACCTACTGTTTCGTTACGTAGCTCGCTGGAATATTTCTCATTTCCCGTCTCCTTATCACTACGACAAGGTCTGGGAGATGGGTGACACTCTATAGGCATAACGGGCTGAAGTTTTGACAGGATACTTTTAACCTCCTCTAGTTCCTTTTTAAGGTAAACAACATCAGACGACGATACTCCGCCTCCTACAATTGTATTTTTATCACTTTTTATCTCGTCTACGTCCTTCTTAAGAATAGCCATTTGTTTAAGAAATGTGGTCACATCTACATAATCAAATGAGACAGGCGGAATTTTATTGAGGTTAACACAGGCAAACACAGGTAGGTCCTTTTCCACGCATTCCTTGATCAATTTTATAATTTCTAACACGCTCTTCTGTTCATTTCCTTCTTTCCTCCGCAATATCTTTTTCGCTGGGGCTAACAGCTTATAAGCTAGTAACCTCGCCGCTTCTATCTCTTCAGAATCATACGCGCTGATGCATATCTGTACTATCCCTACCTCAGGTAAGGTGTCAACCTTATTATGTACAAAAGTCAATAGTTCGTTCACTACAATCTTGCACGTATGGCATTTAAATTTATCAATACAATTCGTATTATCGTCGCGCGAAATCGCATCAGGAGGTGGTGGGGAGCGTACCATCGGCATGGCGTGCAACGCGCGCGGCGCATCGATGTGAACTGATCGCTCGATCGGTCGATGTGACATAAAATATGCGCATTTGACTAGCTTTCAAAATTACCCAAAAATAGACACGATTGACTGAACTGGGAAAAAGGCAGGAGGATGAAGAAATAAACATTTACGTCCAACCATCCTCTGGTGTAGCCAATGTCTTCGAACACCAGCTCAAAGTCGCTGTTGATGAGGCCGTCCATGGTCGCGATGGTCGGGGCAGCCGCGTTGAGCAGCCAGGAGACCACGCTGCTTGTGTAGTAGTTGTACAGCAACATGCTCATCAGGCCTACTACTAATAGTGTCATGCGACGACCTGAGGATGATATGGTTTCCTTGAGTTAGTATACCTATGTAAAACTTAAAGGTAGTCACAATATTTGTTACAAAATTGTTAATCATCAATAAAAATATTTTTATGTGCCCACATCAAGACATTATAAAATGTTTATTCAAGAAGTTTTTTGTTTAACCATAGAATTGTACTATAATTACTTCACCTTGACTTGAAAATTGTTCTTCCAACTGTTGTGCTGCATCCTCGTAAGCTAGACACAAAATATTGTCCAATTAATCAATCAACTTTGAAAACCTAAGCGCTGCATTAATATGGAATTTCACTAATATACCTAGTCGGGTCATAAGTTCTGTCAAAACCTTATCATTAATTTTTTTTAATACTGGCTAGATGAACTTCACCAATTTTAAAAATAGAACGTTTGAGCTTGCCAAAAATAGAAAATACATTTTATTCATTTTCAAATATGGAGTGGTCGAAGAAAGAAGATAGAGTAGCGGTTATTGCGTTGCACCGCTGTGGTTACGCGCCAAAAGAATTTTTTAATATTCTACGAAAATTGAAAATAACCCTACGATTTGTTTAACGCACTATCAAACGATTCACTGAAGATTCAAGCTTCGAAGATCGTAAGAGGACCGGCCGACCTCGTACAGTTAGGACACCAGCGATCATCAAAGCAGTGAAGGCGCGAATCCAACGAAATCCTGTTTGTAAACAAAAAATCTTAGCTCTTCAGATGGGCCTAAGCAGAACCACGGTCAAAAGAGTGATAAATGAAGAACTAGGACTACGAGCTTATCGGAAGAAGACCGGACATTTTTTGAAAAAGCGTTTGAAAAAAATTAGGCTGGATAGATCCCGCGCTTTGTTACGGCGGTACGCGGGAAAAAAAATACCGCGAAATTTTGTTTTCGGATGAAAAAAATTGTAACATCGAAGAAAGTTATAATAAACAAAATGATAAGGTGTATGCCCACAGCAGTGAAGAAGTCAGCACGCGTATTCCAAGGGTTCAACGAGGACATTATCCTTCGTCACTCATGGTTTGGCTTGGAGTCTCAGGCTTATCTGAGGTGTTTTTTCTGTGAAAAGGGTGTAGAAACTAGTGCCGAGGTGTACCAAAATACCGTCCTAACAAAACATAGTGAAACCTCTTTCTCAAACAATGTTCAAAAACAGACATTGGATATTCCAACAGGACTCTGAACCAGCTCATAGAGCACGAAGCACGCAAAACTGGTTGACCGCCCGTGGAATTGACTTTATCGGACATGAAGGCTGGCCCTCTTCTAGTCCAGATTTAAACCCACTGGATTACAAGATATGGCAACATTTGGAGGAGAAAGTCTGCGCTAAACCTCATCAGAATTTGGAATCTCTTCGAGCATCTTTGGCTAAAGCAGCGGCAGAAATAGAATTGATGATTGACCGCGTCGATTAAGGGCATGTTTTCAAAATAGGGGAGGGCATTTTGAAAAATGTTAATAAAATTGTATTTTAAATTAAATTACCTTTAATTTCATATATAATTTCTTTATAATTATCAAAAAGTGTATCATTAATTTTATAAAAAGTTTTTGGCAGAACTTATGACCTGAGTAAGTATATGCAAATTCCATTGTACGTCTATCTAGTAGTACTGCATAGCGTGGCGTGGACTTGTACTGTGCTTCTCATCCAAGAATATACTTTTAGCAGCTCAATTATATAAGTATTCAGCAATATGTTGCCACCCTCAGAAGGATGCAGTTCTTTGGATTTTATTTAGTTATTCAAAACAAAAAGCTGTTTACCTTGTTATCACATACCACCTACTATCAGCTTTCCATATTAACCGTTACCGCCAAAACAACTACCCAAATTACTCCAACAATACAGGAACTCCACTGTACCCGCGGACAAAGTCGCCAAGTAACGGTTCATAAAGATTCTTATCCTTTTATTGCGATCAGCTACACGATTTTTTATGTGAAGGAGTTCAATACCTTGCTGACACATTGCCGCTAGCACACTGAACAAAGCATACAGCCCCGGCTCTGCCCGACTCTCCATGTAGGCTGCTACCGCCAGGACCAGTATACAGATGATCCCCGCAACACAGGAGCTCCACCACACTCCGGGGGACATGGGAGTTAGGAAGCGGTTCTCGTAGTCACCTACGCCTTTGTTGGGGATCAGGTAGAAGAATTTCGTCCTGTTTGAAAATTTTATTATAAGCTATTCGTTGTTGCTAAATTTAAAGTACTTGGAGTACTTTTATATATTGTACTATTGGTTTCATCCCTTTATCGTCTTACTTTGATAATTTATACACATTATGATAAAAATTTAAAAAGAAAATCTTTAGAAGACGTAAAAGAGATATTGGAACAAGCAAATAGTGGCTAGGGTTTGAAAACAAGCCACTGGTTATTTGCTCTTTATTTGTTATTGAAATTATGTATAAAGTTACCTGCCAAATATTCCGCAAGACTATCATTGTTATGAAAACTACATAATACTGCCGTGAGGTTCCTGGCAGAGTAGAATAGGGCTACTCCAAGTCTTCTCGTGGATATCGTAGAAGGCAACTCAGGGAACACAAGTTGAAGAAAGCTCATAAACATCAAAGAGATCCCTCCAACCAGTCTGGCCAGGCGTAGAGAGTGTAGATCAAATCCTCTGAGTTCTCTGGCTAACATATGGCAGTACAGAGAGAGTCACGCTCCTAAAGTGGACACTAAAAAAGACCTGATGATGATGGCACAGGACTACAACTTGTCGCTAGATAAGCAAGACTGTGTAACCAATCAACTTCACTCAACTAAATAAAGTCCTTTTGTAAATGATATCGTTTAGCTAGTTGCTCTAAATGTAACTCAGTTACATCATTAAATTCAGCTATACACCTATACATAAATAAGAGAAACTCTTCTATATTATCTGACAGATTATACATTATCAAAATACTTAGTTATAAAGTTCTCACTCTAGAGTTGTGGCTGGCGGGTATAGGATGTCGACCCAGTCGAGCCACTTGGGGAAGATCCTGGCGCAGGTGCAAGAGATGTCCTGTTCCCTCCATAACAAGGAATTGGTGACAGTCTGAGAAAAATATAGGGCTTTATCTTAAGCTACGCGGCAGACAATTCAGGTATAGTTTCATGCTTGCCTAGAAACTTGACGAAAGAACTTTAAAAAAATTATAAATTTGTTAGCAACAATTCTAACGGAACCAGTGCTGGGAACTCAAAAGAAAAAAGTAATTTTCATACTTAAGTGTTCTGGAGCCTCCTTGAATTCTTTGTTGATTTTTTTTCGAGTTCCTAGACTTAGTCCAATAATAATATTAATATAATATATACGGACAAATCACACATATTGAGCTAGCCCCAAAGTAAGTTCTTAAGTAAGACTTGTGTTATGGGATACTAACTCAACGATACTATATTTTTTAACAAATACAAATATAGATAAACATCCAAGACCCAGGACAATCTGAAAAAGATCATTTTTCATCTTGACCTGACCGGGGATCGAACCCGGGACCTTCCGTGTCCCAGGCCGTTATATACATGTTGTCCGCTGCGCCACGGAGCTCGGAGAGAGGAATAGTTGTTAATTCTGACGGGCTGATTTGATAGTTAAAGGGACAACTGTGTATTTACCCTAACAAATAATTTTCATTTCATTTTAACAACCACAATATACTTACATAGACAAAGACACAAGTTAATACGATAAATTCGTTTTCAATCATAGCTTGGCTGGGGATCGAATTTGGGGTCCGGTTATTCAAAGGTACCACTGAGCGAAAGGGGTTATTTATAACCAATATAATTATATAATCCCAAAATCTATTTTTCTATTCCAAAATCGAAAGTGAGTTTGTTTGATTATTTGCTTGTTTATTTGTTATGCTTTCACGCCCTATCTGAACCGATCATCATATAGCATACACGTTATCTGAAGAACGGAGTAGAACATAGGCTACCTTTCATACCGGAGAAAAGTACTAACGCGAGCAAAACCTCGGGCAAAAGCTAGTATTATATAATTGCCTTTGTATACCCGTTGTAAGTACGTATATTATGAGTCAGGCACAAGCACAAAGTTACCATTGTAGAATTTCTTTCAGGTTTTCCAATCCATCGACCCGCTATTGTATAGTTGAACCTGAAAAAAAAGAAATACCCTAATGGTGTCAACAAATATTTTATCTATCTATCAACGTCATTCTCTATTACCACTTGGTAACAGTTTTAACTTAACTACCACCACTAAATTGATTAGACTTTATAACTAAAGTTGTATAATGCTTAAATATGTTGATTAGCTGAGTGACAGTCTAGCTCATGGTGGAAACCCGATAGAATTGAAAAGGTACTGAAAAATAAACATTACTTTAAGAAAAATAATGAGTTATCCATGACATATAAGAATAGACGAAATAACAACTTTTTTTTAGAGAAAATGATTTTCTATAAAAGACTTGTCTATACTTGTATTCTTGTGTGATACTTTTCTTTTATCTCTCTTTCTCTTATAATTATAATATTATTAGAGTCGGGTGGAAAGGATATCCGATGTACATTGGTACCTAAAGTTGTGTTGATGCATGAGCACGTTGAGCAGCTGAGCCACTATCTTGGTCATGGCGGACACTCCGGCGGAGTAGCGCACGTCAGTCAACATCTCGGGGTGGAACTCTTTGGGACTGTTTAAGATCTGAAACAAAAAAAAAACATCGAAACATAGTTCAAACATATATACCTCTCCCTCTCTCTTTTTCAAGCTGATTTAGGAGAAAAGAAAAAAAACGTTGATTCAAGATTCAATCGTTTATTTAATATAGGTTTCTTTGAACACTTATTAATTGGCATACGTGTGTTTACAATATTTACAACAAAAAAAAATTGTTGACGTCAGTAATTTAGTGGAATATACAACACTTTTTTCCCCCGCGCAGACCGTAAAAGCCGATCAAGGGATTGTGCTAAGTTAATCTCGTCAATAGGCGACACGGTTAGCAACCTGTCACTATTTTGATTCCGCTTTCCACCTTAACTAACACGCTAAACATGGTCTTTAGGTTTTATGACCTTGATCTGTGTCTACCCCACAAGGGATAAAGACGTGATAATATGTATTTATATACCTTTGCGTATTTTAAAGCTTTTTTGTAGTCTGTAGCTTTTGAATAATAAATACATATTATCTAATAAGATCATTTTAAATATGATATGACGTGAAAAAGTGTGACGTATTTTCTGAATAAACGTTTTGATTTTGCCTACTACTAAAGATTACATTATTAAAAAGATTAAATATAATTTATATTAACCGCTTTCTATTAGGTGGGCCGTATAATTGTTTGCCTACTAATACTAACACTGGAGTCAGGATTTCCAAGCTGCTTAAAGGCATCTGACATAGTTAAACGACAATCAATGAAGAAAGCCGAGACTAACGACTTAGCGTGCCATCCAACGTACAGAGGAGCTTAGATAGTATTGACATTATTTGGTATCGTGCAGTGTTGCTCAAACATACACTTTCGCCAAAAATGTGTCACACCTAAAGCAATTTTATTTGAATATTTGTTTTAAATTGTTCATCGGTATTTTACCATATAAAATTAATTCCGCGAGCGGAAATCTACTTACAATTCATTGTTCAACGTAAAAGCATAATAATTGACTGAAATCATTGTCCATTGTACTCCGGAGTTCAAATTAATTCCATTGCTTGTGAAAATACGCGGGAGTAATGCCGCAACTCCTGTTTACATGACATTATTAGCTAAATGACTTAGTAAGGGTTGTGTTACATTTGGCAATGCGGCCGCATGTGGCTTTTGCCGCGTTCCGTCGTATTGTCGTCCTCGTTGATAGAAGCATAGAAAATAGTGATTTCATGTTGATAACAGGTACTTATAATGGACACGGTTTGCAGTGTTAAGTTGTAATAATTCCAACAGTAGTAAAAATTTGTAAATAAAAAAAACATTGCACCCAAATTGAAATACCAATGAAATCTACGTTTACAGGCATGTCGCTAAGCAAAGAGTTCATAGTTAACCTACCTATTACAATAAATAAGTTAATATTTAAGATAGGTAGTTTTTAAGTTCACTATCCATTACATATAAATTAATTCTAACGCATTACTTATATATTAATACTTAGACAATCTAAGTATTATTATATATTACACTAACTTCAAGTACAGTGTGCATAATACTCACCACGGACAAGGCACGCAGTAAAATTATGGATACACTAGCTGTTGTAGACCATTTCAATATGCTTTGGATTAGAATATTTTCACAATTGTTTTATTTAAATAAATCCAAGCACAATATAAATAACAAAGGTTCAACATTTACTAGCTAGTACATTGCAAAGCGTTAAAAGCCACTAACCTCGTATAAACTGTTCATTACTCACCACCGAGACGGCGCGCAGTGTTAGGTTGTGGAAATTCCATCGGTCGTAGTATTTGAATGCGCTCAGGGTGAGGTTCAAACCTGCGGATGGCATTTACTTAAGTAAATAGGAAAGCAAGGGAAATATTTATGAAAACTTTTTGTTTTTAATTCGGATTTACAACTGTTAGCTGGAAATTATACCCCAGTAACCGTTTTCCTACTCTCTCATGTATAACATGAAAGAGTAGGAAAACGCTTACATAAAATAATGATTTCTGCGTGTGATTTCCATATTTTGCTATTCTATTTGCATTTCATAGTAGAAAAAGAATTATTTTAGATCTAAGTTTTAACCTTTTTGGCAGCTTGAAAAATCTGACATTAGTGTTGGCCACTTCATACGCAAAAACTTAACAACAACACCACTAAGTGTAAAAAAGATCCCTTCCCTTAGTCCAAGTCCAAGCGTGCGTAGTTTCCAAAGCGTTCCCTTGTATCTTTCCGAAGTTGAAAAGGTCTGCAATTCGTAGCATTTCCTTGGTACACAAAAACCTATTTAATTTAGTTGTATTTTACCAATACACCGTTTCCCTAACTCCAAGTCTCCGCGTGCGTAGTTTCCAAAGCGTTCCCCTGTATCTTGCCGAAGTTGAAGAGGTCCGTCATCTCGTAGCACTTGCTAAGTAGGCAAAAACCTCTTTAATTTTGTTTACCAACACACCGTTCTCCTGACTCCAAGTCCCCGAGTGCGTAGTTTCCAAAGCGTTGCCCTGTATCTTGCCAAAGTTGAAGAGGTCCGTGATTCGTAGCACTTCCTAAAAACCTATTTAATTAAACAGACCCTCTTCCTGAGTCCAAGCCCCCTCTTGAGTTTCCAAAGCGTTTCCCTGTATCTTGCCGAAGTTGAAGAGGTCCGTCAACTCTGAGCGTTTTCGGTATACAGAAACCTGTTAAATTTTGTTGTATTTTACCAACACACCGTCTTCCCGACTCCAAGTCCCCGCGTGCGTAGTTTCCAAAGCGTTCCCTTGTATCTTGCCGAAGTTGAAGAGGTCCGTCAACTCGTAGCGCTCCCCTGGGAGAGATACAAACTTGCGGATCAACTGCTTGCTCGTTACCGGAACGACAGAAGGTCAATGAGTTTGCAAGTCACAACTTAGGGTAAACAGCTATATAGGGAACATATATGAGGATGCGATATTTACTTTATTTTGATTTGATTAGATCGCTAATTTATATGACGTTTTGCCCAATAAATGTAAATAGCACAATCAGCAAAGTGACAAAAATAACACGTGTATTGTATCCTCTTAAATATTTATTTTATTCCAGTTTTATTCTGTCAAGTTCAAGGTTTTTATTTTTTTTCGTCAGCCGCTTGCAATCCAGTTGGCGGTGATTTGTACCTTTCGAATTGACAACACTTTGTTTCACGCGGCTTATTATAATGCAGTTACTTTGAGTTGAAAATTGAAATAACAGCATATTGGCCGATAAAAGAATGTAATTTAATTGACAAGCATACCATCATAGACGGCGAACATTATATCAGCGTCGACACTTAAGTTGAGAGTTTGGAAAGCCTCGAAGCTTGAATTCGGCGGAAGCAGAACCAGCCAAGCGTGACTGTCATCCAGCAGAGTCTGTCTTGAGGCCTGAAATTGATTTTTTTAAGCTTTGAAAATAAGTAAGTATGTGTCAAACTTCACATAACATACTTTTTATGTATGGTTGTGGCCAATATAAGTTTCGTATTGCCCAAAGCTATTAATTACCAATCAAGTAAAAGACAATATTCAGGTATTATCAAAGCAAAATTTTTGCTGTTAATTTTTAAGTTATAAGTAAACTTAACTATTAAACATCAAAATTTTTATCACATATCCTATGGTTCCTGATCCTGTGATAAGTTGAAATATTTTTTGAGTAATATCTTGTCTCAACTTACTTCTTCAAAGACATCTCGTGCTCTGTCACATTGGCCGTCTATCAAGACTCCCACAGGAATGTTCTGTTGGTGCAGCAGCGTTGGGAGATCATGCTGACCGTGATCAATCAATGAAACCGTAGCTCTCATATCCTGGTGGTTCAGCCTCTTTGCCATCATTGCGTTGTCTGTAAAATCATGCCATGTCAATTTTGATTGTTTTGTTTGTGTAAGTGGCCAATGCTGGAGTCAGATTTTTCAAGCTGCCCAAAGGCATCTGACATAGCTTAACGAATGCAATGACGTCAGCCCGGATCAATGGCTTAACGAGCCTTCCGAAGCACGGCAGAGCTCGAGATATTGTGCCCGGAGTTGCTTAATATGCGTAAGCTCTTATAATGCTCATTGCTCATCCACTGGGCCATCGGGCTTCTCTTGCATTGTCAGTGAAAATATTCTAGCTCCACAAATTGGACCAAAGATATGTTTTTATGAAATAAAAACACTGTATAATATCAGTCAATATCGAATACAACATAAAAGTAAGGATAAAGTCTAAAGGAGTCCCTCTTCGGTTATTAATACTAAGAGAAAGCACTCAGCCCTCGGATCGAGAGTCGGTAATATCCCGCGAACAAGTAGTTAGCCGTGATCCCGGTCCCGGCCGACTATTTGTACACAAACTGTTGGCTGATATTAAATACACACATACAGCTTGTAACGCGATTTTGGTGTTTGTCATTGATATTAACTACAAGTTGGTATTGATTTCTAAATATATTTATTGCTGATTGCTGAAATGAATATTGGTTTCATTCTGAAACTACTAAAAAGGAGTAACTAGTAACTGAAGTGGTTGTCTCACATTCATTTATTTTTAACATCATCAGGTCTTTTTTTAATCTCCACTCATTCACTTACACGACCCTGTCACCTACACGAAATGATGAAATCTCCACTGCAGGAGCACGACCCTCTCTGTACTATCAGAGATATATGCCAGAGCAGTCAGAGGATTTGGCCAACACTCTCCACGCTGACCAAACGGCTGGAGTGGTCCTCTTCTACTCTGCCGGAAACCACACGGCTCATTGTTATACAGAGCTCCAATGCACGTAAAAATCCTGCAGATTTAAGGTACAGACGCATTGAAACAAGATTAAATGCAATATGATCATAAAAGCATCGGCTCATAGAGCTGAAAAGACGGAAGCATTTTCGCTTCAGTTATTATTTCTAAGGGAAAATGTTGACCTTCAAAATATCCCTTGTCATGAGGGAATCGGTAATCTTCCGCAAACTAACGGTTAAGTATGATTTCAGACGTCTGTCTGTTCATAAACATATCGAATATATGTATAGTATCGTCAAGGGTATATATAGTTTTATTGAACTTCCAATTTGGTAACATACGGTATATGCATGACTATGTCAATTATAAAATAATTGGCCGAGTTTCAGACAGGAGTATCTCTTGTATTATAAGTAACACTCCTATCAGTATGGTTCTTTCTTTAGGCCTAGACTATATTGCTTATATCCTTTTTAAACCATCAGACGTATTAGATGCACTACAAACAGTTGTGAACAAAAATGTATAAACTAGAATGAATATAGAGACAATCTGTAGACATAGATCGAAAAGAGGTAGGATAAAATATGATAGCAATCACGTCGATTAAGAAAACACTTGCCGCTTAAATCCCTCTTTGCAAGGGAATTGATAATCTTCCCTAAACTAGCAGTGGACTGTGATCCCAGTCGTTGTTTGTTCAAACATGTGTGTATGTATCGTATCGCCGGATTAAAGCTTTTAATACGTTTCTTGTGTTTGTCTACGTTATTAACTTTCAATTGAATATTTATAGATGACGAGCTCCGTGGCGCAGCGGTCATCACGCCTGTTCGATCCCCGGTCAGGTCAAGATGGAAAACGATCTTTTTCAGATTGATTTGGATCTTGGATGTTTATCTATATATGTATTTGTTATAAAATATAGTATCGTTGAGTTAGTATCCCATAACACAAGTCTTTCATTAGAACTTACTTTGGGGCTAGCTCAATCTGTGTGATTTGTCCGTATATATTTATTTATAGATGCAACCTTTCAATTCTATAAACATATAGGGCGTAGGTAGAGCTTTTTTGAATTATAAGATATTCCTAACTTAAATACAGTTCATGTCTTCCTAGACCAAATAGCTTCCACGTATTTATTTGCAAAAATATCTGATACTTTTATAAGCAGCGCATGTTTTTATAAGTTTAAAAAGAGAACAAAAAATTTGTGAAATACAATAAAAAATATGGATTGAAATGAAATAGGATAAAACCTGAAAGCAGTCCCACTTCGATTATTAACACTGAGAGAAAACACTCGGCCCTCCCTCGTCGCAAGGGATCCAGTAATCTCCCGCAAACTAGCAGTTGGCTGTTTGTGTACAAATATATCGGGCGATATTAAATCAACAACGAAGTGTATTGCCGGATTAGCACTTACAAGCAGCTGCTAGTATTAGGCTTTGTAATTCAGTTTTATTGAAATGTTATTTAATTATTTCTTCGCTAACTTTTCAATAAATTTGCTATTAATACGTTCCTTATGACATTGAAACTTGGATCGTAATGTTGTATTTACGGGACTAGGCCTTTTGTGTTTACACCAATCACAACTGCTCAATAGCCCAAGGGCACAGATAAACAATCGGCCCTTTTTCATAGAATCTGAGCAAAGAGTTTCCATGTTCTGCATTAAAACATTTTTTTCTGAAAATGACCTGACAAACCTGAATTACTTTAATTAATTTCTTATCTACTGAACTGCAATCTTGTTTTAGTTTATGACTAGCAGCCCTACCCGGCTGCGCCCGGGCATGTATTATACCTTAAAACCTTCCTCGTGAACACTATCTATTGGTGAAAACCGTATGAAAATCCATGGAGTACTTTTTGAGTTTATCGCGAACAGATAGACAGACAGACAGACAGACGCGGTAGAGGACTATGTTTTATAATATGTAGTGATAATTGCAAAAATGACTCTCCTTGCATCCTCAAGTCCTTCCAAAAGAAAACAGATACATTCCAAGAATGCTTAGTGAGGCTATTGAAATAAAAAATCCTAATTTCAATAGATAGGATGCTTGGCCGTTACCACCGGCTTGGGATCCAGTCATCAATTTAATTATATCTCAAGTTAAACCAAATGCAAGACCTTCAGATACTGTAAGCCAATTCTGCGTACATCCGAAACGTTTTCAATAAATATTTTAGGTGATAGATCTTGTTCATATAAAATATTTCAGTTCAGTTTGTTCGTATAAAATATTAGACAAATAACAACTTAGTCTACCTGCGACCACAAACACTATAAAATGTTCGAAACGGTAGGTGTATAAATAATGTAATAAACGCGATAAAAACCGTATTAAATTATTATTTTTTTCAATAGTTTATTTTTCTTTCAAACCCGCATGAAAGATAAGTTATCTCTGTGAAATTGAAAGTAACTCAAAACTGGATCAATATCACAATTGTGTATAGCATAAGATCTCAACTTAATCTCGTGCTGGATGTGTTTGCGAGACGTTTCCCCGCCCCAACTCCCCGAGCAATCGCCTCAACTCCAACTATCTCTGTAAATAATCCAGAATAAACAAATTGTATGTAAAGCAGTCATTCGGATTTGATAACTCGCGGTGGATCACATGTTTTATTTACGGCACATAACAGAAAAATTATAGAAAGAAAATATCAATATTTATATATTTTGATAGGTGTTTTTTATGCATTCACAATGTTATTATTGACGTTTGGCAAGAGAACATCAATCAGATTGTAAAACTAGTACACTGTTATTGCCAGCAAATTAGTTAACCAGGATCATGCTCAACATGACAACAATTGATTAGAGGTGTGTAATTGTGTATAGACACTGAGATATGTAAAATTAAATAAAAGCTTCCAAAATATTTCAGGAAAGTCCTAAAATTAAGTGTGTATGTTATGCTTTCGTGATATAGTTTTGCAAGAATCTCAATGGAGTTTCTTCTTTTAGTTCCTTTCTAAGTTTGTCAGAGTTAATAATGGCATATAATGACTAACAAAAATATTTTGAACGTTCGTTACACATTTTAAACGTATTTGAATTTGTGAAAAATTCCTTTCTAAACGTACCTATCTAACTTTTTAGGTCATGGATAGTTTACATGTACTGTTTGATCATCATATTTTAAATTAATAAAAAAAACCGGCCAAGTGCGTGTCGGGCCATGCGCAGTGTAGGGTTCCGTAGTTGCGAATGACAACTTTGAGTTCACACTATTCACACTCGCACCTTACAGTTTAGCGACCAAAAACATCTAACAATGAAAATAGTATGAAATTTTACAGTTTATAAGTTGGTTGCCTATAACTTTTTAGTTTGTACTTAGTACTCAGCTCTGATAGTTTTCCTTTCAACTTCAGTATATATACTACTGCTGTAATTTTTTTCACGTATCTATATATAACCGTTTAGCAGATAGAGGGGGGAGACACTTACGTCTAACAAAAATTCGCACTTTAAAACCAAATATTTCGGAAACGGATCCCTAAATCGGAAAATGGTGTTCTCAACCTCATAATATTTTTGAAAGACCTATTTAACGATACCCCACACGATGGGTAAATAGAGAAAAAAAAATTACTCCCCCAATTTACTTGTATGGGAGCTACCCTAAAAAAATTTTTTTTTCATGTTTTTATTCTACCACTTTTTTGCCATGATTAATATACATATCCATACCAAATTACAGCTTTCTAGTACTTATAGTCTCTGCGTAAAACCGCGGACGGACAGACAGACAGACAGACAGACATGGCGAAACTATAAGGGTTCCTTGTTTACTTACGGAACCCTAAAAACGGACCCATATTATCAGCAAGGCAAATCACGTCTTAATGGAATAAGTAACAAAAAAAAGGTTGTCCAGATTCTGTAATTTCTATGTTGTGTATTAAAGGATGATTACCGCTAAAAATATAGTAGGCGTGGGCGGCGATACACGTGGGATAGGAACACGTAATTGTATTTCGTGATAAGAAGATACCACAATAATATTATGGCCTTACTTACAATTTAAGCTTCGATGAATCAATGATTCGAAGTTATTTATACTTCTGCGGCTCCAAATCTACTGGACCGATTTACATAATTCTTTCACCTGCAGCAAGCTAATTTATCTGCGGGTCATATGGGCTGTAATTTGCACGGACAAAGTCGCGGAAAATTCCTCATACTTTATTAGAGACTTAATTCAAATTGTTAATCCCCTTTTGTGTCATTAACTTGTGTATATACAGAAACATTTTAGAACATTCAAATTACAATTTGTGCGATTATACTTACGGCGCTGATCGCTGCATGACAAGTAACACACATGTTCGATGGTTTTAAACGAGTAGTAGTCAGCAGCCAGGTCTGCTGCAAAAGGGTCCAGACTTGTTGCTCTACACCTCACCACAAGGAATAGCAGTAACCACATCGTAGTTACTTCTAAAACAAACAGATGACCACCGTGTGCTTTTATTAGATTGTGAAAACAAATACGAATTAAGCACACTAAAATTCACCTTAACTAAGGTGCCCTCTAGGATAATGAGTTATTGGTTCATCATCATCATCAGGTCTTTGTTAGTCTCCACTGCAGAACCACGACCCTCTCTGTACTACCAGAGCTATATATTAGCCAGAGTAGTCAGAGGTATTGGCCTACACTCTCCACGCAGGCCAGATGGGTTGGAGAGGTCTCTTTGATGTTTATAAGCTTTTTTTTAGCTGGTGTTTCCAAAGTCGCCTTCTACGACGTCCACAGAAAGACTTGGAGTAGTTCTATTCTACTCTGCCGGGAACCACATGGCAAGTTTTTGATTATTGGAACCATATCAATAAATATTATATTTTACTTTTTTAAGAATAATTTGAGTGCGAGTGACATCTATCTTGCCTGATGAGAAGCAATTATCCAAAAGTATACCGAAAGAAGGCCCTGTACGTTGCACATTAGGGCTTGTAAAATTTTTAATTCTTACTGAATTTGTTTTTGCAACGAATTAGTTAGTCCGGAATGCGGGCCCGTATGCTCAGAATACAAAAAAAAATCGAAAAAGGTTCCTAAATTACCTCTAGATTTCATTTTTTCTATTGGGCAATAAAACCATAAGAGTGTGCACTTCTTTTCTGGAATTAATTTTTTGTAACTAGACCATAAGGCCATGAGCCTGTCTTGGGCTTCTAACAGTTAAATGTTAAGTCAAACGGTTGGTCAGTAAATGAACACAAATCGCAAACACAACATAGACTTTAAACTTGTTAGATGCAGCAATATTTGAAATATGAATTTCGTCACAATTCTAATGCCTGTAAAAGGGACCTTTGGCAAGGTTTGTAAGCTGTTACAGTATATCATCTATTTCTTCCAATTCTGAACGGCGTATCTTTGAATGGGCATTTTTAGGTACTCCTAAAATAATCTACTTGTAGATTTATTTTTCAGTGCTATGTCCTCAGCGTTAATTTATAATAACCTAGCAGTCCACCCCAGCTTTGCCCATCGTACATACCTTACCTATGGCACTCAAAAATAACGTACCTATCCAACGGTGAAAATTTCTAAAATCAGTTCAATATTTCCTGAGATCAGCACGTTTAATGAAACAAACTCTTCAGCTTTATAATATTAGTATATATATAAAAATTGTAGTATATTGTATTTTAAACTCATTGCAAAACACTAAAATTAATAATTAGGACACCGGCACGTGTAACATGGAGAGAAATGTAAGCAATATGTTTTAGAGATAGTTATTAGTTCCTCAAACCTCAAGAAGATGCCTCAAAATATAGGAACACGAGGAAAGAAATTAAAAAGAACCAGACTGTACCTGTTATTAAAACTGGCTAAATCTGTATTACATCTGTCCTTATCTAGTCTTCTTACCATTCAGAAATTTGCATGTCTAAAATTAGCGCATAATCCCTTCTGCAAAAGCTGAGATCTATGGCAGCAGCTCAGGGTCGCACCGCAAATGGCTGCAAATTGCGGCTACGGCGATTTGTCCATCAACCGATCATTTGTCAATCAGATTGATTTCTCCCCATTATAGATCATTTCGTATTACTCATTACCTATCTAAATGTTTTTAAGTCAAATTGCGAAATACGATTTCTACGATTGACTACGATAGGAAAAGTTTTTCTGTACATTAGATCAAAATATATCTTTTTATTATTACCACAACGTATACACCTTCTAAACTTTATTTCCAATAAAGCAAAAATTAAGAAATTCCCTTTTTCTTCAGTAGCCTTAGTCTAGAAATCCTTACAAAAATTAAAATTCCTGTTAAGTAACTTACATAATAACAAGAGTGCCAAAATTGTAAAGGCCAACAAACGGACATCGGCCTAATTAGGTACACTTATTAAATTCGGATCCGTGAGTCCTCATGAAATTACGAATAAATTAATCCCGGAATATGTTAGCGAAGATAAAACGCGAGCAAAGACCGGCTCTAATTAGCAGCTAATGGAGTACATGAAATACATTATCAGCACCGAATCCATAAAAAAGTCGGATCATTTCTCTTAGAATGAAAAATTCGACTAGATCCTCAAAACTGTAATCTATTTCTTTACAGATAAGGTGTGTTTTGAGTTTGCGAGACTCGGTTCTGTCCTAAGGGGAACAATTTCTTTCAATAATTTGCCGGTAATGGGCTAAGTAAGCCACTTAACAAGAGACCCGCGCAAAAAATAAAGATATAATTTCGCCTCACTCAATTATTTAGGCTCGCAACCAGTTTTGAGTTATTGTTCCGAGCAACTTTTGACATTGTTTTTGTCGTAATCCGCGGATCGTTTCAAATTATCTCCCTGCCTCGCCTTGAGACGGAGTTTCTTAATTTCATGCGTTTCTTGTAAATAAACATATTCAAAGAAATATTTTAGCTTTCTGTGCTTTGGATGCTTCAATAAGTGTAAATTAGATAGCAAAAAAAATTGTCCTTTACAGGGTTAGCAGAGCCGGAATGTTGTTTGTAGTGGTTGGTTGTTTTGCTAAGTCTATGCATTCACACGGGTAAAAAAAAAACTAATTACACGACTGATGGACTAGAAGGAGGATAATGTTTTTAGCGCGTATTTTTGCATATATATACATATATGCAAAAATACGCGCTAAAAACATTACCCTATATTTGTTTATGAGTATCTGTAAATATGTTTGTTCCATTGATGCGTCCTGTAGCCTTGATCAACCTAGTTTATATTCAACTAAAGCACTTTGATACTTTTGCGGACGGATTCTGTGTAACGTTATTCTTCTCTTATAGGCTAAGGTATGACCTGTAGTTGCACTTTTTTATGATATTAAACGGCAAAGGAACAATAAGTTCACCTGATGGTAAATGACAACGATCCCCATAAGAATGCGAAAGTATTATGAGACATTCATACGATGAGCAAAGTTAAGAATTGCTACCTACGATTGTGATGTCCAATTATAGGCCAGGCAGCAGTAGGCAAAATATTTTTATAAGCTCATTAGATAGTTCACAGAAGTTCCGGGGTTTTACTTAACTGAAACGAATTATTAGAGTGACATGCATGTACGTACACTTCCCGTGTACGAGCGTCCGCGGCCATTAAAAAGCTCGTTAACAGCCACCGCCGCGATTAGCATTTATATTACGCACCCAACAAACCCGAAGCATATCATCTGATGATGCAGCCGGGGACACGCAAGGATGAGAGAGATTGCGCAGCCAGTTGATGGCAGACGTTCAGCTATGTCAAATGCCCTAAGGCAGCTTAAGAAATCTGCCACCAGTCTTGGCTACTTACACGAAAAAGAAACGTTATATTTTTCTTTTCTTTTACGAACAAATCACACAGATTGAGCTAGCCCAAAAGTAAGTTCTTAAGTAAGACCCAGATCAATCTGAAAAAGATCATTTTTCATCTTGACCTGACCGGGGATCGAACTCGGGACCATCCGTGTCACAGGGCGGCGTGTCGACCGCTGCGCCACGGGGCTCGTTATTTGATTATCTACGGAAGATTTAGGCAGCTGTAAAATCAGACACAAATGTGAACAACTAAGGCAAAAAAGTCCGTACAAAACGTACGATAAAAGGCTGCAATGAAAATTCGAAAACAGTTTTCATGGAAGTGCAAACCCATTGCCGCTCGACAAACAGAGCAAAGCGAGCATGACGTCACGGCGACTCTATCACCCACCGACGACAGCAAAAAGAAAGGCTACAGCAATCAACGCCCGCTCGACAAAAATAGTATTCGAGTAAGAAAATATAGCTCCATGCTGGTCTAGGAGAAAGAAAACACGTAGAATGTACCAGCTGCTTCTCTTCCCGCGCTGATTGTAAAAGCCGATCGAGGGAATGGGCGTCAGGAATCATGTTAATAAGCTAGCAACCGATCACTATTTTGATACCGTTCTCACCTACAATCCCACCAACATGCTAAACGTGGCCTTAAGGTTTTACAGACCTGGGCTTTGTCTACCCTGCAAGGAAGAAAGACGTGATAGTATGTAAAAGTAAGTAAAAGTTTGGCTTTATTTACAAGAGAGGTTTCATGCGTATTTATAAATCAGGACCAACACACAAAAATGCCGTTTGGTTCCTGGCAGAATAGAATTAAGACACTTCAAAGATTTACTGGCCAATGTGGAGAGTATAGGCCAAATTCTCTTACTGCTCGGGCTAATCTATGATTCTGGTAGTATAGAGAGACCAAGAAATACGTATTCTTTATCCGAGCTTTTTACCCAGTTGCGTCCCTAGCTGTGATGTGTGGAACCCGTGTCCGCTGTTAGGATAGAATTCATGCTGTCACATTATTTAGCATAGTTTTAACGGCCGCTTACTTCCACTTTGGGTAGCTCCAGACCGCTCTCCAATCCGTTTGCCAAGAGTGGTGAGTATGGCAAACCTGAATAGTGATGGAAACCCATAGGAGAACCGCAGATATATATATTTGATAATATAGTACAAGTATTTTGCTCTACTGCGCCACGGAGACCTTCAAATTACTTATTTGTTTGTGTCTACGTTTTTAACTTTACCTATTTAACCCCTTTAATTGTACCACACATACAGCTATATAGCAATTAAGATTATACAAATACGTTTAACACAAAGTCCTAAAAACCAATATAAGATTTTATTCGCACCTTAATTTATTTGGCACATAACGAGATAGCCGCAGTAAAAACATTACAGATAATAGAGATTTTAAATTGAGGCATTACGCGTAATTTATTTTTCTAGAGCGCTATATATTAATGGGCCCTTGCATACGAGATTACTGAGCGATCTTGATAAATAAATAGTTTATTTGACACATCACATTTATAATTTTATAGATGATCCAAATTTATAATTCAACTACGCACCGCATAAATTTAAGTACACACAGGCTACGCCCGTGGTACATACCTAGTCTATGGCACTTAGGAATATTGTACCTATCCAACAGTGAAAGAGATTAGGAAATCAGTCCAGTAATTCCTGAGACTAGTGCGTTCAAACAAACAAATTCTTCAGGTTTTTAGGGTTCCGTAGTAAACAAGGAACCCTTATAGTTTCGCCATGTCTGTCTGTCTGTCTGTCTGTCTGTCCGTCCGCGGTTTTACGCAGAGACTATAAGTACTAGAAAGCTGTAATTTGGTATGAGTATGTATATTAATCATGGCAAAAAAGTGGTAGAATAAAATCTTGAAAAAAAATTTTTTTTAATGTAGCTCCCATACAAGTAAAGTGTGGGAGTAATTTTTTTTTCTCTATTTACCCATCGTGTGGGGTATCGTTAAAAAGGTCTTTTAAAAATATTGGAGGTTGAGAACACCATTTTTCGATTTAGCGATCTGTTTCCGAAATATTTGGTTTTAAAGTGCGAATTTTTGTTAGATGTAAGTGTCCCCCCCCCCCTCTATCTGCTAAACGGTTATATATAGACACGTGAAAAAAATTACAGCAGTAGTATATATACTGAAGTTGAAAGGAAAACTATCAGAGCTGAGTACTAAGTACAAACTAAAAAGTTATAGGCAACTAACTTAAAAACTGTATTCATACTATTTTCATTGTTAGATGTTTTTGGTCGTTAAACTGTAAGGTGCGAGTGTGAATAGTGTGAACTCAAAGTTGTCATTCGCAACTACGGAACCCTACACTGCGCGTGGCCCGACACGCACTTGGCCGGTTTTTTTTAATATTAATAGTATAGACTAAACTCGCAGTAGGTACATATAATACGATTGGTTTATATGTTTCAGTTACGAATTCGAGTCACATTTTTCAAGCCGTCTGAAAACATTGACGGTGCTCGATATTCCTTCAAACTCAGCTCATTAATATGAATAACTTCTCAAGGTAGGAATTGGCACAATATAGACCTCAGCGCCTAGGAGTATTGTAAATTTACAGTGATACTGAAACAACAAAGTATGTAATTTTTAATGTTTACATCTTTGCACATAATACGAAAAGGTTATAAAATAGCCAATTATTGTTATAAAAGATACGGTGAACACTAATTAAGGTTTAAGCTGGGCAAAAATAGATTTGCGAGTGCTGCAACTCACAAAGACATTTAGTTCTGTATTTGTTACTAAGCGTACTACACATTCAAGCGGTCATTACGACAGTGGTCGGTTTGGCCTGGTAATTTACCGCGGTCTTTGTCTCCGCTATCACTTAACATGAGGTCACAGGATAAATGCTCTATGTTCAGGAGAATAGTTTCTTATTCTTGTTGTGGATGTCATATTTAAGGTAGATGGATAGATTAAAAATATTTACTTACTTCTAATATGATGCATGACTCTGTACCCCTGACAATATCTTATATAGGCTTAGAGCAACACGGCTTCAGTACCGGAACCGTGTTGCTTGAAGAATACAGGTATCAGGATTAAATAAATAAATAATAATAATAAATATATAGGGACATATCACACAAATTGAGCAAGCCTCACAGTAAGTTGTTAACTTGTGTCGCAGGATACTAACTCAACGATACTATATTTTATAATATATAATTATATAGATAAACATCCAAGACCCAGGTCAATATGAATAAGATCTTTTTCCATCTTGACCTGACTGGGGATCGAACCCGGGACCCCCGTGTCGCAGGCTAGCGTGTGGACCGCTCAAAATAACTATGAAAAATTCCCACATAAATTTATTAATCTGGGTACAATTCTAATGAGCTGTTTTGTTTGTAATTGAGATTTTCTTGCAATTTCGTAATGTATTAGACATTCTGATTCCGGGTTTAAAATATTACCAAGGGACTTAAAATCAGTCTGTATAGCAAAGTACCTGTTATCGGATACTCTAGATTTTTAACACATGTCAGGTAATAAGATTTTACATACATACATATTTTCACGTCTTTTTCCTTGCGGAGTAGACAGAGCCCAGATCTATAAAGCCTAAAGGACAAGTTGTTTTGGGAGAAAAGAAAAAACTTAGAATGTACTAGCTGCTTCTCCTTTCCCGCGCAGATAAGATTACACCTTTTACACACACATATGCGTTTTTAATTACATCACCTCATAATTTGAGTGTAAGTGCTAAGCTAAGACCCGGGTCGGTGCGACCTGATAATTTACGTCACCGTTTGTCTCCACGGCCACAAGATGAACGTGATGCGTTTAGTTGCGACAGTAATTACATTCCTGCGTTTAGTTACTTTGATGGTCTTCGTAGTGCTACATGAGGGCTCCGGGTTCAATCCCGGTTCTGGACTATTTGTGTACCTTTTTCAATGATGTGCCTATTACTGGAGTTTTTTTCCATAGCACAACGACAACGTAAAAAAGGTATCTTGTCTATTGTCTTCTTTAATACACACACTACACACATACATAACCTCACACACGCACAAACACACACTCATACACACACAAATTATTAATTAATTAAAAATCCTAATCCTAACTAATATTATAAATGCAAAAGTGAGTTTGTTTGTTTGTTTATTAGCTTTCACGCCGTATCTACGGAACCGATCATCATGAAATTTTGGATAGACATAGGTTAGGGTATTGAGAATATATTACGCGGGCGAAGCCGCGGGTAACAGCTAGTTACTTATATAGAGTGAATAGACTTCTTCTGGGTTAGCTCGTTTTATCTTAGGCCATACTCTCTCTTCAAAGAGATTTATTAAGTTTTGGCCCCAGCTGGTATCGTGTGATGTGGCTTGATTATTCATTTCATTGACACAAGAATGTCATGACTGTTTGTAGGACTGATTTGTAAGTTAATTATAGCGGAAGATTTTTTTATTTATTGTAAAACTAGCTGTTACCCGTGGCTTCGCCCGCGTGATATATAGCCTATGTCCTTCTCAGTACCCTGACCTATGTGTATGCAAAATTTCATGATGATAAGTTCAGTAGATACGGCGTGAAAGCGTAAGAAATAAAACAAACAAACAAATTCACTTTCGCATTTATAATATTCGTTGGGATTGGGATTTTTTACACATGCCTAATAATAATCACAGTCCAGTCACGCGTATAACTTAACAGGGGCTCCCGAGCCGATGAGGTTTGATAATTTATGTAACCCAGAATTACGATTACTGTGTACTTTGTAAATAAGATATGAGGATGATTCTTTTATTTGTCATCTGATTCTGGACACCTGTAATAAGAACACTCATACTAGTACCAGCTATTTATTACTTGGACAATTATAGCACGGTGCTCTTAGCCACAGCATTCCTTATGAACCCAATAAAAACAATAGTATTAGAAACGAAACCTTCATTTTTTTCCTCAGCGCCAAAAAGTAATGTCAAAGTGAAAAAAGCTATGTTGCCTACTTACAAAAATATTGATAAAAGAATCTAAACACATTCAGCGTTATGACAATTTCTGCTATAAATCAATGAAACTTGTCTAACAATAATCATACTAAAATACAAAGTCATCGGAATGGTATAGTCTGATAATACATGTCACTGTTTGTCTCACAAAAATGTCATTACTGTGGGTAGGACTGCCTTGTAAGAAATGAGGATGTTTATTTTATTTATCTCATGATTCAAGACATTTGTCTTGTAATAATTATACTGTTACTTACAAGGGTTGTCGGGTCGGTGTAGCCTGATAATTTACGTCACCGTTTATCACACAGAAATGCCATTACTGTGGGAAGGAGTACCGTGTAAGACATAAGGACGATTCTTTTATTTATTTTTAGATTGTAAACAAATATTTAATGACAATCTAGAGATCTCTATAAAGAGCTGTTTTAGTCAGATAATTCACGTCACCGTTTGTCACACAGAAAGCCATTACTGTGGGTAGGATTATCTTGTAAGACATGAGAACGATTATTTTATTTGTCATCTGATTCTGGACACTTGTGTAACAATAATCATTATATATATATTATATATCAACGGGTCACTCACGTGCTATTTGTCGGGATTGCCGACTATAGTTTCGGACTCGTCAGGAGCCCATTTTCAAGGCGAGCGCGGGACGCGCGGCGGTGGATCCCGAACTAACAGCTCGCGGCGCGACGCCCGCGCAGCGGCTCGTGCCGCCCTGGCGGAGGGTCAAGCGAGTCAGTCCCGGGATCCTGGTGTAATAGTCATACTGAAACACAAAGTTCTCAGAATGGTATCGTCAGATAATTCATGTCACCGTTTGTCTCACAGAAATGTCATTACTGTGGGTAAAACTGCCTTGTAAGAAATGAAGATGATTCTTTTATTTATCATGTGATTGAAGACATTGTCTTATAATATTTTAAACTGTTACTTACAAGGGTTGTCGGGTCGGTGTAGCCTGATAATTTTCGTCACCTTTTGTCTCACTATGACTTAACACGTACCCGCAACATTACCGTCCTGCGTTCACAGGAATGTCATTACTTAGTACTTGCAATAATGAAGCTCGGTCTGCCTTATCACGTAAGAGCATGTAAGACATTATAAATTTATAGCAGACAAGCTGTTATTCCATAACTTTGTTTTCTTCAACCATAGCCTATGTTATTCACTAATAATGTAGCTTTCGAAAGGTGGTATAAGTTTTAGAATCAGTCCAGTAGTTTCTGCGTAAATCCATTACAAACAAACATTCAATGGCTATATTTTTAAAGCAGATATTGTTGTGAATCTCTTATAGAATACAGATTTATATAATAAAAATACATTGCAACTAGAATACATAGTCAAAGTGTCTAATTTCTCGTTCTTTACCTGATTCGTACAATTGTGGGATTATCCACCTGGGTGATGAAATGACGTGATAGTTTAAGCTCTCCAGAATGAAAGCAGTCCGTCTTTGCAGCTCAAAGGAGCAACATAACGAATATCAAAGACAAAGAGCTTAGTTGTGGTAGAGCCTCGCTACCGGCGAAAATCACTTTTGCTAGTAGCATGAATGGGCCGGCTCGTCCGGGGAAGTACCACACTCTCACAGAAAATTGACGTTTGAGTAGTAGCTTTACCGCTACTATGCTTCGTTTGGTGAGTGAGAGAGCCGGAGGCCCATCTCCCTCTCCCCTCTGGGGAGAGAAAAATAAAAGGCCGGCAACGCTCCTGTGACACCTCTGGTGTTGCAGTTGTCCATGGGCAGCGGTGATCACTTCCCATCAGGTGACCCACTTGCTCGTTTGCCGTCCAATGACATAAAAAAAAAGATGATAATAATTAAAAGATTTATTTTATTTATTATTTTATCTTGTTCCATAAGGTTTTGTTTTGAAACTTATTTTTCTTTAATTGGTAGTAAAATATAATTGAACCTCCAAAACTTTAACGAAACCTTTCATCATTTTAGCCTTACACCTGTAGCTACTTTATCCGCACCCGCGATAATTTATCGCGTGTCCCCAATTATCGCGGCCTCATCTCAGCTGGCCCTAAGACGCAATTTCTGAACCACTCGGACGTCAACGAATATAAATCGCGAACGTCCGCATGAGAATCTTAATTGGTCCAGTTTTTAAATTCAATCATCATCATCTGAGTGTGATATCCCGGTTGCTTCTTGACCAGCTAAGCTTAAGAGCCCGGGACGCTTTGAATCACGATCCCAGATTCAATGGGTCTGATTATTACAATGGAGCGACTGTTACTAAACTGCCGTACGTACTGGAAACTAAACCGAAAGAATCATGAAAGTCTACGGCGTAACGTTCTTCGGAAGGCAGGGAAACATTTTTCTTTCAGACATTGAGGTGATTCAAGCTTGAAATGCCCTAATCAAAATTGAAACATTTACTTAAATAAATAAGTCGTTCCCGTCAGACATACCATTTTGGACTCTAAGGAATTTATTTTCTCGGTAACTAAATATTAGAATTATTATCAACATATCATGTCAGTAAGTTATTAGAATGTTAAAACAGATAAAAATGGATAGTTTTAATGTGAATGACATTCGAGTTCAGACGGTGTCTAAGTGGTGAATATCATACGAGTGGTTTAAAATTAAGATGCTAGCGTTCGTTACGGCGAGCCGGGCTCTGCCGCTAATTTCCCGCGCGACTCATAAATTACAACGCAGTTGTCCCCACTCCTCTCCGATAGTGTGCCTAGCGCTCACCATCACAGTTTAAGTAAATATGCGCTTTTTGTCAAATTGAATAGAGTATTAGAGAAAGAAACTGCGTATTGTAATCTGTGCAGTTTGTGAGCTATATAAACACTACATACCCATAGAAATAAGATAATCTTTCTTTTAAGGCTATTACTGGCTGGTAAAATTATATCTTTATCAACATATTCCATCGGCCAAAAGACTTTTTACTTGTCAAACGCAAACAGGCAATATCATAGAATTAATATCACTATCACTACATATTATAAAACAAAGTCCTCTGCCGCGTCTGTCTGTCTGTCTGTTCGCGATAAACTCAAAAACTACTCCACGGATTTTCATACGGTTTTCACCAATAGATAGAGTGATTCACGAGGAAGGTTTTAAGGTATAATACATGCCCGGGCGCAGCCGGGTAGGGCTGCTAGTAAGTTCTAACGTAGAGGACGGAAACTTACAGCGTCCCCCGCAACATAGCGTCTCCACACTTCTCCCGTTTTGGGTGTGTTTGATAGGTTTCAAAAACAAAGTTAGCTGCTACTGTTGCTAGTCCCGTGTTACGCGGCGTCTTTTACACGTACTTACTTGAAGTAATTCAGCGGTGGAGAACCTATTAAACTCACACATTGATATGTGCACAAATGAAAAACAAACGAATTTGTTAGTAATACTACTAGTATTAGGCATATATATTACTCCTATTGCATAAAACGCTATACGTATGGCGATACTAAGGTTATTCTACGAAAAAGTAATCACTTATTCGTAGGTATCATAGAGTTTAAATTATGATGTCAGACTGAATAAAAACTATTTTTTTGTCAAACTGCAAACAGAGAAAGTTTTATTCAAATCAAATAAAACTTTCTCTTTGTTTATAAATTAATTTTATTTTGAGAAACGAAGCTTCCAGGATTCTGTTTTTGTTCGAATTCTCTCAGAAAATTGTAAATTCTAATTACCTATATTTAGTTCGATGGTCCAGTGAGCCCGCGCATTATTTCCGCTTATGAATGTTTTCTTCCAGGCAGGCTTTGAAAAAAACAACTAATAGGTTATACCAGCTGCTTTTATTTCCGCACAGACAGTAAAAGCCGGTCAAGGGCAAAACTCATACCCCTACTTATTAAATAAAAGCATTCAAGCTAGTTTGGGAATCGGAATGTTCATAAACAAAAGTATACATATTTTGTAGAAATTGACAATAAACGTATTTTTATTTCATTTTACGTATAGTGTCTGAGCCAAACCGCGGACAGGCAAAACGAAATGGCCAATTATGAGGGTTTATTGTTTAATATAGGTTTAAAGAATTTATTCTCATAAAAGATTACAATTAATCCATTTACATGAGAACAATAACTTATGCTTTAAAGGTACTTATGCTAAAAAGGCAGTCACCATATTTAAACTTAGATCTACCAAGTCACAAATCTACTAAACATTCTGGTACTTCATTAGTCGGAGAGTGAGTAGTTATCAATAATATAATCGCGCAGCTGGGACTATATATAGAAATATAGAAATTTAGAACTAGAATTATAGAATTGAGAACTATATACTAATATAGAAATTTAATATCTTCTTTAGTTTGCCTAGTTCTTCTCTGAATCTACTACTCAGCTGTACGTCAAAATGTTGGTAACGGCTATCATCTTTAGCTGCAGCCATTTAACTTTGTTCTTTTCATGTCTTGGAAGCTTGAAAAGGCGGAAACCAATATTGGCCAATTTCACAAAAACAAAAATTCTCGGAATTGAATTTAATGCAGCGCTCGAGGGCTCTAAGCTTTCCTTTTATTCTCAATAACCTAGATTGAGTGTTTCCGAGTAAAGTACCTATTTATAAATCTGAATTACCATTGAGTCTCTGTCAAGTTCAGCTCGGCCAGAAAACAGGTAATTCTTCTTCTACACCAGTTTTTTTAATCAATCAAAGTTTTGACAATTGGTGTATATAAGTAAAAAAAAAACCGCAAGCACTAATATGTTTTTCGCGACACATTTTCAATATTTTCATATTTGGCCAATAATAATAAGGCTTCATTGAAGGTCGGTATGTTTTCTTTTCTCGGCTACAAATAAAGTTTTTCATATAACTTTGAGATAAATCTTCAATATATACCAGCCATTTATTAAGAAGCTAAAGGTTAACCGGTTGAATACACTGGTCCCTAATTAGTCGAGTTCAATGAAATCTGTATTGAATCTTTGCGCCCTAGGGTTACAGATTTCAACTAGTTATTTATTATCGTCATGTTTAAAAGCAAGTTTTATTTAAATTTGTAATGGTTTTACGTTGTAAATAGGTTAGGTAGGTAGGTAAATAGGTTCTTTGTTACAAAAGAATTTTTTTTTTGTTAGTTTATTGGAAATCATGTATAATTTGAATTTTCAGTAAATCGTGAACATTTTTGTCTGCTCGCGTGAATTTAATTAATAATGGAGTTGTTCGAAAAGGGCATGAAAATAATATTTCACGCTAAAACTAAGACACAAATAAATGGCATAGGTCTATACCAGATGCATAAAAATAACGGCCCAATAAGCTGTATATCTCACAAGTCCTATGACAGAATTCAGTTATTGCGGAAAAACCCTCAAACAGAAATTACAAAAAGAAAAAAGCTATGTAATTTTCAAAATAGCTTACAAACAACAACTTACACAAAAATCGATTGAGAAATGCAAATGTAGAAGAAAATAGCCCAACAGACACACCAAAGAATTTCTGCTTAAGCTAAAACAGAAAGGTTTAGCTCACACTTCGCGCTTACTTTAATCAAAAACTATGATGACACTGATATAAAATAGAAAGAACTCTTCTTTACTGTACATGCGAGAATATTAAATATAAATCCTTCAAAAACACCCAATAGTTAAATTGTATACACAGCACTGACCCATTTTAATTTCTCTTGTATACCCGAAACAAGATGACCGTTACGCTGTAACGAGTTGCCACTTCCAGCGTATTGTCTGAGGAGTGAAATATAGTGCATTGTGTACACTGGATACAAATAAAACTACTCCAGATGGATCACTCTTATACTAAAAACAATACAACAGAGTCGATATCAAAATATCTGGCAAAAATCGCCACAAAATGCATTTCTGTCCACCCAATTAATGACTTATTTTTACGATGTAATTATAAGAGACAAAAATTTGAAGATTTTAAACGTTTGTTTAATATAGATTCTTTGAACACGTTTTTACGACGTTGTTTTTTTCAAATGTACTTAACCCAGAAAATATCATATATCTCCTAAAGTTAAAGTACAGAAAACCAGGAGCTAAGAGCAGTGTGTTTATAGGCAATAACTAAATATCCTTAAATCACTCTTTAAGGCCAATCTTTCCATCCAAGCCAAATTTTGTTACGTCCGAGTATTTTTGCAGATATGAATATTAATTTGATTTCAATAGTTTCTGAAACTAATCCCTACGTTCCTATTTACTGCATTCATGAGGCACGGCGTAGCGTCAGATATTATATGTGCTGGTCAGTATTAAATAGACAAAACCGAAAGAGCTCTTTTACCTTTTTAGGGTTCCGTAGTAAACAAGGAACCCTTATAGTTTCGCCATGTCTGTCTGTCTGTCTGTCCGTCCGCGGTTTTACGCAGATACTATAAGTACTAGAAAGCTGTAATTTGGTATGGGTATGTATATTAATCATGGCAAAAAAGTGGTAGAATAAAAACATGAAAAAAAATTTTTTTTAGGGTAGCTCCCATACAAGTAAATTGGGGGAGTATTTTTTTTTTCTCTATTTACCCATCGTGTGGGGTATCGTTAAATAGGTCTTTCAAAAATATTATGAGGTTAAGAACACCATTTTCCGATTTAGGGATCCGTTTCCGAAATATTTGGTTTTAAAGTGCGATTTTTTGTTAGAGGTAAGTGTCCCCCCCTCTATCTGCTAAACGGTTATATATAGATACGTGAAAAAAATTACAGCAGTAGTATATATACTGAAATTTAAAGGAAAACTATCAGAGCTGAGTACTAAGTACAAACTAAAAAGTTATAGGCAACCAACTTATAAACTGTAAAATTTCATACTATTTTCATTGTTAGATGTTTTTGGTCACTAAACTGTAAGGTGCGAGTGTGAATAGTGTGAACTCAAAGTTGTCATTCGCAACTACGGAACCCTACACTGCGCGTGGCCCGACACGCACTTGGCCGGATTTTTTTGTTTAAAAATTCATAGATGCGCACTCGCACTTGACAGGCCGTAGCTGAAAATCAGTGAGCTGCTCTCTGGGCAGCACCAGCACTGAGCTATGACCTTTTTGGATTGCTGTGGCACACAGGTACAAAGACCATGTGTTGCAATTGAGATGATGTTTTTATGTTTTGTTCTTAACTTTTTTGTATGTGTGTGACTTCAGTTACAAATAAACGTATCTATCTATCTATCTAAAACGTTTTTCAAGTTTAAAAAATGTTATTCGTGTTTCAAATAGGTAATTATATTCTTATTAATTAAAATAGTGTAACGATAATTCACGTGACCCCAATATTCATGAATTGTTGTTCTGTGCTCTCTTTATTTTGGGGTTCCGCAATGTTATATATTGCACCTCGGTCCATCTCGTCCACCTTGCAGTCAGATAGCTGGATCTCGCCTTAATTGAGAGTGGTACGAAGTATCCAGAATAAACCGCACTAACTCTCTCAAACATTTACCTATAGTTTGTAACAAAAC
This sequence comes from Rhodophaea formosa, assembly GCA_963082605.1. NCBI lineage: Eukaryota > Metazoa > Arthropoda > Insecta > Lepidoptera > Pyralidae > Rhodophaea > Rhodophaea formosa. Next base: position 455,220 of record OY720208.1, read on the forward strand.
TACGCAAATTTAATTATCATCATTGGATAGTGTCTTTATAATAAGATTTTGCTCTTTGCGATTTATGCATCACTACACTACATATTATAAAACAAAATACTCCGCCGCATCTGTCTATCTGTCTGTTTGCGATAAACTAAAAGATTACTGCACAAATTTTCATGTGGTTTTCACCAATAGATAGAGTGATTCATAAAGAAGGTTTTAAGGTATAATACATGCCCGGGCGTAGCCGGGAAAGGCTTCTAGTTCATCATATAAGCGTAAATTTATCTGTTTAAACATTCGTTCTTATAGTGTAATATTCGACTTCTGACATTGCGAGTTCTTTTTCATTAGATATTTGCAATTTTAATAATATCCTGAGCATAACAATAAGTATACATAATTGTTTTAAATATTTATAAACTTAGTTGTTATTAAATAGTCAAAATAATTAAGTTTTAATTTTGTATTTGTTGTAGAAATCATCAAGGCGGTAGGACATTACCTACAGTTAAAGCATCTCTAATAGGGACCGAGATATTTTTATGACACTTGCGGTCACCCAACTAAGTAACTTATGATATTTAATAATGTTATTTTTTTGTTTGTTGTAGGAGTCATCATGACAGTAAGAGCAAACCTGTATACTTAAAATTAAACCATCTCCAAACCAATGATTTCACGTCATCTAAAAGCATCTTACAGACGCTGAGTATTCCTCAGTTTTACCGCATTTCACCAAAGCCAATCAGAAGCAGTTTCGTGTCTTGTGTTTTTTATTAACTTGTTCAAAGAATAGGTAGTTTATGTATCTATTCCGAAAATGTATGAGTACTAAGAAAAATTGACAAACCTGCAATCAAAACATCCCCAAACCAATGATTTCGCATCATTGCATTTCCCAGACGCCTCGAATTCCGCAGTACACCGCATTCCGCCTGAGACAACCTGATGCAGCTCCATATTTTGTGTTGTTTATTAGCTAACTTGAGCTCGAGACGTTGCTTGCTCAGGGAAGGAACTGTTTCAAGTCTGTTTCCCCGTTTTAATCTACGTTTTGACTGCTGTAATGTATGACATACAGTTATCAGTATTTACTCCAGTGTAGAGCTCCTTTCTGCGTAGAAACCACGTTAAACCAAGACCAATGAGACCTATCCCATTTTGAGAATGATACGAAATTAATATACATATAATAAGACAATACGCAAGCAAACAAATATATTTTTTTATCACGTAAGTATGGAAATACCTGCCAAATTAAAAATACTTTGTTTGCATAAATGAAGTGATGATATTAATCGTTTGTGTTTCCCGTTCAAATCACTGGAACATCAAAACGATTATTGATACTGTTGCAAATATTTTTCATTTCCTCAACTCAACAGAGGATATACTTATAAAATGATTACGCCGTCTCATTAAAATACAAAAGCTGGCTGTGGTGGGCGGCATGTTTTATGCATGGCCAGGTGCCGAATTAAATTCGCCGATGCAAATGTCACTCAACACGTTACGCGCGTCTTCATATTGAAAGCTGGGATGGTGGAAAGAGCGATGCGGTGTTGGAGTTATACACAGGGACTGGAATGTTGCTCGCGCCATACTAGAGAAAGAAGCAATAATAATACCGCTCGTCAACCCGCGCCCGGCTAGTAGGCGAAGGTCGCGTACTCCCTCCTATCGGTTCGTACTCAAAAACCGTAAAAATGCCCAAATTTGCTGTGATATGGTATCATACTTACAGTACAATTCTGGTGTAACTTATATTACAGGTAATCAAGGCCATCCCTATTACTTTGAAACCCAAAACCGTAATAAACGATACCACTCCCTAACCATGACATTGAAATCTGTTCAAAAGCCGTCTTTGCTTCTGCGCGAGAGACGGTCACATTCCGTGCTTTGCGGTATTATATTGTGTTGTGTTGTTTACAATCGCAAGTTTATGTTGTTTATCATCAAAAGTTCTGAAACTTAAACATGTACTATCAATATTTCGATCAGTGTTTTTTTTCTTAATACTTCCGTCATTTCAGGAGAATTATAAGAATCAAAACGCTATCTATATCTATTATAAGCCCCGCTCTCTTCCATCAAAGCATTTTTCACCCAGAAACGTGTGCATAGCGCGCTAGATATTAAAACCACAAGCAAATAATGGTTTGGTGTCCTATGTGGGTATGCGAACACCGTGGAAACAAAGACCGTGCAATTTTTTTCCACTGCCTCATTGGCGCGACTGCTTGCGAATACAAATTTTGTGGTTGCGAAACCCGTTGTAGTGAAATCTTTTATTTTCTATTACAACACTAATGCGATCCAAGTGGTTAAATTTAAGAGCAAAAAATACAATTAAAAAAAAAATTGCCAAGCAGAGGTCCGAAAATCGAAATTCAAAGATATTTCTAGAGAAATGTATCTCGTAAATGCATTTACTTTATCCAAAATCCACCTTCCTAACGAGATATTAATTAGATATTTTAAAATAAAATGAAAAATACATAACACGAACAAATCCACACATTTTCTCAGTTCCGTGGCACTTTCATGGCCCGCCCGCGTCCCGGTCATTTGAATTTTTATAAACGTCTTGGAAGAATGATGTCTCTCTTTAGGACCTCGTAAATCATTAATAGGGTAACGTTTCACTTGAGCGGGATGTATTTATTACTGTTCGCTGCAGCGTGTTAACGACCTCATAAATATTATGAGTTTCTTGTTGATAAATACAGAAATTTTGATATTCGTAATTGATATTATAATTGAAACGAACGTGAGATAATTTGCATGTCTTTTCACCACCAGAGTCCTGCAGAAGATTTAATATGTTTTTATAAAAATGAATGTAATTTTGCAAGTATTTCGGTTGCGTCTGCGGCTGTGACGCGTCAAAACCCGGGTCTGGTGATGACAGCATTCATTTTCATAATATTATTTGGCGAAAGTATGCCTGCTTGACACGATTCTTTTTGGATATCGCCAGAACTGCAGGCAGATGAATAAATAAAATCATACAGATTGAGCTAGCCCCAAAATAAGTTTGAGACTTGTGTTATTGGATACGAATTTAACGATACTATATTTTATTACAAATACAAGATTCAAGATTCAATTCATCCAGGTCAATCTGAAAAAGGTCCAGGCCGGTGTTGAGCGCAGCGCCACGGAGCTCGAGAAATTAAAGTACAAACAACTTGTACTCACACCCAGGGCCTTGTATGTCACAGTATGGTGTGTTAACCAATACGGCTCTAATAATAAGAATTTCAATAATGAAAATATTACTTTATTCAGATTTTCGGTTTAATCCGCCATGTGTATGGCTACATCTGCATTGAGTGTCCGCTGGGAGCCCAGTTAATTGGCGTTTGATTTCGTGCCCCTTTTACATAGTTCAGATTTTTGTAATCAAGTTTTGCAGTAAAGATTAATATGAATAATTTATTTGAACGATATTTTTGGTATCAGCAATAAGAATATAATCGAATGGTATTGAAGAGAAATCAAAAAATATTATTTGTTTTTAAAAATATCAAGATTATCGATCCAGATTCGAAGTTAATTTGATTTTATTAAAATATGAAACATGAACTAGTAACCCGTTCTTTTATATTATAGCGTTTATATCTCACGCTAGTTTTATACAAAAAATGTATTTAATTTGACTATGGCAAAATTCTATGAGCAATTTTTTGTGAAAGGAAAAGAGGAAGAAAAAAATGGATTGATTACCTCAATCTGATTAATAAAGACTAAAAAAGCTCATCAATAGACACCAGTATGTGGTAACAAAGAGTGCAGGCCTTTGCCCAACAATGGGACAATAATGGCTATACGAGTAAAAAGAGCTATTAAGACGCCATTAGTTTTGATTCTCGTGATTTGCAATCGTAAAACAACTGGAATCTTAATAACTGCAGTCATAACTGAAACAGGAAGGAAACTCATTTCAGCAATTACAAGCTGTGTAAATAAAGCACGGGCTGCAGCGCCGCTCGCAATAAAACAAGCTAATTAAGCGCTAAAGATATTAACATTAAGCCATAAAGCGGTTTTTATTGCATTAGCCATGCATAGCATACAGTGCTGAAAGTGCTTTAAGTTTCTAAAGCTTTACGAGAGAAGGACCTTATTATCGCTTGAACTTTCTAGCATCGCATAGTATAGCTGTGATGAAAACAGTCTTGCAGGGTTTTATGGTATTCTCAGTAATGTAATATCAATCCAAAAAGACCCCGCAAAGCAACCTCCCTACACACAGTTCAAAAGCTTTTCAATATAATTTCGCTCCAACGCAGCGTTGTACACCCACCGACCAGGTGGTTGGACGACCTGATAAGGATCGCAGGAAGGCGCTGGATGCAGGCCGCTTCCAACCGGTCGTATTGGAGGGGGGGCTTGGGGGAGGCCTATGTCCAGCAGTGGAATTTTTGCGGCTGAAATGATGATGATGATGATAGTTTCGCTCTCGAAGAAGTAGTATTGATTCATTTACCTAACTCAATTTAGCACAGCTCAGATGGAAATATGATCTAGGAGTTAATGATTTTCGTACAAGGTTCAAGCACTACAGTCAGTGTCACTCAGAAAAAACGAATTTTTACTCATACCACCCACATACCTACTACACATATTGTATACACTGTTCTAAAGCTTCACTATACAAGTCAGTGATTTTTTTTTGGTAAAATCGCAGTCGTAATGTTGCTTTATTCGTTTAGTATTGCTTAGCATAACTCTGTGTAAATCGGTCTAATGGAAAACGTGTTGCAGGCAACTTAGACGCACTGACAGTCAAACAATAACTTTGATAATAGTCTGATTAACTTCATACAACAGATTACCATACCGCTAAGCTCTTTTAAATAAATATTCACATATTTTCACAGCCTCGCTGTTGCTCCGCTAGCTAACGTCTTTGATGGAAACGTAGCTTTAGGCAAAACATATGTTATACTGGATTGTAAGACCGGGCTTGCTCATTCTGAAATGAAGATACATTGAACATGAGATACAGGATTTGTCTAGTTCATCTGGTTTTAACTCAACTACCACTAACGGTAGCTAAGTAATTACTTCTACCTTATATCAAATTTAGGACGCGTATTTTAAACTATCAGCCCATTTGGTATTTTAATACGGACGTATTTTATACATATATAAGTACAAATACATATGTGTAAAATTTTATAAAGTCGTTGGATGGCGTAATCTTTGATGGCATAATATTGAGGAACTTGAAAATACTGACAGATAACATTGTGTGATTTACAACGTTTACAAAATTATTTTACTCTTTTAAATAAGTTAATTAAAAATATTCATTTTTTCAATAAACATTTACAATTAACTGGAAAGAAACTTGCTCCAAACTACATTGTGTAAATAAAATATCTGTGTTTTACTGCAGAACGTACATGGCAGCGTTGTAGTTCTTGAACTCATAAATAAAATATACGAGTGTCTGCCCCCGGATTTGGTTGACTTTATTGCTGGCAGTTAAGAGAAACAGTAATGAATTTCACTACTTTTACTTCAATGAGCGGAGTATAATATTATTATTATATCAATTCAAACACAATTAAGAGTGTATTAAAAAAAAAATATAAGGCAATGTATGACTAGTAATTTTCGTAGGACAATTCTTCTGTAACATTATAGAACAAAGTGTGGTACTAATATTCTGATATCTATGGTGGTACTTATTCCGTCTATGGAACAATGAGCAACGAAATGCTACGTCACTTCGTAGCTCAGAACAACTCGTCGTAGCACAAATCGTAGCAATCCGTAGCACAAGACGTAGCATGTCGTAGCACAGATCGTAGCAGGTCGTAGCACAGGTCTCATAGCTTTGCAGCAATTTGTAGTACGAAGTACGGCCGTGTCAAAAAATCTAGTTTTAGAGTTCCTCATTAAGCCTAATCGTAGAAAATGGTGATTTCCTTTGAATCAAAATTTATTTGGCTAACCTTTTTTAAATATATTTTTATTTTTTATAAACGACATCTATGAATTATATACTGCTACTTAACTAACATTTAGAATTCTACTATTTAATCTGAATTGATCTTGTTTGTCAGAGATGAACAAATGTATAAGATCTTATTTAATCCACTTGTGATTTAGAGTAAATACTCTCGATATGAATTCAGTAGTTTAAAACATATTTTACAAAATGTTTCTTTAGACATTATTATAATAATGTTTAAATATACTCTATAAGCCTGAAAGCATAGAAAAAACTATTTTGACAAAACTACTGATTTTGGTGACTTGTTGACGAGACGCATTTGACACAAAGCTGTCACGCACACAAACATTGTACAAACGGCCAGTTTTTTATACATTGAAATAAAGTCATGATACTCAAAGATTTACAGACCTTTAAATATTTTGATTTTTGGTCTATTTATCGTTTAAACAATTCTTCGTGTTCCGCAGGTATTTTTTGTCGATAGAAATTGGCTGAATGACGTGACACGCCACGACCGCAATCCCGGCCCGCGTCGACAGGTGTTAAACCAAACAGGCTTGTTTATTTTGTAAAGCTGTTTGTATGTTTTTGAGGACAAACTTGTTCGATTTCGTGTATTTTTGAGTATGTTCCTTATACTTGTGGACGGCTCTTGTCGTATTATTTTATTCAGATATTTTGATTGTGAGTAACAGAGGAACTAGAAAAGAATCAAAATGAGTGTATCAGTATCAGTCGACCGCTATGGCACAGGGAATAATATATATAAAATACCAGCCTGCGACACGAGTAGTCCCGGGTTCCATCACTGGTCAGGTCATGATGGAAAACGTTATATGTCAAATTGGCCTGAGTCTTGGATGTTTATTTTAATCGGTAAGTTCACACAATATTTCATTTTCTTATAAATATAAATACATATTAATGAAACAGAGTTTAAGATAATAAGACCCAAAGGCCACATTTTGCGTCTCATTGATTGAGGCAGAAAATGGAATTAAAAATAGTAATCTGTTGCTAAAGATAGAAATTGAATCAAATATCAATAAGGTTTCATGTCGTCCCAAAATTGTGATGATAGCGTGTGACAAATTAATTGAGCACGTCGCGTCGCTGAAAAAACACGCGGCGTGATAACTGGCTGATTGTTCGATGCAGCGTGAAGCAGCCACTGATTTATATGACTGCAGAGATTTTACAACTATTATTTCCAAACGGATTTTATTCAAATCAGTTCAGTAATTTAAGCGTAAAGGTTAATAAACAGAGAGAGTGACAAAATTAATTGAGCGCGTTACGGTGCCGTAGAAAATCGCAGCGTGATAGCGGGCTCATTGTTCGATGCAGCGTTAAACAGTTAATGATTTATACGACTGCACAGATTAAACAACTATTTTCATACAAATTTAATTTTTTGTTTAGCAATTTAAGAGGATCGACTACCTGAAATTTTCATACAAAAAGCGATAACTCTTCTACCCCCCTAAACCTTTACGAAATGAGGAAATTTTAGTGTTATTTGATTTAGCATACCTTAATCTAGGACTAACCGTTATTATTTTTTATTCATTCGGTTTAGATTAATTTAAATAAATTAAAATGCCCTGGGTATTTTTTATGGAAAAATATGGATATTTACTTAGATGCTCATAACTTTTGTTGTAAGCAATATATCTTAAATATCAAAACGTACAGCCCTACTTCTCTAATATTTCAATAATGTGTAAAAAAAATATTGAAATTGGACTATATTTAAGGGGTGGGAAGCGTTATCGCTTTCTGTATGAAAATTTACAGGTAGTCTATCTTCTTAAGCGTAAAAGTTAATAAATAGAGAGAATGACAAATTAATTGAGCGCATCACGGCGCCGTAAAAACACGCGGCGTGATGGCGGGCTTATTGTTCGATGCAGCGTAAAGCAGCCAATGATTTATATGACTGCAGAGATTTTACAGCTATTTTCTAACAAACACACATTTTCTTTAGCAATTTAAGAATTAAGTTAATGAACAGAGAGATAGAGTGACAAAATTAATTGAGCGCATCACGGCGCCGTGAAAACACGCAGCTTGATAGCGGGCTTATTGTTCGATGCAGCGTGAAGCAGCAAATGATTTATATGACTGCAGAGATTTTACAACTATTTCTATACAAATTTTATTCAAATCAGTTCAGCAGTTAAAGCGGGAAGTTAATGAACAAGGGATAGAGTGACAAAATTAATTGAGCGCATCACGGCATCAAAAACACGCGGCTTGATAGCGGGCTCATTACTCGATGCAGCGTGAAACAGCCAATGATTTATACAGGCTGATTTTAAACCTATGAGCTATATTAAAAGATCAAAATTAGAATCTCTAATGGAATACAAAAATTCAAAAATAAATGGTGAACACTTGAAAGTAAACTTTGACTTCCCATAGAAATTCTACCCAGCTGATCGGTGACTATGTATTGGAGGTCTAAATTTTTTTTTTCGTTTTATATATTTTTTCTTGCAATTCTGTATTCCAATAGGGATTCTGATTCCTAGATTTTCCTATAGCTCATAGGTCCTCTCATTTGTGGTCAGAACGTGTTGCGTCAGAAGTCTAAAAAATATCACTAACTACATTTTCTATGGATTCGTAGATCCGGGGGCCGATTTATGACGCTTTTTTTTATCTATGGGGCCGACGCCCTTATGTGCGCAAGTGTTCCGGGCCGATGCGTGACTTCCACGAGCTTATTGATATTGTGATCAAAACAGTGTCAATGAATGGTGGATGGTGTATGTTATTACTGAAACTAGCTTTTGCCCACGACTCCACTCGCGTTAATGTCGATCTTTCGGTAACAGTATACCTCGGAAACAGTTATTTTTCTTCGGGATGACAGGTATCCTATGTCCTTTTCCGTACTCCAGACGTGTACGAAAATTTTCATGACAATCGGTTCATTAGATGTGAAAGCGTAACAAACAAACTCACTTTCGCATTTATAACATTAGTTGGAATTATTCAAAGAAACAAGTAACAGTAAGGGCATAGATGAAAGGCATCAGTCTATCCGCGACACGGTCTCATCACTGATGCGAGTGAACAGACAGCCTCTGATGAACACGGATGCAGTGTCTCAACACGGTAACGGCTCCTGCCTGCTACGTCCCGGACACGAACCTGATGTGTAAGGATAGGCCGTAAATATGCAAGAAATAAAATATAAAGCTTAATAAATAAATACTTATATATACGGAAAAATTAAACTATCCCCACAGTTAGTTATGAACTTGTGTCGCAGGATACTAAATCAACGATACTATATTTTATAATATATTCTGTGTTGGCCACTTACACATACAAAAAACAAAACAAACAATATATTCTAATATAGATAAACATCCAAGACACAGGTCAATCTGAAAAAGATCATTTTTCATTTTGACCTGACCGGAGATCGAACCCGAGACCCCCGTCTTGCAGGCCGGCGTGTTGACTGCTGCGCCACGGAGCTCGATGTGTGGGGATAGACCTTAAATGTGCAAGAAATAAAATACAAAGCTTGCATCATATATCAAGTTTTTATTCCCGTAGGTAGTTCGCAATATAAAACGGGTGGTGGCCGGCTGATCCGCCTGTCACAACACGCGATACGGGATATATTGCCAGATCCACTCTGCTCTACAGAATATACCACACAAGTTCTGGATAGTTTTTGATTGACGTTATTTTTTATAGTTGAACTTATTTTTTGAACCGCCGACAAATGCATTATATATTTTAAATAAAATTACTTTTAAACCGGTTTTATTGCATTTATTACATTATTTATATTCCTATAGTTTCGGACACTTTACAGTGTTTGTGGTCGCAGGTAGACGTATTAAAAGTAATTTAATTTATATGTGTAACAATCGCGAAAACCTTATGCATTTTATCTGCCTAGAAATTCTTTAATAAATCTCTAATTATAGTAGCTTGTTAATAATAATAGTTTAAAAAATACGCTTTGTAATGACGTTTCTTAGCTAGTCATGTATTGTCATTAGAACTCAGAGCGTGTGCAAAATTTCATCGTAATTGAAGACCGGGAAATGGGTCAAATTCAGATTCCAAGATTTTCTTACATATAGTTAGTTACAAGTGAAGCTAATAAAAGCGTGTTATAAATAGCGTCGTTTGAGCCATCAAGTAGTCGTCTTAAATATATGCATGATATACAAATACTTAAGTTTATCTAGCCTTATAACAAATATACTCAGTACGACATCAAACTAAAGTCGTCGCTATAACAAGGACAAGATCAAAGAAACCTGTCATTACACGCGAACTCAGTATTGAGGCCAACAACGATTATATGAAGCCTTGAGAGGTAATTGATTTGAACTTCTGTGAACAAATCTTAGATGTCTAGTAATTGGTGTGACGCAACTTAATTTACCTAACTGAACCTATAAATCACAAGAGTGAGCGGCAAAAAACAGACGCATGATACGCGAGGCGTGGGTATCGTATTAAAATGGAAGCTAGTAAATACGTTTGTCGGCACCCATGCACAGACAAACCTTGGTAGAAATGCACCTTTACCAAAAATGATCTCTACTTATAATAGACCAAACGGGAAACGTGACGATCTAGATATTTATCATGAACCTCTTCCAAATTTTAAAAGTAAAATCCAGTCATTGTATGTGTTCTCAATTAAAATTTTCAATTACCTATAGTATTTTAACTTTTGTTTCATAATTAGTCTTACTTTAAACTGACCCATACGTCAACTTGTGAACGGGTGCTGCCAGTCGGACAGGTCGGCTTGGCCTCTTTGGGACTACTTTATGTTATGTTGTTTTTTTAATTTGCTCACTCGATCGTAAACACAAACGTGTTCCAAAAATAATGAATGTATAATGATATTGTAAAATAAAAACAGATAGATAAAAAAAGGAAAGAAATGTAATATAATCATGCAAAGACCTTCAGACGAGTAGGCGACCAATAACCTGTTGAAAAGAGTTTCTTTCGGCGTTTCTTTTTTGCAGTGGTTGGTTCCGAAATGCTTGTTAAGCTTGCTAAAGACTTAGCTTTTAAACAATAATAAGTAAATGCATAATCTATACATATAATACATATAATAAAACAGTAGAAATATTTTATCTGTACATTTAGTATTTTTAACTGAAATGGATAGAGGGATTTTTTAGAATTAGTTGTCTGTCTGTATGTTTGATCACGATTATCTCCGGAAGTATTGGACGGATTCAAATGAAACTTTTTTTGCTATACAGCTATTAAGCCTAGGCAACATAGAGGGTAGAAATTATTTTAGGAAATGGAACACTTGATGCAGCACCATAATGGTCCAGCTGAACTATAAGATATATAAAAGTAGAGCGTTAGCAATGAGCATTTTTGTTGAAGTATTAAAAATCTAAGATTTGGAACACCTCATGCAGAACCATAATGGTCAAGGTAAACTAAAGGAAATATAAAATTGACGCTGTAGCAAAAGTTGTTCAGCCTGATTAGTATTTTTTTGTTGAGGCATAAAAATGGAAGATTCAGAACTTGTGATCTTCCAGCTCAAAGTCGGGGCACTAGGGCAGACGAGATTAACTCTTCATTAAAAAATAATAAGTGTTTCAGAGCATAACCAACCCGGAAAATTCTTGCTTATGTGAACGCGGCATATTGATACCAAAAAACTAACCCAAAGGATAGTTCCAACATAATAAATAAAGTTTTTTTGCATAATACCTTTATATTTGGGTTGCATGTTAGCATATTCTAAAAAATGATTAATAAACTTTATTAATGTAACCTGTTGGTGAACCTAATAAACAAAATAAATGAACTATATGATAATCCAATTTATAGAAATACAAATCATTTTTCACACGAGAAACAACATCTTACTCGAGTCGCATCGCTCTAAGGAACACGCAAACTCAGTATGAGGCCAATTATGTTGATATTACAATTTGAAGAACAATGATTATGTGAAACCTTGAAAGGCAAAATTGAATTGAAATTTTGAGAAAGACAATGCCTTTCATCATTCTGTTAAGACTTAATTTAATTTATTCTGATAGTAAAAATATCATCAGTTCAGTGCATTATATGTGGGTAACCAGGTATTTAACTATCCGTTGGTTCGGAGTATATTTTCCACATGGAGTAATAAAAACACACGATTATAAAGAACGCTTGGTGTATTTCTTTTCAACTATACAACGTGGTAATGTAACACACTGCTAAAACTTAGCCCTAGCTAAGTTTCAAGCGAAAGGTCAAGTCAGTCTGGTTCTCGTTCAACTAGTTCTGACTTATAATTCAAAATTGAAATTCAACGCAAAAATTGTTTTGTTTGCGTTTATAAGCGCAATGAAATATAGTTGCGTATAAAAACAAAAACTTAAAATGTTCGTGCTTTTGACGCTCGCACTGTTCTTTAAGTTGTTATACTGGGTGAAAATATCTGAAAGTTGCCTCCACCGCGCGCAAACTCAATTTTCTCCGCGGAACACCTATCATGGGCGTAATCGAGCTGAAACTAAACACTCCCCAACTTTGAACGCTATTTTATAACGTCATAACCATTTTTAATGAACGAATTTTCGCTAAGAGCATGTTATTATTTATGAATTTAAGTTTTCGTGGTTACAATCACTACTATTTTCTCTACGAGACTTTATACGATTAGTTCTGAGTTTTGACTGACATTTCAACAATATTGCAGCTGCTATTTTCACGGACTCTCAAAACTAATCGCGGTAAGTAGCTAGTTCAATTTGTGTGATTTGTCCCTATTTATTTATTTATTTTTGATATTATGGGATAAGGAGATCGAAGGCCCAGTGGCGTACGTTTTATCAGCGCTTACGCCGGTTAAGCAACCTCGGGCGTCGAATCGGACTCGAAATAATTGCGATCTGATTTTCTAGCGCACAGATTGATTATTCACTTGACATTATCATCATCATCATTTCGTGTAGGTGACACGGTCATTCGACCATGCACACCCTGGTGTCAGAGTTCTACGGAACCGCCTCTCGGCCTCTGGCGTGGTGCCTTTAACGATTACAAGATGGCAGCCGGGACCATCGGCTTAACGTGCGTTCCGTAGCACGGAATCATCTTTATTATCAGACAATCAGGTGATTCATGCCTGCAAAGTCCTAAACAAACTGGAAACAACTAAACAAAGTATGCTTACCGTGGGAATCGAACCCACGACCCCTGGGTCATTAGGCAAATGCCTTAACCACTGGACCACGGAGGTAGTTACTCACTTGACAGTTATTTACTTGACAAATATCATGGATAACTACATATATGATTTTTTGTCTAAATAATACAAGAACAGAGGTAAAAGCAGTGGAATAGTTATTAGATGTGGCAGTGAGAAGAGCACAGTGCGCGTAGAACGCCAATGTGGCAGAAAGCTTCTCAAATGGCAACCACATATCGACAAGCGAAGCGTTGGACAGATGGTCGAACGACCTGACCAAGGAAGGACATAGGAAGGCATTGGTGGAGGCTTATGTCCAGCAGTGGACTTTTTGCAGCTTAAATGATGCTGACAACACAAGTGTATTCAGTAGTATAGTTATTATGATAGTAGGCTGGAAGTAGCTTTTAGTTCTTCTCGAGTCGCAATGTCTAACTATGTAGACGTTAAGTGGCGAAAGGATCAGCCAATCTCCATTACTGACTAGTATTACAGATAGTTGCACAGGGTGCGCCAGACGCAGGTTTCGATGCATAACACGGCGAGGCTTTTTAACATGCTTAACGGAAATAGATTAAAAACGTATTCTTTGCCTTACTTAGTACGCAAAAGATCAATACTTTCATCTTTCACAGAAACACTCAAGTGTAAGAGCTGTAGCTAGGATGGTGAATGGATGTAAACTATTGTACACAGCTGGCTGTCGAACTTGGTCGCCGGACTTGGTCCGAGTACTGGACGATCGGACGCGGACTAATTGCGACGCTCCATTAATAATAGACGAGGAGACAGCAAGCTAAGAGACTATCATCGTACTTGTTCAATTTGTGTGTGATTTGTCTTTATATATTTATTTATTAAGTTATTTTGCGTGATTATTTTCTTAGGGATTGGCAAAACTTCGTGACTCAGGAGTGAAAGCTGTCTTTCAGGTGACCGCTTATTTATTTCTCTCTTATTTTTAATTGCGTCTGAATTAAAACTTTTGGGAACTGCAATCTTTTAATGCAATCTGTAATTCATATCAGGTCAGTAACGCCTGTAGCACACAGTCGCGAAGCAGACCGGAAGTTTCCGGAACGGAACATTGGCGAAACTGCAAAACGCTGTCTAGTATGATTTTGTTTGGTGCGTCTTACACCGCAAGCGGAACGAAACCGGAACGGAATCATTCATCAGCGTTTTGCGGTTCCGCCAGTGTTGCGTTCCGGAACGCTTCCGTTCTGCATTTGCGGCTGTGTGCTACAAGCGTAATGGTTATAAGATTCACTAAGCAACATTTAAAATTACGTGATATTTAATAAAAATATCATTATTGTTTTTTTTTGTGTATACGTATATCCAACTTTGCTAACACAATTCTTATAAAATTGACAGAAAAAGATGGTCAGTCACAAATTTTATATTAGACTAGCTGTTACTCGCGGCTTCACCCGCGTAATTTATAGCCTTTGTCCTTTTCGGTTCTCTAACATAGGTTAGAGAATTTTGCATGCACATAGGTGCATGCAAAATTTCATGATGATCGGTCCAATAGATACGACGTGAAAGCGTAACAAACAAACAAACTCACTTTCGTATTTATGATATTAGTTAGGATTACTAGCTCTTTCTAGAGACTTACTTTGTGTAAATTGATAGCCTTGATCATCAGTTCATTAGTATTAGAGTTTTTGGATCTGAGAATCAAATCTTCCCTTTTAAAAATATTAAGTAGTTAGTATTAAAGTATAAATGAGGAAAATTAGCAGCTCTCCGACTATAAACAATTGTAAGCAGTCTGTCTGTCTGAGAGCGTTTAAATATAGCTAACGTACCTGCCCCGCCGGAGCCGATTCTTACAAGTCAATTTGTAAGTTTCAAAGAGCTTCCGTTGGACAAATTGTGTTGAAGCAACTCAGTTAAGGATTGTTCTGGACATTCCAAAATGAACTGTCATTGAGAAGATAGACGAAACTTACTGCGGCATGGGATACAGTATGTTTAGTACAGGATTTAGACAATATCATCTACAATATACGTTTGAATATCGAGAGAAACATTGGATAAACCAATATTTTGAATTTTGTCAAACTAGACATTGGAAGTTTATGTTTTAATTTGAATTTTTATGCGACTTTGTCATTGAAGATATATATTTTGTATGTAAGAAGCTGATATCTTCATTTACAAAATCGCATACATACAGATACTAAAATAAGGTTTAGAAAAATATAGTTTTCTTGACAAGCTTTTAGTAAGACGTCAAACATAAAAATATTTTTATTAACTGCAAAATACACTACACAATTGCAGCATAGCATAATTTATAATACAATCGTTATTCACACACATTACTGATTTTTATTATAACAGAAACTCATTTAATGGTTTCCTCACTAGGCAAGCCTGTATCAAGAAAGTCAAAAATAACAATGAAATTGATTCCCAGTCAGATGTTTGGATTTATACCAATTATACAAAGCAAGTTGTAAAAACAAATAATTCTATACTTGCCAGTCTTGTACATATCCTAACTTAATATTATAAATGCGAAAGTGAGTTTGTTTGTTACGCTTTCACGCCCTATCTACTGAACCGATCATCATGAAAATTTGCATACACATAGGTTAAGGTACTAAGAAGGACGTAGACTATATATCACGCGGGTGAAGCCGCGGGTAACAGCTAGTAAAATAATAATTTAGTTTCTTCATACGATCATGTAGCCAACCATCTAAAAATAATATTGCGAGCTGGAAATACAGTTTTTATCTAAATGGCACATAATTTGACTTCCCTAATAACTGATAATTTGTCTGTCAAACTCGCACTTTTACGTCTTTCCCATCACAAAACGAGGCTCCACATAAAAGGTTTGTTTTTAATTAAGGCATGAAGTCGACTCGTGAATTAATCAACTCGGTCGGGATTCGGCAATCCGAGAACTCGCGAGTGATTTGTTCTTACGAAGTTTTGAGAAAAGGTCTCGTTATTAGATATTTTTGCATGCTGCTGTTTGTTTTGTTGTGTTGGGGAAATTATTGTGTGTGTTTTGTGTATGTTGTTAACGTCGTCTTATTTGATAAACAACATGTTAAAAAATCCTCCTCTCCGATCCCTAAATTTGTTGGAATAGTTGATCATACTGAGGGGCTGAGTCCCCCACTCAGCCCATCTGTGTAAATAACTATTCTCCTGGGACTTATGCTGGAAATATGAAAAAAAAATTTTTCATACAAATTGCCCGGCCGGCTTGATACTTTTGTATGCAAAAGTAAAGTTTTTTTTTTAATTTCCAGCATTACTCTTGCTAATCAAAATTGCTCAATTTGTTTTAATGATAATCGCAAATGTGTTGAATAATATGATACTCCTACGAAGTAAGCTGGCTATTATATTCATCTGCTTATTATTCACACTCGGTTCGGATATAAGATCCAGCTTACCATACTTGCATAAAATTGTACTATTACAGAATATTTAAGATAAAATTAAAATTTCTACAATACTGTAAGAATGTGTTCCAAATATTCAAACTAAAGTGGAAAAGTTCGTTCGGCACAAATTCGCCCGTCACCCGAAGTTATAACTGCGTTCAATGGCGACATCCACTGCAGCGTTTAGTGCAATAAATAAGTGCATCTCAGACGCGGGTCCTTAGGCTGTCACATAAGATGGCGGCTATCTTCAAACCAATAGATATTTTATTTCTTGTTTTTCACCGCTAAGGGTAAAAGAAAATAATGACACTTGTCTACAGCTCTTTTTTGCCTTGATTTTACCATTTCATGTAAAGTATACGTATGTGTTACTTTGCTCTATTTATAGCACCTAAAACGGTAAAAGGGAAAGAAGCCCTTATAAGATCACATACGTATGCTCGTCTGCCTGTCAGCCAAGAACGCGTGGACGTATCGTTTTCCTGTTCTAGCTCAAAATCGCAAGAGATCCAAAATTTATATAATCCAGAAATTTGAAGACTTCCAAAAACTGTAACAATAATTACATTTTAAAAGAATTTTCAGAAAATTAAGACCCTGATTTTATAAGTTTTTGGCACTTTTTGGCAAAGGCTTTTTCAATCTTTTATTTTATTTTATTAACATGGACCACAAACAAGTTCACAGTAGCGATACAATAAAATCTTCTTTAATTTGTCTCGATACAGAGCCATTAGAAGTATAAAAATGCAAATGTTCCCCATTGGACTATTACTTACCTAAGATAATATAATCACCAAATCTTAGGCCCAGAGCTATTAATATGTGAAAATTCTCTAACTGATAGTATTGTCATATTGAAATGGTCCTTTGAAATATCACAAGTGTGAAATTATTGTATGTATCTAAGTTTAACGATGTTAGGTAACTGCACTAGGTTAAGCCTGTACGCTTAATACACGCTGAATTTTTGTTAAATAAATTTAAAAAACAATTAATCTTATATAGGGAGGAATAAGTCAGTACTTTATTAAAATATATATTTTCAATCTGATATCGAAAAACTTATATTTTTATTTTTAATTCTCAATAATGTTGCGAATATATTCTGCATCGAGTGATGCGACAATAGCGTCGCACGTCGCGCTGTTGCTGCCGGCGATATTTTTATCGGCAACTAAAAGCTTTCAGTTGACGGAGAGTTGCGCGACTATCGAATTTTGTCCTAAGCTCGCGTTCCAATATATATTTATACCTAATCACTGGGATTTGGTGAGAGGTGGAGCCGGTGGATGTATATGTCGGTATATTTTTACATTAGAGTGTAATGATCAGATTAAAATCGTACCCCAGGCTCTAAAGCCGCTAAGCTTAAGCAACCAAAACATCACGCTCGCTTGATGATGATTTTTATAAAGTTAGGCCATAGCACGCGTATAAATTGTATCATTCGGTACTCTAGAATCGAAGAGATTTTTACAAAGTTCAAGTATTTTTCCACTTCGGGAATCAAACCCGGTAACTCTCAGGCTGATGTGATAACTACTGCGCCATGGAGGCGATCAAGTTGCAACAAAAATAGAGTGAATTTTTTTTTCAATTCTGGGCAGTGAGTTTGAATCTTGTCGGAAGTTTCATCTTGTCTTTAATGGAAAAATAGAATGCATAAGTATAAACTGCCTCAAAAAATGTTCTCTCTTCACTAACCCAATTTTACTTCCCACAATACGTAAACCAATAAACAAACCGACCAAACAATCTATCGATAACAAATTCAAAACAAGGTGGGACGAGAATTGCGAAACATTGAAACAAAATTTTAATTTACATTTAACGGTATCTGGCAAATATTTGCATCGCCGTAATGATATAGAACGGTCGTCCCTTTGTTTCCTTTCATAACCGCCGGCAAACACAGCGCCCGATTACCCATTCTAATCACGCTCTCCTCCGCTCTCATTCACAATCCATTGCCGCATTTCTTCCTCCTGCCTCATCGTGGCATAAAAATAAATCTTCAATGATTATTATAGCAGCGATGTAATCGAATTATTAATGGAATTGATGGAGAGCTTAGTAGAGAGGATACGATTGAGACGGACAAATGTTTGGCGGAGGATTACTTTCGAATTGGAACGTGCCTACGAAGACGGCCGCGGCTCAGTTATTTGAGTTTCAATTATCGACGGGCAAATACTGGATTGAGTTGCGATATGCATATTAGCGGCCGCCTGTGGCTTTTTTGGGCCCCGGGGCCGGGTGTCGGACCCCGCTTGTGAGGGATTTTATTTAGAAACCTTTGAGAGCTAAGTCTGGCTTTCTGTATGCGTAGCCTTTGAGCTGGGGCTAATGTTTTATTTGTGCTGTGTGAAGGATTTTGTTGGATGATGGAAATAAATACTAGGTCTCTTTGAACTGTATTGTATTTTTACTGTTTCTGTGTACCTGAAGGATAAAAGATACCAATGCTTTTGTAAAGGGTCACATGTTAAGGCAACTTGCAGAATAACTGACAGATTTAAGGCGTAGGTACTTTTATTAAATTAGAAATAACAATATAAGGATTTTGAATCAGTCTCTACTTTTTGGATATTTTTCCATATTTTACTCATTAATTTAATAAGAGTATTGTGGGATCGAAAAAATGAGACAGAGAAAAATATAAGATTAAGGCATTATCTACCAACGCATTCAAGGAAAAAATAATGTAAATTAATTATTGAATTATTCTTTGCTGTATCTGTATGTCCCATGAAAGTTTTTCAAACACGACTTTTATTTTTCGTCACACCAGACTTTAATCTAATATCAATTTAAGGTCGAAACACTTGACCCTTATTTAAAACGTCCCATCATCTAACATTATCTACAGCGCATTGCAAACGTCAAAGCGTGTTGCGTAAGCGTCACATGCAATATTTGTAAACGTCGCGTTAAGGCGCGTCTGGACCGTTAAGTGCGTCGTCGCCCTTAATAGCCGTTGGTTCGAGAGCCACTTCAGAGGGCGGCCCGCGGACGTGCGACGGGCCGCGACGGTACGGCTGCCGTGCAAGGTGTGAGAGGTAGTGGTTATAGAAATAAATTTGATAAAGTCATAGAACTTTGGTAGCAAACCAAACCAGCGTCTTTATACTTGGTAGTTTAGTGCGTCATCGCCCTTAATAGCCGTTGGTTCGAGAGCCACTTCAGAGGGCGACTCGCGGACGGGACGGCTACCGTGCAAGGGTGTGAGAGGTAGTGATAATTTTGAATCAATTCCTCACTTCTAACACACTATGATAACGATATAAACATGAAACACACGATACTCGCGTACAGTATTTAGGTATTCACTGTCACAATGAAATTATTGTTACCGGGAGCACGCATAGTTAGTTGATAGCCAATACGTGTATTGATGAGGTAAAGAAATAAACGCCATCTGCAGCGTAAAGTGCTGACTATATACTTTATATGGTTGCACCGTACATTCGCCGTGTGGTTCCCGGCAGAGTAGAATAGGACCACTCCAAGTCATCCTGTGGATGTCGTAAAAGGCGACTAAGGAAACACAAGCTAAACAAAGCTTATTAACATCAGAGAGACCTCTCCAACCCGTCTGGCCAGCGTGGAGAGTGTAGGCCAAATCCTCTGACTACTCAGGCTAGTATATGGCTCTGGTAGTACAGAGAGGGTCGTGCTCCTGCAGTGGAGACTAGAAAGACCTGATGATGTACATACGTAGCAACAAAAATAAATAAATAAATAAATATATACGAACAAATCACACAGATTGAGCTAGCCCTAAAGTAAGTTCGAGACTTGTGTTATGGGATACTAACTCAACGATAGAATATTTTATAACAAATACACATATAGATAAACATCCAAGACCCAGGTCAATCTGAAAAAGATCGTTTTTCATTTTGACCTGACCGGGGATCGAACCTGGGACCATCCGTGTCGCAGCCTGGCGTGTTGACCGCTGCGCCACGGAGCTCGTCATTCGTCAAAATTACGAAGTCATGGAGTTCGATCGATAGTTGACTGTGTCGTCCTTCTAATAGCCGTTGGTCCGAGAGCCATCAAGAATGGCCAGCAAGCGTACGACGGGCCGGGACGAAACGGTTGCGGGGAAAATTGCAACAATGCTGCATGTCTCATTCGTGCTGCATGTTATCTACTTCATTTCTCCGGTATCGTCCTGTCCACCTCTCTAAGAAACTACATTTCAATTCTATTTTCAATTTTATCGCAAATCATCAAGCGCTGGATACGCGTTTTCTTTCTTTCTCAATATGTCTGAATATTTTCATCATTTGACATGATTTCAGTGGTCAGTGCAGGAACTTTTTGAGACATCCGTTTTTAGGGTTCCGTAGTAAACAAGGATATTTTCGCCATGTCTGTCTGTCTGTCTGTCCGTCCGCGGTTTTACTCAGAGACTATAAGTACTAGAAAGCTGTAATTTGGTATGGATATGTATATTAATCATGCTAAAAAAGAGGTATAAAATTAAAAAAAAAAAAAAAAAAATTGTAGCTCCCATACAAGTAAAGTGGGGGAGTATTTTTTCTTTCTCTTCTTACCCATCGTGTGGGTATCGTTAAATAGGTCTCTAAAAAATATTGTGAGATCGATTTAGGGATCCGTTTCCGAAATATTTGGTTTTAAAGTGCAAATTTTTGTTAGAGGTAAGTGTCCCCCCCCCCCCCCCCTCTATCTGCTAAACGTTTATATATGGATACGTGAAATAAAATTACAGCAGTAGTATATATATTGAAATTGAAAAGAAAACTATCAGAGCTGAGTACTAAGTGCAAACTAAAAAGTTATAGGCAACCAACTTATAAAATGTACTGGAAAATATAAAATTTCATACAATTTTGATTGTTTGATGTTTTTGGTCGTTAAACTGTGAGGTGCGAGTGTGAACTCAAAGTTGTCATTCGCAACTACGGAAACCTACACTGCGCGTGGCCCGACACGCACTTGGCCGGTTTTTGTACTTATAACTTTAAAAACCCCTAAAACATAAAAAAAATACATAAATTATAATGACATTAACCAATTCTAGTTAAAAAATGTTTTATTCTTATCTCTATCCTAGCGGTTGTTACTAAAACAACGTTTGAACTCAAGCTGTGAAAGTAAAAATACAAAAATTCTCAGCTTATTGCTTGCACCACAGTCTAAAATATAAAAGAAAATAGCGGCTAATGGACAGTGATCAAAACTGACGCCTCACATATACTCTAGTTTGTATAGACGTGTTTCACGTTACGCAACCATAAATAAAATGCGTTTCTTTTTACTTTGCGATATTTTTGTTTTATATGAAATATTTCGTTGCTATAATTTCTAATATTGTAAATACAACTCGTGATATCTTTAAAGTGCGTTTTTCAAAAACCTGTATGTGAACTTAATATATTATTATTAAGTAATGTTCTTGTCACTTGTATTAACAAAATAAGCTTATAAGGAACAAAATAAACACGCATTTGCAGGTGTAAACCTTTTCACGATGTAGTGTACGTGTGATGGCATTCTTGCGAAAAACTAGCGGGGCTCGTCACTAGAGAGTTACCGCTCAAGTGATGAAGTGTCTGCTCTTTTTTGATGATGAATTATATGGTTCCTAGCTCTTTAATGCTATGAATGGAAAAACAAGCGTATTAGACATTCCGTTTGCGACGTAGAGTGCGTATCACCATACCGCACTCGTGCGGAAAATTAGCACCGCTCGGCACAGGAGGGTTGTTTCAAAATATCAAACTCTGTGTAAATCTCATATTTGTAAAAATTGCCGTTGGCGATGTACGCGTGTGACCGCAATCGTGTGGTTAACTAGCGGCGCTTATCACTAGAGGGTTACTGCTCAATAGTGATGGGCAGACTTCTACTACTACTCTTCTTTGATGATGAATTATATGGTTCCTAGCTCTTTAATGCTATGAATGGAAAAACAAGGGTATTAGACATTCCGTTTGCGACGTAGAGTGCGTATCACCATACCGCACTCGTGCGGAAAATTAGCACCGCTCGGCACAGGAGGGTTGTTTCAAAATATCAAACTCTGTGTAAATCTCATATTTGTAAAAATTGCCGTTCGCGATGTACGCGTGTGACCGCAATCGTGTGGTTAACTAGCGGCGCTTATCACTAGAGGGTTACTGCTCAATAGTGATGGGCAGACTTCTACTACTACTCTTCTTTGATGATGAATTATATGGTTCCTAGCTCTTTAATGCTATGAATGGAAAAACAAGGGTATTAGACATTCCGTTTGCGACGTAGAGTGCGTATCACCATACCGCACTCGTGCGGAAAATTTGCACCGCTTGACACAGAAAAGTTATCGGTTATGTGACAGGTCGTATGTTCTATTATGAATATTTCTTTGATGACAAATTAATATTCTCATATAAAAAAATGTATTAAAGACATCAAACTCTAAGAGAATCTCAAATTTGCCAACATTTGGGGTCTAAAACGTGTCGCACTCGTGTGGAAATCTAGAGCCGCTTGTCATTGACTAAAGGGTTACGGTTCAAGTGAAGGCCGAGCTCTATGAGGCATATTGTTGACAATAAATTGCTTTTTTTCTAGACTCTATTTTATAGGTATCTTCATCTAAGCTACTTCACTAGATTACATTCAGCCATCTACCTTCCTAAAAAAATTAGTCAAGTCCACAATAATGAAAGATTTTTCAACGCCGCGTCGTTCTTATTTAAATGGTTCTTTATAAACTGTTAAATGAAAAAAAAATGAATACTTTACTCCTCTGAAACATAGCTATCTAGAGTAAATATATGAATAAAACATCTATTGTATGATTTGTTAAGACAGTCAATAAACAATAATATCTTTGTTTGCTTATTCATGCTTTCCTATATTACTGGCGCAACTTTATTATTGCTGTGCAAACATAAAAGAGGTGTGAGTATTTGGACAGTAAAATAAAACCCATCATCCTGCTAAGTGGCACAACTCAATTAATTTGCCTAATAGCTTTGTGAAACTGATAATTTTCCAATATGACACGCAACCACTTAGGCTCTGCGCATACGTGGATTTGTTCGCGAATAAAGTTGTTTAAGCTGCAACATTTGTGTGATTGTTTCTCTCAAGGGATTGAAAAGAGTTAGATTTAATATAATTATATTTATTATACAAGTAACTACTCGCACTTAAAAGCTTTTAAATATTTTTTTAAAAAGCTATGCACTATTATTTACGGCGCAACAGTTTGAGTTTTATGACCAATTATTACATAGTAAATATAATCCATATTTAAGTAACACAAAGCTAAAATTATATGCAAAAGAAAAATGTTCTGCAACTGATATAATATTTAATTTTAATTTATGGGTTTGACGTACTTTGAACACATGCGTTGCGCCGGTGTCGTGTGAGTGGTATACGCTACGCACTCCTTTTGAACAGACGCCTTTCATCAAGATTTACGAATTTTATGTAAAAAATGCCCTTTTACTTCAGTCTTTAAAATGATATTTAAGTTAGTACAAAACGCAATGTAAAGCAAGATACGACGCGACATCTACATAAACTTTGTTGTTATAAGGATGTGCCATCGTGGTACTCGGTGCGTTGAAATATAGCGTTGTTGCGACGTCGTAAGGGCGACGCAACAGTCGCCCCACTGTTCATGTCTACGCACAGCCTACGCTCTACTAGTCGACACGACAGGTGTGTGCGTGCTTTATAGATCTAATTTCAATTACAGGAAATTGGTCGGGAGACTTAATTAACGTTCACACCTTAATGCCATGCTATGCCGGGAATATATCAGTATAATAAGGTAGTCTTATTCATAATCATATTTCAACATGCCATCCATTATATGCGTTTTGATAATCTTCAAGTCCTTGCAAAAGAAAACAGATACATTCCAAGAATGCTTCGTGAGGCTATTGAAATTAATAAACATCCTAATTTCAATAGAGAGGATGGTTGGCAGTTACCACCATCAAATCTCAAGCTAAGCAGAAGACTGCAAGATCTTCAGACACCGTGAGCCAACACTGCGTACATCCGGAACGTTATCAATAAATATTTTAGGCGGTAGATTTTGCAGTTCTTTATAAAATACTAGACAAATGTCAACTTAGTCTACCTGCGACCACCATATTTTA
This sequence comes from Rhodophaea formosa, assembly GCA_963082605.1. Classification (NCBI taxonomy): domain Eukaryota; kingdom Metazoa; phylum Arthropoda; class Insecta; order Lepidoptera; family Pyralidae; genus Rhodophaea; species Rhodophaea formosa. Next base: position 479,955 of record OY720208.1, read on the forward strand.
ATCTGATATATTCTTCCATGCTGGTTTGGGAGAAAAGAAAAAACATAGAATATATCAGCTGCATTTTTCCCGCGCAGACAGTAAAAGCCGGTCAAGGGATTAGGTGAAAATCTAAGGAATCATATAAATAGGCGATGCGGCTCTCATCTCTATTTTGATTCCGCTTTCCACCTTAACGCCTTCCAAAATGCTAAATGTGGCCTTTGGGTCTTATGACCTTGGGCTTTGTCTACCCCGCATGGAATAAAGACGCGTTAACGAGACGTTTCTCGAAATGGAGTAGTGAACCCTTTATTTATGGACCATTGATTCGGTGTACGACAGATTCGTGATTCAGAAGATTTCCTGTTTAATAATGTTTATAATTAATAATTATATTTGAAGTACGGAAGTTTAAAAAAGAAACTGAGATATATTTTTGTGCATTAACATACTGGTTGATAAGTAGCCACGGAGGCGATGGGACAGCAAAGTCTTAAAGAAAAGTAATAGCTATTACTAGATCGCGACTTACGTACACTCTGGTTACCTACCTACCTACTTTCTGAAATAAAATATGTAATGGTTTTGTCGGCACGGTGCGGAATCGTTTCTCTATGAGTATGTTTAAAGTAATTTATCATCATCATCAGGTCTTTTTTAGTCTCCACTGCAGAAGTAGGACCCTCTCTGTACTACCACAGCAATATATTAGCCAGAGTAGTCAGAGGATTTGGCCTACACTCTCCACGCTGGCCAGGGTTGGAGAGGTCTCTTTGATGTTTTTACGCTTTGTTTAGCTTGTGTTTCCTAAGTCGCCTTCTACGGCATCCACGGTAAGACTTGGAGTGGTCCTATTCTACTCTACGGGAACCACACGGCGACTCATTTATACTCGTTTAAAATTAAAGAATAAACATTTCCCTCAACTACTTATTTTAAAAATATATACTTTACTGTGTTTTTGCAAAATCAATTGTAATGGCATCATAAATCGCAGACAATGTTCATATAAATCGTACAAATGTTGGTGTTTCCCGATAACTATAATTTAACTGCGGTTATTAGTGCAACAGATTATAACTCGGCATAATTAGTTATTGCAGCCGAATTACCTATAGCAATTACTGTAACGAAATTAGAATATTTAGTTTATGAGAGTGATGTAACCTACTTATCTGTGTCCCAATCTAAATGAATAAAAAATAATACTTCTTAAAACTGTTCAACTTAAATTGATCTTACAGAATTAAACCGATTAACTTCTTTCCTTTTAAATTTACTTTTTTCCATGAAAATAAAGATTCAAAATGAGAGGTTTTCAAATAATATTAAAAATAAACTTTATCTATTTTTCGTCGGCTTTTATGCAAGTCAACTGTCAAATACGGCACTACTTGGCCGTAGTTAAAAATAAAGTTACTATAAAACCACGAAGTACATATATCTCTTCCATGTTTAAAACCTAACTCTTTTTGTTTTAACACTAGTGAAAAATGCAATTGTTACCTACGATGAGTTCTGGTGATAAGGGCATAGTGAAGTAGAGAACAAGACTTCTTAATTTGATCTGACTTAGAAGTAAAATAATAACATAAAAGGTGGCCATAGATTCGCTGATCTTAGCCTCTTAAACATGAATAAAGTGCTACTTAAATAAATAAGCAACAAATACTTGTAAGGTAGCAAAGTTTCACTCCCCCGTTACGTCTCCGATCAAGATAACCTTAACACTCGCAACAATCTATCAAATTATCCAATTGAGCCTTGAAAACTCGTCCTTTCATTACGAGCTTTATCGAGTCCCGTGTTGTGAACTTAACAAGTCATTAACAGTAATTGTGACCCACAATACCCTGTACCCTGCGCGCAAGTTAGCATACATTAAGGATCTGTAGGGTTTCCGGCACAACACACCCTAAATCAACCCTAAAACAACCGTAATTAAGTTGAAAATTCGTTGAAATTAAATTTCGCAACACTAACAATACATTGTTCTTGATGCCCAGAAATTAAAGTTCCGAATTGTGTAGCAATTTTGGCTATTAAAACTTTTAAAATTAAACCCTATTTCACGCTAGACAAGGCGTATTCTTCAATGGTCTTATTTGGTAATATTTCAGTTGTAAATTCGCGTGTAATTACAAAGGAATTTACGACGTATTGTTGTAGGTATAAGGTTGGATTTAGGTTCGTGGTTTGGCAGCGGCGGCAGCGCACGTGTCCCGCATACGGCGGCCGCTCGTTCATCACACCCGCTAATTACCTGTATAGTTTAAATTCTGCTCAGTTTAAACTCCTTGCTCTTGTACGACGTACATGAATACTTTTACGAACTTGGCTGTACTATGGTATAAATTGCAATTTATACCATAGTACAGCCAAGTTCGTAAAAGTATTCATGTACCAAAGTCACCTTTTAAGGGCGACAAAGCCTTAAATCAATCCGAACAGGACTTACTTCTAAACTTTTCTAAACTCGTGTCAGAAAATGTCATAGATATCAGAATATTTAGTAAATGTAGTTTCTAGCAAGTAAAGTAATATGTAGAGTTGTATGAATGGATGTTAGCACAATATAACATACCTACAACTACATATTATCACATGTTTAATAGAAACCAAGGCCTAAGACTAAAAGGCCACGTTTAGCTGCGTATTGATAAAGTCGAAATCAGGGTTAGCGCAAATCGAGAGCAACGCAGCGAAGAGCATTTTTCTAAGACAACGCGAAAATTAACTTTAATCATCATCATCATTTTGTGTAGGTGACACGGTCAGTTGACCATGCACAATTGCACACCCTGGTGTCAGAGTTCTTCGGAACCGCCTCTCGGCCTCTGACGTGGTTCCTTTAACGACTACAGCAGGGACCAACGGCTTAACGTGCCTCCCGAAGCACGGAATCATCTTTCTTATCAGACAATCAGGCGATTCATTTCTGCAATGTCCTAACAAAACTGGAAACAACTTAACAAAGTATGCTTCCCGCAGTATTCCAACACACGTCCCTCAGGTCAATAAGGCAACCGCCTTAACCACTGGACCACGGAGGCTGTTTAATAATAAAACAGACAAAGATAATTCTGTGGAAAAATATATAATGAAAAAAAAAATATAGTCGTATAAGCAAACCGTCTTTTATTTATCATTTATTAAATTAATAAAAGACGGCTTCCAGATAATTCTTTCATTCAAAAATCATTCAGTGAATGCAATCAGACAAATATCTCTTTGGATTCTAACAAGTAAAAGATAAGACGAACAAAAGCAAACGCGATCGTATTTACATCTGGGAAATAAAATCTCAAACATAATGCTAAAAAGAAAATATGGAATTACACTCGAAGGCAGATAAAACGGACGCCGCGTGAATTTTTTATAATAACGAAATTTGCATAACGCGAGCCTCTGTAATGCCACGAGTGATATAAGTTAATAATAATTCATGTTATAAATTCTAAAGTTCTTTAGTTCTCTCCATCCATTGGTTGTCTGGTAGAAATTGCTTTTGGCAATAAGACCGCCCATTGTACATTTAGTCTAATTAAAGTTTTGTAATTTTTTATTTTCTGGTGTACAATAAAGTTACATACTTACTAACTAAAGTACAGCGATATAATAACTTACCGCTCTTTAGGTAATGCTGGTATGGTAAGACAAAGAGAATAGTGATGATGTTAGCAGAGGTGATGGAAACACAGGGGAGCCATTTTGATGATGGTTATGGGTTCTATTTGAACAACGTGTAAATAAAAATTTTAACTGTCAAAATAATGAACGGGTAACCAATATACAAAGTAAGCGACTACCTGCGAATGACGAGCAATTGAACCTAACTTACCTCCTGAGGCCAAGTTATTTTGTAATATTGGGGGTTTCGTCCAAAGTCGCTCTCTCTCTTTGCATTTTTTGTAACTGACTTAGGAATTTGTCGAACTCATAAATAATTTTTTTTCGTCCATTTTACTATTTTCTGATGTTTATTGGTCCGTGTCTTGAATACCCTCTCTTTACGTGGTTACGACTCTAACACATTTATTAAAAGTATTGTTTTATGTATATTCGGCCAGTCGGTCATAAGGTCTTTTTTGTCTCCATTACAGGAGCACGACACTCTCTAACTACCAGAGCCATACATTATAGCCGGAGCAGTCAGAGAATTTAGCCTACACTCTTCACGCTGGCCAGATGGGTTGGAGAAGTCTGTCTGATGTTAAAAGCTTTGTTTAGTTTGTGCTTTTTAAGTCGTTGTTTACGACATCCACGGGAAGACTTGGAGTGATTCTATTCTACTCTGTCCGGAACCACACGGCATTGGCGCCCAACGTGGTACTATGTATATAATAGGATTGTATAAATCGCATTTACACATATCTGCATAATCAATAATGAAGGAACCTAAAGTCCCTCTTGTAGCAGGTTAAAATTAAATAAAAAAAAGTATTAACCACTACGCCACGATGGTCGTTCATTGATTTATACATGCTGTAATTATACACAACACACTCCTATTCTCGTAATCTAGTTACGAATGAATTCGCAAACTGTAACTTTGACATAGTTTATTATCATTTGCATAGCCATATTGCCTAATTGACTTGCGCAGCGCATTAAGCATCTTAATGTTAGCTAACTCCGAATATTCCAGATTCAAAGAACGGTAAGTCTCCCCGGATTCAAACTCGCGACGGAGACAATGCCTGCGACCGGCCGGCTTTTGCAACGTGAGCATGTGGAGGGATTCACACTCCACAACTTTGTAATGTTACACGACCTCGTTCTGTGTTAGTTTACGTAAATGTTTAAAGTTTTGAGTTTTTATTTCTAGAGCTGATATTAAAATTGAAAATATGTGATGAAAAGGAATTCGCCACTGGTAGGATTCGAACCCACGAGTCTTAGATCTGCGCCCTAAGTGTATTACCAACTACACCTACATAATACTACATTATGCTGCAAGTGAGTTGGGCTGGATGTTGCGGTCGTGATCGTATTAATAGCAAATAAACTGAAGAAAAAAACAATATTACAAATATCTTAATCTCGGTCACATCATTGCATGGCCGTGAAATCTCCTGTATTCCATTGTTCCAAAAAAAAAAGTACCTCAACACTCGTAGGTCATTCACTTTCGTTTTAGTTTTAGACAATACCAGTTGCCTAGCTTTAAGTCTTTTATTTTATAGCTGCATTTCTTTAAATTTTAAATATAATATAATTTCCCAAAATAACAGATTTTATTCTAGTTTGGGAAATTTAGATCATAGTTTTAGTCATAGTTGCCAATAGTTAAGGTAACCAACCATGGCTCCCCTCACCCAGCCCCGTGGCAAGTTGTTTCCGAGATACAGATCTCCATCTAGTTCGGAGATGGCTTGTTGCTGGATGGGACTAGGGAGGGATGGTCACTTATCTGTGTTTGTAAAAAGAGTTTGGCTAAATAAATATATATTATATTAAAAAAAAAAAAAACCACCATGACTTCGAATCACCGCGTCGAATTTTGTCATCACATATTACCCCGTAGGGTATAACGCATTCAAAGCATGCGTATTTCTTCAATACTACCCACTATTTAGTAGTGTGGTATTCTACTTCATTCATATCAGATGAATAGAAAGTTGATTAAATTGAAGAAAGCTCTTACTCACTTAAATGGTTTTTAAATAGCATTACAATGCTCGGTATATTATTAAAATTGAAAATATGTGATGAAAAAAAATTCGAACCCACGAGTCTTAGGTCTGCGCCCTAAGTGTGGCGCAGACCTAAGACTCGAATCCTACCTGTGGCAAATTCTTTTTCATTACATATTTTCAATTTTAATAATATGTAGAGCTGATATGTTGAAAAAGAGTTCTTAATTATTTGAAATCGAAAACAGTAATTAAAATCCAAAATTTTAATATTTTTGCTTTAAATAAATCAATTCTTGCACTGGCCATTCGTGATTATTCTTCTCTTTAAATTAATTAATTAAGAAAATTTTTGTTTAGCCAAGATTGCCATTGTCATTCAAAAACAATCAAAACCTACCACTCTAATGCCCGTTAAAAATAATGTTCCCTTTCAGTAAAATAAAGTATTTCATTTTATGGTTTTTAACTTTTTAACACAGTTCTCAGCAAAAACAATTTAAAATATGGCAAAAAGAAGAACTGTTTTAATTTGACTTATTGCATTAAATAATATTTTATACCATTTTATGACTATACTAAAGGAACTGCTTGTTGAAGATTAAACCTTCAATTTTATTCCGCAGTGTTGAAATAAGCTATTAGGATGCTTTATTGGCTTAATGAGAGAATATATCAGCCCGAGGTCGAGTTCGGGTTAATTTCGAGTTTTAATTAGATGTAAATCGAGTCTATAAGTACAATCAACTTTTAGTACCACGTTGGGCGCAAAATTATTTCACTGGCACCCAACGTGGGGCCCATTATCTTTGAATTTGACTTCCAAAAGTTGTTTAGATTTAAGGACTTTAACTATTCACCACTTAATCTAGGAGATCACTTTTAGTTGAGCTTCGCATATAAATCACCATAAAATATTCAGGCATACACGTATGATATATTCATCAACAATTTGATAAGTGATCCTAAAGAAGAAGATGTCCTCTAGCAATATCATTTATTCCAAATAAAAATATTGCAAAGCAAACAGTCGGGTTGAGCGTGGGGGAAAATAAAAATGGTGATTTATGATAACCCGTTTAGGTAAAGGCGGGCGCTCAAAACGCTATAAAAGAAATGGACGGGGCCCGCCGTTCACGATATTGCAAAAACATCCTTTCTCGCGTCTGTCAAACCCCAATAAAATATAGTGGAGCGAGGGTCATTACCGGCCACTCGCCCACTATTGTTTATTGGCGGTTGATTGAGGTTATATTTTTTATGTGCTCTTCATGTCAAGTGCTGGGGTTGTGTTAGACTTATTGATTGAATTCTTTTCTTTTTTGTGCGGATAAATTTATGTCATTTTTTTTCCTATCTTACAGGCATCTGACACTGATTCACAACTACAATTTGGTGAGAATATCCATTATCAAATTATTAATTTGCTGAAGAATGTTTAATTTTAATACGCTTGTATCAATATTTGCAGTTTCTATTTGAATATTTAGGAGATAGCATTGTTTAGGCAGATATATATTTTTATTCCCAATTCCAACTAATATTATAAGTGGAAAGTGAGTTTGTTTGTTACGCGTTCACGCCCTATCTACTGGACCAATCATCATGAAATTTTACATACACATTGTCTAAAGTACGAAAAAAGATATAGCTACCTTTCATCTCGGAGAAAAGCACTGTTCCTGTGGCTGGTTTAAGAACGACTACATGTATGGTAATCGTGTTAAAGAGGTTCGCGTCGCAAAAGAAGTTAATTAATAAACAGACAGCGTTATTTATTCGGATAATAAAATTGTACGGTTTGTACGTACATTGACACCGCGCAAGTGCGCCGTCAGCATATTGACGCCGCGCCCTAATTTTACTTTTTATTTTCATTCATTTTTCACAGTCAGTACACTACCAACCATCTAACCATATTCGCGTGTGCTCTTTAACCATTACCATTTCAATTAATTACCATTTTTATACCATTTTCATTTACTCTTAATTTTACCATAATTTTTACCTTTTAATCCTTTTACTATATTTTACACGTATAGTTATACTAGTTGTTATTAGTCTTGTTTTTCTGTTTATTTGTGCTATATAATAAACAATTACTTAATTACCATTTCAAGACTTAATATTTATCTACCAAATCTCAATGTACAAACCAAACCCGTACAAAAATAACAAAAATTAGGCTCTGTCTACCCCGTTAGATACAAAACTGTCAGTTTTATAGATCGGCTGGTATAAAAACATGTTGACTGCTACATGTACGTTAATTGTGTTAAAAAGGTTTGCATTGCAAAGGAGGTAATAAACACACAGTGTTATGTTTGGATATAAAATAATATTTATTAGGCTCTGTCTACCCCGTTAGATACAAAACGGCCAGTTTCATAAATTGGCTGGTTGCTAGAATATGAATACGTGTTGATAGCTACATAATACTGTTTGTTTTTCATGTGTGTAAGTGGCCAACGATTAGTACATGTACTTAATTGTATTAAAGAGGTCCGCATCGCAAAGGAGTTAATGAACAGACAGATATTCAGATATAAAATAACAGCAATGAGGCTCCGTCTACCTCGTAAGATACAAAACTGTCACTTTCATAAATCGGCTGGTATGAAAACGTGTTGATGGCTATATGTACTATTTGTTTGTTTGTTTTTCGTGTGTGTAAGTGGCCAACGATTAGTACATGTACGGTAATTGCGTTAAATAGGTTCCCATCGCAAAGGAGTTAATAAACAGACAGCGTTATGTCCGGGTATAAAATAACAGCAATTAGGCTTAATATAACCAGGAGCACCGCCGCACGAAATACGAAAGCTGTGGAGCTGGGAACAAAATTGGCTCTTTATTAAGCCTTCAAATATTCTTAGATAAATATCAAATAAAAGATCAGAAGATCAGATGGACAGTCCACCGAAAGAAGTGTTGTTTAAAATTATTATAAGTAACTGTGATAAGATTGTTTTTAGAGTACCGTAGCCGAATGATTTTCAGTTGCAAGGTGTTCATAGGTGGGTCTTGTTTGTGTGTCAGATTGAGATAGAAGTTCCTAAAACTATTTATGTCTCAAAAGTGATCATGTGAAAGCTAGGGCCTTCCAAAGAGGTAAAATGTGTGTAAATAAAAGAGAGAAAAACTTTGAAAAAAAATTTTTTTGTTGATTTCAACTCACACTTTTAGTTAAAATTGGTTTATATAATACTAGCTGTTACCCGCGGCTTCGCCCGCGTAATATATAACCTATGTCCTTTCGGTACCCTAACCTAAGTGTATGCAAAATTTCATGATGATCGGTTCAGTAGATACGGCGTGAAAGCGTAACAAACAAACAAACTCACCTTCGTTATATTTATTTTATTAGTTGGGATATACCACAATATTAAGATATAACAACGTGGCCGCTTCTTTATTTATAAAAAATAAAACAATTAATCACGCAGTATTTAACTCTATGTAGATAATAATATCTTTTCTCATATTAACAAAATCTCTACCATTATATGCAATTTTATACTAGACGATCAGTTATTTTTTATTCATACAAATTTATTTGTGTTATTTTGTGTAGTCATTTTTTAAGGAAGCTACAGTCTGCAGCGTGAAACAAAACTGAATAGTAACAACAATAATAGTAGTCACGAAGTAATATAACAAAATTGCGGAGTAGTCGACATTGTCAGTGGCGGCCGTGTATTATACACAAAGTTGGCGGGCACCTGGCATTAATTTCCCGGCGGAGGTGAAACGGTAAAACTCTCCGCCGGCCCGGAACGCCGGTCGCCGGCCGCCGGAGCACACTCGGAAAGACGCACGAATTAACAACTATCAAATTACTAAATATGAGGAGCTTTACTAGATTGTGAGAGTAGAAATGAAGCGAGGCGTTTGCCGTGAAGTGGGATAGCATAGGCTAAAATAAAAATATAGTAGAGGTTTTTTAAATTAGCTTTTATACACATACAATTGCCGTGGTACTTAGGTTATACAGTGTGAAGTATGAAACAAGAGAAAAGCTGGCATGAATTTGTAAACTCTTATATATATATATCTCATGTTTAATATGAATTTATTTCAATATAACACATATATTCGTTAAAATGTAAAGGAAATCCTCATTTTGGCTTCGCCGTAGTCGGGTAAAAATTAAATTAACCAGTATCAGACTTTCTTTTCTAAATGTTAAACTACGTTTTCCACACTTAATCACTGATATGCAAATTGTTACTATATCAGAAACCTTAAATTAACTTGAAAAATCGACATTGACACTTACTAAAATATAAATGCGCGTTTTTTTGTAATACTTTTTGTGTTTTTCTGTAATTTGGAATTGTTTAGATTTCGTATTTTGTTCGGCACAAAGGCGAATAATAATATAAACAATAGAATTTTAAAAGTCTATTGTAAACTTATTCATACCTTAAACTAACAAAAAATAAGAATATAACGTTCACAAAGATGTTAGGAGTGAATTCCACCACATACTTTTGTTATTGAGACTAAACTTGCTTTATATTATTCAGAGTAATTTCAGGTCTAAGTCACGGGTTTAAATCCCGCAAGACTTACTGTTCTTCGGAAACTGGGTAGGAATTTCCAGAATCAGAATGTTAAGATGTTTAATGCTCCACGCGAGGCAATAAGATAATACTCGTATGAAAATGATAACATTAACTACGTCGATGTGTTTAACTTTCGGAGTATTCCCCGTTGCTGTGGTATAGATGTTCAGTGTTTTGTTGGGTCCATGAAGAATAAAAAAGCGCCTGATTTTTGATGAGCGTCATGAAGATTTATGTTTGCATTAATGCTGTTGTATACAAAAAAAAAAGACGATCAATCAACCTGTTATTGTAGGTAACTACTTGATAAATTTCAAAGGATTTTGTTTAAAGATATTTACATAAGTATGTTTAAATAAATAGCAGTTTATGCTTTTGCCGTTGGTTCTAGCTGTCATCATTGGCCGCAGTCGTTAAGCTATGAAAAATCTGATACCAGTAATAGCCACTTACACACACGAAATCAAAACAAACATGCTTTTAAACAAACTTTATAATTCGTTTTGTTAGTAATGTGTGGCAACACACATTATTAACAAAACGAGTTATAAAGTTAGGAAAACTATGGATAGTAATTAAAGTACGAGTATAGTATATTTTTATCCGAATGAAAGATATATCTTTGAAAGTTTAAATTTGAAACTTGTGAATTAAAACAATATTTTAATACATGTAGAATTTAAACTTAATAATAATAAATAATAAATAAATAATAAATAAATATATAGGGACATATCACACAAATTGAGCTAGCCCCTAAACTTAAAAAATAACTCGATTTTTCAGCAAATAATCATAAGTGAGCTGAGAAACGGGCGTTACGCAAATTTCGTTATGATCAAAAATTCACGCGGCGGCCGTTTTATCTGCCTTCGAGTGTAATTCCATATTTTCTTTTTAGCGTTATGTTTGGGAATTTTATTTCCCAGATGTAGATACGATCGCATTTGCTTTTGTTCGTCTTATCTTTTATATTCTTTGTTAGAATCTTAGGAGTTGATTTAACAGTTATTGTATCTTTTTTAGGTTAATAACCTAAAGCTTAGTAACAAAATAAAGAAACTGGCACAAGAAATACTTTTTAATCTTCTTACATATCCATATTAGTATGTTTTTAAGTTATTTCGTACAAAATCTACACAATATCAAAAAATTGTCTTCCTTATCCTTGCTTATGCTGAAAACCTTATAAATCTCCTAGTTTTAAGCACTATTTACTATCATCATATTATGTTTGTTTCTCTAAACGATTTAATTGTTACCTTTAAAACGCTAATGTTGATTTTAGTGAAATTACAAGTCACTTGTACATTTTGTAATCTGAAAGTTACAGCAATAATTCCAATTTGAAAATTCTGTGGGCATGCACAAAATTGTAATTTTCATTTGTTGTATTCTTATAATAAAAAGAAAATATTGCGTCTTATTACATTTTTTAAGATCTCCGAACGTACCTGTTTCTCAGTGAAAACACTGTATCATAACGAATAAATTTTACAAAACCCCCAGCACGTATAAATCAAGAAATTAAATAAGATCTATGGCGGCATAATTTTCTTACACTCGGAGACACGAATTACAGTAAGCCCATCTGATTTATTCCCACCAGCCGACTCGGAGCACACCATCATCCCCACTCCCCAGTCGTTTACGATTTTACGAAAAATCATTAGCCCATAGGTTTGGGGGAAAAGCTGTAATAATATGTATGTATTAGCCCTTTAATTTCCGAAATCAGCGAATAAATGGTATAATTGACTAGCTTGACTATGGATAGGCATTCTGCTTATAATTCTATCCACGTATATCGCAAACTACGGTTTCGGTATAGAAAGTAATCTAAATTATGGTTTGTTTTTCGTGTGTGTAAGTGGCCAGCACTGGAGTCAGATTTTTCAAGCTGCCTCAAGGCATCTGTCTGACATAGCTTAATGACTGCCATCAATGATGACAGCCGAATCAACGGCTTAACGTACCTTTCGAAGTATGGAGGAGCCCGAGAATTTTTTATGGCACTTGTGGTCCATCCAAGTGGTGACAGCGGTTGGGGCTGCTTTATATGCGTAAGCGCTTCCAGTGCTTACGCTCACTGGGCTATCAAACTCCTCAAATATGGTAATCTAGCTAACATAAATTATGGTAGATATCATAGTGGAAATAAAATAACGGGTCCCCTACGTGTCTGCGAATCACTTTTCTTCGTAAATATATATAATACATTAACACCTATTTATAAATCCTGAATAAAACATGACTTCTTTCTTAGACATTCAGTAAAAAGTACTAGTCGAAAGAACAGTCTACCATTCCTCAACAGTTTGTCAGTGATAATTCATCTCCGGGTACACTACGTCTGATCATCATCATCATCATTATCAGTTTTCACTTTTTTGTCTCCACTGCGGGAGCATGACCCTCTCTGTACTACCAGAGCCATATATCAGCCAGAGCAGTCAGGGGATTTAGCTTACATTCTCCACGCTGGCCAAACGGGTTGAAGAGAGGTCTGTTTGTTCAAAAGCTTTGTTTAGCTTGTGTTTTCTAAGTCGCCTTTTACGACAAACACGGAAAAACTTTGATTCCTATTCTACTCTGCCGGGACCTACACGGCACTAAGTCATACATGTACATTACATGTTTTTAGGGTTCCGTAGTAAACTAGGTAAAACCCTTGTAGTTTCGCCATGTCTGTCTGTCCGTCCGCGGTTTTACTCATAGACTATAAGTACTAGAGAGCTGAAATTTGGTATGGGTATGGAAGAAAATATAAAAAAAAATTTTTTTTAGGGTAGCTCCCATACAAGTAAAGAGGGAGTAATATGTTTTTCTATAGAAACCCATCGTGTTGGGTATCGTTAGATAGGTCTTTAAAAAATATTGTGAGGTTGAAAACACCATTTTTCGACTTAGGGATCCGTTTCCGCAATATTTGGTTTTAAAGTGTGCAAAATTTTGTTAGAGGTAAGTGTCCCCCCCCCCCCCTCTATCTGCTAAACGGTTATATATAGATACGTGAAAAAAATTACAGGAGAAGTATATATACTGAAGTTGAAAGGAAAACTATCAGAGCTGAGTACCAAGTATAAACTAAAAAGTTATAGGCAACCAACTTATAAAATGTACTGGAAAATGTAAAATTTCATAAAATTTTCATTGTAACATGTTTTTGGTCGTTAAACTGTGAGGTGCGAGTTTGAACCGTTTGAACTCAAAGTTGTCATTCGCAACTACGGAACTACTGCGCGTGGCTCAACACGCACTTGGCCGGTTTTTTTTAAAGCCAATTTGATATATCGCAAAAATAAATTTAACTTTTTTCCGCAAAAACAATTGTACGTAAACCAAATAATTGACAAAATTAATAGCGTTTCCAGGATCGCAGCCCGCTCACTGGAACAATCAGCGTATTCACCGATCTCATTTCATTCATTCAATTGCCGCTAACTTATATTGAAAAAGTTGGCGCAAGCCATACAAAGCCGCGATTGTTTACCAGCCTTTGTGAGATCAGGAGCAATCATTCGCTCATTCCGGATATCAAAGGGACTATATTTTTGCGTAATCTCGTCACGATGGGGAGCCTACTGCAAGATTACCACCGAAATATAAGATTTGTTGTTTATAATCTTATAAATATTTCAGCAAAATAAATATTAATCCTCTCATACAACAAACGCGATTTTTTGCCGTCAGTTTATTTTTTTTATATATTTTGTTTGACAGCAAACGAGCAGACGAACCACCCGACGGAAAGTAGTCACCGTTGCCCATGGACATCTACATTAACACTAATGTAACACTAGAGAAGGTTTTGATGCGTAGTCGACTCTATATCTGTAAACAATCTTTGGAAGGAACTCAAGTCATAGCACGCAGGAAAAACCTCAGGGCGCCCATTCCACAGTCCAGATGTACGAGGGAAAAAACACGTGACGATAGTCTAATGTTGTATAGATGGTACGGGACTCATTTTGTGCGAGTCCGACTTGCACTTTACCTTTTATTTTCCTCTGGGTCATTACAAAGGTTTTCATAGCTTTGCTTTCCTGAATAAAATGGGAAAAAAGCAAAGCAAGGTAAATAAGCTAGGATGCTTTGCGATTATATTTTACTCTTACTTTTCACAGCCTCCCAACGTATCCTATACCTGCACTACTCCCTAAATTACGAGTATAAATTAATACATATCAATAAAAAAGAAAAGAAAATAGGAAAATATATCATACAAAGCCCTTCAGGCGAGTTAAGTGGGTGACCAATATTGTTGAAAATATTTACTTTCAGCATTTACTTCTTGTCTGCAGTGGTTAGTCCCAAAACGCTATTAGTCTATAGATTTTGAATACTAATCAATAACATAAGCATATGTTACTAAATTAGAATTATTTAAAATGTGAAATAATGCCTATAAAGGCCTCTTTTCTATGTACTGATATAATCTTTGAATCGTTAATACATGCTATTAAGAATAAATGAACAACGACTGAAATATAAATAAAAATTGTGAAATGATTCAATAAGTATCTCGCTTGAATGAAACAGCGAATAATTTAACGAAAACATGTGAAATTCTTGGATACAGGTGTTCTGCGGTTTTATCGAACATTTAAATTAAAGCTTGATACGTTGAAATAATGGCAATAGTCGAGTCGAGATTATATTTTCAATTTGTTTAGACCGTATCGATTAATCATTCGATTGCTGGGCATGCTACTACATTGGTGTCAGATTTTTATAGCATAGCTTAACGACTGCCATCAATGATGACAGCCGGGACCAAAGGCTTAACGTGCCTTCCAAAGCACGGAGGGCCCGAGATATTTTTATGCGGTCACCCATCCAAGTGGGGACTTCGCCCAGGGTTGCTTAACATGCGGAAGTGCTGCCAATGCACACCCACTGGGCCATCGACTTATTAAGGGGAAGATTTGATTGTTTGTTTATTTGCATTGAATGCGCTCCGAAACTACTGGGCCAATTTTCGAAATTCATTTACCTGTTTAAAACATATTTATCTGCGGGTGACATAGGCTATATATTACGCGAAAAAAGTCACGAGAAAATTGCTAGTTATAAATACATATATTTTAGTTAATATACAGTCGAACAATCCGTTTAGATAATCATAACTAAGTCGATTACACTAACAAAAACAATTCTTAAAAAGTCATAAACAACAGTACAAACCCGAATGTTTACGCAACATTAATTTGTTACAGTTAAAATATAAATCGTGGTTGTCGCGGGGGGGGGGGGGGGTCCAATACGTCAAAGATAACCGACCGTGAATGATCGCGGGTAGTTGCGAACAACGGCCATTTGCATTTATAAATGATTCATGCGTCGCGTCCTAGCAGCTGATCTGCTGACCAATTTTGACGATTGCCAACCCTACTGCCTAAAGGTATACCTTTAGTTATAAACTGAGCGGTTCAGTTTGTTATTCAAACGCTACGTTCAGCCAGTCCCGCTAACGCAATTGTAAGGATATTGTCCTCTAACATAACGGCAATTTGTATTTATAAATGATTGATACATCGCAAAAATTATGAGGGTTTTTTTGCTCTGGGTACGATTATTGATTATTATTTTTTCCAGAATGCGGACATTTTTGCAAAGGGGCAAGTCAGGAGTACCCAAAACCAGCGAGCATGTATGAAAAAAAATATGAATGTAGATGAAGCGAGAGAGGTTTGTAAGTATCGATCGTAGCAAGGTAAGGTCCTTGTCTCCTACCTACCCCAATAGGAGAGAGGCGTTATAATATGTATGTATGAGATGTTGCAATCAAATTCTAGGAAATTCCATAGTGTTTCCGCACTGTTTTCAGTATTGAATTAGGCTATTGTCTCCGGTCTCACTTGATGGTAAGTGACGATGAAGACGAGAATGTTAGATACCTATCATAGAGATACCCATTTATTCTACTTTTGAATGTCCTGGGACTGTACTTGTCTAGGAAAAGTTTGTTTCATTCAACATTTACTTGGCGTTTTTTATTTAATTCAATCAAAATTGAAATTCGCTACGCTCGTTACTATATTATTCCGTTAATCGGGATAGGAAATCTGTGACCATAGTACTGATATTTGAATTAAACTCAGCATTTGGCAGGACACCCTCTACAGTCACTTCCATGTCTGGGAGAAACGAAAATACGTAAAAGGTACCGGCTGCTTCTCTTCCCGCGCAGACTGTAGAAACAAATATAGTATAATTTTACACGAATAGATATCTCATCCGAAGGCATGCGCTCTTGGAAACGCTCTGGCAAGTTTAGTCCTAAAAGTCATTGTTACATGGCAGTAGATTCACTCTTAGTTAACTAGACTATCCAATAAGAATATGTTTAAGCTTAAAATAGATAATACGCATTTATTTAAAAGATTAAAATATAATGTAATTAAAAATGAATTTAATAATCTAAAGTACTTTATTGTAAGATGTAGTATGAAAGTATTAAAAGCACGTTTTGCCCTCTCTGTATAGTTAGAGCACAACTCTAGTTTTTTACAAAACGGAGTGGTCATGTCAAAGAAGATACCACCAAGCCATAAAGGTAATAAAGATAACCATGTCAACAAGCGATGCATCTGGAAAAACCTTAACTATTTTGATTAGATTTTCTACCTTTCCGCCCACCACACTAAACTTGGCCTTTGGGTATTATGGCCGTAGATTCTGTCTACCCCGCAAGGGATAAAGACGTACTGTTTTGTATGTATCCTCTACAAGTCTTCGGTATTTCCGTATTGTCCTAGACTAGGAAATTTACAAAGTCACGTCTTTGTGAAGACTGACTGTAGATGCTCCCGTACGAGTATTGTAACTTTTAGAGCTCAATGCTCTAGAGGGCATGTGAATTTTTAACGCTTATGCATGTAAAGCAACCCGGGCATGTTTGGCATTTGGCTTGACCATAAATGTCATTATTTATCGAGCTCCGTGGCGCAGCGGTCAACACGCTAGCCTGCGACACGGGGGTCCCGGGTTCGATCCCCGGTCAGGTCAAGGCGGAAAAAGATCTTTTTCATATTGACCTGGGTCTTGGATGTTTATCTATACCAATAAGTATATATTATAAAATATAGTGTCGTTGAGTTAGTATCCTGCGACACAAGTTCACAACTTACTGTGGGGCTAGCTCAATTTGTGTGATATGTCCCTATATATTTATTTATATTTATTTATTTATTATCTGGAGCTCCTCCGACCTTTAAAAGTTACGTTGAACCATTGGTCTTGGCCGCAGTCAGTCAGTGACATACGATGCAGTAAGATAGCTTGAAAAATCTGAATCCTGTTTTGGCCACTTCGACTGATTAAGGAGATTCATGAATTTTTCAGGATCAAGTCCTGCCCCAGTTGAAACAAACTTTTTCAAAGAAAACCGAGATATCCTTTAAAATCATGTAAGTGGCCATAAACCTTAATACAAATGTCAGGTCAGTAGAAGATAAAGAAGAACCCTAAACTAACTTATTGAGTTTTTCTATAGTAATCGTGCACCTTCTAGGAGTATAACAGAATATTATGAGTATTTGCGTGAGTTGCGCACGTTGCTATAACCAGTTATATCTGAGAGACGACTTTAGAATCACTTGAAATTCTGAAAAGAAAATCGTCAAAGCTTTATATTGCCTCGGTGGCGACGCGGCCACGAGATTGGAGTTACGTAACAAAAGTTCAGAATTTTAGATATTACTCGCTATTACCTCTAGTTTTCCGCGTAATTCTTGGTTTTCTTTACGCAATTTATTTTGTACTTTATTTTGGACCATAAAACATGTAAATGTACTTTGAATTGAATTCCTTGTTGAGCTGCCGCCACCAATATATTCATGCAGACTTTTGCCCAACTAAGTGATTCAAAGATTCAAAACGTTTATTCAGAAAACAGGTCTTTGCAGGCACTTTTTCACGTCAAATCACATTTAAAATTATCTTATTAAGTATTATGCATACATTTACTAATTATTGTTCAAAAGCTACAGACTACTAGCATTTCGTAACTGACCACTACAGAGAACAAATGCCGAAAGAAACTCTTGTTCCCCGTTACATCCTCAACTGTGACGTATTGAAATCCAGGGTTCGCTTTTATGACAGCTTTTATGCTATAGTGTGATTTGTCTTCGTTTAGCTTAGTTTTTATGGCCGGCTGCTCTCTGACGTCGCCGTCCTATGTGATGCTGCATATTTCCTACATATGCCTCCCCCAGAGATTTCCAATAAGCTGGTTAGAAACGGATTGCAATCAGCATCTTCCTGCGACCTTGGTGAGGTCGTCCGAACACCTCGATCGGTGGGTGTCCAACACTGTGTTTGCCAAGACGTGGTCGCCATTCAAAAACCTTTTTGCCCCATTGGTCATCGGTTCTACACCCCGCCCAATGCCACTTCAAATAGATAATCCACTGAGCTAAGTCGGTGACGTTTATTCGTCTACGAATCTCCTCATTTCTAATTCGATCTTGCAAAAAGACACCGAGCATAGCCCGCTCCATAGCGTATCAGCTAACCGTTACCCCTTTCCCTCCTCGCTCGTGGCCCCATGAAAAAGGCTAGGAGCGACGTATGAGTGGGACATGTTTTATTCATTACCTACCTACTGTTTGCCTCTAAACGGCGGCAAAAGCATTCCGAATTAAATTTCGCATGCAAACATCATTCTCTGACTGACTGACTGTTCATTGCATTGCCACTCTCATCTTCACGTCTCACGTTTATATTTTTTCTGGAATATTCCAGATTGCTTTTGTTTTTTGGGGAGTATTTTTTTTGTATTTTTGTTTGGTTATTGCGACGTTTTTGTTAGTCGTGACTTTACTACAATTGTCTAGTTTGCGGATAAAGTTTTTTATTTGACAATTTTCGCCGGTGAATAGCTTACTACACTTGCTAGGCACATGAGTTGAATTTTAAAACATGCTTCTATTTAGTTGCGTTTGTCCGGGTATGTATGTTTGGGGGTTTGTGTATGAGTATGTTTGTGTCTATCTGACTGCAATTTAATCTAAAAATCAAAATATCAACTTTACGGTGCAAGAGCACATGCTTGATTAAAAAAATCCTAAACGTAAATCGGCCTTTGCAGGCTCTTATATTTACGTCACATCTCATTTCATATTATCTCATAATGTATTTATGTATTTTATTAATTACTGTTCAAAAGCTACACTCTACCAACGTTTCGGAACAGACTACTGCATAAAACTCAGTATATACAAAAGTACACTGTGTTAATAACTGTCCCACTGTCCACTGACACAAAGCCAAAGAAATCCACTCAATAGGTTCTTTAATCTAGTCACTATGTAAATGAAGACAGGAGTCCGCTAGGGCAGCCAAAGGAACATGTCGCGTCTGCTGTAAACAGCATCTCCTGCCTTTGAGGCGCCTTTGTGCCCGGCGCAGGACAGTGCTGGACTTATATTGAAAGTTTAGTTGTTACGTTCTTTGTTATGTAAGGAAACAGCTCACTTGGGTCACCATAATAAAAATCATGGGCGAGTCTGACTTACATTACTCCATTTTATTCTCGGCCTAAACATCATCATCATCATCAGGTAATTTTTTATTAGTCTCCACTGCAGGAGCATAACGCTCTCCGTACCATCAGAGCTATATATTAGCCAAGGCAGTCCAGAGGATTATTGGCCTAAACGTCCATTAGATATACATAATCCTATAAGAATATATGTTATTCTGCACCACGCGCTCTGATAAAGGTTCTGACAGCTTGCTTTAGTTTTAAAATTCATCGTTAGACCATGTAATACCAGCATTAATGAATATCGTTGCTTGAAATTTTGCAATGTATCGGCCGGGTCGCTTAGTCATACAGACGCATATAATTCGAATGCGAATGCTGTCTGTTTTTTGTTTATCATGTGTGTAAATGGCCAACATTGGTGTCAGTTTTTTCAAGCTGCCTAAAGGCATCTGACATAGCTTAACGACTGCTATTCATGATATCAGCCGGGACCAACGGCTTAACGTAGCTTCTAAAGCACGAAAGAGCTCGAGATACTTGTATGCCACTTGCGGTCACCCATCCAAGTGGGGACCGCGATGTTGCTTTACATGCGAAAGCGCTTATAATGCTCCCAGCCAGGCCATCGGGCTCCTTAGAATTCTTTTGAGTAGTGTTAGATAGTCTATAGTGTACTTGCAACCCACGCCGTCCGTCTTCTGACAGCATAAGCTCTGAAATATAATGTGTAGCGATGCATCTCATATGCAAATGGCCGCCGCTAGAGGGCGCTTCTTACGAAGAAGGATTCAATTACCCTCCGTTTGTATCGAGAAGTTCAGAGGCAAAGAGAGTTAGCAAATATTTTATTGGAATATTCTATTAAGTCTGTAGTCAGAAAGTGACTATAGGAACGACTATGCGCATTTGATTTGCCTGTCTAATCTGCTTGCCAAACTCTACATGGAAAAATATATTTTTATTATTAAAATAATTATTTAAGTTTATCAATAAACCGTACAACTGACATTATTTTTTTAGGCCCGACACAAACCTGACACACGTATAGAATTAACTTCTAACGTCTTCGATTAAATAACCTTTTATAAATATTTGATTTTTTTATCACTTTCAGTATAAATTAATACAGCCTACTAGGTATGTAGGGAACCACACGGCTAGCTAGGTTAGCCCGTGCCCTAGTGTGGTCCCCGGCATAGTAGTGTGGTGTCGAGCAGAGTAGAATAGTACCACTCCAAGTCTTTCCGTGGATGTCGTAGAAGGCAACTTAGGATACACGAGCTAAATAAAGCTTATAAATATCAAGGAGACCTCTCCAACCCTCTCTGTCCAGCGTGGAGAGTGAAGGTTAAATCATCTAACTGCTCTGGCTAATATAGGACTCTGGTAATACAAAGAGGGTCGTGCTTCTGTAGTAGAGACTAAAAACTTACACACTTAAACAAAATCTTAATACATACGCGTACTAAGTCGCGGGTACAGCTAGTTTTACAATAAATACTAGTTTGATAACAGATCCCACTTACGCTTCAACGGTCGTCAAATATCAACGGCTCAACAAGCTCCACACGTTTCTGAAATTTGAAAAAAAAGCGTTGTCTAAAGTTAATGTTAATAATTTCCTTCTGAGGTGAGAAACCTTTAAAAATATTTTCCGTGAAATAAAAAGTTTGCAAACCGTGATAAGCATGCCCTTTTTCGTGAAATTATTTCAAAGGCGTTATTGTTATTCGAAGCTTCTTGTCAGAATTCAACCCCTCTTTCTCCCCCTGGCGTCTTGGGGACCGTCTGAAACGTATCTACCGATAGGATCACATTAATTGATAAATCACATTGCCTTTGATTGTTCCTTTTATATTTTCTTTGAATGTTTTCATATTATTTCCATTGCTGTTTTGATATTGTTTGTTTAGTTGCTTTAGAAAATTACGAGAATAACTAAACATCGTTCTGTATCAAAGCTGTTGGTTATGTTAAATGAAATATGTAGATTTTGAAAAATGTTTGATTAAAGTCGTTCAAAACGTTTATTTGGAAAATACCTAGGCTTTTGCAGGTACTTTTTAACGTCAAATAACGAACAAAAAGATCTTTATTGAATTTTAATCTTAGTAATTATTGTTTAAAAACTATTGACTACTAGCATTTCACGATTATGTAGGCATACAACTTCAAAATACTGTAAAGGGCACTTTTGATTTGATATCGATACATTATTTTTTGAAATTGGTAGGTAAAGTCGATTATAAATATTTAACAAAACTTACTAACATAGTTCTCACTTTGCGCATACAAAATTCAGAATAAGTGACTTCACTAGTGTTTTATTTTTTCAAACATGGAATAACCTTAATATCTTAAAAGGCAGTACTAATTCACCTATGTGTTGTAAGAAGTTTTTCATCATAAGACCAGATTGTCGTTAAATGTATATGATGTAAAAAAAATTGCGAAATTTGGTTCAATCGCACAGTGTTTGATAAGTCGTGCAAATTATTTGATTACATACTTATACCTGTATGTGAGATACAGGACAAACTAAACTAAGGCTTGTAAAACACATGTTTTATGTGTATCAGTAATTTAATACAGGTTTTAAAAGTCTTAGCACAGTTATAACCATGACAAACCCATTGCTCACTCGTGCCTGAATTCGTAGGTGTGGGGCAAAACACTGAAAATGCAGAAGCAAGGCTGTTGTTTTCGGACCAATAAAAAAGAAATATTTTGCTGCTTTATGTTTAACTTTACTTTCAAAAAATGTTGTACGTCAAATATTACTTAATTAATGAAGTTAATATTATGTTAAATTGCGCTCGTTCGTGTCACTCAAATTGGGTGGCAACATAGCCTATTTGTGTTTCTGTGGCACACATATTAACTGCATGTATTGTTGTTAAATTAATTTGTGTGAGAATTTTACAATTTGTTGCTATTTATTTTATGTTGAATGAGTGTGACTTTGAAATATATGAATTATCTATCTAAAAAAACCTTTGGTTTTTTTTACTTTTTAAGTGAATTTTATGCTGTAGTCCTCTTTTCTGTCTTGGTTAAGTACCTACTTTACTGCACCCTTTGTATTGAGTCTGCTGTAAAGCTAGGTACTAAAGTTAGTCCTCGTTTAAAATATGACGGTGTGTGTTTTGCGTTTGTACTCTTTTCTAGTTGACCTTTACGTTGGCGCTTGCGGTATGAACCTAATTTCATTGAATCATAATTTGTGTAATCTCTTTATTTTGTGTTTTTGCCCAATTGAGCGCTATGTCACGCTCATGAAATATGAATGGCCCCGGTGGGCGATATTTCTCACAAGTATGCTAATGTGGCCCTGGCTAGTGCCGGCCGCGGCTTAAATATTCCAACGATGACTAGAGACGTTCAACTTGGGTTTTACACTCAAAGAATATTTAAAGTCGGGCGTGACTCCATCTCACGAATTTCCGGATAATAATTTTTGGTAAAGTTAAGTTACTTGATAGTGGACTGCGACTACTATCAGGTGACTTAAAAGTTTTATCCCTCTAGATCTATGTCGTACTTTACGAAATTGTCTATAGTTGGATTATGTTTAAGAAAAATGCTTTTTTTCTATTGCAACAAAAAAACACTAGAGATAGTTTTTCGCGATTACTTTATTTACACACCTAACGTTTCGAAAACTTTACAGTGTTCGTGGTCGCAGGTAGAAAAATAAACGCGATATAACCGTAGAAAAACTAATTTTATTCAAACACTAGAAATAGAAGAATATTTAAGGCCAGGCATGAGCCCATCCCACGGAACACCAATACCAAGTAGGTTTAATAAGTTTTGGTAATGTTTATTCTTACAAATGAACTGTGTCCTCTACTCAGACGCCTCACAGGGCCATCGCAGCGATGACGACGAAATACGATATACTTAGGTCTGGAGCGGCTCCAGTCCTAACTATATCGTATTTCGTAAAAACATCTGATCTAGAAAACTACCTGTGTCTTCTACTACTTTTCTGTAATAACGATGAGCACTAGGGACGTTTAAGTATGGCTTAACACTTAAGTCGTAGTTGAGGCCACACACTAGCGCCACCCAGCAATTAATTCTATAAGTTCTAAATCATATCAAGAATAAAAATATATAATAGCTGAATGCCCTAGTTAATAACTTGTAGTATTATTTTTGTTGACCAACTAAAGAAGGCTGGTGTCATGTCGTATCAAGAACTAAAGTCTAAAGCAGACGATAGAGAAGTTTGGCGCATACTCCATCGACAAGAGCTATAAAGCTCTTAAATAAGAAGAAGAATTCTTTTTGTTACTTTTTATCGCAATCCCAACCAATATTATAAATGCGAAAGTGAGTTTGTTTGTTTGTTACGCTTTCACACCGTATCTACTGAATCGATCATCATGAAATTTTGCATACACATAGGGTAGGGTACCGAGAAGGACTTAGGCTATATATTACGCGGGCGAAGCCGCGGGTAACAGCTAGTAAATGTAAAACAAAAAAAAATTGTGTTTTTACCATTCAAAAGTTGTTTATATCATAATGTTAAATCACTGGTTCGTAACAAAAAAAATATCAAAAAATTACAAAATTGACTCTTTGCAATGGATTCATGGGAAAATTTTGCCAAATATACTAAACACGTATCTTAATACCAAACCCTGGGCTTTAAAGCGACAGAACTGAGGATGCGACAAGACATTTATTCAGATAAGGAAGAAAAAGAACAGAAAAATTACATTACGCCAAAAATTACTTGACATGGATCCGAAGCTTAAAAATGAATGTCGCGCGGCGTCACGAGCTCTTTGCGGGTGTTCCGCACATTTGCCGCGCGACAAAATTTCATAAGGCGACACCTACCGCCAGCAACCCTTTCGGGAGACTCGTAAATATTCAAGGTTACATTCGCTCTCACAATTTTTTCTGAATTTACTTGAGACTCAAATGTTGGCCACGGAAATGGCGATAATCTGCTTCTCCTCTTCTTTTGTTAAAAAGGGGGACTGCGGATGTAAAACTGCACGTAAGTGACCCGTTGTTTTAACAAAATGTATTTATCTCTCGTTAGTTTTAATGATATACTTATTATGAATTATTTTGGTTAAGGCAAACTAGTTAGGTACGTCTATAAAAAGTATAAAAAACTGACCACATTTCCGTGATTTTGACCCCAAAATACGCCAAAAACAATACCCATGTTGAATTTTTATATAATGTGTCGTAAGCCATCTTTAATGTCAAAATTGTTAAACTCCTAAATAGTCGATTCAACTAGGTACTATGAATTCATTTCTCGACTCGGTGTCTTGAACTTTCCGTGTTTACGGTAAGGCATCTTAAAAATTTGCAGATAAGGTCTGCAATTCAAATGACCACATATGCAACTTTGTCTTCTCAAGCCCCTCCAACCGCCGTTCCCGCGGCCCGCTCCTAAATAAGTTTGTAATATTATCATTGTTTTCGCGCGCGTCCTGCGGGAGCGCCCTCATTTGAATACGCCCTGTTTATTGTGCCGGAGTTTTCTTCCTTCGCTGTTTTTTCCGAATTATCGAATAATATTTCTCTTCGGTTCAACGTATTATCTCGGGATTCCGTGTGAGTTCTATTCTTAGGAATCCGTTAGTCAATATAAGAAAAACCTTATTATAGGATCAATTCATTGTCAATTTTCAGGCTTTACCTCTTTTTTTATGAACTCAGGAAGGAAAAAAATACAATGTCATATATTTAAGTCAGCCATGGAAGCTAAAAAACTGTGAACATCGAAATCAACGCAATAAAATGATACTTTTTATTTTGCACCATATACTAAGCCTGTAGAATACTTCCAGTTATCATGAAATTAAGCACATGGCAAGATATAATAGAAATAAATTAAGGTATAACCAAAAACCAAAGTGTTGGCGCAACACAAAAAATATATATATTCAAGCAGTGAATTTTTTTGGCACGATTGTCATTTTTGAGATAGAAAAAACCATTGAACTTGCGACACCGTTACCAAAAAACTGACACTGCTGTATATATAAAAGTATTTTCTGCACAATATAATATTTTTCTGACGATTCAGAAAATAGTCATGTAATTTTTAAAGTTTTCACTTCCATCGGCACTCCCGGAGAGCTTCTGTATTTTTTGTACGGAACCCTCATGCGCAAGCCCAATTCGTACTATCTCGGGATTCCGTGTGAGTACTGGTTTTCTGGATTATTTGATTTGCTGTCGCGTTTGCCGCGGCGGGGCGTTAAATATTAATGAGTTTGAATTCTTCACGAGAAAGGTTTTAAGGAATTTCCAACCGACTCTCATTCCTTAATCTCATTTGCTTCAAGAAACGTTCCGTTGACTTTCTTTTATTGTACGTGAAAGCAAAAAAATGTTGGCCGTCAAAGACATTGTATGTCGACGAAACAGAGTGTCATGCACTTTATCGTCACGGCATAGTCAGTTCTTCTACTAAAGCACGACAAACAAATTCATCCAAATTTATTTTAGAAATGGTCATAGCCAATTTCAACCGAATGTTTTCCCATAATTATTAGAACACGGAATTATAAATTAAATGCCTTCTGCATATTACAAAACAGCGAGCGTCTCTTTATAAACTGACGACGCCGTATAAAAACGGCGGATTCACACAAAATGCCTGTGACTACTATACTAGCCTTAGAGACACGATGAGACCATGAGCCTTTTCATAAACAACTGTATTGTGTCTACTTCTCCATTCAATTATAATTAAATCTTACGATTAAGATCTAATGTTACAATCAAAAAATATGTGAAAAAAAGATCTCGCCATTAGTAGGATTAAATTGCTACATTATTTTATCAAAAATTAGGTCTCCACGTTAATTTAAATCATGCACAAAATTTTATTGACTATATTTTTTAGTGATAATCATTCAATTAAATAAATAAGTAATAACTAAATTCACCGAATACGGCCTGATCATTCAGGAAAAAATTTACAGATTAGCTTTTTATTACGACCACTCAGCATGGGGTACTAAGTACTGAATGTAAGCAGCCATGTCGGTGTCGTCCGTAAAAATGATACCTTTGTGACAATAAAGAGTATATCTTACGGTCTACGCTCTAGTCGGCGTGTCGGCACGTACGGTCGGCAAATTTATCCGCCCACCGGGAAATTACAGGTACGGTCAGCAGCGCGGTGGATGAACGTTGGGAGGAAGATTATCAGTTACAGCCAGTCATAAATGCGTGACGACATGCATTATTATTACTTATAGAAAACATTCCAAGACTTCATTGAACAAGTGGCTACAAAGCGACTAAAATAATTTATTAAAATGAACTAGAATTTTCGTAATTTTATTTTTGGTACAATGTTTTTCGAGCAAATCGGTAATGAAAAATATGGTCAGCAATCCACGAGCACTGACGAGCCTATCTTGTCTGATGGGAAACAGCTATGAGGTCTAGGGTGGTACACGCAAACTCCCATAATGCGTATTCACGCTTGACTTGAAAGTCCCTAAATTGTAAGAGCCATGAAACAGTGATATAGAAAGGGAATGACATTTCTTAGCGGTTTGCATAAGGAAGGAGATGCCCTGAACAGGAATATTGACCACATATGGACGGTATCCTTGTCTACACCGCATCGTCTG
Source organism: Rhodophaea formosa (assembly GCA_963082605.1). Lineage (NCBI taxonomy): Eukaryota > Metazoa > Arthropoda > Insecta > Lepidoptera > Pyralidae > Rhodophaea > Rhodophaea formosa. The sequence goes on from OY720208.1 coordinate 507,265, forward strand.
ATGGTGAAATGGTGTAAAAATACATCGTTAGTAGCTTTTTGATACCAGTTTATTGCACATTCAGTTCATCGAACTCCGGAAAGTCAGTTGTGACCTTTTCCACTTTACGTAGTTTAGTATGTATTTACTCTTTGGTATTTAGTATGAAGGGTTTCTCGCGATAGAACCATAGATAGTGATGGTTATGACCATATTTAAATCAAATTTGTTCACAAACTTTGAGGTACAGATAGGGCAATATTCGAACTCAGGTTTTTTTCGCTTAAAGGTCTCTTACACCACTAACCTATAACCATTACAAATGTGGGAGAGTAAATATATGCTCAAACGCACCAACGTAAAACCCCGCAACAAAAACTAGGTAGTTATCGCGATTTATTCGCCGCGGCGGCGATAAAAATTGAATATTTCCTCCTTAGTGAGCCGCCGGTAGTAATATACGAGTATTATCGCGAGATCTTTGTTTACACTATTGTATCGCGGCCTTTTTGAGAAATGTGCGATTCTTACTTACTTCTTCTATGTTAGTCGATTCTTTGGAGTATTTCTTTTTCCGTTTTATGTTTTTTTTACGGTACGGCTTATATGAACCGACAGATGAGTGCACTTTATGAAAATTGTCCGCGTTGTATTATTTGAATGTAGGAAAAGCTACGTTCAGATGTTAATCTTTATATGACTCTGTTATAAAAAAATATGTTTGAGTGAGCATCTTACAATACCTCAACTAACAGTGGGGCTAGCTCAATCTGTGTAAAAAAAATAAGATGGACATAAACAGTAACATTTCGCAAAATCAGACCTATACTTATTAATCCCGATTTTATCCCTTACAGGGCAAATAACGCCTTCTTCTTCTTGAGATAAAATAGCTGAACTTCACACTAGTCTTGACCAGAATTTGGCCACCTGACCACGGCACGATTGTTTGCCTCAAATGCTCCACTTTTTCTACAAAGCGGCGCCACTGGGCGACCCGTCAGATGGTATGGACAGCTTAAAAGATAATAGGCCTAAGCCTAGCCCAAGCCTCGGCGAAGGCAAGGTAGGCGCACAAGTGGAATACAGATTTAAAAATGTGATGAGTTCACCGCATGCAAAAATCTTTTGTTTATAATCCTCTGGCAAAATATTATCCCCGTATCATATAACAATACAATCAACATCCTAAAAAGACTGTTCACGACATAATTGTTCCCCTCGAGACAGCGTTGTTTGCGCATTTGTAAACAAAGCCCGGATATCGCCGTTATCCCGGTAATTCCCGCTGTCAGGCGTAGGCCGCGGGATTCCGCAGGATCCCGTGGGACCACCTGACTAATAATATTTGTCGTGAACACCTTGCGACGTCTTCAAGTTATGCTTCTGCGTTTCGGTTTCGGGTAACAGAGGATATTTCTTGGTATATTGTACTTTAAAATTCTAGACAGCAATCTTAGTTATATATATATTTTAATAGGTGCTTTTTATGCATCCACAATGCTATGATATAGACAGGTACTCTCATTAAACTAAGATTGAAAAAAAAGTAAGATAAAATTTCCAAATTTCATGATAGTTAAGTTACATGTAACTATCTGCTTAAGATTACAACTTTCTTTAACTTTTACTAAAAACCTAGCCCAATCAATATTTCTAAAAAACTTATATGTAGCACATTTTACAAAGACGTAGACAAACTCACATGCATGCGCATGCACACACACGGACTTGTAAGATTTCTCATATTATTGATAAGGAATTAAAAACATACAAGAGCATTACCCACTTTAATCATACTTGCTCAGGCGGCAAGCAAACACAATTACAAAGAGGCATCTGATTGGCCAACAAGCGGCGTTATGAGCTGCATAAAGCCGGCAAGAAGCCATGCATTCAGATGTATGCAAAGCGAGCGATTTGCCGACTGCAGCAATGTGTGCTCAACGAAGGCAGGCTAAGTGTCACACCGCAGTGTAACAGAGTGACGTCACTGTTGATATTATGAACATAAAGAGGCAATGTATGCAGGTGTATACGAAACAAGCAATTTACTGACTGCAGCGATGTGTGCTCAACGAAGGCAGGCTAAGTGTCACACCACAGTGTAATATAGTGACGTCACTGATGATATTATGAATATTAAAAAACCATGCATTCAGATGTATGCAAAGCGAGCGATTTGCGGACTGCAGCGATGTGTGCCTAACGAAGGCAGGCTAAGTGTCACACCGCAGTGTAACACAGTGACGTTATCACTGATAAATCAAGCTGCCGCGAAAGCCATGCATTTAGAGACCATAAAATTTTTGTTTTTTCCACGGAGAATATTTTTTTCTTATCTTATTCCATTGTTTGTCTATTAAATTCGTTTTTTTTAAAATATAAAATAAAATTCTTAAAGAAAAACATCTTAACTCATAATAAGCTTGCCACAAAATTTTCTAGTTATATATTCTTAACATTTAACATGACAAACTATGTCATAAAGAAAACAAAACTTTCTATAAAAAAAGTAAAATACATATTTGCACTTCGATTTATTGTTTATAGGTAGTTACTGAAATGGCACATATACTCACTTGTTGCTTTTGATGCGTTGCCAGGCCAAATGTGTGAATCGTTATCATATGTGAATGTTTTAAAGTGCAAATGATGCCAAGATTTTTGCATTTCAAGTGAAATATTTTTTTATCTATATTTATAAGAGCGAGATCACTTTTACAGAGCGATGGCAATGTGGATCGGGACATCGCAAAAAGAATCAATACTGGATGGCTTTAGTGGAAACAGGTGACAGGTGTGACGTGCGATAAGCGTATTCCGTGTAAGCTGAAGGGCAAGATTTATAAGACTGTCATAAGACCAGCTTTATTGTATGGAGCGGAATGTTGGGCAACCAAAAAGAAGGAAGAACATAAGATGCATGTGGCGGAAATGAGGATGCTGAGATGGATGTGTGGAGTAACAAAGATGGACAAGATCCGAAATGAATATATAAGAGGAAGTTTGAAAGTCGCTCCAATAGTGGAAAAAATAAAGAGCCATCGTTTAACCTGGTATGGCCATAAGAAGGGATGCCGATCACCTGGCTAAAAGGATGCTGCACTTAAATGTGCCAGGACAAAAAGGAAAGGGAAGGCCGAGAAAGTCGTGGAGGGAATGTGTAAGGAATGATATGAAGGAACGGGGAGCAAGTGCCGATATGGTTGGTAACAGGAAACTTTGGAGAGAGTTGACATACAGAGCCGACCCCAAATAGGGAAAAAGGCAAGGAAGAAGAAGAAGAAGAAGAAGATTTATAAGAGCGAAAATCACTCAGTTACTCATCACAAAATCGCGAAAACTTCTTTACCAATGAAGATGAAATTATACACGAAGGTAAATTGTGACTAGGAAACGTCCGGTATGAAAGGATTTTTGGGAATTCCATCCCTAAGGGGGTGAAATAGGGGTTGGCAGTTTGTATGAAACATCGCAATTTTTAAAGTGCGACACAAGAACTGTTTAATGTATTTTTGTAGTTAGTAGAAAATAATGAAGCATTTATTAGGTTTTGAAAATTACAATCCTATAGGGATAAAATAGGCATTGCAAGTTTGTATGAATCGTCGTCATTTTTGAAGCTACTAAATCGATCGTCACGGGGAACAAGATAAAGGTATTTAGGATGTTACATAATTTTACTGGATTGGGGTTGAGAAAGTAACATCTTGGGAGGCCAGGCGCGGGTACCTGCAATCACCGGTCAGGCTTTGAGGATCTTGGCGGGAAGCTTTACGCAATAAAAAACCGGCCGGCGCAGTGTAGGGTTCCGTAGTTGCGAATGACAACTTTGAGTTTACACTGTTTACACTCGCACCTCACAGTTTAACGACCAAAAACATCTAACAATGAAAATTGTATGAAGTTTTACATTTTCCAGTACATTTTATAAGTTGGTTGCCTATAACTTTTTAGTTTGCACTTAGAACTCAGCTTTGATAGCTTTCCTTTCAACTTCAATATATTTACTACTGCTGTAATTTTTTTTCACGTATCCATATATAACCGTTTAGCAGATAGAGGGGGGGGGGGGACACTTACGGCTAACAAAAATTTGCACTTTAAAACCAAATTCGGAAACGGATCCCTAAATCGAAAAATGGTGTTCTCAACCTCACGATATTTTTTAAAGACCTATTTAAAGAAACTCCACACGATGGGTAAGAAGAGAAAAAAAGTTCCTCCCCCACTTTACTTGTATGGGAGCTATCCTAAAAAAAATTTGTTTTCAAGATTTTTTTCTACCACTTTTTTGCCATGATTAATATACATATTCATACTAAATTACAGCTTTCTAGTACTTATAGTCTCTGAGTAAAACCGCGGACGGACGACAGACAGACAGACATGGCGAAACTATAAGGGTTCCTAGTTTACTACGGAACCCTAAAAAGCAGCTAGTAATTTAGTTTTTTTATAAATGTGTAAATGCAGCCGCTTATTGACCCGGCGCATTTTATCGTGATTACTTGATTCATTTTGTTTCGTAATTTGTCCCGTAAGACGAATGTTTCTCTCCTCAGTGTAACGATACTACTGCAATACGTTGCGCGGCACGGTGTAAACGCAGCTGCTTGGTAACCTCGCACTCTGTCTGTCAATCATGCGCTCGTGATTATTTAACTTCGTTCCGTTATATTCCGTTATACGAGTGTTATACTCCGTTATACGAGTGTTATTAGCCGCCTTACGTGATTGCATCATTAAGAATCTGATTACGTTTTAGTGGAGTCTGTCTGATTAAGGAATTTCTGTTCGTAGTACGTTGTTGGAAATACTACAATTGTTTTAATGTAAAAGATTGTATGATTGAAATATTTTGTTCCGTTATTAAAAATAGGTCTAGAAAAAAATGAGGATATATTAAGGAAATTTTTTATCCCGAAATGAAAATCCCGTTCAATTCAATAAGGCCCTTTTTGGAACATTGTTTCTTGTCGCTAATAATAAAAAATATGCATAAAATTTGTTTAGATATATATTTAGTAAGTAATATTTTACGGTCCCTGCCTTGTCTGTAGTAAGTATAACAAGTATATCAATTCTAATGCTTGCAAATTTAACTAAACATATACTTCATTTTCATCAAAATATAATCCACTTCCATTTCAGCAAAGCTCGCAGGAAAACAGATCAAACCGAGCGAGTGTATTTTCTGGTTCTCATAAGAAATCCCACCTCCGGCGCGTGACCGGCATACCGATTGCCGTTTCCGATTTTTTTCCCGGTTACGAGTGTAATCTGCCGCGCTGATTGTCTGGAGACAGCCGGGCCCGGCCCGCGTGGTGGGTCCCCGGATGCGAAAGGGCCAAGTACCGTATGAATGTTTGTTTTTGATTTTTTATTTTCACAAGTATAATCTGCAACGCTAATTGTCTAGAGTCAGATGTACCCGGCTTGAGTGGTAGATTTACGAATGGGATAGAGCCAAGTTCTATAAGAACGACTTTGTCTCGGTGACTTGCGCAATGAAACCGCTTTTGAGAGGCTACGGATTTTCATATTCATGAAAACGAGTATATTGGAATGCTACTGCTTAAAAGTCAATATTTTGTCTTAAATACCCACCATGTACTCGTAATTAGCAAATACATATACCAAAAAAATATTGTAAGCACGGAATGGTGACTTACCATAACGAGTAACGTGAACTATTAATTTTTTGGCACGGCAGTACTTACTGCCGTAGTAGTAGTAAGTTTTTAATAAGTTTGAGAATCCATTTATTTCTTGTTAGAAAATAATATTATTCAAACTTACGCGAGATAAATTTAGTATTTTTACTCGGCTTTACTCACGTTTTATTACGTCGGATCCACCGACAAATTTTAGAAAATCTTTGTAATTTGTTAAATAGAAACAATATCTATCATAAATAAATGTGTTCGCCGATTATTGTTATAAACGCACATCGAATAGTTCAATATTATTTTAACTCAAATGAGTCGCACTTTGAGTACGAGTACTTACAATATAGAGATGACACAATAGATACAAATAACTTGTCAGTAAGTGTTTTAAACACTGTATCCGTTTAGTCTAAATACTAAAGAATAATAAAAAATATTATTTCTAGTTTGAAAAGTAAGTATACGAAGTTATATAATTACTACACCATTGATATTACGGAGTGAAAAATAATTAAAAAAATACAAACAGAAAGAACTTGGCCTCGTTTTTACAAACGTCCCAGAATAATACAGTTCAAAATAAACTGCTCTGAGACCGGCGACATGAAATAAGGGAATTTAACATTGAAATGGCTAATATAAAATTACATTTTAACTTTTATTCTGGAATTCGTACGAGTTAAATTAAATGCGGTAAAAACTGGTTAGTGTTAAGACTGCCGTGATTTAGAGTTTAGCATAAAGTAGTTAAGTTTTTAAATTAAACTGTTGAAAAAGTTATGCAACAGAAAGAAGAAAACCATAGATTTGAGAAAATATAATACCAAACATTCCAATAAAAAAAAACAAACCTCTCATGGCAAGGTTAACGTGACATCGTCTTTTCGCTAATTAGTCGCCCTAAATTTTATTGCAAGTAATAAGCAAAAGTACAGTCACAGTACAAACAATTTGTTGAACAATAGTAGATTGTTGCACTGAGAATAGAATAGAATAGAATAGAATAGAATAGACTTTATTGGTGAAAAAACAAAACAACACATACAAATTAAAAACGATTAATCGACACATACAAAACAAATAACATAAGGTACAAGCATCTGACAAGCACATAACAAAGATTTGTGTTGATGTATTCACCAAAAGGGACCAGCTCAGCATAATGCTACAACGTAATACGCTGCAGCGCTGATATTCTGCTGGACCCTGATGTTAGTGAGTGACGTGAGGACAGAGGACAATTGCACAAGATTTATTAATACAAAATAATGCATAACTTATCGTTTTTTATAGTTTTGACAAAATATATCTATATAAAAAAGGACACTATACAACAAAGAGTAAATACCCTAGCTTATCCGAACATACAACATTTAAACCTGTTGGTCAGCGATAAAAACGGCTACTGCCAGTCACTGCAATTTCTTAGTTTTCCCATTAAATAAAATGAGATGAGTAACTTAATTAACTATAATACCAAACATTCCAATAAAAAAAAACAAACCTCTCATGGCAAGGTTAACGTGACATCGTCTTTTCGCTAATTAGTCGCCCTAGTCCTAGTTCTCTCAATGTAACAGTTAATGATGTAGCTACTGCAATTCATTCATTTCACACCTCTTCTGCATCAGGTCCGGATGGACTACGTCCACAACATTTAAAGGAACTCACTTCACCATCTGCTGGTAATAATGGACCCCGATTGCTGGAAGCCTTATCACGTTTGTGCAACTTTCTACTTAAGGGTTCACTTAATCAGGAAGTTACACCTTTTTTATACGGTGCAGCACTTTGTGCCTTGAAGAAAAAAGATGGCGGGATTAGGCCCATAGCAGTCGGATGCACTATTCGCCGCCTTGTGGCCAAGCTTGCTTGTCGAGCTGTTCGAAATTCGATGGCCGTTTATTTGCAACCACACCAACTAGGCTTTGGGACTCCGCTAGGTTGTGAGGCCGCAATCCACGCTACGAGAGCTTTTGCTATAGATCCCACTAACGAAGATTGTGTGATTATCAAGCTTGACCTTAAGAATGCCTTCAACAGTGTAGAAAGAGATACTATTTTAGCAGAGGTAAAAGAGCTAGTACCTTCTTTGCATCCTTTTTTACACCAATGTTATTCAGAACCAAGTAACTTATACTATAATAACCATAAAATTCCGTCCCAAGTAGGAGCTCAGCAGGGAGATCCACTTGGTCCACTCATCTTTAGCCTGTCAATCCACCGCTTAATAACCTCATTAAAGTCACCTTTGAACATTTGGTACCTCGATGATGCAACAATTGGTGGATCCGCTGAATCCGTAGCAACGGACGTTAGGACTCTTTTAGCGGGTTTAGAACAGATAGGTTTAAAAGTTAATTACAATAAATGTGAGATTTTTCCCTGTGGGGAGAGCGCAAAAATATACTTTAGTTTGTTTGACCATCTTATCCCAAATATTAGAAAGCTTGACCAAAACACTTTTGATCTCCTCGGTGCACCTATATTTCCAGTAGCCATTCCGGCTGCTTTGGATTCAAAGCTTCAAATGCTTTTGCTGGCTCAAGATCGCCTTGGGAACCTTTCAGCCCACGTAGCTCTAGTTCTGTTTCGCACTTGTTTTTCTCTTCCTAAATTGACATATCTCATTCGGACAACTCCTACTTGGCTCTTCCCGGACGCTGTCTCGGCACTGGATTGCAACATTAGGGCCACTTTGGAGAAAATCATAAATATTACTTTAGAAGACCGCCAATTCCAACAAGCTGCATTACCAGTCAGATACGGTGGTTTGGGCGTCAGGAGCGTTCAAACTGTGGGCCTACCCGCATTCCTCGCGTCGTCATACGGGGTTGCTGATCTTGTCACTAACATTCTTAACCTACAAGGTGCAAGACCTAGCATTCCTTTTCAGAATGACGCTTTGGAGGCGTGGACAACTATGTGTCCTAATGTCCAGCCACCAGAAAAACTCAATTCTCAGAAAGCTTGGGACGATTTATGTTCTAAGCTTTTCTTATCTGAATTGAGTGATTTATCAATAGGTTTAGATATTGCTCGATTAAAAGCTGCATCTTGCCCAGAGTCAGGTGCCTGGCTCCAAGTCTTACCCTCACCCCAACTTGGCACACATTTAGACGATGACACCTTGCGGGTGGCAGTAGCTTTAAGACTAGGGTGCAAAATTTGCGAACCACACCGTTGCCCATGCGGTGAAAATGTTGACACCAGTGGCTACCACGGTCTCAGCTGCTCGAGATGTGCTGGCCGATTTCCGAGACACCACGCTCTGAACAACATCATCCGGAGAGCTTTGGTTTCAGCCAACATACCCTGCGTTCTCGAGCCTCCAGGGCTTAGTCGAACAGACGGGAAACGCCCAGATGGCCTAACCTTGACACCCTGGGAGAGAGGCCGTTGCTTGTTGTGGGATGCCACATGCGTTAGCACATTTGCTGCATCGCATTCCGCATACACCATTCACAAGGCGGGTTCCGCAGCAGAACAAGCTGCCAAACAAAAGCATAGAAAATACGCGGAACTCTCACAGTACATTTTTGTGCCTTTCGCTGTGGAAACAGGTGGTCCCTGGTGCGACGAAGGCAAACTTTTTATCAGAAATTTAGGGCGACGCCTCCGAGACAATGGCTGCGACCCCCGCTCTGGAGCGTACCTGGTCCAACACATCTCACTGGCCATCCAGCGTGGCAACGCGGCTGGTGTGATGGGTACATTTGAGCCAGGTACTCTCAGAGGTGGTCTTTTCGACTAGTTTTCCAAATTTAAATTTTATTTATATTACTTTTTCTTTAGTTTTAAGTAGTTTAGGTATATATTTTTTCATAACTTATGTAATTTGTTTTAATTTTAATTAAGTAATTTTTGTAAGTTTATTCTATCTCAATAATTTATACATGGTGTAATAAATAAATAAATATTAACTATATAAATATAAATATAAAACTAGGAAGTAAAAATAATTTACGAATTTAAGAAGTAACAATAAGTTACCCTTGATCCTTTTGGATTTGAAATAAATATTTTTTGAGATGGAGTTTAAAACAGTATAGCGATTTCTTATCTCGTATTGGTGGAGGAATGTTATTCCAGCAGTGAGTGGCAGCATACTTAAAACTTCCTCTAAAAGCTGCTGTTCTATGCTGAGGGTTGCACAACAGATTAGTACACACTCTTCGAGGGTTCTTGTTTCGCTCAGACCTCCAGGCTAGTTTAAAATATAAGTAATTAGGGATCTTATTCGCAATGATGCCAAAAAGTAATGAAGCGAGATGTAGTGTTCTTCTGGCGTCCATTTTGAGAACGTTATGTTCATTTAAATAAGGTGTAACATGAGCTCTAAATGGGATGTTATAGCAAAAGCGTGCACAAGCGTTTTGAACGCGTTGGATAAGACGCTTTGTTTTGGCGAGTAAACAAGGGCCATATACGATGTCACAGTAATTCAAATTAGAGAGCACGAGAGATTCTACTAATCTTTTGCGCAATTCGATACTGAGAAATCTTTGCAATCTGTATAATATCTTGAGTCTGTAGAAACAATTTTTTATTGCTTTATTTATATGACTTTCGAAATGAAGTTGTGGGTCTAATATCACTCCCAAATTTCGAACTTCTGTGGCCCTCTCAATTTCGTCGTTCATAATCATAATTTTATGATCCGTAACTCTATACCCTTGTATTTGTTTTTGTGTACCTAGTACCATATATTTAGATTTTGAAGGGTTTATAACGAGGGAGTTGCTTCGTGCCCAATCAGCAATTCTTTCAAGATCTTCATTCATTTGCTTCACAGCCTTTCTAGGATCTTTAGAGTCAAACTCTATGTGCAGTTGCACATCATCGGCGTAGAGATGAAAGCGACAATTGTAGATACAGTTCGTTAAATCTGCACTATACAGAACGAATAATAACGGCCCCAAGATTGAGCCCTGCGGAATGCCTCTCGATACTGTCTCCGGCTTGGAATTCAATATTAAACCATCTTCCTTCCTTAATTCAACCATTTGCATCCTGTTCGATAGATAGCTGTCGAACCATTTGACGGTATTTATATCAAAACCATAAAACGCAAGCTTAGACAAGAGTAAAGTTATATTAATGGCATCAAATGCTCTAGAGAAGTCTAACATGGTAAGTATAGAACCCTTACCCCTATCCCGACTCTCTAATATGTGGCCAACTACATCCATTAGAGCTGTAGCTGTGCTGTGTCCTTTCCTAAAACCTGATTGTAGTTCAGGTAATATACCATTCCTTTCGAGGTATTCACATACCTGTATTTGTACTGTTTTCTCCAAGATTTTGGAAAGGAACGGCAGCATACTTATTGCCCTTAGATCTTTAGAGCTTACAGGGTTTGCATTTTTTGGGATTGGACGAACAACTGCAAGCTTCCAACTTTCAGGAAAAGTATTAGTAGTGATAGATTTATTAATTATACATGTTATTGCATTAAGTGATTCAGGCAGTGTTAATTTAACCATTTCCAATGTAATACCGTCGATGCCTTGTGCATTACTTTTAAAGTTATTTATAATTTTAGAGATAGTTGATTGATCTACAGGTTGGAGTGAGAAAGTTGATTCGCTATATCTATCAAATTCAAAAGATGTTAAATACGAAATATTTTGATCGCTTTTCCCTGGAACATTGAGAAACTCCCTGTTAATTTCATCGGGATTGTTTAAAAAAGATGGTAAAACACTATCCCCCTTAGGTGGCAGTATATCTCTTTTTAAGTTCTTCCAGAGAGCTTTAGGATCTTTCAACTTATTATTGATATTGTGTGTATAATAAGCTTTCTTTTCGTTATATAAGGCTTGTGAAGCGAAATGTTTGAGTTCCTTATAATAAGCCCTGTCCGTATCTGACTTTGTCGATCGATATTTTATGTGTGCACCGTTACGTTCCATCATTATAAGCTTTAAGTTTTCAGTTATCCATGGGGTGGGTCGAGTTTTTATTGATCTTGTCTTTGAGGGCGCATGAAGGTTGAAAAGTTCATTTATATTCTTCGACAGAAAGTCAACCATGTCATTAACATTATCCATATTATAAATAGAATTCCATGAAATCTTTGACAAATCAGATAAAAATATATCCATCAAAATTTCTTTCAATGGGCGGTATGTTATATTCTTCTTCGAAATTTTGTCCTTTTTCATATTAATTTCACAAGTAATAAAAGCATGGTGGCTTAGTTCTGGAATGTAATCAACTACAACATTTCTTGTGGGTGCGTCAGTACATATCACATCAATAAGTGATGCACTATCGTCCAAAAAATGTGTGGGAGAATTCACAACTTGATGTAGTGAAAAATGGGTCAAAAATTCTTGTAGTTTTTTACTTTTATCTTTTATTAACATATCCAGATTAAAATCCCCCAGTAGCACTGTGTGATCAAAACGATGGGAGAGCGCATTTAAACTTTCTGTTATGGCGTCTAGAAAGAAGTCCGGGTGGATACGTTGTGATCGGTAAGCGGTACCTATAAGAAGTTTTTTTGTATTAATATTTAAACTTAGCCACATTTGTTCAACAGGGTACTGAGTTGGGTGAGTTAGTTTACGGACATAAATACCTCTCTTTACATAAAATCCTACGCCACCTCCACGCCCAGCACAAAAAGTGGTCGGTCGTGGGATGTGACGAAGGCGATACCCGGGTACAGTAGGTGCTCGCCCCTCTTCACCTTCAAAAAGCCAAGTTTCGTTTATTGCCACAATGTCTGGCGATGTTTTGCTCATAATAGCTAAGAACTCATCCTGGTTTGTGGACAGCGACCCCGGATTGAGGAGACCAATTGTTAAATATTTACAATTAACCATTAATTAATATATCCATGAAGTACAAAATCGTAATTTATATATAAATACTTATGTGGGGTAAACTGAACACTAAAATGCCTATTAACTACGAAAATAATAGTGTTTAAGAGAGAACAGTCAAATATTTTTACAAGGAACATTAAAAATTCTCTTATAATATATTTAAAATAAAAAAATAATATTTTGATAATAACTGAATTTAAAATAATTACTATCACAACTAAGAAATCAACTTGATAATAAGAACGAAAAGATTTGCTATAGTTTTTATACGTATTACTTAACCTGTGAATAGAATTAATGGAACGTTTATTGAACAACAGTTGGGCAAACGACATTACATTCAAAAACTCTGAATAAGTCAGTTTCATTTCGAATGCGATGTCTGGGGGATTCCAGGCCCATTTGTCGTCGTACATATATTTTACCTTCCTTTGTCCAGACGAAACGCCAGTTCTGGGACTTACCCAGTTCTCGCGCTCGTCTGAACAGAGTACGATTTGTCTTCGTTAGCCGCTCGTTAATGTAGAACCGCCGGTAGGGGGCAGAGATGCCGGTCCCCTCCGTGGTAGCACCTCGGCGTACGCGAGCCGACTGCAGCAGCTGGTCACGGAGAGAGCGGCGCACGAAGCGCACAACGATAGGCCGCGGCCGCAGAGCCGAGCTGTCTCCGTCCGCTGCCGCTGAAGCTCGACCAACACGCGCCGCACTCACGATGTCCTCCTCCCCGAGGTCCACACTTAGTTTGTCAGCTAAAGTGGTGACAACGTGGATTAAGTTTTCACCCTTATCCTCCGGAACATTTGAAATCTCAACATCGTTTCCGAGTAGCTCTTGATCTCGCTCGTTTAAGTCTTCTTTTAACTGTTCAATACTATTACGTAATGAAGATTCAGTGCAGTTGGACTGAAGCTCAGACACCTGATTTTCTAAGCTTGCTACACGTTGCTGTAACTGTTCGCACCTCAGGTCACTGGCCTCTAGCCGATGCGTAAGTTTTCCGACTACATCGTTGAACACTTCCAACTGTACACTTGTGGCTCTCCATTCCTCCCGCCATAGCCGCGCCTCCAGCATGAACGACTGTAGGTCCGTCATTTCCACGGTGTCATTTAACACGTTGCTGTCGTCCAAATGTTGTGCTAGGTGACAGGCTGCTGCGCCTCTATTCAAGTTGACTCCATCCGTAGCGCTACGGACCGGGGTATTGGTGTTATCACTTTTGGGAAGTTTGCTAATACAGCCAACACATTTCCACGCCTTTCTGTGATCCCCAGTTAGTGTGTTATAATAGCGCTGTTCTGATACGTTAGCACAAATTAGATCATATGGTTTCTTACATAAAGAACAAATCAGAAAAAACTTGTCTGTGATTTCCGAGTGACACCCAGCACATATTTCATTTTTGCAATCCATATTGCCAGCGAAGAAATGTTCAAAAAGAAAAAATGAGCAACAAAAATAGAAATTTGTCGTCGTTCGTTCGTGGATTCGAACTAGTGTCGCCCAGACGAGAGCCGATTACCATACCCGCTACACTAGCTTGTGGTGTACGAGATGCAGTGAAATTGTACGCTACTAATAGCAGACTGCCAATGTAAGCAGAGGGCGGAGTCAGGAAGAATGACTCATAAGCGATAACGCACTGAGCACAGTCACTGTATACGATGACAAACCGTTTTCAATCGTTTATGTTTTTACTAAATTCACTGTTTTAGTTTATATACTAGATCACACAAATCTGGCACTTATATAATTATATAGCACTTAGTCTACGGATAGTTTTGATATGCAGCTTGATAAGAAAATCTCACTTTTTATGCAGTAAATGATTAAGTTATACGGAGTAGATATATTTGCGAGTCGACAAGATCGCGTCCGACACGACACTCCAACGTCCGACACGACACTCCTGAGCAGAAAGTAAGTTATTGCTGCACGAGTGCAATTTAAATTACTTAATGCGAGGTGCATAATCTGCTTTTCTTTCAACTACTGCAATAAAAGTAGTTGAAAAATAAAACTGAACACAAATTACAATAGTTAAAAATTTGTTGTTCACATTCCCGCTTTTTTTCTTTATGGCCAGTATTTTTTTAGGCAAGGCAATACACACGTCCCTTTGTTAACTCCATACGGCCGTTAGGTTGGCCAACCTTCTTTATGACAGGTGACAACTATTGTCCACAATTTAAAAAAACTAAACAGTGCAGTAAAGGATTTCGATACATTTTTGCTGCTCTAGTGCAGCAAATATGTATGGAAATCCTTTTTTTTTTACTTCTAGTGCAGCAAAGTTCCGCTTTTAGCTGGATATGTAGTGCAGTTATGATAGAATTGCAGCGTAGTTGGCAGAAAAGAATAAATTTGACTTAATTTACTTTTTGTGCAATAAAATATTATTTTTTGTGTTTTCCCTTACGGTTTACAAGGAGTAAATGCTCGAGCATTATGTTCGCTTTTTGTAACAAATATTAATTTTGGAACAATAAAGTTATTAAAATCAATAAAACTTTAATTTCAGTTAATCAGGTAACAGATAGGTATTTGTTTACCTTCTGAATTTACCTAAAGAGTGTACCATCAAGTAAGCCTGCCGACTGTAGTAATTTAGCATGCTGTCACATCGTGGAAACTACGCTCCGTGCTTTGGAAGGCACGTTACAGCGTTTGTGCCGACTGTCTTCATTGGTGGCAGTCGTTTAGATGCTTTTTGTTGTAAAATACCTCTTCATCAGGTAATATAGGTTTTAATACTCTCAACGAGAGGTCATGATGAAAAGAGCAAAATCTACAATAATGTCGTCCGTTGGAGACACATTCAATAAAACAATTTAGTTTTGGTTTATCTCAAAGTAGAAATCGATTCATAAATTATCAAATTTTACGCAACACATTGACCAAGGCCATGTCCGTCATGCTGCATTCATGCAACTCTGCTAGATATCTTGGTTATTCACATACATAATAAAATAGAACATACATACATACAATCACGTCTTTTCGTAGACAGAGCCTAGGTCTATAAAAACTAAAGGCCACGTTCGGCATGTTGGTGGGTTTGTAGGCGAAGGATGGAATCAAAAAGTGATAGATTGCTAGCCGCATTGCCTAGTCATATGATTCCTCATGCCCATTCCCTCGCTCGGCTTTAACGATCTCCGTGGGAAGAGAAGCAGCTGGTACATTCAACGTTTTTTCTTTTCTCCCAGACCAGCGTGGAAGGAATTAATAAAAACTTGTAAAAATTAACAAACATGATAATCTTGGCCGCAAATGCAAAGTTGCGTCAAAATCTAGTTCAAAATAAACCCGAAGCTCAAAATAAAGCTACAATGAAGTAAATACCTGTAATTTCGCCGAGGATCCAGCATCCCTATTTTTGTCATCCCACTAAAAGTTAGGAGACACGGAATAGCGCGTGTCAAAACTAATTTAACTAGGTATGTGTGACGCGTAGGGCTGCCAGCTAGCACGTACAAAAATATTTAAAAATTTATAATACGAGATTACAACATTTGTTAACATCCATTATATCTCTATGGCGCGGTGTTTATTACGCCAGCCTGCGATACAAGGTGTCTGGGTTCGATCCCTGGCCAGTTTATGATGGAAAATTATCTTTTTCAGATAGACCTGCCCCCGTAGCATGGCTCCCGCGACGCCGTTTATATCGCGCGATAAACTATCTACTTCTCGCTCTTCAGTATTGCGAAAAACAAGATGGCGATAGTCGATAAACGTTGTCGCGCGTGCCATGCTACGGGGGCTGGGCTGGATGTTTATCTATATATTAATCTATTATGAAATATAGTATAGTAGAGTTAGCATCCTACGACAAGTTTACAACTTACTGTGGGGCTAGCTCAATCTGTGTGTGTTTCTATTTATTTATTTAGCTAGACTACACAAGCAGAGTTTTTGGCGAAAGCTTGAAAAACAAAAATAAAATAAAGCTACAGCGACGTAAATTCATGTAATTTAATAAATGCATAAATGAAAGCTCTCGGTCTATCCACAGCCCGGTCACATGACTGATGTGTGTGTCAACAGCTCATGATGGGACACGGATGCACGGTTTCGATACGGTAATGCTCCTTCCACGTCCCGGAGATTGACCTTAAAAAATACATATAATTTGTTTTTCTTATTTTTTTTATGACAAAAGCCGGTAGACAAGCAAGCGGATTACCTGGTGGTAAGTGATTACCCCTGCCCGAGAACTAATGCAACACCAGGGGTGTGACATGAGCATTGCAACCTCTTTTTTCCCTCCCCAGGTGGGAGGAGGGGATAGGCCTCCTGCTCTCTCACTTACCTAACGAAGCGTGGAAGCAGTAAAAGCTATACTCAAACGTTGAATTTCCGTGAGAGTATAATACTTCCCCGGACGATACGGATTATAGTAAACCAAATGTTTGAAGGGGCAGCCCTGTGCCGCATTCGGCGTCTGTCTCGCGCCTAATTTAGCAAGCGTTGCTTTATTAAACCACTTCATAAAGGAAAACTTGCTCGGCGCCACGTATTGCTACCCCTTACCCCCTCCCCCCAAAGGGGGTGGAAGAAATTTAACTTTGAACTGTCGCGGTTTCACTTCATTTGTAAATCTCGCTTATTAAGTATTATGCCAAGTTTTGACTTATGAAGTAGTAATATTTGGAGATAGTCTGGCTTGAAAGTAGTTTTTATTCAACTACTTGAAAGAAGGTTGATTGGATTATGTATATTTTTTAATACAATCTTATTTCTAAGCAGTTTTGCTTGCTTTTATTTGTGTATGGGTGGTTAAACTGTTATCAAATTTAAAACTGCTGAAATGTATCGGACATAACTTCATGACTGCCACAAACATGGACATAGTTACATGGATTCATAGGTATACCATGTTCTTTTGTTGTTAAAAATAAATAAATATATATACGGAAAATAAATAAAAATGTGATTGGTATGGCGTCTAAAATTTTCAATAAACTGTCAGATAATTTCAAAACCTTAGATTAATGACATTGAAAAAGCTTTTGTTACAAAAAATATTATTATTCTGTAAGAGACTATTTGCATGATATTTTATTATAATGTTTAATAATAATCCTAAATTATAATGTTAGCTATAAAATTAAGTTTTAATTTGCAAATTTAAAATATTACATATTTAAAATCGACTTTTATTATATAAAATACAAATATTCGTCTTTTAAGACAGGTCACAGTGAAACATTATATAAATTAAGATCCTTTGTAACCTGCGCTCCACAATAAATTAATTGATTTGATTTGATTTCAAACCACACAGATTGCCCCAAAGGAAGTGCCAGACTAGTGTTATGGGATACTAACTCAACGATACTATATTTTACAATAGATACTTATATGGATAAACATCCAAGACCCAGGTCAATCGGAAAAAGATCTTTTGATTAAAACTAACGTGAGATGTTAACATTATTAATATGTAAAATACGGGTCACTCACGTATGAAGGTTTCCAGGTGGCGGGTAAGCTCAATCGCGATGTAGGCTGGAGCTAACCCGCCACCTGGAAACCGGTTATTCAAGGGTTGGATAGTATAAGCCATGTTCAGCTTACAGAGCCGCACACAGTGAGCTCTTTTCACATAAAGGCGCGATCACCGGCCGCCTCAGATGATGATATAGACAGAGTAGGAGATCCCAGTACATCTACGGGAATCCCTGAAGCAGAAGATCAGCTACCCCCACCAACGTCCGTACTGTCACGGCGCGCCCAGCGGGCCGCGGACCGGGCCGCCCGCACCGCCCGCGCCGCCGAAGATGCCGCGCGCTAACGTCAGTGCGGACTGGGACGACTTCGTGCGCGCGTCTCGGTTCACATTCGCCCTGAGGAAGACCTCCGGATGAGGTTGAAACATGTCGGCCTGTAGCTGACTTCATACGTGAGTGACCCGTATTTTACATATTAATAACGGAAAAAGATCATTTACCATATTGACCTGACCGGGGATCGAACCCGGGACCATCCGTGTCGCAGGCTGGCGTGTTGACCGCTGCACCACGGAGCTCGTTATTGTTGTTTTTATTTTAATATGTGTATTCGCTATTCGATGGCTTTTTAGGCAAATGGCAGAAAGTAGCCTTAGATCGTGACGAGTGGAAACAGAAAGGGGAGGCCTTTGCCCAGCAGTGGGAAACAAAATAGGCTAAAAAAAAATGTGTATTCGATGTATTATTTTTATTCGTAATAGTTATTTTAGTTTTACAGGTTTCCGTTCAAAGTTAACTCCGCTATAAGATCGTCCATAAACGCATGTCATAACAATAATAAACTAAGTGTATTGGCCACTCGTGGATCATAAGTCGGCCATTGCCGGCCGTTCGCTACTACGCAACTATTCCCGTGTGACGACCCCACGACTGCATAGCTTAGTGAGTAAGCGAGGGCGATTTGAAAAATATTATTGATGTCATGCTCTCGGTGAATAAGTCTGTCTTCGACCGGTCAACTTAAAATACAAAGAAGTTCTCGTAGGCCCAGACCTTCAACATCATCAGGTCTTTTTTAGTCTTCACTGCAGGACTATCTGTGTACCACAGGAGCCATATATTAGCCAGGGCAGGCAGAGGATATATAGTATTAAAAGTTTTGTAATATTTTCTAGCTCTGAGGATGAAATAATACAGTATTGAGTCTATTGGCGTGGTGGAGGTGTGAGATCAAAATATACACAAAGTGGCATAATAGGAATAACATTGTGCACGTTCTCTTTAAATTTTTAACCTGATTTTGTTCTTAAACTTCTAAGAATATCCCTCCTTTGCTTACGTAACCAGTCGTCTGGTTGATTTTCGTAATGTTTAGTTTTTTTGATATATGATTGTTGATGCTTTAAATATGTTTACTATTTATTCGAGTCAGTAAGAGTATGATATATCTTCCTCTATTTTTAGGCAACAGGCAGAGGTGAAAAACCATTCCACAAGCAGCAACCTTCACCCAAGAGATGGACAGTATAGAAAATTCCGCACCGGGACCATCTGCACAACCACGACCACTCTCTCAAGAGTGACTATGATGAAGAAGAAGATTATTATGATATATTTTCTGATTCCACTTCCTGTCAATGTGATCTCACCCTTTCCGAAGACAATAAATGAATGGCAATCGCCGCGAGATTACGGCAATTGAGAAGGGCCGAAGTTTCCCGCTCAGCGCCGAGCGGCGAATTAGTGCCACTCCGTTATATTGATGTGATTCTGATGGTGTTTTGAGCACTTGAGCTGTTATGGAACACAAACAACCGCAAACATTTATTGTTGTCGGCAAACAAAGAGAGACGCTTGTAGGCTTCAAATTCTGAAGTAAAACAAACTGTGTGTAGGAACTGTAACCTTAGTTTGTCATTGAATATATGTATGGTGTGTAAAATCAAGTTTTTGACAACCCTCTTAAAGTCTTAGGTAATTGTTAAGAAGTTGACGAGTGAGGCAATCAGAGAGCAGCAAAAAACGTTGCACGCTTCATTATGATTTATGATACGTATCTCCTGCGAGCAGTTTGGTGGCCCTGTTGACGTAAATACAAACGTTTACTACTGTTTAACAACCCGAATATACTCGTAGTACATACCACTTAGATTACGCAAGTGTCATATGTGTAACTCTGAAGCATAGTAGAATCGTTGATGCCAGCTGTCATCAGCTATTTTATGCAATTTAAGATGCCTTAGGGCAACTTCATATCTTTTATCTTTTTGGTCTTCTACCTTTCTATACACACATAAAACAAACTCAGGTGCAAAAGCGATTATTATTATGTGTCTACTAAAAAAACATAGTATTAATATTTATCATCGATTTATTATGGCGATGTTTTTTTTTAAAGGTTTACCTGGCGCCGCAGATCACAACCCCTACATAAATTATATTTGCTGGCATTAAAAAAGGTTTTTCAACAAGTGTGTTAATATTTATTGTCACTTTATTATCGTGATATGTTTTACGGTTACGGTTTCAAGACACTTTGTCCGCATTTGTCAAACACATAAATCCCGTTTATGGGTTACCTTGGCGCGGATCGCAACATACACTTCGCGCTCTATAATGGCAAATATGAGCTTTTTATTTGCTTCCGTCTTACTACACCCATTTGCCACAGTTTTCTTTGGATTAGGTGTGCGTATTACTTATTGAGTAGAATTTCAATAAGTTCATAAACTACGAAGGATACTATAAATATTATAGTATCAAACGACCGACGGTCTTATGTTTTCTCTGGGCAAAAGAGACCGAAGACAAATATTAGAGAGAGGGTAAAGATGATTCCATGTAAAACAATTAATTTTAAACTTGTTTTGGGGGCTACAAATTCAAATTCATACGCGTGTTCTATGCCCTGATAAATTTCTTGTGATATTTATGTCGCAATCTTTTCCGCACAATCTGATCAGCTGTTTACACGACACTTTATCCCACTTTTGTTGAGCACATAAATCCCTTTTACGGTTTACCTTGGGGTGCGGATCACAACATCGACTCCGCGAATCTATATCGGCAAATATGAGCACTTCGCTCGTTTGTGCTACTAGCTAGACGATCAACTTTGATTTATGGCTCTTTTATATGTTTTGAATCCTGTTGTTATACCAGGTAAACATGAAGGATTTTTTTTTAAATTTAATGTGGGTAATAAGAGGGTAGTCCTAAAAAACGTGTAAATAAAGTCGTATTCCAAAATAGATTAAAAATGATATCACATATGATGATTTGGGAAAAAAAAGTAGAAAGCTGGCATTCTTTGTTTATTCCCCGACGGACCCTACCCAGAATGAAGGAAATGTTTTTTGCGTGTATGTATGTAATTATGTATGTATGTATGTTTGTAAGTATGTTTGTAAGTATGTCAGTTCCATTGTTGCCTACTGTAGCTTGACCGACTGCGAGGTGTCATTACATTCGTATTCTTCCCTCCGAGGAATAGCTTATGACACTTTGGTGTCATAGTAGTAGTAGTTAAAAAACTAGTTGTAAGTGTTTTGTAACGTTTCACAGAACAACATTTAAAGTCATATATCCGTTTTCTTTCAAATTATCTATTTCAAATGGGTACAGACTGGACCCCGAAAAAGCAACTTTTCCCTTTAACATAAATAAAGAAGTTTGCCCAGATAAAATTGTAAGAAATGGCGCGACGGCAAAATGATGGAGTCACACTCTCCTCCTAAATACGTATGGCCTGGCGGCGCGCCAGGTTAGATGGAGTTGCTCTACTTACTTATAATGCAGTGGTTGTTACTAACTTCATAATAGACTGCTGTTCCATCAAAGCTTTATTTTTTTAACTAGCTGTTACCCGCGGCTTCGCCCGCGTAATATATAGCCTATGTCCTTCTCGGTACCCTAACCTATGTGTATGCAAAATTTCATGATAATCGGTTTAGTAGATTCGGCGTGAAAGCGTAACAAACAAACAAATAAACAAACTCACTTTCGCATTTATAATTTTAGTTGGGATTAACTTTCGCCCGAGGCTCACATTAGTATCCATCTCTCGGGAACTGTCAGACAGAAAAGTATATTGTTTTTCGTCATTCCGTATTCCAGACAACGTGTATGCAAAATTTTATGATGATTGGTTCAGTAGATAGGGCGTGAAAGTGTAACAAGCAAACAAACTTGCTTATGCATTTATAATATTAGTTGGGATTGGATATACAGCATGTAAATTAAACCTCGACATACCCTGAAAAGAGTGACTCGGTCCGTCAATAAGAGCTACTTATCCCATAGTCAATGCTGAAAACTCGAAAAAAATTAAATTTCTAAACAATTTAGGTTATCGTTTACAGAAAACATATTTTGCCCATTGTTTTGAGCATGAACATGAATCCTTCTTTTTTTGTATTATTAGTAAGTACTTAATTACTTTCAATACAATATTATTAAAAGTAAACTTTTCGTAAAAGAAATATAATTTTATGCAAGTTTGTGCAACATTATCATTGCTTCAAGCCACTTGCAGCCTGTTTTTCCGCCGGTGCACGGAACGCCGCGCTGGTTCAACTAGGTCGTGACACTCGGCGACACCGTCTTTTTTCCCTTTTCTACAGCGCAATGAAAATTTTCGTGTATTACCTGAAATCTCGCTCTAGCGTGAATTGCAGATGAGTTTTATTTAATCATTTTTATAGCCTTATTTTTTGGAACTATTTAAGAAATAAAAACCACAAATCATGAAATCATATTTCTAATTAACAAGATTGGTCATTGCTTAGATGACTTACGAGCACTTACTTGACCCAATTACGTACTTATTTAAAAAAAATAAAGACTTTTAAGCATATTTAATTATATCGCGGGTCTTGAGCGCGGCGACCGAATCGAGAAATTCCGTAACGAAAATAACCTAACACCCACTCCGCCTACCGTGCATTGTCTAACGTCATTTCAGTTCGGCAGACTTCAGCACGGTGTTTGTGTGCGTGCGACTAGACGTATGCGAGTAGACTAGCTGCTAACTGCTCATAACTGATTCTATCTCTTTTAGACACGATGCTAGGTGAGACAGCGTACTTTTTGGCCGCGTCCACGAGTGAGTTCGCGCCCGTGTTGTTGCGCACTAGTTGAACCTTAACGATGTATATTGATAAAAAAATGCTATGCAATAGATTTACCGCGGCAGTCCCCGTGTGCCACACATTTTTTCCTAACTACTTAAACACACTTGAATCTTTGTCTAAAAAATGCGTCAGCACCTCTTCTGGTGTTGCAGATGTCCATGGGCGATGGTGACTACTTTCCGTCAGGTGGCTCGTCTGCTCTTTTGCCAGCATACATTTAAAGAAAACAGCACAGAATAAAAAAACTTAAAATAACTCCTGCCAGTGTGGCAACGTGACAAGCACGCTAGCTGCGTTCCCTCGTTGAATTGCTATAAATGATATATTGTACAATCATTTCTATTATATTATTTCTTAATTGAATAAGAGTATATCAGAATAGCATTATGAGAGCATAAAAAAACTTATAAAAATATTTGGCTTTTTAAGCTAGTAAAGACTAACCTATAACACCGATCTTATTATTATTCATTTAACTTAGTACAGCACTGGAAAGTTATGGCTAAATAAAGAAAATTCATATACATATAGTAAATAATTAAATTCTTTTAAAGGCAATCATGTTAAAAGTCAACAAGTTTGTTTTATAGAAAATCGCTCTTAAAGCCAGCGATGCTACAAAACAGCGCTATTTTAACCAAGTCTTGACACTCGGAGATATTAGGTATCTATTTTTTCTCTTTCTGTGAATTGTAAGGGAGTTTTTTTTAATCAAATGTTTGCAGTGACGTTACTAGAGGCCACTTACTGTCATCTTTTCCCAGCACTTGCAAGCGGCCGTATGTAACACACTGTTTGAACCAGGTCGTGACGCCATCTTTTTCTCTCTGGGTCCGCAATGAAAATTTATGCATTTTCCTGTTAATTCTGGTCTAGTGTGTCGCTGTATTATAGCAACTTGCTATTCAGAATAATTTCGTAACACGTCCATTCCGATTTTGATCTCGTGCACTAAAAATGTCTAGATTATCACTGATCAGGAACTGTGAAAAATTTGTTTTATGTCACCATATTTCCATTAGAAAAGTCCTGTCTAGCAAGTTTGCAGCGGCGTTACTAGAGGCCACTTACTGTCATCTTTTGTCCCAGCACTCGCAAGCAGCCTTATGACACAGCACACTGTTTGAACTAGGTCGTGACGTGATGCCATCTTTTTTCCCTTTTCGCGGTGCGTAATGAAAATTTCTGCAATTTTTCCTGTAATTCTGGTCTAATGTGAATTGCTAGGGATACATGTTTTTTTCCTCATTTTACTACACTATTACTTTATTATACTTGTTAATAGCAGATATTGTAATATTTCTTGCTTACATTTCACAATTGTTTTATTTATCTTTTTAACCAGTATTGCGGCGAACTACTGCGGACTGTTTGAATAAGTCGTTTTTAGGGTTCCGTGGAACCCTTATAGTTTCGCCATGTCTGACTGTCTGTCTGTCCGTCCGCGGTTTTACTCAGAGACTATAAGTACTAGAAAGCTGTAATTTGGTATGGATATGTATATTAAACATGCCAAAAAAGTGGTAGAAAAAATCTTAAAAAAAATTTTTTTTAGGGTATGTCCCTTATAAGTAAAGAGGGAGTAATATTTTTTTTTCAATAAAAACCCATCGTGTTGGATATTGTTAAATAGGTCTTTAAAAAATATGGTGAGGTTGAAAACACCATTTTTCGATTTAGGGATCCGTTTCCGAAATATCTGGTTTGATGATGATGAATGATGATTAAAAAGATTACACCAGTAGTATACCTACATATACTGAAGTTGAAATGAAAACTATCAAAGCTGAGTACTAAGTACAAACTCAAAAGTTATAGGCAACCAACTTATAAAATGTACTCGAAAATATAAAATTTCATACAATTTTCATTGTTTGATGTTTTTGGTCGGTAAACTGTGAGGTGCGAGTGTGAACAGTGTGAACTCAAAGTTGTCATTCGCAACTATGGAACCCTATACTGCGCGTGGCCCGACACGCACTTGGCCGATTTTTTTTTTGCTCTATTCTGGGTGCAATAAAAATTCCTGTTTGCTATGAATCCTATTCTAGCTTCTGCCTCAGGGCATAGAACACGCGTTACTTGATTTGAGTTTGTAGCCCCTAGAAATTCAAACTTTATTGTATTACATATCTTTAAAGACAAATATTGAAATGAGGTTTCCTATTCTATTGCCTATAGGAAACATAAGCCTGTCGATCGTCTGATACTAGTAATAGTATCTTTTTCATACTTTGCGTTCCGTTACGTTTAATAACATTTAAATTACCTTTTGACATTTGCAATTCTTTTTTTATATTTTACGTGCATTAGAATCTTATTATTTTAAAATCCTGAAGAAAAGGCGTGAAGTGTAAATTGACAGCTTACAAACACTTGTTGTATTTTTTCTCGACAGACCGCGGCTTGCAAACAGCGCGTTAGATCTAAATAGCGACACTGCCTTTATTTCCACCGCCATTTTTATAGCGATATCCGTGTTTTATTCAGTGAATATTGGTGTACCTTGAAAATATATTATAAAGTTTTTAGTAGCATTCATGTGTAGAACTTACAGTTAATTTAAAGTAATAATACTTTAAAGCCATTCTTTGCTTGCTTTGGTTATTTTAAAATCACTAAGTTACAGCAGAATACTTTTTTATGAAACCATAAATAAAAATATAAAAAGTCCTAGTCTACAACATGTTTCTACGAAGTAGCTTCAGCTTCCGTTATGTGTTATTAAAATTATCTGTAGACATTTGCAAAAGCTTCTTTTGTATATTTTTCGTGCATTAAAATCTTATTTTATTTTAAATGTCCCAGCAAACAGGCGTGAAGTTTAAACCGACAGCTTGCAGCCACTTGTTGTGTTTTTTCTCGACAGACCGCGGCTCGCAAACAGCGCGTTGGATCTAGATAGCGACACTGCCTTTATTTCCACCGCCATTTTCATAGCAACCGCCGTGTTTTATTCAGTGAATATTGGTGTTCCTCGAAGTCAAATAGGGAGATTTTAGAATTAGTAAATATATGAACTTTGTTGCTTTTAGATGACTTGATACCACTAGCGTTGCTCAGCCACCAGTGTTGATCATGTCAAGTTGGACTTTATAAAAAAAAATGGAACAGACACATTTACATACATACATACATAATATTATCCACTTTGTAGGTGAGATAATTGAAATTCTTTTTAAAAAAAATTGAAAGCGTAAGTTCAACATGAATATTGTCTGTTTGAAATAATATCAAGACAGTTATTCGAATAATACACGTTCAAATAGGCGTTTTTGCAAGACTACTTGTTATTTCACGTTATTCTTTGGCTACATTCAGATTTTGTTGGCCACAGATGTTCCGGCGGCGCGCTAGAAAAACGTATTTATTTTTATTGCTACTAGACAAAATGTCCGGTCTTTTTGCTGTTATGGAATGGTATACTTATGTTAAACATAGTGATATTGCAAAAAGGGGATAGAAACGACTTATTATTCACTGCTTTTCCATTCCTTATATTTGACTTTTAATTATTTATATCATCATCATCAGGTCTTCTTAGTCTCCACTGCAGGAGCACGACCCTCTCTGTACTACCAGAGCCATATATTATTTATATATTTAAACTTTATTGCGCAATTTAAAAAAAAATGTGTACAGAAGGTGGATTTTATACCTTATAGCATTCTCTCCCAGACAAACCTTTGGACCAAAAAGAAAATTAAAATGGGTGGTGTGTCATTAATAGAAAACAATGTGACAGATGTGAGTGGCAAACACAGTCAGAAAACAAAAACCGGCCAAGTGCGTGTCCGGCCACGCGCAGTGTAGGGTTCCGTAGCTACACATGACAACTTTGAGTTCACATTCACACCTCACAGTTTAACGACCAAAAACAAATGAACATTGAATGAAATTTTACATTTTCGAGTACATTTTATAAGTTGGTTGCCTGTAACTTTTTAGTTTGTACTTAGCTGACTTAGCTCTGATAGTTTTTCTTTCAATTTCAGTATATAATTATGTCGCAGTCATCTGATTGAATTTGCTATTTGATTGAATGACTAGCGTGATCATTGAATGGCGACGTTCAATTTAATGACTGAATAACGGCTCGTCAAGTCGTTGAATGTAACATTCAACGTCTTGACTGAACGTCATTTAGCGAAGTCGTTGAATGGGATATAGCCGACTTTGTAATGTTTGGTGGTAGCATGATTTCCTAAGCATTACTAAATCTCATATTTTTGCAAACTTTTCTTAGTTTAAAAGTAGCCGGCGGCGGCGTCATAATAGGTAAACCCATGCTGTCATACTATTTAAAGTAAATTTAATCGAAAAAAAAAAAATGAACACAGCGCTATCTGTGTTAGCTGTTTGACACCATATTTGTTTTGGTGACTTCTAGCGCCGTAGTGGAAAAAAATTTAACTAAATTTGAATTGCCTAAATGATTTATGTCCGCTCTGGTCAAAGGACTATATTACAATCCGCTTACTAGTTGGACGTTGAGTGACGATTGTTCAAACAACGTTCGGCCTAGTCATTCAATTAAATGTCGCCATTTAATGAACGCGCTAGCCATTCAATCAAATAGCAGATTCGACCAGATGACTGCGACATAGCCAACATCTCCTCTCACGATGGAAGTCCTTAAGGGAGGTCTGATATAATGATAATGATTGCACCAATGATGGGAACCTCAAAATTTTTTTAGGCATCTTTGTACAAATTGTTGGGTTGGCTGAACAAGTTTTTATGGAAATGCCAATTCTTTTTCAGAGTTTGCAGCATTAGTCTCAGAGGAGAAGTTAAAGTGAGTGTACGAATTATAAAGTAATAGTGTATGTCAGAAATAATTTTAAAAGCGATGGTTGTGATAGGTGTCATGATTATTATTTATCAATGTACATAAATACCTAATAATATAGTAACGTCATCTATATCTATTACGGGGAAAACATAATCTTAGACCATAAGATCCATAGGGTAGGGCTTACAAGTGGAAATGTAAATCAAAATAGTGCTGGGTTGCTATCTATATCACCTATATCTTAGGCGTTAAACTATCTGAAAAGGCGTACAGCGAGGCGCGGCGCAGGCATGGGACACTATGTTAGGATTCTAAGCCTTATTTTTTTACTCAAAACGACTAAAATCGCGAGAAAATACTGCTCTTCTTTGGCCACTCGTGGCATCTTGCGGTAAATAGTGACGAAGTTTTCTTTCGCGATGCTGAACGTTTTGATTATGACAATAAGGCTCAAAATCCTATAATAGTACCCCACGTCTGCGCTGCGTCTGCGCCGTATGCCTTGCCTGTTAGTCTTACGCTTTAGATCGCCCAAAAGTATTACTTATTTCCCTTGATTGGCTTCCACGGACTGCGAGGTAAGAAAAACCCCAAAAAAATTGTTTTCCCCCAAACCAAAAAAAGGTGTTTCAGTAAGGTGTTTTGAATACAATATATACAATAATAAATATTTTTTTAGTAAAACTTGCATAAACGGAGTAGGTTGACAAGCTGATAAATTTTCTACAACAGAGAGACAACGGCGCAAATCTCTGATTGCGTGACAAAAAAATGTTAAGCCTTCTACAGAAATGGCCGTCACTTAATAATTAACTGGGCATTTGCATAAGACTTCAGTTAACTAATTGCCGGAATTTAGAAATAAAGGGCCGTGTGACTTCAAATTTTTGGACTAAATTATCGCTTCACTTCTATTGCGCAGTTACGGTAGACGTTTTATTTACGAAATACCGGTTGATTTTTTACCTTTTTACATACTATATTTTAGTTTCGTAATCAGAATCCCAAATAAAAATTACAAGAAAAAACCCAGCCAAGTGCGTGTCAGGCCACGCGCAGTGTAAGGTTATGTAGTTGCGAATGACAACTTTGAGTTCACACTGTTCACACTCGCACCTCACAGTTTAACCACCAAAAACATCAAACAATGAAAATTGTATGAAATTTTACATCTTCGAGTACATTTTATAAGTTGGTTGCGTATAACTTTTTAGTTTGTACTAAAGACCTATTTAACAATACCCCACACGATGGGTTAATAAAGAAAAAAAATTACTTCCACTTTACATGTATGGGAGATACACTAAAAAATTTTTTTTCATGATATTTTTCTACCTTACTTTTAGCATAACTATTATACATACCCATACTAAATTATAGCTTTTTAGTACCTATAGTCTCTGAGTAAAGACATACAGACAGACATGGCGAAACTATAAGGGTTCCTTGTTTACTACGGAACCCTAAAACGGCAAAAAAAAAAAACGAAAAAAAAAATTGACCTCTCAAACAAATTCATCGATCATCTGGGCGAATTTCTGTGGGGAGTCTAATTTTTTATATCATATTTTACCAATTTTTTTTGTAATTCTGTATTCTATTTCGGATTCTGATTCCGGGACTAAAATGTAGTCAGGGGGTAAAAATCAGCCTGTATGTATAATCAAAAGTCACATAAATCTATAAAGGTAGCAAATTTTAACATTATGGTTCCAGTAGATTTGACACAAATCGGCAGTGGCAGACTGACACACTGATTGAATAAGGATTCCGTTTTGTCACGCGGTTGTATGTAAGCTAAAAAGTTTTAAAATATTCGCCCAATTTAGTGACCGGTTTTTAAATCTGTTGCTAGTCTTAGTTGAAATCGTTTTATGAAATATAGTTTTTGTGGAACATGAAACAAATGATGACCTATCTAATTTACATTTAGTGAATAATTCGGTAGTTGCCTCATGTTAAGATTATATAAAATTTGTTTCCAATGATACTAATTTCTATCTAAAAACACTATAAAGAACACTTTTAATTTGATATCGATTCGTTTTAAGTGTTCTTAAAGCTTCTTTAAAGTTGGGTGAATAGGACCATTTTTAAAAGTATGAAAATCTTAAATTACAATTATACTGTATTATAGTCCGCTAAATTTAAAGCAACTTTTATTATGAAACTATTACTACAAACTTAATATTTCGTATAGCTACTAAACAAAGTTCCCACGCCGCCCATACAAAATACAAAGTCGTGACGTCACAAATATGTAGGCATTTCAGCGGCGTGTTTTCATGTCTAAAAATATGTGTCTTTAAAACTTCTATCTAACATATTTTTAGATCATTTGAAAGAGGTTTTTGTTTAGAAATGTATTTCGGTCACTATTGTGGTTATTTTTGGCAGGTCTTTACATAGCGACACGAAAATTTCTAGTCAAGTAGCCAATTCAGTAGTGCGAAGGTTCTCTAACAATATTTGACACCTACGAGTAATTATGGCGATTAACATTCGCCCCAGTCAGCCGCTAGCTAACTTGTAATAGATTTCCCAACTTCATTTGGAAGATGTTCAACACATTTCTCCGTGTGGTGAAAAGCATTTGAAGTATGTGTTTCATCAAATATTTTTAGTTATAATAATATTTATACACCAATGAGTAAGTATGGCGATCATCAGTCGCGCCAGTCAGCCACCGGCCAACTTGTAATAGATTTCGGAAGCGGACACTGGCTTGTTTGTTAGGCAGCGTTGCACTTCAGGTAATGGAGTGTCAGCAGTTTACAACTTCATCTGGAAGATGTTAGAATATTCAACACAATATATTACTAGGGTGAAACGAAGGATTTGTTTCATCAAATATTTTCAGTTTTAATAATATAAATACATCTACGAGTAAGTATGGCGATCAACAGTCGCCTCGGTCAGCCACCGGCCAAGTTGTAATAGATTTCGGAAGCGGACACTTGCTTGTTTGTTAGGCAGCGTTGCACTTCAGGTAATGGAGTATCAGCAGTTTTCAACTTCATCTGGAAGATCTTAGAATATATTCAAAACTACGTTTCGCCAACAGCTTTGTAAGCGTTGCGGGTCCTCCTTGGCCATTTCGACTATGTTTAACGTCTAGAAAAAAGGTCATACATAAAGCACAATACCAAAAAAAAAGCCGGCCAAGTGCGTGTCGGGCCACGCGCAGTAAAGGATTCCGTAGTTACGAATGACAACTTTGAGTTCACACTGTTGACACTCGCACCTCACAGTTTAACGACCAAAAACATCTAACAATGAAATAGTATGAAATTTTACATTTTCGAGTACATTTTATAAGTTGGTTGCCTATAACTCTTTAGTTTATACTTAATACTCAGCTCCGATAGTTTTCCTTTCAACTTCAGTATATATACTACTGCTGTAATTTTTTTCACGTATCCATATGTAACCGTTTAGCAGATAGAGTAGGGGGGGACTTTTACCTCTAACAAAAATTTGCACTTTAAAACCAAATATTTTGGAAACGGATCACTAAATCGAAAAATGATGTGCTCAACCTCACAATATTTTTAAAGACCTATTTAACGATACCCCACATGATGGGTAAGTAGAGAAAAAAAAATACTCCCCACTTTACTTGTATGGGAGCTACCCTAAAAAAATTTTTTTTCGAGATTGTTTTTACCACTTTTTTGCCATGATTAATATACATACCCATACCAAATTACAGCTTTCTAGTACTTATAGTCTCTGAGTAAAACCGCGGATGGACAGACAGACAGACATGGCGAAACTATAAGGGTTCCTTGTTTACTACGGAACCCTAAAAAAACATATTTGTAGAATAGTTTTTCATCTTTACTTGCTGAGGAGGACTTTTTTTCTAAAAATAATAGTTTTTTAGAAAAAAAAAGTACCGCGTACATCGATTTTTATTGCAAATATTCATAAACTACGTAACTCTTTGTCTAAGAGTCGCGCAATTTTTCAATTTTCACAAAAATTTTCACGCGGTCAGGACTTAAACCTGCGTCTTTGTCTTTATACGATATCTTTATTAAAAGTGCAATTTTTCAAATAAAGCATTTTTTCTAACTTTTGCCAGTTTGTCTGTATATAGTCTGTAAACTATCAAATGCTTGTGTGGGTGACAACTTGAGCACATAGGTCCCGTCAACTTATGCCTTCAAATTGGTAGCTATCTTTTTGTATCATAATTTATGAGATAGAGATTTTTCCACTCTTTAAGGCTAATAGAATCTATCTAGACTTTATGAAATTTCTGAATAAAATTTCGAATAGTGGCAACGCCATCACTTTCATCCTTTCAGATTTCTGTTAAAGATACATTGTGTAAATAAATCAAAGAAACCCGATACACGTAACAACGGTGTGCAGTGAGCGAGCACTGAACCCGCTTTATCTAGTACTATGTCAAAGCTGTACTTACTGCCGCTAGTCACGCGCGTGTCGACTCGGTTCGCGGAGGTCTGTTGCAATGTCGCTTTTGTTGGTGCGAGTAACTTGTTGCTTAGTATATAAACTACACACGTAATAGTGGGGTGCAGTGAGCTAGTACAGGGTTACGAGTTTTGAAATTATGCCGTTCGCAAACGAGCGGATTTTCCATACAATAATCGTGCGAAGACGTGTAGTCACAAGTTCAAAAACAGTATCCCTGAACCCAGTTTACACATCTAGTACTATGTTGTACTTACTGCCACTAGTCACGCGCGTGTCAGCTCGGTTCACGGAAGATTGGTGCAATTTAGCTTTTGTTGGCGCGAGTAACTAGCTGCTTAGCAAGGTACCCGATACGCTAACAATGGTCTGCAATGAGCGAGCTCTGAACTCGCTTTATTCAGTACTATGTCTGAGCTGTACTTACTGCCGCTAGTCACGCGCGTGTCGACTCGGTTCGAGAAGGACTGTTGTAATATCGCTTTTGATGGTTCGAATAACTTGTTGCTTAGTATATAAACTACACACGCAATAGTGGGGTGCAGTAAGCGAGTACTGGGGTACAATTATTGAAATATCGCCGTTCTCATACGAGCGATATCCATACAAAAATCGTTCGAAGACGAGTAGTCATACATTAAAAAATAGTACCACTAAACCCATTCAATCTAGTACTATGTCAAAGCTGTACTTACTGCCGCTAGTCATGCGCGTCTCGACTCGGTTCGCGAAGGATTGTTGCAATGTCACTTTTGTTGGTGCGAATCACTAGCTGCTTAGTAAGTGCACTATATATTTTAATGTTGCTCTTATACTTTGCGATTGCTATTGCATCTTCCACTAAGCACCAGTACTATCACGTCAGTAACGTAGCGTTAAAACACTCCCGCACGTGCTCACAAACGGCCAACAACTACTTCTTTGCGACTGCAATGTGTCTTGAAATGAAATTTCATTCGCATTGTAACTCGCTGCAGGGACGCATTACCATACTTGATTCTCTCTACATCCACGTCATTCACATAATCGAGTAAGCTACATTGTCTTCTTGTCTTTGAAGAGACCTTCTTTAAATATTTGTTCATTCATTTTCAACATAATTTATAATAATCAGGTCTTTTTTAGTCTTCGCCAGAGCCGTATTAGCTAGAGCAGTCAGAGGATTTGGCTTACACTGTCCACGCTGGCCAGACGGGTTGAATAGGTCTCTATGATAAATTATAAGCTATGTTTAGCTTGTGTTTCCTAAGTCGCCTTCTACGACATTCACGGGAAGACTTGGAGTGGTCTGATTTTACTCAGTGCCGTTATAATAATATTGAGTATTCTTTATTTTCTGTATACTAGAAAAACTTGCATTATAGATTTTCTGTATATCTACTTATTAAAATGGTCCAGTGAAGATCAACTTTGAATTTTTGCGGTAACGGCAAGTGTCGCGAATTTTGTATAAAAAGACACAAACGGCCCATGCAGGGAAGAAACGCTGATAGAAACTCTTTTCATCTGTATACCCTTTAAGCAGCTGAAAAGAGTCCTAAGGGAGATAGGGACTGCTAAAAAGAGTTTCTAACGGCGGTATATAGTAGGTACTATTGATGTATATCTGCCTTATTAACTTAGCTATAACATCCAAAAGTGAGCTTCCCATTCAAGTCGTAGTATTAAAAGCTCTCGTTGGGACCGACATTAGCATAGTGAGCTGCTAAGGCCGGAGGTTTGTGAAATTAAGCAGCTTGCTGTTTTAATGGGGACTACGATGTCTTGTAAGCTTTGTTAGAAGGAAATATCGTTGAATATGCAAGCAACAGGTCTTTTCCTTTTTATGATTCTGTATCTTCCACACAAGTCTGGGAGAAAAGAAAAAACATAGAATGAACCAGCTGCTTCCCACGCATATCGTAAAAGCCGCTCGAAGGAATGGGAGGAATCATGACAGTATGCGACGCGCGACAGTATCTTATTTCCGTGCTCCAGCAACAGGATAGACGCGGCCTTAAGGTTTTATAGACATGGGCTCTGTCTACCCCGCAAGGGAAAAGACGTGATAGTATGTATGTATGATTTTGTGCTAGTAGAAGAGTTTTTAATCACGGAGGATACGGGTGGGGATATACATACCTATTTAGTATTCCTATGTTTGTTCCTGTTTGCTCATGTCCCGCATTTTTGTATGTCGTTGCTTTTTCTTTAGGGCCTTTCAGTCAATAATCTTTTCACAAATGATGAATTTCAAAAGCTATAGTATAAAATTAAGTTGTAACCAAAAAGCTTACCCTGCGATCTTTATCGTTATGAGGTAATAGTGATGGCACAGCGTTGCAACTCGCTCCGGGCGGCGCACTCAAACAACGTTGCAACTTTTATTGGAAAACTTCGCCGAATTTACATGTCCCGCACATTATTAAATGCTTGTAAACGCTTTGAGGCTTTGTTGGGCCTATTTAGGTCTTATTGCGAGGGAATAAAGGAGGTTTTGCTATTTAAATTTATAATTAGTTGACTGAACATTTTCTTATTTAAACATAATTCCATACGTAGTTTTTGATATCATTTAAACACTCTACTGTGTATTCGATTTAAAGGTGAGAACAAAAAAAATATTAATACTCTTGTAACTTATAACTGAAAATGAATCTTAATCAAGATTGCGAAAACTTGCGGATCCTGAGAACTAAACTAAAGTTTAATATACTCGTAATACTAACATCGTCATAAGAATGAATGTTATCAGAATAATGAGCAGCTAATACCTATTTGGTCATAATATCATACATTTCAAATTTTCGTCTACCTAACAATAACATGGTAAGAAATCCGGTCCGGTTTTTTTATGCCAACATTTGCAAATTTGAACAACACAAACGCGAAATATGAAGAACGCCTCGTTCCCGACTGCTATCAAAGCAGAGAGCAGGAACAAGTAAATTTGTGAATTGGGCATTTTACCGCTCCTATATTTACCCAATTAGGGAGGTGTGCTGCGACGGAAACTTTCGGGAACTTGCTGCACACAGCCTGCTTTCAGTTCACAGAGGAGCGGTGTGAGGCATGGGCGAACAGCGATTACAAAATACAGTACTGAAGAACGCTTCTTCAGCTTAGAGTTTATGAATAAATGGTGTAACAGATGAGGGCGCAGCGATTACAATAATACAGCCTCAAATACAATATAATACAAAAGTATTAGACTGCCTAACCTTATACAAAAATAGAAGCCGAAATTAAGGTCTTCTGTAAGGTAGGTGGCATAATTAGGCA
Organism: Rhodophaea formosa; assembly: GCA_963082605.1. NCBI lineage: Eukaryota > Metazoa > Arthropoda > Insecta > Lepidoptera > Pyralidae > Rhodophaea > Rhodophaea formosa. The sequence continues at coordinate 542,842 of OY720208.1, forward strand.
ACGGCGCTGCAGAGTTCTTTTTCACTCGTCACTAGAAAGCGTTAGCCTTGTCAAACTGAGATATAATTATACATACATACATACATACTATCACGTCTTAATCCCCTGCGGGGTAGACAGAGCCCAAGGTCTTAATAAACTAGCTGTTACCCGCGGCTTGGCCCGCATAATATATTTAGTCGCACCTTAGTCCTTCACAGTACCTTAACCTATAAGTTTGCAAAAATTTCATGATGATCGCTTCAGTAGATACGGCGTGAAAGCATGACAAACAAACAAACTCACTTTAGCATTTATAATATTAGGATAGGATAGTGATAATATGTAGTTAAGCCTGTGATAACACGCTATATTTTGGTTAAATAAATAATAAATATAAATCTTCTTCTTCTATCGAGTCGTAGAATGGCAAAATGTTTTGCCATTACGTGGTGTAAGGATTTGCCAATCTGCGTTACTGACTGACTCTGTCCTGCAGATTTTTGCCCAGGGTGCGCCGGTCGCATGGAGGTTCGATGCGTCACACGGGGAGGCTCCTTTACATGCACCCCCAAAATAAATATAAATAAATAAATTTTGTCGAGCTCCGTGGCGCAGCGGTCATCACGCCTGCCTGCGACACGGATGGTCCCGGTCAGGTCAAGATCGTTTTCCATCTTGACCTGACCGGGGATCGGGTCAGGTCAAGATGGAAAACGATCTTTTTCAGATTGACCTGGGTCTTGGATGTTTATCTATATATGTATTTGTTATAAAATATTCTATCGTTGAGTTAGTATCCCATAACACAAGTCTTTCATAAGAACTTACTTTGGGGCTAGCTCAATCTGTGTGATTTGTCCGTATATATATATATATATATAATGAACTTTTTGCGGTAAATGTTGATCCAGTGAGAAGTTAGAACAATTGTTGATCCACCTATTTTACGTGTTTACTCAGATCCGCGTCGTGCAAACTGATATACTCTGATCCGTTCTAGATGCGCGTGTGACGTCGGTGGATCTGCACTTGCAGGTTTTCAACATACTCGTCGGTGATTTCACCAGTATATGTTGATCCATCAACGGTTTAAAAAATCATACTGGATATGACTTTTTAGATCCAGAGTATATTTAAATTATATGCGACATTTACTTAGACAATGTGGATCCGGAGCCAAAATTGACCAATAAGTACTCGAGCACAAAACGGCAACGTCGCGTTCTGCGTGCGACAGTTCACATGTTCACTTTCGCATCGCATCTAAAAATCTACTATAGTACATCGGAAATAAATAACTTTTAGTATTTTTGGAATTACTTTTCATTATTTTGTATTTGATAATTTAAGAGAACTACACATTACCAGCAGGTCTCTTAATTTGAATTGATGAAAAGTTATATTAAAAATACTACAAGTAATGTACTACCGAAGTACTCTCGTAGACTTCTTTCAATTTGATCAAATGACGGAGATGAAGAATTTAAGAGTCTACCTAGTTTCGCTGATGTAAGCCTCATAACAGAGAAACAGTCTAAAAGTATGGTCAAAAGAAAATTGAAAGAAGTATTCTCAACATCAAACTGAGTAACTGAGTCAAGGTCATCTGATCTGATAGGAAAATAAAGAGAGGGGCACAGTAGAGTAGATGGAGATATGAGATAACGGAGGCGGCGTGTAAAGAAAGAGATAGGCAACTGTGAAGACATCATTAGAGCCTTTGCGCAAGAGGCAAGCTGACAAGTAAAACTGTCAGCAAGAGACGCTGCAGTAAGTAAGTAATGGAAATGAGTACTTATATTTATTACAAACTAGACGATGGGGAACACCAGACGTTCACCATACAAACAAAAAGCTTTGATGTCTAACAATCAAATAATTTAAGATATTTTTAACAAAAATACAAAAACCCTATAAATTTTTTTAATAGGCATATGAAAAAAAATAGAAATAAGTGTAATCCGAACGGCATAACTGTAAAAATTTTTTTGGTTTTTGTTTATTTTTTCAAAAAGCGCTCGCCACTGTTCAATAAAAATGTAATGGGACCATCTATAATGAATAACCATCAAACAAAAACGAATTTCTTAAATCGGTCCAGGCATTCGTCAAAAAAAATTAAAGTAAGTACCAGTACATTGATGGATATTTGAAGTTTATTTTTTACTGAGCATTAAATAAAAGCTTGTTTAAAAATTTTTTTTTTTTACGTTTATGTAATTTTAATGTTTTCTTATGTTTTCGCGATTGTTACACATTTAAATAAAATTATTTTAATACGGTTTTTATCGCGTTTATTACATTATTTATACACCTAACGTTTCGAGCACTTTACAGTGTTCGTGGTCGCAGGTAGACTAAGTTGACATTTGTCTAGTATTTTATAAGAACTGCAAAATCTACCGCCTAAAATATTTATTGATAACGTTCCGGATGTACGCAGTATTGGCTCACGGTGTCTGAAGGTCTTGCAGTCTTCTGCTTAGCTTGAGATTTGATTAAATTGATGACTGGATCCCAAGCTGGTGGTAACTGCCAACCATCCTCTCTATTGAAATTAGGATGTTTTTTTAATTTCAATAGCCTCACGAAGCATTCTTGGAATATATCTGTTTTCTTTTGCAAGGACTTGAGGATTATCAAAACCCATATAATGGTTGTGTTTGTCTAGGGCATGTTCACAGACTGCAGACTTCGTTGAGCGCCTATGCTTCATGTCAGCAATATGTTCTTTTATACGGGTACCGATGCTTCTCTTTGTTTGCCCAATGTATGATAAACCACAGTCACAGTCAATTTTATAAACTCCAGCATCTTGTAACGGGATATTAGATTTGACAGGTCTTAAAAGTTGGTTTATTTTCTTGTGCGGCTTGTAGTAGGTCTTGATTGAAGCACGCTTAAGTATATTACCAATTTTGTCCGTGACTCCCTTTACATATGGTAAGATGGCAGGAAAACGATCAACTGTGTGAGGCTTTGGGCGGCTTCTGTGATATGTTTTTGGGAGGTTGAGGTTGTTGCTTCTTAAAACCGATTTTACTTGTTGAAGCTCCTCCTTGAGGTGGTGGGTGTCACATAAATATTTTAGGCGGTAGATTTTGCAGTTCTTATAAAATACTAGACAAATGTCAACTTAGTCTACCTGCGACCACGAACACTGTAAAGTGCTCGAAACGTTAGGTGTATAAATAATGTAATAAACGCGATAAAAACCCTATTAAAATAATTTTATTTATGTAATTTTATTTTCTACATTTTAGTCATTTGTATAGGCACTGTCTTGCTCTGGTCAAAACAAATTCAATAAGCCCAAACACGATAGGGTTATGTTGTGTAGTTCAGGAGATGTTATGGCCACCTTCAAGAAGCATCATCAGACCCTCGACACTAATAAAAATTAATGCTCTTGTCAAGACAAATCCAACGAGCCCAAACTCGTCTAACGAGCCTAAAGACGATGGATTAAATGTTGTGTAGTTTGGGATAGTTTAAGATACAAAACGGCAACGTCGCGGCTGCTTTCAACCAATCAGATCGCTTCCTGTGCTCTGATTGGTTCATTTAAATCGGATCAACATTATCCGTAACTATCGCAAGGTGGATTTGTATATCGGATCAACTTCAGCGAACGCTAGGTAAGAAGTCCGATAGTGCAGATGTTGATCCGGTCGGAGCCACATTTGTTACCAGAGATGCATATTGGATCAACAAAAGGCGCCGGATCAACATGCGTTTTCGGATCAACAAAGTGCTCGCGTGAAGTCGCATCTGATCAACATTTACCGTAAAGGGATATCTATATATATATATATATATATATATATATATATATATATATATATATATAAAAAATGTCGCCTGTAACTTGCACCACGCAGCCGCCTCGCTGCAGCAAGTTTTATTGCAACTCGCACAAGTCAACTGCGCTGTAACGCACGCCTTCGGATCTATGTTGTTCTACTAATGTATAAACATTGTATAACTTCTCGTTCTCCAGTCTAACTGGGAATTTACAGACTTATACGAAAACTAGGTCATTAGCTATTCCTTGACTTAAACAGTACCCGCCCACGACTTCTGAAGCTTAAATAAACGGATCGGCACAGTTTAGATCTAGTAAAGGTAATTAACTATTTAAGGTGATATATTTAGAATATTAACGGTGTGTAAGTATATTTTACTGTAAAAATTAGTAGACTTTTTTGTGAACGAATAATACCTAGTTGAATTCGGTGCTAAGATTGTTTTTTCAAGAATTTGATATTTACCAAATTAAGAGCTTTTCCATCAATACAATATTTTTTTTCTTAATATAGTTAAATAAGTATTTGGTATTTTGTAATTAATAAGATTATACGTAATTTCAAACTTTGAGAAATACATGAATTTAACCTTGTCCTTTTTTAGCAGTAGAATAAAGACAGAACAAAAGACTACTTATGTAATTACAAGTATATATCCCACTTTAGTCGCCTCACAATTCGCAACAAAAATAGAAAAGATGAGCTAACAAAGAACGTCGTGGCAAAAAGTAGGCAATTTCATACAACACCCATGTTACGGCGGACAGACGGACAGATTAACGTCGCGCCGTCCGGACACTGTCGCGTATGATGCGCGCGACACATGACATCCGCGTCCGAGGCTGAGCCAGGTAGTCTTTATTGTGTTTCTCAGGCTGTCATAGTTACGAGGAAATATTAAGACGACCTACGATGATGGGAAAGGGTGTGATCTTCAACTGCCTGTGCAGTAGTTGTGAGTAAGGCGGGTACGCGCGCCCGGACTCCCAAGTTGACACTTTGTCATACCCAATCCACCCGAGCAAGTAGCATACCAAGTACTTATACCTTTTTTTAAAAGTTTTATCACATACTGGCTTATATCCTCGTTCGGCTAGGAGTTTAAAACGACATGTTGAGAAGTAAAATGCCATATTTCCATTTTTTCTCGACATATCTCTGCCGTAATTACGGTGGATAGACGGACAGATTAACGTCGTGCCGTCTGGAAAATATCGCGTATGATGTCCGCAACACATGACATCCGCGTCCGAGACTGAGCCAGGTAGTCTTCATTGTGTTTCTCGAGATGTCATAGTTACGAGGAAATATTAAGACGACCTACGACGATGGGAAAGGGTGTGATCTTCAACTGCCTGTGCATTATTGTGAGTATTGGGAACGCGCGCCAAGCCATATAGTCAGGAGGACATATTAAGATACTGACGATGGTCAGGGGTGTTATCCTCCACTGCCTGTACGGTAGTTGTGAGTATGATATTAGGCACGCGCTAGGCCTGCCGCTGAGCTGCTACTTTTTCATACACGATCCATCCGAGCAAATAGCATCCCAAATAACTTTATCTTTTTTCATATGTTTTTTTTTTAAGTTTTATCATATACTGTTTTTATACCTGTTCGGCTAGGAGTTTAGAATGACATGTTGGGAAGTAAAATGACATATTTCCATTTCTTCTCGACATATCTCTACCGTAATTCTAATAGCTATGTAAAGTATAAGATCATTTTAGCCAAGCGAATAATTTTCGAACAGATAGTTATTATTATTATTAAAAATTACATTACTACGTATATTATTTTTAAATCCCTCAAAAGTGAAAAAAATGTAAGCCATTAGAAATTATTGATAAAAATAAAGCTAACAGTTAGTCAGCATATTTCTTAGATTTCGAAAGGAAACGCTCAAGCATATAACCCTACTATTTAAGGAGAGCAAATGCAAAATTGAGTTTTAAAATTCATTTAATGGTAGATTTCTTGTGAAGAATGGCCTGGGAATATTCCAAGATGGCCGCAATCAAAGATAAAGGGCCCGGCGAGACGGCCAGAGCGGTTACTTTTGCATAAATACCTATATTTTATTTTATTACCGCACTGAATCGTAATAAAGGGTTCTCCGCAAGATTAGGCATAAAATATAAATTCTTCCTTTGAATACATACATAAAAACCCTATTTTATTACCTAGATTTGTATTTCAGTATTATTGCTTATTCATAGCAGTTTTATGATATTGTTGATGCGCGAATGTGCCGGTTGACAGCCCTAATAAAATGTGCATAAAAATTGACAATTAAAATAACGAATACAATACAAGTTTGATATGAACTAGATATAGTTGTCATATCCAAAAAATATGCATTCTATTTCCTGAATATATTTTAAAATTTTCGTATCTATTAAACGAGAAATACATATCCGCGCCAAAATGGCAGCCGCGATTCTGAAAATAAATATTGGTAGGTAAGAATATAGCAAGATTACAGATTTACATCATGGATATAATAATCCTATTAGAAAAGTTTAAATGAAAATGTACTTGGCTGTAAAATTCATTCTATGAACAAGTTATCTATGTACAATACAAACCGTGTAAAAGGTTCCATTCATTAGACCTTGGCATTCAGTTGCGCCCGTCACATACACAGACGAAGCTCGACACTCTGATGTCCGACCTCTGCGATTCCTCGGCAAAGCCGGCATGATTGACTTCTGCCTAAGTGGTGGCCAGCTATACGCGTCTGACCTTCAAGTAAACAGCAAATGTACATTTCAGATTTTAAACCCTATGTCAGCAAAAATACCTTTATTAAATGGTTTCTTTTTATGTGGTTTTATAAGAATTGGTAAAAGTAAAGATATAAAAGTCATCATCATCATCATCAGGTCTTTCTAGTCTCCACTGCAGGAGCACGACCCTCTCTGTACTACCAGAGCCATATACTAGCCAGAGTAGTCAGAGGATTTGGCCTACACTCTCCACGCTGGCCAGACGGGTTGGAGAGGTATCTTTGATGTTAATAAGCTTTGTTTAGCTTGTGTTTCCTTAGTCGCCTTTTACGACATCCACGGGATGACTTGGAGTGGTCCTATTCTACTCTGCCGGGAACTACACAGCTAATATCGCACAACATAAACGCATCTTAACTGTTAACGCAATAGAGCAAACGATAATGCCAACGATCTAAATAAAAAAGTAATTTATAGACAATAATACTCCTACGAGCGGTTTCAATCATTAGACATAGGCGTTCAGTTGCACCCGTCACCACACAGAGCGAACTAAGCTCGACACTGACATCCAACCACTGTGTTGGCCTCGGCAAAGCCAGCATGATTGACTTCTGCCTGAGTGGCGGCCAGCTATACACGTCTGACCATTTTTAGGGTTCCGTAGTAAACTGTTCCTAGTTTACTACGGAACCTACTTATAGTTTCACCATGTCTGTCTGTCTGTCTGTCTGTCCGTTTGCGGTTTTACTCAGAGACCATAAGTACTAGAAAGCTGTAATTTGGTATGGGTATGTATATTAATCATGACAAAAAAGTGGTTAAAAAAAAACCTTGAAAAAAAATTTTTTTTTCTCCCATACAAATAAAGAGGGAGTAATATATTTTCATCGTGTTGGGTTGTTAAATAGGTCTTTAAAAAATACTGTGAGGTTAAGAACACCATTTTTCGATTTAGGGATCCGTTTCCGAAATATTTGGTTTTAAAGTTTTTGTTAGAGGTAAGTGGTAACTCCTCTATCTGCTAAACGGTTATATATGGATACGTGAAAAAAATTACAGCAATAGTATATATACTGAAAATGAAAGGAAAACTATCAGAGCTGACTGCTAAGTACAAACTAAAAAGTTATTGGCAACCAACTTATAAAATGTACTCGAAAAAGTAAAATTTCATACAATTTTCATTGTTAGATGTCTTTGGTCGTTAAACTGTGAGGTGCGAGTGTGTGCAACAGTGTGAACTCAAAGTTGTCATTTGCAACTACGGAACCCTACACTGCGCGTGGCCCGACACGTACTTGGCTGGTTTTTTCGTGAAATTATAGCACACATTCATTTTAGATTTTAAACCTAGGGTGAAGAGATGCTTTTATTAAATGGTTTTAAAAGAATCGACGCACATTTATCAGTAAAACTTAGGATAATATAGTACTGCATCTTTTTTACGTCATATAGAAGCAAAAGTTATAACGGTCTAAAGAAATAGGTAATCTATGGACAATTAAAACACTATAGATGGTATCAATCATTAGACCTAGGCATTCAATTGCACCTGTCACCACACAGAGCAGACTTAGCCAACATGATTGACTTTTTCTTGTTGCGGCGAGCTATACTTAACCGTCTAACCAATTGTACATGAATAGTTAATGTACATTTTAGATTTCTAACCCTGTGTGAAGAAATTACTTGGTTTCCTTTTACCTAGTTTTATAAAAATTAAATAAATAAATATATAGGGACATATCACACAAACTGAGCTAGCCCCACAGTAAGTTGTGAACTTGTGTCGCGGGATACTAAAATCAATCAACTGTGGTTATGATGGGAAGTCCAAATGTTTTTTCATTATTTTCCTTTTTTCTTGAGTATTTATCTATTAGAGATTCTGATTCCACTATTAAAATGCCAGATTATTCAGAATCACCTCGTACGTTAGATATTTTAACCCTATGTTATTTTTTTTATTTCACAAATTGTATTATCTTTTGCAGGTTAAGCAAAAAAGCTGACGAGCTATAGGAAAATAAGTTATTTATAGACAATATAAATTCTGTGGAAGGTTTCTTTCATTAGCACTAGGCGTTCAGTTGCACCATTGTTCCGAGGTTGCTCCCGTCGTCTCACAGTGAGCTTAGCTCGAAACTCTGACGCCTGACCTCGTTGTTGGCGTCGGTAAAGCCGGAATGATTGACTTCCGCATGACTGGCGGTGAACTATACCCGTCTGACCATTTTCACGTGAATAGCAAAATACATTTGATTTCTAACCCTGTGTTATGAAATTAATTTTATAAAATGGTTCTTTTTGCTTACATTGTTTTATAAGAACTGACTTAAAAATCGCGTCTTTATATTTTAAACGACGCGATAGACCAAGTTAAAAAGCAGAACAACTATAGAAAAACAAGTTATATATAGACAGTAAAAATCTGTGGAAGGTTTCATTCATTAGCACTAGGCGTTCAGTTGCACTATTGTTGCGAGGTTGCACCCGTCATCACACAGAGGGCTTAGCTCAAAACTCTGACGCCTGAATTCGGTGTTGGCCTTAGTAAAGCCGGAATCATTGACTTCTGTATGACTGGCGACGAACTATGGGCGTCTGAAGTATTTTCTATTGAAATTATTTGACAACAATATTACCTTATATTTAAAATTGTAGAAAGTTTCTGAAAGAGCTTATTGCAACATTAAAACTACCATATGTCATCGTTACCACTATATCATCCAAACGAATGTTATAATGTTGTACTAAATTTAAGTACGCAACTAGAACTCTATAAAATATATCTTTATAAAATTTAAGACATGATACTATAAGAATGATTATATTTTTTTCTCTGAAAAAATAATAAGCTAAAAAAAGTTTATGTTTCATACTTAATGTTTTATTAATGCGTATTCACAAATTAGGCGTGTGTTAAATGTAAATCGTTGGGCGCCCGGAAACTGAATATATTTGTTTATCGGCCGATACCCGAAATACATTTGCACAAATTTGGCGAACAACGGTAAACAAGATAGCGATTATGATAACTTTGAAGTAGACATTACCACAGGGAGTATCTACTGAAACAGTCATTTTCAACAAATCAGGAATTGAAATAATTTCTTCACCTTCAACTTTACAATAAATAGTCGCACCATTAATAACTTGTCCACAACAGACCAATTGAGTTAGTAACCTAGCCCACTAAAAGAAGTTAAAATTTAAGCCCTGTTTTGGGGCTGTGATGCCACAGACACACACATAATGTTTTTAAACTTCATGTGTTCAAGTGAGTTCTCATATTTGAGTGAGTTTGAGCCTAAAAAGGCTTAAAATAGAAAGATTAAATACATTATATCGATATTAGCGTTGTGACGGTAACATCTTTAGCTGCGGAAATTAGGGCTCTAAATAAAAAAAAAACGACTATAAAACAACATGTTTTAAATAAAATTATTTTAATACGGTTTTTATCGCGTTTATTACATTATTTGTATACCTAACGTTTCGAACACTTTTCAGTGTTTGAGGTCGCAAGTAGACTAAGTTGACATGTGTCTAATATTTATACTAATATACTAAATAATAATTTTATACTAGTTATTGTTAATTGAAAAGTATTAGTAGTTGGTTTGTACAACTGGTCGCCTGGCCGATCCCAACTTTTTGAGTGTAAAATTCGTGATTGATCGCAAAGCGTATCAAAACTAATCAAACTGCATTAATAAACATTTACTCATAGTTGTACTAGTTCAAATTTACCTACTAAAAAGTGCTGGCACGGCATAGTCTTATCAATATATTATAAGTGGAATAAATATACCTAATATATTAAAATACAATTAAATAAACCTTTTTGGAATCGAGGTCGATAGTAAAAAATAAATAAAAAAAATCTTATATCTGCGTGAGTATTTATTTTTATTTAATGCGACCATTCGTGAGACAACATATAACTGTGCAAACCTAGCAATTATAATTTAAGATTATAGATAATTTCTTCAAATAAAGCTAAAATTGTTCAACCTTTACGCAAATACCTTTAAGTTTTTTCAATATAGGGGCACATAGCGCGAAGAACCGATGGCCGATGGGGCAGAAAGGTTCTTGAATGGCGACCACGTACCGGCAAGTGCAGTGTTGGACATCCACCGACCAGGTAGTTGGACAACCTGATAAAGGTCGTAGGATGGTGCTGGATGCAGGCCGCTTCCAACCGGTTCCAATTGGAAATCCTTAGCGGAGGCCTAACCTCGGAAACCTCCTCCATGAGGAGCCCGATGGTCCAGTGGGTGTGAGCTCTATGAGCGCAAACGTATGTTAAGGAACCCCTGGTGCAGTCCCTACTTGGATGGGTGACCGCAAGTGGCATAAAAATATCTCGAGCTCCTCCGTGCTTCGGAAGGCACGTTAAGCCGTTGGTCCCGGCTGTCATCATTGATGGCAGTCGTTAAGCTATGTCAGATGCCTTAAGGCAGCTTGAAAAATCTGACACCAGTGTTGGCCACTTACACATACGAAAAACGAACGAAGCGGAGGCCTATGTCCAGCAGTGGATTTCCTGTGGCTGAGATGATGATTTTTTAATATAAAAAAGAATGCACGCCTCGTTAGTCTTACATATATACTATTTTTCATAGTATAGAAGTAAGTCAAATAGCATATAATAGACGATTATGTGTGAATATGTGTCTGTCTTTAGCAACGTAGCTCTTAAACAGGTGAATTGATTTAGATGCAATTTGTTAATAAAAAAGCAGGTTTTATATTGCAATGCTTTCTAAACATGTTTTATTAAAATATGTCCAGCCGTTTACAAAATAGAGGGATTTTTATATAACGGGTGTCGCTTAAAATTTTTAATCCTGTTACTTTCAGTTTCAAAAATGCAAGCAAAAATAAAGAGTGCTTAATTTAGTCATTTGATCATCGGACTTCTAAGAACCAATGAAGACATTTTTGTTGCTACTCTTCTTCGCTTACGAATGTGAAGGTCGATCACTTGAAACAACTGCTGCTGAACAGACGACTCTAAAGGCACGTCGAGCTGGCCAGCCCTACTTTCTACTGGACGACAGCCTCGAACAACTCATGGATGATAAAAAGCCGAAGCTCCTAAGGTTCAAAACGACTGCCCACCTGAAGCGCAACCAGCCCTGTACTCACATACTATGGGTGAACAACGATGAACCTCCGGATAAGAAGTACCCAATAAATAAATAAATAAATAATCATTTATTTCAGGCAATAGTATTGTACTTACAATTATGTACAATACCAGAGGCCCATATTATAAATACCTTACAGACTAACATACATATGTTCATATAAATAAATACCTTACAACTAACATACATAATAAATATTCTATTTCACACGTAGTGACGGCGACAATACAACGAGAGAAATGATAAGCATTGTAATCCAGCGTGGAAAGGCGGCCAGCATTCTTGCCAAATTGCCACATGGTCACGAATTAGTCTTTTAAGTTTTTTGTGTTATTTTTTAAGTTGATATATTTATTTGGTTGTAGTTTAATAAAAGAACGAGGGTATTATGAGAGAAATTAAATCCGTTAAGTTTATGGATTATTATTGCAAAGTTTATTATTTATTCATCTGTGCTTTTATTCCGGTTTCATCGTCAGCTATGATGTGTTGGAACCTGAGGTCTGGTATTACAACCGCAATTTTGCAGTGATATGAATTTGGCGTAAGTTTTTATGGCCTATATAACGCAAACGATAAAAAAAGTGTTTTGTTGTGTTATTTTTTGATAGGATAGCTTATTTACGTCAATCCGCTGTTCTATGCGTTCTAGGGCTTTGGAAAGGTAATTAAAAAAAAAATTTTGGCAATCCCTCGTTGATGTCATAGAATGAAATAGTCAGTGATTTTATCTAAAGAAAACTAATGCATCTACTTGCGGCTCTAATGTTTTTTACTATGGATATTAGTCACCCAAAGAGTACCACAAAAAATAAATTTACATGTATTTAATAAGAGAAAGGTCTTGTAATCCTTTGGTTTGCAGAGCGAGCAAAAAACGCAAATATTAGTTAATAAATACAAAAGGTCCAACATCAGCTGCGCGGGTCGGACCCGTGTCAGCCAGGCCGGATTATAATAACGCAGGCACGGAACATGAAGTGATTGAGTGAATTTTATTTTCAGAAAAATATTAAAGAAAGTCTATGTTGGTATAAGGGTAATTTTCAATTTCAATTCGTTTGTTTATGAAATCAATCATAAAGCACATTTTGAAGATCTAGGAGGCGCAGTGGTTATCACACCAGCCTGCGACTCTAGTGGGCCCGGGCTCGATTGATGGCCAAATCATGATGAAAACTTTGACATCATTTTCAGATTGGGCTGGGACTTGGATGCTTATCTATGTAAATATCTATTATAAAATATACCTAGTGTCGTTGAGTCCTACGACACAAGTTCACAAATGACTATGGGGCTAGCTCAATTTGTGTGTTTTGTCCCTATTTATTTACATCGGCCATAAAAGGCGCGCAGTCTGAAAACTGAAACTGTCAAAAAGGCAGTATTTATTATAAAATAATGCCGAATAATACATGTATCAAATCAGAAAAGCGTTTATGACAACGAAACAATTGTAGTTATTTGACTGTTGTATGGCAACTACGCTCAAAATCCGCAACTATTGGCGTTGCATCCCGTTCACCGACGTTCAGTTGCGGCTAGGGCGGCCTTGACGAGGGTAAATCCCCTGTCTTCATATTCTGACACACGTCGCAACATTTTTTCTACAGTCGTTTATACACAGACAAACATGCCTTACTTTGTTAGAAGTGGCTTACATTTAGCGCCTTCCTGCGTCCTTGGTGGGGTTGTGAGACAACCTGGTCGTTGGGTATGCAACGTTGCGTTTGCCGGTACGTGGTCACCATTCAAGAACATTTCAGCCCTATCGGCCATTGGTCCTTTGTGCTATGTGCCTCGCCCACTGCTACTGCAAAGAGCTAATCTGCTGAACTATGTCGGTGACCTTTGCTCTTCTACGGATCTCCTCGTTTCTGATTCAAATACAGAAAGAACCACCGTATCCGTAACTGTTTGAGTAACCTTTCATATGATTCCGATAGTTAGGGACCAAAGCCAAGCGTGGCGAGTATGGCAAAACCCCCTCAATGATCAGCAATATAAAAACGTAGTTTACTTTTTTTTACTAAGTAATAATGTAATTATAGTAAAATTTGATTTTAACGTATCTAAGCGTGGCTACCGTTTATCATCATTTTGCCGTAGTTGTTCTCCTTCATGATGGTAGATCCCCATTTCTCATACTCGAATATACGTCGCAAAAAAATTTCTGCAGTTATCTCGGTAGGTACAGGCACACAAACCATGCCATGGATGCGAACGTAAGATATAGCTAACTATATTTTTGCTAAATAATATTCGACAGTATTATTTGAACCCTCAACTATTGACTTTGCATTCCGTTTACCAACGTTTAGCAGCGGTTGTCCTCCTTAGCGATGTTCTATCCCCTTTCTTGACACTCTGAAACACGTTTTCTTATAGCAGAAGCTGATCAGAACACACAAGTGATGGCGTGGCATTGGCACCTTGACGAGGGTAAAGCCCCTGCTTTATACACTAAGACTCACCACAACATTGTCTTATAGTAGTTCTTGATCTGAGCTCACAATTGTTTAGCGTTGGCGTTTACCCATCATTTGGTCGCAGCTGTCCGCCGTGTGGTTCCCGGCAGAGTTGAATAGGACCACTCCAAGTCATCCCGTGGATGTCGTAAAAGGCGACTAAGGAAACAAAAGCTAAATAAAGCTTATTAACATCAAAGAGACCTCTCCAACCCGTCTGGCCAGCGTGGAGAGTGTAGGCCAAATCCTCTGACTACTCACTCAGGCTAGTATATGGCTCTGGTAGTACAGAGAGGGTCGTGCTCTTGCAGTGGAGACTAGAAAGACCTGATGATGATGTCCTCCTTGAATTCTTTGACGACGGTAAATCCTCTTTTCTCTAACTGACACAAGTTGCAATTGCAACATTTTATATATACCTAGTAGAACTTCAACATTTGGTAACAGCTTCTAAGTCGCCTTCCTTCACACACTGAAATACGTAACAATATTTTCTTATAGTAGTACCTGATCTGAACATATAATTGTTGGAATTGCATGTTCTGTCTTCCTATCGTTCACAGCTGTCTTACTTTATGAGGGTTATAGGGTTAATCCCCTTTCTTCATAAACTGGCACACTACGCAACATTTAATTATAATAGCTTGATCGGAAAATACAACTATTGGCGTTGCATCTTCTATCTACCAAAAGTTTGGTTGCAGCTGTCCTCATTAAGGCTTGTACATGCGCTAATGACCTTCAAGATAAGGGCCGAGTTTTGAACCTTAGTTCCCCGTCAGAAAGTCAGCGGTCGACTGCCACCCGTCGCCCGCGTGCATTCAAAATACTAAATAACATTTTAATATTACAAAAGAAGAATAATCTGTAAATTAAAAATTCCTCGGGAGAGTTTGTAGGTTGATTGGTATTGTATTGAACATAAAAATTGCGTGACTCTAAGACAAAGAGTTACGTAGTTTATGAATATTTGCAATAAAAATCGATGTACACGGTACCTTATTTTTCTAAAAAACTATAAACTTTAGTAAAAAGTCCTCCTCAGCAAGTAAATATTAAAAACCATTCTACAATATGTTTTTCTTACGTATTGTGCTTTATGTTTGACCATTTTTATAGAGGTTCAACATAGTCGAAATGGCCAAGGAGCACCTTTAACGAGAGAAAATTTATTTCGTCATACACTGACATACGTCACAACACTTTTTGTTATAGTGTTACTTGATCTGAGCACACAATTCTTATAGTATTACTTGATTCGAGAACAAAAACGTTGGCGTTTACCCAACGTTTGGTCGCAGTTGTCCTCCTTGACGAGGGTAAATCCCGTTTCCTCATACTCTGACACAAGTTGCAACAATTTTTTGGAGTAGTAAGATAAGATCTGGTCTATATTTATATTAAAAATGAAGTAGGTCAGCATTGATGTCCACTTTTATTTTCAATGCTCGTAAGGTACGACATATATATCAAACATTATAATGCACAATCTCAAAACTGAGTGGACAGATCATATTGGTTTGTATTAAAATTAGTATCAAAGAAAATACCTATGTGTGTTTGTGGTCAAGAATATGACCACTCCATTTTGTCCTACGAATATCGTGTACGAGTATGTTGGCTAAAGGATAAAAATTGCACCTACGCATACTAAAATCTTGTGGAAAACCATTCACGCCCCATGACAGCAGGGTTGTCATTAGGTATGCAACAGCCACTCGTTAAACCTTTTTAGATTATTTTACAACGTGTATTAGCATAATTAATAATTACGGGAGGCTCATATCCAACAGTGGACAAATGAAGGCTAAAAATGATGATGATGTTGATGAGCAAATTATATGTCTTTGGCATTGCTTTCAAAAAGATTTTTATCTGAAGAAAAATATCAAATGAAATTACTATTCAACTATATGATAGAATGTGAATCAAAGTTTTCAAAGTCAGCAACGCGCAATTGTAACACCTGGTGATGCAGGTATTCATAAACTATGGTTACCGGTTTCCATAACGTAATCAAACAGGCATACCTGTTTGACTACTAAGATGTATATAAAAATATTACTAAAAATAAGAGAGATGGACATAGCGTTGGTAATTATTATTATTGTGCGAGTATCTACGGCGCTAGTTATAGCCGCGCGTGTCCCGGTGACGAGGGTAAATCCCCTTTCCTCATATTCGGATGCGTTGCAAGTTCACAACGTTGACAGTTTTTACCCGACTGGACCACGCTGAAGGAGGGTAATGTTTTTCCATCATGACCTGCTTGGGGATCAAGCCCAAAATCCTACGATTCAAATGCTCGTGCAGAACCACCTACGTAACACTCATGACCTTTGTGTCACTTGAAAACCCAAGTGGATTATTCACACACTAAGAGAAATAAACCAAAGAATTTGATGATATCTACCTCTTTATCACAATTTCTAGAATCTACACGGTAACAAAGAAGGCTTAAAAATTATTAAAACCCGTTAATGTGTTAATTAATCGCATAGCAAAACTCTCTGTACTACCAGACCCATGTATTAGCCAGGGCAGTCAGAGGATTTGGCCTTCTTTCTCCACGCTGGCCAGACGGGTTGGAGAGGTCTCTTTAAAGGGGACTGGTCTGCTCGGCCTCTTTGAGACTACTTTAAGTATCGTATGTTGTTTATTATCTTTGCACACTCGATCGTTAACATTAACATGTTCCAAAAATAATAAATCTATGTATATTGAAATTGTAACATGAAAACAGAAAAAAGAAAGAAAAAAGAAAAGAAAGAAAAAGACAATAAGGAATAAATATTCGTAATCATATAAAGCCCTTCAGGCGAGTAGGCGACCAAAACTGTTGATAAGAGTTTCTTTCGGCGTTTCTTCTCTGCAGTGGTCGGTTCCGAAACGCTAGTAGTCTGTAGCTTTTGAACAATTAATAAATACATAATTATTATCTAATAAGATAATTTTAAATATGATATGACGTGAAAAAGTGCCTGCAAAGGCCTATTTTCTGAATAAACGTTTTGATTTTGATTTTAATGTTTATTTATTTTTATTTTGTTTATTTTCGTTTATTGGTTGTAGCTTTGTTTAGCTTTTGTTTCCTTAGTCGACTTCTACGACATCCACGGGGAGACTTGGAGTGGTCCTATTCTACTCTGCCGGGAACCACACGACCTGCCGAACCTGCTTTAAAACGTCACTCTATATAAGCCGGTTGATGATAGATAATTTTGAGGACAGACAAACTTGCAGTTTTAAGATAGTAATAAAAAACATAAGATACTCAAACGTAAAATTATGTAAAGTCCAATATTACTCAGTAAGATGCCACTCGTCAAATTATTATTTCACGGGCGTCTGAGGCAAATGTTGTTAAATGGGGGCGCGAATTAAATGGCCCGTTAATATTTAAAACACAATTGGAGTGACATCTATTTTAATTTCGAAATTAAGAACGTTATATACGTTATGTACGATTTCATCTTGAATTAGGTATTTGTTCTATATTTTTAAATTTAAAATATTCAGATGTTCGTAACACATTTATATACTCTGATGCAGTGTAGTTAGAATAAGACCACTCCAAGTCTCCCGTGGATGTAGTAGAAGGCTACTTAAGAAACGCAAGCTAAACAAAGCTTATAAACATCAAAGAGACCTCTACAAGCGTGGAGTGTGTAGTAAAATTTTCTGACTACTCTGGCTAATATATAGCTCTGGTAGTACACAGAGGGTCGTACTCCTGCAGTGGAGACTAAAAAAGAACTGATTCTGACCTGACAATATTGGACGTATTAATACTTGTACCAGTGCCCACGTCTTATGAAAAAAAAAACATTATAGAGAAAGAAAAATTTGTAAAAATAAGTTCCTGATCACAGAACTATTAAATAAACGCGGAATCGCGAATGGAGTCTTAAACAAAAAGGTTGGTTAATTTTTATGAAATTCTCACAGAGGCCTATTTAATTTTACTACCTAGTAAAATGTACCATAAAGAAAAGGGTAGGAGGTAGGATTGGTTAAGCAATCTATGAAATTAAAATAAATTGATTTAATAGTAAGCAATGTAACATACGGCCGTGTGGTTCCCCGCAGAGTAGAATAGGACCACTCCAAGTCTTCCCGTGGATGTCGTAAAAGGCGACTTAGGAAACACAAGCTAAACAAAGCTTACAAACATCAAAAAGACCTCTCCAACCCGTCTGGCAAGCATGGAGAGTGTAGGCCAAATCCTCTGACTACTCTGGCTAATATAAAAAGACCTGATGGATAGATGGATGGATGGAATGAAACATAATTTTGTTAAGCACACACTGTAGTTTTTCCTGTGGTATGGGAGTCAGGTTCTCTCATAAGACATCACTGTTAATAGGCTTAGATGAGCCAACCAGAGCCACCCATCAGTTTCATCAACAAATCATATCTAATTAAAAATCTGATTCCATACCTTTGTAAAACATAAACCAGAATCATATTACTAACATTGCAATCACATTGCATGAAGTCCCGGGCTTACAACACCTAACGATGTAGCTTTGAGAAAGAAAAATACGAAAAAAAAAACACCATTTTACTTAAATTTGTCATGATGCCAATCAACGTCAACACATTTAACATCACTGCAAGAGTCTATGACTTCCCCATCCGGGACCTGTCCGTCTATGAAGTACGGGACCGTCTCAGCCTGGGCAGCCTGTCTGCGAAACAGAACCTTTCGCAGCACATTGGTCTTTGTTGACGGATCCAAGGGAGTGGTACTTCGTGGGTAAGATGACACTTCTTGTATTAGAACTAAGGTCAATAACACCAATGATTTTCTTCTGGTAAAGGAGTTACTTTCCATTTTGGTTTAGTTTTGTACTGTTTTAAGCGAAATGTTCTCGATAAATGAAATATAGAACGCTATGCTCTAGTGATTTTTTAATCATAATGTTTGTTTTGTATGCTCGGTTAAATTATAACAAAAGTTCTAGAGTAGCGAGAGTAGAAGGGTAACTTAATTGAAGGATTCTATTATAAGATATATTTATTTATTTATTATTATTTATTATTTATTTTATGTCATTAGCCATTTTCCCGCGACTCCACCCGCCTAAATTAAAGCTTATATGTCCTACCAGCAACAAAGAATTTTGAAAATTTTCAGTAGTTTTGGAGCTAATTCAAAATAACTAAAACTTAAATCTTTCCCGTTTATAATATAAGTTTAGATTAGGATTTATCCGTCAAGACTACATTATTTTTTCTGGGTCAAAACCATTGCCCCCATTAGAACTTATTTTAAAGAAAACGTACATACACATCATATCAAATATTGTTTTTCAAAATATTTTTTGAACTACTGTTTACCGTGAAGCTTTTCCCAGCGTTTTTTTTTTGTCATAAACAGCCACTTTTGTCAAAAACGCTTAGTGTCTATCAGTATCTCGCATCGAGATACCAAAATAACTAATTGGACCCGTTGTTGCATCGCGTCTAATGCATGTGTGCGATTCTGTACAGCTGATTGAATATTTCAAACGCTGAGCGTTCCGTAGCCCAAAGCAAAGTAAAGAATGTAAATTTCTTTATATTCCTAGTATCAATGCTACCAAAATACCTCTAAATTCAGTTATCAACGTGGTGCACTAATTGGACCCGTTGTAGCATCGCGTCTAATGCATGTCTGCAATTCTGTGCAGCTGATTGAATATTTCAGACGCTGAGCGTTCCGTTGGCCATAACAAAGTAAAGATAGTTAGTTCTCTAATATACCATTCAGGTCATAATGGAAAATGATATTTTTCTTATTCGCCTGGGTCTTGAATGTTTATCTATATATGACGTTCAAAAAGAGATACAATTATCCAATTTTGAATAAAAATCTTTGACTTTGACTTATCTATTTGTAATAAAATATGGTATCGTGGAGTTGGTATCCCAAAACCCAAGTCTCGAACTAACTTTGGGGCTAGCTCAATTTGTGTGATTTGTCTGTAGATATATTATACCTAGTATCAGTACTACCAAAATACCACTGAAGACAGTGATCAACGTGGTGCACTAATTAGACCCGTTGTTGCATCGCATTTAATGCGTGCCTGTGATTTTGTATAGCTGATTGAATATTTTAAATGCTGATTGTTGTGTAGGCCAAATAAAATTGAATACAGTAATCACTTTATGTCAGGATGTATGTCACTGAACAATAGTGGAGCTGAGTACCCGCTCAGCTCCACTATTGTTCAGTGCCCCCACTTAACATGCCGGAGTGGCGAAAGTTAAAGTAAGGTTCTGATAGAATGGTTGTCTATAAATGACAAGCAATACGTAAGTCATCCAAGACCTAGATGGCTTTACGATATCAGAAAAATCGTGGGTCGAATCTGTTTTTGTTAGTTTTGTTAGGCACGAAACCAAATTGAATGGCTTGCTTTGAGACAGGCTTGTACCCAACACTTGGTTATAGAAGGTTTTCAATAATGATGATATTGAAGTCATCTTTTTTAATTTTAATATTACCGAAATGCAACTATATAGCCAGTTATCTATTTTGTGCTTTAATTGGAACTGTTATAACATCGGTTCTAATACATGTCTGCGATTCTGTGCTTCGTATTGAATATTTCAAATGCTAAACTGTTTTTTGGCAAAAAAAAAATAGTAACGTTTCAAAACTTTGTATACCTAATATGATACGTATCAGATGCTTACTTACGATCATAGGAATTAAATATGTCTTAAGAGAACGGCTGGTAATCTATCGCTATATTTTTCCATCTCTTCATTGTAGTCTTTTGGTCTTATAGTTACGTCTACTCTATGATTTGATTTGTATTTACATTGTGTTTGTTTCCTTGTTGCAAGTTTATCACACAAAGTTATATTACTGCTGTCTTTTCACTATGTGTCTATCGATGAATTTACATTGCAAATAATGGCGATGGCCCGCCTTCGCTAATTAAGGCTTGATACCGATAAATACGCCTCTAACGCGCTATCCAACTGTTTATACTGGACGGCAAACACAAATTGGCTCTTAGCATTTTGACTGTAGAATGTACCTACGGTTTACGGTTTATATTATTCAGTTTTGCACAATGACTTCATAGGATCGTTACTTCAGAAAAACTGAGATAAGGAATTTATTAACAAAGAGGTAAAATGCCATTTATTTATTTATTTATTGTGATAAAAACGACTTAAGTCTATTACATTTAACACACATGTACATGATTCATTATAATTACAAAAATTAAAATTATTATAGATTAATACAATCAATGTCAAGTTGAATTAATAATTAAGCAATAAAAAGAAAGAAAAAATAAATTAATAATAAATACAGTAGTCCGTTAGATAATATTCTTATGTCAATTAAGTGCTGTCATCGTCATTACAATCTTTATTGTTGTACCACTGGTCACTAAGATTTTCAGAATATAATAACAGTGCCATATCAACGCAAGTTGGTAGAAGTGGAGTACCAACACTACCCAAAAATGCCGCTAGAACACAAAATATACATATCTGTGATAAGACCTGTGTTGCTGTATGGTTCGGAGTTTTAGGCTATAAAAGTGCTGGATGACAAACTTCACTCTGCCGAGATGCAAATGTCCGGTAGATATGTGGGGTAACATAATGAAATAATAAAGTGGGGAATGGGAATGTGATAGAAAGTACCAAAGTTAAAAGCAATAGACTGGCATAGTATGATCAGGTTTTGAGAATAGACAAACAGCATCATACGATTAGAAGTCTAAATATGAAAGTGGATATACAGTAGAAAACCAAAACAGCACTGGATGGATTGCGTTAAAACTTCGAAAGGCAGGGGTGTGCATGCTGAAATAGTAAATATAACGTGGTATAAGAAAAAGACAATATATATTTCGTCGACTACAAGAAATGGGATCAGGTAAGGCCGAATAAATGACTGTCAGTTTCAAATTCAAAAGATTGAATTTATTTCAAATCAACTTTACTTCTCCACAGTTGCGTAAACTTTACCGCTGACAACCCTTTAGCAGATTATTAGATAATGCTTATTTACAATGCACTCGCGACTCTATATCGATTTGTCATCAGCAAAGTCGATGCAACCGTACTGTACAGCTAAACTTCTAATCTCTCCGTGACCTGGCTGCGGCAGAACGAGTACTTGGCGCACTGCATATCCCAAGTCTTCTCGACGCCAGGACCCATGGTGCTCGTGGTCGTGTCGTTCAACAATAGGAGCATCGCAAGCTTCACCTTTGCAGGAGTTGACGCTTTCAATTGATGCCGCTTGCAGGCTCTGCAAATATGCCTAATATTACACCAAATGCCAGGTCTTAAAACTTGCAATCTTTAAACAGGAAAGCTACAAAGACCAGTCTTTTTAGCTGTAAATCTGTGTTGATAACTATAACTCCTGTTTATTTAGTCTTATTATGACGCAACCGTTTTAAATGGTAAGTAAGGCGTAAATCTAACAGGTAAGGCGCGCAGCATCTATACGGCGCAAACATGGAACGCTGATAGAAGTTTAAGCTTTATTGTCATACTCAAAACCACTGGCATCTCGGGAAAAAAACGCTTGCAAGATGCCTCATGCGGGCAGAGGAGGCGTCAATTTTCTTGCGATATTGGTCGTTTTTACAATAAGGCTTAAAATTCTATCATATTGTCCAACCTCTGCACCGTATCTGCACCATGCCTTCACCTTACGCGTGTTCTGTGTGTTTAATGCCAAAGATTTCATTTACCAAAAATCTTCTAAATTAAAATATAAAACCCGTGGCCGTCGTTTATGGCCGCGTGGTTTCTGGCAGAGTATAATAAGACCACTCCAAGTCTTCCCTTGGATATCGTAGAAGGCGACTAAAGAAATACAAGAAAAAAAAAACTTATGAACATCAAAGATACCCCTCCATCTCGTCTGGCCAGCGTGGAGAAATCTTCTGATTGCTCTGGCTAAAATATGGCTTTTGTAGTACAGAGGGGGTCGTGCTCCTGCGGCGGAGACAAAAACCGACCTGATGATAGTGATACTGGAAACAAAATTTTTCCCCGCGCAACCAAAATGTCTAACTGACCAGCTATATGTGGACACCTGACTACGATACCTGCGAAGAGTTCCATTCACTTTAAGCTGGATGCAAGAGATTTCACCTCGTGACACCAACTCTTTCAATTTGTGTATGTCCAAATCTTTTGGTTGGACTTCAAAAGACATATCTTCTGATAGCGGTGCTGCTATGATATTTGAAAGGACAAGGAGGATCACTATACTTAGTAAAAACATTTTTGTTCGACGCAGTGCATGTCTAGTAACGTCGAAGAAAAATAAAAAAATGATAAACGAAAATTGAAAATTGTTTTTCTTTTTATGCTCTACGTAGCACTTGCAATAATCTTGTTTTGATTTCTGGTGGTTTTATATTAAATTGTTATGCTGAATTTGTAGATTTCATTTTCATTTTCAATTTCTTTTGCAATTCTTAAACTATCGAAAAATTTTACAAAAATCATAAACGGTTGGAACTAACCATGTAATTATGCAAAATGGTTGCATTTCTGTAGGTGTAAATTTTTAAAATATAAATTTGTAATTTTACTATATATTAATTTTATACAGTGGGTCTGAATACAAGTTCAAAATATTTATAAAAGACTTAAAATCAAAAGTGAATGTGTTCATGCATTATTAAAAATGTCTATTATTTTTCTTAGGTATTTTTAACACACGACGCTTTTTTGTGGTTATTGCATTGTACTAGAAATGTATGAAAATAAGAGGATAATTATCCTACCGTACTCTTGTTTTTATACACTTATTACCCACTAAGAATTAAATTTTGTATTATTTATGATGTTATAAGTGTAAAATAAATAATATATACTAATAATATTAAGCTGAATTCTACTCTGCCAGGAACCACACGGCTTGTGGTTACTGGCAGAGTAGAATACGACCACTCTTGGCTGCAAGATTACTGGTGTTTATCAAGTAGCCCTATATGATGTTACTAATTTTTCTTAGCTCATCATGACCTGGCTATGGCAGAACAAGTACTTGATGTTCTACAACTCCTAAGTCTTCACGCTCAGGTTTTATGGTGGTGGTGGTCCTGTTCTGCTCAATGACTACTTTAACTTCTCCGTTGGTCAGGAGTAAGGAGATAAACCATTCAGCTGTCGCCGCTTGCAGGTTCTGCGAAGCATTCTCTGGACATGAGGCTGGATGCAAGACACATCACCATGAGACATCAACTCTTTAAATTTCTGTATGTCCAGGTCTTTTGGATGAACTACGAAAGAAACGTTTTTAATTGCGGCGCTGATATGACGTTTGAAAGGATTTAGATGATCACTTTACTTAATATAAACATTTTTGTTCGACGCAGTGTATGTCTTGTAATGTCGAATAAAAAATAAAAGATAAAACTGGTTTTTCTTTCTATTATGCCCCTCGTTGCGTTTGTAGCAATTACGTCCTGATTTCTGCGCTCGTTGTCATCGTTTCTTTATATTAATTTGTGATGTCGAACATTTTATTGAATTTGGTTTTTAAGATATTTTGCTGTTGTATTTACAAAAAAATTGTCACCACATGAGTTATATCTGTTGATTTAAAACCCCTTGGAAATATTGTAGCTATATTTTATTAAATTTCAGAATTAGAATTATATCATTACACAAAATCGTAGAAAAGTAGAATACCCAAAGAAATGGTCTTCCGGTATAAAATCACCGATAAGATTTTTTTTTTCTTTTTAATGGGCGGAAGCTGGTGCAATGAGTCTGGGTGGGTCGGTGTAGATGCTACTACACCTTCCCTATCATCATCATCATGATAACCTTCCCTATGAAATACCCAGATTTTCACTGTGGTACTTTATGGAAATACAATGGCCTTGACCTTGAAGTCTTCAAGGTTGCAAGTTTAAGCCAGTCCATTCTATCCACGTCCCCATCGTACCCCCGTGGATCTTCTGTGACCCCCTGAGACCATTGTTTTTCAGCACGTATGACCATGATGCTCGCAGATCCTAAAGATAATGGATGTTAGGCGGGTAACTGGCGCTTTAGAAGTAGTTTACCCCTCGGAAGACCTAAACTTTGATGGCTGGATGGAGTATAACAAAATCTGAAAGTAGGAAGTCAGGAAATTGAAGGAAAAATCCTGAAACAAAAATAGTTGGAAAAATTTAGTGGACCAGGCTGGCCCATTTAGTGTAGTAGTACCTAGAATTATGGTCTAAGGTTTCTTGGGTATTTTTTAACGCAACATTTGTATTGCCACCTTACCGCCCGATATAAATCTTATTACTAGACATGTTCCTATGTTCATCCATATGTGTAAGGGCTGTATCAACTGAACAGTAATAGTTACTCACTTTAGAATGCTTTTATATGGTACCGCTGTACTAATAAATAAAAATAATCACAATTAAAGGGGATCTTAATTTCAAATTTTATCTTAATCAAAAATTTTTGCGTCTAACCAAGTAACTTTCTATTTGTTTATTTTGACATTCAAAGACGTCAAATATTACCTAAGATTGTAGTTAACATTTGTATTAGGAAGGCAAACGTATAGTCCATACAGTCAAATCTTCACACAAGTCTTTTTAACACAAAAAACAAATACAAAGAAAATCACAGAGAGTTTTTATTTAAGTCCATACAAATAACGTGTTTTATTAAAATGTTAACAAATTTTCGAACAAATAATAATTAGATATATCGACCTGCTCTTAGAATTACGAGTATTTGTAATTTTTAACATGAAGTAATTAGGAATTTTCTTGACGTTAATACGAATTTGTGTACATATTTACGCAGTGTGCCTCATGCATAATGTGATATTAAAACATACATTTTATTCGGTAAGTTTGTCGAAAGCAAGTATAGTGAAAAAATGACACAACCGTTGTATATCATGTCACTTGCTTTTGTGAATTGCAAGACCTATGATACTAAAACTACTCATTTTATAAATTAAACATTTATGTACATATAACAAATATAAATTAATACAACTACATTGTACAACCTTCAAATAATTCATCATCATCATCACAGCCGCCATAAGTCCACTGATGGACTGCGGGCCTTCTTCAAGAATTTTTCCATCATTGGTTCGCCATACTCACCATGCTGGATAAACGAGTTTGTGAGCACAGTTTGTTAGGGTTATATCGGCTCTAACGCTGCTGCCCATCAAAACAGTTTCCAAATAATTATAACATATAAATAACGTTTATTTTGCAACAAAATGGTTCTAGTCTGCCCAAGATCAAAGAAAATTATATGAATGATGCCTTTACCCTAGCAGTCTAGAAGGCTGAAAAATAAGAAGAACTTTTTTCTTTCAGCTTTCCGTGACTTGGCTTCGGCAGTAAGAGAATTTAGCACACTCTATCTCCCAAGTCTTCTCGACGCCTGGCCCCACGGTGCTCGTGGTCGTTTTGATCACAAATTTAATCTTCTCCCCAGGAGTGGGCACCACTGCTCGCCGCTTGCAGGCCCTACGAAGAGTCCCGTTCACACGCATCTGGATACAAGAGATTTCTCCACGAGAAATCAGGTCTTTTAATTTCTGAAGGTCGAGGTCTTCTGGCTGAACCACGAAAGACATTTCTTCCGATCGCGGTGCTGATATGACGTTTGGAAGGAAATAAAATATCACTATACTTAGAATAAACATTTTTGTACCACGCAGTGTGTACTTCGTAACGCTGAACAAAAATGAAAGGTGTGAATCGAATATTGTTTCGTTTATGCTTGACCTAGCATTTATAGTAATCTTGTTTTCATTTCTTTTGGTTTTTTAATGAACAAGCTGTGACCCGCAATTTGGCCCGCGTGATATTTAGCTCTCTTTTTCAGTACCCGACCTATGTGTACACAAAATGGATGTTTGCAAGGATGTTTGCAAAAACTCCAAAATTTTTTGGGAGGTACAACTGTATTTTGTTGTATACTTTAGCTCATTGAAACAATAAAAAATACATATTATTGAGAAATGAACAAGGTTATATCTATTTTCTATAGAATGAGGGACCAAAAAGGGGCCACACAGTATAAGGCAATGTAACTGACGTAATAATATTACGTAAATTTTATAAACAAATTAATAATTTGTTTATAAAATTTACAAATTAAGTTTCATAAAAGACATTGTATGAGAGCGTTCAAAAGAAATAAGTTTTTTTGGTGCATGATTTTTAAACAAAAATGTTTTCTTTAACATATCTAAATTGTATTTTGATATTCTTGGAAAATTTATATTTTATGTTAAACTTATTTTATACCTTCTTTTATATTTTTTAAACTCAATTATGTTTTTATCCGTAAGTTCTAAAAATTAAAACCTTTAATATTTAGTTGTGCAATCGAAACAAATAAGGACTAGAATAACACTATTTATGTGAATCCAATTTACAGCGTACAATTTGTTTTAAAAATTTCACAAAGATGGGCGTCATAAGCTTTGTCACAACAATATCTATAAAATAAAAAATAATGTTTAAATTCGCTTCGCTTAATAAGGCTCGATGCTGATGAATACGCCTCTAACGTGCTATTCTACTGTTACTGACGGCAAACATCAATGGGCTCTTAACAATTTGACTGTAGAATGTTCAATACGGTTTGAGGTTTATATTATTAATTTTTGCTCAATTACTTCAAGTAACGAGGATCGTTACTTCAGAAAGACGGAGACAACGAAGTTATATTTTTCAAGGAGAAGTGAAAAGCCTTAACAACACAAATTGGCAGAAGTGGAGAGAAGTTACCAATACTGAGTCCAGAGTCGAGAGACCAAGAGTTAATGCATGCGGTTTGATTCTCAGCGCATGCAGAAAAATATGTACTTATTTTAATATCATAAGTATTCAATGGTTTTGGGTCATAAAACTAGTTGGTTGTATATATTTTGCCAAATCATATCACGGTATGAATTGTGACAAGCCTTAATATTGGACTCTGGGCTCCAACGCATCACAGCTAAGGAGGCAATTGAGGAGACGCTCGGATAATGAGGAGGGTGAAAAACTTTTTAGAGTTTTGTTATCAATTTGTGTGCTTCCGCCACCAGTTATTTCATGCAAACTATTGCTGGAAGCACCAACCTACTATTGTTAGTTCCGTCATGCCCGCCACGAATCTAATGTTGCTGCATCCGTTGCTACAGCAGCATCGGCCACCCTGTTCGTGACACGTTGTTATAAATAAATATATACGTAGAAATAATAAATAAATAAATAAACTCTAAACGAGGCATCTTCAGGCCTAACTTATTAGATGTTAATAGTTCGAATGGCAAACAACGGAGGAATGTAAAATATGTATACATTGTGTTCTTAAGAGCGTATACTAGCAGTATTTTTTCAATATGGTTTCCATACAAATGTATTTCTCTATTTTCTCGCTGAAAACTGATTCTAGAGCCATAATTCTTTTTTCATAAAATCTAGTACTAAAATAGGAATGCCCCTATTTTTTTTTTTTCAAAAAAAAACCGTTTCTGTACAATTATTTTTTCTTTTAAACAGGGTTTTAGAAAAATATAAAACATAGGGACATACCTATTTTAGTAATAGATTGTATGTAAAAAGAATTGTGCCTCTTGAAGCAGATTTCAGCGAGAAAATAGAGAAATACATTTGTATGGAAAATGCACTGCTAGTATACCCTCTTAAACTGATGGCCAAAATAAAATACATGTCCAAAATTATATCATTGAATTTTATTATTAGTGTCCAAAATTCTAACTGCATTACAGCGCTGAATAGCTATAGCTATCATTTGCACCAGAAACGAATTAGAACGATTGAACAAGATAATAAAAAAATAACTCCCTTCATAAAAAAATGTTATTAGTACATGCCGTACGTGTATGTTTGTTTATATTACGAATGACTTGCAAAGCCCACTTAAAGATAAATATCGGTTAATCAGTAAACTTGTGGATACGACACTTTGCAAACCAGGGACAATCTGGTGGAATAGGCTCCGTGGTCTCAATGTTATCAGTCGCCGTGTCTGGTGATTTATTCATTATTAATAAATTTATTTTCTTTTTCTCATTCTTCTTAGTACTTCCTGGTTTTAGTGTTGAAAACTCCTTGGAAAGTTTGTGCAAGATTGAAGCGTTTCCGCATACTGTTACTGGTTTGTTATTCTTCATGTACATCACGCATATTGATTGTTTTTCTTTAACTGCAACTTTACCTTTCTTGAGTCTTGTTTTGTTCTTCTGTGTGGTATTTATGGATAAGGACATGTCAATGTAAAATAAGTATATTATTAAAATTAAAATGATTAATTTATGCATTGCTTAGATTAACATATTGATTTAGTTGATCAGTTGTAAGACATGTTGCAGGGACTTACAAATAATTTCTGTAGAGTGTTATTTCATAAACATACGCAGTGTTTCTTGTTCGCATTGCGAAGCATATCAAAGCATTTTGATTATAATTACGCTGTGTTTTTCTCTGCCATATTAATCTTGTAGTGGGAGCGAAATTGTGTGCTCGACCGCCACAAAGAGAAGATTTTCCTGCTGGGCAAGTTGTGCGCCCAAGGAAACGGATACGGCTCCGACTGATGTCTGTCGGAGGTCTTATTTATGTCTCAGAATCGAAGAAACTTTATTTGCACGTTTCAGGATTGATCATCGCCATCTTGTGAGACGTCTTGTAGTTATTTGTTGTGTCGCCACATTTGCAGTTCAATCTTTGTTTTAGTTCTTGTGGCGAATGTAGAGGTCGCCACTACCAATTACTGTAACAACTACATCAATTTTGTTTTCACGGCTGTAAAAATTTGTATGAATTCAGTGATGTATGCTCATTTATTATTATGAACGAATAAGCTTTTTTTTCGGCAGACTAGAATAACACCACTTCAAGTCTGCCCGTGAATGTTGATAAAGGCGACTTAGGAAAAACAAGCTGAACAAAGTTGAAATTTATTAAAGAAACCAACACGTCTGGCCACCTTGGAGAGTGTAGGCCAGTTTATCTGACTGCTCTGATTAATATGTGAATGGCTCTGGTAGTATAGAGGGGGTCATGCTCCTGCAGTGGATACTAAAAACACCTAATGATGATGATGAACCTTTTTTAACTTTTTGAGTAAAACGTGGTATTATTTGTGTAGGTTAAAGATATTAGTCCTATTGGGGTAGAAGAGTTCCAATATAAAACCACAATTAACATTCACTCGGTTTATTGTCACAAACACACAAACAATTTGGTTTCAGTTATTTCACTATTGACGCGACACGGTATATAAAGACTGCCTCGTTAGGTAGGCGAGTTTCGACTGAATCTATCGGGTGACGAGCGTCACTCGCTAAGAATGCATAATGTGCAGTTCTGTGTACCTACATTTGTAAATTTCTCCACGGAAAAGATTGATTTTAAGATTATGAGAGCGTTCAAAATGTATTTTAATATTCTTGGTCCCTTTTATTTTATGTTTTACTCATTTTATACCTACTATTACATTTTTTAAACTCAATTATATTTTTTTATCTGTAAGTTTTACAATCATTACCTTTAATATTTAATTGTGCAATCGAAACAAATAAAGACCAGAATAACACCATTTCTGTGGATCTCATGTACAGCGTATAATTTGTTTTAAAAATTGCACATAGATGGCACCATAGGCTTTGTCACAACAACATATCTTAAATATAAAACAGTAATGTTTAAAATTTACAAATTGCTGCACTATATTAGGGGGAGTGGTGCAGGAATGGGCATTATAATTGTATTTTGTAATTTTATTTAATTGATTGAATAACACCTAACACTAACTCAGGCCAACACCAGCTAGTGACGAGTGGGGTCTGCAGCGCTGTTGCTGCCGCCATTTTCAGCGCGGACAAAATGTACCATTTTTCATCATTACAAGTATTTGTCAACGGCTCTGGAGTTACTACCAAAGGAGGGTTCACGCTGTGGTAACATGATGATATGTAGACAAGTTGCACGTGAAGATATGTAGTACGTGAAAAATGCACCTTTCAGTAAACCTTGGATTGCTTCCCATGAACGTCATTATAACTTAGTAATATCACGTCATGATTTTTGTGATAGTGGGGTCTTCTGATCACGAACTAATAAACGTTGTATTGTAACGCTCTGCATCCTTTCATTTTGCCACCATTATCGTAGCATTATTACGGTATGCTTAAATATTGCACCCTTGGCTCCAACGCATCGTAACTAAGGACGCAATTGAAGAAACGCTCCATGATAAAGAGGGTAAGGATAGCAGGTATATGCACTCCGAATTTTGTTATTAATTTGTGTACTTCCGCAAACAGGTAGTTTATGCAAACTTTTGCTGGCCAGCGTTCACTTACTACTGTTAGTCCCGTCATGCCCGCCACGAATAGGTTTAACCCCGCTCCACACTCTCGTCGAGAGGTTTCGTTCTCGGTATTCGCCGAAATAAGACGAGATCAAGAACAGCTCTCTACACTCTCGCTTACTGCAGTTGTCTGTTCGAGGACGTCGAAGATGGCGTTGAAACTGCTGCGGCCTTAGCATTATGTACTGTAGCGTATTATACTGTTACAACGAGAAAAATCGTTATAAATAGGCATTGAAATAAACGAAGTTGAAGAAGACATTTTATTGAAATATTAGCTGTCCCGCGATTTTGTTCGTGAAGTTGGGTAGTCCGTGAAATTTTGTGCATAGATAGTCAAAAGCAGATACAGGCTCTAGACTATGTATGTACCATATTTCATTGAAATCGGTTCTGTAGTTTTGGCGTAAAAGCGAGATAGGCCGAGTTTTTTTCGCATTTATAATATTAGCATAGGTTTAAGGGGCCACTTCGGTATCGCATTCCAGCCATTATATTCTATATTTCTACCTTTATGATCATATTCATTAGGATTCTATATTAGGATAGCTTTGGTACGTTTCTAAAAACGTTAATTCAAGTGCGTACGTCCAAATGTAGGCATGTTATGTTGCTGGTGAACTGTCGCGGGCGGGAATGTGGAGAGGGTGTCTCGCACAAATACAAAACTCTCCGAGACCCTTTTGGTGTTGGCACGAAATACCGTTACCAAATAGAGACTTCACGAATAAATACGAGACTTGCTGAATACTGCCTCGACAATCTCGTATTGGCCTATTCTCGTGTAGTTTTGCCGAGAGTGTGGAGCGGGCTTCGACCCTTGATGATGTTGCTGCACCGTGCTCGCTTGTCGCGAGCACGGTGCAGTTGTTCACCTACAAACGAGGCATCTTGAGGTCTAACCTATTAGATGTTAATCGTTCGAATGGCTAGCAACGAAGGAACGTAAAATATGTATAAATTATGGTCTTAGACTGACGGCCAAAAAATACATGTCAATAAAATATAACATTGAATTTTATGAACAGTGTCCAAAGCTCTAGCTGCATTACAACGCTGAATAATTATCTCCATCATTTCCACCAGAAACGAATTAGAACGATTGAACAAGAAAATACAATATAATTAAAAATACATGCCGTACGTGTATGTACTCGTATATTTATATATTAAATGACTTGCAAAGCCTACTCGTACTTAAAGCTAAATATCAGTTAATCAGCAAACTTGTAGATACGACACTTTGCAAACCAGGGACAATCTGGTGGAATAGGCTCCGTGGTCTCAATGTCTTCAAACGCCGTGTCTGGTGCTGCTTTCATTGTTAATAAATTTATTTTCTTTTTCCCATTCTTCTTAGTAATTTTCGGTTTTAGTGTTGAAAACTCCTTGGAAAGTTTGTGCAAGACTGAAGCGTTTCCACATACCGTTACTGGTTTGTTATTCTTCATGTACATCACGCATATTGATTGTTTTTCTTTAACTGCAACTTTACTTTTTTTGACTCTAGTTTTGTTGTTCTGTGTGGTATTTGTGAACAGGAACATGTCACATAAGTATATTATTGAAATTAAAATGATAAATTTATGCATTGCTTAGATTAACATTTTGATTTGGTTATCAGTTGTAGGACACGTTGCAGGCACTTACAAAGAATTTCTGTAGAAAGTTCTTTCATAAACATACGCAGTGTTTCTTTATTCGCATTGCGGAGCGTATCAAAGCATTCTGATTACAATTTTTTTGTGGTTTTCGGTGACACATATTTACTTATTACTATAACATTTATACCAGTTTTGCATCCACGGCCGAGAAAATTGTTATTAAGTCAGGGATTTAAACTCATTTATGACTGAATAACTTGTTGTTTAGGGTTCCGAAGTAAACAAGGAAGCCATAAAGGTGTGCCATGTCTATGTGTCTGTCTGTCCGCGATTTTACTCAGAGACCATGAGTACTAGAAAGCTATAATTTTATGTAGGTTTGGGTTAATCATGTCAAAAAAGGGGTAGAAAAATCTTAAAAAAAACTGGCCAAGTGTGAGTCAAACTCGCGCAATGAGGGTTCCGTACAATATGCTTCGTGAACACACACACAATGTACAAAAAATGTTTTATTCAATTGACTAGCGCCATCTAGTGGTGTTTTAGTGAACTATTTCCCTGGATGAACTTATTATAGTGAGTTTACCACTTAATTTTCAAGTGATAGAATTTTTATTATTTTTCCTGTAATCTTCAAGGAATGAACTATATTTTGTAATTTTTTCAAAATTTTCGGCCCAGTAGTTTCGGAGATCATGGGCGGGGGAATGGTCAATTTTTGCCTTCTTTCGTGAATAAAATCAAAAGTATTGATTTTACCCGAACAAAAAAAAATATTTTTGAGATCCTCATAATGAGCTCTTTCATTTGATTTATAACACAGTAAGGTTTGCAAAACTTTTTTTTTTAATTTTGTAATTGGGCCCCTGAAAATGATCCTTATTTCAAAAAAATCTTTATTTACTTTGCACATCCGTGTTTGGGTCATAGGATTACACCATCTTACCAAATTTCATCTAATTTGGTTCTGTAGATTCGGAGAAAATCGGCTGTGACAGACGGACGGACGGACAGACAGACGCACGAGTGATCCTATTAGGGTTCCGTTTTTCAACTTTTGTACGGAACCCTAAAAATTACAGTATGTAGTTTCCATACAAGTAGGAGTTATTTTTTTTTCTCTACTAACCCACCGTGTTTTATATTATTAGTATGGGAGTATTGTTAAATAGGTCCTTAAAGTCCGTTTCAGACAAATCGCAATTTTTTGTTAGAGAGAAAGGTGGGTGTCCCTCCATCTCTCTATATACTTAATTGTTTTATAAAGATACGTGAAAAAAATTACAGCAGTGGTATATAATAACGAAGTTGAAAGAAAAACTATTAGAGCTGAATACTAAGTACTGGAAAAAATAAAATTTAATACAATTTTGATTGATTAGATGTTGTTTGTCGTTAAAGGTGCGACTGTGAACAGTGTGAACTCAAAGTTGTCATTTGCAACTACGGAACCCTAAACTGTGCGTGGCCCAACACGCTCTTGGCCGGTTTTTTACTTTTTGAGTAAAACATGTAAATTTCTAGCCGAAAGATTTATATAATATTGTTTTTTTTTTGTGAGTACATACATAAACGTGTTATTATCATCCATGCCATCTAAAGCATCAGCAAGTAACTTGTATATTCGTCCTGAGTTCGATCCTCGGCCAGGTCATGATGGAAAATTATCTTTTTCAGATTCAGGTCTTGGATGTTTACTTATAATTATGTATCAACTATAAAAAATATAGTATCGTTGAATTAGTATCCTAATAGAGTTTATAACTGCCTCCGTGGTCCAGTGGTTAAGGCGTTTGCCTTGTTGACCCGGGGGTCGTGGGTTCGATTCCCATGGGAATTATACTTTGTTAAGTTGTTTCCAGTTTGGTTAGGACATTGCAGGCATGAATCACCTGATTGTCTGATAAGAAAGATGGATTCCGTGCTTCGGAATGCACGTTAAGCCGTTGGTCCCGGCTGCCATCTGGTAGTCGTTAAAGGAACCACGTCAGAGGCCGAGAGGCGATTCCGAAGAACTCTGACACCAGGGTGTGCATAGTCGACTGACCGTGTCACCTACACGAAATGATGATGAGTATCCTACGACACAAGTTCAAAACTTACTGTGGCGCTAGCTCAATGTATGTGATTTGTCCCTAAATATTGATTATATTGATTTATTTATAACACAGACACTTTCTTTAAAATTCTCTCAGGTAATAAATAAGATAAATTTACTGTAACAACGCAAACAGCTGAAGAGACATAATAAACTGAGACAAGGTGAAACTACCAATAAATCGCGAAGTTGTCCAAATAATAAAAGACGCGAGCAACACCAATTCATTGTTTCGGCAATGAAGACACATCGGGCGCGGCGCAACGTGACAAGGGTGAACCCTTCTTCTTCATAATACGAGAACACTTTGGCGTAATATTTCATATTTAAAAGCAATATCATATTTTTTCTCTCGCAGCGGTCCGCTTTTTATTTCGTTACGCTGGCGTCCCGCTGGCTCTTTTAGTTTTTTGACTAGTGTTTGGGTTGAGCCTTACATTTTTAACAGTAACCAAATAAGGGGTAAGATATTTTTTTCGTGTGTGCACGTGGCCAGTTCTGGTATCAGATTTTATTAACTGCCTAAAAGCATCTGACATAGCTTATCTTGGCACACTAGGCACAGTAGCGATGCCAATCAATTTATTCCTAATACTTTACAAATAGAAAAAAATTCAAGAATGTAAATCATATAAGCCTTAGTAAATTACCTAAAGTATTTTTGGAATCATGTTTTAATATTATGAGAATCAGTCATTAAGAGAAATAGTGATAAACATGATTCCAAAAATACTTCAGGTTAATTACTAAGGCTAATACGATTTACATTCTTGAATTTCTTTCTATTTGTAAAATATTAGAAATAAAATGATTGGCGTCGCTACTGTGCCTAGTGTGCGGCCTTAAAACGTAAACGTTCTTACATAAAACAATTTAATATCAAATATATATATTCATTCTGACGAATTAATAATATTAAATACACATTCTGATGAATTAATAAAACGTTTATAAAAACTCCCGCCAAACTACAAGACAAGCTTCCCATTCAGTATTTTAATACATAAATCGAGGCCGAACACCATCAATTCCCTTCCAATCGCAAGGGAAGGTTATCTATCATAAAATTCATAAAATATTTTATATTTGGAGGCCCTCTATCGCGGAGATAGGGCGGTCAACAATCCGTGAAATTTGACTAGTGTCGCCGGACCCAACGGCACGGACGCTATGGCGGGATTACAGTGATCATCTTTTAAAGATAAAATATCTTGAATAGTAAAAGTAAAAATTTCTTTATTGTTTCCTAAAATCTTCCCTGCCGATGTGGTTGAAAAAAAAAAACAGCGCAGAATGTATTAACTGCTACTTTTCTCACGTAGACCGTAAAAAAATTACGATATATTAAAAATAATATACCAGTTATAGAGAACGTTGTTGCTAAATTTGGCAACGCGAGTAAAGGCATACTAATTTTATTGTTATCTGCAACGCCACGAGCGGAGATGTATTAATTTTACTCCGTAAATACCTAGAACTAAATTATCTTTTCTAAAATTTCGTAAATTTCGTAAGCAACCGATTAAAAATCGTCGAGAGACTCTCTTAACTACTTTTGTGAGTACCCAAATTTGTAAATTACACCAATGATGTTATTGGAATACAATTATTTGATAAAACAGTGAGATTGTAAATTTGAAAGTTCTAGGTATAATGTTATCCGTGTTTGCATCTTTATTGGTAGCTCAAGAGTCAAATCACATAGTATTCACAATAACATATATAAATAAAAAAAATGACAATCTGGGGTCATTGAATATTCAAACGAAGAAGAATTATCAGTAGTTACAACTAAATCATTCTACTGCTTTTTATTAGTAGCACACAGTACAAGTTTCCATTGTTAAAATCTTACAGTACAACGCGGTTTAATTAACTCTTGCAGCTGCGATACTGCCTTCTGATTTACTAGCCACATATTTGCAGATTCTCAAAACCCGCACAACTATTTTGTACAGCCTGGCCTGCTCGTTTTGTGCCTTATTGATTGAGTCGGGATATTTGGGTCAGGATATTAACTCCTAATGATGCAATCTTGCTGTTTCCTGATTTACTAGTCACATATTTGCAGATTTAAAAAACCCGTTTAACTATTTTATACATCCTGGCCTGGTCGTTTTGTGCCTTACTGTTTGAGCTGGGATATTTGGCTCAGGATATTAACTCATGTAGAAAAAATTCTGCTGTTTCCTGATTTATAAGCCAGATATCTGCAGATTCCATGCCCCTACGGAAATATTAGATACTGGATTTGGACAATCTTAAATTTTAAGACTTTGATAAAAAAAAATTCTTAACGAAATAATTATTTACCTGCCAATCAGACGTATGCTTAATCATATTTAAGCGTTTTCGAATATTAATAAAAGTAAAAAGAGGAAAAGGAAATAAGGATCTTATTTTGCAGATTACTCAGAGCAGCCAATTTGATGTTTTATGACTGGCATTTTGTTGCCCAATGCCATTCCTGCTAATATTATACAAGCGAAGGTGAGTTTGTTTGTTTGTTAAGCTTAAACGCCTCATCTACCGAACTGATCATCATAAAATTTGGCACACACATAGGCCAGGGTACTGAAATATTACTATATTGGAAAAAAAGTAAAAGAATCCACACTAACGTGAGCGGAGCCGCGAGCGTAAGCCAGTAACTAATAACCGGAGTTGTCACTTCGGTGATACTGCCGCTAATTTCCTTTATTGTTCATGTATTATATATATTTATATAGGTATATAACTCGAACATAAATTCTATCAGTTGGGTACTAAGAAACACTTAAATAAAAAGCGTGGGTTCCGGTTTAAATGAAAGACAATATATTCGGGCCAAGGTAAAAATTACCCACGAATCAGCTAACCCGTAAATAATAGTAAAGTGTATGAATATGGATATTTTATTTTTGTATTTACTGTTTTTATTTTTAGATCTGAATTATGCAATACCCATTAATCTATTTAGATTATAACAATCATCTAAGATCCTAACTTATATTATAAATGAGAAAGTGTGTTTGTTTGTTACACTTTCACGCCCTATCTACTAACCGGGGCATCATGAAATTTTGCATACACGTTGCCTGTAGTCTTTATCTCGGAGAAAAGTACTGTTCCCGAGGGAACGATATTAACGCAAGCGGAGCCGTGGGTGAAAGCAAGCTATTAATAACAATGTAAAGCTGACTTAAATGGTTTTGCTGGCATGGCATTACAATGCTCGGTATATTATTAAAATTGAAGTACGTTACAGTTAAAATTGAACATATTTTCAAATTTAATGTAAAGCTGCGTGTCAAAGGTCACAATTAGCGTGTTTGAGCATGTAGGTGAAAAATGAATAGTAATGAGTTCTTTATATGGGATTTTATTTTGCATTCACAATGCTATTTTACCTTATTTATAATGATAATTAGTAATGAGTTGCTAGCCCTATTATTTATTGACATATCCTAAGATTCTTTCCTAATTTTAATGACAATGAACAAAACAGTATGTAACGTTATTTGTCTGTCTCTTGTCATTTAATTTTTAGTAATCAACCAACAGCTTACTTTGCTTTCCGAACGATGAAAGTGCTTGAGTTTTTTATAGCTTAGAATACAGTCAGCACGGTCACCAATCTAAGTGAAACCTCTCCCAAAAATGCTTAACTACGTATGTAATGAGTCATTCTTATCAGTTAAGCTTAACATTCTGGTCAAAACAAATCATTTGTACGCCACGTTTGCTTAACTGCAATGACGTCACTCCTGCAATTTATTACAATCGGCTTTCATCGATGCTCGTAAAACAGGAATATAGGATGCAACAAAGCGGACATTTTGCATCGTCTGTTCTACTAGAGCCATATTAGGCAAAGCAATCTGACCATTACGCCTATACTCTCCTCGCTAGATAGATAGGTTTGAGTGGTCTCTTTCATGTTTATGTGCTTTCTATACCTTGTGTTTACCAAGTCACCTTCTATGATACCCACGGGAAGATTAAGAGTGGTCCTATTCCGCTCTGCCGGGAACCACACGACCAGTGCTCTAGATAATTTTGCTAATAACGCTCACCATACAGGTGCTAACAACATACGGGATTGCTTAACTTACGTAAATGATTACATGGCCATTGTGCTTCAATAATCCGATCAAAACAAATCATTTGCACGCCACGTTCGTGTGAACACAACGACGTCACACCTGTGATTTATTACAATCAACTTTTATCAATCTCGTAAAATTTTAATGCAGCCTGGACGCAAAGCAGCGGATGTTACGAATCAAGAATCAATCATTTATTCCTCTGAAAATGGTTACAAAGATTTTTATGGTGCATTTTAATGGTGCACAGCCAATTCTGCCATTATTCCTGCGCCAGTAGAAATAATGCATAAACGAAGTATACATGCGTCAGTATAGAATTATAATTTATACAAAATAATCATTAATCATTGAATTAACATGATCAAATATATAATAAAATAAATCACAAATATCTTATTTTACCCCAATATGAATTATTTACGATGTAAAATTAATTTGTATTTTATCAGACAGGTAATCTTGTATTTTTTAATAGAAAGAAAGAAAGAAAAGAAAAATAATTTATTCGGAGCCACACAGTAATACATTCAGTTTAGTGTAATTACATTTTTTTAACGAGATAGCTTTCGATGAGACACAGTTTTTGTCTAACATACACTTTTTAAAATCCAGACCAAAGCATGGAAGACGTTGACAATAGCTGAGAGACATCACAGAGAATATCTAACGACTATTATCCAGTGACGACAGTCTAGACAATAGACTTTACATAGTTTACATACCTCGCAAAGTACAATAAAGCTCTACATTTTTTTGCCAATAACTGTCACCAATCCACTCACTTGGTAGCCGAATTCGAGATTGCTCAACATACTTAAATGATAATTAGGTCGGTTTACTTAGTCATTGAGATCCAACAATCCGATCAAAACAAATCATTTGCACGCCACGTTCGTGTGACTCCAGTGACGTAACACTTGCGATTAAATACACTCATATTTCGACAATTTTCATAAAATAAGGATACAACCTGGACGCAAGGCAGCGGGAATTACTTACAGTGTTCTTAATGAAACATGGTTTATGTTAAGGGATGTTAAACAGTGTAACATACTACACTGTTTAACATTCCTTCCAAAGTACAGAACACGTCATTGGAGAATAGCTAAACGACGATCATCCAATGATGACAATCTGGATAGAGTACTTTACAGACCTTGCAAACAGTAAATTAATACACACCAGAGATTGCTTAACATACGTAAATGACAATTAAGTCGGCCAATTTGGCCATTGAGCTTCGTCAATCCGATCAAAACAAATCAATTGCTCGCCACATCCGTGTAACCGCAATGACGTCACACCTGTAATTTATTATAATCGGCATTTCATTGATGCTCGTAAAATATGGATGCAGCCTGGATGCAATGCAGAGGACATTTCACATCTTTTTAATTAGACTACGTTACAAAATATCACAGTTTTACACTCACGTATAAGTATGCTGAAATGTGTTACTTATTAACATTCTAATTTTAGTATATTGCTTTATACAAGACTGTCATAGAGAAAAGCGCTTCGGAAAGCTTCTGGCAACTTCGTAGGTAAATTTCATAACTGGTTTCAAACCAGGAAAAAGAAAATATCTCAAAACTAGCTTTCTGATAAAAGAGTGAAAGAAACGGTCATTTATGGAAAAAACATATTTTACATAAAATGGACATTGAATATCAATATTTGAGACCATATCCTTAAACTTTTTAGATTATTTGAAACTATTGATTGTTTATTTGTAATATAAAACTCTTTAAATGATCTAAAAGAAAAAAAAACATTTAGAGTGCTACTCGAATTAGTGAACCTTTTAATTTTTAAAGATTCAAAAGTTTTTTTTTATGGATTTCTTTTACAATTATTGATTATTATGATAAGGTATTTCACAACTGAAAGTTGTTGACGTAAGTAATTTACGCAAAAAGTCACGGTTCAAAGCTAGTTCATTATAAAGGGATTCACAAAATGCATTTCGCTTGCTATCTGGCTTCATCGGACGGGCCATAACTTCTAACTGGGCTCTAAATTCGGAGATTTACCCAAACCGCACTGAATTGAGTAGATTCAGTTCACCTCTGGTACAAGTGAACCTAGGTTTAAACTCGATAATATTATTTAAGGATGTTTCTGTGACTTTTATTCTTGTTGGCGTTGATAGCAACTCAAACTATAATTTTTACAAGTACCTTAAGACATTTCCTCCCGAATCATATAATGAGCAGGTTTCCTCTTGGGAGGTATTACTTGCATGTGTCGCTTTATAAAAATTGTATTGGTCGGTGCATGTGTTAATAATTAATGGTAAACTTCGGTAGATCTAGTTTATTTAGACACAAGGCAAGACACTTTTTACAAATAGTTAAATAACAATGGTTGGACGCCATATTGCCCGACGACATAGTGAGGTGCCATAACATTTGTGATGTGACATACTCATAACAAAATTATGAGATGATTTTAACGTCACTTAATTATTTATTTTGTTTGTGGTTACCTTACTTATCTGTGCCCTCTGTAATCAGGATAAAATTAAGGCATCATAGTGAAACTATGTCAAAGAACATTGTTTTAAAATTGAAACGTATAAAAAACTAAATACCGAGGTTTTAAATGACGATGTATATAGACAAACATCGATATTACACAAAAAATTAATTGAACTGCAAGTTAATAAAAAGTTACCTAAATGACCTTTTATTATTATTGAAATTTTAAAATAAACACATCAATGACTATTTTTTGTTCTCAGACACTATCAAAATATTGTGTGTTTTAGCTTAAAAGTTCAGCCATACATCAGTTGTGGCCGAAGTTCTGTATCGTTACGATCCTAGCGACTAACTTGGGACAAGCAGAATTTATATCACAATAGCATTTCTTCACTAAAATAGATTTACAATCCAAATATAAAATATAATCATATTTGAATTGTAAGTAGGAACATAACAAAAATTACTAAAAAGCAGGTACAGAATTTATTTAAATGTAATATTAAAATATTACATATTTCAGCCACAAATTAGCCACAACCAAAT
Source organism: Rhodophaea formosa (assembly GCA_963082605.1). Lineage (NCBI taxonomy): Eukaryota > Metazoa > Arthropoda > Insecta > Lepidoptera > Pyralidae > Rhodophaea > Rhodophaea formosa. Next base: position 585,166 of record OY720208.1, read on the forward strand.
TTCAGTATAATTGCGATCCTTTCGTCTGACTTGTGACAAGTTAAATTTATATGATAAAAATATTCCTTCATTGCTTAAAACATCTAGCAGAACAAAAAAAAAACATGACAACGTCATTTCTGGAATACATTTTGGAAAGACGAGAAACTACTCTTAAACCGTATTTATTCAAAATATTATAAATTTTATGACTGAACATCAGCCACGACCGAAGTTTAGTATCATTGCAATAAAGCATCTGACATAAACTGATGAGCACAATGTCTATCTCAACGTAATCTTTATACTAAAATAATAAATTAATTACTGCAACAATGTTACTTGAGAGAGAAAAAATAGTATAACACAGAGTATCAAAATATTACAAAGTTCAGCCATACATCAGGCGCGTCGAAGTTCTGTATCGTTGCAATCCTACAATCCTAGCGTTCAACTTGTGACAGCTGAATTTATATCACAACGTAAACTCTTACTCAATTAGTCTTATAAACTCTACTGAAAAATAATAATTTATTTACAATCTTAACTCATTTAATTTAAACACCTTTATTTAGTAGTTTGACGAGTTTGTTCTGTACCACACGAGGCTTTGAAACAAAAATGTTTTCACCCATATGTTTACTACCACGCTAAACGTGGACTTTAAGCGTTATAGTGGTCCTGTATACGGCATAAGGGATAAATAATTACATGGTAATATGTATCTGACATGTACCTTGTGGTAGATCTTCTAGTAGATCTCTCTCTCTCTCTTTTAACTCTCAGAGATGTAAAAATAGACAATATTTTATATCTGTAAACGGGAGATTTCATATTGATTTAAATAGGTTAATCAGCTAAAATTAACATTTCTAAAGTAAATTTTGCAGTCGTAAAGTTAGGTTTTACGTCCTTTTGTAATGAATTTAATTCACCCCAGTTACCGACTTGATTCGGCATTATTTTTTATCGCAGCATTACTGTAACACGGGTAAAGTTTCAACAAGTCTTTGGGAGTTGTCAGATGTATTTAACAATTATTTTAATTACTTAATGGAGTATCTTCTATTCATTCTGACTTGCTTATATCTAATCCAAGTTACTTTGTGTATTCATTATGCTTATTAAGAGTCCCACGTAAAGCCGAAATCCCATACAAACGTAGTTTGGTTTTAGTTTTACAACAGTTAAGGCAATCTCAACCAAATTTCGTACATACACACACAATTTTAAAAACAATACCTATACAAAATTACAGCGAGTAGAAGTTTCGTATCGAAATTTGGTTGAGATTGGCTTAACTGTTGTAAAACTAAAACCTACGTTTGTATGGGATTTCGGCTTTACGTGGGACTCTTAAGAGGATCAGATAGTGCGTGTAAGCACTATAATTTGGTGGGTGACCGCAACTGGCAAAAAATATTTCGAAATGCTTCATGCATGGCATCATATGCCTTTAGTACTAGCTGTCAATATTGATGACAGGCAATGACAGAATTTACACACTTTAAAAAATCTAATCAGTATCTCTATGACAACCGTTGGTTACTTAAACACACAATACAACAACAGGTTTTATTTTTACATTGTCTTTTATTTTTACACTATTATCTCTAACACAGCATCAGTATCTTTTAGATAAACAAGCCTGCTCAATTACAAATTGAAAACTAACAAAATACCCACTACTACTATGTTCTACCCACAGGTTCTACCTATCCTCCAAGAAAGTCTCGGAGAAATAAAAAAAGACGTGTTTGTTTTTCTTCCCGCAGAAGACCCTCAAAGAAGTGTGATATTTGCAATACCTAAATGTTTATATTTCATCTAGATCGTTTTTTATCACTTTATATCGAGAAATAAAATTCTCAGTTTCTGTTATTGTTTAATTCCCATTTTACTACCAAATTTATTATAAATACAAATAACAATAAAATCAAAATTACAAATAAAAAAGAGACTCCAACGCGTCGCCGCGAGGCATGGTACCCTTAAGGCTGGCAGCATTACCTCTCTGCACCACTATAGAAATTCTTTGAAATATATGCTATAGAAATTTTACTTATAGATGTTCCAACTCACTAAGCAGCAAGGGTCAGTCCAATGTGTATTCTTATATAAGACTTCGCTTTACTTATTAAGGACTGGAGTGACGGAAACGAAATTTAATTGTTTTACAGCTAAACGAATTTTTTACTTATTCCTTCCAGGAAGAAACAGAAAAACTTCCTAAAATGAAGATTACTAAGAATTTCAGCTCTGAAAAGGCCCAAAATATCTTCAGTTCCAGGTTGTTTTTCTAGCAACGCTGTATTTATACTCCACTCGGTACTCTTTAGAAAAACTCGAGTCTGGAGAATTCGATGTGAAGACAAAGCCGGCAGAATCAATTAAAGACGCCTTCGATTCTCGGCGCGATAATGTCCGTCACGTAGAGTGAGAACTGCGATAACATTGTACCGTGCTCCTTTAATTATTTTTAAAGGGGGCCTTACTTTCGTTAGGTTGGGTAGTTTCTTGGCAAGTATTTATTACACTTTGTTCGATAAGTTTGTAGGTTGAGTTCCATACGAAAAAATTGAGTTACTCTAAGAATGTGAAACCAGAATTGGTTTCATTCTTATTTTACGGATCAGTGATTTCACGAATCCTAGCCTGACCTTAGTTTCCGTTCAACCAGTAACTAACCGCATCTTGAAAAATATAGAGACTATTAGCTAGGTTTGTGACGTAATAATTTTAAATTTCACTACCTAACTTATTTTATGACATTACTTCCAAGAAATGACAAAAACGTTGAGTTAAATAATTCCAGTACATCCAATTCATTCTATAAATATAGTGTTATCCAGCGATTTCTTTCTACTCAACACTCTTAAAAAACCGTCAGCCTAATAAATTTCAATGTGAAGACAAAGCGGGCAGAATCAATTAAAGGCGCCATCGATTCTCGCCGCGATAATGTCCGTCACGTAGAGTGAGAACTGCGATAACATTGTGCCGTTCTTCTTTAATTATTTTTAAAGGGGCCTCCCTTTCGATAGGGTAGGTAGTTTTTTTGGCAAGTATTTATTACACTTTTGGCCGACAATCGAACAAACAGGTTTTTAGGTTGAGGTTCATATGAAAAAATAGAGAGATGCTGAGTATATGAAACCAGAATTGGTTTCATTCTTATTTTCTTTATATTATGGATTAGTGATTTTAAGAATCCTATCTTTAGTTTCCGTTTAACCAGTAAATAACCGCATCTTGGAAATATCGAGACTGTTAGCTAGCTTGTGACGTAATACTTTAACACTTTATTGACTTACTTCTTGACATGACTTCTTAGAATTTCGACCCGCATTGGTAGTACATGGCATCATATCATCTTAAACAGGATAGCAAAGCCTTTTTATCTCTAAAGGCGAGGTAAGTATTCACATTAAGAAAGATAATAAGAACTACTAATGGAAGGATGTTTTCCTCCAGATCAGCATAAAATAAACTGTTAAGTGAGAGTCAGAATCGCACTCGAAGGACTCCGTATCTTCATTCATCATCATCATCATCAGGTCCTTGTAAGTCTCCACTGCAGGAGCACGACCCTCTCTGCACTTCCCAAGCCATATATATTATGTATCATACATATAGCCAGAGCTGTCAGAGGATTTGGCCTACACTCTCCACGCTGGCCAGACGGGTTGGAGAGGTCTCTTTGATGTTTATAAGCTTTGTTTAGCTTGTTTCCTAATTCTCATCTTATCTTCATTCATCTCTAATTATTCAATTGCCTCCGTGGCGCAGTGTTTAACGCGTCAGCTTGCTGCACGAGAAGACTTGGGTTTGATCCCCGGCCAGGTTATGATGGAAAACGATATTTTTCAGATAGACCGGTTCTTGATTGTTTATCTAGTGTAAAATATGGTATTGTTAAATTAGTATCCTACGAGAAATGTTCACAACTTAACGTGGGTCTCAATGTGTGTAATTTGTCTGTAATACCTACCTATTCTTTCATTTTTAGTATACAATACTAAACTCCCAAAAACCACGCTACTCGTATAGAGCTCTCATATATATTTACCAATAATTAGTGGCCTTTGGACTATTCTAAGTAGTCAGGATCGAAAGAATTTAATAATGCAGCTAATACCTTGTGTTTTAAGTACGAATGATATAAAGCGCCAACATTTTTTTTATGCTTTACGATATATACATAGATTTAAATACGATAAGACACATAGATTTAAAGAGCAGAGGTGAAACAAAATCTTTACACTGGCATATTTTTTTTCCGGCCTTTCAATGAAACATCGTGTAAATTTTATACTAATTTATTTAATATCATTATTTACAATTTCGAAACACACAATCTGTACAATAAGTAAAACGTATCCCTATAGATATATCTCTTATTTTTAATAAAAGATACAATTTATACATTAATATAACTATTTAGGTCGATTATTTAACAAATTATATTAAATACGAAGGTATATAATTGTTTAAAAACCGTTTTATTGTGCATTAATCTGTATATTTACATACCAAAGCGTGAGGGGCAAGCTTTTATTATTCTAAGGTTGGTTTAATTTAAATTATAATTTATCTATATCAATTTCTCTATTACAAAAATCAGGTAACGAAATTGAGCTTACATCATAATAGTTAACTAAATCTAGTTTTTGGAACTAAACTTGATTTCAAAAGTATTTTTGGCACATATAATATGTTAGCGACCCACTCTATCCTTGCCTTTTTACCAGAATGTACGTAAAACTTTTAAGGATAGAAAATCGCTTTCAACTACTGCTTAGTTTAAAAACTAAGCAATAATTCCAACAGACAGGTAAACAACGATTTTGTTTTTTTTTACTATGTATTCGATATAATGTAGTCGATAATATTACTATGCCAAGCTGCGCCACGATAATGTATATTATAATAGATTTAGTTTGGAAGAGCAAGGTATAAAAACAAATGATTCTTTGACTTCAAGAAAGAGTCATTTTATGAAAAACATTCATGGCTTCTAAAGCCTTATAAAATTAATGTATATTCCGTATTTCAATACAGACATTAATGTAATATTTCATACCTTGAATTGAACGAAAATATCTGTTTAACCACTTGAATCACTTATTCATCAGGATTCTTTTCATCAACTTTCTACCCCAGCTGATTCCACTTTACCTACCCTTGTCATTCACTAAGTACGGGAACATTATTCTACGACAATATCAACTAAAATTTAAGACAAACTGTCAAAATTGCCAGTACTTTGATATAGACATTCCTTTGGGTTACAAATATTTATTTTTCTCTTATAATTTTTCAGCATTCAAATAATATTTCTATTTCAAATTATTCTTACACACTATTCGTATTACGATTGGAATGTTAAATTAATTCGTTTATACACATATAAAATTCTCACTCGCCATCTTTCATTCAGGATATGACACAAGGATAACAATGATATGTTTCACTTTAAATATACGAGAGTAAAACATATTAAACAGACTAACACGCAGTAAACATAAAAAAAATAACACTGAATAAAAAGCCTATCCAATAGAAAGATGCATGAAGAGATAATTATATTTTCAGTTGAACTACCAACATGATAGTAAAATCCTGCGGTTTATGCGTTACCTTTAAATAAAGACAAGTAATGCTCATAAGGGGCGGAAATTAGTGTATATTTATGGGTTTGGTTCATCATTTTAGATCACAAGAAATTTGAAATAAATTTCGACAATGTTTTTGGTTACGACATATTTATAAGACATTTGTATCTTTAGTAAGAACAGTTCTGAAAGTACCGCTAAAGTATCTTGCAAATAAAATTCAATATTTAAAATATCGCAAAACTAAAAGGAAATACTATGGTGACAGGATTAGATTATAAGATCCATGTGGACTAACAGCACTATGGTCAGGAACGATGGTCGCCAGCACTGGAGGCGAACGCCAGCTGAAACAAAAAAGAGATATTAAAACATTATATTAAGACATTCTCATCGTGTGGGAACCACCGGCAGAGTAAAATAAGACGTCTCCAAGTCTTCAAGTCCAAGTTAAAGGAAGCTTAAAAACGTCGGGTTAATAAATAAATAAATAAATATATATACGGACAAATCACACAGATTGAGCTAGCCCCAAAGTAAGTTCAAGACTTGTGTTATGGGATACTAACTCAACGATACTATATTTTATAAAAAATACTTATATAGATAAACATCCAAGACCCAGGTCAATCTGAAAAAGATCATTTTCCATCTTGACCTGACCGGGAATCGAACCCAGGACCATCCGTGTCGCAGTCAGGCGTGTTGACCGCTGCGCCACGGAGCTCGTCAATGTTTAATACATCAACATAATACATCAATCGGGTTGATGTATAAATTTAAATGTTTATACATCAACCCGACCTGTCTGGTCAAATCCTTTCACAGCTCTGGCTAATATATGGCTCTGGTAGTCCTGAGAGGGTCGTGCTCCTGCAGTAGAGAGTTAAAAAACACCCGATGAGAATGATTTCTCATTGTTCAAGAGACCTCCCTTCAATAACAAGAAATTATCGTCGTCAATTTTGATTGTTAGATGTTTTTGGACGTTAAACTGTGAGGTGCGAGAGTCAACAGTGTGAACTCATAGTTGTTATTCGCAACTACGGAATCCTACATTGCACGTGGCCCGACACGCACTTGGCCGGTTTTTTTATTTGGAATACAATTCTTGATACACGTATGTCATCAGTGTTATATTATCCTACGAATGCAATATGAATACAATAAAGGAAATTTAAGTCCCGAAAATTGCTTGTCCTAAGTAGTCGAGAGTAATGCACAACCTCAAACATTCCGCGTATGCAAAATCTGAAATCCCACCAAGAAATAGCGCGGGCTATGCCTCGAAACTGTTTTATTCCACATAAACATGCAAGGACATCCTTCAGCTCTTAAAGAATAATCTCATAAACCAAAAGACAGCAATATCAATGAAAGCAATACGTATCGGAGCATAGTTCCCGCGTTCAGCAGCACTCGTTATCATTTCGCCCCACTGCCTCTCGAGCACAACGCCGCCATTTTTATTTATTTTATCGGACGATAACTGCTCGCTTGTGGCTCGGTACACAAAGACATTCCGTATAAACTGTACTTGGTATAATTTTCAACAAGTGTTTATTTGTCTTACTTCATAGTTAGGGGAATGATTGAGCCTTTGAGGCGCATGATGACGAATGATGAGGGCCTTTTTTATTATAACTGTTTATTTTTGATGCGTCTTTTCAATACATATTTTATTCAATCTCTTTTTATGTCTATTACACAATATATTTTTTTTAAATTTCGTTTAACGTATATTATCCCACTACTGGACCAAAGTCTACCGTATTTCCTTTCTGTTGTTTCTTGCTAATGCAGGTTTGGACCAATCGTTGAAAACGTTGAAGTCATCGCACTGTCGCTTCCAAAGCCTCCTTCAACATCGACCATATGTTTTGTTTACCTTCACAAAGTTCGTACTTCATTAATTGTATCTTCCAGTAAATTGTTTAAGAAAAGTAAAATTTCATATTGTCTTACAATACCACGCATTTCATTTATCATAACTTTTTTTTCGTGTTACCGAGCAAAAGACTCACTAAACTCTGTCTAAAAATGACCGCGTTCATAAAAATGTCTAAAGTTATCGAAACCCAAATTGAACCCTCCTCACTTATCAAAAAATTTGAACCGCTTCAAGCGATCAAAGAAATAGTTCAAATTCAGCATACATCGATGCCCCTGAAATTTATTCAGACGTATATTTGATATCATATTACGTTTGAGCACTTTTTCCTTGCGCTTCAAGAATTGATTGTACGCGCTATGCTCTGAATATTTATCAGGGTTAAGTGTGTATGCGGACTCGTTGAATGTTTAATCTGTGTTCGTAGGGCTGGCATAGGTTATAAAACGCCGACTCTTTAGAAAAACCGAAAAATAATAAGAAGTCTTTTATCTATCAATTCTTAATAACGTCCAATTCATTTTGTAAGTGTTAAATACCACTTCAAATATATATCAAAGGCTTTTAAATTTAATAATTGTTAATTTAAAGATTTTGTAAATTTAAAAAGAGAATCTCTTAAGTAAAATTTGACAAAGTTGGAAAAGCTATTACTAAAATACTATGAATCATAAAGGGTTCAAATTATGTCGGTAACAACCGAAACAATTTAGTACCAACAGTAGATAATTTAGTTCTTTTGTTATACATTACAATTAGATAAAAGGCTTTCTTAAGATAATTAAAAAAATATATATATATATTTTTCCCACTCAGAACGAAATTATAAATAAAGTGACAAAAAACCAAAACTTTAAAGTATGGAATGAAAAACATACTCCTAAAGACTTTTTAACGATTGATTCGTTAGGCCTGGTTCCAAGGTTTCGGAACCCTGCACTCCTTTAATATTTTTAGACTTTAACTAAACTGGCACAACCCTAGCGTAGGACCGCAACTTGGCAGCGGGCGACAATAGGCGCGTGCCTTTAGGAGGTTTCCAATTCAACATACAATTTTATCCGGAATGGCTCAGGAATAATATCCTGATTTACTCTATTTACTGCGAGTTCATGGTTGGTTGTGGCGTAGTTTAAATGGTTCCTTTTAAATTTATTTTGACCAGCATTGATTCTCAACGGTTTCATTAAAAATCTTAACTGTGAGACAGAGAGTGGGGCAGCTACTTAGGTATATAGTACCTACAAACGTATTTATACTGACCTACGAGACGTTACTATGGATTGTTTGGCTACCAAAATTGGCATATTAAAAATTATCTCATACTAGCTTTTGCCAGCATCTCAGTTCTTGACAATGTGCTTTTTCAGAATGAAAGGTAGCACACACAATTTTCCTTCTACTTAGCTCATACAACACAACACGTATGATAATTTTGTATTCACAGTGTCACAGGTTCGGAAAAGGTAAAAAAGGACATTTCATCTCAAATAAAAAACAATATCGCTGTAAAACTAGTGTAGCAACGAGTGTAGCCGCCAGAAAAAGCTAGAGTTCAATAAATCACACGATTTAACAATGCGGCTAGCAACCCATAACTATTTTGATTTCGCTTTCCCCCTTTCATAAACCTCTATGTTTATGAATTGGTTCGTTTGTAACGATTTCACATACTAACTATCGTGGGTACGGAGGAAACAAAATACATTACATTACAGACATAAAAAAGTTTCCATAAAATCGACGCTACTACGAATGAAGCCGCCAAAGACAGCTAGTTTTTAATAAAGTTTAAAGCATTTCCCTTTAATTGAACCCTGCTCACTAATTAAACGATTGTGTCGGGCACATCGCTGCCCTTTTACAACTCACAAAAAATGGTAATTCCAATAATCTTCTTCGGAACTTCTTTCGAGTTGGGAAGTTAAATATTCGGTATCGATCAAGTGCGGTATTTTTGTCGCGCACCAATATTTAGTAACGTTCATAGAAGGTTGAAAAAAAAAACCGGCCAAGTGTGAGTCAAACTCACGCAATGAGGGTTCCGTACCATATGCTTCGTGAACACACACACAATGTGCAAAAAATGTTTTATTCAATTGACTAGCGCCATCTAATGGTGTTTTAGTGAACTATTTCCCTAGAGGAACTTATTATTGTGAGTTTACCACTTAATTTTCAAGTGATAGAATTCTTATTATTTTTCCTGTAATCTTCAAGGAATTAATTTTTTTGTAATTTTTTCAAAATTTTCGGCACAGTTGTTTCGGAGATCAGGGGGGGAGGGGGGGAATGGTCAATTTTTGCCTTCTTTCGTGAATAAAATCAAAAGTATTGATTTTACCCGAACAAAAAAAAATATTTTTGAGATCCTCATAATGAGCCCTTTCATTTGATATATGACACAGTAAGGTTTGCAAAACTTTCTTTTAAAATTTTGTAATTGGGCCCCTCAAAATGACCCTTATGTCAAAAAAATGTTTATTTACTTTGCAAATCCGTGTTTGGGTCATAGGATTACACTATCTTACCAAATTTCATCTAATTTGGTTCAGTAGATTCGGAGAAAATCAGCTGTGACAGACGGACGGACGGACAGACAGACGCTCGAGTGATCCTATAAGGGTTCCGTTTTTCAACTTTTGTACGGAACCCTAAAAATTAACAAAAGGTAAAAAATGTTTGCATTTTAATTATTTTTTGAGGGTCATTATTATACATTCAAATATAAAAGGTGGGTATATACGTATAAAAAGGTTGAGCAGATTGAATCTATTTGGCAATCCGACTAATACACATAAATAAAACCATGACTTCATAATAACAAAAAAATTAAAAATAAAAATTTGTAAGTTTGTAGAACAAGCAGCAACGATTTAAATATTTTTATCTTTGAAATACGTAAAAGTATCTTCAAAAAAATTAATGATTATTTCGATAATTACTATGATAGTTTAAGAGTCCCACGTTTATAATTAGGTTTTAATTTTAAAAACAATACCGATACAAAATTACAGCGAGTACAAGTTTTCGATACGAAAATTCAACTCGCTGTAATTTTGTATAGGTATTGTTTTTAAAATTGAAATCTGATTATAAACATCAATATGCCTTATCCGGTCGTATGTACGAAATTTGGTAAAACTAAAACGAAACTACGTTTATATGGGATTGCGGCTTTACGTGGGACTCTTAACTTAAATAAAATTTTCATAATATTTTAATGTCTCAATAATAATTCGAATAAACTATAATAATATCAGAGTTTCCATCAATCATCATCAACAGGTCTTTGTTAGTCTCCACTGCAAGAGCACGACCCTCTCTGTACTACCAGAGCCATATATTAGCCAGGGTAGTTAGAGGACTTGGCCTACACTCTCCACGCTGGCCGGACGGGTTGGAGAGGTCTCTTTGATGTTTATAGCTTTGTTTAGCTTCTGTTTCCTTAGTCGACTTCTACGACATCCACGGGGAGACTTGGAGTGGTCCTATTCTACTCTGCCGGAAACCACACGGAGACACAGAGTTTTACCGAAGGTTTACTAAAGTAAATAATAAATTAATCGTCGATGATGTATAATTTATGAGATATTGAAAGAGCTTTTCCTAGAAGGTGGGTTTGTGGAAGCTTACTCGAAATAATGTTGATTATTAATTTAGTACCAGGCTCGTGTAAATGGAATATTACTTCAATAAACTTAAATTTTTGTAACCATTTTATAAGTTTGTGCGAATTTTAAGCTGATTACTGAAGAGTACAGAGAAATAAAAAAAATATATAAACAATTTACCTGGTTTGACAAACAAAAAAGAAAGTAATATTAGTAGTAGTAAATTTTTGTTTACTTAAGTGGTGCAACTTTTATGAAAATACTTGACGGAATTCACAGTTTCAAAATTGTATTGTCTGTTTTTTATGATGACAGAAATAAAAACTTATAGACGTATTATTTTATAATATACCTAAAGATAAACATATAAGTTAAGATTTCATTCAGTTAGTTAAATCGCTATTATTTTGATGTTAAAGTTAACCTTAAGACACGAACCCAAAAAATATATGTAGCTGACCCGTCCGCCATCATTTGTCAACCTACTTACATGCTAACAAAAAGCCCGATACGTCTGCAAAGCTCAGAGCAAAGCTCCGAAGCTTACGCACTTTGTAAGCTTTGTAACCATATACTACATTTTTTTAATGTATAATAATTTAATTCGAATAATATTAAAGTCTTTAAACCTTTAGTAGCCAACCTAATTAAGATGATAAATAAGATAAATAAGATAATATTTATTTGCATTAAATAGGGTACAGAAAGATGTTACATGTAAAAGTGTAGTTATCAATAATAATATTGGTAAAACATTGTACTGGGATCAATCCATCATCACTGACAGGACTATTGTAGCCAATAAACCTGATATAGTGGTGGTGGATCGATCAGAGCGGCGCGCAATGATTGTTGATATAACAGTCCCGCATGATGAGAACCTCGTGAAAGCCGAAAAAGATAAGCAAATTAAATATCTTGACTTGGCTCGCGAGGTTGTCGACATGTGGGATGTTGACTCAGCGATCATTGTGCCGATAGTAGTAACAGCCCATGGCTTAATTGCCAAGAGCCTCGATCAACACCTAAAGAGGCTCTCGTTAGGCAGCTGGATCAAGGGCTTGATTTAGAAGGCGGTACTCTTGGACACGGCCCGTATTGTTAGGAGGTTCCTTTTCCTGGAGTCCTGACCGCCGGTAGCTTGGACCCTGTTCCCGATACTGGTGGGCTACTATGTTTATATTTTTAAATGTGTTTTTTTTATATATTTAAAAATGTAAATAATATGTATTAAAATAAATAAAGGAATGAATATTGGTAATAAGACGATAAAAGGCCCCATACATTCGCAAAGTTTAGAGTAGGGCTCCGAAGCTTACGCGCTTTGTAAGGTTTGAAACCATACACTACATTCTTGAAAAGGGTAATCATTTCATTTTAATAATATCCAAGTATTTTCGCCTTCAGTAGCTAACCTAATTAGAAGGTAATAAAAAGCCCAATACAATTGCAAAGGTCAGAGTAAGGCTCCGAAACTTACGTGCTTTGTAAGCTTTGTAATCAACATTCTAAAAGAAATATAATATTTTCATTTGAACAATTTTCTAGCCTTCAAGCCTTCAGTAGCCAACCTAATTAGACGGTAATAAAAAGCCCAATACAATTGCAAAGCTCAGAGAGGCTCTGAAGCTTACGGCGCTTTGTAACAATACGTTGCATTATTAACCAGCAGCGTAAAAATAAATGCGAGTAATGCGAGGCACTTGTAGCCAGCTTTTTATCTTAATGGACTGAGTAGGAAGCTCTTTTTAGACAAAAGTCATGTTCTTTCGTGTTTGTTTAAGGAAAGATATCATCATCATCAGGTCTTTTCCAATTCCACTGCTGTAGCTCGACTCTCTCTGTACTACCAGAGCAGGCAGAGGATATGGCCTACACTCTCCATACTGGCCAGACGGGTTGGAGAGATCTCTTTGATAGTCATAAGCTTAGTTTAGCTTGTGTTTCCTTAGTCGCCTTCTACGAAGTTTGGGAAAGAAAAATGAAAAAAATTCGTCCTATTTTGAAGTTAGCTACTACTTTGTATTTTTCATTCTTGCGTTAGTATTATTTATTATTTCAGTTAAACTTAAGTCTACATCGACTACAAACATGCTTAATGTTTACGTATGTTGCAGAACATTACGTTGTTTTGACGAATAAGACTCCCGTAGATTTAATTTTCTTTCCCTTTAGTTTAATGTGGTCTATTTAATTTAAATACCTTAATTTCTTGCATATACATGCTAAAATTTATACATATTTCGTGACAGTACTGTAAGTAATATAAACTTTATGTTATTGCTACGGCAGCCATGTTTTATATTTATAGTTTTAAATTGAAGGTTTATTTTTAAACTTGAACCGTTGTAGACATGCAATTCAAATGTAATTTGTGTTTTTAAAATCTTTTCATAATACTAAGAAACCTAGTTCATAATATTGCGAATAAAACGAAACATTTTCCATATAAATGAGCGACGATTAGCTGATCTGATTTGATTTTAATATTACTAACATTTTTTGCGAAAAGAAGTTTTTTTTTTGCAGAAATTGTTACTGTAGATTGTTTTTTTTTGTAACAAAAATATCTTCAACCAATCCGCTATTTACAAAGTCTGAATATAAATAATAATAATCGTTTATTTCAGGAAACTCAATGTTTAACAAAATATGGCCCATATAAGTGTATATATAAAAAAAATATATGTCGCAGTCATCTGGTTGAATTTGCTATTTGATTAAATGACTAGCGCGTTAATAAAATGACTAAAGGACAACTGCCCCCTTATTTACTAACTCGGATGACAGGTGTCGATGCCTATCAATCTAGAATTTACAGTTACAATGCGGGTTTTGCTTGCTCGAAATTTTTATTTGGAATACAAAAACCGCATTGTAAAATCAAATCCTAGATTGATAGGCATCGACACCTGTCATCCGAGTTAGTAAATAGGGGGGCTGGTCAAGTCGTTGAATGTAACGTTCAACGTCAGGACTGAACGTCATTTATTATTTAGCGAAGTCGTTAAAAGAGATATAGCCGAGATAAGATAAGATAAGATAAATTTATTTGCGTAAACATGTGTATATAATATAGGTGATTAATGCATTTATAGTTCAACATGTTTTACCGTCAAGTGTGCAACTCGACTTTGTAATATTAGGTGTTAGCATGATTTTCAAAGCTTTTCTTAATCTCGTAATTTTGCACACTTTTCTTAGTTTAAAATTAGCCAGTGGCTGCGTTATAATAGGTAAATCCATGTGGTCATACTATTTTATTGCAAATAATGCACTTTAAACTAAATTTCATCGAAAAAATATCAACACAGTTCTATCTGTGCCATTGACGCCATATTTGTTTTGGTAACTTCTAGCGTCGTGTTTTCGTTTATGTGTCGTCGTTTGGTGTCTTCTAGCAGTGGGAGAAAACTAACTTAATTTCAATCACCTGACTGATTTATGTCCGCTCTGTTCGAAGGGCTATGTTAAAATCCGCTAACTAGTTGGATGTTTTGTGATGCTTGTTCAATCAACGTTCGGCCTAATCATTTAATTAAAGGTCGCCAATCAATGAACGCGCTAGTTATTCAATCAAATGTCAGATTCAACCAGATAACTGCAACATATACATAAAAATATCAATTTAAATACTCGTAACTTAACACAACAGGATGCATGCAAGCGATGGTACCTGAGACGTGGTGCGGGTGCGGCGCTCGGTAGACGTGGTGAGCGGCGTCGCGCTCCGGCGCTCGGTCAAGCTGTGCTCGAACCACGCTCGGCCGCTCGGTGCCCGGCTCGGCCCGCTGCACCGCTCGGCTCATGTTTGCCTTACGCAAGCCTGCAACACGCCTCAACATGAATGATGGCACTATATAGCAGAGGTAGGTTAGGATGACATTTGGCTTCTCAATACCATACTCATGACAGCATGAATGATGGCATTAAATAGCGGAGATGATGAAGGTTAAACGTGATTAGAAAGGTGGGTTACGTTTTGACGCTCAGTACCTGACTATGCTCATGTTCGCCTTACATCATTTGGCTGCTCATTACCCGACTCGACTCTTGTTTGTTTTATGAAAGCCTGCAGGCATGCCTAAACATGTATGATAGCACTAAATAGCAGAGATGATAAAGGTTAAACATGCTTAGAGAAGATGGTTAGGATTATAATTGGCTGCTATTGAGCTGCCAAACGTGCGTTAAAGGCAAACATGAGCTGAGTCGGATATAGACCCGACTTGGCTCATGTTTGCCTTATGCAAGGCTGCAACACGCCTCAACATGAATGATGGCACTAGATAACAGAGGTAGGTTATTATGACATTTGGCTGCTCAATGCCCGACTCGCCTCATGTTTGCCTTACGCAAGCATGCAACATGCCTCAACATGAATGATAGGACTGAATAGCGAAGATGATGGAGGTTAAACGTGCTTAGAAAGGTGAGTTACGTTTGAACGCTTAGTACCCGACTCGGCTCATGTTGGCCTCACGCAAGCCTGTAACACGCATCAACATAAATTTATGGCACTAGATAGCAAAGTTGATGGAGGTTAAACGTGCTTAAAAAGGTAGTTTAGGATCACGTACGATCGGCTGCTCAATACCCAACTCGGCTCATATTCGTTTTATGAAAGCCTTTCATAAAACGAACATGAGCCGAGCCAGCCAGCATTCACAAACATAAATGATACTTCTACATAGCAGAGTTGATGGGGGTTAAATGTGCTAAGAAAGGTAGGTTAGAATCACGTTTGGCTGCTTTACCCGACTTAGCTCAAGTTCGTTATACAAAAGCCTATGTTCACCTTACACAAGCCAGCAACACGCCTCAACATGAATGATGAGACTAGATAGCAGGTTTGATGGAAGTCAAATGTGCTGAGTTGGAAAAGTAAGTTAAGTTCACGTTTGGCTGCTCAATACCCGACTCGGCTTTTGTTTCTCTTACGAAAACCTGCAACAAGCCTCAACAGGAATGATGGCACTCTAGATTATAGAGATACTGAATAGAAATGTAAATATATTAAAACTAAGTATATATATTTAGACCATTCTATAGTCAAGTAAGCGCGCGTTGAAAACGGTTAGGCTGGTTTCAGAGTGACGCTAGTGGCACACGCCGGTTAGCAGCGCGTCTCAACAGCGCGTCGTCCGACCGGCGTCACTCTGAAACGCTAACTGCCAGTAGACGAGCTCGGGCCGAGCGTGCTTCACCAGCGATGACAGCGCGCGTCTCACGAACGGCGCGTGTGAACTGCGTGACTTTGAAACGCAGCTACTATTCTAGTGTAATTGCAAGCGCGCGCGTGTCGCCGGTGCTGGTCAAACGCGTCACTCTGAAACCAGCCTTAATGATAATAATAACCTAGATCATTCACACTACTTGCGCGAAGCTGAGATGATAATAAAAAAGTCGTTAGATTTATAATAAAAAAGAGTTTACACAAGTCTGCGTTAATCTAAGATGAGATCATTATGATACTAACTTTTGGCTTGTATTGGCTTAGAATGGTAATGGCATATGAGGGCAGAGGGAATGTAGGTAAAACATGCTTAGAAATAGCTAGGTTAGTCTAAGATTAGATGTATAACTTATTACTATTATTTAAATTTTGCTGGTATTAGTATAAGAAAACAAAATTTTATTGCCAATGACTCAGAGCATAGGGTGCTCTCATTTGTCGTGCTATAATTTTTTTATAGTTACTAAAACCAGATAAACAAAATTTGTTGCAATTTTGTGTATCATTTCAATAAGAACGATTAAAAATACAAGAAATTGAACATTTATAACTGAATTCATAAAATAAGGTATATCAGTCTTCGAACTGATGTAATAAATAGTAGCACTACATTTATCATCGTTGTACAGACAGGCTCAGATAAATCTGACCTCCCTACAAACAGATTTTAAACTTAAACAGTATCGTTTTTCTTATATCTTCAGCAATCTTCCTAAAAACGCGATAGCTTTCTTGCAAACCATTAAGTGTACATAAGAGTTTCTGAGAAAAAGCATTGAATAAAGAACAATGCTCGTACTCCATTGCTCAGGGCAGAGCTCAGCGTGCGCGGCACGGCAAGCCGCTTGGCAAACGATAAGAGCGCTGAAGGAAATAAAAGCATAGTAGAAGGAGCACCGGTGAGCGTATGTACTTTTTCCGCCTTAACACCTGTGTATTCCAGGTAAAATATTGATCGATTTGGGCCACATAAAGAAATAAAATATTCAGTGCGTCAATTTGAATAACTTTTTCCTATGCGATCAATGCTGAAAACTCTTTTTTTTTAATTTCCATTTAAACATATTTAGTCACCTTTTCAATTTGTACGTGTCCTTAAAGGAATCAAAATTATCAAAATTCCATAGATTGCGTTATAAGGTAGTCATTACTTGGAAATTGGAAAAGAAATATATTTTTCCTCCTCAACAAGCTGTTGTACGAGTATTTTCCGTGTGTGCCGGCTACTAATATCAGATTTTTTCAAGTTGTCTAGTCCGTCTAGTAGTAGGAGGTCTCGTCTGACGAACGTTTGCTTAGGGTTTCACTATTTGATTAAATATGGATATGTATGTACGCGGTTAGCCGCGTGGTTCCCGGCAAAGTAGAATAGGACCACTCCAATTCTTCCCGTGGATGTCGTAGAAGGCGAATTAGGAAACACAAGCGAGGCGAGTAGGCGACCAAAACTGTTGATAAGAGTTTCTTTCGGTGTTTCTTCTCTGCAGTGGTCGGTTTCGAAACGCTAGTAGTCTGTAGCTTTTGAACAATAAATAAATACATATTATCTAATAAGGTAATTTTAAATATGATATGACGTGAAAAAGTGCCTGCAAAGGCCTATTTTCTGAATAAATGTTTTGATTTTGATTTTTTGATTTTCAAGCCAAACTAGGCTTATAAACATCAAAGAGACCTCTTCAACCCATCTGGCCAGCGTGGAGAGTGTAGGCCAAATCTTCTGACTGTTCTGGCTACTATATGGCTCTTGTAGTATAGAGAGGATCGTGCTTCTGCAGTAGAGACTTAAAAGACCAAATAATGATTATGATGATATACGCGGCTAGCCTGTGTCGACATCCTCAGAATGAAGTGACAAGATGTCTGCCATTTATTTATTTATAGCATGATGCTGCGGTTCATTTTTAAATCTTTTTTGTCGTTGTAATGTCGATTTTGTGTTGATTTTAGCAATATAACCGGCATTTGGCACTAAACCCTTCTTATGTGATGTCGGATTTGTCACAGTTTTAATTCGCTAGAATAGCTAACGGCATCGCTAACTTCCTACGTGCATTGTTGGGATTTCCTGCAATGCTCTTTCTGGTTTTAATCGAATTCCTTTGTGTGCTCTCATTGTATGCAGTTATTTACGTAGTTTAGAGATGTAAATGGGACACGATAAAGCTTTTGTGTAATTTTGTAATGAGTTTTATCATGTAAGTCATGCATGGAAATTGTATTAGTTGCAACAATTAAATTTTCTGGTACATTTTTTTTTATAATTGACACTTATAAAAAACATTAAATTGTTATCTCTCGCCTAATCAAAAAATAAACCAGTTTATTACTTTAGTTAACTTTTTACTCGCGGCTTCGTCCGCATAAATTATAGCCTATGTCACCCGCAGATAAATTAGCTTTCTATAGGTAAAAGTATTTTGAAAATCGATTCTGCAGTTTTGGAGCCTATTCAATGCAAACAAAGCAACAATCAAATGCATAATATTACTATAGCTATAGAATATTCTGTCACTCGTCTAGAACTTAGTTTACTTGGTTATCAATTTTTAATGTAACCAAAAATTATTAAATTTTGAAATACCTCTATTCAATACAAAATAAATAATGAAAAATTAAAGCAATCTTTTTAAAATTGTTTGTTTTAACATAGAAATTTATTTGAATCCAAAGAGCTTAATGAAAATAAGTAACAAGCTAGAAAATACAATTACAATGGGCTTTTTAATATCAACTTGAAAAGTTAGCTTCTACGATTCAAATTACAATCGCACTTGATGAAGTTAAGTTATTGTTATAACTTTTACTCCGATTGCTTTGTTTCGGTAACACAGGACCTTGAGCTTTGTTTGACTTTGGACTTTCGGATGGCGTACGTAACTTACTTCAATTGAAAGGGGTCAGTTTATATAAAGGGGTTTATTATTTTTTAATGAAACATCAGGTTTTTTTTAACACGCTTTTATTAGCTTCACTTGGATGTAAGAAAATCTTGGGACCATAATTTGACCCACTTCCCGGTCTTCGATTAGGATGAAATTTTGCACACGCTCTGAGTTCTGATGACAATACATGATTAGCGTGCAAAAAGCGTGTCTTTTTGTTTTTTAAACTAATTACAAATTACTAGCTGTTACCCGCGGCTTCGCCCGCGTGATATATAGCCTATGTCCTTCTCAGTACCCTAACCTGTGTGTATGCAAAATTTCATGATGATCGGTTTAGTAGATTCGGCGTGAAAGCGAAACAAACAAACAAATAAACAAACAAACTCACTTTCGCATTTATAATATTAGTTGGGATTATTACTTGTTATGTAGATAAAATACCTGGGAGAGGGTATTGGTGGGAGATAAACATTTTATCAAAGCTATCTAAAGTACTTCTATGACGAAGTCTGGAAATACAGTAAAAATGTTATTTGAATTATACTCTTTTTAAAATAAACTAATAAGATATGGAAAAAATTGTGCCTTTGTGATATCTAAATATATAAAACTCAAAGGTGACTGACTGACTGACATAGTGATCTATCAACGCACAGCCCAAACCACTGGATGGATCGGGCTGAAATTTGGCATGCAGGTAGATGTTATGATGTAGGCATCCGCTAAGAATGGATTTTGATAAATTCTACCCTCAAGGGGATAAAATAGGGGATGAAAGCTAAACAAAAGTAAAGCCGCAAAAACTATACTTCTTAACGCGAGCGAAGCCGCAGGCAAAAGCTAGTTTTTCCCATATAATTATTTTTTTATTTTAATAAGAGTTATATGGGATAGCCATTTTTTTCAAGTTCCTAGCATTGGTCCCAAAGGTAAAGTTGTTCATGTTACACGCTGTATATTACTTTGTGTATTTTCCCATATTAATTGAACACCAATGTCGATTTTTATTATCATCATCATCATTTCCAGTAGGTGACACGGTCAGTCGATGCACACAGCGGCGGATTTACAAATTTGCCGCTAGTAGTCTATTCAAACTTGCCGCCCCTACTGAGTATTGAAATTCAATACGTTAGTTTAGTTCACAATCATATTAATTACATTTAGTTATTCAGAAATTTCTACTTTATGATGTGTTCTATCGTCCTCATTACATCGACTTTTTCCCGTTATTAGTATGATTGTGAAGTAGGTGATATAGTGAAGTAGCCGCGGGTAACAGCTAGTCTTTTATATACGGATTACGAACGTAATGTGTATAAATATAATTATATTTTTTTTTTATTATTTGGGCTAAATTTGCCGCCCCTCTAAATATGCCGCCCTAGGCTTCAGCCTACTAAGCCTATTGGTAAATCCGCCACTGGATGCACACCCTCGTGTCAGAGTTCTTCGGAACTATCTCTCGGCCTCTGACGTGGTTCCTTTGACGACTACCAGATGGCAGCCGGGACCAACGGCTTAAGGTGCCTTCCCAAGCACGGAATCATCTTTATTATCAGACTATCAGGTGATTCATGCCTGCAATGTCCTAACCAAATGATTTTTATTGATTTCCCAGTATTGATCCCATAGAAAAAGTTGTTCATAATGTCGGCCCGATTCCTAAGAGGTAAATGTCGAGAGTCAAGTTACACGCTGTATATAAAGATACCTCGAATACTTATTTTGTTCACCCCTATTTTATATGTGTTTAATAAAACAAATTATGTTTATCCGATTTATTCGTGTACTTTTTTGAAATGGAACTTTAAAAAGTTTATATGTTTAAGCATTCATATCATTTTAAATAGTATTGAATTTTATCGACAAAATACTTTTTCATTTCACACTAACGCACATTTAGATACCGTGTGGTTCCCGGCAATGCCGTGTGGTTCCCGGCAGAGTAGAATAGGACCACTCCAAGTCTTCCCATGGATGTCGTAAAAGGCGACTTAGGAAACGCAAGCTAAACAGAGCTTATGAACATCAAAGAGACCCCTCCAACCCGTCAGGCCAGCGTGGAGAGTGTAGGCCAAATCCTCTGACTGCTATGGCTAATTTATAGTTCTGGTAGTACAGAGAGGGTCGTGCTTCTGCAGTGGAGACTGGAAGGACCTGATGATAATGTGATGATGATGCACATTTATAAAGTTTATTTAAATAAAACGTTCGTGTTTTTGAGAACTAAAATAGTTCCCTTTTTCTGCTATTTATTGTCAACGAATAATTGGGCGAAAATTTTATCAAAAGACAATGGGGTTATTATTATTTTGATTCTGTTTTTCATCTATACAAGAGCGTAGTCGTATAAAAATTCGACAAACATAGCTTTGGGTCTAATGACCTTGGCTCCACAAGGATAAAAACGTAAAAAAAATAATTGTGTGTTTGGCGACTAACGCTACGTTTTCATTAATAATTGGCTGTAGTTTAGCGATGCTACGACACTGTTTTGAACGAAGCTTGGAAAATATGGCGATGCTATTGGTGTATTTTGCCCTCGCATGCCACTACGCGAGTTGAGTTTGGGAAGCTGACGGCCAACCTCCAGTAATGGAGTGGCACTTAAAGAAGAAGAAGAATGCCACTACGCTCCTTCATTCAGTTTTACACTTTTAGATGAATAATTTATTTTTTACTATTTTAGATCACCAAGTCTTCTTCAGGATCCTCAATGTGAGTGGCACGCCTGGCGTTGTAGGCGTCCATAGGCTACGGCTACAGTAACCGCTTTCCAGCAAGTTGGCCTGTTTACCATCTTCCTTGTATAGGACTTAAAAATTATTAAGTTATTTCTATAACCTCTTTTTGTGTACATCTTGAAATGCATTATGGCTCATAATGCATTTCAGGAACTAGCATGTCAAGCAAAAATAAAAATAATCGACAAAATATCGTCTTTCGCTGTAACAGGATTGTTTCCATAGTGATATTAATTGAATATAATCTGTAGGTATAAAAAGCATGATATACACTTTAAAATTTAAAAAAAATAAGTAATGTGAAACTCACTTTCTTTGTTGGCGTTGCTCTTCATCTCTGTCGCCTTCGGTGACGTTGATGGCATCGGGATTTCTGTACAAAAGAAAAAAGAACAACATTACTATAAAGGAACTGTTACCGGTGAACAGTTACCGGCAGCTTCGCCCGCGTTATATATAGCTTGGGTCCTTTTCAGTACCTTAACCTTTTTGTATGCAAAATTTCATGATGATCGGTTCAATAGATAAGGCGTGAAAGCGTAACAAACAAACACTTTTGCATTTATAATATTACCAGATTTTACCCGCGGTTTCGCCCGCGTGATATAAAGCCTATGTCCTTCTCAGTACCTTAACATATGTGTATGCCAAATTTCAAGATAATCGGTTCAGAGTAAAGCGTAACAAACAAACATACAAACAAACAAACTCACTTTTGCATTTATAATGTTAGTTGGGAAGTTGGGATTGGGATATTTAAGATAAGGATAGGATTATGATTAGGATTGCCAATAACAATAAAAATAAATACTTTGATGGGCTATGTTACTACTGGATGTCAGTGTATGTATGTCTTTATTGCACATGTTTCGTTTCACTCTGTCGCTCCTGTTTTGATCACAAGGAAACCTCATTTTTTTTTTTTTTATGTCAGGACGGCAAACGAGCAAGCGGGTCACCTGATGGTAAGTGATCACCGCTGCCCATGGACTAATGTAACACCAGGGGTATGACAAAAGCGTTGCCGGCCTTTTATTTTTCCCTCCCCAGAGGGGAGGGGGGATGGGCCTCCGGCGCTCTCACTCACCGAACGAAGCATAGAAGCTGTAAAGCTACTACTCAAACGTCGATTTTCTGTGAGAGTGTGGTACTTCCCCGGACGAGCCGGCCCATTCATGCTACCAGCAAAAGTGATTTTCGC
The DNA here is from genome assembly GCA_963082605.1 of Rhodophaea formosa. Classification (NCBI taxonomy): domain Eukaryota; kingdom Metazoa; phylum Arthropoda; class Insecta; order Lepidoptera; family Pyralidae; genus Rhodophaea; species Rhodophaea formosa. The sequence goes on from OY720208.1 coordinate 608,337, forward strand.
CGGTAGCGTGGCTCTACCACAACTCAAAACCTAGCTCTACCTCATGCACCAAACCTAACCTATATATAATTCATTCTCTTATTTCATCAAATTAAAAATAGTGATAACTTGCATCAATAATACTTCAAGTAATATACTAGGGCGTTCCGCTATTAGATTTTTAAATTTGGATTGGCGCTAGTGTGTGAACTCACGTCGCCTTAAATTCATGACTTGTGATTGCTTGCATTTAGAAAGCGAATTAGTTTATGAGGAGGCAGTCTTATTTTTTGTAGCTTATACAGAGTTTGATTTCCGTGGCCAAATAATTTTCCCATTATTATAGAGTCATTAACAGTACCCCGCAGATTCAGTAAGGGATAATAGACAATAAAAATCTTGACAGCACCTAGGGGTTTTACTTGTAATTACTTCTATATGTTTATTTTAAATAAAATAAGTACAAATGAAGAAAGAAGTGAAAATGTGACACCAGTGTTAACTTACAAACACACACCGAACACAAACAAACATCAAGTAATATTTTATACATTATTTTTCATAAGTTAATTTTTTTTTCTGCATCAACCACTTCAGGCATTAAACGCCGAGAGTAACCTTTTGATAATATTTTATTTTCATTAACTTTTTTCTGATTTTGGGGAAGCTTGCTTCAGAAAGAGATAGGCAAAATTTTGAGGACTAAATTTGCTTTTGTTCTCTCGAAAAGAACTTTAAGAAACGATTTTCCCAATTTTGTACGATATTTCAAGTAAAAGTTGTGTGTCGAACTACCTCCATTATATATAGCACATAAGATACCTTAAATCCCGGAAAAATCTATTCCCAAGAGATCTGCATTCACTTAAGAGTCGCCTGGAAGCGCATGTCTCCATACAAACGGAAAAAGGGAATTGTGGCAATATTTGATAATTTTGGAGTAAAATTAATCATTTAATCAATTAATCTCATTATATTCTACGTACGTTCCTATACAGCTTGGTTAAAATAACAATGGTTTGAAAATTACAAGCCTTTTCAAATTTGTATGGAAATCTTGAGAGGCGTATAATTCTCAAACGTTTGATAATTTAACCAAACTGTATAGGAACGCACGTAGATTTTAATAAGATTAATTGATTGGATTTTAGGGCAAAATTAAGCAATTTTGCCCTAAAATTATCAAATATTGCCACAATTCCCTTTTCCGTTTGTATGGAGACATGCGCTTCCAGGCGACTCTTAAGCGGAGCCGCATGCGAATACTAGTGATATAGGAAAGTTATTTAGGTATGTACTTTATTTTTCTCTCACACCTAATATCCAGCCAGGTATACATATTCTCAAAGGGTTTTGCTGCCCTTTCTTATTTCTAATCGGTTTAGTTGAAAGGGCCGACGCTTCGCTAATAGGGTATCGGTACCCTACTGTGCCTTTATAGGGTTCTTTACCCTATTTATCTAAAATAGGTAATACTTCGCATGTTATAATTTCCTCGGTGGACTCAACATGCACAAGATCGCAATTTGTGGCGATTTATGGGGGAGGCCTATGCCCAGCAATGGACATCCCTGACTGATAGATAGATAGATAGATTGTGTGAAAAACAATGTACAATACTTAACTTATTTATAGGTACATTATACAATCTCTAGAATGTTTAAGTGTGATGAAACACTAGATCAGGTTGGAGTGGAAGGGCAATAAAAAAAGATTCCATTGAAACAAATGTTTTAATCAAGCTCTGAAAGACTTTTTGGTTCTGGATGGCTACTGAAAATGTTGTACAAGTTGACCAAAAAGACAAAAAGAAAATTTGGATACCTATCGGTAACACGAAGCATAAAATAGAACAAGAAAACTTACCGTACAGCCTGATGGAGCCTTCAGTCTCTCCCAGCGAGTTCTTAGAGATGCACCGGTAGTTGCCGAAGTCACCAGTTTGCAGGTTTCGTACGGTCAACTTCATGTGTGCTCTAAAAAAATTATAATAATTAAGCATTTAATAAATAAATAGGGACATATCACACAAATTAAGCTAGCCCCACAGTAAGTTGTGAACTTGTTTTGCAATACAAACTAACTCAACGATACTATATTTTATAACATATACTTATATAGATAAACATCCAAGCCCCGTGTCATTCTGAAAACGATCGTTTTCCATCATGACCCGACCGGGGATCGAACCCGGGACCCCCGTGTCCCCGTGTCGCAGGCTGCCGTGTAGACCGCTGCATCACGGATCTCGTCAAATTTGTCTTTGGCATGGTATTTGTTTTCTTTATTATAAGACTTAATGATCCTGTTGCTGTAAGTACTTTAAGACATATTATACCTTACGAGTGACCGTGTGGTAGCCGGCAGAAGAGAAGTAACACTCCAAGTCTTCCCGTGGCTGTCGTATAAGGCGACTTAGGAAACACAAGCTAAACAAAGCTTACAAACATCAAGAGACCTCTCAAACCCATCTTGCCGGCGTGGAGAGTGTAGGCCAAAGCCTCTGACTGCTCTAGCTGAAATATATGGCTCTGGTAGTACAGAGAGGGTCGTGCTCCTACAGTTGAGACTAACAAAGACCTGATGATGATGATACTTTACGAGTGTGCCTTGTACTTGGATTCTGCACAAGGAACATCAAGACTTGAAATTATCGTTATAGTATCTTAGTCTATATCTATTAATTTGGTGATAAGCGTAAGCACGCACCAGGAACAAAATGAAATTATACATAAGAAATTTCTTTGAATAATTGTCTGACTCTCATGTAGATAAACAATGCAATTAGTTGTTTTTGCATATATTAGTATTTTTTTTTTTTTTCAATATCCTGGAATTAACACAATTTTCGAGAAATCATATTTAAATGTACATTGCGATCGAATTTTTAGCTTTTAATAACGTTGGAATACATATCAAAATAATGTTTTCTTATGTTTTCGCGATTGTTACACATTTAAATAAAATTATTTTAATACGGTTTTTATCGCGTTTATTACATTATTTATACACCTAACGTTTCGAGCACTTTACAGTGTTCGTGGTCGCAGGTAGACTAAGTTGACATTTGTCTAGTATTTTATAAGAACTGCAAAATCTACCGCCTAAATGACAAATGTCAACTTAGTCTACCTGCGACCACGAACACTGTAAAGTGCTCGAAACGTTAGGTGTATAAATAATGTAATAAACGCGATAAAAACCGTATTAAAATAATTTTATTTATACATATCAAAATGTTGATTCTTTTATATTTACACGAGGTCACATGAACTGAATTTAAATTAGGTTTCTGTATACAAATGATTCAATATTTGATAACGATACCACTAATAATAAAAACTCAGTCAATTCATCTTGACATTTACCTATATTATTTACATAGCTTTATTAGATCGATATTAAATATTGACATTACCAAAGATTGGCAGCGGATTGAGTACAAAAACCTAAACATGAACCATTACATTACGATCCTGAAAGGGTCGTATTTCAAAGCAATGAGAGCGTCGTAAAAGTCTATTGGTTACGATCAAACGGTTGCCTCCTGTATCCACTATAGAATGAAATGTGAATTATTAATCGCCATCCATCTACTGTGTATCAGGGTTGGAATATTGATGTCTATCAGTTTTTTTCTGATATCAAATCTATTCGGTCCATTGATTTATTACGAGTATTGACGAAAAAATGGCAAATAAAATAAGTATTAAATAAATAGGGACAAATTACACGACTTGAGCTAGCCTTACAGTAAGTTGGTAACATTTGTCATCATCATGTTCATCATTTCAGCCGCAGGTAGTCCACTGCTGGACATCTAGACCTCTCATAGGGATTTCTAAAATGACCGGTTGGAAAGTGCCTGAATCCATCGTTTCCTAGCGACCTTGGTCAGGTCGTCCGTTCACCTGATCGGTGGTTATCAGACGCTGCGCTTGCAGGGACTTGTGTCGTAGGATACTAACTCAACGAAATTTTTTATAATAAAACTTATGTAGAGAAACATCCAGGAGCCAAGATCTGGCTGGGGACCGAACCCAAGTCCATTCGTGTCGCAGACTAGCGTGATAACCACTGCGCCATGAAGGCCGTCAATATTATTTCTCCATCTCTTCCCCTTTTCCTGTGATTTTACGTAGCCGTTGGTTATCGTCGTTTATTAAAACAATACGTTAATTATTCCCTGGCCCGAACTGTCAGAGCTAATTTAGCTTGAAGTGGCGCCTGTTGATCTGCGTGATTAATCATTAGGCTGGCCGCCCACTCGCAATTGATGATGTCTGCGTAGGGTTGTGAGACACTCGATAAACTGAACATTTAAGGACTCACAGTTATTGTGAGTATCTAAATGTGAGTGTCCCAATAATTGTGAGTCCCTAATTAGTCCATTTTGACTTACGTATGTTCATTCTAGTTTACCATTATCTGCTTCCGATGATAAAAATGTGAGGAATGCTAACACGTAACGTGTTTATTATTCACTAATTTATGAAGTATAGAAGGCGTTTGGGAAACTATTTCATCTTTATTAATATGTATAATTAAGGAAAAGATACACTCTATATCAAATAGCTAGACCAGCTTTAATACGACAGTCTAAACTCATGTCTGTTTTTATTGCTGCTAGCAGTTTGTTTTCAGCATCAACAAATAAACTCAGCGGTAAGAGTTCTCTCCACTGGTGATCGCGTACTTCTTAGTGGGTAACACCATCACGTTGTCGTACACCCAGAAGGAAATGGTCCTAGGGTGGGCCTTGGTAAGATAGTCCGTCACATTAGTACCCAACAGTCAGAGTACCCACCAACAGCATCAATGAATAAACTCACCTGTAAGAGTTCTCTTCAGTGTTGATCGCGTACTTCTTAGTGGGCAACACCATCACATTGTCGTACACCCAGTAGGAGATGGCCCGAGGATGGGCCTCGGTGTGGCAGTCTACGGTGACGTCCGTGCCCGCCGGGGCGCCGACCAGCTGGTTTGGCACCCAGATCATGGGGGAAACTGAAAATACATTTTAGAATAAATCAAACAGGAAAAAAAATTAAAATAAATTTGCTTTATATATATTTATTTAAACTTAATAGCAAAGTTTGAAAAATATATTACAATAGGGTTTGATCAAGTATTGAAGACAATAGGTGGATTTAATGACATGTGGCATTTTCTTCTAGTCAAACCTTGAGACTATTTACTGATACACAATTTTATAGTCAACTTTCAAAAGTAAAATGATCAGCTTGGCCTGAATAACTTTAATTACAAAAAAATATCTTTATAATCACGGAGATGAGATATAGTTTTATTGATTTCTAGCTTCCGTAAGCACATTTATCTATATTATGGGGCTTACGAAAGCTAGAAGCCAAAGACCCCTAAATTAAATTTCTAAATAATCATAAGCTGTTTCCAAACTTCTTATTATCTTTTTGTATAACCTAGAAATTTCTACATAATGTAAAATAAATGTGAATTTAATACCTAAACAAATTTTCCTTCTTGATCCTATACCATAACAAACTTCTCTCTATTAACTAAGAAGAAGATAAGACACCGTCCAGTCTATCCATCTCTGAAGCAATTTAAGTTGCAATAAGTGATCGATCGAGCAATTTCTCACACTACGATAATAAAACACACGCTTTAGGAATGTAATTCCTTAGTTTACGGTGGCAATTTCCATTACGATGGTTTATTAACAAAAGTTAAAAACTTATCTTTGTTTGACTCACTAATTTTTTTTAATTAAACTGTCAAAAAGAGAAAAATCGCCTATTTTTCCTTCGGATTAGATTTCTTTTCCAAATCTATAAGGGACCAGCTTTGGACCATGTATGGTCACCATATGTACATAAAAATAAATCAGAAATCCGTTTTTTCGTCGGTTGAAAAAGAAAACTCTCAAATAACTTAGAAGAAGACATGGAAGTATTACTGTCCATTCCAGCGTCCCTATCCAACGTCCCGATCGATCGCACGATTTTTCACTCGGCGATAATGAAATGAACACTGAGAATGAAATTGTAATTCCTGAGTTTACGCTCGTAATTTTCATAAGGATAGTTTATTCATAAAACCAATTTCCCCTTGTTTTTCTCCCTTTTAAAGTGTAAAAATACCCTTGCAATTTTCTAGGAGGTACTCATGAAAGTAACACTGTCTATTTCAGCGCCCCAACCCATCTCGAACAAAAAAGCAATTTAAGTTGCAATTAGTGATCGATCGCACGCTTTTTCACATTGCAATAACAGAACGCAAACTTTGAAAATGAAATTATTCTTCCTCAGTTTATGCTCGTAATTTTCATAAGGAAGGTTTATGCATAAACTTATATTTCTTCTTTGTTTGTCCTACTTTTATAGTAGTAAAATATCCTTTCAATTATTTCAGAGGAACTCTTGAAAGTGACACTGTCCATTCCAGCGTCCCTACCCATCTCGACTAAAAAGCAATTTAAGTTGCAATAAATGATCGATTGAACGATTTTTCACTCTGCAATAATAATACGATAATTGATTTTAATAAATTAAATAAATAAATAACTACACACACTTTGAGAAAGAACTTGTTATTTCTTAGTTCACGCTCGTAATTTTTATTAAGATATGGTTTATTATCAAAAAGGTAAACTAATCTTTGTTTGCCCTACTATTGTATTGTAAAAACATCCTTTCAATTTTCATAAAGAAACTCATGAAAGTGATACTGTCCATTCCAGCGTCCCTACCCATCTCGAACAAAAAAGCAATTTAAGTTGCAATAAGTGATCGATCGCACGATTCTTCACACTGCGATAATAAAACGCACACTTTGAGAATGAAATTCTCATCCTGAGTTTATGGTAGCAATTTTCACGGGAAATATTATCCCTCTGTGCGTGATACGCTTTAATATTCTACGAGGTTTTAAAATATTTATAAAGTTCCAGGTTTCTTTTATGTCCTTATGGGGATGACTTCATTATGGAGGGTACTACGCACCCTTGTTTTGTTTGAGGCTACAATTTTAGGGCGGATATTACGTTGAGGAGTAGCGATGTCTTTATGAGAATTATGGCATTTTTCTTCGCCATTTGGTTCATTTAGAGTAGATTAGGACGTGGTAGATAGTAGGTAAAAATGGTAACATTTTTTTATTTTTATCTTGACTGACTACAAAAAATCCTCTGACTGCTCAAGCTAGTATATGGCTCTGGTAGTACAGAGAGGGTCGTGCTCCTGCAGTGGAGACTAAAAAGACCTGATGATGATGATGATGACGACTACAAAAAAGGAGGATAATTTACGTTTGACGGTTTTACTTTTATAAACCACGCAATTCAGAGTTGAGGAGCTTTTCAATATTAGACCAGCTCTATGAATATATATATGATTTTTTTATACTTGAACCAAATATAAGAAAATCGACAATATTTTAATTGTTTTTGACAGCATAAACGTTAACTGATACTTATAGTCAGACTCAACTGTTTGTATTACACAAAGATTTGAAATATTTTCTTGTGGCGTATTTTTGATTGGATATATGTAATGGTTACACTTTTAATTTCTTTCCATGCTGGTCTGGGAGAAAAGAAGAAACGTAGAATGAACCAACTACTTCTCTTCCCGTACAGACCGTGGAAGCCAGTCTAGGGAAAGGGCGGGGAATTTTGGCAATAGGCGATGCTGCTAGCAACTCGTCACTATTTGAATTCCATTTTCTTCTTATACACCCAACCCACACAAAGAAGCTAAATATGGCTTTTGGTTTTATGCTCTTAAGTTCTGTCTACGGAAAAAGACGTGATAAAATGTATGTATGTGAACTTTTAACTTAGTTAAAAAAACAACGTATAGGTGTGTACACGTTAACATTATATTATTCCACGCTACTGAACCAATATTGATGTAAACAAAGCGGCCGCGATTACTCGCTAACCATACCAGCGTAAAGCTGCGTTTCCACTAAGTAAGAAAATCAGGGAGGCGAGCATAAAAGTTACGTTAGTGTTCATTCAATTTCCATACACACACTTAGCACAGCTCTTTTGTAAATACTCCAGCAGAAATGATGTTATGATTGTAAAAAAAAGCATTGACTACAGTTCCTCGATACACACATTTAACGGCTACCCTGTTTATTTTCGGACCGCAAAGCTCTGCTGCCCATCAGTGTTCACTCATTTTCACATCCTCAGAATAAAATAAATAAATATCCATATAATGACAAATCTCACAAATTGAGCTAGTCCCACAATAAGTTATGAGCTTGCGACGTAGGATGCTAACTCTAGACGATATATAGATAAACATCCAAGACCCAGGTAAATCTTAAAACATCGTTTTTAGGGTTCCGTAGTAAACAAGGAACCCTTAAAGTTTCGCCATGTCTGTCTGTCTGCCTGTCCGTCCGCGGTTTTACTCAGAGACTATAAGTACTAGAAAGCTGTAATTTGGTATGGGTATGTATATTAATCATGCCAAAAAAGTGGTATAAAAAAATATTGAAAAAAAAATTTTTTTTAGGGTAGCTCCCATTCAAGTAAAGTGGCGGAGTAAAATTTTTTTCTCTACTTACCCATCGTGTGGAGTATTGTTCAATAGTCTTAAAAAAATATTGTGAGGTTAAGAACACCATTTTTCGATTTAGGGTTCCGTTTCCGAAATATTTGGTTTTAAAGTGCAAATTTTTGTTAGAGGTAAGTGTCCCCCCTCCCCCCCCCCCTCTATCTGTTAAACAATTATATATGGATACGTGAAACAATTTACAGCAGTAGTATATATACTGAAGTTGAAAGGAAAACTTCTTTTTTTTTTATTTATTAAGGCATATCAACAATATAAACACAAACATATAATTTTAACAATATAAAGAACTTATTCTGGTGTTTACACCACTTACAGAATATGCACAACAATACATCAACCACTTTTATTAATTTATTCCTCCCATGCTAGACTGGGAGTTAAAAAAAAAACGTGGATATAACAGCAGCTTCTTGTCCCGTACAGATTGTAAGAGCCGTTCGAAGGAATGGACAAAAACTTGAGGAATCATGTCAATAGGTAATGCGGCTAGCAACCCATCACTATTTTGATTCGATTTTCCACCTACACGCATACCAACAAGTTAAACGTGGCCGTGAGAAGTCCTAAGGGCTCTGTCTATCCCGCAAGCAATAGATATGTATGTTGCGATCAAAAACACGTTTTTCACATTTTCTACAAAACTTTCGCAAGTTAAATAAATGATGCGATGCTGTGGTGATTTTTCCCTCGCACGCTATTCAGCTGCTTTGCACAGCTCTAGTGGAAACATAGCTTAACTCGCCAGCCGTACCGGCCTAATCCGGGTATTGTAGCCATACTTAATTCAAACAGATAATACAGGGCTATAGTTTATGCCAACTTAAGGGACAATACAATAGGCCAACGGGTTGTATTGATTTAGCGAATACGCACATATATTATGAACGCGAAATTGTGTTTGTGTTGTTCATTGACCTTCCTTTTTACGGCTATGCTATTTTTTGTGTGTAAGTGGGTAACACTGGTATTAGTAACTAGGCTATTTATCCTATTTATAGTGTATTTATAGACCTAGTAATATTATCTAGGATCAGAAGTACTATTATTGATAGTTACTGACAGTATGGGGATATTTCTTAGCTGCCTTAAGCACACCGGGGTTAGAACCCCGGTGTGGTCAGAAGAGCTTAAAATGCTTTCTTCTATTATTATAGGATACACAAGATTATATATTAATGTGGAAATATATGTTATTTCCGTATAAAATGAACTACAGACGGATAGGGTCGAACGGAGACGGTCTGTAGGTGGCAGATTTTTAAGAGATCCTCCGGTCTTTGGAAGGAATGTTTAAAGAGTTTAAAGAGTTTATTTTGCAAAAAAATAACATGTTATACATCAACTATTTGGATCGTAAACAACCGCGATAGTATTAAACTGTGTTGCAGTTGTTTGCGCCCATTTCTAGAAACTAAGCTTATGGGATTTAATTTATAACAAATAAAAACTAGCAAAATAGAGCATTTTTTTGATTTTGAAAAGGTATACAAACCAAAATAAATAAGTCAAAAAATACACAGTTTTGAGCAAAACAAGTTAAGCCGTTGGTTCCAGCTATCATTGTTGATAGCAGTAGATTTGAGCAGCTTGAAATATCTGTCTCCAGTATTGGTCATTTACACACAAGTAAAAGAACGAAGAGATACCTCTGTGGCCAAGTGGTCATCATGCAAAGCTGTCACACCGCAGGTCCCAAGTTCGATTCTCAGTATCCTATAACACAAGTATCGAGCTTACTTTGGGGCTAACTCAATCCGTGTGATTTGTCCGTATATATATATTTCAATTCCCTTATTTAGTAGTGATAGTATAACTGTTTATCAACCATATCCATTTTGCATTTCGTGTAAAAGTCACACAGCCTTTATATAATATACCTCATATTTGTTGGCACCAAAAATGTCAAAGAAATTATAAATAGATTAGAAGAAAAACGTCCTTTTGCTTTTTTTTTGTATAAAGTGCCCCTTATATTAATTTATTCCCTAGATACAAAAACACAGAGCGGTCATATCATCAAACATTATCACTTTTCCGATTCACAATCCCACAATGCAATTTCCATTCCCGTCATTTCCTCTCTATTTATTCATTTGTTTCCGCCTGCACCCGGCTGCAAGCGAAAAAATATTATCTTTCAATTATCGCGGCCATCTTGTCCTGTATTTAGTCAGCTGGGGACTTGTTATAGAATCACAGAGCAGGTTGATGTGGAGTAAAGTTGCGAATGGTCTTTGTGAAAAAAAATACTTGCTTCCATGCTGGTCTGATAGAAATGAACAAATGTGAAATTTACTAAGTGCTTCTTTTTTTGCGAAAAACATAAAAGACAGTCGAGGGAAAGCGCAAATCAAAATATGATGCGACTAGCAACCTCATCACTAATTCCATTTCATTTTTCACCAAGGCGCCCATGGACACGCTTAACGTGTCCTTTAGGTCCTATAAATCCAAGCTATAATATATTTTTAACAGGATCGCAAATATCATTCAGGCTTTTCTTTATAGAATTATTAAATTTATTATAATAGCATGGCAAAATGTAATCATAGTTTGTTATTTGTTGTTTTTTATCTCTTACGGGGTAGATAATGCCATACAAAATGCATGGCAATTAACTAATTAAGTTATTATGAATAAACAAAAAATAAATAAATACAGAATAGCCAATTCTTATGGGATTTGGAAAATCGTTAAATATGTTTTTGCTTTCATAAATAAAAAAATATTGTCTTGTGTTTTGTAGATACATACTTTCTGACTAAAATTGGTGATATGGTTGGTAATTATTCAATACTGGTCAATATTTCACACCTCTAGAGTCTAGTAGATCTCGTTTCTTCAGTTCAATTCGTTGTCACAGAATTAATAATAGTTGTCGTTGTTTCAAATTAAACTTATTTCGCTTGAACTCTACTTGCTGCCTACTCTGTGGCCAGGGACTTGTGATAGAATTGAAAATAAAGGGAAGCGGTCGGCGGCGAGATTTCTCTTTCATTTCAGGAAATTTTATTTACTGTTATTATTTTACGCTCGCGCCGTTTCTTGTTATCGTTAATTAACTATTTAAAAGAAGTTATTTTAATAACATTTTGAGGTTCTACCCTTTATTTTACTGTCTTTTTATCTATCACAGACGTAAATTATTATGACGCACTCCATTTTACCCTACTGACCCACCCTGAAGGAAAGTAAAGTTTTTCGCTCGTGATAATTCACACAGTCATACATACATGTATGTATGACTGTATGTATTATCTATTTACGAAAGCTGATTTTGAAGTGTAAGGTGTCATTAGATTTTTATTCATCCTCGGAGTGTTATAGGCTATGTAACGTCAGAAAAGTAATTTTGTTTTCTCTCTTTAATACTCCAACTTGTTAATTTTTTTAATGCCTGAAAGGAAGCAACGATGAGGTCTAGGATGATACACGCAAAGTCAAATAATGCCTTTGTATACACTTTTGCCTTTACAATTCCTAAATTGTGGGAAACGGAAAAAAGTGACGCGGAAGGTCCACAACACATAAATAAATAAATAAATACGGACAAATCACACAGATTGAGCTATCCCCAAAGTAAGTTCGAGACTTGTGTTATGGGATACTAACTCAACGATACTATATTTTATAATAGATACTTATATAGATAAACATCCAAGACCCAGGTCAATCTGAAAAAGATCATTTTCCATCTTGACCTGACCGGGGATCGCACCGGGGACCATCCGTGTCGCAGGCAGACGTGTTGACCGCTGCGCTTTATCTACTATGATAAAATAAATTTAAGTAGCCGCCTGTTTTATTTCCTAGGGTGTTTGATTGTTTTTTTCATTGTAATTATTTCTTTTCAATGTCGTACGTTAGTATAAAAAAAAAAGTTGCACTCCGGGAGTCCCGAAAAAAGTGAAAACTTGAACAGTTACGCGTGTATTTTTTGAATCGGCAGGATTATTATATTCTGCAGGAAATACTTTTATATATGCGAGTATATATACAGTAGTATCGGTTTCTGGTATTGGTATCGCGAGTTCAATGGTTTTTATAAAAATGGTTTTTATCAAAACGCCCTAAGAAGTTTCCACTTCAAAAATTGATACTTACATTCAACATCGACAATGATCCTCTTGGACACTGATGGAGGAACTGCATTGGTGGCGATGCACAGGTAGGCTCCCATTTCTGTTCTGCTGATGCGTTGCAGGCTCAGGGTGTCGCCTTCATACACTGTCACTGTGGGAGAAAGAATACATTACTCTTTTTTCATATCTTTAAACAGATGTTTACCTATATTTTTGTTTAAAACAAAACGGTTTCACGACGTTTTTTTTAGGGGGAAATACCGAAAGTTTTGTATCACTTAAGAATGAATGATCTTTGATCACGGAGTGGCGTCCCTGTCACTAGCCACGAAGATGGCCTTGTGATTAGGCTGAAACAAAGGGCTGAAACTGTTGGCATTTACCGACTAAAATACTTGTGAAACCATTTTGTTTTTCAAAAATCGGCCAAGTGCGAGTCGGACTCGCACATGAAGGGATCCGTACCATTATCTGCATATGTATGCAACAAACTATCGTCCACAAAATGGCAAAAATAATGTTTATTGTATGTAAAAAAATCTAGTGTGATAAACCCACATTCGTGTTTTAGCCCCCTTTAAATATTCTTTTTTATTGTTTTTGTATTTTTTGTTATAGCGGCAACAAGAAATACAAGGTCTGTAAGCATTTTAGCTGTCTAGGTATCATGGTTTATTAGATACGCCTGGTGACTAACAGACAGACATACTCGAACTCTCGTGAATAGGGTCCCGTTTTTACTCTTTAGGTATGGAACCCCAAGAAAATGATATGTCGCGAAAGTTTCAATAATATTAATGTATGTAGTTATTTATGCAACTGTTGCATAAAATTAAGGGGTACTAAAACACGGATGTGGGTTTATTACACAGGATTTTTTTATTGCTCCTAATATTGCCAATTGGATAACATAGATTACCACTAAAGCAAGCTACGCCACTGCTTAAAATATAACTCATGGTATGTGAGACATGAAGGATTTGATAAACAAGATTTTCGTGTATTTTTGTCCAGATATAACACCCATGTAATTAGTTAGATTGTATGTTACTTTTAATATTACATCGTAATAAGGCAATATTTACTTAAAAGCTTACTTACTTTTCACAAGATAAGTAAATCATCTAGGCAATTCTCTGAATAAATCATTAAATTTTGTTTTCCAACTGACACGCCCATAATAGTCTATCGATTAATTACCAACTTTATTAAAAGATAATAAAGTTTATTTCTCAAGGGCTCTTTTGGCTCAAAACGTGACCATGACGGTTAAATTATATTCCAACTTGGAATGGCGAAAAAGTTGAAATTTTTTCATTCAACCCTCGATGATAAATGGGCAGCAAGTTCATTAAAAGGCGGGCGGCATCGTCGCCTCAAAGGGATGTTTACGTGACGCCGGTTAAACAATCTAGCTTAAAAAGTCATAAAAATTAAAAATTCGGCTGGCGTATGCCGCATCAAGTACGTAATGAGTTCTGTGTTTACATGCAAAACATGATGAGTGCGGAAATAATTCCTTATGCTTAAAACGAGTCCGTATTTTGTCAGCTTTTGGAATACTGGCAATTTTTGGACTGCTCTAAAGATTCGACATTTATTTCGTTTTATAAAGTAATAGTTAGATAATAATAGTACCTATACCAGCAATGGAGCCGAAGGTTAAGAAAAATTATAAAAAAGAAACGGTCGTAGATACTCATCAAGAACTTATGTAAGAAAAAAAAAAACAAAAATTAGAATGTTACTCAAAATTCTATTTGCCTCTATTTCAGATCTTTTTAAGATGGATTTGATATGGTTGTAGGATTATTCTGTGAAGTGTTTTTGAGAATCACTATACCGTGCCATAAACAAATTCATTGTAAAAAAAACAGTCTAAAAATTTTATATTCTTATACTCGTATACTTTTTTAAAATTGGTGACAATGTTCTATTAGAACTACGAATATATGACTATACAAAAGAACGAAGTTCTCTCGCAGTTTTTAATTAAGAAGACTTTAGTGTTCCTATTCTAACACAAAAAGTTAACCATACGAGAGTTTTATTTCCACACTCGCAGTGCGCTGTGCTCACATCTGACCGGTCCCGCAGGACGGTAGCTTGTAATGAGAGGATGTGTAAAGCAATTACAGCATTGTGCGCTCGTGGGGCTTTTTAAGCTGCAGTTTTTGAGGCTGCAGTTTACAAGCTGGTTTCGCATTATGATTGTTTCTAAATTGCAATGGAAGAAAAAATATTGTAAGTTGAATTGCCACTTTTGGCATCAAATAAAAGTTAATGATTAGGTTTAAGTGGTTTGTAATTTTAGAAGGACCATCTCTAATTTCCATTGATGCTAAGTTAAATTTTTGTGGTATCTCAAGAGCCCACATTTTTCAACGTTAGGAAGGTGTAATCGTGTATTTTTTTAAATTTTTGTTTGTTTTTGGCCTAAGAGATTGTAACATACCCAAAATTATGCTACAATCTTAGGTTCTCCTTCCTCACCATGGTCATTTGTATCTTTAATGTAATTTCTGCAGCCAAATTTATCATGTTTACTTTATAAAGATGCCATCACCTGGGACTATTAATGAGCAAACATCATATATTAAACTACAGATAATCATTATTTTATACATTTTGGTAACTTAGTTCAGCTACATAGTGCGATGGGTTTTATAAATATTACTTAAAAGAGCACTGAGTCTCAACACAGTCACAAAAAGACAATAGTTTAGACAGAAGAGCATTACTCTCGCTGCTAGCAACAGAAAAGCGGCGATAACTCTTTGCGTTGCGAGAGCTTCCAGCGATTGGACGGTCACCGATCCAATGAAAGTTCAGCGATAATTTGTTTCAACTGTTCGTAGTTTTGCAGTTTGGTTTTAGATTTTAGCGTGATCTGCGTTCTACATAATAAGAAATAGAAAAAGAAAGATTAGAAAGGCTAAATATACCGAGTTTCTCCATGGTTTCAAATCTACGTTGAGCCAACGGCCGATGGCAATCGTCAAGTTATGTAACTACTATGCTTTTAGGTGGCTTTAAAATACTTATACCCACCAAAACAAACAAATGAAGGAGAAGGTCCGCCACAAAAAAGTATTATTTTTTGACATTATAATTGCATTATTCCCAGCGTTGATGTAATAGAAAAGCGGCAATAGTACACTGCAGTAAGCTCCAGCGAAGACGGTCAGAGATCCAATGAAAGTTTATGTTAAGAATCCCTGGCAGAGTTCTGGATGATATCCAAAAAGGAAAGTGAATACCTATAGGTGCTTATTTCCTCTATGTCTCCGAAGCCACATTGAGACAACGGCCGACGGTAGCCGTCAAGCTTTATTCATTGCCTTCAGGCAGCATAAAACAAATAAATAAAGGAGAAGGTCACTCACAAATAAGTAGGTATAAGTTAAGCCAGCAGAGCATTACTCTCACTGGCAGAGCAATAAAAAAGCGACCATAACTCTTTGAGTCACTGCAGGAAGCTCCGCTCGATTCGCTTATAGATCGAATGGAAAGATCAGCGATAGTTCGTTTCAACTGAACGCTGCCTATGCCCTTTTAAATTGCCCCCCTATCACGCTAGTGCAGTAAGTTTTCAGCAAATGATGTCCAACTAAATATAGGTACCGAGATCTTCCATGGCACCGAAGCTACGTTGAACCAATGGCGGAAGGCAGTCGTCAAACTTTTCATTGCTTTCAGACAGCATAAAACACATAAATAAAGGAGAAGGTCAGTCACAAAGAGGTATTAGTTTAGCCAGCAGAGCATTACTCTCACTGGCAGAGTAATACAAAGCTTTAGGTCGCTGTAGGAAGCTCCAACGATTGGACGTTTATAGATCGAATGGGAAGATCAACAATAGTTCGTTTCAACTGTACGCTGGGAACAATAAGCTTTTATCAATATACTAGTAGGTATAGTGATTCACGTTGGATATTGTAGATTAAACAAACTGTAGTTAAACATAGAATAGAATCCGAATTTCAGAGTACAATATAGGTATATGTAGGTAGCGCCATCAACAAGAGCTTGGTAACAGACGTGGAGAATTTTTGTTTCAAAAACTCAAAGAAGGTATGAAAGAATGTACCGTTGAAGGAAATAATTAATGTGTGAAGCTGACGCTCACTTGGCCAGTTCTTATTTTCTCGCACAAATAACTCAACTGAAAATATATTCTACTCATTACTAAAACCATTCTACAAATGCAAGATTAATTCGTAATCCACTCCAAATAGCTAAACCAAAAAAAAGAGTGGATTGGCAAGCGCATTAATTCAAACAAAAGACGAATTGAAAACATCGTCAATCCACGATAATTAACACCTCAGCCCTTCCAAACACTCGCACCAGCTGTCAGTGACGGTGACGCGAGGGCCCACCACACACAATTAGCACGAGGGCCCTTCACACGTGGGCCCCATTTTCCCGCCACAAGAAAATCGCTCTTAAAATTAAACTCAATTTTTGGCTGCCTTTGTGCACCGCCAACGAGTTCCCGTTTAATTTGCTGGGAATACTCAGCTTTTCTGTACTACAATTATCTGGTTTTTTCTGGTTTAATCCGCCCCGAGTGGGATTACATCGGTTTAAAGTCACCGTTTTATTATGATATCAGCAGACCTGCTCAGCTTGTAATGTAATTCACTGGATGATCTCGTTCTCGTTCTCGTTCTCGTTATCGCGTATTACACGTCACTGGGTTTGCAGCGTTCATGAATCTTTCTTTGAAAATTGACTATTAATAACAGTTTTTTTATGACATAATTTACTTAGGTACCAATTTATTTATCATAGTATAATTACGTAGAGATATAAGTATATAGGGTGTTCCAAAATTAATGCAAGATTTTCAGTAGTAATAGTAATGGAAATCTATTGAATACACTACTGAGACTACTGAGAATCTTAATTATAATCATATATCATTTTAATTATAATTTACTGATGTTACAGCAAATCATATTATGAAGTTTCCCTGTTTTCCAAGTTCACACAAAAAGTTTTTTCTTACAACAGTACTATGTAGGTTCTAGTTCCCTTGCAAGTTTTGAATAATTTGCAAAATATGCGACATAATCGACCACCACAAGCTTTAATTGCGTTGAATTAGAAGGTAAGTTTTAGGAATCGTAAACCCTTGTATTTATTTTAAATTTAATATTTTTCTTTACGGAATTCAGGGGTAGTGGTCATAAGCCTCAAGGCCACGTCTACTGCAACGGATGTAGGAGAAAAGGGAAATCAACAAAACAGTTAACAATTGTTTATATTACAATTTATATTGTCAAGTTAATTAAACCTACTAAGTATATTGTGCGTTAATTGATGTGTTTAAACTGTAACAAGGTGAAGACGAGTATCTATTATCCCAGCTAAGCCCGATTAATCCAGAAGCTCTTTTATAGCCATTGTTATCCAGACGAGACGGTCTGGCGAATTCAATACCGCTTGCAGATATATTGTTTTACTAAATCACTTTTTTGTTTTACCTACAATATATTTCACGTGATTTTTTCAAAGAATAATAAAGTAACCTAAATAATAATAAGTCCAATTTTACACCGTTTGTTACATTATTTATCCTCCTAACGTCTCGAACACTTTATAGAGACTTGTCCCTGTTTATTTATTTATATTTAGATTGTATTTTATATTAAGACTAGCTGTTACCCTATCCGCCAGCGTGATATATATAGCCTATGTTCTCCTTAGTGCCCTAACCTATATGTATGCAAAATTTCATGGTGATCGGTTCAGTAGATACGGCGTGAAAGCGTAACAAACAAATAAATAAATAAACAAGCAAATTCACTTTCGCTCAAAGTTAGGATTAGGAAGTTAGGATATAATCCGGCAACTTTCGGTCATGGGTTGCGGTCTTGGATGTCTCAGCGAGTGGCAGCTTTTTGATTTCGTCAAAATAACACTATTTAAATTAAATCATAGTACTAACACGCAGACACTCCGCTTTTACTGACAGTTCAATGAAAAGATGAATTACCCCAAATAAATCCGGAGCAAAAGCAAAAAACTCACACCGGACCCGGGGCGGGTCGCTAGTTAAATTTATGTGCGTATTGATATTCAAACTCCTAAACTGAGGGGTGGCCGCCATTGAGTGGTGTACGTGAATAGGTTTACTTTACCAATTTTATTGATATTTTATTTGCTTTCAGGAAATGTTGGAGTATATTATTTATTTTTCCCACTTCTTTATTCAGTTAGATTTTTGAATACTCATAGAACTGTGTTGATAGAATGAAGAAAATTTTGAACTAGGTTTTGCTCATTAGATAAAAATTTAGGTTGTTTCTGAACCATATGAAAAATATTTTTAACATGGAATCAAAATGCTTTATAGAATACAGAATTGCTAACTAAGCGGAGAAAAAATAACAGAAAATCTAATAACTAAAAATTGTTGACGTCAGTAATTTACTCATGGCATAGTTTAGGGCCGCTTCCAAAGCGGAGTGCAGAAGAAGCGGCAACAAACTGCACAGCGCATTTACTCCAAGCGACGTAAATTCACAATTTTAATTAATGTTAGAATTATTTTTCTAATCATATGTGGACTGAGAATGTATTGTTTTCTTATGTTTGTTATGGTAGAGCCACGCTTCCTGTGAAATTCAATTTTGCTAGTGCAATGGGCCAGCTCGTCCGGGGAAGTACCACACTCTCACGGAAAATCGACGTTTGGGTTTGACTTTAACATCCGGAGATCGAAAAATAAAAGTCTGGCAATGCTCCTGTCACACTCTTGGTGTTGCAGTTGTCCATGGACTCAGTATGTCATGGGCGGTGATCGCTTACCATCAGGCGACCCGATTGCTCGTTTGCCGTCCTTTGTCAAAAAAGGCTCAATTTCTTACCTTTCTTCCTCCTGTCAACAGAGATAGGCTGTCCATCTTCTCTCCGCCACATGATCTTTGGCGCTGGGAAGCCATCGGCCTTGCAGACCAGGCTGATGTTCTGGTTTTCTCTGACCGCTACTGCGGACTGCGTGCTCTCTTCATCCAGGATGTTTGGTGGCACTGGAGGAATACACGTGATTAGTAGGCGTTCTTCTTTATTCTATCAGTCATTTGAAAATAGACGTATATAAGTAAATATGTATGTACTCTGCCCAGGTGGACAGAGCCACTACCGAGTATCACGATCTGTTGTCAGCAGAAGATCAAGGCAAATAGGTTCATTTCTATCAAAAACTGGGATAGGTTCAGCGATTAAGAAAGCTTGCAGACCTCTCTCCTACGAGTAGCATGGTCATTCAGAACCAATCATCTAAACTCCAAAAGAACTTATAAAATCAGTCGAAAACTTTTGATACGTTTCACAAAATTCAAATCTGTGAAAAAAAATTCTGAGGAATCTTCATGGTAGAATTTTTGTTTATTATCTATTACTACCTATATTCGCCAAACCTGTATGTAAGAGACTGGTTTAACTATTTAACGTTTTCCTCTTCTCTTAGACGACATGGAAGCCAAATATTGCTATTTCCATTTGCCGCACTAATTGATACGGCGAAATACTGCCATTCTTATTTATTATTTAGATTTCACGTAACGAAACCACTTCCGAGGCGATTGAATAATGACCCTGGCTCTAAATTATAATACGATGGTACTAACGAAAAATAATATAAAATTGATAAGGGAACTGGGTTCGTTTGATAAAGTTTTAATTACTTCCCTTTTAATATCTAAAAGGGTTTAAAATAAGCCTCCCTGCTCCCCTTTAGGCCACATAATTATTTTTATTGCAGACAAGTAGCCCGCCTTTGAACATAAATTGAAACTTTATAAAATATTAATTTAATCTCCTTGGAATTTAGTGCTTCTTTGTCTCTCCTGCTGACAATGCTAATTGGTTACATGACTGCCCAAAAAGGAGTGTATAAAGATAATTTTTGTATGTATTTTACTATGTAAGTTTTTTTATTCCTTCATTACTTCTTGACGCCTCAAAGGATTTGGACGTATGTTATATTTTTAGGATTTTAACATCCTAACAAGTGACAGGCTATAATTTTTTGCTAGTTTTTGTGGCATTTTGGCAGTAAAAACGTGTTCAAAATAAAATTCACAGTTATGACGTAATGGATTTTTGTGGCTAATTCTAGAGTTTTACCAAAACCTTGTTTGACTAAGCGTGATCTTTGGATCACGTTGTATAAGGAAATATAACAAGTCCACTGCTGAACATAGGCTCTTCTCTAAATATTTCCTATAATTTCAATAGAAAGCAGCCTGGATCCTTCGCGTCGCTGCGACCTGGACTAGGTCTTTCTACCACTTCGTGGATGTTCAACACGACGCTTGTCGGAACGAGGTCGCCATTGAAATACTTCTAGGTATTGTATACTTATGACACGAAAATACCGTTACAAGTATTGTCATCCATCCAAAATTATCATGGCTTCCGCTAGCAATTTCTTTCGACTTCCAGAAAATTGCAGTTAATAGCCAAGGTTTTCACAACACAAAACACCAAGTAACTGATTCCACATTCACCAAATGAATAAACATCGCTGGGATAGATCGTCACCCCGACCCACAATAAAACGAAGATAAAGTCGCGCGGCGGGCGCAAAAAACCGCTTTTCCACTTAAAAGTTCGACCAAACTGCGGCTATATAAAAGACTAAGTGTTTCCCCGATCGACAGTTAGGAGCGAACACGGTTGCTGTTAGAAATAGTTGTTTTTGCGATGTTCCCAGAAATTGAAACTGTTCGGTCGCCGCTCGGTGTGTTTGCCTTTTGGTGTTTGATGTTTGAAAGTTGTTGACTGTGGTATTGGGTCGTTAAATTGTAATTGATGTGTAATGTTTACATCAAATTGGTACACAGAATTATCGTTGGAAGTAAACCAGATGGAGTCCTGTAGTCTTACTTAATTTATTTAAAAGGGGTTTTGTCACACAGTGTAATGTCACTCCCGTAGATTTTACTATAACTAAGTCTATTCCATATAATTTAAAGCATGATTTTAAATTCACATTATAGAGGTAGGTCCTTTAGTTGATGTATCAATTGGGTATCATAAAATTTTTGTAATAAATGTTACCGGCCGACTAGAATAGGACCACTCCGAGTTATCCGGTGGAGCATCCACCGGAAGACTCGCGTAGAAAGCAACTTGGGAAACACAAGCCATCTGGCTGACCAGCGTGGAGAGTGCAGGCCAATTTTTCTGACTGCTCTGGCTAATATATGGCCCTGGTAGTAAAGAGAGGGTTGTGCTGCTGCAGTGGAGACTAAAAAATACATGATGATGAATATGAGAGACGACAGCTACCATAAAATCGATCGAAATTTAAAGTTAAATTTATTTCACAGATTTGTAATACGCATAATATAATTAACATTAGTGTCATATTTTTGACAGACAATAAATAACATTCTTGTTTATTTGGTAACATGACAGTTATTACCGTAAAAAATTAGGTTAAAACTGAACAACGTACTAAAAGCTTGTAACAGCATAACTGTGATTTTTATTCTGACTAAATTAGCATTGCCTTCCGGAGATACGAGGGAGCACTAAATTCCGAGGAGATTAAATTAATATTTTATAAAGTTTCAATTTATGTTCAAAGGCGGGCTACTTGTCTGCAATAAAAATAATTATGTGGCCTAAAGGGGAGCAGGGAGGCTTATTTTAAACCCTTTTAGATATTAAAAGGGAAGTAATTAAAACTTTATCAAACGAGCCCAGCTCCCTTATCAATTTTATATTATTTTTTGGTTGTATCGTCCTATTATACTTAGAGCCGGGGTCATTATCCTATCGCCTCGGAAGTGGTTTCGTTACGTGAAATATAAATAATAAATAAGGATGAATACATTTTGGCAGATCAATTAGAATCTGTTATATGCTGGTTTGAAAGAAAATAATAGACATAGAATATACCATCTGCTTTTCTTTTATGAGCAGACCGTAAAAGCTGGTCAAGGGATAAGGCGAAAATCTAAGCAACCACATCAATAGGCGATGCGGCTAGCAACCCATTACTGTTTGATTTCGCTTTCCAACTTTACGCCCACTAACACGCTAAACGTGGCCTTTGAGTTTTATGACCTATGGGCTTTGTCAGTCAACCTCGCATGGAATAAAGATGACAATTACGTAGTATCAAGAAGAGAGGCAGATGGAAATGCCTTGGTTGTTTCTTTCTAGTCTGGTAAGGATATTGCTGACTTAAATCACCTTATAAGATTATAGTTAGGGAATAGATGCTCTGACAGGGAGACGAGGGATGCTGTTTGATATAATAATATCACCTTCCACATGTTATGCCTGAATTTAGAAACTTTCCCAGAAGTTGGGGGCAATTTACTAGTGACCCGCACTTAGTGACTCGTATTAATCATCATCATCATCATCATCATCTCAGCCACAAGAAGTCCACTGCTGGAAGGCCTCCCCTAAGGATTTCCAATATGACCGGTTAGAAGCGGCCTGCATCCAGCGCCTTCCTGCGACCTAAACATATTAATAAAACTAGTTTATTATTATTGCTATGATACTCACCGACTACTTGCAGGTAGCCCACTTGACTGATCATGGGGTTGGTGTTGACCTGACACATGTAGTAGCCTCGGTCTTCCTGCTGCACTTGGCTGACGTGCAGCAGCCATGTCATGGCGTTGTCGTGTGACACGCTGAACCGGGCCAGGCGCGTGATGACGTGCCGGTGGATGGTCAGGATCATCTGCCGATCGATGTGGATCCATGCCACCTGCGAACAAAAGGTGAACAAATAAAATTTACTGCTGTTAATAGAATTATATATATTTATTTATTTATTTATTTAAAAACTTATTGAGCCTGAAAAGCTACAGAAGGTGGACTTAATGCTAAGAGCCCTTCCAGACTTAATTGTAAATTTATGATAGAGAGTGCTCTATCATAAATTTACAGCAACAATATACTCGTATGCTGACCATAAGTTGCTGCCCAACTAGATATTTTAGCTGATCTATTACATTTTTTTGCTGACAATAATACGAATATTCTGCTAACCGTTTGAAAAACACCCAAAAATATATATGGGCAAATTACACAAATTGAGACTAAATTTTAAACTCGTCTGGATACTTAATAAAAGATACTACATTTTATATTCGTTTTTATGCATTTATAATGCTATTCTAATATGTTCTAATTAAAAGTAATGCTTGACCGATTTTAAAGTGTGAGGTGTAATTAGATTCTTATTTTTCTCTGGAGTGTTATATGCTATGAAAAGTTAGCAAAAAATTCATATGGCGGAAAAAGTCTAAAACAGCAGTCAGGTTTTTTTTTAATATTACAACTTGTGTCATAGCCCAACAAAAAATCATACCTATTTGTATTTTCTCTATAGTAATTACTTAAAATAACCGCACATTAAAATATTTATAAAACTAACCAAAATAAACAGCACATTGGTTAAAATATTCTATTTCCCACACGTTTAATAATAAATATTATTACAACCCAAAACTTCCTTATTTGCTGCCGGCTCACTAACGAAACTTAATACAGCTGCAAATATTTTCGGAATTCCAACTTTGTGCGATAAAAGTTCCATATATAAAATACAAAGTTTGATTCACACAGAGATATTTACGTGGGTGATTGGCCGGTTGCCGGTGTAAATTTAACTGTGCCTAACTACACAATATTGAAAGTATAGAAATTAATCCATACAAAGTTTGTTACGCATATTTTTGTGGCTATTGCGTTCTGCCAATAAGAATTTAGCTGTACCTACCTATCTTCAACATAGGATTGATTGCAGAGAAATGAATACATATAAAAAATACAAAGTTTCTTTCGTATAGAGATATTTTGATGGGCCAATTGATGTAAATTTAGCTGTAACTTATTTCAAAGAGGATTGATTGTGTATATAAATGAATTCATACAACAAAATACAAAGTTTTTTTCACACAGAGATATTACGTGGGTGATTGGCCGGTCTACAGGTGTAAATTTAGCTGTACCTAACTTCTACACACAGGATTGTATGGATAGAAATGAATCCATATACGAAGTACAAAGTTTGTTTCGTATATTTGCGTGGGTGATTAGTCTGCCTTTGTAAATTTAACTGTGCCTAACTACACAATATTGAAAGCTCAGAAATGAATTCGTTTATAAAAAAACAATGTTTGTTTTGAGTAAAGATATTTTCCTGGGTAATTGGCTGCTCTGTCTGTGTAGATTAAGCTGTACCTAACTTCAACACAGGTTTATATAGAAATTATTTCATATAAAACATACAGAAGTATCAAAATTTGCGTTTATCTAAAGTTTCTAATCTGACTACAAAATGTCTTAAATTCTGAATTCAACGTCCTTGTAAAAGTAAAATTGTTAAAAAGTATGTAGTAAAGAATGTAAGCCATTTGGATTTCTAACTTATCCATTTAAACTGTCGGTATTTTATGCTGCAACTCAGTCAGGAAATTGGAATTCTACCACACGGCGTGCACTTGTTCCACATAAGGTGTGGCTGATATAAATTTCCAATACACATATGTATGTCGAAATAGTTCTGCTGTGAATAGGTAATATAGATTTATATTTGTACCGCCGGAATAAACCTTCGATGGTACGAAAAAGAAAAATGTATCGTTGTTGCTATGTATCCTCTTACTGCTCTGGCAGTACAGAGAGGGTCGTGCTCCTGCAATGGAGACTAATAAAGACCTGATGATGATGATGATGATGCAATTTTTATAAGAAGTTAATTATGTTTGTTACTTTTTTGTGTGTATGTGGCCGACACTGGTCAGATTTTTCAAGTTGCCTAAAAGTACATAGCTTGAAGACACGACTGCCATCAAAGATGACAGCCGGAACCAACGGCTTTACGTGACTTCCGAAGCACGAAGGAGCTCAAGATATTGTTATGCCACTTGCGGTCACCTATCCAAGTGGGGGCTGCATCCGTTGCTTAACATGCGTAAGCACTAATAATGGTCACGCTTACTAGGCCATCGGGCTTCTCCCAAAAGCAGAAGAAGTTAATTATAGTGGGTTGCAACTAGTATAACCTCGTAGTTAATATCACGTAACGGCGTTATAGCTAAGGTGAGTGAGGATGAAAAGTAATTTACACAAAGATAGGCTAGTTCTAAGACGTCCGTCTTCTATTCAGGAGGCCAACTGTTCGAATATGTTTATATAAGGTAGTGTAAGTGTAGCTAGTTTAGCTCCGTTATTTTTCACTTTGCTTTTTTATTAAATGCTTACTCTTTATATTTTCTTTCATCATCATCTCAGCTGCAAGAAGTACATTGCTGGACATAGGCCTCCCCCAAGGATATGCAATGCGAGCGGTTGGAAGCGGCCTGCATCCAGCGCCTTTCAGTGTCAGCCCACCTATTCTTTCATTCAATTATTTTTAGTTTTTCTTATTTTTTGAGTTGGAGGAGAAGCGTAAAATACTTTACATTTTCATTCCTGCGTA
This sequence comes from Rhodophaea formosa, assembly GCA_963082605.1. Taxonomy (NCBI): domain Eukaryota; kingdom Metazoa; phylum Arthropoda; class Insecta; order Lepidoptera; family Pyralidae; genus Rhodophaea; species Rhodophaea formosa. The sequence continues at coordinate 634,442 of OY720208.1, forward strand.
GATCATCATCATCATCATCAGGTCTTTTTCAGTCTCCACTGCAGGAGCACGACCCTCTGATTACCAGAGCCGTATATTAGCGAAGGCAGTCAGAGGATTTGGCCTACACTCTCCACGCTGGCCAGACGGGTTAAAGACGTGTTTTTGATATTTAAAGCTTTGTTTAGCTTATGTTCCCTAAGTCGCCTTCTACGACATCCGCGAGAAGATTTGGAGTGGTTCTATTCTACTCTGCCGGGAACTACACGGCACTCGGGAACTACACGGCACTAAGGAAACACAAGCTAAACAAAGCTTATTAACATCAAAGATACCTCTCCAACCCGTCTGGCCAGCGTAGAGAGTGTAGGCCAAATCCTCTGACTACTCAGGCTAGTATATGGCTCTGGTGGTACAGAGAGGGTCGTGCTCCTGCAGTGGAAACTAGAAAGACCTGATGATGATGATAAATACACAGCATGTAAATAGACCTTCTACATTCCCTTAAAGGGATGATTCAGACCGTCAACATAAACAACCTTTTCCTACAGAACTCTACGTCAATACAGCTCGTAGTATTGCTGATCATATCGATCGCGAATAAAAACTCAATCGCCCGACCCGACCGCTAAATAATGCAGGCTATGGAAACAAACTCCATTCTTCCTTACAATCTGATTCCGACACATAAAGGCAGATACAGCGGGCGTAAAGTTGAGAACGCTAATAAAATATGCAACATATTGACTGTTGCGCAGTGCGGCAGATACGGTTCTATGCTGCGGCGGCGACGGGCGAATTTAACGTCGCTGCGACTTTGTCAAAGTAAACAAGTGTGCGTGGCTCCGAGATTTAGTTCCCGCAGATTTGTTTGCCCTAAGGCTTTCAGGTCGCCAGTTATCTGGCTTTGGGGATGAGCGTTCGGATAAACTAAAATGGGGGAATCGTAATTGTACATACAAGTAAAGATTACATATATAGCTTGTAAATGACCCTCGACGTACCTTATAAAGGTGGCTAGCGAGACCGTCAATATGAACAACTTTTTCTATGGAACCAAAGCTGAGAACTTAATTCTTTTTTTACATTTTCATACAAAATTTAGCGGTGGTAGAGCCACGCTACCGGCAATAATCACTTTTGACAGTAGCATGAATGAGCCGGCTCGTTCGGGGACTTCCCCGGACCACATTATCATAGAAGATCGACGTTTGAGTAGTAGCTTTACATCGTACGGTGAGTGAGAGAGCAAGAGGCCTGTCCTCCCTCCCCTCTGGGGAGAGAAAAATAAAAGGGCCAGCAACGCTCTTGTCACACCCCTGGTGTCACATTAGTCCATAGGCAGCGGAGATCACTTACCATCAGGTGACATGCTTGCTCATTTGCTGACGTATGCCATATAATAAATACAAAATAATAAAAACAACGTATGACGAGCTCCGTGGCGCAGCGGTCAACACGCCTGCATGTGACACGGATGGTCCCGCGTTCGATCCTCGTTCAGGTCAAAATGAAAAATGATCTTTTTCCGATTGACCTGGACCTTGGATGTTTATGTGTATATGTATTTGTTATAAAATATAGTATCGTTGAGTTAGTATCCCTTAACATAAGTCTTAATTAAGGAATTACTTTGGGGCTAGCTCAATCTGTGTGATATGTTCGTATATATTTATAATTAATTTAATTTATTATATATATATATATATATGTATAAAATAAATTAATTATATATATATATATAATATTTAGTCGGTCGGTCTGAGAATTTTCATTAAAATGTAAAACAAAATATACACCAATGCTGGGAACATTAGTCCAACAAAGAAAAAGTTGTCATCACTCCTTAAAAGGTCCAACTATCAATATTTCATCGGGTATTAGATATCTTACAAAATAAAAACTACAAAAATCAACATATTATCGCATCAAATTAAATCGAGAGAGAAAATTGCATGAACGGATCGACATCGATTATGACGATTGGACCCGTTAACAATCTTTTGACATTCTGTTCCGGATGATAAATTGAATTGATATAATTGCAGATTCGACAGGCGAGGGAAAATTATCTATCACACCACAGCTCAGTAGGATTCACAAATCAAAGAGCCAATATCTTCTTTCTTTATTTACTTAAGTGTTTTTAACACCAACAGGCATTCGGCCCATCTGATGGAAAGCGATTGTAGTGGTCTATGGACGCCTGCAACACTAAGGGGCCACTTGCGAGTTGTCATCCATCAAGAATTTTTTTACGCCCTTTTTGAAGAACCTCGCGCTATTTAGTCTCTCAAGAAAATCATGGCATAAAGATTATTCCATAACTTTTGCATTCTTCTTATTGCGTGAATACAAATAAGTATCTTACGAAATTATAAAAACTACAAAATTCAATAAATAATCGCATCAATTTAAATCGAGAAAGAAAATTGTACGAACGGATTAACATCGATTAGGACAATTGGAGCCCATTAGCAATCTTTTGACATTCTGTTCCGGATGATAAATTGAATTGATGTAATTGCAGATTCGACAGTCAAGAGAAAATTATTTACCACGCACAGCTAGTAAGGTTCAAAAGTCAAAGATTCGGTCTCTTCTTCTTTTTGGTACACTGGGGAAACTGGTATACGACCCACCTGATGAAAAACGGCTACCGTACCATACGGACGCTTGCAACATCAAGAGTTTTAATTGCGCGTTGTCGACCCTGAAGAAATCTTTTCACGCCCTTTTTGAAGAACTCCACGCTGAGGTCTCTCAGAAAGACTATGGAATAGGAGTTCATTCGCTAACTTTATCGTACTTTTTGCCACCCGGGCAATTGTATGGGAAATTCAAAGAAAATTTTGACTACTCAGTGTTGATCCCATAGGAAAATTTGTTCATATTGACGGTCTGAGTCACCCCATTAAGGGAATGGCGAGGGTCAATATACACGCTGATAATCATTGAAATTGTACAAATTAAATGTCTTACGAAATAAAAACTACAAAAATGAACAAATTATCGCATCAAATCGAGAGAGAAAATTGCATGAACGGATTTACATCAATTATGACGATTGGAGCCCGTTAACAATCTTTTGACATTCTGTTCCGGATGATAAATTGAATTGATGTAATTGCAGATTCGACAGGCGAGGGAAAATTATCTTGTATCGTTTATTGACCGCAATAATTGATCGCCTCCGTGGTCCAGTGGTTAAGGCGTTTGCTTTGTTGACCCGGGGGTTCGATTCCCACGGGAAGCATACTATGTTAAGTTGTTTCCAGTTTGGTTAGGACATTGCAGGCATGAATCACCTGATTGTCTGGTAAGAAAGATGATTCCGTGCTTCGGAAGGCACGTTAAGCCGTTGGTCCCGGCTGCCATCTGGTAGTCGTTAAAGGAACCACGTCAGAGGCCGAGAGGCGGTTCCGAAGAACTCTGACACCAGGGTGTGCATGGCCGACTGACTGACCGTGTCACCTACTCGAAATGATGATGATTGTTTTAATTTTGTGGACGGCCTCCGTGGTGCAGTGGTTAGTAAGTGAAGCTGCTAGACGAGGGGTACCAAGAATCATTTCGTGGCGCAGTCACTGCGGGGAAATACTTGAGCATCATTTTCATGGGTGTTTGTCTGGGGTTCTAGAACAATCCTAATGGACCGTCCGGCATGCGGCCAGGTGGAAAAAATATGTCAAATCATATTACAGCATCAATGCTGTGATGATAGTGGACCCTGGGTTTCTGATATATTACAACTTAGAATCCAATTGGGAAAAAGTTCAGATGAAGAAATATTTCTTACAAAAATACAAAAAAAACCGGGATAAGTATTCACTTTTTATTTTCTTTACGAACAAAATAGTACAAATTCATATAGATTTGTATTATTATTTTTTTATAAATGTACGGGCATTTAATAAAAAATACTTAAAAAAAAATTAAATAAGCTCTTTAACAATTTCTTTGTTCAAAAACGGCGAGTCCACTGTATTACTGCAGAGTTGGAAATAGCAGAAAATTTACGATGGCACTCAATCATGAGTGAAAATTGGTACAAAATTTGCTGCATTTTATAAATTGGGAGTGGGATAAATATTCTCTTAAATTTTTCTTTTCAAATTGCCTTGTTAAAGAGTAATAACACTTATCTGTAATCATAATTAGCCATAATTCTGCACGAGATTTATGATTTTGTTTTTAACTGCTTATTAACACCCATTATAGACCGTCGTTCTTCGTCTTTTTGATGTATAAGACACTATTACACAAAGACGTGCACTTCATAAGCGAACATAAATATCCAATTTCTTACATTCTGATAGGAAGCATATACTACTATAGCTAGCGTAGGTATATAAAGAAGTAATGGCATTTTTAAAATTTCATAAAAATATGAATAAATATATTTGAATGATTGTGTCAAAATTCTTTTTACTTTTACTTAACTCCTAATTGTAGTGATATGACGACTCTATCATATATGAAATTTTGGACAAATGGCAGCCAGCCGTGACCAAATTTGGGCGAATACTGTCTAAAACTATGACAGAACTGAGTCTTAACTACTTGGAACAATACTGCCGAACGTTTTATTAAAAAAAAATTGACACAATCGTTCCAAAACAGTTAAGTAACAAATTTTGAAATTTTAAACTGCAATAACTTCTTTACGCTTCCTAACCGAATGAAATAAATTGAATATATGAAGTGCCTATCTATGTGTAATAGTACTATAAAAGTATATTATACATGAGAAAATCGTTTTGGGACGATGATCTATCAGGCAGAGCTCCTGTCTTATCCTAGGCCGGAAACTATTCAAGAAATATCAAAGTCTGGCAGCTGAACCGTATTATTTATAAAAAGTTAGGTACTAAACATATTCTTTAAATCGAATCTCTAAACATCAAGAGAATAAAGGCGCATTTTCTGTCCAAAAAAGTACAAAGGTACAACAGATATATTATTCTTCAACAAAAATTTAATACTAATATAATCATATGAAACCGTCATTGTGTACAGCCCGAGTACATCTTCAAACAGAATTATTTTCTACCGTCCCTTTCAAAGGGTGAAACTCAGTGGTAAGAAGGGATTATAGTCTGATACATACAATATTATAAGGAGCAAAAAGGAGTGCTCCTTGCAATAAATATTGTAATACTCAAAAATCACTGCGTACTGTTCTTGCGAGCGGTCTAGCGTGTGATGTGGACTTAGGGGCCGCCTGTCATGTTGTTGGTAGAATGTATGACACCCGGAAGAATTGCTACGAAAATTAAGGTACAAGATAATTCTAAACTTAGGCTATAGTTTATCATTTCCTTACTTTGACTTTATTAATAAACACAAGCTAAACAAACCTTATAAACATTAAAAGACCTCTCCAACCCATCTGGCCAGCGTGGAGAGTGTAGGCCAGATCTTCTGACTGCTAAGACTGATATGGTTCTGGTAGGACAGAGAGGGTCATGCTCCTGCAGTGGAGACTGACGGGGGCCTGTTAATGATGATGATGATGAAGAAAGGTAAGAAAACCAATACAAGGAGTGCTTCTGCAGTGGTGACTAACAAAGACCTGATAATGATGAATGTTTATAGGTAAAAAAACTGACATATTTATTTAAATTTGTTAGGTTAGCGTGTAAGATGACTACACAAGGATTGGCCTATACCAGCCGACTTAAACTTACCCACATCATATAACAGCATAAATACTATTATGAAAGCGACTACAGCAGATTGTCAAGGGGGGTCATTCACAACTGCCTGTCCGCAAGAATGAGAGGGCTCGGCCGGCGCGCGTACCCGATGCCATGCCGAGCCATGCTCGGGAGGAATTCTAGCTGCTTCTTGCTTATCTTTAATCCATCAAAGCAAGTACCATCCTAATATTTAATTTGTTCCCCCAGTCCCGAAACTCCTGCCTTTCCTTCGCTTCAAAAACGAATTCGTTAAACCAAGATAAGCTAAATAAACTGCGCTAACCAATCTGTCTGCCAAGCGTGGTGAGAATGACACAGTCACCCCTAAATTGGGGGAGGCCTATGGCTAGCAGTAGACTTCTTCTTACTGAGATGATGATGATGATCACAACATCAGAGGATTAATTGGAAGACACTCAAATAAGGTCGACAAAAGTGAGATCATTACAAAATACATCGACATCTGTATTCAAAGCAACCTCAACAGTTATTTAAACTTGAAGCCACACAATCCTACATTCCTAATAACTCCATTCGTCATAAAGTTGTCGCGTAATCCCGCCTTTAATCAGCTGCTACAAGCTGAGAGGCAAGTTCGCAAAGCTCCGTAAGCTCGTTCAAGCTTTTTATTCCCACATACTTAGCGACGATTCTGAGCCATGTTTATCCGATGTTACAACTTTCTTGCGTTGCGATGTACGAATTCTGAGTTCGAAGCTTGTTAAATACTTTTCTTTTTTAACCGATTTGTAAAAAAGTGGTTCTTAATTTAGTTGTATTATTTATTTTAACTCTGTGATGAATGAAGTGATTTTAAATATTCTTTCTGAATTTGAAATTTCTTTCAAATTGGTCCAATTCAACTTTCATAAAGATCCGTTCAGTAGTTTGGTTGAAGTCGTTTCTTATCTTTGAAAGATAATCAATGTCAGTAGAAGTTGCTTTGGAAAAGTCACCTGTTTGCCAGTGGTTATAAAAAAAAAATATCCACAAAATGAAGCCACAGTGGAAAACCAGCAAGTGCTTTTTTTGGAACAAATTTTCTTATGGAACTAAAAAAAGACGATATTTTTGTACTTATTGCTGGGCCGGCCAAAATTTTGTATGTAGGTTCGCATAAAATATCCATTTTAATGGTCTGAGTCACTTTTTCAAGGGAATATCGGTAGCGAATTTACTTACACGCTGTAATAATTGTTTTAGTGAAGCATGTGGCGACCACCGGCGTCAATAGTAGGTATGAGTGTCGAGTCCATATAAATTGTATGAAAACAACAGGAAATAGATCGGTAGCTGCGTCTTGTGGTTGTGGTTAGTGGCCTGTGTGCCACTGCAACTCATTCAACTTCAAATCCACATTTATTGACAGCCCTTAAACACACAGATTTAGCTAGCCCTAAAGTAAGTTCAAACTTGTCTTAAATGAAATGAAATGAAATTTTATTCAAATTTGGATATCATGTATCCATCATGTATCGCTTTTTGAACGTCATATTTTTGAAAAATGGGATCCTAACACAGCGAAACTACATTGTATAACAAAAACGTATATATATAAAGATCAATTTACAAGTACAAATTAACAGAAAAAAGAAAGAAAAAAGAAAAGAAAGAAAAAGACAATAAGGAATAAATATTCGTAATCATATAAAGCCCTTCAGGCGAGTAGGCGACCAAAACTGTTGATAAGAGTTTCTTTCGGCGTTTCTTCTCTGCAGTGGTCGGTTCCGAAACGCTAGTAGTCTGTAGCTTTTGAACAATTAATAAATACATATTATCTAATAAGATAATTTTAAATGTGATATGACGTGAAAAAGTGCCTGCAAAGGCCTATTTTCTGAATAAACGTTTTGATTTTTTTTTTTGATTTGAAGTCCCATATTATGAGCAATTTGAAATAGGTAATTTTCTATATTGACCTGGCCGGGATTCAAACCCTCTCGTGTCACAGGCTGGCGTGTTGACTCTACGACAAGGAGGCTATTATAGAATATTAAGAAATATTAAGAATCGGAAGTGTAGAGAGATGATTACGTCACTTAATTATTATTATTATGAGTACGCCGGCTGATAATAGTCTAATAGTCGGTGTAGTTGTCCAAATTGCAATTTATGAGGCAAGTTCATTACCAACTGCTTTGCTAAGTTTCTTGTCATTTAGAAATAAGTTTTATATTTAGTTAATAACTCATTCTGGACGCACATGTCTCCATACAAACGGAAAAAGAGAATTGTGGCAATATTTGATAATTTTGGAGTAAAATTAAGCATTTAATCAATTAACCTCATTATAATCTACGTACGTCCCTATACAGTTTGGTTAAATTATCAATAGCTTGAGAATTATACGCCTCTCAAGATTTCCATACAAATTTGAAAAGGCTTGTAATTCTCAAACTATTGGTATTTTAACCAAGCTGTATGCATTAAACTATTACATGTTAAAGCTTGTATGATATTTGAGAAGTCTTTGATTTTAAATAGCATACGAATAACTATTAAATATTGCTTATTAATTAATTATATTGCTTATTAATTAGTTATTGACGGCTCTTTAATAGGAGCTTGAAGAGGAATTAAATGACTACTTAATGACAGTACGCCGGTGCGTTACTGCCAAATTCTAAATTTATGAGACAAAGTTCATTACAACTGGTCGCTTAGTTTGCACTTCATACAAGGTTTGCTATTGTTTTTGTGTCATATGGCAGTAAGTTATAGATTTAGTAGTTTTTTTTTGTGAAGAATGAGTGTAATGACTGTTTTGTTAAATGTAATTATTGATTTTTCTTACGGCCATATTTTTTCTCACAATTAGATTTATTTTTTTCGCTAAACATTTTGAATGTATTTGATCTCAGTATTTTACGCGTTTTTATATTTTCAGTCATCCCAATAAACACCGACATTTCAGGGTAATTCAGGGTAATTTGCTTAAATTACCCTGTCTTTAGATATTTATGTACTTACACAAGTAAGTTAAGTTAAGTTACATAAATAGGTAAGTTACATATGTTATTGTAGCTTTACAATAACATAAGTAAGTACATAAATATCTGAAGGCAATGCAATACATCAATGTCAATTAACAAGAAAGATGGTGGAGAACTTTTCAATGCTAAATAGTGAATAATTGTATTATGCAGTATGAAACTACAATATGTAAAATGAAGACAAAGACAAAGACAAAGACATTTTATTTGCTCAACATGTGTTAATATCTACATTAAATGCATGTGTTATAATTAAACAGTATACAAGGTGACTGGTAAGAGCTATATAAACCGAAAAGTGGTATGTAAGGTATCATATAGACATGCTAGATAAAATAACATCTTGTAAGAAAAGCGTCACAATACCGAGTTAATTAACATTTCATAATTAGACAAAAATCTTAAGGTACCAACCCTACATCAGCTGTTGTCATTCATCATTACGAAAATCTACAATTTTTACTATCATTTGACCAATGACCTAGAATACCAGGAGCTAAGAAATTACAATTACAAAGACTAAACAACGACCATAACGAATAATCATTGCCTAAGATCCTTGTGTCTCTGAGAGACAGATTTTTAATTTAAGTGGTAGTTCAATCACTAAAATTTAAAATCTGTCAATTAGTGATTATCACTAAATGAAATAATTTACTTACGTAAACCATAATCAGCAAACAGCATCGTAATTTTTAAAAATAATTTAACTGCGAATCAAACAAATGGATTTAATTATGCGTGGATTTCTGACAAACTTGCTAGTTGGTTTTGATTTTTATTACATATCAATAACAATAATAATAAAAAAATCCTCATAATGTCACTGGTATTACGGGTAAAGTTAAATCTTCTTACAGAGTAGAAGCCCATCATTAAAAGTAAAAACAGCTGATATCAAATCGTAGGTATGTAAACTCTTGACATAAATTAATGCTTGAATTAACAATAAACAATTAAATTCTATCGACTTAAAATTAAATTTCAAAAGACAAAAAAACATTCATGTAATTTCGAAAGTAGAAACAATTTACCGAGATGCAATGCATTATCTCTTCTGCGAATATTATTCATCTTCATGCACGTAATTTTCTGTCTCGCTCTCTCATTATTCGCTTTATTTTATGATATTTTAGGCTTGGTTCCGTATAAAATTTTTTAAATACCGTTTTTTGCTATCAGATAAATAAGTTTTCTTTACTTAACTGTTACTGGAACGATGAACTAAATGTTAACTTAGCTTTGTAAAACATTATTCGTACATGAATTGAATTAATTAAAATCCTTGAAGTGGCAGTGGGCGAGGCACTAACGCGCAAGACTGACAGCCATTGGGGTAATAAAGTTCTCTCATAACGACCACGTACCGCCAAGCGCAATGTTGGAATCCCACTGACCAGAAAAAGCAGTTATCACGAATTATTTTTAGTTTTTCGCTCTTCACATAAAAACATTTTTTTTAATAGGATTTGTTTTGCACTAAAGAGAATACCGATTCATAAATAACAACAGATACCTCAGATACAAAAAAATGCGTAAAGAAGTTGTAAGATTTTTCACATCTTCAAAAGATTTTTGATATCGCAGCTGCTGTCCAAAAACTTCGGTAAACACGACGGTCAGTTAGACTGGAAGTCTTTTGTCTAATTAAATAAATTACTTTATCCACGTCAAACGCACTTGTGGCGGTTTAGAAACTCTGACACCAGGGTATGTGGGGTCGTAAGACCTTACCTAACTTACCTACACGAAATGAAGAAAAAATACTTTAAAAAAGGTTTTTCCTTATTGCATTGCGGAACCATAATTAAGTAGGTACTAGGCATACAGGATAGATGAAAGAGGTCACTTTGATGTCGCCGCTTGCGCTTGTATCGGAACTCGGAAGAAAGTCAGTCGATCGGTAACATTCTTAGCGAAAAGAGTGATTATCTCACGCGTTCGTGTCATCATTACTATCGACTTTTTCGAACATGAACTACTCAAATTCGGAGTATTATGATATGGTTATGTGTGTGGGGTCATGCGACGGCAACCTGGCGGCTGCTCGTCGTTTGTATGAGGATCGCTACGTGTTGGGTAGGCCCGACGCCCGTCAGCTTCCTTCCTACGCGTGCTTCAGGAACCTCGTGAACCGGCTGCACACCACCGGCAGGCTACAACCGAGCCCTGGCGAGGGCCCACCGCGCGGGCGAAGTGACTTGGAAGACCAGATCCTGGACCATTTTTCGGCGGACCCCACGACCAGCACACGTCGCTGTGGAGCAGTATTAGGAGTGTCACAGTGGAAAGTGTGGAAGACACTGAACACTGATGGGCAACACCCTTACCACTACCGGAAGACCCAGGAGCTCCTGACTCGGGATTTTGCCTCGCGTGTTCAGTTCTGCACGTGGTACGATCACGAAGTCACGAGGGACCCGACGGTGGCCATGAACATTCTGTGGACAGACGAGGCGTCTTTCACAAGAAGGGGCCTCTTTAACTGCCACAACGAGCACGTCTGGGCGCACGAGAACCCGAAGGCTTCCCGCGTGGCAAGTTTCCAGCATAGGTGGCGGATTAATGTGTGGGCAGGCATTATTGGAGACAGGCTCATTGGTCCAATTTTTTTGCCGGAATCCCTTAATGCCGAAAATTATTTATTATTTTTAAGAACTGAGCTGGAAGAGATGTTGGAAGATCTTCCAGTAGCAGCCTACAGGAGAATGATTTTCCAACATGACGGCGCTCCCGCTCACTTCGCCCGCGAGTGCCGAGCGTACCTGGACCGGCGGTTCGACGTGTGGATAGGTCGGAGCGGTCCCGTGGCGTGGCCGCCACGATCACCTGATTTAACCCCACTCGATTTCTTCTTGTGGGGTTACATAAAAACAAAAGTGTATGCCGTGGAATGTGAGAGCCCGGAAGAAATGCGTGGGCTGATACTTGCGGCGTTTCAATCTGTCCCGGCGGATATGCTTTTGAACGTCGTAAGCTCAATCCAAAAGAGGGCGCAATTGTGCAGAGATCGTGGTGGAGGACACTTTGAGCCGGAAATTACCTGAATTGTGTACCTAAATCTAAGTGGTGATACATGTCGTGCTCGTGTATGATTCTTAAATTTTCATTTAATCCAGTTTAAAACTCGAGATCAGTGTTTTTTTTTTGAACGCAACAGATTTACAACCTTCGATAGAAGTACATAAGTGTCAAATTTGTGAAACAATGTTGTTGCTAAGTTCCGCAAAGCGTATGCCGCAAAGGAAAGGCGGCTTCTTTGAAAGAGCGGCGCGGCGGCCGGCGCGGTGTCAACAAAGAGGTAGGTGTCTGAATTGTACTAGGCTGGCAGAACATAGCAAGAGTTCGAAATGATCTCAGCTGTGTGAGCAACGAAATTTATCAATGAGTCTTTCTTTTCTTTCTAATATTATGCATAATTAGGGGTGTGACCAAAACAAAAAAAATATGTTTTTCTACTTTTGTATGGAAAATATCTTAACAAGATTTTCGTTTCTTTTCACCGCCATATGATTTTCATAACCCTCGGGGTATGGCCTTGTCACGGCTTCATATAGCTTTTACAAGTCGCCTTGTATAGTCCAAACATGTTTACCATTACTGGTGTGCAAAAATATGAGGTCAGAAAGCATGCTAGGTATACATGTCAAAGTATGAAACCTGACCAATCCTTTAAGGGGCCCATCAATATGGACAACGTTTCCTATGGGACTCATACAGGAAATTAAAAAAATAATTCAACATTGTCCTACAATGAAGGCATCGAGATGTTTTTTTGACAGCTGCTGTCACAATCCACCAATCATGCTTAAACATCAATTTTATGTTTCGTGGATTTTGACAGCTTGACCTCTCGACACAGTGCCGCCACCTGGGGGAAAACCCAATTTTTAAATGCCTCATTGCCCGATCGCTCGAAATTTTTTTTATGAAAATGTATTTTTTTTAACAAATTGTTTAAGTTTCTTTTATTTTGTTTTCAAATTCTCAGGTTATTTAAAATAAGGCACTTTATAATATAATGGAAGGATGATGTCATCACTGCTGTTTTCCAGTTGCAGATAGTTGGAATAAATCTGTTTGCCGATGGGTTTGCGCGATTGAAGAATGAATTTTTATTGTTTTGTGATAGGTATGAATTTGTTGTTCATATTGTAAGTTGTCCAGCGCATTAGTGTAAACTGTGATGCTGTAATGCTGTGCAATGTAAATAATAGTAATAAATAAATATAATAAATGAATATATAGGGACATATCACACAAATTGAGCTAGCCCCACAGTAAGTTGTGAACTTGTGTCGCAGGATTGTTGTCTAAATTCTAAATTTGTGAGACAAGTTTATTTCTGTGCTATTGTCTTTTGTATTTAAGAGGATTACAATTTGTGTCTCGTATTTAAAGTGACCAAAACACTATTGAACGATTTATTTTTTAAGATTCTTATGAAGCTTAGTGACTGCCATCAAAAGATGACAACTTGAATCAAAAGCATAAAATGATTTTCGAAGAACACAACGGTAAATTGCTAAACATGTGCTAATCCTAATAATCCTTAGGCTAATTGGGCCATCAAGTTCCTTATATAAAAGTATTTTTCAAATAATATAAAAAGATCTTGTCTTTAAATTCTCAGGCAATCACTTAATTAGGAACCGGAAGTAGAGATAAATGATACCGTCACTTAATCATGGGTCCGCCGGCTGCTGATAGTCGGCGTTGTTGCCTAAATTCTAAATTTATGAGACAAGTTCATTACAACTCGCGTCTTCGTTTGCACTTAAGACAGGGTTTTGGTATTTCTGTCATTTGGAAATTATTTTTATTATTTGATTTTCGTGTGCGAAGTAAGCATTTTTTTTTAAATGTGCCTTGTCTTCTTACTTTATGCGGGAGGTACATTACTGGTGTGATTATTTTTGAGCCGAGCAGCTTAGCGGTTGCCGCCTTTGGTTGAGAGTCACAGAACAGTGAATGATGATGACAGTCACATTGACTGCTCTGATTCACACACTACTAGAGATGTTTCTTTAATATATTTCATACAAAACAAGCGTGTCAGGGGGCAGTATAGATTATTTATTGAGGTTTCGGTAATTGTAAGTAAAACTCGTATATTTTCTACTTACTTGTAATACAGGTTGCATCAGAATTTTGACAAAAAAATTACACGTTTGTATAAAAATTACAACATTAGTTGCGTTTTAGACAAGTTTATCAAAATGCAACTCAAAACTGGTATTAAAAGCTTTTCTCTAATTTGAAAGTAATCTTAAAACTAACTTTGTCTAAATTGCTACTATGCAACATTTTATTTTTTTACAAGTAAATAAAAGCTTTATAAGATAAACGTCATAAAAACGTACGTGCAACAAATTTTAAACACTTCACACTTCTATTCCTGTTAGGAACGTGCAAAAATACCCGGATTAGCCAGTTATCCAGCCGGTATCCGGTAACCGGATATTTTGGTAAACGAAGTTGTTCCGCTAAAGCAACACTCTCCATGCTTGGCACGTGTTATTGCTTTTTAAACGTTTACTTGAATAGAATTTTATATGAAAACTTATAAATTATATAAACTAAAAATAAAATATAGTTACTCAGCTTTAATTATTTAATATCGGCTCCATTCATTGAACTTTTCCTCTTTAATTTTTAAAAATCTAAATCATATCATAGATTTTAAAACTGACATAATTTCGAGTTCTTCTCACCACTGAACCCTGGATATCAACACCTATGACAATTTATCATGAAAGGCCAGGTCGTTGTATATTTGATCTCGACATCAATACTATAATTTTTAAATCATCACCTCAACTCAAAAATCCTAAAAAAAACAAAAACGACAGCCATATTGATTTATCAAAAAAAGAACTTCCTTATTTGAATTCCAAAACATACGCCATTTTAATGATCTCAACCCCAAAAGCTAGCAATAATATTAAGACAGAATAATTAAAGTCAGGTCATCCGAAGCTAAATGACTACTACCGGTTAAAAAAACAAACTAACTAGTTTATCCTGAAATCGGGTTCGGCCGGTAACATGTAAGCAAATGGGGATAAAATAAATTTTGTTAAAACTGAATCATTTACAGCACGTTCAAAATAACATGCTTTTGTCATGAACCCCGGGCTCAAAGTATAGCAGAGGATGCAACCATACTCACGTTGGAAAAAAATGGGAATAATTTAATTCAATAATCGGATAAAATTAAACTACAGCACGGTTTTGATCCCAAAGCGATGCAGCAGATAAGTGACAGTTCAATTTAGTAGCGCATTATATGCCGCGTTTGTTAATAAATATCGCGTATCACATTACTGAGTAAGGCACTTCGGTGTCATTTACGTATTTATTATCAAATAATTAATTAAGTAGTTTCTGATCACATACTTATTACAGCTCTTTTACATGTACAGTCGTGGGTAGATAAACTTGGGTCAGGTTAGGAATACAATTTGAAAATTTGTTTGTTGGGGATCAACTTTATCTGCCTCCGACTGTATCATCATCATCATCATCTCAGCACATTGTCGTCCACTGCTAAGCATAGGCCTCTCTTCGTTTCCGCCATCCGTCCCGATCCTGTGCACATCTTATCCAGGTACAACCTACAACCTTGACAATATCGTCCACCCATCTCATTGGAGGACGACCAACACTCTTTCACCTGTTCTAGGCCACCATTTGGTTACCTTTTTGCTCCACCTGCCATCATTCCGTCTTGTCAGGTGCCCTGCCCAGTTCCATTTTAGGTTCATGACCGTATCTCTGATATCCCGTACTTTAGTACTTTTTCGAATTACGGTGTTTGGAATCCGATCTAGGATGGAGATGCCGAGCATGGCTCGCTCCATGGCTCTCTGTGCGACTCTTAATTTGTGCACTGTCTCCTTGGTGAGCGTCCATGTCTCAGCACCATAAGTCATAGTGGGCAGGACACACTGGTTGTATAAGCGGGTCTTCAAGCATTGTGGAGTGTCGGTTGATTTGAATATGTCGTCTAGTCTATTAAATGATCTCCTTGTTTTTATTCCTATCCTTCCGATTGTATATTACTTATCAATTATTATAGCTAGTCAAATTCTCTTCTATGCTAGTCTGGGATATAATAAACTTTAAAATTATCAGCTGCTTCTTTTCCCGCGCAGATCGTTAATACAATACAAATACAGTTCAGGGACATTTAAAAGAATTAGAATAAATGGGTATTTATTGGATAGGCATTAAACATCCTCGTCTTCATCGTCACTTACCATCTGGTGCGATGGGAGACAAATGCCTGGTTCAATACTTAATGAAAATAAAATAAAAACTTAGTAAAATTCTCAATGTCACTGCATCCGGCAGCCCGTCACATTCCGTTTACTTTTGCACATACTGTTATGCTAAATGAATTACATGTATGGGTTCCAGCCTTACCCTCTGACTACCCCTGGAACAAGACTGATTATAAATATGTATGTATTAATTAATTAACAGCTTCATAATGATTGGCTCTTAAATGTTTCAGCTATGTGATTGCTATTCGTGTGTGTGAGTGGTCAACATTGGTGACCTAAAATCATCTAAGATAGCTAAACTACTGGTAACCTAACCTTACCAATACCTTTAGAAGTATGGAATAGCCACAATGATCCTAGCACACGGCAATGGTTGCTTTTTTGCGTGGCGTAGCAAACAATGCTTACTCTGGGCTGATAAACGTCGATATCCGAAATTGCGATGTAGCAGATAACTGGTAATTTAATTTAGTAGTACATTGCGGCATAAATATGGCTTATAAAATTATCGCCATAGTTGTAGATTTTCGCGCGCAATGCACTGCGAAGTAATTAACTTACAGTTACAGTGACGCAAAAACCAATGCATGCAAACGTGTCGCAACATAAGCTAATGCACACATTGACATTATTTACACAAGCAAATTTTCTTACATTTTCTTCTGTTTGAAATTTAAATTCTTTTAAATGTTAAATCAGTACCATTCACGCATACGTGTAACGTAAAAGTTTGCGTCACTTGTTACTTCTCCACTCCCAGTTCATATTATTAATAGGTCTAGGTCTTATGCGAATATCAGGCGTTTGCTTTGTTGACCCAGGGGCCGTGGGTTCGATTCCCACGGGAAGCATACTTTGTTAAGTTGTTTCCAGTTTGGCTAAGACATTGCAGGCATGAATCACCTGATTGTCTGATAAGAAAGATGATTCCGTGCTTCGGAAGGCACGTTAAGCCGATGGTCCCGGCTGTCATCTGGTAGTCGTTAAAGGATCCACGTCAGAGGCCGAGAGGCGGTTCGGAAGAACTCTGACACCAGGGTGTGCATGGTCGACTGACCGTGTCACCTACACGAAATGATGATGATGATCAGGAACCGCGTAGTTCACCATCACGGATCATATCCTTGCCACGCCTCTTTATTACATTATTTGCTTTTACCCGCGGCTTCACTCGCGCTAGTGTCAATCCCTCGGGAACAGTAATTTTTCCGAAATGAAAGGTCGGCTATATCCTTCTCCGTACTCCAGACAACGTGTATGCAAAATTTCCACGATGATTGGTTGAGTTGGTAGGGCGAGCGTAACAAATAAGCAAACTCACTTTCGCATTTATAATATTAAGTTGTTAATAATATTAAGTTGGGATTGGGATTTATTACCAGCTGTTATTATATTGAACCATAAGGTCCCAAAGTCTTTTAGCTATCTCTACCTTTTCATGCATGTAAAAAACCAGTGGGTGTATTTAAAAACAGTGTTTGAGTTTTCAAACCTTACAATCATCTTACATAGCTTAAAGCCTGCTATCATACTATGATCAGTAGTTTAAAGTGCCTTCTGAAGCACGAAGTATAGTTATTAACCTAGCGTTACTTATCAATGCATAAGCACTAGGAATGGTCACGCCCACCGGGCCAATAAACGTCGATATTCAAAATTGCAATGTAGGAGATAACTGAAAATTTAATTTAGTAGCGCATTACGGCATAAATATTGCTTATTACATTACCGCCATAGATTACCGCGCGCAACGCACAGCAACGTAATTAACCTATTATCAGGTGCCACGTAGTTTCAACCTAGAGTCAGACCACTGGATAGATACTTGATGGACCAGTGAGCTTACGTATTGTTATCGTAACTGGCGTACATTGACAAGAATATTCTTGTTGGTATAAAATACAGATAGTATTTTTTCATTTTTTATTCAATTATGCCGTGTGTTTCCCGGCAGAGTAGAATAGGGCCACTCCAAGTCTTTCCGTGGATGTCGTAGAAGGCGACTTAGGAAAGCTAAACAAAGCTTATAAACATCAATGAGACCTCTCCAATCCGTCTGGCCAGCGTGAAGAGTGTAGGCCCAATCCTCTGACTGCTCTGGCTAATATATGGCCCTGGTAGTACAGAGAGGGTTATGCTTCAGCAGTGGAGACAAAAAAAGACCTGAAGATGATGATGAATTTAAATTTTCACAATCACAATGATTTTGAAACCGAATGTCTACGTGAGAAGGTGGTAATGCAGTGTAAAATTTTTAAAAATATGGAATTTGGAATTTGAAATTAAGTTTTTAATCAACAAAAGTGGACATCATCATCACCATCATTTTAGCCGCAAGAAGTCCACTGCCTAAGGCCTCCCTAAGGGTTTCCATCATGGGGGTTTTGCCATACTCGCCACGCTTTTGTAATTGATCATTTCAAATTGTTCATAACATACTTAATTGAATATTAGAATTCTTTTAGATTAAATAAATAAAATAACAGCCTAAACACTTCACGCCGTTCCGTGTTGTCATAACGTAACCTGCATGCGAACTCCTGTTGTAGCTGTCAAATCAAACTTCAACCTTACAATACTGTTTACAGTAAATATTTTTTTGAAGTGACGTCACCTGACCTCACAGTGTAAGCACAGTTTGATGTATATTTTCATCTTCGAATAATTGCCTATTCTGTGCCAGGTTATGAAATGAATATTGCTTATTACCACCATAGATTACCATGCAATGCACTCAACTATTTTAATCTTTTAATGAGGTGTCGTGCTGTTTCAGCCTAGACTAAATAAATAAATATATACGGACAAATCACACAGATTGAGCTAGCCCCAAAGTAAGTTCGAGACTTGTGTTATGGGATACTAACTCAACGATACTATATTTTATAATAGATACATATATACATAAACATCCAAGACCCAGGTCAATCTGAAAAAGATCATTCTCCATCTTGACCTGACCGGGGATCGAACCCGGGACCTCCGTGTCGCAGGCAGATAAAGAAATCTAGGAGCTGTGACATGCTCTCATAATGAACTCCGACACAAGGCCGAGCATTTCCGGCGAGTCAAGAACAGAAAAGACTGATAGCTGACCGCTATATGGAAAGTTGGAGAGGTATCTAACGAAGAGGACATGCAATCACTTAAAAATACCTACATAATAGTCCCGTAACCTCGCCGTAAGGTGTATTCGATTAGAAGCCCTCGAGACTCTATATTTTATTCGAGCCAGTTAAATTGATTTTCAATGATACCTTTTAGCCGAAGCTAACTTTTTCAGAGTTATTTTACGGCCACGAGTTATTTTTATTTGGAGCTATAAACTCACGTGGTTGCTTTTTATTTGGGGCGTGCTCGATATAGTGAACGTTGATTTCACAGTTGACTTTTATTATTTACTAGCTGTTACCCGTGGCTTCGCCCTTATAATATATAGCCTATGTCCTTTGCAGTACCCTAACCTATATGTGTGCAAAATTTCATGATGATCGGTTCTGTAGATACGTGAAAGCGTAACAAACAAACAAATAAATAAACAAACAAATTAAATCACTTTTGCATTTATAATATTAGTTGGGAAGTTGGGATAGTTGGAATGGGATAGAGAACGATAAAAAGGTTTTATCGTTCTCTATCCCATTCCTCCGAAGCATTTAGATTAGAAAGAGAGAGGGATACAAAAAAAAAATACCAAAAAAATAATACTTGATATGTCATCAATACAAAAGGTTTTTTTTTATTTTTAGAGAACGGAACCAAAATAAAAAAATTACAAAGTCAAAATCAGTCTTCACACAGACGAAAATCACTGAGTAGAAGTAAACGGTATATTTCTCAACAAGTTAATTATTATGCAGCGTGCAGCTTACTGCAATAAATTGTGACCGAAGCTCGATAAAGAGGAAATTAAGCTCTCCTTCATTCACTTGTTTAAGACTCGATATTATTCAGGGATAATACAGTTTTATTACTTTCTTTGTAACAACTTGCATTATTGAAAAGATAAAAAAACTCGACTGCCCTTTTTGACAGTTTTTAGTCCGCCATATTGATTTCTTGCTGACGTTACATAGCCAATGACATTTCTGGGAATAATACGAGTCTAATGACCTCTAATACTCGAAATGGTCAAGCCGTTTAAGTTACAGGAGGCAGCGATGGAACAGACACACTTACATACATACAAATATACGCGCGAAAAAGCATTACCCTCCTTTTGGGCGGGTCATTTGGGTAACAAGACAACTATTGGTGAAAATACAATAACCTGCCTTTAACTGACAGCTATTTTGTTTTGTCTTCAGCAATATTTTATCATGTTTGTTTGTATGTTATTACTATTATATTAACATTTGCGAGTTCTAAAGCTCAGAAATACTGATAAATACAGGTTATGATCCATATCAATATAATTTATTTGATCACAATTAATTACAGTAATTTACAGCCTAGCAATTAACTTATTCATGGAAGCTGCTATTTGTTGTTACTATTAATTCCGCTGGTATTAGTACCCAATTTTGGAATATCAACCTTAATTCTGAGTTGTTTAGGTCTAAATTTCGCAATATTATAATTTTAAAGTGCGTTGTTTAGATCGAATCGATTATAACTAGATCAATAGAGCACCGCTCCCGTGGGAGCTGTTACAATGATGATTATGTTTCATATAGTTACAACTTAACAATATACATATTTTCTAAACTTAAATATAGTTTGTTATTTTAATGATAATTGAAATCAAGAAATAATTTTTAAAAATTATTGCCACATTAAAAACATCATAATCACTTACAACAACTTAATTCCCTATTCAATGAAACTTGCAATTTTTCTTAAATTGGATTATACGTTAAAGAATTATAATCATCAACTTGTAGTTTTTGAGACAAATATACAAACATAAACATACACTTATGTAATTTGGCACTTACGAATATAAGCTGGTAGAGACTAACATATACAGTATTTACAACATTATGACCTACGTATACGGGTATAATTGATATCCAATTTTTTATGAGGTTGATTTAAAATTGGTAAAGATACAGACAGCACTATGATCAATAAAAAACCGGCCAAGTGCGTGTCGGGCCACGCGCAGTGTAGGGTTCCGTAGTTGCAAATGACAACTTTGAGTTCACACTGTTCACACTCGCACCCCACAGTTTAACGACCAAAAACATCTCGTATGAAATTTTACATTTTCGAGTACATTTTATAAGTTTGTTCCCTATAACTTTTTAGTTTATACTTAGTACTCAGCTCTGATAGTTTTCCTTTCAATTTCAGTATATATACTACTGCTGTAATTTTTTTCACGTGTCTATATATAACCGTTTAGCAGATAGAGGGGGGGGGGGACACGTACGTCTAACAAAAATTTGCACTTTAAAACCAAATATTTCGGAAACGGATCCCTAAATCGAAAAGTGGTGTTCTCAACCTCACAATATTTTTTAAAGACCTATTTAACGATACCCCACACGATGGGTAAGTAGGGAAAAAAAATTACTCCCCCACTTTACTTGTATGGGAGCTACCCTAAAAAATTTTTTTTCAAGATTTTATTCTACCACTTTTTTGCCAGGATTAATATACATACCCATACCAAATTACAGCTTTCTAGTACTGATAGTCTCTGCGTAAAACCGCGGACGGACAGACAGACAGACAGACAGACATGGCGAAACTATAAGGGTTCCTTGTTTACTACGGAACCCTAAAAAAAGCACAAAAATGTAAGAAGTAGGAACAGACTCAACGCTTTATAACCTATCAAGCTTAGGGTCATAATTTACTGTAGTATGAGCCTGCGAATTAATAAATTCATAAAATCTGCCGACACTAATTATTCCGTTGATTCATTAATAAGTCGAAATTTCTGAAAACTAACCTTGATTTCCGCGTTATTTAGATCTAAATTTCGCAATTTCATATTGCGACGTTTTGATTGATATTTTTCTATATGGAGTCGAGATTAATAAAGCATGCGTGGCAATCTTAACCTTTATAATCGCATTTGCAGTAACCAGAATATTTTTAAAGTTTCATTATGTTTTCTGTTTGAATATAACTTTTAGATAAAAGAAATGGATAAAAAAATATATACCAATAGACGTAAAGTAGGTTTTCAGATACATTTAGTAAGCTAAAAAAATGGTCAACAGTGAGTCGGCCTCGCGTACGAAAGGTTCCGTGCCATTATCCATACAAGATTAGACTATTGATGCCAAATGTTTGTTGTATGGAGGCGCCCCTTGAATAAATAAATAAATAAACTAATATATTCGGACAAATTTCAAGCGCTTGCCTCTTGCCGTTATTAATAACGAGTACAAAACGGCCATAAACACGTTATTTGTATGGGAGCCCCCATTAAATATTAATTTATTCATTTTTTTGGAATTTTAGCTATAGCGCAACTGAAATACATCAATACAACACAATATATCTTTATTGCGCCATAGTAACAAAAATACACAAAGAAAATAATTAACAACATATATGACACAAAGGCGGACGTATTGCTAAGCAATGTCTTCCAGCCAACCTTTGGGTAGAGGAGAAGATAAAATAAAATAACATCATCTGCAAACATTTTTTGATATCGCGGTTTATGAGATACAGCCTGGTGACAGACAGAAAAATATCGAAGTCTGGTGAATAAGGTCACGTTTTTACCCTTTGGGTACGGAACCTTATATATAAAATGGAAAAAGATCATGTGATCACAATTTATTATAGGTTGCCAATAAACTTATTCAAGAACGCTGCTGACACTAATTATTTCGCAGGTATTAAGTTCAAATACTGAAATATTAGCCTTATTTGCACGTTGTTTACGTCATAGTGTTGCAATATTGTAACCTTATATAGCTATTTGGATTAAAATTATTTGTACTGTAACTAGATCGGTAATGCTCCCCTGAGAGCCACTACAGTGATAATTGTGTTCTAATTAGCAAATAGCACTATATTATCTAAGATTTAGTGTGTTTTTCCAACTTCCATGCTGATCTAGAATAAAATATAATTACGTAGACTGAACTGCGTGGCATGCTCGTATTCCGCGCTTTTTTCCAAGTCAATGATTCGAAATTCGAAAGTCAAATGTCTTGGTGAATGGAAACAAATAATGCTTTTGTCTGTTATTAACTTATTAACTTATCTATCAAATAGGATGATAAATTTGTCTTCCCGGCCTGGGATAAAGACGTGATAATATGTATGTATCATGAGCTTGTTCTCGTTACATATTCTTTTTATAATAATGTGGCAATCTGGCTGGTAGATTACTGAAAAATATTGGATACGTTATATTTTTCTTTTCGCAATCAAAAGCGAAATTGATAAAGTTATAGCCCGTTAAAATTTCGTATAACGTTACTGACCGATACACATTTTACCGGCCTGTTGTGTCATGAGCCCCGACTCCTGCAATGTTATTTGATGCGCTTTATATTTATGATCTTTTGTTTGATCGCAAAAGAAAAAACTACGTACAATTATTTTTTGATAATCTATAACTGAAACTATATTGGAGTTATTATTTTACAAAGATATCTTTTAGGAAACATACATATTTTGATGATAATTTTGACACTTAATTTTTTTTTATTTACCACCATACTTAAGGTAAGGACTTAGGCACCTAAGAAAAAAAAGCCGTACCAATAAAATAGTACGTGAGTGACTTGTTTGGAAATATAATGTGAAAGTTAAGAAATCTGATGGTTTTCATCCCAATAAATGAGCGCCGAAGAGCGGCAGCAGCATGTAATTTTGTTACTGCGAAAAACTTATCCATAAAAATATTTCCAAGACGTCCATTTATGATTAGATTGCCACTATTGTTTCGCAAACCATTTTATTTCAACAATTACGTGAGCCCGCTTCCCCGCCATCCATCTACGAGAGCGAACTGTCATATTCCGCCCCTACAGCAATTTAGTGGAGGGGGAGGTGTAAGAATGGTAGGGGTAACGACCACCGAAACACAAATTACTGAGGACGTAGGAGTGAAATCTTAAAATATGTTGTGTCGGGAAAGCTGTAGCTGAAGTAATAAAATACACAAAAAATATGTTTTAATAATGTATCTAGTTATTTTCACCGTTAAAAAGTTATTCTAACAATTTTAAAGTAATTTAAAAAAAGAAAATATCTTTTGCAACATGTTCAGTATAATAAACAATTCATTAGGTTAAATGACATAAAAAGAATTACCTACCATAATAGAAAACGTTTTCTGACTAATACAAATAATAAGATAGGTAAGTGTTGCAATCTTACGTTTGCTAGAAAAAAGAAATAAGTGACCCATACTTTTCATGCATGATTATTTCAAAAGGTAACATTCTGTTCGTCTATATGTTACCTGTCGAAATGAAATGAAATTTTATTCAAATTTGGATATCATGCATCGCTTTTTGAATGACTACTAGCGTTTCGGAAAGACCACTGCTGAGAAGAATACGCCGAAAGAAACTCAGTCCAGTTGAAAAAGCAGAGCCAATTTTCAAATAACAAGTAAATGCCTTTTTGATTGAAAATACGTAAGATATAGACATTATTTAAAAATGTAACAACGTTAACAGTTAGCTACTGGTCGTCATGTGTTGAACTCATCCGGAGGTTTTCCTCAGGAGGGATATGAATCGAGACGCGCACACGATGACATCCCAATCAGTGAGGATTGAGACCACACCTGCGCGCCTTTCGTGATTTTCTCAAGTTGTAGTGGAAGCATTAAAACTTAATTCACATTCAAGAGCTTCTTTTCCGTAGCCTCGGCATTTACGCCCGAGACTTGCAGTGTAACAATTAACTTATTCATGAAAGGAGGCTTCCAAATTATTTATTTTATTTTACGACTTCTATTATCTCGACTCGCCTCGTAAATAGCGGACTACCTAACAATTTCCAGCACGTAATTGAAAGGGTTATTTCGGCTAATTTGTTACTTCTGAATAATAACTCTTAAGTAATTTCGTTTGAGTCGGATAAGATGGCGTTAGTCGAGTTAATTGAGGATTCGGCTGTAAAGACGGTCAGTTTATTGAGGTAATCAAAAAGGAATAATCGTTATTTTGAGTTGAAAAGGTAGTTTTGTTAAATCTTAAGAAGGAAGAACAGAGGCGCGACTATTGGCTACAATATCCCAGCTTTGTCAGTTATACTTGTATGAAAATAGTAAATACATTTAAAAATACATGTAGGTACGTTTAGTTGATTATACATCCAAAAATTTTGATTAGATGCATGATGCGTAGATTTTGAAAAGTATCTATTATCTTATTATCATCTACTTAAAAAATGTCTGTTATGCCAACTTTTAATTTGATATTGGTATGTATGTGTAACTTGTTTAAAAGGTGGATATTCAAGTCCTTTATTATAGTACGAATAAATTATAAAATGTACCTATTATATTCTTTAAAGATTTCAGCAACTTTTATAATAAGATCATTCCCGTGGACGCAATATTTAACTGCCGATATTTAGCTGCCGCTAAAATTTTCCTACATCGCTTGTTCAAATGCGTTTAATTTTAGAAACGCAAATAGCGGCGAAATCAATAGACTTACATAAAAATATGATTTTAGCAACGCTTTAATCTCAAAGAGTTTTTAAATATTAAGTAAGGTATTTTTTAACTGATGCACCCACCGCTATTTAATTCTTGAAAGAAAAGAACTTCGGATATTCTCCATTAAAGTAATTAATTAAAACGAAATATTATGGTGCAAAAATTTCTATCAAACTTAGAAGCAGAAAGCAATAACCGTATAAACAGTCTGAAACTAAATTCTAGTAAACTAGCTAAATTCATATCAAAATCATAATCATATGAAAATAATGTATAGTAAATACCAACTTCCCAACTGATATTACAACTGCGAAAGTGAGTTTGTTTATTTGTTTGTTACGCTTCAGGCCCTATTTACTGAACTAATCATCATGTAGTTTTGCATACACGTTGTTTGAAGTACGGAAAACGACAAAGGCTACCTGTTATCCCGGAGAAAAATACTGTTCCTGAGAAACCAACTCTAATGCGAGCGGAGCCGCGGACGAGAGCTACTAATAATCATTTTTTTTAAAGATATTAAGAGGACTTGGTTGGTTTGATCTCCACAGAATATTACAATGTGATTTAATGTTTTCTAATATTTTCGCAACTGTTACACATTTGAATGAAATGAAATTCCATGCTGGTTTGCGAGAAAAAGAAATACATAGAATATACCAGCTGCTTATCTTTCCGTGAAGACCGTAAAAGCCGATCAAGGTATTGGGCAAAAATCTAAGAAATCAAGTCAATAAGTGATCCTTCCAGTAATCTATCACTATTTTGATTCCGCTTTCTACCTCAAAGCCAACATGCTAAACGTGGCCTTTGAGTTTTATGATTTTTGGCTCTGTCCACCCCGCAAAGGATATAGACGTAATAATGTGTATGTTGAATAAAATAACTTTATTATAGTTCATCGCTTTTACTACATTATTTTTATACCTAAAAATTCGAAGACTTTACAGTATTTATCTTCGCTAAGTTTTAAAACTGTATTAAATTTTACAAAAACTCTAAAGTTGTAAATTCAAGCCTTATAAAATATGCTATCTTATCAATAAATTTAGGTAGGTATCATGTTTCTTTTAAATATTTACACCCCATTTTATCGCATGGAAATAAACAAAGTTTCCCGAAGAAGATGCACAATATTTCATATTCAAAATTCAGAGGGCAAGGCGGAAGATTAATGAGAGGCAGTGTGAGCGCGCAGGATTTCCCGAGGGGGCGCGATTGATTCCCGGGTCGGGCCTAACGATGCACTGTACGATAGTTTACTCAGTCACACGATCATCCCAGATTTTCTTACAGATTTGGAAGTTTTGCGATATAGTGTGTGATATTAATTTTAACTTTTTACAAACACGATATGCAATGTTTTACTGGTCACTTGCATTTATTACGAATTTTGTGTGATTTATATATACTAATATAATAAAGCTGAGGAGTTTATTTGTTTGTTTGGTTCAACGCGTTAATCTTAGGGACTACTGTACCGATTTCAAAAATTCTTTCACCGTTGGATAGGTAGATTATTTCTGAGTGCTTTTACTCGGTATTCAAGATATATTAACCGTTTGGAAGTTCAAAATTACTATCACAATGTTATATACCTGTACTTAGTTAGCAAATGAACCTGCTTAACTGTTGGGAGCTAAATCCAAACTTTAAGGTGTTTTGACCCCCGAGACAGGCCTAACAACGATAAGTGGGTTGTTATTTTGTAAGATTTATACTTTGCCTAAATTTCAGCACTCAGAATGCTACCAATCAGATGGACCAACTACATTAAAAGACCTGTTGCTGGTTCTGGCACAAGGTGGTCTGACGACTGAAAAGCCTGAAGGCACATAATATTTGGACTGAATCAATTGAGAGATCGATATCGAAGAAAATATCTCAGCTTCGCAATGAGACAACTAAAAATATTATGATTCCGGCATGGACTCCCAATGAGTGAACAAGTTGACACGTGGCATGTGCTTTATTATTAGTTACCATTTTATGGTGGTAACGAGGTGATCCTTTGAATGTTGGTCAGTTGTGAATACCAAATAGCTTGATCATAGATACCTACTTAATTGCATTCTCGCTCGATTGTGATAAAATCCATTTTCACAAAAATATTAAATGATGTTAACAATGCTGCAAAATTATTTAAATTTCGGTCTATTTTCAACACGAAATATTACAAAAATATTTTATGGGCAATCATCATTCCCCACCGGCGAGGAAATTCAATAAAGCAACAAAATGCATGCGTGATAACAATAGCCTTTGCCAACTGCATCCTTTGGGAAATCATGCAAATACACGATAAAAGTAATGAAAGGAAGCTGGTCACTTATTATTAATAACTATTAAATTTGTTTTTTTTTTTACAGAGAACTCATTCAATTTCATTTGCAATCTTTTTTGATTTCATATAAAACACTTTCTTATTAGATTTTTTTTATCTTTATACCGCCATTTTGACTCAATAAAGCAAGAAAATAGACACGTGTTAACGATCACCTTTGCTGACTTCCTCTTCTGGGAAATCATACAAATACACGTCTTTTTATCCTACAGTATAGACACGCATGAGGTTGTGGGAACAAAATTAGCATGAAAAATAAAGGAAAGCATTGAAAAGCAATAAACCTAATGAATAAAAAAAAAATGTAAATTCATAATGAAAAAAAAAACTGCCTGATATTTTGTAATTTTTATTTTACACCGAATGTAATTGAATGCTCTCTTGAAGCAGAGACTCAGCGCGTAAATATGAACAACTTTCGGTTTTATTCACCTTTCTAAATCCACAAAGATCGACTGTAATCAGATTATTTGCAACACGGAACTTAAATACGGCGCTTGTTTAAATATTCTTATTAGTTCGTAAATCAAAGTAAAATAATGATGAGTGCAAAAAATGCACGTGCAACAACAATCACTTGCAACCCGTTGCCTTCTGTTTCTACTGGGAAATCTTCAAAGCGGTTAATTCACTTCTCAAGATTAAAAGCGATCACATTGTTGGCAACACGGAACTTGAACGAGGCGTTTGTTGAAATATTCTTCATTATCTTCATCATTTCAGCCGCAAGATATCCTCTGCTGGACATAGGCCTCCCCCAAGGATTTCCAATACGACCGGTTGGAAGTGGCCTACATCACACCGGCGTCTTATTAAATATTCTTATTAGTGCGTAAATTAAAGTAAAATATTGATTAATACAAAACAAATGCGCAACACGGAACTTAAATACGTTTGTTTAAATATTCTAATTAGTTCGTAAATCAAAGTAAAATAATGATTAGTGCAAAAAATGCACGTGCAACAACGATCACTTGCAACCCTGTGCCGTCTGTCTCCGCCGGGAAATATGCTTCAAAGCGGTTAATTCACTTCTCAAGAAACAGCGATCAGATTATTTGCAACACGGAATATAAATACGGCGTTCGTTTTATTATTCAAATTATTATGCGTTAACGATATAGAAATATTGAATTTCAATTAAATGTGAACAACAAAACGTTCAATGAATTTTAATTGCACACAGCTAATGATGATTTCTGTACTAGTCCATAGAAGTGGTGAATGCTTCCGGGTTCGTTTCCCGGTTAGGTTATGATTGAAAATGATCTTTTATTGGGTCATGTATGTTTATATAAATGTGTTGTTATGTCATAAAGTATTTTAGACTCAGTAACACAGGTCTCCAACTTACTTTGGGGCTAGCTCATTCTGTGCAATTTTGCTCAAATATATATATATTTATTCAAAATAAATATTATCTCGTTAATTTTGTTATTTTACCCTCAACATTCCCATTAAAGGAAGGCTCAGTCCGTCAAAATTAACAACTTTTCTTAAGGGAACAATACAGGAAACTCAAAAAATGTTCGTCATTTCCTTACTAAATTGGTTTGGCTAACTAACTAATATTATAAATGTATAAGTGAGTTTGTTGGTTTGTTACGCTTTCACGCCGTATCTACTGAACCGATCATCATGAAATTTTGCATACACATAGGTTAGGGTACCGAAAAGGACATAAGCTATATATTACGCGGGCAAAGCCGAGGGTAACAGCTAGTTTGTATATAAATGTTATTTTTTAGGTCTCTGAATTTTTTGATCTCTCAATTCTGAGCCTTAACCTACATATCTCCAGATCACATTTTATTACAAATATGTTGCCAAGAAACTAAAAATTTTATGCACTGATGAACCCCATTTGTTTCAACCTCAATGTTTCTTATATTGATGAAGTAATGTTTGTTATGTTATGTTGATGATAGATATGAATTTGACGCTAAGATTTCAAACATACTATAAATCTTATAACGGCAGAAATTTAAATGAAGCAATAAAATGCACGTGAAGCAGTGATCGCTTGCAACCCTTTGCCGTCTGTTTCCTCTGGGAAATCCACTGCGAAGCGGTATTATTCACTTTTCAAGATTAACAGCGATCGACAGCGATCAGATTATTTTCAACGTGGAATTTTTGAGTAACGAATTAACTTATATTAATATTCCCTTTTGTAAATAATGTACATGTAAGGGATATTATTCCAGAAAGGCTTGCTGAAAAAGCTGCACAATTTTATGAAGTGGAAACTAACACAAAAAATACAGATCATATCTATATTTTGCTAAAATACTAACTGATCTAATTCCTCATTAAGATATAAGATATGGAAAATATCCACGTGGGCAGGATTTGAACCTAGCGTCTTAAGTCTTTATACGACTAATGCCTTACCAATTAGACCACAGCGATTTGATCCTCGTTTCTCCACCTTAAGCAATGTACATATGAGAGGAGCCCGACCGCCTAGTGGGCGTGAGTATTATCACCCAGACCGCAGTCCCCACTTAGATGGTTTGCCGCAAGAGGTATAAAAATATGCCTTTGGGCATCTTGTAAAATTTGACTAGAGTGTTGGCCACTTACCACGTATGCACGAAAAACAAACAAATGAATATCCCATTCCTCTGATACGCATAAGGGTTTGCGTCACCTGACATATTATATATAGTATTTAAATGAGATACGGGAAAAAATACACGCGAGTAAGATTCGAACAACACGGAATCTGAATGCGGTTTATATTTTAATACTTCAATAGATGATGCGATAAGAATAATTAGAATACAAAGTGACTGTAATTAATCGAACCAGGAAACAACTATTGTAACTAATGTATGCTTTTAAAAAGATTATATAAGGAGATGATTCAGAAGTATTCACATTCAAATTGTATCAAAAATTGGTTATATCTACAAGTAAGTCATTAACACGGCACCAGAATTTACTGTTGTTTCAAAAACCACTTCTAACTAACGCAATTTAAAGCTCATTTTCAAACGGCAAGTCGTCGGGTGACCGCAAGTATTTTAATCGCGATCTTGCCGAAGTTAATCGCTAACTCGAGCATTAAGTAAACAAAAGCCGGGAACAATACCAAGTGACATTTTTAATCAGCGCCACGCGGTAATGACGTTGTTTATTAGTGATTTTGAGTGGAACAATTTGGAAGAGAAAGGATAGAATTTTTCATATCCATATCATAGCGGCTGTCAGAATTTGCGCATAGATGGCATTGCATCCGGAGTGGCCTCGAAAGGGGCATCATTTAAAACTAAGAAGGGTAAAAGACGGGAAGAGAGAAGCAAAGGAGAAACCGGGACGGGTATACCAGGGAAAAAGAAGAGCACTGTAAACGGGATAGAGTAGGGTTTCGAGTTGAAAGGATAACACACTGATTTTATATCTTATTTTATTAAGTAGTTAAAGAAATACATTCATGTCCTCATATGAGGAACGTAGCATGACTTCTATGTCAATGTTCTTATATCTTTTTTCTTAAACGAACGCTTTTGGAATACATCAAAAGCATTTCAAAATCTTAATGAAACTTCCTTGCTACAGTACACAGCAGACCGCGACCGCCATCGTCTGATAGTCGAGAGAAGAGTACCGTTATGTGCCATTGTTGCCCCTTTTATAAGACAGACTTCTTTGCCATCGCTTTCTCAGGTAAGTGTAAATACACCACGGGTTCATGGGATAGAAATGGGGTTACCCCACTTCATCATCATTACTCAGTTTAAAAAAGAATTTGTATTTATGTTGGTCAGTTACTAACACTGAAAGGTTAGCAGGACCATGGGTTGGAGATGGGAAAAAAGAAATAACATCATTATAATACGGATTCCGGGCTGCTGTCAGCAGTCAGCTAAAGACGTATTGGGGAAAGCTCGGATGAAGAAAAAACAGTACTTACCTTATAAGTGCCAAGGTGTTCGACGACGCACGGCAGACTGGCATCTCTGCCCAGCGCGACCGTCACGTTTGGGATCGGCTCCGCAAAGCGAGGCTCCTCAGTCAGTACTGTTAACAAACAAATTTATCATGATTTTTCATATAATAATTTACATGAATACATACAATCACGTCTTTCTTCCTTGCGGGGTAGACAGAGCCATGGCCTGTAAAACGTTTAGGCCACGTTTAGCATGTTGGTGGGCTTGTAGGTGAGTACGCAATCAAAATAGTGATAGGTTGCTAGCCGCATCACATATTGACATGATTCCCAACGCCCATTCCCTCGATCGGCTTTTAAGATCTGCGTGGGAAGAAAAGCAGCAGGTACATTCTAAGTTTTTTCTTTTCTCCCAGACCAGCGTGGAAGGATAATTTAATAAACGCAATAGCAAGCCGTGTGGTGCCTAGCAATTAGAATAGGACCACTCCAAGCGACATCCACAGGAAGACCGTGGATGTCGTAAGTGGCGACTTTTGAAACACAAGCTAAACAAAGCTTATAAACATCAAAGAGATCCCTCCAACCCATCTGCTAAACGTGGAGAATGTAGGCCAAATCCTCTGACTGCTCTGGCTAATATATAGCTCTGTTAGTACAAAGAGGGTCGTGCTTCTGCAGTGGAGACCAAAAGACCTGATAAATTAATTTTATTTACAATATTTATCATGGCCAAAAATATTCTCAGATCACCGATAGGGAGTTGAAAAGATGAAAATAGCAGTACATATGCGCTAATCTAATGGGAAAATTTGGATTAAATTTTTCAATGTAGGTTGTTGTACTTAATTTTTAAGAAGTACCGCATGCATTTGCTCAAGAAGAGTTAGGTCAGATAGGCGGTTGTGAAAAAAATGACAAATCATATCACATGAACAATATAAACAAGTCATATCGGACGACTTCAGGCTCTGACAAGGCGTGGCTAAGAAGGAGAGCATAAAAATACAAAAACTGTGTGATATTTCGCTATACAACATTGATTCAACGTATGCTACGAAGTCTACGATGTGTCATAGCAGCCCGCTACGAAGTCAATACAACAGGCAATCGTAGAAGTTTGCTACGAGGATAACGTTGGCGCTTACCAAAAAACTACGTGCTTAATCTATTAAATAAAAAACTAGCTTCAACCAAACTGCGGAACCAATTGTGATGAAAATTTAATAAGACATAGGTTATCCGTTTGTCTGTCTATCAAGAATTGTGTCTTAGGAACTCTAGGACATGTCTACATTAATATCACACATTTTAATCTGAGCTATATTCACTTCAGAAAAATGAAATTTCTAAGTCTACGCAATCAAAATATATGGCCGTTAATGTCGCA
The DNA here is from genome assembly GCA_963082605.1 of Rhodophaea formosa. Taxonomy (NCBI): domain Eukaryota; kingdom Metazoa; phylum Arthropoda; class Insecta; order Lepidoptera; family Pyralidae; genus Rhodophaea; species Rhodophaea formosa. Next base: position 667,632 of record OY720208.1, read on the forward strand.
AATTTTGAGAGAGCTCTTAAATGCTGGGTTATCAAAACCTTATTAGGGTTGTTTCTGTTGACCTCGAATCATGAAATTAGTTTGAAGCAAGATCTAAAAGAACAAGTAATAGAAAAATGTGAAAACTGTTAACTTGTAATTAGGACTAAAGAAAATCATATATGTAATGAGTTCTCAGTGCACGAGTCCAACTCACACTTGGCCGTTTTTATTTTTTGTAGTCAGGGAAGTGTCAATGTATATAAACGCATCATTTCTATAAAAATAAATTTGCAGTTATATTTACAGATTAGTAATTTGGTAATCGTCCGCATCGTTCTCAGTTTAAGGTCGCTTGCTAGCGCCGCCGTTGTCGGACAATTTAAATTCAATTTATTCAAATTAAATTCACAAATTGTTGTATCGCATTACGCTCACATTGGTATTCTGCGGATCTTTTAGTGTACAGTCACGTACAGAAGGATGTTCAAAATTATCTGCTATATAAGTATTTAACAAAAAATATTTAAATGATAATATGAAGAATATCAAATAGGGACATATCACCCATATTAAGTTAGTAGATTAAGTTGCAAACTGACATAGAAGAGTAACTCAATACTACAATCTAGGTAGAAACATAATATATAAACATGAAAGAACCAAGTCAATCAAAAAAAGTCCATTTTCCATCTTGATACCCGACAATCTCAGATTCAAAACTACTTGCATCCCTACAAAAATTGTCAACATTTAATGGAATTTTAAAAAAAGCAACTGTACCCTTATTTCGGGTTAAAAGTTATCCTATATACTCTTCCGTATACCAGACCAAGTGTATGCCAAATTAAATGTCGGTGCAGTAGTAAATAAATACACAAAAAAACTTACATTTGCATTTTAAAATTAAAAAGGAAATTATAAGAATCATGAAAGGATACAGCTCATGTTACTGTTTGATATTTCAGTTTCTCTCATACATACACACAATCACTTTTTTACCCCGTGCAGGGTAGACAGAGCTCAGGTCTATAAAACCTAAAGTTCACGTTTCGCATGTTGGTGGGCTTGTACATGTACATGGAGAACAGAATCAAAATAGTGATGGGTTGCTAGCCGCATCGTCTATTGACATGATTCCTTCCACCCATTCCCGCGATCAGCTTTTGCGATCTACGCGGAAAGAGAAGCAGCCGGTACATTCCACGTTTTTTCTTTTTTCCTAGACCAGCGTTCAAGTATTTCTCATGCATGAGTAAAATATATTTGAGCTACGAGTATGTATGGATTTTCGCTGGTGCCTGTACCCACGGGAGCACGTTTTTATTAAAACGTTATACGGTTTAATGAGGGCTATATATTTAGACATTATCATTTTATGTCAATGCACGCTTTTGTTTATTTTAGTTAATTGTTGCACAGTAAATATTTTGAATATTGATAACTTTTCGGCTGATTTTTACATTAGTTTCATATCAAAAATACCTAGAGATTTAATTTATAAAATTCTGTGCTATATAAGTATTTATTAAATAATATAGTATTGTTGAGTTGGTATCCCATAACACAAGTCTTGAACTTACTTTGGGGCTAGCTCAATCTGTGTGATTAGTCCATATACATTTATTTATTTATTATTATTTACAGGTCCACTTTTTACCCGACTAGCCCATCCAGAAGAAAGGTGATGTTTTTTGCACGTATGTATGTAATTGGGTAGGTAAGAATGACTGTTCCATTGTCGCATGCTGTGGTCTTGTTGCTTGTCTAATTTTGAAGTGTTTTTAGATTCTTATTTTTTCCCGGGCTAGAGGCTATATAACGTCAGAAAAAAAAATGTGGCTGACGTTAAACTGTCACAAACGTACGTATTTTTTAAAATATTGCAGCTTGTTTTTTTATTTTGTACGGAACCCTAAAATAGTCCCCTTCCAAGTTGTTTCCTTCAACCTCGTCAATAACAATCTTTCCCCGTCATCGCCACGCCGCGCTGATTAAAAATGTCACTGGGCATTGTTTTCCGTCTCTTGTTTACTTAATGCTCGAGTTAGCGATTAACTTCAGCAAAATCGCGATTGAAATACTTGTGGTTGCATGCTGGTTACCCAACAAATCAACGTTTGAAAATGAGATTTAAATTGTAGGTGTTTAAAGTTTTTTTCGAAGTGGCAGTAAGTTATTTATTATGCCAGTTATGATTTAAGTGACTTAATTGGAATAATATCATTTTATACAATTCTCAAGGAGTGCCTGTTAAATTTATAACTAAACTTAAGGACCTTGTAGAGATATACTATGTACGACCTTATAAGGTTTATTTTTATCTTATGATTCACTCTCAAATGGTACTTCCCCACGCCTGTATTTGCCACATAACGCTGATTTAAAATGTCACTTGGCATTGTTGTCCGTCTCTTGATAACTTAATGCTCGAGTTAGCGATTAACTTCAGCAAAATCGCTATTGGAATGCTTGTGGTTACCCAACGAATAGCCATTTGTAAATTAGATTTTAAATTGTATATTTAAAGTTATTTTTGTTAATTAAAACGCCATTTATAGTGACTAGTGTAAGTTTATATTATACTTGTATAATTCTCAACAAGTGCTTGTTAAATGTTAAACCAAGCTTACGGACCTTAAAGAGATCTCAGATGGTTTATTTTTATCCTATGAAACACCTTCAAACGGTACTTCCCCTTTTCCAAGTAGTTTCTTTTAAACTTATAAATGAACAATATTGCACCCGTCATCGCCACGCCGCGCTGATTTAAAAAGTCACTTGGCTTTGTTTTCCATTTATTGTTCGCGATTGAAATGCTTGTGGTTACCCATCAAATCGCCGTTTGAAAATGAGATTTAAATTGTTTTAAGTTATTTTCACAGTGGCAGTAGATTATGTCGCCGGTTATGGTGGCTTAATTGTTGTAGGTGTATTTTTTTGTATAATTCTCAACGCGTGCGTGTTCATGTTTTGACTTATATTAACGACTTCCACAAAGGTGATTCACTTTTGACCATTTATTTGTATCTTATTTCTTTCACTATATATCACCCCTTTCATATTTATTAGTATTTAAAAGACTAAAATGTATGTGTTTGGATGTTTATAACTTTTGCTTTTCTCGCAAAAATTACTCAGTGGATTTTGATAACTTTTAATAGTATAACGGTGCATATTTCTGCCAAGGTTTCCAAATCTTGGCAGCAGTCAAACGATAACCATATTGTTCGCTCTTGTATTAAGTCAGCTACAGGCCGACATGTGCGGACTAGAATAATTTCGTGCACGCGTCTCGGTTCTCATTCGACCCATATGGCAAATCATGAGAGTTGCTGCTTTCTAAAGGCTTTGCCATTGTTTCTCAGTTCGGCCCTTCAGGTCATGCATGCAAATCGCAGTCCATCAGGCATAAGAGAGTTTGCTGTCTCTCCAAGCCTTGCGCACCCAGGCAACGCCCAAAGCCGAGGTTCGTCCCTCCTGGGGACCCTTTGGTGATGTTTGCCTTACCGGAGAGAACACTCTACTCTCAGCTCAAAAAGTCCGGTGAAGTAGCGAAAGCTCATTTTGAGCTTAAACGCAGCCTTTAAAAAAAAACTCGGTTCCCATTCGCCCTGACGAAAACCTCCGGATGAGGTAGAAACATGTTGGCCTGTAGCTTACTTCATAGGTATAGGACTCGTATTTTATATTTTAATAATATTAGTAACTATCTTACCTTAGTTTATAAACATTTTTTGTCGTATCATTATCGTTTGATTTAAAAGGTATGGTCCTTTCGGGATTCCAAGAATTATTGTAAAAATGTCACGATATTTTCCTAGCAAGACGTAAAATGTTTTGTGATCGAGTCTCACAATATCCTGTTTCTTTGAGGACTGATTACTTCTCGAATGAATTCGGCCGACTGTAATCTGCCTACAAAGAATATTAATATCTTTTATTGTCATGTTAACGGAGTAAGTACGATATTGAAATGTACAATTTTATTTCCGGGATATTTCCTTATTTTTATTATATACTAGCTAGTTACCCGCGGCTTCACCCGCGTAATATATAGCCTAGGTCCTTCTCGGTACCCTAACATATTTGTATGCAAAATTTCATGATGATCGGTTCAGTAGATACGGCGTGAAAGCGTAACCAAAAAAACAAATAAACAAACAAACTCACTTTCGCATTTATAATATTAGTTGGGATTGTAATTTCAGTATAGTTTCTTCCTGGCTGAGCCCAAAGAGTATTAAAGTCAGGTAGCCAGCTAGCCGTAAAAATTATGCCAAATCATATTACAGCATAAACACTGTCATACTAGAAGACAAGCAAAACAAAGCTTACAAACATCAGATAGACCTCTCCAACCCGTCTGGCTAGCGTAGAGAGTGTAGGCGAAATCCTCTTACTGCTCTGGATGAAAGATGGCTCTGGTAGTGCAGAGAGGGTCATGCTACTGCATTGAAACCTAAAAAAGATCTGATGACGATGAACGCAAGCACATTGCTTGCGTTCATCGTCATCAGATCTTTTCAGAAAGTCTATCTCTGACAGACATTACACCCATACACCTCCTTTACTTGCACTCGGATAACACAAAAATGAACCGTCTAATACGGTAACAAACAAGCCATACATAACGCCCCGGCGCCGTCACGGGGTTGTTTACGCACCCCTCCAAATGAAAATCAAATAGAACGTTAACTTGTTAGTTCTATTTTATAATATCCTATCATTTTTTACATTGGTTACTTGCAATATTTTTAATTTGCTTTATCTTTTTATGGGATGCAATGTTATTTTATTATTTTTAATACGCATTTTAAAACAAAGAAAATAAAATTAAACTAATTATATCCAAAATATAGCTATAACATTATTGGGTGGATGTGATATTAACCCTGTTATGATGGTGATGGGATTATTAGAGATTATAATATCTTATAAGGGGTTACTCAGCCCGTCAATATTAACTACTTTTAGAAATTAGAAATTTGCTTTCGACATTTTCATACTAAAGCGTTCAGCAGCCTGGGCCCATTAGTATGGGAAAGTAAAAAAAAATCGAATAACCAGCAGAGATCCTATAGGAAAAGGCGTTCATATTGACTGCCTGAGTCACCCCTTAATGGGTCTTCTACTTTTACCTTTTTGGGTTGCTTGTAAAAAAAATAATGTCTAGAGTCAATATAGCTACACGCTGAAAAATAGTTGTCACGCCTATACTGCCCTCTATATAGGCTACCGTGCGGCGCGTTATGTTGTAGATAGTTAATAGCACATATTGTAAAGGAAAAGAGCTAAAATTAAATAGTCTTACGGGTAAATACCTGTCCATCTTCCTACCTTCGACGAGCTCCGTGGCGCAGCGGTCAACACGCCTGCCTGTGACACGGATGGTCCCGGGTTCGATCCCCGGTCACGTCAAGATGAAAAATGATATTTTTCAGATTGACCTGGGTCTTGGATGTTTATCTATATATGTATTTGTTATAAAATATTGTATCGTTAAGTTAGTATCCCATAACACAAGTCTTAATTAAGAACTTACTCTGGGGCTAGCTCAATCTGTGTGATTTGTCCGTATATATTTATATTTATTTATTTATATATATATTTATCTAAGTATAATAAACAAGAATTAACTGAATACAAATGGGCTTCAATACGGAGGCCAAGTAGGAGTTTCACTTACATATATGTAACTGCTACATTCTGTGTCATTTTTATTGTGAGATGGTTTACGCGGCGGGCCGGTCGCAAAATATTTTAACACCCGGATAAATTAACCCCCGCCGCGAAAACGTTTGTTTAAGCGGTAACGATAGCGAGGTTAAAGGGAGGGGTTTAGCCGACTTTGAAGAGGAAGTGTGTTTTATTTTTGAGCGCTTAATATTATTATTAGGTTCTTTATTTATCTTCAATGTTGTCGTTGGGTGACATTGATATGTTATAGGTAGTATTATTTTTTTTAAAAGAACTATTTACCTTAAATAAAAAAAAATAATTCAAACGTTTCATGAGATACGATCCGCTGCCGAAGATGCAGATATTATTACTTACTAGTTCCGAGCACGCAGCCAGCACGGAGCGAATGTTGTTTATTGTTTACCTACCGAAAATTTGTACGTGTCCACTAAATGTAAAATTATAAGTTCTTATAGTAAGTGACATTTGTAGATTCTTTTATGGGAATAAAATTTCTTTAACCGTAAATGACGTAATAGTAATACCACCTTGGCAACTTTCTTAGGTGCGAAGCTGTAGAAACGAAGTTAGATACGTTTTCGTATTGGTGAGTATTTTTGGTGTTAACAATTAAGAAATCTTTATCGTCGTAATAGAATCGGTGGCCATATGTATTGAGCCGAAAGCTTTACAATTGCTATCGACGATTTGCTATTGACGAGCTCCTTGGCGCAGCGGTCAACACGCCTGCATGCGACACGGATGGTCCCGGGTTCGATCCCCGGTCAGGTCAACATGGAAAATGATATTTTTCAGATTGACCTGGGTCTTGGATGTTTATCTATATAAGTATTTATTATAAAATATAGTATCGTTGAGTTAGTATCCCATAACACAAGTCTTGACTTTGAGGCTAGCTCAATCTGTATGATTTGTCCGTATATATTTATTATATTTATTTATCACAACTAATTTAATAACGAATAGATCAAATACTCCTCCGCTTCACAAGAAGCAAAAAGTGAAAATAGAACATTTTTTTTTTCATTTATGCTAACTCAATAAATAAATAAATATATAGAGACATATCACACAAATTGAGCCAGCCCCACAGTAAGTTGTGAACTTGTGTCGCAGGATACTAACTCAACGATACTATACTTTATAATATATACTTATATAGATAAACATCCAAGACCCAGGTCAATTTGAAAAAGATCGTTTTCCATCATGACCTGACCGGGGATCGAACCCGGGACCCCCGTGTCGCAGGCTGGCGTGTTGACCGCTGCGCCACGGAGCTCGACTAATAAAATCTCACATAAAATCAAAAAATAATAAGCTACAATAACTGCAAACTTCAAAAAATTAAATAGTCTCTGATACACTTACTAAAACTTAACACAGATCCATATTAATTGAGCCCGAAACTTCGAAATTGCCATCCACCACAACTAATTTAATAACCAATTCATCTGATACACTCAATATGAGCTTCAATTAAATTAACGAACTTCCAAAATATTGTCTTCATTAAGCTCGTGCCCTTTGAGGAGCTTTTATTTGAAAAGTTCCGTATAATTTGGGAAGTTAGTTATCAACCTTCGATTGTCTGCCTGATGAGATGCCGTGTTCCTTTTGTGTGCTAAGGCTAAGAGAGATTGTTTAACTTTTTTAAAGATAGATTTATTCGTTAGGATCCGACTGTAAAAATTTTCAAGCGAGATAGATTCTTCATTATTGTCTTCTTAGCCGCAAGAAGTTCACTGCTGGACATTGGCCTTCCCCAAAGAGTTCTATCTTAGGAGCATTTTGCCATAGTCACCACTTTTTCTTTTTTTCGCTTAATGGACAGGATCATGGTATATGTATACTATCATTATTGTCTGCCTGATGGGATGCCGTGTCCCTTTTGTGTGCTAAGGCTAAGAGAGATTGTTTAACTTTTTAAAGATAGATGATCGTTTAGGATCCAACTGTTAAAAATTTTCAAGCGATATAGATCTTTCATTATCGTTTTCTCAGCCTTAAGAAATTTACTGCTGGACTTAAACCTCCCCAAGGATTTCTGTTATGGGAGCTTGTTGAGCTGGAGCATGTTTTTTCTGAATCAACTATTTTTGTGTTTTTTTTTTTAACATAATGCTGAGTTTCATGGAATTTGTACCTATCGTGTAAATCTGTAACCTTTCCATTCTCTCTAACTTACATATACTGAATATACTGAACAACTTTAAGAACTAAGGAACATGGGTCGATATATCAAAAATACTTTTTTTTGTTTCCCATACAAAACTTTCATCATCAACATCAGCTGATCGATTTAGTATAAGGGGTATCCAATTTGTTTTTGATATGTTGGCATTTTATTTCCTTGGGGAAAGTTGTTCAGTATGATCAGTATATGCTAGCCCCAAAGTAAGTTCTTAAGCAAGACTTGTGTTATGGGATACTAACTCAACGATACCATATTTTATAATAAATACATATATAGATTAACATCCAAGACCCTGGTCAATCTGAAAAAGATCATTTTCCATCTTGACCTTACCGGGGATCGAACCCGGGACCATCCATGTTGACCGCTGCGCCACGGAGCTCGTCATATATTTATATAGAGGTATATTCGGGAATACGGCAAAATTATAGATTTACACGATAAATAAATCAATCGTAATCGCTAAATTACTAAGTAGGTATATCCACCCTGAATTTTTTTTACACCGGGATGAAAAAAAAAACTTGCGTTCAATTGTTCGTGATATTTTTGCCAAGTATCTGTGACAATTTGGTTATAAGAAATTTACAAAGCAGTTACCTTGACATATGATGGTGATGATTTGAATGACGCTGATGGCGAAACTCTTGCACGGCCCTCGTCTCCCAAACATTTTCATCACCAATCAATCTGATCTGAGTGCGGCCTCATGTAGTATCTGCAACAATCAAAGTAATAATTAATAAAGCAGTTCTGAATTTCTTAGTTATTTTATATATAACTAGCCGGGCCGAGCATATATTATATCAATAAACCTTTCTTATGAATCACCCTATCGATGGGTGAAAATACGTGCAGTAGTTTTTGAGTTTATCGTGAACAAACAGACAGACGCGGCGGAGAACATTTTTTTATAATATGCTGTGATAGCGAAGTACGGAGTTAGATATTTTCAATGATCTGATTCAGGAGTGACGAGCCCCGTGGCGCAGCGGTCAACACGCCTGCGTGCGACACGGATGGTCCCGGGTTCGATCCCCGGTCAGGTCAAGATAAAAAAATGATCTTTTTTAGATTGACCTGGGTCTTGGATGTTTATCTATATAAGTATCTATTATAAAATATAGTATCGTTGAGTTAGTATCCCATAACACAAGTTTCGAACTTACTTTGGGGCTAGCTCAATCTGTGTGATTTGTCCGTATATATTTATTATTATTTATTTATAGAAGTAAAAAAAATAAATTATGGATAGCGGTAGTTGGCTGATCCAGCCTCATAATTCAAAATGCCGTACCTACATACTGCTACTACACTTTAAAAATTATAACCACCACCATTCGGCTCACACGTTTGTGTCAAAATTGATGTTTCTAGGTATTAATGTGGGAAATTTCACATACGTATTTACAAATGAAAATCACCAAATATAAATTATTAACGAATTCAATAAAACGGAACCACACAATAAATTACCCGATTTCCAATGACAAGCCTTAACTATACTCTGATTAATTACTATCGCGATAAACGGTGGCTGATACAATCTCATCGGATAGCGGTTGATGTATTGAAACATTGATGGGTGTGCACGGATAACCATCTTAGCTGATATTTGAATGTGTGACTTTACTGGAATAAATGAGTTAATGTATTCGACCTTGCTATAGGGACGATAAATGTATGGTGTGACATAATGCCCCATATAGTATTTGGAATTTGAAAGAATATTTTGGTCACTACTTAAAAAAATAAATGCTTGTACCTTCGGCGTTCCATATTCGAGGGTAAAAAGGGGACCCTGTTACTGAGACTTCAAAGATTTAAAGATTCAAAACATTTATTTAGAAAATAGGCCCTTGCAGGCAAACCTTTTTCACGTCAAATCACATTTAAAATTATCTTATTAAGTATTATACATTTACTAATTATTGTTCAAAAGCTACTGACTACTAGCATTTCGGAACCGACCACTGCAGAGAAGAAATGCCGAAAGAAACTCTTTTCAACAGTATAGGTCGCCTACTCGCCTACTATTAATGATTATATTATATTTCATTCTGTTTTACTTTTCTTTTTTTTCATCTGTTTTCATTTTACAATATTATTATACATTCATTATTTTTAATTCATATGAGCAAATCACAAAAACAACAGAACATGAAGTAGTCTCTAAGAAGCCGACCAGACCAGTCCCCACTGGCAGCACCCGTTCACGAGTTGACGTATGGGTCAGCCATCGTTAAGCTCAACCATATTAGAGGGAACTCTTAATTAGAGGAAAACTTTGATGTCTGACCTTCTATCTGTCCGTCTCATTAACAGTGATAGCTAGAGAGTAAATTTTTTTATAAATGGTGTATTTCTCTTGCCACTATAACAACAAATACTAAAAACAAAATCCTAATCCTAACTATCCTAACAAATATTACAAATACGAAAGTGAGTTCGTTTATTTGTTTGGCCAGCGTGGAGAGTGTAGGCCAAATCCCATAGACTGCTCTGGCTATGTATGGCTCTGGTAGAACAGAGAGTCATGTTTCTGCAGTGTAGACCAAAAACGACCTGATGATGATGATGATGATGAGGCTGAATAGATAGCGGAAGTGTCGTCATTTATGACTATGTGACTTTCTATGCAGGAAAGGATAAGGATTTAGAACTAAACTATACGCTTAAGAAACGTACGAGTATATGCATGTGTTTTGATTTAATAAAGCAAATAAGTAAGTCTTTTCTACAGAAGTATGTCGCTGGTCATATCTTCCTTCATTAACTTTTCCACAATTGTTCTCTTTTATTAATTTCTTTCTCATTTTTCTTTATATTTATTACCTCTTAACTTCCACATTCACAACTTTTGTTTCTTGTTGGTTTTAGTTTCGTCTTAGTGCTATCTATATACACATTTATATGACAATAGACACAAAATTCATAGATATTCTCTACCCACGTGTAAACCTAATCCATAGCCCACATAGTTAACCCAGAGATTATTCCGTAACCATTATTAATAGTGTGGGTGTGAACAATAGGCCCTTAATAACGGTGCTCGAGAGCGCTAAGCACCCTCACGCAATTTGAGGTGAGCGGTGGGTCATACATTATATCGTTGAATCTTATAGATAGCAGTACTATTATACGAAGTTATTAGTAATGATTACCCCTCTAGTGCATTTATAGTCACAGACAATGTATATTGACATAATAGGTAGGTTGTCAATACAGCTAAGGCCTATTTGCTGACTTGTGACTACTACGAGGAACGTTTTGTAGTTCACTTCAACATCTATTACGGCTTTCTTCTGATTGAACTCTGAGGTTATGGAATACATAATCCTAATCATAACTTCCTAACTAATATTATAAATGCGAAAGTGAGTTAGTTTGTTAATTTATTTGTTTGTTTGTTACGCGTTTACGCCGTATCTACTGAACCGATCATCATGGAACTTTGCATACACATAGGTTAGGGTACTGAAAAGGACATAGGCTATATATCACGCGGGCGAAGCCGCGGGTAACAGCTAGTTCTGTATATGAAGAGGACTTAGCATGAACCTTACATCCGCTGACGTTTCAATGGAGTGACATCCACCGTGGTCGCAGCGAGACCACGATGGATTCAATTCAATTGAAACGTTAGCGGAAACAAATAATTATAAGGTTCGTGCTTAGTACTGTTTATCATAATCATTTATTTGTTCAAAGCTTGAAAGTTGTCACAAAAGCTCGAAAGTCAAAAAGAACGAGGTTATGGGATGTTGAAGTGACCAGCAAAACGTTGTCAACCGTATTTGTCAAAAGTTAGCAAATAAGTAGATTGCTCGATAAGTTGACATTTTAAGACCTGCAGGCCTATTTGCTCACTTTTGCCAACTACGGTGTACATCATTTTCGTTGTAACATTAATATTCATTACGGCTTTGGTATGAATAACTATTTTTATTTAAGAAATAAAAACCGTAATGGATGCTAAAGTGACAATCAAATCGTGGTACACCGAGTTGGCAAATCGACCTGCTGGTTGCAAAACGCATCGTTGATTTTAGTCTAAATCCGCACATTTCACAAAATAAAAATAAAAAAAGCGTTCGTTATATAGTCTTATTTCGTGTGCCAAAAAAGGTAAAGTAGTCGTCATTCGGGCGTTCGTAAAAATTCACTAAAAATACCTTCATCGAATAGTTTCGGACGTTTCATTAATTTTATTTTTTTGACAGTCTCATTTTTTGATCACGAATCGCAACTGACAGTAACTCATTAATCAGACATTGCCTGTTTTATTAATGTGAATATAATATTAAGCACACATATAATAGTTATAGAAGTAAAGATATGCCTGAAGATGCCTTGTGTAGAAGCGAAACACGTGTCGCGAGTACGACGGTGATGATGATGGCCTCAACGAAACCAGCAACATCGACAAGGGTTGTATGCATTAACTTTTGGTGGTGGGCATGAAGGGACTAACAGCAGCGGGTGGGCGATGGTCAGCAATTGCATAAACTAACTGGTGGTGGCAGCGTACTCAGTAAATTTAACTTAAAATGCATGTATGTGTAGCAAGATGTAGTAAGGCTCCCGCAAAGAAACGCCTGAATCAATTGAATATAAATGCAAAAGAACAGCCAATAACAAACTCGTGTGATTGATAATCTACGTAGGCAAAATTATATAGGTAATACATAAGACTAGTATACTAAACCTTTTCTTAATAATGTCCAACAAATCTCCTAAAATACGAGTAATTGGCTATATCATATGGCTCATAGTAGTTTCACAAAAGCGCACGAAGTTGCCACAAACGATGATACGAGGTCGCGAGACAGCTAGCGCAAAAGTTTTGTCTAGTGGCGCAAGTCACATAAAAGACAACAAAGTGCTCCGCAAAAGTTTAGTAGAGACTGTGTGTGAATGGGGTACATTTTATGAGATTCGAGTATGTGTTGCAGACATATTCTTGAATAGGCGACTTAATCGTTCTTTTTGAGCGATCGCCTGTTCAAGAGTGGCAACCTGGTTGTAAATGTTATATTTTGTTAGTTTTGTTTTTTGTTAGTTCAATCTGTTCCGTGACGTCACAATGGATCCAATGGAAGACCAGCGCTGGCAGTTCCATACGGCCAGCATATGCTGAATTGGACCCATTTTGAGAACACAAGCAAGACATAAATTTTTGTTTGTTTTTTATTCAATTGTGTTTGTATATGTGAATATTTTATCTTTTTTGTGTTCCTCAAATAAAATTTTTACTTACTTACATACCATTTACACGAGCAGCAAAAACTTGAGTATATGTGCTTGATGGACATGTTCATAGAGGTTTACGAGTAGAAAAATTTCAGAAGATGGCCAGGAGTGACATCCTCCAATGCCTGTCCGGTGGTTGCAGTAATGGCATCGGGTTCGTGTGCTCGGCCTCCTGAGATACTACTTTCTCACTCCCAATCCATCCAAATAAGGAGCTTCCCAGATGTCCGATACTCCATTCGTGCCAATCAAACTGAACTCACCAACCCGTTTACCCAGCGGGGTGAGTATGGCAAAACTAAAATAAACAAAACTTGCAGCCCTCCCCGGCTCCGACCGGATGTTTTATTACTACTTTTAAACTTTCGCGTTGCATGATTATTAAATGCAATGTCGGGAATTAACGCGAAAACATACCGTTTTTCTCCAGACGTTTCGGCCGGGTTACACCGACCGTGGTCACTGGATGACTGACACATCCAATGACCACGGTCGGTGTAACCCGGCCGAAACGTCTGGAGAAAAACGGTATGTTTTCGCGTTAATTCCCGACATTGCATTTAATACGGATGTTTTATTCTTATAAACGTTACTCGTGAATTCTATCTATTGCTGAAAACTGCATTAAAATCTAAGACTTTTGATACTAGCCATTTACTTGCGACTGTTAACTCTTTAGACTCCTCGCTCACTATCTTACCTTGCACTATTTGTAGAAGAATATGAGCCTTGATTTTAGCGAGATACCCCTCATAAATCCTCGTTCGACGTTTCTATCCTGTCTTGACAGATCGAAAATTACCCAGTCATAGAAAAAAATGGGATCGGTTATGATTAGGTAGTTTGCTGTATTTTTGAAGTAAAAAGTTCTTAGGTGTTGAGCACATTCCGGTAAACAAGAATGATGGAACTCGTGTTATCGTGATCAGACGCTTTGTAGGTACTTTTGGGTAAAAACTACCCAGTGACTTAGTTTTGAGTTCAGTCAGCAGTCCTCAAACAATTCCCCGTTTGTGTTTTTAATCCAGTCATGTTTTTTCATTTGTGAATTTTTCGCTCGCCGTTCGTATCTTGGTCCTCGCCCGAGGCACCTAACGGAAGTCACCCGCGCTCGTGCCCGGCAACCTGATTTATCCGCCGATCAAATTCAATTGTGTCCGACGAGAAATTGACTAAAAATTCTGCCGCCGCCGCCGCGACACTTTTATGGATTTCAATTGTTCGATTTTGAGGTTATCTGGAGGTTGTTAAGATTGTGAAGAAGATTAAGACAAGAGCTATTTTCATTTTGCAGGACATTTGTAGAACGATAGTTCACACCTAATGGACACGGACGTGAAAGCTAATGTATTTCAAACAACAAATAAATTTAATCTATATGCACATCGGTAAAATTGAAGGTTGATAAAAAATTCTACACTAGTTTATTGATCTTACACAACACATAAAATGTGACATTCACAAAGAGGAACAAGGATCCAATTTAAGAAAAATATGGCTTAATTTCAAATGGCTATCTGAAGGAAAGATTAAGCTACTCTGAATATATTTTGAAAGTTACTGAATGGTAATAGATGGCTTGATAATACGCTTATTTGTAGTTAAAGTCACACATATAATAAAAAAATAAATATACGGACAAATCACACAGATTGAGCTAGCCCCAAAGTAAGTTCTTTAGTAAGACTTGTGTTATGGGATACTAACTCAACGATGCTATATTTTATAACAAATACATATGTAGATAAACATCCAAGATCCAGGTCAATCTGAAAAAGATCATTTTTCATCTTGACCTGACCGGGGATCGAACCCGGGACCATCCGTGTCACAGGCAGGCGTGTTGACCGCTGCGCCACGGAGCTCGTAGTATATACAGGAAAGTACACAATTACATAACATGACAAAAAAACAATCGGAGGAGACGGATCGGACGTAATTCAAAAGTAGCTCAGCGCAGCTTTTCAAGCAAGCAAATCAGTGATTTTCAGTCAAGTTATAAGCAGTTGTTAGTGTTTTTTTTTTTTCAAAATCAGTCTTAGTTATTTATAATCAAACTTTATTTATTTATTTCCTTTTTTATTTTGAGGCATCATGCGTTCGGTCCTGTACTATATTTTTCCATTCTAGCGTTTCTGGTCTCTCAGAGGACATAAATAATTTGCCATTCCGATATATTATAAAATATTATTTCATAAAAAATCAGTCACGGCTTATTGCATCGATTCTATTCTCTTTCCACGATAAATCATGAGGAAGACACATCCATTTGTCGTCCTAACAAATTGTGTGTAACTTTTAATCACAATACGAACAACATCACGAACCATTTGACTCACAAAGAGATAATGAAACGACCCTAAAATGAAAAATATACAATCAGGCTAAACGCTAAAACATACAAAGGCATATTTATGTTCGGATATCACACCACAAAGGCAAATTATCCATAAATATTGTGTCGTACCCCGAGGTGAACACGTCGCTCCTACTTGGTAAATACCGATAAAATGTTGGCCAAATATTTTTCACAAATTTCCAAATCCAATATGTTGTCAGTGTTGTACTAAATTGAGACTTATAGCGTGGTAATAGAGTTGTGAATTGAAAATTGATGGCGGGTACACCCGCAAGCGAACATCGCCTGTAATTCATCTTTCGGGTTGCCTCGCGGCGTCGCGGCGGACTCGGCTTTGACTTCTTTGCCGCTTGAAGTTCGTGTTGTAATTGGCGATTGGTCGTAAATGTTTTCGGTTAATCTGCTTTGACTGCTGATTCTATTTTTGTTTAATGATTTTAAATTTGGAGCGAAAAAGTATTTACATTGAAAATTTGTAAATTGGCTGAGATGTTTTACAATTAACGAAGTTAAGAATTTCTTCTTTTAATATAATCGTGTGTTTCTTTGAATCTTCAGTTATGAAGTAGATGTTCTTAGTATTCCTGTTTGTTTCGTTTTGAAATTTGTTGATGATATTTTCACTGTATGGAGCCCCGAGTTTACAGAAAGCTCCTTATATGATTGCGGTCATATCCTCAGCACGTATGAACCCGGGTTCCAATGTTAAAACAGTATGATATTTAATTTTAAGGTATTAATGTTATGCTATGAAAAACAAAAATTACAACCGACAACAACTTGTTCTGATGCCAACATTCCTTGGGTAGGTAGCTTAAGAATCACAAAAAACTACCAGTAAATTTGAGGTACAAGTGTCTATTTTCCCGTAATGAGAATTTAATACAAGATATTGGTTTTCAGAGTAGTAAGTTAATCATGGTGCCATAGAAGAGGCCGTTATTTTAAATTTGCTTCATCGTATGGGAGTTTATAAAATTTTTCTGGAAAAATAAATTAAACAAAGTTTCAAAATATCAGTTACCAGCCTGACATCAAGTTCACCTCCACATTGTTGAGTATTTTCATTGAAATTTTTCATAGAATTTGTATTTTTACTTACGTACAGATTTACATATGAAAATGCTTTCACGGAACATGTAATTGATTTGCCTTTTATGACAAGTTTCTAGGAATTTAAAAGTAACTTCATAACGCATGCATAAGCTTAAATGTTGCAATTTTAAAGTAAAATAAAAACGTATTCAAGCCATTTGTAGTATTTTTCCAGCGTTCTTATTTTAACCATAAGCCCCTGAATATTGATAAGGTGGCAATCATTATTCATGGTTGTTGTCTTTTTGCAGCTTATTGTAAAGCTGCAAACTTATGATGTCAAAAGAGTTCTTCCACGCTGGTCTGGGAGAAAAGAAAAAAAAACGAAGAATGTGTCAGCTGCTTCCCTTACTGAGCAGATCGTAAAAGCCGGTTAAGGGAATGGGCGTCAATGGGCGAGTCGGCTAGCAACTCATTGCTATAGCTGATTCCGTTCTCCATCTAGAAGCCCACCAGCATGCTGAACGTGACCTATAGACATGGTTTTACAGACCTTGAGTCTGTAAAACCCCGCAAGGGCAAAAGACATAATAGTATGCACAAAAAAACCAGCCAAGTGCGTGTCGGGCCACGCGCAGTGTAGGGTTCCGTAGTTGCGAATGACAACTTTGAGTTCACACTGTTTACACTCACACCTCACAGTCTAACGACCAAAAACATCTAACAATGAAGATTGTATGAAATTTTACATTTTCCAGTACATTTTATAAGTTGGTTGCCTATAACTTTTTAGTTTGCACTTAGTACCCAGCTCTGATAGTTTTTCTTTCAACTTCAGTATATATACTATTGCTGTAATTTTTTTCACGTATCCATATATAACCGTTTAGCAGATAGAGGGGGGGGACACGTACCTCTAACAAAATTTTGCACTTTAAAACCAAATATTTCGGAAACGGATCCCTAAATCGAAAAATGGTGTTCTTAACCTCACAATATTTTTGAAAGACCTTTTTAACGATACCCCACACGATGGGTAAATAGGGAAAAAAAAATTACTCCCCCACTTTACTTGTATGGGAACCAACCAAAAAAAAAATATTTTTTCAAGGTTTTTTTCTACGACTTTTTTGCCATGATTAATATACACACTCATACCAAATTACAGCTTTCTAGTACTTATAGTCTCTGCGTAAAACCGCGGACGGACAGACAGACAGACAGACAGACAGACAGACAGACAGACAGACAGACAGACATGGCAAAACTATAAGGGTTCCTAGTTTACTACGGAACCCTAAAAAGCGAAATAGCAAAGAACTTGAAGTTAAGTAGACAATGGACGCTGCCAGCTAATCTAACAAGGTGCAAAGTGGATAAGATTAATAGTCGGAGAGCGCGCGCCACGCCCCGCCGCTTCGATCGCTTTGTCTCTATAGACGAGCGATTACAGACAGATCATCAGATAAAGGTGCTTTAGTAGCGCCTAAGCGCCCTCGTCACTAGATACAATAGCAGATCGGTGTGCTGGAAAAATGCATTTACATTATAGCTTAGTTTTCCAGCTTACGTAAAAATAGTAGTAAACTTACAGTTAAGTAGATACGCTGCCATTCAATCTAAGAAGGCACGAAGTGGATATGACTGATACTCGAAGCGTGCGTCGAGCCCCGCCGCCTCAATTACTTTGTCATTATAGACTAATTATCAGATAAAAGTTCTTTGGATTCAAAACTTAAAAAAGAAAGGAAGAGCTTAAACGCCCGTCGCTACGAGAATTGTTTTTGTATTGTAGTTTTCCAGCTTAAAGAAAAATAGCAATAAACTTAGAGTTAAGTTGACAATGACATTTCAAGCCAATCTAACAAGATCCGAAGTGGATAAGATTAATAGACGGGCGTACGTCGCGCTCCCCCACCTCGATCGCTTGGTCTTTGCAGGCAGAGTGTCAGATAAAAATACCTAAGCGGATCTTCTGGGAAAAATCACCAATAAAGACTCGTAACTTTCCTAATATTATTTTTTGGCATAACTAGCATAAAAATAAATAGCAGGAAATTTAGAGTAAAGAAGACTTAGATTTGGCTGACAATATCTATTGATATTGTCAGCCAATCTAACAAGGTGCGACGTGGATAAGGAACTCGATCGGTTTGCCATTACAGACAGATCATTAAATAAAAATGCTTTAGCATAGCGTAAACGCCCGTCACCACTAGAGTTTACAATAGCGGATTGACGTGCTATAAAAAAAAGGGTATATAATTGCTTAATATTTATAGCTTAGGGAAGAATAACCATTAAGGTAGAGTTAAGTAGACAATGACGCTGCAAGACAATCTAAAAAGGTGCAAAGTGGATAAGATTAATAGTCAAGGAGCGTGCGTCGCGCCCCGCCGCCTCGATCGCTTTGTCTTTACAGACCGATCATCAGATAAAAGTACTTCAGCAGAGCGTAAGCATCCGTTGCCCGTTGAGTTATACAAAACAGATCTGTGTGCTAGAAAAAATGCATTTATAATACTATATTCTTTGTATTTTAGCTGTAAGTCTTCCCAAAATGTAAAAAATAAAATAAAAAAAAATATTTTTCCACCATAGGGAAAAATAAAAATAAAATTTGACTCCGCAGGCCAATCTAACAAGGTGCGAAAGAGATAAGATTAATAGTTGGGGAGCGAGCGTCGTGCCTCGCCGCCTCAATCGTTTTGTCATTACGGACAGATCATCAAAGTACTTTAGCATAGCCTAAACGCCTGTTGCCACTAGAATTTTACAATAGCGGATTGATGTGCTGGAAGAAAATAATGTATGTTATTGCTTAATACTTCCAGCTAAGAGAAGAAAAGCAGTAAACTTACAGTTAAGTTGACAATGGACACTGCCAGCCAATCTAACAAGGTGCAAAGTGGATAAAGTTAATATTCAGGTATTTAAAGTTATGATAAATAGTACATTACTGCAGAGGCCGGGAAGTAAGGGATTGCCGGACGAGTATAGTTTTCAAGGCCGAGCGTCAGCGAGGCCTTGACAATAGTTACGAGTCCGGCAATCCCTTTCCCGCCGAGGAAAGTATAGAGATTTTCTCAATAAATGTGAGGAAATTTAACTTAAAGTTACACATAAACTTACATGCCTTAAATATTTCCCCTTACTAGGTATTTGCCGGTAGTAATTTTTCCACTTTCAAGTTTCAAATTAGGCGAAGTAGGTAGGTACTTAAAATCCATTGCAGTGTTGCTTTCATCACTAAAACTCATTTTGAACCGTTTCATTTCGAATAAATAACCAACTTTGCACATATTTACCGAAAACAAATCAATGTCAATCAATTACTGCAAAGCGTTAATCACAAACTACGAAGAAGATACTATCACTAGTATCAGACGACCGACTGCCATATGTTTTCTCTAGGCAATAAGGATCATAGACAAATAATGGAGTGAGGGTGAAAATGAAAAAAATGCCATACAATTCCTTTTGAGTTTCTATGGGGGGCCATAAATTCAAAGTCAATTGACGTGTGTTCTATGCCCTAAAATCCGTAAAGGCAGTTTTTCGGCAGTGGCGTTAATCACTACGGGTATAGTGAAAATAACAGATCTCCCGAGTTTTTAATTTTTTTATTTTCAGTTGTCAATTCCAGCAAAGGAAACAATGCCCATAGAGCCCAGTCATATTTTTCACAAAAAATTTAATAGATCATAGATTATTGTTTTCTTCTCTCGCAACGAAAATTAAGCATATTTTCGTATGATCACATATCGATATTTTAATGAAATTGTAGTTATATTCACGTATTATATGCATTTTTTAAAAATGCAGTGGTAGTAAACTGGCTGTATGACAAGTGACATAATTTACGTTACATAGATTAATTAAAAAGTTTTGAGCAGCGGCCGGGAAGTAATTTTCATACTTATTTCCTGGCCTAGGCCGGCAATGCGATGAATGAGCCAAGAATTACAAACTTCCGGTCTTCTTTTTACTACAGTAATGCCTACATTTCCGAGCATGTTTGAGAAAATAAATAAACCAAACCACATACATACATAAACTTTAAAAATATTACACTACTTTCAAGTCATATAAGAGAAAAAGCTTGGTAATAAAAAGTTATTAAATGAATAAAATATAACTAACTATATTCTACATTTTTTAAGTTATTTTTAAAAAAATATAAACTGACGGTAAAAAATGGCCCTTGAATCTCAAACCAAATTTTCCAGACACACGTATAAAATATCACCAAACGTCCCAAAGCGTAGTAATTTATCTCGGCGTCCTCTCGGCAACTTATGAATCACTCGCGATTCAATGAAAATATATTTTGTCACTCGAAGATGGCTTTATTAAAGGATAATCATTTAGTTACGTGGATTCCTTGGTGCAAATTAAAAGACTACAGATTGAATAAGATTTTTAAGATGAATTGAAAACTTTCAAAGCAATATTTGGCTAATGAGCTAGTTTCATAAAAAAGAACATTATTATTTACTTTGCAATTAGTACTGTGTATACTAAGGGGTGACTTGGCTCGTTAAAATGGTCGACTTTCTTAAAAGCAAATGCGTCATACAATTAGCCGGCTGAAATTTTTTTATAGAAATGTAAATGTTTTTCGAGTTTGTAGAAAACGTCGATCATTTTAACTGCCTAAGTTACGTCATAAATTCTGTGTACTTATATAAAAAAACCGGCCAAGTGCGTGTCGGGCCACGCGCAGTGTAGGGTTCCGTAGTTGCGAATGACAACTTTGAGTTCACACTGTTTACACTCACACCTCACAGTCTAACGACCAAAAACATCTAACAATGAAGATTGTATGAAATTTTACATTTTCCAGTACATTTTATAAGTTGGTTGCCTATAACTTTTTAGTTTGCGCTTAGTACCCAGCTCTGATAGTTTTCCTTTCAACTTCAGTATATATACTATTGCTGTAATTTTTTTCACGTATCCATATATAACCGTTTAGCAGATAGAGGGGGGGGGGGACACGTACCTCTAACAAAATTTTGCACTTTAAAACCAAATATTTCGGAAACGGATCCCTAAATCGAAAAATGGTGTTCTTAACCTCACAATATTTTTGAAAGACCTTTTTAACGATACCCCACACGATGGGTAAATAGAGAAAAAAAAATTACTCCCCCACTTTACTTGTATGGGAGCTACCCAAAAAAAAAATTTTTTTCAAGGATTTTTTCTACGACTTTTTTGCCATGATTAATATACACACTCATACCAAATTACAGCTTTCTAGTATTTATAGTCTCTGAGTAAAACCGCGGACGGACAGACAGACAGACATGGCGAAACTATAAGGGTTCCTAGTTTACTACGGAACCCTAAAAATTGTGTATAATTACCCAAAACCCGGGTTATGCTAATCTCACTTAAACGACTTTAAAAATTGGTAACTTTTGATACCAACTTTAATTAGAAATTAGTTTTTTAAACGTTTAGGTTTTTTCAAGGCAAGAGCCAAATGGCATTTTTTTTAATTTGCGTTTACCAACATTGACCTCATCGTTGCTTCTTATAAGGCAAAATAGTCAAACAGGCACTAGTCATTAATTAGCCCAGTACTTTTCATCAAAGTATAGGCTCAAATAAATTCAGTCTCACTCAGTCAAACTAAGTAAAAACCTATACAATTACAATTACTCTTATATGAAAACTTTAAAAATAACATGAGTATAATAAAAGTATGAATGAAATGTTAAACGTTAACAAAAAATCCATTTTCAGTCATCAAATAAATTCAATGTCTGACTCATAAAAGATTTTAATAAACATTCAGAAACCTTTCCTTAACCGTTTTATCTTCAAATTTCTATCGAGAGTAGGGTTGCCACGTCCGGGATTTGTTTGTATTTTCCGGAAGTAGACCCTTGCTAAAAGTATTCTTAGGCCTGTTACAATCTTGTGGCTATTGGTACCGTGGCCGATCTGGCATTTTTCAAGATACTTTGAAGTGATGTATTTTGGTGCGAAAAAATGTGAATTAATATAGAAACTTAAATAATGATTTTAGGTGTACAAGTTTACATGCGATACCTATTTGTAAATAAAACGAATAAACATTGCCATATGGCTTATTTGATAAGTTAGAGATTTTTATATCTAGTAAAATTATGTGTATAATTATTCATATCTAAAGTTAGTTTGAAAGTGCCATCAATAATTTCTAAAGAGGGCAAATTAAAATGTTGTTCTAGAAACAGTACCAACCTACTCGTTGGCAATAAGAAAACTAGGGTATTTTTACCAGTCAACAACTAGACTCAAGGATTATAAAGTAATTTTTCTGAACACTTATTATTTGTCATAATATTTGTGTTTACAACAGATATTGTTGACGTTGATAATTTTCTTATAGCCAAGTACATGTAGTGCTGCTTCCAAAGTTAAGTGCATGTTGGACGGGTGACCGCAAGTGGCATTAAAATTTCTTTATCTCCTGAGTTCATTGATGGCAGTCGTTAAGCTAAGTCAGATAATTTTTGGGCAGCTTGAAAAATACAACAAAAGTCTTGGCTACTTACACATACAATCAAGAGACAAGAATCAGTAAAATGTTGAAGTTAGTGTGTCATATATCTTTAATAAAAAATATCTAAAGATACGGCTCATGCTAGAATCAGTACCACACATGTAAATAATAGACAGCTATAAAAAAGTAATCGAAAAATAACAAAAGTTAAGGCCTTCTTTCACCTCATGTGAATTTTATAAGATTTCCTTAATTTGAAACTGGCAGCCCTAATCGCTCTCAAACGAGCGGATTCCCGATCCCTTTCAATTTTTCCCAAATATGAATATTTTCAAGGGTTATAATGCGATTAAATTGAAAATCTTAAACCGGCGGGTAATAAGAAGCGTGACTGCGAACATTTTTGCCTCATCTTGTTATATTAAGGCGGTTTGGGAAACATCCCGCAAATGAGTGGAGGCTTCTGACTAAGAACATGGGCATTAAAGAAATAAAGCTATTCTTTTTAGGACGAACAATTTGCATAAAATTCGCAACTGCGTTTTCTTTGCCAAAAATAATTCTCTGAAGAATCACAGGTGAATTTAAATCCTTTTTTATCGAAGATTTTTTTTCTACTTAATTAATAACGTAAATAACGGGACAAAAGCCGTGATTCTATATATTTATATTTTTAATTTATACAAATTAATGTTTATATCTAAAATAAAACGAGCAACAAAATATGCTATTTTTGCATATATTACATAGGTATCAATAATTTAGATTCGATTGAATGTTACACACACTACAAGTACCTATCTGCAGTGCCAGAATCGGTAAAATACGTTAAGGTGAGTATGTGCCACACGCACCAAGCTTTCTTTATCCACTCCAACTGTTTCATATTCCTGATGATTTGGGAATAAAATATGAAAAGAATTGAAATATTTGGAGGATCGAAGTGGTCGTGACAGGCGCTTTTTTGTCGTGAATAATTTCCTATTTATATCTCTGAAGCTTTGTGTTCGCTCAATAGTTCTATGGAGATTACGCAGTCATAATAAAGTCTTTAGAAGTCATTTCAATGTACACAAGATGTCTGTTTTTGTGACAGGTTTCTCAAAAGAGAAGTTTTAATTCTTTTACAATACTTTGTTACTATAATGGTAGTATCATCTTAAAATTTTCATGACGTTTTCTACAAAGGGGAGTTCAATGTTGATTTATTTATTGGATTTTATAATGTACAGTCAGTTCTTATAACTAAAAGTCTTCATCTTCATCAGATCTTTATTAGTCTCCACTGCAGGAGCACGACCCTCTCTGTACTACCAGAGCCATATATTAGCCAGAGCAGTCAGAGAATTTGGCCTGCACTCTCCACGCTGGCCAGACGGGTTGGAGAGGTCTCTTTGATGTTTATAAGCTTTGTTTAACTTGTGTTTCCTAAGTCGCCTTCTACGACTTTTTACGACGATTCTTCTCTGCCGGGAACCACACAGCACTAAAAGTCACTGTTGTATATGTATTACGTAAACTACCTTATAAAATGTACGGGAAAATGTAAAATTTCATACAATTTTCATTGTTAGACGTTTTTGGTCCTTAAACTGTGAGGTGCGAGTGTGAACTCAAAGTTTTCATTCGCAACTACGGAACCCTACACTACGCGTGGCCCGACACGCACTTGGCCGGTTTTTAGGGTTCCGTACAAAAGTTGAAAAACGGAACCCTTATAGGATCACTCGAGCGTCTGTCTGTCCGTCCGTCCGTCTGTCAAGCCGATTTTCTCCGAATCTACTGAACCAAATTAGATGAAATTTGGTAAGATAGTGTAATCCTATGACCCAAACACGGATGTGCAAAGTAAATAAAGATTTTTTTTGAAATAAGGGTCATTTTGAGGGGCCCAATTACAAAATTTTAAAAGAAAGTTTTGCAAACCATACTGTGTCATATATCAAATGAAAGGGCTCATTATGAGGATCTCAAAAATATTATTTTTTGTTCGGGTAAAATCAATACTTTTGATTTTATTCACGAAAGAAGACAAAAATTGACCATTCCCCCCCCTGATCTACGAAACTACAGGGCCGAAAATTTTGAAAAAATTACAAAATATAGTTCATTCCTTGAAGATTACAGGAAAAATAATAAGAATTCTATCACTTGAAAATTAAGTGGTAAACTCACAATAATAAGTTCATCTAGGGAAATAGTTCACTAAAACACCACTAGATGGCGCTAGTCAATTGAATAAAACATTTTTGCAGATTGTGTGTGTGTGTTCACGAAGCATATTGTACGGAACCCTCATTGTGCGAGTTTGACTCACACTTGGCCGGTTTTTTATTCTTTGTATTGATCCCTAAAAATTATTTAGAACAATTAAGGGCTATAAAGACGGGACGCGGGACAAACGAAAGAAGGGATTATTTAAAAAAAATGCTTTTTAGTTTAATATGTGCCAGTCATATAAGTAATAGTTAAAATCGTGAGTTAAATGCAAATTCTGATCTATAAAAAATGATATGTTTCTAAAATCGTGTTTGATTTTATTTGCAATTATTTACGCATAAAAATTCTACAGTTAAAACACCCGTAACTTTCTTGTTCTACTTTACTTGACGGCAAATAAATAAACACAAAATTCCTTCCATTCAGTAATTTAATTGAAACTAGTGCTGCAGTAAATTTTAAAGTAACTTTAAAGTTAAACTATCTTGGAAGAAATATGACTGTGGAAACAGCGGATAAAGTTGGGCTGAAATAAGAACTATTAAGATTAAATTGAGTCTTAAATCAAAGTGGCTCGGAGATGTTATGAATTACATTGTGGAGTAAAATCTGCCTACTTTTCGTATATGGTGAAACTTGGTTTGACTTTGAGATATTTTTTAAGAGTTCTAAGTTAGTTTTACAAAAAGAAAATGGTTATTAATTGTAAGGCATTCGTCAGAAAGCAAACCTTGAACAACAACAATTGTTCATTATATTTTTTCAGTTCACTTATTGTATTTTAAACAAACTTTCTTACTCATAAAAATACTTAATTAAAATGCATCACAAAAATTAATATCATCTGGAGAAATTGTGTGACTTTTAACACATAAAATGTATGCTCTACTCCGCTTGGAAGAATAGTGGAATAGTCCAGTATAGCGGAAAATATCTCCGCTATACCGGACTCTGCCCCTGTTCTTTCACGACATCGCTTTGGTACTTGTACTTTGAATTTAAAACTGCACTTTTGCATTACGGTAAGGTACCCCGAGCTATGCATGCCACTACCAATACGATGTCAATTGCTGGAATCGCATTATCTGCTAATAATTTTGAAAGGCTCAAGGTCGCTCAAGGAGCTATGGAGAAGGCTTGCTCGGTATTTCTCTACAAGATTGAATCCTAGGCCTATGTTTAGCAGTGGATTTCTTGCAGCTGAGATGATGATAATGATGCTTTTTGAAGGTTATTATGAAGTATTTTTTCAATGGTCACCAGTTCGTTTGTTTTGGAGCCATTAAAGTCTAACAAATAAACAATCCAATTCTTTTATTCTTTACAATACTTCAGTGGTCGTAGATGTATCGCTTGATCAATTTGCCTTGGCAAAGTTGACAGGACCATGTAGTAAGATCATAGATATCAGAATATTTACTGTAAGTAAGATGTTTCAACGACTTTAATGTTACAACATTACAAGAGCAGTGTTAACCTGCAGAACGAGATTTATCAGTGCAGTAATATTAAGCTTTCCATTATCTCCCCTAGGCGACGCCGTCTCTTCTTGATTTGAAAACGCTTAGCGCAGCTTTTATTTATTTTTCTGTCCTAGGCATCTCGTCCTTGTTTCAACAATAAAAAATATCTAGGCCATTCGATAAGTAATATTTACCACTTCCATATACTTTACGGGACAGATCATAGATATCAGAATGGGACAGATACAGCAGAGCCTAGAGCATTATGGCCCTGGTTTTTTGTGGTGTGTGGAGTGGCATGTGAGCTTTATGACCTATACACTTTTGTCTGATATTGGGCGTGTAAGTAGGTGCAAAAGGTAATCAAAAATACTTAAATGAAGATGAGTATTATATTATATTAGTGTCGCTTTACACGGGCTACAAACCACAACTACAAAACGCAGCCACCGGCCACGTACCCGTTGTTTCAATACATTTTATATGGACTACGCTAACGCTAGTAGTCTGTAGCTTTTGAACAATTAATAAATACATATTATCTAATAGGATAATTTTAAATATGATATGACGTGAAAAAGTGCCTGCAAAGGCCTATTTTCTGAATAAACGTTTTGATTTTGATTTTGACTCTTCGCTTACATTTGAGGCCGGTGGTTGCCAAACGCTCCTTCAGATTGCGGCAATTCTGGCTGTAGCTAGTGGCCCATGTATGGTGACATTAAACCTTAGCAAGAACGGAAAATGGACACCTTGGCTGAGCCACAGAAGGCGTGGTAAAACAGCAGGTAGCTGGTCTATTATGTAAAAAGAAAACGCAATGCTAAAGCAAATGGTGAGCATAAGAGGAGACTCATATCCTGCAGAGGATTAATAAGGCTATTAAAGAAGAAGAGGATGAGATAAATGAAGAGGACGAAGAAGAACTGTACTTCTTTAGCTTTATTTAAAGTGTATTTTAAGAAAACATTTGAAATCTTCTAACCACTATTATCCACTATAGTCGACTGTGAGCGGTAATTCAGTAACAACGGCTCGTCGCGACCGAGAAATCAAATATCTTTCAGCTCTTAGCTTTTAGACGAAATAAAACTATCACAAGAATATCATATCTGTTTGGAAATTTTATATAACATTTTTATTCAAATTTGTCACCCGCTCTCAAACACTTTAAGATAGTTGAGAATATAGATATTATAGAAAACAAGGTTTACTTTTTATATTTTGCTAAATAAATTTATATACTTTGTTGCTACAAGGTTACAAGAAACAGTTCTGTCTGTGAAAGTGTTGGACAGGTTTTTGGAAAGATTTTTTGGAAAGAAGTTTAATATTTTATCGTTAATGTTACTTAAAATTACTATTATGTATCATTAAACCCATCAGGATGTAGGGACGAATACTGAATTGACTTTCTTTCGGCGTATTCTTCTTCTTAGAGGGTATTTACGAAACGCCAGTAGATAGGTTGTCGATTTTTCAATTATAAAAAAGAAATGAGGACATTCAAAAAGTTGTACATACGATCCAAAATTTGAATAAAAAGTATTCATTTCATTTCAAATTCGAAAGTTATGATGTAATTCATATTCTGCGCAAATAAGATTTCAAAACCGCAGTAACCATTTTGAAAATTGCTCATCCCCATGGCCATCAAACGATTCCCCACACGCCGACTGCCGTTAAGCCATAACCGATAATTTAGCACCATATCGCTGCCCTCACAATTTCACTGCCCTATTCACCCCAGCCGCTTATACAAAACGACCCTCGTAGACTTAAAAAGATAGTAGAACTGTCATATTGACTTTCTTATCTTTACACACATAGTTTTAGAATAGGTCGCTTCCACAGTGTGTTCGCTTAGATCTTACTACTCAACGGATTTTAATTCTGTTTCCAGCAATTACTAGAGTGGTTCACGCGAAAGGGTTTATTAGTATAATGCTTTCCAGGCACTGCTGGATAGGGCTGCTAATTGAAGTCATACAAAAGTGTCTTACGATTTATTCTACCTTCGTTACTACTCGTATGAGAAAGTAAAAAAAAATCGAGTTGCCAGCACTGATCCCAAAGGAAAAGTTGTTCATAATGACGGTCTGAGTTACCCCTTTTAGGGAAGGTCAAAGTTTAATTTTGTAACCTATACTATAATACATATTCTCATAAACCACATAAACCACGAAATGTCATGACAGTCAAGTGGTGCTTGCACCGTCGTATGTCAGTTTTTATACAAGACTTTATTACTATAAATTGCCTTTCAATAATCATATTTTACATTTGACACTGAATTTTTCTTGGCTGTTTTTTCGGGCAATTCTATCGATTCAAAGTGGTCTATGGTCGCCAAATAAAAACAATTGCTCATCGTGGCCCAAGAGATGGATAAAGTGCGAGTGTTAATGAAGTTTCATTTTTCTGCGCAAGCTGACCACCGCCGCGGGAATTCAGCTAATTGCCAAGCAACAATTATTATGAACTTGGGCTTTGAAATGCGTAAAAAATAAGCTAAACACAGCTTATAAACATCAAAGAGAACTCTCCAACCGGTCTGGTCAACGTGGAGAGTGTAGGCCAAATGCTCCGACTGCTTTGGATAAATTTTTACTCTGGTAGTACAGAGAGGGGCTTTTGATGATTAGAGATTTTTTAAAATTAATTTAAGAATAATGTTTATACTTTTTATACAACTAAGTGGGCAAACAGGCACATGGACTACCTGATGAAAAGCGGTACCATAGCCTATGAAGGCCTGCAACACCAAGGGAACTCGCACGGTGCCGACCATGAAGAAATCTCTTCACGCCCTTTTTGAAATAATGTGAAAGAATGACTTTGACTTCCATGGTTCACACAATTATCTAATACTTCCAATAATTTCTTTGCGTTTATCGATAAAAAAATTATTAGGTTAGACAAGTTGAATTCACAGTCATTAACAACCAACTTTTAATTATTTTAACTAAATATTTGCAGCCTTAAAATTCATCCAACAATATATTCAGCTGGTTTGCAAACTCGTTAATAGCATAACCAGCTCTTGTAAGGTCGTATTTCAATTTGCAGCTAAAGGATCCCATAAATTGTGCCTCGTATTAAGGCAAAACTTTTATTAAAAGCAGTGGCCGTAATCCGCAACGCAGATTACCGCAACTGCTTGGTTAGCATGTAACATAAAATAGCTTATCTTATTGCAAATAGATGCATTTCAAGAAAAAACCTTACCTATAGCATTTGCTTCATTTTCTCAAGTGGCTTCGTTTTTTTTTTTACTTTATTTTACAATTTAAAAAAATATAATTTTGGTTTTCCGATTTGAACCCAACGCTTGCAGTCAAAATATATTTCAAGAGATGTTTCCATTACAGTGAAAGAGAGAGCTATCCTCCTTAAATTTTACTTTAAAAATATAGTTTTCATCAAATACGACTTTAGTGACTTCAGGCTCCAGGATATTAACAAGATTTAGCATGTAAGCTCCGTGGTGCAGCGGTCAACATGCCAGCCTGCAACACGGGGGTCCCGGGTTCGATCCCCGGTCAGGTCATGATGGAAAACGATCTTTTTCAGATTGACCTGGATCTTGGATGTTTATCTATATAAGTACATATATATTATAAAATATAGTATCGTTGAGTTAGTATCCTGCGACACAACTAACTGTGGAGCTGGCTCAATTTGTGTGATATGTCCCTATATATTTATTTATTTATTATTATTATTTTTCTTTAATATTTCTGAAGTTGAAGATTCTATTGAGTTACATCCATGGTGGTCGCAATGATATGAGTATGCAGAGTACTGCGGTGTAATTTTGTGATGGTAGACACAGTTGTACTAGTAATGTCACTCATAGTTTTATATTTTCACGCTAGCCCACGTTCATACTACATTAGAATCTAATCTAGATGGACTCCATTATCCTAAAAACGTAAAAAAATGGTATCCATCTTTTGAACTATGCAAACACACTGCTATCAATTTTATTGCGTAAGATGAAGCATGTGATAACACAAAGCTGTTCCGCACAAAAGCATTAAAAATGGCCAGTTTTATAATCATTGAAAAAAGGCATGTCAAAGTCTAGACAGTATATTGATATAGCATACAACACTAATATTGCCCGGATATATATTTATATACATAGCTTCTACGCGTTAAAAAAGCAATAATTTTTTTTTGCCGAGATTAGGAATTTAGCCAAAAACACTCTCGTAAGTATGAAGAGAAAATAAATGCCATATTTCAATTGAAATCTATAACGGCCATTATATTACCGCACGTTCATCGCAAAACTTTTATTAAAACCGTCCGTAATCCGCATCGGCGATTACCGCAAACAAAGACGTTACGTGCGCAATATTCAAGAAACGTAAAAAATTATCATCACCTCATTCTCTTGGCAAATAAAAAGTGAGTTTGGAGTAATTTTTTTACAAGCTTTACACATAGCAGCAATAAAAACGCCTCGGCGCGGAGGGTCGGTGATATTTCATTTTATGTCTCACTCGAGGGGTCGGGGGGTGGGGGGCCTGTCTGTGACACTCGGAATGAAAGTTTAAATGTCGCGGGAAAGTAATGTGGACTACGTGGCGCGAGTCTAGCCCAGAATGGAAAGAGTTGTGGCCCTCTTTATGGGGAATTATGGCTTGCACGGGATTACGTGTAATTTTGGAGAACATAAAAAAGGAATTTTATCGCGCGCCACGCTGATATGGTTTTGGGTCTTAATCTGCTACCTTCGTGTTAAACTATTTTTATTTATATAAATAAATTTAAAACTAACGCGGGGTAGAGATATTATACTCATTAAAAATCCGACTATAGTCGTTTTGATTATTACACACAATATTTCCCTTCGACAATTCTCGAAAAGGTAAAATGGAATGTGACCTATAGTAACGAAAAATTAAAGTTAAATAAATAATAATTTTAGACCCGTTTCCACTTATTATGTGCTGTGGACTCTGTTGCAACGTCTTCTGAACTTCGCACATATCCATATGTAAATTACTGGCGTCAAAAAGTATGAGTTTTAAAATTAAGTAAGTATGCAAATTAATAAATGTGCAAAGTTTTCAATTTGTTATTAATCTTGATTGTAACCTTAGAATGCTCAAATAACAGCCGTGCACACATCTTTTTTTGAAATTATTGCCTTTATTAACATAGACCATTATTAGTCTCACCTACAAGCCCACCGACATGCTAAACGCGGCCTTAAGGTTATAGGAACCTGAGCTCTGTCTACCCCACAAAAACCATGAGGGACATGATAGTATGATTTATTGACAATAACTTCTGAATATCTGCTTGAAAGAATTTAAACTAAAATTGTGTTCATATCGCATATTGTCACTGTCTAGAGAATTTATTAGCGAGACAGAGAACGTACAAGACTTAAGAACGTAATTAGTTAAGATTCTTTTGAGTATTCAAGGGTTATTCCACTGTAACAAAAGTTACTTAAAATCAGAATTCCTTTGCAAATGAGCTTCAAACTGCAGCATCTGAGCACAAATTAATGAAAAAGAAGAAGTGTATCTTCAAAAATTGAATGTTTTAAATTTTGCAAACTCTTATTAAATCGCTCATTGAGTCTAAACATAACTCAAATTTGGTGTGCTCATGTATATATCTTCTTTGTATATTTTACCCTTAAAATTTTCTTTTATAGAACTCTTCCATGCTGATTTGGTAGAAAGAAAAACATTGAATACACTTACTGATTTCCATCCCGCGCAGACCGTAAACTCCGGTCAAGGAATTTTGCGAAAATCTACGGAATCACATCAATAGGCAATGAAGCTAGCAACCCATCACTAATTTGATTTCGCTTCCAACTTTTATGCACGCTAACACGCTAATCATGGCCTTTGGGTTTCATAATTTTGGGCTCTTTTTAGCTCTGTGAGGCTCCGCGAGGTATAAAGACTTAAAATTAAGTAAAAGTAACATTAAAAATCATTCAATATTACATTTTTAAGGTTAACTTATCAAGTATCATTTAGTTTTGGGCAGTTTTGTTTTATTATATTATTTGTAGCAGCGTCTCTATTACAATTACTTTCAGCGGGGTCGGACTTGCAAGAACGCTGATAGTTTGCCGATCTCAACACAACATCTCGATAACTACAGTTACTTACCTACCTCGAATTACATGATCCCTTCTCTAGAACTTTCTACTGTTGTTCCAGTTCTTGTTTCATATAGAACAATGGATCACTCACTTGCTATTTTGTCAGTATTGTCGACTATGGTTTCGGAGTCGTCAGTCAAAAAATTAGGCCTACTATTTTCAAGCTGGCCAGATGGATTGAAATGAAGAGGTATCTTGGTTGTTTATAAGCTTTGTTTAGCTTGTTACTTTTACGACATCAACGGGAAGACTTGTAGTGGTCCTATTCTGATCTGCTGGGGCCCAATTCAAGTTAGGTATATAAGTTTTTTATTATCAGTTGAATATTAATATCATCATCATCATCTCAGCCACAAGAAGTCCACTGCTGGATATAGGCCTCAACGATTTCCAATACGACGGGTTGGAAGCGGCCTGCATCGAGCGTCTTCCTGCTATCTTTATCAGGTCGTCCGACCACCTGGTCGGTGGGTGTCCAACACTGCTTTTGCCGGTACATGGTCGCCATTCAAGAACCTTTCTGCGCCATTGGCCATCGGTTGTTCGTGCTGTTAAAAGTAATATATTTAAGTGAATTATGTGAATATACTGGTAGCCTTATTATTTTTGCTCTACAGCATTCTGTTTCCGTCAAAATTTTCCTCATCTCAGACGAAACAATTTGAGGGACTCTACACATAATAATATTCGCGCTCCTGAGATTGGTTACGTTGTCGGGCGCTTAATCAACTGCTAATAAGCCGCGGGCGTTGAACATGTTCCACAATTTGTGTGCTTCGTGTTACTGAGAAAATTTTTATATGAACACTAGCTGTTACCCGTGGGTTTGTCTGCGTGATATATAGCCTATGTTCTTCTCAGTATGTGTTTGCAAAATTTCATGATGATCGTTCAGTAAATAGGGCGTGAAAGCAACAAACAAACTCACTTTCACATTTATAATATAAGTTAGGATAATCATTTTTAAATCTTAACTGTACAAGTACTATACTTAAAAAAAACATATATAATTCTAAATTTAATAATATTTACTTGACTGACAATGTTAACGTTGTCGGGCTCTAAATCAACTGCTAATAAGCCGCAGGCGTTGAACATGTTTCCCAATTTGTGTGCGCTGTGTTACTGAGAACAACTTCATATCAAGATAATAATTTGTAAATCTTAACTGTACTATATTATAATAAAATAGATATAAAATTGTACATATAATAATATTCGTGTAAGAGGGGCTGAATATGTCGTGCGTGAGGCGTTTAATCAATTGTTAATAAGCCGTGGGCGTTGAACATGTTTCACAATTTATGAACTCTGTATTACTGAAAACAACTTAATATCAAGATAATTATTTGTAAAGCCTTATTGTACTATAGTAAATACAAAATATACATAAAAGGTTTAGCTATTAGGGTAAGTGAGACTGGTTACTTCGTCGGGCTTTTAATTAACTGGCAATAAACCTGCGCCAAGACACTGTACATATTTTTGTGTACTCTGTGTTACTGAGATCAACTTTATATGATACGTATTGGTACAATTTAATATAAAGAAGGTAATATCTTAACTACAATTATAACTAGAAAAGATATAATTCTCATTTATGCAGGGTGATATTTGTTTGGTGGATTGATCACCGTGGGGCGTTTAATTTACTGCTGATAAGCCGGTACCTTTGGGGCTAATACACAACACAATGTGTGTACTGTGTGCTACTGAGACCTTATATTTTACATTATAGTCGTAAAATTTAATATAAAAATATTATTTTTACTACGGTTACTAAAGATTAGATATAAATCTGATCTACACAAAATAATAGTAGTGTGATTGGTCACATCATCGGGTGTTTCAAAAGATTCAAAGATTCAAAACGTTTATTCAGAAAATAGGCCCTTGCCGGCACTTTTTCACTTTTAATTAACTGGTAATAATCCCACACCCCAGGCCCTATACACAAAACAATTTGCGTTCTCTGTATGACTTCAAATTACATTAGTACAATTAAATCATATCCCTACTACGGTTTCTATTTAATAAATATAAATCTGGTCTATGTAGAATAATATTCACGCGTTGGGGATTGGTTACGTCGTCGGGCGCTTAATCAACAGCTAATAGGCCAACACCTCCGGCGCTGTACATAATACAATTTGTGCACACTCTACTGCTGACACCAAGTTCATATTACAATGGTACAATTTAATTTGAAAGTTATATCTTTACTACAGTTGCTATAGAATAGATATACATTCTCTTCTACACTGAATAATTGCGCAATTGAGATTATTTACGTCGTCGGGCATTACATCAACTGCTAATAAGGCAATAACTCGGGATCTTTATACAAAACTATTCAAAAACTCTGTACTACTAAGACTTACTTCACATTATAATGGTACCATTGAGTATGAAAATCATATCTTTAGTACGGTTACTAAACAATAGATATAAATGTTATCTACATAGAATAATATTAGCGTGTTGTAAATTGGTTACGTCGTCGCGAGTTTAATCAACTGCTAATAAGTCGACACCCCGGGTGCTGTACGTAACTCAATTTGTGCACACTGTGCTACTGAGACAAATGTCCCATTATATTGGTATAATTTAATATCAAAGCCATATCTTTACTACGACGGTTACTATTTATCCTAATCCTAACTAATATTATAAATGCGAAAGTGATATTTTTTTGTTTGTTACGCTTTCATTCTCTATCTACAGAACTGATCATCATTAAATTTTACATACACATAGATTAGGGTGTTGAGAAAGACATAAGGTATATATCACGTGGATGAAGCCGTGGGTAACAGCTAGCTAGAAATAAATGTCGTCATCTATGCAGAATAATATTGGCGCGTCATGGATTAGTTATACCGTCGGGAGCTTAATCAACTGCAAATAAGTCAGCATCTCGGTCATTATATACAACATAATTTGTGTACTGAGAACAATTTTGCATGAAATTAGTAGAATTAAGTATAAAAGATATATCTTTTCTTCATTTACTATAAAAAAGATAGAAATCTCGTCTTCATAGAACAATATTTGCGCTGTTCAGATTGATTAGGTCGTCGGGCATTTAATCAACTGCTAATAAGCCGGCGCTTTGGGGCTGTACACAACACAATTTGTGTACTGTGTGTGTTGTGACCGTATCTCACCAAGTACTACATACATAAAGAATATTACTTGCGTAAAGTGTTAGTTGTTTGCATGCACTCTTTAATTTTTAAGTATCCTGTGTAATTCTAAATTTAAATTATTCATGTAGGTTTCCTTATTAACATCATTAATTGTATTAATTATCTCGTAGTAGTAGGGCAAATTAACAAGATTAAGTTTTTATATATAACCTTGAAAGTGTCATTGTTTTTTTCCGGTAAACAGTTTTAAGTTAAAAAGTTAAAGAATCTGAGTGACGCTTAGCCAGATTTTTCATATGAAGACACCAACACCACCACATTGTTGCCTGATACTGTAGTTTTGGTTGAAAGCAAGTTACTTAGGGCTTGCCTATATTCATTGATTTAATGACAGAACATACTACTGTTATACAACATATATACAAAGCACTTAAAATATAAGGATTTAGAGGCAAATTATCTTTTTGTGCCCTTTGCAGTGGAGACTATGGGGCCGTGGGGCCCAGAAGCAAAAGCTTTAATGACTGAGATTTCAGCGCGCCTCTGCGAAGTCACTGGGGACTCAAGGGCTGGTAATTACTTGGCACAGCGAATTGCCATCGCTGTGCAGAGGGGTAATGTCGCCAGCCTACTGGGCACCCTTCCTCGCGGCGACAGGCTGGAATCTCTTTTTTTATTTATAATTTAGGCTATATGTTCAGTCTTCTGTAAATATATTATAAAAAATGTGTATTTCAATAAAATAATAATATTATAAACAATTATATATTTGAAACATACATACAATTATTTGCACGTCGTTATTTCTCGGGGGTTAGATAAATCCCAAGGTCATAAAACCCAAAGGCCACGATTTGCTCATTAATGTGCGTAAAGCGAAATCAAATAGTGATGGGTTCCTAACCGTACCTACGTCTCTCGCCCCATGTTTTTTCTTATCTCCCAAACCAGCATTGGAAAGGTGACAGAAAACTTAATTTTAACCGGTACTTGTTTTGGTACCGCAAATTATACAATATCACGGCACCAAATTACCGGTTCTCGTTAGCATGCGGAACTGCGAACTCATAATGTAAGTAAGTTCTCTTACTTCGCTGTAATTCTTTGAAAGTGCGGTCTGAGGCACAAACTATTTCATGTTATCAAAAATCGTTCAAACATATTTGTTTTTAAGAGATTTTTAAGACATTAAGTTGGGATTTTTAAAGATATACTGATTTTTCCGATACTTACTTATCGTCATGGTCACCAAGGACAAACGTTTACAAATAAGACTTTTCAGTATGTTAGTGAGACTATGTCAAATTTAAAAAGATTTTGCCATGTTGTTTTACGTAATTTCTTTCTTAGAGAACAACTACTTATTTAAGTTGTCATTTAACCGTAGTTTATAATTGACTTAAAATTTTGCTCACTGCGTACAAAACCTAAAATTTGGACAAAACATTACACCAATTAAATAAAAAAATTAGACATGGGAAAAACCCAGCAATAAATAAAACATAGAACTTTTTTCTTTTTGCAAATATAATTCATAGTGTTACATATTTTCTAGTATCGCTCTTCTTATGCCTTAGACCATCCAGTGTAAAGTGAGTGGCGGTGCCGAAGTTTGTTCACTTGTTACTTTTTCATAATGATTGCGTTGGTTAATTAGGCAGAGAAATGTTCCCAAACAAATTACAATGTTTGCCCAATCTTGTGCGGCTTTGTTTAATTTGTGGCGGTGACAATGATACCCTACAGTAAATTGTTTATTGTAGCAGAATAGAACAAGGAGATTCACAAAAAAAAATACAGTTAAAACATACGGTTAAAAATATAGTAACATGTTTTGCTCCTTTGTGTTAGATGTGGAAAAAATATGTTATTGGAAAAGGATAAACTTATTGGTTTCACTAAAAATCCAATCACATAATTGATTGATATTGTTGTTTAAGTTTTAACCAAATAATGAAACTAGCAAATTGTCTTAGATTAGTACGAATAACTTTGACTTCACAAGTTACAAGAAAGTTTCACAAACCAGACGATTAAGTTTCGTATACTAACACTTAAGTTCAATTGACTTAAAAGTATGTAGTTTAAAATTAACTACGTTTCAAAAACTGTTTTAGGTATTTTCGGCAATTTCAAAAAAGAAGCATGAAAAGTTGGGTGTCGCCCACAGCACGCTGGATAAACTTTTATTTACCAACAAACGTAATAGAATAAAAAGCAAATCTTCTAACTCTAAACAAACTCTCAAAACGCTACATGATTGTCGCACCTTAAATTTGTCGCCAAGAGCACTTTGTATCGAAGGGTTTTCAATAAAATAAACTCCGGGTCCTGCCCCTTCAATGGCGGGCAAGTCGGGGCGTCCCCCGGGAGCTTTGAGTGAACAATGTCAGTCTCACACTCTGATTTGCGAGTTTGAGCCTGTACGTGCCCTAGTTTAGATGGAAACACCTTTGGAATAGATTTAACAGTACGGCCGTACGTCTTGCAAATGTGACGCCTTTTCAATTTTGAACCAAAAAAAAAAGTTCTCAAGACGACGCGTACCTATGTTTTTTTTTTATGACCACGCAATTTTTGCAAAGTAATCCGATGTTGATTTTTTATTGGAAAAAACCGATTAATAATTTAAAAATCATTTATTCATCTAATTCAATTTAAAAATTTGGACTTAAAGATCTTACAAAATAAAGTGCACGTAAATAATAAATAGAATTGTACAACTTCACTTTGTGATAATTACTTACGAGTACATAGGCCATACATGTATATATTAGGCCGATACACTAGTACCTAAACTAGGCCGAGCCTGTATCTTAGATACTCCTTTCTTATGCGTAACATTACAAAAATAATACCGATTAGTAATCTACTCTACTAATGTTGTTTACATTGGTTATCTACTCTACTGTTTATTCTACGCGTGTTCCGTTTGAAATAAAAAACCGGCCAAGTACGTGTCAGGCCACGCGGAGTGTACAAATGACAACTTTAAATTCACACTGTTCACACTCGCACCTCACAGTTTAACGACCAAAAACATCTAACAATGAAAATAGTATGAAATTTTACATTTTATAAGTTGGTTGCCTATAACTTTTTAGTTTGCACTTACTACTCAGCTCTGATAGTTTTTCTTTCAATTTCAATATATATACTACTGCTGTAATTTCTTTCACGTATCCGTTTAGCAGATAGGGGGGGGGGGGGGGGGGACACTTACCTCTAACAAAAATTTGCACTTTAGAACCAAATATTTCGGAAACGGATCCCTAAATTGAAAAGTGGTGTTTCCAAGCTCACAATATTTGTTAAGGACCTATTTAACGATACCCCACACGATGATAACTATACCAAATTACAGCTTTCTAGCACTTGTAGTCTCTGAGTAAAACCGCGGACGGATAGACAGATAGACATGGCGAAACTATAAGGGTTCCTTGTTTACTACGGAACCCTAAAACATAGCAACTTCTTAATAATATCAAGTGTTGAAACAGGCAATGGCTAATTCTATAAACTCGAGCCTCGCAAGAAAAGTTAATTAAAAATAGACTGCCAACGGACGGGAAAAACTGAGACGTTTTAGCTCGACAGGCTCCTCGAGACATTTCTGGGTGAAGTGGATCTTTGCTGGAGTATTTTGTTTCAAATTCACGACATGATTGTTAATCCCGTCTTGAAGCTATTTATTTCATCACATATATACTAGTACTTTATAAATAACTAGCTGTTACCCGCGGCTTCGCCCGCGTGAATATAGCCTATGTCCTTCTTAGTACTCTCACCTATGTGTATGCAAAATTTTATGACGATCGGTTCAGTAGATTCGGCGTGAAAGCGTAACAAACAAATAAACAAACAAACAAACTAACTTTCGCATTTATAATATTAGTTGGGATAAATAAAAAACTTACAGCGTTCTGGAAGAATTCATATGTATATAAACAATGTATGAATGTATATTTTATTAATATAAACACAAAATGATTATAAATGTATGTTAATTTTAATTAAATTTTTATATTGAATGTAAGTATCTCAAATCTTAGTCTTAAATGATAAATTTGTATAATGTTAATCCATTATTGGCTTTATGAACTAGATTTAAGTTATGTTATTTTCTTTTAAGGGCTGTGGATTATGTAATAAACAAAAAAAAAAAACACGATCCATCTATCTTATTATAAAACGAGGACTAACTATAATACCTGGTATTACCAACTATCCAAATTAAGTCAACAATTATTACTTTGACGTTCGGTCAATTGTCATTGCCAATTTGTTTTGTACGGATAATGGTTTCATAATGATAATGTTAATAAGCCTTGTGGTTCCAGGCAGAGTTGAATAGGGCCACTCCAAGTATCCCAGTGAATGTCGTAGAAGGACTTTGAAAACACAGGCTATACAAAGCTTATAAACATCAAATAGACCTCTCCAACCCGTCCGTCCAGCGTGGAAAGTGTAGGCCAAATCCTCTTACTGCTCTGGCTACTTATACCTTTAGCAGTACAGGGGTCGTGCTCCTGCAATGGAGACTAAAATAAAGATGATGATGATGGTGGATAATGGTTTAACCAGTTACTAAAGTTAGTCCTCGTATAATAAGACTTTATGCATTTAAGAATAGTAGAGTTCAAATTGAATGATAAGTGTGAAAGATAACTAGAGAGTCGCAGATGGCACGAAACTTGGAAAATATAAAATGTTTTAGAAAAATGATACGAAGCGTTGAAACTAGTTGCGATAATTTGATCAGCTCGCTCTAACGAGAAAAGTTAATTAACAATACTGTAACTGATGGGACTCCAGGAACGTGATGGACTCGCTTCTCAATTCTTGATACTTTATTTTAGAGAATAAAAAGCAATTATGTTATTTTCCAACCGGCGAAAAAACTGAGAAGGTTATCAATTGAACGCGTATTTATATTAGTTTTTTAATACTTTATAGGTATATATACACAATACTCCGTCATATATTGCTTCTTCTTCTATATTTTTTATTCCACGC
The DNA here is from genome assembly GCA_963082605.1 of Rhodophaea formosa. Classification (NCBI taxonomy): domain Eukaryota; kingdom Metazoa; phylum Arthropoda; class Insecta; order Lepidoptera; family Pyralidae; genus Rhodophaea; species Rhodophaea formosa. The sequence goes on from OY720208.1 coordinate 708,647, forward strand.
ACAACTTTTTAGAGTAGTCCGATTTTGATAATATTTTTTCTATTGGAAATTGTTTACCTCGAAATTAGATCCATAAAAATTTGAAAAAAAAAAAAAAAACCAACCCTAATTGTAGAAAAACTCACGAAATTTACGAATTTACAGATTTTTCGCTTTTCGGCAGTTGTAAACAATCAATATCTTAAACGAATCATTTAAACATTCAATACAATATAATAATCTCCTTCTCTTAATCCTAAAAGTCAGGAAAATTCCGCTGGCGGTTTGACCTCTTCTGTGAAGCGCCACTCGAGACAAGCAGTGAGAGTTAATCTAAAACTATTTCATATACGACACCAGTGTTGACCAAGCATGAAAAAGGATGAAATAAATGGGCATCATAATTAATTTTACCGAGCCCATGGGCCAGAAAACCCCTTACGGTTTTGGACCTCTTGGTAGAGGGCTACTAAATAGGTACACGTAGTTAGGTCTAAAAATATGCAAAAAGCTGAATAAAACGATACAATACACAAACAATACCATAAAATAATTTGATTAAGCCAATAGGCCGGAACAACTACTACTTTCGACCTATTCTGTGGAAGATCAAAGGACATACTCGTAGTCATGCAGTGGAAATGACATGTTACTTTGACAATGTTGATCTCAAACAAACAATCAAATATCTTTTTGTAGAACCCAGATAACAAAGATCTTAAAAAATTATAAGGTGAAAAACATGCAGATAAAGAAAAATGCTTAAAAAATTCAATAAAATAGGATAATATCCAACCAATGCGTAATAATTTAAGCGAGCCAATGGACCGGAAAACCCCTTAGTTCACGGTTTTCGACCTCTCTTATGGAGGGCCACTCGACATCAGTGCGAGAGGTCTTAAGTAGAGTGTGGTGAGTGTGATTTAATTACGTCCTATGACACGTCAATCATTTTATTACGCGTAGAAAAATAACACACGAACAAATACAATGACACTACGTCCGTACTACGTACGGACTAATCAGTTTTTGTTTATTAATAGTAGATTGTTGCACTGAGCAGAAAGTAAGTTATTGCTGCACGAGTGTTTATTTGGAGCCGGAGCGCCAGCGAGGGCTCTAAAAAGCACGAGTGCAATATAACTTATTTAATGCGAGGTGCATAATCTGCTTTTCTTTCAACTGCTGCAATAAAAGTAGGTGAAAAATAAAACTGAAGACAAATTACAAAAGTTAGAAATTTGTTGTTACTTACATTGCCGCCTTTTTTTCTTTATGGCCAGTATTTTTTTTTAGGCTAGGTAGTACACACGTCCCTTTGTAAACTCCATACGGCCGTTAAGTTTGCCAACCTTTTTTATGACATGTGACAACTATCGTCCCGCGATTAAAACAAAAACTTAACAGTGCAGTAAAGGATTTTCATACATTTTTGCTGCTCTAGTGCAGCAAAGTTCCGCTTTGTGCTGGATAAGTAGTGCAGTTATGATAGAATTGCAGCGTAGTTTAAAGAAAAGTATGTTTTTTTTAGGGTTCCGTACAAAAGTTGAAAAACGGAACCCTTATAGGATCACTCGAGCGTCTGTCTGTCCGTCCGTCCGTCTGTCACAGCCGATTTTCTCCGAATCTACTGAACCAAATTAGACGAAATTTGGTAAGATAGTGTAATCCTATGACCCAAATACGGATGTGCAAAGTAAATAACGATTTTTTTGAAATAAGGGTCATTTTCAGGGGCCCAATTACAAAATTAAAAAAAAAAGTTTTGCAAACCTTACTGTGTCATATATCAAATGAAAGGGCTCATTATGAGGATCTCAAAAATATTTTTTTTTGTTCGGGCAAAATCAATACTTTTGATTTTATTCACGAAAGAAGGCAAAAATTGACCATTCCCCCCCCCCCCCCCTGATCTCCGTAACTACTGGGCCGAAAATTTTGAAAATTTTACAAAATATAGTTCATTTCTTGAAGATTACAGGAAAAATAATAAGAATTCTATCACTTGAAAATTTAGTGGTAAACTCACAATAATAAGTTCATCTAGAGAAATAGTTCACTAAAACACCACTAGATGGCGCTAGTCAATTGAATAAAACATTTTTTGCACATTGTGTGTGTGTTCACGAAGCATATTGTACGGAACCCTCATTGCGCGAGTTTGACTCACACTTGGCCGGTTTTTTTTTTTGAACTTTGCTTGGCTACTAGACACAAATTGTAAGTACCAGTTTTAGGCTTATACAATACACATGTACCTAACATGTACCTATATGCCTAAAACTGGTAGTTACAATTTGTGTCTAGTACTAGTTTAGTAAAAAGCTACAAATTATTAGATAGAATAAAATATTATATTTAAACTCCTTAACCAACTTAACTCAGTAGCCAAACCCAGTGTAAGTTTGGCCAAAGATCCTAGGGCCAAACTAACCCGACACTATACCGAAGACATCCCGGACATCAGCCTGTACGAGATTAGGATTGCCCTCAAGCAGCTCAAAAACAGCAAGGCGCCGGGCGAGGACGGAATCACAGCAGAGCTTCTGAAAGCGGGCGGAACGCCGGTACTGAAAGTCCTTCAGAGGGTCTTTAATTCCGTTCTGCCCGAGGGCGTGACGCCAGAAGCGTGGCATAGAGGCGTGGTGGTGCTATTCTTCAAGAAGGGCGATAACACCCTTCTAAAGAACTATAGACCCATCACGCTCCTGAGCCACGTCTATAAGCTGTTTTCGAGGGTAATCACGAATCGTCTGTATATGGTATAATCTGTATATGGCTAGCCGTATATATGATACCGAGATTTTTGAACTACAGTCACAGATCTCGGAATTGCAACAGTCCTTAAATAATTTATCTAATAAATATGAATTATCACAAAAAGATTTAAGTAAAAATATCTTAGTGGCTCAAAAATTAGTGGAGGAAGCTAATTATAATAAAGAACGGTATGATGCTCTCCTACAAAAGCAGCAGTGCGATAGTTCACCTGAAACTGCAGTTACTATGTCACCTAACTTTGTTCCTGAGTCAAGAGAGTATGATACCAGGAAGTGTAACTTGCAATCAAGGATAGGTACGGTTGATAACAGTTCAAATAAAAAAATTAACTGTAACAAACTATTAATTTACTCTGATAAGTTAGGTCAAGATTTTAGTAGCATTATTTTTAATCACCTCCACAAAGATTGTTCTGTATTTAACACATGTATACCCGGCGCTACGTATTTAGATCTAGTATACAATATTAATTATGACAGTCTAGATGAAAACTGTACAATATTAATTTTATGTGGTGACAGTTCCTCTGTATCAAAAAGGAACATTAAAAAAAGTCTGGACAAATTAGTAGATTTAAACAAAAAAACTCAATGTAAATTTATGATTGGTGCCTTTCCATACTCTGAATCTTTAGACAATAGTACAAACAAGCAAATTTACCATTTGAATGTACATATGTACAACATGACATATAGTCATGCCAATTTTATTTTTTATTTAGATATAAATAAGTTTATTAGTAGATTTAAGTTGACTCATGATACAATGTATCTACCTTTTAATTATAAAAGACAAATAGCTACTGTTGTAGCTTTTAATTTACAATCACCTGTTGTAAGTAGTACAACTGTAAATAAATATGAATCCGACATAGGTATATCAAATTGTGATATACCTGTAATTAGTAATTCTTTGACTGATTTAAACTAAGCAATAAGACAACAGTCAAGGCCGATGAATTCAATATTTTACATCAGAATATTCAAGGCCTGACTAGCAAATTATTAGAATTAGAGTTATTTATAAATAGTAAAGATTTGCATGTAGTTTGCTTGACTGAACATTTTATGCAGTCGCATCAGCAACAATTCAATATAGTGAATTATTCATTGACAAGCTCATATACCAGAAAGACTAAAGAGAAAGGCGGGAGCTTAATTCTAACACGAAGTGACGTTAAATGTAAAGAACGTAAGGATATTGTTTGTCTTTCGGTAGATTGTAATGTTGAGCTGTCATGTATTGAACTAGGGAATTATATTATAGTGTGTGTATACAGACCCCCGAATTCAGATTTTAATACTTTAGAATTAGTTATTGAAGATGTGTTGAGAAAATTATGTGGTAGCCGCAAAAGTATTATAGTGTGTGGCGACTTTAATGTTGATTTGTTAGTTACTACAACCGAGAGTGTTAGATTTTTAAATTTGTTTAAATCATTTGATTTAGTCAATTTTTTCTTAGAACCAACTAGAATTGATGGAGATTCTGCCACATGTATAGATATTGTTTTCTGCAATTGCACTGCTGTTGACAAATATATAACAAAAAATCTAACCTCCGATCACTTTGGTCAATTTGTAAAACTTATAAATAGTTCAGAAGCAGATTCACCAGAAATTACCTTTAGATCTATTACTAAAAGTAAAGTAAAGGTATTTAAGCAAAAAATAGCTGAAAAAATGCCACTAATTGAAGAAACGCGAGATGATCCGGATGCCCTATATAATAAAATGTTTGGTGTTATTGAATCGGAATTTAATAGTGCATTCAAAATTAAAAAATGTACTAGACGTAACCGTAAAAAAATTAGTGAATGGGCAACTACTGGCATTTACATTAGTAGAAACAAATTATACGAATTATTAGCAATGAAAGTTTATAATCGGAATACTGAATTCATAAAATATGTTAAAAATTATTCAAAAGTTTTTAAAAAGGTATGTTTGTGTGCAAAATCTTTACACACTAGGAAAACTATTGAAGATTCTCATGATAGGATAAAAACAACTTGGAAAATTATTAACAAAGAAACCGGTAAAAGTAAACAACGTGATAACAAAATCGAATTAAAAGTCAATAACAAGCTCCTTAATAGTAATGAAGATATCGCGCAATATTTTGAAGATTTCTTTACAAATATTCCCGTCAACATTACTGCCTCCTTACGTTCATCACCCGCTGAATCTAAAAGACTTTTAGCAAGTTGTATACCAGAATGTAATAACCATTTAATATTTCAATATGTAACACCTGAAATAGTAATTGATACATTTAAGAGTTTAAACAATAAGAAGACTGGAGATTTGTGGGATATCTCAGTACCTGTCATTAGTAGTATTATTGAAGTAATTGCGCCATATTTAGCTTCTATATTTAATAAGTGTGTAGATACAGGAACTTTTCCTGACTTGATGAAGTTAAGCAAAGTCATTCCGTTATACAAATCTGGCGATAAGAATGATCCCACTAATTACCGTCCTATTTCTATTCTGCCAGCGCTCAGTAAAATATTTGAAAAGATAATGTTTAATCAGTTATTAGCTTTTTTTAACAGTAATGGTCTCTTCCATGGTGACCAGTATGGATTCACGAAGAATCGGTCTACTACAGATGCGGGTGTAGCTCTGTTAAAATACATATATGATGCTTGGGAGGGAAAACAAAATGCCATTGGTGTGTTTTGTGATCTTACCAAAGCTTTTGATTGCGTAGACCACAATACCCTTTTATCCAAGCTGGAGCACTATGGAATCAAAGGTAAATCTCTTAATTTAGTTGCATCATATTTAAGTAGCCGAACTCAAACCGTTAGTTTAAACAGGGTTCAATCCTCCGGATCATCTGTAAAAATGGGCGTACCCCAGGGATCTATCCTAGGGCCTTTGTTGTTCCTTATTTACATCAATGATCTGCCTTACTGTGTCACTACATGTAAGGCTGTACTATTTGCCGATGATACTTCTCTTGTGTTCAAAATAGATAGACAAACTGAATTTTTTGACGAGGTTAATAGTACATTAGCTCAAGTGTTAGATTGGTTCACAGCGAACAATCTTTTGTTGAATACTAAGAAAACTAAGTGTATTAAATTTTGCTTACCAAATGTTGCCAAAATACCAACTCGCATAGTAATGGATAATGAACCACTAGATTTGATAGATAAAACAACTTTTCTTGGAATAACTCTTGATGCCGGGCTTCAATGGGGTGCCCATATTACAAACTTGGCAGGTAAACTTAGCTCTGCGGCTTATGCTGTCAGGAAAATTAGACAACTGACCGATGTTGAAACCGCGCGTTTGGTATATTTTAGTTACTTTCATAGTGTTATGTCTTATGGAATTTTACTATGGGGTAACGCTGCAGAAGTGAACACAATATTTATCCTGCAGAAACGAGCTATTAGATCTATTTATAAACTTGGTGCTAGAGAATCTCTTAGAGAATTGTTTAAAGATTTTAATATTTTAACCTTACCTTCTCAGTACATATTTGCGAATATTATGTTTGTACACCATAATTTACATTTATATGAGAAAAATAGTGACATTCATGACCGAAACACGAGAAATAAAAATAAGTTGGCTACACCAGCTTTGCGATTGCAGAAAACTAAGCGTTCATTTATGGGTCTCGGAGCACGCTTCTATAATAAAATTCCCGCAGAAATATCGGGTCTACTTTTACATAAGTTTAAAACTGCTGTTAAAAACTAGTTAGTAAAAAAGGCATATTATTGCATTAATGATTATTTAAATGATAAAAATGCATGGCAGTAATTTAATTGATTGTAATTTATTGTAATTAATATAAATAACATTAGAAATAAATAAATACTTGTAAAATATTGTAATCGAAGCCCTTCAGGCACGTAGGGACCAAGTCTGGATTGAGTTTCTTTCGGCGTATTCTTCTCACCAGTGGTCATTACGAAACGCTAGTAGTTTTTCGATTTTGCATATTAAAAATAATAAAGTAAAAAATATGACGTTCAAAAAGAGATACAATTATCCAATTTTGAATAAAAATCTTTGACTTTGACTTTGACTTTGTCTCACCAACAGGCTCGATGCCTTCCAACCTCCCGAACAAGCCGGTTTCCGAAAAGGCTATAGTACCATAGACCACATCCATACGCTGCGGCAGGTTATACAGAAGACCAAAGAGTATAACCAGCCACTATGCTTGGCGTTTGTGGACTATGAGAAAGCCTTCGATTCGATCGAAACATGGGCTGTGCTTAGGTCTCTCCAGCGATGCCGTATTGACCATCGGTATATCGAAGTGTTGAGGTGCTTATACAGCAACGCCACAATGTCAGTCCGAGTACAGGAGCAGAGTACGAGAGCTATTCCATTGCAGAGAGGTGTGAGACAGGGGGACGTCATATCTCCGAAACTGTTCACCGCTGCAATGGAGGACGCCTTCAAGCTCCTGGAATGGGATGGACTTGGCATCAACATCAACGGCGAGTATATCACTCACCTTCGATTTGCTGATGACATTGTCGTCATGACGGAGTCGCTGAAGGATCAAAGTACCATGCTCAATGACTTCAACGAAGTTTCCCAACAAGTGGGCCTTAAAATGAACATGGACAAGACGAAAATTATGTCGAATGTCCACGTTGCGCCTTTACCAGTTATTGTTGGAAACTTCACCCTTGAACCTGTAGAGCAGTACATCTACTTGGGTCAATTGATCCAGGTCGGAAGCTCCAGTTTCAAGGACGAGGTCTTTCGTCGAATCCGACTCGGCTGGGCAGCGTTCGGGAAGCTCCGCAGCGTCTTCTCGTCCAAAATACCTCAGTGCCTTAAATCGAAAGTCTTCGACCAATGTGTGTTACCAGTGATGACTTACGGGTCCGAAACGTGGTCCCTTACTATGGGCCTCATAAGAAAGCTCAAGGTCGCTCAAAGAGCTATGGAGAGGGCTATGCTCGGTGTTTCTCTGCGAGATCGAATCAGAAACGAGGAGATCCGTAGAAGAACGAAGGTCACCGACATAGCTCAGCGGATTGGCTCTTTGAAGTGGCAGTGAGCGGGGCACATAGCGCGAAGAACCGATGGCCGATGGGGCGGAAGGGTTCTCGAATGGCGACCACGTACCGGCAAGCGCAGCGTTGGACACCCACCGACCAGGTGGTCAGACGACCTGATAAAGGTCGCAGGAAGGCGCTGGATGCAGGCCGCTTCTAACCGGTCATATTGGAAATCCTTTGGGGAGGCCTATGTCCAGCAGTGGACTTCTTGTGGCCGAGATGATGATGATGATGATGATTATATTTAAAAACGGGTCACTTACGTGCTACTTTGTCGGGATTGCCGACAAAGTAGCACGTAGCCGAATAAAATAGTCTGTAGCCACAATACTAATAATTTAAAACCTCTTAGTTTACGGTTTTCAAACTCTTCTATGGAAAGCTATTCGACACAAGATGTGAGTGATATCCTAATCCTTACTAATATCATTAATGCGAAAGTGAGTTTGTTTGTTTGTGTGTTTATTTGTTTGTTCCGCTTTCACGCCCAATCTACTGAACCTATCATCATGAAATTTTGCAAACACATAGGTTAGCGTACGAAAAAGGACATAGGCTATAAATCACGCGGGTGAAGCCGCGGGTATCAGCTAGTGTGTAAATAAATAAATAGCGTCTTATTACAAATCAATCATTTTATTACGTAAATGTAAAGGTATAAAGAGTAAGACAAGAATAAAAAAGTAACACATATAAAGGAGAAATAACATGTAGTGAAAGCTAATTTTATTCTTTTTTGTACATTTTTGAACCCAGTGTTGTCCAGAAACAAGTATAAAAGGAAAAATGGATAAAATCAAGGGATATAATAATTTCTGACCAAAGCCTAATAATTTTTCCGAGCCAATGGGCCGGAAAACCCCTTAGTTCACGGTTTTAGACCTCTCCTGTCGAGAGCCACTCGATACAAGTGGCGGGAGGTCTTAAGTAGAGTGTGATTAAATTACATCTTATGACAAGTCAATTATTTTATTACGTACTAGCAGCCCTACCCGGCTGCGCCCGGGCATGTATTATACCTTAAAACCTTCCTCGTGAATCATTCTATCTATTGGTGAAAACCGTATGAAAATCCATGGAGTAGTTTTTGAGTTTATCGCGAACAGACAGACAGACAGACGCGGCGGAGGACTTTGTTTTATAATATGTAGTGATAGTGATAACTATCCCAGTCCCAACTAATATTATACATGTGTTTGTTTGTTTATTTTTTAGTTTGTTACGCTTTCACGTTTTATCTACTGAACCGCTCATCATGCAATTTGGCTTACACATAGATAAGGATACTGGGAAGAATTTAGGCTTGATATCATGCGGGCCAAGCCGTTAATAGCTAGAAAATCACATTTCATTACTATTATTCAATTTTACTAATGTAACTAATTTATACTATTTTTATAACAAGGAAAGTTTTGATTATCTGTTTGCATTGAATAGGCTTTGAAACTACTGAACCGATATGCAAAATTCTTTCGTCTTTAGAAAGTTAATTTATTAGCGGGTGACATAGGCTATAAGTTACGTGGATGAAGTCGCGGGAAAATTACTAGTATGAAAACGTATGAGAAACAAATTCTTGCATGGATTTTGTTGAAACTTATTCATGTTGTTGGTTATGAGAATATAATAAATGCTACAAATACGTAGACAAAATAACAGCCACATTCTAGTTGCAATATTTTTACAAATTTTCGTACTAGCTTTAGTTAGTACCGGTTTCCTAAGTCGCCTTCTACGACATCCATGGGAAGACTTGGAATGATCCTATTCTACTCTGCCGGGAACTACACGGCAAGCTATGTCAGAACCCTTTAGGCAGCTTGAAAAAACTGATAGGTACCAACATCGGCCACTTACACACACGAAAATCAAACAATAATAGCAAAGGTTACCTTTCATTAATATTATTAGTACGGATATAATGAATACTGAAGTAAAGATGGATTTTATTACAAAACAAATGTCGGAAAAGGGCAAGCTTTGGAGTTCCCACGGCTCACCGGCTCCATGAAAATATTTGTCCGATACTGAACGGATTTGGGCTGTATTAATTGCTTATTAACCTTGTTTAAAGGTTACGGTGTTTGATGAGTCAAATCCTCGTTTAATTTGTACAAAAAGATTTTTATTGGCGCCAAGAATAATTAAGGTTTTTAGGGTTCCGTAGTAAACAAGGAACCCTTATAGTTTCGATATGTCTGTCTGTCTGTCCGTCCGTCTGTCTGTCTGTCTGTCTGTCTGTCCATCCGCGGTTTTACTCAGAGACTATTAGTACTAGAAAGCTGTAATTTGGTATGGATATGTATATTAATCATGGCAAAAAAGGGGTAGAAAAAAATCTTGATCAAAAAATGTTTTTAGGGTAGCTTCCATACAAGTAAAGTGGGGGAGTATTTTTTTTCTCTATTTACCCATCGTGTGGGGTATCGTTAAATAGGTCTTTAAAAAATATTGTAAGGTTGAGAACACCATTTTTCGATTTAGGGATCCGTTTCCGAAATATTGGGGTTGCAAATTTTTGTTACAGGTAAGTGTCCCCCCCCCCTCTATCTGCTAAACGGTTATATATGGATACGTGAAACAAATTACAGCAGTACTATATACTGCTATATACTGAAGTTGAAAGAAAAACTATCAGAGCTGAGTAATAAGGGCAAACTAAAAAGTTATAGGCAACCAACTTATATAATGTACTGGAAAATGTAAAATGTCATACAATTTTCATTTTTAGATTTTTTTGGTCGTTAAACTGTGAGGTGCGAGTGTGAACAGTGTGAACTCAAAGTTGTCATTCGCAACTGCGGAACCCTACACTGCGCGTGGCCCGACACGCACTTGGCCGGTTTTCTGAAATAAGTGTTGTTTGATTGTCAATTATTATCAAATGACATCGGCTTTTTGGACCCTTCGTTTGAGTATTGCTAGGAGTTTGTGGTGGGAAATCAAGGGGTGTAGTTAGGGTTTACCTTGGACGATTTAGCAAATTGATTTTGGTGGATTTTATAATATGAAATTGGTTAGTTTGGTGTTATAAATGCTCGTGCTCATGGACCAATTTGTGAAATAGTTAAAGTGGAATGTTATATGGACTCGTATAGAGTTGTCACCATAACCTCCCGACCACGAGGCATCAAAGAACATACGACATCTTTGATGCTACTTGTTATAACTTTACCGTACAACACCGATAATTAGTATCTCAATTTACTGGACATTGGCAGAATCACTGAAATCTCGGTGGAACCCATTTAATAAAACAGAAGAAGAAGAAGAAAAGTATTGCTACGGGCATAGCCAAAAGGTGTTTAGGGGTGTAAACCCTCTAATGATTACACTCGTATGTCTTTTCAATTGGCCTACCTCTTCTTAAACGACGTTAGTGATTTTTATGCCTAAATTTTCTACAAACAAAAGAAATTTTACACCCGTGCACACGTCTGTGTGTAAGTTAACTATCAGGGCGGACACCGCTAAACGAGTTCAAGAACTATAACAAACGTATGAGAGGCGGCGCCTAACGTGAACTGACTGACCGACTAAAAACGTATTTTTTATGACACAGGACGTCAAACGAGCAAGCGGGTTACCTGATGGTGAGTAGTATGGCAGTAATAGTATCTCCGCTGCCCATGGACACCTGCAACACCAAGGGTGTTACAAGAGCGCTGTTAAAATAATTTTGTAATAACGCCACTATATTTCAAATTCAATGTATGAAAATAAGTTGCGAAGTCAACCTCTGAAACTTGAAGTTGCTCTTTTTTTTCTTCTGCAAGTTGAAGTGAAAAGTGGAAAGCTCTCGGAAGCTCACGAAACTGTAACTTTTTTCAATAAGCGCATAATTTTTCCTGTTACATTCTACTTATTTCTGTTTGTGTTTTCTTTTGAAGAAAACCTTAAAAATATCGTTCTTTCCATACAATATTTTTTTGTAATTAAAATATTTGTACGGTGTCTATTTCAATTTCAAAGCCAGGTATTGACTCTGAAGTGATTAATGACCGTCATATTTTCGTATTTAAAGCTTTTAAATGTCGTATTATTTAAGAAAAGATTATATAAATGGCTGGTTGAAAAAAACTTTTATAGTCTTAGATATTATATTGACTGCTAAATAATATTTGCATGCTATTTACTTTTAGCAAAACATGTTTGTTCTTTTTATATGTGACATCTTATGTAATACCGTGTTTTTGAGCAAATAAAGATATGATTATGATTAGCTTTAATATTAATTTTACAGATACCTGTGTCTTTTTCATCGGTAAAATTACTATAATTTGATTTTCGGTAACAAAAAAAAAATTACAATTAAAAATAAGATTTATTTTTATTTGTACAAATTGCAAATAAAATCTTCTAAAAGTGGTTTAATTATTTCGTAGCAAACCGGTCATTCTATATTTGAATTGCACGATGGATGTGAGTTTTCATAGTTGCTAAAACGTAACAGACACAAACTACGAAGATATTATTATCCTATTATCAGAGACCTACTGCTTTGTCTACTCTAGGCAATAGAGACCATAGACAAATACTGAAGTGAGGGTAATGCTGATGAAATATAAAACAATCTAGTTTAAATTTATATTTTTATATTAATTAAGTGTGAATTTATATTGAAGACCACTAATTCAAACTCACTTGATGAGTGTTTTATGCCCTAATATCCATAAAAGTTTTCTTACATACTTTACTGGCATGTATCTCAAAAAAGGTTTTCGAAATAATGTTAGAATTTCCAAGCTTGTTTGTGAAAAGGTATATAATTCCCTGAGTCATAGACTGATGTGCCTAGGCCGGTGTGCCGCGAGGCCAATTTGTAATTTAAGGGGAGCGATGAATTTTTCGGGGTCCTGCCCACATTTTCAATGAATTGTTTAAAAGAAAAAACCGGCCAAGTGCGTGTCGGGCCACGCGCAGTAGTTAGTGTAGGGTTCCGTAGTTGCGAATGACAACTTTGAGTTCACACTATTCACACTCGCACCTTACAGTTTAACGACCAAAAACATCTAACAATGAAAATAGTATGAAATTTTACAGTTTATAAGTTGGTTGCCTATAACTTTTTAGTTTGTACTTAGTACTCAGCTCTGATAGTTTTCCTTTCAACTTCAGTATATATACTAGAGGGGGGGACACTTACCTCTAACAAAAATTCGCACTTTAAAACCAAATATTTCGGAAACGGATCCCGAAATCGAAAAATGGTGTTCTCAACCTCACAATATTTTTGAAAGACCTATTTAACGATACCCCACAAGATGGGTAAATAGAGAAAAAAAGATTACTCCCCCACTTTACTAGCATGGGAGCTACATTAAAAAAAAATTTTTTTCAAGTTTTTATTCTACCACTTTTTTACCATGATTAATTTACATACCCATACCAAATTACAGCTTTCTAGTACTTATAGTCTCTGCGTAAAACTGCGGACGGACAGACAGACAGACAGACAGACATGGCGAAACAATAAGGGTTCCTTGTTTACTACGGAACCTTAAAAAGGAGATATTTTTAAATTTTTGTTTTGTGAGGCTTTTATATATATAATTTTATATCTCTACGTTTACCTTTAATTAATTTATTTCAAATGCAGTGAACCATTCATATATTCTTAAGGCGGGTTGTACATTTTGTAAGCTTGCGTTGTTTGGCTTTTTTACTTCTGCAAGTTATTCTGAGTGAAAACTCGAGAGCTCTAGAAACTGTTTCTATTATTAAATAAGCGCATAATGTATTTTATTCTGCTGCTCTGCGTGACTTTTAATTAGTATATCATAGTCTTTTTTTTAAAACTAGTAGTTGTGTATATTCTTCTCACCAGTGGTCGTTCCGAAATTTAGATTACTCTAACATAAAAAATAAAAATACGAAGTTTTTAAATAACATCTCCGATTTATATTATTTTGAATGTCTTGTTTACTCCTGAAAATAATTAAAAATATGATTGTTGAATAATACTCTCTATTCATAACAATAAACCACTCAATAGTATAATTATCACCGTAGGGCGGCTATAGAAATGTTTGCGGTGTTTGTGTTTTAATGAATATTCGCACCTGATTTTGAATTAGAGATAGCTGACGTATGCCCTCTGCCGAATATGTGCGGTTTAGTCATTGTTAGAATATTGGTCAGCTCATTTTATTTGAATTAATAAATGCGTAATATATTACTAATGAACCGATTTAAATAAAATTGGTTGTTGAAAAAAGGTAATTAAAGACCCGATAAAGTACATATGGTACTTTGCATCTCACAATAGACACAAATTGCTCCCGAGAGATCCTCAAAAAGCTAGTTATAGACATATAAAATATTTGCAAAACGCATAACAGCATTAATGCTCTCATAATAGCGGGCTCCAACGCATCATAGCCCAGGATGCAACCTAGAAAATGCTTGACGGCTATCTAATATAACTATGGTATAATGGTGGATACTTTTCATCATCATCATCATCATCAGGGCTTTTTTGTCTCCACTGCAGGAGCATGACCCTCTCTGTACTACCGCAGCATTTTATTAGCCAGAGCAGTCAGAGGATTTGGCCTTCACTCTCCACGCTTGCCAGACGGGTTGTAGAGGTTTATCTGATGTTTTTTTTTTTTTATGACATAGGACGGCAAACGAGCAAGCGGGTCACCTGATGGGAAGTGATCACCGCTGCCCATGGACAACTGCAACACCAGAGGTGTCACAGGAGCGTTGCCGGCCTTTTATTTTTCCCTCCCCAGAGGGGAGAGGGAGATGGGCCTCCGGCTCTCTCACTCACCGAACGAAGCATAGTAGCGGTAAAGCTACTACTCAAACGTCGATTTTCTGTGAGAGTGTGGTACTTCCCCGGACGAGCCGGCCCATTCATGCTACTAGCAAAAGTGATTTTCGCCAGTAGCGAGGCTCTACCACAACTAACTGTTTATAAGCTTTGTTTAGCTTGTTATCCTAAGTCGCCTCGTACGACATCCACGGGAAGACTTGGAGTAGTAATATTCTTCTCTACCGGGAACCTTTATTCTAAACAAATATTCGGTGAAGACATTTTAAAAAGAATGTTGAAAATCAAAGTTTTGCGGTGCAAATTCACAACCGGTATTTGTGGTATTCGTAGAATAACGAATATCACACCTAATTCCGAATTAGACCTTCGGCTAGGTAATGTTTGCCCTCTGATACATGCGCGCGGTTTGGAATATGTCCGATTATCGGTTAGCATTTTTCATTGTCAATTAGTAAATTTGTGAAATTTATTTATGGCTAATTACATACAGTTTAATGTTTTTCTATTGTGTATATAAATTTCTTTAGTAAAATAAAGTATCGTTAAGCTAGTATCTCACAGCATAATTTCATAACTAAATGTGGTAGTGCCACAATTCTAAAAGTACAACATTTAATTGTATATGTCTTTTTTGTAATTTTCTATAAAATGTTTTGAAAAACTGTTAAGTAGTGAACATACCTTTGGATTGTTATGTTGACGTTATCATTATAATAGTCATAATAATTACTACTTACATACTTGATATATTAAAATGAGTTTATTGTGGTAAGATAATAAAGATTGTATTTAGGCAAATTCAGTCACAACACAATTTCAAATGTAAGAAATAAATTTAAGGAGGAAGTTAGAATAAAATAAAGATTTATGATATATTTTGTTTCGTTTAATACAAGAATAAACTGCAAATTGAAAGATTTTTTTTTAAATATAAAATATAACATAAAATTTTGATGATAACCATATAATCTCTATCTATTTGTAACTATTAAATATCATCAAACAAAGTGTATTATTCACTCTTATAAATTACATTATTCGTGCGGTAAAAAATGTCATCCCTGATTGTAAAATTAGATTTGCAAATATGTAATAATTGTCCTATGATACAGCGCGCGGTTTTGAATTGTCCGATCATTGCTTTGCATGTTTCATTTTCAATTAGTTAATTTCATTTGCTCGTTAAATGTTTACAATTAATATATTTACGGTTACGGTTGCATTTAGTCATGGAATAACCAATGTCATAAGTAACATTTTATTTTCCATTTAAGTTCAATGTGGATGAGTTTGGTGCTGTTGAAAATTATTCAATTCCGCTCCTCACCTTTCTTCTTCTTCTTCTTTGCCTTTTCCCACGTCAAGTAGGGTCGGCCCTTCTAATTTTTCTGCGCCATGACATTCTGTCTAGGGTTGTCGGGTCGGGTAGGTCCTCTTTTTGAGCGAGACAAGTCATACTAAAAAGAGGACTTAACAGAATATCAATTCCGCTTTTCACCTTTACGACCAATAATACTTTAAACGTAGTTTTTGTGTTTTATGACTCTCTGTCAACCACGCCAGGGATAAAGACGTTATAAGATGCAAAAATGCTGGATGCAAGCCGCTTCCAACAGGTCATTTTGGAAATCCTTATACCACATACACATAGGACATAAGTCTCTCCGCCTATATCCAACAGTGGACTTCCTGCGGCTGAAATGATGATGAATGATGAATGTGTTCAAATATATATATTTGAAAAAATCATGAATCTCCTTTAATTTGTCACTTACCACATCAATTATTAAATTGTTCTCTTGGCACTTTTAAACAATTAGAAAGTAAACTATCATCCCCTTTTTTATGGTGAATTTAAAGACAAAACTTGCATCACAGTTTTCTAATTTGCAAAAAGCGGGTTAGAAAATGAGACATGATTAGTTTCTTTGAATGGTGAATGAAAATGAAAAGGTTTAATTTTGAATAAGCGAACTTCTTTGTTTATTCATCATCATTTCAGCCGCAAGAAGTCCACTGCTGGACAGAAGCCTCTCGTAAGGATTACTTTTTTATTATAAGGCACTAATATATTCCCTTTATAAATGTCTTGCAATCATATGACGGTAATTTGTTACGAATATTTTTGAATCGGCTGAAACGTTTTTGCTCGCGATTTATGTGTGCATCAAATGTTTAAGTTTTAGCATGAAATATGTATTTGATTTAACTTTATTGTATCCGATATTCAGGCGTGTTTCAAAATGAGATGAACTTAAATTGTAACAAATTGAATAACTTTTTCTTTAGGACCAATGCAGAAATCTCGAAAAAAAAATTGATATTATCATACATATTTAGCCCCATAGTCGAGCTCCGTGGCGCAGTGGTCAACACGCCAGCCTGCGACACGGAGGTCCCGGGTTCGATCCCCGGCCAGGTCAAGATGGAAAACGATCTTTTTCAAATTGGCCTGGGTCTTGGATGTTTATCTATATAAGTATATGTTATAAAATATAGTATCGTTGAATTAGTATCCCACGACACAAGTTCACAACTTACTGTGGGGCTAGCTCAATTTGTGTGATATGTCCCTATATATTTATTTATTTATTTAACGGACGACTGAAAATTTTTGTATTGAAAAGTAAAAAAAAAATGAGATGGCAGCATTTGTCCCAAAGGAAAATTTATTCAAATCAACGAACTGAATCACTCGTTAAAGACTTCAAAACGATCAATATTTCACGTGTATATTATGTACATATTATATTAAATAAATTAATATATACGGACAAATCGCACAGATTGAGCTAGTCCCAAAGTAAGTTCGAGACTTGTGTTATGGGATACTATAATTCAACGATACTATATTTTATAATAGATACTTATATAGATAAACATCCAAAACCCAGATCAATCTGAAAAAGATCATTTTCCATCTTGACCCGACTGGGGATCGAACTCGGTAGCATCCGCGTTGACCGCTGCGCTACGGAGCTCGTCTAAAATAATTAAATACATGTTATATTTATGGATATAGTATTTTTTTAACAAAGAACGCACGACAAAGTACGATTTTAATGGATTATTATATAATATTTCATTCTTATATAAAATAAAAACAAATACAAAGGGACCAATAACGTGCTGGAAAAATAATTACCTTTTTCTATATTTCATTAATTTAGAAACGTAATTATTAGTATTAATTGAAAATATGATAAAATAATAAAAAGCAAAGAGAAAGAAATTTAATAACTCTTTTTGGAGTCTGTTTATTAAAACAATAATTCAAATAAGAAGGAAATCCCCAAGTTATCCTTTGTTAAAGCTTTTAAGTAAGAAGATGTAAAATTGAGTTAATCAAGCTTCATTTCCAACGCAAACTTTAAAATTAAACGTTGTTCGCGGATCTCCTCATTAATGAAATAAGTTTCATTCCAGCCGTTAATATTTACTTTCAACTAAAAGTTAACGCAGGTACCTTTCCGAAGAAAATCGTATTCTCTTATTAGCTAAGTAAACCTTGTCTGCCTTTGTGACCCTCAACATTCGTCGTGAATATTTAACGAGCAGGCGAAAAAAAATTTCCTTGTATCACTAACAAGGTATCCAATTTAGAATTCTTTCTGATATATTTTTTCTGTTTTTCATTTGAGTTTTTACTGATGTATAAATTAGATTTATTGCAAAAAAACAATATATCTCACCTTTTCATTTTTCCTAACTTACGTATATCTTCCAAAAGTCCTCGTTCACAAATCCCACAACACTATCTCCTTAAAGTATCTACCATAAAAACAATACAACATCTCTTAACCACAGCGAAAAACCCGTCGGAAAGTTCGAAACTTTTGCCGGCGAAAAAAATGTCACTCGAGCGGAGGGGTGAAACGTGCGCACCCCTCGATGACCGGGTAGGCACTGACGATTCACTCCGACCGCCCGCCTATATCCGACGCACCTCTAAAGGGATCCAGTTCGTTACATAGTAAGATCGAAATTTGATCGCAGTTAGACAGAATGAATGCGCACTAAGACAGCTCGTTGGCTATTTAGCCCGAAAAAGAAGGGGTACCGCGCATGCGTCCGGTCGTTCAACCCTTGCAGTGGATGCTGCATTCTCTGATGAGGCACATTAAGCTGCGTTATAGAGTTACGTGGGTCAAGAGGATGGGGAAGGCTGGAAGAAAACAGCGCGCGAATAAATATTTGATTGTGTTGCAATGACTCGAATTCTCATTAAAACTCATAACATTTCCACTTAAAAGCTTACAGTTAATCTCATTTTATTAAAAAATATTCATTAAGATTTCAAAACAAATGCTATTAATATTTTATTTTTATTAATAATTGAATCAAACTGTCCAAGTATTATTTATAGTAGTACATAATAGTTCAAAACATGAGAAATTCAAAACAGTAGCGGGCCAATAAAACTGCCCTGAGGCACCCGGTCTCGGGTGATTGTAAACTCAGGTAGCAGAATAGATGAAGATCGTACAGCACCCAAGTTGAATACTTTATTCGCCAATCCCAATCCAATCTCGGGGCTTTTGAAAGTAGCCCCTCAGATGAATAAATCTGTGAATTGGTAAGCAACTGTATCGGACCAATATTACTGATTTGACGTTAATTGCTTCCGATATAGATGTGGTGGCCACTAAAATGTTACCGGCGTCTGAAGGAATTCTTTATGTTTCGAGCAATATATTTCTCTTTTAGCTTTTCTGGACTGAAACGATACCGTAAGTTCTCGTATAAAATATGCTACCTACACCAATTTATACTTACTTAAAGGTAAATTTTACTAGCTCTTGATCAAATATACATTTATTCATGTTCATTAAAAATAAGACGATAACTTTGGCACTAAAGTTTTGAATCTTTCAAGGTTCTATTAATATAAGCAAGTTGCGTTATTTAAGAAAGAAAAAATAAAAGACTGAAGTTTCGTAGAGTGGTACAATTTTTTTAAATACGTCTATATTATAACGTATTGCAATCTGTTAATAAAATAAAAAAGAAATATCAGTTTGTGCAATTTTATTAATTCTCTGAGGAAAATCGTTAAATACCTGACTTTGTGCCTGTGTGGACTTTTTACATCTCGAAACCATTTCATTATTTAAAAAAAAAATAGAATTATCCTTTACTAAATGGACAAAAGTGAGGAAAATCTAATTGACTAATTACTCACAACGTTTATTCCTCCGTGAAAGACGATTATCTCTTGTACACAGACAAACACCAAGAAGTACTCATCTCAGCAGAAATGCTACAATTTAACATAGAAACTCTTGTCTATCAGTTCCGAATATTCCCCGGAGAGTCTACGAATAACCGTCTATTCACTAATAAATCATAGCAGCATATTACCGCCGTTTCCCGTAATCGGCGTCTGCTCGTGACTTTCATTGACAAATTAGATTGATTCTCTATATTAATGTACAAATTCGGGCAGCGTTTTGTCACAAAATGGAGAGGGTAAGTACTTATTGATGATTATGTTATTATTAAAATACGACGAAAGTTCACGATGTGCTCTCAAGGGTTGTAACTCTGAAATGGAACTGGGCGGGACACCTGGCTAGTAGGAACGATGGTAGGTGGAGTAAGGCTGTCACTGAGTGGTATCCCAGAAATAGGAAACGTAGTGTTGGACGTCCGGTAGCGAGGTGGGCCGACGACATAAAACAGATTTCAGGAAAGAACTGGATTGCGAAGGCTAGGGATAGAGAAGGATGGCGCAGACAAAGGGAGGCTTATGCCCAGCAGTGGGTTATGGAAAGCTGATGATGATGATGATGTTATTATTACTCTTTCCCGATGGTCTGGGAGAAAAGAAAAAGAAAGAATGTACCAGCTACTTCTCTTTCCGTGCAGATCGTAAAAACCGTTCGAGTGTGTCGTGAGGAATCATACTTTATATGGGATTTTATTTTGCATTCACATTGCTATTTTACCTTATTTATTAAATAAAGAAAATAAGAAATGGGTAAAAAAATTCCACGCGGGCAGGACTTGAACTGCGTTTAGATCTCAGTACGATCTATGCGTTACCAATTTCGCCACCGCGCTTCAAACCCCGGCGCCGAATTTCTCCACCATATCCCATTCCTCTTACACGCATCTAGGCTTGGAATCATGTCAATAGGCGATGCGGCTAGCAACCCATCACTATTTTGATTCCATTACTAACTGATTGATTTGTTAATCATGTGTGTATGTGACCAACGCTATCTATCGACAATTTTAGAACTGTCCTCTTATCGGTAGTACTCGATTCTGATGTTAGTTTCAGCCATTCTCTTGACTTTTGTATACACCAAAACTAATGACCAACGTTAGTTCGAGATATGTCAAACTGCATAGAGGCCTGGTATAACTTAACGACTGTCGTTTGATGATGACAGCCAATTATATAATTTGCACTATGTAATATTAATTAATATATTTTACCTTTTCTTTCAATTCCACGATGCCCTCAAAATAAATATAGAAAATTCAAATTTTCATATAGGTAACTCTTATTATAATATCATAGGGACAAATGACACCGATTGAGTTAGCCCCACGTCAAAGATTTATGATCTTACGCGTCATTAGAACGAAACCGACTTAACTCAAAAAATCTTAAAATTGAATTTATGTCACCGAACGACTCTACACATCGTATTCTATCGCTTAGTTAAGAGCGTATACTAGCATAATTTTTTTAATATGGTTTCCATGCAAATGTATTTCTCTATTTTCTCGCTGAAAACTGATTCTAGAGCCACAATTCTTTTTTCATAAAATCTAGTACTAAAAAAGGAATGCCCCTATTTTTTATTTTTTCCTAAAAAACTGTTTTTGTACAATTTTTTTTTCTTTTAAACAGGTTTTTACAAAAAAATGAAACATAGGGACATACCTATTTTAGTAATAGATTGTATGTAAAAAGAATTGTGCCTCTAGAAGCAGTTTTCAGCGAGAAAATAGAGAAATACATTTGTATGGAAAACGCACTGCTAGTATACCCTCTTAATCAGAAACTGCCCCAACTGTGTTAGAAGAGTACGAACGCGCTATTTTGGTCGCTTTCTTACTGGGCGCGGAGAGGTCCCGGGTCGGAACGTCAACGCCCCTTTTAGTGTTATTCCCGCAGCCGCAAGCGCAACACGTTGACCGAACGCTAATAAAGTGACCAATTAGTACTTGAGTCGTTTTCATTTCGAAAAAGGGTAAGAATTACATTTTCATTTTTGTAATTAAAATAACCTAATAGGTTTTAACTCGATACTCTTCCGAATATTGTTATAACATTTACGACTTATTCAAGCTTACGCCACTTTATTACTAAAAACTGTTTTGTTCGTCATGACTAAATAACAATTAAGTCACTTTTATATAAAACTCTTCGTGATGTTCTATGACCCATTATGGATTAAATCTCTTTTATATTAAAACGGTTATTGTTAATACCGCCCTTATAGTTTTTCAGACGATTTTATTCTAATTCTAGCATACCCTTTTTATTTTAGGTCATTGGTTGTTTTTTAATTCCTGAAAGATGAAAAGGAGAACTCTCATGATTTTAGAAAATGCTAAAAAAAGAAATAATATGGACGAAGACGAGAAGCAGCAGGTAAGCATTTTATTTCGTATTATACGTTGTAGAAACACTTAAGTTTAGTTTTTTGACCAGTTTATCATTTGAATATGGGTATTTTTCATTCACAGTAAAACTCGTTTCCGAAAAGTATTTTTTGTGTTATATTGCCTTTGCTGATTTTGAGCATGTATGTGTGAATGATTCATTGATAATAATACTTTAGTCAGTATCGCTGACATAGCTTAAGGGAGGGAAAAATGTCGGTATATGACATGTCAATGTTAAAGACTATCGTGGGTTTAAGGCTGGTGGAGGCTGGATGCAGAGTGTTTGCATTTAATGGGGAATATAAAATTTACCAACCATAATATAGCATATTGCTGCTTTTGGTGTTATGAGCTTTATTTTCTGCTTTTCAGGAAACACAATTTAATAATGAAAACATTTCCCCGAATGCGTCGTTTATTGAAAACACACCAGATCGTGAAACTCATGAAGAACCTTACCGTTCGAATCTGATTGAGGCTGTGAGTAAAATTTTTCTTTACACAAAGCTTTGCCTAAAATTATAAGGTATGTCTCATAATAGGCTAATTTAAACTGTTTTTTTTTTTCAGAATCGAAGATCAATATCTTCTCCTATAAACATTTTAGCTGAAGAATCTGAGACTGAATGCAATCACTCATTAGTACCACAAGTAAGAGTCAGTAGCAGTAGCGTTTCTTCATCATCTTCTAGTTCGTCAAGCAGCAGTTCATCGTCATCATCCGACTCTGGCACCTCGGGGAGTTGTTCAGACACACAAAATAATAATGGAAACACTATGGCACTATCTACAACTAACGAGGAACCATTACCCTGTAATAGACTGGCAAAGACAACAGTGACTTCTTATCGTGTATCACCTATTAATGAGCTTGAAAGCGACCCAGATCTTAGCGATGATGACCCTACATATGAGGTAAATAAAAACAACACTGTTCGAAGATTCTCTTTCTTGAACTCTGTCGATTCTCAAGCTACAGATGAACCACCACTTCAATCTTCAGTTAACTCCTCAGCTGACCAAGAACCTCAACATTTGGCTCAACAAGAAAAGACTTCAGGACGTGGTTTAAGTTCCCAGTTTCAATCATCAGCTGATCCAGAACCACAACCCTCCGGCAGCGGCGTTAATGAATCTAATGCTGCAAATAGAAGACCTAAAAAACGTCCACGTAATCCTGCGAAATGGAAGCAGAATATTGCTAAATCATTAAGAAATACCGGGAAATCTTATACATCTCAGTCAAAATCTAAGAAAGAACTTCCTGCGCGTAGCATGAAAGAACCGTGCACATGTCCAATGAAATGTTCGGAAAAAGTTAACGAAACCTGTCGGAAAGAAATATTTGACTCTTTTTGGCAGTTAGGATCTATTGAGTTACAAAGAATGTTTATTAAATCGTGTATGATGGAAATTCAACCCAAGTATAAATATACTAATGCGGAAAAGCCTAGAGCTCCAAACAATGCATTCTTTTTCAATATTTACGGAAGTAAAACACGAGTTTGCAAGAAATATTTTATAAATACATTAGACATTACAGACAGACAGATACGAACAGTCAAGGCAAAATCTAACAGTACAGGGTTCTTAGATGCAGAACAAAGAGGAAAACATAAGAATAGAAAGACTACTGATGAAAAATATATACAAGACATAAAAACACATATAAATTTAATTCCAAGAATCCCATCCCACTTGACAAGGGCAAATTCCGAGAGAGAGTACATTACTGGTGGAAAAACTATCAGAGATTTGTGGCGTGATTTTCTAAAGCTCAGGGAGGATCAAAATAAACCTGAATTACCCTACTGGTTGTACCATAACATTTTTACAATTAAGTTTAATATAAGCTTTTACCAACCGAAGAAAGATAAATGCGATTTTTGTTTAGAATATGAGTTGGCAAGCTTACAGCAAAAAGAAATATTACAAGAGTCTTATGATATGCATATAACAGAAAAAACAGTCTGCCGTCTCGAAAAAAAGGAAGATCGCAATAATATAACTGAAACTAATATTTGTGCAGTTTATGACCTGCAAGCGATTATGCAATGCCCAACAGGGGAAACCAGTTCTTTTTATTACGTGTCTAAATTAAACTGCATTAATTTTACAATAGTTGAATTAACAAAAAAAAACTTTAGAAATGAGAAATAATAGCGAAGCCGAGGATCTAGGTGCATATAATAATGTGTACTCTTACTTTTGGGACGAGACTCAAGCCAAAAGAGGCTCCAACGAGATAGGGTCATGTGTTTATGACTATATTAAAAATCTCAGTGAGAAATCGTCGGATCAACATATATTACACATAACTTTTTATTCGGATAACTGCTCAGGACAGAATAAAAATAAATATATTACGTCCCTTTATGCATATATGGTAGCTAAACTGCCCAACATTGGGTCAATAACTCATAAATTCCTTATAACTGGGCATACGCAAAATGAGGGAGATAATGTTCACTCCCTCATTGAAAAAGAAATAAAAAAAAGCCTAAAATCGGGTCCCATTTATTCACCTCATGAATATATAAGCTTAATTAAGAGCGCTAAAAAAACTGGGACACTTTTCAAGGTCCAGGAATTGAGTTATGATGCTGTCGTAGATTTGAAATCTTTACAAAATGAGTGGGGCTACAATTTCAATGAGGACGATGATGATAAGGAGCAGTTTTTATGGGGTGATATACGCGTTTTAAGGTTTGTAAAAAATGAACCTTTTGTTTTTTATTATAAGACCAGTTACACAGAAGACAAATACAAGCGCGTAAACATGAGAAATAAAAGGAAGAAGATGCCTTGTGTTGAAGAAATAGTTACTAAACAAGTGTTTCAAGAAAAACTGAAGTTATCGGAAAATACAAGAAAAGGTCTGAAGGAGCTATTAAGAAAAAAATTAATACCTAATTATTATGTAGATTACTACCAAAGCCTTGTCTCGAATAATTAATTAGGTAATATGAACACTGACTGATAAAAATGTTCCTCGTAAATATAAAGATCTCATATTTCTAAGTATTTTTGTGGCAGGTGTTAAAGATTATCAATCTTGTATGTTTTCGGTAGAAGTGTTACCATTTATTTTTATTTCAGAGAAGTTTTTAAGATTTTTAAAGTTTATTTGATACCATTTGTTACTGCTATAGGTTTTAAGGTAAAAACAATATAATTTGATTTTTTTTTCTAGAAATATATGCCAACGCAGGCAGATCTCTGAAAGAAACTGAAAAATTGGTGTTTTTTTTTTAATTAAAATATAACTTGAACACAAATTTTGGTTTTATTATTAAACAGTTTTTATCTAAGTGACTTATTAGTAAACACAACTTGCACTAACTTTAATAAAAAAATGACATAATACTTAAATGGCCATACATCAATTATAATTTATTAAAACGAAACTGACTTAATTCATATTAAGTCAAACGATAATATAAAAGTTCGGTCAAAAAGTGACCTTATAGTGACTAGTTTTAGAAAATCGTTATTTTAAAATATTATTTATCAAAATAATAAAAAATATTGTCAATGATTATCAAGCCTAATATTTAATTCAAATATATCAACAATCAAAGGGCAATTAACTTATTTAGTTTCGGAGATATACTTTAACTAATGCAAAAATGACTTAACATGAAATCTTATTTTGCGATTTCCCAAAAAGTTGAGATATTGAATTAAGTCACTTTCATTCTAAAGCAGCGTATGTCGTGGGCTTGTCGTTAGTGAGACACCTAGACTAGATGAAAATAGTTTTCAATCTTCACCTGACCGGGGATCAAACTCAGGACCTGCGATTTAAAGACACATCGCCTTTTTTGACTTAAGAAGAAAGTATATATTTTTTATCTCTATTTTCTGTGATAAGGTTGTGCAATATCATTTCTCGTCGGTCAATATTTTGTGATTTTGGCCACGCCAGCGTTGTAGCGACTTGATTGAAATTCCATTGGATAACTGCATTTGCATTACGGTAAATGTTTCTACTGAAATTGGAAATGACGTGCATTGGTCTGTGTGTTGTAGAGAAAATAATAGTGCGTTTTTAAATGGTAGAGTTTTCTGGATTAGTCAATAGAATTGATTCCTGGAAGAGATAACTTGTATGTGCCCATTATTTGTTTTGAGTTTAGTATGGGAACATAGCTGATAAATGTTATGTTCATTATTTGCTTCGAGACCAGCGAGAAATTGAAGTAAAAGGTAAAATATAAGAAATAGATAAACTTATTTTTGTCTCTCATCCATATTGAGTTTCGTTAATAATACAAAATATTTTGTAATGAATGCTAAAATCAGCAGTATTTAAGCTTAATAATAAATATTGCTATTACTATGTACCTATGTAGGTATTACTATGTAGGTATATCGTTCGAATCACCCGACAGACGAGAATTTTAATAAAATATTCTCCAAAACACTTTGATATCAATATCTGTCATTAATATAAATAAAAAATCCATAGAGCCAACATATTCTATAATATTATATCAATACAGATTAAAGCAAAACCCTAATATAAAAAGTAACCAAATAGCCGAATATTCTAGATGGAACATAAAAGGAGCCTCAACAAATACCCCGCATGTAAGCCCTTACTTTATAATGAATACTTTTAAATGAATAGAGGTTACCTTGTGGAACGGATAAAAACGCGATAGAACTCGCCTCATTCAGTGACCGAATGAAAGGGCTAAATCTTCATGAATCGGTTCAACGAGTCATCGTTAGCAATACACAAGCCTTGGGATTGCTTACACGGGTCAGATACGTGTCAGACCCGGCTACGACTTAAATTAATTAAATTCACGTCAATACCGATACTGAACTTAGTGCCAAAATGCAGACAATACACAAACCCTAGTATTGCTTACACGGGTTAGATGCGTGTCAGATCCAGCTATGACATAAATTAGTTAAATTTTCGACAAATATTGGTATACAAATAGTAAATCAATTAAGTTTTCTCTCTGGTATCCGACACCAAGGTATCTTTTTGCTTTAAAAGTTAACACTTATGCTTGCCAAGTTGGCACGATATACGATATACGCGAAAAGTATCCCTAATTATGTCCCGCATTCATCTTCCACTCAGTATACAGATATGAATATATCTGTATACTGAGTGGAAGATGAATGCGTCTCATTGCTGAGTAATAGTACATTATGATGCGACATTATAGCACGAGTGTACTATAATGTACTATAATGTCGCATCATAATGTACTATTACTCAGCAATGAGACTTCGCAACACCCTGCCAGGGTTCATGTACTAACTAGAGCTATATTCTACCACTTCTTATAATGTTAATAAAAAGAAATACTAGCCAAAGCACGGGACCTACAAGACCTATTAGATCTCGCCTCACGTCTCAACCTACGCCACCCCAACATGGTAAGCATACTGCTTGGAGTCAACAAGAAAAGACTCTGCGCGCAAGAGAACCTCAGTCTTCGAGCACTTGTCGGAGCCCCATGCTACGTGAGTAACGCGATAATCTTCAGGGACTTTAAGATGGAAGGAATTCTCCCGCTTGGCCAGGCAGGTGTAGAAGGAGGTGGACTAGACACGTCGACGCATGCCCATATGTGTGACAATGTTCCTCTACACGCCCCGTCGCCATGCCAAGTCTTCTCCTACGAACGACTTAGTCGATGTCGGCCCTTCCACGGACGCGTCGGTCCACGCTCAGTGATCTCCGAGGAAACACCAATACCAGGGAACACTATCATGTTGACCTGACCGTGGATCAAACCCGGGACCACCCGTGTCACCGGCTGGTGTTGTTGACCGCTACGCCACGGAGGAAAAGGAAAGCTATCAATATACCTACACAATACACTGGTCATAATTATTTTAGCAGGGCAATGATGTTTAATTTTTTTCACTGCTTGAACTTTTCATCGCACTGAGTCCGTTTGCTGAAGTATAAAGCGGCCTTCTCCAATATATATACATTAGCTATTCGTGCGCAGGTAACTGATAAACAAGCTTCAGTGGACTTAAATATATTATTATGTTTAGAATATTGAATAGGACAGGCGGGGAAATCTGCTGCGTAGGCCCGGGACACTAATCAGTAATGTAGTAAATCTTTAGTGACATTTCAAAGTGCTTTGAGAGGAAAAGAGGGTAACATATTATTAAAAGAGTTCTTTTTCTGAAAAGTTAAAGAAATATAAGCAAATTAAAATAGATTACTTTAACAGTTGTGTTTAACTCATAATCCAAAATGAGATCGGTGAATGAGAATATTTTAATTTTGTTTTAGTTTTTATTTACCGTGAATATTTTAAAACTATTTAAACTTTACTGATTCACTTAAAAATCAAAAACCTTGACTAAAAGGATATTAAAATTAAGTAATCCATACTGTAGATTTCTTTATCCTTCTCATTTTTTGTAAACGAAAAATATTAAAATTGAAAATATGTGATGAAAAAGAATTCGCCACAGGTAGGATTCGAACCCACGAGTCTTAGGTCTGCGCCATAAGTGTGTTACCAACTACACCACCGTGACTTCGAATCACCGCGTCGAATTCTCTCACCACATATTACCCCGTAGGGTATAACGCATTCAAAGCATGCGTATTTCTTCAATACTACCCACTATTTAGTAGTGTGGTATTCTACTTCATTCATATCAGATGAATAGAAAGTTGATTAAATTGAAGAAAGCTCTTACTCACTTAAATGGTTTTTAAATAGCATTACAATGCTCGGTATATTATTAAAATTGAAAATATGAGATGAAAAAAAAATTTCATCACATATTTTCAATTTTAATAATATACCAAGCATTGTAATGCTATTTAAAAACCATTTAAGAAACGAAAAATAGTTATAATTCACTAACGGCTCTGGATTATTATTACAGATTTGTTCGTTTGACGGCATCAAGGGACTGCTTGTGCTGGGTCTTCTTAAAAAAATCTATTATAGAACATAATATCGTTGAGTTAGTACCCTATGACGCAAGATCACCACTTATTGTGGGGCTAGCTCAATTTACGTGATTATTCCCTGTATGTTTAAGAGCGTATACTAGCACTTTTTTTTCAATATGGTTTCCATACAAATGTATTTCTCTATTATCTCGCTGAAAACTGATTCCAGTGCCACAATTCTTTTTTCATAAAATCTAGTACTAAAATAGGAATGCCCCTATTTTTTATTTTTTCCAAAAAAACTGTTTCTGTACAATTTTTTTTCTTTTAAACAGGATTTTAGAAAAAAATAAAACATAGGGACATACCTATTTTAGTAATAGATTGTATGTGAATTGTGCCTCTAGAAGCAGTTTTCAGCGAGAAAATAGAGAAATACATTTGTATGGAAATCGCACTGCTAGTATATACCCTCTTAATAATTTATTTGCATTGATTCACTTTCAATTTATATCAACGCTTTTCTTGAAAAAGTTTTAGACATATTACAATAATTTTGATCACGATTTAAATGTACGCGATCAATATCCGTCCGTTCATAAATATCTAAAATGAAAATAACTTGAAACTAAACAATGAAATAGCTTTACAGGTACTGCAACAAAACAATACATTACTAATACGAACTACCGCAAAACACTGAGAAATCCGAAAGCCAGCGGAATCCAAGCTTAGTTCACCGCCATGACTCGAGGCATTCCAGAAACTCGCCTCTCCACAACCCAAAATAAACCTTAAACAAAAGTTCATAAATATTAAATTTCCATATAACATTGGCAAACCAGTTCACACATCCCTTGTATCAACAAAAAATATTTCAATTATCAACGATCTTCAACTCTAAAGGTTAAACCATAAGGTTGAAATTCATTGGTTGTGTTGTTAAGTAGAATAGGGTTGCCTCAACATCGGGATTGCAAACTTCTTGCCTGCTCACTTTTGTTTCACGTACTGGATAAATATAATTCAAAACCGGTTTCGGGTGGTTGATTCTAGTTTCAAACTCAAAGCCGAGGCTCTATTAGCGTTTATAGTATTGTGATAAAATATTCGGAATTCAAATTTTTCGCCACTTGTATATCTCTTAGTTTAGAGTTGGTTTTAAACATATACATCGAATTCATATCGTCATTTGATTCTTCCTGAACTTTCTGAAAACGTTCCAACAACTTGCTTATTTGTGGCAAAAGTTCACTTGGAGCTAGCTACACCGTGTTTAAAAAAAAAGAACTCTAATAGTAGTATTTTTTGGCGTTAGCCGGTGTTCCTCTCAATTTATCAAATGAATATAATGAACCAAAATACTACCAGTAATTCACTAGTAATGTACATGATAGATTTCTTTAAATTTAATATGACTTAGTATTAAAAGAATAACTGCTGGGTGGCGCTAGTGTTGCATACCACAGCGCTGCAACCACAGAATACATCATAGTATAAGGCGCAATAAACATGCAAAGTGAAGACATAAAGAACAATGTTCTAAGCGTGACAAAAGGGATAACAAGTTGATTCCGAAAGAAAGAAATATTCTTAATTTTTCAGATATTTGAGATGGATCGGTTTAAAATGCTATTAGTCCCATAGATCACATCACAACGCAGCGGCAGGTTATACAGTAGACCAACTATACTTAGCGTCTGTGGACTATGAGAAAGCCTTCGATTCAATTGAAACATAGACCGTACTCGTACTTCGGTCTCTCCAGTGATGCCGTATTGACCATCGCTATATCGAAGGGAGACATCATTTCTCTGAAACCGGCGGAGTCATTTCAGGACAATGCTCAATGACCTCAATGAAGTTTCCCAAGAAGAAAGATCATGGATAAGACAAAAATTATGTCGAATATTCATGTTGCGCCTTCTCCAGTGATTGTTGGAAACTAAACCCTTGAACCTGTAGAGCAGTACATTTACTTAAACGTAAATAAACATGTATTCAGCAAGCTCGAGGTATCGTTTTTTTACTCCAACTACAGTCTGCTGCTAACAGGGTCAATTGATATAGGTAGGAAGCTCCAGTCCAAGGATAAGGTTTTTCAGTGAATCTGACTTTGCTGGGCAGCTTTCTGGAAGCTTCACAGTCTTATCGTCCAAAATACATATTGGCGCCGAGGACTTTTGACTTTGGGCACTGATGTAAAAATCTTCGGCTAATATGGTGTTACCAGTGATGATTTACTGTAGATAGAGCCCAGATCTGTAAAACCTTAAGACCACGTTTAGCACGTTGATGGGCTTGTAGATGGGAACGAAATCAAATCGTTCAGCTGGTAGCATGAATGGGCCGCCTCGTCCGGGGAAGTACCACACTCTCACAGAAAATCGACGTTTGAGTAGTAGTTTTACAGCTTCTATGCTTCGTTCGGTGAGTGAGAGAGCCGGAGGCCCATCCCCCCTCCCCTCTGGGGAGGGAAAACAAAAGGCCGGCAACGCTCTTGTCATACCCCTGGTGTTACATTAGTCCATGGGCAGCGGTGATCACTTACCATCAGGTGACCCGCTTGCTCGTTTGCCGCCCTCTGACATAAAAAAAAAAAAAAAATAGTGATGACTTGCTAGGCGCATCGCTAATTTGACATGATTCCTGAAGCCCATTTCAGCGATCAGTTTTTACGATCTGCGCGGGAAGAGAAGCAAGCAGCTGGTACATCCTAAGTTTATTTTTTTCTCAAAGACCAGCATAGTTTATAAATAGATTGTGGATAGTACAATAAGTTTTGTACGTGCATTTTTCTTTTGATATATTAGTAGTAGTTTCCAAACGATTTAGTCTTACACAAATAAAAAACTAAAAATTTTAACGATCAAAAAGCGGTATATGCCTTAGATTCAAGCCTATGTACTTACTTGAAGTAACGTAAAAACAGGTGATACTTTATACAATACATTCTATAAGTTTCTTAATTTTGTATAAAATAAAATGAAATACAAAAATGTACTAAATCGTGTTTTCAAATACATAGGTAAAACATCAACAAGCGAGATTCTCACTTCCCATTAAGCGGTAGAGTGAAATTTGAGACACGCAATGCGAGTTACGGTTCTCTGGGGAAACCTGACTGGAAATACCAATTGGTTATATGGTTCAAAATGAAGAAAACTCAATTGGTTGCGTCTACTTTAAACCCAACCAATGGATAAAACCATCTACATTCTACGAGTAATTTCTTTACAATACGGTAGTTGCCAAATGTTAAGATTATATAAAATTGGTTTCTATAATGAGACTCATTTCTTTCTAAAAAACACTATAAAGAACACTTATAATTTGATATCGATTCGTTAAGTAATCTTAAAGCTTCTTTAAAGTTGGGTGAAAAGGACCATTTTTTAAAGTATGAAAATCTTTAATTACAATAATTATACTGTATTTTAGTCTGCAAAATTTATAGCAACTTTTATTATGAAACCATTACCATAAACGAAATATTTCGTACCAAATAAAGTTCTCACGCCAACCATACAAAATACAAGCTTGTAACGTGACAAATATGTAGGCATTTCAGCGGCGCGTTTTCACGTCTAAAAACATGTGTCTTTAAAACTTTTATAACTGAAAGAGCTTTTTGTTTAAAAATGTATTTCTGTCACTATTGTGTTTATTTTTGGCAGGTCTTTACATAGCAACATGAAAAAAAAAATTAGTCAACATGCCCATTCTGTAAAGTGACTAATAGAATAAAGTTCGGATCGCGCATTGGGAGGTACGGCTCTCTGGGGACACCTGACTGGAGATACGAATTTACAAACACTGCTACAAAACTCCTGCTAATACGGTTCAAAATGTATAACACTCGAGCGATCGCGTCAACTACGAACGTAACCAACAGCTAAAAACATTAACAAGCAAGTTCCTAACCATCTATAAAGCAATAGAGTGAAATTCGGTTCGTGCAGTGCAATTTACGGCTCCCTGGGACCACACGACTAGAGATACAAATTTACAAACACTCCAAAAATACTCCTGGTAATATGGTTCAAAATAGAAAACACTTGGACAGTCGCGTCTACTATACCCTGAAAAACACATCTAAAAAGATCAACAAGCGAGTTTCTTATCTTTCATTAAGCGATAGAGTGAAGTTCGGGCCACGCAGTGTGACTTACGGTTCCCGGGAGACACCTGACTCGAGAAACAAATTTCAAACAATCTAACGAAACTCCTGCTACTATGGCTCAAAATAGAAAATAATTAGTCAGTCGCATCTACTATAAACCTACCAAACAGCTTTAAACATCAACATCATCATCATCATCAGGTCTTATTTAGTCTCCACTGCAAGAGCATGACCCTCGCTTTACCACCTGAGCCATATATCAGCCAGAGTAGTCAGACGGGTTGGAGAGGTCTCTTTGATGTTTATATGCTTTGTTTAGAGTGTTTCATAAGTTCACCTTCTACAACATCCACGGGCAGATTTGGAGTGATCCTATTCTACTCTGCCGGGAACCACACGGCGCAACAAGCACAGTTCTTTACCTTTCGTAAAGCAATAAAGTTAGGGCCGCTCAGAGTTACTCATAAGTTACTGGTCCCCGGGGATACCTGGATAGAGTGACCATTATAATAAGCACTACAATAAAAACTCGTTCTCATATGATTCGAAATATACAATGTTCCCTCTGACGTGTCTACCACATACTAAAAATTAAAAATGTCAACAAGTTAGTTCCTTACCTTTTGTAAAGCGGTAGAGTGAAGTTCGAGCCGCGTAGTGCGAGTTAGAGCTCCCTGGGGACACCCGGAGATACGAATTTCAAACAGTTCAGTAACACTTTTAGTTGAGTTCTTAAACATTTCTCAAAAATAATGTAAATAAAATCCTAAGTTAAAACTCAGAAACATAATTTTGACCCTTATTTGACACATTATCTATATAGTTAAATATTTAAAAATTAGTTTTCTATATGCTAGTAATTAAGTGTTCTTTTTAATTTTTGCTTAATAAGAAAAGCGTACTGTCTTCCTTATATAATAAATGTGCTTTGTTTCAAGCGAATTTTCCAACTGCCTCCATGGTCCAGTGGTTTAGGCGTTTGCCTAGTTGACCCGGGGGTCCCCACGGGAAGCATACTTTGTTAAGTTGTTTCCAGTTTTGCTAAGACATTGCAGGCATGAATCACCTGATTGTCTGATAAGAAAGATGATTCCGTGCTTCGGAAGGCACGTTAAGCCGGTGGTCCCGGCTGCCATCTAAGTCAGTCGTTAAAAGAACCACGTCAGAGGCCGAGAGGCGGTTCCGAAGAACTTTGACACCAGGGTGTGCATGGTCGACTAACCGTGTCACCTACACGAAATGATGATGATGAGCGATTTTTCCAAGATCTTGACTGTCAACAGTTTGTTCGGAAGCATTTACAGGGTTTTGTACCTCAAACGGTCAATAAATAACCTCTATACGATCACTCGGTCGTATGTCTGCTGTCCTTTGACCTTTTTCTTAAGAATGCATAGACGTATCAATCAAACATTAATATCATAGTATAAAAACCTTTTTCCGGTTTTATTTAAATTTATCTGTCTCGTGACCAGAGCGCTTGGTTATATTTTGGCCAAAAGATTGGCATTGCCATGCGATGTGGCAATGCTGCCAGCCTTCCGGGCACGTTACCACGGGGCAACGAGCTGCCGGGCTTATTTTATTTGTAAATAATAGTTTTGACTTTTGTTTACCCTTTTTTCATTGCAAACTTGTTCCTAATATTATGTTTTATTTAAATATGATATATTGAAATCGGAAGTCTTTTAAATTTGTGAAAAATATTTTTTTTACTAATCTGACACGCACTTGATAGTTGTTTTTAAATTTGGACTCACAATATAATTGATAATAAATTATCTATGCAGTATCGCCGTCAAAATCGATGAGGACGATCAAGTTATTATAATTTAACCACTGCAAGTTTGCTTTCAGTCCAGATAGAAGGACAGGAGATCAGAAATAAGTAGCTTGTAATCCACACCGTAAATAAACTGAGCTAAACTGGCCACAATATTGAGAATTTAACAGACATCGATCGTTAATTAGTGTAAGAAGTTTGTTGTTTTCTATAAAGGAAAAGCCGTGTCTATTTTTTTTGTAACTCTTGGCTCATACTCAAGTGCAACGCTGCTTTTAAGACGAGAGACGTAACTTTTTGTTCTTTTAAGGATCATTCATGTTGAAGCATCGCTGTTACCACAAAAATTACACTTAATTCGATCTTATCTTCTAGATAGAGTTACACGGGTTCTTTATGACATAATTAACGTGACGTCCCCCACCACTTTAATTTTGCACGCCGCGACTAATGCACATACGGCTTTTACGACTTTCAACAATGTTACGTTATGCCACTGGCATAGTATAAGTAAATAAAGTAATATAACTTCTTTAGAAATATTTAAATATCTCTTCTGGCGACTTTTCTGTTTTGCCTCCAGCTCCATTGTTTTTAGTTTATATAATAGTAAGTTCACAATTATCTGTACCAAAATATTGGATTTAAAAATTATTCAAACTATTTCTACCATGAGAGTAAAAAACCCGCAGCTTGTTGTGAGCCAGTTTAATTTTTTGGCAAAACACACTACTTGAGTCAATTCGCTATTAGACAGTTGTAGCAATAAAATATGAAATATATTTTTTATGGTAGCTTATAACTAAAAAATTATCATCCAGTATGTTTTTTGCATTAAAACAATTTATTAATATTTTATTTTAGGAATATTAATCTCAGTTTTTTTTATCTGTGGTCTACAAGTGGCGGCCATGATTAATCTTCGTATGACGTCATAACTCAATAAACAAAACGTCAAAGTCAACGTGATCAACGTCAAGTCGTTTGTTCTCATACATATGTCTCCATAATTGGTTCTATATTTTGCTGATAAAAAGTGGAGAAAAATCTCTCAAATATTTCGATTTATACTATAAAAAGAGTTTCACGAAATGGAGTCAGGCTACAGTAAAGCGGATAGTGCAGCCCAGAGTCGATTCGTTTATGATCGCAAAAAAATTTAAGCAAACATACATACAGACTGCAGGATGCGACTTTGTTTTATACTATTTATTAGTGATAGTGATGATTTTAAGAAGTTAGGTTAGGTGTAATTTATTTTTGTAAAATCGAACATATTGATTACTTCTAAATACTTACATCAAAGTGATCCGCACAAAAGAATATCACAGACTTATCAGATGGAAACTGTGGGTCTCGGCTCGGCGTGGCGGACTGGACTTTTAGAAACGTGTATAAACAATTTGTTGGGACATTTGAACATTTTATTCTCGTACTTTTAAGCATAGGCACCGCACACGTTTTGTAACTTGTCATATTTACAATTCCAGTTAAATTTGTTTAATTTACACCACAAAACAGTTAGAGCGCCGTATTAGCCGTGCTTTGTTTATTGAGTTGTGACGTCATAACATGGAAATGTCACGTGACACAGTGTTTTAGCGCGAATTTCAAACCAAAAGATAAAAAAATCATGTTTTCATATCAAATAAAGCTTTTTTGAAAAAAATATAATTGTAGGGGGGTTTAAAATAAGTCTACAGATATTATAAAATATATTTCAGAAAATTGTCAAATAGCGAATTATATGTGAAATGCAATTTGCTTTAAAAAGTATTTTTTTTGCTTCTGTTGAACATCGAATAAACCGAGTCTCTATACATCTAAGTCTTATTATACTTTATATGGGATTTTATTTTGCATTCACAATGCTATTTCACCTTATTTATTAAATAAAGAAAATAAGAAATGGTGCCCGCGTGGAGTTTTTTCACCATTTCTTATTTTATTTATTTAATAAATAAGTCTTATTTGCTATTTCGTCACATTATATTCACTGAACTGATCTTATAAGTAAGATTCTGAAAAGTTTAAGGAAAAGAACTCAATAACCGACGCAGATATTAAACACGCGTATAAACCGCATGTCCGTCCAATATATGACCCGCCTCTTAGTCTATCCTCAAGTGTGCTTCAGTCCTCTGCTCCCGTATCCGTACAGCCTAACTTGAAATCACTCGTATAATAAATTGTTTCGTCTTCTTAAAATATCTCGCTACATTTAACATAAAGTTATCCTTCTGTTAAACTTATTTTACTGTGATATAACAATGTTTCGCGGCACAGAGCTAATAAACCTGAATAAGATATCATGCACCTAATTGGAAATACAGTCTAATTAGTGGAGTTATTTGATTAATTTGGCAGACTGTGACGTATTCAAATTAAGGATTCGCTCCTATTCGCTTGAATACAATTACTTACATTGTGAAGAGGTATGTACTACACGCGTATTGCGTCTTTTTGGTTATATAAGAAACTAGCTTTTACCCGCGGCTCCGCCCGCGTGGTATATAGCCTATGTCCTTCTCAGTGCCCTAACCTATGTGTATGCAAAATTTCATGATGATCGGTTCAGTAGATTCGGCGTGAAAGCGTAACAAACAAACAAACAAATAAACAAACAAACTCACATTCGCATTTATAATATTAGTTGGGATTGGGATAGTTGGGATTGTGGCTAGTAAGGTTGAATTAAAAAAAGAAGTACACTATGAAATTGATGATTGAACTTCCACTGAGTTCCCGATAAATTCATGTTGTTTTTTTGGATTCATTTAATAGAAATACAAGCATAGTAAGTTTATTTTCATTTAACTTGGACACTGTAAGTAAACAAAATTATGATGTAAAGCAATTTTTTTAAGATTGGTGATGATTTATTGCTGAATAAGGTAATAGATAAATTTATAGCTATTCTCTTTTCGCGAATAATAATTGTTCCGCGTATTAAAGTTACAGATCGAATTAAACTTTTTGGCGGCTGGGAACAGTCGGAACATCGCGCGAGCCGATGCGCAGTACACAATATTAGGTTCAGCGGGGCGCGCGCGGGGAGGTGGGGCGCGTACTGCACAGTTTGCAGCTAATATCCGAGCCGCCTTAAGGGGGAACAGTAGGCACAGTAGCGACGCCAATCATTTTATTCCTAATACTTTACAAATAGAAAGAAATTCAAGAATATAAACAATACAAGCCTTAGTAAATAACTTGAAGTATTTTTGGAATCATGTTTTGATATTATGAGAATCAGTCATTGAGAGAAAAAGTGATAACCGCCAAAAACGGCCGTTTTTGGCGGTAATCAGATTCTCATAATTCTCACTGATTCCGATAGTAATAAACATGATTCAAAAAATACTTCAGGTTATTTACTAAGGCTTGTATTGTTTATATTCTTGAATTTCTTTCTATTTGTAAAGTATTAGGAATAAAATGATTGGCGTCGCTACTGTGCCTACTGTTCCCCCTTAAAGTTTGATCCGGACTGTACTTGCTGATAATTTATTTATTTCAAGGTTAAAGCGTTTAACAATCAGTTGATAATTTTTGGTTTATATAATTAAAAAGTTAGCCTACGAGTAGGAACCTCAATGTCATTTTAAATACCTATATATAGACACCACGCACGTATAGATTTCATGATATTTTTTTTTTAGTTCCATTTTCTTGTATTGTTAGCCCCGTCATTTTTTATACCTCACACTTTACAAGAGGTTAAGCCATTTAGATTACAGGTAACATAATATACATACTCGCGAAAATAAACATTCATACTCTCCTTTTGGAGGATAGTTGGGTAAAAAGGAATAATTAATACTACGATTATCTTTTTTTTTCCGTACCCGAAATTTGGGATTTTTTGCAGGTTTATACATACAGGCAGTTTTCATCTGACAACAGCAGCAATCTTACTGCAAACAGTTCCACCGAAGATTTAACATTAGGTACAGTTGATTTAACTCAAAAGTTTGCAACCAAACTCGACACCTAACTTTCCCGTACTGTATTTTGATTTGAGTTCATCAAGTTAATATTCCAATCCGGGCATCGAACCGTGGTCGCTGTGCAACTAAGCGTGTAGTCGCCAGATGTCGGCGGCGTAAGTGCAGGCATGTATTATGCAATGGCGGACAGACGTTAGGGCTCGAGCAGACAATGACGATACGACTTAATTGTTTTGTAAGGTTGCTAGATACGGCCTTATCTTTTCCTGGATATTTCTGAGCCAGCGGAATAAGTAAAATAATCCTTATCCTAACTAATATTATAAATCCAAAAGTGAGTTTGTTTATTTATTTGTTTGCTTCTTTGTTCGTTACGCTTTCACGACTTATTTACTGAACCAATCATCATGAAATTTTGCATACACATAGGCTTGGGGAGAAGGAAATGGGCTAAATATCACTCGGGTAAAGCCGCGGGTAATAGCTAGTTAATTCAATAAAACCAAATTAAGTTCTGAAAATGGGTTTACATTGAGAAGTCGAGAGTAATACACACTCAAACGCTTCCCGTTGTGCGGCGTGCAAAAGTAAACAAACACAATTTACTACCAAAAAACTCAAAAAGAGAAGTAAAATAATGAAATGGCGGGTAGCACTTGTTCCACTGATCTAAGTCTTTAAACATGCTTTCTAAGACACAGATGCGTTAAGTCGTTTTTTAGATGCTCGGGTATGCTGAAGGTACATATAACCATCAGTCTTGGATATCTTTCGTTGCGTAAGATTTATGACTAGGTACTTATTCTTTTGAAAAACAAAAATACATTCATTTTATGATCGTTGGTCGAAATCATCCAGTCTGTCTAAGGCTTTACCGATGGTGCTAACTTAAGTTTAGGTTCAACCCAGTGTTAGGAAGTTATCGTCTAATCTTCAGTTCATTGTTCAATGTCCATTACTATCTTTGGAAACCGATCCTTGTAGTACTGCTTTTCTTATTAAGTTATGCTAAAAAATAACAATAATTATAGTAAGATATCTTACAGTTTTTTTTACATTATATGTCGTGCCCTGTTCTATGATTATTTATTGTGGCGTATAACCGCCTGTATCTTTGTACTGTCATTGTCCTGCAGTATTGAATCGAGTAATTACGGTCAGACTTTCATTTTATGATAACAGGTGTGATCCCAGTTTTGTTTGCACTTGAGAATACATCTTAAAATTTCAAGGTTTTCCTCTTAGCTTACCTTGGCTTACTGTTATAACAGAAGTCACTCAGTTATTGTAACATCAGGCATCATACTGTGAGTCTTGTAAATGTTAAATATATATATATGTACATTAATTTAAATCACCGGTCACCAAAATACTCTGTTTGTTCAGGCCCTTACCGATAGCGCCAACTTCAGTTTAGGTTAAACCGAGTGTTAGGAAGTTGACGTCACATCGTCAGTTTGTTGTCCACTGTCTGTGATATAAATAGCGTTGGAAATATATTGTTTTGGAGCAATTTTTTCTAAGTTTTGAATTGAAGTTGTTGTTTAGTGTATATTTTATCACTAGCTTTATATTTTTATCACTTTGTTTATCTATTTTTAATTACACTCTTAATAAATATTCATAGTCACTGAAGAATGCAGTCTGTAGTGTACTGGGTGCGTAAGTGTGAGACATCACCTGTCAGCGGCCATAGTATGCAGTAGTAGGAAATATACGGGTGGGGGACATTCATCTGTCAGCGGCCATAGCTAGCGGACGTGGTGCGTAATACTGAGTGGCGTAGTGGTGTAGTAAGTAACTATAGTGAGTGTTTACTAGCATTTTACAAGTGGCGAACGAGGAAAACGTAAGAATATTATTTATATATTTTTTAAAGAAAAAAAAGGGTGTGCAATGGCTTTATATACGCGAGTTAAATTATTTGTTTTTTCTTACGGGATAGTGTTAATTAAGTAAAGGGTAATACGATGTTCTGCTTTCGTAATAAACTAACGAAAGATAAATTGAAAATAGTGTTAATATTTGTAATATAGCGTACGCGCAACGCGCGTGACGCGAAGCGATTGATGGGTATATTGTACTATGATTAGGTACTTATTGTTATTGTTGTTTAGACACACAGCGCGGCAGTGTGTTGTTGTTGAAACGGAAATAATTTCTGATAAAATTGGATGGCGCGTGGCCACCGAACGTTTTGCTTATTGTAATTTATTTTTCATATTGAGAATTAAGCTATTGAAATCATGATGTTCCTTTTGGTAGCGTACTAAATTTTTTCATCGCGTAGATCATTTAGTGCAGTTTGAAACATAAATATTCTGAAGTTAATTCCACGATATTATAATGATAAAATTACGGATATGACGTTGTGTGTGAAAAAAGGTAATTTTGCTGAAATACGGAAACTGTACATGAAAGGCTAAAATGATAGTTCGTCAATAAGCCAACATTTTACGGATTTGAAATGACGATGTGAGGTGGTGGAGATAGTCAACTTTAAGTAGGTAGGCAATATGACAGCCTATACTGCATGATATCATAATAATTAAGAGGGTGATGTGAGGATGAAATGCTGGACAATATCCTCCATGTAAGTTGGCAATGGGACATCCTGTGTAGTGGGAGTGCTGGACAATATATGATAGTCCGTGTAACTGGGCAATAAGACAGCCTGTGTGAGTTGGACAATATGATAGTCCGTGCAACTGGCAATGAGATAGCCTGTGTGAGTTGGACAATATGATAGTCCGTGTAACTGGGCAATAAGACAGCCTGTGTGAGTTGGACAATATGATAGTCCATGTAACTGGCAATAAGACAGCCTGTGTAAGTTGGACAATATGATAGTCCGTGTAACTGGGCAATAAGACAGCCTGTGTGAGTTGGACAATATGAGAGTCCGTGTAACTGGCAATAAGACAGCTTGTGTGAGTTGGACAATATGACAGTCCGTGTAACTGGGCAATAAGACAGCCTGTGTGAGTTGGACAATATGATAGTCTGTGTAACTGGGCAAAAAGCCTGTGTAAGTTGGACAATATGATAGTCCTCGTAACCAGGCAATAAGACAGCCTTTTTGAGTGGGACAATATGACAGTCTTTATAACTGGACAATAAGACAACCTATATGAATTGGATTATATAGATAGTCCGTGCGAGTAGGCAATAGGAAAGCCTGTATTATGAGTTGGACAGGTATGATAGTCCATATGATTGGGTACTACGATAGCCTGTATAAATGGAAAATATGTTAGTCCGTGTAACGGGGACTTGATTTATGGTCATATCCCTAATTAGGGACAGAGCGCGTCGACAGTGAGTCTCTGTCTCGTTCTGTCCTGAGCATAGCATTTCACTTCACGCCATGTCGACGTAGACGTACGTGGTACGACAGCAAGTTTGTTTGGATCAGCCAGCCTTACACTTTCCTTGGGGTATGCAATCCATACATTATTTTGATATATGATCAGAACCCCATTATAGAGTGTGGCTAATCCTTTCATCATTATCATCAGCCTATACTTGTCCACTGCTGGCCAATCATTTGGCGGTGTTCAATGTACTGATCGTAATTTTATGGCATCGTCCACGTAGCCAGCCAGGTCATTTGAAAAGGTATTGGACTAACAAATTTATATGACGATTTATTAGGCAGCTATTGAAAAAAAATACAAAAGGCCTCTAGTCTGGGTACGTTTGAATGGTTAAAAGTACAGTATAATGGCTGTGGCGGCCTTTCCGGTATTTGCGACGCATAATGCAAAAGCATTATGCGTTAGCTTAAAAAAGAACATTAAATAAATAGGAGATAGCCCTGCCGGACTTTAGGTACCGTGAAAGTTGATGTCATACGACATCAACTTTCACGGTACCTAAAGTCGTAACATCATTTGTCAGTCTACAAAAAAAACAAGAGCCTTATCTTATCTTTGTTGAGGCCGATTATAAATTGGAAGCACGTCTAACCTTTGAGTTATTTTGTACTCACCCCATGCCTTAGTCACCCACACGGTGATTCGTGCAGAAAAACTGCACTTCTACTTAAGTAGTATATTCTTGCGGGACACCAATAAGGCCCATAAAATGGACTACCTTAACGTGTCAAAGGCTTTCTGAGGTCAACAAAATGTAAGATAAATCTTTCTTTGCAAATCTGAAGCCTGTTTAAGTATGATTCGAAAAGTATTAAATCGGTCGATCAGGCAACCAAAAATCTAGCCTGTCCATTCTGGAAGAGTCGGTCTACGGCGTTTGATAATCTGCCCAGTATGATTTTGAAAAAGACTTTAGCAGGAGTCGAAATGATGCCTCTTCAGTTGTACATTCACTTAAGGCACCTTTTGAGTAATCCATTAAAAGGCCTTTTCTCCATTTGTCAAGTAATTCTTTAGCTTCCCCAATCCTGGCAATTAAAGATATAAGGGTTGAAAAAAGTGTATATCTGCTTTTACCATTTACAAAGGTTGTTAGGTCAAGTCATGGAGCTTTGCCAATTTTAGGAAAAGAATGGTATTGGCCACTTCTTTATCTTATGGTGGATGATCTCAATTCCATGGAGCTGGGGTGACTTTCAGCTCTACTGTCCATATTTTAAAGCCCATGAATGAACCTGCAAAGCCCCTTTAAATTGATCTCTCCAGTGGGAAAAGAGTAACAGAAAGTCAGGGCTTTTGTGGCTTTGTAAAACCCCGTCAGAAAAACCGTATTTCCAGTATGTTGGACTTGATCTGCAATACTGTCAGTCCACTATCTTCTGTGCTGCGTGTGCTGCGATAGATTCACTGTATATGGCGCAATTGTAGATTGGCTCTTTGGATTTCAGCACAAGTTCCAAGAAATTTGAGATGGGGTTGTTTTATAATATAAATTAGGTGCCAAGTTTCCCGTGAAATCCACTCACCACGTTGTGAGGGTCGTTCCCCAGAACGATGGAGCTGACTTCAGTGTAAGTCATTTTACTACCATTCCATTGGTTATCTATGGTCTTGAGCTCTGCCATTTGTTCCAGTAAGGAAAACGGTTACTCGCTCGACTCGAGCGAGTAACCGTTACTTTTTACAGAAGTTCTTACATGGGTCTCGCAATTTGTGCATTAATATGCACTAGTATGAAGTGAGAAGTACCATTTAGAGCTGATGGCTAG
This sequence comes from Rhodophaea formosa, assembly GCA_963082605.1. Taxonomy (NCBI): domain Eukaryota; kingdom Metazoa; phylum Arthropoda; class Insecta; order Lepidoptera; family Pyralidae; genus Rhodophaea; species Rhodophaea formosa. Next base: position 752,758 of record OY720208.1, read on the forward strand.
ATGGTCTATTTGGTTCCTTATTGACAATACCGTCATGGAATTACTTCATGTATATTTGTGGTGGTCCCGGTGAATTGATAGTTTCCGCCAGTAAAGAGACCTTAATTTTGGCAAAAATTCTATATACCTTTACCTATTGTAATAGCATTCACCAAGTCCCTGGGTGTTCATGTGTTGTTTGCAATTCTGATTATCACAATGAATTTTAGCGTTTAAGCCACTCATGAAATGACGATAAAAATATCATGGCTTATAATTTTCCTGACGGTTGCATTAAGGGAACTGTTCGTCCTTTGTTTTTGCAGAGGCTATGTTGGTAGAAAATTTAACACAACACTTCTTGCGGGCTCTGAGTTAAACGGGGCATACATGATTTGGTTTGAGATCGGCTTCCAGTTGATATGGCTAATTTTAGCTGTATATGTAAAAAGAAGTCCAATGCCATGCTTATGCTTATCCTTCTCATTTTCCTTGCCGGAATACAGGAGTACAATCAACGCTGGTTAAGGTCTCGGCTCACAGAAACCGTGACTGCGCATTTCACTGAGACCTAGTATTTGCAGCTGGTATCTCAGCATTTTTGCTTGGGCTAGTTTGCTGTTGTCAGTTAGCGTTCTAACATTTAAAACAAAAAAAAAACTTATCTGTTGTTTAAACCAAAATTCATCATTTAAAGATTTGGTCCAGTTTTCTTCTGTTCTGGTTTCCGGAATCTTATTTTTTAGCATGTGAGTAATTAGCTCAATATGCTTTACTTAGTTAGTGAGAACACCACTTCAAAGGCGGATGGACTTGGTTTACTATTGGATATCCTCTCAAGTGATAGTATTCTGTTTTGAGGCACAGAATAGTTGTAAAGTACCTCTTGCTCTACCTACTCAGCTCAGCTAGGACTCAGAGTAACAGTAACACACAGTTGTGTGGATGCAGCAAGTCCCAGGGTAGAGAACATGTCCTCTTGACATATCATTGGAATGTCTGTTCATGTGCTATTACAAACCCCCTGCTATTATGAATTATAACGAATGACCTTGAAGAACTGTTTTTCAGAGAATTCAGGAATACCAGCACTAGCGGAATTAGGATATAAATTGATACACTCAGCGATGAGAGACAAAAATAAGGCAAAGAAGGAGAAAGGGAAAGAATATGTAGACGAGAAACGAATAACAGATAATACTAACATAGAAATTACCAAAAACTTATGACGAGGTTTATATATTAAACATGATTGAGGAAAATAAATTAACTTCTACATAACCCAGAACCTCATACAGTGACAGATATTAATAGTGGTAATATTAGTCAGAAAATGGTCAGAAAAGATTCGATGGAAAAAATATATATATTACAGAAATCTTGTTAATCTTAAAAGGGCAGGAAATAGAGTATAATCGAGCCAAATGCTGAAAACGAAGGTGTCAGCATAGTCAAACGAGAAAATAAGTTTACCATAAAAAGTAGTAAGTTACAGAGAAGTTATTACATCAGAACTAATCAAAGTTATAAAACTGGAATAAATTATATTTGTGAAAAGTTGTTTATCGTATAAAATGAAGAAGGGATGTAGTGTACTGGGTGCGTAAGTGTGAGACATCACCTGTCAGCGGCCATAGTATGCAGTAGTAGGAAATATACGGGTGGGGGACATTCATCTGTCAGCGGCCATAGCTAGCGGACGTGGTGCGTAATACTGAGTGGCGTAGTGGTGTATTAAGTAACTATAGTGAGTGTTTACTAGCATTTTACACAGTCTGTCTAAGCTCTTATCGCTGGTGCTAACTTCAGTTTATGTTTAAGTGAATGTTGACCTCACATCGTCAGTTTGTTGTCTAATGTTTGTCGAGCTCCGTGGCGCAGCGGTCAACACGCCAGCCTGCGAAAAGGGGGTCCCGGGTTCGAACCCCGGTCAGGTCATGCTGGAAAACGATCTTTTTCAGTATGACCTGGGTCTTGGATGTTTATCTATATAAGTAAATATTATAAAATATAGTATCGTTGAGTCAGTATCCTGCGACACAAGTTCACAACTTACTGTGGGGCTGGCTCAATTTGTGTGATATGTCCATATATTAAAAAAAAAACTGTGTTATAAATAGCAATGGATATAGATGGTTTCAAGCAGATTTTCTACCTTTATTTGTTTTTGCTAGTAAATTTTGTTCAGTCTGTATGTCTCCACCTCCGTTGTCTAGTGGTTAAGGCGTTTGTTTAAGCCATAAGTATCACACAGTTAAATGTGTGATACTTATGGCTAAAGATTGTACTATGCTACCACATTTATGGCAAATAAATGAACTTTGACTTTGACTTTGACTTTGCTTTGTTGACCCGGGGTCGTGGGTTCGATTCCCACGGGAAGCATACTTTGTTGTTTCCAGTTTGGTCAGGACATTGCAGGCATGAATCACCTGATTGTCGGATAAGAAAGCTGATTCCGTGCTTCGGAAGGCACGTTAAGCCGTTGGTCCCGGCTGCCTTCTGGACGTCAGAGACCGAGAGGCGGTTCTGAAGAACTGTGACACCAGGGTGTGCATGGTCGACTGACCATATCACCTACACGAAATGATGAGTCTGTATGTTATTACAAGTTTCGGATATTTATCTTTTTTAATAAATTAGCACTATACAATCTCATTTAGTATCAAAAATCACCGTAGCACGCACGCAGTCTGTCGCTTTTGCGGTAATTTAATTTTTAGGTTTACTTGAATATTAAGAAGTTTACCGTTCAATATGAACTCGTTTATTGTTCAATATCTACGTTACTACTGTTACCATAGAAAAACTATACAAAATGTGTGTGTAGGGTGACCTCTCTTTTGCATATTTCCACCGCCATTTCAAAACAGGGGGTTTGAGCAATAGCTTCAGCCTAAAGACAATAATAATACCGGCTATAGTGCCGTAAGAAAATCGTTACTGGTCCGACGCTTCCAGCTGCTTATCTTTATGGGTAATGATTACACGAACTAACTATGCCCCTTTGCTGACTTATAAATACTCAAGTTTACGCACAAACATATGACTTCGATCGTGTCGTTCTCGGCAGACTAGAATAGGAGCACTCCAAATCTTCCCGTGGATACAGTAGAAGGCGACTTAGGATTCGCAAGCTAAAAAAGCTTAAAAACATCAAAGAGACCTCTCCAACTCGTCTGGCTAGCGTAGAAAGAGTCATCATCATCATCAAATTTAAGAGCTGGGCTCTTGTCGGTGGAGCTTCTTCTATTCCTCTCTTCTTCCGCCAGTTGTTTCACTTCTCTGTAAGTAGCAACATTAAGTTTTTCTTTTATTTGTTTCATGAAGGTGTGTCTCGGCCTAAGTAGAAAGAGTAAGTAGGTCAATTTCTCTGACTGGCTAATATATATGGCAGTATTAGTACAGAGAAAGCAATGTTCCTGCAGTAGGGATTAAAATGACCTGATGATGATGATGAATGTTGACGTCAGATCAAATATATTTAACGTTTTTAAACAAAGACTTTCTAATATGTGGAGCAAACTGCAAGCCTTATTGCAAATTTATCACGAGCTAAACGTACTAACATGTTATAGCTTGGTACCAAACGGCACCGTTTTCCGATATTGATGAGTCCAGCATCGGCCGCCGCTCTATGAATCACTGGCATTACCTGTGCCTGTATCCCTACTAGCACGCTAACCCTACTATCAATTCACTTTGCAATCCAATGCGCGTTTGAGTCTCAACAGTTTTCGAATTAATCAAACATAGGGAGTAATGGATTAAGTATATAACGTTTTGGTTATATTAGAAATGTGTGATTGGACTTCAGTATTGGTCCAGCGCTGCAGGAAGAGGTATGATGTAGGTGTGCGATTGTGCTGTTTTAATTTAATGTGTGATGAGCTTGATTGACGAGTGTGTTCCTTTATGTGAGGATGGCTTTTCTGTTCATTACTTGCAATTACATTACATTTATATTGCGGTATTTAAAGAGCTTAATAATCAACACGTTTTGTTCGTAACGTTATCAAATGGTAGACGTAAACTGTAAAAATGGCAGTTTTTTTTTTTAATAATGCTTGTTGTTACGGTAGAAATTATCAAATTTATTATTCTGGACTTGACACCATCATGGTCATGATCGAAAATACATAGTGTGACACACAGAAACATAACGTGTGACAACAAATTATTATATAAACGGTTTACGTTAAACTTAACATAGTCCGAGAGGGCCGACTCCGTCCCACCCACCTAAAAAAGCCAATGATTTTCGCAAGTACAAGTATGTGTATGTATTTTCCATTGGGACTTCCTGTTTCGTAACATTAAATGCATCGACGATATCAAATATATTATGATATATTATAAAGCTGAATTTTAATCATCTTAGATTTGATAAAGTCTAGCTCTATTCGCCTAAAAGCGTAGACAAAAATTATTGTCACTTCAATGCAAACACATAGCTACAGATTTAATGGCATAAGTTGACATTGCGCATGTGCTAATGCAAAGCTGTCACGCACGAAAGCATTGTCAAAATTTACATACTTACATTCATATTACCACGTCTTTACCCTTGCGGGATAGACAGAGCCAAGGCATAAATCCCAAAAGCCACGTTTAGCATAACAGTAGGCGTTAAGGGTGGTCAGGTGTTTCGCCATACAAATTCTGTAGGGTGATGACTCCGTTGTTCGGTATTGTCTGTTTAAAGTTTTTAATTCCATCGATTTGTCTTGTCGTTATCTATGCTTGTATGGAATCATAATTGTAAAATTATAAGTACTTTAAAAGTTATGAGTCTCAAAACATTCCGTTTGAACACGTAATTTCAACATAACTTTGGGCACAATTAAATACCGGAAGGAGTATAAAATCTCTAAAACAAAATGCATACAAGCATAGTTTGGTTATAAAAAAAAATTAAATAACTTCACTTTTAATTAAAAAAAAATCAACTGTTTTATCACAATAACACTTCTCCCACACGCATACTTGCGAATTTTTAGACGACGAAGATTTAGATTTTCAACAATATTTGTGTTTGCACACACTAAACTGTTGTTCCGATGTGCTTATAAATCAGTGTAAATAGTTCCGCACTTTTCAAAACCGGTCTATCCCTTTCACAGAGAAAAAGCACGCAAATAAGCCACGTGCGGCGACGAGTTCGAGTTCAGGTCTAACGCATCCTTAAGATGGAGAGCGGAATCAAAATTTAAATTCGGCAGTTATTAAATTCAAATTCAATCGTTTATTTAATATAGGTTTCTTTGAACACTTATTAATTGTCATATTTGTGTTTACAATTTTTACAACAAAAAATTTTGTTGACGTCAATAATTACTTATGGCTAAGTTTAGGAAAATCATTGAAATAAAGACTTGATGAAATCTATGGAGTATAAACAGCGTGAAAATTTACCAAGGGTAACTCAAAACGTCAATAACAACAACTTTTCATATCAGACTAATGCTGGGAACTCAAAAAAATATTTCATTTTCCCATAGTAACTGCCACGGTGGTTGAACACTTTTGTATAAAATATGACGAAAATTTTTATGAACTCCCAGTCTTGCTCCCATATGAAATATTGTTGCTACCTGACGGGCTAAGTCACTCCTTTAAGAGTATGAGAAGGTCCATTGACACGTTGTATATTTAAAGAACAACATGTAGCTTTTAATTCAGCTGACATATTAGCTACTGAAACAGACGAATCATCATCATCATCAACAGGTCTTTGTTAGTCTCCACTGCAGGAGCACGACCCTCTCTGCACTACCAGTGCCATGTACTAGCCAGGGCAGACAGAGGATTTAGCCTACACTCTCCACGCTGGCCAGTCGGGTTGGAGAGGTCTCTTTGATGTTTATATCTTTCTTTAGCTTTTGTTTCCTTAGTCGACTTCTACGACATCCACGGGGAGACTTAGAGTGGTCCTATTCTACTCTGTCGGGAACCACACGGCTAAAACAGAAACAGACAAATAATATTAATCAAATAAATGCAATTATTTGTTAATTAAACAAATTAATATCAATAGTGCTAATTAGTTTGAGTCGATCATAGCGAGCGATGTGAACTCGAATCGTAGATTAATCTGGCGAGAACTAATTATGTCGCTTGATTACATCGTCATGGATCATATTACTTGTAAGACAGCCTTCGTGGCAAAGTGGTTAGTACGCCAGCCTGATGAGAGGTCCAAATTCAATCTCCGGCCAGAAGGTTCAGCATAAGAGAGACTTTTTATTTTAAACATAATGCTTTTGTTCAAAAAAATTTCCAAAAATCTTAACTTTTTTTAAATACAAAACTGTCTATATTGCTGGAATCTTTTGCTTCTGCTGAACCAATTTGAATTGTATAATTTTAAGTATTTTTAATTATTCAGAATGCTATTCTATAATGAATATATAAATAATGAAAAAAAAACATATGGGACCAAATTCCACGTGGGTAAGATTCGAACCCAGCGCTTTTGATCTTTGTACTACTAAATGTTGTTGCTTTATGGGAAGGTGTTGTTTTAAGGGAGCAGACATCAACACCATATTTGTTCTGCAAAAGCGTGCTATTCAATCTATCTATAAACTTAGGGCTAGGGACTCGCTGAGAGAGTTATTCAAAGAAATTGGAATTTTACTTGTTTAACTGTTGCGTCTCAATATATTTTCGCTAACATACTGCATGTACATAAAAACTTTCTAAAATATAGTAAAAATAGTGACATTCATAATTACAACACAAGAAATAAGAATAAACTTGTGACAAGAGCTTGTAGACTACAGAAAACTAGTAATTCATTCTTAGGGCTTGGTATTCAATTTTACAATAAACTACCAGAATATTTTACATCTTTGCCCTATCCAAAATTTAAAGAAGTGACTAAAAGTATATTATTAAAAAGAGCCTATTATAACGTTAATCATTATTTAGCGGATAAAAATGCATGGAGCCTTGACCTCGTGTGAGATACAGGACGTTATATACCTATTTTTTTGCTATATTGTAATTGGTTTTTAACACACCCAATGTTAAATTATATAGAATCAACTATTAATTGATTGTAAAACATGTAAATGTTAGCGAGCGAGCAACAAGTCTAGACCATAATTTAATATTTTGTTTGACAATGTCTTAAGAGTTAGAGTTAGTCATGCTCACTAAAAATGTTCAACCTGGTGGCGGCGTTGTGTGTCGGGTCGTTGAGTTCCCTCTAATATGGTTGAGCTCAGCGATGGCTGATCCACACGTCAACTCGTGAACGGGTGCTGTCAGGGGGGACTGGTCTGCTCGGCCTCTTTGAGACTACTTTAAGTATCATATGTTGTTTATTATCTTTGCACACTCGATCGTTAACATAAACATGTTCCAAAAATAATAAATCTATGTATATTGAAATTGTAACATGAAAACAGAAAAAAAAGAAAGAAAAGAAAGAAAAAGACAATAAGGAATAAATATTCGTTATCATATAAAGCCCTTCAGGCGAGTAGGCGACCAAAACTGTTGATAAGAGTTTCTTTCGGCGTTTCTTCTTTGCAGTGGTCGGTTCCGAAACGCTATTAGTCTGTAGCTTTTGAACAATTAATAAATACATATATCTTATAAGATAATTAAATATAATATGACGTGAAAAAGTGCCTGCAAAGGCCTATTTTCTGAAAAACGTTTTGATTTCGATTTTTTGATAAGCCCGGGAAAGGACATAGAGTACTTATTATCCCATTAAAAGTTACAATTCTCGGGGGATCAACATTCGTGAAAGCGGAACCACCGGTGAAATTTAATCGTCTATAGTCGTAATATCGACAGTTTCCCAGTAGTTAATATAGTATTTGTTTAGCGCCGACTGCAGCTGACAAGTGAAAGGCTCGGCTTATAAACGAAGAGGAAAATATGGCTTGAAACGTCTGGAAACTTCTAGTCAAGTGAAGTCTGAATAGAAAATTATAAATTTATGAGTATTTTAACAAATCTTATGAAAATATTATATTTAATAGTGGATTTTTGTTAGTTCTTCACGTTTTTGCGAAAAAAAGCGTCACATTCTTACTTTAAATGTAAACAGTAGTTCATTAAATAGTTTGAAGGGTTATTTAGAGCAGCATTGAAAAATTTTTTTAAATGATATCTCCATTTTCTGTCTAACGAATTATTTCAAATGGTGGCAGCAGTCAACTCCCTCAAATTCATGTATCACCCTAAGGATTTTTAATACGCTACGCTATTTCGTAGGCTCTGTAGCAGTCTGCTACGATATGTCGTAGACCTCGTAGCGGACTACTACAATGCGTCGTAGACCCACTTGCATACAGTCTGGCGAGCACGATCAATATTCACAAGTATGTATGTAGTTATAATTACCTTTTTTTGAAAACAATTAAAGTCATGAATTTTTTGGCAACAACTATAGCCTATGACACTCGGAAAGGTAATCAGCTGAAAAACTCAACACATCATGTTCAAAAATAGATGCATCTTCACATAGTTACATAATGTGAAACACCTGACTACATGATAAAAATTTACATTTTTAGTAGAAAAGCAGGATTTTTTTTATTATATTAAGATATTTTTGAAGTAATAACTTCTTTAGCGGCGCTGTGCACTTTTTTTGCGATAGGGAATAAATGTTAAACTCTCGACAGATCACGTGACCGACAGATTCAACAGATTGAAAATTCGTAATACGACACCGCGCTGGGTGCTTGCGCGAAATATTGTATGTGTTTGTGTAACAGCATGCTAAGCACATCCATCCATGGATAGTGTGTGTAAATGTGATAAGGTGTGAACTACTGTTAGGAAAGGTATGAAATTATAAGTATTAAGTTTTTCAATTCTGCCGGCACTCCCGAAGTGCAACCCGTTGTTTTCTTTTTTTTTAACTTTGTTTATACCCTCGATCTGTTTTTTGGCATTCCTTTATGTTTGCTTGTAATAGAAATATTCAAAGATATACCTGCCATCACAGAGATAAAGAAGGGATGCCGCTGCTATGATGTTAAACATGTTGAACCATGTCCAAGCAAGACTAAGTTCCGGTAATACATTCTCTGGAATAGTTTCAATATATAGGGTTATCATATATTACTAATACAAGTATCTCGGATTTAAATTCTAATTTTAATGTACATTCCAGGGAGTTTTGACCTCTTGTAAAAGCCAAAAAATAAAATTAAAATCTTCAAACCAATCTGTTTATTTAATGCCTGTTTGCCAGCTTAGTTGTATCAAAAAAAATGTTTTTTGATACAACTAAGCTGTATCAAAAAAAAAAAACAATTGTACTCCAATTTTTCCGTAAATTATTCATATTTGTATGGCAGTTTGTTTTTTTACGAACTTATATGTTGGTGTGGGTTGGTCACTCTCATAATTACATTTCAAAACCAGCAAAGGGGGAGAGAGAGAATTATATTTAAGATTAATATTTTAGACACACGGATATATTTTTTTGTTACTTGTGAAGTGTAATAAAAATATTATTGTTATTCTTTATCCTTTATTTTTTATTGACAACCCTACCATACATCCAAGAATTTACAAGATACTGGCCATGTTTGAATTATCCTGCTTATTAAAGATATACGGAACTACATATTATATTTAATAAATGTTGCATACCGTAATGATTATAAAGGCTTTTTTTCTACATTTGTTGTTTATTTTTAAAGTCTTGAATTAATTTGACAGTTCTTGTTCTACGCTTCAATATTCAACTAAAAAAAAAGACGTTCTTTGTGAACAAATCTTAATTTCAGATTTTTTTACTGTTTGTTGTTATTGCGGAAACATATACGCTCTGTGAAAATTTCAAGAAACAGATGGATGGACGAACAGTAGAAGCTAATCATAGGGTCCCAATTTTACCCTGTCACTACGGTACCCTAAATTATACAAGGACTTTACAGTAACGCAAGAGTCTCTTTCTTATTATTTTAAGTTTAAACCTACATAACATTTTAATAGTCTACCCTAGGTTTCATCACATACAGGTGAGAATGAAGCCAGAAACGTTCAGATGACGAGGTTTGTTCGCATGTTGCATCAGAGGTCACCCCAATATTCATCCATTAAATATCTAAACTGATAAACAGTTAATGCGCCAAGTGTGTCCGTTGGCTAATGACTATTTAACGAGCTGATTGCGACCTCCTGAAGTTCGGGTCATATCACGTCGATTTATTTACTAATTCCATGAGTCCATATTTTAAAGAAATTATGAGTAAAGAATGTGTGTTATTTATTTATTTTTCCCTTTTATGATTTAACTAAAAAAAATTATGATTAAACTCATTTTTGGAATATTACGTAAGCCGGAATGAGATGACCAGCACGATAAGCTAGGATTTTGCTCCAATCTGTGTAAATTTTCATTAAATATCGTAACTAATAAACAGTTGGAACACCGAGTGTTTCCGTTAGCTAATGACTGTTTAACGAGCTGATTGCAACCTCCTGCGTTTCGGGTCATATTACGATTTATTTACTAATTCCACAATCCCTTACTTATATTTTACAGAAGTTATAAGTAGAAGATTTGTGTTACACAATTTATTTTCTCTTTTTTAGGCTTTGGCTAGATTTATTACGTAATTAATTAACGTTGTTTGTAAAGTTTCTTCAATATTAATCCAGAAGTTTTTCCGTGAAGGGATAAAAAATATTCTCACATATCACATTAATTTATTCATGTATGCTTTGATTGGTTAATTTAAAACAAGTGTAAAATGGTGATGGACATATTTTCCAGTCATTGATAATACCAATGATCTAAATGTAAACGTATGCCAGAGATTTTGTACAACGTGGCAATATTTTAATGATGAATGATGAATCAGGATCCGCGTACAGAATGCGCAATTACTCCATATAATTGTTTTATTATCCAACTCAAAATTTCAAGCCCATTTAAGTAACTAAGCATAAACGAAAACGTGTAGTTATTGCAAAACACTAATCGAGAACATTGATGAACCTTAAATAAATATATACGGACAAATCACATAGATTGAGCCAGCCCCAAAGTAAGTTCTTAAGTAAGACTTGTGTCGATACCATATTTTATAACAAATGCATACATAGATAAACATCTAAGACCTAGGTCAATTTGAAAAAGATCATTTTCCATCTTGACCTGACCGGGGATCGAACCCGGGACCATCCGTGTCACAGGCCGGCGTGTTGACCGCTGCACCACGGAGCTCGTCAACCTTATAACAATAGATTACAATGGATTTTAATTTCAGGAAATAAGTTTTATAAATATAATATTATACAGGCTGAACAAAAACTGGATGCCGCGGGCGAAACGACACAAAATTGAATTTACTCTAAAACTCAATATAATGGGCAATCGTCGCTCCGCGGGCCGCATTGTGTTAGAATTGTTCTTTGTCGAGTTCTCGGTGGACAAAACACACGTTCATGCTTTTGTTCCACTAAATGCTTGTTTTACACTTTTCGAAACACAAGGATATGTTTACTAAACTGCAATTGATCTTTTAAAATGACTTGTCTACTTCAAGATGCTGCAATGTTTTATAAGATTATTAAATGCGTATAATGGCTTCTCTTATTTGTTTAATAATACTTCCGCTTCCAACCAGCTGCTTCCAACCAGTCGCATTAGAAATCCATGGGGAGGCTTGTATGGTATATTCAGCAGTGGGCTTCTTCTAGCTAAGATGATGATGACTAGTAACTGTAATAAACCGTATATTTAAATCAAGTAATCTAATTGATATAGCCGAACATTATTAATTTGAGAAAAAAATTATTGATTTTATACAAAAATCCTGTTATACAAGCTGAATAAAAATTGGCAGCCGCTGGCAAAACGACAAAAAATTGAATTCGCTCTAAAATTCAATATAATGGGCAATCGTCGCTCTGCGGGCCGCATTGTGTTAGAGTTGTTCTTTGTGCAGTTCCCAGTGAACGGAACACGTGTTCATGCTTTTGTTCCACTAAACGCTTGTTTCACACTTTTCAAGACACAATATTATTTTTTAAATATTTATTTACTTTTATTTTATTTATTACGAAAAACAAACAGGCTTCAATGTTACATATATGCTAAACAATTTATACATTTTACTCAGAATCGATTCGCCGCAGTTCCCAGACCCCAAAACAGGCAATCGGTGCGCCGCAGGCCGCATGGTGCTTAGAAGTTCTTTAGTAACATTAAAGAACACTGAAAAAATGTGAACGCTATGGCCCAAACAAACATACATAATCAAATTTTATTGAATTTCATCGGCAGTCATCCCGTTGCTGGCAAATTTTGATTGTAAAGTATTCATCAAATAATGAAAAATCGCCATTTTGCATATATACGGAAAATTGTTTAATGCAGTGACTGGTGAGTTTTTTCCATAATCATTGATGGCGCAAACATGTTTAAAACAAATTCAAAGATTTTATAAAAATCCAGCGATTTACCGATTTTCACCGATTCTAAATAAACTGAACAAAAGACACAAAATTGAATTCTGTTATTGGCAATCGATGCGCCGTGGGCAGCATTGTGTTTGAAATTGTTCTTTTTGGAGCTCCCGATGGGAAAGGTGCGAACAAAACGTCTGTACGTTTAAGAGGTTTGCCTGTAGTAGAAGTGCAAACATATTTTTAATGTTTTTTTTTTTAAATATAAATAAAGCTATTGGGACAGCAGCTGGTGGGTACAAAACGTCTGTTCGTTCATGTGTTTTGCCCGCAGTAGATATTAAAATATGTTATTTCGAGTGAGTTTAATATTTTTTCATTGTAGATATGCAAACGTATTTTTAAAGTCCTTTTTTTATGAATAAAGTTATTGTCACTGATTTCCAAATAAAACGAACAAAAGACACAAAACTGAATTCAATGTTATTGGCAATCGACGCGCCGCGGGCCGCATTGTGTTAGGATTGTTCTTTGTGGAGTTCTCGGTGGGACAGGTTGGAACAATACGTCTGTTCGTTTAGGTTTTTTCCCGTAGCAGACATGCAAACGTGTATTTTTAAAGTGTTTTTATATGAATGAAGTTATCTTCACCAATTTCCAAATAAACTGAACAAAAAGACACGGAATTGAATTCAATATTATTGGCAATCGACGCGCCGCATAGGCCGCATTGTTTTAGAATTGTTCTTTGTAGAGTTCCCAGTGGGACAGGTTGGAACAAAACGTCTGTTCGTTTACGTTTTTTCCAATAGCAGACATGCAAACGGGCTCTTTAAAGTGTTAAAGATAACTTTGGTTAAACGGTTAATTTTAAAACAAATTGTTTGTATGTAATGCGATTTGAGATTTAAAACTATACACCGTGTAAATAGACCCTCGAGATTATCTTGAAGGGGTGACTCAGACCGTCAATTTAAACAACTATTCCAATGGGATCAGTGCTGGGAACACGAAAAAAATTTCGACGTTCCCAAATTGCCCAGGCGGCTGAACAATTTTCTATCAAAATGGCGGAATTTTTATACTTTAAATTCTTATTCCTTTATTTTATTTTAATAAAAAATAAGGTGTGTCATCCCATTAATATAGAAATAAGAAATGAAAATGTTTTTTTTTTATCCACACGTTCAGGATTAAAACCAATTAGTTGTTAGAGTCGATGAACTGGGCATAAAGTTCGTTAGAGAAACAATTATTGTCCCCTTATCGAACTTTATGTGCTGCTAGTCCCACATCCTATAATCATGATCTTTTCGATTGTTGCCCTGTCCCTCGATTAATTTCCATTAAGAAAAGTAAGCAAGGCCGTGTGGTTCCTGGCAGAGTAGAATAGGACCATTCCAAGTCTTCGCGTGGATGTCGTAGAAGTCGATTAAGGAAACACAAGCTAAACAAAGTATTAAAAATTAAAGAGACCTCTCCATTGTCTGGCTAGCGTGTACAGTGTTGGCCAAATCCTCTGACTGACTGTCCTGGCTAATATATTTGGTCTGGTAGTAGAGGGTCGTGCTCCTGCAGTGGAGACGGGGGCCTGTTTATGATGATGATGATGAAGAAAAGTAAGAAAACCAGTACAAGGAGTTTGTTCCATAACCTTAGTGTACGTGGAAGAAAGTTCCGTCCCAAAAGACTGTATGCAGCCATTTATGTTTGTATGTTGTAGCAGACACGCTTGCTAACTTGAAAGGTAGACAAAACTTCGCAGACAATTTACAAGGCACAAAGAAGGCGATACGACTGGGAAATGCAAAGGTTTACCTTGGTCTTCGGGGCTCACTTTATATAAGCTACTTTAATGTTTATCTATTTTGTAGGTGCATGTGTTTTTGTGTAATGTTCAACTTGGATTGGTCATTTCCTAATATTAGGGGAAAATAAATAGTGAGAAATAACTAGGATAATTAATTTGCTATTATCCTAACTTCCTTACTAATATTATAAATGCGAAATATACCACTATGACTTTTGAATGATCAATGGACGTTCACACTTCTTGATATAGTTAGTATCGTTACACCTTCCCTAGTGCAGGCAATCGTGTTCTTTTATTAATACCCTACACCGAGTTTAAAAAAAGAAGGGTTCAGAGTTACAGAACGGGAAGAAAAAACTATGAAAAGGGGTTTTGCTTACCTCTCATATTTTAATTATAATACAAATTAAACGTTTAACTGTTCAAGTGTCGATGAATAAGAATAATAAATACTTATTAAAAGAAAAGTACTCATTGAGTCACGAAGACACAAGCCAATAAGAAATTCCCCAGTAAAGCTACAAAGCGAAATAAATTTAATGGAGTCTTGGATGGCGTCAATTGGATTAGTTCGCGAATTTGTCGGCTTATAGACGCTTTCGGACGACTGCGAGGTGAGAAGAGATACTCGACAGAAACGCAGCTTCCTTAAATACTAATTGGAATGTAAGTAAATGTTTGTTTCAATAATGTGTCATTTGCTTTAATGGCCATGGATTTAGAAAAAAAATATGATACATTATGTTACCCATGCGCTAATAAATATCTGATATCCTTTTTAGGGTTAGTGGGTTAAAATATGACACTCTTACTAAGTCTTCGATGCCCCCCTGTCTGACATGTATCTCATAAACCATGATAGCTTAACAATTGAAACTCTCACAAATGATGTATTTCTGTTGCCGCTATAACAACAAATACTAAAAACTAATTAAAATAAATATTATTAGGATGTGAGGCTCCTATACAACAGACGTGATTTTATTGCCATTTTTTGCTCGATATTAATAACGGAAACAAGTAGACTATTAAAATATTCGCAAACTATTAAGATGTATATTCACTTTAAAATAAATTATTAAATCAAAATAAAATAAAATAAAATATTTAAGGCTTCGATACAAAAAACATATTTTTTGCCGTTTTTGATCGATAGTCTAATATTTTAAAGATAATGGTACGGAATCCTTCACGCACGAGTCTGACTAGTCTACACGACTTTGCCGATATTTTCTCGTTTCCTAGTTTTGAGTTCATCCATTATACACTTATACCTCACCCTCACAAATCTTTTCTCTTTATAATATTAGTCTAATCTCAAGACTCAAGTCTAAAAAACATAAGTGGGCATTTTTAAAGATTTATTACATAGACAATTCATATATTCAATAATTAATATTTACCTTTTTTATTATTACCTAATGACAAAGTATAAGACAAGTGAAAAGCTACATACTACTAGCGTTTTGCACCCGTCCACTACAGAGAAGAAACGCCAAAAGAAACTAATTTCACAGTATTAATAAGCAACTGCTATAATCATCACGGAGGCCGTCAGCATTATTTCCCAATTGATGTGATACAAGGCGCCTGCATTATAAGAACCAGCAAGGAAGCTAGCTGAATAAACATATTTGCAGCATGAATTCATTCATCATCATTTCAGCCGCAGGAAGTCCACTGCTGGACATAGGCCTCTCCCAAGGATTTGTGTAATTTATGGGAGGTTAATGCCATACTCGCCACGCTTGGCAGGCGGGTTGGCGAGCGCAGTTTGTTTGGCTTGTTGTACTTCCGGTGCTGCTGCCCACCGAAAGCATTTGAAGCTGGGGAAGGATAGGAATTTGTTGAATTTGGGACAGGTATGAAGGTTGGGTTACTACTCACTCGGATGAATGGGAGAGAGCAAGTAGCAGCTCGGGAGGCCGGGCGCGCGTACCCGATGCCATATCTGCAACTACCGGACAAGCAGTTGAGAAAGGCACCCCTGACCTAAGCATGAATTACAAGCTAAGATATTATCTTAAAGCTGTTTTTTTTTTTATTCTTTATAAGCTGAACTCTGGTGTCTCCTCTGTACTGGGACCACCGGTCAGTCGGAATTGACCCAATTATTGGACGTAATTGCTCGTTGGCCTTTCACTGGTCATTATTCGCGGGCAATGGGATATTATATTCATAAGTAGGTAGCTGGATTCAATTTGGAACTAGATTTGTTTCGTCTTTTCTTTTTCTTCTAAATGTATCTTAGTTATTTACTAAAGATTTAATTTTTTCAGGGGTGTCATTCTCAACTGCCTTTGGCCTAGGCCAAGCGTGCGTTTACTCGATGCTATACCTACAACTACCGATAGTTGCAGGTATAGCATCGAGTAAACGCACGCTTGGCCTCCCAAGCTGCTACTTCCCCTTGTACAAGAAACTCCTAACCTTCCTTTGATTAAAAGCCTTTTCGATGGGCAGCAGCGTCGGAGTCGAGAAAAACTAGACAAACTGCGCTCAACAACCCATTTGCCAAGCGTGGTGAGTATGGCAAAACTACCAAACCCAATGATGGAAATCCTTCGGGGTGGCCTGTGACCGGCGGTGGACTTTTTATGACTGAGATAATGATATTTATTCACTGAAAAAAAAAGTAATGGTACCTAATGATAAGCAGCCTAATGATATGTCGCTAATCTCTTGCGAATTGGCAGGTATCTAGTATGGGACGCTACATACGTCGACACATTGGCGCCTTCCCATCTCAAGGGAATCATACGCGAGAGCTGGTCTGCTGCAAAAGGATGCCAAACGGTGCAAATATGCCTGCTTTAATGCAAACTATATATTTGTGTCAAAGGCTGCTTCTTCGCGTAAAAGTAAGCATCGCAATCCATCGTGGGAATGCAGCCGGCACTCTTACCGACGTGCCACGCGGGTTAAATTTTATATTTTTCTGTTATTCAATGATAGGATAGGATATTCGATTTCTTAGTTAGTAGTTTTTAATTATGTAGTTCATGTACCATTCTTTTCCATTCTATCTGAGTAGAAGTCCTATTCCCGGCAGAGTAGAATAGGACTTCTCCAAGTCTTCCCGTGGATGTCGTAAAAGGCGACTTAGGAAATACAAGCTAAACAAAGCTTTTAACATCAAAGAGACCTCCCCAAACCGTCTGGCTAGCGTGGAGAGTGTAGGCCAAATCCTCTGACTATTCTGGGTAATATTAAGCTCTGGTAATCAGAGAGGGTCGTGCTCCTGCAGTGGAGACTAAACAAGACCTGATGATGATGATGATGATGATTTTTATCGAATATTTTATTTTGGCTAACTATTGACAGTGAAAATAAAACACGGTTTGCATTCAAGCGCTTTCCTACAAATTACCTTATTTTATATTAAGTGCTCATCACAATGATGTATAATAAGTATTTTTGTTTTACTCTGACAATTTTTTAACTCTCTTCCATGTTGGTCTGGGAGAAAAGAAACAAACGTAGAATGCACCAGCTGCTTCTCTTGCCACGCGGTCGTAAAAACCGATCGATGGGAATGGGCGTAAGGAATCATGTCAGTAGGCGATGCGGCTAGCAACTCATCACTATTTCGATTCCGTTCTAAACAACAAGCTCACCAACATGCTGAACGTGGCCTTAAGGTTTTACAGACCTGGGCTCTGTCAACCCCGCAAGGGAAAAAGACGTGAATATTATGTGTTTATTTTTTACCTACAAAATATTTCAGCTAAGTCGTTTATTTAAGTAATCCAAAATAAAATAGTCAATAAATAGTCATTCTATTCTCTAGTTCAGGGTAAAACGTGCATTATTTTGCATTGCATCCACGCAGCGCCACGCAAACGGGCCGCCACGAGCAGAATTTTGATTGCAGCTATGTTCTACCACAACCTAGTGCAGCCTTGTTGGCTTTGCGCTAAGCTAATATCTGTTACATCGATTTAAAATAGAGTGAGATAGAAAATTGTGTCTCTCTTCTATCTTCGACTGCGCGATGAAAGAGACCGCCTGGCCCGAAGAGTAGGAATTTTTATTTTCCTACCCTTTGGGCCAGCGTGGTGAGTGTAAACAACATCTTCGGACTGCTCTGGCTACTATATGACTGGTATACCCCATAGAGGGTCGTGCTCCTGCAGCGGAGACAAAAAAAGACCTGATAATGATGATTTAATTTTTGTATCTCCTTTGAAGTCACGGTTGTTACCCCGGTCCTTTAGGAGGCTTGCGTGTTAATATAGATCCAATACGTAGAGTCCTTTTGGAGAAGTTTATATAATGTAGGTCTCCAGCCGGAAACCGACGAGCTCCGTGGCGCAGCGGTCAACACGCCTGCCTGCGATACGGATGGTCCCGGGTTCGATCCCCGGTCAGGTCAAGATGGAAAATTATCTTTTTCAGATTGACCTGGGTCTTGGATGTTTATTTATATAAGTATCTATTATAAAATATAGTATCGTTGAGTTAGTATCCCATAACACAAGTCTCGAACTTACTTTGGGGCTAGCTCAATCTGTGTGATAAAAAAAAAGATATATACCGATCCTGGAAATACCAATGTATGATATGCTTTAGAATAGAGCTTGGCTGGAAGGGAACTTTTGCATTTTAAAAGAGAAACTGGGCTATGAGTTTTAAATATGGGTAGATTTGTGCTAGGTTATAACAATTGGTGGACACCTGCCATAATCGCAATAACTGTCTGGCAGTGTATTGCTAAGTGTAGTAAATTATCTTGCTTTATCCCAACTAATATTATAAATGCGAAAGTGAGTTTGTTTGTTTGTTTATTTGTTTGTTTGTTACGCTTTCACGCCGCATCTACTGAACCGATCATCGTGAAATTTTGCATACACATAGGTTAGGGTACCGAAAAGGACAAAGGCTATATATTACGCGGGCGAAGCCGCGGGTAACAACTAGTTATTTATAATTATCAACAAAAGTATGAAAAAGATTTGTAGTATTTCTTTCTGGTGATTTTCCTTCTTAAAAGTGATTATAAAGATGTGATGGTAACAAAAATCAATATAACGCCGCATTAACATCGTCTTATAATAAAATTTAACTTGCATTTTAAAAAGCTATTTTCAGAATTAATTTTATTGAAACTATAAGCAAGCACTTTCGAGCGCAAACTAGAAAAATCTCGCAAAGAAACGCCAACGGTATCTCCGGCCACTCTAAAAATAAGCGTCATTTCAGTGCTGGTCCCTGGTGCTTTTATTATATGTATAATATTCACAACAACGACTGCTGCCAAAATATTCCGAAGGTATGCTTATAAGTTCTTCGTTTCTCTTGAGTGTAATATATTCTCCAATCTTTATATGTATTGGCTTGGTGGCGCCGTGGTTTATCCTCGCTTGTAACATAATAATCTTCCTTTTTATCATCAATTAAAAGTTTCAATTGGCAAGAAATATTTTTTTCTTAATTAAAACAAAATTCGCAAAACTATATATTTAGAATCTAAATGCAATAGTGAAGTCGGCTACATGTCCAGTCGTATTCACATCCCTTCAGTAAATCTAGCCTACCTTACGGTAGAAGCTATGTAGGTTTGCGTGAAATTTCTGGCAGAAACAATAGTTTCTGCATCGTATTTACAACGCTTTGGAATAACTAACCGGCTAAGAGGTTCTCTTGATTACTCCTACATTAATACTATCACGCCTCTTTCCCATGGAGGTAGGCAGAGACTATGTATCGCCACCTTGCTGCAATCTTTACAAACCTCTTTTGCTTGATTCACATCCATTATTATTTTCATGCATGCTCGCCGACTTCTTGCTTACTCGTGTTAAGCAAATCATTTTTTTTTAAACAAACAAACAAAAAGACGCAGAGATTTTTTTTGCGACGTCCGTCATTGATCCCACGTAACTTAGCTCCAAATCCTGTTGATGTCATATGCCGTTTTAAGGTCTGAACGAGCGCAAAGCGCGAGCAAAGCGTCTCCATTTCAACTGTCTTGCTGTTCGTCTCGCTTTTTTTGTGAAATTTTGTGAACAAGTTCAACAATTATAAAGACTTAAGTAGACTCGCTTTTAAGAATTTTGTAAAAAGGTGATATTGGCTCAACCACCTATGCAGGCAAACAACGGCACAACCGAATTTCTGTCGCATAATTTAGACGCTTATGGTGTGCTATGTGATTACTTATTCATCGTATTCCATATTAGCCGAATACATTGGAACATAAAACTAGCCGCTATTATGCAATTAGTAATTTTGGACGCGTACTTTCAGCATAATATATTTAGATATTTACCTTTCTACATCGCGTGGCCCATCCAATAGGCTGACTCACGCAGTAATAGTTCATTCACTGGACGCACACGCACGTAATTTTTACGGCTGTTGATATGTCGTTTTAAGTGTCACCGTATAAAGCCACCAACCACAACTACAAAACGCACCTAAACCTATTTCCTGTTGTTTTCATACATTTAATATGAACTCGCCGCACACTGTTGATGGCGGTGGTCGCCACATGCTCCTTTAGATGGCGGCGATTGTGACTGTGTCTAGTGGTTTGTGTGCGGTGACACTAATTTGTTGGAACGACAAAACGTCGTGGCTGGGTTTGTCGAAGCGCCATCATAATGCCAAAAAGCATCGTCGTAGAAATCATTACTAATAATGATAGCGCATTGCCTATTTATACTAATCGCCATCATAGTTGTTAAAGAATCTCGGTAAATTATCATGTAGAGATAGGTCATAGGGAATTTGTTTTGATTTAATAAAAAATTATCTTAATTTTAACGGTTTCTGTGTAGTCAATTACTGATTAAAGTTTTGAAGCAAGTTCGTCGTTCCCGGCTTTAATAAATACATGCCAGTAGTAAAGCTACAGGCCTTAATACTATTTGCAAAAAACCGATTAATAAATATTTAATAGTTAAATAAATATTTGATTTGATTTGATACCAGATTAGTGTTATAAACAAATATTAAACATAATGAAGTGAATATATCCATTCAGACAAAAAGAAACATTGAATCAAAATAATTGAGTGATATGAGAGTGTTTCTAAATTAATTCAATTTGTAGCCACAAGAGGTATTAGATTAAATGTAGTGTTACCAAAGATATCAGGTGTAGGTGCTTTGCTAAGCCGTGTGGTTCCCGGCAGAGTAGAATAGGACCACTCCAAGTCATCTCGTGGATGTCGTAAAAAGCGACTAAGGAAAAACACGCTAAACAAAGCTTCTAAACATAAAGAGACCTCTCCAACCCGTCTGGCCATCGTGGAGAGTGTAGGCCAAATCCTCTGACTACTCAAGCTAATATATGGCTCTGGTAGTACAGAGAGGGTCGTGCTCCTGCAGTGGAGACTAGAAAGACCTGATGATGATGATGATGATGATGTAGGTGCTTTGAGCTGTTATCAAAAATATGATTAGTTATTATTGTACATCAATAAACTTGAGCTCTCATCACCATTTCTCTCGCGAGCTCTCATTATAAGCGCTTACGCATGTTAAGCAGCCCCTGACGCAGTCCCCATTTGGATGGGTAAACGGAAGTGTTATAAGAATATCTCGAGGTCTTTCGTGCTTTGAAAGGCACGTTAAGCCGATGGTCACGGTTGTCATCACAGATGGCAGTCGTTAAGCTATGTCAGATGCTATGAGGCAGATTGAAAAATCTGACACTAGAGTTGGTTACTTACATATATGAAAAACAAACATGCATTTGCATTTGAGCATTTGAAATAAATGTGCACATTGTTTGTTAATGTAGTGTTACCAAAGATTACTGACGAGCTCCGTGGCGCAGCGGTCACCACGCCGGCCTGTGACACGGATGGTCCCGGGTTCGATCCCCGGTCAGGTCAAGATAGAAAATGATCTTTTTCAGATTGACCTGGGTCTTGGATGTTTATCTATATATGTATTTGTTATAAAATATAGTATCGTTGCGTTAGTATCCCATAATACAAGTCTTTCTTAAGAACTTACTTTGGGGCTAGCTCAATCTGTGTGATTTGTCCGTATATATTTATTTATTTATTATTATTTATTTAATTCGTATCAGAAATAGCGTGAAAAGTGACGGTTTATATACATGATCTTATGTTTGGATTGGAGAGGAGAAAAACATAGTTTTAAAACAGCATTTAAAATTATATAGACCAACAAATATTGGCTATTTATTAAAAAAGTCGGCCAAGTGCGTGTCGGGCCACGCGCAGTGTAGGGTTCCGTAGTTGCGAATGACAACTTTGATTTCACACTGTTTACACTCGCACCTCACAGTTTAACGACCAAACACATCTAACAATAAAGATTGTATGAAATTTTAAATTTTCCAGTACATTTTATAAGGTGCTTGCGTATAACTTTTAGTTTGCTCTTAGTATCCAGCTCCGATAGTTTTCCTTTTAACTTCAGTATATATACTACTGCTGTAATTTTTTTCAACTACCTCTAACAAAAATTTGCACTTTAAAACCAAATATTTCGGAAATGGATCCCTAAATCGAAAAATGGTGTTCTCAACCTCACAATATTTTTCAAAGACCTTTTTAACGATACCCCACACGATGGGTAAGTAGAGAAAAAAAAATGACTCCCCCACTTTACTCATATGGGAGCTACCCAAAAAAAAAAATTTTTTTTCTAGATTTTTTTTCTACGACTTTTTTGCCATGATTATTATACATACTCATACCAAATTACAGCTTTCTAGTACTTATAGTCTCTGAGTAAAACCGCGGACGGACAGACAGACAGACAGACATGGCAAAACTATAAGGGTTCCTAGTTTACTACGGAACCCTAAAAAGACAAACTTCAAAGTTGTATATCATTATGATACCATCGCAGATTTAGTCTCATTAAAGATTTTACTGAACACTAACTGATAAGCTTTAATTACTGGCATTTTATACATACAAATATTTTTTTTTTTTTAATTTGTATTATGGACAAGTTTGCATTTAAATAGAATCATGAGTAGAAAAATTTCCTTTTGTCAATAGACTTAAGCACAATATAATCATTTGATTGAATCGGACCTATAAATCTAATATTACTTTTTTTTTAAATTTGAGTACACAAAAACACTTCCCTCCCTCTTCACACCCACATATTCATATATTATGCAGACATGTATAGGTAAACTAACTAAAGTCATCAAAAATATAATACAAATGGACAGAAGACATATTTCAAAGAACACAGTGCTTTGAAATATGATGCCTTTAAGCCCCAGTTGCGATACTTTATTATAATATCGAAGCATTCTCTTATTTACTCAGAGATAAAGAAGGATTGCTCTCAAGAGGCATAAATAGTATTTTCAATTGATAATAAATATAAAAGTCGTCATTGTATTGTATTGTAACAAGGCGGGTTGTAGGTTTTTTGATTTTCCTAATAATTTGAATTTTCATATGACATACATAAGTATATACATACTGTCACGTCTTTTTCCCTTGCGGGGTAGACAGAGCCCAGGTCTATTAGACCTAAAGCCACGTTTAGAACGTTGGTAGGCTGCAGATGTAAAACGAAATCAAAATAATGATGGGTTGCTAGCCGCATCGCCTATTGACGTAATTCCTTAGCCCAATCACTTGACCGGTCTGCGTGGAAAGAGCAGCTGGTACATTCTACTTTTTTTTCTTTTCTTCCAGACTAGCTTGGAAGAATCATGAAATTCTGCATACACATAGGTTAAGGTACTAAAAAGGACATAGGCTATATATCACGCGGGGAAAGCTGCGGGCAACAGCTAGTTATATAAATAAGGCTGTACCTTACCCGCTTTTATAGAACCGTCTAAGTTATTGATGAACTTGCTTGTACGCTTTACGGGATTTCTAACTGATATACAACGCCTGTATATACAACGATAAAAGAGGCTACGCGATTTCTAAAACCTTGATCTTATTGATAAAACTCAAGGACTCTCAAAAAATGCAAATAGCCGTCCCTTTTCTCCGGCAGTCTCGGCGTCAAATCGCCAGAATCAATCAAAGACAGGTGAAATGGTGCAAATTGAAATAATACGAGGGCCGTTTGTCCTGAGACTCTCGACCTTAGACAAATGATTCGCCTAGGTTAACTGACCGGGTTTTTAGAACGAGGGCGTACATTTTGACAAACTGTAGATATACCATATAATATCTACATATACCGAATGATTAAGAAAATTATCTATTAATATTGTTTCAATTTCATCAAATTTAGCTTAATTGTAAATTTTCAAGCAATAATAGCAATGCCTTGTATTTATGTGCCTGAAATTTTGAATGATAGAGGTGTAAAATTGATCTTACTTAGACTTTATAAAATATATTATCAAGTTGATTGGCACCTGTCTCTGCGTTTCATAGCCAGAATCAATCAATGACAGGTAAAATGGCACAAATTGACGCGAAACGAGAATCTAGCAACTCCAGACAAATTACTAATCAGATTAACCGGTCTAAATCGAAAACCAAGAGGTGGCAGTATAATTAAACTTTATGTATCCTATAGCAATGATATCATATCCAATATTATCAATGCGAAACAGTGTTTTTGCGTGTTACCATTTTGATTGCTATTTTTAGTTATGAAAACTGATTTACGTAGTGTTTTCTTAAGTTTAATTTTAATTTTTTATTGCTATTTATTTTGATAAAAATCAAAAATATAAAATAAATAATAAATCAAAAATACGCAATTTCTCAAACCCTTTATATAATTTATAGAAATCAAGAACTCTTAAAAAAATGTACGAGTAAATAATGTCCCTTTCCTCCGGCAGCCGTCTCGACGTCAAATCACCAGAATCCATCGAAGACAGGTGCAAATAGAAATAATACCATGGTCATTTGTCCGGGACTTACGACCTAAGACAAATGATTCACCTAGATTAATTGATCGGATTCGTCTAACGCATGTTTTTTTTTCATCAGAAGATATTCCAGATTGTTTAAGAAATTTTTTCATTGAGAACAGTCGCGAAAACTTTAGAAAACATTTTCTATTATATGTTTAATGAATTAATTCAGGCATAACTTTGTGGAAGTTTAAATTACGTGCACTTTTCGTTCAATTAATTTATGTGTTTCCGCGACCAGTTACTTCATGTAAACTATTGCTGGCCAGCGTTCATCTACTACTGTAAGTCCCTTCATGCTTGCTACCAATAATTAATGCATACGTCCCTTGACGATGTTGTTGCATCTGTTGAGAATTTAAAGATTTACCATAACAGAAAATACAAAAACTTCAAAAAGCGAAGACAGCTGTCCCTGTTTACAGGCAGCCGTCTTGGCACCAAGTTGCCAAGACCAATCAAAGACAAGTAAAATGGCGCGTACGATGTCGCGCAAACTGAAATAATTTGTCCTAGGACTCTCGTCAAATCATTTAGACAAATGAGTCAACCAGAATGACTTACTCTGTAACTCATTTTGTGAGTCGAGCTACGGTATAAAAGTCTGGAGTTATATAAAAACTGAGAAATAAAAAATAATTTGCGAAAACATCTTATTATAATAATTGTCCGCTTTCTTTAAATGTGGCTAAAAAGTGTGAATTTTTAAGATAGGAATAGCAGCATCTTAATTTTGGGTTAGAAATTTCGAAAATAAAAGGAACAAAATTTAGTTATATAATTTCTTTCACCGGAGCACCTGCCTCTGCGTCAAATCACTAGAATCAATCAAAGACAGGTAAAATGGCACAAATTGAAATAATACGCGGGCCGGGAATCTCGCGACTCCAGACAAATGACCTCCCAGATTAACTGGTCCAAATCGGAGAACTAGGGTTGGCAGTATAGTGAAATTAAATGGATTATACTATTAAAGATTTAAATTATTAGAAACACTTTTTATATCAATCTTTCTCTTTGTAGATGCAGGGGACCGTATATTTAGGTTTAATTTTTGAATTGCTGTTTAGTTTGTTAAAAAATCTGAAATACGCAATGTTTCAAAGATTTTTAAATAGACAGAATACAAAAACTCTTCAAAACATGAAAATAGCTGTCCCTGTTTAAACGCAGCATCTTGGCGCCGCATCGCCAGAATCAATCAAAAACAGGTGATGTCGGACTCTCGTCGAATCATGAAGACAAATGAGACGCCCAGATTTACCGACAGAATGGTATAAACCGAACTATGGTATAAAAATCTGAAGATTTACCAAAACTGAGAAATCCTTATCCCAATCCCATCCCAACTAATATTATAAATGCGAAAGTGAGTTTGTTTATTTATTTGTTACGCTTTCACGCCGTATCTACTGAACCGATCATAATGAAATTTTGCATACGTATAGGTTAGGGTACCGAGAAGGACATAGGCTATATATTGCGCGGGCGAAGCCGCGGGTAACAACTAGTACAAAATAATTTAGGAAAACATCTATAATAACAGTATTTTTTCTCTTTTATTAAATGTGGCTAAGTAGTGTTAATTTTTCAAGACAGTAATAGCAGCATCTTAATTTCGAAAATAAAAGGAACAAAATTGATTTTACTCAGACTCCGTAAAAAAATATCATTTCTTTCACCGGAGCACCTGCCACTGCGTCAAATCACTAGAATCAATCAAAGACAGGTAAAATGGCACAAATTGTAATAATACGCGGGCCGGGAATCTCGCGACTCCAGACAAATGACCTCCCAGATTAACCGGTGCAAATCGGAAATCTAGGGTTGGCAGTATAGTGAAATTTGATGGATATTAATACATAATGCATCCAATGTAATTATAAACAACATTTATATCAATCTTCCTCTGTTATCGAGTATGATTAATATTAAGTTACTATCAACGTTTTTGTTCGATAAAATGCAAGTGTCGCCCAAAATCAATCAAAGGGTTAGAGTTGGCTGTTCTGACTTACATTTACCGTATTCGATATCTTAAAGCTCTTTTCGTAATTTTAATAATGATTTTTCTGAATTTCAATCACTGAAATCAAGGTATCAGCACTTTGGAGCACACTGGAGCTTGGCGCCGGACCCTCATAATGGCTTATATGTATTAAATATCACGAAGTGGTACGTTTTGTACTTATCATATTTTGATTTGACATAAATTTACATTTATTTAATTATTCATTTTTCGAAAATTATTATTTGACATCTCTCATTGAATTTTAAATTATTATTTGACATATTTAATTGAATTTTAAATTATCACATGACAATGTAAGCTCACGTCCACATATTAGTTCTAAGTAGGTACTTGTATGTCGTAGATTGTAAGTTGACGTCATTTGGAGAAAATGCGTTGTGCAGTTTGTTGCCGCTTCTTCTGCACTCCGCCTTGGAAGCGGTGTAAACTTAGCTTTAAGTAATTTATTGACGTTAACAATAACATAACATTGTAAACCAATTGTAAATGTAAAGTGACGTTCAACAAATGATATTTAAAATATCTTAAGATGAATAAAATTTTTGACTATTGACTATTTGATCAGTCGCAAATATTTTTGGTTTGTGTAGCTTATCCAGTGGTTAGATTCACTAGTGAAAGATGCTCAGAAAAAAATATTCTGTTGAATTTTTCGCGAATTAAGACAAGATGATGAAGACGTTGTTCTTCTATTTTGATTGAACTACCACACCCACTAAACCTTTATTTTAAGTTCCAGTTTGTACATTTACGTATAGGGTAAAAGTAGGTTTTACTTTTTTGTTAATTTTACTGTACATTGTTATGCACCCTGTTGCTCTCTTCCTTGTCCTGTCTAGGTTGGTTGGTCTGCTTGATTGACTGTAAGAAATCCAAAAATTTCCTTTATTGTATGCTTATGTGCAATAAAGAGTTTACAAATGTGCAGTAAAAAGTTTACAAAAAAAATAATTTGCCGTCAAATTTCAAAAAAAAAATTCACGCAAAAAGAATCTATTCTAAACCGTAAAACAAACGGCAGATTTGGTTGGCAACCCTAACTAACTCGATCTCTAAGCGGTCATCGGAACAGCTTAATCATTTTAACAGTTCTCCAATGGCAGGCCGACTTGACAGAACTAGGTGTAATTTAGTGCAAATTGGTGTAACTGTATTATAATGGCAATAATAAAGATATACTTCCAAGAGGGGGTAACTAACTAACTGGTATATAATTGACCGAACAAGCACAAAGCCTGCGCGAAGCGTCTTTGTTTTACATACACACATACATATCACGTCTTTTTCCCTTGCGGGGTAGACAGAGCCCAGGTCTGTAAATCCTTAAGGCCACGTTTAGCATGTTGCTGGGCGCATCACCTATTGACATGACTCCAAATGCCGAAGTTGGCACAAGAGACGAAAATTAACCAATGGCGTTTATGACCTTAGCAAGTTAGGTGTGGTCATAAAACAAAACTGATAACCTACTGCTGAGCATGGTGGTGAGAGAATTGGGTCGACTGGTAGTAAATGACCACCTCAACTCATGGAGAAACGCAACACCAGGGGTGCTGGTAAACCGGTCATATCATAAAATAGTTCCGTTTTTACACGGTAATTAAAAAGAATATTTGCAAACACATAATATGTTCCACACCAAAGATCTGTAAATATTCTGATGAAACCGTGATCTCATAACGCGGCTCTCGGAGACAGCGTCTGCATATATTAATGTTTAAAGCGACGTAAGGCAGGTACATGAAGGATACCCACTAGCAAGCACTCACCCTAAGACGCGTTTTCTACTATTTTATTCTTTTATGCCTTCCACCGAGGTTTTAGTAATTCTGCCAATGTCCAGTTTAAAGAAATACAAAGTATCGGCGTTGTGCTTCGAGCAACACGGCTTTTCCGAAGGCGTTGTGCGATGGAAAGTGGCAATCCAAGATATTACATTTTGGAGCCCGTTTTAGGCAAGGCTTGTATCACAGTGAAAGCATTCTTACTACATATTATAATACACACTCAATTTAGCAAAACACAACTCTTTTTAAAACATTAGGTATCACGTTTTTTACAGACTAGCAACGTTACACATTTTACGTACTTCAATCCTTAAAATCGAAAGAGAGAAGGAGGTAAAGAAAGAGATAGAGGTCCATTAAATACAGAGGCATAATATTATTTTAAGTCAAAGACCTGCATCCATATAGCCGTGATCTCATAACGCGGCTCTCGGAGACAGCTCCTGCATACATTTATGTTTAAAGCCACGTAAGGCATATGAAGGATACCTAGTGTGTTCCTGCTTTAACCTGCATTTCCTACTAAGATGTACTGTGCAACAGGGCGACGTGAAAAAAACCGGCCAAGTGCGTGTCAGGCCACGCGCAGTGTAGGGTTCCGTAGTTGCGAATGACAACTTTGAGTTCACACTGTTCACACGCTCGCTCCTCATAGGTTAACGACCAAAAACATCTAACAATGAAAATTGTATGAAATTTTACATTTTCAAGTACATTTTATAAGTTGGTTGTCTATAACTTTTAATTCGTACTAAATACTCAGCTCTGATAGTTTTCCTTTCAACTTCAGTATATATACTACTGCTGCAATTTTTTTTCACGTATCCATATAAAACCGTTTAGCATATAGAGAGGGGGGGGGGGACACTTGCCTCTAACAAAAATTTGCACTTTAAAACCAAATATTTCAGAAACGGATCCCTAAATTGAAAATTAGTGTTCTCCACCTCACTATATTTTTCAAAGACCTATTTAACGATACCCAGCCGGTTTTTGCAGACTAGCAACGTATTAATTCACCGTTTACCGTCACAAATCCTAAAAAAGAAAGAGAGGTCTATTGAATGTGAGATAAACAATCTTGACTACTAGATTCTGCTTATCAATATTTCATGTTAAAGACCTGCATCCATGTAGCTGTGATCTCATAACGCGGCTCTCGGAGACAGCCTCCTGCATACATTTATGTTTAAAGCCACGTAAGGCATATGAAGGATACTCGGTGTGTTTCCGCTATAAACTGTGTTTCCTACAATGATGTACTGTGTATCGAAGCGAAGTAAGGGCGGAAAGAAACAGTGTAGACGTGGAACCCCGTCAAGAACGGATTCTACATTTACTTCAACACGGTATTACCTATACTTATAATATAAAGATGAAATATTTGATTATTTATTTGCATTGAATAGGCTCCGAAACGAATGGACCGAATTTCAAAACTCATTTACCTATAGAAGGCTAATTTATCTGCTTGTGACATATGTTATAATTGCTAGTTAAAAATAAAATTCTTATATTAAACTTTTACCCAAAATTTTAACAGTGGATCGTCACTTTAATAGGTAATCTAAGTTAACACACATGAGTGTGTGGCAGGAGCCACTGACGGCGAAATTGCTAAAAAGCTTTGCCAGCATGAACACACTTGCAATTCGTGCATGTATCGCACATACATGCCTAAAGTGCATATGGTGGTGCTGGCTTTAGGACAGGTACGTGCTGCTTTCACGGGACTCGCTCAATATGGTCAGGCATAAAGAACTTCGCTCTAATAAACTACCGAAAGAAGAGCTTTATACTACTTACCTAGCTGAGCACAGGGTAGAAATAGTCTAACGGAAAATGTATTTTTTTTTTTCATTTTTGGTTAAATGATGCCATAACTCAAATCGCTTCATACATTTTTCACAATTCAAAGCTGAAGAAATACTTAACAATTTTTTACAACTTCCTAATTATGTCTACTTCCAAAAATGGCAACAGCTTGCCATAAAAAACATTAGCCTAAAATCATACAGTCGTAATTTTAGTCCAGTTTATTTCTGTTTTGTGGTTCCACAAAATAACTCGCGTCTGCGAATGGCGTCGATAATTGGACGACACAAAACAATTTTGGTAGTTCATACATTATATTGATGCATGAGTACTGCAGATTTCTTTTGACACTTTCCTCGGACTGTCTCTGCTAATAGGCAGTCCTCCTGAACATCTTTTCTGATCTAAACTACGTTATCTTGGAACACATACTAAATCAGTCAGGGGTATCATCAACTGCTTGTCCAGTGCAACTACCGGACAAACAGTACCGCTATATGTATAACAGTATGCTATCGGGTACGCGCGCCTGGCCATCCGAGCTGATATTTGCTTATCCCTGTGCCTCAATCCATCCGAGCAGGTAGCTTTCCAAATACCTTTATCTCATCGTCAGATCAATAAACTCCTACCTTTCCTACGCTTAAAGAAAGGCTGCGATAAACAGCTGCTTCGGAATCATAAGCCAAACAAACTATGATAACCTACCCGTCTGCAAAGCGTGGTGAGTATAGCTAATACCAATCAGAAAAAGGCAAGGGAAGACCGTAGGTCGCATGGTGGACAACTGTAGCAAAGAACATGGCACGGACTCAGTTGCACGAAATGACAACCCAAGACTGGAGGTCTGAACGCCTTAAAATGACCAACCCAAAAAAAAAAAATAGGATAAGGAACGGAAGAAGAAAATAAATATAGAAATCGTATTTAATTTTCTTAGTGAAGATCGAAAATGTGTTATAAAATGATTGTTAAATTCAAAATTTCACATTTTACGTAAAAATTCAATGCAAACTGCTTTTAAAACCTTTCTCACATCGGCACGAATACATAAGAATGCTGACTTCATATTGAGCACAACCGTCTACGCGCGTGAAGCTCTTTTGTCGGCTGAACGTTTTGCCGTCAAAATATCGAGTGAAATATAGCAAAACGTTATTTCAGCGAAGGTGGATTATTGCGGTAACGAGAATTTCCAACTGACATTGCAAGCGGATGCACGTAGAGCGATCTCGATGCACTTAGTACTGGGAACTTTCTCGACAACACCACAACGTCTTATACCACAATCCAACTTCACGCAAAACTCAACTTTAACATCTGAACAGTTAGTTTACAAATGGTTTGAGAATGATTGAATTTCCTGATCAGATCCTAAGATAGATAAAGGAAGTAAGATTATAGATAGATTATTGCATTCTAGACTCTGTGCTGCCAGAAATAAATGGCTTTATCTAAACAGGGTTCCGGGAACCATTTTGCGGGCTGAACTGCGGGCTGGATGCGTTGTGAGTAAGAATGCTTTTATTTTCAATTAAGTCTAATGAAATCTACGGTCACGATGTTTCTTTTCATCATTCAATGGTTATGGAGAGCTTTCGAGATGTTTGCCTTTGCGTTGGGCTGCAGTTGTTCTTTATTAATCGACGCTGTTTGTAGTTTTGCATGGATAAAGTAATAAACGATGTAAACGTTATAATAAATATTGTTAAGTTTAAGGAAATTTTGAAATAAAAGTTTGGTGCCACTTGTGTAGACTTGAGCTTAAATTGTCATCAAATTATAGTGATTAATTTAATGAATAATTGACAAATGTTTAATTTATGATACGAATTACATTTTCATACACAGAATCATTATAAGGGACCAGCGTCAAACTCTCTAAAAAGTGAAACTGAAAACCGTCATACTAACTCAGTCATTTGACATACCTTTAAGACTTGAGTAAAATTAATTAGACGAAGAGCCGTACAAACAGTTCCAAAGAGGCAGCGTGCTACACGGGCTGAAATAATGGTAGAGTATCAAAGTACCTACTGTTACTACTGCTACTCAACTATTATTTCTGCCCTTCTTCTTCTTCTGCACTCCGCCTTGGAAGCGGCCTAAACTTAGCCATAAGTAATTATTGACGTCAACAAAATTTTTTTGTTGTAAAAATTGTAAACACAAATATGACAATTAATAAGTGTTCAAAGAAACCTATATTAAATAAACGATTGAATTTGAATTTGAATTTGCCCGTGTATCAATGGCCTGGTAGGGCCCACAAAATAAATTGTTTCTTCTTCTTAAGGTGAAAGGTCCAACTAGTGAAGGTCAGCAATCAGTTTCTGTTCTTAGCTTAGCCGGACAGCTCAGCCAGTTTTCCAGCAATTTTACTCATCATTATTAGCACAGGTCACACTGATGGTGTCGTAACACATGACTATGGTACGAAGGTAGATTAGTATCGTAAGTAGCAAAATTAATGGCCTCCTTTGTGCATTGGTAAACACACAGACATGAAAATATTTCTCATATATCTGACAGTAAACATGTCAGCCTACAACACTGAAAGAGAGAGTTACTAGAGCATAGTTATCACTCTGACGTCTTGCTCTACCATTCACTTAACCCGTGTAACAGAGACTTCAGAAACGGCATAGTACCTTCATATTTAAGATATTTCCGGGAAGCAAATAATTCGACATTGAAATGCCATGCTCAATGCTCATAACGATTACCAAGTTTGCAACTACATATATTCAACATAACATATCTTGATTTTAGAAATGGTTTAAAAAAGACACGACACACAAAAAAATAATATAATATGGAATTTGGAAACATACAAATGATGAACAAATAGTTGTTTCAGTACATTTGCTATTAATACGGTACTTATGACATTGAAACATGTCACAATGAAGCTCGTATTTAATAAGCTATTATGGTTATCGGTTTATTGTAAGCACTCAGTTTTGTCTCGCGCCTATAAACACCTACACTATCCAGCTTATAGTACTTGCACCATAATGAACTATTAAAATAATGTACCTACTATGTAAATATAAGAATAGGAACCTACGACACAAAAACACTCTATTTTGTTAATAAATAAGCTTGAATCAAATATACATACTTGTAGTTATCCACACTGTTGATTAAATATATTTTTAAACTAAAATGGTATAAACCGAATAGTGGCACAGATAAATATACAAAAACACCCCCAAAAAGACGCGTCGTACTTAAAGAACCCCGTTTATCGGTCAAGTGGTTCAAATACTTTGCTCCAAGTAAGCATACATCTAATTAAGGAATAATAAACTAATTAATCAACGCGAATCTCCCAAGACCAGTGTAGTAACAGTGCTAACAGTAAGACGACATGGTGCAATGATTATAATTTCATAGATCCAGCACGGATTAATACAGTCTTGGTGTAATCTGCATGAGTCGGTAATTGGGCAAAGACGAGTATTAGACTCGGGCTGAGATATTACACTACTGATAATACAGTAATCCTTATAACCCACTGTTTGTTTTGTGTAAGTGGTCAACACTGGTGTCAGATTTTTTCAAGCTGCCTAAAGGTTTTAGACGTAGCTAAGCGACTGCCGTCAACGATGACAGCCGGAACCAACGGCTTAACGTACCTTCCGAAGCACAGAGGAGCTTGAGATAATTTTATTCCACTTGTGGTCACCCATCCAAGTGCGGACTGCGCCCAGGATGTTTTTAACATGCAGAAGCTCCTATAATGATTATGTCCACTAGGCCATTGGGTTCCTAAAGTTTCAATTAAATATACTTAAATAAACTTAGGTTTAATTTTTTAAATAAAATTATTTTAATACGGTTTTTATCGCGTTTATTACATTATTTATACACCTAACGTTTCGAGCACTTTACAGTGTTCGTGGTCGCAGGTAGGCTAAGTTGACATTTGTCTAGTATTTTATAAGAACTGCAAAATCTACCGCTTAAAATATTTATTGATAACGTTCCGGATGTACGCAGTATTGGCTTACGGTGTCTGAAGGTCTTGCAGTCTTCTGCTTAGCTTGAGATTTGATTAAATTGATGACCGGATCCCAAGCTGGTGGTAACTAACCGCGATAAAAACCGTATTAAAATAATTTTATTTAAATGTGTAACAATCGCAAAAACATAAGAAAACATTAAGGTTTAATTGTTTTTTTTTAAACAAAAATCCAGATACTGAATAGTGGCACAGATAGATATAAATTCTAACAAATATCCAAAAAGACACGTCAAACTTATAACACTCCGTTTAACGGTCAAGTGGTTCAAATACTTTGGCTCAAGTACGCATGAATCTAATTACATCCTTATCAATCAATGAGGCAAACGAACGGGCAATCATAGTTGCAAAGCGCTGGTTAAAACATATTTAATATGTACAAATATTGCCATTATACGACTCGATAGAAGAAGAATAAACTAATTAATCAGCATAATCTCTCGAGACCAGTTCAGTAACAGTGCTAACGTTACTATAATACGACATGGTACAATGATTATAATTTCATAGATCCAGCACAGATTAATACAGTCTTGGTGTAATCTGCATGAGTCGGTAATTGGACAAAGACCGGAATTAGATTCTGGCTGAGATATTACACTAGTGATACAGTAATCCTACTATTCCAGTCACACTAGTGGGTGTGTCGTAGACTAGCAAGCAAGTAGAATATCAAGAAAGATAAATGATGTTCAAAAAGTGATACATGAGATCCAGATTTTGAATTTCAAAAATTTGACCTCGCAAATCTTGTGAAAGATACTCTACCGTTTTGAAAAAAAAAAATCGTTAGAAACTGTATCAATAATTTTAATCTATTTATTGCATTTCATAGTGAACATAAAATCATTTCTTACAATAATGCACTGCACTTTAATTTTAGTAGGTGCAATATGAACTCTATCGCAAATTTACAAAAACAAAAAAGTTATAAATAAATAAATAAATATATAGGGACATATCACACAAATTGAGCAAGCCCCACAGTAAGTTGTTAACTTGTGTCGCAGGATACTAACTCAACGATACTATATTTTATAATATTTACTTATATCGATAAACATCCAAGACCCAGGTCAATATGTAAAAGATCTTTTTCCATCAGATATAGATATTTTTTTCAGATTTTTTTTTTCGAAGTTGTAGGTAATTTTTAACCTGTTCACAATATATCAATCAAATCGATTGAGAAATGCAACTTGTAAAGCCGGAAAGACATAAGAAAGCATTTTACTACAAAAATAATAATAATGTAACCTAAGCTTTTGCCGTGTGGTTTCCGGCAGAGTAGAATAGGACCACTCCAAGTCATACCGTGGATGTCGTAAAAGGCGACTAAGGAAACACAAGCTAAACAAAGCTTATTAACATCAAAGAGACCTCTCCAACCCGTCTGGCCAGCGTGGAGAGTGTAGGCCAAATCCTCTGACTACTCAGGCTAGTATATGGCTTTGGTAGTACAGAGAGGGTCGTGCTCCTGCAGTGGAGACTAGAAAGACCTGATGATGATGATGATGAACCTAAGCTACTAAAACTTTGTCTTTTAATGTCATTATTGGGCAGGCGGTGCGTAAACCATAGATGATATTTAATATTTTGCCATACTCACCACGGGTAGGTGACCGTAGTTGGTTGGGCTCATCTCAGGTCCAACGCTTTGGAACGAGAAAGTAGCAACTTGGAAGGTCGGGCGCGCGTACCCAATGCCATATCTGCAACTAAACTAACTGTAAACTGCCCGATGGTCCAGTGGGTGTAAGCTCTATGAGCGAGCACTTACGTATGTTAAGCAACCCCTGGAGCAGTCCCTACTTGGATGGGTGACTGCAAGTGGCATAAAAATATCTCGAGCTCCTTCGTGCTTTGGAAGGCACGTTCAGCCGTTGGTCCCGGCTGTCATCGTTGATGGCTGTCGTTAAGCTATGTCAGATGCCTTAAGGCAGCTTGATAAATCTGACACCAGTGTTGGCCACTTACACATACGAAAAACAAAACAAACAAACAAACAACATCTGCAACGACCGCACTGGACAGGTAGTTGAGAATGACAACCTCAACATTACACACTGTATAAGAAAACAAAAATATGTAGCACAATATTTATTAAACGTCAAAACCTACAAGAGCGTCATTAAAGCAGGTTATTCAATACCACAAGGAAATTTCCTCGCTGTAAGAAATTTAAATGCGAACAGTCGAAGCCTGCAGTTTTAAATTTCCTGTTAAACCTTCGGCCGATGCGTGAATACGGAATGAGGAAAGCGATGCAACATGACTGCTATTTAGATTATACGACACGATTATGACTACCGACTAAGTAGTCATACTAAACTAAGTGGTGGACATGAAGAGATCCATAGGAGAATAGAAGTCACCGAAATAACTAATAGGATTAGCTTTTTAAAGTAGCTGTGGGTGGCACATAGCGCGCATAGCCAGGGCAGGGCAGAGAAGTTCTTGGCTACGCAGATGTGTACGTCTTCGTCTTCAAATAGGTCCCAACTCAGCATATGTTGGTTATAAAGCCAACGCTGGTCTTCCGTTGGGACCTATGTTGACGTCACGGGTGTGCGCACTTATGACTAAAAAACTGGAACAAAAAATAAAACGAAACAATAAAAACAAAATACAAATAAGAAACTCAGGGGTACTATTTCTGAACCTTCGCCCTCAACGATTCCTGCATGGAGGTCTTTCTGTCCGCTCGTCTGCGAACGGCAAAATTTCAAAAATCGTACCCCAGATACAAAAATAGTACCTCAGTCACACACATATATAAGTTTTGTACAAAAAATGAAAAGAAAAACATACATGCATGACACACACAAGTACACAAACCAATAAACAAAGCAGTCTCTTGCTGCTTGCTTGACTCTTTAAATAAAAAAACAGATGGCTTCCACGTACTTGCAAGCGCAGCGTCGGACGCTAGGTTATCGGACGACCTGACCAAGGTCGCAGAGAACTACTACCTACTACTACAACTAGTCCATAGAATTTTCGCACCGCAATTATCTGTGATAAAGTAAAGCAGGTTCGATAGTTACGAGCCCGATGGTCCAGTGGGTATGATCGAGGTATGATCTCTATGAGCGCTTACGTATGTTAAGCAACCCCTGGTGCAGTCCCTACTTGGATGGGTGACCGCAAGTGGCATAAAAATATCTCGAGCTCCTACGTGCTTCGGAAGGCACGTTAAGCCGTTGGTCCCGGCTGCCATCGTTGATGGCAGTCGTTAAGCTATGTCAGATGCCTTAAGGCAGCTTGAAAAATCTGACACCAGTGTTGGCCACTTACACATACGAAAAACAAACAAAACAAACAGTTACGAGTAGGTGGTCTTTGACTGCCTGTCATATTTTCTGTATACATAAAAGGTAGCCGTTACTGACTATGAACACACAGTTCAAACCACTTGACGGACTGTACTGAAATTTTGCACACAGATTGCGGTTATTATGATGTAGCCATTCTAAGGATTGTTCCAGAAATCACTCTTTAAGGGGGTAAATTGGGAGTCCAAATTTTGTACTCATTGCGAATATAGAATAGCTGTCGACACAATAAGTCTTGCAAGTTTTTGTAATCCTAAACGGCTTGACTGATTTTGAAGTGTCGTGTGTTGTACATAATATAAAGATTATTTTCCGTAATGTTATTAGGCTATATAACGTCAACAAAACTCAAAAAGGACTTAGAGCCTGTGACGCTAAAGCAAAGTCCTGCATATTCATGAATACGGGATGTTTGTTTCTTTTGTTTTTCGTATGTGTAAGTGGCCAACACTGGTCTCAGATTTTTCAAGCTGCCTTAAGGCATCTGACAAAGCTTAACGACTGCCATCAACGATGACAGCCGGGACCAACGGCTAAACGTGCCTTCCGAAGCACGGAGGAGCACGAGATATTTTTATGCCACTTGCCGTCACCCATCCAAGTAGGCACTGCACATACGGGATAAAATCATATAAAATGTTTGCTTTTCTCACGACTTGGTTCGCCTGAGCTGTAGCCGATGTTACTTGCTGATAATGTAGTTTGGTATTGGTAGAAGTCTAGTTTATTGTTCGATCCTCGTAATATATCATTATTAAACGATTTTTAAATAGCATTACAATGCTCGGTTTATTAACTGAAAATTTATGACGAAAAAGTGTGATACTAACAACAGCACCGTGACTTCAAATCACCGCTTCACTTAGGATACTTAAGTATTAGAACGACTCTTAACCTGTGACGAACCTCCGTCCTGTGATGAATTCTTTTTATCACATATTTTCAGATTTCATTTTTTCTTTTTTTAATCGGATCGTCGAAAGCAGTAAACATAGAAATAGTACAACAGCTCTGCGGCACGTTGTTCGTTTGAATAACTTGGTATTGTTGACATAGCGTTAATGTAAGCTCCAGTTATATTGTGTACACTATTGTTACATGTAATTACATTTTAGATTGCTCTTATACCATTTATAATTTTTTTTATGTGTGTATGAGGCCAGCAATTGTGTCAGATTTTTTAAATTGCCTAAATGCATGTGATATAGCTTTGCGACTGCCATCAAAGATGGCAGCCGAGACCAACAGCTTATTGTGCCTCCCAAAGTAAGAAGAAGCACGAGATATTTATTTTTTGACCTAAAAATTAATAACCGCTAAATTTACTCTTTCTTTCTTAATATTTTAAAAATGTCATCAATCGGAAATCTCTCAAATCCAGTTCAATATATTGGTCGAGTTTAAGCCAAGCGTGAATTCGCCGCAAATTCTACGTGCGTGACTCCGGGAGCGACGATTTTGGAATTTATATAGTGTAGATATATAAAGCAGTTGCTGGTGGATTTTCACTGTACATAACAAGTACCTACATTTGTAGACAAAAAAAAGTTTGTAATTATCATAAACGCAAACTAGTAAAGTTTGCGTATAAAATAATTACCAATTGTGTTTTATGGTTCCCAACTCCAGTTTGAATCCTTGTAATATCTCTTTATTTTTCTCAAACAGAAAAAATTAATAATTTGGCAAAATCCTAAACGTATTTTTTATCCATCGATAATTATACCTAAGCTATAGCACTTCAATCTTGTACATTGAATATCTCTACAAGATCCCATCCCTCCTACTTAATTCGTTGTTTACTAAGAGTGTAGATTGTGAATGATTAAAAATTCTAATAAAAAGATCATTACGTTGTCCAGAGGAGGCAAAAATCGAAAAAGAATATTTTTTTTTCTAAGATCAAAAAAATATTTTCCACGACCATAGTTGTCACGTCAAAACCTTGAATTTTGAAAATCAGCTCTAAAGTTTTGAAACTTATTTAATTAAAAGAAACAATTTTATTCATCTACAAGTGGAACTGAAATTCTATTGAACGTACAAAACCAAAGATTGTAACCTCATTACATCTCCCAAGTTTTGAGGAAAACGCCGAAAAATCTCAAGTCGAAAATGTCAGCTCATTCCGTCTCTCAGCTCATACGGTTTCTGTGTCACAGTGCTACAGCTCAGACATTCGTCCCGCGTCACGTATCGTTTTTACTACCGCCCCAGCTGCAGCCAATCGGGGAAAAAACATCGTTTAATATTTCATCTTGCACCTCCTGAACCGATATATTTTAAATTCTAATTCAGTATTCCGATCACGGACCAACTATTTGAATAGACTACGCAAGAGCCACACGTGACCTCAATTTGTACGGGATAATCATAAAATGCTTGAACTTCTATTTTTATGCGATTGGGTGTGCTATTCTATGCTTTGATTATGTCTACAGGTTTTATACGTTTTGCGTCTTGAAGTAATTTATATATAACTGTGTGAGTAAAATTGGAAATATATTATTAAGTTCGATTGATATCAATAATTTTTTTTTTTTTTTTTTCGCGATGTTTGTATTTAAATACATACATACGCGAATATTATTACAATCTAGCCTATTAGTTGGCTAATGAGTAATTTTACATTGACCTAGATTATTACGTATAGAATAAGAATGTGTCCATCGGCACTTTTCTTACTGTCTCTATTAAGGGGAAGGCACTTTGTTCATGTGTCTTTAATCGCACTTTTACTGCACTGTTTTATTGTTTTTTATCACTACACTACACTAATTCAAATGGTTTAGTCCTTTTAAGTCTTCGCACTATGTCCGTATTGTCAAGGAGCTGGATCGCCTCGACGTTCACATGATGAAGCAATCTATGCTCATGTGCTTCAGCGTATTTTTTGATCATTCTATCAACGAACTGTATGTTAAGGTCCCGATGCAGGTCGTCGTTTCTTATGTACCAAGGTGCGTTTACAATAGCCCTCAACACTTTCTGATATCAATAAATAATCGATTTACATTAGACTGTCTCTTATTACCTCAGTGAATGATTTGTCGAATAAGTTGTTTGTTTTTCGTATGTGTAAGTGGCCAACACTGGTGTCAGATTTTTCAAGCTGCTTTATAAGGCATCTGACATAGCTTAACGACTGCCATCAACGATGACAGCCGGGACCAACGGCTTAACGTGCCTTCCGAAGCACGGAGGAGCTCGAGATATTTTTATGCCACTTGCGGTCACCCATCCAAGTAGGGACTGCACCAGGGGTTGCTTGACATACGTAAGCGCTCATAGAGCTCACACCCACTGGACCATCGGTCGAATAAGTAAAATAAGTGTGTCAGTATGCCTGCCGTTTAACGTGTTCACAATGAATTATGGTGAATAGACGTGGCAGTAGAACGAGTTAAGTTTGTTTGATGAATCCTTCCTACTACTTTGAGATGAAAATTTGTATACATTTGAGATGAAAAGATGACAGATTATTTGTAACTACTTCACACAAAATCTACTTAATGATACAATACACCATTAAAATATGTAATAACGTGCTAGTCACGTACGGTGTTAGCCACAAGCAGACGTGTTTTGACCTCAGCCGAAGAGCTTCTTCAGGGCAAATATGCACTGAGTTGACTCAGTTCGTATCGGGAAGATATCATCTTCCGGATGGGGTCGAAACATGTCGGCTAGTAGTTCACACTGTATTACGAAAGTATTTCATTGTTTTTTTGCATTCATAATGCCATGTTGATGGACTTTTAATAAATTATAGGAATTAAGATGTAGGAAAATCTTACACAAACCGGACTAGAAACAACTTCTTGGATGTTGTACTACCAATGCTTCAACAAACTGAGACATATGGAGGTGGTCACGTCAAGAAGCGGTCAGATCGGGAAGTGGTTATCACCAACTGAAAGGAATTTTAATAATATTTATAACTCACATTATCTGTAAACAAGAAAACTATACATCGTTAAAGCAGATGGGATATATTTTACGGCAAATTTGATCTACAAAAGTGGAAAAAAAATCTTTTTTCACGACTGTTATCAAAAATGTTCTCTTGTAACTGGTAGTGTAAGTTTAGTTACCAAAGTGGATGAACGCATCGAAACCATAGGCAAAGCCATTAATCTTTAATCGTATCCTATTCAAAGTACTTCCTGATGGGAAACTCGTTATCCATCTGTGTTAACGTCAATGCCACCAATAGATCCGGAATATAAAGTGGGATTGTAAGTCTCTCGTGATTTAGCGTTCGTGCCGCGCGCGAAATTAATGTCCAGACTTGCTGTACTTTTGTGAGCTCATCGAACTTCACTAATATTTATGGGGGATGAAAATTCATGCCTTGGCACCGTGGAGTACTCAGATTCGAGTTATACTTAATGTGAATTCAGATATTTTTAGAGTCAAATAAAAGGTATCGAATTGCCTTTTTTTAAATTAAATTAAATAAATAAATAAATAATAAATAAATATATAGGACATATCACACAAATTGAGCTAGCCCCACAGTAAGTTGTGAACTTGTGTCGCAGGATGCTAACTCAACGATACTATATTTTATAATATATACTTATATAGATAAACATCCAAGACCCAGGTCACTCTGAAAAAGATCGTTTTCCATCATGACCTGACCGGGGATCGAACCCGGGACCCCAGCGTCGCAGGCGGGCGTGGTAACCACTGCGCCACGGAGCTCGTCGATTCAATTAACAGATACATAGAATTTTTTTAAAATGCT
Organism: Rhodophaea formosa; assembly: GCA_963082605.1. Lineage (NCBI taxonomy): Eukaryota > Metazoa > Arthropoda > Insecta > Lepidoptera > Pyralidae > Rhodophaea > Rhodophaea formosa. The sequence continues at coordinate 795,535 of OY720208.1, forward strand.
TGTTAATAATTTTAAATACCTTCTTTTAATTTAAGTTTCAATTAACGAAATGAATATTTTTTAAATGTCGGCATAACACTGGCATCTGAAATCACGTCTAAGTCATCACCCGGAAGTATACCCATACCCTCACCTACATCAAACTCCTTTGTACTAACAAATATAGATGAAACAGAGATATATAGCATAATTGAATCCCTAAAAACTGATGCTGCTCCAGGGTGGGATAATATCTCTGCCAAAATACTGAAAAGATACAAAAATCAGTTAGCCCCAGCTATTACACATATATGTAATCTATGCATTAGTAAAGGTGTTTTTCCTCGATCGTTTAAAATTGCTGTGGTACATCCGATTTACAAATCCGGTGAAAACAATCTTGTAGATAACTTTCGCCCTATTTGTATCCTGACGGCATTTTCTAAAATCCTGGAGCGCATTGTTCATAACGCCTTAATGAAGTATCTGGAGCGAAATTCTCTTCTCTCCGACAACCAATTTGGTTTTCGGTCAAATACATCAACCTCCCAAGCCGTTAACTCGGTTATTGATAATGTAGTTAAGGCATTAGACTCTAAGCTAAAATGTATCGTTATGTTTCTGGATTTTAGAAAGGCCTTCGATACGGTGTCTATTCCACTGCTTATAACAAAGCTGGAGAATATGGGTATAAGGAGTACACAACTCAACATGTTAGTAGAACAGGTAGTCCCTACCTAAATGATCGTATACAGCGTGTCAAAATTGGCAAGTTCATAAGCTCCGATCATAAAGTGGCTTACGGAGTTCCGCAGGGTAGTATTCTGGGCCCTTGTTTGTTCCTAGTGTACATGAATGATTTGTGCAATCTTCAATTGCAAAATGGTAAAATTGTGTCATTCGCAGACGACACAGCACTTATTTTCACAGGCACAACTTGGACCGAAACTTTTAAATCGGCCTAAACAGGATTTGATAGTGTAAAAAGGTGGCTTGACAGTAATTTTCTGACATTGAACGTCACTAAAACAAACTATATTGCTTTTAGTATTAGAAACGTCAATCGACCTAATCCAGTTGAACACTTTTTGATTGCACACAGTTACAAGTCTACTTGTTGTAATGACAACTCATGCCATTGCCCGAGACTTCAAAGTTTGGTTGCCACTAAATACCTTGGTGTCACAATTGACCAACATTTAAGCTTTGAACCCCATATTTCCTTACTGTCAAACCGTATAAGGAAACTAAAATACGTATTTAAAAAGTTACGCTATATTTCAGACGCGAAACTCCTCCGTATGACTTTCCTGGCTCTGTGCCAATCTATTATTGTTTATTGCATCACTTCTTGGGGTGGTGCATCTAAATCTCATCTCCTTCAAGTTGAAAGGGCTCAAAGAGCTGTTTTGAAAGTTTGCACTTTCAAACCCTTTAGATATCCCACCTCCGAACTGTATGAATATTGTGGAGTGCTTACAGTAAGACAGCTTTTTATTCTTGCCACTATAATGCAACAACATGCACGTCTCCCTTACATTCCTCAACCGGCTATTAGGAATGATAGGCTCAGAGTTCCTCTTCCTGTAACTGAGACAATATTTATGAAACGATTTTCCTACTATCTTAGCCCTTACTTGTACAAAAAGATTCATTCACAGTTATCTATCTATGCACTTAATAAATTTAATTGTAAAAAAAAAGTAAGTGAATGGCTACAATCACTAACATATGATGAAACTGAAAAATTAATGATCTCATTTGCCTAGCCTAACGATTGTGTCGTTGTAACTTCTGCTCAAAATCTATCTCTCGCATATTATATCCAAGTATACATACTGATAGGATACTCTGACTTAATGGGTTAGGTACTGGGTCGATTTTCACCCAAGCTACTTTTCACACAGCGGCTCGCAATTATCATATAACCTCAAAGGATATAACCATACTACATTAAATACACTCCACATACTTAATATATAATTGTATAAAATAGTTTTACTTTAGGCTAATATAAACTGATCTTATACTTAGTTCATTATATGTATTGGGAGAGACCTGGCGACCCGTAACACAGGATCTTCGGAGCCTAGCATGGGCACCAGTTCTCCACAATTCTCATTTTGCAAAACTAGTACTATACAGTAGTACTAATTCTGTACAGCCAAGGCTATTGTTATTTATTTTTATTTTTATTGTGGAGAAAAAATAAAGAAATTGATTGATTGATTGAACGGTACAGTAGCTGTTGATATATAAGAAAACGTCCCAACAAAACTCACATTTGCATTTATAATATCAGTTAAGATTGGCATAGCTTATTTAGTATTTACACAAAAGTATTTAACAACTTTGCAAGCGCCGGAATATACATTCACAGTTGTTTGTCGAACTTTTGCCTTCTTTGTGTGTTGTAAACTACCAGCGTGCATTTAATAAATAAAAAGTGCGAACTTGCTGGCTGCTATTCTCGAACTGGGTTAACATAGCAAGAAACCGCACCGTTTTGTTTTTATATTTTTTTCAAAACATTGGCATCAAATATTATTTTAAAAGGAATAACCATTGGCCAGCTTTTATTCACCCCTTCTACCCGAGATGTTATGTGGGGATCCATATCGTAACTAAAACAGTCAACAATTTATTAAAAAAGGATAAGTTGTTGAAATCCATGAGCTGAATATCTCTTTAAAGGGTCCAAAACGATCAACGTTTCATTGGGTATAAAAGCAGTGTAACATTAAAAATAACAGCAAATAAAGTTGAGCTCACCGCACTTGATACTCACCCACGTATTCCACGATTCTACACGTATTCCTTTTATTACCTTTTGCGTTTCCCACTTGAAATGAGCCAACATTTTAAATCGCCTCACTAATTGTTTATTCTTCAACTTCTTCTCATACATAATGAGTTCTGGTTTTTTTGATTAACTATGTAGCTAGATACAAGCGAGCTTTTGCTACTTCAAAGAGCGTTTGAGGCAAGGGCAAAGTGCCCTCAAACGGCGCTTGCCTCAAACGGCGCCAGATGGAACAGACTTTGGATTTGGGTATTGTGCAAAGCTTGGAGAGGCAGTAGATTCTCATAATCTCTGAAAACTACTCGTATTTGCGTAAAGGGCCATCAAAGAAACAAAGACAAAATCATTTAGATAAGAGCAACTTTATAACTAGGTATAAGACGAAAACTTTTTGGCAGATGGGCCGAAAAAAACATTACCAGAAGCCGTCTTCTTCGGTAGCTCAAGAATTATAAAAAAGACAAATCTATTCAATATTTTAATAAAACCTTGTTCAATCCTAAAAGGTATGATTTAGCCCATTAATATAATTACAAAGTTTAGCTTACTCAAAACTAGAGTACGTACTTTGGACAATGTTTTCCACAGGTTTTAAAAGAACAAATAGCATTTAAACTAAAAATGTAGTTGTGATTTGAGTTTAATTTTCCGTGGAACATAGCCTTGTTCCTGCCTGAAGTATCGCCTAGAGACGCGCGGAGTTGGCAACGTTCCCGAACTGATTCTCCACAAATTCCGTTCAAAAATTATATCTCCCTTAGCAGAGCCTGTTTCTGGTTGCTACTTAATCTGTCCTACTTGGAGCCTGAACCAATTATTAAGACGACATGTTAGTTTAAAACATTAAAGTTTTTAAACAAAGATATTTAACTCAATATACATGTAAATTATTTTTTTGTTCCCAATATTTAAGCGACCAAGGGCATATAACATTTGAAGGTGTAGTAAAAAACTTCCGCTCAAAAACTTGTAGTGATGTACTTTGTACAATGTTTTCCACAGGTTTTAAAAGAACAAATAGAACTTATTAAAAAAATGTAGCTGTGATTTATGTTTAATGTCCCGTGGGATACAGCCTTGTTCCTGTTTGAATCATCGCCTAGAGACGCGCAGTGTTGGCAACGTTCCCGAACTGATACTCCACAAATTTCATTCAAAAATTACATCTCCCTTAGCAGAGCGTGTTTCTGGTTGCTGCTTAATCTGCTGTGCTTAGAACCTGAATCTATTATATAGAGCTCCGTGGCACAGCGGTCAACACGCTGGCCTGCGACACGGGGGTCCCGGGTTCGATCCCCGGTCAGGTCACTATGGAAAAAGATCTTTTTCATATTGACCTGGGTCTTGGATGTTGATCTATATAAGTATATATTATAAAATATAGTATCGTTGAGTTAGTATCCTGCGACACAAGTTCACAACTTACTGTGGGGCTAGCTCAATTTGTGTGATATGTCCCTATATATTTATTTATTTATTTATTTATTTATTAAGACGATATGTTAGTTTATACCATAAATGTACATTTTATATGCCCATACATTATTTTTTGATCGCAACGTTTGAACAACACTATTCTATTTTGAAGGATTGTAGTAAGCTTGATCAATCAACTTTTAATTTCTGACACTTATCCAAAATAAACTGAATACTAACACTTCGTAGGTACCTATACTTTGATACTTAAAGTAAACTTTTTTATTTTTTGGCATATAAAATATACATAGCTAAAGATCCGTAGCCTATGTCCTTCGCAGTACCCTATCCTATGTGTGTGCAAAATTTCATGATGATCGGTTCAGTAGGTAAAGAGCGTGAAAGCGTGAAATAGTAACAAACAAACAAACAAATTCACTTTCGCATTTATAATATTAGTTAGGATTACCTTGTTCCTGTCTTAAGTATCACCAAGTGATTTGTGGAGTTGGCAGCGTTCCCGAACTGATTTGATCACAAATTTTGTTCAAAAATTATATCCCTAACAAAATGTTCAAAATTCACTTGGTGTAGACTGCTATAAGGGATATTTTCACACAGATATTATAAAACAAAAAAAAAATCATTTAACATAAACATAATAATTAAACATAATTTGATTTTTATAAAAAAACAATATTAGTGAAGAGAAAAGTTTAAAAAGGCCATCGTTGCATATACTACTTAAATTTAATATATACTCCATAGATCAACTTAAATGTACTTTTGATTAATGTTTGATTTTTAATGCAAAATAACCTTTTCTAAAGTGTTACCCAGAGACGCATGGATTTGGCAACGTTCCCGAAATGACTCAGCTACAAATTTCATTTAAAAATTATACAGCCATTATAACAAAACGTGGAACATTCAGTGGCTGGTGTGGACTGCTGTTAGTTTTATTTTCATGACGGGTTGATATATTTTTGGATCTTTGTGATTTAAGTATTTGTAATTATGTGTTTATTATAAGTCTGTATTGGTATCCATGAAGTACTGATTTACACACAGGCCTCTGTCATAAGTTTTACCGGGATCCATCTATTTGTCTGCGGCTCTAGAAATACCTATCAAGAGCTGGCATCAGGCAGGCAGCCAGTCGTAAAAAATTTAGCCACATGATATCATACCCTAATATTAAAAGATTCAAAACGTTTATTCAAAAAATAGGCCCTTGCAGGCACTTTTTCACGTCAAATCACATTTAAAGGATTTCATTTTTATTAAGAATTGATAGATAATTATCTAGTTTTTGAGCTGCCCACAGACATTTTCGTCTGCTAAGTAGCAGCTGGAGTAACGCCACTGCCTTGCTGCAACTGGATTAGCGTCACTACTAGCTAAACTTTTTAACGTCATGATGTATCGGATCATTCAATGACTGATAGAGACAGCTTTGAACTGCACAGTTTTTTTTTATTTCTTTACATTTTAAATGTCTAGATCTTTGCCCATCATAGACTGCATAACCATCAGGATCCTTCTTCAACAGCTGTATGACTAGCTCGCGGGCTGCTCAAGTTCTTTGAAAGACTACCTAGTTTATTTCTTTTGTTTTCAATGTGAAGATGTTTTTATCGTGTCCATCTATTTTTTCAATAGTCCAATGGGGGGGGGGGGGGGGGGGCATTGGACTAGTTAAAAAATAGTTGGTTGATTAACTAGTCCAATAATAGGTTCAATAATTGTAGCTCATTCTGTTACAGTTAATTTCAAGCAATTTATTCTGTTTAACACTTTTTTTATTGTAAACTTTCACAAGAAGTTAGCGTGACTAAAGTAATGAAATGTCTTATGGAGGACTCGAAATATGCACATATTTTAGCGAAACAAAAAATAAAATGTTTTCATAACCTTGCAGTCTATTATGTTAATCTCGACTTCAATTAGCATACTGGATGTGATTCTCTCTAAAAATTTACTATATTTTTGTTTTATTGCAAGTAACAAACCTGGGTAAACTAGACACGCGGCAGCGTTTCAAACCAAGTTCAAGCAAAGGAACTGGCTAGCCAGCGCAGAGTGTAATATCACACGAACCACCTAGTGCCACTTTTGACTGTTCTATAACTCAAAACCTCTTTAACGTAAACACATAAAACTACGTGTGTTTAATTATATCTATAAGGACATCTAGAAGCCCAAATTTAGTTAGTTTTTATTAGAATTAAAACATATACATTTAAGTTGAATAACTTTATAAAATGACTGATGCAATGAAAACTGGCCAAGTCAAATCTAACCTACTTTAAGATCTCACATTTTTTTAAATAACAGCAATTGCTATAGGTATCCAATAAAGCAAAGAAATAGAGTTTAATACTTGTTCATAATGTTATTTTGTTCCTATAAATACATATTTGGATTTTGCATAGAACTTGACACTCATTTACCTAGATCTCCATTCTTTTTGCGGCAAAGCCCACAGCTATGCCTTTTTAACATTTATGTTTTTAGTGGGATTTCACTTAAAATTATATACTACTAGCTGTTACCCGCGGCTTCGCCCGCGTGATCTATACCTTCGTCTTTCTCAGTACCCTAACCTATGTTTATGCAAAATTTTATGATGATCGATTCAGTAAATAAGGCGTGAAAGCGTAACACACATAAATAAACAAACAAACAAACTCACTTTCACATTTATAATATTAGTTAGGAAGTTAGGAAAGGATTAGGACAAGGTACCTACCTACTTTTTATAAATAATTATCTCTAAGAAGCTTAGGCGAGAGAATAGGTATCCCAATTTTATGGCACAAACATCGTTTATGTCGTGTTGATTAAAATTAAAAAAAAACCCCTCTAAAGCCGTTTCTATTTATTGCCAAGTGTTTTTTCTTAATTCTCAGTTTGAAATGGATGTAGTAAGTAATAAAACCACTTAATACTTAAAAATAAAATCTTGCCAACGTTCGTATTCCAAAACATAAATCAACAAAATACACATTCTTTAAGAAAGTCTAGTGAAAACGCAGGAGACCAAATAAACCCGAACAAAATGATATACGATACCCCAGTGCAATTTAAATATTCAGACACGAAATTTGGATGCGAGCACTAAAAGAATCCCGTACAATATCGCGGAGAAGTCTCCCGAGCAAATCCCAAAAAGAGCACTAGTCAAAAAAATATTATTTCACGAAGGAGACAAAGACCACGCTACTACACATTCGCGCTCCCCTCTCTACTCAATTGTCCTTACATTTTACATTTCTGCATCATATTCCCTCGTCTCGCAATGAAAAGTAAAAACATTGCAGATGGAAACCGCGCCGCGTAATCTTCAACTTTAAAGTTACGTATATAGGTTTAAAAGTCGAATGGGATGATAATTTCGTAAATTCAGATGCAGGAAAAGACGAGAGTGGCTGAATTGAGGTAGAAGCTAAAGTGCGGAATAAAAGTGACGAGTAGAACGGCAAAGAAATAAAGTAAAAGGCGGCGTTTGGCGTCTGTCTATCGGTGTGTGGAGCGACTAATTGAGGAATATACCGGTTAGTGACGAGTTTCAGTGCTGTTAATTTGTATTTCTTCTTTTTTGACGTGTTTTTTTGGAACTTGACGTTTTACTCGTGAAATTTTTGGACTGCGTTTACAGATCTGGTTGTTATGTACGTTCAAGTACAAGTTTTACTATTGTAACTTTAATTTTTGATAAGATATAACATTCATTCATATTATTACGTCTTTATCCCTTGTGGGGTAGAGAGAGCCCAATGTCATAAAATTTCAGTGCAGTAGTGGGCATAAAGTTTAAAATAGGTAAATAAAGAAACCTTTAGAGAATCACTTGTCTATTTTTCAATCTATCACAGAGATTAAATAATTTTGACATGCTATTTTTTCAGTCACGTGGTAGGGGTTGGATTAAGGGGGCAAGAACAGTTATGATTTTTAATAACTCGAGTGGGGCGCTCGTAGCGTGGTTTTGATATCGATGTGTCTACGTGTATAAGTATTGACTGATTGAATCATAATATCGTTTAGTAAGTAGTAGTCAATGGTGTTTATTTAGTTTCCAGTTATTTTATCTTGTTTTTCTTGGAATTTTTTATTGGTTTTTATTGAATATTAGAGAAGTGTAACTAAAAATTGTTTTTACATGTAAGGATGAATTTAGGTAGTATTTATATAAGGTGTAAAACGTGGTTTTATGTGTAAGTGGCCAATACGGGTCCAATTTTTCAAGTCGCCCATAAAACATATAACTTACGAATAGAGAAATGGTTCTCGAATGGCCACCTCGAACCTGCAAGCGCAGCGTGGTATACCTTCAGAAAATCTAGCTGCAACTTTACATACTATTATTTTTTTGATTGACTGGAGATAGAACAAGATGGAAAAAACTGACATGCTGTGCTAACCCCACATAAGAGTGGGATAAAAGAGAATATTTAATATATATAGGATAAGGGGAAAATCTACATATGTCTGTGCTAGATATAGGCTTTATGCTGCTGTAATTGAAGTGATAGTGGCCTAGTCTTAGATAAGAAGACTCTACGCGGAGAAGAAGAATTATGCGGTACTACAGCTCACAGCCGAAGGCAAAGAACGACAAAACTCATGACACTATTGGTAAAATATGTAAAAATAAATAATGAAGTTAAAAAGCCTATACCGATGCAGATCCCTATAGCCACTTTCAAAACAAAATACAAAGTGACTTTACAATACCCATTTGCCTTCAACGTAATCCCGGAACTACCCATTATTTAGAATAAAGGCATCCACGGCATCCACTTAAAATCGTCACCTGCTCTAGCTGAGCAATGTATAATTAAAAGACCACTCAACAAGACCTGCATCGCCACTCTCCACCTTGAAATCCAGAGCTCTATGTCGCTGGAAAATAAAAACACCTAGTTTAAGGCCACTTAGCTTTGGACCTAATAAATTAACCCGTTACAACAACGCTGCCATTAGAAAAGCGATTTAAGTGAGTTGGAATAGGGTTGGGTTTGAAGCGTCAGGTGTGAGGTCGTAAGTATATCACTGGCGTGTTAACGAGTATTTGATTGCAGCGATAATGTCGCCGTTTCCGTCTACTGCGGAACTATATTTGCTAACTGGAACTGTCAGTAGTTCCACTTTGCACCCTTGTGTTAAGCAGTTTTCTTTTTTTTTACAAACTTTTTTTTTCCACATTTCTTCGTGACTGCGGGTCTGTAGACTATATTTTGCAAGTCAAATAAAATTCACTTTCGGATATCCATTAATCATCATCATCATTTCAGCCGCAAATAGTCCACTGAAGGACATAGGCTTTTCCTTAGGATTACAAAAATGACTTTGGAAGCGGCTTGCATCCAGAATTCCCTGCAACCTTGGTCAAGTCGTCCGACCACCTGATGTGCGACGCTGTATTTGCCGGTACGAAGTCGGTATTCAAGAACCTTTCCGCCCAATTGGCCATGGTTCTGCCCGCTATGTGTCCCGCCCACTGCCATTTAAAGGAGTTAATCCTCTGAGCTATGACGGTGATTTTTGTTCTCCTACGGATCTCTTCAATTCTGATTCAGCCTCGTAGGGAAACATCGGGCATACTCGTAGCACTCTACATAGCTCTTTGGGCGATATTGAGCTTTCTTATGAGGCCCATAGTAAGGGACCACGTTTCGGACCCGTAAGTCATCACTGTTAATACACATTAGTCGAAGTTTTTCAACTTTAGGAAATACAATATTCAGTTGAATTAAAATGACGTTCATATTATAAGCACACCGTTGCAATAATTTAAGAAATAATTAGGAACAAATGTATCCAAGCGGAACAAACTTTGTGATAAATAAGTCTATCTCGTTCACTCCCACAAAATTATAAGGAGATAGTAGAAGGGATTGAGTAAGATATAGTGCAGTAGACACATGCACGTATATTCTGATATCTATGCAGTGCACAGTTGTCTAGTAATATATGAAGACAAATTTAATAATAGCTCTCAGTTTTTCCAGCACTATGTCGCAGTAAATTTATGAAATAAGAACAAACAAAGGAATCCAAGTGGAGAAAACTTTGTGATGGATATAAATCTATCTCGCTCACTCCCATAACATTAGAAAAGGACAGCAGTAGGGATTGAGTGAGATATAGTGCAGTAGACACAGTGCCCGGCGGGCCGTTAATCGACTCGGCTAATTTGTTGACTGGTGTCCGGCGTTTAATTATTTGTAGGTAAAAGTGGCTGTTTTAGTTTGCTGCGATTTAGCTAACTAAGCTATTACTCTTTGGAGCTTAGCAATAAATATAAATATATACGGACAAATCACACAGATTGAGCTTGCCCCAAAGTAAGTTCGAGACTTGTGTTATGGGATACTAACTCAATGATACTATATTTTATAACAAATACATATATAGATAAACATCCAAGACCCAGGTCAATCTGAAAAAGATCATTTTCCATCTTGACCAGACCGGGGATCTAACCCGGGACCTTTCATGTCGCAGGCAGGCGTGTTGACTGCTGCGCCACGGAGCTCGTCAAAATAATGCAATGTATAATATGTGTACCCACCACTTACTTTTTTATCCTTTACTTAGTAGACAGAGCCTTGGTCTTAAGGCGTGCCAGCTACGTTAAGCTGGGTAGGTGAAAAAAGATAAAAATATGGACGGGTACTGGACAATTTCCCAAAGGAAGTGAAGAAGTCAAGACTTCTTTAAACTAAAAGAAATAGGGAAAAATAATCAAAGGCAAAGAAAAAAAAGTTCAAAACTAACACATTTACATAATTATTATTTATATTTGTTACTCTCACAACTCCGTGGCGCAGCGGTCAACACGCCTGCCTGCGATACGGAAGGTCCCGGGTTCGATCCCCGGTCAGGTCAAGATGGAAAATGATCTTTTTCAGATAGACCTGGGTCTTGGATGTTTATATATATAAGTATCTATTATAAAATATAGTATCGTTGAGTTACCCTAGTAGCATTTATTGTTGGCATTTGCTTGGGCCACATACCTCTGGTTAGTTGGCAGATGAATACAATTGGCGCGCAGTTTTCGGGTTGGGCCCAAAACTAATGGCCTACGTGGATTTGAATACGTTGGCCCAACTTCTAATAGGGCCAACGTACCTACCATCGTTGGCATTTCGTCGGGCCAGTTGCAATAAGTTGGTTGGACACTGAAGGGCCAATGGCTGCTGATAAAATATGGGGCCTCTTTGAGCAATTTCAGTAGTTGCCCAACTCGACCATCCCACCTCCAGGATGTGTCTGGTAGACACCCCAAGTACCAATCACTCCTGACTAGTAGTCTCAGTAGATTAGTGCGTGCACTGTTATTTGATAAAATTTCGGCTCGAAGTATATAGCCAAAAGTAAAAAAATGTTAATAGCGCGTTCTAACTTACGCCTTACGCCATCTCTTGACTAAATAAATCATTATACATTATTATTACAAAAAAAAAACTCCTTGTAAAGCAGCTTTGCCGGGTAGTTCCTGGCAAAGAAGAGTAGGACCACTACAAGTTTTTCCGTGAATATAGTAAAAGGCAACTTAGGAAATACATGCTAAAGAAAGCTTATAAATATAAATATCAAAGATACCTCTCCAGCACGTCTGGCCAGCGTGGAGAGTAAAGGCCAAATTCTCTGACTGCTCTGGCTAAAATGGAAGTACAAAGAGTGCTCCTGCAGTGGAGATTATAGAAGACCTGATGATGATTATGATGATGATGATGATGAAACCAGCTTTCGTTGGACAGACTGAAGATGATATCTAATGTAGATAGGCAAAAGGTAATACAAAGCACATTACTCACTCGCAGTTTTTTTTTATTCAGTGTGCTATACAAAAATATGCAATATTATTACGTTAGTATTATATTAATTGTCTTTAGAAGGTATTTCCCTACAAAAATCACCCAACGGTAGGAGTAGCACTAACCGGCCCGATGAAGGATTTTATTAGTTGGCCCGATGTTATTACCATAACTTAAATCCCTACAAAAATAACCCAACGGTAGGAGTAGCCCTAACAGGCCCAATGAAAGATTTTATTAGTTGGCCCGATGTTGTTAAATAACTTAAATCCCTATAAAAATCACCCAACAGTAGCAATAGTAGTAGTAGGCCCGTTGTTGGCTACCCGTTGGCTAAGTGGTGCATGTTTATGACAGTGGGCCTATTTTAAGTGGAGGTTGGCGGAGTAACTAACCATCTGCCAATACGTTCCCAACTGTTGGCATATGGAAGCCAACGGAAAATGCTACTAGGGTAGTTAGTATCCCATAACACAAGTCTGGAACTTACTTGGGGCTAGCTCAATCTGTGTGATTTGTTCGTATATATTTATTTATTATAACTTACTCCTTCAATTTGTGTAGTATAGAAGTACTATTGTAAAAAAAATCGAGCAGCTTCGATATACGGGCCAGTTCATTGGTAATTTAAAACTCTATGAATGTAGTTTTCATTTTTTATAACCTTTTTCTAACTCTTATAGTTAAAACATCTTTCACTGGGCCATTTTGATGAAACCCTTATATTATGTCGCAGTCAAACAGCTTAATCAGCCGTTCAACTTAACAGCTAGGCAAATAATTCGATGTTTTTAAGTTTTTTATGTCTGCCATCTGGCGCTCATACTCCCATTTTCAATATGGCGACGACAAACAATAGAAGGAGTTGTTGCGATAATACAGGTAGTCCCAATTTGAATAAAAATAAATAAATAAGAAACGGAGAATTCTCTGCAGCAATAGCATGTCAATGGTCTCAAAAATATACTGCATACATGTATATACTACAAAAACAGAACACCGCCACGGGAGAGACGGCTCGTGTCAAATTTTCCATCGTCTTGTCACGAATATTGAATATGAGCGGAAACGCGACACTGCGAATTGGATCGGTTTGTTTTGTCTCAAACCAATTTAGTTTATGGTCCCCTTAAGTTACTGGCATGGCTTTCCTTCCGCTGTATTTGAGATTTGAGAGTTTAAAAAAAAGTTGCACTCTGGAAGTGCCAGCAGAAGTGAAAACTTAAATATTAACTTTGTTTTTGATCGGTCACCTTGTCCGTCTTACTAATTTTCAATTTGACGAATCTGTCGGTCACGTGACCTGTCGCGAGTTCCTCATTTTTTCCCCATGACAAAAAGTGCACAGGGCCGCTAAAGAAGTTTTTCACTTTAAAAAAAACTATAATCGATCACCAATAAACTTCGCCGGAGATAGCAAGGATTGTAACCATAATTTTTTTTTTAATCTATGACTATAACGAATTTTTTTTTAATCTATCATTACAACGCTATCTTACACATTCATTTCAGACCAGGTGATAATTAAATAATTTATGAGGTATTTATTGTAAAATAACTCACTTAAGTCTGAAAACAATACTTTTTACAATATTGACTGACCTACACTCCATATTTGAAAATGAATGTCTTTTTTACTTTCGGCAAACGCAAACTTTTTTTTTAAATTGGTGAAGCTCATCTAGCCAGTATTAGAAAACGTTGAATTATTCTAAACCTTATTAGGTTTGTACCTAACTTATGACCTGACTAAGTATATATATACGCACGGAAAAACATTTCTGGTTTAGTCAGTCAGTTAGAAACCAATCACAGTTAGAAATAAATTAATCATTCATTCATTCATTCAAACCATGTATATTATATAATATAATGATTATCCTAAAATCAAATTTCCGTGCCCACAGCCTCCGCAATACAGTACATTCATAGACACGTCACGTGGCTCTATTGTCGCGCAGGGATTACTCACTACATCGCAGTGATTTATGTCGAAGTTTATTTACTGTGGCTATAATTTACTGACGTGACCATGATTTACTGTGTCCATTACACTGTGGCATTTGCATTACATTCTAAAAATCGCATATATTATTTCAAGCTTTCATTTAACTTGAATTAATTTAACATATTTTTGAGTTTAATCTTGCTACTGAATTGTGATTGATTTTTGTTTTATCATTCCAATTTTCAGATAATTATACAATTTTATTGTAATATCACACATTCTGACATCCGTTTTTGACAAATTAAGACCGCCACATTGATTTTTGCTGACGTAACATATACAGACATACGCATGAAAAACATTATCCTCTCTCTGGTCGGGTCAGTCGGTCAAAAACCATGTAATATAATATTGTATGTACGACTATCCTACAATCAAATTTCCGTGTCCACAGCCTCCACAATATGGCACATTCATAGACACGTCACACAAGGCTTTAACTTACTTTGGGGCTAGCTCAATCTGTGTAATTTGTCCGTATTTAGGTATTTATTATTTATTTATTACTTGGCTCTATTGTCGTAGGGATTACTCGATACACCGCACTGATTTATGTCAAAGTTTATTAACTGTGGCTATAACTTACTCTGTGACCATGATTTATTGTGTCTATTATATTGTGGCATTAGAATTACATGTTGATAATCACATAGCTCCAACCCGTCTGGCCAGCGTAGAGAGTGCAGGCCAAACCTTCTGACTGCTCTAGATAATATATGCCTATGGTATTATAGAGAGGGTCGTGCTCCTGCAGTGGAGAGACTCAAAAAGACCTGATAATGATGATGATGATGAATCAATAGTATAATTTTTTGATTATCATCGTAAATGTATAAAAAATTAAGAAGGAAAGTTACTTACGAATGATGAAGCAATTATATAACGTTAAAGGAACTATTTTAGAAAATTAATGAATAATGAAAATGATTGGAGTGGAAGTAAGACAATGTGGCAGTCAATACAGGGATGGTAAATAATATAAGATAAAAATATATTTAATTTTCTCTATCAATCTCCGTTACAAAGTAGAAAAACTAATATTTTTTATGTTGAGATAATAGTCATCTCAGATTAAAAGTGAAATGAGATTAGTGCGGATGAAGTGAAAGAAGTAATTCAGAATATGAAGAATGGACCTGATGGGTTACCAGGAGAGGTTTGGGAGGTACTAAAAGGTAGATAGATGGAAGTGGCTGAATTTTGTACAATAAGTTGTTGCAGAAAGAATTTTACCGAAGTATATGCGTAAAGGTATTTAAATTCAATATAATTCCCGGCACATAATTGCCAATATGACCTCCTAGTCCAGCGTCCGAATGCCAATAAAGCTAAATTGATAACGTACCTTAGCACGCACCGGTTCCCAGTATAAACAACATGCATATTTCCAACGTATCAAAGCCGGACTCCCGGCATCCAATATCGGGCCAAACAAAGGCTTACAAGAGTTTAGGGCACGCCCATCGCACTGCATATTCAACGGGGGACGATAGTCAACAGAGATACTCCGGGAGCTAAAACAATTAATTTGAAAAAAAAGACATGATTTCTATATGTTATTATCGGCCTCCGTGGTGCACTGATTGAGCTCCGTGGCGCAGCGGTCATCACGCCTGCCTGCGACACGGATGGTCCCGGGTTCGATCCCCGGTCAGGTCAACATGGAAAACGATCTTTTTCAGATTGACCTGGGTCTTGGATGTTTATCTATATATGTATTTGTTATAAAATATAGTATCGTTGAGTTAGTATCCCATAACACAAGTCTTTCATTAGAACTTACTTTGGGGCTAGCTCAATCTGTGTGATTTGTCCGTATATATATTTATATATTTATATTTATATATTTATACGCAAGCCGAAACGAATGGCCACGGGTTCGACTCCCGGTCGGGTCATGATGGCATATGATCTTTTTCAGATTTTTTTCAGTGTACTTTGCTGTTGAGCTAACTTTATTTGTGTAATTTGTCCTCATCATCATCATCATCAGGTCTTTCTAGTCTCCACTGCAGGAGCACGACCCTCTCTGTACTACCAGAGCTATTTATTAACTTGAGTAGTCACAGGATTTGGCCTGCACTCTCCACGCTGGCCAGATGGGTTGGAGAGATCTCTTTGATGTTTATAAGCTTAGTTTAGCTTGTGTTTCCTTAGTCGCCTTTTACGACATCCACGAGATGACTTGGAGTGGTCCTATTCTACTCTGCCGGGAACCACACGGCGTTAATTTGTCCTACGTATTTATTAATTAACTATTTTGACAAGAGTTCCGTAACCTAAATACGGCACTTTACAATGATATTTCTGTAAATTTTTCAGAAAGGTGCGTTTTTAAATTTAACATTTAGGGAACGTTCATATAATTTACCATACTAGTACTCGTAATACTCGTTTTTTGTATTAGCCAATATAGACCGGGATCTAGCTACTGAATAATTAAATCAGCTATCAAAGATTTCACCACAACATTTGTGTTCTGAGCCCCTAGACTAGCCATACGAGTCATTGTTATTTACCGATATGTATCGTGACTAACTGAACCTTGAATTTGCATATTTCAACACAAAGTCACCTTTTGGTGCACCTTCGTAGCGCAGCGGTCATCACGCCAGCCTGCGACACGAGTTATCCCAGGTTCGATTCGCGGACAGGTCAATTTTCTCTTTTAGATTGACCTAAGTCTTAGATGTTTATATGTAAATTTGTTATAAAAATCACTAACATATTATAAAACAAAGTCCCCCGCCGCGTCTGTCTGTCTGTCTGTCTGTCTGTCTGTCTGTCTGTTCGCGATAAACTCAAAAACTACTGAACCGATTTTCATGCGGTTTTCTCTAATCGATAGAGTGGTTCTCGAGGAAGGTTTTAGTATATAGTTTGTTTAGTTTTTGTGTATAATTTTGTATATATCAATGATTTTTGTAGGAGATGTCGTAAAAAATAAGCCGTTTTTGAGCTTTCAACGAATACGCTGTCTAAACCCTTTGAGATATAACAAAATAATGTATGGTGGAATTGTGTATCTTATATAGGTCTACAAAAAAGTCCGCGATGGCATATGTCTATATCTTAAGAATAACATACTATATCCATTTTAATAATTTAAAAATGGCCAATTATAAAGCGGTAATTGGAAAGCTAAATACGGTATTAATCTTTATCATTTTAAATAGGTTAGTTGGCTTAAACATCTGCTCTGGGGGTCCGAAAGTGTATGTAGTATATCAATTTATGGTAGAATTGTGTATCTATATCTATCTTCTATAAATGAGTTTTTAAAATATAAAAGGCAAAAGTGATTGACTGATAGATCGCACAGGCCAAACCCTTAAGGCCAGAAACTTGAAATTTCGTACACGTATTCATCTTGTGACGTAGCCATCTACTAAGGAAGGATTTTTCAATATTCATCCCCCAAAGGTCTGAAATATGGGATTAAAGTTTGTATGAAACTTTTTATTCCTTGAACATATTTGTATGTAATTCCGTATGAATTAAGTAGGGCAAAATTAATGAATTATGTATATCATCGTTTTCCAAAATTCATTCCCTAAGGAGTAAAATAGGGGATGAAAGTTTTAAATAATCGCACAGGCCTTTAGGGCTAGAAATTTCAAAATGTTGCCCACGTATTACTCTTATGACATAGGCATCCAATAAAGAAAGATTTTTCAAAATTCATTCCTCAAGAGGGCGAAATAGAGCATTGAATTTTATATTTTTTTTTTCCTTCGACATATTTGTATGTAATTTCGTATGAATTGTCATAAATTTTACCTCTGTAGGGGTAAATGGAAAAAAAGGTTATAAATTTGGACGTTGTTACTATGTGATTAACTTTTCTTAAGAGTTCCAATAGATTGCGCTTTGATTTTTTTGTGATTTCGAATTCGCGTTATCGTGATTTCTAATAAAGTAAATTGGTTGCATGTTTCGAAATAAAATGGACATTACTTTTAGCAGGAGACTTCCAAAAGACATTACCGGCAATACCAAGGGGTACAAGAGCTGATGAAAGTATAGCAAGTCAAGGGGAACAAGACTTTAACAAATAAAAATCAGTGAGTCCATTCAGGACAAGACGTTGAGCTAAATTTAAAAAAAAAATCATGGAATGACCATAGATAAAACCCCTAGGGCAGTCATTGACAGTCGCTATGTTTCTCACACACTTTCTTTGACAATTGTATGTGGCATGCAGAGTGACGAAATTTTTTTTTTTAAATCTATGGTGGCATGTTCCAGAGTGAGTTCTGTTATTAGTCTTATAATCCTTTCTCCTAATGCTACTACCGTGAATGTGGTTTATAAAAAGATTCTTTGTAAGTAGTATTAGTAGACATGAAATGTATCTTTTCTTTACACAATAACCTTAACATTAAAGTTAACAGTTGGATTGAGAGAATTAAAAAACTGTAAATAGAGGAAAGTTATCGGTTTCATTTTGCTTGGTTATTGAAAATAGGATTCAGTTAAGCCTAAATAAACGCGAGCGAAGCAGCGGGTAATAGCTAGTATAAAATAAACACAAGTCTCGAACCTACTATGGCTTGCTCAATCTGTGTGACTTTTTAAATGACCCCTTATGATTTTTGCTCTGAACTCTCGGAGAAGCCAATTAAGTCTCTGTTATTTACTAGTATGTACCAGAAGGCGACTACTAAACCTTTAATTTGCTTTTAATTGCCTTCAAATCACAATTTATTATGTCACATAATTATTTATGGCCGTGTGGTTCTCGGCAGAGTAGAATAGGACCACTCCAAGTCTTCCCGTGGATGTTGTAAAAGGCGACTTAGGAAACACAAGCTAAGCAAAGCTTACAAACATCAAAAAGACCTCTCCAACCCGTCTGGCCAGCGTGGAGAGTGTAGGCCAAATCCTTTGACTACTCTGGCTTATATATTGCTGTGGTAGTACCACAGAATTAATAATAGTACTGTAGTACAGAGAGGGTCGTGCTCCTACAGTGGAGACTAACAAAGACCTGATGGATAATTATTTTTGCTTTCAACTCCTGCAAGTGCCATACGCGTCGCCATTAACCAATTGTACCAGGACGGTAATACTGAACCATGATTTTTTATTTGTGTAATAATAATAAAATCACCAGTGAATAATTTAACCAAAAAAATTAAGCTGTCAGCTCCCAGACTAGCCGTACGCGTCACAGCCGTTAACCAATATGTACCGGGACGCGACTACTGAACCATGAATTTGCTTAGCTCTGAGTTCCTGGACAAGCGCTACGCGTCATTGACGTTGACCAATATGTACCGGGCCGCAACTACCGAATCTTGAATTTGCATAGTCTCATCACAAAATTAGTAGTTGGTGACTTCACCACAAGATTTTTACTCTCAGCTCCCGGTGTAGCCGTACGCGTCACTGCCGTTGACCAATATGTACCGGGCCGCGACTACTCAACCTTGAATTTGCATAGTTTGTCACAAAGTCACCAGTGGATCTTTTCTCCACGAAATTTTAGCTGCCTTTAAGTACATTTTATTATATCACCTCATTATAGTAGCTCTCAGCTCCTGGTCTAGCCGTACGCGTCACTACCGTTGACCAATATGTACTGGGACGGTATTTAGAACCGTGAATTTTCATTTACATGAAATCACTATTCAAAATTCAAAATTCTTTATTTGCATAAATGTAGGTAAATACATACGATGTTAACAAAAATTATAGTACCAATACATTTTACCTTAGAAAGGTGTGCAAGAAATTATATTTGCTCCTAACAGTACATACTTTGAGAGAAAAAAAAATCCATTATTTCACCACGAGATTTCTGCTCTCAGCTCCCGATCTGGCCGTACGCGTGACTGCCGTTGACCAATATGTACCGGGCCGCGACAACTGAACCTTGAATTTGCATAGTTTCCACTCTGCGCCGTAACAGCCAGGTTCCTGCGGTTGTTTATAGCCTAATTTTTCAATGGATTCGGAATAGGGTGCTGAAATGCCAGGCAACTTCAGTTATTAAGATTTACAGGTAAAAGGGGTACTATTTTTGAACGGGTGATTGCACTAAAAGTATGGTACTTCATATACCGTTTAAAAATAAACATAATTTAAAAGTTTGTTTTGAGAGGTCCTAGATACCTAACTCTTCAAATTATATTATGAACTACTGTTTAGTGTTTGAATTGTGTGAATAAAGCGTGAAGCTTTATTAATTTTCTCATAATATTCTTATATTATAGTTCTTATAATATTTTGAAATGTTATCTGGGGCTTCGTAGAACAAAATTTGATGTTTCTCCGTTTTTTTTTTTCTCCAAATAATTTAATTTCAAATTAAACCCCGTAAAATTCATGTAGGTATATTAAGATAGATTATTAAAAATATGTCGGGCACGGTTAATCTCAGAAAAAATAATGAAAATAAAAAAGTCAAAAACAAAATTTATTTGCGTAGTTCATACAAATATCTGAACTTGGAAGTTGAGCCCCTCCCCACTCTTGCTCTTAATCTTGATATTCACGAAGGTGGAACCAACGCCCCCCGCTGTCACCGTCGCCTTAGCGTTGCCTTTGTCCAGGTCTACTGCTGTGATGGCCTGGAACGGACGATCAATTAATTAATATTGTTTTCATCATTCAAGGAGGTTATATTTAACTCAAAATCCGGGTTGTAAGTTCGATTTACATTCTTAGGGAGGTAAGTAAATTTTAAAATCGGAGGCAGCCACGCGCCTCTTATTGGCTCCTACAATATTTATAAATTAATTAATAATACATTAATGAGCTTTTTTATTACATAAGTACCTATGCGAAAATAAAAATAAAATATTTTGTTTAACGACCGTAGTTTTAAAATAAAATAATAATGTAAAAAATAATTACAAGACTAGTCGAAAAATACTGGAATAATTTAATAAAATGGGTATTATTCCATTATTAGAATTAAATAATTCATAATATTATTTTATTTAATGATTATTCATTTAATGTGTAATATGAAATGATATGAATAATATCCATTTGCTGGTTTTATATACTTGGGTCCACAATAGACTAGCGGTGTGATCACAGTAGCATGGTACTTAAAAAAGTGAGCAAAAAGAATTTTAGGCAAAGTGAGCACTTATTAAATTTTTTTTGATCACTCTGTAGCTAAGGTTGTATTATAAGTTAGACCGTGATGGCTTTATCATTTTATTTTAAAAAGAGAGACCTTAGATGAATAATCTTAAAAGGTTCTGTTTTCAAATGGTCGTGCAAAACACTTTTTTTTTTATTACGACTTCACTGCAAAAATTATTTCAAATATCATTTTTGAGATATTTGAGATATCTCCAAATCTGTTCAAGTTCTCTAAGAAGCTATGGTGCAAAAACTAAACTCAGATTATACAGGTGTAACATGACCCTCGAAATACCCTTAAAGGGGTGAGCCAGCTCTTCAATATGAACAACTTTTGCTATGTGATCAATACTGGGAACTCAAAAAAAATTCGTCAATTTCATACAAAAAAATTTTGCCGCCCGGGTGAAATGTATGGGAAAGCAAAAAATTTTTTCGAGTTCCCAGCGTTGACCCCATATTGAAAAGTTGTTCATATTGACGGTGTCACTCACCCCTTTAAGGATATGTCGAGGGTCATGTTACACCTGTATACATGAAAATTTGCAGACATACCCATATTAGCAAAAAGGATCATTCTTACTCACAAAATTACCTTAATAACTTTAGGCGTAGTGTTTTCATCATTGTAAAACACGTTCTTTGTCCTCGTCTTGAGTGGTATTCCGGACAACTTCACATTTTCCACATACGCCAACTGGGCATTCGTCAAATTACCTATTTGCAAATTATCAGCCACTACACAGACGAATAACACAGAGAAAATAAAAAATTGCGGTACGTTCGCCATCTTGTTTTATTGAGATATATTTGAACGTCGTTGTATCAATTCTTACTACTATCAATTTTGACAACGAATCGTCTATTTTTTATCGCAATATATCGGATATTTTAAGATGAGAGATAAGCTGTAATCTTATATCTAGAATGTTATCATATGACTAAACAGTCGACAAAAGAAAAAACGTAGAATGTTCTAGCTGTTTCTATTCCCGCGCAGATCGTAAAAGCTGATCGAAGGAATGGGCGTGAGGAATCATGACAACAGGCGATGCGGCTAGCAACCCAACCCTATTTTGATTCCGTTTCTCACTTGCAAGCCCACCAACATGCGTGGCCTTCAGGTTTTAAAGACCTGAGCTCTGTCTACCCCACGAGGGAGAAGGTATGTTACGTATAGATAAACATCCAAGACCCAGGCCAATCTGAAAAAGATCGTTTTCCATATTGACCTGGCTGAGGATCGAACCCGGGACCTCCGTGTAGCAGGCTGGCGTGTTGACCACTGCGCCACGGAGCTCGACAATTCATTCCCATTGACCATTGGTCCCTGAAAAGTTGTTCATGTTGATAGGCTGAGTCACCTGTTAAAGTTTGTGTTTTGAATTTAAAATAAGGATGTAAAATGAGCTCCGTGGCGCAGCGGTCAACACGCCAGCCTGCGACAAGGGGGTCCCGGGTTCGATCCCCGGTCAGGTCATGATGGAAAACGATCTTTTTCAGAATGACCTGGGTCTTGGATGTTTATCTATATAAGTATATGTTATAAAATATAGTATCGTTGAGTTAGTATCCTGCGACACAAGTTCACAACTTAATATGGGGCTAGCTCAATTTGTGTGATATGTCCCTTTATAAAAAAAAAAAAAAAAATGGTCAGTCCCCGAAATAAATAGCTAATATTTTATGGAAGCATCAAATTTTAATACAGAGTAAGGTCTATTTACGTTCCCGCTATAATAAACCCTAACGTATGATTTGAGAACGAGCGACCATTACGAAAACGTTGGGCAACAACCTTCTCACAGGGCCCTGAGACTACTTTCACACTGAAGTAAATGGACCTATTTTAAAATAAATAATTGATATGAATTTTAAAACATGAACGGAAATTATTTTCTCAAATGCACCTGGAATGATTTTAACTCCCGGCCTGAAAAGCCAGCTTGAAAAATGTGACTGGCTACTTACACAAACGGAAAACACTCTGAATAATTTGAAATATTTCACAGATAGTTTTATAAAATTTCAATTATACCTCATGTCTTGTCTATTTACCAAATTTATATATGGAGCAAACTTATTTTTTTTTTACTCGAGTCGCAGCGCTCACGAATAAATGTTTTTTTATAAAGTTGTTAAGTAAATTCTTAAGTAAACTTTTCCACGCTGGTCTGGGACAAAAAAGAAAAAACTTCAAAAATCAAATCAATAGGCGATGCGGCTAGCAACCCATCACAATTTTGATTCCGTTCTCCACCTACAAGCCCACCAACTTGCTAAACGTGGCCTTAGGGTTTCATAAACCTGGACTCTGTCTACCCCGCAAGGGAAAAAGACGTGATAGTATGTATGTATATATGTTAAGTAAATGAGTACTTTTCAACTGGGGTCCTATACAGTAGCAGGTCCTAGGCAGCTGTAGTGTGTCTTTATGGTGAAAATAATATTTTTTTTACTTTCAAAGCACGTTGGCCCTCTAACTATTACGGGACGCGCATGCAACTGCATACTCTGCCTATGGGTTAATCCGGTTCTTATTGTCGCATATGACTCAGGGCCCTGGAGCGGCAAAAAAACAGTCGTAACGAACGGCAGAGCGATCCATTTCATCTCTGTGTCACCGAAAAAGTTTAAGAGCGGCCGCATCTGGCGCTAATGTCCAACTTTTGATAAAGCCATAGTCGCGGAATAAATTGGCGGCCGACACCGGATCACTTTTTCACTCGGGATGCGATGGACGCGTGGGTTGTTTTCTGCTTTTTAAGTTGTTGGGTTACTGTATTTACTTAAGTAGGTATTTAGTATGTCTGTACCTAAAATGAAATGATTGACCTGAAGTTCAAGATGATGCAAGATTCATGACATAAATAATTTCAATGAAATTTCCCGGCTGGTCAAGGAGTTAAACGGTTAAACACTACCATGCGACAGGAGTTATTCAATCCCCGGTCAGATCATTAAGAAAAATGATCATTTTAAGACTGGCCTGGGTCTTTTTACCTTGGTTTTTTTATCTCCAATAAATCAATCAATCAATCATCATCTTTAATAGTGGATCATAGGTTAGTTTACAGAAGCTAGAGTTACATGTTGAGAATAAGTTACACTATGTCCTACCGCTAGAGTTTACAATGGTTAATATGAAATAATTATAATTGAATTTATTATTGAATCAGTATTAATTAACATCCATTTTTACGGTTCCGTAGTAAACTAGGAACCCTTATAGTTTCGCCATGTCTGTCTGTCCGTCCGCGGTTTTACTCAGAGACTATAACGCACTCTTAATAAAACAATGACCGATTCCAAAATTGCAAACTTTTGGGAATTGACGAAAAACTATTTAAAAAAAGTGACACTTTTCTTAAAACTTTTATAAAATGAAACCTATAAGGTGTAGCTTAAATGTAAAACTAGATATATAATCTTAAATGTATGTAGTTTTTATATATGATAAAATAAATTATTTATTATTTATATTTTAAAATAAAAAACAGTACTAATTATTTACTTCAGAGTTAAGTCGATACTTTACAAAAAGGGTTTTAGCCGATATTGTCCTATCTGAAAAAGTGTCTATATACAACGAAGAGAAAGTGAACTATTCCTGACCCATTTTGAATTTAGCCACTGTTTTATTATAAAATAAAAAAATAACCCAGGCCATATCATTAATTAGGTCAATTTGTAGTTTAAATTTATTAGATAAAGGAGGCTTAACTATTGAAAATTAAAATGTTTTAGTGGTTAAGGTCGTCAAAAAACTTGGATCGGTAATTAAATAATATTTAACTTTCATTTGGATTTAAATCTTTAAACAAAAAATCACGTTTGTTGTATGGGAGCCCCCTGAAATATTTATTTTATTCTCTTTTTAGTAGGTGTTATATAGAAAAATATCAACTGTCTACTTAGACAGACAGACGGACTTCGAAGTCTCAATAATAGGGTCCCGTTTTAACCCTTTAACACTAAGCAAAGTTTGAAATAGTTATTTTATATTACTCTTATTCAAATTCACATTTTAGCTATAATGTTGACAGAAATCAAGTATGTATCATAGAATGATATTAAAATATTAAGGTGGCCCTTCCCCGACCGACTGTCGTCAACGCGAGCATGGTCGAAAAGCTTGTTCCATCCAGCGCAATGTCAGATAAAGAGGTAAAGCGAAAAGAGCCCCTTGCCCTCGTCTCCCGCACACCTCTTACTGCCACATGGAAACAAGCTAGTGAGTACGCAAAGACATTGAACGAAAAATAGTGTGCAGAAATTTCATTAAACTTGTTTCAAGAAATACGTGTTTATTAGTAAGCCTTACAAGTTTATGAAAAAACTTTGTACATCTAGAATCTCCATTTCATTAGCAAGGTTTCTAAATAAGTTACTATTACAATTAATGAGTACATTATAAACGCCCAAAGTTCATGTAAAATTTGTGCAAAAAAGCGGATTTTTGGAGGCTAATACTGAAGCTGTTTCTCCAAGTTTTGATTTTTCGTTTTGATAGAAACCTAGATATAGTGCACAAGATACCTATTAGTAGAAAATCTTCAAATAAAGATTTGTCACACCGCCAAAATCACGTACGAGCGTTTGTATGAAAAGATAGACGGGTTGGCCGCCCTAAAGTAGAATTTTGAAAATGTTCACTTGTTTATTTTGACTAGAAAACATCGTAGAAGATGTGCTGTTTCTAGAAACAAATCTCAGAGCGGTGATAAGAAAAAACTCACTTATGGCTGAAGAAAGAAGTAGGCAGTTAGTTCTATCGAACAAGCTTGTGATTAAAAGATTTTTAACCAAAAGGCTGTGAAAAGTGGAGATTAAGGAAAACTTTTAAAAAGTTTATCTTCTGTTAAAAAAATTAGAGAGATAAAATTACACTCATTTAAAAGCTGATATAGTCTTCTTTCTTTTATTTCATTACAACTTTCCTATAAGATCTTTAAATTTTTTAGTACGGGTCCGGAAAGCAAAACTATCCCAAATTGTGCCAAATTTGGGAAAAGATTGCCATGGTTTGACAAGCTCTGACTCAATTACTATAAGTCATAGAGAATTGAAATTATAATCAAACTATAGATAATTTAGTCTATTTCATAAAAGCGTACCTACCACAAAGATATCCAAAATAAGCATCCTTCAGGTGTTTTTTCGTGAAAAGTGAAAAAAGTCCCATACTTTCGGGCTCCCCAGGAGTAGCACAGGTTTAAGTACGAGTAAGTTGCAAACTTGGGTGTAGACTATTCTTAGTGGTCTCTCTACAATATAGAAAAAAAAATTGCCGACACATTCGCTTTTGCAATGTTTGATGTCGATATTGACTGGACTAACCTATGTACTTTTCGAAATACTTGCAGGGCACGTGTAGAGCCCTAGATCGATTTCTTATTAGCTCTCAAAGAACTTCTAAATATATTACTTTACGGCTTGTCGAAGGAGTCATCTTGCAGAACTCCCAGATTGATTTGATTCGTGGGTGGCTTACTTTTCAGGGTAAGAGTAGTTTTTATAATCGTTAACTTGACCAACAGTTGAAACTTGGAGTTCATCAGGAAGAG
Source organism: Rhodophaea formosa (assembly GCA_963082605.1). Classification (NCBI taxonomy): domain Eukaryota; kingdom Metazoa; phylum Arthropoda; class Insecta; order Lepidoptera; family Pyralidae; genus Rhodophaea; species Rhodophaea formosa. The sequence goes on from OY720208.1 coordinate 822,241, forward strand.
GAAGTGGTGCATTTCCAAGTGGAGATAAAAAAAGCTGGTCCTCTCAATTATTTGTCCGTAATTTGCATTTATGAAATACAAATAAGCGATATATTTGTGATCGTTTGATTAATAGGAACTGTGTGTGAATTTCGGTGGAAATACAGTGAAAATATTGTACAGGAATTTCTAGTTTTTTTTAATCAATGTAAAAGTAGTGAACATATGTAGCCGAAGAACTCTAATCAAAGTTTAATATCAAATATAATCCTACATTGAATTTCATTTATTTAAACGTATTAATTTTGATTTTGTTTTAATAACCCGTTTTCAGTACGAGAAGGGCCAGGGCTAAGTTTCCTAATATCTTTTTCAATTAGGTAAAAAAAATTGCTATTTAGAGCATAATCTGGATGAGCTTATTTTTTACAGGAGTACGATTTGCCGGTTCTGCATTAAACACAAGGAATGCTTTAAAAATCTATGAAGAGCACTTGTTGTCTTCTTTCTCGCATTTAACCTATTTGAAGTCACTCTGTGCCCTTTGCATTGATATTTTTAATTTTGTCATATGTGCATATTTAGACCTGTGTCAAAGTGAAGCTTTGCCACGCACGGCGCACTTAAACTTCTGCTTTTAAGTAGATACAGCTCTTGTAGATAAACCTAACAGTAAAGAAGTGTCATAATATTCCAATATTTTATGAGTTTATTACTACCCAAAGGCTCTTTAGTTTCATCAGGCATTATTTGAATGTTGCTAAACATATTCATTATACCTTTTTTCTTCATTGTTATGCAGGTAAAAAATCTCCATCAACAAAGGTTACTAAGATAAACCGTAATTTTTACTTACCTTGTAAATAGTAAAAGGACACATTTTATATTATTTTGCATAATAAATGTCAGTTTTAGTTGTAAAAAGATTTAATTCAAAATGCGTCGTTTGATTAATATAAAGGCAAATAGTACAAAGACCAAATAGGAAATGCTGAAATTATATTTTAAGTTATTAAAAATAACAAAGACATATCTCAAAATAGGTCACTTAAAACAGATAATTATTTTTAAAATATCGACCCTTTACTAAGTAGGTCACCTACTTTTCTTTCATTTTTGGTAAAACGGCGACCTAATTCAAAAAAGGTCAATATTCATTAAAAAATCGAATGAAAACTTAATCTTGTTTTCAATAAAATAACGACGCAGCACAAAATCAGTCGTTGAAACACAAAACCGTGTTCCACTGCAGTCGGCGCAAAACTGAATCAGTCGTTATTTGGTGGAGAAAGAACGCGCGCGGGGGGAGACGAATATAGACGCAATTAATTTTTAACCTTATTTCTGATGAAATAAACCTGTTTTTTCTTTGCAAGATTGTAGAGCTTGCTTGATTAGGTCGGTATTTTACAAAAACTCACTTTGCCAAAATTTCGAAATCGGTCGTTGTTTTACTAAGAGTGCGATAAGTACTAGAAATCTGTAATTTGGTATGGGTATGCATATTAATCATGGCAAAAAAGTGGTAGAAAAAAATCTTGAAAAAATTTTTTTTTTGGGGTAGCTCCCATACATGTAAAGTGGGGGAGTATTTTTTTTTCTCTACTTACTCAAACTCATCGTGTGGGGTATCGTTAAATAGGTCTTTAAAAATATTGTGAGGTTGAGAACACCATTTTTAGGGTTCCATAGTAAACTAGGAACCCTTATAGTTTCGCCATGTCTGTCTTTCTGTCTGTCTGTCCGTCCGCGGTTTTACTCAGAGACTATAAGTACTAGAAAGTTGTAATTTTGTATGAGTATGTATATTAATCATGGCAAAAAAGTCGTAGAAAAAAATCTTGAAAAAAAATTTTTTTTTGGTAGCTCCCATACAAGTAAAGTGGGGGAGTTTCTCTACTTACCCATCGTGTGGGGTATCGTTAAAAAGGTTTTTGAAAAATATTGTGAGGTTGAGAACACCATTTTTCGATTTAGGGATCCGTTTCCGAAATATTTGGTTTTAAAGTGAAAATTTTTGTTAGAGGTACGTGTCCCGCCCCTCTATTTGCTAAACGGTTATATATGGATACGTGAAAAAAATTACAGCAGTAGTATATATACTGAAGTTGAAAGGAAAACTATCAGAGCTGGGTACTAAGTGCAAACTAAAAAGTTATAGGCAACCAACTTATAAAATGTACTGGAAAATGTAAAATTTTATACAATCTTTATTGTTAGATGTTTTTGGTCGTTAAACTGTGAGGTGCGAGTGTAAACAGTGTGAACTTTTGGTTTTAAATTGAAAATTTTTGTTAGAGGTAAATGTCCCCCCCCCCCCCTCTATCTGCTAAACGGTTATATATGGATACGTGAAAAAAATTACAGCAATATATACTGAAGTTGAAAGGAAAACTATCAGAGCTGAGTACTAAGTGCAAACTAAAAAGTTATAGGCAACCAACTTATAAAATGTAAAATTTCATACAATCTTCATTGTTAGATGTTTTTGGTCGTTAAACTGTGAGGTGCGAGTGTAAACTCAAAGTTGTCATTCGCAACTACGGAACCCTACACTGCGCGTGGCCCGACACGCACTTGGTCGGTTTTTTCCTTAATCTTATGAATTTTTGGTCCTGTTCTGAACTGAGTTTAATAATAAGTCAGATATTCTACGTCATCACTTAGGTAGTCTTGAACTGTGTAATAGCATTTGCTGATCAGAAGATTGTGGAGGTGTGTTTTTAAAGGTTTTTTATCGTTCCAGTGAGGTACATTTGTTGTTATTTCTAGGCTGGATGCAGGCCGCTTCCAACCGGTCGTTTTGGAAATCCTTAGGAGAGGCCGATGTCCAGCCGTAGACTTCCTGTGGCTGAGAAGATGATGATGAGGTATATTTACCGGTACCTATTTATAAACAAAGGTTTTAGTATGAAATCAACAACATTACAACGGAACATTGTTGATGTAAGTACTTATGACCCTGCTTAATGTCACTCACTTATTTTAAAGTCACTTGTGTACAAAAGTACATAAGATAAAAAGATAGTTATCAATCTTATCAATACATAACATGTCATTGATAGTAAGTGATCCGTGCTGATAGTGGTTGTATATGTTTACTATGATTCATTGTCCAAAGCAACCGTACAAAATTAACCCCTTAGTTGCGAAAGTACTAGTCAGTGCTCACCTCCGTTGTGTACATAAGCATTGATCAGTTCTTTCACCGAAATCACCAACGTAACAGGCAGAGAATATTTCAAAAATATGTTTTATAAAATACTGACAAAAGTAGGAAATGCTTTGTATTACATTATATTTTACATCTAGATTTTATTATAATTTTCCTCTCCAACCCGTCTGTGTAGCGTGGAAAGTGTAGGCCAAATCTTCTGACTGCTCTGCAGTGGAGACTAAATAAAACCTGATCATTATGACATTTTATTTAAATTTCGAATTCCCTTTCAACCTTGGCTTCTGTCAACAGTTAATGGGAATACTTTTGCGGCGCTTAACGCAATAGTCAGCACTTTAAGCAGCAAGCTTCCGAAACATCACCTCACCTCCATCTCCACCCCACCAACATCACCATTACCATCTTGGCTTTTTAGGGTACATCCTCGTACCCTAAAAAGCCAAGATGAGGATAATAGAGATGTTATGATAATATGAGGATAACAAAAAATGTTATTCTTCTTCAGCATCTACATCGAGTTTATTTTAATACTATGTTTATTACGACCTTAACACAACTCGCACATTCTTTACGAGTAAGTACTCGAATATTAAGTATACATCTTCCTTAGAAAGTACCACATTATATGATTTACGGACGTACAAATGCCGGCAGTAAAACACACACATAAAAGTAAAATAAAAATAAAAAAACTTGCCAAGTGTGAGTCGCACTTGAGTATTGAGGATTCCATACCTAAAGATTATTTGTACAATTTATCTACGAATTAAGTTTTTTTGGTTTAAATATAGTTTAAATCTAAATTTTATATTGTTTTATGTATGAAAATTTCAAATTATTTTTTAGATTTTTACAGCTTTTGTTCTATAGGAAAAGTTGTTTATATCGACGGGCCGAGTTACCCCTTTAAAGATCAGACAGGAAGAAGTTTTATACTTTACAGTCTCAAAAGATTTCAGTATATCAATATTTAATAGTGGATCTAAAGTTTCTGAAAAATATACAAATATTTGCATTAATTTGAGACTTATTTTCTCGAACCAAAACTACTGTTAGATATCATGATCATCATCATTTCGTGAAGGTGACACGCCTTTCGGCCTCTGACGTGGTTCCTTTCACGACTACTAGATTGCAGCCGAAACCAACGGCTTAACGTGCCTTCCGAAGCACGGAATCATCTTTCTTATCAGACAATCAGGTGTTTCATACCTTCAATGTCCCAACCGAACTGGAAACAACTTAACTAAGTATGCTTCCCGTGGAAATAGAACCCACGACCCCCGGGTCAATAAGGAACACCTTAACCACTGGACTACAGAGGCTGTCATTACAATGATGATTTATAAGGTTTGGTTTTGTAACTTTTTAAGGTACGGAACCCTTTTAAAACGTGCACACAGACGTACGCAAATACAGTGGCACGCAGCCGGTCATTATTTTTATTTTACGACGTGATAACACGGGACGGCACTTGTGCGCAACCACAAAATAAAGCTAGTATAGAACCGAAACGTAACCCAAGGTGCGCTATCTAGTATCTGGTTTCAAATTACCCAAAATTTGATAGAAGGTAATGAAAATGGGCTACAAAAATATTAGAATCGAGTGAAATGTAAAAAGAGCTCTTGAAAACAACACAACAAAAAATAGACAGCTCTTTGTTTGGTTTATTTATTCACTGGGACGAAAACGATTTACAATCATCACACATGGACCATTTAATTATTTTTATGACTTTAAAACTGGCAGAAGTTTCAGTAGTGTAGTTTGTTTGTATTAAAAGTTACAGACTCTGACTACGTCAACGTTATTAGTAATGAGACTAACTATGATAATTAAATCAAATCATTTATTTTCAGTCAACAAGTAAAATATTACATAGACCCATAGATATATATCTTACAGACTAACATATATAAAATAATATGAGTCTTAAACAGGGTACCTAGACCCTGTATTGTCGGCGACGGGAGGCGCGCAGGGTCAGCAAGCAGACGTCCTTGCAACCTCCGGTAGACGACTCCCTGCGGCCAAAAGTCCTCCTTCATGAAGGTCTCCAGATGGTGGGTCGGCACTCTCACCAAAAACGAGCCAAAACTTACTTTATGACAATATGCCAACCGTTTCACCCTCAGCGTAAATTTGGACTTTTTCAGCACGTAGTCTACGACGTCCTCTACCCGTGTAGACCAATGCAGTCGGGACACATACAGGGGCGTCGACTTTACCTCAGGACGTAGCAGCTGGTCCGGTCCAGGCGGTGCATTGCCGTGATCGTTTTGGCTGGTTGGCTTCTTTTTCCTCCGCTTTACTTTTATAAAGCCTTCCTTATCGCACTGGTCCTTTTGAGAACCTGATTTGACAGGCATACGAGAGCTTGTCCGTTTTTTCTCCTGCGTGAAAGGCCGCTGCGGTAGTAAAGCAGAAGGGGTGGTGGCTACAGCTGCGTAGGCACGTGGCGGGGTTGACGTGCTCGGCAGTGATGTCGGCTCTTCGCGGAGGAAATAGCGGGCGGCGGGGTGCGGGGCATCGCGAACGATGTCGACAGCTAGCGGCGTGTTCTCCAATTTCGCCGACTCAAAATTGCCGATGGATACAATTTGCACTGCGCGACGATTAGTGTTCATGTTAGCAACCTTAGATGATACATACAGAATTACTATTACTTTTCAATGATAATAATTTGGTACGCAAGTCGGTGATGGTATTTTCTGAGGTTTCTGACCTACACTGCATTTGGGTCAGGCTGTTCTTCAGGGCCATGATGTCCTTGAGAAGCCTAGTAACGTCGACATGGTCGAAAGAGACTGGTGGGAGTCTCGACAGTTTGGCAGTGCATAAAGCGGGCACGTCGTCTGTGCCGGATCATATCCTGTAGACTTCGTTCGCCTTTCTCATCTCTCCTGTGAGATAACATCTGCGCGGTCATGCCGAGCACCTCGTAGAGCAGCACCTTGCCGCTGCAAATCTCCTACACAGTGAAATTTGACTTGCAGATCTGCATGATGCTGACTTCGTCCATTGTGTCTTTGGCATGAATGCCACTCAGCTCATTGACTACGACTTTTTTAGAAGTCATAGTGGCAGGATCTAACAGCGGCTGAAGCCGCGCTGAACGCGAATTAAATATTCTAATGTGCAGTGTGTAATGGAACGTGTGTGTTACGTAGCGCGCATCGCACTGCACCTAAAGCAAATACTTACATAAAAAATGCTTTGTGTAGGTTTTACGTAGGTATCGTTGATATATGTTACGTGTATTATGGCTTCAAAGTCAGACTACTAAAATTATTAATTTATTTATAACAAAAAAGGCAATAAAAAACATAAGATCAAGACATTAGCAAAAAGATTATAGCAAGCATTAGCAAAAAGATTATAGCTCATATTACTCGAAAGGGTAAAATTATTATAGCTACCCCATACGTTCGAATCCTCAGAATCCGAAAAAAATGATCACTCATACATATTTACATACATAGCTCGAAAAACAATAAACTCTTTTCTTGGAAGTCGTGTAAAAAACCACCATAAGGCAAATGATTTTTAAACAAGGAAATAAGTGAAACCTTCATGATTTGTTCTTCTCTATACTTTTTATTTGATGTCCGCAACTTTTTGGATCCGTTGTACATTATGTTTTTAAGCGGGATGAAGTTTGCTCACCCTAAATAATGTATCGTTTGGGTTTAATTACACAACTTTCTTCGCTACGCCGGGGGTGACCGGGTTTAGGGTTGTTTTGTTATCTTCATAATTTCATGGCTAATTGTAGTAATAACAATTAGAACTTTGAAAGTTGAAGGTTGTATCCTTTTAGAATTTTTCGGTGTAGGTCGAATGGCTTTTGCTTAAATTTTAAATTCAAATTAGATACTCGTAGGTGTAGTGTGAAAACTCAAGTAGAGAGTCCAAGTACAGAGTTGATACATATATACCTACGTCAATCGGCTCCTACATCTACGCAGGAAGCACAAACTACGAAGAAGATACTAAACTGAATGTTTTATCTAGGCAATAGACACTATAGACAAATATTGGAGTGAGGGCAAAGATGAAAAGTCGTATAGTCAGAGTTTGAATTTGTGAAGGGGGCTACAAATTTAAACTCAATTGACGCACTTTTTTTTTATACCATAATATCCATATAGGTACAGGCTGTTTTTAAACCTATGATCTATAATAAAATCTCGGAATCAGAATCTTTAATGGTATACAGAATAAATTGTAAGAAGAAAAAAGATATAAAACGAAAAAATAACCTCCCATATAAAGTCACCGATCAGCTGGGCGTATATTTAATTTTTGGATTTTCACCTTTTTTCTTACAATTCTGTATTCCATTGGGATTCTAATCCCGAGATTTTAATATGAGCTATATTAAAATCTCGGAATTAGAATAGGTTCAAAATCAGTCTGTATAGAAGTTTTCGGCGGTTACGGGATGAGAAGCAGCTGGTACACTCTACATTATTACAATATAGAACATTTTATAAAAGAAAATTGAGCAACATCGCAACCGCGAAATAAAACCTGTGATCCCGGGCTTGCAGCAATAAAAACAAACAAATAGCAAGTAGAATACTACGGGCATTCTGCGGGAACTCTCTTGATGCCTTAAATCCTTATTTATATGATAACGCAATAATTCTTGCGAAGCCGTTTCAACTCGATGGATATTGTTCTAGAGACTAAGATTCATAAAACCATTGCGTCAAGTAGACACTACTCGTACAGGAAATCGAATGCATGGTAAATGGATACCTTCGATTTCTTGTCGTGTCTTCTCACGATAGTTATAAACCATTATGTATATATTATAATTATCTATATTTGTTGCCTTTGCTATTTTGTTATTGGTTTTTTGTGTCTTTGATCACAGAAGTGATACAGAGGCTGGATTTACAATCTTTTTCATTTTTCGGATGATTTTGCAGGCTTTCTTAATTACAACTACATTGGGGTATAACCAGCAAGTCTTTATTTCTTCAGTTATAAGTTTTTCTTAATATTATTTTAGTCCATAGAATGTACAAAAGACATAGAGACTGGTCTCCATGTAGAATCTCCTCCATGTCTTGGACGATTTCGCAGGCTTCTTTATAACAACTGCTTTGCGGTATAATCGGCAAGGCTTTATTGCCTCTTTGCTATTGAATTTTCTTAATGTTTTTTCCTTTTTTGTGTTCGCAATCTTAACATGTTTTTCAGGGCTCTCTTGAACGTTGTTATCTTTATGCTGTGTAATGGTGTTGTTTATTTATGGTACTAATATAAATTACACAATATTTGAACGGCATGGTAATGAAATTTTAGAATCACTGTCTTTTTCTCTTTACGTATAGGTTAGATGACCAAAGATCACGATTAGCTCATACACGGTCTTTTGGTCAAAAAATTAAAATAGAAAATGGTAAATGGTAAATACAGGTTTTCGACAAACTTCTGTATCCAAGATTTTTACCATTCCCTTTATTAACTTTAACTAATCAACTGCTGACCGAATATTTGATAACAACGCTCCATTGGTAGTTTTATATTTACGTATAAATAGGTGAGAAAGGGCCGAGAATAATTCCAAATTTTTTTCCGCACCGGGTATAAAAACTATCCTTATCCCTCCTCAAGCTAGCGTGTTAACCACTGCGCAGCGAAATGAAATTTACCATTGCTTATTGTTAATCATATACAGCTTTTCTTAAATGACGTAAGGTAGATAGACCTCAGATCTAAATCTAATTGTACTGCGCAGTGAGCCGCTCGCAAAAAGTCCACCGCCTCACAATGCCTGTTACCGCCAGCCGCGTCTTTGAAACCGCAGCCTTACTGCCTCTGTCAGGGCACAATAACGCATTTTCTAAGTACTTGGTAACTGTTTACGCAATTCATTTCCTTAAATATGGTTCTATACATACATACAATCACGGTTTTTCCCTTGCAGGGTAGACAGAGCTCAGGTCTATAGAACCTTAAGGCTATATTTAGCATGTTAGTGGGCTTGTAGGTGGAGAACGGAATCAAAATAGTGATGGGTTGCTAGTCGCATCGCCTATTGTTATGATTCCTCATTCTAATTCCCTCGATCGGCTTTTAAGATCTACGCGGGAAGAGAAGCAGCTGGTACATTCTACGTCTTTTCTTTTTTGTCCCAGACCAGCGTGGACGATTTCAAAATACAAAATCATTCATTTGCTATAAATAGGGTACATAATATTAATAATATAATAATAAATATGGTTCTTTATCTAAAAGAGAACATGCATATACTTGTTTTGTTAATATTATACAGTTTTCCTGAATGACGTAAGTTAGGTTGGGCCTGAGATCTTAATCTAATTGTACTGCGCACTGAGCCGCTCGCAAAAAGTCCGCCGCCTCACAATGCCTGTCACCGCCAGCCGCGTCTTTGAAACCGCAGCCTTACTGCCTCTGTCAGGGCACAATAACGCATTTTCTAAGTACTTGGTAACTGTTTACGCAATTCACTTCCGTAAATAAGATTCTGTAAACCTGACAACAGAGAATATATATTTATTTATTTTTTGATTAATTGAATTCCAAAAAATAAGTACGTATATCAGTGATAAAGATACCCGTATAGTTCAAAATACCTTTAGTTACAAAAATAACATTTTTGGGCGAGTTTATTACAACGCTTATCCGCTTAGGAGTTTCGTAGAAGAACAAAGGTTACCGACATAGCTCAGCGGCTCAGCATAGCTTTGAATGTGTGAAGTGAAGTGGCAATAGGTGGGGTATAAATGGGGCCTATGCCGTGTGGTTCCCGGCAGAGAAGAATAGGACCACTCGAAGTCTTCCCGTGGATGTCGTAGAAGGCGACTTAGGAAACACAAGCTAAACAAAGCTTGAACATCAAAGAGACCTCTCCAACCCGTCTGGCCAGCGTGGAGAGTGTAGGCCAAATCCTCTGACTGCTCTGCCTCATATATGGCTCTAGCAGTACTGAGAGGGTCGTGCTCCTGCAATGGAGAATAAAAAAAAAAGACCTGATGATGAATAGGTGGGGCACATAACGCAAAGAACTCGCACCAGAAAGCGCAGCGTTGGACACCCACAGCCCAGGTGGTCGGACGACCTGATAAAGGTCGCAGGAAGGCTATGGATGTAGGCAGCATCCAACCGGTCATGTTGGAAATTCTTGGGGAGACCTATTTCCAGTAGTATACTTCTTGCGGTTGAAATGATGATGATGACAAGAATTTTAAAGTATTATTCATGTTCCAACTTTGACTAAATAACGCGATGTAAACAAGCAATTCACGTGTATTGCTAATATGACCCTCTCGACCCTCCTCAGACAAAGCGCCCTCTGTACGAGAGCCTTCAAGTGAAGAGACATCATTTAATTCAATCTTAATGAAACTTTATAAAGAGTCATTTACTAAGATTAAAATCTTTTGCTTTTTAAATTGTTGCTTTTAATATAACAAAATTCTATTTTTTTATGGCTTCCACCGTGGTTTCGGTGGTTTTGCCAGTGTCCAGTTTCAAGAGCTACAAAGTATCGGTGTTGTTCGGCAAGCGAAAATGGCGTAGGTTTTTTGATTACTTTATGGAAGCTTATGATGACAGGTCTATACGAATCTATAAGGTAGTTAACTATTATACACATTGTTCATGAGTACGTGCATTTATAACACCAAACTACACCAATTTCATATTATAAAGTCCACTAAAATCAATTTGCAAGATCACATAACGCAAGCCCGAACTGAATCCCTTGACTTCCCAACAAAAACTCAACGAAATTCAGAAGAGTAGGTTTTAAGTCACATTGGAAAAAAATATGCTTCTTAATTTAATTAGATACTGACTAAGCAGATTTATTTAAAAAAGTGAGGTAGATTTTTATATATTCAGCTGTTGTTGCGTCATATATATTTTCTCTCCTGTTTCATAGATGTTTGTAATTAAATCTAATCTACAAAAACCGGCCAAGTGCGTGTCGGGCCACGCGCAGTGTAGGGTTCCGTAGTTGCGAATGACAACTTTGAGTTTTCACTGTTTACACTCACACCTCACAGTCTAACGACCAAAAACATCTAACAATGAAGATTGTATGAAATTTTACATTTTCCAGTACATTTTATAAGTTGGTTGCCTATAACTTTTTAGTTTGCACTTAGTACCCAGCTCTGATAGTTTTCCTTTCAACTTCAGTATATATACTATTGCTGTAATTTTTTTCACGTATCCATATATAACCGTTTAGCAGATAGAGGGGGGGACACGTACCTCTAACAAAATTTTGCACTTTAAAACCAAATATTTCGGAAACGGATCCCTAAATCGAAAAATGGTGTTCTTAACCTCACAATATTTTTGAAAGACCTTTTTAACGATACCCAACACGATGGGTAAATAGAGAAAAAAAATTACTCCCCCACTTTACTTGTATGGGAGCTACCCAAAAAAAAATATTTTTTCAAGGTTTTTTTCTACGACTTTTTTGCCATGATTAATATACATACTCATACCAAATTACAGCTTTCTAGTACTTATAGTCTCTGAGTAAAACCGCGGACGGACAGACAGACAGACAGACAGACAGACATGGCGAAACTATAAGGGTTCCTAGTTAACTACGGAACCCTAAAAAGTCCGCGATAGCATATGTCTATCTTTCAAGGTTAACTTGGTATATCCATTATACAATTTTAGAAAAATGATCAATGCGGTAATTATAAAGCTAATCAGACGGATTCAGAATTTATCCTTATCATTTTAAATGAGTTAATATTCTTAAGCATTTCATGAAGATTATTTTACCCCTACACTATATACTTTAAACGAATAACTTAGAAGTTACCGCAAAATAACAGCGCGTGTTTGAGCGAGTGAGAGCTTAAGAATTATTAGGCAATTTTTTGTTTTTTGTTTGTTGTAACTATGATGGATAGATATTTATTTGTTTTGACAAAATTTCGCCCGTTTTGTTAGAGGCTTAAAGACATTCTGTAGTATTAGTATCAGTATTTTACCCGTGCGAAGCCGGGGCGGGTCGCTAGTTAAATCTAATAAAAATCTAAAACGAATACCGTTAGCCGAACTAATAGAGTGCAGTAGTCTCCGGCATATTCAAAGGCTCTCTATTGAAGAGAACTCGATATGAGGACGCTGTGAGAATAGCACTAAATACAAACACTATGATAGACTTCATGCTATAGAAATATTGTTATAGGAATAAAAATAACATAAATATATACTTATTGCGTGTAATAGATGAAACTATTAGAATGAAGCGGACTCCGGCTTATTGAAACGCTCTCCATTGAAGAACACTCGATATGAGGACGCTGAGGACTGTGTGGGAATAGCATAACATAACATAAACACTGATAGACTTCATGCTATAAAAATATCGTTTTATGAATAAAAATAAAATTAATATGCTATAGCTTGCGTGTAATATCCTAAACAATATGAATGAAGTGATCTTCGCATCACTGAAGTGCTCTTCATCAAAGAGTGCTTGATGTAAGGACGCTAAGGACAATAGCACTAAACACAAACACATTAAATATTGATAGTGGAATAAAAATGACTTACATAGACTAAAGATGCCCGTAATAGCCGAAACTATTTGAATTAAGTCGTCTCTGACGTATTGAATAGCATTCTATTGAAGAGCACTCGATGTGAGGTCGCTGAGGACTGTGTTTGATAGAACTAAACACAAACATTGTGAAAAGTTTTATTCTATAAATATGCTGTTGTAGAATAAAGAGGAACGTAAATCTTATGTTAATCAGCTGTTAGACAAAACTATTTCAATGTGGTCTCAGGCTTCATTGAAGAGCCTGAGACTACGATCTGAGCAGCACTCGATTTGAGGACGCCGAGACCGTTGTGAGAAAAGGACTAAACGCAAACATGACTATAGCAGACTTCGTGCTTTAAGAGTCGACTGGAAGCGCATGTATCCATACAAACGGAAAAAGGGAATTGTGGCAATATTTAATAATTATGGAGTAAAATTAAGCATCCAATCAATTAATCTCATTATAATCTACGTACGTTCCTATACAGCTTGGTTAAAATACCCATGGTTTGAGAATTACAAGCCTTTTCAAATTTGTATGGAAATCTTAAGAGGCGTATAATTCTCAAACTATTGATAATTTAACCAAACTGTATAGGAACGTACGTAGATTATAATGAGATTAATTGATTGGATGCTTAATTTTACTCCAAAATTATCAAATATTCCCACAATTCCCTTTTTCCGTTTGTATGGAGACATGCGCGTCCAGGCGAACCTTAAATATTCTATTATAGAAAAAAAATAAGATATATAATATAAAAAAACCTACCTTTCTCTTCACAAAGGAATGTCCCTTAAACTAAATATAAGTACTAGGTATAAATATTGATCAGCAGTTTGGCCCAAACTATGAATGAGCTAAGGCTTTTTGAAGCACTCTTTATTGAAGAGTGCTCGATGTGAGGATGCTGACGAATAATGTAAGAATAGCTTTAAGCGCTCCTAAAGACTTTAAAACAACAGAATCTATCATCGCTTAGTTACGAGTATTAACCACATTAACAGAAAACTTCCATGCTGGTCTGGGAAAAAAGAAAACGTAGAATGTACCAGCTGCTTCTCTTCCCGCGCAGATCGTAAAAGCCGATTGAGGGAATGGGCATCAGGAATCATGTCTATAGGCGATGCAGCTAGCAACCCATCACTATTTTGATTCCGTTCTCACCTACAAGCCCACCAACATGCTTAACGTGGCCTCAAGGTTTTACAGACCTGGGCTCTGTCTACCCCGCAAGGGAAAAAGACGTGATAGTATGTATGTATGTAACAGAAATCTCGAAAGAAAACATTCTCTTTTTGGATAGACATGTAAAAATATAACAAATGAGTGTGGATAAACACAAATCAGTATCCACCTATTTCAGTACAAACAAGTTGGTCCTGCAATGAGTTTTGACTTGACTGTGGCCGTTGGCCGTCCATCGTGTGGACCGTATGCTGGTTTTTAAGCATAAATAAAGGGTTTCTCAAGTAATGGGTATTTAAAAATAATCAACCATAAACGGGCATCCGAAATTGTCAAACATTTTAAAATTCTAGAAAAAACCGACGATCCAATGGGTTCACATTGTTAGCGCTTTCACAACTTAAGTAACACGTGGGCTGGTTGGTTGTGTACCATGATTGGCGTCCCAATGGTTAACCATAAGTTTTATAATAACACCTCATACTTAGAGCCGTGTGGTTCCCGGCAGATAAGACCAAATGTTTCTGTGTATGTCGTTAAAGGCGACTTAGAAAACTCAAGCTAAACAAAGCTTATAAACATCAAAGAGACCTCTCCAACCCATCTGGCCACCGTGGAGCGTGTAGACCAAATCCTCTGACTGCTCTGGCAGTATAGAGAGGGTCGTGCTCCTGCAGTGGAGACTAATAAAGACCTGATGATGATGATGATGATGACTCCTGCTACAGAAAGTATGTAAAGCTGTTGGTTCTGACCGTGTTTGTAAGATTGCTGTCGTTATACTATGACAGATAGATCCAGGCAGCTTAAAAAATCTGACATCACTGCTGGCCGCACATACAAAAGTAAAAAAAAAACAAACATTTTAAAATGGATAAATACCTAAAACTAGCCGTAAACAGCTCGGTACCCCGAGCCGCAACAAAAACAGGAGATCGCAACTTTTCTGTGGAGTGTAATTAAATAGTGATTCAGGCGCCCTACATACACTGCAACTACGAGTACTTTAGTAATTCGGTTACGTGCAACTTTCAAGTACTACGCAAATAGGTGTGATTCTAGCACCTCTAAGCGCGTCCGGTTAAGTTCTCAGCTCAGGTGCTACAAATTTCAGAATCCATTTGTAAGTATCTGCTCTTTATGCTTTTGAAATATTTGGCAATATTTTTCAGCCAACCCAGAAATATTGAGAGAATTATATATGTACTCTTTTCCTTTATTGTCACCTTATTTGACATCCATAGGAATAAACAAATTGGTCCAATTTAAGAAGGAAACCACAAATCACCTAAAATACCTAAAGCTATAAACAGCTCGGCCGGGCCGCAACATAAACAGGAGATCGCAACTTCTCTGTGGTGTGTAATTAAATAGTGATTTTGGCACCGCACTCTGCAACTACTTTGGTAATAAAGTTACTGTGCAACTAACAGGTACTATGCAACTAGGAGCAAATGTCCAACTCTAAGCGTATTTCTGGTTGGATTATCAGACGTATTGCTTTAGGATTCAGGGTCCCTATGACAGTATGGAACTATATGCTTTGATGCTGTCAAATTATTCGGCCAAGTTTTTCCAGCAGGCTCGGCTACCTGACCCCTAACCTTCACAAATATGATTTTGTATGAAATACCAGTGCTTTTGTTCTATATTTACCATATTTAACAGCCAAAAGAACAAACGACTGTTCAGGAGATCGCAACTTTTCTGTAGTATGCAGTTAAAAAGTGATTCGGGCGCCGCACACTGCAACTACTTTGGTATTAGGTTACTGTACAACTATCAGGTACTATGCAACCAGGTGTAATTTTCTACCTCTGAGTGTGTTCTTGGTTAAATTCAGCTTTATTGCTTTATCATCCAGAGTCCATATGACAGTATGTAATTATATGCTTTGTAGCTGTGAAATTATTTGCCCAAGTTTTCCAAGTGCCTCGGCTGCCTGACATTCAATCATTTGCAAGTATAATTTTGAACAAGATAAAAGTACTTTTGTTCTATAATTACTATGTTAGACAGCTATAGGAACAGACAAAGTAGCCCAATTCAAGTAGGAAACCACAAGTCACCTAAAAGTACCTAAAGCTAGCTGTAAACAGCTCAGTCCCCGGGCCGCAACAAAAACAGGAGATCGCAACTTCTCTGTGGAGTGTAATTAAATAGTGATTCGGCGCACACTGCAACTACTTTGGTTATTAGGTTACAGTGCAACTATCAGGTACTATGCAACTATGGTGCAATTTTCCTCTAACTCTAAGCGTGTTCCTGGTGGGATTTTTAGCCTTATTGCTTTAGGATTCAGGGCCCATATGACAGTGTGTAAATATATGCCTTGATGCTGTGAAATTATTTAGCCAAGTTTTTCTAACTGGCCTGGCTGCCTGACCCCAATCCTTCGTAAGTATGATTTTGAACGAGATATAAGTAGGTACTTTTGTCCTATATTTGACATATTTAATAGCTATAATAAAAAAGAAAGAAGTCCCATTTGTTGCTGGCAACACAAAGTTTTTATTTTCTTTTAGTTTTGTTATGTTGTTTAATGAACGATTGTATGATTCTCTTCAACTCTTTAACAAGATCTCTGTACTGTGCAAACGTGTCGCGCCTATGGTGAGAAATAAACATGTAATATTCACCAAGCTCGAGGTATTATTTTTTTTTCTACTCCAACAACAGTCCGCTGCTAACACCATTGAAGTAATGTAGTATTAGTCCCTAACAAAACTTTAAAATATCTAAAGTTAGCTGTAAACAGCTCGGTCCCTCGAGCCGCAACAAAAACAGGACATCGAAACTTCTCTGTGGAGTGTAATTAAATAGTGATTCGCCGCACACTGCAACTACTTTGGTAATTAGGTTACTGTGCAACTTATACATGTTTTACCTGGCTTGCAAGTCATAAACAGGTAATATATACATACGTAGTTACATCGTGAGTTACGAAAATTCACTTGCAAGTATTTTGCGATGTTGCGTTCTCAACTACTTACTCTTTTATAAACTTTTTTCTATGCAATGTCCTCAACTACGGTCATTTCAGTCACATTCATCAGTGGTAGTTTAGTAAAAGTGCCTAGTTTTATAGCCAACATCATTATTTCAGCCGTAAAAGTCCACCGCTGGACCTAGGCCTTCCTGAGGATTTCCAATATGGCTTGTTGGAAGCGGCCTGTATCTAGCACCATCCGGTGACCTTGGTCAACATCCAACTATCTGGCAAGTGCATGGTCACATTTCGTATTTCTCCCCCCCCCCCCCCTACCTCACTCGCTGCCACTTCAAAAAGCTTTCAATTCCGGCGACCCTGACTCTTCTAAAAATCTCTTCGTTTCTAATTCAATGTCGAGATTTAATTAGAGAAAGGCACAGCAGTTCTGCGCAAACACATTGTCTAAATATTTTCTCAATTAAGATTATTGCTTACTCAAATCATGTATTTTTTTTTCAAAAATCGGAATACTTGGTGCGCGAGTTACACTTGCACTTACCCGTGTGCATTCTTCTGAAAATAACGTCTCTAAAATTAACTTAACAATAGAAAAATAGGAACATAACTCCAACAAAAGCTAAAAAGCATAAAATAATTTAAAGTCGCCGGCAGCACAGTTTAAACAATGAGTAACTTAATCCCAACTTTTAAACAGTAAAATAATGAGCCATAAGATCGTCTGATAAGACGCGTCTAAAAAAGGCAGGTGAACGTAAACAGCCGATAGTTAGATAATCAAGAGGGCGCTTGCCACTGTCGAAATTCCCAGCGTTCGGGAGCCTATAGGAATTACGTGCGACGATGGTAAGCGTCCAGATGGCATGTCTTTGGTCCCCTGGGAGTGAGGCAGGGCCCTTGTGTGGGATGCAACTTGTGTCGACATGGTGGCCCCTTCCCGTCTTCGGGGGACCGTTCTGAGAGCTGGATCCGCGGCGGAGGCTGCAGAAGACGCCAAGCGGCGGAAATATTCTTCTCTGAATAGCGAGTACATATTTGTTCCGCTTGGTGTCGAAACATTTGGTCCATGGGGTCCTAGCATCAAGAAATTTTTTAAGGTTTATACTATTGCTAAATGTTTGTGAAAATAGGTTCTTAGATGTTGATATTTTGAATTCTCAACTTAAGCTATTGGCTAATCAATATTATAACTGTATTTGTTGATATCAAATATTCTAGGAAAAATGTTAAGATGACTAAATTAAACTTTATGACATTCAAAATAAATGTAGAAATTGACTATTTAAGATATGAATTTGATTACATTAAATCTTTGCATAATCAAGTTGACACAAATACTTTTTTTTCGTAAATAATCATAACAATAACACTATTTCATCTCAAATCATAGATAAAATAAATAATGAAGAAACTTTCACAATTTTACATCAGAATATAGCTGGACTTATAAGCAAATCTGATGAAATTGAATTGTCTTTAGATGAATTAGTCCGAGATGGTAAGAATGTAGACATTTTGTGTTTTAGTGAAACATTTGTCAAAGAAGGATGTGAAGTAAATATAAAATTAAATAACTTCAAACTAGCATCAACTTATTGTCGTAATAAAAAACGGGGAGGTACGGCAATATTAGTAAAAAAAATATTTGACGTAAAGCCTTTGGTTATACCAACTAAAATAGTAACAAATATTTTCTTTGAAGTTTGTGGAATAGAGATTTTAGGCCTTAATTTAGTAGTATGTAATATATACAGGACCTCAGATGAAAAGATACATAGTAAAAAACTGTTTTTGTACAAGTTGGATAAATTACTTATGTATCTTACAGATAAATATAGACGAAAGAAAATTGTCATCTGTGGTGATTGGAATTTAGACGTTTTAAAGGAAAATGTATACACAAGTGAACTCATCAGCATTTTGAATAGTTACAATTTTCAAATTCATATAAAAACACCAACAAGAGGAAGGGCATGTTTGGATCAAATTGCAAGCAATATTAAAAATGTAGTATCAGGAATCCATGACCTTGGTCTCTCTGATCATGAAACTGCTCAGTCTATTAATTTTAGTTGCAATAGAAGGCGAGGTTATAAATCTTGGTTTGAATACAGAAGAGACTTGAGTAATGATAATATGAATAAATTTAGAGCATGTCTTTCAGCCCTCACCTTTAGAGAAGTTATGGATTCTGATAATGTTGCAGAAGCCTTTGACTATTTTTATGATACCTTTTCTTTGTTTTATAATCTATGTGGAGACGCTGCAGCGAGCTAGCGCCTCTGCGGTGCGGCTGATATTATTAGAACAATACCAGGATGATTCCTTTCGACTACAATTCTACAAATCCTTTATTTTGAAGGTCACTAATGGGCAAACCCTCGAAAATCTTTAAATAGACTCACCGTAGCAGGCTAGTCGGCTCCCGATGTAGCAGCAGAGTCCTGGACGGCGCCTAAGTTTGATGTTACACAATCACATACACGCACGAAAATGTCCTGTGGATCCTTAGGGAAGTTTGTCCATGAGCGGCGGGACGCGACAAAGATCAGCGTTCCTCGTGGGTTGCGGGCGACGCGATACGCGACGAAGAAAGGCTTTCTCTAGGCGAGAGAAAGTGCGGACAGAAGGCCTGGAGCGTCAGGCCCAGCGGGTGGTGCTTCACGCGTGCGAAGACACCGGCGGTTGCGAGCACTTGGCCAATTTGAATGACCTAGCGGGAAGGACACGCGTGTGATCCCTCAAAGTGCATGTGCGGAACTGTTTGTTGCGCGACAAAACCTAGCGTGGTTTGCCATATTTAAAAATCTCAAGAGAATGACCAATTAGTGACCTCTCCTGGATTTGCGTTCGAATAGTTACACCACTTGGCGTAACCATCATCCCCCGGCTTGAAAGAACCTACTTTCAAAACGCGATAAGAAAAGCGAAATAAAACTAAACTTAATAAAATAGCGGTGGGTTGCACATCGTCACAAACTCTATCTGAATCTATGATTTTGATACGACCCTGCGGGGCGGTATAAAAGCGATAGAAAACTAATCTAATGCACGTGTGTGCAAGCGAAGCGATACTTACACCTAAGCAATAAATTAATTAACCTAAGTATTAAACTATTGAGTCGGTAAAGGACATAACTTTACGACTGGGCGGTTGAGTATAACCCCACCGGTTGAGTCTTAAATGAGGCGACTCTAGCGATTCCGTTAGTGTCCGGAAAGATTTCGGTATTGATACCTAACGGACAGGGCTTAACGTTATCCTGCATAGAGACAACTACCATGCCTATCTTGACAGGAAAGGCAGGAGTGTTCTGCTTTTGTCTGGATTGTAAGACGTGTAGGAAGTTAGGACGCCATCGATTCCGGAGGGAATGGACCAATCCACCCACTGATTCATATCGTGAAATAAGGCGTAAATTCATTTCATCGACGTCGGCAGCAGGCAGAAATACGCGAAGCGTCGTAAGCAAGAAACGCGCGGGGTTCAGTGCGGTTGGTTCTGACGGGTCAGAACTAAGTGGATACTGAGATCCTAACTTTAGCGAAATGTTAAAACGAGTCAACATAAGGTTGATCTCGTACACAAAAGACGTTAGTTGAGCACTAATTACAAGAGTTGAGCCTCTATTTGTTGAGGAGCGATTAAATGCTGATGAAAAATGCAGCAATATAGCGGTGCAAAGATGCAACAAGCAAGAGCGACCAACATCTGAAACCATATGCGTGGCCTGAGTCTTGGAGTACACAAAAAGACTTGCGTAAACAATTTTGGCCAGCTGGCCTTTTGGTCTGGCTTTGGTTTTTATAGATTTCCACCAGGAAGAAAATCTAGCGAAGTGATTATACAACATGCGCTTATATGACATGTGTACGTTAGTGCGAACGTGCGAATGTTCAGGGCGAACACTTAACTTCATTTCATGAAGTTTCTGAGCGTCATTAGAAGTTGATGACCTCGTAGGCGATGTAAAGTAAGGCAAAATAGGCCATGACGAACCAGTGAGCCAAAGTGGATCCCCCGGCATTCGGGGTGGCGTCAGGCCATGCGATAGGCAGTCACTAGGACGCGTCTGTCCCTTTGCGTGAAAGAAGCGGTCTGCCGGTAAATAATAAGCGGAGCGGTTGGCCACAATAGTGAGCCAGCGGTGCGATTGGGTCCAATTCAAATATACAACTGGAACCAAAGATTCTATGTCAGCCTCAATGGCATGACGGGAAGCGAGAAGCAAATAGCGGAGGGGATGACCCCAACCCGAAAATGCAGTTGGAGCAAAATATATAGCCAGCTTGGAGCTAGGCGAGCTAGGAAAAGAGCGGACCTCGTTGTCCTTGACAATGTTGCGGCGGCGGCATATTTCCATAGCGGGAGGGTATTGTTGACCCTCATCCATGCACAAATGATGGACGGAGCGGATGGCGTTAAATGGTGAACTCTTAAGTTCAAAGGAAGGAACTGAAAATTCAAAATCTTGATATTCATTTTCCTTGCTAAGCGATATAAAATAGGTTGACATGGGCGATATATAGCCGTTATATAAATATTCTGTTATTACTTCATCGTGAAGTAATTTTAGAAGTGAGTGCGATTTAAATTTTTGTTCAAGACTATAAAATCTATGGCGTGCGATATCAAAAGATTTTTCTAATACGGATGCGGATGCGTCAGTCTTAAACAGTAAAGCGGCGACACATTTGCCGAGCGGCGTGCGAGTTGTGATTGAATTATAAGAATCATCACAACATTTATCATCCACAGTTAAAGTGGAAGTTGGTGACAATTCTTCAGTTTTCCAAAATTTGCGTGAGTCACAACAATCAATACGCGACGTTGTAACAAATGACAGCGTGTTCCTGGGGGGCTCAATAATAGGCGCCTGACCCATAAGAACATAGCCCAACACAGTCTCTAAAGCGTCGGGACAACCAGGCTTACCAGTGATATGGCCTGGTCGCAACAACTTAGCGAAGAGCGTTACACCAAGTAACACGTCTATGTTACCCAGAGATCCCCAAGAGTCATCAGCCAGTAACTGAGGGTCGATGTGGTGCATTTCATTAATGTTGATGCGGCACAATGGAATCTGACCCGTTATCTGGTCGAGTACCAGCGCATTAAGGCTGTACTTGGGTTGTGAGCGGAGTCGCGAGCTAAAAGTAAAATCGACGGAACCTCTTACAGGTTGAGAAGTACCACCTATCCCTTGAACTGTGCTTATGTCATCTGCTCGAATGCTCAAACCGAGCATACGGGAACAACGCGAAGTTATATAATTTTTCTGTGATCCAGGATCAAGCAGACAACGCACTAACATATTCTTTCCCCTTTTATTCACTACTAACACTTTGGCAGTAGCGAGTATTTCTGTCGTGCGTTTAGCGCCATAAGCAGCAGAGTGCGTGCATAAGGCTACACGATCAGAGGCGGCGGGGGGTGCCAGTGTTGGAGGCGCGGCAGCACTTGAGACGGCAGGCGCGGCATCGGTATCTTCCGAAAGACAGTGTGCAGCGGAAGTCTCCGTGTTCGGCGGTAACGAAGACTCGAAATGTAAAAGAGAATGATGTTTGGCTTGACATTCCCTACATGTACCTTTTGATTGACAATTAGACACTGTATGTCGATTGCTCAAACAATTAATGCACATTTTTTTATCTTTTATGAAATTGTACCTAGCCCTAGCCGTCATACTTTTAAAAGCGTTACATTGGAACAGGTGATTATGGACCGTCTTACAAAGCGAGCATTTAGCGTAAGTTGTCACGTGCGCGTGGGTTACCTTAGCGGCGGGCGCGGCAGAGGAACTGCTTGTAACGGGGCGCGCGGGCGCGGTCCGATACAATATTTTAACTTGTTCACGAACAAATTTTACAAAATAGTCATAGTCGACATTATGGGTGTCCTTTTGATAGCGTAATGACATTTCATAATGCTTAGCTATATCCGAATCTATTAACTTAAGTCCGAGGTGCGTGAAAATAAAGTCAGCTAAGTCATCGATTTTTAATTGTTTTAGACCGGCCACAATAGCGGTAAATTTATCAAAAACCTTTTCAACGTTTGCCGGAGTTGAAGCGCCGGTAAGTTTAAGCGCGAACAACTGTTGTAAGTAGTTGGTCGCGAGCGCGCGGTTATCCAAATATTTATCGATGAGAGCGTCCCATACGATGCGATAATTTTCAGCGGATGGAGTAATTCCAGCGGCTACGTTCCTCGCCTTACCCTTTAGGCAACGCAATAAGTAGTGAATTCGTTCACTGTCCGATAAATCAGAATTAGTGTGAATGACGCGTTTAAATGTTTCGTAAAAATACGGAAAACTTTCAATGTCACCTTCGAAACTAGGAAGTTCGATGCGCGGTACCTTTATATTAAAGGTTTTGTGACCTAAATTCCCACTGGGGGTAGGAGCGGTTTCTAGCGGCTCCAGCAATGAGCTGAGAGTATTTTTTATCTCACTGGCCAAGTCATCAAATGAATTTAACGTACTATAACTGACCTCAAAAGAGTCTATTAATGACAGCGAGAGTGTATTAATGTTGTCAAGTATCTCGACAAACTCAGGACGCAGTGTGTCTATTTGTTTGGCTTTAGCGACAAAACTCTGACGCTGGCTTTCTGTAGAGAGCGTCTTTGAACAATCATAAATCGATTGAATGCGAGCGAAATAAGAATCGCGCTTAGCAATGTACAACTTGAGTTGAATTTCGTCACCCATTATTACGAGCGGGAAAAAATATAAAAGCAGAATATGAAAAATAATATTTCAGTGTAACAACTAAGTGTCTGTGGCATTCACTGCTTGCACATACTAGTATTAAGCACGGCCTTATAGATTTTTAATGATGCGATAAGTGACAAATTCGTATATAAATTCAAAGGAATAATAATAAATTAAGCGGTCAAGTTGTACAAACTATAATACGTGTACGGAACCAATATCAGAAACGCGCGATACCCTACTAAGCGTATGAGACAAATACTGCGTATAAAGAAACCAAACAAATTTTATTTTATGTGTTGGAAGTTTAAACACTCCAAACTTATTTAATTGCGAGTGAAAGCGAGCGAAATGGACTGTATATGTATTTAATATGCGGTATATTTCAAAATATTTGAAATAAGAATGCAATTCCAGATGCACCGGAATTATTATAGGCGCGAACAAGCAAATCAATAATGCGACTGATGACTCGAGCCGGCTGCGTAACCGGTTATTACATAACTTATTTGTTATCTATCGAGAAGAAATGATTTCGATGCAATCGTCAAACCAGCCAGCGAATATGTTTACCTGTTCGGGCTAAGCGATACCCAAGGAGGGTTAGTAACTATTAAGAAGTTGCGTACGAGTATGTTTACTTCAGAACGGGGCTATACCCAAGGAGGGTTGGTGTCAGATAGGCGGCCGGCTGCTCAACTACAGCCAAATCAACTATAAGCTATAGAATGCCGGAAAGCGGACCCCGAGTTCCGAAGCAACCAAGTTGAGGATGCAACCGGGAACACACTTAAATGCGAGAAGAGCGGATCGGAGCGGAGCGATAGCGAATAAGATATGTTTGAACCATTTTAATTAAAGTTTGAAATAATTCAAGTTGCGTTTATGTAAACTACCAAAAAATACAACGTAAATCGTATTACGATATATAAGCGAGAGCGTTGGCAATCTATAAACAATATTCACGTAAGTTATTTCGAATTTAAAATTATAAATGTAAGCGCGGCATAGACCAGGGCGTGTCCCAGCCAGGCACGCGACGACAGCGATTTCTACCCGCCGATTGGCAGCGCGGCGAAAAAATAAATGTAATTTCAACGAAATTAGTACTTTATGCGGGAAATAACTTATTTGGCGATATGAATCAATGCGGTTATTAGTAATAATGTATAGATTACCTACAGAATATGCGTAAATAAGAAATAAGATGAATAATTTCAAAGGCGGTGTCAGAATGACCTTACGACAACTGATCCCTATATCAAAGGCAGGACGGGTAAGATTCGTGTGACGATGTGCAACAAAGATATATTGGCAGTAAATTTTTTACCAAAAAAATGAATTTATTGTAATTCGAAATTAAATCAAAAATGGTTCTAAATACCTATCCGGCTCGAAGGAACTTATGGAGACGCTGCAGCGAGCTAGCGCCTCTGCGGTGCGGCTGATATTATTAGAACAATACCAGGATGATTCCTTTCGACTACAATTCTACAAATCCTTTATTTTGAAGGTCACTAATGGGCAAACCCTCGAAAATCTTTAAATAGACTCACCGTAGCAGGCTAGTCGGCTCCCGATGTAGCAGCAGAGTCCTGGACGGCGCCTAAGTTTGATGTTACACAATCACATACACGCACGAAAATGTCCTGTGGATCCTTAGGGAAGTTTGTCCATGAGCGGCGGGACGCGACAAAGATCAGCGTTCCTCGTGGGTTGCGGGCGACGCGATACGCGACGAAGAAAGGCTTTCTCTAGGCGAGAGAAAGTGCGGACAGAAGGCCTGGAGCGTCAGGCCCAGCGGGTGGTGCTTCACGCGTGCGAAGACACCGGCGGTTGCGAGCACTTGGCCAATTTGAATGACCTAGCGGGAAGGACACGCGTGTGATCCCTCAAAGTGCATGTGCGGAACTGTTTGTTGCGCGACAAAACCTAGCGTGGTTTGCCATATTTAAAAATCTCAAGAGAATGACCAATTAGTGACCTCTCCTGGATTTGCGTTCGAATAGTTACACCACTTGGCGTAACGACTATGCTTTCCTGTGATTAAAGTCAAATTAAATAATCGTCCAACCAAATCAAAATGGCTTACAAAGGGATTAAAAAAATCAAGTAAACATAAAAGATATTTGTATTTAAAGTATAGACAAACAAAGGTAAACAAAACAATGAACATGATAAAGTTTAAAGAATATGACAAAATATTTAAATCTTGTGTATTGCAATCACAAAAATATATAACAGTAGATACATACGCAAAAGTAAGAATAAAGGTAAAGCAATATGGGATACTATTTCGTCCTCTAAAGGACATGATCCTCATAATAATAACATTAGCCAAATTAAATCGAATAATTTGACATATACTGACCCTGTTGACATTTGTAATATATTTAATAATTATTTCATAGATTTAACTGACATACCAAATTCAAATAATAATATTAATTTAAGTAATGACATAAAAATAATTCCCAATACCATATTTCTCACTCCGACTAATGAAGATGAGATATATAAGATAATAATGTCCCTTAAAAATAGCAAAAGTAGTGGTATCGATGGTATAGTTACAAAAGTCATCAAATTTTTTGCTTTGGAGATATGTAAACCCTTAACACATATTATTAATATGAGTTTTACGGAAGGAGTTTTTCCTGAAATACTCAAACAATCCGTAGTTAAACCGCTTTATAAAAAGGGTGATAAATTAAATCCCGCTAGTTTTCGACCAGTGTGTTTGAGTTCTGTTTTTTCTAAAATATTTGAGAAAGCGATGTTAATGAGATTAAATAATTTTCTAACTGAATTCAAAATATTACAGCCAAATCAATTTGGTTTCAGGAAAGGAAGTTCAACTGGACTGGCTTGTTTTGAGTTTGTGAAAATGATATCAGAAAATCTAAATAAGAGGCTTCCAGTTAGTTCATTGTACTTAGATATGACCAGTGCTTTTGACTTTGTTGATAAAAATATACTTTTAGATAAATTAGATTTAAATGGAATTAGAGGTAAAGCTCGTGATTGGTTGGGAAGCTATTAAAACAATCGTAGACAGTGCACAGAAATTACGAAATTGACTACAAATTTTATTTGTAGTCAATTTCGTAATTTCTGTGCATGACTAAAGAGACGTACAGATCTAAATTTCGCACTAAAAATGTAGGAGTGCCACAAGGCAGTATTCTCGGTCCATTATTATTTTTATTATACATAAATGACCTCCCACGTGCTACTCCTCATAAGTGTATTTTATTTGCAGATGATACTACACTTATTATTCAATGTGATAATAGAAATGAAGTAGAAGAAACCATTAATAATGCTCTTTCAGATATTATAGGCTGGTTAGATAAAAACAAATTACAAATAAATTTAAGCAAAACAAAAGCCATGCAGTTCTCATGTTATAACTCGAAACTAGAACAGCTAAATAAAGTTTATAAGGACTCCAATATTGATGTAGTAGATAAGTTTAAATTTTTAGGAATTCATGTTGACAAACATCTCAACTGGAAGGAGCATGTGAATGTCGTATGCAAAAGGCTAGAATCTTACACATACGCACTACGTAAATTGCGACAGACTGTATCAACAGAAGCTGCCTTAACAGCATACCATGGTTATGTATCCTCTGTATTAAGCTATGGGCTTCTGCTGTGGGGTAATTCTGATGATATAGATAAAGTCTTTAAAATTCAGAAAAGATGCGTGCGTGCTGTTAATAACGCAAGGTTTTTCGACAGTTGTAAACCACTGTTTAAGAAATGTAATATTCTACCTTTGCCATGTATGTACATTAAAGAGGTTTGCTTGTTTGTAAAGTATAATTTATACTATTATAGAACTAGAGCCGAATGTAGAATAAGACAAACGAGACTTAAATATATGAAGCTGCTACATAAACCAACTTGCCATAAAACGGTGTACAAAAGGAATTCATATAACATGAGTATTGTAATATATAATAAATTACCTGACGACATTAAGGAATTAGAAGGTTCTTCATTTAAAAATAAATTGACGAAATGGCTATTAGATAAATCTTTTTATAGTATTAAGGAATATTTATGTGACAAATGATATATAGGTATATAATTTTTTGTGTTTTAGTGCACGGTAAAATAGGACTTGTGTAATAAATATGTACTTACATTAATATTTTGCACGTCTGCTTGCAGACTGAATACAGAAGCGTATGCGATGATTAACACCTTATTGTACATGTATTCTGGCAAATAAATGTTTCTGATTTCTGATTTCTGATTTTAGCTCCCAGGCTGGTTGACGCCGCTGGTGACAAGAGGGCTGGCTCATTCCTCGCACAGAGAATCGGAATTGCTGTACAGCGGGGGAATGCAGCCAGTGTTCTTGGCACTTTGCCACACGGACGAAACCTTGATTTTGATCTTTAGTTTTAAATCAAATTATTATTATTATTTTTTATTTTAGTTTTAGTTTCAATATTAATTTCCTTTTAAGTATTTTTAAGTCACTTTTTAATTAGGATAATTATTTTAATTTGTTTATAAATAAATATTTATAACAGCCGATTGTATCTCGTGAGACAAAGGAAGTCACGACAAAGGCGTATCGTTCTTTTTCCCGGCGACTGCACAGGCTTATCTTCAGGGATATTAAGAAATCATACCGGCATAGGGGTTGTTTACAGTATGAATCGTTTAAATTTCATTGTACTCCTATTGTTCAGACAGGATATCTTAGTTATAATTAATTTTATTTTTCTTCCGTGTTACTTTAGTAGGAATATGATTAACTAATAAAATATTAAAGCTTTCGTTAGTTAAATGTTTTTGTTCCTTTAGTAAAATATTTAATTTTGATAGCTTCATACTGCTTATTATATTTGAAATTATTATACTGTTTTCATGCAAAAGTAAACTTGTTCCGCCAATTAATTTAGTTCTACGTGCTTTTCCAAACGTGACCGCTATTCTGAAATTTCTGTATGAAATACATAAATGATAAATAAATAAATATACCTATACTGACAAACCCAAAGTAAGTTCGAGACTTATGTTATGGGATACTAACTTAACGATACTATATTTTATAACAAATACATATATAGATAAATATCCAAGACCCAAGTCGATCTGAAAAAGATCGTTTTCCATCTTGAAAAATACGCATATTTGAGTTCTTCCCACGTGGACCTTTCTCATATGATTAAATAAAATCTAGTAGTTTTATTAATATTAAGGGAACAAAAAGTACAAAACAAATAGCCAACAAATAAATTAAAGATTCCCTAAACAATGCTATCACATTCAAACCATTCATACTGCCAACAACCCCCATACCTGTATGATTTCTTAATATCCCTAAAGATAAGCCTGTGCCCAGTCGCCGGGAAAAAGAACGATACGCCTTTGTCGAGACTTCCTTTGTCTCACGAGATACCATCGGCTGTTTACGTTCACCTGCCTTTTTTAGACGCGTCTTATCAGACGATCTTATGGATGGCTTCATTATTTTACTGTTTAAAAGTTGGGATTAAGTTGCTTGTTGTTTAAGCTCAGCCGGCGGTGAAATTATTTTGTCTTTTCTGTCTTTTTATTCAGTAACAAATATGTTTATATTATTAGTTTGCAATGTAAGATTTACAGTTAAAAAAATAATAGTCTTTAATAACGGTCTTGTAATCATATGTTTTATGTGTACTATTCTAATAGAATGAATGGAATTAAATGAGTATATTAAATGGTTGTTTTTAACGTTTTAACTCAGTAAATTTCACTGTTTTTATTATTCGTGTGTAACAGTGGCTAACGCTTTTATCAGATTTTTTATTCCTCCTACATAAAGGTACCTATTTCACACTTTTGACTTTTTGACACACTGCCGCGACTAACGGCTTATCATGCCTTCTGAAACATGGAAAATCCCGAGAATGTTTTATGCCACTTGTCATCCCAGTGAAAACCATGCCCGGGGTTGCATTACATGCGTAAGCGCGAACTATGTGCAAGCCAACTGGGCTATCGATACCTTCATACTGAGACAAAATGAATCTCTGGGACAATTTAATTGCTGGGAGTTTAAAAAAAACCGGCCAAGTGTGAGTCAAACTCGCGCAATGAGGGTTCCGTACAATATGCTTCGTGAACACACACACAATGTGCAAAAAATGTTTTATTCAATTGACTAGCGCCATCTAGTGGTGTTTTAGTGAACGATTTCCCTAGATGAACTTATTATTGTGAGTTTACCACTTAATTTTCAAGTGATAGAATTCTTATTATTTTTCCTGTAATCTTCAAGGAATTAACTATATTTTGTAATTTTTTTCAAAATTTACGGCCCAGTAATTTCGGAGATCAGGGGGGGCTTCTTTCGTGAATAAAATCAAAAGTATTGATTTTACCCGAACAAAAAAAAAATATTTTTGAGATCCTCATAATGAGCCCTTTCATTTGATATATGACATAGTAACGTTTGCAAAACTTTCTTTTAAAATTTTGTAATTGGGCCCCTCAAAATGACCCTTATTTCAAAAAAATCTTTATTTACTTTGCACATCCGTGTTTGGGTCATAGGATTACACTATCTTACCAAATTTCATCTTATTTGGTTCAGTAGATTCGGAGAAAATCGGCTGTGACAGACGGATGGACGGACAGACAGACGCTCGAGTGATCCTAATAAGGGTTCCGTTTTTCAACTTTTGTACGGAACCCTAAAAATTAATTGAAATTCTCATACAATTGCCGGAACGACCGAAAACGGTAATGTATTTTTTGTAATAAAAAAATAATTATCACGGTCACCATCAGGCCTTTTTTAGTCTCCACTGCTGAAGCACGACCCTCTCTGAACCACCAGAGTCATATATTAGCTAGAGCAATCAAAGGATTTGGTCTACATTCTCCACGCTAGCAAGACGGTTTGGAGAGGTTGTTTAATGTTTATTAGCTTTGTTTAGCTTGTGTTTCCTAATTTATAATACTATAGAAGTTTGGTAAAAATTTTGCTAATTAAATAACCAGAAGAGTCGTATCATGAACGCACTTCGCCTGCATTTATTTTGCTCATTTTGTATTCATAGCGTGCTCTGCAGGCAGAAATTTGTGTCGCTTACTGCCTACACTTTTATTTTATATTTTTCGACTGTTCTAATAATGGTTATAATTTTTGAGGATATATTGTAGGATATTACAATATTTGTTCATGAATAAAATTAACCTATTTCGCTCACTAGGAGTGAAAGAAAACACTCGGAAAGTTTGGTATCCCATCTTACCTGAGGGTAAGTAAGACGAGGATGTTACATGCCCATCAAAGAGATACCTATTTATTCTACTTTTTAATGATGATATTTTTTTATGCTTTGGGTTTCAAGACAGTCAATTGTCTATGCTAGTATTTAATAGTCTAAATAAGATGTTTTATTTTTCAATTGTGTACAAAACATTGAATCAAAATAAACTACACTAGGTAGATAGGTATATCTTTTATCGTAGAAGAAAATATTATGTCTAAGGAAATATACCGCTGCTCCACAATAGTCTCCACTTATAGAGACAAAGGCCATGTCTCCTCCAGTCTAGTTTAACTTTAAAATCGTTTTGTAGTAAAGTGGTTAGACGCTCGTCTCATAGAAACTGGGGCGAGCTCTGTTTCACTTCATTTTCCATTGTATAAGAAGTAGTTATGTTATATCAGAACAAGGATTCTTCAATGCTAATATGTCCCTAAAAAGTGCATAAAATTTTGAGCAAACAAACATCCAAGATCTAGGTCAATCAGAAAAATATCGTTTTCCATCCTGACCCAAAAAAGGTGGCCTTATATCCCTAAAAAGGTGTTTCAGAGCAATTTGTGAAAAAACTCCTTGAGAGTCATTTAAACCACTATTTAGAAAACTTAATCTGTTACCGCTTCCCTATATGTACATATACGAACTAGTAAATTTTGTTAAAAGCCACCCTCAATTATTTGCTGCAGCACGAGATACTTACCATCTTTTCAAAATTATTCAAAGGCCGCGCTTCGTCATAATTTGCAATTTGTAATTACAGCCGGCATTATGTTGAATTTCCATGCGTTCTTTGGACATGTATTGTAGCCGGCCAATTGAACGTAATGCCCTTTAGTAGTAGCCCATTTACCTTGTTCTAACATCATGATGTCTATGTTACATATAAGTTAAAAATAATTATTTTTTCACAAAAAGGGTTAACAGGTTAATTTTAGATATTCAAGGCAAATAAAGTGAGAAATATATAAATAAAAGAAATGTGTGTTGGGATAAATCACACAGATTGAGCTAGCCCCATAGTAAGTTGTGAACTTGTGTCGTCAGATACTTACTCAACGATACTTTATTTTTAATAGATACTAATATAGATAAAGATACAACACCCAGGTTAATAAGGCTAAGGCCAGGAATCGAACCCGGGACCTTTGTGTCGCAGGTTGGCACGCTAACCACATAATACTTCAAAAGTCATAGAACCACGTACTTGTGACTTTTGTTTTGAATATAAATTCAGAAACCCCTGCCCACTTACCATCCTTTCAAAATTATTCAAAGGCCGCGCTTCGTTATAATTTGCAACTTGTAATTACGGTCGGCATTATGTTTAATTTCCACGCGTTCGTTGGACGCGTATTGTAGCCGGCCAATTAAATGTAACGCCCTTTAGTGGCCCATTCACCCTGTTGTGATATTTTGTCATACGATTACCGTGTTAGTGTAAAGTTTTGTTAAATACATTTTCCCATTTAAGAAAACATATATATAGTATAGTACGTAGTAATACGGTAGTATAAATTTAGTTATTTTCTGTGGGTTACTAATATTATTTTCTTTAAAACTCTTATTTTTTTAAAGCGTCTTCAAATTTGAGCCTAAAGTGCTGAAATTTTGGAGTAATTCCACGACTCGTCTCACATGCTTACGGCCCAAGGTGTTTAATGAATCTAAGTTTCAGCTGGCAGCATGAGAGTAGTTATTAAGTACAACTAGCTAGACAGGTAAGTCAGATACAACTAGCTAGACAGCTTAATAATATGAGTTAGAGACTACGTCTGAACTCTTTGAAAAAAGATGTAGTTGTATTTTTCAAGCAGCTGCAAATATTATAATTATTATTTACTTTTTTTTTAATAACGCTATATCAGTAGCAGAGTTTTAGTCAACACAAATATAATTTGCCCGAGTCGATACGCTAAGAAGAAGAAGCAGTTGCAAATATTATAGCTAGTGTTATTTGAGGTATTGTAAGGATTTTAACCATACTTCGTGGTTCAGCGAAATTTGTTAAGGCATTTAAGAATTGTGACACGAAACGCGTTCGGTACAATTCTGTACATACCTTGTTCTCCATTTTAATAACTATTTCGTTAAATTTTACTTTTATCATTTTTTAATTGTTTATAATATGATGTCGGTCATCTTAATTCGCGGCAAATTAAGCGCTGCCATCTGCGTCAGTGCTGTGAAGTGAGCCGCCATTTGCATCTCATAAGACACCATGAATACGCAATGAGGTCAGGGCACAGCATGGCGTACTTGTGCTTGCTGGGAAATGCTCAATGCCCTTTACTACTAAAACTTTAATTATTCTTTTCCTTTTCTTCCTTTTTAGACATGTATTCTTGTTTTTTCTTTAAGTAAATATAAATATGTACGGACAAATCACACAGATTGAGCTAGCCCCAAAGTTCTTAAGTAAGACTTGTGTTATGGTAATAATAACTCAACGATACTATATTTTATAATATATTCATAAACATCCAAGACCCAGGTCAATCTGAAAAAGATCATTTTTCATCTTGACCTGACCGGGGATCGAACCCGGAACCATCGGTGTCACAGGCCGGCGTGATGACCGGTGCTCCACAGAGCTCTTCGCTGTCGTTGTTTCCTTTTTAGACGTGTCTTCTTGTCATAAAGGTTTCTAATTCATCTTATTGATTATATTCAATGTTAATAGCTAACACGAGTCCTAAATTTTTTTTCATTTCTAAAAGCATTAGACTAGCTGATCATCATCATTTCGTGCAGGTGACACGGTCAGTCGACCATGCACACCCTGGTGTCAGAGTTCTTCGGAACCGCCTCTCGGCCTCTGACTAGCTGATTGACTGCAATT
The DNA here is from genome assembly GCA_963082605.1 of Rhodophaea formosa. Lineage (NCBI taxonomy): Eukaryota > Metazoa > Arthropoda > Insecta > Lepidoptera > Pyralidae > Rhodophaea > Rhodophaea formosa. Next base: position 855,942 of record OY720208.1, read on the forward strand.
TATAGGCAGCAGTACTGACTAGCAAAAAACAGTAGATTGCCTTATAATGTTTTTTTTTCTATATGTGTGTGGCCGATAAAATGAAGCATCTATGAGTTAGATTAGTCTACAAACTCAGAGGAGGTCAGCCAGGTCAGGTGGAGTTTGTACTCAAAAATTTCTATTTATGCGTTGAAATTCACTGAACTACTTACTGTTTCCTACTCGTGGAAGGAAAAAAATAATATGCTGACAGAAAATCAAGTTATATAACTAAACCTTTTTACACGTACAAATAATAACGTAATTTTTGGGGACTAACAAAATCAGAATCACCATTCAATCACATTGCTATAGCATATTTTTTTATTAAACATGCCTATAATAAACCTAAAAGATATCTCAACCACGTAGTTCTTACAGCAGTGAAAAAAGCAGTCATTGTTTACTGAAAAATATCATCTTACACTGCAACATACTAGGAGCTTACCTATTAAGTGCATTAAGCTTTTAACACATGTCTAATTCAGTACCCTTTATCAAACTTTGAGTAATAACCCACAACCTTCTACTTATTGATTTTGGATTCTATTTCTTTAACACCAAAGTTTAGTTTAGCTAGTGAGAGTTGTTTATATAAGATGTTTGAAAAGTTTTCAGCGTGAGAGCTGAAGTGTCGGGGCAGGCGTGAAGTTAGCCCGTCTCATTTATAATTGAGGGTATTACCGGAGTTTTAGAGAGGATACTACAGGCTCCGTTTTTACTTTTTTTTTAATTTGTATACAGCTATCATGGTAGCAGTTAGTTGGTATGGCCTAATGAAGTTTGATAGCTCATCTGGGAGCTCTTTAGTTCGAGTCGGGGAGATAATATTAATATTAAGGAATGGGAGGTTTGTTAATTGCCTGACTCTAAATGAGAGTTAATTAAAGGGTTGAATATTCTATTTCAGGAATAACGTAGCTCATAGTATATCAATGTTTTCTTGATATACAGCGTGTAAATAAACTTTTTCCCTTTAAATGGTGACTCAGCCTTTCATTTTTTTTTCATTTATTTTGGCACAAAACAGTCATAAAAGATAAGATTACAATTTGTTATAAAATATACATTTGTAGACAAAACTGTGCTGAAACTTAAATAACTATTATTATTTATTTATTTATTTACATGCCTCTAAAACCCCTACTGCTGGGCAAAGGCCTCTCTCTCACTCAGCCTGTTGATAATAACAAATTTTCTAGGGGATAAATGCTTGTTAATTTAAAAAATAACAACATTTTCATAAAAACTGTATGACCGGTGCATCGCAGCAAATTATGTATAACATATACATAATTTGCTGCGATGCAGTTTTTGATTATTTCCATGCAAAGATCAAGGCATGTCCGTGAATAATTTGCACAGTGTATTTTTGCTTTAAATAACATAGTAAGCATAGAACCAAATATCACAACAGGGTAAAGGGGCCACTAAAGGGCGTTACATTTAATTGGCCGGCTACAATACGCGTCCAACGAACGCGTGGAAATTAAACATAATGCCGACCGTAATTACAAGTTGCAAATTATAACGAAGCGCGGCCTTTGAATAATTATGAAAGGATGGCGAGTGGGCCAGGATTTCTGCATTCATATGAAAACCAAAATTCACATTTTATTTACTCTCGAAGATAAGCATTCAAAGTAATCATGTTCTAACAATTACACATTACATTCTTTACAGTATCTAGACGAGCGGCCAACCAATTTACTACACAACGATTTTAAAGTTAAACTAGACTACCTCTATTCCAAGGTTTTCCTTGCGTGCTATGACTTGGAGTCCTTCAAAAGTCATGTTTACAGTATCTTAAGAGTCGGCACCGTATTAGCACCTCCGTTGGTGTTGCAGATGTCCATGGTCGACGGTGACTACATTCCATCGGGTGGCTCTTCTGCTCGTTTGCCGTCAATCATACTCACATCCTGCGACCGAGAGGACTAGCTTCAATTACTGGTGAACACCTGGTGGCCCAAACGGCAAATCATGAGAGTTGCTGCTCTCTAAAGGCTTTGCCATTGTTTCTCAGTTCGGCTATTCAGGCTATGCATGCAAATCGTAGCCCATCAGGCATATGAGAGTTTGCTGTCACTCCAAGCCTTACGCACACAGGCAACGCCCAAAGCCGAGATCCGTTTCTTGGTGATGTTCGCTTTGCAGGTTGAAGGCACTCTACTCTCACCTCAAAAAGTCCGGTGAAGTAGCAAAAACTCACTTGGAGCTAGGTACATAGTCCTTACAAATATAAAACACACAAAAAATAAGCATTAAATATTGTACATGTTGTACTAAATATTAAACTTAAAATAAACAATCAAACGCTCTTTTAAACGAATTTATAAGGCTATTTAATAGCTTTAGTTTGTAGCAAATGAACTTAATACAAAAACTTTATAACGAACTGAAATTAAGTAACTGAATTTTAAAACAATTGATTTTCCTATATAAGTCTTCTTCTTTTCGAGTCGATATGGTTATATTTAATATATAAGTTATTTACTGGAACACACCAGTTCCGTTACTATAAAATATTACTTAATGAATTTAGTTTAGATGCCAGTTAACAAATAAATTACAATTTTTGACTAAATAGGTGACCAAATTAACATTTCAACCTTCAAAATCTATTTCAGTATTCAGCAAAAATCTCCCAAAGGTAACCTTTCCAAACTTGCCACAAACAGACATAACAAGATATTGTTAAACACAATTTAATGTGATCGCGCAAACTTCTTAAGTAATATGGATTTCACTTTCAGGGCCACTCTCCCCGCTAGTTGGAGACATTCAAAAGTGTCGTAAACTCAACGTAAAACTCTCAGACACCGGCCATGAATAATCCTCTGCATATTTGATGTTTACAAAAACAGGGGAAAATTGTCAGGGTTTTGACAAACGCCGTCTCAGGTGTCGCTGGAGTGTTCCAATCACGAAATGGAAATTACAGCGTTCTCCGTGACAACTCTCTCATTGCTGTACATATTTGAAACTCATTACTGAATTGCCACAGTCTAATAAATAGCCCAACAATATTTTATTACACTGATTGTTTCGATCATTTTCATGTTTCATATTTTTTAGACTGTGGTGTTCCAGGGTATAGTAGTCGAGAGAAGTTCGTCCATTTCGGCAGCGAAGTTGTTTAACAAATCAGGGGGATGACGGAACAAATCCAACAATTCGTATTTTCGCTTTGCAATTGTTCCCTGTTTTCCCGCGGCCTGATTGACGACCGCACAAGTTCGGATTGCTTGTCGTTCAACTTGTTACGTTTTTATACAACTCCTTGTTTTGCGTTCGATTGGAATCGGCGGTGAAGAGCTGTGATTTTGGGGTGTTGATGTTGGAATATTGAATAGAAAACTTCTTATGCACGTTGGTCATTTTTTGTGTAAACAAAAATCATGGAACCCGCGTCATCGTCAACGAATGCCTTTCATGAGCTATAAATAATATTGTTATGAATACAAACAACACATTTTTATATGGTCATTAAATTATGTTATTGAACAATTATATCGCCGTGTGGTTCCCGGCAGAGTAGAATAGGACCACTCCAAGTCTTCCCTTGGATGTCGTAATAGGCGACTAAGGAAACACAAGCTAAACAAAACTTATTACCATCAAAGAGACCTCTTCAACCCGTCTGGCGAGCGTGGAGAGTGTAGGCCAAATTCTCTGACTACTCAGGCTTGTATATGGCTCCGGCAGTATAGAGAGGGTCGTGCTTCTGCAGTGGAGACTAGAAAGACGTGATGATGATTGATGATGATGATGATGATGAACAATTATAAATTTATAAGGTTTTATAACAGAAAAATGCACGATTTTCGCTTATTACCGCTATTAAGACCTATATGTATATGTCACTGGAAAGTAACAAGGATCGTAAATTGATACATTTTCGAGTTTATTGATTAACTTTCTGAAAATCTTCATTTTTATGTATAATTCAATATATTTATTATAATAGAAAAATCGTTAAAGCCAAAGCTACGTTAAGGCAAATTAAGTTCACACAATAGCGACACCCAGCAATTCATTCTATAAGTCCTAAATCATATCAAATTTAAAAAATCTAATAGCTGAATGCCCTATATAGTAAATTACTTATTGTATTATTGGTACAAGTTTTTACTATTTTTAATTTGATGAATTTAAAAGAACGAATCTTAAACTTAGATTATAATATCAATGAAAAGTAATAAAAAGAATACTACAAGTAATTTACTAGGGCAATATGCAATTCGATTTTTTAAATTTGATTTGATTCAGGAGTAAATAGTGTGTGAACTCACTTCGCCTTAAAACGTTTCAAGTTCGTAGTCTAAAAAAACCACCACAATCCACAGACTAAGAAAGACAATATCGAAATAAATATTCTTCCATTGGTGAAATACTTTTTGAACTTTGAAAACCAGTCCCACGTGAATGATTTTTGACTCTAATCTATACGAATAAGAATCAAAGCAGCGTGTATTTGAATTTGAGCGTAGAAATGCAGATTTTTACATGCAGAAATAAAAATGTGTTTTATCTATCGTAATGAATGCAATGCGGATTATTCGCGCGCAAGATATGGATGCGGATGTGTTTCACACATTTCTATTGCTCTTGTTAGTTCTTTGGTTCGTAAAATACTAACTGTTTTCACCATTTCGTTTTCGTTATACGCATAAAGGGCAAAAACGTGAACTTGTAGGTATTAGTGATACGATGCTTGAATTTGCGAACCTTCATTTTGCTGAGTGTTAGCCGCGGCAGTGTATAGCGCTTTATGCAAACGGAGTGAAATTTATGACTTAAACTACTGCTAACGAAATTTAACATCCATGCACACGTCTCTGAGTAAGTTATTTAGCTCGGTCGACACCGCAAAATGGATTCAAGTATAACGGAAAGGCGCCTAATATCCCACTGAAAACAGGAGCAACCAACGCTGTTTTTCGAAACCTCAAGTACAGTATTCATGTTTGTTGGGCCTTCATCATCATCATCATTTCGTGTATGTGACAAGGTCAGTCGACCATGCACACCCTGGTGTCAGAGTTCTTCGGAACCGCCTCATCAGACATCAGACATCACCTTTAACAACTACCAGATGGCAGCCGGTACCAACGGAATTAAAATCAGTTAAAGTTTATTTATGTTTATGAAGATATTTAATTAAACATTCGCGAGGTTCAAATTAGCGACGAACTACTAGTAAGTTAAACTTTTAAAGGAGCCAATTTATTGCTTTGAATTCTTAAATCCACCAAAAAAAATCATATTACTTACATATTCAGTTTACAATAAAACTCAATCCGTTTTCTCAGAAATAATAACATAAAGACTGTTTAATTCCAAAGAAATGTAGTTACATAAGGGCAATTCCACTTAGCCAATCATGACGAAGCAGGTGTAAGCCCAGGCCAGACCAATCTCGTTCAAAGCATTAACATTTTTGATGCTGTCTGGATTTCAGATGGCTATCTAGAACTGAATTGTTATCGTAATGGAACGCCATGTTGAGTTAGACTAAGGAGATTGTATGTTTTGTGTTTGAGATTACGTAAGATTAAGTTATTTTTAGTTATTGGACGTAACAACAGTTAGGAAGCTTATTGCTTACCTTCTGCCTTACAATATACATTTCGTTCCCAGCATCGATACCATATAGTATCTTCGTCGTAGTTTGTGATCGATACTATAGAAAAGTTACTCATATGGCGGGCTAAGTTAACCTCTTTAAGAGTACGTCGAGAGTCAAATTATACGCCGTATATCGTACTCATATAAAACAAAGTTTTAAAAGATTTTCGGATTTTATAACATAACCAACCCAGTTGCGGCTTTTTATTGAAAAAAAGGATTTAAAATACTTTTAAGCTTACAAGCAGCTCTCCCAAGATTGACTAAGGTGGGATTTTCCATAACTATATAAGCTGACAATATAAAAACTTAATTTTCATTCCCAAAGTTTCAAGTCACTTAATCACGCGTAACGAATAAAAGAAAAACGGATGGCTCCCATTTGTAACACGCGGAGAAAAACTCATTATGCGACCGACGTTTTGAGATTCGCGATATCAATCACGAGATGACAGATGTAAATTTGGCTAAGCGTTTCATTAGTGAACCCATATTTTTCCTACTCAGGTGTTTTGGAGCCACGCAATCATGGGCCTGAGAAATGGCACTTGCCATAGACGTGAATTGAAATAGAGAGTTTATTCTTATACGTTTGTACTACGACTAACTAGTCTATTACTAATAATACAAAATTCCTTATCTGCTGAACTTAAATCTCGTTTCCTTTATAGTAATCGCAAATGTATTGAAAAATTTGGCATGATGTTCGTACTTTTAGTTGTCTGTTATAGTCATCGATTTATTATAAACACTCGGCTTTGCCTCGTATCTATGTATCGATATAACAGCTCGACTATAATTTCCAGCATACCGTACTTGCATTATAATGTACTATTATGATTCGTATAGTTAGACTATTATGTCGGCAAACATGCTATTTCTTTTTTTTTAAATATCTTAATCAGCGATTTATTATGAAATGAAATGAAATGTTGTTGTATAATTAAAAATACAGATAATTAAAATGATTACACTATTTAACTATTTACATAAAAAAAGAAACCGAAAACACAACATATTTAGAATAATTCCTGCCCGTTTGCTATTTCTTCAATTGCTTGGCTTATTCATTTTAATAAATATCACTTGTTTTTATAAATTATTTGATTTGTCGAAGTAACAAAGCGCTTTTAAATGTAAGAATACTTTGTGTTGTGTGTCGTTAAATGAGTTTTCTGGTAGAAAAAAATAAATCAGAGATTGAAACGCCTGGCATTCGGACAGTGTGTCCGAATAAATTTAGTTCTAATCGTCAGCAACTCGGCCTTAAATAAGTCAGCAGTAGTAGTAGTACATAGCAGTCTGCTATTCAATTTATATTAAGTTCGACTTCGATATCATCACATTTGTAATCTATTCATCAGTAAATCTATGGAATCGCCCATCTTGACTCAATTCAATCAGATTGCTTTTCCTGCTATTCATCGATTTGTCTTGTCGTTGCTAGAGCAGGTGTGGAGTATTGATGTATTTCGTAAGTTTCCCGTGTTTAATTTGACATAGTGGCTTTAGCAAACTTATAACTTACTAGCAGCCCTCCCGACTGAGCCTAGGCATTCATTATAAAAATAAACCTTACTATTGAATCACTATCTATTTAAAAAAATGGATCAAAATCCGTTGCGTAGTTTAAAAGATTTAAGCATACATAGGGACAGATAGGCATCGGTAAGCGACTTTGTTTTATACTATGTGTATAATATTTAGTTCGGCTTCGGTATCATCACATTCGTAATCCATTCCACACTTAATCTATGGAATCGCCCATCTTGACTCAATTCAATCAGATTGCTTTTTCTGCTAAATTCATCGATTTGTCTTGTCGTTGCTGGAGCAGGTGGAGCATTGATGTATTTCGTTTCCCGTGTTTAATTTGACGAAGCGTCTTTAGCAAACTTATAACTACTAGCGATTTCCCTGCGACTTTAACCGAATAAACTATAGCCTATGTTGGACTATCATCTATAGCATATATCTTCACACCAAAGATCATGGCAATGACTTAAGAGGGTATACTAGCAGTGCGTTTTCCATACAAATGTATTTCTCTATTTTCTCGTTGAAAACTGCTTCAAAAGGCACAATTCTTTTTACATACAATCTATTACTAAAATAGGTATGTCCCTATGTTTTACTTTTTTCTCAAAACCTGTTTTAAAGAAAAAAATATTGTACAAAAACAGCTTTTTTGGAAAAAATAAAAAATAGGGGCATTCCTATTTTAGTACTAGATTTTATTAAAAAAGAATTGTGGCTCTAGAATCAGTTTTCAGCGAGAAAATAGAGAAATACATTTGTATGGAAACCATATTGAAAAAATACTGCTAGTATACGCTCTTAATTAACTGCCTCCGTGGTCCAGTGGTTAAGGCGTTTGCCTTGTTGACCCTATTATTTGTAGGCCTATTTGCTAACTTTTGACAACAACGGTGTACATCGTTTTGATGGTAACTTCAATATTCATTACGGCTTCCGTATGAGTGACTATTTTTATTAAAGATATGAAAACCGTTACGGATGTTGAAGTGACAATCAAAACGTTGTGCACCGAGTTAGGAAATAGAATTTCGTCGAGCTCCGTGGCATAGCGGTCAACCCGCTAGCCTGCGACACGGGGGTCCCGGGTTCGATCCCCAGTCAGGTTAAGATGGAAAAGATCTTTTTCATATTGACCTGGGTCTTGGATGTTTATCTATAATGTATATATTATAAAATATAGTATCGTTGAGTTAGTATCCTGCGACACAAGTTCACAACTTACTGTGGGGCTAGCTCAATTTGTGTGATATGTCCCTATATATTTATATTTAAAAAAAAAATGCCTGCTGGTAGTCGTTAAAGGAACCACGTCAGAGGCCGAGAGGCGGTTCCGAAGAACTCTGACACCAGGGTGTGCATGGTCGACTGACCGTGTCACCTACACGAAATGATGATGAATCAATTACTCCCCTGATAATGTTATTGTAAAAAAAACCGGCCAAGTGTGAGTCAAACTCGCGCAATGAGGATTCCGTACAATATGCTTTGTGAACACACACACAATGTGCAAAAAATGTTTTATTCAATTGACTAGCGCCATCTAGTGGTATTTTAGTGAACTATTTCCCTAGATGAACTTATTATTGTGAGTTTACCACTTAATTTTCAAGTGATAGAATTCTTATTATTTTTCTTGTAATCTTCAAGGAATGAACTACATATATTTTGTAATTTTTTCAAAATTTTCGGCTCAGTAGTTTCGGAGATCAGGGGGGGGGGGACTGGTCAATTTTTGCCTTCTTTCGTGAATAAAATCAAAAGTATTGATTTTACACGAACAAAAAAAATTTTTTTGGGATCCTCATAATGAGCCCTTTCATTTGATATATGACACAGTAAGGTTTGCAAAACTTTCTTTTAAAATTTTGTAATTGGGCCCCTCAAAATGACCCTTTTTTCAAAAAAATCTTTATTTACTTTGCACAGCCGTGTTTGGGTTATAGGATTACACTATCTTACCAAATTTCATTTAATTTGGTTCAGTAGATTCGGAGAAAATCGGCTGTGACAGACGGACGGGCGGACAGACAGACGCTCGAGGGGTTCCGTTTTTCAACTTTTGTACGGAACCCTAAAAATAATGCAAACTTAATGAGAGCGCATCATTCCCGAATCAGATTGATGGTTGTCTACTTTACGTCTCATAAATTATAGGTAGTGACGTGATTTTCTGTTTAAATATTCACATTGCTTTTATTTCAAAAAATGCAGATAAATAATAGCTCAATCGTTCATAAACGTTCGCAAACAATTTGAAAACCCAGCGGTAATCCACGGAGGCGATCCATTACAGTCGCGCTAAACATGTTGCTTGTCGAGTTATAACAAACTTATCAAATAAACTATCGCTCTCTGTGATTGCTCCGCGTTATTATTGGATCAGATTAGTGAATATTATTAGATTTGGCTGAAAATAAGCGTATCTCGAGATGGGAAAAATTAATAACTAAGATTTGCTTATTTAAACGGCTTTATTTTTCCAAGTAACAGGCTTATAATAAAAAGTAACTCTCAGCTTGCGTCGATATCTTCAGCAATTTACTAACTTCAGCAATAACGGACTCCGTGGTCCAGTGGTTAAGGCGTTTGCCTTGTTGACCCGGGTGTCGTGGGTTCGATTCCCACGGGACACATACTTTGTTAAGTTGTTTCAAGTTTGGTTAGGACATTGCAGGTATGAATCACCTGATTGTCTGATAAGAAAGATGATTCCGTGCTTCGGAAGGCACGTTAAGCCGATGGTTTCGGCTGCCATCTAGTAGCTGTTAAAGGAACCACGTCAGAGGCCGAGAGGCGGTTCCGAAGAACTCTGACACCAGGGTGTGCATGGTCGACTGACCGTGTCACCTACACGAAATGATGATGATAAGCAAGTAACAAAGATTTACGGTTACCTACTCCTTTTTATTTTGTACATCAAGCGATACATGACAATCACGAAAGTGAGTTTGAGTGAGCGAAAGACGTGATAGTATGTTACATTTTTGTAATAAATATACCAGAAAGTATTCTCAAATATGTCCTTAAGCTCACCATTCATTAGCTAACAGCCGTCTCCATGCCCCCGCCTGAATCCGGGCTTATGTAAATTATATTGTCATCTTCAAGAATACGCATTAACCCGTGACGCTGTAGGCAGCGGTTTAAGTCATCAACCTCTATCCTTACTAATTTATAAATGAGAAAGTGAGTTTGTTTGTTTATTACGCTTTCACACCCTATCTACTGAACCTTAGGATACTGAGAAGGACATAAAGTAGTATAGAATATATTGTTTTCTTGATACCTACTTTATAATAGACTAGCTGTTGCCCGCGGCTTCGCCCGCGTAATATATAGCCTATGTCTTTTTCGGTACCCTAACCTATGTATATGCAAAATTTCATGATGATCGGTTCAGTAGATTCAGCGTGAAAGCGTAACCAACAAATAAACTCACTTTCGCATTTATAATATTAGTTAGGATTAGGATAGGATTAGGATGAGGATAGGGCGGGAAAGCGTAACAAATAAACAAACCAACTCAATTTCGCATTTATAATATTAGTTGGGATGGGATTGGGATTATTTAGGATGGGATAATGTTTTCTCGATACTTTATAAAATACAAGCTGTGCCCGCGATATCATCCGTGAAAAAATAGCCTTTGTCCTTTCTCAGGCTCTAGACGATCTGTGTACCAAATTTCAAATCAATCGGTTCAGTAGACAAACAGATTTACTTTTGCAATTATAATATCAGTATAGAGTTTAGTTTATAGCCCTCTTTTTAACTATTGACGCTTTACGTAGCAGCACAATTTAATAACTTAGTGAATGGAGGACGGTCTAATGGTCAGGTACGTTATTCTCAACTGTCCGTCTGGTGGTTACAGCTCATCCTCAATCCAATTTTGTTCTCCCGGTGCCTCAAACTTCTACCCTTTCCTTGCTTACAACATGCTTGGCAGCAGCCCATCAGTTTCGATGGGCAGCAGCCAAGCCAAGCGTCAAGCATAATAGGTATGATAAAACCTCCCCGAATGATTAAAATCTTTGGAAGAGGCCTATGTTCAGCAGAGGATTTCTTACGGTTAAGATCATTAATCGGACAAACATCCTTATCGCTATGCAGAAATCATAATGTTCGTTTTCAATAACAAATTGTCTGTTTTTTTCTAACAGATTCTTTACGTAAGTTACTCGTAAACCGCTATAAACATATTAATGACATTCTGTTTTAAGAATAACCGACTTTATTTTCAAACGCTAAATCTGTTGACTTGCGCCAATTCCAAACAGAGACGTAATTTCTGGCAAATATATATGTTATAAGCTCCCTTGTTCAGACAACACAAACAACTACTCTCATTAAAAAGCATCCTGCGAGGGCGCGCCGTCTGCGTTTTTTGGAGGTTCAGCCACTCGTATGCTTAGAACAAAGTCTACGAAGATTTTTTTGAACGTCGCGTTTCGGTAGTATTAGAATAACATAAATGAATAAGAAATAAATATAAACGGACAAATCACACAGATTGAGCTAGGCCCAAAGTAAGTTCTTAAGGCGTTGTAACTCAGGCGCTGCCGTAAAACATCTGTGTTTCGTCGCGCAGTTAGCCTTATTTTTCATATAATACCAGCATGAAAAAATATGAAGTACAGTTCAAAGACCAAAATAAATGATTACATCAAAATATTACCACAACAGTATTTGAAACCTAGCACAATAAAATAACAAAAAATTATATCCATAAAAGGTTGCGTCGCGAATTACTTGATATTTTCAGCGACAACTATCTACAATTTTTTACATCTATAAAAAGTATAACTTAATGAGCAAAAGGGACACGTAAATATATTGTTAATAATATCTAGTTTGGCTGGTAATATTAACACAAATGTTAAATTACAGCTATCTAGTACTATAAACTGTGTGTTAAGGGTTATGTGTTTATGGAAATTAAACATAAAGGATCAACGATGTTTCAGCTAGCAAACTTCAGAAATACTACAGTAGTCACGTTAGGCAGGAGGTGACGACGGTCTACAAAATTCTCTTTCCTACCCAATGTAACCCATTTGCACCAACCGGGCGGCAAAGTTGCCAACAATTAGGACAGTCCTTTCCGGCACACCAATAATTTAAATTTGCCACTATTACCACCCCGCTCGGCCGTATTTGTACTAATTTTCAGGCTTAGACACTCGTATGGGTCATTTTGTAAATGAATACAGATGTGCTATTGGGAGTGAAATTAGTTATTTGCATTTCTAACATATCTGATCTGTAATAACATTAAAACTAACGCGAGATAAATGCATTATGGAAACCTAGCTTTACTCGCGTTTTATTTCGTCGGATCCGCCGACTAGTTTTGGTCTGTTACAAAGACCATAATCGGAGCGAGTGCTAGGGCATGTGGTCTCAACGCCTTAATCGTACGATTTGTTCTCAGAGACTAACATAGATGGCGCCACTCGAAACTACACAACATTGTATCTACCGTATTATAAGAATATAAAAAAAATATTCACAAATTATATCTTATTAAAAATCAAAACAATATTTTAGGTATAATATTTTAAAATGATACCCTATATTTAGTAAGTTTAGGCTAACGCAGATTACCGCCATCTAGTATCGAGTAGCAAGCAAATCTCCTGCGCCATACATTCGCCTGCTTTTCGCAACCTTAATTTGGTCCAATATTTTTGTATGAGGTGGGCAGTCTATTACGTTAGTATTATATGTCTCTGGCTAGGGGTAGCGACAAGAGGGTGATGCTATTCTCATAAAAATAATAATGAATCGTAAACTGAGTGAGGGAATGGGCGAAAACTTGAGGTATCAAGTCAATAGGTGATGCAGATAGCAACCCTAGCACTATATTGCTTCTATTTCCCATCTACAGGCCCAGCAAGATGCTAAACGTAGCCTTTAGATCTTTTAGACCTGGGTTCTGATTAATCTGCAGGGAAGAAAATTATGACAATATGTTGTATGTATGTGTATAAAAAAGTTATTTTGAAGCTTGGGCATACAAATATCAGTAGAATTATAATAAAAACTCTTAAGAAGTTTTTCTTACTCTTATCTCTAAAGTGAAAAACGTTAAAAATAAAGATGTTCTTTTATCTAAAATCAAATCGCGATTTTTAAAAAAATACTGTACCAACACGAACCAGATAGAAAATAAAGGAACCAGAATTCTACGACTATAATATTTTCGATTTGATTCCTATCCAAAAATTGAATCGTCTCGCGCTTTCTGCACTTTAAAATATGCTTTATGCATTTCAAATACGATTTAAGTTTGCTTGGAGTGCTGACAAACATGCATTTGCAATGAAAATAAAAAATGTTAGTGTTTTATCTAAAGCGCAATGAATAGGGAATGCAGTGGCAGATTATTTTTCACGCAGGATAACTCGACAGAATTTATATTGCCGAGTGGTTTCTCTTGAAATTTATGAGGAATACTTTGTATTGAAATGGTTTTCTTGTGAATTATTTGGTTACCTGTTGCGCCTGGTGCTTTGTGCATTTGGCGGTGGAGATTTTTAGATTTTTCAACCATTCTATTATCATCATTTCAGCCGCAAAATGTCCAGATGTCCACTGCTGAACATAGGCCTCCCTCATATATTTCCAATACGACCGGTTGGATGCGGCTTGCATACTTCCTAGACCTTTATCAGGTCGTCCGACTACCTGGCCGGTGGTTGGCCAACGCTGCGCTTGCCGGTACGTAGTCACCATTCCAAAACATTTCTGCTCAAGTGGCCATCGGTATTACCCCGTCCACTGCCACTTCAAAGAGCTTATCCGCTGACCAATGTCAGTGACCTTTGTTCTTTTACGAATCTCCTAGTTGCTGATTCAATCTCCTAGAGAAAAACCGAGCATACTTCTCCATAGCTCTTTGAGCGACCTTGACCTTTCTTATCAGGTTTATAGTAAGGGACTACGGTTTAAACCCGCATGTTATCACAAAAGGCAATGTTGTTGTCACACCCCCGATTTAGCATTTGTCCAAAGAGAGCGGTGAAGAAATACCAGAAGACCTGCTTGCTCGTTTGCCGTCCTATGATAAAAAAATAATAATAAACGACTGTACAAAAACCAAAGTACACGAATTCCGCCATTCATCTGGGACCGCATAAACAGCAATCGCAATACATTTAACTTTCAACAAGAACTTTAATACAACTTTTTGCATCGAGAACTTTCAGCGAGACAATGAATAATTTAGCCAACGCAAACTTCATTCGCTATGAAAATATATACTAACCATATTATTCTCTACATAAATCACAAATAAATCTTTTTTATGCAGTGTGTACATTGACACTTTAAATATGCTTAATGGTACTAAGACCATCAATATGAACATTTTTGCAGTGCCGTATCGGAATGGCAAAAAAAGTAACCCTTATAGATTCATCATGTCTGTCCATATGTCAAAGACATGTTATACCGAAATTAAGACTTCACAGTTGAAACTTGGAAAATTGATGTATCATGTGAAACGCTTTACGATTTTTACACAAAAATAAAATAAATTCAAAGACTAAGGAGTCCAACATGGAACAGATACAAAAAAAGAAATGCCGGGCGCAATTCCCACTTCGACGGGTGACCATAAATGGTATAAAATATCTCGAACTCATTCGCGCTTTGGACCCGACTATCATCATTGATGGCAGTCATTAAGCTATGTCAGTTGTCTGGAGGCAGCTTGAAAAATCTGACACTAGTGTTGGCCACTTACACACATGAAAAATACAAAGATTTTATGTTCAAATTATTGATTGTTATCAATGATTTGAAAATAAAAATAAATGATGATGACAGAATTTCATTTTAGTAAGAATATCAAAGATCAGGTAGAAAATGTCGCATGTTAAGTATTTTTAAAACTCTTAAATTAGAAATGCAAAACCAAAATCTATCTCATGTGGATGATTATAATATACTTAATCAAATCACTCGTTTTTACTCCAAATGTTAGAATCAAAACAGTAAGTAATGTTACTACTGCAAATATATTTTTTAATTTTCAACTTTAAAATTAATCAACTTTAAATAAAATAATGCGGCTATTTGTCTGGAGACCGCGTAAACAGTCTCTATACATTCAGCTTTCAACAAGAACTTTAATTCAAACTTTTTGCATCGAGAACTTTCAGCGAGACAATGAATAATTTAGCCAACGCAAATTTCATTCGTAATATAAATATATTTTTGCCGCAGGATATAAATCATAGGCTAATCTTTTAAATATCTGCTGTATCTCAACTGTTTGTTTGTTTGTTTTTGGTATGTGTAAGTGGCCAACACTGGTGTCAGATTTTTCAAGCTGCCCTTAGGCATCTGACATAGCTTAACGACTGCCATCAACGAGGACAGCCGGGACCAACGGCTTAACGTGCCTTCCGAAGCACGGAGGAGCTCAAGATATTTCTATGCCACTTGCGGTCACCCATCCAAGTAGGGACTATAAGTATCTCAACTAATAATAAAAATTTGAAAGTGAGTTTGTTTGTTACGCTTTCACGCCCTATCTAATGAAACGATCTTTATGAAATTTTTTATATACGTTGTCTGGAGTACGGAAAAGGACATTGGCTATTTTTCATCACACGAGTAAAACTACGGGCAAAGGCTAGTTTTAAATAATGTTTAAAATTAATTTTAGAACTCAATATTTTATTTAAACTAAGGTATCCTTAATCCAAATTATTCTTATTAATTTCTAGCAATGTTCTCGCGAATTCATCCGCGTAAATTAGAGCCTATATCACGGCAGTCACAGATCAGCAAGGTATCTATAAATGAAAGAAACGAACAATCGAATTCTCTCTTTATAATATCAGTATAGAGTAACTTTTTCGAATAGTTCTACTCACGTGAATTCCTTAAATTCATTTGGGAACGTTACCTATATCTAGCTTTTTAGGGTTCCGTAGTAAACTAGGAACCCTTTTAGTTTCGCCATGTCTGTCTGTCGATTTAGGGATCTGTTTCCGAAATATTTGGTTTAAAGTAAAAATTTTTGTTAGAGGTAAGTGTCCCCCCCCCCCCCCCTCTATCTGCTAAACGGTTATATATAGATACGTAATAGCAATTACAGCAGTAGTATATATACTTAAGTTGAAAGGAAAACTATCAGAGCTGAGTACTAAGTGCAAACTAAAAAATTATAGGCAACTAACTTATAAAATGTACGGGAAAATGTAAAATTTCATACAATTTTCATTGTTAGATGTTTTTGGTCGTTAAACCGTGAGGTGCGAGTGTAAACAGTGTGAACTCAAAGTTGTCATTCGCAACTACGGAACCTTACACTGCGCGTGGCCCGACACGCACTTGGCCGATTTTTTCAGAATTAAAATATCTTAAGTCCTTTTCCACTTTTCAAACTTTGTTGTTGGCGAGCTCCATGGCGCAATAGTTAACACGCCAGCCTGCAACACGAGGGGCCGCGTGTTTGATTCCCAGTCAGGTCATGATAGAAAAAGATCTCATTCAAATTGGCCTGGGCCTTGAATGTTTATCTTTGTTTATCCGTACTAAAATTATAAATGCGAAAGTAAGTCTGTCCGTCTCAATTTCACACCAAAACTACTAAACTGATTTAAATGAAATTTGGGACACCGATGGTCTAGAGGGTCGTGTACCTGCAGTGAAGACTGAAAAAGACCTGATGATGATGATGATGATGATGGAGCTAGAGCCTAAAAAACCGACATAATCTAGAGCTGGTGGAAGGACATACATTTTTCCACGCGAACGAAGGCGCGGGCACAGCTATAAATACACCAGCCACGTAAATATATACGTAATATCCACAATAAATATGCCAGCACACCTTCCAACCAGCACCACCAAAATGGTGGCGTTATTCAAATAAATCGATCTTATCTTCCACTATACAGATGTTTAAACAAGGAAAGTTAAGTTCAAAAAGCCAATCGGCTAAAGTTAGACTTGATCGCGAGTTACGGCCGAAGTAATACGATGTGCCAAAACTGGTGCGAACCGCGCTGTATAATATTCATAACCTAAGACAATGTTGGTAAGTTGGAGAACCCCGATACGTATCCGGTTTAAGACATAAGCGCTAGGCGCAATAATATTTTTTCATTTTAAATAGATGGTGCGAACCGCGCTGTATAATATTCATAACCTAAGACAATGTTGGTAAATTGGAGAACCCCGATACGTATCCGGTTTAAGACATAAGCGCTAGGCGGGTTAAGAATCTAATAAATATTTATATTTAGTATCTCAAAATAATATCATATTTTTTTTCTTTTTCTATAGATGGTATAAACCGCGCTGTATAATATTCATAAAATAAGACAATGTTGGTAAGTTGGAGAACCCCGATATGTATATGTTTAAGACATGAGTCATGGGAGAATAAAGAAGCAAATAAAAATAATAAACATTCAACATGTCTCAAAATAAATAACTCTCCTAATTTATTTTCAAATTATACAAACATACAACATTATTTTTCTATACATGGTACAAACCACGCTGTATACTACGTGTTAATAAATAAACGCAAAACCTCTTAGGTGGTGATTGTGCTTATGAATATGAACAATTTTTAAAATGGGGCCGACTCTGCAACTCGAGGAAAAAAACCGGTACAATTTTCAAATTCTTTAATCATTAAAATCGGTTCAGTAATGTTATATGAATGTTTGTAAGGGCCAAGTTTGTCACAAACTCTTAGTATTATAAAAATTTTTTATTTTTTTTATTTTGTTTATTAGGAATAACAAACAGCTACATTATATGAACATGTTAGAAGGTTATATATAATACAGAATTGCTGATAACATAGCCCATGGCGTTATTCACAGATTAGGTTACAACAATAGGGGCTGCTATTTTAATATCAGAATAAAAACAAATAATTTTTTAATAGAAAGTAATAAAATCAAAGCAAAATCACACATGCTAGGATTTTATTATTATTATATTAAATTAAATCTAAGTTTAACCCTCTTTAGCTTGCACCCCAGACCAAGAAGCCCGAAATGAGATTTTATCCTTCCACCCTTGCACCGCATTGCACTATGTACCCACGGGTGTACTTTATCATATTTTATAAAAATTTAAACTTAACTTCAGAATTCGTATAAGATGGAATGGAGGAATATTCTACAAGAAACTACGATACGCGAACAAAATATTTTCCCATACAACAAAACTGCTAGTGGAAATTTCAAATTGATTTTGCATTTTATATTGTAAGTTTCCTTTCTCAGTTGCTTTGATAACCAATAGCAACTTGCTTCAGCTATTTCCAGTAGCATATTATATATGAAAGTTCAAAGAACTAGTAGGTAATTTTGTTTTATTTTATTAAATTAAGATTTCATTTATTCATAGCATAATTATCATTGCAGTGAATATTGTTTTCAATTCAAACAAGCAACTTACTTAATAAAAGAATAACAAGCTTATTGAAATTTTAGGAAGGGCCAATGGTCAGTACGTCTTTGCTAAAATGTTAATTTAATACTGAAATAGGTACTAACTAATTTATAGTTGTCAAAAACGCTCCACTGTTGGCCACATACGTAGACACATTTAAAGTAACACAAAAAAAAAGGTTTCTTTTCCTGTAGCAATACAGCACCTACTTTTAAATTTGTGACAGCTTAACTATTATAAAGGAATATGACGCTGCACCTCAAGAAAACTTACCGTAAGAGCCAGCGCAAAAAAATGAATTGTTAAACTAACCTAATTATAAAAAAAATTATAGGTAATCGTAAATCTCAGACCTTTGAATATATACTCTCTGGACACTGGCATGCCTTTATTTCAATGTTTAAAAACAGGCCAATTTTTCAAGGCTTGTGTTTGTGAGACGCGTCCTGTCAATGTATGCCCTCAAAATCCGTCAAATTGGTAGCTGTGTGTGTGCGCGACCGACTGTGAGTCGGTCGCTAGTTTTTTCTACGCTTTTAGGCTAAAAGAGTCTATCTAGGTTTTATATAATCTAAGGCTCAGACTCTTTTTGTCTTGCTAGGTTAACTAGACTGTGACAGAACTAGATTTGAGAACTATTTCAATGAATTATTAATATGTAAGATACGGGTCACTCACGTATAAAGTCAGCTACATGCCGACATGTTTCAACCTCATCCGGAGGTCTTCCTCAGGGCGAATGTGAACCGAAATGCGCGCACGAAGTCGTCCCAGTCCGCACTGTAGTGTAGATAAGTAGAAGTAGTGAAGTGTAGCTGACTTCATACGTGAGTGACCCGTATTTTACATATTAATAATGTTAACAACTCACGTTTGTTTTAATCAAAAGAAAAAAAAATATTTCAATGAAGATACATCTTAGATGCCTTTGAGTGTTTGGGCGTATACTCATAAACCATAATACATACAAACTATCACGTCTTTATTCCTTGCGCGGTAGATAGAGCTCATAAAACCCAAAGGCCACGTCTAGCGTGTTAATGGGTGTTATGTTGGAAAGAAGAATCAAAATAGTGATGGGTTGCTAACCGCATCGCCTATAGACGAGATTCCTTAGCCCAATCCTTTGACCGGCTTTTACGGTCTGCCCGGGAAGAAGAGCAGCCGGTATATTCTATGTTTTACATTTTCTCCCAAACCAGCATGGAAGATGAAACATAATTATTATTATTTATTTATTTCGAGCCATCACGTGTCCCACTGCTGGGCAAAGGCCTCCCTCCACTTCTTCCATTCAGTCCGGTCTTGCGTTATCTCCTTCCACTCTCTGTTAAATTTCTCCAGCTCATCACGCATATTTCTAGTAATTAAAAAACATCGAATCCTTAAATCTATTTAATCATTATAAATAGTCATTCAAATTTGTTCTTCTATACTTCGAGTAGATGTCTTTCCACAGCTCATAGGCTTTCGGGTTAGGAAGAGGACCCATTCTCGGTGAGTCTTGTATGTACAAAAATGTCAGCTCATCTTTGTTGCTTGGTTTCCATCGAACTGGTAGATCTTTTTGAGACGGAGGCGTGGGATCTCTGAAAGGAAAATTATAAATAAAATAAATATATATACGGACAAATCACACAGATTGAGCTAGCCCCAAAGTAAGTTCAAGACTTGTGTTATGGGATACTAACTCAACGATACTATATTTTATGATAGATACATATATAGACAAACATCCAAGACCCAGTTCAATCTGAAAAAGATCATTTTCCATCTTGACCTGACCGGGGATCGAACCCGGGACCATCCGTGTCGCAGGCAGGCGTGTTGACCGCTGCGCCACGGAGCTCGTCAAATTAAAGTAAAAATTACCTTTATTACTTATTTATTTTTTTACTTAACAATATATATCGTGTTGGTCTAACAAACATTTTACTTTGCTACTAAACTTATAATTAAGATTGGGTATATATTGAGGTCCATGAATCTTATAGAGGTAAATGTATGAACGAATTAATTTAAAACATATTAATTGATTTTTTACAGGAAAATGTTTAAAACAGTAATTACAAAAAATAATTATTTCAGTTAAGAATTCATAATACTTGGAATAACAAGATTTGCTTTACCTCCAATATACCTATACTTAATATATATCTATTTTATTTTTATCAATAAACTAAAAGGAAAAAATGGTACATAGAATTGAGGAAATATTGAGGCAAGTAATAATGATTCGAAAAACATATTTTTACAATTTATTGATAACATAAATAAACTTACCCGTATTTTGCGAAATTCGTCCAGAGTGTCGTCATAAAATCTATCATCTTTTGGTCTCTACTATTTTTGAAGGGCCATATCCTCGCATCAAACAGATAAAACAAGTCATCACCGTGACACGCACCTTTTTCCTTAGAATTCCCAGACCTACTTTTTACAAAATTCCTTCCACCTTCGTAATTAAAATAGTAATTGTATACAGCATCATTTTTACTAGAGAGATATATTTCACTTTCAAATATAATTGGCATTTCGAAATATAGATGCGTGTATACGTCGGACACATTTAAAATATTCTTCAAACTTACTCTTTCTTCTCCAAAATAAAACTCTTTAGCTCTCTTATCAACAACTGCAGCTTCTTCCTCATCCTTGAATTTTAAATCCGACGCAAAGAGATATTTTGTATTTTTCTCCTCTAAAGTTTCAGCGTTTTCACCAGCTATCAAAAACAATCCTTCATTACTAACTGATCCTATTATCACAGGTATATTTTTTGGTTTCTTCAATAATAAGTTATACGGCAAATCAGCCAAAACTGGTTCTATACCAGGGAAAGATTTCTCAATACATGGCAACTGAAGAAGTTGCGTATCGAAATACATTCCTAGAGGTTTCTTTGGTTTTAATTTTATCAACTCTTTATAGGGTAACTCTGAAAGTATTTTGTATATTTCTCTAGGGTCTTCCGTCTCGTACCCTAATTCTTTAGTCAACAGACTCGCTATCCACACCGGTCTTCTATTTACTGACCAACTAGATAATGAGGTACCACTTTGTATAATTGCTCTATTATATAACCCATTAGTGGCTTCACTAGCAATTAGAATAGCTGTTGACGTACCTCCAGCGCTTTCTCCAAAAACAGTAATATTGTCAGGGTCTCCTCCAAATGAAGCTATATTTTTCTTGACCCATTTTAAAGCAACGATTTGATCTTTCAGCCCTGCATTTCCAGGTGCGTCTTCTATACCTAAGCAAATGAATCCTAAAGCTCCGAGTCTGTAGTTGAATGTCACCATGATGACGTCATGTTTGACTAGAAACTCTGGCGCGTAGATGAGTTTTCCTCCACTCCCAATAACAAATGCTCCTCCGTGAATGTAGACCATCACTGGAAGAGGCCTTTGAGCGAATGCTGGTACGTATACGTTTATTTTCAGACAGTCTTCGGAACCAATGACTCCTATCGGCGTAGATTGTGGACAAGAATATATTTCGTCTATGGCTTTGAAAACACCATCCCACGACGGCGGCGGTAACGGCGCCTAAAATAATAAGAAATAATTAAAAAATGTTAACGTACTCAAGGTGAATTGGCGCCAGGCTGGCGGCTGGCCGTAAGAATGTTGCCAAATCATATCACATTGTGAGTGCGCCCCGATTTATAGACAACCGAAAATGTAACCGGGAAAAACACTCAAATCAGAAGGTTCATTTTTGATTACACGGCATGGCTATCATTATGTTAATTAATTAAAAACCTTTTTTTAACACAAATTTTTCATTTTCTGAGAAAAACGGGATATCTTTCAAAATTACATATTAACCAGCAGCCGTTCCCGACTTCACCCGGGCATGTGTTATACCTGTAAACCATCAAAAAACCAAATGAAAATCCTTGCAATAGTAGACAGACAGACTTGGTGGCTGACTTTGTATTATAATATGTAGTGATATTTTGTAACTGTTTGTTATTCAGAAATAAAAAATGGCTATTTTATGTCGTCCAAAGTTCCCTCTAACATATATTAATATCATATTCTTCACCTTTCTTAACCTCTAGCCATAAAATAAGTATACACACGAAAAACAAAATAAAAAAGAGTGAAGATAGTTTTGTAACCAATAATGTTTAAACATATATTAATTTTAAAATAAGAATCATTGTTATATGCAAATTTGACTGAAGTACCTATGTAAATTGTTGAATTTTAAGTGATCTTTATGTAATGTAGCTAAGAGAAAGAAAGTATGTTTTCTTGCAAATTCGTTAGCTAATAATTAATAATTCGTACTAAGAATTATATTAACTAAAGCGTAATTTTTCTTCTGTATATTTTGTTTTTGTTTATTCATCACAAACACTTATAATATAAATATTTCTTATTTAATACAGTTTACCTTCAGTAGGTATGCAGATCATATCCACAGCAATCATTGAGCTGTGACTTAATATCAGTTATCTTAATCTATACTAGGTAATATTAAAAAGATGAAAGATTTGATGGCTGCACTTTAGAATAGCTTAGTACAAATTTAGGTAATCTGCTGATTGGGATTGATAGATAGAACTCACTTTTCTCTTTATAAAGACACTGTTTTAGAAGCGCAGAATCGCGCCGTTCTCAAATTATAACCGTTTTATATACTGAAAAGATTTCATATTTTATACACTAAATGACAAAAAAAAAGTTGGTCTCAGAAGGTAGGTTCCTAGATTTCCTCGTGATCAAAACAGAGCAAGCGAGCGTCCTCAAGTCCTCAACTTACGGCGAAACTCCAACATTTTTGTTAGTTTTATAAATTTAAGTGCTATTTTGTATGAAAAATTTACATCTCCACCCTTTAAAAATCATATTATTGAGAAGAGCAAGGCAAGTTCTATTTCATCCAATTTTCAGAAATAACAAATTTTTGCTAAGCTATTCTAAAGCTCGTCTGATTAGTTTGTTTGTTTGTATGTATTGAATAGGCACCGAAACAATTGGACCGATCTTCAAAAATATTTTACCTTTAGAAAAATATCTACGGTGTCATACATAAATAAAATATAAATAACGCCGGCGGAGTCGGAGGGACCAAAACTGGACTGAGTTTCTTTCGGCGTATTCTTCTCAGCAGTGGTCTTTCCGAAACGCTAGTAGTTTTTCGATTTTCCAAATTTTTAAAAAATATGACGTTCAAAAAGCGATACATAATATCCAAATTTGAATAAAATTTTATTTCATTTCATTAATATTAGCCATTTGTGTACAAAATCGTTAGTAGGAACAATTATCTACTAGCTATTACCCGCTACTTCGCCCGCGTGATTAATAGCCTTTGTAGTTCTTAGTACCCTGTGTTAGTACCCTAAAATATGTGTATGAAAAATTTCATGCTAATTGGTTCAGTAAATACGGCGTGAAAGCGTAACAAATAAACAAACTCACTTTCGCTTTCACATTTGTAATATTAGTTATGAGTAAGGATTCTGTGACAAAATAAAAACAATAAACTAACCTTAAAACGAGTGCTAGAATTAGCCGTCGCATACGGAATTCCGACATATTCGAAAAACGTCCCATCTGCATTGATTTTACCGGTCAAAGTCCCTTGCGCTATCGTGACCTCGGGCGCCGGCTGTTCCACCAAGTTCATGGCGAATAGAGTAAATAACACTATCCTCTTCCCGCACTTCATTGTGACACACTGACACTAATACTACGTCTGCTTCGTATCAAAACTTATCTATATTCGCTGTTATCTTGGAAGATAAGCTAGTTGTACTCATTATATCACTTTTAAATATTGGTTATTACGTAAATATTCGAATTCATAACAGTTTTTTCTAAACTTTAGCGTGGTAAATGATGTTTTGAGATTAATGACACAACAGTTTCGTTGTAGTAACGGCCTTCAACTGCCCGCGAATCGATGTGGAGTGGAATTACGTGTGAGTGACAGGGATAGCACTAGTCCGAGCTGTAGGCCGGTAGATGTCCGTCAATATTTGTTTACGAGATTAACTATCTCCCGCGCTTGTTTGGTAGAAAAAAAAAACAGAACGAACTAGCTGCTTCTCTTCCCGCGCAGATCGTAAAAGCTAATCAAGGGAATGGGCGAACATTGGAGGAATCATATCAATAGGCGTGCGACTAGCAAACCATCATTATTTTGATTCCATTCTCCACCTAAAAGTCCAATATGCTGAACTCGGTTGTAAGGTTTATAGACCTGGGCTTTGTGTACCCCGCAAGGGAAAAAAACGTGATAGTATGTATGTTAGAATTAAAATTGTACCTATGTGTTATGAATAACTAGGGATTATCTTGACAAGCCGAATCTATAGTCAGCAATCCCGACAAAATAGCAAGTGAGTGACCCGTTGTTATAGGTGGTACAGTCGGTTACAGATAAATTTGATTCTCCTACAAAAAGATCTCTCCTACAAACTGTCCCCTACAATTTGAAATCTGTGGAATTCTCTGTTTATCTCACTTTACTGTCAATGTACATATTATGTGCTTTGTTATGGAAATATTAAAATTGAGCGCGTATTTATAATGGACAAATTAAGTAACTAAATATTTGCACGAAACGAATTAATGACTACAATTTAAATTTAAATGTGTGCAAAATTGAAAAACAGTGTTTTGCACCTCGGTGTAAAAGAATTGTTGCGTTATGGCCTTTTTAGGGTTCCATAGTAAACTAGAATCCCTTATAGTTTCGCCATGTCTGTCTGTCTGGCCGCGGTTTTACTCAGAGACTATAAGTACTAGAAAGCTGTAATTTGGTATGGGTATGTATATTAATCATGCCAAAAAAGTGGTAGATAAAATCTTGAAGAAACAATTTTTTTTAGGGTAGCTCTCATACAAGTTAAGAGGGAGTAATATTTTATACAAATATTTCTATACAAACCCATCGTGTTGGGTATCGTTAAATAGGTCTTTAAAAAATATAGTGAGGTTGAGAACACCATTTTTCAATTTAGGGATCCGTTTCTGAAACATTTTGTTTTAAAGTGCAAATTTTTGTTAGAGGCAAGTGTCCCCCCCCCCCCCCTCTCTATCTGCTAAACGGTTTTATATGGATACGTGAAAAAAATTGCAGCAATAGTATATATACTGAAGTTGAAAGGAAAACTATCAGAGCTGAGTATTTAGTACGAACTAAAAAGTTATAGACAACCAACTTATAAAATATACTCGAAAATGTAAAATTTCATACAATTTTCATTGTTAGATGTTTTTGGTCGTTAAACTATGTGGTGCGAGTGTGAACAGTGTGAACTCAAAGTTGTCATTCGCAACTACGGAACCCTACACTGCGCGTGGCCCGACACGCACTTGGCCGGTTTTTTTGCATTGTTGCAGCACACAAATAACATACCTATTAGATAGAGTTTAGATATAATATTGTTGTACCTATTATATACATATTATATTATTATTATAAACGTCTTTGAAATATTGCAACCAACTCTATTTATAGCTGATGACAACGTTGAAAACTCGAAATTAAAATTATGCATGCTGAATGTCCTAATAGCGTCCTTGGAAACTAGATAAAGGTTGTCTCTCATTACGATGTCATGATGTTGAATTTTAGTGTGAAAAAATCGGCCAAGTGCGCGTCACACTCACGCACGAAGGTTTCCGTACAATTTGTAAGGATTAACGATTATTATTAAATTATTTTTATATTATTAATACACTAGAGTTATATTTATTTATTTTTTATTTATTTAACTTCATACACTGTTACACGTGTAAAGGCGGACTTAAAGCCAATGGCTTTTTCTACCAGTCAACCTAGTAAGTGGTGTTGAGAAAACATACGGTAGTGCAAACACATAATAATGACAAAAGGGAACTACATATAATAAAAATATACTAAACAAAATACACCCTATAAAATAATAATAAAATAAACAATACATATACTACATATATATTTAGGAACTATCTGACAGACTTTGAAGAAACAGTGCCTTTATATTACTGCACAAATTATTACATAATAATAATTAGTACAAATTAATTAAACTAGAATAAACTAATAACATATTAAATAATTATGAAAAAATTAACCTAAAACTAAAAAACAAAAAATATGATACTATATCTAATATATATTATTAAAAGGAGTCCCTTTAGGCAAGGTTCCGAATATACTGGCAGCGTTCCCCCTTTGAATAGCAAGACTAATTCTTTGTCCGAGGTAGCTGCCAGCTCTTCGGTCTCCTGTGACGTCGACTAACCTTTTTGCTATTTCCTTAAAAATTATTTTATTTTATTATTTATATAATTTTATTTAAATATATAATGAAGTTATCATATAAAAGAACAATAAAAAGTAATAATTAAATTTTACTTTAAAGAGTATCTTAATAGACTAAAAAAACGGGTGACTCGATAACGGTGAATCAGACCGTTGGCGGCGCATTCGGTACAGATCACTCGAACGGTGCACACTTGTCACGCAATATTGCTAAGTAGAGTTTTAAAAAAGTTATCTGTTGTTATATATTACATAAAATAACTTGTTACTTGGATGTTGCTGTTAAACTATAATAAAAAGGTATACGCCAGTACGTGCTTTATTATAAATTATCTATTACAATATTAACTATCGACTAAAGACGACACAAACACACGTTTGTTGTATGGGAGCACCCCTTAAATATATATTTATTATAATATTTGTTGTTATAGTGGCAACAGAATATATCGTCTGAGAAAATTTCAACAGTCTAGCTATCACAGTTTATGAGATACTGCTTGGTGACAGACAGACGGACATCAGAGTCTCGTGAATAGTGTCCAGATTTTACCCTCCGGGTAAGGAACCCTAAAAACATAACATTGTGAACCTAGCGCCACTCAGCAATTTACTATTTTATTCCTAAACTAGCTTTTGCCCGCGGCTTCGCTCGCGTTAAGAAGTAGAATTGATCAAAATCCTTTCGTAGCGGATGCTTACGTCATAACATCTACCTGCATGCCAAATTTCAGCCCGACCCGTCCAGTGGTTTGGGCTGTGCGTTGATAGATCACTATGTCAGTCAGTCAGTCACCTTTGAGTTATATATATTTAGATAGACTAGCTGATGCCTGCAACTTCGTTCGCGTGGACTATATGACTCCGGCGTATTAATATACCTTAATACGAACTAAACCTACATAAGATAATACTTGTAGCAGTATTATAAAATTAAATGGCATTGCATTGGCTGTTGCTAAATACTGGAGGGATAAAATATATGATTCTTTTAGAATTTTTGAGCCACCGACACGATAAGAAGACTATAAAGCTTGCTGCAAGTGAGCTTGTGCTACTTCTCCAAACTTTGAGGTATGGGCAGAGCGCCTTCAACCTATCGCATATCTCCAAAAGGCCTTCGTGAGGGATGGACTTCGGCTTTAGGTGTTGCCTGTGCGTTCAAGGCTTGAAGAGACAGCAAACTATCATGTTTTGTCGTATGGGCACAGAATTAATAATAGTTGGTATGGGCTGAAAACTACGTTGCCAAAAGGGGGACCGCTGGGCGGTCACCAGTAATATGAGCTAATCGTACTCTACGCACTCTATCCCAGAGGAGAGCGTGATTTTTAAAAATTGTCGATATAAAATTTATCATGGTACTTAGCGTATCAGATGTTCTTAATCTTCGATTTTTTCACCTCAACAAAAAATACTAATGAGGCTGAACAACTTTTGCTACAGCGTCATTTTTATATTTCCTAAAGTTTACCTAGACCATTATGGTTCTGCGTCAAGTGTTCCAAATCTTCAAATTAAATACCTCAACAAAAAATACTCATTAAGTTGAATAACTTTTGCAAAGGCGTCATTTATATATTTCCTATAGTTTACCTGGACCATTATGGTTCTGCATGAGGCGTTCCAAATCTAAGATATTTTTATACCCCAACAAAAATGCTCATCAGGCTTAACAACTTTTGCAAAGGGTCCACTTTTATATTTCTTATAGTTCAGCTGGATCATTATGCATCAGGTGTACCATTTTTCAATATCATTTCTACTTTATATGTTGCCCCCGCTTAATAGCTATATAGAAAAAAAAGTTTCATTCGAATCCGTCCAATATTGCCGAAGATAAACGTGGTCATACATACAAACAGACAGACAAGAAATTCTAAAAAAATTTTTTGCTTTCTATTATTCTTTTTAAGTATCCCTCTATCCATTTCAGTCAAAAATACTAAATGTACAGACAATATATTTTTACTTTTTTATATGTATAGATTAGGCGTATTCCGCGTAGCGCAACCATTTTAGAGCGCACCTTATGAAACGCAACTAAATTATTCCTCGGAGCGCAATACCCTCTAAATTAGATATTATTTTTAAAAAATCTTATTAGTAACTGCACTAGTAAATTACTTACAGTATTTTTGGTATTAGGGAGATAACTTTGATTAATTTTCGTTTGGTAAATGCAAGAAAACCGGCTATCGTCATTAGTAGATTTTTGTGATTTTATCTGATTAAGTAATCTACACAAATCCTAATCCTATCCTAACTAATATAATAAATGCGAAAGTGAGTTTGTTAGTTTATATGTTTGCTTGTTACGCTTTCACGCCGCATCTACTGTACCGATCATCGTGAAATTTTGCATACACATAAGTAAGGGGACTGAGAAGTACATAGGCTATATATCACGCAAGCGGAGCTGCGGGTAACAGCTAGTATGTTTTTTTGATTGTTTATTTAAATATACGCGGATGAAGTCACGGTAAAATTTATAATTAAATGCTCGTTGGTGCTAGATTTGCATATCCCAGTATTTTGAACTATGTAAGCGAAGTGCAGAGGAGAGCGGTGAAATGACACACGGAGTTCTTAATTAGGTGAAGCGGTTTATTAGCGTATAAACGTATGTAAATACATGAATGATCGAATGTGAAGGACTTCGGAAGGGAAAACAGATGATAGCGACCGTGACACTACGTTCAGACAATCTACTGATTCCCTTCTTCAGCGTATCAAATTTGCACTTATTAGTTGGCCCAAGCAATAAGTGTACATCCGATGTGGGATAACAATTCATTAAACGGGCCCGCGGTCGTATTCTCTAGGAGGCGCGTTGTAGGATTCCACCAAACAGATTAGCGCCATCTAGGGGAGGCCGCGGAAACCTTCATTCGATCGGTGTTGATTTCTGGTTTGTGACCCGTAGCGCCATCTATGAGCGAGGGGCGGAGATTATCGTTGTGCTACAACTATAAATAAAAATTCATGAAGGAATTGGTCCAAATTGAGAATAAAATTTTATTAAATGTTGGTTAGATAAGTCATAATAATTTCAATAAACAGAACATCATTTACTTTTTCCATTTCCAGGCTTATTTTCAGCCAAATCTAATAATATTCGCTAATCTGATTGAATAATAACTTGGAGCAATCACTGAGAGCGATAGTTTATTTGATAAGTTTGTTATAACTCGACAAGCAACATGTTTAGCGCGACTGTAATGGATCGCCTCCGTGGATTACCGCTGGGTTTTCAAATTGTTTGTGAACGCTTATGAATGATTGAGCTATATAATTATAATAGCATTTTTTTATAAAAATGCGACGCAGAAATTCTATTTAATAAAATACATTTCACTAATATGACGTAAGGCGAACAAGCATCAAATTAATTACGGTAAAAATGAATTTCTAATAAGATTGTATTATTCTACTATCTACGATGATCTCAAGGACAATGATGACAACAACGATGAGGGCGAACATATTGGGTCACAGGTTTGCGCATTGCTCGAAGAATGTAAAAGCAACACTTTTATACGGCATGTAGGCTAGATATAACTCAAATACAACACCCTTAGAGTACAATTCCATTACTCATTCAGGGTGTTAATGTGGTTGTCCCGCTTCAGTAGTGTATTTTTTACAACAATAATACGCAAGTAACAAGTAAAAGCAAGATACGTCAAAAGTCGAAATTAATCAAATCCAAATAGGTATGGTATATCTTCCTTATCTAACAAAAGCAATCTTAAAACACCGCGTGAATGTCTCAAAAATCTTGTTAATAATTGTTGAAAAAATAATGAAGTATTACCCCATCATACCTAAACAAATTTCTAGGAAGTTGACCTTTGCTGATATTTCAGGCACAGTTATTATCATCATCGTCATCATTAGCTCTTTTTAGTCTCCACTGCAGGAGTACGGATCTTTCTGACCATATTAGCCAATTACAGCACTATAAATATTTAAATAAGATATATCGCAAACCGATAGAAACTGACATTTCATCCCGAAATTTCTTTCAGTCTCAACATCACAAGTAGGTATGTAAATTAAAATAAATTTTTTGAAATATTTCTGCCACAGTAACCCGGCCTAACCTCAAAATTAATTTATAATGAAATCACGTTACGCTGCCCTTTATAAAGAAATTACAATCGCAATAAAAGGTATAATATCAAACGCAAATTGCGGTCGTTACAGATGTAGAGTTACCTTCATGTTAAAAAAAAAAACAAAGGAACACCTTATTTGCATTGTATATATCGGCTGTAAAAATCAATTAAATTACAGAAAATATCAATCGAAACATAATCAAGTGAAAGGGATCAATTCGTAAATTTTTAAGATAAAATATTTTCAATGTTCCATTGATAACTTAAACATGTATAAATAGTTTCCATCACATCTACTCAGGAGATGCGTTGGGGCGCGGGGTATAATCCATGGAAATCGTACCATAAAAGGGGTCTTCACTTGCATCAAATTGGGCAGTTCAAAGTTGCTGAGGTGAGTTGGGCATCGCTGGTTGGAGGCAACCTGGCGAGATAAACTCTAAATTGTATTATTTAAGAAATTTAGCAATCATTTGAACAGCTGTATCTTTGAAACTATTCAGCTTATCGAGACCCAACTATTCTCATTTTCTTGCAAATTTAGTTTTCTTTTCAAGAATTAGTATGACTACAACCGTAAAACAGGTCCTTGGTGGTAAAAAATAGCAAAAACTGAAAAATGGATCAAAAATTTAATGGCTTTTCATGAATTTTACAATGTTCCGGAAGGCTTTCGAGGTGGAAAAATTATATTTGTCATTACCACCTCATTATATACAACATATAAAAAAATCAGAACTGCCCCATTTCATGCAACTCAAAATGTACGATTTCTATGATTAGTACGCTATTATGACAGCATTAACGCTATGATATGATTTAGTGACAGTTTTAACGGCCACCTTTCTGCCTGACTCCATCCCTTCTGTGGTGAAATAAGTACTAAGGAAATATATACATGGCCTTTATTGCGCGATTTTAACCGTTTTGCACCCTCAAGGGGGTGATTCAGACCGATGACATGATCAAGTTTTCTGGTGGGACCAACGCTGGAAACTAAAAAAGAAATTCAACATTATCATAGGAGCCCGATGGTACAGTGGGTGTGAGCTCTATGAGCGCTTACGTATGTTAAGCAACCCCTGGTGCAGTCCCTACTTGGATGGGTGACCGCAAGTGGCATAAAAATATCTCGAGCTCCTCCGTGCTTCGGAAGGCACGTTAAGCCGTTGGTCCCGGCTGGCATCGTTGATGGCAGTCGTTAAGCTATGTCAGATGCCTTAAGGCAGCTTGAAAAATCTGACACCAGTGTTGGCCACTTACACATACGAAAAACAAACAAACAAACAACATTATCATACACAAGTGTTCAGGCGCCCGGACAATTAGTATGGGTAGGTCAAAAAAAATTCAAGTTCCCAGCGTTGGTTTCATAGGAAAAGATGTTCACACTTAATGTTTTCGCTTCTTGATATGCTTTTAATATATCTACGGGCTAGCAAGTAACTCGTGACGTCTCATTTTTTCACCACATGGCGGTGAATTTCTAAAAATCCTTTCTTAGTTCAATTCAATTCAATTCATTTATTCACAAACAACATGACATTGTATTCGAATATAATCTTAGACTAACTTTAAATTTATTCTTAAAACTACAATTAATTAAAACATTTGTTACTTCTTATCTTAGTGCTCACTTTCATCATGAAATAAAATCGTGTACCAAATTTTATTTTCCTAGGTACAATAGTTTCGGTTATTAGTAGATATATAAGTCAGTAAGTCAGGTTAGAATTTCCATACATACATATAGATGACATCCGTACTCTTTTTATTTTGTCAGCGGCTACGGTCACGCACAAAAGGGTTAAATTTGCAGTTTTCTCCGAACTTGTTTGAGTTAGGGTGCCTCACACGTGCTTTTGCTCCCACTTTGGCATTAAAAAGTCGTCATGCGATATGAATAATAGAAAAGTATCAGTATAATACCTCTCCAACCCGTCTGGCTTGTGTGGAGACTGTACGCCAAATCCTCTGAATGATATGGCTAATGTATGGCACTGGTAGTACAAAGATGGTCATGCTCCTGCATTGGAGACTAACAAAGACCTGATGATGATGATAATCAGTATAATAATAAGAATACAAAGTTGTCTTGAAATGTCTGATTTGTCTCAGTAACAAAAAGTGCTGGACACTGCTGGACATAGGGACATAATCCCCCAGGGATTTTCATCATACGGTTTTGCCATACTCTCCACGCTTGACAGACGGGTTGGTGAGCGCAGTTTGTTTGGCTTATCTCGGTTCCAATGCTGCTGCCTCTCGAGACCGTTTTTTAACGGAGAGGTGATGGAGTTTGTTGGACTGGGGGAACGAGAGATTTGAGATGCTACTTACTCGGATGGATTGGGGATGAGGAAGTAGCAGCTTGGGAGGCCGGTTTGATTCATCATCATCATCAGGTCCTATGAGTCTCCACTGCAGGAGTACGATCCTCTCTGTACTACTAGAGCTAATACATGTATTAGCTTAAGCTTTGATTAATAATGTATTATTTTTAGCTAGGTAAGGATAGGTCTGATTATTGTACATACATACGGTCATGTCTTTTTCCTTGTGGGGTAGACAGAGCCTAGGTCTTTAAGACTTATAAGATTGTTTTTTTCTTACTCTCTTGTTATGTGTCGCATTGTGTGAGTAGCCAATAAAGTTTTTTTTATTTCATTTCATTTCACTTAACGCCACGTTTAGCATGGTGGTAGACATGTAGATGGAAAAAAAATGTACCTATGTTTGATGATTGTGTCTTGATTTACTTCTGAAACTTCCATTAACACATCCATTGTTACATATGTATTTTAAAACTTGAATTGCTGCAAGAGGTTTGATTTTATAACGAAACTCCAAAAACAGGAGGTTACCAATTCATTCCTTATTTATGTTTTATTATCCTCATTGCCAGCCTTTACAAATTTATTATCATGTGTGCTAAGTTTTTTTTATAGTATTTGTATATTTATCCGCGTAGATATATCTCACAAATACATGTCGAAATGTTCATCTTGCGGTAAACTAAACTCCCCGCCACGAGAAGCTATAAACTAAGTACATCAATAAACTTTTACTGAGTTGGAGTTACATAGCGACAATATTATGACTTAACCAAATACAAATTGACTAAAATAACTATACGGGTAATACGAAACTAAAGACCAATTCTAATTAGTCGGGTTATATTTGGACGATACAAAACGCTGTCGCTCAATGTTTTTTGGTACAGGAACGAGTCCGACTCCGTGAATGTAAACATTTGGCGCATTTCTGAGATATAATAAAGTTTCTGTAGCAGTTTATGCTATAAGTTGTTTTTTTATTAGCTATTGAGTCTTACTGATTTATAATAAAGTTTCTGTAACAGTTTTTGCTATAAATTGATTTTTTATTAGCTATTGAGTGTCAATGCAGGGCAAAAGATTTTTTACGTTGCCAAATAATTACTTCACCTGCAAACTCCCTCCATTCTTAATGGAAAAATATTTCTAACCATCTCTTCTTTGGTTTATTTTTTTACACAAAAAACAACAACATTATTTTTTATTTCATCCAAATGTTGCGAACCCCTGAACATTTGTTTACATAATTTATAGCTTCTTATGAAAGGGACTTTAAGTTTAGTTCAAGTTAGAGAAAAGTGCAGGTTTTATTGGTTCAATAGTTTTTGAGATACAGACTAAGCACTAACTACATTAGGAAAATAATTATTCAGTTTAATGATTTAAATTTCTACTTGCTCATTTGGGTATTAAATTACTTTCTTCGATAGTGAGTCAGTATCCGATGAAAACAACCGATTAACTTCAAAACTTATACATACTTGTAATCCTTAGCACATTGGCTACCTTACTCATGGTAGCTCAGCTCACTTACTTTGAAGATTAGTCGACCTCCGTTACGCTGACACACCGTCTCTGATGCAAATGCGCTTAGTCTGAGATCCTGTTGCATTATATCTCCAATATTTTATTTATTAGTAAAGTACGAAATAAGGATTTTATTTATTAAATTATATCTTGCTCGTAGCTTCGCTCTCTTGTCAATCTCAGTTTTTATCACGATTCTCGCCTCTTTCGCATTTTGAACGCCGATGGAGCAGTATCTAGTCTCTCAAGAAGCACTAGAAGCTATTGAGTTACTTAAAGAGCTTAAAGACATCATTATTAAAGAAGGGCGTTTAAAATTATCAGGTTAGTATATTCTTGCCTCTTCTATATTTTAAGTGTTGATGGGAAAGTCGGAGAGGGTCGTTCTCCTGCAGTGGAGACTAATAAAGACCTGATGATGATGATGATGGGAAAGTGTAATAATCAGTTTTTCCGAAAGAAGCACTCAGTTTATGACTAATTTTAAGGTGTTTTGAAGACAACTTGTTTCAAAATTCCAATAACCTTTATAATCATACTCATATCAATTTGTTCTTAAATCAGTTGCTCTCAAACTGGTTATTTAAATAAAATATCAAAAGACGTTTAAAATCATGCAGCAGGATCCCGCACGATCGTATCAATTCAAGAGCAGCAATCGGTCCAGATTCTTGCCTCTTTCGCATTTTAAGCGCCAACGGAGAAGTTTCCATGGCGGGATTACCATCAAACTGCCGTTGAGGGTTTTACAGCCATGACACGTAGTTTAAACGCGTGTTTAATGTTCTATCTCATTAACCGTAAAACCAAGTATAAACTGTTTTTTTTTTCGAATATTTTGAGCAAGATTTGTGCAAAATATATTTTTTTCTATTATGACAAATTCTTAATGTAAAATGCGTGCAACCAATCACTTTATCTTATTTAGTTTAGAAGTTACCATGGACACCTTTTTCAACAATATACCAGCACTTGGTACCATAACATTTTATTGTCATCTCACTTATATAATGTCAAAAAACTAATTACATATTACATAATTATGAAAAATTAACCTTAAACTAAACACCTTAAAAATATAATAAAATATCTAAAAGATATTATTAAAAGGAGTCCCTTTAGGTAAGGTGCCAAAGATACTGGCAGCATTCCCCCTTTGAATAGCAAGACTAATTCTTTGTCCGAGGTAGCTGCCAGCTCTTCGGTCACCTGTGATGTCGACTAACCTTTTTGCTATTTCCTTAAAAAGACTTGTAGCGCTAGGACCCCACGGACCAAGGGTCTCGACACCGAATGTCAAAATGGATTTGCAAGATTTGATCCTCAGCAAACAAACTGTCAAATAAGACATGTTAAATAAAAGCTAGTAATAATAAAAACGTAGACAGTAACATTATCACTCAAAAATCATTACGATATGTTTTTTTTTATTATTCAATAGGTAAAATCTTTACTTTTAGATATCCTTTCAAAAGGATGAGTAACTGAATTAAGACCGACAGAACTGCGTGTGACAGACGGTAAGCTCTACAGCGGCTGCTCTGTACAGATGCAGTGATTAATGGTAAATTTCCTTGAGCACTGATTATGTATAAATCTAAAGAGGTTTTTGCAAATTATCATAAATATTTGTCGCTGACAAAATATGGAAAAACAATGTTATTGATGGCACAGTTCATGCCTCAAATGTATTCAGAGTATACTAATACTTATACATAACGTCTTAATTTCAAAAAGCATTTTTTATTTATTAGCTAGACGGAGGTATATAAATTTTTAAGCTTAAAGCGGGTAGGTATTACAAAATATCGCCAAAATAGAAGTTTAGAATTCTATTTATACCTATACACATACAACGTGTCAATCTGTAAGCTTTACTATTATCCTTAAAACCATCATACCAGTCCATCAAAATGAACAACCATTTTTTTTGGAACCCATCCTGAAAACTTGACATTTTCATACAATAGTGTTCTTTTAGTTAATTTTATTTTTATTTTTCAGCATTGGTCCGTTCATAGGAAAATTTGTTCATTTTGACGGGCTGGTTTTATCTTTAGAAGGATAAAAGTGTTGTTACTAACACCCAGTATAAAATATATCTGATCAGTTTTGTATGGAGAACTCATTTTTATCATTTTTCGACCTATATTCCTCGGGAAAAGTTGTTCAGTATGATAAAATAGAAAAGTTTGAGAATATGGCTTGGTTACAGATTTACACCGTGTATATCAGTATCATTGGAACATGGCTCCATCTATTTTGACATTTTGTAAGACGAAAGCTTATACTAAAGTCTCAGTTTTGTAGCATTAAATCACAGTACTTTAACGTTAAATTGTAAAAAGTAGCCTCAAAATATAACAGTGCCTAGAATAAAGATCTGTCGAAAACGAGTTGGCTGCTTGTTGGTTTGATACGAGCGTTATTAAAAAAAGTGAGTACGAATATTGTCTGGCAGCGTGCCTACTTTGCAGAATTACGATTCAGTTTTAATTGCAAGCATATTGCCACTCGTGCGTGCCCAAACGAAACTAGTGCAGTTTTTAACTGCGCACGTGTTGAAGTGGCGGCCGCCATGTTTGAATGCGGAGGTATATTGTGTTTGAAAACTTGGTTCAAAACAAATTAATTTAAAAAACCGGCCAAGTGCGTGTCGGGCCACGCGCAGTGTAGGGTTCCGTAGTTATGAATGACAACTTGGGGTTCACACTGTTCACACTCTCACCTCACAGTTTAACGACCAAAAACATCTAACAATGAAAATTGTATGAAATTTTACATTTTTGCCTATAACTTTTTAGTTTGCACTTAGTACTCAGCTGTGATAGTTTTCCTTTCAACTTCAGTACATATATTACTGCTGTAATTTTTTTCACGTATCCATATAAAACCGTTTAGCAGATAGAGAGGGGGATAGGAGAAACTTACCTCTAACAAAAATTTGCACTTTAAAACCATATATTTCGGAAACGGATCCCTAAATCGAAAAATGGTATTCTCAACCTCACAATATTTTTTAAAGACCTATTTAACGATACCCCACATGATGGGTAAATAGAGAAAAAAAATACTCCCCCACTTTACTTGTATGGGAGTTACCCTAAAAAAAAATTTTTTTTCAAGATTTTTTTCTATTACTTTTTTTCCATGATTAATATACATACCCATGCCAAATTACAGCTTTCTAGTACTTGTAGTCTCTGAGTAAAACCGCGGACGTACAGACAGACAGACAGACAGACAAACATGGCAAAACTATAAGGGTTCCTTGTTTACTACGGAACCCTAAAAATAGGATTTGAAACGTAAGTAAAATTTGAAATTTTTTAATTTATTTACTTTTACAAAAATAAATTTCCGTTTCAAACTTTTTCAACTCTAAAACATTAATTTTTTGGCCTTGTAAAATTTGACATCCGTACTGGTGTTCATTATTTATATAAATGATATTATAATGCATTACGAAACATTTTGAAATTTTATGGAATGACTGTAATTTAGATTTTTGGTGTGATTGAGCTTTTGCAGTTATATTCTTTTGTTTTGCTACTAAAGGAATTACCCAGTCTAATCATTCTAAGGAAAGCGCCGTTGTTATGATACTAAAACATAAAATGAATCAAAAGATTTCTTAAGTTAGTTCTGTAGTATTAATACCTATTTTTTACATTATGTTTCAGAAAACGGACTGTATACATATTAGCTTGCTTATAAAATAAAGGGGAATGAGCATTGTCTAGCAGCGTGCCTACTTTGCAGTTTTAATTACAAGCATATTGCCACTCGTGCGTGCCCAAACTAACTAGTGCAGTTTTTAACTGCGCACGTGTTGAAGTGGCGGCAGCCATGTTTAAATGCGGAGTTATATTTTGTGTGAAAAGTAAACTTACTTTTCACACAAAATATACCTTCAACTTTGCAAGTCATCTTGCCAGCATGGAGAGTGTAGAGGCCAAATCTTCTGACTACTCTGGCTAAAAAGTATATAGATCTGGTAGTAAAGAGAGGACCATTCTCCTGCAGTAAAACCTTAAAAGACTTGGTGATGATGATGATTAATAAACTGCCTCTGTGGTTAGTGGTAAGAGCGTTCAGCTCTCACTAAAGAGGTCGCGTTTTTCCGGCGGGGATAACAACTTTTTTTTGTTGTTCTAGTTTGGTTAGAGCATTGCAGAGTGATCGCCTAATTGTCTGCTAAGAAATATGATCCGTTATTTAAAGGACATTTCAAGCCGCCGGTCTCATAAGCATTTCAACATATGTATAGAAATGTTGAGAGGCTAAATAATTCTCAAACCAATGATAGTTTTACCAAGCTGTATAGGAAAATATGTAGATTAAAATAAGATTAATTGATTGAATACTTATTTTTACACAAAAATTATCAAATATTATTACAATTTCCTTTGTACACTTGTATGGAAACATGCGCGTTTAGTGCCCTCTAATAGTATTTTATGCAACGGTTTTATAATAGGGGTGTTAAAAGGTGAGTGGCGCGGGTAGCGACATGAGCGAGCGAAGCGAGCGAATATCGCTAATAGAGGCGCCACGAGCCTTTTAAGACCTAGTTATAAACCGTTGCATACAATATTTTTTCTATGACTTTCAAAAAATGCAAATCTAGCACATATCTGGCAAAACATAAATTTTGAGTGCGACAACTGACTCGCGGGAAATGTAAATATGACAAAATTTTGTGTCTATGGTTACCTTCTTTATTAAATTGATGTTTGCTTGTCTCTTAAAAAAAAACAAAAATCTTCTTTTGTTATCACGAAATCTAGGTTTAATAGTCTGTGGCTGCTAGCCGTATGTGAGCCGTATCGTAATAGCGATATTATAGTACGGCACAGCCGTACTGTTATGGAGAATAGAGTATAGACTTATTAAGGATGTTCTTATGTTTGTGTTCTTGGTCATATAAATGACAGATAAAAGTACAGGAGTAGAAAAACGCTTTAAACGATACATGTGAACCATATTAAGGTGTGTGATTTTAGGCTAAATGAGCTGGTTAATTTTAAGGTGTTTAAAACAATTTGATAATAGTACGTTATGATACAAGTACGGTAAGCTGGATATTATAGTCGAGGTATTTATAGGCATGAGGCGAGGCCGAGTGCTTATAATAAACCGATGCCTATAATAGACAGCTTACCGTACAAGTATCATACGATATTTTTCAATACATTTGCGATTACCATAAACTAAGACAAGACAGCAAATCAGGAAATTATAAAAGTTAGGATTTAAAGCAGTTTGTAAAAATATATTAATATCATATTATTAATACAATAATTAGGTACTCAGGTTTATTTTTTCAAAAAAGTACATTGATAACCTTTTCCTTTTTAAAATCGGTTAAAAAATCACATCTCACGAATCAGAAAAAAGTTTTCATGCTGAACTTGAAACTCGTTGCTTGGATTCTATGAAAAAGTTTAAAGTTTGCATCTGTGGCGTTGGGCTATTAAGCGGTTGTGATTGGTATAAAGTAAAAAGCACTTGTGCCGTAACGACATCATTACGATACAGATTTAGATATCATAAGAACTGTATTATTAGTAAATGCATTTAAAAAATACAGTTCTTTACCTAAATATTTTTTAAAACATCCCTGTTTAATCCAATATTTTAATATTGTGTTGAGTTTATTAAACACAAAATAATGATGTTTCAGGTTTCATTGTTTCTTCTATTTTGAGAACGGTTTTAAAGCCAGTGACCTTTCAAATACAACCCCGACAGCATCATTAACATCAACAGTTCAGAACTTAGACAACGAACTTGAACTTCCCAAAATGGCCGCCAGCAAAAGATTGTCCGCGCTTCGGGCGATTCGTCAACGTCATATCGCCAAGATAAAGTACCGAACCGCCACTTTGTAATATCTCTTAGATTTATGATGGTTAGCACACACTTAACGCGATTATTTAGCGCTCATCTCGCGAACTCTTTATCTCATTCATATTTAAATATGATAGATTCTAGACGGGTGATGGATTGACTTGAAGTTTGCAGCTTTGAGATATTGCGTGGCTTTGGAATGGCCTCCGTTATACGATAACTTGAGATAACTTACTCTCAAATTGAACTAAACGGTGAATTACCACTGTAGCAATCTTTTATTAGAAAATTTCCCTTTAATTAAAATGGAAAATGGGCATGTTGACTAAAATTTTTTTCATGTTGCTATGTAAAGACCTGTCAAAAATAAACACAATAGTGACAGAAATATATTTCTAAACAAAAAACTCTTTCAGTTATAAAAGTTTTAAAGACACATGTTTTTAGACGTAAATTTTTAGACGTGAAAACGCGCTGCTGAAATGCCTACATATTTGTGACGTCACAAGCTTGTATTTTGTATGGGTGGCGTGAGAACTTTGTTTGGTAGCTATACGAAATATTTCGTTTATGGTAATGGTTTCATAATAAAAGTTGCCATAAATTTTGTAGACTAAAATACAGTATAATTGTAATTAAAGATTTTCATACTTTAAAAAATGGTCCTATTCACCCAACTTTAAAGAAGCTTTAAGATCACTTAACGATTCGATATCAAATTAAAAGTGTTCTTTATAGTGTTTTTTGATAGAAATTAGTCTCATTAGAAACAAATTTTATATAATCTTAACATTAGGCAACTACCGTATTATGAAAAAATAATATTAAATTATCCATACAAATTCACCAATAAATTATGCTGTTTCTAAGAGAAGTCTATTTTTTACCCTGCATGCTTTTGGGCATTTTGAATTATAAAAAAAACCGGCCAAGTGCGTGTCGGGCCACGCGCTGTGTAGTGTTCCGTAGTTGCTAATGACAACTTTGAGTTCACACAGTTCACACTCGTACATGACAGTTTAACGACCAAAAACATGTAGCAATGAAAATGTATGAAATTTTACATTTTCGAGTACATTTAATAAATTGGTTGCCTATAACTTTTTAGTTTGTTCTTAGTACTCAGCTCTGATAGTTTTCCTTTCAACTTCAGTATATATACTACTGCTGTAATTTTTTTAAATTATACGTGTTTTTGTTCTATTTAACTAAATCTGACAAGTGTTGAAGATTCAATTTATATTTCAAAAGGTGAAAAAAAGGATAAAATCGTATAAGCCACGTTTACTAAGACGACAAGTTGAAAATGAGACTCAAAATATTAACAGTTGCATGACATTTACGTGACTCTTGTCAGCTGCATGACATTTACGTGACTCCAAAGACTTCGAATCTTCCCCTTGATTGGTTTTTACAATCTGTGCAGTGACCAACACACTGAAGAATCATTTAATCTTGAGATGAGATAAAAGCAGCAAAACCTCCTGACTTCCAAGTAAGATTAAAGATGAACATCGCTTATGAAGACATCCGAAAAATCTCCCAAAGTTTGTTAACTTAATTCCAAACATAAATGAGACCAAACGAGTTTTAATACGTTTAATAAATGGAGGTGCGCAAGTGGACGATCAATCAACGTCGCGATAAAATGACGACATGTCACTAGCGTACATTTATTATCATTTATTATTGTCTCGCGCGTTCTTAAGCTTCTTCAAGTAATTTATTGTTTTTAAAGCCTCCGCGTGACGTGCGAGGCGTCAAAACGTTTATTTGGATGTGGGATCACAACGACGTCTTGGGAATATTTACATTCTACTGTGAGTATTTTGAGATTTAAATGACTTATAACAGTTTTTACACAAATAATCATACATGACAATTTAATATTGCCTTCTTCATCACGTCAATAAGAGTATAGAGCTAGAAGACATAGAAGTTACCTTTAATTGGATGCTGTGTGTGTGATGTAAGAATGGTGTAATGATGAGTTGCAAGCCATATTTAACGAATGTAATACAGCGTGTAAATTGACTATCAACATACTATTAAAGGGTACTCAGCCTATATGCACCACTTTTTCAATGTAATCCATGCAGGAAACACGAAAAAAAATGGATCAGCAGCCAATTAGTATGAGAAAGTAAAAAACTTAAGTTCCCAGCATTAGGTCACTTAGGAAAGGCAATATCAAGGGTCTGTTTATACTCAGTATATTCACACGACTATTTTTACAACCAGCTTTTACGATCTGCTTGGAAAAAGAAATATATTCTATATTTTCTCTTTCCGAGGAAAGAAAAAAAGTTCATCAAAAATATCAGCATTGTCTGGCAGCGTGCCTATTTTGCGAAATTACGATTCAGTTTTAATTGCAAGCATATTGCCACTCGTGCGTGCCCAAACGAAACTAGTGCAGTTTTTAACTGCGCACGTGTTGAAGTGGCGGCCGCCATATTTGAATGCGGAGGTACATTGTGTTCAAAAGTTGGTTCTGTGCAAAAAGTATGAAAAGTAATCTGCGAAATAAAAATGCTAAACTTTTGGGGCACAACGTTCAAAGTGCCACAGTTGGCAGTAGAATATTACAAGGTTTAAAATGGTCAAAAACGCAAAACTTTATTTTTTATATTTTATACGTAACCATTATCATGTTTCAAACGTATCTAAATCTACACTTATATTATAAAGTTGGTTGAACGTGCTAATTTCAGACCGATTTCAAAACTTTCACCTTTGGATAGGTACGTTATTCCTGAGTGACATAGGCTATGTGTACACCATAGGCGAAGCCGGGGCGGACTGCCAGTTATTTAATAATTTTGAGATAGTTATGTGTAGCCATTATGTATCTGAAATGACGATACGGTTCACAATAAAAAACATTGTGTAATTTTTATCTTGTTTAATTATAAGGCTGCTTTAGTTTGTAAAAACCACGAATACCATGCGTATAATAATTAAAATATTCCGTTGCGCCTGAAAAGCCGCATTTGTGAAGTTTAATTATTTTTTAACCAAACATGGATGCTCTATTCACTACGCCCTAGTAAAATAAAAAAGAACGCGCACTTTTTATGCTCATAAAAGTGATTCTGAGTTGTTACTCGTAGGTTGG
Source organism: Rhodophaea formosa (assembly GCA_963082605.1). Taxonomy (NCBI): domain Eukaryota; kingdom Metazoa; phylum Arthropoda; class Insecta; order Lepidoptera; family Pyralidae; genus Rhodophaea; species Rhodophaea formosa. Next base: position 899,798 of record OY720208.1, read on the forward strand.
TGTGTCTCGACTTATTACACTCAAAAATTTGTCTGGGATAGATCTGGAATACTTATGTTCGATTGAAAATAGACAATGAACTTTGACTACATATTTTCTAGACTCCGTCATTCCTATGTCATGCATTAATTTTTAATGATTAATAAACTGGCCAATATTTCAATGGTTATGTGCATGATAGCTTTTTTGTACGCTTTTTTAGAATGTTTAAATCTAAGAAAGTGAATTCAGCCTTATAGCGTGGTTAAGTAATAGTGCGATATATATAAGTGCAATAGTGCAAGTTGCATACTTGCACATTTTTCATTATCATTTCGTGTAGGTGACACGGTCAGTCAACCATGCACACCCTGGTGTCAGAGGTCTTCGGAACCGTATGCATTAGAATGTTCTGTAAATACAGAGGTTCGTGACGATGTAGACCATGGAAGTTTATTACAGGATTTCGTGAAGGCATATATTTGAAAGTGGGATGTAGTTTGCAATTGGCGGATGTAGATCACGACACATCGGGATTCAAAAGAATAATTGAAGAATTTGAAGATTTTAATTGAGAATTTGAAGAAACAAGAAAGATGACTAAATCTTAATCAACTTAAATATCAAGCTTATTGAGCTTTGTAATGAAACTATTGCGGCTCTTTATTTGGTTGGACTTCTCGAAATAAATATACCCTTTTTTTCTATATCAGTGATTGAAATATGTAGCTAATTTTTATCATCAAGTTGATTTAAGTTAGTCACGCAACTTTCCAAATTCAAATAAAATGTCTAAAACCTTGTAATAATTACAAAGCAAAGGCCCACCAATTAATATTCGGCGCGGATCCTCCCCTTGAATAATTCGACGCTTTCGTACATCCGAGTGAGGACTTGAATCTGAATAAAAAGGTGTAAAAACTGAAGCCATTTCATTTGAAACCTACGACTTTGCCATGTTCTGGATGCGTGACATCGGTTTTATCAAACAGTTTTATATACCGTGTTATTTATATTAGGGTTTTGTACCTGAAGATATAATTAAAATTTCTAAAAACCATTAAAAATGTACGGGATCGTACTTGCACTTTGCATTCACAAGTATTTGTCTACCATACCATAAAGCATGATTTATAATATTTCATGATAAATGACAGAAGACATCATAAACCTAGGCCAATCAGAAAAATATCGTTTTTATCGTCTTGGCTCGAGATCGAACTCAGGACCCCTCATATCGCAGGCTGGCTTGATATTTACTGCGCACCGGAGGCTCTCATTGATTGAACTATGTGACCACAGCTAATTTTTATCACCAAATTGACCTAAGTTTGTCACGCAACTTTCGAAATTCAAATAAAATGTCTAAAACCTTGTAATAATTACAAAGCAAAGGCCCACTAATTAATATTCGGTGCGGATCCTCCCCTTGAATAATTCAACGTTTTCGTACGTCCGAGTGAGGACTTGAATCTGAATAAAAAGGTGAAAAAAACTGAAGCTATTTCATTTCAACCTACGGCTTTGCCATGTCCTGGATGTGTGACATCAGTTTGACTATGAGTTGGGATTTATAAACCGTGTATTTAAAGGACTCATACCTCAAGAGGTAAAAAGGAAAATATCGAAAAAACATAAGATGTCTACCACATCAAGCGAAGCCGAATAAACTGCGCGTACAATCGGCTGCCAAGCGTGGTATAGTGTATAGTGTATACCAAGTATAGTGAAAACCCCTAAAATCCTAAACATCCAGCATGGTATTTATTGCAACTAAAATGATGAGACGATGTCTACCATATGATGTAGCAACATAATTGCCTTGAGGTTTTTCTCTATTTTGATTTTTAACACTGCATACACAAGTGATGTTGCCAAGTAGGTGAAAATTGAAAACTATTATTTTAATACTAGGTATGTATCACCCTCGTCTTCATCGTCACTTACAATAGGAGACAAATGCCTAATACAATAATTAATAAAAAAAAAAGTTAACCCATATAAATTCTACCAACTATCCTACGAATATTATGAATGCAAAAGTTGGTATGTTTGGGTGTTTGTTACTCAATCACGCCCAAACGACTCAAGGGGTTAAATGAAATTTGCGTACAATGTAGTTCATTACTCAGATTACCACAGTCTACTTTTATCCCGATTAAATTTACTGTTCCCGAGGATCGACATTAAAGCAAGCGGATACGCGGGCGAAACCTGATATGTATTTTTCAAACTATTTTTGTTATATAAAAACCATTGGTTACAATCCAATCCAACTTTTCAACATAGAAATTCCATTGAACATTCCATTGCTATTCCCTAGAATTTGACAAAAACGAAATACCGCCAAAACTTATTCAACGTTCAGCATTTATTGCATTTCAACTGTAAAATGTTACGGCAGCGCCCAGCTTCAAAGCACGAATTGGGAAAATAAAAGGGAGAAAATGAAAAATTACCTAACACTTGAAAAGTAAACTAACGTAAATGCAAGCTGGAAATTCTGTCGCGGCGTCTCACAGAAACCTTACTCTTTCCATTCGCTATTGCGGTCTAAGTGATAAATCACGAGCGGGCGGGCATTGGTCTCTCTTATTTCTCTTATTCAGCTTATTTACGGTTGCATCCATAAATTGATATTTATTTGCTCGATGGCCTACTGGGCGCTAGCACTGCGAGCGAGCGCTTTAATCATTGATTCATTTCCTCTATAATTATGATTTGACATTTATTACTAATTTAATTTTAATTCATGACATGACAATGTAAGCTCTAGTCCACTTAAGTGATTTTAAATAGGTATGTCGTAGATTGTAAGTTGACGTCATTTGGAAAAAAATGCGCTGTGCAGTTTGTTGCCGCTTCTTCTGCATTCCGCCTTGGAAGCGGTGTAAACTTAGCCGTAAGTAAATTATTGACGTCAACAATAATATATTTTTGTAAACTAATTGTAATTATGAAAAAAATTGACGTTCACTAAATGATATTGAAATATCTTATGATGAATAAAATGATTGACTTTGACTTCCGTATGTAAAGTAACCCTGGGCGGGGACTTGAAAGACACGTAAAGCCATTGGTCCCGGCTGTCATCATTGATAGTCGTCAAGCTATGTCAGATGCCTCAGGCAGTTTGAAAAATCTGACTACAGTGTTGGCCACTTACATACGCAGTCTCAATTTTTCTTTGATGTTTTGTTGTCATTATATGTAAAGAAATGCATTTTTTTTTTTCATTATTGAAGGTTTCCAAGCATTTTAATACTTTGCAAGTTTCAAGTCACTACAGTAAATGAATTTTACAAGCCACATATGATTCATTCATCACTTATTACACTCTTTTTTTTTTTATGTAAGATTTTGCAGCCCAGAAATTTAAGCCATGCTAGGGTTTAGCAGCTAAGCATAGTTATGTATAATAATTGATTTTTTTTGCAGTTAATTTTAAAATGATTCAGAGCACTTGCTTAGAATATGAATTAAAGAAAACTCAAAACACCATCAGAATGATTGCAAAACCTTTTTACCAGTTCATTTTAAAACTTTATTTTTTACCTCCTGCATTTTAGTGACACGCTTAGAACTTATCAATTGTACCACACAGCATACCCCTAAACTCAAGCGGCCCCACTCTGTGCACCGCCAAGAGTGAATGCAAAAAACGTTCGCTAGTGCCCTTAAAATGTGGTAATTAAGAGTTATTTTCACTCGGCAAGTCACAAGACCTAAAACATTGCTACGCGACGTTGCAGCCTATTTCCTTGGCTTTGAAAAGCGAATGAAATTGAAATGCAGATTATAAAATCTGGTGCTATTGCCGGTTTGTTGTAATTTCACAGAGCTTGGTGATGTTTTTACAAAATGATAAGGATGTTTTTGACTATCTAATATATAGTCATCATCATTATCAAGTTTTTGTAATCTTTACTGCAGGAGCATGTTCCTCTCCGTACTACCAGACATTAAGCAGAGCAGTCAGAGGACTTGGCCTACACTCCATGCTGGCAGACGGATTGCTGAAGCTTTGTTTAGCTTGTGCTTCCTAAGTCATCTTCTATACATCCACGAGTTGACTTGGAGTCGTCTTATTCTACTCTGCCGGGAACCACACAACTGTAATATAGTCCAGCGGGCTTATTTTCAACTATGGTATACAACGATTTGATGGTCATCATGAAATATCCATAGCGGTTTATGTATCTTAAATAAAAAAGTCAATCATACAAAAGCCGTAATGGATGTTGAAGTGACTATCAAAACTTTGTACACCATAGTTTTTTAAAAGTTTGCAAACAGGCCTGTTAGATCCAATTAAATTATTACCTTTGTTTTTTCACTGTATTATAGGAACAAGTTCCTTGCCGATTTCTTAGTTAATGTTGTCTATGTTTTTCTTGTTCGAAATCAAAGTTTGTAAGCTTTTTCCTTTCTTAAAGTATAGTTTAAAGAACGTTCATCAAGACTTTATTATAGATAGCATTTTTTTACAACAGCTTTGCTCTTATTAATATGTAAATTACGGGCCACTCACGTATGAAGTTATTTACTTCTGAACCTTGCTCTAAATAAAAAATTGGACAAAACATTCTAGCCTGATTCATTAAATGTATGAACAATGCGAGGTACTAAATGATCAAAAATAGTGAAATTATTTGTGTGCATTAGATCTGTATTACTTTCTGTAAATATACACAACCGAGTCTAGGCTTCAAAATGAGCCTAAACCTTGTAAGTACAGCGTCACTTACCTGGCGACGTTACCATATTTCCACTGGGAAATCAACCGAGTGCGCCGCAGGGTTAAGTCATTTTTACAGTCCCCACTCATCACTATTTTAGGGGTGAGAAATCATATAGATCCAGTGTGTCAAATGTTTTTGTTTTATTTCGAAGATCTTGTATATGCCAATATATTCAGATCTCTATAAGAAACTTTACTCTATGTATCGTTTGATATTTGTGAACATTTATGGCTTGAGTTATTGTGGGGATATATAGAGTGTTTGCTATTTTTGAAACTCAGCAGACGTATAAATACTTTATACAAGTATATTTTTACACGTATTATAACGTCTAAAATTTGTCTTAGATTGGTCAGCCGTACGCCACTTTACCAGAGCATTATATTATTTCCAATGGGAAATTAAACGAGTGCGCCGCGGGTTTAAGTAATTTTTACAATCACCACTCATCACTAGTTTAAGTTTGTGTTGTTATTTTAATTGTGTATATTATTTGGAAATAGTCGAGCTCCGTGGTGCAGCGGTCAACACGCTAGCCTGCGACACGGGGGTCCCGGGTTCGATCCCCGGTCAGGTCACTATGGAAAAAGATCTTTTTCATATTGACCTGGGTCTTGGATGTTTATCTATATAATTATATATTATAAAATATAGTATCGTTGAGTTAGTATCCTGCAACACAAGTTCACAATTTACTGTGGGGCTAGCTCAATTTGTGTGATATGTCCCTATATATTTAATTTTATTTAAATAAAGTTGAACGTCACTGGCTTTCATTGTGACTCATTTAATGTATGATGAGTGTAATGTCGAATACTGATGAGGTGTTAGATAGCTACAAAGCTCTTAAATAAAAAGAAGCTCTAAGTCTGTTGTAAGTGAGCCTAAACCCTGCAAGTATTGCGCCACATAACAGGGTCCCACCTTATTTCCACTGGGAAATCAAGCGAGTGCGCCGCAGGGTTAAGACACATTTACAGTCCCCACTCATCACTATTTTAGGGGCGAGAAATTGACGCAAATTTGACATGTGTCTGAGATTCGTCATCAGGTCTTGTTTAGTCTCTACTGCAGGAGCACGACCCTCTCTGACTACCAGAGCCATATATTAGCCAGAGCATTTAGAGGATTTGGCCTATACTCTCCACGCTGGCCAGACGGGTTGGAGAGGTTTCTTTGATGTTTTAAAGCTTTGTTTAGCTTGTGTTCCCTTTGTCGCCTTTTACGACATCCACGGGAGGACTTAGAGTGGTCCTATTCTACTCTGCCAGGAACCACACGGCTGCCGGGAACCACACGGCTGTATGTGTCTGAGATTAATTCCACCTATTTTTGATACATATTTCAGAAAAATTACATAACTTATGGCAAAGAAAGTCCTTTGTTCTACCTTATACGTTTGATCTCAAATCGAGGCGGCTGATGAATATTTGCAAACGGAGCTGGTGGCGAAAGGTGGCGAAGTGGTGGCTAGTTTGTAACCCTTTGGATAATTACGCCTGCAACGCCCATCTTGTGTTGTGCCTACAACAGAATTGTATAGTTTGAACTGTAAATTGATAGTGATTTGAGCTGTGTATTGATAATATCAGTCAGTCAATAAAAACTCGTAAAGATTGACAAAACAGCAACGGAGCCTTTCATCTTCAAAAAGGATGTCAGGGTGGGCTGCATACTCTCGTCCATTTTATTAATTCATAGAGGGACTAGTATTTTCTAGTTGCGTTTTAATGGAAAATCAACAACAAAGCCCTACCTTTTTCTAAATATAACTGCTGACCTAATAAAGATAGTATCAGAACATCACCATAAACGCACCTGACCGAACGCCATAACTTTTCAATAACAGTATTAGGCATCTTTTACACTGTCTTAAGGATAGTCTGGTCTGAAATCATGGGTTGTTATATTAGGAATGCACATGTTATATTTGTTTATGTTTCCCAATTGTTTGCTTGCTTTTTGTGTGTGCATGTGGCCAATACTAGTGTCATAATACCTACGAAAACATTAACGTCCTCTGTCTAAGTCTCTGATATAGTCAAAGGTCTAATTATGACAATCAGGAAACGGAATAATATAAAAGAATATAATATTATACACTACGCGAAAATAATCATCCCTTTAGTGCGTGCACGTAAAATCGCATGCGGCTATGTGTTACGGCACTTGGCCCTTGAGCTTCTTGAGCTTTTCAATAACGATACTCCTAATAAGATCGATTGCCCAATAGGAATTAGCATTATTAGCGTTAACAAAGTTTGAATAACCTCGGCTGTACTCTACAAGTGTAAATAATATATTTAATGTCAAATCGTCAGATGCTTTTAGGTAGCTTGAAAAAATTGACACCAGTGTTGGCACCAGATAAAAATTATACAAATTGAGCTATCCCTTCTGTATTCTGAACATGTATTGTAGATAATAACTCAATGATCATTTATTTTATAATAGATACTTATGTAGATAAAAATTCAAGACCCTGGGTCTTGGATCTGGAAAATATCGTTTTCTATCTCTACCTGACCGGGGACCGAAAACGTTTGTACGAAAAATGGTTTATTGTAAACTGTTCTTTATTACCGTCCCCGCCAGCCATGCAGATACTAGTTTGTAAAGAAGCAAGTATATCATTTTTATAGCTTTTATCAAGGCGTTATTTTATTTGTATTGGCTCAAATTCTAAAGGTTATTGCCGTAATATTCTGTTTATAGTTCCGTTTGATAACAGTGAACGGTGATAGAAGATTGTAGAATTATCATGTTGCGTGTTTTACAGTTATTTTGCTGCTGTATTTGCATTTTGTTGGTTGTTTTTTAAATCACTTGAGAATAAAGTGCCTGTTGATAAAATTTTGGAACAGGCAAGTGAAATATTATTGTTAATCAGGTGTTAGATAGATGATCATAGACAAAAATAATGCAAAGAAAACGGTGAAGACGAAGTTACAATGTCCTAAACTTTAACCTTTAAAATCTATACTTCGCTATATCTTTGTAAGAAAATACTTCTCTATCATAGACTGAGTGATTAAGTCTCCCAAATCTAATTATAGTTTTTCTTTTACAGAGGGTATGATATTCGGCTTTCGACAACCTTCAAGTATACAAAAAAAGCTTCATAGGATATCTTTTCGTGTGTGTGTTAGTTCATATTTGACTGTTTTTTTTTAAAATCCCAATCCCAATCTCAACTAATATTATAAATGCCAAAGTGAGTTTGCTTGATTGTTTGTTACGCTTTCAGCCATATCTACTGAACCGATCGTCAAAATTTTGCATACACATAGGTAAGACAAACACATAAGCTCGTCAAAGTCGCGGTTAACAGCTAGTTAAAAAATACCTACCTACTTAGCTGCTAGTACGTCTTTTCAGGTAAAGCTTATCGTAACCTGTACAGTTGTACTCTTGTACCCTTTGAGCTTTCGCTACAAATTACTCTAAAAGCCTTGCAAGCTAGTTTATCCGTCAGCAGCTTTGCTGACAAAGTGCCCCTTATTTTAGTGTACTCAAGATACCTTGATAGTGTGGATCAGAATGGATAACAACAACTTCTCAATGTAGCCTTTGACATCCTGGAAAATCTGAATTTAGTTTATCTTTCATCTGAGCGATGATCAAGAGAATGGGCGTCAGGAATCATGTCAATAGGCGATACGGCTAGCAACCCATCACTATTTTGATTTTGTTCTCCACCTACCAGCCCACAAACATTCTAAACGTGGCCTTTTGGTTTTATCGACCAGGGCTCTGTCTACCCTGCAAGGGTAAAAGACATGAGAGTATGTTTGTATGTATGTTGCATCTGAGCGTTTTCCCGGTTGCATCCTTACCTTGGTAGCAGTGGTAACTTTTCATCAGGTGACTCGCATGCTCCTCTAACATCCTATACCATAAAAAAACAACAGGTTACACTCCGGCGGTGCCGGCAGAAATGAAAACTAGAATATAAACGTTGTTTTTCGATCAGGGGGTCAATTTATCAACCAAGAGAATCAATCCGCCACTCGTTGTCAAGTTTCCGCATGGTGAATCTTAATTGGCTCTATTTTTGAAACTTTATTCGAATGGTTTTTCCGAATGGTCGCACGAGAGCACTCGGACCGGACTACGCGTGCAAAATGACAAATTTGACTTTGAGCAAATTTTTATTTTTTTCTTAAATTCTCGTCCTTAGATTTAAGCGTTTTTGCCAAAACTGTCTAAAAAACGTGGGAATGCCGATTTGCTTTTGATCCAATTGCAGCGTTGCCTTTTAAAAAATAAGAAATTCCTTACACCTACATTAAAAAAATTAAGATTTTAAAAGAAATTGCAATAGAAACCCCCCTAGATGTGCCTTAGCCACTGTGTTAATAAAATCAGAAAACATAATTAAGAAATAAGAAGGCTTTTGTACAATTCGCAATTTTATTTTTATTACGCCATTTACTGAGAAGACTTCGTCTATAGTATACATATAGTATATCTTGTTCATATTTAACTGGTTTATCTACGAAAGAAGATTACGAAAAACAATTTCCTAAAGACAATCAAATTCCCCTAGCATTAAAGACACTGTACCTTAAATGGCAACACCGTCCGATTGTCGGATTGAAAATCAGACGTGTATTCCCAGCTTAAGCTACTAGTTTTGCTGTGCATTCAATTATTCTGGCAACCGTAACAATATTTTTTTTGCTGGCAACTCTAAGCAATACAACCATTCGCACGGTTCAAAAATACTAATATATATTCACATGTGAATACGAACCGAGTGCTGACGTCACAACGAGTGGTGGATTGATTCTATTAGTTCAAAAATTGACTCCCTGGTCGCGTGTCCGTCTTACGAATTTTCAATCCGAAGAATCTGTCGGTCACGTTACCTGTTACAAGTGACCATTTTTTCCCCATCAAGAAAAGTAAACAGCGCTGTTAAAGAAGTTTTCACCTAAAAAAAACCGATACTTTGTACTCGGAAATCTGGGTTCAAATTTTCGTTTTGTTTGGACAGAGTCTCCAAATAAAATAATTTTCCCAATTAGCAAGCCAAAGAGACCCAAATGACATAAAATTTAATTAAGCTATTGCAGCGAACCTCCAATAACTTACACGAGCTGCATCCAAAGACTTCTATATAAACTGAGGTAGACAAGACGTACGTACCAAATTCTGAAGCGCTTATACAGAGCTAATAATTAACACTATTGCGCTTAACTCTGTACGGTGAAGACGCCGGCCACGTCCCGTGACATGATTGCTTTTAAATGTCTGTTACTTAGAGTAGGGCGTGTCTATCTCAGTTTATATAGAAGTCTTCGGCTGCATCCCGAAAGAGCTGCTGGCAATAAAGTGAATTATGCACAGCACTGCAGCGATACGTTCTCGTTCCCGGAGGACGCATCGTGCCATACCGTGGTGCAAGTACTGAAATACTAGATAAAGAAATTTATTGGAGACAACTGAGATGTAGAATATATGCCTAGTGTCACGTCATTGCATGTTTCGATTCCCTGATTGTGTTCACAAAACTTATCGACACATTACTACCTCAGTTTATATAGAAGTCTTTGACTGCATCCCGAAAGAGCTGCCGGCAATAAAGTGAATTATGCACAGCACTGCAGCGATACGTTCTCGTTCCCGGAGGACGCATCGTGCCATACCGTGGTCTTGCACCACTGAAATACTAGACAAAGAAATTCAGCGGAGACACCTGAGACATAGAATATATGCATAGTATCATATCATTGCATTTTTATTTTTATTTTTTAATGGTGTAGACAGAACTTATGGTCATAATAACTACGCGCTACTTATCTCGCTAAAACTTATCGGAATAATACTACCTCAGTTTATATAGAAGTCTTTGACTGCACCCCGAAAGAGCTGCCGGTAATAAAGTGAATTATGCACGGCACTGCACGATACGTTCTCGCTCTCGGAGGACGCATCGTGCCGTACCGTGGTGCAAGTACTGAAATACTAGACAAAGAAATTTTGTGGAGACAACTGGGATGTAGAATATATGCATATGCATGCTACCACGTCATTTCATGTTTTAATTTCTTGATGGAGTAGACAGAACTTATGGTCATAATAACTACGCGCTACATTAAGCTTGTAAAGATGTTTTGAAGTTTTATATTTTTCACTATGCTGATTGGCGACTACACATTACAAGGTCTTTTTAAATTTTAGAACTTGTCAAAAAAATCTCGAAAGTGCAACGCTGCAATAAATGATACACTGCAGACGATCATGCTCCCTGAGAACGCATCATATCCGGCCGCACTGTGGTCCCAAGTACCGCATACTACAAAACAATACTAGGCCACAGAAACAGTATAAAATCAGTGGCACGATGGATAGATTTGCCATATTTATTAACTTAACAGAGTAAAGTTCCTTCCACTGATGTTTATAGTTGATACTAACTCAACAATTATCCGGATTTTTGATAGAAACCGGGATGCTGCGATTCAAGGGTACTTGCCCTACCACTGAGCCACAGGAGTCGTCTGAAATAGTTTTAGATTTGTACCACATTACAAATCTGAAATTATAAGTAAGTAGTATCATAATTATCACAAAAGTTCTCATGAAGTCGTGAAATTTTGAATTAAAACATAAAATTTTGGATAACATCAAAATATTTGAATTGAACCATAAATTAAATAATGCCTGAAATTTCAATTTCTTTATTAAACGTAGTAAATTATTATTTTAAAATTTTACAAACGAAACGAGTATCATTTAATCTAGTCTCACAGTAATCCTGTCTCACTGTATGCACAGATCAGAGAGACTACAGATATATCGCCAATCAAATATTGGTAAGTGCTTATATGGGATTTTATTTTGCATTTACAATACTATTTTACCTTATTTATTAAAAAAAGAAAATAAGAAATGGTGAAAAAAATTCCACGCGGGCAGGACTTGAACCTGCGTCTAGATCTCAGTATGATCTATGCGTTGCCAATTCCGCCACCGCGCTTTAAGCCTCGTTCACCATTTCTTATTTTCTTTATTAAATAAATTGGTAAGTGCATTATCCTGCATTAATATGTGAAGTGAATGTAGCAAAGAATAAAGCTAAAGCCAATTTATTTACCGTAATAGAAAGAAAAATAAACGTGGCTACTGAAAATGATTTTATATTTAATTTAATACGTAAGAAGTGCACCGTTAGACACCCTCCGTAGTCAGATAACCAGATCAAGGTTGCAGTAAGACACTGAATGCAGCCCACTTCCAACAAGTCGAATTGAAAATTCTTAGCGGAGGCCTTTATCTAGCAGTAGACTTCTTGCAGCTGAGATGATGATGATACGAGACAGGTATCCACAAAAATAATACAGATCTGTAAGTATCCACAAAAATATTTAGGTGTTGATAGAGCAACTATGAAACCATAAGCTATATTATGTTGTATGTAAGTGTTATATGGATTAAGCTAGCTTCAGGCTAAATCATCAGCTTGTGTTGTAGGATAACAATAAGTGAGAATGTGTTAAAATGAACTTGATGTTATTGATGATACTGAAATGATGAGGACTATTATTGAGTCAGACTGCTCTGGTAGTACAAGGAGAGTCAAGGTCCTGCAGTGTGGAAACGATGATGATGATGACAGTGAGTTTGATATCTTTCCCCCACTGTATACCTATACACATCTATGAAACCTAAAAGCATGGACAAGTGTCTACAATTTGGTGCTAAGTACAACAAAAATGCATTTAGTGGTGGTCAATTTCTCGGTTTTCTTTACTTTGTGCTCCAGACGCTAGGATTTTTAAATATACGGACAGAAAGCAGAGGATTACGCTTTAATACACATCCTCGGAGGTAGAGTAATCTGCATGATGGAAATTTAAGTCGTAAAGTTTTAGCGAAAATATGATACCTCCCGACTGTTAGCTACATGTGAATATTTAAACGGATTCCTAGAAAAAGTGGACTTTATACTCGTATGGGAGATTAAAGTAATAAGTTTAATTCTTATCTACTTTGATAGATAGATAGTCATATCAACGTTAAGTATTTTTTTGAATAATATTTTTTTGTGTTTATAATGGTATAATTTGTATAATTGTCGGTATAATTGACCGAAGACAAGATGGCGAGATGAAATCGATAGGTACTTGGGAGGTTGGCAGCAAGCTGCATTGGATAGGGATCAGTAGGGAAAAGAAAGGGAGGCCTTTGCCCAGCAGTGGGACACAAAAGCAGGCTAAATAAAAAAAATGGTATAATTTGCATTCATTACTTGCTGCTTAAGGATCTAACACTGATAAAAATAATTAATACATTCATGATCCCTTATGATGGTCTACGAGCGAATTTTAAGTAAAAAACGTACGAACTGCTTGTATTCTACTCGTACAAACCAATAAAGGAAATGGGAAAAATGTCGTGGCCTTACAAGCAACTTAGTAATTATTCTGATATCTATGCAAGCAACCTTTTACTATTTTGGTTCCGTTTACCAACTTCAATACAATACGCTAAAAGCCACTTCGAGAGGTAAAATACACCGTAAGTAATAAAGATGTAATTCATTACAAAATTAGATATTTTTTGATAAGTTAGATATTATTTCGGTACAGATTGACTAATTCCACCATTTAAATATATTCAGGCTGTTCAAAACCACCCTGTGCATATTAAAATTTCATTATGTAAGCTATGGCAGGTCACTAGTCTGCCCTAACTAATAAGTCCCGGGACAAAGATCCCATACCGGTCCGGCTTCGCGCCGGCCTCGGATGCCGGCTTTGTGAACTAATTATAGGTCCAGTGAGCGGCTTCGGTGATTTTTGACTTGCTACATCGTACCAAGAGAACTACCTGAAACGATACGATGTAATCTCAGCTTATATCTATTTTTTTACACAAATAAGTTGGCAAACAGGCACATATGTGTAGGTTATTTTACTTTGTTTGCGCTACGCCAGAAGCAAGGTTCAATAAAAAAAAAACAAATATATTTATAAGGACTTACTAAAATTAAACTGATTGGGCTATAATTGCAACTATAGGTATCCATCATAATTTGGCTGGAGATCGAATTTGGTTCCACTTGTAACGCAGGCTGGCGTGTTGACTAAAACATTTCCGCTATCTGGGATTTGTTTCTTTTAGAAAGTCACGGACAAAGCTCAGCGGATTAGTTCTCTAAAGTGGCAGTGGTAGAAGCATAAAGCAAGAAGAACCGATGGCCAATAGGGCAGAGCAGTTCGTGAATAGCAACTTCGAACCGGCAAGCGACGCGTCGTAGACCCACCAACCAGGTGGTAGGACGATCTGACCAAGGTAGCAGCCAGACGCTGGATATAGTCCGCTTCCAACAGGTTGTACTTAAAATCCTAAGGGGAGGCCTATGTCCAGCAGTGGCCTTCTTGCGTTTGAGATGATTGTCTTTATACCCTACTACTACTGCAGCTGCTCTACTACTACTAGTTTATCTCTTCACCGGCTTTGAAATCTAATTACACGACTACTAAGACGAGCTCCGTGGCGCAGCGGTCAACACGCCGGCCTGCGTCACAGATGGTCCCGGGTTCGATCCCCGGTCAGGTCAAGAAGGAAAATTATCTGACTTTTTCAGATTGACCTGGGTCTTGGATGTTTATCTATATATGTATATGTAATAAAATATAGTATCGTTGAGTTAGTATCCCATAACACAAGTCTCAAACTTACTTTGGGGCTAGCTGAATCTGTGTGATTAGTCCGTAAAAAAAAATTACAGTAGGTACGTCGTTTTGGTGATATTTGTCCACCTTTGCTTTTTAAGCAAACAGTCATGTGGTCCACCTGATTGAATTAGATACTTTGAATGTAAATCTAAATATAGTTTAAGACAAAGAGTTAACTAATTTGATACAATGGAGTGTAAACAAATAAATTTCGCATTCAAACCAAATTGTGCAAACTACGACCGGCCGTCAATACGGAGTTATTAGTGCGACATTACAGCGCATTTATAATGTGTGTAAACACACAGCGCCGCGTGGCGCCACCTGCCGCTCGCTACACGCTTTACGAGCGGCCCGTGGCGGGAATCGCAACTAACTACCGGGTGAAAAATACGGAGCAGTATTGTAACAAGAAACGATTGAGGCGATACATGAATTTCACGGGGAATATTGCTGTATTCCTTGTTCTGTCTAATTATTTATTTTAAAATTAATGTTTAGCTCAATTTTAGCTAAGGCGGCCTGCGTTGCGCAATGTTCAACGGCCACGATGCTTGAGGACTCCGGTCTCGATTCCCAGCGCCAACAAATACCTGTTCTTTATTTGACAGTATTTGTTAAGAGGTTGTACAAATATCATGTTACAGCATAAATGCTGTCATAAAAGCAGACTACGTATCAAAGCTGTGGATGTCACCGGAACGCTAGAAAGCAATTAACCATCGACACTTTTAGCTTCAAAACATTTTAAAAAACCAAATTAAGGCAAAAAAAATATTTATATCCGTAATATTACATTTTTGACGCCACATGTATTATATTACACATAAACATTGACAACAAATTGAGAATAAAATATAAAACTAAAAGAAAATATATTCTGCGTCAGCCAGTTGTAGATTTTATAAAATAATCTACTACCGTATTTTGATTTAAATTTAAATAGGTACGTTTAATATTACGCCATAATCTATTTTATTATTTTAATAAAAAAAAAAGGTTCAAATAAATGTATTGAAGGAATAAAAAAAATCAATAGAAATGAATAACAGACAGCTTCCAACCGGTTGTATTGGAAAATCCTTGGGGTAGCCCTATGTCTAGCAGTGGACTTCTTGTGGCTGAAATGATAATAAAAAAAAAATAACAAAATTCTTTAATAAAATAAAGTCATAAATTTTCGATTTCATTTATCACAAAACCATTATGTATATTCTTAATTATGAACGTATATATACTGGGCGTAAAATTTTCTGATCGCATTCGCAACACCATGCTGCGCTCCCAAACTAAAATAATAGATGTAGCCGACAAAGCTGCAAAATTAAAAAAGAACTGGGCCGGGCATGTGACCAGGATGACCCAAGATCAGTGGGCCAAAAGAGTAACTGATTGGATTCCAGACGGCAAGCGTCTGCCTGGTCGGCCCCGGACCCGCTGGTGCGACGAATTACACAAATTTAATAAGAACTGCACAATCTAGAGAATCTTGGAGGAGTGAAAGAGAGGCCTTTGCTTAACATTGGGACACTCAAGGCTATTAAAAAAAATGTGATCAACCGGTAGTCGATCACATAGTTAAGAATATACATACGGCACCGTACGCAATTCTTTCCCGTATGACTCCCCACTAACTGCCAATAACCAGTATGTTCAGTACAAAAGTGTCGCAGTAAGCTATTTATTGCCTATTTACAATCATTCTGTGTACCGCCAATAGAAAATTTACAACGCGCCATTGTTGCCTAGCTTTTGAATAGCCTCATATATTGTAAGGTTTAGGGTACTTATTGGGTCTAAGTTATTTCGTAGAAAATCAATGTTATAGAACAAAGATTATTGTAGTATCATATTTTTATATTATCATTACATCTCATCACATATTGTTATACAATCTATAATATTATGGTACACTACTGTTAATAATGTTTACTAACATTTTTAACAATAACAATAATAAAAACGATAAAAATGCATAAAAACATGAAAATTAAAAACGATTACAAGATTACAAATATAACTGACAAATACGTTAAAAACCAAAATAACATCAATAAGTTAATTTGAATGTTAGAAAATATTTGTAAAATTTTTTTAAAGCAGTATGGGAATGAATCGCTGAATGTGTTGCTAACGGCAAATCTCGAGAGCAGCTAAACCGATTTCGCTAATTATTTTATTAGAATATTCCTTGAAGTCGAGGATGGTTCTTACGGAGACAAAAATTTATAAATACCATAGAAAAATGAGGGGCGAACTGCTAGTATGTAAATAAAAACACAAATAAGTAATAACTACACACAAGTAACCGAGGGAAAAAGAAATTAAAATTATCAGAAGGCCCCTGACAATAATTCCGTCTTTTTTTATGAATCCTTTAAGTAAAGAGCGACGCCATAAATCAGAAGTGAAAACTGAAAGTTGCAGAAATGATGGAGAGCTTTATTCAGTTAACGGGAGATAGCCAGTTTTTTGAGAGGACTTTCAAGATTTTTTTTGACCTTTTTTACAATGTAAAGAGTTCTTTATTCATTGTCTTAAAATGACTTGAACTCACTCGAATAATAACAGTTACAATGTTATCGAGTTCCGAGAAATATTTTTTCGGTGCCATTCATCAGCCATTAAAAGTTGCGGAAATAATGGACAGCTTATTTCAGTGAACTTGAGATATATATTTAAGAGCACGTCTCTAAAGTAACTCCTCCATTTTCATCATCATCATCATCATCATCATCATCATCAGGTCTTTCTAGTCTCCACTGCAGGAGCACGACCCTCTCTGTACTACCAGAGCCATATATAAGTTAGAGTAGTCAGAGGATTTGGCCTACACTCTCTACGCTGGCCACAGGTTGGAGAGGTCTCTTTGATGTTTATAAGCTTTGTTTAGCTTGTTTTTCATTAGTCGCTTTTTACGACATCTACGGGATGACTTGGAGTGGTCCTATTCTACTCTGCCGGGAACCACACGGCGCCCGGGAACCACATGGCGCCTCTCCTCCATTTTGCAGCTTAAAAAAATAACAATAATTGAACAGAATATTCAAATCAAATACTTAAATGTGTACTTTGTAAGGCTGTGTTTCCTCTAGAGATAGAGATAGTTGAATGGTGTAAAGATGAGTAACAAAGACGTGAAATTGTCCAACCCGTCTGGCCAGCGTGGAGATTGTAGGCCAATTCATCTAACTACTCTGGCTAATATATGGCTCTGGTAGTACAAAGAGGGTCATACTCCTGCAGTGGAGATTAAAAAGATCTGACGATGATGATGATGCTGTGAAACGGTTCGCAAGGATGTGTAATGGGTTATTTTCAGATGTGTGCTCATGGCGATGCGGCCCAGCATAGCTATTCAAAGATTCAAAGATTCAAAACGTTTAGATTCAAAACGTTTATTCAGAAAATAGGCCCTTGCAGGCACTTTTTCACGTCAAATCACATTTAAAATTATCTTATTAAATATTAAGCATTTACTCATTATTGTTCAAAAGCTACAGACTACTAGCATTTCGGAACCGACCACTGCAGAGAAGAAATGCCGAAAGAAACTCTTTTCAACAGTATAGGTCGCCTACTCGCCTGAAGGGCTTTGTATGATTAATGATTATATTATATTTCTTTCTTTTTTACTTTTCTTTTTTTTTTCATCTGTTTTCATTTAACAATATTATTATACATTCATTATTTTTGGAACATGTTTATGTTTACGATCGAGTGAGCAAATCACAAAAACAACAGAACATGAAGTAGTCTCAAAGAGGCCGACCAGACCAGTCCCCACTGGCAGCACCCGTTCACGAGTTGACGTATGGGTCAGCCATCGTTAAACTCAACCATATTAGAGGGAACTCAACGACCCGACACATAACGCCACCACCAGTTTGAACATTTTAGTGAGCATGACTACTCAGCCTCTAAGACATTGTCAAAAAGCCATTGAAAAAATATTCATACATATCCCTCGCACACATCACTCGCACACATCCCTCGCACACATCACTCGCACACATCCCACACACACATCCCATAGTATTTAATTAATTCAAACTAAGTTCTTATAAATAATTAATTTCCTCTTTTCTTTGCAAACTCCTTTATTACTGCGGCACCATAAATCAGATGTGAAAACTAAAAGTTGCGGAAATGATGGAGAGCTTTATTCAGTTAACGCGAAATAGCATCCTATTGAGAGAGTTCTCACAAAGTTATTTGAAAACATTTTATCGAATGTTTTCGTTACACATTTAAATGAAATTACTTTTAATACGGTTTTATCGCATTTAATAAAGCTTTTGTAGTTTGTCGGGGATATTTACATACTACCACAATGATATTTTTCTCGCTTTAATACGCAAAAGCACCGCATCTCTTATTAACAGATTAAATGGTTGTCAGAATAGCATCCTAAAAATAGTGTCTGAAACTTGGACCTCTACTATAGAAGTAATAAAATGGTTGTATTCAATTACATAATACTTATAATTAAACAAAATAGACTGTCGTATGGACTGGTATAGATTTTTTAACCGGAACTTCCCAGTAAGCAATCAAAGCATCTTTGTCTATAGGGACCTACGACTTCTTTGATTTCTACTTGTTAATTGTAAAACGTACAACGCCGATAATTTGTTTCTGTTTAAATTGAACATTTTCAAAATCACTAAAACCTCGCTAGAAACAAAAAAAAAACAGATTGCTTTTTGCGATTTGACTGAACCTCACAAAACAGTATCGAAAATGAAACGCATTTCACTTCATTTGGCAAGAATCAGGGTTTAGCAATTACGCCGCATTTTTGGCAACGCGTGGACGTGCCGAACATTAAAAAAGCCAATCGACAAGCGCTGACTAACGAAATGTGAGCCTGAAATATTTTTCATTTATATCGTGTATTGTGGGTTTTTAAAAAGACAATATAATACGTTTGTATAGACTGCCAACCTCAATCAAAAATATTGGACCTAATATACTTATTTTGTCGTGTACACATAATAAATATGTCGTAATGTTTGTAGCACTGCGGTTGTGTTTCATTTATACAAGGAAATATATTTACTAGAAAACTTTTTACCTTTAACGTTCTTAAATAGTTAGATGCTCACTCTGAGGCTCACTTTGAGGCTTACTATATCACAAAAGTTCCCTGAAAATAATGTACAGATTAATATGTTTGAAATACCTTTCTATCCAACGATGACCCCTTACAACATTTTTAAAATACACAACACAGACCATAATGATATTAATAATATTAAAACTTACGCGAGATAATCCTAATCCTAACTTCCTAACTTAAATTATAAATGCGAAAGTGAGTTTGTTTGTTTGTTTTTACGCTTTCACGCCCTATCTACTGAACCGATCATCATGAAATTATGCATACTCATAGGTTAGGGTACTGAGAAGGACATAGTCTATATTACGCGGGCGAAGCCGCGGGTGACAGCTAGTTCAAAATCACCTGTTTAATTAAAATCACACGTTAAACGTAATTAAACGTGAGTAAAGCCAGGTCTTCATAATATATAATAATATTGTCTAGAAGACTTTAAAACTGTTGAAAATACCTATGGAATCCTCCATGGTGCACGGCCTGACATGTTCTTCACGGGCTTATTAAATAATCATTAGTCCGCGCAATCTAATTTACATGCATACACCCATGTCAGTTAACAATACTGGTCCTTCTCAGGTCGGAGCCCACGTTAATATTTAAGTTCGCACGTGTGTCGTCACAGGTCAGATAAATGAGGAGATAAATAAGATAAAATTTACATTCACATTAATACGAGTATTCTATTTATGCATTTTCAAGGTGAACACACCTTAGATAAAAGAAAGGAAGAAGAGTAAGAAATAAATTTGTTTGGCCCATAAAATTATCAAGGATATTGATTTATTACTAGTACTTTACTTATCCATTAAGGCGCTGTGGTATCAGACGATACGACACTAGCGCCACGCAGCAATTAATTCTTTTACTCCTTAATCAAAACAAATTTGAAAAATCTAATAGCTGAATGCCCTGGTAAATTACTTGTAGTATTATTGGTACAACTTTTCAGTATTTTTAATTTGATTTGATGATAATAATTCGTTCTCTTAAATTTACATTATAGTATCTATCAAAAGTAATTAAAAAAATACTACAAGTCATTTACTAGGGCAATCAGCTATTAGATTTTTAAAATTTGTGTCTAGTGTCACGTATTTTCTGAACTCACAGCGCCTTAAGTAATTTTCTAAGATTTTTATGTCTAGTACAATATGGTTTATTATAACATGTCAAGTTTTACAAAATAACTACAGTTTCCCTGATCTGCGTGTCAGCAAAGTTTAGCAAATCAATAAAATCAGCAAAGTTCACGTTCTTTAAGACTGACTACTGTATTTCTGGCACGGAGGTTCCTATCATGTGTCAGTCTTAAAAAGCGTGACCGTTGCAGCTGCTGCGCAGATCACGGAAACTGAAGATATTTTAAGGAATCTTTGCTGTTCAGACGTGCTCTTTATACTGTTTTATCTCCTTTTCCTCTGATCAATGTGTTTAGTGAAGTTCACGTCGCTCTGAGACTAAGACACGATAGGAAATAGTTTTATGTCCTGCTCTAAATTATACAGAGGCTCAGACGTGTGCTACGTTTTTGAGTAGCTCGCTCTGAGCTAAGGGTATTTGTTTATGTAACTTATGTATTTTTTTAAGATATCGTTCTATGTTTATACTCTGTGGTATAAATATTACTAAGCTCTTTATATAATGTGTGTTGAGTTTAGTGTTGTATCACATATTGAATATTGTAAAAAAGAGTTTATTAGGTTTAATTAATAAATTTATGTCAGAATCGAAAAGGGTTAGTTGTATTCAACATTTGTGTCTTTTCCCGATTTTTTATCTAACCTCACACCCAAAAGTGAATAGGCAGTCAAAAGATTACAGGCACACAGTTACTTATGATTTGATTGTTTGTTTGTTTGCATTACATAGGCTCTAAGTATTGGACCGATTTTAAAATTTCTTTCATCTATATAAAAGTAAGGATATTTCCAGAAAATTTGGTATACAGGCATTAAATTAGTGTTTAAGAAGGCCTCCGTGGCGCAAACGGTTAATATGGCAGCCTACTTACTTAGCAACGGGTTCTTTTCTAATTTTCACCCATTATATTATAGTGTTTATTAGTACGTACTTAAAATACATACTTAATTTAAAATGCCTGAAAACTTTACGGTGTAGAATTAGTCTATATATAATTGTTTTACATGATACATTCTACGTTTTTAATTTTTGCTAACCCAGCATTGCCAGCACCCAGCATTCGCAAAGTTATTTTTGCATCAAACCGAGTAATAATTCATTCGTATATTTCTCCGGCTGTGTTTCATTTTTAAATTTCTATTACTCAATCAATCTCATGGAACATTTTGAGTAGGTTTTTATCACAAAACAGAAAAATACGTGCGATTCTTCATGAATGCTCTTACTTATTGCTCAAAACTGAAATATAATAGTTGAAAAAAAAATAGTAGTTTATAAGATCAGACAGATCAGAACAGACTGTCTGACAGTATTGATGGTACAAAAATAAAAATTAAACAAAACGCAATACTAGTAGATATTTTTAGTATAGGCACTAAATAGTACAAAGTGGACATTTTAAATCTTTTTTGTACTATTAAGGGCATTATTGCAACAAACAGGACATTATGAGTCCTGTTTTTCCTACTTATAGTACAAATCGTACTATAAGAAGGACTAACTCCACGCTAGAACTACAGTTCACAGAGTCACTAGTTATTATTAAGGACCGATAAGTTGTCTATCATTAATAATAAACATTATGTAAACAAGCGCAGGCCTGCTTGTGGCGACTGAATATTTAATCACTTTGATCAAAGTTCGTACCTGCTGCCCTTCGGGAGACTTGGCCGCGCGATTTACATTCTAAACTTTGTTACAGAAATATACGGGAAGTAAGTTTTACATATCCTATACTATTGATCTACCCTGAATTTGCTTGTATTTTAGTTTGAATACTGGCGATATTGGTTTGTTTTTTGTGTCATCATCATCATCAGGTCTTTTTTTGTCTTCACTGCAGCAGGAGAATGACTCTCTCTGTACTACTAAAGCCAGAGCAGTCAGAGGATTTGGAGTATAGAAGCTAAAGAAAACAAAATAAATGTATTAAAAAGGGATGTGTGGATGTGTGCTTTATGTATCATTAAAAACGATTGGAAGTTTGTCTCGCGACTTATTAAAATATATTTAATTAATATCATCATTGCTCAATTGCTCCTTTGAGGCAGAGAAAAGTGGTATTACCTGCTCCAAGAAATACGATTTTTTCTTTTGAAAATAAATTCTTGATTTTAAGGTTTTATTCACATAAGTCTAAAAGAAAAAAAAATAACATATACCAGCTGCTTCACAGAGACTAAAAATTACCTATTTGTTTGCTACATTTGGTTATTTATTTCGATTTCTCAAAAATTTCCTAAATGAAAGTGTGAAATTCAAAATCAGCGTTAGTGTACAATAGAATGGCAGTTTGTCCCGCGCCGTAATGAGACTCGAGGGACTCTGCATGCAGGAACCATAGAGAATGAATTCTCAGATGTGGTAATTTATTATTTCTTAAATCACATCAGAAATACTCCCTGTTCGCTTTCTCCCTCCTCGACATCCATCAAGCAACGCCTCGCTTAAACGCTACGCTCATGAGCCCCATGAGCGTCAAACGGAACGGGGATGTTGAAGAAGGGTGCAGCCGAACTGGAGGCGATGCACCTCGACTTATATTTATCACTTTCAATATCCCGGTGACACACTTGCTGGTGCCGGTGGTTGATGTGCGCGAGATCCGATCCGGGAGGTACCTCCTGTTGTGAGTTCTTCCTTGAACGCGCGTCCACACGGCACACCGAATTCAGCAGAAAACAATGCACATGTCGATCGCGAAATATCATACACGCGACACACAAATCGACACGATTCCACTACAATTGACTGATACAACGCCGCCGCTGTATCAGTCCGCGGACGGCAGCCATATCCAGAAAAACACAATACACATAGTCCTCCCAAGATTACTGTGGGTTTTTAGGATTTAATCGAAAAACATTTCTCGACCCGAGCAAAGCAAAAATAAAACGCCGCATCCACAAAAATGTCCCTCTGGGTCTCAATTGCCGGCACTTCGTTACAGTGTTTACACAACCTCTCTCGCTCACTTCTTAATTTGTAACTGCCACTTAATTGGGGATGTTTGGCGAAAAAATCTAGCGAAGAGCTTGAATCTGAACGAAAGAATTTATATCGTTCGTGAAAAAGGTCGGTTACAAATGTTTTTTTTTTTTTTAGTGTTTGAGGTGTTGAGTTGTTAATTTTTGTGATTGATAGTCATTTATATTAAATAGCTTAGTGCTTGAAAGTATAAAATGTGAAATATTTTTAATTATTGGTGTGAAAAATATTTTTATCAAAGCGTTAAAATTGTATTGACAAGTAATTTAAATACCTACCACTTATATTTTGGCGAAAAAATTTAGCTTGTTGTTAAATCTGTATGATTGAATTGATATCGTTCGTGGAAAGGTCAATTTAAAAAGTTTTCTTGTATTTGAGGTGTTTAATTTAAATATTTTCGCAATTGTGTCCCATTAAAATTAAATCACTTAATGCTGCGACCCTAAAATTACGTAATAAAAAAATACATAATAAATTTGAAACGTTTAGAGTAAAAATGTAATAAAAACGATGACACCGTAAAAAGAACTGACTTAATTCAAATACCATACAATAAGGGATGTTTGGCAAAAAAAAAATGGGGGATTGCTTGAATTTGAATGAAAAAATTCGTTAAACGTGGAGCATTGGTGGATTTTAGTAATTTTCGAGTAGCAGTGGCTTTTTTTTAGTGTACAGTTTACCTATTTATATGTATTGATCTAGCTTTATAGGGTTCCGTAGTAAACAAGGAACCCTTATAGTTTCGCCATGTCTGTCTGTCCGTCCGCGGTTTTACTCGGAGACTATATGTACTAGAAAGCTGTAATTTGGTATGGGTATGTATATTAATCATGCCAAAAAATTCGTAGACAAAAATCCTGAAAAATTTTTTTTTTTAGGGTGGCTCCTCTACAAGTAAAGTGGGGGAGTAATTTTTTTCTCTATTTACCCATCGTGTGGGAAATTGTTAAATAGGTCTTTAAAAAATATTGTGGGGTTGAGAACACCGTTTTTCGATTTAGGGATCCGTTTCCGTAATATTTGGTTTTAAAGTGCAAATTTTTGTTAGAGGTAAGTGTCCCCCCCTCTATCTGCTAAACGGTTATATATGGATACGTGAAAAAAATTACAGCAGTAGTATATATACTGAAGTTGAAAGGAAAACTATCAGAGCTGAGTACTAAATGCAAACTAAAAAGTTATAGGCTACCAACTTATAAAATGTACTCGAAAATGTAAAATTTTATACAAATTTCATTGTTAATTAGATGTTTTTGGTCGTTAAACTGTGAGGTGCGAGTGTACTCAAAGTTGTCATTCGCAACTACGGAACCCTACACTTCGCGTGGCCCAACATGCACTTGGCCGTCTTTTTAGATATTATATTAGTTTATGGTATAATTTTAGTTTCTTAATTCCACCATCTTAAAATACCAGAAACGATTTGAATATGTGAGAATTTGTTGGAATATCTGCTTTTCGTATGAAAATAAAAAAAATGAGCAAAGTGCTTGAATCTGAATGTAGGAATTGATATAATATATATTGTTTTTGAGTAGTTGCTGTGTTTCTCTTCGGAATGTCTGCGTCCAGCAGTGGACGAGTATAGGCTGATGATGATGATGATGATGATGTCTGGCGAAAATGATTGATCGATGCATTGGCAAACCTACGTCTAAATAGATAAAAATAAATAAACATACAGGATCAAATAGCACTAACTGAGCTGGTTTCTATAAGTTATGAACTTGTGTCGTAGGATAGTCTAATAACGTTTATGTGTTAATGGTTTATAGAAATGAAAAATCGAAAATTTTGCCAATTCATTTTTTTTTCGAATTTTGCAAACCAAACGCAATGTGACTACATATAAAATTAAATATTTAATCAACACGAAAATCTCTCAATTTTGCGATGTTCGATTTTAATGAAACATGTCTAAAAACCATCGCCTAGAAACCTAGTTTCAAATAAAAACCCGCATTCAAATCGGTTCATCCATTTTAGAGTTACGGTGCCTTAGACAGACGCAACACACACATACAGATCGGTCAAACTAATAACATCCTTCTTTTTATGTCGGGAGTTAAAACCAAAATAAATTTTTTTAATCATTTTGTTTTCTAATAATTGCATAGTTTTATAAATTTTAATTATAGTATGATTAAAATAAAGCTTTTTAGTCTGTAGAAATAAAATAAGCGTATCCGCATAAGTGACATGTCTCCACATAAGTATTGAACAAAAAACAAAATAGAAATGAATTTCAGCAAAAAGTAAGAAAATACGAATCTCAAATTTTCCTCCGAAAAATCCCAGCTCGAAATAGGTTCGTATAAATGTCGCTCGTTTAAAAAACAAGTAGCAGACATCATTTCGCCGAGCACACCGATACAATCGTGTATCAGTAACGTATCGACAAAAAACACACAGTATTTTATATTTCTGATCACGACTTAATCGTAAATATGAAGGGTTGGGCCGCACCTTCTGGCATCTATTGCAAAAAGAGCGTTGCGCACTCTCCATAAAATATATCGGGGGGCCAAACGGCCTGTCTATCCGCTACTATCACACCAAAAACATCGCGAAAACTACCTTCTATCCTTGTCTTTACACATACATAAGACTAAGACGGAAAACGATACGGTTTTGATTCGAAATTTATTTTAGGTGCCGTGGTACGAGGCAGTCGGTACCGTATTACATATTTATGTATGTGAAGCCAGTTCCCCGCATATGTTTCTAGCTGTTTTATTCGTGTGAATAAAGTGCGTCTCCATGCCCACTTTTTTCTTAAGGCCCCGGATTAATAATTACGAATGTGTTTTTTGTATGCGAGCGCCGTTCTCCCAGCGAATGAGCCTTAATATTTCAACGTCAAATACGTGTAACATAATATAACTGTGGTGAAGAAATTTCGGGAACGAAGTATTTTCCAAGTTTGTGAAATATATGTCGAATAGTTAAAAAAATTAACAAAGAATTATCTGTAAATAAGAGAATTCTTTGTGAATTTTTTTTTCTTGCAAATGAGCATTAAACATCAACTAATATTATACATACGAAAGTTAGTTTGTTTGTTACGCTTTCACGCTCTATCTACTGAACCGATCATCATGAAATTTTGCATACACGTTGTCTGGAGTACGGAGAAGGACATAGGCTACTTATCAACGCTAGTGGAGCCGCGGGCTTGTTTTAAATAAATAAAATGCTCAAAACTCTACAGACCTGCATATTTTGTCATGACGTCACCTGCATGCAAACTCCTATTGTAGGTGTCAAATCATCTTAAACTAACATTTTGTCAACAAGCAGTGACGTCACTTTTGCTTTTCTTTAAGGTATCGAGTTTGTTCAGCTTTCTTGTTTTACCATTGAACTTGTGCTAAGATTCTTTATTCAAATTGTTATAAAAAATTTGTTAGGTTTCTTATTTCCGTCAAAAGACTTATGCAATCATGAGTTTTCCGTAATGAGATTGGCTTTGATGACGTTTTTTGTATCACACCTAGCCTACCGGTATCTAGACAAAAGAAAGTTAAGATGATTACTTTTCTTCATTTAATTTTTACCTCCTCGTACAACTTAGAAAAGGATATCACAATCGGACTACTCTGTAAAAACATATACGTGGTCATACATAAAAAAACGCGTCAACTTGAGAACCTCCTCCGTTTTTGTCGGTTGAAAAATCTAAGAATTCTTGAAAATATGAGCAAACCGCAGATGAAACATGTGTTGTAGGCGTTTTTGTTCTGTCTAAAAATATAATCTACAATTTTCAAATGCTGTTTATAAAGGTACAATTATATTGTCTGAAATAATAAAGACACGAACATAGATAGAAATGTTTAATATTTTCAGAATACATCAAAAGAACTCTAACAAGGGACATTTAAATAATGTTCATATTAGTTTAGTTAAGTTTCATATCTATTTTAAAAAATCTAATTTTGTTTAACAAACAAGGTTGATAACTGTTTTTAAGATTTCAGTTCATTATTTTGATATTTCGCAAACACATAAAGAAAAATTTCGTTTGGAGATAGTTGATAATAATTTTAAGATCTTGCGTTGTTTAACTGACTTTTTATACGTCTGCCCAAAAGGTATGTTGTGTTTTCAGAGCTCGTAAACGTCAAAATTTTCCAAAAACTTTCTTTTTATTAAATTTTTGTACAACATCCCCACCTCAAATCTTTTATTTGCTTTTTTGTTGTTAGTTAGTTAGTTAGTTAATAATAATAAATAAATATATAGGGACATATCACACAAATTGAGCTAGCCCCACAAAAAAAGTTTATAAATCTCATAACGGAAAACTAATGATTGCATAAAAAGTCTTTTGACGTAAATAAGAAACCTACCAAACTTATTATTGTTATAACAATAATAGATAATATTTTTAAGTGCCCGCATTATTAAGGTTTTTTAAAACGTGGACAGAAAGATGGGTGGACGGACTGACAAAAATCGGCTTTGTAATAAAGTTTCGTTGGCACCTTTTCTGAGCAAAATCCTAGAGAGCTAAGTTTAGCAAATTACATTTTATTACTAAATGACATAATAATTAAAAAATAAACAATGCTCGTTCAATTGCCAGTTGTTGTTGTAATCACGATAAATTCCCGCCACAACGGCGACTGCTTTAACTTTTCACCGAAAATAAGGAGTTTTTATTTCAATGTGACGTAAATGAAATAAAACTTTTTTTTATAAGTAATGAATAGGCTTGCAACAATTAGTTTTTTGAGGAATTTATGAAATATACTTAAAATTTTCATACAATAATGTAATATAAATAAATTCCAGGATGTCATAATAACATTTGTTAACCAACCATTTATGCAATCAATCTGTGCTTAAAAAGTTAAAAACCAAGCAATCTCATGTCGAACGGCTGTTTATTATAAATTTTATTGTCATAAAGGAACAATTTTAATAATACAAATAAACAATGCTCGTTCAATTACCAGTTGTTGTTGTAATCACGAGTTCACGATAAATTCCCGCCACAACGGCGACTGCCTTAACTTTTCGCCGCAAATAACGAGTTTTTAACTTTGTGGCAACGCGAAAAATGTCTCTATCTCCTTCAGAAATGGTGCTAGATGCGAGCGGAAGCGTAAAGAGGAACAATAAGAAAAATCTCACCTTTTAGTGACTTGATTATTGTTGTTTTTTAGGGTTCCGTACAAAAATTGAAAAACGGAACCCTTATAGGATCACTCGTGCGTCTGTCTGTCCGTCCGTCCATCTGTCACAGTCGATTTTCTCCGAATCTACTGAACCAAATTAGATGAAATTTGGTAAGATGGTGTAATCCTATGACCCAAACACGAGTGTGCAAAGTAAATAAAGATTTTTTTAAATAGGGGTCATTTTCAGGGGCCCAATTACAAAATTAAAAAAAAAAAGTTTTACAAACCTTACTGTGTCATATATTAAATGAAAGGGCGCATTATGAGGATCTCAAAAATATTTTTTTTTGTTCAGGGAAAATCAATACTTTTGATTTTATTCACGAAAGAAGGCAAAAAGTGACCATTCCCCCCCCCCCCCCCTGATCTCCGAAACTACTGGGCCGAAAATTTTGAAAAAATTACAAAATGAAGTATATTCCTTAAAGATTGCAGGAAAAATCATAAGAATTCTATCACTTGAAAATAAAGTGGTAAACTCACTATAATAAGTTCATCTAGGGAAATAGTTTACTAAAACACCACTAGATAGCGCTAGTCAATTGAATAAAACATTTTTGCACATTGTGTGTGTGTGTACACGAAGAATATTGTACGGAACCCTCATTGCGCGAGTTTGACTCACACTTGGCTGGTTTTTTTTACTAATAACTGAAACATACTTCATACTCTCTATCTCAAATACTGCTGAACCTATTTTATTGACTATTAAAATCGGTGATACGTACGTCGTTCTACATGTGCGAGTCAATCTCGCACCTCGCTGATTTTTATAGGTATGTTATTTTTTTTATATTGTTTGGGTGGGCCGGAATAAAGTTTACTTTTGAAACCTATATAAAAAAAAACTGATTATACTTAGGGAATTTATTTAAAAAGTGACTTAATCTAGCATATATATAATTTACTTTTTGAAAATCACGTCGTCTAGGTGTGCCCCGTCTCGCCGCAAGCACTCTTCCAAGCGGCACTTAAAATTTTGAAATACGCGCTGGTACGTTGTTTTTATATTTCCGCTTGAATATTTGCTTTTAAGGCAGTAATTGTCTACGGTTTATTCGAGTAGACCTTATTTTTGAGGAATCCCCACAAAAAGAAATCCAGTGGGGACAAGTCTGGGCTTCGTGGTGGCCACTCGATGTTACCTCTCTTTGAGATGACTCTACCGGGGAACAGGTCCTGAACGACCTCCATGCTGGCATTAGACGTATGGCAGGTGGCCCCATCCTGCTGAAACCAGGTCAGAGAGTTGTACTCTTGCAGCCCGGCAAGAGTTGGCCTTAAAAACTGTTGAATCATTTCCACATAGCGGTCTGTATTAATTGTTACTGTGTGGCCTCGAGAATTTTCAAAGAAATAAGGCCCTATGATCCCCTTGGCTGAAATGGCAGCCCAAACCGTTACTTTCTGGCAGTGAAGTGGCTTTTGATGCTTGCGCGAAGGCTGTTCAGCACACCAATAACGGCAATTCTGCTCGTTGACGAATCCGTTTAGGTGAAAGTGGGCTTCGTCTGAAAAAAGGATGTTCCCGAAGCTGGAAAACCGCTCTAACATTAAGGCGGAAAATGACGCCCTTTTTGTGTGATCATCATACGAAAGTTCTTGCACCAATTGGATCTTATACGGATGAAGCTTCAAATCAGATCTCAAAATTCGCCTTAAACTGCTTCGCGAAATCCCCAAGGACGCCGAACGTCGCCGCGTAGAGAGTTCCGCATTTTCCCGAACAGATTGATTAACCTCCCGAATCGTTTGCTCCGTGCGCACAGTACGGGAGCGACCTTGACGTCTCATTGGTAGCGTCGAACCAGTTTCTTGGAACCTCTTCAGCCATTGTTTAAGTAACGGAGTGCTAGGACACTGCCGGATACTCCGTAAATTGAATTTAACTCTGAACATACGCCGCACAATAATGTAAGAATTACCATTTTCGTAAAACGCTCGAACAGCGAATGCGCGATGCTCCCCCGTAAACTGACTCATGGCGACTAAAATTGCGAGAGACGCGTGACCCGATCACACCCCGCGCACTCCGCTACCCTCCGCGGTCAGTGATCTATCTGCCAAGAAAAAGAAAATTTTGTTCTGGCCCACTCTGTATTAAAAAAGATTTTTGACAATCTCTCAAATGTAATAAATAAATAAAATAACATTCATAAATCCTATTCTCGTTGTTTCTTTCTTTTGATGTCAGTCTAAAGATTTAGTTTATTTAAAGTCTGACTACTACTTTAGACAGTTCTTCTCCGTCATATTGATTTATTGCTGACGTTCAATAGCCAATGATACTTTACAGAAGAATACGAATCTAATAACAAGTGTAAATTTAGTGTAAATGTGATTCGGTACAGTTCTTAAGGCCGGCTGCTTGCTTGATGCCAACCATGCTTGTGTGGCTTCAGAAACGGACAAATAATTGTGAAAATATTTGTGATCCTTTGTTAAGCAAGAGAGTGTTAACCATTGAGACAATCAAAAGCCGTCAAACAGTTACGGGCTGCGCCATTTACTTTCATTCTTTCTTATGAAAAAGTTTGATGGCAGATCTGGCTGAAAATTTCGTATCATATCCAAGACCCAGTCTTATCTGAAAAAAATAATTTTCCATCATGAACTGGCCGAGGATAGAACCTGAGACTTCCGTGTAGCATACTAGCGTGTTAACCAATGTGCCACAGAGACAGCCAAACACCCAAAAACAATTACCATAAAGATAGATATAACAAAAAACACTCAGTAACAGTAAAAGTATCTGCTTATAAAGTATAACAACGCTTACATTTGTACATTGCACCACACGGTAAGGGTATCCCGAGGAAATTACAGAAGGGAAACGGCCCTACTTTCAATAAAACTGTCGTCTTTATTTAACAGGGCAAAAGTTATCTCGCGCGGCGTTGCTCACTCGCTCCTGAAAGAAGCCGAAAAAAGTAGCCAAGAGTGAGTCGGAATACTTACACAATAGTTCTTTACACAATAGATTTAAGGTAGTAGATTTAATTGTATCCTTTAGATGTGACAATTTCTCAACAAGGCCGAAATGATATCGTGCATCGACCTTAAAGAAACGGTCAAGAGTGATTTGGACTACGAAGGGTCTATTACACTGAAATTAATATTGAACATCGTAAAATTGATTCCTGAAAGTAGTCAAATAAGGCGACCAAGAGTGAGTTATGAACTAGTAACAAGATGTTCTTTACACAAAGCGAAGAGTTTTAATTGGTGTAACTGTGTCCTTAATAAATTAACAATTAATGAAACGATGAAAAAAACTTTTTTTATATATAATACGAGATTTCTCATAGCGTTGCACACCCATATACTGACTGACATAATACGAAAAATACGTTGATGTTCTCCTACAATAAATAGAGGTTGACATTTCAGTTTTTTAACTTACTTATTTTTAACATACATATGGTAAAATGGTATATACATAATAATTCTTGTTAAATAAACATCAGAATAGATAAATTAATTACAGTATGCATTTCGTTGTTATAATTTGGATACGGAACTCCAAAAAGCCGCCTTTCGTATCATTATCCTTTCCAGTTGTGTACTAAACTTCGTTAAAAAGTCAGAGTATTGTGAATTTAGAGCTTGCTGAATGCCCTGAGCTTCTCCACGCTTTTCGTAGTCTCGCTTGAAAATGTATTTTATTTAATGACTATTATAATTACAAGCTGAATCTTACGGGGTTCAGTTGCTGCTCTTATTTGAAATAAATCATTTGAAAGAAAACAGTGATAACAGTTAAAAAATATTTTTAATTTTTTTTTATCATAGTTGAAAAGCCACATATACATTTATGGAGCCATTCATGCAAACATTCTAAGATCGTTAAATCGTTTATTGTCCTTTATCCACATCACCCGGAAACATCGAGTCACTTACTGTCTTGTATGTTGGCGCATAGTTTTTGTAACTTACTCCTACTTTTGTTAGCTTTTTTATCATTCTTAAAGAAGCCTTTATAAATTTAAATAAAAATATTTTAATACGGTTATTACGCGTTTATTACATTATTTATACACCGAGCACTTTACAGTGTTCGTGGTCGCAAGAAGACTACCTGCTACCACGAACGCGATAGAAACCGTATTAAAATAATTTTATATAAATGTGTAACAATCGCGAAAACATAAGAAAACATAAAGCCTTTATATATTTGTCAATGTCAAGTCAATACGACCTGTGTTTATAACTGGAGCAACTACGCAGTGTTGAAAACATTCCATAACCGCTGATTCGTTTATTATCCCGTAACCACATCACCCGGAAACATTAAGTCACTGTCTTGTTTATAGGCACTAACTTATTCCTGCTTTCTTCAGCTTTTTTATCATACTTAAAGAAGCCTCTATACATGTGTTAAGTCGATGTGACCTATGTTTTATAGCTGGAGAAACTACGACTTGTTGAAAATATTCCATAACCGTTGAATAGAAAATCAGTAAGGGAGCTTCTTCATAATAGCGGTGAGACATTGTTACTCGACTACTCGTCTGTAAGCTCTCTTTTTTGACCGATCATTGTAAATAACTCTAACTAAAAAAGTAACGTAAAAACATAATTCCTTCATGTTTCAGTAACATAATTAATTATTAAAATTTTCAAACATAATAACTTCTAATGTTTCCGTAAACAAAAATAAGAACAAAGTAATGAAAAGCGTAATTTCAGCATCTGCCGAGACGGCGAGATAAATTTATAAGCTCCCTCCATAACAATAAAAACTTCTGGACCTCTCACCTCCTTAATTTGGCAAGTTTAGCGACTTTCAACTGGCCGGGAAATTATTTTGTTGGTTACTTTGAATAAGGACAGTTTGTCCTCTTGGATAAGTTTGTTTTAAGTAATAGTACATTACTGCAGCGTCCGGCAATAGAGGCATTGATGGACGAACGTGTAAATGGACTTACGTATGTGTGCCTCGGCTCCGCTTCGGCCCACATACGTAAGTCCATCAATGCCTGATTGCGGTCAAAGCTTGTATAGTACTTTTCTCAAACATGCTCGGAAATGTAGGCATTACTGTAGTTAAAAGAAGACCGGAAGTTTGTAATTCTTGGCTCATTCATCGCATTGCCGGCCTAGGCCAGGAAATAAGTATGAAAATTACTTCCCGGCCGCTGCTCAAAACTTTTTAATTAATCTATGTAACGTAAATTATGTCACTTGTCATACAGCCAGTTTACTACCACTGCATTTTTAAAAAATGCATATAATACGTGAATATAACTACAATTTCATTAAAATATCGATATGTGATCATACGAAAATATGCTTAATTTTCGTTGCGAGAGAAGAAAACAATAATCTATGATCTATTAAATTTTTTGTGAAAAATATGACTGGGCTCTATGGGCATTGTTTCCTTTGCTGGAATTGACAACTGAAAATAAAAAATTAAAAACTCGGGAGATCTGTTATTTTCACTATACCCGTAGTGATTAACGCCACTGCCGAAAAACTGCCTTTACGGATTTTAGGGCATAGAACACACGTCAATTGACTTTGAATTTATGGCCCCCCATAGAAACTCAAAAGGAATTGTATGGCATTTTTTTCATTTTCACCCTCACTCCATTATTTGTCTATGATCCTTATTGCCTAGAGAAAACATATGGCAGTCGGTCGTCTGATACTAGTAATAGTATCTTCTTCGTAGTTTGTGATTAACGCTTTGCAGTAATTGATTGACATTGATTGTTTTCGGTAAATATGTGCAAAGTTGGTTATTTATTCGAAATGAAACGGTTCAAAATGAGTTTTAGTGATGAAAGCAACACTGCAATGGATTTTAAGTACCTACTTCGCCTAATTTGAAACTTGAAAGTGGAAAAATTACTACCGGCAAATACCTAGTAAGGGGAAATATTTAAGGCATGTAAGTTTATGTGTAACTTTAAGTTAAATTTCCTCACATTTATTGAGAAAATCTCTATACTTTCCTCGGCGGGAAAGGGATTGCCGGACTCGTAACTATTGTCAAGGCCTCGCTGACGCTCGGCCTTGAAAACTATACTCGTCCGGCAATCCCTTACTTCCCGGCCTCTGCAGTAATGTACTATTTCTCAAATATAGCGCGGAAATTAAAAAAAAATATACATATAGGTATATTGATAAACAGACAGGCATATTAACACGTGTTTACTCTTACAGGTGAGACGGACCTCAAAAGCCACGTTTAGTGTATTAGTGGGCTTTTATATAGAAAATGCAATATAAATAGTGATGGGTTGCTAGCCGCATTACCTATTGAGATAATCTTCTCCTTAGGTTTTCACCCCCTCCCTCGGCCTGCTTTTACGGTCTCTACGGGAATAGAAGCAGCAGGTATATTCTCTCCTTTTTTCTTTTAACCTTGACCAGCATGAAATATTGATGTAAATATTATGTCAGTGAATATTCATAAAATTTTCATAAACAATTAATTCATCGCGCCAAAATCTTGTATTTCTTAATTTCTTTCTTACTAACTAGCCAGTTCAAATTTGAAATAATTTGTAACCTCCGTAGTTAATTTATTTCGCGGCAAACTGGTCGTTTTATTTTTAAATAACACGACAGATATGAGTTTTCATAGTTACTTTGCCAGCCGCTAAAACACGACAGATATGGATTTTCATACATACTTTGCTGGCGTGTATTCAGCCAGTACAGCAATATCGATTTATCCCAAACAAGGTTGTCAAAATAATGCTAGAATTTCCGAGCATGTTTGAGAAAAAATATTTGTGTTCTCCATTGCTGCTTCTCTTCCCGTACAGACTGTAGGGACCAGTCCAGAAGGGGCAAAAATCGAAAGAATC
The DNA here is from genome assembly GCA_963082605.1 of Rhodophaea formosa. Lineage (NCBI taxonomy): Eukaryota > Metazoa > Arthropoda > Insecta > Lepidoptera > Pyralidae > Rhodophaea > Rhodophaea formosa. Next base: position 935,471 of record OY720208.1, read on the forward strand.
ATGACAATAGACGCTGTGGCTCCATCACTGTTTTGATACAAAATTTTACTTACACGTCCACTTTTACAGTAAAAATAGTCTCAGGGTCAGGGCCTTAGGCTCTGTTTACCCCGTAAGGGATAAGGACGTGACAAGGTGCACATGAGTAAGACCATAATTCTTTATAAAAAAATTACACGTTAAATGTATAAAAAGAAACTCCAAATGAGTCAACTATTTTATCAAACAAGCGACTATTTTGTTAAATTGGCTCCGCTCAGCGATACTATCGAAATCCAATCAACCTATTGCCTCTTTTCTCGAATTTATATTGATGATAAAAATTTAACGCTTAATGTTTTTATAACTATATATATATATATATATATATATATCTGTACTTCTATAATAATACTAATATATAAATTTTAAGAGCTTGTTTGTTTGCTTTAATGCGCTAATCTCAAGAATTTTCATCTATCGACGACAAACGTGTGCGGAAAATCTATAGCTTCACTTCATTTTCTTAGCTATGCTTAGAACAGGCTTACTGTAAGGGACACTATGACTGGATTTAGATGATAGACTGGTAGACGTCAAAAAATCTTTGTCTACATATTATCATGTTAATTTTGTTTAAACAGATTACTGCTTATTTGTTTCTTTATTTTGATATGAACTAATATTTTATAATGTGTTAGAAGTACTTATCTTCTTGTTGCATATTGGAAGGCTGGTGTCTATGATACAGGCTCGGCCTAGTATAGACACTAGTGTGCCGGACTAAACTTATTTATATAATTTTATTCTGTAAGTACCTATATGTTTATAATAACAGTCTGCCCTAGTTAATAAGTAGGTTTAAGAGTCGCCTGGACGCGCATGTCTCCATACAAACGGAAAAAGGCTTGTAATTCTCAAACCATTGGTATTTTAACCAAGCTGTATAGAAACTTACGTAGAATATAATGAGATTAATTTAATTAAACGCTCAATTATTTAATTAAACTCAAAAATTATCAAATATTGCCACAATTCCCTTTTTCCGTTTGTATGGAGACATGCACTTCCAGGCGACTCTTAAGTCCAACATATACTTTAAAAATGATATAAATAAACTTATTATTATTATTATTTAAAAATTTGTAACCTCCTGTGGCATCTTGCAGTAGCTAGCGAGTAAATCCTTTTTCACGATATTTGTAATTGTGCAGTACCAAGAAGTACAGCAAGGATAAATGCTTCAACTAATAACAGTACGAGAGACTCTTGCCAATCATTTTTATAAGTTGTTATTTAACTTCAAGTCTTGTTAGTCACTTAGATAGACGGACATTTTATTTTTATTAATTGTCACATATTTCGGCGATTTTATTCCTTATAACTAGTTATTTGGTATTTCAGCTACGCGCAACACTTTAGGAGTGTGTTTAACCGTAAATCTCTGAGTACGCTACAGCACAACTCGTATATTTTACAAACGCGCTGTGTAAATTCGTCTGACGGTTTTGGTTGCATGTACGAGCTGTATGTTGGTGTGGTAGCTTGAATAATATTGTGTAACTATCCAATTCTTTATTTAAACAATGTTTCTTATATTTGTTTTTATATATGACTTTACAACGAGACTATTTTTCACTGAGCTACCGCAAAGCGTGTCAGTTTTACCTTGCGCATGTGATCCCAATTCTAAATTGTTCGTTTTGGTCTGACATACATATTTCATACAGAGGGCGCTACTGATAGCAATACAACTAGGTATCTTCCATATTACGAGAAAATGAAAGCGTTTTTTACAAAATGCACCTTATTTAAAGCTGAAACAATACTTTTTGTATAATATATTTCGTATCATATTCATAATTAATATCTAAGTTTTAATAAGTTCAGGTTAGCACGGATTAACAACATCTAGTGACCAGTAGAAAACAACTCTGCAGCACCGTCTCCATAATTTGACCTATTCCATAATTTGGTTCAATATTTTTGTATGAGTTGGTCGGTCAGTCTATATGATAGTTCTTAGATATTGGCCAAAAAATAAATCGGTTATCCCCTCTACAAGCTGCACTTTTCAACCGTTTATTCTGAAATAGCGGTAGTAGAGTACATAGTATAGATATGTAAATTCAATCTGTAACGTCGGCATATTCTCGAACGTTCCTATATACTGATCATACTGAACAGTTTTCTCCAAGGAACCCAATTATATTTAAATAAAATTATTTAAATACGGTTTTTATCGCGTTTATTACATTATTTATACACCTAACGTAAGACCGTATTAAAATAATTTTATTTAAATGTGTAACAATCGCGAAAACATAAGAAAACCAATTATATTTTTTTTGTATCCACCTACGATTACGTTACTACAGGAAAGTTGTTCAGTTTAATTAGAACGTTGGAGAATATATTTTTTTGACAAATTACACAGATTGATCTAGCCCCAAAGTAAGTTCGAGACTTGTGGTATAAGATACTTACTCAATAACAAATACATAATATAGATAAACATCCAAGACCCAGGTCACTCTGAAAAAGATCATTTCTTTTTTTGACATAACCGCTTGGGACCACTCGTGTCGCAGGCTGGCGTGTTGACCGCTGCGGCACGAAGGTAGAATATGGTACAGTAATTTCCACCTTGTATAAGTAGTATCAGAGGACGCAAACTGCAACTTCGCTCGTAATTTACATTTCCGACATATTAATACTAAATTAGTGCAGAGTATCCAACTCGCTAAATCCGTTTGCAAAACTGCTTTACATTGCATTTGTGTTGCAAATTTTAAGTTGAACAGTAACTATGAGTAGGTAATGGATTATATGATAAGCACTATATACGCTAAAGCATGTAAAGTAATCCTGGGTGCGTTACCTACTTTGATGGATGACCACAAGTGGCAAAAATACCTAGAGCCCCTTCTTGCTCTGGAAGGTACGTTAAGCGGTTGATCCCGACTGTCATCATTGGTGACAGTCGTTATGTCAGATGCCTTTAAAACACCAGCGTTGGCCACTTACACATACGAAAAAACAAATAAAACTGGACTAAGGGGAATGTCGGAAGTGGGAAAAATAAAAGCTGGAAAGCGCTTTCTACGACATCCATAGAAAGACTTGGAGTGGTCCTATTCTACTCTGCCGGAAACCACGCGACATTATTCAAATTTGTTTGTTGTTTTTCGTATGTGTAAGTGGCCAACACTGGTGTCAGATTTTTCAAACTGCCTTAAGGCATCTGACATAGCTTAACGACTGCCATCAACAATGACAGGCGGGACCAACGGTTTAACGTGCCTTCCGAAGCACGGAGGAGCTCGAGATAATTTCATGCTACTTGCGGTCACCCATCCAAGTAGGGACTGCACCAGGGGTTGCTTAACGTACGTAAGCGCTCATAGAGCTCACACCCACTGGACCATCGGGCTACTCGTCTATATATATATTCAAATAAATAACATACATATTAAATCGTCTTTATCTTACAGAGCCAAAGGCCATAAAACCAAAAGACCACGTTTAGCATGTTAAAGCGGAATCAAACTAGAAATGGGTTACACGGTGGGGGCCGTATGGCCTATAACGTGATTCCTTACATTTTCGCCCAATCCCTTAACCGGCTTTTACGACCTGCGCGGGAAGAAAATCATCTGGTATATTCTTTGTTTTACCTTTTCTCCCAAACCATAATGTAAAGGTAAATTAAATTCAAGTTTCAGTGCACTTACCCCTTTCGCCCCGTATGAACAAACGTGAAAGCCCCGAGCACCCTCGAGCAGCCGCGTGGAACCGGATCACCACGCGATGCTCCACTCCTGTTTTGCTAATTTATAATTTAAAAATTAAATATTAAAGCCTGCTTTTGGAATACTTTTTTTAAATGAAAAATAGAGAAACTTAACCTACTTTAACAACCAGGCCTGGTAGCTTGCTAAAAGATCTCAGTATTAATCATTTCGCCAACACAATTAACAAGTTTAGTACAGTAAAATATTGGTCTGGAGAATCATCATGGTCATCTTCATCATCAGGTCTTTTTATTCTCCACTGCAGGAACACGACCCTCTATACAAACAGAACCATATATTAGCCAGAGAAGTCAGAGGATTTGGCCTACACCCTCCATGCTGGCCAGACGGTTGGTCGAGGTCTCTTTGATGTTTGTATGCTTTGTTTAGCTTGTGTTTTCTAAATTGCCTTTTAAGACATCCAGTAAAGACTTAGAGTTGTCCAATTCTACCCTGCCGGGAACCACACGGCATTATTTAAATAGGTAAATAAAATTGAAGTTTCAACGCCGGCCAAAGCACCTATCGCTATACCCTATCTATTGAACCAATCATCATGTAATTTTGCATCCACATAGATTAGAGTACTGAGAAGGACATAGTCTATATATTACGCAGAAAAAGTCAGGTAATACCTAGTAGGTAATAAAAATAAATTTCAAGTTTCAGCGCACTTACCCCTTTTGCCCCGTATGAATAAACGTGAAAGTCCCGAGCACCCTCGAGCAGCCGCGTGGAACCGGGTCACCGCGCGACGCTCCAGTCCTGCTTTTGCTCATTTTTATTTCAAAATTAAAGCCTGCTTTTGGAATACTTTTTAATGAAAAGAAGAGAAACTAAACCTACTTTTTACATACATATTATTGCGTAATGAGTAACGGCAAAACCCCCCATAATAGAAATCTTTGGGAAGGTTTGTGTTCATAAGTGGACTTTTTACGGCTGGTATGGATGTATGAATGTTTACAGTACTATTGTAATTTAATCAAAGATGTGACTGTATTATTAACATCATCATCAACAGTTCTTTGTTAGTCTCCACTGCAGGAGCCTCTCTGTACTACCATAGCTGTATGTAGCCAGTCAGAGGATTTGGCCTGCACACTGGCCAGACGGTTTGGAGAGAGCTCTTTGATTATTATAAGCTTTGTTTAATTTGTGTTTTCTTAGTCGCCTTCTAGGACCTCCAGAGAAGACTTGAAGTGGTCCTAGTCTATTCCACCGGCAACCACACGGCATTATTCAAATAGGTTAATAAAATTCAAGTTTCAGCGCACTACCCCTTTTGGCCCGTATGAACAAATGTGAAAGTCACGAGCACCCTCGAGCAACCACTGCAGGAGCACGACCCTCTTTATACTACCCAGACGTGTTTCGCCCTCTACGACATTCAGTGAAGACTTGGAGTGGTCCTATTTTACTCTGCAGGGAATCACACGGCATTATTCAAATAGGGTTAATAAAATTCAAGTTTCAGCGCACTTACCTCTTTCGCCCCGTATGAACAAACGTGAAAGTCCTGAGCACCCTCGAGCAGCCGCGTGGAACCGGGTCACCGCGCGACGCTCCACTCTTGTTATTGTAAATTTTTTATTTCAAAATTAAATTCGTTAATTCAATATTTTTAAAACCCGGGGTTTGACGCAACAGGGTAAAAAATACCACAGAGGTAGGAAATCTCATTTAACGTTTTTTCTACATAATTGAACGACTTGCCAATTATGATACCTTTTTGCGAAATACATATTCCACCCTGGCTGTCAATTGTGTCCACAAAATTGGTCAACCCAAAAGCCTTAATTCAAATAGGGTGAAAATACCCGGTAGCGAACGTTTATATACTCTACTATTTTTGATAAACTTTATATTGTTTCAATATGTTTTAAAATGACGTTATTATAGATTTCCCTGTTATATAAAGTGCTATATAATATTGTATGTTGAATTTTATGGATAAATAAAATTCACATTACAGCACACTTACCCTTTCGCCCCGTATGAACAAACCTGAAAGTCCCGAGCACCCACGAGCAGCCGCGTGGAACCGGGTCACCGCGACGCTCCACTCCTGCTTTGCTAATTTTTAATTTAAAAATTAAAGCCTGCTTTTGGAATACTTTTGCCGTTTTACGGAAAATAGAAACTTAACCTACATTTTACATACGCGTTATTGCGTGATGTATAACGGAAAAACTCCCCATCTTCTTCTTCTTCTTAGCGTTTCGATGGCAAAAACATTAAATTGTCGCAGCCCAGAAATTAGCCACCCCAATCGCGTTGTCGGTGGCATCCATTAGGTCCTGCTGCGTGCAGTTGTTCGGGCACGCAGAGCACGAGGTCAGGTGGGCCATTGTTTGCAACGCACCACACAAACAGCTCAAGTCTGTGCCATCAGAAAACCTCCATCCGGACATATTTTCTTTGCTCCGACCGACCTGTGTCCGAAGTCTATTTAAAGACTTCCAGGTTAGCCATGGTAGTTTATGCCCAGGAGGAAGGTTCTCCTCTGGTGGAACAAATGGGTTTGGCAGAGAGACTTCTTCACTCCATAGCTTGCACCTAGCTTTTGATGGCTCCATGCACAAAGGCTTAACACACTTGGTAAAACTGTGTCGACTTTTGAGCCTTGGTAGCACAGGGATATGCCCATGCATGGGATGCCGTGTGTCGGTCACCATTTTGGTCCTCTCTGAGGAATTTGCTACAGACCTACGTACGGATGGCGGCGCTATACCAGCCAGTGGGTACAGCAGCCTTACCGGGGTCGGTTTCAAACAACCCGTGATGATCCGGCAGGTTTCATTTAAAGCTGTATCCACTAGCTTTGTATGGGCAGAACGACTCCACACAGGGCACGCGTACTCGCCAGCGGAAAAAGATAGCGCCAGCCCAGTGGTCCGCATAACTTGCGGCGATGCTCCCCATTTGGTGGTAGTGAGACGTTGCAGAAGGTTATTGCGAGCATGCACCTTTTTTTTAATAATTTGACAATTCCTCCCAAAGGTGAGCGATCTATCCAGTACTATACCTAAGTATCTAGGGTGGTTGTTGTGAGCAATGGGCATACCCTGCCAGCTGATGTTTAGCTGACGACCTGCTTGATGGTTGCGAAGGTGAAAAACGCATGATTCCGTCTTAGATGGATTAGGCTTAAGTGTGTTCTTCTCATAATACTGGCTTAGAACATTCAGAGCCATAGTAAGGTTAGCCTCGACTTCCTCAAAGGTGTTGGCTTGGGAAGTAAGTGCAAGGTCGTCAGCATATATAAAGCGCGACGTGTTTGGGCCGGACGGTTCCCAACTCCCCATGAAAGAAATATTTGGGGAGGCCTGTGTCTACAAGTGGACTTCTTCCAGCTGGTATAGGTGGATGAATGTTTACAGTACTATTGTAATTTAATCAAAGATGTGACTGTCTCCACTGCAGGAGTACGAGCCTCTCTGTACTATAAGAGCCATATATTAGCAAAGGCAGTCAGAGGATTTGGCCTAGACTCTCCACGCTAGACTAGACGGGTTGGAGAGGTCTCTTTAATGTTTATAGCTTTGTTTAGCTTGTGTTTCCTTAATCAACGTTTACGACATCCACGGGGAGCCTTGGAGTAGTCCTATTCTACGCTGCCGGGAACCACACGGCACTGTTTTTTTAAATACTAACAAATAGAAAAAGTTTTGAAGACTTTTTGATATACCGATACGATTCATATTATTCACAAACCTATCTGAATGGGGTCGTAAGCAGAATGCGTAAAAACACGAATAACAACAATTTACGAGTCTGTTTACGGCGCTCTCCCGAGCGATAAGGACATTGAGTCTCAGAATACTGTGATAGCTTCCTGAGTGTTTCCCCTTTTAACCTTTGATACAAAAAATTGTGTATTATATGCCTTAATATAAGGCAGAAAGAGCTAACATAAGCAGCTATAAGTTCAAGTACCTACTAGATTGAGAGACAATGAGCTCATTAACTGTCTGACTGAATTGAATCCTCGTAAGTTTGAAGATGTCATCTAAATTAATAATGTCAGAGTACTATAAAGCGTTTGAACGTTAAATGAAACGAGAGTAAATATTTGTAGTCAAAAGAAAATATCATTTTCAGAATTGTTTTTGAACTGAGATAATATGATGTTAATTATGATGCGACGTCTGTCTGTTTGAGATGAATCGCAATAAAAATCTTTGTTTGAAACAGTCAAATGATAATAATTGTGTATCAACGATAAAACAATTCAAAGAGACATATTTTATTGCGAATATCAGAAATCAAAGTATAAATAGATCTTGAAAATGATGATTTACTTTCTTTTGTACGGGAATCTGGTCGCGTTTTTACGAAAAGGTGAAGTTTAGTTAGCGTTATGTTTTCTTATGTTTTCGCGATTGTTACACATATAAATAAAATTATTTTAATACGGTTTTTATCGCGTTTATTACATTATTTATACACCTAACGTTTCGAGCACTTTACAGTGTTCGTGGTCGCATTTAAACATTTAAATAAAATTATTTTTCTTCCAACTACGCTGCAATTCTATCACAACTGCACTACATATCCAGCACAAAGCGGAACTTTGCTGCACTAGAAGTAAAAAAAAACTAAACAGTGCAGTAAGGGATTTCCATACATTTTTGCTGCTCTAGTGCAGCAAAAATGTATGGATGATGATGATAACTGTGACATGCGGATGATCCTAGCCAATAATGTCCCGACCAAACTGGAAACATCTTTTTTTTGTCATAGGACGGCAAACGAGCAAGTGGGTCACCTGATGGTAAGTTATCACCGCTGCCCATGGACAACTGCAACACCAGAGGTGTCACAGGAGCGTTGCCGGCCTTTTATTTTTCCCTCCCCAGAGGGGAGAGGGAGCTGGGCCTCCGGCTCTCTCACTCACCGAACGAAGCATAGTAGCGGTAAAGCTACTACTCAAACGTCGATTTTCTGTGAGAGTGTGGTACTTCCCCGGACGAGCCAGCCCATTCATGCTACTAGCAAAAGTGATTTTCGCCGGTAGCGAGGCTCTACCACAACTAAACACATTAGTGTTTCTCATGGGATTCGAAACACGACCTCCGGATCTGAATGCGAACGAAACGAACTTCACCATCAAACCACAGAGGCCGTTGGTAAAAACGCATAAATTTGTGTGTGTATCTCATTTGAGAACCTAAGTCGCGTAAAAGAAATAAAAAATGTGTACTTGTGCCGCAGTCCGGTCACGCGCCCAATATCGGGATTGGCGCCGGATCGCGATCAATTTTTCCCGGGAACAGTCTGATTTAATTATTCAAGATGGTGAGCCGATGTAATATGTTCTTCACTGACTCCATATTTATGTTTTGAAATGGGGATTGTAACATACAATAATTGCGGAGCTCAAAATGGGCGCAAGTCTAAGAAATCATATAAATAAGCAGTACGGCTACCAAGCCATCGCTATTTTGATTCCGTATTCAGTCTTTTAGCCCATTAAAATGCTAAACGTGGCCTTTCGGTCAACCCCGTAAAGGATAAAGACGTGATGCTATTATGTATGTATGTATGTTCTCGCGAATTCCGACGCCTAAAATTTCACACATTTCAAATAGGGATGTATTTCAAAAAAATATTTTTGGTGCTCATTTACATCATAAATAAAAGTGCTATACTCGTATTTCAAAATTTGAGGTACAGTAGTTTCATCTGTGATAAATTTTCGAGTGTTCGAGTTAGTTGATCAATTCACGATTTTGTTTTTTTCCGGTGGCATATATAAGTCAGTGAGTCAGATTTGCCTCTTATGTATAGGTAGATAAAGTTACGCATTAAGGGCTCAAAAAACTAACGCATGGGTTCCAACTAATAGTCATCATTATCATTTCGTGTTAGTGACACGGTCAGTCGACCATGCACACTGGACGCGCGACTTTATCTATGCGCCATGGCAACACCGGCTTCGTGCGACCGAGTTTAACTAGTTACGCCTAATTCGCTACTGGATTGAGAGCTCACGCCGTTCTCTCGACCAAATACTCGCCCAAAATAATTTTCGCTCGCGCGCGTAATTGTGCTTATTGCTCGCAAAACCAAAATACACAGGAAGCCTGCAGCATATTTGGCGTGCCTGTCTTTACCAGCATCAGAGAACCAGGTCAGTGCCGTTTCTATTGTTCCGTGTGGAGAAGTCGTGGCCTCAACTGCCGACATTTTGATTTCAACATTTTGTTCAAAATTCATCATCCCGCATCACCACCACATCCTGGTGTCAGAGTTCTTGGGAACCGCCTCTCAGCCTCTGACTTGGTTCTCTTAACGACTACCGGATATCAGCCGGTATCAACGGCTTAACGTGCCTTCCTAAGCACGGAATCATCTTTCGTATCAGACAATCAGATGATTCATGCCTGCAATGTATGTATGCTTCCCGTGAATCGAACCACGAACCCCAACTAATAGTATAAGTGGATTTATAAAGATCATGGATTTCAATTGATGGAAATGCTGAAGAATTGCCGTCCCCATTCCTGTTAAATTAAAGCACAAAATTGAAAGTTTATGCGCCCAGATAAATACAGATAAATAATTCGAAATAAATTTTCGGAAAATTTTAAATAAAATTGAAACAATGAGATCATTCACTGTCTGACTTTAATTTTAATTGATTTCACATAAGTTTAGAGATGTCATCTAAATTAATATTCTCAGAGTACAAAGCCTCTTAATGAAAAGAGAGTAAATATTTAAAGTCAAGATATTATACAATTTTTGGAATTGTCTTTGAGTGAGACATGATAGTTATTATGATACGTCTGTCTGATTTTAAAACGAAAACAAAATAAAAAAACTTTGTTTGAAATAGTTCAGTAGATAATTAATAATTGCATCAATAGTAGAAATCAAAAAGAAATAAATACTTACGGCAAAAATATTTTTGTTTGTTTTAGAACATGGCGATTTTGTGATGAGAATAGTTGACGGATAAACTAATGTGATGCCCTTATCTTCTAAGTTATTTAAATATTCTTTAAAACAATACGCTTTAGTTTCTTGTTAAATACTTAGAATATGATTAATTAGACTTTTTAATTAGTCACGAAATTCAGTTATCATTAAAAATACAATTTTGCAGTCGTTATTTGTGTATTTTTCATGAGGAATGGTAAGACACGAGACTTGACCAGCTGTGGAACTTAAATAGCTAGAAATTACTGTCATCATTTATGTCAATAGTTCATCATCATCATCTTCAGGTCTTTTTAGTCTCCACTGCAGAAGCAGGACCGTCTCTCAACTACCAGAGCAATAATTATATATTAGCCAGAGCAGTCAGAGGATTTGACCTACACTCTCCACGCTGGCCAGACGGGTTGGAGAGTTCTCTTTGAATTTATAAGCTTTGTTTAGCTTTTGTTCCCTAAGTCGCCTTCTACGACATCCATGGGAAGAGTGGTCCTATTTTATTCTGCCGGGAACCACACGGCCTATGTCAATAGTTAGTTAATTATTATTAAGTAGTAACTTTCTAAATACATATCTAAGGAATTATATATGAAAATATATTCAGTCAACAATATAAAAAACACACTGCACAAAAAACGCGTATAAAAAAATATTTAACCTTATTTTTATTTCTCAAAGTATATAGTAAAAATTTATGTATCGACAGATAAGCAAACATTTGATATATTTTTTCAGAAATTTATGAAAAACTACCTGTATCGATAGACTCAGTATGATTTGCATAGATTCATATTTTGCAAGATCACCTTATGAGATAATCACAAAACTAAGTGAAATAGTTTGTGTTTTCTGATAACCTAAGAAAGTCTAAAATTTGCTTTGCAACAACGTCAATATTTTACATGCCTTGTAATAAATGTCACCAAATTATTGAAAACACTTATATTAATAACTATTTATATGAATTAAAATAAATTAATGTAAAATAAGTATATCGAAATATTCCTCTAAAACTGGTCAGATCCAGCATCGTTCCCGATAATGTAATAAGAAAATTAAAAAGAATATTTTTTTCCTTTTAACAAACGTGGTGGTTGTTATCTTATGGTAAGCAACGATGTGGTCTAGGATGCAAACTCAAACTTATAAGGTCTTTGACTACATTATAAGGCCTATTAACTCTTGCTTTAATATTATTATTGCCACTACATTGATTTCATAATATTTTTGTTTCATATTTTATTTCGTTTATTATTATAGAGTTTTTATACTGCTGATAGACTGGATATTTCTTCCATTTTACTCCCATATACTACTGGAAGTAAAATGAACTTAGACATAGGGGTGCATCAGTTCAATGATATGAACAACTTTTCATAAAGGACCAAAATAAATACGCATTTTTATTACAATATAAAGTTTGATAAAGTAGGTATGGATTTTAAATGTTTCAACCCGAGTGACCCGCCGAGCAGTCCACCGTCTGCAAGGTGAAAATTTAATTCAATCCGCAAACAAACTGCCACAGCGTACATATTTGCTAAGTCTTACTGCATTTATCATTTATTTATAAATAAATTCTTGACAGAAACGAATATAATTCTAACTCTGACTAGCTCTTTGTTATAGAAAAGTTGGTTCAATTTAAAAATCTTAAGATTTTTCCAATAAAAATGGTCACAACGTCGTCGTATGAGAATGAAAGTAAATGATCGCTCTAATTATTGTTGCAAAATAAGTTATTTTTAATCAATATCAATTTAATGCACAAAGGCTCACACAAAAGGAGAAGATCAAGTACATATTATTATTGCAAAATAAGTATTTTTTATAAATACCAACTTAATTTAAAAGCTCACATAAAAGGAAAAAATCTACTCATGGCTATTAAATAAGTTTCTTTTATTTTTTATATTGGTTGCTCGCAAAAGCTCCCGACCGCTCAAGTTGTGAAAATTTTATTCAACCACACGCTGCCACCGCGTGACTGCTTCCTACGTGTTCTCCTTTACTCATTGTATAGTATTTATGTGACTGGTAATATTTCAGTTGTTTTTTTGTACTTTAAGTATTTTTAGTATTGCTCAAACACCAGTAAAGAGTGGGCACAAATCCAACTTATTATTTTGATTCACATTTCCAACGCCCACCAATACGCTAACTGGCAAGCCTTTGGGTCTTAAGAGCTTATAATCATCATTTCGCGTAGGTGACATGGTCGGACGACCATACACACCCTGATGTCAGAGTTCCTCGGAAGCACCTCTCATTCTCTGACTTGGTTCCTGGCAGCCGGGACCAACGGTTAACGTGCCTTCCGAACCACGGAATCATCTTTCGTATCAGCCCTAACCAAACTGCAAACAACTTAACAAAGTATGCTTCCCGTGGAAATAAATCGAACCCACAATCCCCGGGTCAACAATCCCAACGCCTTAACCACTGGACCACGAAGGCTGTTCAGCTTATAATAGGTTTTGTCTTTCACCTAAAGTAGTAAGAAATTTACTACTCATGTATGTAATCGTATTCAGGTATACAAAAAATTAACTTATTTTATTTTAGTCAGCCAAGAGTTCGCCTATCTCCTAACCTTAGGGACAACGTAAAAAAAGTAATAATCAAGTTACGAACAAGCTACTGACAATAGTAAATCTTCACAGCTAAGGAAGCAGCCATGAACCGACTGTGGCAAGAGAGACTGTTATAAAATGTGTTTTTAATATTTCAACCACCCGTGTCGTGAAAATTTAATTCAACCCGCAAACACGTTGCCGCCACGTGACCTCGCCTACGTGTTTTCGGAGCTCACTGTACAACATGTTGGTTTGAAATTGTGCTACAATAAATCAAGACAAGAACAGAAAAGACATATCTAATTTCAGCAAAATCATGGATATAGACCTCTTGTTTCACGACTTCTTCGACTCTTGCTTAGGGACAACATGAGAAAAGTAGTCGAAACTTTAAGTCAAATTAAGTTGCAAACCAGCTACTTACAGTAGTCATTTTAATAGCTAAGGATACAACCAAAAAGCGGCTGTAGTGAGAGAGACTGTTATAAAATGTGTTTTTAATATTTCAACTCGCGTGACCCGACAGGCACCCGACCGCCCGCGTCGTGAAAATTTAATTCAACCCGCAAACACGTCGCCGCCGCGTGACCCCGCCTACGTGTTTTCCGAAGCTCACTGTACTACATGTTGGTTTGAAATTGTGCTAAAATAAATCAAGCCAAGAACAGAAAGGAAATATGTAATTTCAGCAGAATCATGGATAAAGATGTCTTGTTTCATTCATGTACAGGTCACGCTTGACTGCCATGAAATCGTATTCTTACTATTAAATTAATGTCTCAAGATAGACTTAAAAAGTATGTAAATATATTTTATTTAAATCGGTTTAGAGTTTGCGTGACTCCGAAGCTTAGGGACAATATGAGAATAGTAGTGTTAGTCAAATTAAAACAATCTCTTCGCAGCAAAGGATGCAGCTAAGAACCAACTATGGTGAAGAAGAACTGTTATAAAATGTGTTTTTAATATTTCAACTCGCGTGACCCGACGAGCACCCGACCACCCGCGTCTTGAAAATTTTATTCAACCCGCAAACACGTCGCTGCCGCGTGACCCTGCCTACGTGTTTTTGAAGCTTACTGTACTTCATGTTGGTTTAAAATAGAGGAAAGAACATAGACGACCTATGTATATTTTGCTTGAGCGGATGGAATCATGGACGATTTTGATCGCTTACACCTGAACCCCTAAAGGCACACTAGGCACAGTAGCGACGCCAATTTATTCTATTCTATTTTATACGTATAATAAAACAGTAAAAATATTTTGTCTATACATTTCGTATTTTTGACTGAAATGGATAGAGGAACATTTAAAAAGAATAATAGAAAGCAAAATATTTTTTTTTGAATTTCTTGTCTGTCTGTACGTATGATCACGTTTATCTCCGAAAATATTGAACGGATTTGAATGAAACTTTTTTTTTGCTATATAGCTATTAAGCCGGGGCAACATATAAGGTAGAAATGATTTTGAAAAATAGAACACCAGATGCAGCATTGTAATGATCCAGCTGAACTATAAGAAATATAAAAATGGAGCCTTAGCAAAAGTTGTTAAGCCTGATGAGCATTTTTGTTGAGGTATAAAAAATCAGAGTTTTGGAATACTTCATGCAAAACCATAATGGTCCAGGTAAACAATAAAAAATATATATATAACGTCTTAGCAAAGTTATTCAACCTGATGAGCATTTTTTGTTGAAGTATTTAATATGAAGATTTGGAACATCTGACGCAGAACCATAATGGTCCAGGTAAACTATAGGAAATATTAAAATGACGCTGTTACAAAAGTTGTTCAGCCTGATTAGTATTTTTTGTTAAGGTAAAAAAATCAAAGATTTAGAACATCTAATACAGAACCATGAATTTTATATCAAAAATTTTACAGAGTCTCATTCTCTACTGGGTTTGGGTGCGTAGAGTACGATTAGCTCATATTATTGGTGACCGCCCAACGGTCCCAGGTCACTCGAAACCAGGATATGCCCTTTTGGCAATGTAGCTTGCAGCCCATACGGCAACACATGAGAGTATAATGTCTCTCCAAGCCTTGCACACACAAGTAACACCCAAAGATGAGGTCCGTCACTCCAGAAGGCCCTTTAAAGATGTGCCAGCATAACAGCAGGTTCAAATTCACAGCGAAACAAAGGGAAATATTTGATTCAGCGGTGAAAAGTGTTTTAAACAAAGAAGGAAAGCTGTTTTTCTAAGATGCTTCAGAAAGGACTGGAAAAAAATTACTGATGAAAACCATCCTCGCTGAAATCAGGCACCAATATATAATACTAACCCATGGATAGTTCCAACATAGTATATAAAGTTGTTGCAAAATAGGTTTATATTTATTATCTTTTAATATACTTATTACATATTAATACTTAGGTAATACTACTACAAGTATTTTCTAATGTATTGACATTAGAAATTCGTATTGAGGTACGTCGGAGTCATAAAGTCCACGCCAATGAAGTCGCGGACATCAGCTAATAAATTATAAAATTCTTTTATAATAAAAAATTGTTGGGTGTCTAAGGTTACGCACTTTTTCATTAACACGTTGTATATGCCTCGACGGATTTGAAAACACGGTTGAAAAATCAGTAGGAAGTTTTAGAGTCTCCTTGATGGCATTAGCTTATTTTTTGCAGGGCAGTAGTATTTTCATTTTTATTTGACAAAAATCTTGTTCCTTTGTATACATATTCGGGATTTAAAACTTTCAACTATAAAATGTAAAAATAAATTCAAAAACCTTCCACGATGCGTTGCAATTCTAAAATCGAAAGCATTAGAACTTTTTTTTTTCATGTGATTATACATATATGTGGTAATTACCCAACAGCAACTGCTAAAAGGCTTAGCGCATAAAATTCAATGTTCCAAGTCTGAAAAGTCCTAAAGGTGGCTGTATGACAAAGAATAAATGAAGTTAACCTATGATTTCATGAATAACAATTGTATGCTTTTAAAACCTTGTTCTGTCTCAAGTGAAGCATATTCATGAGGCGTGGATAAATAGAGACGCTGTGTACTACACCTGAGATTTTATCAAAATAAACTAGCGGCATGGTTGGTGCATCTAACTCTGGCGAAGAACTAAAGTGCTAGAAGGTATTCTTTTGAAAATTACATACATACGTACTCATCGTTAAAAGGTCTTCTTAGTCGCCACTGCAAGAGCACGACCCTCTCTTTTATATATTTTTTAAATCAATCTGCTGTCCTGTAAATAGTGTACTCCGGGCTCTGTGGCGCATTCGTTATCACGCCACCTTTGACATGAGAGGTACCAGTTTGGATTCCCGGTGCGATAGGATAATTTACATCCGGGGTCAAATCTGCAAAGGGTGGTTAAGGTCGATATTTTTATGATGTTTTGTACAAAGGTGTTATTTTTTAAATATCCATGAAGATATGACCGCGCGTGTTCATCGTTTTTACAGCTGGATTTAGGCCTAGCCGTGCGTGCGTACCCGATGTCATACTTGTAACCACTGAAAAGGCAGGCAAGTATGACACTCCTGACCCTAATAATATGACACATTGTAATACACAACTCTAAATCAGTATCAGTTCTTATGGTTTCGTAACCTAAGGTCCAAACGAGATATCATCAAGCAAAACAGTCACTTCTAGTATTCACAGTTGACAGCCGTGTCGCCGCAGTAGCGTCGCTGATAACACGAGAATTTACGGAGAACACTGTATGCAAAGCTTTAAGGGTTTGCGGCAAACCTAATGCAGATCTATCATATGCAGTCTTTATCTAGAAAAAGAGTAAAATGAAATGTATTTGGCCACATGTAAACCTTAGCCGTGTGGTTACCGGCAGAATAGAATAGGACCACTCCAAGTCTTCCCGTGGATGTTGTAGTAGGAGACTTAGGGAACCCAAGCTAAACAAAGCTTATAAGCATCGAAGAGACCTCTCCAATCCATCTAGCCAGCGTGGAGAGGGTAGGTCAAATCCTCTGATCTGCTCTGGCTAATTTATGGCTCTGGTAGTACAGAGAGGGTGGTGCTCCTGTCCTGGAGACTTAAAAAGACCTGATAATGAAAAATAAACCTTACATGATGGATGATAGACTAAACCAAGAAAATATTATGTGGTCCCGAATTCTTATATGTACGTTGTGTTGTCATGGGCTCACAAATTTGAAGCCTTTGCCTACTTTTTAGGGTTCCGTAGTAAACAAGGAACCCTTATAGGTTCGCCATGTCTGTCTGTCTGTCTGTCTATCCGTCCGCGGTTTTACGCAGAGACTATAAGTACTAGATAGCTGTAATTTAGTATGGGTATGTATTGTATATTAATCATGGCAAAAAAGTGGTAGAATAAAAACTTAAAAAATTTTTTTTTAGGGTAACTCGTAACGTTTGAAGTATAAATAATGTAATAAACGCGATAAAAACCGTATTAAAATAATTTTATTTAAATGTGTAACAATCGATTTTTTTATAAAATATATTGTTGTTAATATAACAGGATGACATTTATTGATTAAGACGCAAAAATCATAAACCTATCTTTCGTTAATGCTAATTTAATAAAAGTTGAAATACTCCTACTCAGACTCCTGAGGATGGTTACAGGAAACGTGGTAGGCCTAGGAAGCGTTCGTGTGATGATATACACAAATTTGAAAAAAAATTGTCGGAGATAGCGCAGAAAAGAGAGGAGTGGAAGAAAATGAGCGAGACCTTTGCCCAGCAGTGGGACAGCATAGGTTAGGTAAAAAAAAATAATGGGTACATCGATTACAATGATCCTGGTAAGGTGGTGTGCTTTTAGCTTTAAAATAGCACGTCAATACGAATTAATTTAAAAAACATACCCATTCTTTTTGTTTTTAATGTAAAATTTTAAGAACTATATAGATGATAGACTCTCTGTTGTTATTATCTCCAAAAATACAAATTTCTTTAATAATTCCCTTTTACGAACAACGCCATCTAGCAGTTGTTGACTGAACTACACTCTCACTCCAAGCTTTCCCGAAAAAGGTTCCCGTTTTCTCGCGAGTAACGCAATTTCAATAGCAAATGACAAGTGGAACCATTATTTTACTCAAGTTTTGCCAACAACCGATAGATGACGCTACGTTTAACTTTTCCTTTCAGTATCTGTTATTGCTCGAGCGAGCGCATTCTGCTTTTCACCTAGGTCTTTTTTTTATGTCATAGGACGGCAAACGAGAATGCGGATCACCTGATGGTAAGTGATCATCGCTGTCCATCGACAACTGCAACACCAGTGGTGTCACAGGAGTGTTGCCGGCCCTTTTATTTTTCCCTCCCCAGAGGGGAGAGGGAGATGGGCCTCCGACTCTGTCACTCACCGAACGAAGCATAGCAGCGGTAAAGCTACTACTCAAACGTCGGCTAAAATATATTTCGTACATCTGGCAGTTAAGCTGTTTCTCCCGCTTTTCTTAAGGCTACATTTCTTAAGTCAATTTTTGAGCAGATACGAACATAAAAATTACACGATTAATTTTATTTTTTAATTGTTGTTATCAAAAACAACAGACCTAAATGACTTGCTAAGTAAGTAGTAAAGTAAATAATAAAATTTATATATAACTACTCGATCTACAGGCCTTGCTTCTTCTTCTTCTTATTGAGTCGAAATGGTTTCATTGTATTAAATATCTTTTAACCAGTATTTGGCCACGCTGATTACCCTTTCGATACGGTGCAAGTAATGGGGCAGTTTGGGCACGACAGACGGTGAGAAATCGGCACCGCAGTCACACACATTGTTGGTAGAGAAATCCCATCTGACCCTGTTTTCTCGACATCTCCCAACTCCAGCTCGGAGATGGTTTAGGGATTTGTCTATTTGTTAACTTCCGACAACTACGTTGAACGACGACGAACACTGTGACGGTCACTTCAACATCCAATTTAATTCAATTGAAATGTATCGCAGAAGGTCACAATAACACAAATAGATAAAAAAATAAATAGTTGATAGTACAACATGGAACCCAACAAGGGTACTACAACCATACATTATTAAAATTATTTTAATACGGTTTTTATCGCGTTTATTACATTATTTATACACCTAACGTTTCGAGCACTTTACAGTGTTCGTGGTTACACCTGCGACCACGAACACTGTAAAGTGCTCGAAACGTTAGGTGTATAAATAATGTAATAAACGCGATAAAAACCGTATTAAAATAATTTTATTTAAATGTGTAACAATCGCGAAAACATAAGAAAACATTATATACATTATTAAATGAATACAGTATAATTTTCAAACTAATCTAAATAATAATAAACTTTTAACGGTGCAATGTCATCAAATTAATGTAATTTTTTTCATTTATTGTTTTATTTTGTGGCTAAAACTCTTAAATTATAAAAATATTTATCTATCAAGGAACTCTTGAGAGATGTTACGATTTCAATTTCAATTTAAATCCAAATTTAATATAATACAACACAAATTCTTTATTAAATACCGTTTACCGTGTATCCATCCAATCGAGTTAGAAGCAGAAACCGACTTTATTTAAGAAATTGATACCTTTCAAGAAATTATTGGTATCGCTTTAAGCGGATTGTAAGAAATAAATATTTTTCCGATTTCTTTACGAGTTAAACGAAGTCTGTGCGTAATACTTGAGTTCTTTGAACAATTCTATGAAATTTTTAGGGTTCCGTACAAAAGTTGAAAAACGGAACCCTTATAGGATCATTCGAGCGTCTGTCTGTCCGTCCGTCCGTCTGTCACAGCCGATTTTCTCCGAATCTACTGAACCAAATTAGATGAAATTTGGTAAGATAGTGTAATCCTATGACCCAAACACGGATGTGCAAAGTAAATAAAGATTTTTTTGAATAATTTTGAGGGGACCAATTACAAAATTAAAAAAAAAAGTTTTGCAAACCTTACTGTATCATATATCAAATGAAAGGGCTCATTATGAGGATTTCAAAAATATTTTTTTTTGTTCGGGTAAAATCAATACTTTTGATTTTATTCACGAAAGAAGGCAAAAATTGACCATTCCCCCCCCCTGATCTCCAAAACTACTGAGCCGAAAATTTTGAAAAAATTACAAAACATAGTTCATTCCTTGAAGATTTCAGGAAAAATAATAAGAATTCTATCACTTGAAAATTAAGTGGTAAACTCACAATAATAAGTTTATCTAGGGAAATAGTTCACTAAAACACCACTAGATGGCGCTAGTCAATTGAATAAAACATTTTTTGCACATTGTGTGTGTGTTCACGAAGCATATTGTACGGAACCCTCATTGCGCGAGTTTGACTCACACTTGGCCGGTTTTCTTTCTTTTATGTCACTTAGCCATAGCAGCTGTTTGATATTTGCTATGAGCTCTATTTTTTTATTTATTTTTTAAGACGTTTTGTAACTTATAATATTAAGCGGATTACTTATGTTTGTAAAATCTCTTATAAGCTGGTTTGGGAGAAAATAAAAAAAAAACATAGAATATCTACTAATACTCGCTACTTTTGCCCCGTGCAGATCGTAAAAGTCGGTCAAGGGATTGGGCAAAATCTAAAGAATCACGTCAATAGGCGATGCAGCCAGCAACCCATCGCTATTTTGTTTCCGCTTACTAGTTAAACCTTTACGCCCATTGAAACGCATAAGAGTCCCACGTAAAGCCGAAATCCCATACAAACGTAGTTTGGTTTTAGTATTACAACAGTTAAGCCAATCTCAACCAAATTTCGTACATATGACCGGATAAGGCAACAAAACTTCTACTCGCTGTAATTTTGTATAGGTATTGTTTTTAAAATTGAAATCTGTCTGAACATCAATATGCCTTATCCGGTCGTATGTACGAAATTTGGTTGAGATTGGCTTAACTGTTGTAAAACTTTTTTTTTAAATAAATATATACGGACAAATCACACAGATTGAGCTAGCCCCAAAGTAAGTTCGAGACTTGTGTTATGGGATACTAACTCAACGATACTATATTAAAAAACTAAAACCAAACTAAGTTTGTATGGGATATCGGCTTTACGTGGGACTCATAAGGTGACCCATATTTTCAAATCTGTATCTCACGTTAGTCACGGTAGTTGAAAAATATTATTTTCATTGTGGAAATGGAGGAAGCACTGGCAAAGACTACAAAATTTCTGAGAAAGTAGAAGAAATAGTGGGCATTTCCTGCATAAAATATAATTATGATGGAGTCTTTGTAGTCACGAATGCTGAAGTCAGTGTAACGTAGAGTGGAAATAGCAGTATGCGGACCCTGAGCTCTGAAGTATTACTTACTAATATATTATTATAACTTATTCTTCAGGCTCAGGATAAGCACTGCGTGTAAATGCTCAGATAATAGAAAAAAAGCTTGGTTCCATGCTGGTCTGGAAAAAGACAAAAACTTAGAATATGTAGGGGCTTAATAAACTTTGTATTGTGCTTAGATGGCATTCTTTTGTCGAGACATTTGAGTGCACGCGCTTGAATGTGTATCACATGTTTATGAGAAATAAACCAAATATTTTTTGTCAATGGGAGATAATACTGCAATGTTCTCCCGCCAGAGGGCAGCATTAGCAGAGACAGTAAACAAATGTTTGACATTAACAAGTATGTCAAACTTGCAATAAATTGCCTTTATTTTACATCCGAATACGCAGCATAATTGCATTTCTATATTTTAATACTTATAGGAGTATTTTAAAATCAAATTAATAAAGGATTAATGTATAATTTCACAAATTAATTGCGACTTTGACACTGACATGTACATACTTGTCAGTGTCAAACCTTTTTTACTGTATGTGCTAGTGGCGCACTCTGGCGGCACAGCTTTCAGTAATATCTCCTATTAGAGACTTTACTTTCCACGATACCTGTACCAGTTAACGCTTGCTTACCATATAAATGTTACAAATATGCCTGCTGCTTCTCATACCTCGTGGATTGTTAAAGCTGGTCGAGGGAATCATTTTTTTATGCGATGCGGCTAGCAACCCATCACTTTTTTGATTCCGTTCTCACCTACAAGCCCACCAACATGTTAAACATGGCCTTAAGGTTTTACAGACCTAGGCCCAGTCAACCTCGCAAAGGATAAGGACGTGATATTATGTATATACCTCTCCAACCCGTCTGGCCAGCGTGGAGAGTGTAGGCCAAATCCTCTGACTACTCGGGCTAGTATATGGCTCTGGTAGCACAGAGAGGGTCGTGCTCCTGCAGTGGAGACTAGAAAGACCTGATGATGATGATGATTATGTGTATATGTATGTGTATAATTATTTAAGAAAGTAATATTCCTAGAACATTTGTTATTTTTTGCCGACTTGGTATAAAAACTTTGTCTAAATAAAAATGTAGCTGGAACGATGACAAAAACGTATTTCGAGATAATATTGGTGTTGCCAAAATTGTTGTATTTATTATGCCTTGTACGTGCACAAAATATTCCAGCTTTTGGGCTTCTCTGATAATAGTTTATTTAAATATTATCATGCAGGCACGTGAATATTTTTGACTAAAAATATATTCTCAGATTTCGTCTCAATGAAGATCGATTCTTCTTTATCTTCTTATTTTTTCGTGCATGTTTTTTTTTCGTGAATGCTATAGATTGGTCCCTAAGCTAAGAAAGTCGACGTTGACCGGCTTTATACTGTGACATTACTAAGCTTATGAACCCTGACTCCCTTCACCCCCTCAGAACGTTGAAATATTTTGATGAGCCCCTCCACTCTCTTTAACATGTTTATTTGTAATTAATTCTTTTTTAACGTGTTACCTAGATGCACATGATATAATTTCATCATTATATTCATCATTTCAGCCGCAAGAAGGGGGCCTTTGGGGGAGGCCTATGCCCAGAAGTGGGCATAGGCAGCTCCCAAAGATTTCCAATACGACTGGTTGGCAGCATTGATATAGTTTAATGGATGTCAAAATCAAATCAAAAAATCAAAATCAAAACGTTTATTCAGAAAATAGGCCTTTGCAGGCACTTTTTCACGTCATATTATATTTAAAATTATCTTATTAGATAATATGTATTTATTAATTGTTCAAAAGCTACAGACTACTAGCGTTTCGGAACCGACCACTGCAGAGAAGAAACGCCGAAAGAAACTCTTATCAACAGTTTTGGTCGCCTACTCGCCTGAAGGGCTTTATATGATTACGAATATTTATTCCTTATTGTCTTTTTCTTTCTTTTCTTTCTTTTCTTTTTTCTTTCTTTTTTTCTGTTTTCATGTTACAATTTCAATATACATAGATTTATTATATAATATATCAAATAACAATGACACCAAGATGTAAACACAAATAGCTTCAGAATGTGAACATGGCATGATGGTAAACTATCTTTCATACATTGCCGCTATTATTCGTCTTCTTAAGTGTATTTTGTTACCTAACAGCAATGAAAAGTAATTGATTAGCTGTAATTATAAGTGTAAAGAAAATGGGTCTAATACCTAAAATACAATATTATGTCTTAAGGACCGTATTAATAGTAAATGAATTGAATAATATCTTTCAATAAAGAGGAGCTCGAGATCCACAAACAATTTTACAAAGTAGATTTTTATTTCCCTCGTTCTAAATCTCATTCATAAAAATCGGATATAAAATTAGATTAATGAAATGCTGCGCTGGTTTTGCGTGACGTCGTCTAGAAAGTTTATGGACAATAAAAATTTCAATATCAATCGTTGCGGTAACGAGTGGGCTTCCATCGTCATTCTGATAAGGGTTACTGACCAAAATGTCACAGAAATTTTACTGTGACTTAAACTACACTTCCTTAGAGATCTCTCTTAAGGCGTTTCGACCAGCCAACTAGCGCCACCCTTGGTTTTATTTCTTTTACTAAATTCTTCTAAATAATATCAAATTGAAAAAATCGACGTAAGTACTTCACTAATGAATGACTAGTATTTTTGTATTGCTTTTAATAATTTCGAATTTGGTAAATAAAGAAAACTACGCATTGCCGCCAAAAGCGGCCAGTTTTGGCGGTAATGAGTAGATCTCTCAATCTGAAATGTAGATGAAAACTTATACTTAAATTACTACAATTAATTGACTAAGGAAGTACTTACTTAGATTTTGTCGACTTTTTCAAAATTTGGAGAATAAGAAATAAATAACGGGTGTTATGTATTTTTATAAGTCTTTAAATTATTTGTTTATTAAGAAGCGTACGTCACCGAAACTAGCGAGTTTCGGTGTTGTACGCCTCTTAATAAACTTAACGCAAAACTTTCCCAAGCGAAGCCTCACGCGAATCGTAGATTTATAAATGGTCTCAAAATTAATCGCGGCAAGTCCCGTCGTATCAATGATAGTAGCGGCCATTTTGCTTTTTGTCGGTACCAAAACACAAGTCCTTGAACCAATAAGTTATCATTAGTTGAGTAACGAGCTTATTATTACAAATGAGCTCTCATTTGATATCCAAACATTTAGACAACATTCTATTTTGTATCATTAGTGGATAAAAAAAATCACCACAACTAATATATACGTACTACAAAAGTAGCTTTACACTTTGTTTCTGTCCCTATGCCTAGATTTTAAAAACTACGCAACAGAATTTGATCAGTTTTTAATTCCAAACCCAACTAATATTATAAATGCGAAAGTGAGTTTGTTTGTTTGTTATGCTTTCACGCCGTAACTACTGAACCGATCATCATGAAATTTTGCATAGACATAGGGTAGGGTATTGAAAAGGAAATAGGCTATATATTACGCGGGCGAAGTCGCGGGTAACAGCTATTAGTATATGTTAGCGTGGTGTAATGGGTATATAGGGAAGTTCAAAAGGAAATGTATAAAATGTATTTTACATATAAACCATGCAAAATAAATGCCCGGCAAGCTTTCGTTAGAGTTTTTGCTAAATAGTGTGCATTTTTGACAAAATTTACTATGATTACTCAAGTCTTTCTACTAATATACCAGGTTCTTAGTGAGTAGCCCGATGGTCCAGTGGGTGTGAGCTCTATAAGCGCTTACGTATGTTAAGCAACCCCTGGTGCAGTCCCTACTTGGATGGGTGACCGCAAGTGGTATAAAAATATCTCGAGCTCCTCCGTGCTTCGGAAGGCACGTTAAGCCGTTGGTCCCGGCTGTCATTGTTGATGGCAGTCGTTAAGCTATGTCAGATGCCTTAAGGCAGCTTGAAAAATCTGACACCAGTGTTGGCCACTTACACATACGAAAAACAAAACAAACAAGTGGGAATACAAGTCGGATTTGGAAATCCGACAATCAAACAGTGATGCCATTTTAGGGGTGCTGTCCCTACCTCTAGAGGAATTCGATAATTTTTTGGGACGTTCGTAATTTTCTTCGCTCGTGATTATAAAATGCTTTAGGGCATCTGTTTTGGCATAATGACTGCCATCAACCAATAATAATAGCAAGGGCCAATAATAATAGGAGTTTTTGTTGGGAAGTCAAGGGGTTCAGTTGTCGTTTGCCATATACAATTTTGCAAATTGATTTAAGTGGACTTCATAATATGAAATTGGTGTAGTTTGGTCACAAATTGTTCTCGTGCTCGAGAACAATTTGTGAAATAGTTAAAGTCGCCAAAATCTCCCACGAGGCTGCCAAAGAACATACGCCATCTTTGATGCCACATACCGTACAACACCGATACTTATCTCATTATACTGGACATTGGCAGAATCACTGAAATCTTGGTGGAAGTCATAATTAAAAAAAGAAAGAAAGAAAGCAAGGGCCAACGTGTTATGCGGGCTATGAAGACATCAAAGTTTTATAGCCTCTTCATTCCTCATGAGTATGGAAGTGTAGGAGATATACCGCAAATCTTCGGTTATTTTTTGGTTTTCGGATACTTTATATAGTATTCGATTTGTCCAAACAGTATGCAATATTCAGCTGATTACTTAATAGTAAAATGATATACTAGTCTTTTAATATTTACTAAAGATTCAAAGATTTATTTGCCAACTATGTGTACAGCATACAGGTCTAGATACATGAAAAAACTAGGATCTAAACATAGCAACTTCTTAAGAGTGTTGCAAGTTGATAAGTAGATGTATTATAATTTAAGATTAAATGAATTTGAATAATTAAAATAAATTACAGTTGAATATAATAAGAATTCCGCCGTGTGGTTCCTGGCAGAGTAGAATAGGACCACTCCAAGTCATCTCGTGGATGTCGTAAAAGGCGACTAAGGAAACACAAGCTAAATAAAGCTTATTAACATCAAAGAGACCTCTCCAACCCGTCTGGCCAGCGTGGAGAGTGTAGGCCAAATCCTCTGACTACTCACTCAGGCTAGTATATGGCTCTGGTAGTACAGAGAGGGTTGTGCTCCTGCAGTGGAGACTAGAAAGACCTGATGATGATGATGATAATATTAATTTGTGAGATATATTAATTAGAAAATATTATTTGTTTACATGAGCAAGTATTCATGAATGGAATAAAAACATTTTGAGATCAAGAAGGATTTCAGAGCATTCGTAAATTTTCGTAAGACTTTTTAATTTTTTTATATTACTTAATATATCAGGTATTTTATCACAAGGTGTTATTTTTCAAACCTTTTAATTAACAAACAATCTGATGCAATAGTCAGCGACCCGAAATATTCAAAAATAAAATGAAAATACGCCCACGATGTTGTTACTGCTCGTCCAATGCAGATGGGAACCAGTTACCTGCAAATTTTACCAATTGGTACCGAATATTCGGCTACAGAATATCGGGAACAACGGGAGAAATCTTTGCCTTCAGAGAGTTTAATAAATAGTTCTTTTAAAAATCACCATTTATGGCTACTAATAGGTATGTAGCGTTATACACTGGCTTTCCTTTCCCTCATAATCAAATGTTGAACGTCCTTGTTAATCTTATTATCTAGGGAAGGGCAATTATGCTACTAAGAACCACGGGATGAAACTTATTTTGCTGCTGCGCCTTTGACTTTGTCCGCGTGGAAAAAAAGTAGCCCATATCCCTTCTCAAGTTCTCGACTGACCACCAAATTTAATTTAAATCGATTCAATAGTTATGGCGTGAAAACGGAAAGACAGACAAACAGACTGACTTTCGCATAATGTTAGTATGTATATCAGTATATGCCAATTTTTATATAAATATCTAAGTAGCAAGGTTAATAAGTTTTTCCTCCAGGTACACGCGACTCGAATCGACCTCAGCCATCACATTGTTAATCTGACTTGTCCTAAACCTTCCTTGACTCATAACTAATTCTCAGTTGTATAGAAAACGTGCTACTTGAGTTGTCATCCCATGAGTTTGAGTGAAAGTTTATGCAAAAGACTTAGTTTTATATTTATTTTTAAGATTTACTTCTATTTATAAAATCGTTTTATGTCAAGCTAAGTTTATTAAGTCTCCCATTATCTCGGCAAAATGTAAGATAATTCTTTTGTCTCGCCATTAAAACGAATATCGGAGAGATGCTTCAAACAAAAGATTTGTCAAAGGATCGACGCAGAAGTGTAAATGAAAGGCAATTTCAATTTACTAGTTTCTATTCTTAACTCAGGGACATTTCAGATAAATGAAAATTGTTTAGTAAAGGCTGTATTTGGATTTGCCTCTTATCCCACCGTTTCTTTTATTTGCATTGGAAAATAAAGGTGTATTATTAACTTTAAGTAAATAAATTAACGTTATCTATTCACAGGTATTAATAAGTAAAATACTGTTAAACTTTTTACATTTCCAAACAAAAATATTTAACCATTCATTTCATATGACGAGCTCCGTGGCGCAGCGGTCAACACGCCTGCCTGCGACACGGATGGTCCCGGGTTCGATCCCCAGTCAGGTCAAGATGGAAAATGATCTTTTTTAGATTGACCTGGGTCTTGGATGTTTATCTATGTAAGTATCTATTATAAAATATAGTATCTCCTCCGCCCGCGTTGGTGTCGATCCCTCGGAAACAGTACTTTTCTCCGGGATGCCAGGTAGCCCATGTCTTTTTCCGTATACCAGACAATTTTTTTTATAATGAACGGTTCAGGCGAAACGGCGTGAAAGCGTAACAAACATACTTACTTTCGCATTTATAATATTAGTTTGTATTAGGATACAGAATATTTTTATCAGTACGCCCAATTTATTAATTTTCTCAATTATAATATTTTTATCCATTTTCAGCCATTACATCCTTAGTAGAAAACTAAATGTCAAAAAGTAATTTGCCTTTTAATTTAATTTCTTCGAAGTATACTAACGTGAATGAAAATAGCGATAGACAAAGCTGAAAATGAACATTCTTCGAAAAGCGCTGCGTTGTTTGAGGTATTCTCATTAAGATGGTTTCTCAAAGAACATTGATTGGCAATTGCAGTAGTTGCGGCTACAATGTATTTTGAATTTCCTGGTATTTACGAAACTTTTTGCTTTGATCACAGAGCAAGGACTGTCTTGTTGCTCGTAGCTATATCAAAATTCCTTGTTCTATGACTTCAATGCACTGTTCTTTGAGTGCGTTTGTAAATAAAACACTTGTGTCAAATATTCAAGATATAACGAAATGAGTGCCTACTATCGTACAGATGTACGGTAGTAAACATTCATTTAGTATGTGTATATATAAAAATCATCCTATGTTTTCCTTAGTCATATCTTTTCTTTAAGAAATCTGGCTAATAATAAAGTAAATATAAATAAATAAATATATACGGACAAATCTCACAGATTGAGCTAGCCCCAAAGTAAGTTCGAGACTTGTGTTATGGGATACTAACTCAACGATACTATATTTTATAACAAATACATATATAGATAAACATCCAAGACCCAGGCCAATCTGAAAAAGATCATTTTCCATCTTGACCCGACCGGGGATCGAACCCGGGACCATCCGTGTCGCAGGCAGGCGTGTTGACTGCTGCGCCACGGAGCTCGTAAAACGCGAGTAAAGCTTTCTATGATTAATTTATCTTGCGTACTTTTTCATACTATCAAATCTTAGAGAAAAGACTTGATTGTATGTACGTTTCATATATATTGTTATGTGTTTGCCCCTTGTGTGGTAGACAAAGCCTAGGACTAAACGACCTAAAGGCCACTTTATGCTTTTTGGTAGGCGTGTAGGTAGAAAATGGAATCAATACTCTCGGATTTATACCTTGATCGGATTTGACGATCTGCAAAGTTTAATATTATTTTATGTCGACGACTAAAACGGCGACGGGGTTTTTGAATTTTTTAAACATTGTTGTATGACTATAATTAGCATTGTAAACGCTCAAAACTCCTTATCCGTTTTTAGCTTTTACGGGCTTTTTACGGGCAAAATTTCACCTCAGGCTAATTTCGCTTGGATCTCGGAATAATTACAGAGCGAGGTGAATAATTGTTTGACAAGGGTCCTTCAGGCGGCTTTCACTTTCAGTCCGCGCAAATCTTTTTTTAAGGTCTTTTGTTGTTTGTAATGTCACCGGCAAAAGTTCATTTGAATTTGCTTAAACGTCATTTGTAGCTATGGAATAATTAGCGGCTTCCGTAGCGCAGTGGTTAACATGCCAGCCTGACATGAGTGGTCCTGAGTTCGTCCCCTGGCCCTGATGAGAAACGATCTTTTACAGATTGGCCTGAGTCTTGGATTTTCAAGCTTCTTTTATAAAATATAGTATTTTTGTGTTAGTATCCTGCGATACAAGTTCACAACTTAAGTACTGTGGGACTAGCTTAATTTATGTAACATACAACATACTATCACGTTTTTCTCTCTTGCGAGGTAGACAGAGCCCAGGTCTGAAAAACGCAAAGGTCACGTTTAGCATCTTAGTGAGCTTGTAGGCGGAGAATGGAATCATATATTTATGATTCCATTCTCCGCCTACAAGCTGATGGGTTGCTAGCCGCATCACATATTGATATGATTTCTCACGCCCTTTCCCTCGATCGGCTTTAACGATCTGCATAGAAAAAGAAACAGCTGGTACATTCAACGTTTTTGTCTTTTCTTCCAAACCAGCGTGGAAGGGACCACGTGATATTGTCAAACTTTTGTTATTACACTAGCAATTTGCCCGCGATTTCGTCTGCGTAAAACTTTTTTTTTTTACCTATCACACAAATTGAGGTAGTCCCACAGTAAGTTGTGAACTTGTGTCGCAGGATACTAACTCAACGATACTATATTTTATAATATATACTTATATAGACCTATTATATATTTATAATATATACTTATATACTTTACCCCCTTACACTTTCACTCCCTTTGATTAATGGGTTGAATTTTCAAATATCTTTAACTAACATAATTTAAGGAACCTTTGTACTAAATTTTAAGTTTCTAGGTCATGCAGTTTCGGCTGTGCGTTGAAATATAAGTAAGTCAGTGTGTGTCCTAAGTCAGTGAGTCAGTCTGGTTTACCTTTTATATACACATATGAATGAATGAATTATTTATTTTCAAGGAACATAGACTCAATATATGTTAGTAATCTATATATAGAAAACAAATATAAAACAAAGACGGGTTTGTTACTACACTAACTCGAGATCTGCTGAACCAATTTTCATGGTTATTGATTCGTTGGATTTTTCTTCGTCCCGAATAGCAGAATACATCTTAAAAACAATGAAAACTCGATATGTGTGAGTTTGTGGTGGGAAGTCAAGGGGTACAGTTGAAGTTTGCCTTAGACAATTTTGCAAATTGATTTTAGTGGACTTTATAATATGAAATTGGTGTAGTTTGGTGTTATAAATGCTCGTGCTCATGAACAATTTGTGAAATAGTTAAAGTGGACTGATAAATGGACTCGTATAGATTTGCCGCCCCAAGCTGCCACGAGGCGTCAAAGAACATACGCCATCTTTGATGCTACTTGGAAAAACTTTACCGAACAACACCGATACTTAGTATCTCATTATACTGGACATTGGCAGAATCACTGAAATCTCGGTGGAAGCCATTTTATAAAACAGAAGAAGAAGAAGAAATTTAATGTCAAATCAAAATATGATAAGTACAAAACGTACCATTTCGTGAAATTTAATACATATAAACCATAATGAGGGTCCGGCGTCAAGCTCCAGCCAGATATTTTTGTCGTTTAGAAAATCATCAGCCCTGTAATAAGCCTTTTACATAGTACTTGCTTAACATACGCTTTGAATTTCCTATCAGGCATATCAAGGACTGATTCTGGCAATTTATTATAATAGCGTATACAGTTCCGCAAAAACGAATTTCTAACCCTGCTAAGCTTATACCGCAGAAAAAACAATTTGTTTTTATTACGTAATGACCTATCTGAGAAATAACTTATTTTTTTGAAAAGTGAAATATTTTTCCTTCCATGCATTATGTTTTCAAATATATAATGAGAAGCTACTGTCATTATATTTATTTCTTTAAACTTCTCTGAGAGATTCTCTCGGGCCTAGGCTGTAAATGACACGGACGAGTATATTATATTTACTTTTATAAAATATCGAAATAAGTACTCACAAAAGTTCAAGGTATTTTCCATTCACCTGCACCCAAATAACAAAATCTCCTTTCAAACCGATACGAAAATGTATTTGAGGAAGGGATAAAGTATATAAAGCTTTGTATTTGAATAGGGATAAACCGGGAAGCGGCGTTTTCTAAGGGATTGAATGGGAAACTACGAATTCTATTTGCCATCCGCGATCAAAGGCTATTTAGCCTTAGCAACAGTTTAATGGGTCTTTTACACGAGGAAAATACAACGCCAGACAAATTTATCAATTTTTTTATTCAATTATGGAACTTGCGTGAAGAAAGATTTTGAAAATAACTTCTGATTATGTAAGTATCTATTTAAAAAAAATTGTTAAGCACACTTTAATCCATTTTGAAAGTATTACAATTCAAAAAACCATATCGTAAAATATTTACACTATCAACTATATTATGGTATGGTAGCGGACAATATTCGAATTCGAATTATATTATGATATAATTCGTGCCAAATTTTATACAACATGGAGCCCATCGAGCAACAAAGCGTCTTCCTGTTACTTAGAGCGAAAAAGGGCAAAAAATCACGTTTTATTTTATTCTGTTTTTAGTATTTCTTGATAAGCGGCATCAAAAACACAAAAACTATCTAGCTATCACTGTTTATCATATATAGTCTGGTGACAGATAAACTAACTACCGGACGGACAGAGAGTCTTGTGAATGGGGTCCCGATTTAACCCTTTGGATACGGAACCCTAAACAGCTATTTAATAGTAATTAGCTTTTTGAAGATAAAAGTTTTAATTTTTTACACTTCTGATATCATGTGAAAAGGTGGCCAAATGTGGATTGGCAGTCTATTAAAGGTCTGCCCCCTTATTTACTAACTCCGATGACAGGTGTCGATGCCTATCAATCTAAAATTTTCTGTTACAATGCGGGTTTTGTTTGCTCTAATTTTTTATTTGGAATACGAAAACCGCATTGTAACAGCAAATCCTAGATTGAAAGGCATCGACACCTGTCATCCGAGTTAGTAAAGGTAAGGTAAAAGGGGGCCGTACATTATGACGGGCCGCATCGTACCCATCCGCATGCGCTTCAATCCACTGAAGCGCTCGTGTGTATTCTGTATGAAAATACACACGAGCATGCGGATTTTTGCGACGCAGCCCGTCATAAAGTTTGACTTATAAATAAACCTAAATAAACTAAAAAAATATAGACATATTTAGAAGGTTTTTTTGATTAAAACTAACGTGAGATAAAGACATTATTAAAATACGTAACAACGGGTTACTCACGTAAATAGTCAGCTACTGGCCGACATGTTTCAACCTCATCCGGAGGTCTTCCTCAGGACGAATGTGAATTGACATGTCAAACAGTCTCATTTAATAAAATATGTATTACTTGTGAGATACATTATGTTTTCATGAGATTGCCAAGTCAATCTATTTATTTAAACATAAAAGATTTTTAATTTTAATATGGTCACAATAAGATACTGTTAGGTTAGCTAATTACGTAATAACTTATGCGACTTGGTATTATATGGATCTCACAACTTTTTACGGTAGAAGAACAGAGTAGCGAGACTTGGGTTTTTGACAAGTATTGTTTTTGATGTCATAAAGTTTGACTTATAAATAAACTAAAAAATATAGACATATTTAGACGGCTTTTTCATGAATTGACCGTCCAGTCAACGCTCTGATTCGCTTTTAAAAGGTTTCACGGGAGACCAGTAGCTCAGTTGCCTTACCTTTTTGATGCCTCTATTAGGAAATAAATAAAAAATGTACACTTCTAAATTGAATGTTATTTGAATGTGGCTCCAAATACATTATTATTCTTTCTTTCTTTTTCAATTTTAAGATACTTGCGTTTTATGTTTATTACTTAATTATACGTCAATCAATTATTCAAAAGATTTGGATGAATTTTCATTAACTTATAAAATACAGTTTTTCTTAAATTTTGTTTTCGTTTGATATACATGGATGCGAGCAAAAGATTGTAAATAGTCCGCCCTTTTATTCTATGACGTGATTTGTTTATGGACACTAAAATATCATTTCTTGAGTGCAAATTAATTGGATATATGATTTTTTCACAATTTTTGTTGTTGAAGCGGCAATTGAAATATTCTGTAAAAATGTTGAATATGTGAAAAGTTTTATCTATGGAAAATGAAAACTGTGTGTGACAGATGATGTTTTAACGACGGAGGCATACATTTATTCCCTTGGTACTTTTAATGCACGAAACTTTAAAAAATCAAAGTTATACCTTTTATATCAAGGGAAAAAATTTTTTTCAATCACGTAAAGGTCACGGTTCAAAGGATACGAAAGAAAAAGGTTTCCGAACAAATATATCTGGGGTTCACTTCATTATAACTTGTGACCATAACTTTGCCATTCCTTATGTTGATTATGTAACTTCAGAATGAGCGGGAATAAATTCAAATTGTTACAAACATTCATTTGAAAGTAAACAACAAAACTGGGACTGGGACATAAACAAACTCGAAGTTATAATAATGTATACAAAGTTACCACGTCTTTAATCCTTACGAGCTATACAGAACTAACGCCATAGGAACCAAAAGCAACGGTTAGCTTGTTGTTCAACGCCTATGGGGATATGATGAGTTGAGTGAGCTGGGTGAAATTCCCTCATAAATGATTGAGCTCAACGATGGCTGATCTATAGGTATTAAAAGAGTGTGTCGCTAATTGCGTCGAAAGAAATAAATTCGAAAGTACTCTCTATCCGTATTTCGGTCTGTTAGTCTGTTAATTTATACGCTTCAATCACTGAACTAATTGAGATGAAATTTTATAAGAAGAACGGATCGAAGAAGATCCGGCAAAGGAACTACTGTCAACAAGTGTGAACAATTTGTAATATTTTTGTTTGACAATGTCAGAGTTCAAGTTAGTAGCTCATTAAATTTTACATACTGGTGGCGGTGTCATGTTTCGGACCGTTGAGTTGTCTCTAAATGGTTGAGCTCAACGATGGCTGATCCATACGTTAAGTCGTAAACGAACGTTGCCAGGGGCGGCTGGACTGCTTGGTCTTTTTTGAGAA
The DNA here is from genome assembly GCA_963082605.1 of Rhodophaea formosa. Lineage (NCBI taxonomy): Eukaryota > Metazoa > Arthropoda > Insecta > Lepidoptera > Pyralidae > Rhodophaea > Rhodophaea formosa. The sequence continues at coordinate 970,342 of OY720208.1, forward strand.
TACTCAAGGTTGTGTTGTTTTTATTGCACAATCGATCGTTGACATAATTGTTTAAAAAAAAGATTACTTATTTGTTTTTTGTACTATTTTGTTTGTTTGTACTTAATTGTTAACTAGAATTCGTTCTGGTAAAAGGTACGTTCCGAAGAAAAATAATGACATGAGTGGAGTTGAGGACAAAAGCTAGCAACGTAATAAATTACCTATGATAACTAAGTTTGATCATAGTTTAGCAAAGCACCCGAATGTAGCAAAAAGCCGAGGTCACCCACACTTAATTAAAAATAATGAATTAGTTAGGCGAAGTCTAGTAAATATTATAAAACTCTAGGGGCACAAAGAGAGTTTTTGAAGTAATCCCAGTGGTGTCGTTCGCTCTAACACGCTCGATCAATATGTATGACCTGTCCTAGTCTCTCAGGCCTATTTATCTCGCTGTAAACGTAAAAAATAAACCTTTGTTTTAAAAACAAATTGACTAAAACATGAACAACGATACAACTATTCGATTTTCACAAAAGATTCGAATATCTAGAATCTCCCAATCCCATCCCATGAAATCCCATCCCAACTAATATTATAAATGCGAAAGTGAGTTTGTTTGTTTGTTACGCTTTCACGCCGTATCTACTAAACCTATCATCATGAAATTTTAAAAACATATTGGTTAGGGTACCGAGAAGGACATAGGCTATATATTATGCGGGCGAAGCCGCGGGTGACAGCTAGTTACTTATATAAAAATAAAAGGTTTGATTAATTTTTTGTAACAAAAAACTAAAAAAATCGGCGAAGTGTTGGTCATTCTCGCGCACGAATGGGTCTGTAGCATTATCTACACAACATTAGACTAGGTATGGACCATAAAACGGCACAAAATCATGTTTGTTGGAGTTCCCGTTAAATATTAAAAGAGCCGGACGACCAGATAAGGGTCGCAGGAAGGCGCTGGATGCAGGCCGCATCCAACCGGTCATTTTGAAAATCCTGGGGGAGGCCTATGTCCAGCAGTGAACTTCTTGCGGCTGAAATGATGATGATGATGATGATTAAAGCGGCAAAATAAATAAATTTTAGGCTGGTTCAGAGCAAAAGTTTTTCGTTTTCATTCCAAGGACGTGAATATAAATTATCGGTAGTTCTATACCAAAAACATTGCATAAACTCAAAACTTTATTTAATAATGCTTCACTGTATTTATAGTTTGGTTAAAAGGAGACTTTTGAATATTCATTCCGAAGTACCTTCTTTATGTTCTTTAGGTGCCACTTCATCATTAAAGGTTGGCCATCAGCTCCTTAAATCACGCCTTGTTCATGGCGAGCCTGAACAGTTGTTCAACTGATTTAATGCCAGTCCACTGGCGGATGATTCTTAGCCATGACATTTTGTGTCCTTCCAGTCTGCACTTCCTGGCAATTTTTGCCATCATGATAGTCTGAAGAAGACTGTGGATTTGAAAAACGAGACCAAGATTATGTGACTTTTCTTGTTTTAATGGTCCTAACAAGTTCCATTTTCTTGCCTGAAGTACCTACGGAGCAGCTCGAAATGTATTTGTGCCACTTATGGTAATTCATCCCAGTGCGGAGCGCCCTAGAGTTGCTTAACATGCCTGGGTGCTAATAATACCGAGACCATCGAGTTCCTTTCATTATTTTATTACTACCTAAATTAAAATAAACACTAAGTGAAAGACAGTTAAGTAGAGGTAATTTTCGGTTCAACAAATGTTCTAAATATTTAGTTCAGAAAGTTTCTAAAGGAAATTGGGAACAAATTCTGAATGTTGAATAAGTCGGGTACATAAGTTGACTCTGGAAATAATTTATACTAATGGCTGCTGATTTCAAATTATTATGTTGAGTCGTCTGTCTCTAACTCTTTTGTTTGAAAGGGAACACCCAATTTCATAAAGTTTGCATTACATTTTTTAATCAAATGTAGGATTAATTTAAAGGTAGCAATTTTATTTTAATAGTACAATTTATGATACAGGTACGGTAAGCTGGATATCATAGTTAAAGTGTTTTATTATATTGTCTTATAATAAACCGACGACTATAATAATATATATAAGCTTACCGTACGAGTATGATACGACGTTTTCCAATACATTTGCGATTACCATAAACTAAAACAAGATTGCAGTTTAGCAAATAAGGAATTTATAAAAGTTAGGAACTAAAGCAGTTTATAAAAATACATTTATAATAATCAGGTACACTTACTCAGGTTTATTTTTTCCAAAAAAGTAGATTGATAACCTTCTCCTTTTCGAAGTTGGTTAAAAAATCACATCTCACAAATCAAAAAAAAGTTTTCATGCGTTGTGATGCGGTTGTGATTGGTGTAAAGTAAAAAGCACTAGTGCGGTAAAATACATCATTACGATACAGATTTCGATATCATAAGAACCGAATTATTAGCAAATGTATTGAAAAGGTCATTTATTTGTTAGTTTTGTTTGATTAGTTTTTTTATTAAGAGTACTCATTTGTATATTATTCCATGTGGTTCCCGTCAGAGTAGAAAAAGACTACTCCAAGTCTTCCCGTGGATGTCGAATAGATGTTGTTTAGCTAACGTTTTCTAAGTCGCCTACTTAGAAAACACTAGCTAAACCATGGACCTAGGAATAATATGGACCCGGCATTAGACACATCAAAAGTGAAGCATAACTTACGTCACATCAAGTCACATGTGTGCAGCATGTATTTGACATTTGGGAAAATCCGACCGGGGAAAAGTGTAGGGATTTTTGTGCCGATGTGTGAGTTCGCTAGTGTCGCGACACGAGTGTAGGGATTTTTATGTGCGTCACTGTTACATTTTCCAAGGGCATATCCTGATTATTCTTAGATCCATGAGCTAAACAAAGCAAATAAACATAAAAGAGGCCTCTTCAACCCATCTGGCCCACGTGTAGAGCGTAGACCAAAATCCTCTGACTTCTCTATATGGCTCTGAGAGTAAGAGAGGATCGTGCTCATGTAGAGAAGACTAACAAAAACCTGATGATGATGATGAGTCGCATACATAGCTATGAGTGAAGTGTGTCCTCACACTACACCATTGCCTCGTATATCTTCAAACTTCAAAAATATCTTCCGTAGAAACGCAGCTTTAAACTATAAATCCGAACATTTAAATGCCGCCATTAGCATAATATCAGTTTTTAGTATAATTATCGGTTCTGTAGCCCTACTTCAGATCTTGACGACAACGTCAACGTCTTTCATTAAAATCTCAAAATTTTATCAATTAATCACTAACGAAGCTAAATTTAAATTTGTGATGCTGTTAATGTATTTTAGGCTTGATAGGTAAAATCATATAATTCATTCCTAACCGTTATGAAAAAGCAATTTAGATTCATGGAATTGCAATTTAATTTTGAATTCTGCTTATTAATTTTCTTAAAGAAATTATATTTCAATAATATATTTTATCTCTGCTTTACGAACATAAAATAGGCCTATGTTTTTACATAGTTTTTTTTAGATTTTTGTTTGTCACGAATATGACTGACAACATTTACGAAATCTAAATCCTAACTAATATTATAAGTGCGAAAGTGAGTTTGTTTGTTTGTTACGCTTTCACGCCGTTTCTACTGAACCGATCATCATGAAATTTTGCATATACATAGGTTAGGGTACCGAGAAGGACATAGGCTATATATTACGCGGACGAAGCCGCGGGTAACAGCTAGTTTTAATATAAAAATGAGAAACCGCTCACCCGATTTAAGGAAAAAGCTGTCTATTTTTATCTTCATTTGTCTGCATTATGTGTTCTATCTATTCTATAAACAGAATGTAGTAGATGTCTGAAGCTACGAGGAGCAGTGATTAGTTAAAAAGAAATTCATTATTTTCGTGGCGATTTTTATTCAGCCTCCAGAGCACAATGTTTAACACCCGATGGTCCCCGGCCAGGTCATGATGAAAACGATATTTTTCAGATTCAGGTGTTTATTATAAAATATTGTGTTAAGTTAGTATCTCCAACACAAGTCTTGAACTTATTGTGGCTAAGGCTAGGACAATCTGTGTGATATGTCCCTCATTTGTAACTAGCTATTGACCGCGGTTGCTCCTGCGTTATATCAGTTGTCCCAGTTGCATCCTCACCTGGGGTGCTTCGGAGCCCGGGGTTCGCTTTCCGGCTATTTCTTGCCATTATTTGATTTGGCTAAAGTTTTACGACGTTACCCTGCCTGACGTTAACCCACCTCGGGAATTTATTGTCCTGGACGATGGAATGTATTAAGATTTGGGGTAGGATGTGGTTTAAGGATACTACGGACTCGGAAAACATAGGCATGAATGAGCCCGTACCAGCTCGGGAGGCCGGGCACACGTACCCGATACCAAACCGTCAACCACCGGACAGGCACTTGAGTATGGCACCCCTGACCTTGCGTTATATATAGCCTATGCCCTACTTAATACCCTAACTTATGTATATGCAATATTTCATGATGATCGGTTTAGTAGATAGGGCGTGAAATTGTTACAAACAAATTCACTTTCGAATTATGATATTAATTATTAGGAGTTTACACTCATCACAGGACTCACCGTGATTACATTTGGAGATTTGTCTGATATATTGGCAACATTTTAGCGGCCATGTTCTCAGACTTAACAGGTTATAAAGAGTAAATTACGTCAACGACGGTCTGGAATAGTAATTTAGGTCGCTATATACTTTTAACGGTCCTTTGCTTCGGCTATAACCCACATTTTATTAGGTTAAGGCGTCTGTGCGATCGTCTCTTTAACACTATTTGAAATTTTAGAAGAAACACTGATAGAAAGACAGATTTGATATCACCAATAACATAACAGAGTAAATGGCTATAGATTGTGCAGACAAAAATATGGGAAACAGCTACTTCTTATTTCTGTATCTTTAAGATGTCTATTCTCTAAACGACCACAGTTTTTTTTCTCAAACACATAGATATAATTTAGAACTTTCTAGGTAATACTGTTATCCTTAGCAAAAATAACAATTACTTACGTCAAGCTCTGTAATTTAAGACACTATACGTTTTACGACGCCTTACTCTAGCCATAAATCTATCATCCATCCAAATTTTATATTGACGAGTCGTCTGAGCACCCAACTCTATAAAAACTCTTCAATACTTTCAGTCACTAAGATAACTTGTTTGAATTGAACGTTTTTTAGCAATTAAAACATGTTTAGCAACCCCATACGTTGTTATCAGGGTTCCGTAACACGAATATCCGATTGGAGTAGAAGTCATGGTTTGATTGTGAATCCATCAAAAACTCAGGCCATTATTGTTGGTAGTCCCTACTTCATACGTACTGACTGGCATTCTCTTCCTAAAATAGTATTTGATGGTGTTGAAATCGAATTTAGCGAAAGTGTTAAAAACTTGGGCATACTAATTGATAGAACTTTGTCGTGGGCCCCCCAAATTAATGAAGTTAGTAGGAAAATGTTCGCAGCGGCTGCTTCACTTAGAAGAATCCGTAACTTTCTACCAGTCAAAACTAAAATTGCGTTAGCACAATCTCTACTACTTCCTATACTGGATTATGCTGATATCTGTTACCTTGACCTCACGCAAGACCAATGGAATAAACTTGAGAGACTCCAAAATTTGTGCATTCGCTTCATTTTCGGCCTTCGTAAATACGATCATGTCTCAAGTTTCCGTTCTGATCTCAAGTGGCTCCCTATAAGGCAACGTCGCAATGTCCATATCCTTTCTTTACTTTACTCCATCTTGTTTAATCCTGCTACTCCTAATTACCTCAAAGAACGCTTTTCCTTTCTGCGTGAGGTGGGTGATCCTAGGTCTCGTGATTCAGTTTCCCAACGCCTTAGATATCCTTCTCATTCCAAATCCTATTATTCTAATTCGTTCACTGTGCAGGCTGTTAAACTCTGGAATGCTTTGCCGTTAGATATCCAGAAGGCTCAGACTATATCGAAATTCAAAAATCTAGTTGTGTCGTATTACTTATCTCCTCCTGACTCGTGATATATGTATTTTCTTTTTCTTGTTATAATTTGTATCCTTAAGTTGAATGTGTGTATGTATATATGTATTCATAATAATATGGTTTAATTGAATACTGCGCCAACCCTGCCTCTATTTCAATATCTTCTACGCAAAGGTTGGCTGGAAGAGATTGCGTTATGCGATAAGCCCGCCTTTTGTACTAATTACCTACTTAGTTCCTTTGTTTGTATTAATTTCGTGTATTTGGTGCAATAAAACGTTCATTCATTCATTCATTCAACCCTTATAGTTTCGCCATGTCTGTCCGTCTGTCTCTACTTACCCATCGTGTGGTATCGTTAAATACCTAGGTCTTTAAAAAATATTGTGAGGTTGAGAACATCATTTTTAGGGTTCCGTAGTAAACATGGCGAAACTATAAGGTAAGGTTAAGGTAAGGTAAGGTAATATACCTAAGGTAATACTACCTATATAATATGCTTTAAAGCGCCTTACCATGGCCGTATTTCAAGACGTCTGTTTCTTCTCTTTTACCACTTTTTAAATCTTTTAGTTTCTGGGTTTGCTTGTGTAAATAAAAATATTTAAATTAAAGAATATGTGTTACTTTCATGATGTTCACCAGGAAAATAAATTTATATATTTATATATATATAATATATTTATAGCGTCATTTAAGAGATAATAGGTAGTCATATTTTGTCCACTTTATTCGGGAATATTTTCTTATCTAGAGTGGCATGGAATTATCACTGTTATTAGCAGCAAGCAAAAATTTTAGTCTTTGTTTAGTAGTAATAACACAGTAAAAAAGGAAAAATACTGTCAAATATAAAGAAAAAAATACCTCTCTACAGTATTTCGGACGAAGACAAAATTTATAGAAAAAGTAGTGTTCAACATAAAGATAGAAAAAAAATTTCTTTCTTACACACATTTTTGCCATATCTTTACAACGAATAAAGTATAGACCTTATGATTATTTGCGAAAGTGCCGTTAATATTTAATTCAGTGCAAGCATTAATAATTGGTTCTAAAATTAACTTGTTATTACTGCGCCCTTCCTGGGTCTGCGCTAGGGCGCAGACCCAGGAACCCATTGCTGGCACTGCCCTAGTTACGTCAAAGTCTAAGTTGCCAAGGTATTTGCCACCATTTTTGACTCATTGTTATGTAGTGTATTACACCTGCGAGACGTATGTTTGAGCGGGCGGCGGTTCAGAGACTGGAGTGCTATTTTTGAACGCGTGCCACTCGTCTTCGAATGATTTGTGAAGACGAGTGGCACGCGCTCAAAAATAGTACCCCTGTTTCCTCGCACAAGTGGAACCCCATAATTTTTACATTTTCGGTATTCTAGCTATTTTGAACATATTTATTTGTGAACTGTGCTAAAATTTATAGTTACAATATGATTCGAAATATAAAATGAAATTGTTGACCAAGGGAAAAATGAAAATAGCCCGCACGGATTTAGTCACGTATTGAGAAAATATTTGCTGATTAGACTTTTGATTGAAATGAAATGAACTTTTGGTAACAATTTGGTGTTGTAACATTTAAGTGTATGTTAGTATTTATGTAGTCATCTTTACTTACTCGTATGATATCGTGACAAATCTTTACGAAAAAAAATATAAGAAAGATGTTTTTCCATAGTTCTTATAAAATACTAGACAAATGTCAACTTAGTCTACCTGCGACCACGAACACTGTAAAGTGCTCGAAACGTTAGGTTATACATCTAACGTTTCGAGACCGAACCTAATGATGTAATAAACGCGATAAACACCGTATTAAAATAATTTTATTTAAAAAACCTAAGGTCATAAAATTTTGGTTGACAGAAAGAAAGAGTTTTATATTTTTGCTGTAAGATATTGGTTTATAATTACACCAAAACGATCTCATCTCAGCATAATGTTGAGGTAAAAACCACAACATTGGTTTTGCGAGGACACTGTTTACTTTTTAACCTACATGACATGAAAGAAATGTCTTCGCAATTCATTGAAATATTTATTTAAAAAGCTGATTTGTACATTTTCTGAAAGTGACGCCATTTTTACCGCCGCTCTTTAATCTCTTATTTTAATTAAGGAAGGAAATCAATATTCTTAACAACAAAATACGACAAAATTAATTCTTTCTCAAAAGAAAGATTAACATAATTACTTATTTCTATAATCAAAGTAGGGTTGGCAAAACTGCGTCTATAAATCACGTCACAAAAAAGCTATGACGCACACAAGCATTGAAAAATGGCCAGTTTTTCAAACATTGAAACAAAGGCATGACGGAGTCTAGAGAGTATAAATCAAAGACCTCGAAATGGATTTTGGATCAGCCAGTAAAGGGAAAGTAAGTTTGGCGAATTATCTAAACGAGTTTACAGAAAAAAGCTTTTACATACATACATATTATCACATCTTTAACCCTTACGGGGTAAACAGGGCGTTACGTTATAAAGTCCAAAAGCTTGGCTAAGCACTTAGAATAGCCTCCATTGAGGGAAGTTTAGGTAGAAAACGAAATCAAAATAGTGATAGGTCGCTACCCGCATCGCCTATTGATATGATTCCTTAGATATTGGCCCATTCTCTTGACCGGCTTTTACGGTATACGCGGGAAAACAAGCAGCTGACACGTTTTACGGTTTTCTTTTCTTCCATTTCAGCATATAAGATGCTTATCTGTATGTGCAAGAAGATTTGCAAATTTCCATTTCAATAATAACGGGAAGTCGATGAACTGTGTTCCAAAGATTTCGGTTCATCGACACTCATTAATTTTCATTGGAAACGACAAATGACAGCCTCTCAAGATTACTTTATTATCGTTCAAAATCGCCGAAGGTTTCATTATGGCTTTTAAAATACATATTTTGAGATGTCTTTTCCGCTTCTTATCTTTAGGTATACCTATGAGATACAAAAGTACCTGCTATTAATAGTAGCCTGTTTACACTAACGGTAGGTATTTACCACGAACTTTTTATTTACTTAGTTCCACTGACACAAAAGGTTCGTGCTAAGTCCCTTTAATATGTATAAATTGTGCCTAGAGCGCAAAAGTTTTAAAAAAATAGCCCACCCTTACCCTTTATACGTGATTACGAAAGCCGATACATCGAAATTTGTTTGTTTGGATACCTTTCATCGAAAACCAACGACTAAATAACTATCTTAATCTAGTTTACATTCAGACTTACTTTTCAATAATCTTTCTTCTTTCTTCTTCTTTTTTTAAACTCTGGTATTTAAGTAAAATATCGTTTGCAGTAAAAAGACGTCAATTGAACAGGGATTCTCAGTATGATATTGTCGCAGTAAAATCGTTCGCACTACATTTTTTTTGATGTAAAGAAATATCGCAAAATAAAGCCGTTGATTTTGCAATGCGTCGCAGTCTCGCAGTATAGATAATAAAGGTTTTTGAAGAAACATAATTCGGCGTATAAGCTTTCGCATTTACAACAAAATTCATGTTAAATCACTCGATAGAAATAGCCTCGGCCTATCCTGTATACTTGCCGTCTGGTTCCCAGAAGAGGTCGACCACTCAGGACTAAGTCTTCAAAGTCAAAATTCACAGAAATTTTACTATTCCGTTCACAGTGAAAAGATTCCGAAGAAATTTTTCGCCGTATGGTTTTTCGCTTCAAAGCTCGGGGTCCGCTTTCCGCCTTTTTCTTCTCCACTTTTTTATCTTGAGCATCCTTGATAAAGATACCATTGGCATATATTGTCTTATAAATTAAAAACTATTTTAACAATAGAAGTAACTAAAAATATAATTAAAAGCCTAATACAAATCATACAGTCCCTCCAGCTGCTCACCCCTGGGCATCGTGCCCATTGGCACTATAAATATTGGCTTGACGTCGTTAGCAAGTATATCTCCTTCACAACATCAAATCAGGATTGCTTAGGATTCCCCTTCCTGTCGGAGCCCGACGAAGGCAGCATAGCCAAAGATAATAGGCTTTAGTAAAGCGCTTTACGCTACTACGTAAATAACAATACTGTAATGTCAATGAACCTATCGAAAAACCCTTTTGATGTAGTGCTTTTGAACTGAGTGCCTGTAATTAGAAACTAGAAAATCAAATCATTGGTTTGACAATTGTTTACTTATTAACTTAGAGGATATAGATACTACAGATACTGCTACTTATTTTATCCGAAAAGGGGTAGTTTAAATACACATCAATGTTATTAAATTGATTCTGGCGTCACCTTACGGAAGTCAAAGTTATATGCTCTTTGGGTTAAATTAATTTGTGTGCTTCCGCCATCATTTCTATTGTTCTTGCAAACTATTGGACGGTAGCGCCCATCCACTACCGTAAGTCGTATTGTTTATAAACTGTAGTTATTAGTAAAACGTAGTAATTATATGCTTTTTGATTACAGGAACCAGTATATTTTATACAATTTCATATGAAATTGATATGGTTAATCAAGTAGCAAGCAACATCGACGTGTTTATCTGCTCATTGACTGAATTCACAAAGTTAACTTTATTTGTGTTGTGTTTGTTTATAGTAGAGATATTTCTTAAAATTGTACTTGCACTATTGTATTAGGGAAAGCCTGTAATAATAGTTTAAAAATTTATAAATAAACAGTAATACCTTATCAGAAAAATGTGCGAACGGGACACCAATCTGTAGTATTTCTTTCTATACATTTATCATCTAGTATGTACATCTCACGGTTAAAACTCAAATGATATGTTATTACTGATAGAACTGTTTCAATTTACTGAGTTGTGTCAAAATAATTTCCGTTCAACAGATGCCTCGTGTAGAGGCAAAACACGTGTCGCAAACACGACAATAACCTGTGTATTTCCGTCTCTTTTTTGTCAAATCTTAATATTAACTTTTGATATAGAAAGACCTACTTACTTTTTCTAGCAATATAATTAAAAGGTCCTTCTAACATTGACATCAAAATGATGTCTAAGAGCTAAGAGCTATTTAAATAAAATTATTTTAATACGGTTTTTATCGCGTTTATTACATTATTTATACACCTAACGTTTCGAGCACTTTACAGTGTTCGTGGTCGCAGGTAGACTAAGTTGACATTTGTCTAGTATTTTATAAGAACTGCAAAATCTACCGCCTAAAATATTTATTGATTACGTTAACATAAGAAAACATTAGCTAAGAGCTAGTTTCGTGACCACAGAGCTAAGGTAATCACGCTTTTATTCGTGACACAAGAACTCAATACAGCTCAAAAATATGATTTTCAGTTAATTAAACCGACTTCTACCATAATTCTGAACCAATTTGGGTTAAATTTTACCGGGTTAAAAAAAAATAAGCAGTTCATAAGTGATCAATTTATGAGATGAAATATAAAAGGATTCGATATAATTTACTTCTTGAAAATAGAAACAACAATGCGCCCTAAACTTTCTTAAAAACAGATAATAGAAATAGAAAATACCAAACATTTTTATATTGATTTTTTGTAACAAGATGGCTTGTAAGTGATATAACAGAAACCAATGTCTGCCCGTGCCTTCTGAAGCAAAAAAAGAGCTACAGATAAACTATTTTGTTATGAAACCAATCTTGTTTTACCGATATTCAACGTTGCGCGTTGCTTATCATGTCTCAACTTAACGCATCGCTGGATTATATACCCTTGTACCGTGAAACTTGGATGGTGCGAGCCAAATTGTACAATATCTTCAAATAAGGAGGTTATCAATTCGATGCGTATGTATGTAAACTTGTCAAAATTGTATACAAAATAGTAATAAAACCTACTCCGATCTTTAAAGAGGTGACTCAGTACATCCCTATGAATAAATTTTCCTATTAAACTAATTCTGGATATCCGCAAACATTTCCAAACCAATTGCCCGGTCAGGTGAAAACTTTGAAATTGAATTTTTTTTTTCGAATATTCAGCCTAATCTTTTATGAAAAGTTGGTCATATTGACCGGTTGAACCTCTTCAGCATTGCTAGACACTAAACGAGACAAAATAAAATTGTTACAACTGTTATAGACATAATGGGTTAAGTAACAGACAGGGTTTTTATTAACACTTGTACTGTACATACTTAAGACAATATATTTTTGTCACACACATGATATTGCCATAATAACGATCTTTCATTTCATCACAAACATTGTAGCCAGTCGTCAGGATGACAGTGCAATTTCGACGTGCTATCAGCTAGCTCATATCAAGCTGGTGATCCGGTTAAACGCTTTAAGCCCGGTTCTCGGCCGAGTGACGACCCATTCTGAATTTATGAGCAAATAGACCCTCACTCCTATGTTTGATGGGCTTCATGTTAACACTCGAGCCTTCAACACGTCGATTTCTGCGTACGCTTCACTCTTCTTCTTCTTGTCTCTAGCATTTAGTCCCTATTTTATTTGAAGTCAGTCCTGCTGGTATATTTGCACGCACCATACCGTTTGCTTTTAGGTTGTCTCAGCGTTAATATTTGTTGCTTTCAAATCATTTTTATAGTTTGTGTCCAAGTGACTAAAGGTCTTCCCGGGCCTCGTTTTCCCTCCGCCATGGGAAGCATCTTTCGTAATATGTGTACCTTACGCCTCATTTCATGAACATACTAGCGAAGTCGGGATTCTTGCATTTTATGAGAAATACATGTGACTTTGAAGATCCGTCGAATGTAACTGTCGCTTCATTCTTAACAAATAGAATATACCTACAGAGTGTAACTTGACCCTCGACCTACCCTTAAAGGAGTGACACAGCCTATTAATATGAACAACTTTGCCCATGGGATCAAAGCTATAAACGCAAAAAAATTGCGATACATAAATGTTCAGCAAAAACAATATCGAGTTTTTAGCATGATTTAGACAAGTTGTTCATATCGACAGTTTGAATAACTCTCTTAAGGAAAATATTGAGGGTCAATTTACTTCATCATCAGGTTTTTTTAGCCTTCACTGCAGGAGCACGACCCTCTCTGTACTACCATAGCTATATATTACGTAGGTAGATCAGTCAGAGGATTTCGCCTATACTCTCCATGCTGGCCAGATGGGCTGGAGAGGTCTATTTGACATTTATAGGCTTTGAGCTTGTGTTTCTTAAGTCGCCTTCTATGATATTCACGGAAAGACTTGGAGAGGTTTTATTCTACTCTGCCGGGAACCACAAGGTTAAATTTACTAACACGTTTTATCTATCTATCTATCAGCCAGTGACGTCCACTGCTGGACATAGGCCTCCCCTACACGTTTTATCTGCGAGAAAAAAAAACTATTATTTATTCTGTTAAATCGCTATCGTTGCGAACGTTATAACTATAACAATATAAGTCTGTCATTACCGTTTGCAAATCGCTGACCAGTTATTCTCGGGCGGTCAACCTGTGCCTGTTTTATATTCATGGGCAAACAACACATTTCTGTTTATGTCTGTACCTACATTAACCCCTTAGCTCTATTGTTTGTTTTTATTTCAGGACTACTTAAGGCGAAGTGAGGTAACATACCAGCGCCACCCAGCAATTAATTCATTTACTCCTAAACCAAACCAAATTTAAAAAATCTAATAGCTGATTGCCCTAGTAAATTACTTTTAATAATCTTTTTGTTACTTTTCATAGATATTACATTCTAAGTTAAAGAGAACGAATTTTTAAAAATGTTTTGAATTGTGAAAATTCGTTCTCTTAATTCATCAAATTAAAAATAGTGAAAACTTGTACCAATAAAACTACAAGTAATTTACTAGGGCATTCAGCTATTAGATTTTTACATTTGATAATGATTTAGGACTTATAGAATTAATTGCTGGGTGGTGCTAGTGTGTGAACTCAGAGACTAAACATCACCGAAACTTGTGACACACGTTATTTAATTCTTGTTCTCCGAAATAAGAACAAATTTAAAAAATCTACGTAAGTACTTCCTAGATAAATTACTTGTAGTACTTTTAGTAGAAGTTTTTTACTGACTTCAGCATTTCAGATTGAAAAATCTACTCATTACCGCCAAAACTGGCCTTTTTTGGCGGAGAAAACTACGGATTACCGTAGTTTTTTTGATTTACCCAATGCAAAAAATGAAAAGCAATACTAAAATACTAGAAATCATTTACTAGTGAATTCGTTACGTCGATTTTTTAATTTGATCTTATTAAGTAGTCATCATCATCATTTCAGTCGCAAGAAGTCCACTGCTGGACAAAGGCCTCCCCCAAAGATTTCCAATACGACCGGTTGGAAGCGGCCTGCATCCAGCGCCTTCTTGCGACCCTTATCAGGTCGTCTGACCACCTGGTCGGTGGGTGTCCAACGCTGCGCTTGCCGGTACGTGGTTGCCATTCAAGAACCTTTCTGCCCCATCGGCCATCAGTTCTTCGCGCTAATCGGTTATGTTGTAGTAAAGGAAATAAAACTAGGGTTGGCGCTAGTTGCCTGGTCTAAGCGCCTTAAAAAACAAATATCAATAATGCCTTTCAATTCCAGTCTCCTGAGTTCGATTCTCGGTCAGAGCAAGATCAAACGATCTTGTTCAGATTAACCTGGGTTTCGTTTGTTTATGTAACTGGCCTATGTGCCTAATTAATTATAATAAACAGTCAAACATTTTGCGTGAAAAATTAACGATTAATATTTAACAATGTAGTATAGATAAATCTGATTTGTATAAGTCTTAAACTTATTCTAATATTACTTAATTTAAGAAGGGAAAAACTTTAACAGAAGTAATATCTCTCCAACGTTGCAGAATTGTATGTAAATAGCTTTGTTTATCAAAGGTAGATAATTGTTAGGACGACAAGGCAATCACAGCCTGTCAAACGCTCGCATAAAACCGGTGATCCGGTTTAATGCCGTAAACCCGATTCTCGTCCGGTCAAGCCGTGGCCTGTTTTGTATTCATGACCTAACTACGGACCCTTGCTAGCTGTACCTATATCTACCTTTTAGGTCGTAGTATTGTTCTAGTTTTTAAAGAGATTAATTTGGGCTAATGTATGTCTGTATGTGACGCAGCACCGGGTGCGGTACCCTCTAAGATTGGGGACCGTAACTGGCATTAAAATATTTCATTCCGTAGGTAGTCAAATCAGTGGCTTAAGCTTTGTAAGTTTGCTTGAAAAATGACGACGCAAGTGTTGGCCACTTACATACATGAAATACAACAATGAAACAGTCATTTTGCTGACCTTTTGATGGTAAATTACTGGAAAATGATCTTTTTCAGATTGACCTGGGTCTTGGATGTTTATCTATACAAATGTCTATTATAAAATAAAGAATCGTTGAGTTAGTATCCCATAACACAAGTCTCGAACTTACTTTGGGGCTAGCTCAATCTGTTTGATTTGTCCGTATATATTTTATTTATTTATTATTTTTATTCATTTATTTTAAGAGCAAGGAATTTCAATGTATCAAGATGTTCTTTGTTATGGGGTCTCAGATTTATCTTCTTAGCCTAGAACTATAAGATGTTCAAGGCTTTATCTTCCTCATTAGGGATACAAACATGATTATTAAAATAAAAAAAATAAAATTCATTTATTTCAGATGTCCATCCATAATAGTCAACATACAAAATTAAATTACACAAATGTCAAACGAATAAAACTAAACCAATAACAAATCAAATCAAATAAATTATCAAATAAAATAAAATAAAATTAGATTTGATTAGATTAAATTAAATTCAATTAAATTAATCTGACATATTATTTATAAATTAAAAATTACAAATTTCGCAGCGGATAGGGCACAGCGATATGTCTGTCGCCACAGTGCTGAAGGTACGCACAATCTAACCGTTCAGCTATCATCTTTAGAATGATGTTGGAGCTGTCCCGCACTCTACGAACCAAGGATGCGCCCCGCTTACGCATAATAGTGTGAAAACAATCTGTGCGGGCTTCCGCGAACATGCCCGAGGCACTGCAGTAGCGGGGCAGCCCCAAAATCACCCGAAAAGCATTATTGTACAGGATGCGGAGGTCATTGTAGGCCCGTTTAGTATAATTTGCCCACAGGCTGCAGGTGTATAGTGACGTACAATACGATCGGAAAAGTGTTAGTTTGACTTCTTGTGAACATCGCGCAAACCTGCGAGCAATCATATTGGCTCTAACAGACAAAGCTCTCCGCTCCCGCGCAATATCGGCATTGTCATCAAGGCTGGTAGTTATTACGTGACCTAGGTATTTGAATGCGTCTACCCACTCTAAGGCTACATTACTCAATTTAACTGGTGGCACATTCTGAGGATACTTTGTACCCGCCCTGAATACCATGCACTGCGTTTTACTTACATTATATTTCAGACCGTGGCTAACCGCATACTCCTCACAAACCCGCACCAGTCCCCGCAATCCACAAATCGACGCACTCAGCAACGCCATGTCGTCTGCGTACGATATGTTGTTGACACATATACCGTCAATGTGGCAGCCAACGTGCTCGCTGCTGAGATCGACGATCAGCTGATTCACGTACAGATTAAACAGGGTCGTAGATGTTAATCCGCCCTGTCTCACGCCGCATTCGAGCCGGTACGAGTCCGAAATTGCTCCCGCCCATCGAACATTATTTGTTTGGTGCGCATACCAATATATAAAGATGTTAATAAGCTCCTGTGGCAAGCCTACTCCTCTCAGTTTCTCCCATAGCAGGTCATACCGGACCAAATCAAAGGCCCGTGACAGGTCGAGGAAGCACCCATAAATTGGGGTCTTGCGATCCGTATAATATTTGACGGTATGCTTAAGACACAGTATTGCACTCTCGGTAGACAGTCGAGGCCGAAACCCAAACTGGTTATCGTGCAGTGTTATGAATTTGTTCAACTGTGTGTTAAGCATTCCGTCAAACACTTTGGCTATAATGGTGGCCAGAGAGATAGGCCTGTAATTACATTTATCCGTAAGGTCACCGGTCTTATTTTTTACTACGGGCACTACCACAGTTTTCATACATTCTGCAGGTAAATACGAATGACTCACACACAAAGAGTAAAACATAGCCAATACTCTAGCGAGGTGAGGCCCGGCATGAAGCAGGTGCTCAACGCTGAGTCCATCATGTCCTGGGGACTTACCCCTAGATATAGATTTTAACGTTACAGTCACATCTTTGGCTAGGAAGGGGGACCTCATCACAGTATTTTTCAAGTCAGCACTGAGCACCTCCCCCGCCGGACCCAATGGTGAACATACCGAAAAATGGTCTTTAAAAATATTTGCAATCCCTGTGGGATCAGTTACCCCGTCGACGCTCACAGGAAGGGCTGGTCTGACGTTAATTTTACTAGTGCCTTTCCAGAAGCTACGAAAGTTACCCTTAGAATGTTGATGTGCCAAGGAGTCCATTTTTATTTGCTCCTGGTTGTCTTGGCACCATTTTAATTTCGATTTAAAAACTCTTCTGCTTGCACACATTTGTTCGAAGACGACACCAGACTTAGGTCTACCACACATTATCCATTCCTGGACCTGGCCTCCCTGTGAGCCCCGGCGACGTGCTTGTTCCAGCCCACCACACGTGAATACTTTGCGCCCTTTTGCCGGTCACCTCCCCGACATGCCACAGACGCATTTCTCAGTGCGGTCACAATATCCGAATAAAGCTTGTCCAGAGTATGCAAGTGACCACGGTCATCACAAAATGAGTTCGCACAACTTGTACAGGCCGAAGGAAAGTCAATTAATTTCAGGCGCTTGTGGCACTCCTGCGTATACTTTCTAATTTCATCCTCACTCTTATCTCCCCACAAAACTTTACTGTCTGCATTACTTATTTTAGGCAGGACTTTAGGAGTCAGAGATAATAAATTACAATGTATTACAAGTGGGAAATGGTCAGAACACTGAATACTATACATAACTTCTACATTAGTTACCGATTGCTTGGCCGAGTGAGTTGTAATACAGTGGTCAAGCCAACTCGTTGTGCCGTGGGCCTCACTAATATAGGTGAAGGTGCCAGAATCCAAGCCCAAAATGTCTACGTCAACACATGACCATAGTTGGTCACTACAGATATTAGAAAGCTCTCCGTACAACAACTCACCCGGATCCGCGTTAAAATCTCCCATAATGAAAACTGCATCAATTCCATATTCGTCAATTATAGCATTTATAACACAAAAACAATCTATAAATTGTGGTAAATTTTCGGAACTATTTGTTGGCATATAAACATTCACCACTATCACTGGTCTGTCATCTGTTACAATTTTTATTGCACATATGCGGTCATTGTTACACTGTATCACTGTCACCTTTTGAAACGCACTATAACGCCACAACAAAGCCGTTCCTCCGTAAGGGCGACCTCTCATGATACCTGCAGATGTGTCGACCGCGGACGTAGCAGTATAGCCAAAATTACTGTCGATCGTACTCAGGAAGGGAATATCGTGCGGCATTAACCACGTCTCCTGTAGGCAGACAATTTGACTCGTACTGCAAAGTTCCCTTACATCCTCAATAGATCGCTTTATATTTTTACAGTTAAAAGAAACAAATCTACATTGAGCATTATCCATTATTAGGTTCCTTAGAGCCGTCTACATGCGTCTTCCTTTGCCTAAAGTTGACAAAGCGACGAAATATAACACCAGCTGGCCATAGGGTTTCATCCAGGTACTTATTTAAATTAGCTTCTGTTATAAAAAATTTGAAAGCTTTATGGCCTCTTTCCACTTTCATATTGATTTTTTCTAAATAAACAGTTTCATTCGTCTTCCTATAGATATAATCTGCTATGTCTTTCTCTCTCGTTGACAAATGTACATTCGTTATAAACATAGGAATTTTTATATCCGCTGCTTTGAAAGTGCATTCTAAATCTCTAGCTACACCTGATTTACCCGCAAAGCGGTATTTATTTGGTTTTTTACGGTATGATACCTCTTTCCAGCCGCTCATACATTCTTTGTTTACTGGGGATGAGCCTTTTAATTCATTCGTTGTTTTGTTATTACAACTGTCGTCCGCAGTCAGCTGTTTATCTGACTGTTTACTGGAGCTCGGGGTATTCGACGTCATACTAGAACCGGTTTGCGCTTGCGCACTCGCCGCATCGCTCGACAGCTGACTTACTCCTCCCGCGCCGCTGCCGCAGCCGCCCCCCTCGTTGCTCTGTGCAACTAACGATATTTTTCGCTCATTTGAATCATGTTTGTTGTGATTATCTTCGTCCACCGCCATATCTCGATATTGCAACAACTGTGATCTCGTATGCGTTGAAGTATCTGATTTGCAGATATTAGAACTATCTTCAGTTGTTTGGTTATGCTCATCATGCGAAAGACCCATGGGTCCACTATCAAGCCAAGCACCTCTTTTAGAATTTACTTGAAATACCGTCGCAGGGGACAAAGAATCAGTTCTTAGGCGAAGAACTTCAGCCTTTAACTCTTCCACCTTTTCCCGTGTAGCGTACGTTGTTTTGATTTCAACTATTTGGTCTTTCATCAACACTATATCCTTCAGCAGCTTAGAGCAGTCCAAGTGGTCAAATAATATTGGAGGAAGTTTGTCTAATCTTCTCGCAACAAAAACTGGGATGACATCGGGCTCTGTTGATTTAAATAAATTTATGATGTCAAAAACATCTCGCTGCTCCTTGCCTTTGTTTTTCCGCAACACTTTTTTAACGTCTGTTGGGACTGACTCGAACAAAAGAGACTTAGAAGTCTTTATTTCGTCACTAGAAAAGGTCGACGTACAGATTCGCACGAGGGTTTCTTCATCTACTATCGACACTTTGTTCTGAATATATGAAAGCAACTCGTCAATGACGATATTACAATTATTACACTTTACTACTTCCGTCATTTTTACACCACGCGAACAAATCGCTCGATAAGGCAAACACGCCCGGCGCTGGGGGGTGCGTACGCGCGACTAAAATTGTGTATGTCATCACATAGCTCTCATCAAGCTAATGAGTCATACAATCAGCGCCTGTTTTGTATTCATGACCATCGTCCAAACAAGGGTCACGTGAATCATAAATCACCGTTTTGGGTCCGAAATGAATATTTTGAACCCCTTGGGGCGCCAGGGGCGTCATCTTTCACTGCCTGTCTGGTGGTCGCAAGGGGTACACTCACTCGGATACCCGATGGAAATCCTTGGGGGAGTCCTGTGTCCAGCAATGGACTTCAAACAAAAAGGGTTATGTGCATATCTGTATCTACATCACATTTCTGGATCGATAAAGAATATATTTGATTCGCAAATAAAGGTTTTTGAGCCTAGAGCCACAAAACGGCTCTAGGTGTAGAGCACCTCGTTAGGGATACAGACGTGTATGTATGTTTGTTATCATTTATCTCTCATCAAGCCAATAACTCACGTAATGACGCTTGTTTTGTATTCATGACAAAACAAAGGACCGTGCCCACACCATCCTTCTTACGCAGAATATGTTTTGAACTGTGTGGTTTTGAATATGTTTAACATTTGTTTCATTATATTTTAATAATTTATTATTTACTAGCTATTAGCCGTGACTTCGCTCGCGTGAAATTTTGGCTGTGTCGTTTATCGCAAATCTAGGGAACAGTACTTATTTCCGGGATGAAAGGTACTTGATGTCCTTCTCAATACCCTAACCTACGTGTACGCCACATTTCCAGAGGATTGGTTCAGTAGATAAAACGTGAAGAGGTAACAAACAAATATACAAACTCATCTCTCGTATTTACAATATAAGTTGGGATTGGGACATTGGGATTGGGATCTCATTGTAGGCTTGGATTTCGTAATTTAAACTTTTATTTTATTGCTATTCTGATTTAACAAAATCATGTTACAGAACATCCCTAAAACCAAATTCTCTTGCCTTGTGAAAAAATTGGCAGCGGGTTTGAAAAATAGCAAGTGGAACTGATAGCCGATGGGTCCGAAATAATAAATAAATTTATAAATATAATAAGGACATACCACACAAATTCAGCTAGCTCCGTTATAAATTGTAAATTTATATCGTAGGATACTAACTCTAAGATTTATATTCTTATAATAAACATCCAAGACCCAGGTCAATCTGAAAAAGATCGATTTCCATCATGACCTGACTAGGGATTGGACCCCGGACCCCCATGTTAACGACTGCCCCACGGAGCTTGTCGAAAAAAAAAAAGATTCTCAAAGGGCGACTACGTACCCCAGTAGGGGCAATCGGCAATCGAAGTCTGTAAAGATACAACCTTCATCATAGATTAAAAAAAAAAAATTCATCCACCTAATTTGCCATTCAATATATTTTTCCGTCGTAATGGAAAAATATTGACTCTGTGCTATCACATCTTTGATTAGAAGCGCCATTCGGTCAACACCAAATATCTGATTCGACGTGGATTCTCGCTTTGATCTAATATTTATATAGAGACGACATACGTCCTATTTAATGATATAAAAATAATAATAAAATAAGATGTTATGTAAATATCGTTCACATTAAAAGTGGTTGTAGAAGCCTCCTTTTAAGCAACTTTTATTCAATTATTTTTATAGGAAATATTTCCTAATTTTTCAAATACAAAACCATCTGTAACTTAACAACTCAATCGAATTTTTTTTTGGATAACATTATTTATGAAATTTTATCTACTTACACACTATAAAACATCTATAATGATGTCACAAATTGACTATTAATAGGGGTCATTACGACAATCACATTTATAATAACAATTATAGTGTCACTGGCCGTGGGTTATATTGTACGCATTTTCATTACGACATCGTTTTTCGATTAAGTAATGACTTTCAAATTTCGAATATCTGCGTTTGAAAAGGAATCTTGGTAATTTTTTTGAAAATAGAACTACGTCGCTGAGCGAGGTCGTCCACTGCCTCGACATGAGTTTGATTTGCCGCCATAGCAAAATAGGTAGATTTCAACGTAGTACATATATCTCCATGGTAGATTTATTTGTTATTTAAACTGAATAATAAAAAGTGATGATAGTGAATTGAGAAAGTGATGCAAGCAGGTATGTCACTACATAAAATTATCTATGGGGCAGCGAACATATTAATAATTTGTTGCCAGATAAGTCAAGAATGAAGTGCATATGAAAAAGTTTTTAAGAATAGTTTCTGAAACATTATAGACGCTTTATAGTGTGTTTGTAGATAAAGTATTGTATGCAACTGTTCGTAATTAGTCCTTAAAATACTCATGTGATTCTATAATGAAACTCGCCTGTGGCTCGTTTCATAAGCCCACATTCGTATTTTAAGGACCCTCATTGCTTAACAGTTACATAAAGTACTATTACCGCCGTTTTCAAGATTATTTAATCGAAATAATCTATTCTTAAAACTTGTAATGAAAGTAATAATTTTAACCGACTTCAAGAAGGAGGAGGTTCTAAATTCTATCTACTATATGTTTTTCTAGCGTATTTGTTACGCGATTATTTAGCCCATTATGAATTGATTTCAACATTTCTTTTTGATAAGTAATACTCATAAAATATTAATCGAAGTATGTAAGGAAGTACTTTTTGAAAAACTATCTCTAGTCAATAGTCAATAGTCAAAAATTTTATTCATCTTAAGATATTTTAAATATCATTTGTTGAACGTCACTTTACATTTACAATTGGTTTACAATGTTATGTTATTGTTAACGTCAATAAATTACTTAAAGCTAAGTTTACACCGCTTCCAAGGCGGAGTGCAAAAGAAGCGGCAACAAACTGCACAACGCATTTTCTCCAAATGACGTCAACTTACAATCTACGACATACAAGTACCTACTTAGAACTAATATGTGGACGTGAGCTTACATTGTCATGTGATAATTTAAAATTCAATTAAATAAAAACTAAACTCAATTAAATAAACTCTAAACTAACAGTAGGTATATCACGGTGAAAGTAAATAAGCTAGATATTAATTGTCGGTGTGTTTGTCAGCACGAGGCTGAACCGAGTGTTTATAAAAACCGATGATTATATTAGCCAGTTTACTGAACACGAGCGTTATACGAAATTGCATTACCAGAAAATAATACTGATGATTTATTTCAGTAAAAAATTAAAGCAGTTTGAAAAAGTGGTACTATGGTAATCGGGTACATTTATTTAGTTTTTTTTTAATTACTCATCTCATGTTCAGAATTAAATTATTGTGCTCGGATTATATGAAAAAAGGTCAATTGTGCATCTTTGCAATTTGGCTCTTGAGCTTTCAGTGATTGGTGTAAATCATCATCATTTCGTGTAGGTGACACGGTCAGTCAACCATGCATACCCTGGTGTCAGAGTTCTTCGGAACCGCCTCTCGGCCTCTGATGTGGTTGCTTTAACGACTACCGGATGGTGGCTGATACCAACGGCTTATCGTGCCTTCCGAAGCAGAGAATCATCTTTTTTATCAGACAATCAGTTGATTCATGCTTGCAATGTCCTAACCAAACTGGAAACAACTTAACAAAGTATGCTTCCCGTGGGGAGAGAATCCATGACCCCCGGGTCAACAAGGTAAACGCCTTAACCACTGGACCGTGGAGGCTGCTTTGGTGTTAAGAAAAGGATCTAGTTCGTAAAATAAATACATCGATCCAAGTTTCAATGTCATATCATCATCGTCATCATCAGGTCTTTTTTAGTGTTAACTGCAAGAGTTCAACCCTCTCTGCGCTATCAGAGCTCTATATTAGCCAGAGCAATCAGAGAATTTAGCCTATACTCTCCACGCTGGACAGAAGGGGTGGAAAGGTGTCTGTAAAGTTTATAAGCTTAGTTTAGCTTGTGTTTCCAAAGTCGCCTTCTAAGACAGCCAAGGGAAGACTTATATTGGTCCTATTCTACCCTGTCGGCAACCACACGGCAAATGTAATTAAGACAGTTTTAATATCAATGATTTAAAAAAAAACCCAAAACCAACTACTCAAGCTAGCTAATAAGCTAGTAAAAATTCTTTACTCGACGTCGCGGTAGCGGGGCGTATGTACCGCGCGCCGCCACCGCGACGTCTGCCGTACGGACCGACAGTAGATAATATTGTGCATGTGAATATTATATAGACGTAGGTTGCACTTGATAGTGCATGCGCAGTGTGGCTTTCATTGTCGGACCAAACTGCTTTTTTCGTAGAAGTAGGAAGACTCATTTTTCTTAAATCTTTGGTTTAACCAGTAAGTTGGTGTAACAACTTATCCGCCATATGTGGCCATTTTTGGCGGTTAAGTGGATAAATTCTTAAAATAATAAAAGGTGATGCTTTAGAAAATACATACTTTAATAAACACAAAACGTAGTACAGACTGTCCGTCGGGATTTTTTGAAAATAAAACAAGTAATTTAATTAAAAAAATCTAAAGAACCCGAC
Source organism: Rhodophaea formosa (assembly GCA_963082605.1). Taxonomy (NCBI): domain Eukaryota; kingdom Metazoa; phylum Arthropoda; class Insecta; order Lepidoptera; family Pyralidae; genus Rhodophaea; species Rhodophaea formosa. The sequence goes on from OY720208.1 coordinate 994,700, forward strand.
TGACCATTAGCGATATTTACGTCTGGAATTTTACAATAAAACATTTTGAAATAATGTACTAGAGATTCGGCTCTCCATTTGGGTTCACAAGATGGTAAATTTGCTGATAAAGAAGGGGTTCAAAATGTTCTCCAACAAACCAAGATATTTTGCACAAAAATGCTATTTGCTAATAGTAGGTGACATTCTTAACATAACCAAAAATGTGCCTGGATCTTTATGAGTAAGTAATATCAATCGGGCTATGGGTATTGCCAGAAGAATTGAGTGTTGGGAAGACCTCTGCCCCATTGGCCATCGATTCTTCGTGATGTGAGCTCCACCTACTGCCACTTCAAATAGCTAATCTGCAGAGCATCATCGACATACGATGACCTTTGTTTCTCTACGGATCTCTCCGTTTCTGATCAATCTTGCAGAGAAACTCCGAGCAGTAGCCCTCTCCATAGCTCTTTGATTGAGCAACCTAGAGCTTTCTTATGAGACCCATAATAAGGGACCCGTAAATTATCACTGATAACACATATTGGCCGTAGACTTTTGACTTTAGCCACTGAGGTATTTTTGACGGCAAGACACTGTGAGGCTTCTGGAACGCTGCCCAGCCAAGTCGGTGTCACTGAAAAACATTGTCCTTAAAATTGGAGCTTCCTACCTGGATCAATTGACCCAAGTAAATGTAGTACTCTACAGGTTCAAGGGTTAAGTTTCCAACAATCACTGGTGAAGGTGCAACATGAACATTCGACATTATTTTCGTATTGTCCATGTTCAATATAAGGCCCACTTGAAACTTCATTGAGGTCATTGAGCATGGCCCTGAAGCGACTCCGCCTGTTTCAGAGAAATGACGTACGTCTCTCTTTCAAACCCTTATCTGCTGTGCCCTCGTATTTTGCTCCTGTACTCAGGGTGTCGTTGTGGCGTTGCTGCATATAAGCACCTCAGCACTTCGATACAGCTATGGTCAATACGGCATCACCGGAGGGACCGAAGCATGGCCAATGTTTCGCTAATAGCCCATGGCCAATCGAATCGAAGGCTATTACATAGTCCATAAACGCTAAATATAGTGGCCGGCTCTTTGGTTTTCTGTATAACCTGCCGCAGCGTATGGATGTGATCTGTGGAACCATAGCCTTTTAAATCAATCCATCTCAAATGATATGAACATTGAGAATCTTTATTTCGAAACCATCTTGTATCAATTTTGTCACGCTTAGGGATTGTTGTTTGCATGTTTGTTGCGCTTTGTACTATTATGTATTCTGTGATTGAGTTTAGAGTTCTTAAAGCACTGTGTTAAGCGACACTAGCGCCACCCAGCATTTTATTTTTTTAAATCTAAATCATATAAAATTTAAATAAATCTATCATGTACCTTCATTACTTTGTAGTATTATTATATATTTATTATAATTACTGGTTCCTAGTATTTTGGCATTACTTTTCACTATATACGTTTGATAATACTAGCTAGCTCCTAGTGAGCTTTTGCCACTTCACCAGACTTTTGAGGTGTACCTTCAACCTGTAAGGCAAATATCACTTAAGGGCTCCAGGAGGGACGAACCTCGGCTTTAGGCGTTGCTTGCGAACGCAAAGTTTGGAGAAAAGCAAACTTTCTTGCCTGATAAGCCGCGATTTGCATGCATAACCTGAAGGTTTGAAATAATCGGCGAAACCTAGGTTGCCAGAAGGGGGTGACCGCCCAGCGGTCCTGGGTGCGTTGCACCTTGAATAGGCCCCTATTCAAGGTGCAACGCACCCAGGACCGCTGGGTGGTCACCAATAATCGGAGCTAATCCTACTTACTCTCCTTACTCTAATCCATATATTGTTAAGTAGTTCTCTCATTCGTAACTACTTGTGATTACCGGTAGCGTAGTGAATGAAATGATAAAGTGATATGGCAGAATACTACGCTGTCGTAGGTCATGATCAGGCGGATGCAAAGCTTAATTATTAACAACTCAACTCAACTTATTTATAAGTGACATTCTAGCATTGCATCCAAGGATTGAGATGGCCTAGCCTGATACAAAGGCTACATGGTTGCGGGCTTTGGAAATTTGGAGACCAAAAGTCATGAGACTGTCGAGTACAACAGCAAGGTATTTATCTTTTTTAGCCCAGGGAATGGACTTGTCGTACAGGAAGACTGATCCTAATGAGGGTTTGACTACACCAGATTAACCTCGATCACCCTAAACCACAAGCCTAAAGTCGACTGCGGATTGGAGACGCTCACAATGACTAATTTCATGTGGTGGGACATATAGGGACCCCGTATCGTTAGCGAATAGATCCAACTCTACGAAAGGGTCTTAGGAATATCGTATGTGTAAAACGAATACAGAAAGGGTGAAAAAACAGCGTCTTGAAGAACGCGGGCTCAAATTGGACGAGGTCTTGGAGACATCCTTTAACTCTGTTGCGAAAGGTCCTATTCGACCAGAAGTCTCGAACGATATGAAGATGACTTTATCGAAGAATTGCGCTATTCCGAAAAAGAGTACTCCTGTGGGATGATCCCTGGTTCGGAATCTGAGGATATGCTCCGTGAGGCGGTGCAATTGATATTGACACGTATGTTTGGCCCGGTATTCAAACTGCTCGTCGGAGATGAGCCTAGGCTTACATAGATAGTCCTTGAGTTTTTTTTATGAAAATCCGCTCATAGATTGTTTAAGCCTATATACCTTACACTTATTTTAGACAAGTGATTTGCGTGTGTTAAATTGCTCTTTAATCAGCGTAGGCGCGAGTGCAAGTTGTGTCATTTTTATCTAGAACAATTCACTTCTGTATCGACCGCCGTGGCGCTCATGTCAATATAACTTGTAAATTGTATTTTGCTAAATTACATCAAGTATTCAAGATATTTTGAGTTTCATTGGCTCCAGTGTGTTAAGCGAAAACATATTTTGGTGGCCCATGAGGGGAACCCAGCGAAATACCAAAATTCAAGCATCGAAATAGTCAAGTACGACGGCACGGCAGTTGGTCACCGAAGTCACTAAATTTCATCAGTGGAGGTATAAGGAGCAGCATAGGAGCATCCAAATAAATCAATCCGGTCATTGAAGCAGCTAAAGTTTCGAACCAGCAGCGGATTCTAAGAGATAAGTGTTCCAAATTCATCTCCTATTGTGCCTACCTACCTACATCTTACAATAAAAATATCTTATCCAATTCCGTGCTATATAGTGTGGTCAATACGTGTTCATTCTATTGTTGTTTGATAATCAGATTCGTAATTAACGATTTAACACAAATATCACGAACAATACTTGCTCATAACAGCAAATTCCCGTGAAATTCCCACAACAGCCAGTGATAATTTTCTATCTATAATAATATCAACTTAAACAGTAAATTTTGATTGATTTAACGATAAATTTAAGTAGGTAATTATATTTTTGTATTGTATATCTACTTTCTTACATATTACAAAACAAGGTCCGCGTGCCGCGTCTGTCTGTCTGTCTGGTAGCGGTAAACTCGAAAACTATTATACAGATTTTCGTGCAGTTCTCACTAGTGGACAGAGTACTGTGATCCGCGATGAGGGTTTAGGTGTATAGTTTAAGCTGATACTACCCGTGCGACACTAGACAGGGCGAGTCGCTAGTGGATAAACAAAACATTTCATATACCTAGTTTGGTGGCCCATACATACATACTTTAATAACGTTAAGAATAAACCTATCGCGCCGATTGCTTCGCTGTGCTGATTATTTCGCCGACTATTCCAGCTGTTCCCTCGGGTCGCGCGTCGCGTCAGGACCTGATCGGCCGGCGAGTCACTCAGCTCGGCCCTGAGAGTGCAGAGTCCGTGCTGAGGAGTACCAGCGTGGCGAGGAGCGTGAGCCATTTATTTTATTTTCTTACGAAATTTCTCGTTACGGTTTACATTGAATTTAAGTTCTAGTAGTTTTTGAGTTCCTTAATTTACATTAATTATGCCTAATACTACACCACCCGACGCTGACAAAAACGTAGCGAAAGAATTAACATTACGGGAATTAAATATAAAACGTAGTTCAGTAAAGGGTCAGATAACAAAATTTAAGTCTTTTCTTTTCAATGTAAGCCGGAACAAAGAATTGTCGAGTCTCGAACTGGCCGAGTTATCTGTCAAACTGAGTAGGTTCGAGGCTCTATCATTGCGATTTGATGACTTGCAATCTCAGATTGAGGTTTTAAATTCTGAAAATTTACATCGCGAAATAGATGAACGGGAGAGTATTGAGCATGAGTTTGTTGTGAACATCGCTGCGTCAAAACAAATTATTGATGATTACAATAAGGAATCTCAACCGCGGCACGAGTCATCTTTTCATGAAGCGAGTGCTCATTATACTTCCGAACACAACGAAACTTGTAATGTTGGATTTAAATTGCCGCAAATTCAAATTTCGAAATTTAATGGCACATATTTTCACTGGCTAGAATTTCACGATACATTCGAAAGCCTCATTCATAAAAACAGTCGCATTTCGGAAATTCATAAATTCCATTACCTTGTTTCTTACTTGGAAGGAGACGCAGCCCGTATAATATCCAACCTAGAAATATCATCAGCTAATTATTCAGAAGCGTGGAAGCTTCTTTGTGATCGTTATAACAATAAGCGCTTATTAACGAATCATCATTTAAATTCGTTATTAAATGTACAGCCGCTTTCACGTGAGTCTGAGAAGTCACTGCGTTTTCTGGTTGACCATATGACAAAAAATTTACGCGCCTTGTCCAGCTTAGGCCAACCTACGGATAAGTGGGACATGTTGCTCATTTTCATGTTTTCGTCGAAATTAGATAGCCAAACTTTAACTAAATGGGAGGAATATCGTAACACGCTCGAAGATATACCCAATTTGAATAATTTTAAACAGTTTTTAATTAATCGTGCCGATGTGCTGGAGGCTATAAATAGAAATAACTACGACAATACTACTTCAAATAAAAAAACTCCAACATCAATACGCAGTTCTCAGTCACAAAATACACAAAATAAAAATACTAAATTTACATCTTACACTAAATCATTTGCTAGTACACATTCAGAGCGGACAAACGTATTTGTATGTATTATCTGTGGAGATAACCACAAAATTTATGATTGTCCAGTTTTTAAGGCTAAGAGTGTACAAAATAGATTAGACGATGTTAAAAGGTTTAAGTTATGCTCTAACTGCCTGCGTCAAGGACATCCACTTAATGAATGTCGGATGGGACCGTGCCGTGAATGCAAAAAACGCCATAACACGCTGCTTCACGATCCTGCAACGATCAACAAGGCGTCAGTCACTACAGAGCCCAATATCATGGTAAACTACTCCACAGAAAATCAGCAGCAGGTGCTTTTGTCTACAGCTATTATAAAAATTTGCAATCCGGTCACAGGTGTAGCAACGAAGGTTCGCGCGCTCCTAGATTCTGGGAGCCAATCTTCGTTTATTTCTACGTCACTCAAAAACCAGTTAGCACTAAACTCAACTCGTATAGATAATTTAAGGGTTATAGGAATAGGTAACAGCAACTGTAATAAGGTGACTGAATCATGCATTATCCAAATTAATTCTATAAATACACCATTTAGCATTCAGTTGTCTTGCTTTGTACTAAATGAATTAACTAGTGAAATGCCCAGGGCTCGTATTGATATTAAAACATTGCAATTGCCTTCCTCTATAATTCTGGCAGATCCTACCTTCTATCAGCCTTCCAAAGTCGATGTTTTAATCGGGGCTGATTTATTTTGGGACATTTTAGTGGCGGAACAAAGAAACCTAGGTCCCAATCTTCCTAGATTACATAATTCTAAATTTGGCTGGTTGATTTCTGGGCCCATACACATAAGGAACAACCATAATTCCATACAATGTCATCACGCATCTGTTTTACAAAATGCAGACGATGACATTCATAAAATGCTTCCTATATTTTGGAGCCTCGAGGAAGTTCCCTATAAGGCTAAATTAAGCGATAAAGATAAATATTGCGAAAAACATTTTTTACTAAATACTACAAGGTTAGAAAATGGTAGGTTCCGTGTGAAGCTGCCCTTAATAGATGCACCCGATTGCTTAGGTGATACTTACGCAATGGCTAAAAAGCGTTTTCTTCATTTAGAGAAGCGATTCAAGCGAAACCCAGCTCTTAAAACGGAGTACTCAAAATTTATCAATGAATACGAAATGTTAGGACATCTGTCAAAATCTAAGGTAAGGCCAGATACATGCTACTTCTTATGTCATCACGCTGTTCTCAAAGAAACCAGCGAGTCAACTAAATTGAGAGTAGTTTTTGACGGATCGGCTCCATCTTCCTCCGGATATTCTCTTAATGACATACTAATGTCAGGGCCCAATATACAAGACTCCCTTTTCTCCATATTGGTTAGAGCTCGACAGCATAAATACCTACTGACAGGAGACATAGAAAAGATGTACCGTCAGATAGAGGTCACTGAACCTGATCGTGATTTACAATTGATATTGTGGAGAGAAAAGGAGTCTGAGCCCATCAAAATACTAAAATTGAATACTCTCACTTACGGAACAGCAAGTGCGAGCTATTTAAGTACTAGGTGCGTCTATCAATTGGGGGAAGAATGCGAGGACGAATTGATCAAAAATATAATAAAATCAGACTTTTTCGTAGATGACTTGATAACTGGTTGTAACGACGAAATTCAATTGCGTTACATTCAAAATAAAATATCTAAAGTACTTAGTTCTGGATGTTTTAACTTACGAAAATACAAAAGTAACTTACCGAATCTGCTTCAGGATTCCAATGTGACAAATAATCAGAACAGCTTAGTATTTAGCGAATCTTCTAGTACTCTAGGTTTAGGCTGGAATCCAGCTGACGATACCCTGCATTTTCCAACTAAAGATATTCCACAAAATACAGTTGTTACTAAAAGATTTATTTTATCTCAATCATTTAAAATTTTCGATCCATTGGGGATTCTCAGCCCATTCATAATTATACCAAAAATGATTCTTCAACAGTTGTGGGTAAACAAATTAGATTGGGATCAGCCAGTTCCAAAGGATATTGAAATGGCATGGAACAACTTTCAGAGCAATGTACCTAGCTTGCATAATTTACGCATACCAAGGCTGAGTCTATGTGACGATGCTGTTGAAATTGAAATGCATTCATTCAGCGATGCTTCACAGCACGCTTATGGCGCATGTGTGTATATGCGATCCATAAATGCAAGAGGTGCAGTCACTGTGAGGTTGCTGTGCGCCAAATCAAAGGTAGCCCCTGTTAAGCCCATGACTATGCCACGTCTCGAGTTGTGTGCCGCTGTTCTGGCCGCTCGACTGTGTAAGTCGGTGACAGATGCGCTCAAATATTCTCCTACGCGTATTGTTCACTGGTGTGACTCAACCATAGTTTTGGCTTGGATACGTAATGATCCTAACAAATTAAAAACTTTCGTAGCCAACCGAATAATAGAAATATCTGAACTTACTATTCCATCATCCTGGCGTTACGTGCCGACTAATCAAAATCCAGCTGACTTGATCTCTCGTGGCGTAAATGGGAATCAGCTGGTGTCTATGAATTTATGGTGGTACGGCTCAGATTTTCTATCTAATCCTGAATTAGATTGGCCTACGCTAAATATTAATGACACGAAGAATGATACTCGTAATAACAATTGTGATCAGTTGGAGATAAATTCTAATACAATAAATATTTCCGAAACAATAATCAAATTTGATTTTTTTTCTAAATTGAGTAGACTGATAAGAACATTCGCATTTGTAAGGCGATTTATTAACAACATTAAATCTTCCCAAAATAAGGTTAAAGGTAATTTAAACGTAGAAGAATTAAATAATTCATTTTATCTATTGTGTGCCCATGCACAACGTGAGTCATTTCAGTTTGAGTATGAGGCATTCGTAAAGTGTAAACCACTGCCTGCTAAATGTAAAATTTTATCACTTTCGCCATTTTTTGACAAAAAACATTGCATAATCCGAGTTGGTGGTAGGCTGGATGCATCCGATTATCCTTACGAGAAAAAACATCCGGTTCTACTTCACGCCTCTCATCACTTAACTAAATTAGTCTTTGAGCGGGAGCATATTCGCAACATGCATGCGGGTCCCCAACTATTGTTGGCTGTGGTCAGAGAAACAGTATGGCCTATAAATGGCCGGCGCCTCGCCAGGCGTGTTGTCAACAACTGCGTCCGTTGTAAACGTATTGCAGGTAAAACTTTATCTCCTAAAATGGGAAACCTTCCTGTTCAGAGGATAACTCCCGATCATCCCTATCTATCCGTAGGCCTGGATTACGCTGGACCCTTCTTAATTTTAAATCGTCGCGGTCGCGGTAGTCATCTGATCAAATGCTACTTATGCCTATTCGTGTGTTTACGGTACAAATGCGTGCACTTGGAAGCGGTCAGTGACTTATCTAAAGACACCTTTCTGATGACATTTCGGAGGTTCATAGCTCGTAGAGGAAGGCCTGTGGAGGTTTTTTCTGACAACGGTCGAAATTTTGTTGCTGCGGCCAAGGAAATAGGGCAATTTTTAAGGCAAAATACCGAATCAATTCTTGAGTTTGCAAGTCAAGAAAATATTCAATTCATCTTTAGCCCGGCATACGCTCCTCACTTCGGTGGTATTTTTGAAGCCGGGGTAAAATCCGCAAAATATCATATCAAACGTATACTCGGAAACAGCCACTTAACATTTGAGGAAATAGCAACATTGTTTGCACAGGTTGAAGCCATACTAAATAGCCGTCCGTTATACCCTTTATCGTCCTCTCCTAACGACTTTCTCCCGCTGTCTCCTGGGCACTTTCTCATAGGAAGACCGCTAGTATCGCTGCCATCTCCAAATCTACTGAATTGTAAGGAGAATAGCCTAAGAAGATATGAACGCCTGGAGAAACTGCGCCAACACTTTTGGAATAAATGGCAACGGGAATATATAGCTGAATTGCAACAGAGAACTAAGTGGAGAACTAACTGCGAGAAGTTGAAGGTTGGAGACATGGTGCTAATACAGGAAGACAATGTGCCGCCTATGAACTGGCGACTTGGCAGAGTGGCTCGACTATTTTTGGGAGACGATGGAATCTGCCGAGTAGCTGACATCAACACTAGTAAAGGATGCATAAGAAGAGCATTAGTTCGATTGTGCCCGCTGCTGATGGCTGAAGCAGATGACTGATTTGGTTGAAAGTGTCCTTTCAACGGGCGGGAAGATGTTTAAGCCTATATACCTTACACTTATTTTAGACAAGTGATTTGCGTGTGTTAAATTGCTCTTTAATCAGCGTAGGCGCGAGTGCAAGTTGTGTCATTTTTATCTAGAACAATTCACTTCTGTATCGACCGCCGTGGCGCTCATGTCAATATAACTTGTAAATTGTATTTTGCTAAATTACATCAAGTATTCAAGATATTTTGAGTTTCATTGGCTCCAGTGTGTTAAGCGAAAACATAGATCTTTCCCAAAGAACTCAATAGGCTAATAGATCGGTATAATGTGGGGTTTTTCAAGTCTTTGCCTAGCTTGGGAATGCCGATCACGAGTGCTTCACTTGCAATTTACAAGACACGCATAACGCATAGAAGATGCTCAAAAGGAGAAGGAGGAAGGAATGTGGATCGCATTTGAGCATTCCGTTTGAGACTTCGTCAGAGCCGGGTGTTTTATGGGCTTGAAATCGCAAAATTTAGCAAGGAGTTCTCCGCCATAGATTTAAAAAAAAAAGTTTTCGTTCTCCGCGCTTATAATTAAATGCAAAAAATCAACAATAGCGCGTTTTAAAATTGACCCAGCGCCATCTAGCTCACTTTACAAGAACTTAGTATTTATTCCTGCAAAATTGTTGCATTTGTACCCAAAAATATATATTTTAACTGACGTTATATAATTCACAACACTCCTGGGAAGAACACAAATCTAAAAAGACCTCGTTTTCCAAAATTGGTCAATGCATTATGGCTACAAGAAGGGCTAACTTTTTGCCAGTTTTTACCAATTAACATCCGCTGTATATTAGTTTTTTTGACGTAACATAGCCTATGACACTCCGGGGAAGAATGCGAATCTAATGACACCTCACACTTCAAAATCGGTCCAGCCGTTTAAGCTACAGGATGCAACAATGGAACAGACATATTTACATACATACATAAATACATAGATATATACATACATACATACATAGGCTCGAAAAACATTACCCTCCTTCTGGGTGGGTCAGTCGGGTAATAAGAAATAAGACTATTTTTGAGTATTATAATAAAATGCGAATTGAGGTGCTTCTACGCACGGCGCCCTCTTAAGGATGTTATGCGTGCTAATAGTCTTACAAGCAATGATGCTAAAGACCATGCGAAGTGGAGAAGAAAAGGCCGGAAAGTGGACCCCGGGCTCCGAAGCGCTCCAGCTAAGATAGAGATCAGATGAGAGAGAGAGAGCTGTTGACGTAAAATTTACAAACATGGACGATGAAAAGCCTAGTAATATAGATTGGTTCATCATCATCATCTTTGCAGCCGTAGGAAGTCCACTGCTGGTCACAGGCCTCCCACAAGGAATTTACATCATTGGGAGAGTTTTGCCATATTTACCACGCTTGGTTAGTGGGTTGGTGAGGTTGGTGGCTTATCTCAATTCCGATGCTGCTGCCAATCGAAATTGTTTTTTAAAAAAGGAAGGCTACCCTTTTTTTTGCTCAAAAAACAGTCGAATAAACTAGTCAGTTCTATACTTGCCTATAGAAGTATATATAGCCTTATATGCAGCTAAAGCTAAAGAGCGCTGAATAATGGTCGTTAAATAACAGTTAGTATGTCCAAACTCAAATGTATAAGACAAATATCACTCAAAACAGTTTAGTCAGTACAAAACCACTAAACAATTGATACAAAATACTGAAGGTATAGGTAGGTAAACTCATCTACGGATGATGCTTTCTACTAAGCTTTTCCGTTTGGGTTAGTAGCCCGTAGTCTGAGTGGAGTGCCATTAATTGATTGTTGTCCACTTATTATTAAACTTCTTACTATGCTTAACATAAAAAAAAAATAAGTTTTAACGTTCCTCACATATTTCATCTAGTTAAGAAATTTGATACGGTTGGAGTATTAACCGAGTAGCTCTGTTTCGACAGAGTAGAATAAGGCATTCCAAGTCTTCTCGTGGATGTCATAGAAAGCGAATTAAAAACCGGCCAAGTGTGTGTCGGGCCACGCGCAGTGTAGAATACCGCAGTTGCAAATGACAAGTTTGAGTTCATACTGTTTACACTCGCACCTCACAGTTTACGAAAACTGTATGAAATTTTACATTTTCGAGTACATTTTATAAGTTGGTTGCCTATAACTTTTTAGTTTATACTTAGTACTCAGCTCTGATAGTTTTCCTTTCAACTTCAGTATATATACTACTGCTGTAATTTTTTCACGTATCTATATGTCACCGTTTAGCAGATAGAAGGGGGGACACTTACCTCTTACAAAAATTCGCACTTTAAAACCAAATATTTCGGAAACGAATCCCTAAATTGAAAAGTGGTGTTCTCAACTTCACAATATTTTTTAAAGACCTATTTAACGATACCCACACGATGGGTAAACAGAGAAAAAATAATTACTCCCCCACTTTACTTGCATGGGAGCTACCCTAAAAAAAATTTTTTCAAGATTTTTTTCTACCACTTTTTTGGCATAATTAATATACATATCCATACCTAATTACAGCTTTCTAGTACTTATAGTCTCTGCGTAAAATCGCGGACGGACAGACAGACAGACATGGCGAATCTATAAGGGTTCCTTGTTTACTACGGAACCCTAAAAAGAAATCTTATGAACATCAAAGTGGCCTCTACAATCCACTATTCAGACTAGCGTGGAGAGTATAAGCTGAAACCTCTAGCTAATAAGCATATGGCTCTGGAAGTACAAAGAAACTCATGTTCCTACAATGGAGAATAGAACAAACACCAGATGATGAGGAAGTTTATGCCATCTAAAAGGTAATTATCACTAGACAATTAGTTTTAAATCAAACTAAAGTGGAGCTTGAAATCATAGTAACGTGGAGAAACATTGCGTTTTATTCCTAACTACACAACTTTTCAAGCCACATTGTTACATTGGTTAACTTAGGGTTCGATTCTTCCCCCCCGATGGTTCCCATCTTGTCGCGATGGGGGGGCTCTAGTAGCCGCGGTCTCGCCACCCGCGGTGAAGCTAAGAGGAACCGGGCGGAAGGCGCTCGAGGAGGGTCTGGGCAACCCACCTCGCGCCTGACGTAGAGGAAGACAACCTCTTTAAAAAATTACCGGAGGAGGCCCTCACATTGAATGGCCTGGCTGTGGGTGAAGGGGGTGTACTCTCCCTACACCTACAGTCGTAGTTGGGGTCGCGGGGGAAGAGGAGTGCCGGTATTCCGGTGCGCCGCTCTCCCTGTCCTCCACGACCAAGCGTGGCCGTGGCGCTTGACGCGGCATCGGTGGGGCCGCAGGGGAAGAGGAGTGTTGGTATGGCGATGCGCCGCTCTCCCTATCCTCTGCGGCCGATTTGGAGATGGCCTTGATCAGTCTCTGCTGCGCCGTGATCTGTGGTCCGAGGCGGCGGAGACTGATCAAGGCAAAAGTGAGGGCGAGTTGGGTGGCGGAGGCGGGACTTCGTCACTTGACAGATGGCTCTCGAGTTGGAGGAGCGTGCTCGGGTGTCAGGCGCGACCTTCGGGGGCGGGTTGTCGCGGCCAGGGGCCTATTAGCCCTTGACCGCGATAGCCCGCCCGGTGTAGGTGGCCGCTCCGATCCCTCTGCTGTTACTTTGTGACTAAGAGGGGGTCGTGAGCGTGCCTTGGAGGGGTCGCTAAGCGTGACCGCCGCGCCGGGGCTGTGGAGCGAGAGTAGCACACGCCCCCGGCACATAGCGGCTCAGTAGTGACACCGTGGAGTTTAGTGGCCACACCACATAACCGCGCGTGGCTTCCCGTAGCCCGTGCGGTATCCGAAGAGATTCTCCACGTTAAAAAAAAAAAAAAAAGAAGGGTTCGATTCTTGGCGTGGGAAAGTACGCGAACTTATTTGAAGGGTTTGGCCGTGTTTCTTGAGCTGTCCATGGAGCGTGCGTCTAACAGACAGCCGGTCTTAAAAACCTTCAACAAATTATGTCACAGCATGGATGCTTTCGGACAAAATTAACTGTCAGCTGGCAGACCCTGGTCTCCGACGCATCATCAACCGGGAAATGCGTTTAGAGGCCCATAATGTTATAATGTAGAATGATGATGTTCAACAAATGATATTTAAAATATCTTAAGATGAATAAAATTTTTGACTATTGACTATTGATATTTTACTGCCCACAATTGTTTTCTTGCTCTGTTATATTTAAAAAAACCGGCCAAGTCGGAGTCAAACTCGCGCAATGAGGGTTCCGTACAATATGCTTCGTGAACTCACTCCTTTGAGTGTAATTAATACGTCCGTTGAATACGACATATGAGTTTCTATAAATAAAATTGACCCTTTTTTGATTGGCGATCCCTCCTTTTTATTCAGCTTTGCATATAACATGTTATTTTCAAAATATAATTTTCTCTGTTTGTTTGATTGGCGAGGGAATATGCCCTACGAATCCCGTTTTCTGTTGGGCTTTGAATATGACATGTAATAGGATTGACTAGTACTTCACCATCACGTTTTGTGGGTTCTTGATCAAAAAATTACCCGATGTACCCTGGCGTCAGAGTTATTAACAGTTTTATAGGCCTTTGAGTTGTAGCAAAGACTGACATGTTGTTGCCAATAATTTATTTCTGAAAACCCTCTTTATTTTTTAATTTTTTTTTATTTAAGTTTATTGCACACAATGAAAGATTGATACAAAAGGTTAACTTAATGCTATTTGCATTGTCTACCAGTTCACCTTTGGGACATTGTGAAAAAGATATGACGGGTGCTACTAAAATTTAAATAATATCATAATATATATGAACAAATAAAATAATACATTTATAGTTACAACTACAAACCTAAGGTAATAAATATAAACAAGTATATTTAAGTAATAAATACGTATACATGAATAATAAATAATATATAAATAAATAAATACAATAAATACTGCAGAAAGAGTTTTCAACTGAGATAATGTCTTTTGACTACTGCCTTAAATTGATTGCGGGTTTAAGCATTCTTAATATTATCGGGAAGTTCGTTAGAGAAGTTGTTACTGAGTACTTTATTTATCCTTTCTTTGGGTTGAACTGAACGAGTCTCATTTCTATAATCTCGGTAACTGCGTGCCACTTAGTTCAAGAGCCAAACTTTCGCAATATCTCATGATGTGGCTTTTGACATTGTATTGTAAGGACATTAGAACTTCGTAATTTATTATATCAGTCTGGTTTGGTTTCATCATACTGGCACTCAACAGTTATTACATTTAAGCTACGAAGATGACATTTGGAATGTATAAATGTAAGAACTATTTTATTTTGCTATCTGCTCAGCTCTTTGAGGTCATATTAAATCAAATGTACTTTTTATTCTGGATAAAATAAAAGCACTTTATTGTAAAACAGAAACTAACAATGTTGGTTTAGAATAAGTTTAGCAGTAAATTTGATATCATCATACGTATATTAAGGCGAAGTGAGTTCACACACTAGCGCCACCCAGAAATCCTAATCCTAACTCTCCTATCCTAACTAATATTATAAATGCAAAAGTGAGTTTGTTTGTTACGCTTTCACGCCGTATCTAATGAACCTATCATCATGAAATTTTGCATACACATAGTTTAAGGTATTGAGAAGGACATAGGCTATAAAACACGCGGGCGAAGCCGCGGGTAACAGCTAGTTAATTCATATACTCATAAATCAAAACCAATTTAAAATTGTAATAGCTGATTGCCCTAGTAAATTACATTTAGTATTTTACTTTTCATATATAATCTAAGTGTAAGAGAACGAATTTTTACCGCCAAAAGTGGACACTTGTGGCGGTAAAAATTCGTTATCTCAATTCATCAAAAAATAGTGAAAACTTGTACCAATAATACTACAATTCATTTACTAGGGCATTCAGCTATTAGATTATTTGAATTTGATACGATTTAGGACTTATCATCATCATTTCGTGTAGGTGACACGGTCAGTCGACCATGCACACCCTGGTGTCAGAGTTCTGCGGAACCGCCTCTCGGCCTCTGACATGGTTCCTTTAACGACTACCAGATGGCAGCCGGGACCACCAGCTTAACGTGCCTTCCGAAGCACGGAATCATCTTACTTATCAGACAATCAGGTGATTCATACCTGCAATGTCCTAACCAAACTGGAAACAACTGCTTCCCGTGGGAATCAAACCACGACCCCCGGGTCAACGAGGCGAACGCCTTACTCACTGGACCACCAGAGGCAGTTAATTTTAGATTTAAGACTTATACAATTAATTGCTGGGTGATTCTATAGCGTGTGAACTCACTACGCCTTAAATTAATACTACATGATTCACTACGGGTCTAACCACAATTTCAATTTATGTTATATTTTGCATATAATTTACGCGTTTAGTCTCAGACTTACAATAATAGTTTAGTTATATTTTTTAGTTTGTAACATACTTACATCAAAAAGATAGCGGAGGATGGAAAAAGATGGAAAATACACCACCGACAAGAGTAAAGTTCTTAAATTTATAATGATTAATACATAGTTAATAGTATCACTTATTAATATTATATATTTACCCACCTAAACTCAATTTGAATTACAGCTTCGCGTTATTCTTGAGAAGGCTTATTACTGAATGTATTTAAGATCAATGAGAAAATTTATATTTCCCCACAATATCTTTACCCTCAATATTTGCCATTTTTAGTACAAATTGCTGCTTTTGCTTCTTAGGCACCGTTTTCTTCACAAAACAGCTTCTTACTACGGTGAATAGCAGGTCAAGTAGGAACCAAACAAGTTCTATTAAGCTTATTATAGAGCCACCGAGACAAAGCCCAAAGATGCCTCCCAAGTTTGCTGAAACAAAAAATACATTAAATTTCGTAGTCTATATTTTATAGGTAGTTTTTGCATTCACAATGCTATTTATATATTCTCTTATTGAATAAAGAAAAAAAATATGGTTAAAAAATTCCACGCGGGCAGGACTTGAATCAGCTGTAGGCCACTATATAGGCCACCGCGCTTCACGTCCTACACGTCGAATTTCTCCACCATATCCTATAACCCTTAAACGCCCGTAGTCTGTCTAAGAATGTAGATTATATATTCTTTTCTAAACTTTTGCGCCTTGAACACATAATTATTTATATAAACAGGTAACCTGTTTATATGTATAAATAAGTAATTATATGTAGATTATATGATATCTGAATAGACTTTCGAAGCCTAAAAGCATATAAAAAATTGTTCATCTCATATACTATGATGCAAACACATAGCTACCGGTTTTTTATTTAATCATATGCATGTTTGTTTCAGTAATCTGATTGAGCTTAAATGTCATAGATGGATCTAAGTTAGAGGAAATTATAAAAATTAACTTATGTGTAAATAAGTTACTTGTAAATATTGAGTGGCCTAGTCACAAAATTTTACAAAATGCATCCACCCAAATATAAAAGCTTTTTAAAATTAAACTTTTGCCTGAAACCAGCACTGTTCTGGCAACAGTTCGTCAGCAGTTAATTACGAAATTACTGGCAATATTTTCTGGAATCAGAATTCTTGTTACAATACAGAGTCGTAAAAGAAAGAGTAAAACACCAAAACTATGAAACGATAATACTACGCATTTAGAATTAAACATTATTAAACAAAACTGACGATAAGCGAATTGAAATAGCATACAAACATTTTTTAGGTTTTGTAAAATCATACTGATACATTTTCTAAACAATAACAGGATCAAAATTTACGAGTAGGTACGGAATACTAGAAATGTAAAATATTTACAGACATTAGCAGCTTCTAGGAAACTCTGTATCTGAGGAGATAATTTAACCCTGTCATCTGGAATTAACATCCCTTTTACATTCTCACGGGAAAACCGTAAAAAGGTCGGATTAAATGAATTTTAATCCTTAAAGCTCAGAGTAAAAGCAAGAACTTTCCAGAAGCTTTATTTCACTCCTTTCAGTTTACGATGAGATTATCCGTACGTTATCAAAGAAAACAATTCGGGTATGGAAAACCAGTGTGAAATTTAACTCTTGATATGCACTTATAAGGTTGATTTAGCCTGTTAATATTAACAACTTCCAATAATGGAACCTCATTTTACTTGTGGCACTTTTTCTTAGTTATTTCCAGGCGGATCGAACACTTTTGTAATAATTACCATGTGACTTAAAATTATGTAATTTATTTTGAGATTTACCTAATATTTCGACGTTATGTGACTTCCATTACTGTATAACATGTTATTGTAATGTAATACATGTTCCTAAATAAAGATTTTACATTTTCACAGCGAGCGAGCTGATAAAGCGGAGTGAAAAAAACTTTGAGCTAAGCCCGCACCGAAAACATGCCCTTGCCCATTTAAAAAGTTATAATTTTCACTGTACGTTTGGTGTTTGTTTTTCGAGTGTCTGTGGCCAACACTTGTGTCAGAATTTTCGAGTTGCCTAAAGCCATCTGACATAGCTTAACGATTGCCATCAATGATGATACGTTTCACTTATATGTATGGATGTTTGTATACATATACAATGGTTAATAAAAAAATAAAAAAAATTCTGTCCGATCTTTAAAGGGGCGACGAGCCCGTCAATATTAGCCCGATGGCCTAGTGGGCGTGAGCATTATTAGCGCTTTCGCATGTTAAGCAACCCCGGGCGCAGTCCCCACTTGGATGGGTGACCGCAATTGGTATAAAAATATCTCGAGCTCCTCCGTGCTTCGGAAGGCACGTTAAACCGTCGGTCCCGACTGTCATCATTGATGGCAGTCGTCAAGCTAAGTCAGATGCCTTAAGGCAGCTTGAAAAATCTGACACCAGTGTTGGCCACTTACACACACGAAAACAAACAAACAAACAAACAACTTTTCCTAGGGGACTAAATCTGAAAATTCGAAAGTTTATAATATTCCATCTTTAGTCCCACCCATAGGAAGTCTATCACGCTGGTCTGGGAGAAAATGAAAAACATAGATTGTACCAGCTCCGTCTCTTTCAGCACTGATCGTAAAAGTCGATCGAGGCAATGTGGCGCTTCACGTCAATGGGCAATGCAGCTAGCTCACTCTATTTTATTTCCGTTCTCCACTTACAAACCCACTAACCTGCTAAACGTGGCTTTTAGGTTTTAAAGACCTGGGCTCTGTCTGTCCCAAGAAGAGTGAAAGACGTGATAGTGTGTATATACCTTAAAAAAAAAATTGTTATTATTAACGGGCTGAGGTACCCATTTAAGTAACGGACAAGTTTTTATTAACATATACTAATTCAAAATTGGTCACACATACTTACATATAAAGTATCTGTGACCAATTTTGGATTAGTATTCTTTAGATTCCTATTCTAATAATTCCGGACTACCACAGGCTGTGTGACGTACGCAAAAAAAATAATATGGCGGACTTAAACTGTCAAAAAGTAAATCGGTGGAATATTGTTTTTAAAACATAATTATTTTTATTTATAAAATACGGGTTACTCAATTATGAAGTCAGCTACAGGCCGACATGTTCTAACTTTAGGCTGAGGTCTCAGGGCAAAGGTTGCCCTTGGAATGTTAGAATCTCACGTTTAGTTTCGATCAATTTTACATAATTTTACTTGTTTATTACAAGAGTTTATCTAGCTAGTTAGAAAGACTACAGCCGGAGGTTGCAAAAAACACAAAGTATTTTAACACTAAATTTAATTATAGTCCATTAAAATTTACAGAGTTCATATAAGTAATTAATAAAATCTACGTAAGTGACAACCGTTCGATGTCAGAACACGAAGTGCCGAAGATGGGTGAGAAATCGCGGGCGCGAACCTCGCGACGCGGGTGGTCGGTGAATCACGCGCAGGTGCTCGCTTTTCGGAACTCGCGGTACAGCGAGCGGTGGAATGTCGTAACTCCGCGGCATGACGCGATGATGCGGCGTTATCCGTGTGCTAGGACTGTGTAACTAGCTACATAACGCATAAGTGCGCATGTTTATTTGGCGGGGGGCATTATTCACTCTAGCCATATATCACTCGCCGCTTATATAAACACTCTCCGCGCATTCCGACCACTGTTTATTACACACGTTTAGAATATTTCTTTCTTTCTATACCACTATAAATAACATTATTTATTATTGGTCAAGAACTGAACCAAAAATTTTATATATTTTCTTGACACCGATATGGCATTCTAAAATGCCATGTAGACCTGATATGCTAAGGAGCTCAATGGATTAATCGGTGTTAGGACTGTAACCGCTTAAACATGTTAAGCAACCTAAGGCACGATTCCAAAAGTGGATGGATGCCCAAAAGAATTATAAAAATATCTTGAGCTCCGTACGCACGGGTACGTTAATCGGTCCTGGCTGTCATCATTGGTGTCGGTAGTTAATCTTTGTCAAATATCTTAATGCAGCTTAAAATTTATTAGTGCTTACGCATGTACAGTTACCGTGCGTATTCCCCACTAGGATGGGTGACCACAAGTATCATATAATTTCCTCCAGCACTTCCGGTTTGGAAGGCATGCTACGCCGTTGGTCCCGGCTGTCATCTTTAGATTGCAGTTGTCAAGTTATGTCATGTGCCGTAGATAGATCGAACAATCTGACTTCAGTGTTGGCCCCACGAAAACAAGCAACTAAGTATAAAACTTTAAGCAAGTAAAGAAATTTGTAATAGCCTCGTAATGACAACATAATATTACCTATTTAACATTAAAGTCGCCAGCAATTGGTTCAGTAGGAAAATTTATTATGATGTATATTCTCTCTTTATCCGACCAAGTGTTGGGTATATAATTACACAACACTTGGTCCCACTTGTAGTATACTGTCATTTGCTGTTATTTGGACCGCCTATCTTATCACCCCCATTACATACACCATAGCGGCTTCGTTTAGCGCTGCTTACCCAACACTTGGTCCCACGTGTAGAGCACTTCCCGTCGGTACTTCAGGCAGGTGTTCTTGACGAAGTGGACCATTATCCGCGAAAAACTCTGGTTGAGGTCACTGCAAGGTAATTCCGATGTCATTGTTTCATTTAATACCTTTTACTCCACTGCCGTGCACACAATTTTGCCGTGAGGTTTCCGGCAGAGTAGAATAAGACCATTCCAAGTGTTCCCGTGGATTTCGTAGAAGGTGACTTAGGAAACAAGCTAAAAAAAGCTTAAGCTCTTCTGGCCAGCGTGGAGAGTGTAGGCCAAATCCTCTAACTGCCCTGACTAATATAGCTTGGTAGTACAGAGAGGGTATTGCTCCTGCAGTGGAGATATAAATCTCTGTGATCTGTAGGCCTTGCAAATCGTACGACAGGTATCTTCATCATGTCGGCGGCAAGGAGCCCACTGCTGGACATAGGTCTCCCCTAGGGATTTCTAAAATAACTGGTTAGAAGCTGAATGCAGCGTTTCCCTGCGACTTTGGTCAGGTCGTCCAACCACCTGGTCGGTGGGTGTCCAACGCTACGTTTACCGCTACGTGGTCGCCATTTGAGAAACTTTCTGCCCCAACATTTGAGATACTTTCTGCCACCCAAGTATCTTGACATTATGAAAATGTTCCAGAAAATGAATGTAGTTTTTCAACATACTAATTAGATTTCACTAGAATCAGTTAAGCAATGTCACATGTAAAGGAGAATAGCCAGACATACAAACAAGACCAATTTTGCCCAATCAAATACAGAGACGCTCGAACTTTAAACTTCTTTGGTAAATAAAGAAATAAGAATATGTTTGTACAGCTCTGTGAAACTTCGACTATATACTCTCTAGACACCGACATCCCTTTATTTCTATGCTTAAAAAACTGGCCAATTTTTCAAGGCTTGTATGCGTGACAGCTTTGTGTAATCACACACGTCCTGTCAATTTATGCCCTCAAAATCTTTCAAATACGTAGCTGTGTGTGTGCGTGACCGACTATGTGTTGGACACAATTTTTTTCTACACTTTTAGGCTAAAAGAGTCTATCTAGGTTTTATATAATCTAAGCTGTGAATTTGCTTGTAAAAAAAATTACCGAGATCCGACTTTAAAAATCTCCATCTCCTTAGCTATTTAAAACGATTATGATGAAACTGGCAGTGGTCAGATGGCCAGTTTGCTCATTTACTGTCTATTTTAAAACAAAAAGTTGGTAGAAAAAATAACAAACTAAAGATTAAATTTATTTTCGAAGTGGTAGTGGAGTTTTTTTAAATCAATAAATAAATGAGAAGAAAGGTTTTTATGTAGGTGTGAAATAGTAAGTATGACGACTTTTATCTCAGACTGACAGAACGAAATAAAAATATAAATTTAGGCAAAATTTTCAGTAATCACTTGCCCTAGAGGCTTGTCTACGTTACCTTCGGAATACAAAGATAATTGATTTTTCTTAGAAAATGCTTAGTTACTCCTTCAGGAGAAAAATTTATCATTTACTGATTTATGTTAATTTTCAATTTATTTTTAACAATAGGTAGATATTATTTTGTTTAAATGAAATCCGAACATAATTGGCTGAAATTCCTTTAAGAGAGCGTTAGATTAGGCAAAACTAAGTTCCCCGGAATGGTTCTCACCTCGTCCTGATGCGGGGATAAGTTTCTGCGGTCTCGCCACCCACAGTGAAGCTAAAAAGAACCGGGTAGAAGGCCCTTCAGAAGATATGGCAATCTTCATCGAAGATTCAAAGATTCAAAAGATTCAAAACGTTTATTCAGAAAATAGGCCCTTGCAGGCACTTTTTCACGTCAAATCACATTTAAAATTATCTTATTAAATATTATGCATTTACTCATTATTGTTCAAAAGCTACAGACTACTAGCATTTCGGAACCGACCACTGCAGAGAAGAAATGCCGAAAGAAACTCTTTTCAACAGTATAGGTCGCCTACTCGCCTGAAGGGCTTTGTATGATTAATGATTATATTATATTTCTTTCTTTTTTACTTTTCTTTTTTTTTTTTCATCTGTTTTCATTTAACAATATTATTATACATTCATTATTTTTGGAACATGTTTATGTTTACGATCGAGTGAGCAAATCAAAAAAAACAACAGAACATGAAGTAGTCTCAAAGAGGCCAACCAGACCAGTCCCCACTGGCAGCACCCGTTCACGAGTTGACGTATGGGTCAGCCATCGTTAAACTCAACCATATTAGAGGGAACTCAACGACCCGACACATAACGCCACCACCAGTTTGAACATTTTAGTGAGCATGACTACTCAGCCTCTAAGACATTGTCAAAACAGAAATATGACCCTGATCTACAGTTGTCGATCGCAAACATTTACATATTTTACAATTAATAAATAGTTGATTCTATACAATTTCAATTGGTTGTGAAAAACATATTATTATTATACAAATAGCAAGCGTGTCTCAAACAACGCCAAGGCTCCAAGCATTCTTATCTGCTAAATAGTCATTAACTTTGTAATAAGCTTTTTTTAATAAAATATGTTTTGTAAGTTCTTTGAATTTTGGAAAGGGCAAAGCTGTAATATTTTCTGGAATTTTGTTATAAAAACGAATACTAAGCCCTAAGAACGTATTACTTGTTTTATGTAGTCTAAAGGCTCTTGCGGTAAGTTTATTCTTATTTCTAGTGTTGTACGTATGAACTTGACAATTTTTGACATATTTCTCAATATTTTGATGTACGTGCAGTATGTTTGCAAAAATATACTGTGATGTAAACGTTAAAATACCAATTTCCTTGAATAACTCTCTTAGGGAATCTCTAGCCCCAAGTTTATAGATTGATCGAATAGCACGCTTTTGCAAAACGAATATACTGTTTATGTCTGCTCCATTTCCCCAGAGCAATATCCCGTAAGACATTATACTGTGGAAATAGCTAAAGTAAACTAGGCGTGCGGTTTCAACATCTGTCAGCTGTCTTATTCGCCAAACGGCGTAAGCTGCGGAGCTTAGTCTTGCAGCAACAGTTGTTATATGTGGACCCCATTGTAACTTTGAGTCAAGAGTTATTCCTAGAAATTTAGTAGAGTCAGCGAATTCTACCACTTCATCATTAACAACTATTTTAGTGGGCAAATGCTTAACATTAGGCGTACAAAATTTAATACATTTCGTTTTTTTAGCGTTAAGAAGGAGATTATTAGCTGTAAACCAATCTGATACCTGAGCAAGAGTGCTATTTACATCGTCAAAATTTGTCTTCTGTCTATCAACTTGAAAAACAAGTGATGTGTCATCAGCAAATAACACAGCTTTACAGGCACAGGCATGGAAAGGCAAATCATTAATATAAATGAGAAATAATAAGGGCCCTAGGATGGATCCCTGAGGAACTCCCATTTTTACAACGGACCCATTAGATTTTACTCCATTTAGGCTAACTTTTTGAATTCTATTTGCTAAATATGATTTAATAAGTCTCAAAGATTCATTTTTTATTCCATAATACTTTAATTTATTTAAGAGGGTTTCATGGTCTACACAGTCGAAGGCCTTAGAGAGGTCACAAAATATTCCTATTGCATTCTGCGACTTTTCCCATGCCTCTAGAATGTGCGCCAGTAAAGCAACTCCCGCATCAGTGGTAGAACGACCTTTAGTGAATCCGTATTGCTCACTATGGAAAAGTTTATTCTTATTAAAATATGAGAGCAACTGTTTGAAAATTATTTTTTCAAAAATTTTACTACTTTTTTGAAGCTGGCTGACGTAGAAAGGCTGACGACCTCTTCAAAAATCACAGTGCGGCTTGCTATGAGTAGCTTGACTGTGAGTGAATGGGGTGAATTCTTCATATTCTTACAGTCATGATTGGGGTCGTGGGAGAAATGGAGTATCGATAGTTAAACGCGCATTCTCCTGGATAAAGCGTGTCTGTTGCACTTGGCACGGCATTGAGTGAGGCACAGAGGTAGAGGAGTGTCGGTAATAAGGTGCACTGCGCTCCCTGTCTTCTGCAGGCGACAACTCGTGGGCCTCTGTGACCTTTTTGGTAGGACAGATACCAAAATGAAGGCCAGCGAGTGGTTCCTGGAGGAAACGTAGCACTCTGTTGTGAACCTAGCAACTGCAGAAAACACTCTCATGTGGAAGAATATATGAACTCACTTGAATCGCCGCTGTTGTCGCACTTGTTTCACCTCAGTTTCATATTGAGCGTAGTCACAGCGCTGGTAGCACTCACTGTTTGCAATGACGCTCTTCATATTGCCCAGAACCTTATCTGTAATCATGCAAAATAGTTGAATGGTCTTGGGGAGAAAGTCTTTTTGCTGAATTGAGCCATATAGTCGATTTTTGGAACGATGTTCCTTATCGCGCGTTGCGAAAGGGGGAAAAATTTAAGAACAAAAGTTGTAACGACACTTTTTGCTATAGTTGCTCAGCCGGTGTCTGTTTAAAGTGGTGGCTATCGAGGAATTCACACTTCTCACCTTTCCGTCAATTATAACTTGAGCCGGGATTAGGTTAATCTGGTTGGAATCGAGAAGTTAGTAAATTAGTTTTCACCCGTGGCTTTGTTTGCGTATAATTTAGCTGTATAAAGCTGTAACGTTTGTTGCAGACCCCACGGGAACGGTACATTTTTCTGGTATGAAATACCTTTTACCCCGGAGAAAAGTACTGATTTCTATGCCCTTTTCAATATCCTAACATATGTGTATGCGAAATTTCAAGAAGATTGGTTCAGTTAATAAAGCGTAAAGAGGCAAGAAACAAACAAATATACAAACTCACTTTCGCATTAACAATATTCGTTTGAATAGGGATGGATTCAAGTATTGCTTTGTGGAAGTCTGTGTTACATGTAAAACGGCTAAGGATGCCCCAGCTACAATGGTTCAGACGAGAGTAACATAAACTTACTGGTAATACTGGTGGCAGAAACAAACAGTCATTTAAATCAAAGTTTCACACACTTTTAGTTAAATTCATTTCGGTGCGGTTCTAGATATGTTTTTCTAAATTAGAATTAAGTTATCGGGATATTTACCGTGATTATTCTTTGAGTTTTCGATATTTCGATCCAGTTACATGGACCATGATCGACCAACACGGAAGAACTGTTTTTCTAAAGTTAGTTCAGCTGAAGATAAAGTTCAGTGGTTAACAAGATGGAGGGATTTTCATGTCAGGGGTTGTTTAAAATTTTTAATTTTATGTTACTTGTTACTAAAACTTGTAACTAGTAAAGTTAGTAAATAAATGTCCATGTTTACTAATTTAATTTTCATTAGGTATCCTTTAGTTTGTTAATTAAGAAGTAGTATGAGAAAGTTACAGTTTCAAGCGACGAGAAAATAAGGAAAGAACTAAGTTTATAGAGAAATTTAGGACTTAAGAGTTCGTGGACAATGTCTTTGACATCATTTTTGTACGTACGTATTTTAGTTTAGCTCAGATTTAACAATATAATGTTAAAATTTGTTGATTTTTTTTATTTCTTACGAACATTATCGACTAAAGTAATGAATTAGCAGCAAACTTTAATTGAAAAAGAAAAAAACCGGCCAAGTGCGTGTCGAGTCACGCGCAGTGTAGGGTTCCGTAGTTGCGAATGACAACTTTGAGTTCACACTGTTCACACTCGACCAAAAACATCGAACAATGAAAATTTTATGAAATTTTACATTTTCGAGTTCATTTTATAAGTTGGTTGTATAGAACTTTTTAGTTCGTACTAAATACTCAGCTCTTTTCCTTTCAACTTCAGTATTTATACTACTGCTGTAATTTTTTTCACGTATCCATATATAACTGTTTAGTAGATAGAGGGTGGGGGGGATTTTTATCTACCACTTCTTTGGCATGACATATAACCATACATATACCAAATTACAGCTTTCTAGTACTTATAGTCTCTAAGTAAAACCGGGGACGGACAGACAGACATGGCGAAACTATAAGGGTTCCTAGTTTACTACGGAACCCTGAAAAGGTGAGCTACTAACATTGTTAATTTGAAAGTTCGGACGAGACCGAAACATTTCAGCCTATGGCTATCTTTGTATGTAAATACCCCGTATTTCACATATCATTATCTGTCAACAATATATTATAAACTTTTTTGTATTTCACATTAATATTATTATAATTAAAAAAAATTATACACTATTTCTCAGACCAGAAGGCCTTTTTCTAACTTTTAACTATGTTGCACAACGTGTTGATGGCCATTTTGACTATTTAAAGGTTTTTAAACCGTAACGAATGTAAAAGTGAGCATCAAAACCTTGTACACCGTACTAGTCAAAGTTAGCCAATAGGCCTGCTTAGCGGAAAACAATTGTCGTAAGATGAGAATTACCTGTGTTTTCATAAATGCAAATGAGCCGCTCCCACGTACACGGTTTCTTTATATCAACTCTTAGTTCACTCGCTGTAACAAAAAAACTCTTAAATTATAAAAGAAATTTAAAGAACAATCGAAATGAGTTGTTTTATTTTGCATAAAATCTGGAAATCGTTTGAGAAATGTATGTGTATCTAAATGAATAATAATAATTAAAACTACTTAAAATTAATTAAAATATTTACAAATTATATAGTCCTTGCAAACCATCACCTCGCGGTAACGTGCCCAAAAGGCTGGCAGCATTGCCACGTTGAATGGCAATGCTTATCCTTTGTGCCAAGTAATTGCCAGCCCTTTGGTCACGTGATACCTCGATAAGCCTCTTTGACAAAAAGTCAAAGAAACGATGGTCTGATGGACCCCACGGATACATGGTTTCAACCCCAAAAGGCTTGAATATGTAGCTATTCCCAATACTAACATATTTGCGCCTCTTGAGGCTTTCTGCCGCAGCTGCTGCTGTACCGGCCTTTGACTGGGTGACCTGAAGATGGGACGACGCTAGGGTATCGACGCATGAAGCATCCCATACCAAAGGCCGGCCCAATCGCCAGGGCACCAGAGTAATTCCATCCGGTCTCTTGCCATCATCACGAACCACACCACTGGGTTCTTATGTTATAAGGGAATGATGTGCAATGAAAAACAGTATTATGATAAAATTTATGAAAAGAATGTTGAGATGAATTGGAAATGCAGAGAGGATGAATGAAAGGAGACTTACGAAAGGTATACAGCAGATGTGGTTGAGAAAGATGGTCAGGGCCGGTCTCGATGAACGTTTCGTGACCAAATTACGAACGTTCTTGCAAAAGGAAAAGTGAGGTACCCAAAACCGGCGAGCATGCATGAAAAGTGTAATGAATGTGGATGACGCGAAGAGGTTTGTAAGGATCATAGCAAGAGGAGATTCATAGTCTCTGCTTACCCCTATAGGAGAGAGGCGTGATAATATGTATTTATGAAATGTGTAACTTTTAGAAAGATTTTCCTTCAATAGATGGCATTGTTTATCCTATGTAGTAAGCTGAAACGCGAGACGAGACGAGACATATTTTACGCGAGAAATCACAAAATTGCTTTCATTCGATTCTCTTTGAAATTAAACTTAATTTTCTCTGCGCTGTGTTTAGTTAAAAAGCGGAAATTAAAACGTCGTTTGTACTTGACATATATTATTATCCTACTAAAACAACTACCAGCTTTGTACAAACTAACTTCCAAAACTAGTTATCCCTAATTAATAGGAACGAACAGATGGGTAACTGTTTATTCGGTATAATATGGGGGTGTATCCGGTGTAATAATTGTAGAGAGGGATATATGTTAGACTATTGGTATATGGGGTGTTACATAATAATGAAATTACTATATTAGCCTTGTGATTCCCGGCAGTGTTTTAACGTGTGCCATGGTATTTTAAGATTTAAAATTGTTTATATGTATGTTAGGATAAGGTATATATTCTATGGGCCTGTATTATTGTTATATTCTGTTGCCTAATTTAAAAAAATAAAAACAGGACCACCCCTAGTCTTCCCGGCGATATCATAAAAGACAACTTAGGGAACGCAAGCTTAACAAAGCTTATACATTAACCCTTTTGGTCAGCGTGGAGAGTGTAGGCCGATTATATGACTGCTCTGGGCATATGTTGGCTGTAGTAAAACAAAGAGAGGCCTGCACACCATACACAAAGAAAATCCTATGGATCTAATGGCAAATTTTCCGAAAATCATATAACACTAGCTATTACCCGTGGCTACTCCCATTATATAGGTATATAGGCTATGTCCTACTCAATACCCTGACCTATGTTTCTGTAAAATTTCATGATGATCGGCACAGTAAATAGGGCGGAAAAGCGTAACAAACAAACTTACTTTCGCACTTATAATATATGTAAAGATAAGGATTTTTATACAATTTGTCAGCTAAACATTTTTTTGTACGAAATTATTTTTTTTTTCGAAATCTAATAGTCGCATAGTAAAAGTTGTTCATAATGACGGGCTGAGTCACCCCTACAAAACCGGACAGAATCATATTAACACATTTTAATGAAGAAAGTTTTTTTCTGTTATAACAAATAATGTTACGAAAGACAAAACGGAAGATGAAAACATAATTAGAAAATATAATTTTTCTTAAAAACATTCTTGCTTTTTTTGTACAATTTGTTTGGAAGATCTGTTTTATAACGAAAATAGTGTAATATTCTCTTAAATGCTTTCAAAAACGTCTAAATCATAAGTGGAGTATGTATTTGAATATCTACTTCTAGTTCACCCTGTATATAATTTCTGTTTTAGGTCTTGTAAGGGTACCTATTAATTAAGATCCAATTAAAGGAGTGTCATATACGCTAGCTATATTATATCTACATATAAAAGCTGTCATCTGAAATTAAAAAACCGGCCAAGTGCGTGTCGGGCCACGCGCAGTATAGGGTTCCGTAGTTGCGAATGACAACTTTGAGTTCACACTGTTTACACTCGCACCTTACAGTTTAACGACCAAAAACATCTAACAATAAAGATTGTATGAAATTTTACATTTTCCAGTACATTTTATAAGTTGGTTGCCTATAACTTTTTAGTTTGCACTTAGTAGCCAGCTATGATAGTTTTCCTTTCAACTTCAGTATATATAATACTGCTGTAATTTTTTTCACGTATCCATATATAACCGTTTAGCAGATAGAGGGGGGGGACACGTACCTCTAACAAAAATTTGCATTTTAAAACCAAATATTTCGGAAACGGATCCCTAAATCGAAAAATGGTGTTCTCAACCTCACAAATTTTTCAAAGACCTTTTTAACGATACCCCACACGATGGGTAAGTAGAGAAAAAAAAATTACTCCCCCAATTTACTTGTATGGGAGCTACACAAAAAAAATTTTTTTTTCAAGATTTTTTTCTACGACTTTTTTGCCATGATTAATATACATACTCATACCAAATTACAGCTTTCTAGTACATATAGTCTCTGAGTAAAACCGCGGACGGACAGACAGACAGACAGACAGACATGGCGAAACTATAAGGGTTCCTAGTTTACTACGGAACCCTAAAAATTGGGTTTCTAAGTTAGTGGTATACGCTTTTGTCGGATTTTTATTTATCAAATTTGTTATAAAATTAATACTGATCAATGCATCATAATTAATTTATTACCTAATACCTAATTACTGTAACCTAATTAATGTAATCTGAAAAAAATATATTCAAAATTATTTTTTATACGATATCATTAGAGACATAACTAATACATTAAGCATGTCGTTGTAAAAATGTTATATCTGTCTATAATGGAATTATATTCTTGATTCGTTTGTTAGATATAACAATATTAGCATGATGTTGATAGCGCGCCGTATGGTTACCA
Source organism: Rhodophaea formosa (assembly GCA_963082605.1). Classification (NCBI taxonomy): domain Eukaryota; kingdom Metazoa; phylum Arthropoda; class Insecta; order Lepidoptera; family Pyralidae; genus Rhodophaea; species Rhodophaea formosa. Next base: position 1,024,646 of record OY720208.1, read on the forward strand.
GCATCATAGAAAAGAGTCATTCCAAACAAACCTTTAAACATCAAAGAAACCTCTCCAACTTGTCTTGCCAGCGTGGAGAGTGTAGGCCAAATCGTTTGACTGCTCAGGCTAATATATGGCTATGGTAATTCAGAAAGGGTCGTGCTCCTGCAATGGAAACTAACAAAGACCTGATAATGATGAGAAGAGTTTGGCAGCGTACGAAAGACAACGTGAGAGAGAGTAGATTATATCTTGCCGTTTTGATTGATTATTTTCAGTGTGTGTAGGTGTAAGTAGCCAGCACTGTTTTCTAAACTACTTAAAGAGGAGCCCAATATATTTTTATACCACTTCACTGACTTACTTTTCGCAGTAAAAACCATTCCCAGAATTCCTTATCACGAGTAATCGCTAATAACGCTTACGCCCACACTCGACCTCCTAATTGCCTTTCACACTAATGCCTACGAGTTGATAAATATAATTATGAGGTCTCAACCTGTTATTTTTACGATCTTGATAATGCCGCTTATTTCTTTTTTACTACTGAGGTAGTGTAGGCAGAGAGAAATACCTACGCCCCACCTGATGGAAAGCGGTTATTGTAGCCTATGGACGCCTGCAACACCAAGGGTGCTTTTACACGTTGCTGAGGCTGGAAAAATCTTTTCACCCCCATTTCAAAGAACCCCATTTTGTCTCTCAGACAAACCCTGATAGGGATTCCACAATTTTAGCGTACAAAGAAGAAAGTTCCTTTCAAAACGTATTGTGCATAAAAATACAAGTAGTTATAATGTATATATATAAAGCAGGCCTTAAGTTCAGCCTATATTTTTGTAAAGACTTGCTGTCTAAAAGATTATAATGTACTAGTTTTACCCGCGGCTTAGCTCGCGTATAATTATGCCGTACGAATTCGCTGAGTAGTTTGAGATTCCACGGAAACAGTACTTTTCCGGGAAGAAAAGTTCCCTAATAATAGTCTTCAGTACTCTTACCTATAATGCCAAATTTCAATTAGATTGGTTCAATGGATAAAAGTGTGAATAGATAACAAAAAACAAACTCACATTCGCATTTATAATATTAGTCTTCTGCTTATCGAATCGAATAAACCAGTATTTGGCCTGTTGTTGGCCTCATTAAGGTCCTTTACTGCGCTAGGGATGATAATATTTTAGTTGGGATTATTTATGAAACAACCAAGTCAAGGCTCAAAAAAATATTTACAGAAACTTACGTGTGTAATGGAAAGGTATACAGTGACACATCTCGACGACTCGACGCATAATGTGGTGTACCATACAGCCGTGGTAGAACCCCGCTCCATACGTGGCATCCTGACAAAATGAACAAAAAATATATATAGATTTGTGTGAGCATTACATTTTTCCTTTAAAGTTTATGCTGAAAATTTGACAAAAGAAAATTCGTATCCTGTACTCGTAGAATTATTTCCCATACGTAACTCATTTCTTAATTTTGTGAATGCATAAAAATGGTAATAAAAATACTCTTCATATCGACGGAAACTGTCTATCCCACTAGTCTCATTGAGTTGTCCTATTGTGGAATAACTGAGACGGTTTCCCGAAGCCAAAAATGAGTTGGAAAGACGAATTGTCTGCCCATGTAGACTTCATCCAGTGCCCTGCCCAATGGCAACGGGTTGAACTCCGGGAGTGCCGGTAGAAGTTTTTTCCCACATTTGTTGCAAATGAAACGTGAGTTGGCAGGAGGGTCTACAGTATCTCGAAATCTTTTCTGTTTTAGCTTGTCCAACCAGACTTCGTCGTGCCTTGACAACCCCGTTTTGAGATTATCACGCCATTCCAGTCTCCTTTCGGCATGATTCTCCCAGTTATGTGTTGAAATGCCAAAACTCTCCATGTCACGTTTACAGGAATCTTTAAATCTTAACTTGGGACGTCCAACAGGTCTTTTGGCGTGCGCTATTTGTCCTAGCATGATTTGACGCGGTAGTCTTTCTGGATTCATTCTGTGTACGTGACCCAACCAGCGAAGTCGTCTTTGCTTAAGGGTTGCTGTGATACTAGAACATTGAGTTTTTGAACTGTCTCATTACTCATTTTGTCCTTCCATGTGACTCCTAAGATGGACCTGAGACAACGCATATGAAAGGAGTTTAGCTGACGTTCCTGTTTAGCATAAGTAGTCCACGTCTCCGATGCATACAAAAGGGTGCTTAGTACGCAAGTCTGGTACACGAGGATCTTGGTGGTAATTGTGAGTTTTTCGTTTCTCCAAACACGAGTGTACAGCTTACCAAAAGTTGTTGAAGCTTTGCCGATGCGAGACCTGACTTCGTTATCGTTGGATAATGCAGATGTTGTAGTGGAACCAAGATAGCAGAAGTGGTCAACGACTTCGAGAACAGTTCCATTAAGAATGATGTTGGGTTTTTTATCCGTGCCCTGAACCATGATTACGGTCTTCTTGGTGTTGACACTCATAGAAAATAATTGGCAAGCATGGCCAAATCTCGTGACAAGCAACTGGAGTTCTTCTTCAGAGTTGGCGACAAGTGCAGCGTCATCCGCATACAGTAGTTCCCTAGCGATGATGTCCTTTCGTTTGGTGGTTGATTTAAGTAGACTGATATTGAAAAGTCTACCATCTTCTCTTGTATGCAGATGCACTCCGACGTCGCAGTTTCGGAAGGCTACCAGAAGCAGCGCTGAGAAAAATATTCCGAAAAGTGTGGGCGCCAGCACGCAACCTTGCCTTACTCCTCGATTAACTTCAAAGGCTGCAGATGACTCTCCGTCAAATATTACGGACCCCTGCATGTTATCGTGGAACGCTCTTATTAAAGAGAGCAGACGAGGTGGACATCCAATTTGACATGTCTGTGAACTTAGCATAACAACTGTCAGCATATCAAAGTTTGAAAGGAGTTCTATTCGCATCCAGGTGAGTTCTATAGTTCCTGATACATTTCGAAAATAGTTCTATAATATTTCATGAAAAAAATTTTTTTTAAAAAATGATATGCTAACTTCCCGTAGCATATCAATTTCCGGAAAATTGAAAGTAAACAATGAAAACTGGAGCTTCGGGGCAAGAAAAAGAGTTCCTGATGTATTAAAAACATAGTTCTACTATATTAAAGCAAATAAAAAATTTCAAAGTTTGGACTTACATTGATGATTTACTAATTAAATATTATTTTAAATTCAGATTTTTTTTTATTCCAATGGATTATTTTCTACCTCTGGACCCTTGAACTCCTTAGTTTTATACACTTCATGTATCTCTCTATATGGCTTAATCAAAGTCCAGAGTAAAACTCTACACTTGGCCTCAGCATATCATAGCCGAACATAAGCATTCAGAGAAAAATATAATACAAGCAGCAAAAAATTAGAATAAAATATTTTTTCTGCATGTGCACCCTAGAACTCCTTGGTTTTATAAACATCAAGTACCTCTCAACATGACTCAATCAAAGTCCAGGGTAGAACTCTACAAATGGCCTCAGCATGTCATAGCCGAATATCAGTATACAACGGAAAATATAAAACTTGATAGAAAAATTAAGAAAAAAATGTTATGATGTCTAAGGACCCCACAACTCCTTTGTTTTATATAATTCAAGTACCTGTCTATATAGCTCAATCAAAGTCTAAACTAGAACTATACACATGGGCTCAGCATATCATAGCTGAATATAAGCAATCATAGAAAAGTATAAAACTTTTAAGAATTAAAAAAAAATGTTGTCCTTCCTTAGGACCCCGGAACTCCTTAATTTTATACACTTCAAGTATCTATCTAAATAGCTCAATCAAAGTCTAGAGTCGAACTCTACACATGGCCTCAGCATATCATAGCCGAATATAAGCAGTCATAGATAAGTATAAAACATAAAAAAAAAATAAAAAATTGTTATGCTACCTAAGGACCCCGGAACTCCTTGGTTTTATACACTTCAAGGAACTTTCAATATGGTTCAATCACAGTTCAGAGTAGAACTCTACAAATGGCCTCAGCATATCATGGCCGAATATTAGCAGTCATAGAAAAGTATAAAACTTTCAAAGAAATTTAAAGAATTGTTGTGCTACCGAAGGACCCCGGAACTCCTTGGTTTTATACACTTCAAGGACCTTTCAATATGGCACAATCAAAGTTCAGAGTAGAACTCTATAAATGGCCTCAGCATATCATAGGCGAATATAAGCAATCATGGAAAAGTATAAAACTTTTGAGAATTAAAAAAAAAATTGTTGTTCTACCTTAGGACCCCGGAACTCCTTAGTTTTATACACTTCAAGTATCTATGTAAACAGCTCAATCAAAGTCTAGAGTCGAACTCTACACATGGCCTCAGCATATCATGGCCGAATATTAGCAGTCATAGAAAAGTATAAAACTTTCAAAGAAATTTAAAGAATTGTTGTGCTACCGAAGGACCCCGGAACTCCTTGGTTTTATACACTTCAAGGACCTTTCAATATGGCACAATCAAAGTTCAGAGTAGAACTCTATAAATGGCCTCAGCATATCATAGGCGAATATAAGCAATCATGGAAAAGTATAAAACTTTTGAGAATTAAAAAAAAAATTGTTGTTCTACCTTAGGACCCCGGAACTCCTTAGTTTTATACACTTCAAGTATCTATGTAAACAGCTCAATCAAAGTCTAGAGTCGAACTCTACACATGGCCTCAGCATATCATGGCCGAATATTAGCAGTCATATAAAAGTATAAAACTTTTAAAAAAAATTAAAAAATTGTTGTGCTACCGAAGGACCCCGGAACTCCTCGGTTTTATACACTTCAAGGACCTTTTAATATGGCTCAATCAAAGTTCAGAGTAGAACTCTACAAATGGCCTCAGCATATCATAGCCGAATATTAGCAATCATGGAAAATTATAAAACATTAAAAACTAAAAAAAAAAATTGTTGTCCTACCTTAGGACCCCGGAACTCCTTAGTTTTATACACTTCAAGTATAAATATAAATAGCTCAATCAAAGTCTAGAGTCGAACTCTACACATGGCCTCAGCATATCATAGCCGAATATAAGCAGTCATAGAAAAGTATAAAACTGTAAAAAAAAATTAAAAAATTGTTGTGCTACCTAAGGACCCCGGAACTCCTTGGTTTTATACACTTCAAGGACCTTTCAATATGGCTTAATCAAAGTCCAGGGTAGAACTCTACACATGGCCCCAGCATATCATAGCCGAATATAAGCAGTCAAAGAACAGCATAAAACTTTCAAAAAATTTAAAAAAAAGAAATGTTGAGCTACCTGAGGACCCCGGAACTCCTTGGTTTTATACACTTCAAGGACCTTTTAATTTGGCTCAATCAAAGTCTAGAGTAGAACTCTTCACATGGCCTCAGCATATCATAGCCGAATATCAGTATTCAAAGAAAAATATAAAACTTGACAGAAAAATTAAGAAAAAAGTGTTATGATGTCTAAGACCCTAGAACTCGTTTATTTTATATACTTTGAGAACATATCTATAAGGCTCAATCAACGTCTAGACTAGAACTATACACATGGCCTCAGCATATCATAGCTGAATATAAGCAACCATAGAAAAGTATAAAACTTTTAAAAAATTAAAAAAAAATTGTTGTTTTACTTTAGGACCCCAGAACTCCTTGGTTTTATACACTTCAAGGACCTTGTATTATGGCTCAATAAAAGTTCAGAGTAGAACTCTACAAATGGCCTCAGCATATCATAGCCGAATATAAGCAATCATAGAAAAGTATAAAACTTTTAAGAATTAAAAAAAAAATTGTAGTCCTAGCTAAGGACCCCGAAACTCCTTGGTTTTATACACTTCAAGGACCTTTCAATATGGTCCAATCAAAGTTCAGAGAAGAACTCTACAAATGGCCCCAGCATATCATAGCCGAATATCAGTATACATAGGAAAATATAAAACTTGATAGAAAAATTAAGAAAAAAATGTTATGGTGTCAAAGGACCCTAGAACTCCTGTATTTTATTTACTTCAAGTATCTATCTATATGTCTCAATCAAAGTCTAGACTAGAACTATACACATGGCCTCAGCATATCATAGCCGAATATAAGCAGTCATAGAATAGCATAAAACTTTCAAAAAAAATTAAAAAAATTGTTGTCCTTCCCAAGAACCCCAGAATTCCTTGGTTTTATACACTTCAAGTATCTTTTAATATGGCTCAATCAAAGTCCAGGGCAGAAATCTACACATGGCCCCAGCATATCATAGCCGAATATAAGCAGTAATAGAACAGCATAAAACTTTCAAAAAATTAAAAAAAAATTGTTTAGCTACCTGAGGACCCCGGAACTCCTTGGTTTAATATACTTCAAGGACCTCTCAATTTGGCTCAATCAAAGTCTAGAGTAGAACCCTCACATGGCCTCAGCATATCATAGCCGAATATCGGTATTCATAGAAAAGTATAAAACTTAAAAAAAAAATTAAAAAATTGTTGTGCTACCGAAGAACCCCGGAACTCCTTGGTTTTATACACTTCAAGGACCTTTCAATATGGATCAATCAAAGTTCAGAGTAGAACTCTACAAATGGCCTCAGCATATCATAGCCGAATATTAGCAGTCATAGAAAAGTATAAAACTTAAAAAAAAATTAAAAAATTGTTGTGCTAACGAGGGACCCCGGAACTCCTTGGTTTTATACACTTCAAGGACCTTTCAATATGGCTCAATCAAAGTTCAGAGTAGAACTCTACAAATGGCCTCAGCATATCATAGCCGAATATAAGAAGTCATAGAAAAGTATTAAACTTTCAAAAAAATTTAAAAAAATTGTTGTGCTACCGAAGGACCCCGGAACTCCTTGGTTTTATACACTTCAAGGACCTTTCAATATGGCTCAATCAAAGTTCAGAGTAGAACTCTACAAATGGCCTCAGCATATCATAGCCGAATATAAGAAGTCATAGAAAAGTATTAAACTTTCAAAAAAATTTAAAAATTTGTTGTGGTACCGAAGGACCCCGGAACTCGTTGGTTTTATACATTTCAAGGACCTTTCAATATGGCTTAATCAAAGTTCAGAGTAGAACTCTACAAATGGCCTCAGCATATCATAGCCGAATATAAGCAATCATGGAAAAGTATAAAACTTTTAAGAACTAAAAAAAAATTGTTGTCTTACCTTAGGACCCCGGAACTCCTTAGTTTTATATACTTCAAGTATCTATCTAAATAGCTCTATCAAAGTCTAGTCGAAATCTACACATGGCCTCAGCATATCATGGCCGAATATTAGCAGTCATAGAAAAGTATAAAACTTAAAAAAAAAATTAAAAAATTGTTGTGCTACCGAAGAACCCCGGAACTCCTTGGTTTTATACACTTCAAGGACCTTTCAATATGGATCAATCAAAGTTCAGAGTAGAACTCTACAAATGGCCTCAGCATATCATAGCCGAATATTAGCAGTCATAGAAAAGTATAAAACTTAAAAAAAAATTAAAAAATTGTTGTGCTAACGAGGGACCCCGGAACTCCTTGGTTTTATACACTTCAAGGACCTTTCAATATGGCTCAATCAAAGTTCAGAGTAGAACTCTACAAATGGCCTCAGCATATCATAGCCGAATATAAGAAGTCATAGAAAAGTATTAAACTTTCAAAAAAATTTAAAAAAATTGTTGTGCTACCGAAGGACCCCGGAACTCCTTGGTTTTATACACTTCAAGGACCTTTCAATATGGCTCAATCAAAGTTCAGAGTAGAACTCTACAAATGGCCTCAGCATATCATAGCCGAATATAAGAAGTCATAGAAAAGTATTAAACTTTCAAAAAAATTTAAAAATTTGTTGTGGTACCGAAGGACCCCGGAACTCGTTGGTTTTATACATTTCAAGGACCTTTCAATATGGCTTAATCAAAGTTCAGAGTAGAACTCTACAAATGGCCTCAGCATATCATAGCCGAATATAAGCAATCATGGAAAAGTATAAAACTTTTAAGAACTAAAAAAAAATTGTTGTCTTACCTTAGGACCCCGGAACTCCTTAGTTTTATATACTTCAAGTATCTATCTAAATAGCTCTATCAAAGTCTAGAGTCGAAATCTACACATGGCCTCAGCATATCATGGCCGAATATTAGCAGTCATAGAAAAGAATAAAACTTAAAAAAAAAATTAAAAAATTGTTGTGCTACCGAAGAACCCCGGAACTCCTTGGTTTTATACACTTCAAGGACCTTTCAATATGGATCAATCAAAGTTCAGAGTAGAACTCTACAAATGGCCTCAGCATATCATAGCCGAATATTAGCAGTCATAGAAAAGTATAAAACTTAAAAAAAAAATTAAAAATTGTTGTGCTAACGAGGGACCCCGGAACTCCTTGGTTTTATACACTTCAAGGACCTTTCAATATGGCTCAATCAAAGTTCAGAGTAGAACTCTACAAATGGCCTCAGCATATCATAGCCGAATATAAGAAGTCATAGAAAAGTATTAAACTTTCAAAAAAATTTAAAAATTTGTTGTGGTACCGAAGGACCCCGGAACTCCTTGGTTTTATACATTTCAAGGACCTTTCAATATGGCTCAATCAAAGTTCAGAGTAGAACTCTACAAATGGCCTCAGCATATCATAGCCGAATATAAGCAATCATGGAAAAGTATTAAACTTTCAAAAAAATTTAAAAAAATTGTTGTGCTACCGAAGGACCCCGGAACTCCGTGGTTTTATACACTTCAAGGACCTTTCAATATGGCTCAATCAAAGTTCAGAGTAGAACTCTACAAATGGCCTCAGCATATCATAGCCGAATATAAGAAGTCATAGAAAAGTATTAAACTTTCAAAAAAATTTAAAAATTTGTTGTGGTACCGAAGGACCCCGGAACTCCTTGGTTTTATACATTTCAAGGACCTTTCAATATGGCTCAATCAAAGTTCAGAGTAGAACTCTACAAATGGCCTCAGCATATCATAGCCGAATATAAGCAATCATGGAAAAGTATAAAACTTTTAAGAACTAAAAAAAAATTGTTGTCCTACCTTAGGACCCCGGAACTCCTTAGTTTTATATACTTCAAGTATCTATCTAAATAGCTCTATCAAAGTCTAGAGTCGAAATCTACACATGGCCTCAGCATATCATGGCCGAATATTAGCAGTCACAGAAAAGTATAAAACTTAAAAAAAAAATTAAAAAATTGTTGTGCTACCGAGGGACCCCGGAACTCCTTGGTTTTATACACTTCAAGGACCTTTCAATATGGATCAATCAAAGTTCAGAGTAGAACTCTACAAATGGCCTCAGCATATCATAGCCGAATATAAGCAATCATGGAAAAGTATAAAACTTTCAAGAACTAAAAAAAAATTGTTGTCCTACCTTAGGACCCCGGAACTCCTTAGTTTTATATACTTCAAGTATCTATCTAATTAGCTCTATCAAAGTCTAGAGTCGAACTCCACACATGGCCTCAGCATATCATGGCCGATTATAAGCAGTCATAAAAAAGTATTAAACTTTCAAAAAAATTAAAAAAAATTGTTGTGCTACCGAAGGACCCCGGAACTCCTTGGTTTTATACACTTCAAGTATCTATCTAAATAGCTCAATCAAAGTCTAGAGTCGAACTCTACACATGGCCTCAGCATATCATAGCCGAATATAAGTAGTCATAGAAAAGTAAAAAACTTAAAAAAAAAAAAAAAATTGTTGTGCTACCTAAGGACCCCGGAACTCCCCGGTTTTATACACTTCAAAGACCTTTCAATATGGTACAATCACAGTTCAGAGTAGAACTCTACACATGGCCTCAGCATATCATGGCCGATTATAAGCAGTCATAGAAAAGTATTTAACTTTCAAAAAAATTTAAAAAATTGTTGTCGTACCGAAGGACCCCGGAACTCCTTGGTTTTATACATTTCAAGGACCTTTCAATATGGCTCAATCAAAGTTCAGAGTAGAACTCTACAAATGGCCTCAGCATATCATAGCCGAATTTAAGCAATCATGGAAAAGTATAAAACTTTTAAGAACTAAAAAAAAATTGTTTAGCTACCTGAGGACCCCGGAACTCCTTGGTTTAATATACTTCAAGGACCTCTCAATTTGGCTCAATCAAAATCTAGAGTAGAACTCTTCACATGGCCTCAGCATATCATAGCCGAATATCGGTATTCAAAGAAAAATATAAAACTTGACAGAAAAATTAAGAAAAAAGTGTTATGATGTCTAAGACCCTAGAACTCGTTTATTTTATATACTTTGAGAACATATCTATAAGGATCAATCAACGTCTAGACTAGAACTATACACATGGCCTCAGCATATCATAGCTGAATATAAGCAACCATAAAAAAGTATTAAACTTTTGAAAATTTAAAAAAAATTGTTGTTCTACTTAAGGACCCCAGAACTCCTTAGTTTTATACACATCAAGTATCTATCTAAATAGCTCAATCAAAGTCTAGAGTCGAACTCTACACATGGCCTCAGCATATCATAGCCGAATATAAGCAGTCATAGAAAAGTATAAAACTTAAAAAAAAATTAAAAAATTGTTGTGCTACCGAAGAACCCCGGAACTCCTTGGTTTTATACACTTCAAGGACCTTTCAATATGGATCAATCAAAGTTCAGAGTAGAACTCTACAAATGGCCTCAGCATATCATAGCCGAATATAAGCAATCATGGAAAAGTATAAAACTTTCAAGAACTAAAAAAAAATTGTTGTCCTACCTTAGGACCCCGGAACTCCTTAGTTTTATATACTTCAAGTATCTATCTAATTAGCTCTATCAAAGTCTAGAGTCGAACTCAACACATGGCCTCAGCATATCATGGCCGATTATAAGCAGTCATAAAAAAGTATTAAACTTTCAAAAAAATTAAAAAAATTGTTGTGCTACCGAAGGACCCCGGAACTCCTTGGTTTTATACACTTCAAGTATCTATCTAAATAGCTCAATCAAAGTCTAGAGTCGAACTCTACACATGGCCTCAGCATATCATAGCCGAATATAAGTAGTCATAGAAAAGTATAAGACTTTAAAAAAAAATAAAAAATTGTTGTGCTACCTAAGGACCCCGGAACTCCCCGGTTTTATACACTTCAAGGACCTTTCAATATGGTTCAATCACAGTTCAGAGTAGAACTCTACACATGGCCTCAGCATATCATGGCCGATTATAAGCAGTCATAGAAAAGTATTTAACTTTCAAAAAAATTTAAAAAATTGTTGTGGTACCGAAGGACACCGGAACTCCTTGGTTTTATACATTTCAAGGACCTTTCAATATGGCTCAATCAAAGTTCAGAGTAGAACTCTACAAATGGCCTCAGCATATCATAGCCGAATATAAGCAATCATGGAAAAGTATAAAACTTTCAAGAACTAAAAAAAAATTGTTGTCCTACCTTAGGACCCCGGAACTCCTTAGTTTTATATACTTCAAGTATCTATCTAATTAGCTCTATCAAAGTCTAGAGTCGAACTCAACACATGGCCTCAGCATATCATGGCCGATTATAAGCAGTCATAAAAAAGTATTAAACTTTCAAAAAAATTAAAAAAATTGTTGTGCTACCGAAGGACCCCGGAACTCCTTGGTTTTATACACTTCAAGTATCTATCTAAATAGCTCAATCAAAGTCTAGAGTCGAACTCTACACATGGCCTCAGCATATCATAGCCGAATATAAGTAGTCATAGAAAAGTATAAGACTTTAAAAAAAAATAAAAAATTGTTGTGCTACCTAAGGACCCCGGAACTCCCCGGTTTTATACACTTCAAGGACCTTTCAATATGGTTCAATCACAGTTCAGAGTAGAACTCTACACATGGCCTCAGCATATCATGGCCGATTATAAGCAGTCATAGAAAAGTATTTAACTTTCAAAAAAATTTAAAAAATTGTTGTGGTACCGAAGGACACCGGAACTCCTTGGTTTTATACATTTCAAGGACCTTTCAATATGGCTCAATCAAAGTTCAGAGTAGAACTCTACAAATGGCCTCAGCATATCATAGCCGAATTTAAGCAATCATGGAAAAGTATAAAACTTTTAAGAACTAAAAAAAAATTGTTGTCCTACCTTAGGACCCCGGAACTCCTTAGTTTTATATACTTCAAGTATCTGTCTAAATAGCTCTATCAAAGTCTAGAGTCGAACTCCACACATGGCCTCAGCATATCATGGCCGATTATAAGCAAACATAAAAAAGTATAAAACTTTCAAAAAAATTAAAAAAATTGTTGTGCTACCGAAGGACCCCGGAACTCCTTGGTTTTATACACTTTAAGTATTTATCTAAATAGCTCAATCAAAGTCTAGAGTCGAACTCTACACATGGCCTCAGCATATCATAGCCGAATATAAGTATTCATAGAAAAGTATAAAACTTAAAAAAAAAATTAAAAAATTGTTGTGCTACCGAAGAACCCCGGAACTCCTTGGTTTTATATACTTCAAGGACCTTTCAATATGGATCAATCAAAGTTCACAGTAGAACTCTACAAATGGCCTCAGCATATCATAGCCGAATATTAGCAGTCATAGAAAAGTATAAAACTTAAAAAAAAAATTTAAAATTGTTGTGCTAACGAGGGACCCCGGAACTCCTTGGTTTTATACACTTCAAGGACCTTTCAATATGGCTCAATCAAAGTTCAGAGTAGAACTCTACAAATGGCCTCAGCATATCATAGCCGAATATAAGTAGTCATAGAAAAGTATAAAACTTAAAAAAAAAAAAAAAATTGTTGTGCTACCTAAGGACCCCGGAACTCCCCGGTTTTATACACTTCAAAGACCTTTCAATATGGTACAATCACAGTTCAGAGTAGAACTCTACACATGGCCTCAGCATATCATGGCCGATTATAAGCAGTCATAGAATAGCATAAAACTTTCAAAAAAAATTAAAAAAATTGTTGTCCTTCCCAAGAACCCCAGAATTCCTTGGTTTTATACACTTCAAGTATCTTTTAATATGGCTCAATCAAAGTCCAGGGCAGAAATCTACACATGGCCCCAGCATATCATAGCCGAATATAAGCAGTAATAGAACAGCATAAAACTTTCAAAAAATTAAAAAAAAATTGTTTAGCTACCTGAGGACCCCGGAACTCCTTGGTTTTATACATTTCAAGGACCTTTCAATATGGCTCAATCAAAGTTCAGAGTAGAACTCTACAAATGGCCTCAGCATATCATAGCCGAATTTAAGCAATCATGGAAAAGTATAAAACTTTTAAGAACTAAAAAAAAATTGTTTAGCTACCTGAGGACCCCGGAACTCCTTGGTTTAATATACTTCAAGGACCTCTCAATTTGGCTCAATCAAAATCTAGAGTAGAACTCTTCACATGGCCTCAGCATATCATAGCCGAATATCGGTATTCAAAGAAAAATATAAAACTTGACAGAAAAATTAAGAAAAAAGTGTTATGATGTCTAAGACCCTAGAACTCGTTTATTTTATATACTTTGAGAACATATCTATAAGGATCAATCAACGTCTAGACTAGAACTATACACATGGCCTCAGCATATCATAGCTGAATATAAGCAACCATAAAAAAGTATTAAACTTTTGAAAATTTAAAAAAAATTGTTGTTCTACTTAAGGACCCCAGAACTCCTTAGTTTTATACACATCAAGTATCTATCTAAATAGCTCAATCAAAGTCTAGAGTCGAACTCTACACATGGCCTCAGCATATCATAGCCGAATATAAGCAGTCATAGAAAAGTATAAAACTTAAAAAAAAATTAAAAAATTGTTGTGCTACCGAAGAACCCCGGAACTCCTTGGTTTTATACACTTCAAGGACCTTTCAATATGGATCAATCAAAGTTCAGAGTAGAACTCTACAAATGGCCTCAGCATATCATGGCCGAATATAAGCAGTCATAGAAAAGTATTTAACTTTCAAAAAAATTTAACGTGAGAAAGTGCTAGTATATCTCCTAACTTAAATAATTCTAATGATAAGTCTTGCACATTTTCACTAATTATACCGAAAATGTGAGACAGTTGCATGAAATGAAATATGTCATTGCTGTTGCTGCTAAGATTGTATAAAGAAAGTACTAATTTTTGCAATTTTTCCTGATTTTGACTTAGATTGGTTAAAATTTGGTTTTGTTGAAAGATCATTTCTTTCAGGTCAGGGGTGTCATCCTATACCGCCTGTCCGGTGGTGTATGGGTTTGGCATTCGGGGTATGCGTTCCCGGCCTCCCGAGCTGCTACTGACTCTCTCCTTATGTCTTCCGAGTTAGTAGCATCTTTTCTTACCTTTATCCTGTCTTAAAGCCAAATAATCCTGTCCATATATATTTTTTAGGCTCAGTATATATTTATGTCCCATTTTTCCTATTCCGCCAATCCAAGGTCTGCCGTGCCGAGGGATGCATGGTTAGGGGTGAGCCTAATTTCAAGCGTGCCATTTTGCCCTGGGACCGGGCGACCCCAGAATAAGGCTAGCCTTCACCCGGTACACGGGGCACTGCCGGGTGCGACAGTTCATCCCCTACACTCGTGGGAACGCAATGATTTCTAGAAAACAAAATCAAAATGGCGGCGATGCGGTTCGCAACTCATCACGTCTCGTTTTCCATGGGGGCGAAAAAGAAAGAAATATTCTATTCATCATGCTGACTAGGAACACGAGACACGAACTAACTCCTACCAAACTTGCGTGAGAATGACAGAATTAACAACATGTACTTGACCGGAATTGGTACTTTTTATATATGCAGTCGAAAGTACCTTGTATGTATATACTTCCATACTTTTTATAATTTTTTTAAACCATCATTTATTTTTTTATGAATTTGAAAAAAGGTCTCAAATTTATAAACAAATATCTGTGCCTTTTACCCTGTCATTGTCAATCGATCCCGATGGAGCCCGATGGTACAGTGGGTGTGAGCTCTATGAGCGCTTACGTATGTTAAGCAATCCCTGGTACAGTCCCTACTTGGATGGGTGACCACAAGTGGCATCAAAATATCTCGAGCTCCTCCGTGCTTCGGAAGGCATGTTAAGCCGTTGGTCCCGGCTGTCATCGTTGATGGCAGTCGTTAAGCTATGTCAGATGCCTTAAGGCAGCTTGAAAAATCTGACACCAGTGTTGGCCACTTACACATACGAAAAACAACAAACAGTTGTCAATCTGACGTAAAATAATGACATTGACAGGACTATGATAGTCTGAGTTGCCAGATTTGGGAAATTTTACCCGGGAGTCTGGAAATTTTCTAAGGCCTTGCGTCTCTAAATGTGATTAATAAATATCGTATCCGTTTTCACTTTTTATTTAATATAAATGCCGGCCAGTATATTTTTAGATGTAATAATTATTTGGACTTACTTATTTCTTTTAGTTGTACAACATGCTTACAGAAAGTTGCAGTAAAACTATGAATGCTTTATTATTAACTATGTTCCTGATATTTTTACTCGTTTCTTTGACGTTCAGAAAATACGAAAGTCGAAAACACATCTCTTATTCTCTACAGACTGGACAGAACCTGAAGTCGTATGTCCAAAGCAATAAATAATGGTTTGGCAAATATTTTAGGGATCTTTTGGGAATTACATCAGTTTTGTAATCATTGAGCAGCCAGCACACCTGAAAACGTCCCTTGCCTTGTACATTCTAATGTGATGATATACGTGGATGGACTGATTTTGCCTTACATACAAGGCAATGAAAAAAGGCTGCTATGCTAATCAATATCACAAAAAGTTTGATGGTTGGCATTAACATTGAAAAAAAAAGAACAGTGAAAACGGATACAATAATTATCATTCACATTGAAAGCGGCCTTTAGAAAATATCCAGACTCCCTGGTAAAATTTCCCTAACCTGGCAACTCAGACGGTCAAAGTCCTGTCAATGTCATTATTTTACGTCAGATTGACAACGACAGGGAATAAGGCACAGATATTTGTTTATAAGTCCTACGTTTGTGCCCTATTTTCAAAAATACATAAAAAAATAAATTCTGGTTTAAAAAAAATATTAAAAACATGGTAGTATATACATACTAGGTACTTTCGATTGCATATATAAAAAGTACCACTTCCGGTAAAGTATGATTTGCAAGTCGCTTGCATTTTGCATTGCATGAAATTAAATTTTATTGTTTCATACAGTTTGATAGTCTTAGTAGTGGAAGTTTTGGGCTTCGCCATGGCAAATATTTTAGGGATCTTTTGGGAATGACATCCGTTTTGTAATTGTTGAGCAGCCAGCACACCCGATAACATCCCTTGCCTTGTACGTTATAATTTGATGGTATACATGGATTGACTGAATTTGCCTTACATTACATACAAGGCAAGGAAAAAAAGGCTGCTATGCTAATCAATGTCAAAAAAGTTCGTTGGTTTTTTGGTGTTTGTACATACCTATCGTTGGATATTTTTCGTTCTCGATCGCAACCTGATAACATTGGCTTGACTTGTGGACACCGATATCTTGTCTTCTCAAGACACTTGACTTCGAATTCTTCATCTTTTGACAGACCATGGCTTTTCACACAGGCAGGACGTTGATTTTTACCAAGATAACAAACTATGGCATTGTGCAGCCGTGAATAAAAAGTGATTGAATAAACAGGTAAAATATTAGGAATATAATTAACAGGTAAACGAAATGAGCGAAACCAAATCATTATTACATAGAAAAATATTCTAACCGGCATTTCCATTGAAAAAAAAATAACAGTGAAAACGGATACGATATTTTTCATTCACATTGGGAGAGGCCTTTAGAAAATTTCCATACTCCCGGGTAAAATTTCCCCAATCTGGCAACTCACACGATCAAAGTCCTGTCAATGTCATTATTTTACGCCAGATTGACAATGACAGGGAATAAGGCACAGATATTTGTTTATAAGTCCTACGTTTGTGGCCTATTTTCAAAAATTAATAAAGAAATAAATTCTAGTTTAAAAAAATATTAAAAAATATGGAAGTATATACATACAAGGTACTTTCGATTGCACATATAAAAAAGTACCACTTCCGGTAAAGTATGATTTGCAAGTCGCTTGCATTTTGCATTGCATGAAATTAAATTTTATTGTTTCATACAGTTTGATAGTCTTAATCTAATTAAGTGTTTTTTATCGAATTTCGACAATAGTGATGTATTCAATTTGCCACTTAGGTTAGTTGCGCATTCTTAATTAAAGTTAAAATTATGTCGTATACCAAAGTCATGTTTTCAATCTGCCATTTAGGCTAGTTGAGCATTGCTAATTAGAGTTTTAGTCATATCGTAAACCAAAGTCAAGTAATCAATCTGCCACTTAGGCTAGTTGAGCATTGTAAAATTAGGTTTAAATCATATTGTAAACCGAAGTAAAGTATTCAATCTGCCACTTAGAATAGTTGAACGTGGTTAATTTATTGTTTAAATCATGTTGTAAACCGAGGTAAAGCAATCAATATACCACTTACGCTAGTTTACTACTTAAATTTTAATTTACAAAGGCGATATTTTCAAAGTGTTAACTGACCTATATGCACTTAAACGAGTTTACTTTTGTAAAATTTTTAATTTATGCAGATTGCAGCCAGGTCAAATTGAAATAACTCCTAAAGTATTAATCCTGCATGTTTGAGATTTTGACACTATGTGTATAAAAAATAAACAAGCACTTTGACATAAAAATGTCAAAATCGCCAAAATGGCAGATTGGCGAGTTTACCACTGACCCGACGATATTAAAAGATACTTGAAGTGTATAAAACCAAGGAGTTCTGGGGTCCTTGGGAAGGACAACAATTTTTTTAATTTTTTTTGAAAGTTTTATGCTTTTCTATGACTGCTTATATTCGGCTATGATATGCTGAGGCCATGTGTATAGTTCTAGTCTAGACTTTGATTGAGACATATAGATAGATACTTGAAGTAAATAAAATACAGGAGTTCTAGGGTCCTTTGACACCATAACATTTTTTTCTTAATTTTTCTATCAAGTTTTATATTTTCCTATGTATACTGATATTCGGCTATGATATGCTGGGGCCATTTGTAGAGTTCTACTCTGAACTTTGATTGGACCATATTGAAAGGTCCTTGAAGTGTATAAAACCAAGGAGTTTCGGGGTCCTTAGCTAGGACAACAATTTTTTTTTAATTCTTAAAAGTTTTATGCTTTTCTATGATTGCTTATATTCGGCTATGATATGCTGAGGCCATTTGTAGAGTTCTACTCTGAACTTTTATTGAGCCATAATACAAGGTCCTTGAAATGTATAAAACCAAGGAGTTCTGGGGTCCTAAAGTAAAACAACAATTTTTATTTTTATTTTTTAAAAGTTTTATACTTTTCTATGGTTGCTTATATTCAGCTATGATATGCTGAGGCCATGTGTATAGTTCTAGTCTAGACGTTGATTGAGCCTTATAGATATGTTCTCAAAGTATATAAAATAAACGAGTTCTAGGGTCTTAGACATCATAACACTTTTTTCTTAATTTTTCTGTCAAGTTTTATATTTTTCTTTGAATACTGATATTCGGCTATGATATGCTGAGGCCATGTGAAGAGTTCTACTCTAGACTTTGATTGAGCCAAATTAAAAGGTCCTTGAAGTGTATAAAACCAAGGAGTTCCAGGGTCCTTAGGTAGCACAACAATTTTTTAATTTTTTTTTAAAGTTTTATACTTTTCTGTGACTGCTTATATTCGGCTATGATATGCTGAGGCCATGTGTAGAGTTTGACTCTAGACTTAGATTGAGCTATTTATATAGATACTTGAAGTGTATAAAACTAAGGAGTTCCGGGGTTCTAAGGTAGGACAACAATTTTTTTTTTTAGTTTTTTTAAGTTTTATACTTTTCCATGATTGCTTATATTCGGCTATGATATGCTGAGGCCATTTGTAGAGTTCTACTCTGAACTTTGATTAAGCCATATTAAAAGGTCCTTGAAGTGTATAAAACCAAGGAGTTCCGGGGTCCTTCGGTATCACAAAATTTTTTTAATTTTTTTAAAAAGTTTTATACTTTTCTATGGTTGCTTATATTCAGCTATGATATGCTGAGGCCATGTGTATAGTTCTAGTCTAGACGTTGATTGAGCCGTATAGATATGTTCTCAAAGTATATAAAAGAAACGAGTTCTAGGGTCTTAGACATCATAACACTTTTTTCTTAATTTTTCTGTCAAGTTTTATATTTTTCTTTGAATACTGATATTCGGCTATGATATGCTGAGGCCATGTGAAGAGTTCTACTCTAAACTTTGATTGAGCCAAATTAAAAGGTCCTTAAAGTGTATAAAACCAAGGAGTTCCGGGGTCCTCAGGTAGCACAACATTTCTTTTTTTTAAATTTTTTGAAAGTTTTATGCTGTTCTTTGACTGGTTATATTCGGCTATGATATGCTGGGGCCATGTGTAGAGTTCTACCCTGGACTTTGATTAAGCCATATTGAAAGGTCCTTAAAGTGTATAAAACCAAGGAGCTCTGGGGTCCTTAGGTAGCACAACAATTTTTAAAGTTTTATACTTATCTATGACTGCTTATATTCGGCTATGATATGCTGAGGCCATGTGTAGAGTTCGACTCTAGACTTTGATTAAGCTATTTATATTTATACTTGAAGTGTATAAAACTAAGGAGTTCCGGGGTCCTAAGGTAGGACAACAATTTTTTTTTTTAGTTTTTTTAAGTTTTATACTTTTCCATGATTGCTAATATTCGGCTATGATATGCTGAAGCCATTTGTAGAGTTCTACTCTGAACTTTGATTGAGCCATATTAAAAGGTCCTTGAAATGTATAAAACCAAGGCGTTCCGGGGTCCTTCGGTAGCACAACAATATTTAATTTTTTTGAAAGTTTTATACTTTTTTATGTTTGCTTATAATCGGCCATGATATGCTGAGGCCATGTGTGGAGTTCGACTCTAGACTTTGATATAGCTATTATGACAGATACTTGAAGTATATAAAACTAAGGAGTTCCGGGGTCCTAAGGTAGGACAACAATTTTTTTTTAGTTCTTAAAAGTTTTATACTTTTCCATGATTGCTTATATTCGGCTATGATATGCTGAGGCCATTTGTAGAGTTCTACTCTAAACTTTGATCTATATTGAAAGGTCCTTGTAGTATATAAAACCAAGGAGTTCCGGGGTCCTTCGGTAGCACAACAATTTTTAAAATTTTTTTGAAAGTTTAATACTTTTCTATGACTGCTTATAATCGGCCATGATATGCTGAGGCCATGTGTAGAGTTCTACTCTGAACTGTGATTGAACCATATTGAAAGGTCCTTGAAGTGTATAAAACCGGGGAGTTCCGGGGTCCTTAGGTAGCACAACAATTTTTTAATTTTATTTAAAAATTTATACTTTTCTATGACTACTTATAATCGGCTATGATATGCTGAGGCCATGTGTAGAGTTCGACTCTAGACTTTGATTGAGCTATTTAGATAGATACTTGAAGTGTATAAAACCAAGGAGTTCCGGGGTCCTTCGGTGGTACAACAATTTTGTTAATTTTTTTGAAAGTTTTATACTTTTTTATGTTTGCTTATAATCGGCCATGATATGCTGAGGCCATGTGTGGAGTTCGACTCTAGACTTTGATATAGCTATTATGACAGATACTTGAAGTATATAAAACTAAGGAGTTCCGGGGTCCTAAGGTAGGACAACAATTTTTTTTTAGTTCTTAAAAGTTTTATACTTTTCCATGATTGCTTATATTCGGCTATGATATGCTGAGGCCATTTGTAGAGTTCTACTCTAAACTTTGATTGATCTATATTGAAAGGTCCTTGTAGTATATAAAACCAAGGAGTTCCGGGGTCCTTCGGTAGCACAACAATTTTTAAAATTTTTTTGAAAGTTTAATACTTTTCTATGACTGCTTATAATCGGCCATGATATGCTGAGGCCATGTGTAGAGTTCTACTCTGAACTGTGATTGAACCATATTGAAAGGTCCTTGAAGTGTATAAAACCGGGGAGTTCCGGGGTCCTTAGGTAGCACAACAATTTTTTAATTTTATTTAAAAATTTATACTTTTCTATGACTACTTATAATCGGCTATGATATGCTGAGGCCATGTGTAGAGTTCGACTCTAGACTTTGATTGAGCTATTTAGATAGATACTTGAAGTGTATAAAACCAAGGAGTTCCGGGGTCCTTCGGTGGTACAACAATTTTGTTAATTTTTTTGAAAGTTTTATACTTTTTTATGACTGCTTATAATCGGCCATGATATGCTGAGGCCATGTGTGGAGTTCGACTCTAGACTTTGATAGAGCTATTTAGATAGATACTTGAAGTATATAAAACTAAGGAGTTCCGGGGTCCTAAGGTAGGACAACAATTTTTTTTTAGTTTTTAAAAGTTTTATACTTTTCCATGATTGCTTATATTCGGCTATGATATGCTGAGGCCATTTGTAGAGTTCTACTCTGAACTTTGATTGAGCCATATTGAAAGGTCCTTGAAATGTATAAAACCAAGGAGTTCCGGGGTCCTTCGGTACCACAACAATTTTTTAAATTTTTTTGAAAATTTAATACTTTTCTATGACTGCTTATAATCGGCCATGATATGCTGAGGCCATGTGTAGAGTTCTACTCTGAACTGTGATTGAACCATATTGAAAGGTCCTTGAAGTGTATAAAACCGGGGAGTTCCGGGGTCCTTAGGTAGCACAACAATTTTTTAATTTTTTTTAAAGTTTTATACTTTTCTATGACTACTTATAATCGGCTATGATATGCTGAGGCCATGTGTAGAGTTCGACTCTAGGCTTTGATTGAGCTATTTAGATAGATACTTGAAGTGTATCAAACCAAGGAGTTCCGGGGTCCTTCGGTAGCACAACAATTTTTTTAATATTTTTGAAAGTTTTATACTTTTTTATGACTGCTTATAATCGGCCATGATATGCTGAGGCCATGTGTGGAGATCAACTCTAGACTTTGATAGAGCTATTTAGATAGATACTTGAAGTATATAAAACTAAGGAGTTCCGGGGTCCTAAGGTAGGATAACAATTTTTTTTTAGTTCTTGAAAGTTTTATACTTTTCCATGATTGCTTATATTCGGCTATGATATGCTGAGGCCATTTGTAGAGTTCTACTCTGAACTTTGATTGAGCCATATTGAAAGGTCCTTGAAGTATATAAAACCAAGGAGTTCCGGGGTCCTTCGGTAGCACAACAATTTTTTAAATTTTTTTGAAAGTTTAATACTTTTCTATGACTGCTTATAATCGGCCATGATATGCTGAGGCCATGTGTAGAGTTCTACTCTGAACTGTGATTGAACCATATTGAAAGGTCCTTGAAGTGTATAAAACCGGGGAGTTCCGGGGTCCTTAGGTAGCACAACAATTTTTTAATTTTTTTTAAAGTTTTATACTTTTCTATGACTACTTATATTCGGCTATGATATGCTGAGGCCATGTGTAGAGTTCGACTCTAGGCTTTGATTGAGCTATTTAGATAGATATTTGAAGTGTATAAAACCAAGGAGTTCCGGGGTCCTGCGGTGGCACAACAATTTTTTTAATTTTTTTGAAAGTTTTATACTTTTTTATGACTGCTTATAATCGGCCATGATATGCTGAGGCCATGTGTGGAGTTCGACTCTAGACTTTGATAGAGCTATTTAGATAGATACTTAAAGTATATAAAACCAAGGAGTTCCGGGGTCCTTCGGTACCACAACAGTTTTTTAAATTTTTTTGAAAGTTTTATACTTTTCTATGACTGCTTATAATCGGCCATGATATGCTGAGGCCATGTGTAAAGTTCTACTCTGAACTGTGATTGAACCATATTGAAAGGTCCTTGAAGTGTATAAAACCGGGGAGTTCCGGGGTCCTTAGGTAGCACAACAATTTTTTTAATTTTTTTTTAAAGTTTTATACTTTTCTATGACTACTTATATTCGGCTATGATATGCTGAGGCCATGTGTAGAGTTCGACTCTAGGCTTTGATTGAGCTATTTAGATAGATACTTGAAGTGTATAAAACCAAGGAGTTCCGGGGTCCTTACGTAGCACAACAATTTTTTAATTTTTTTTAAAGTTTTATACTTTTCTATGACTACTTATATTCGGCTATGATATGCTGAGGCCATGTGTAGAGTTCGACTCTAGGCTTTGATTGAGCTATTTAGATAGATACTTGAAGTGTATAAAACCAAGGAGTTCCGGGGTCCTTACGTAGCACAACAATTTTTTAATTTTTTTAAAGTTTTTTACTTTTCTATGACTACTTATATTCGGCTATGATATGCTGAGGCCATGTGTAGAGTTCGACTCTAGACTTTGATTGAGCTATTTAGATAGATACTTGAAGTGTATAAAACCAAGGAGTTCCGGGGTCCTTCGGTACCACAACAATTTTTTAAATTTTTTTGAAAGTTTAATACTTTTCTATGACTGCTTATAATCGGCCATGATATGCTGAGGCCATGTGTAGAGTTCTACTCTGAACTTTGATTGAGCCATATTGAAAGGTCCTTGAAGTGTATAAAACCGGGGAGTTCCTGGGTCCTTAGGTAGCACAACAATTTTTTATTTTTTTTTAAAGTTTTATACTTTTCTATGACTACTTATATTCGGCTATGATATGCTGAGGCCATGTGTAGACTCTAGGCTTTGATTGAGCTATTTAGATAGATACTTGAAGTGTATAAAACCAAGGAGTTCCGGGGTCCTTACGTAGCACAACAATTTTTTAATTTTTTTTAAAGTTTTATACTTTTCTATGACTACTTATATTCGGCTATGATATGCTGAGGCCATGTGTAGAGTTCGACTCTAGATTTTGATTGAGCTATTTAGATAGATACTTGATGTGTATAAAACCAAGGAGTTCCGGGGTCCTTCGGTGGCACAACAATTTTTTTTAAATTTTTTGAAAGTTTTATACTTTTTTATGACTGCTTATAATCGGCCATGATATGCTGAGGCCATGTGTGGAGTTCGACTCTAGACTTTGATAGAGCTATTTAGATAGATACTTGAAGTATATAAAACTAAGGAGTTCCGGGGTCCTAAGGTAGGACAACAATTTTTTTTTAGTTCTTAACAGTTTTATACTTTTCCATGATTGCTTATATTCGGCTATGATATGCTGAGGCCATTTGTAGAGTTCTATTCTGAACTTTGATTGAGCCATATTGAAAGGTCCTTGAAATGTATAAAACCAAGGAGTTCCGGGGTCCTTCGGTACCACAACAATTTTTTAAATTTTTTTGAAAGTTTAATACTTTTCTATGACTGCTTATAATCGGCCATGATATGCTGAGGCCATGTGTAGAGTTCTACTCTGAACTGTGATTGAACCATATTGAAAGGTCCTTGAAGTGTATAAAACCGGGGAGTTCCGGGGTCCTTAGGTAGCACAACAATTTTTTAATTTTTTTAAAAGTTTTATACTTTTCTATGACTACTTATATTCGGCTATGATATGCTGAGGCCATGTGTAGAGTTCGACTCTAGGCTTTGATTGAGCTATTTAGATAGATACTTGAAGTGTATAAAACCTAGGAGTTCCGGGGTCCTTCGGTGGCACAACAATTTTTTTAATTTTTTTGAAAGTTTTATACTTTTTTATGACTGCTTATAATCGGCCATGATATGCTGAGGCCATGTGTGGAGTTCGACTCTAGACTTTGATAGAGCTATTTAGATAGATACTTAAAGTATATAAAACTAAGGAGTTCCGGGGTCCTAACGTAAGACAACAATTTTTTTTTAGTTCTTAAAAGTTTTATACTTTTCCATGATTGCTTATATTCGGCTATGATATGCTGAGGCCATGTGTAGAGTTCGACTCTAGGCTTTGATTGAGCTATTTAGATAGATACTTGAAGTGTATAAAACCAAGGAGTTCCGGGGTCCTTACGTAGCACAACAATTTTTTAATTTTTTTTAAAGTTTTTTACTTTTCTATGACTACTTATATTCGGCTATGATATGCTGAGGCCATGTGTAGAGTTCGACTCTAGACTTTGATTGAGCTATTTAGATAGATACTTGAAGTGTATAAAACCAAGGAGTTCCGGGGTCCTTCGGTACCACAACAATTTTTTAAATTTTTTTGAAAGTTTAATACTTTTCTATGACTGCTTATAATCGGCCATGATATGCTGAGGCCATGTGTAGAGTTCTACTCTGAACTTTGATTGAGCCATATTGAAAGGTCCTTGAAGTGTATAAAACCGGGGAGTTCCGGGGTCCTTAGGTAGCACAACAATTTTTTTAATTTTTTTTTAAAGTTTTATACTTTTCTATGACTACTTATATTCGGCTATGATATGCTGAGGCCATGTGTAGAGTTCGACTCTAGGCTTTGATTGAGCTATTTAGATAGATACTTGAAGTGTATAAAACCAAGGAGTTCCGGGGTCCTTACGTAGCACAACAATTTTTTAATTTTTTTAAAGTTTTATACTTTTCTATGACTACTTATATTCGGCTATGATATGCTGAGGCCATGTGTAGAGTTCGACTCTAGACTTTGATTGAGCTATTTAGATAGATACTTGAAGTGTATAAAACCAAGGAGTTCCGGGGTCCTTCGGTGGCACAATAATTTTTTTAATTTTTTTGAAAGTTTTATACTTTTTTATGACTGCTTATAATCGGCCATGATATGCTGAGGCCATTGTGGAGTTCGACTCTAGACTTTGATAGAGCTATTTAGATAGATACTTGAAGTATATAAAACTAAGGAGTTCCGGGGTCCTAAGGTAGGACAACAATTTTTTTTTAGTTCTTAACAGTTTTATACTTTTCCATGATTGCTTATATTCGGCTATGATATGCTGAGGCCATTTGTAGAGTTCTATTCTGAACTTTGATTGAGCCATATTGAAAGGTCCTTGAAATGTATAAAACCAAGGAGTTCCGGGGTCCTTCGGTACCACAACAATTTTTTAAATTTTTTTGAAAGTTTAATACTTTTCTATGACTGCTTATAATCGGCCATGATATGCTGAGGCCATGTGTAGAGTTCTACTCTGAACTGTGATTGAACCATATTGAAAGGTCCTTGAAGTGTATAAAACCGGGGAGTTCCGGGGTCCTTAGGTAGCACAACAATTTTTTAATTTTTTTAAAAGTTTTATACTTTTCTATGACTACTTATATTCGGCTATGATATGCTGAGGCCATGTGTAGAGTTCGACTCTAGGCTTTGATTGAGCTATTTAGATAGATACTTGAAGTGTATAAAACCTAGGAGTTCCGGGGTCCTTCGGTGGCACAACAATTTTTTTAATTTTTTTGAAAGTTTTATACTTTTTTATGACTGCTTATAATCGGCCATGATATGCTGAGGCCATGTGTGGAGTTCGACTCTAGACTTTGATAGAGCTATTTAGATAGATACTTAAAGTATATAAAACTAAGGAGTTCCGGGGTCCTAACGTAAGACAACAATTTTTTTTTAGTTCTTAAAAGTTTTATACTTTTCCATGATTGCTTATATTCGGCTATGATATGCTGAGGCCATTTGTAGAGTTCTACTCTGAACTTTGATTGAACCATATTGAAAGGTCCTTGAAATGTATAAAACCAAGGAGTTCCGGGGTCCTTCGGTACCACAACAGTTTTTTAAATTTTTTTGAAAGTTTTATACTTTTCTATGACTGCTTATAATCGGCCATGATATGCTGAGGCCATGTGTAGAGTTCTACTCTGAACTGTGATTGAACCATATTGAAAGGTCCTTGAAGTATATAAAACCGGGGAGTTCCGGGGTCCTTAGGTAGCACAACAATTTTTTATTTTTTTTTAAAGTTTTATACTTTTCTATGACTACTTATATTCGGCTATGATATGCTGAGGCCATGTGTAGAGTTCGACTCTAGGCTTTGATTGAGCTATTTAGATAGATACTTGAAGTGTATAAAACCAAGGAGTTCCGGGGTCCTTACGTAGCACAACAATTTTTTAATTTTTTTTAAAGTTTTATACTTTTCTATGACTACTTATATTCGGCTATGATATGCTGAGGCCATGTGTAGAGTTCGACTCTAGATTTTGATTGAGCTATTTAGATAGATACTTGATGTGTATAAAACCAAGGAGTTCCGGGGTCCTTCGGTGGCACAACAATTTTTTTAATTTTTTTGAAAGTTTTATACTTTTTTATGACTGCTTATAATCGGCCATGATATGCTGAGGCCATGTGTGGAGTTCGACTCTAGACTTTGATAGAGCTATTTAGATAGATACTTGAAGTATATAAAACTAAGGAGTTCCGGGGTCCTAAGGTAGGACAACAATTTTTTTTTAGTTCTTAACAGTTTTATACTTTTCCATGATTGCTTATATTCGGCTATGATATGCTGAGGCCATTTGTAGAGTTCTACTCTGAACTTTGATTGAGCCATATTGAAAGGTCCTTGAAATGTATAAAACCAAGGAGTTCCGGGGTCCTTCGGTACCACAACAATTTTTTAAATTTTTTTGAAAGTTTAATACTTTTCTATGACTGCTTATAATCGGCCATGATATGCTGAGGCCATGTGTAGAGTTCGACTCTAGACTTTGATTGAGCTATTTAGATAGATACTTGATGTGTATAAATCCAAGGAGTTCCGGGGTCCTTCGGTGGCACAACAATTTTTTTAATTTTTTTGAAAGTTTTATACTTTTTTATGACTGCTTATAATCGGCCATGATATGCTGAGGCCATGAGTGGAGTTCGACTCTAGACTTTGATAGAGCTATTTAGATAGATACTTGAAGTATATAAAACTAAGGAGTTCCGGGGTCCTAAGGTAGGACAACAATTTTTTTTTTAATTCTTAAAAGTTTTATACTTTTCTATGATTGCTTATATTCGGCTATGATATGCTGAGGCCATTTGTAGAGTTCTACTCTGAACTTTTATTGAGCCATAATACAAGGTCCTTGAAGTGTATAAAACCAAGGAGTTCTGGGGTCCTAAAGTAAAACAACAATTTTTTTTTAATTTTTTAAAAGTTTTATACTTTTCTATGGTTGCTTATATTCAGCTATGATATGCTGAGGCCATGTGTATAGTTCTAGTCTAGACGTTGATTGAGCCTTATAGATATGTTCTCAAAGTATATAAAATAAACGAGTTCTAGGGTCTTAGACATCATAACACTTTTTTCTTAATTTTTCTGTCAAGTTTTATATTTTTCTTTGAATACTGATATTCGGCTATGATATGCTGAGGCCATGTGAAGAGTTCTACTCTAGACTTTGATTGAGCCAAATTAAAAGGTCCTTGAAGTGTATAAAACCAAGGAGTTCCGGGGTCCTCAGGTAGCTCAACATTTCTTTTTTTTAAATTTTTTGAAAGTTTTATGCTGTTCTTTGACTGCATATATTCGGCTATGATATGCTGGGGCCATGTGTAGAGTTCTACCCTGGACTTTGATTAAGCCATATTGAAAGGTCCTTGAAGTGTATAAAACCAAGGAGTTCCGGGGTCCTTAGGTAGCACAACAATTTTTTAATTTTTTTTTACAGTTTTATACTTTTATATGACTGCTTATATTCGGCTATGATATGCTGAGGCCATGTGTAGAGTTCGACTCTAGACTTTGATTGAGCTATTTATATTTATACTTGAAGTGTATAAAACTAAGGAGTTCCGGGGTCCTAAGGTAGGACAACAATTTTTTTTTTTTAGTTTTTAAAGTTTTATACTTTTCCATGATTGCTAATATTCGGCTATGATATGCTGAGGCCATTTGTAGAGTTCTACTCTGAACTTTGATTGAGCCATATTGAAAGGTCCTTGAAGTGTATAAAACCGAGGAGTTCCGGGGTCCTTCGGTAGCACAACAATTTTTTAATTTTTTTAAAAAGTTTTATACTTTTATATGACTGCTAATATTCGGCCATGATATGCTGAGGCCATGTGTAGAGTTCGACTCTAGACTTTGATTGAGCTGTTTACATAGATACTTGAAGTGTATAAAACTAAGGAGTTCCGGGGTCCTAAGGTAGAACAACAATTTTTTTTTTAATTCTCAAAAGTTTTATACTTTTCCATGATTGCTTATATTCGCCTATGCTATGCTGAGGCCATTTGTAGAGTTCTACTCTGAACTTTGATTGTGCCATATTGAAAGGTCCTTGAAGTGTATAAAACCAAGGAGTTCCGGGGTCCTTCGGTAGCACAACAATTCTTTAAATTTCTTTGAAAGTTTTATACTTTTCTATGACTGCTAATATTCGGCCATGATATGCTGAGGCCATTTGTAGAGTTCTACTCTGAACTGTGATTGAACCATATTGAAAGGTCCTTGAAGTGTATAAAACCAAGGAGTTCCGGGGTCCTTAGGTAGCACAACAATTTTTTAATTTTTTTTTATGTTTTATACTTATCTATGACTGCTTATATTCGGCTATGATATGCTGAGGCCATGTGTAGAGTTCGACTCTAGACTTTGATTGAGCTATTTAGATAGATACTTGAAGTGTATAAAACTAAGGAGTTCCGGGGTCCTAAGGAAGGACAACATTTTTTTTTAATTCTTAAAAGTTTTATACTTTTCTATGATTGCTTATATTCAGCTATGATATGCTGAGCCCATGTGTATAGTTCTAGTTTAGACTTTGATTGAGCCATATGGACAGGTACTTGAATTATATAAAACAAAGGAGTTGTGGGGTCCTTAGACATCATAACATTTTTTTCTTAATTTTTCTATCAAGTTTTATATTTTCCGTTGTATACTGATATTCGGCTATGACATGCTGAGGCCATTTGTAGAGTTCTACCCTGGACTTTGATTGAGCCATGTTGAGAGGTACTTGATGTTTATAAAACCAAGGAGTTCTAGGGTGCACATGCAGAAAAAATATTTTATTCTAATTTTTTGCTGCTTGTATTATATTTTTCTCTGAATGCTTATGTTCGGCTATGATATGCTGAGGCCAAGTGTAGAGTTTTACTCTGGACTTTGATTAAGCCATATAGAGAGATACATGAAGTGTATAAAACCAAGGAGTTCAAGGGTCCAGAGGTAGAAAATAATCCATTGGAATAAAAAAAAAATCTGAATTTAAAATCATATTTAATTAGTAAATCATCAATGTAAGTCCAAACTTTGAAATTTTTTATTTGCTTTAATATAGTAGAACTATGTTTTTAATACATCAGGAACTCTTTTTCTTGCCCCGAAGCTCCAGTTTTCATTGTTTACTTTCAATTTTCCGGAAATTGATATGCTACGGGAAGTTAGCATATCATTTTTTAAAAAAAAATTTTTTCATGAAATATTATAGAACTATTTTCGAAATGTATCAGGAACTATAGAACTCACCTGGATGCGAATAGAACTCCTTTCAAACTTTGATATGCTGACAGTTGTTATGCTAAGTTCACTGAGGTCAATTTGACACAGTATTTCATAAAGCCCTCCCCTACTTACTGTGTCAAAAGCCTTGTTAAGGTCGACAAAGGCTATGTACAGTGGCAGTTGATGTTCGCGACACTTCTCTTGTATCTGTCGCAGAGTAAATATCATGTCGTCCGTTGAGCGGCCGGCTCGAAATCCGCATTGAGTTTCTGGTAAGATTCTACTTGCTAGAGTATCCAGTCGTCTAAGAACCACCTTCGCGAATGCTTTGCCAGCTATACTTAGCAGTGATATTCCTCTGTAGTTATTACAGTTGCCTCTGTCTCCCTTCCCCTTATACAAGGTAATTATATCTGCATCTCTCATATCTTTTGGTATCGCGCCGATGTCCCAACAACGCTGGAGGAGAGCGTACAGGGGGTAAGCAACGCAATTTTGACGTATCAGTTCGGCAGGCAAGTTGTCATGACCAGTGCTTTTACCAAGTTTAAGCCCGTTAAGTGCAGCACAGAATTCATCAAATGAAGGAGCTTCATCAAGATCCGAAGCTGTAGGAAAAGTTGGTACGTACTGCAAGGCTTCGGGACTAATACTGACTTCTTCTGAATATAGGCCTGAGTAATATTGCGCCCATCTGACAAGTTGTTTTTGCTTGTCAGTGATAGGATCACCGTTTGGGTCACTAATGGCTGCTCTTTTTCTGCTAGTCGGTCCAGTTGCACATTTGATGCCTTGGTACATACCTCGGAAATCCCCGACATCCCTGCAGTGTTGTATAGACTTGCATACTATTACTTATAATGTAATACCTTATCTTTCCTTACAGTAGTCATTCGCACATTCGCGCAAGCGCCCTGCGGTGTCTTACGAATTTTCAATCTTACGAATCTGTCGGTCACGTGAGCTGTCGCAAGTTTAACATTTTATTCCTTATCAGAGAAAGTGCACAGCGCTGCTAAAGAAGTTTTTACTTCCAAAAACATATTGAGTGGAAAAAGTATTTTCGCCAAAGAAGTCTTACCGATTGTAAGATGCATTTTCGGCTTCGCACCGACAGAGCCTTCACGTAATCAGACGAGTCGATAGTCCACACATCCACGTTGACGTCGAACTGGGTCGAAGGCGTTATGATCACCGAGTTGTCCAGGAATGTCACGGTATCGTGCTGGTCGAATACATACAGCTGTAAGAAAATGGGTTGAATTTGAATTTATCGGTTGCAAAATCCTATTTTTTACAAGTTTTGAATATTCCTACGTACATAATGTAGTAGTAGTGGAGTACCGGGATGCTAAAGTAGCAGTTACGTAATGGAGACTAATTTGACTTTAAACACAAGGTGGTAGGAAGTACGAAGAAACAAAGAGGTAAATGTTTATGATTCAGCGGTGCGGGGAGCGGTTAGACGATCTTTAGTTTTTTAAACAACAAAAATAATACTAAAATACTAAGCAAGTTGTCTCCCATATCTTAATCAGACTTACTCGAGTAAATCCCATCTTGGACTCTCTTACTATAACAATGTCTTTGCGATGTTGTTCTATATCAATGTTTGCGATTTTGTTTTACATAATAATTACATACATTTCGTGGTACATTTACATAATAAGTAGGGATTATGGTAACACATGGAGAGATATTTTTAGGAAGAAAGCAGGACATGACTGGGTACATAAGACCAGACAACGAACATTATGGAGAACTTTGGGGGAGGCCTACGCCAAAGAGGCGACTACTACCTACGAAGAATAACGATGCAAATAGGATATATAATTTTATACAAAATGAAAACTATAATAACTATTATTGACATTCTTGATTAACATAATTTTAATGTAGCAATATTATAATACTAATACGAAATGACAAGGAAATGAATTATTTACCTATAAATACTAAAATTGACATGTAAATTTAAAAAATCTGATATATCATTGACCACTGATACAAATTATTAATAACATTTTTTGCATTTTTTAAATTACTATGAATGTGTTATATGTTAAATGGTAGTAGAATAAATGGCTATTTTATTTTATTTTATTTATGGTAACACAGCCCCAATTATAGTTATACAAGAACGAGGCCGATATAATTCCGAGAGATGGCTGTGACGGGCAAAGATTGCCAATCAGCTGCGGGCAGAAGTGTATTCCCATTTTGTCTTCTGCACTCCGATTTGGAAGTGGCCTAAATTTAGCCGTAAGTAATTATTGACGTCAACAATTTTTATGGTTGTGAAAATTGTTGAATGAAGTATGATAATTTATAAGTGTTCAAAGAAAACAATATTGAAAACACATTTTAATATTTGAAATTTGATAAAACTGTATTTTAGTTATTTTTAACCGAATTTTGAAGCGAAAATTCCTTTGGTGCGTGGAGCATTTTTTGAGATGGGAAAAATCCCATTAACTCTTGATAGATTCACCGAAGATCCAATAAAAACAGAAATTCTCGACGGTCGTAAAGTAAGTTCTTTGGATCAGATATAATAGAAAAATGAAGGACTGTCTTTTTCTAAGGAGTATCGTTATTTTACCTTCATGTTATTGGTATTCTTAAATATCGATTCTGCTTGAGTTATAAGGCAAATAGAACTCGGACAGAACGTGGCAAACCCTGGGGACTGTCTACTCTATTTTGCGTAAACTAAGCAATAAATTGCTAGTTACACAGGGCGGTTGAACCACCCGCAACTCAACCACGGCCACCGAGCCTAACGCGACCGTACGCAAGTCATCCACGCTCGCGGCCTCCGTGCCTGCGAATGTGGTCTTTGTGCCTTAAATTTCCGTCCAAATTGAATTTTCATATTTGATTTAACAAATTTTACAACAGTAAAATTGTTAACATCAATAATTTATCAGACGCACGCAGTAAATAATAAAATCCTATATTGGACTCCCTTTACTATGATAATCTCTTTGCGATGTTGTTTTATAACAATGCGTGCGATAAACCATACATATTTCGTGGTAAGTTTACATAATAAGTAGGGATTATGGCAACACAGCCCCATATTATACAAGAACGAGGCCGACATAATTCCGAGAGATGGCTGTGACGGGCAAAGATTGCCAATCAGCTGCGGGCAGGAGTGTATTCCCATTTTGTCTTCTGCACTCCGCGTTAGAAGCGGCCTAAACTTAGCCATATTTATTAGCCCATTTTGTATTATTGGCGTCAACAATTTTTATTTTTATAAAAATTTAGTAAATGAAATATAACGATTAATAAGTGCCAGAAGAAACTTATATTAAATAAACATTTAGAAATTTGAAAAGTTTGTCTTTTAGTAATTTTAACCGAATTTGAAGTGCAAATTCTTTTGCAGCGCTGAGCATTTTTGATATGGGAGAAATTCATTAAACTCGCGACACTGTTACCGACAAACCGACACTTCTGAATACAGTGTGTATAGGGGAATGTTGAAGGTCAAATAATACTTTTCGATAGATTTGTATTCTTCCCTGGATCGAAGTGATGACATCGTCATCATCAAAAATTTTAGAGCAACGCTCTTGTCGGTGGAGCTCTCTCCATCTTTTTCTAACTTCCGCCAGCCTTTTGACACCTTGATACGACACCATTTTTACTTTTTTTTAAAGTGATGACTGCACAAAAAAAAACTTCCGCGCTGGACTCGGAGAAAAGAAAAAACTTAGAATCTACCAGCTAATCTCTTCCCGCACAGATCGAGAAATCCGATCGAGGGAATGGGCAATAGGAATCATGTTAGTAAGCGATGCTGTTAGTAACCCATCATAATCACTATTTTGATTCCTTTTTCATCTAAAAGCCCCCCAACATACTAAACGCGGCCTGACTTGGGCTCTGTCTACCCCGCAAGGGAAAAAGACGTGATAGTATGTTATGTATGAACTAAAAAATAAATTAGGCGAAGATAATCAGTATGGTAAGCATGGAGATATATGCAATCGTGATGGTAGGCCGATGGTTGTATAAGTACTTTAGTCGTCTTACAAATAGACAAAAAAATTGTTACACAATTCTTACTATTTTTATCAATTTTGTTTTATACCACAAATCTAAGTCGCTATGGGTCTAATTTTTAGGGTAAAAAAGGACCCTATTATTTTTTTAAACGGTCCTTTTTTTACCTTTGGGGACATCTGTCCATTCGTTTATCTGCCACAAGACATAGGTAGATTTTAAAATTTTCATTGGCTCTATACAGTCTACGAGATCACGTTTTAAGCCATCAGTCACCACTGGTAACATACATGAAATTTATGAAATAAATCGCGATTGTGAATCTTGATCCAAAGGGAATAAAAGTCGAACAAAAAGCAGGGCGAGATTAACTGAATGCAACATCTTTATCCACGCGGACAAAAAGATCCGACGTTACTGATAAGGGTGAGCTGGATGCCTCATACGTCATATTTATGGCAGTGGTATTTGTTGCCACAGTTTTCAGTGTTGTTCTAATACTATAAGTTTAAAAGGTCTCTCTATGATTTGTTATTTAAGATAGTTATTATAATTTTTAAGGCCGTGTGGTTCCCGGCAGAGTAGAATAGGACCACTCCAATTCTCCCGTGGATGTCGTAGAAGTCGACTAAGGGAACACAAGCTAAACATCAAAGAGACCTGTCCAACCCGTCTGGCCAGCGTGGAGAGTGTAGGCCAAATCCTCTGACTGCCCTTGCTAATATATGGCTCTGGTAGTACAGAGAGGGTCGTGCTCCTGCATTGGAGACTAACAAAGACCTGTTGATGATGATGATTGATGATTATAATTTTTAACCGACTGATCTACGGGTAGGAGAGTAATATTTTTACAAGTCATCTTCATCATTTCGTGTAGGTGACACGGTCAGTCGACCATGCACACTGGTGTCAGAGTTCTTCGGAACCGCCTCTCGGCCTCTGACGTGGTTCCTTTAACGACTACCAGATGGCAGCCGGGACCAACGGCTTAACGTGCCTTCCGAAGCACGGAATCATCTTTCTTATCAGACAATCAGGTAATTCATGCCTGCAATGTCCTAACCAAACTTGAAACAACAAAGTATGCTTCCCGTGGGAATTGAACCCACGACCCCCGGGTCAACAAGGCAAACGCCTTAACCACTGGACCACGGAGGCAGTTTTTACAAGTATATAATAAGTACAGTCAGAACAAAACATTACGCCCGCCTCCCCGTGTGCGTTGCACTCACCCTAATATTGTGTACTGCGGACCGCCTCGCGCGATGTTCCGAAAGTTTGATTTGGACTGTACGTGGTAAAATATTGACCGTTTTAGATTCTTAAGAGCGTATACTAGCAGTATTTTTTCAATGTGGTTTCCATACAAATGTATTTCTCTATTTTCTCGCTGAAAACTGCTTCTAGAGGCACAATTTTTTTTTTCATTAAATTTAGTACTAAAATAGGAATGCCCCTATTTTTTATTTTTTCCAAAAAACTGTTTTTGGACAATTTTGTTTTCTTTTATACAGGTTTTTAGAAAAAAATAAAACATAGGGACATACCTATTTTAGTAATTGATTGTATGTAAAAAAAATTGTGTCTCTAGAAGCAGTTTTCAGCGAGAAAATCGAGAAATACATTTGTATGAAAAACGCACTGCTAGTATACCCTCTTAACGAGGTGATTAAAGCAAACTTTCTTATGAGAACATGCTTGTCAAGCCAAGCGCAAGCCGTTTAGCCTTGATTAGATTTTGAAGGGTGAAGTTTCATCAGATTTGTTTCTTCAGTGAGGTCAGCAAAACATCAACATAGCGTATAAAATCAGTATGGTAAGCCACCGATGGCATTACCCGGCCACAGCCAGCTGAACAATTTTGTATGGAATTTTCTTTTAAGACTTTGCTTCGTTAGTCTCATTAAAAAGTAAAAAAATTGACGGGCTGAGTGATCCCATAAAGGAATGGACAGGGTTCAATTAACGTATTGTATATAATTTAGATAAAAGTTACCAATACGTGTCCCTCCGTAGCATTTTCTCCTGGTGGAAACCATCTTCCGTCCACCATAATGTCAAGGGCTTCTGTGGGTTGCACACCGGGTATGAAGGTGGTCGCTGAATCAGCATTGCGCCTAAAAATTTCGTTACATGTAAGATTCATGTCTTTATCAGCACTGGCTTATGTACTGGAATGTTCGTAGTTTGTTGCCGCAAAAAGTGGCAGCTGAAAATCAGTACTAGTCACTTTTTTGTTTAGCGTAACACTGAGCTGTTACCTAATTGTAGTACCAATCAACTTCATTGTATGTTATATTTTATTAAGTATGCGTAATACAATAAACACCTTTTTGTTCTTTCTTCACTGGTGACACAATTTATAGTTGCCTGATGCATCGCACTTAGTTAATGGTCGGTCAGGGGTGTCAGTTCTCAATTGCTAGTCCGATGGATGTAAATATGACCCTAGGTACGTGCGCTCGGGCTTCTGAGCTACTACTTTTACCCTAAAACCATCCGAACAAGTAACATCCCTAATACCTATATCTTGTTCTCCCAGTCCAACAATTTTTTTCCCTTCCCTCGCTTTAAAAAAGGTTTCGACGGGTAGAAACGTCGGAACCAAAATGAGCAAATCAAATCTCTCCAACACTGTAACTGTTAGCACATCAGTTGATTTTATTTGTTTTTCTCTATCGATATAATTGTCAATTCAAGAAGTAATTTAAACCTATAATATAGTTTCAGCACTGTTTTATCTATTACATACAAAATAAAACATACAAAAAATATATAGGTATACAAATGTGATTTTGTTTTAAAGTAACTGATATGTGCCAAACTAAAAAACCGGCTAAGTGCGTCTCGGGCCACGAGCAGTGTAGGGTTCCGTAGTTGTGAATGACAACTTTGAGTTCACACTGTTCACACTCGCACATCACAGTTTAACGACCAAAAACATGTAACAATGAAAATGTATGAAATTTTACATTTTCGAGTACATTTTATAAGTTAGTTGCCTATAACTTTTTAGTTTGTACTTGGTACTCAGTTCTGATAGTTTTCCTTTCAACTTCAGTATATATACTACTGCTGTAATTTTTTTCACGTCATATAGCCGTTTAGTAGATAGAGGAGGGGGGGGGGGGGGGAACTTCCCTCTAACAAAATTTTGCACTTTAAAACCAAATATTTCGGAAACGGATCCCTAAATCGAAAAATGGTGTTCTCAACATCACAATATTTTTTAAAGACCTATCTAACGATACCCAACACGATGGATTTGCATAGAAAAAAAATATTACTCCCTCTTTACTTGTATGGCTAACCTAAAAAAAATTTTTTTTTTTCAAGATTTTATTCTACCACTATTTTGACATGATTAATATACATACTCATACCAAATTTCAACTCTCTAGTACTTATAGTCTCTGAGTAAAACCGCGGACGGACAGACAGACAGACAAACATGGCGAAACTATAAGGGTTCCTAGTTTACTACGGAACCCTAAAAAAGATGGTGGAGGAGGAGAGACGTAATTAGACATCGCTGTAAAGCAACTCCGGGCGTGGTCACCACACGATAGGCAGTTGAGAATGACACCCCTGATTTTTGTTTTTTTTTTTTATGTCATAGTACAGCAAACGAGCAAGCGCTTTTACTCATTTAAAACAATTATTTGAACAAGCGCTGATAATGCGCTCGCCAACTACTTCAACAAGCTTATACTTACTGAAAATAGTTCATATCAAATTGACAGCAGTATCCAGAAACATGGAACTCTTCTCTGAACATCAAACTACAGTCGTGCGCTTTCGACCGCCAGTTGCATTTTACTAGCAACGCATCACATGGCTTTTTCAGCTGCAAAGATACAAAATTCATACTGAAAAATTATATTTATGAACTTCATCATTATCATCAGGTTTAGCCGCCACTGCAGGAGCATGACCCTACTACTAGTGTCAAATATCAGGCAGAAAAGTAAGAGGATTTGGTCCTTGTTGGCCAGACGGATAGGAGATGTCTCTTTGTTTAGCTTGTGTTTCCTAAATCGCCTTCTACGACATCCACGGAATGCAGGGAGTCTCACGGCCCACATGAACAGGACTGAGCACGAACCTTTTATATATTTGTTTCCGTTGATATTTCAATAGAATTACATCCATCCTACATTCCATACGCCACGATTTGTAACACTGCTACACAACGCGTTTCTTCATTTATTTTTATGTTGTAGGCTTGCTTGTACCATGATTAGGGTATCCTTAGTTTAATATCATTTTAAATTTGATGACATTTGTTATCTACACCCGAAATACTTCAAAAAAGTAATTATTTATAATTTAACTAGCTTTTGCCTGTGGTAGCACTCTCGCTATGTCAGAGGATTTGGCCTACACATTCTACGCTGTCCAGACCAGACGGGTTGAAGAGATCTCCTTGATGTTTATTAGCTCTGTTTAGCTTGTGTTTCCTAAATCGCCTTCTACGACAGTGTTCCTATTTTACTCTGCCGCGAACGACACGACGTTTGTGTTGTTTCGGCATATTGTTTACAATTTTGTCATTGTTACACTAAGAGATTTGAGCATGCCATAAACATCTTATGTTTTATCTGCTTACATATCATGTATGTGTTTTACACACTTCAAGTACATTTTACACATCGTATTTCAAGAGTCACCCATCCGTGAAGTATTGTGTGTGTTCAGGCCCTGAGATCAAGATAATAGCTAGCAATAATTGATATTCTATTATTTTAGGAGCCATACTGTTTGTATTGCCTCACATGGGGTTTTTATCTTTTATTACTTCATTGACATTAATAATCTATACTATACTAATATTAAAAGTGAAGATGTTTGTTTAGTTGAACGCGCTTATTTCAAGAACTACAGGACCGATTTCAAAAATTGTTCCCTCCCTGTGGGAATGGTACGTCATATTTGGCTACGTATGTATGTATTAAGGGCAAAGGTGGGGCGGGCTGCTGGTTAATAATAAAGTTTGGTCCGGATAAACCGTATGATTCCGTGACTGCATTAATCCCATAGGAAAAGTTGTTCATATTGACGGGCTCAGTCACCCCTTTAAGGGTGTGTCGAGTGCATTCTGTCCCGTCAATATGGAATTCATCCGTTCCGTTCCGTGGCGTTCCGTCCCGTTTTTTCACAGGCAAAGTAGTCCATATTGAGCTCTGAATCACTCCTTTGAGGTTCGGACCAGGTTTTATTAACACATTGCTTACCAAATCCAAAAGAGTGTTAAAAGGGTAGCCGAGATCTTCCAGCATTTCATGCATTTTGTTCAGGTACGGAGCAGGCTGGTACCCCTTCTCTTTGACTTCGGTGAAACTTCTGTAGAACTCGCTGATCTGTGTCGAATTGTAGCCGCGATACACTCTAGAAATATAATTAAAACCCTACCAATTGATCAATAAAAGAAAGAAGAAGTAATAAAACAACCTCCAAGGGGATATTAAAACATTTACGGACATACGAACAAATCACACAGATTGAGCTAGTCCCAAAGTAAGTCCTTAAGTAGAATTCTGTTATGGGATACTAACTCAACGATACTATATTTTATAACAAATACATATATAAATAAACATCCAAGACCCAGGTCAATCTGAAAAAGATCGTTTATCATTTTGACCTGACCGGGGATCGAACCCGGTGTCATCGATGTCACAGGCCGGCGTGTTGACTGCTGCGCCACGGAGCTCGTCGAAAAGAAAGAAAGGTTCTCAAAGGGCGATCACGACACATATTTTTTTAAAATCTATGCATAAAAATCATGTACACTCCCATCTATCCCAAAGTTTCGAGTGGTTAGCCAGCTGGGCAATTTGTACTATCAAAATGTACACATGTATGCCAGACGTGATCAATAACTATAACAGAGGAACAAAGAAATTGTCTAAAAGTGGAATGTGGAGAAGTATACTGAACATCAATCTGAGTGAAGAGTCAATTTATCATACACTAGCAGCCCTCCACGGCTGCCCTTAGGCATGTATTCAAACTAAAAATCTTCCTCATAAATCATTCTGTCTGTTGGTGTAACACATTAAAATCATCATCATTTCAGCCGCAGGAAGTCCACTGCTTGACATAGGCCTCTCCCAGGGATTTCCAAAATGACCGGTTGGAAGCGGCCTGCATCCAGCGCTTCCCTGCGACCTTGGCCAGGTCGTCCGATCACCTGGTCGGTGGGTGTCCGACGCTGCGCTTGCCGGACATTAAAATCCGTGCAGTAGTTATTGATTTTATCGTGAACAGATAGACAGACAGACACAGCGGAGGACTTTGTTTTATACTTATGTAATGGTTAGAAAACACAGTAGTAGAAGATACTGGATAATCAGTAATTAAACCAAAATGGGGTTGTATAGGTCACACAGTGAGAAGCAAAAAAGTGATTGGATCAAGAATGTAACTAAACAGAGTCCTAAAGGTGATAAATGTATGTTTTTGGCTGCATGGTTCCCAGTCCCGGCAGAGTAGAATAGGACCACTCCAAGTCTTCCCCTGGATGTCGTTAAAAGCGACATAGGAAACACAAGCTAATCAAAGCTTATAACCATCAAAGAGACCTCTCTAATCTGTCTGGCCAGTATGGAGAGTATAAGACAATTCTCTGACTGCTCTGGCTAATATATGGCTCTGGTAGTACAGAGAGGGTCATGCTCCAAGACTGTGGAGTGGAAATGGAGACTAGCAAAGACCTGTTGATTGATATTGATTCATTGATGATTTTAGATGCTTACAGTATCTTGGTGATATTTCCAGTACTCGGCCCGTATACCATGTCAGGGTTGCATATGGTAACGGCAGGGAAGGGAATCTCGGACATTGGGTAATTGCTTGACTCGACCTGAAAATGCCTCTAATGTACTCGTACGCATACAGAGTTAATGTAAGCCTGTGATATGTAATATTACTGTTTTGTTCAACAAGACACAGTTCAACGTGAAAAATATAGTTTTCCTTCTTGATCTGACCTGAAATGATACCCAGTACTCTGCAGTAAAAGCCAAAATTCTTCCCCGTTTTTATCGCTAAGAGCAGGTGGACTCAGCATACACAAGTCCGCAATTCATGGCGATCTGATGGTTGTGATGTCCCTGGCTGATAGATAGATAGAAAATGCAAGTCTTACAAAAACTTACCACAGTAAGCGTTGGATCGACAACAAACTTCTGGAATATCATCCAGCCCAGGTACCCACACAACGCTATACTTGACAAGATGATAGCGCTCCACACGAAGTGCACAAAAGCATTGGAGCTTTTGTAGAAGTAGTAGAAGCCGTGTAGACTACAGTGTTTGCAGAAGTCAGTGAATATTGACTTGGGACTTCTTTGAGGGGGGACGCTATAAAAATTGTTGTAAATGTAAAAAAATTGCGAACTTTAAGGGATTTTAATCGCTTCGATATCGATCCACATTTATCGATACCAGAAAAACCTCTAAGTCTACGTAATAAGGGTATCTTGCTCGTCCGCGCCAAGCCAATGCAAATTAGATTGACAAAACCCTTATTCCGTAGGCATAAAGGTATTTCTGTCTGGGTAAAGTCGATTCAACGTCGGTAAATGTGGTGAGCCCCTAAGACTGCTTTTTAAGGAACAGACATGTTTTTATGAACATATTGTATAGGGTCAGTTAATCTGTAAGTATACACGGAACTATGTGTATAATATGTATATGTAAAAGTAAACCATAAGCTCGTCAAGATAAATAATAATATATATACATATCACACAAATTGAGCTAGCCCCACAGTAAGTTGTGAACTTGTGTCGCAGGATACTAACTCAACGATACTATATTTTATGACATATACTTATATAGATAAACATCCAAGACCCAGGTCATCTGACATCATGACCTGACCGGGGATCGAACCCGGGACCCCCGTGTCGCAGGCTGGCGTGTTGACCGCTGCGCCACGGAGCTCGTCTCTCGAGATGATAACGCTCTATACGTTGGAGCTCTAATATAAATAGAAATAACCCGTCGGATTATTCCTACCATTAAATAGTGCCAAGTTCGAGTCAAACTCGTGCACGAAGATTTCTGTAACATTCTCTATACAACATTAGACTTTCTCTATACAACATTAGAGTATCTGCCTAATGTTGTATAGAGTCTGTGTGTCTCTATTTAGGGGACTGCCAGACACACAGACATCGAAGTCTTGTGAATAGGGTTCCGTTTTTGCCCTTTGGAAACGGAATCCTAAAAACCATTTACAATTATTAAAATACATAACAACAGGTTACTCACGTAAATAGTCAGCTACTGGCCGACATGTTTTAACCTCATCCGGAGGTCTTCCTCAGGGCGAATGTAAATTGAGACGCGCGCACGGAACTATGTGTGAGTGCGGATTGGGACGACACCGTGCGCGCGTCTCAATTCACATTCGCCCTGAGGAAGACCTCCGGATGAGGTTAAAACATGTCGGCCAGTAGCTGACTATTTACGTGAGTAACCCGTTGTTACGTATTTTAATAATGTCTTTATCTCACGTTAGTTTTAATCAAAAAAACCATTTACAATGCTTGCAGAAGTTGGTAAATATTGATATAGGACTTTTTTGAGGTTGCACGAGTTTTAATTGCCTAAACTATACGAGCCAAATGAGAACAATTGCATGTGTTTCCCATAGCACTGAATCAGTTTCAAACTTGCATTGTATCAATTTAGAGTAAATTTTAAACGGGCACATTTATGAATGTATTTTAAAGAGTTTTTTGAACTTGCTCTGTTCATTGGTGTATTTGTTTGTGAGGGTCAAAGCATAATAATTACATTTTGAAACACTTATCTTAACGATTGAGCTGAGTTTTTGTTCACTAATTAATGTAAGTCTGATGACAATAAAATCTTATGGTACACACAACGCCATAATAAGCTGAGCCGCTAACACTACTATAACATTTGTGTGCGTATTGACATCGTGTAACTAAATAATCGCTGGCCTATCAATACTCAACTAGCAGAACAAGTTTACATCTACGCACACCTATGCACTTGGGAATTTGTGAATCATCGCAACCAAATAGTAATTGCTATTTTTGTTACGCTATCTCGATGCATCATTAGCACAGTGGATAAGACAACCACTTAAAAAGCCTGTTGCGAATCCAACATGGTTCAAATCTCAGTTAGGGAGAAAATGTTTTTGTTGTTTTGTTATTATAAAGTAACTATATTAACATGAAGTTGCAAGCAACTAACTTAGAATTAAATATGAAACTACGCGAACATTTCTAACAGTTTAAAATACCCACCGATCCGATATCGACTTGTTGAAATGAAATGAAATGAAATGACCATTACTATTTTGTGATTATTGTTTCTATGTGGTGTTCGAACAAAAAGCTTTTTTTTTGTGAATGACAATGGATTGCTCTCATCTGAATACGATTAATCTGGAGGAAATAATAACATTGTATAAACAAAATGTTCCAATAAGTGAGATCGCTCGACGTTTAATGATATCGGTAAGTTTTTATTACATAATTATTGTAACTTGTTTATCATAGAATATTATAATAACCTCTTAAGATTAGGAAACAGCTAATAATCAAGGAGACTAAAGCCATCAGTAAGTTACGTAGTGATTAAAGCATGTGTTTATAATTTAAAATAATAGTAATTAACTGCTTTTAATATTCCTTCCACAGAGGAGAGTTCATTTATGGGTGCATCGTTATGCAGATACAGTTATGCATATTGATCGTCGTCGGCCTGGCCCAAAAAGGTGTCGTGTCATATATTGAGAAGCTACCCAGCGTCATTGTGACATCGTTGCAACGCATGAGTTGGACCCTTCGCTCAGCGGCAATTGCTGAGGGAGTGTCGCTTCAAACTGTGAGAAGGCATTTGCGTGAAGGAGGTCTCAGATGTCGTTGACCAGCAAAAAGAAAATTACTGACTGA
Source organism: Rhodophaea formosa (assembly GCA_963082605.1). Classification (NCBI taxonomy): domain Eukaryota; kingdom Metazoa; phylum Arthropoda; class Insecta; order Lepidoptera; family Pyralidae; genus Rhodophaea; species Rhodophaea formosa. Next base: position 1,068,894 of record OY720208.1, read on the forward strand.
TGCACACAAGCGAGAGAGAATAAGATTCGCCAAAGAGTATCTAAACTTCGACTGGATAAATAATTTCGTAATATTTACCGACGAAAAATGTTTCAAATCTGACAAGGACGGACGTAAAATATTATTTATTAAATATATACATATATATAACTTAAATAAAGCTTAATTATATAACTTACTGAATTTACCTTATCTGTTAAAAACATTGTGAAATCGATACATAATGAGAGATGTTTATTGTTATGGAAAGTTTTATTTAACTTCAAGTAACATGTTTATTCTCTCACTTAACAAAATTTGTGAGCAAAGCAGTTCGCCTACTATTATGTCTGTCCTTGTCCAAATTAAAAAAAAAGTTTTTGTCTATATTTTGTTAAAAAATGTCTAACATTATTAATAAACTGCATGTAATTAATCTGATTTATTATGTAAAATTTTAGAATTACCTAATGTAATAATAATATCTCTATTAAACACATGTTTCCTTACGGATACAATTATATTATAACTTTACATGCAATTGTATTTTTATTTATTAAAAATTTTGTTATTATAAAGTAGGTCAGTAATAAAAAAAAGAATATTCAATAAAACTGTTTCTTGTTTTTTTTTTCTCTTTTTTATATTTTTCAAGTCATTACTATCAAGAAAAATATATCGTATAAACTAAAAAAACTAAAAAGAAAAAACATAAAACGAAATCTTTCGACATCACACGGCTCGATCTAGTAACGTTCTGATTGGTTCTGAGTAACAGTTCGATGCGTAGACCGCTGCGCCATTCGATCTATGACGAGGATAACGAATTTGTTCATTAGACTTTACGTAGTGTAGTATGTGTAGTAGCGAATAGCGAAATATGAGATTTCATGCTGAGACAATTTGTTTGTGTGGGTATATCTGACATATTTAATTGCACGCAAACATAGAAATATGTTTACTATACTGGTCTGTATGTCTTTGTAGTGTCATCCTGGCACGCACACAAATAAAAGGTGTGCCCAGCTATTTAAGTCGTCGTGTGTACCAGGGCACCAGGATTACATAATTAATTATTCATAGAAAAATAAGAATAAAATAATTATTCATAGAAATTTAATATCGTTCAGTACAGATAAATATTTCAGGAGAAAACATCAAAGATAGGTTTGGTTACCGTGAAAATTAAGCTTTGCAAGCTTTATTTATTTCACATAATTCATACGTACCACTAGTATTTATGCAATCAATAAAGACTTACCTTTTATTGATTCCCTTTTTCTGCATTTTAAAAAGATGTTAGACTTAGTCAGTCTTTGTCTAGTATTTAGTTATACTTCATTAGTAATAAATTCTTTTTTGCCTTTAAAACTCACCGGGCAAAGAAACCAATAAAGATACTTAAGTAAAAATCAATGGATCAAATAATTAACAGGTAAAAAGTTGGCTTCGTAAAACTCGTTTATAAGTAACGCTAATGGTAAAAGTTAAATGTGTTTAATTGACTTAAGAGATTGATCACCGGATCGTTATCGTTAAACCAAATAAGAAAGTTCTAAGTGAGGTGTGTGTTGTGTAAGGGCCCGGTCACACATGTTGCTTGCAGTGCCAGAGGCGCGAACCAAATCTCACAATCAGTCGCCCCTTTTGAGACGTGGATTGGCAGAGCTCAATGCTTTTGTGACGGCAGAGCGTGGTGGTGACTGTTGAAAACGGAATTTGATATCTAGATGGGTAGAACACGGAATAATTATTATTATTTTAAGGAGGTGGAGTAAAAAAGTGGGTTGGATACGGAAAGACCCCTGTGATCTGCTGATGGGTTTGCGCGATTGAATAATGAATTTTTATTGTTTTGTGAAAGGGAGGTATAAATTTGCTTTCCATATTTTAAGTTGTCCAGCGCATTAGTGTAAACTGTAATGCTGTACAATGTAAATAATATTTATAAATAAATTTTGACGGAACGGCGGCACCACTGAATGACACGTTGACTGACACGGCAAATGTATCAGCCGAAAAAATAGCGCTGTCGCCTTTATAGACCTCGGCAATTAATTCTGGAACTAAACTTCCCTAAACTCCGTCTAGATAATTATAAACACAGTTTATCTATAAATTATACATTTTATTCCTGAGACTCGCTTTTTCCTTGTTAATACAAAGCGCAGACATAAAAATAATAAATGCTTTGAAATTTTCAATGAAACATCAATTGTAATGTCATTATTTTTATACATGTTTTTTATGCATACACAATGCAACTTTGATTATACTCTTATTAAAATAAAGAAATGAGATATGAGGAAAAATTATTTCTTTACATCATTCATGCTCTGAAAGAAGGTTATATTTAAATCAAAATCCGGGTTGTAAGTTCGATTTACATCCTGAGGGAGGTAGGTATATTTAAAAATCGAAGGCAGCTACGCGCCACGCATCGGCCCCTGAAATACTCAATTTTTTTTTTAAACAAGCGCACTGGCCACCACACCTAGCTGAATGCGTCAAGAGCGCAACGTCATATAAAAAAATAACGGTTCGTCGCGCATTTTCTTGTTTTATTGTTTGTTGCTACTTAATTGCATATATTTTTCCTCGCATTCATGATGTAAAGTAGAGTGTTCAACTCGAGTGTAAATTATCAATTACAACCCTTTATAACAATCTACTATTATTTTATGAAGAGTACAGTTAAAATTAATACAGTTACTTTAAATACGTTTTTATCGCGTTACAGTCTTAACACGATAATACTTTACAGTGTTGACGTTTGTAAAAATACTACCTGCGAATATGTAAAGTTTTTGAAACTTTACATGTATTTAATAATGTAATAAACACGATAAGTAATTTTATTCGTGTATGTGTACGCGAAAACCATCAGGAAATATTACAATAATTAGTATCAACCATTTATTATACTCATGTTCCTACATGAGTATAAGAAAGCCTCGGCTTGATTACTTTTGGCCGTAGTTATGACAATAATTTCTTTACCCTGTCACCCTCTTACCCCACTCTTCCTCCCCTTTATTACCATCGCAGCTGTGACATTACCGAACAACTTATAAGTCGTAATCCATCTTGGTTTATATATATTACGTCGCTGTACCTTTTCGTGGATTAAGGGAAATAAATGTTAACCCTAAAAAGCTTACCTTGTCAGTCTCTTTTATGGTGATTTTTACGTCCTGACGAGTTTTACTTTTAAATGACCTGACCAACTGATAAAAAATGGAAATTTTTTTTATTTGTTTCCTGAATGAAGGATTACAAAAGAAAAGGTCCATATTTTTAAGGTTCATCATCATCATCATCAGGCCTTTTTAGTCTCCACTGCAGGAGCACGACCCTCTCTGACTATCAGAGCCGTATATAAGCCAGGACAGTCAGAGGATTTGGCCTACACTCTCCACGCTGGCCAGACGGATTGGAGAGGTGTCTTTGATATTTTAAAGCTTTGTTAAGCTTATGTTCCCTAATTTAAGGTTCTGTACTTTGAATTAAACGTTATTACTAAGCATATAATTTATGTCCATCCGTCGGTCTGTCACAGGCCTACAGAACAGTGAGCGACAGACCAGATTGTATAGTGTATCTAACTACATTTCATATAGGGCAGGCAAATGGATCAAGCCCATACAGCCAAATCTTCAAAATGTCTTTGGCACACAATAGCAAGGTTTGGTTAATTGACAGCTCAAAAGAGGACCTTATCTAACAAAATTCGATCCCCGATGTGGTCAATATGAGAAATGATCTTTTTCAAATTGACCTGGGCCTTGGAGGTTCATTCAAATTTGTATCTCAACTATCTTAATCCTAACTAATATTAGAAATGCGAAAGTGAGTTTGTTTTTTTGTTACGAGTTCACGACGTATCTACTGAACTGATCATCATGAAGTTTTGCATACACATAGGTTAAGGTACTGAAAAGGACGAAGGCCATATATTACGCGGGCGAAGCCGAGGGTACCAGCTAGTAAGTTACAAATATTAAATATTTATTTATTTATTTATTTAAACTTTATTGCACAGAAATATGTACAAATAGGTGGACTTAATGCCATAAGGCATTCTCTGCCAGTCATACCTTGAGACCAATCCGAGATACATAAATAGGGTGGTGCGATGAATTTTAAGAGATAAATTAAATTACTTATATAAAAAGATAATTACATGTATATATACACAAATAAAATATATAAAAAAGATAAACTAACAAACATATATTATACATATTTATATAGTTAAAATACACAAAAATACATATAAATAAGATTAGAATACAAGCTAAAGGGATGATTTCCAAAATATAGTATCGTTGACTTAGTATTCCATAGTACAAGTCTCGAACTTAGTTTGGGGCTAGCTCAATCTGTTATATTTGTCCGTTTAAATATATTTATTAACGTTGTCGCGCGTGCCATGCTACGTAGACTGCACTAAGTATATCATAATATCAGAGTATGCACTAAGTATATCATTATATGTAAAGGAGTCCGATGGCCTAGTGGACGTGAGCATTATTAGCGCTTTCACATGGTAAGCAACACAAGGCTCTGTCCCCAATTGGATGGGTGACCACAAGTGGCATAAAATATCTCGAGCCCCTCCATGCTTTGGAAGGCACGGTAAGCCGTTGGTCTCGGCTGTCATCATTGATGGCAATGTTAGATGCCTTTAGGCAGCTTAAAAATCTGAGACCAGTGTTGGCCACTTACACTCACGAAAAACAAACAATCAGAATATAACTGTGAATGCATGAAAACTCATATAAAAATAAAGGCTCACAGAGTAAAGCTGACTGCATGATAATACTGCAATCCACGCGGATTTCACGACATTCATAAAATGAGACTAATTTGGTCCGCTTGTTGTGGGAATGATATTCAGAGGAAATTATTTTTGCTGTATGTCGACCATGGATCTTCGAATCCAACGTGCTTTGTGGTGCAGCAATCATCATACCCACCTGCGTCACGGGCGGGTTGAATTTCCGGTCAGGTCAAGATTAACAACGATCTTTTTCAGGTTGACCTGGGTCTTGCATGTTTATCTATATAAGTATCTATTATAATATAAAGCATCGTTAAGTTAGTATCCTAAAACACAAGTCTCGAACTTACTTTAGGGCTAGCTCAATCTGTGTGATTTGTTTCTTAATTATTAACGTTATCGCAGGTACTACGTTACAAGGGCTGCACTTTATGAGAATAGAACTGTGAATGCAAAACCTTTTTAGGGTTCCGTACAAAAGTTGAAAAACGGAACCCTTATAGGATCACTCGAGCGTCTGTCTGTCCGTCCGTCCGTCTGTCACAGCCGATTTTCTCCGAATCTACTGAACCAAATTAGATGAAATTTGGTAAGATAGTGTAATCCTATGACCCAAACACGGATGTGCAAAGTAAATAAAGATTTTTTTGAAATAAGGGTCATTTTGGGGGGCCCAATTACAAAATTTAAAAAAAAAGTTTTGCAAACCATACTGTGTCATATATCAAATGAAAGGGCTTATTATGAGGATCTCAAAAATATTTTTTTTTGTTCGGGTAAAATCAATACTTTTGATTTTATTCACGAAAGAAGGCAAAAATTGACCATTCCCCCCCCCTGATCTCCGAAACTACTGGGCCGAAAATTTTGAAAAAATTACAAAATATAGTTCATTCCTTGAAGATTACAGGAAAAATAATAAGAATTCTATCACTTGAAAATTAAGTGGTAAACTCACAATAATAAGTTCATCTAGGGAAATAGTTCACTAAAACACCACTAGATGGCGCTAGTCAATTGAATAAAACATTTTTTGCATATTGTGTGTGTGTTCACGAAGCATATTGTACGGAACCCTCATTGCGCGAGTTTGACTCACACATGGCCGGTTTTTTAAAAATAAAGTCTCACAGGGTAAGATTGACTGCATGATAATACTGTAACCCACGCGGACTTGGCGACATTCATAAAATGAGACTAATTTGGTCTTGGTGTGGCTTGTTGTGGGAGAGATATTCAGAGAAAATTACTTTTGCTGTATGTCGACCATGGATCTAAGAATAATCAGGATATGACCCTAAGAAACGCAACAGTGACGCAAATATCAATGTGTGCAAACGTGTCGCAACACAAGTTCTTTTACTTATATTATAAGAAATGCATTAAATTTGTACCTACTTATCTATAATATTTTTTTTTAAATAATTAATTATCATTATCGAGTATTTTCTTTGGTCTCCACTACATGGAACATGACCCTTTTTGTACTACCAGAGGATTTTTAGTCACACTCTTTACGCTGGCCACACGGGTCGGAGAGGTATTTTTGATGTTTATAAGCTTCGTTTAGCTTATGTTTCCTAAGTTGCTTTCCACAACATCCACGGGAAGACTAAGTAATTCTTCATTTCTGTACTAACATTAATTAACTCTACCTATCTATGCCGCACACATATACAAGTAAAAAGTTGGCGTCACCTTCTGATGTTATGTTCTTAGCGCCTAGTCCATATTATTTCTAGGTCCATGATGTTGGTAAAAATTTAGTACAAACAGACTAACCGGAAAATATTTTAGTGAGTTTTAAATGACTTTTACGGAATTCAAATAAAACTATTTTTAATACAATTTTGTCTCGTTTATTACACAATACTAATGTATAATGAAAAGAGATTCTATTATTTTTTTGCATTAAATAGGCTTTAAAGTTTCTGGACAGAGTATCAATATTCTTTCAGCTGCGAATCATTTATACGTTGACTTGCAAGCTTTTACCCGCAACTTAGCTAGCACGTAGAAGACCCTTCGATACTTAAGAACAACACATTTTTTCAAAATTAATATTTAAACGTAAAATATGAAACTAATGTGGACGAATAAGTTCTCGGGCAGAAAAAAAAGATAATTTAAATATCCAGCAGATTGTAGGGTTTTACATTCTTTTTGGTTAACCCTGACAACTTGTATGCAACTTATAGGAACTAGTATGTACTTTTATCTTTTTTTTATGTTTTCAAAAATCAAATAAATTGAGCTAGCCCCAAAGTTAGTTTGAGACTTGTGTTATGAGATACTAACTCAACGATACTATAGAGGATGTAACATGACCCTCGACATACCCTTAAAGGGGTGAGCCAGCTCTTCAATATGAACAACTTTTGCTATGTGATCAATGCTGGGAACTCAAAAAAAATCGTCAATTTCATAAAAAAAAATTTTGCCGCCCGGTAGAAATGTATGGGAAAGCAATAGTACATTGTGTAGCAAGGGCGGGATAGAAGACATTACGTCAAACGAGCGACTACTAACAAGCACGAGGCGAAGCCGAGTGCTTTTAGTAGTCCGAGTTTGTAATGTCTAATACCGGCCGTGATACACACAATGTTTTTCATCTCACCGAGTAAATAGTAGAGTAAAAAAAATATTTTTCATATTATATTAGTTGAAATTGTATAGTATGAATATTCTATATAGTTTACCTTGAAAATTAATATTTATGCGTCTGCAAGCTGGCTGATTATATTATCTATATCAACATTATTGACCATGTATTCATTTATCATAGGGAATGTATTTCATGCAAATTAATGAAAATTACGATTACTTATAAATATTATGCCTAAAAATAAATAGCGGCAAACAGTAAACAGAAAATGCATCCGAGGATTACACAGATAACGAAAATGTTTTATCCAAAAAGTGAAAGTCAAAGATCGATGAATACAAACAGCCAGCCACGCACGGTCATTAACAATTCCAAATTTGAATTAAGGACAAAAATCTCGCAGAATAGTTCAAATGTTTTTTTCATCGGGTTCACTGGCAATTCCAAATTTGAATATTCGACTAGAAAACTTTTTGGATGTAGAAGATTTGACGCTTGTGCATGGTATAGTGCCCTATTAAATTTTAAAAAATACTTTATGCGCTCTCGGGCTTTATGGAATTTGTATGAAATCTTATAGCCCCCGGTCGTAATAACGACCATCCAGCCCACTTTGCTTGCATTTAATGACACTGTTTAAGGGTAGGTGAGATGAAAAAAAATTTTTCGAATTCCCAGCGTTGACCCCATAGCAAAAGTTGTTCATATTGACAGTGTCACTCACCCCTTTAAGGATATGTCGAGGGTCATGTTACATCCTGTATATCCCGTTGAAAAAGTTGTTTATATTTACTACGGCGATGTTTCTAAGAAATGGTTAACTTAAATGATACATATTATAAGTATGTATTCTTACACGATTTTCGAGAACTGTTCCGGTGTTCATCGTCGTCCGAGCATTTTCCGGTAGCGCCTTTAGATACAGTATAGATATAATAATTCTACAAGAATAAATAATAATTGGAGAAGTTAATGTCCAGCAATGGATGATTATAGGCTGATGATAATGATAGTGAAATAATAAAACTTTACTCATAGGCACACGGTCGGTTTTGGAAAGCTTCAAAAAGCTTAACGAAACGGGAAGTAACCCGAATAGACAACATACAGTTCAAAACCCATAAAAGTAGGAATGCAATTTTTTTAAAGCTTTTTTCAAATCTTTAGCTGTCTGTGTATTGCTCGTTAGGTATCTCCAGTTTGAGAACGAGATGTGAGAAAATTATTAATTAAAATGCTTTAAGGATGCTATTCAGGATTTGGGCGATAGCTTTACAGATTGCCTGCCTTCATCATCATCATCATCATCAGCCTATACTCGTCCACTGCTGGACATAGGCTTCCCCAATTGCACGCCATCGAGATGAACGAGCTCCGTGGCGCAGCGGTCATCACGCCGGCCTGCGACACGGATGGTCCCGGGTTCGATCCCCGGTCAGGTCAAGATGGAAAATGATCTTTTTCAGATTAACCTGGGTCTTGAATGTTTATCTATATATGTATTTGTTATAAAATATAGTATCGTTGAGTTAGTATCCCATAACACAAGTCTCGAACTTACTTTGGGGCTAGCTCAATCTGTGTGATTTGTCCGTATATATTTATTATATTATTTATTATTATCTATCTTCGGCTGCTCGCATCCAGCTCCTACCAGCCATCCTGCGCAAGTCGTCACTCCACCGCGCCTGAGGACGTCCTACACTACGTTTGCCGAGACGCGGTCTCCACTTAAGAACTCGTTTGCCCCAACGGTTATCGGTTCTTCGGCTAATATGGCCAGCCCACTGCCACTTCAGCTTGCTAATCCGGTGGGCTATGTCGATGACCTTAGTTCTCTGCCGGATCACCTCATTTCTGATTTGATCCCGCAGAGAACCTGCCTGCTTGATTGCCTGCCTACGGAAATAAAATAATATCATCCGTAGACACGCGCTGTGCCAGAGACACTGGCAAGATTCAAAAGCTCCACAAGTCATCAGCTGATGATGATAAATCAGAAAGGCTACTAACTGCCATCTAACGTTGACTTGGCTTGGCCAAATAAGTTTTATTTTTACATTCGGATGAACAAGAGTAACAATCCCAACAAATATTATAAATGCGAAAGTGAGTTTGTTTGTTACGCTTTCACGCCGTATCTACTGAACCGATCATCATGAAATTATGCATACACATAGGTTAGGGTACCAAGAAGGACACAAGCTATATATTACGCGGGCGAAGCCGCGGGTAACAGCTAGTAATAATATAATTTCATGACGAGTTCCGTGGAGTAGCGGTTAACACGCTTGTCTGCTATACTGATGGTCCCGGGTTCGATCCCCGCTCAGGTCATGACTAAAAATGATCTTTTTCAGACTGACCTGGGTCTTGGATGTTTATCTATATAAGTATCTATACTAAAATATAGCATCGATGAGTTAGGATTCCATAACACAAGTCTCGAACTTACTTAGCGGCTAGCTCAATCTGTGTGCTTTGTCAAAAAAAAGAAAATTTACAGAATACCGACACGTTATTATTTAACTACTTTTAATGATTATTATATGCAATGTCGGGAATTAACGCGAAAACATACCGTTTTTACGTTATTATTTGAGAAATGTATATTTTTACTTTTTCCTTTAGAATTTTAATACGTAAACTCAGGAATTGGGTCGCTGTAAGATTATGTCTATAGCAACAAACAGCACCTGTTAAGCTCCTAATCGATATCCATAGAGTTAGGAAACAAACATAGAAGTACAAAACAAAAACTTACAATAGGTTAGTTTTCTAGGTCTTCTATTTTTGGGTCATAATTTAATTTATTTATCTATTATACATGTAGGTGGCCACAGCGACTCTTTAGTCAAAATTCGAAATTTAAAAACGTTTATTTAGAAAATAGGCACTTTTTCACGTCAAATCACATTTTAAATTATCTGATTAAATATTTAACTAATTGTTGTGTAAAAGCTACTACTGTCTCTTGAATGTCTTCGTTTGTGCTAATGGAGGAATAATTGGGGCTAGATAATTCTTCTTCGTCCGTCGGTTTTATAATCAAAATATATTAGACACGTATTTTTTCTTTCCTATATTATGTTCATGTAGTATAAGAATAAGATTATGTAATATTTCAACACAATATATTTTGTTAACGAAATAAAATAAATGAAATGAAAAAAAAAAACAATAATTGATGAAGATATAGCGCGTTTAAGTTCATTGTGACATCACAGTTCGCTAAAAACAGTGACGTCATATGGAATTTTAAAAGTAAGTCTTAATCTTTGTAAGTTTTTTTTTGTATTGACTGCAGAAAATATACGTGTCAAGGTGTTTTTCTGATAATTTAACTACAGACCTATTATATTTTTCTAGGAAACTCGTCATTACTTCTGAATCAGGTATAAAATTTATTTGAATTAAACTAAAAACACGTTATTACATTTTTATTTCACAGATTCACAGTTAAGACTTAAATTAGTAAAACATCAAATATAAAAAGTCATAATATATACAAGGCTTTTCATATTTACAAAAGCAAGTATACATTTTGGTCCAAACAGTTTCTTTTTCAATAAATTATAATACAAAATATATTTACATTGTGTGAGTGCGCTCTTACTAATACAATCATTTGAATAAGGCAAATATACATCGTCACTAGTAACCTCGTTATATTGTGGAATGTAGCTATACTGATATTGAACAACTTTCTCTCAGGCACATAAGTCAAAAAATAGCTATATGTACCTATGTGTACTGTATCAGCTGATTATCAATTTTGGGGAACCCATTTATTTTATTTGGCCCATGTTCCGTGGAAAAAAATGTTCCAGTATGATCAATATATGCACGTTCTAGAAAAAGGCATCATCAGTATATGCATGTTCTAGAAAATGGTATCATTACAGATTTTCATTCTGCTGTATTACCAGAGAGATGAAATATAAACTCTAAACCTCTTTATAAATTATATCAATTTAATACGTATGATTGAATAAAACGAAATAAAACAGTTTAAGAAATTAAGACGAATACGGCTATAGAAATTTTATAAAATTTTCAATCAAGAATGTTTGTTGTTTTTCGTATGTGTAAGTGGCCAACACTGGTGTCAGATTTTTCAAGCTGCCTTAAGGCATCTGACATAGCTTAACGACTGCCATCAACGATGACAGCCGGGACCAACGGCTTAACGTGCCTTCCGAAGCACGAAGGAGCTCGAGATATTTTTATGCCACTTGCGGTCACCCATCCAAGTAGGGACTGCACCTGGGGTTGCTTAACATACGTAAGCGCTCATAGAGCTCACACCCACTGGACCATCGGGCTCCTCCTCCTCAATCAAGAATAAAAAAACATGATACACAATCAGCTTTAAAAAGCATCCTAACCAAATATATTATACACCCTTAAAATTAGAATTTAGATTTCCGGGAGCTGAACAGTTAGCTTTCGAAATTCGACTTTATTTAACGCTTGTAAGGTTGGTTTTTCATTGTTGTGAGTTTGTAACACAAAAATATTTACTTTTAAATAATTGTGGACAACATTTTTCTATGTGACCGTAAACCTAGTTTTTTGTACTTGATCGGAGATCAAAAAGGATTTTAGTATAATTTATCCTGTCATTCATCGTCCTTGTGATGTTCATTACTGTATCCTGGTATTTATAAGGAAGCAAATTTCAGGTACCAGGTTCAGGTATCAAAATTGTTGTCATGTTGAAATATTATGAAGATTCTGTAATAGACAGACTTTCCTATAGCATATAATAGTGTAATAAGATTTTTCGTTTTAATACTGATTGATAAACAATGGTTTAATATAAATACCTTTCAATGCCGACTGAGGTTGAATTAGTTACATATGGAAATTAAGTACAAACAACAAGTATAGGTACTTGTATTTACTGTGCAAATATATTCAGTCCCTGTTAATACCTACGCATTACACGTGAATGCATAAGTAATTTGTTTAATTGAACCGTGTACCAGCAGAATTCTTCGTCACTACACATCAAAGAAACCTCTCCAACCCGTCTTACCAGCGTGGAGAGTGTAGGCCAAATCCTCTGACTGCCCTGGCTAATAACTAGCTCTGGTAGTTCAGAGAGGGTCGTGCTCCTGCAGTGGAGATTGAAATGGACGTAATGATGATGATGAAGATTTAGTAAGTTAGCAGTGACTCAATGGTATTGTCATGATTTTTAAAATTTACTATTCTTTTTTTAGTAGTATGTTACTATTATTACTTAATATTATAACCAACTTAATATTATAAATGTGAAAGTGAGTTTGTTTGTTTGTTTCGCTTTCACGCCGTATCTACTGAACCGATCATCATGAAATTTTGCATACTAGGTTAGGGTACCGTAAAGGACATAGGCTATATATTACGTGGGCAAAGCCGCGGGTAACAGCTAGTGATTTATAAATTAGCGTGGAGATTAGAGGGATGGGCGCGAGGAATCATGTCAATAGGCGATGCGGCTAGCAACCCCTCACTATTTTGATTCCGTTCTCCACCTACAAGCTAAACGTGGCTTTTAGGTTTTATAGACAAAAAGCTCAATTTTTGAACTAGTAGAATCGATCCGCCACTCGTTGTGACGTCAGCACTCGGTTCGTATTCACATATGAATAAAATAAACGAGTGGTCCTGTTTTTACTTATTTTTGAACCGTGCGAATATATTTTTTGATTTTTCTTAGAATAATATCTTTGGTAGTTCTTGATGTTCTTGGCTTGGTGGATGGTACTACCAATGGTACCCATTGGATCCATGGGACCAATGGGACCCTTAGCAACCTAGGCACCCATGGGGCTAAATGGGACCCTTGGGACCCATAGGGCCCTTGGGAACCAATGTGACCCCATGTGACCCTTGGGACCCAATGGGACCCTTGGGACCAATGGGACCCAACAGGACCCAACGGGACCATTGGGACCCAATGGAACCCTTGGGACCCAATGGGACCCTTAGGATCTAATGGGACCCTTTGGGTACCCCTGGGACCCAACGGGACCAATTGGGACACTTGGGACACTTGGGACACTTTGGGACCTTATGGTACTTATGGGACCCATTAGGATTATAAGAAGCCAAATCAAATTTCATATTTTATTGTACACTTCTTTGAATCCGAGTGCTCTCGTGTGACCATTCGGAAAAACCATTCGAATAAAGTTTCAAAAATAGAGCCATTTAAGATTCACCATGCGAAAGCTTAACAACGAGTGGTAGATCGATTCTACTGGTTCAAAAATTGAGCCCCAGGCTCTGTCTACCCTGCAAGGGATAATGACGTGATAGTATGTATTTATAAATTGATTAAATAATGAAACCAAAGGCGGTAAGGTTGTTAGCCGCATCCTTAGATTTCATCCAATCCGGCTTGACCGGCTTTGACAATCTGAGCGGAGAAAGAAGCAACTGGTACATTCTACGATTTTTTTTCTCCCAAATCAGCATGGATAAGAAGATAACATAAAAGTTATCTTTATAATAACTTTTGATTAGTATCTTCCATATTAAAATAAAGCTTAAACGGCTTCATAATTGAGTTTATTTCCAAAGAAGAAAAAGAATGTTCCGTCATATTCTTTCGGCAAAAGTTATGTAATTTACTTTGTTCATCTCTGGTTAATAGTCAAACTGTGCGTGGAGTAACTTCAATATTGATAATGTAATCCAATATTGCAAAACTTTTTTCATAAGTATATTGAGGAAGTGGGGAATTCTGAATGATTCTGAAATCATTGACATTATTTTAGTGAAGGTATCAGAATCCCTAATATATTGTAGACTCGCTAAAAATCTTTGTTTTTTGATCATTGTTCTTATGGGTCTTTGTTCTATTTAGGGATTTTGATTGAAATAATTTTAGGGAGAATTATTTTATTTTAGTTTATAAAGAACTATATATTACAAATGTAAAGCCGTAAGGTTGTATGGACCTCAAGTTAAAGTCAGGTAGACTGTCTACCTGCAACCACGAACACTGTAAAGTGTTTGAACTGTTAGGTAAATAAATAATGTAATAAACGCGATAAAACAGTATTAAAATTAATTTTATTTGAATGAGTAACAATCGCAAAAAAAAAACTTTAAAGTCAGGTTCACGTAAACACCACTGGATGAATTTTGACGAAACTTTATAGTGGTGCATCGGTTTAACACATAATCTGAAGATACGCAGACAAAAACACAGGAAATAGATAGTACCTACTTGGTAAAACTAAAATATATCGGATGTTTAATACGTATAAGAAAATAGAGCGCACTTAGTAAATCTACGAAACAGTAACCATTTTTCCTTAAAAATTTTGTCGCTTACAAAAACTATTACTAAAATTAATACAAACTAATAATGTTTATGTAGGTATGCTATTTACAGCTTGTAAATTTACCAACAATTCCCATTCATACAAAAGTTGTTTACTTTGAAGGGTTCGGTCACCCTTTCAATAGAATATCGGGGGTTAAAACACAGTGTCTAACTATAATTATATTATTTTTCTAGTAGTCTTACTTTGTTAACATTCCCTGTTTTATCGACAATTATTTACATTTTTTCTCACCTCAGTAGTTCCTCCACTAATTTCTTATTCACTTTCTATTTGCAAATCCATTTTACTGAACTAAATTCACACAATCCTCCTGTTAACACTACTGCCATTAATACAATTCATTACATTGACGATTCCTCTCAATATTTTTTCTTTACTTTGTCTTACTGAACTTCTTATTATTTCTTACGCAATTAAAGATATCAGACTTAGTGTGTAACAGATTTAAGAAATTGATTAGCTTCGTTATCATCCATGAGTTCTAAGTACAATTATTTTGTCTTTGTCGTAACCATTATAACTTACATGCGTCGTAACAAATAATTTAATTAATCGGGAAGTCTTTTTATCTTTTAACGAAATATGTATATCTACCTTTCATGGTCTGCAGAAATCAGCATCGTTTGAATCATAATGGTAATGCCTCTGCGCATTTCGGCCGCCAGCGCTTGGGCTGGGAGTTCTTTTCAAAAACCTTGCGACATGCCTGAGCAGTATGGTCTGAGCTCAGGATTCTAAAGAAACGATCAGTATCTCCAGAGCTTATCAAATTCAGTTTTTCCAAGTATCACCAGAAGTTATTAATCAACTTTCTATGTATTATTTTATTCCTTTAAGCTGTCTTCTTCTTGACCTACATGACCTAAGTTTTTGAAGTCAGAAAGTCTTTTTCACAATAAATCACAAAAATATCATTTACGTCTTGCAGATACCTACGTTGGACCGTGGCGTGAGGTAGCATCAGCATTGTTTGAAATCGATATGGCCGTGTCTCTGCAGCATTTCGGCTGACAGCACATAGGCTGAGGAGATTCTAAGACCTTCCGATGTAGATGGCCGGAGCTCAA
Organism: Rhodophaea formosa; assembly: GCA_963082605.1. Classification (NCBI taxonomy): domain Eukaryota; kingdom Metazoa; phylum Arthropoda; class Insecta; order Lepidoptera; family Pyralidae; genus Rhodophaea; species Rhodophaea formosa. Next base: position 1,084,674 of record OY720208.1, read on the forward strand.
GATTCAAGTGGAACCATCAGTGTCTCCAGAGTTTATATAAAAAGAGTTTTTCCAAGAATCACCAGAAGTGATTTATCAGCTTTCTATGTATTATTTTATTCCTGTAAGCTGTGGTCTTCTCCTTGACTTAAATGACCTAATTTTTTAAGGTCAGAAACTCTTTTTCACAATAAATCACAAAAATATCATCTACGTCTTGCAACTACCTTAGTCGAACCGCGGCGTGAGCTAGCACAGCGTTGTTTGAAGTCGATATGGCCGTGCCTCTACAGCATTTCGCCTAAGAGTTTGGGCTGGGGCGGTCCTCCTTGAAGACCTGGTGACATGGCTACGTTTCGTGGTCTAAGCTCAAAACTCTATAGGCATGATCAGTTTCTCCAGAGCTTATATTACTGGAGTTCTTCCACGTATCACCAAAAGGGGCATATCACGTTCAACTTTTTGTATAGGTTTAGTCCTATAAGATGTGCTCTTTTTCTTCTTTACTCCCCATATTTGAGGTCAGAAAGTCTTTTTCAGTAAACATTCACAAAAATATTATCTTAATTTATCTTGCAGATACCTTAGTCGTACCGCGGCGTGAGGTAGCATCAGCGTTGTTTGAAGTCGATATGGCCGTGCCTCTGCAGCATTTCGGCTGACAGCGCGTGGGCTGGGGCGGTCCTCCTTGAAGACCTGGTGACATGGCTGAGCTGCGTAGTCTGGGCTCGAGTTTCTATGCCTCGGATCATGGGTAGGCCGTGAGTATGACCGTTGTGGCGGAGGTTATTCATCTGCAGACAAAAAAAGTTTTTGAAATAAAATAGACAAATTCTACGATTCTTGCCAAGAAAACGTCACATTATATACCTAGTTCTATTTTACGGAACGCGTTCTTTATGCAATAGAGTATGACGTATACGAGTTCAATTGAAAGCTTTCCAAAAATAGGCGATTCGGTAGAATTCAGGGGTACTTAGTAGCAGCTGGAACCCGGGCACGCGTACCACCCGACTTCATCAGATTTGATTTCAATTTAAGAAGATATCTTAATAGGGTAAAACGTCTGGATATCCCGGCATGGGGCCTCGGTAGAAGGGGAAAACCCAAGAAGTGCTGGCTTGATATTGTGAAGATGATGTAAGAAACTCTCAAGCAAGAATATCGAAGACCATGCAGAGTGGAAAAGAAAGAGCCGGAAAGTAGACCCCTGGCTCCAAAGACAAAGGCTTACAGCTAAGGCTGCAACCGGGAACACGGTTAGATGAATAGTATAAAATCATTATAGTAAGTTTACTGAGGAGAATCACAAGCAATGACCAAAGCAGTCCCTCCTGGGGATTTTTTAGTAATGATGCTTTACAGGTTTAGTGGACCTCTTCCCTTGTCTCAAACGTCCGGTGGAGTAAAGACATCTCACAAGGTAAGCATAGTCATTTAAGATCGGTATATTAAGTCAGTTATCAGATCATCATTATGGTCAGATCTTGTTTAGTATAAATAAATAAATATATACGGACAAATCACACACATTGAGCTAGCCCCAAAGTAAGTTCGAAACTTGTGTTATGGGATACTAACGCAACGATACTATATTTTATAATAGATACATATATAGATAAACATCCAAGACCCAGGTCAATCTGTAAAAGATCGTTTTCCATCTTGACCTGACCGGGGATCGAAGCCGGGACCTCCGTGTCGCAGGCTGGCGTGGTAACCACTGCGCCACGGAGCTCGTCAGTATCCACTACAGGAGTACGACCTTCATTGTTCTACCAGAGAGATTAATCTACTATTTGATGCCAGAGCAGTCAGATTATTTAGCCTACACTCTCGACACTGGCCAGACGGGTTTGAGAGGTCTCTTCGATGTTTGAAACGTTTTTACCGGAAGACTTAGAGTGGTCCTATTCTACTCTGCTGAAAACCACGCAGTAAAGTTATCAGGTATTTAACTAAAAAAGTATTTTTTAAATTATTACAATTTAATTCCCTAGATAACACAGAAATATGAATAAGCTTCGGTAACAAAACAAAATGCTTCACAATTTCTAAAGATTCATTCTCCAATAAGGCCACAGCGACTCCCTCGTATTATAAGGTTTCAGAGGTAAATATCAGAAATGAATAAATATTCAGTGACCTTGTTTAAAAGAATTGTTGTTTCAATGAAAATATTTGTGGAAATCGAAAAACATCCTGTTATATCTAACTTAGTTGAATAAATTTAAATATATCTACAATAAGCCGTGTGGCTTATACAATAAGCCGTGTGGCTTATACAATAAGCCGTGTGGCTTATACAATAAGCCGTGTGGTTCCCGGCAGAGTAGAATAGGACCACTCCAAGTCTTCCCGTGTATGTCGTAGAAGGTGACTTAGGAAACACAAGCTATACAAAGCTCATAAACATCAAAGAGACCTCTCCAACTCGTCTGGCCAGCGTGGGGAGTGTAGGCCAAATCCTCTGACTGCTCTGGCTAATACCTATAGGTAGGCTGGTAGTACAAAGAGGGTCGTGCTCCTGCAGTGGAGACTATCAAAGACCTGATGATGATAATGATATCTAAAATTATTAACAATGTGTTTAATACCAAATTTCATTTCACAAAAAAACGAATACCAGCTTTTTAAAATCAGATATTTTCAAATTTCAAACTGGCCCGATAAAAGCAAAAGGCTGAAACCTTTTGCTTTGATCGGTCCTGTTATTTTGGCGCGTGCTGGTGATGTTTTCATGAAAAATTTCCAATATATTTTTGCCAGTGTCCCTCACAAAAATTCTAGGAGAACCGGCATCACAGATTTTTCGTTTCATATAAGCGGAGTGATATTTATTAAAAGGAACTAAGGTTTTGCGCCTTTTCATTAACACGTTGTATTATAAACAACGGAAAAATCTTAAATAATTTTTTGTCATACATTTACAGTTTCATAAATAATAACATTATTTTATCTACTGAGTCGTAACATACATATATACACTAATCCTGACCTCACGTCTCTGAGACACCTAATTACCGCAATCGATGAGAACACAAGCTCTGTCATCGACATATTAATCAGATTGATATCACGAAGCTATCTGATAAAAATCAGAAGAGTCAATTATACCAAAAGCTGTCTTCAGTGAAAAATATTATGTCGACGACATTTCGTCGGATATTCAAAGAAATCAAGTTATTCATTTTGCATACACTGCATAGTTTTAAGTAATATATTTTATTTTGTATGGAATCATCTTTTTCAAGCAACCTTCCGTTGAATGCTCTCGATGCGGTCAGTGGGGCCCTGTTGGGAATACCTGGGAAGCATATTCAAGGTGCGTTCGTCCAAATGTGTAATAAATAAAATTTGCAAGGTTTTGAGATCATTGAATGAAGTACCTTTTGACAAATTCAAGTAGGTATATAATCGATCAACACTTTGGTGTACTTTTGCCACTAGTTAGTTAGTTATGGGCATGACAGGACTAACAGTAGTGGGTGGGCGCTGGCCACCAATAGTTTGCATGAACCAACTGGTGGCGGAAGCACATAAAATAATTTAACTCAAAGTGCATGTAACTTCCGAAGAGTAATACCTGAATCAATTCAATAATCGATAAGCCTTTGAAACTTTGGTATCTATATAGGTCAAATATTAATTGACTTTCGTGATGTATGCACACGTTTCTCACGTTTGTAGAAGCCGCGTCTGTTGCTTGAGTATATATGTTGTTGGAATTATGTTTAGTTTTCAGGTGAGCACACAACATTAGAAGGGATTAAGATCTAGACCATTCCGGGAACAAAATTGTTCAAGGCGGAAGATGTCTGATTGCAGAGCGTATGCATCAGCTTGAGACGAGATGGTATTGAATTACGTATTGTATTATTTTATCAGAGTTTTCATAGCTTGAGAAGTTCAATTAAGATTGTTTTAGGAAGCTTAATTCATTCCAGGATTAGGCGTACTGTATGAAATATTTAAATCCCGCCCAGTCCAACCTTCGTAGGCCAACTTATGGCACAGTCATTTTCATTGACCATTTCTTTGTTCTAGTGAAGAAAATCATTGTGAGGCAATTTCACAGAGCATGAAACGTTACTCTCGTCTTTTTTTGGTCTCCACTGTATGAGCACAACCCTCTCTTTACTACCAGAATCATTCAGCCAGAGCCAGCTCAAGCAGTCAGGGGACTTGCGCTAAGGCGCGAGAGATGAAATTAATACTAATACCGGGTGTCAGCCCGCGCCTGGCTAAGGTCGTATGCTTGGCCTGTGAGTTTGTGCTAAAAAACGTAAAATTTCCCTAATGTGTTGTGATTTTTTATAATAATTACAGTAAAAAGGTTAATAAATAAAATTCTAATGTAACCTATATCACAAGGACGAAGAAAAAGGTAGAATATTGCACTCCTTCAATTACCTTGAAACCCAAATTTTAAATTGAACTTGGACGTTAATCACCAGTACCGCCCCCTGAAACACTTGTTTCGTATGAAATATGTTGAAAAGGCGTGTCTAATAACGCGCAAGCAACAGGCATATTTACGGTTCTGTAATCGAGCAACAGGCTCATTTCCAGCTCTCTTGGCAATTTGTACACTAGTGGATATTCACTAGTATGAAAAAGGCAATTGCAAATCTGTCTTGTCAAAAATAAGCTGTGCGTTTCTAGCCACACAATGACACCGACAAGAGCCAAGCTTTTAAATATCATAGAGAGAGAAATAATAATATTAAGTCAGGGAAGAAGTAATTATGTTATATGTATTTAGCTGGATTTATTGAATTATATGCGAACGTACAAAGTATACAATATTTTCCTACCATTTCTTTCAGTAAATTTGTCCATAAAAAATAAATCAAATTAACAAAGAAATGTGTAAATTTTTAAAAGGTTGTATAAAAAAAATCTCTCATTAATTTCTTAATTTCTGATTTGAAAAAAGTATAATGGATTTATAAGTTCTGAAATTTAGAAAGACAAAGATGCTACCGATACATGTGCATTATGCATCTATATCGCTTATTTCAACATAGACTATTTTTTTAATCTTCTTTTATTCAAACAGTAGGCAAACCGTCTAGATGGAACTCACAATAAGCCAATAAATCTTTACTGACACCACGAATTTACAAAACACATTGGCGTTCCGTCCCGTCTGATGTCACTCGGATTGTCCCGTACGACCTGATTTAAAATCTGCTCCAATTTCACTGGCATAAATGGCTATCCGCTGTACAGGAGACGGTCTCCGAATGATGGAAGATTTACTGGGAATATAAAAGGGAATAGTCTGGAGAACCGCTGGATAGTTCCGTACAATCCAGTTCTTTTATAAACTTTCAATGCTCATATAAACATTGAGTATTGTAATTTGGTAAAATCTATAAAATATGTTTGTAAGTATGTGAATAAAGGGTCCGATCAGGCTACATTTGCTTCAAAGAAACCTATATTAAATAAACGATTGAATCTTTAGAAAAGGAAAAAGATAAAGTGAAGATTTATGAAAGTGGAAGATATATAAGTAGCTCTGAGGCTGTATGGCGTATACTTGGATTTCCCATACGTGATCGATTTCCTACAGTATTCTACCTTGCAGTACACTTAGAGAATGGACAGAAGACATATTTCAATCCACAAAATTTGGTCGACAGATTAAATAATCCAAAAAAACTACACTACTGGCATTTTTTGAATTATGCCAGTAAGATGACTTTCCATCCATCCATTAGGTCTTCTTTAGTCTCCACTGCAGGAGCACGACCCTCTCTGTACTACCACAGCAATATATTATTAGCCAGAGTAGTCAGAGGATTTGACCTACACTCTCCACGTTGGCCAGATGGGTTGGAGAGGTCTTTTTGATGTTTGTAAGCTTTGTTTAGCTTGTGTTTCTTAAGTCGCCTTTTACGACATCCACGGGAAGACTTGGAGTGGTCCTATTCTACTCTGCCGAGAACCACACGAGACAGATGATGACTTTGCTAAAAGTTTATTGCATTGTGAAGTCCCTGCTTACTACATATAGAGCAAAAATAAATTTGAAAGGAGGAAAAGAGGAATTGATGATGAAATGATGAAGCAAGCTTTAGGAAGGGTATACACGGTACATCCGAATAATGCGGAGTCCTACTATCTTCGTATGCTTCTTCACGTGATTCGAGGTCCTACGTCATTAGAAGTCATAGATTTAAAAAAAATCGTCTTTATGATTTGAAGTATTAAAAACTGGATGGCGTGCTACATCCTACATTCCAATGCCTGCAAGGCTTTACATTTACTTGAAGATGACGAGCATTAGTGTGCAGGGCTGGAAGAAGCCGCACTTTGTCAATGATGATGACTCAAAAAAAAAAACAAAACGTTTATTCAGAACATAGGCTTTGTAGGCACTTTTTCACGTCATATCATATTTAAAATTATCTCATTAGATATATGTATTTATTAGTTGTTCAAAAGCTACAGACTACTAGCGTTTCGGAACCGACCACTGCAGAGAAGACACGCCGAAAGAAACTCTTATCAACAGTTTTGGTCGCCTACTCGCCTGAAAGGCTTTGATTACGAATATTTATTCCTTATTGTCTTTTTCTTTCTTTTCTTTTTTTTTACTATTTTCAGACTTTTTTTTACTATTTTCAGTACTAAGGGAGACAAATGCCTAATTCAATAATTAATAAAAAAAAAAGTATTATTGGTACATTATCAAGTATCAGATTCAGTAAATCTGTGGGAAGAAATCAAAGAACATTTAAGAGTCTGAAGACTTTAGGCGCCAAGTTGAAAGCATGGAGATACTTTGAACCATTAGGATGGAAAAAGGTTTTGGTCGCGATAACCGACATCCACGCGGGCGATGCCGCGGGTTAAAAGCTAGTATAATTATTATTATTACGAGCCTTGAGTGTCCCAGTGCTGGGCAAAGGCCTCTTTCTCTCCTTTCCATTTTTGTCTGTCTGTTGTTTTTGTTCTCCAGTCTTTGCTGTAGTTATTGAGCTCATCGCACCACCTCATCCTTGGTCGACCACGTCCCCGTTTGCCACTGGGCCTCTAGTCTGTAACTCTCTTGGCCCAGCGATCGTCAGACATTCGAGAAACGTGTCCAGTCCAGTATAATATAATATATAAATAAGTGAAAATGTTTACCTGCAAATAGCACCTTTTGTGCGGTTCGTGGTAGAGATCGTAATCACTCGACGAGCCGTCAGGTTTCTGCGTACAGCGCCACTGTGAGCAAAATAATTAATTAGCAAAATTAAAGGATTTGTAAAGCCGTACTCGTTACATAAATCATGTGGTTAGTTAAGATGTTGAGTACAAACACTTGTTTGCCTCTGACAATCAAATATTGTAACTTTAATTTAAAATCACATAACATTGAAGTTTGTTTTCTGTTCAAATGAAATTGTTTAAAACGTGCAGTACCTATATACGCATTGTCCTTAAGTATAGGATTATTTGAAAAAGAAAAAAAGGAAATTTTAAACTGACCGTCGTTGCCAACAGTTTAACTCGGCCATAATGGTTTTTATGGTGCTATTACATAGGCATATGACACACACATGGAAGAATAAAAATCTAATGTGTTTTGTGTGTTTTTTAAATAGGCATGTCGTAGATTGTAAGTTGACGTCATTTGGTGCGCTGTGCAGTTTGTTGCCGCTTCTTCTGCACTCCGCCTTGAAAGCGGTGTAAACTTAGCCGTAAGTAAATTATTGACGTCAACAGTAATATATTTTTGTAAACTAATTGTAATTATGAAAAAAAAATACGTTCACTAAATGATATTGAAACATCTTACGATGAATAAAATGATTGACTTTGACTTTGAATGACACCTCAAACTTTTAAATCGTTTAAGCTAAAGTAGGCAACATGGCTTAGATATTTACCTACATACATACATATATATATATATATGTCGCATCGTAGATATTTTCGTGATCCGATGATTCGCCTTCCATCATGTAATAATAGCACGAGCACACTCCAAGACGTTTAATTAAACAAAATAAATTAAAACACTTAAATTCTCTGCAACGATCAACTTGATTTTTGCGGATATTGAAATGCGGTGGACGCGATGTGTTAACGGCACGGCTCTCAATTTAAAAGTGAACTATTCCGTTCGTTCAACAAATGACGTTGCCTCGGTGTTGCCGTTATACGAAATCGATTCCACCCAAGTCGAAACTTGACATTTCAATATCGATTAACATCACAATTTTAATTTAAAGTGGCAACATTTTTTCGGTATCAGTATTTCCGGCCGATGACGTTAGATGGCGCTTCACTAACCGCGACATATAGCGCGCAAAAAAAATTACTCTCTTTCTGTTAATAATACAAATAAAACCAAAGCTGTTTTTTTTTTATTATAATCGTAGGTACTACAAAACTTATCCAGACAATATAAACAAACCTGAACAAGAATTATGTAATTTCCTTCGTAATGCTAATATAACAACTTCAATGGAATTCTAGGATACATATAAAAGGAAAATATTAATAACGTACCATTTCTACCTGTACCTCATATTAATGGTTAACATCAAAGAAATTGTGTACAATGTACTTTGTACAAGGTTACGAGCCCTTGTGTTTGTTACCAGTGCCCAAGTGCTTTAACCGTCGTATATAACCTCAAATAATATATTATTTAATAAGTTTTATTTTAGTGCGGGATGACGATCATAAGAAACACCTGATATAGTGTCATGGTCGGTCATAGACATGGCAACACTGAAGTTGTTATCTGAGCGGCCCCTTAGAGCGCATCCTAGCAGTATGTTTTCCATACAAATGTATTTCTCTATTTACTCGCTGAGAACTACTTCTAGAGGAACAATTCTTTTTTCATAAAATCTATGACTCTGTTTTATTTTTTTTAAACTGTTCCAAATAATTAAAAAAGTAGTTTTTTAGAAAAAAATTAAAATAGCGGCATACCTATTTTAGTACTAGATTTTATGACAAAAGGATTGTGTGACACTAGAAGCAGTTTTCAGCGAGAAAATAGAGAAATACATTTGTATGGAAACCATACTGAAAAAATACTGCTAGGATACGCTCTTAAAATAGGAATTTACACGTCTTTTGAAGGAGCACAACACGATATAGTTTTAGGAAGAAATAGTGGAAGTAAATTTAAACACGTTGTCATTTACAGTAAAATGTTAAACCACGGGGTTGTTTAAATAAATACAATGCAGTAATAATTATGAAAAGAAAAGTTTAAGATTATAATTAATTCAAAGCCAGTGTTGCTCAGGCGTATGTAAGAATTCCAACAATATTTTCAATATATATTTTTAAATATTTTATCCTGTGTTACCTGGAGAAAATTGTTTGGTATTATTAATAACGGTGCGTTCGAGAATATGGCAAGGTCATAAATGTAAACACTTCTTACAGTTCACTACGTTATCAGAGAGATTTCCTGGTTATTCCAAGTTTTAATGTTTTCAGGCGGATGTATGTAAATTTTTATTTATCTATGTATGTAAGTATGTCTGTTCCATTTGTAGTCAAAACGCTATGACCGATAATGAAGAGTGAGGTGTGTAATTAGATCTGTAATCTTCCCTGAGTGATATAGGTATTGCTTTGACTATATACTCCAACAAAAAACAATATGGCATAAAAACACGACTGGCGTTGTTAACAGTATACGTTCGTATTCTGTTAAAAACGGCAATCAGGTTGTTTCTTTTAAAATAATGGAACTTGTTGAAATATTGCCACTTGATTCTAGAATATTTACTTGAAATTTGTTCTGTCTGCAAACTCCTCTCCCGCACAAGAGTTTCCGAGCAGACCTCTGAAAGTTTCTTGTCATCAGGCAGTACACTATCGGGTTGATGGCTGAATTCGCGTGACCTGTTGGAAAAAAATGTATTTTTTACTCACAACTATGGGTACACGTTGCCGTGTGGCTCCCGGCAGAGTAGAATAGAACCACTCCAAGTCTTCCAAAAGATATCGTAGAAGGCAACGCAGGAAACACAAAATCAACAATGCTTTTAACATCACAAAAAACTTCCCAACTTTTTTGGCCAGCGCGAGGAGTTTAGGCCAAATCCTCTGACTGCTCTGGCTAATATATGGCTCTATTATTATAGAGAAGGTCGTGCTCCTGCAATGAGTCTTCACGACCATATCATCATCAAGTCTTTTTTTGTCTTAAAAAACCGGCCAAGTGTAAGTCAAACTCGCGCAATGAGGGTTCCGTACAATATGCTTCGTGAAAACACACACAATGTGCAAAAATGTTTTATTCAATTGACTAGCGCCATCTATTTTTTATTTTTATTTATTTATTTAACTTCATACACTTACAAGTGTAATGGCGGACTTAAAGCCTGTGGCTTTATCTACCAGTCAACCAACTGGGTGATGTTGAGAATTAGGGGGTAGTGCAAAGTTACGTAAATTAAAGAGTAGAGAAAAAACAAAAAATTTAACAAACTGATAAACTACATACAAATGTACATGCTAGTGTATAATAATATGATAGACAATACATACACTACATACATATGATTACGAACGATCTGACAGACTTTGTAGAAAATGAGCTTTAACTTTAAACTTAAATGTCAAACGAGTTTGAGCCTTCCTTATGTCCAGTGGTAGGTCATTCCATAATTTTATAGCACGGACAGTAAAAGTAGTGGTGTTTTAGTGAACTATTTCCCTAGATGAACTTATTATAGTGAGTTTACCACTTTATTTTCAAGTGATAGAATTCTTATTATATTTCCTGTAATTTTCAAGGAATGAACTATATTTTGTAATTTTTTTAAAATTTTCGGCTCCGTAGTTTCGGAGATCAGGGGGGGGGGGAATGGTAAATTTTTGCCCTCTTTCGTGAATAAAATCAAAAGTATTAATTTTACCCGAACAAAAAAATATTTTTGAGATCCTCATAATGAGCCCTTTCATTTGATATATGACACAGTAAGGTTTGCAAAACCTTTTTTTTAACTTTTGTAATTGGGCCCCTGAAAATGCCCCTAATTAAAAAAAATCTTTATTTACTTTGCACATCCGTGTTTGGGTCATAGGATTACACCATCTTACCAAATTTCACCTAATTTGGTTCAGTAGATTCGGAGAAAATCGGCTGTGACAGACGGACGGACGGACAGACAGACGCACGAGTGATCCTTTAAGGGTTCCGTTTTTCAATTTTTGTACGGAACCCTAAAAAGATCTGACGATGATGATGATGGGTTTATAACGTTTCTATAGGTGCAGCACCAATAGAATGCATGCACTAAATCAAAAACCTATGAAAATCTCATAAAACAGATGCAATAAAAATGTTTTATCGTCTAGGAAAGTAGTTTTCCTATCTATTAAACGAAAAGATGCACTCTGAAGATAAGTGAGATTTATACGACGTACCTGTTTATTGAAGCAGAGAAAAAATGCTGTTAAATACTAGCTGTTACCCGCGGCTCCGCCCGCGTGATATATAGCCTATGTCTTTATACAAAGGTGTAATTAAAATAACTCCTCCCCGAAAACCGCGGACACCCCGACTGATTTTTAATAATTTAAATTAATTTAGCAATACTTTGACTTGAAGAACAGAACGCAGCGCTTTAGTAGTTTATGAGATATTTAAATTTAAGTTCTCGAAATCCAAGTACGTAGCGTAGTTATTCGATTTTTCATTACGCTCATTCATCTGCGATCATTTATACTCAATTACGTATAAGTAAAAAAAAAAGTTGATTCAGAAAATATAAAATGAAACATAAATCGCAATTCAAAATATCAATTTTAGTCAAATTTATATTATTAATTCTGATCAAAGCTACAGATTAACCGTTTCCCAACCTAATAAAATTAATTTTGAGATAAAATTGACATTGATTGATTGGATGTTAAACTCAAGGAAATATATTCAAAATTCGAATATTTGTCTTTTGTGAACAAAATCTCCTAGTCTGGTAAAAAAAATGCCATTGATCACCTGGGTGATATGATACCGAGGTAAAAAAAAAGTATTACTAAAAATTTAGCTTTTATTCACCCAGGTTATAATATGCTCAATTCCAAGCTGAACCAAGAGGACTAAAATAATATACTTTGTTCACTAAGGTGATTAAATTGGAATAGATCTTTGAACCATCTACTACAGAGATGGAATTTTTCTCAGTAAGGTGCCTGCTTCCTTAAATAGCTTTTCTTAATGTAATACATCATAACCAATTGTTATTCTTGTCAGGTAAAAGTGACTTGTCAGGTAAGGTGAAAGTGAAAATGACCTTAATGACACGTAAAGCAACCCTGGGCGCAGTCCCCACTTGGATGGGTGACCGCAAGTGGCATCAAAATTTCTTGAGCTCCTCCGTGCTTCAAAATGCACGTTAAGCCGTTGATCCCGGCTGTCATCGTTGATGGCAGTCGTTAAGCTATGTCAGATGCCTTTAGGCAGCTTGAACTCTGATACCAGTCTTGGCCACTTACATACACGAAAAACAACAACAATGACTTATGACTTACCTATCAATAAAGCATATGGCAGATATATGCTAAGGTCTTTAGCATTGACTGCATTGATGTCTAGTAGTAGTTGCATGATGTTGTAAGGCATCCAGCAGAGGGCGAATAGTACAGCTAGAAGAAGCAGTATCCACGCCACTCGCTTTCTCTCCTTCATCAGCCTTAGACCCTGCTAGAGATATGTTCACTTAAAATTTGTCTTGACTAAGTGCATTGCGAACAAAATGTAAAGAGAAATATGTACATTGACGACAGTCGTTAAGCTATGTCAGATGCCTTTGGGCAGCTTGAAAAATCTGACACAGTGTTGGTCACTTACACACATAAAAAGCAAATGCTCGACGACCAGAATTATAGCTCAAAATATATATAGGGACATATATATGTGATATGTCCCTATATATTTATTTATTATTTATTATTATCACACTAATTACGCAAGGCCACAGTATGTTGTGCACTTCTTTCGTGCCTAGGATACCAACTCAACGATACTATATATATTTTACGATAAACACTTATAACATATAAGACGATAAAAAGTATCATTTTATTATCCAAATTGGAAAAACATTTCATTTCATTTCATTTCCAGACCAGTAGGGAGCAAACCGAGTACTACACGTGAAGCAGTCACGAAGGGTCGGTATAAAATTAATATTATGTTGAAAAGGGTCCATACTGATAATATGTGATCAAATTCCCATTTCACAAACATTTTGAAATTTATTAAGGTATCGAACTGTTTTCTGAGAACTTACAATCTTAATATAGGCAAGAAGAATAATCTGCTGGGAACTACATTATTGTGAACTGCAAATGAATGCTAATAAATAATGAAAGTGTTAGAAGAACCTTTAAAGTATAAATTTCACGCTGAATTAAAAATACTTTTTAACGTTTTCCCTGAAATTCCAATAGCATAAAAAGGTTTGAAAAATTCAGTCTATTTTAATTCCAATAGTTATTTGCTACGAAAGTGCTACGATTTTGTAGAGCCTCTACGATGCTACGAAGTTACTATAAATAAACATGAATTTCACAGAACAGAGTCATATTTCATACGTTGTAATGGATATTGATGGCTTAGTTCGTATTACTAGCACTTACTCGTATTAAGAAGTCTAGGACGAAGCTTTTGCATGGATTAGCGACCAAAAGTGGTATAAAAATATGTCGAGCTCATCATGAAATGACAGTCAATAAGCTATGATAAATGCAACAGAAAACCTTTGTAGCTCAGCGGCAAGTGTCTTATTGGTCTCGGGTTTGATTCTCAGTCAGGTTATGATAGAAAACGATCCTGGGTTTATGGGTTAGGGATGTTTAAGTAAATTTAGGTGTGCTTAACGTTTTTCATGTTCCATGCTGGTTTGGGAGAAAAGATAAAACATAGAATTGGATAGGGCGAAAATTTAAGGGATTTTAAATGTTTTAATTTTGTTTAAAAAAAAATCGGATTTCTTATTCGTGAGGGAAGAGGCTGGTGTTCTGAGATACAGGCTCTGCTTAGTTCAGACACCAGTCTCTCACAATCTTATCATAAGTATACAATTTGAACCAAAATTTGTATTTGTGGGTATAGATATAGATTGGAGAGAAAAAAAATAAAGCATCTTTGAATCTTATTTGTATGGAAATGTCAATATGTAACTGCAAGTTGAGAATCAGATTGAAAACTAGAAGCATAGATCAAGTAGCAGCTAATCATCCATGTTCAAACAAAACTTCACACAGTGCTAACTATGCATCATCAAATAGAACACGAGACGCCAACGTGTGCCGAGCGGAAATTAGAGGATATTAGGTTGCAGTGAGCACATTCAGTTTAGCTATTGAAAATTATAAATAAATAAATATATACGGACAAATCACACAGATTGAGCTAGTCCCAAAGTAAGTTCTAGACTTGTGTTATGGGATACTAACTCAACGATATTATATTTTATAACAAATACATAAATAGATAAACATCCAAGACCCAGGTCAATCTGAAAAAGATCATTTTCCATCTTGACCTGACCGGGGATCGAACGCGGGACCATCCGTGTCGCAGGCCGGCGTGTTGACCGCTGCGCCACGGAGCTCGTCAAACTTAATTATTTAATTAATTCTTCTCTTTACATACATATTTAATTATTATTATGCTATTATCCCTTGCGGGAAGATAAAGCTTAAGTTCATAAAACCCACAGGCCACGTTTAGCTTGTTAAGTGAGCGTTAAGGTGAAAAACGGAATCAAAATAGTGATGGGTTGCTAGCCGCTCCACCCATAACGTGATTCCTAAGACTTAAGCCCAATCACTTCACAGGTTTTTACGGTCTGCACGAGAAGCAATGGCAGTATCTAGGCAGCTGGTAAACCAGCTGCATAAATATAGAATTTATTTTATGTTTTTCCTTTTTTCCCAAACCAGCTTGGAAGAGCGTTCTTCTATTTATTTTTTAATTATTTCCTTTAAGGAAAGCAGGCTCAATTGAAAACCAGGACATCCGTTGAGACTGCCACGTTTTGCATAATCAGGGTATCAGTATCACAAAAACGGAGACAGTGCATTTTTCATCCAAAAGTTTGTTTGCAGAAACATCGCCGGCTTCTCCGTCAGGATTTCCACTAAAAGTTGACATTGTGGTGTGGCTCCAGATTCACTACCCTCGTGATATACGTCTAGGGATTACGCGGACATACTCCAACACTTTAGATGAGCGACCGCTGTCGCCGCGACGGTGGCATGTCGCGCGAGATAAGTGTCGCTCGATTAATCTCATATTATTTAACCAACCAACATTTAGTTCGGTCAAAACAATTATTTCTACCCTCCGTACTAGTTTGCACTGTATGACGGCAGGGCAGCATTCCTCGTCCGACGTAAACAACTTGTAGTATGAGTATAAATAACAGATGCGATCGAGTAAACCCGCGTTATATATAGCCAATGTCCTTCTCAGTACCCTATCCTATGTGGGTGCAAAATTTCATGATGAATGGTTCAGCAGATGGGCGTGAAAGCATAACAAACAAATAAACAAACTCATTTTCCCATTTATAATATTAGAATTAGGATTAGGATAAGCCCGCGTCTTGGATGACTTTCTATTTAAGTATCAATTAAAAAATATACCATCGTTGGAGTTGGTATCCTACGACACAAGTTCAAAATTTACGGTGGGGATAGATCAATATGCGTGATTTGTCCCTTTATTTATTTAATTATAAATTAGTATCACATATACGAGCTCCGTGCCGCAGCGGTTATCACGCAGGCCTGCGACACGGATGGTCCTGGATCCGATCCCCGTCAGGTTAAGATGGAAAATAATCTTTAACAGATTGACCTGGGTCTTGAATAATTATCAATATAATTATGTATATGTAATAAAATATAGTATGGTTGAATGCCATAACAGAAATCTCGAAGTTACTTTGCGGCAAGCTCAGTCTGTGTGATTTGTCCATATATATTTATTTATATAGACTGTTACGGTTCTGCATTAAGGAGCTTGATTCCAAAAACAAAATCAGTTATAAATTTTAAATTCAGCGTGAAATATTATTTCAACACCTGTGTCCTCATTACATAAAAGTATTGTGTTCCCCACTAATTACCGTACATTCCCGCAAAATGCTCTCTCGGTTTTATTTTAATTATTTTAACCGCTTTGGTTGCTTTAATAATTATTACGACGTAATTATTTTGATGAGCGTATTTACAATTGTACTGGAATAAATACAAATAACATTGTTTCATTTCTGTCCATTTTACTCTTACAAATTATGATAAATGATATTCAAATGCACCGATGAATAAATTTGAAAACAATAATTTGTTTTGGTACGGTTTTTAGTTTTAAAAAGGCCAAAAACGAGCATAATTACGCAGCAAATTTCTTATATTTTTTTATTATTTACAACATTATTTTAGTTTGCAGGTGAGAGCGTCCGTTAATCACAAGATCAGTGCTGGTGGTTTTTCTTTTGGTTAACTACAATTTTAACTAAGATTTTAGTTTTTATTTTAGTAATAAGTATATTAATATATCTTCTATGCATTCTGTATATATTTTTATTCTCCTAAATAAAGTATGTCTTTATCTTTTTTATCTTGTTTTTTATTTTTATTTCTCTCATATATAAGCTGGTAGACTTTCTCCTTGTTAAATATAGGGATTCTAGGTTGACGTTCGTTGTAGGTTTTGGCTATTTGCGACAGTTTCATGAATATATGAGCTGAAACTTAACCACATATATTCTCTAAAACTAATCCTACCGATATAAATATCTTTTTTGAAAGCTGAAATCTAAAAAAAAAAATATTTTTAAACGAATTGCCGGACCGGTTAAACATTTTTTGTTTAGGTTTTTTTAGTTCAGCTAAGGAAGAGCTTCAAATGAATATCTTTGGTTAACTTACACGAATGCTACAAATAAATCTTCTAACTGTGTGTTGTCACACAAAATTGATCAAAGGGTGTGCTAAAAATACGCAAATTACCACCTTACCTGCTGCATACTGACGTTGCCTTCATCGATGTCGAAGGGAGGTCTCACAGAACACAGCGTACGGCCCATGCACGCGTACGACAGTATCGTTATGGAACCTAGAACAAAAATATTCACAACATAGAAAATAATATATGTATTTAGACGGCAAAACTGACGCACTGACATACATCAACACACAGCCGAAACATCCTTCAGAGTCGCCTGGACGCGCATGTCTCCATACAAACGGAAATAAGAAATTGTGACAATATTTGATAATTTTGGAGTAAAATTAAGCATTTATTCAATTAATCTGATTATAATTAATCTACGTAAGTTCCTATACAGCTTGTTTAAAATACCATTGGTTTGAGAATTATAAGTCTTTTCAAATTTGCATGGAAATCTTGAGAGGCGTATATTCTCAAACCATTGATAATTTTACGAAGCTGTATAGAAACGTACGTAGATTATAGTGAGATTAATTGATTGAATGCTTAATTTTACCCCAAAATTATCAAATATTGCCACAATTCCTTATTTCCGTTTGTATGGAGACATGCGTGTCTAGGCGATCCTTAAAACTTGAAAGGTACATTGGTTCCTTTCGTGATATAAATCAGCACTAGGAAAGGATTTTTAGAAATTAAATCTTGAAGGGAGTGTAATAGGGGAGGGGGGATTTTCACGCAGGTGAAGTTGCAAAAAAATTGCTAGCTGGTTCGCCCCCTTTAATGGGTGTCTAAGCCTTCAATATGTGAAATTTTCCAATGGGTCCATTGCTAGAAATTCAACGGTAAATAAACATTTTTATTTCAATTGCCAAGCCAGCTGCACACTTTCGTTTGTTTTTTTTTTTAATTTCTAGTGTTGATCCTATGAGAAAGATTATTCGACAGGATTCTTTTTAATATATTGGACATGCGTATAAAATACATTCATGTACAAAGTTATTAAAAGCTCAAGAAAAATAACTAACGGCGCACAGAATTAAAAAGAAGGTAAAGAGTACGTGAACTGGAATCTAAATTATTTCTTCAGTATTTTATTCAAGGTGCTCAGGTAGTAAACTTACTAAAAGTCAAGATCTAAAAGGTATAATCTAGCGGGTACAAGATATCAATTGTTGGTTTTTCGCCATTATCTTTAAACGGTCTATAATAACTATTGATAAAATGTACTAAATTTATTATCCTCTACACTTGTCCCAAATTCTTATCCGTTTTCGAACATCGCAAACAATTTCTTGAAGAAATTTCTTAAGTCTCAGTTCACGGATTCCACAACTCCTTTGTTAAGTTGTCTATTTTATCAGTTTCCGAACACCGAAACAGTTTCTGTAGAAATGGTTTAGGTTCCAGCTCATGTGATCTACAACTCCTTTGCCAAATAAACTATTGATAAAATGTGCAAAATGTTTTGTCCTTTACACTTTTTCCTAATTTTTGTCACGTTTCGATCATCCTCAATAACTTTCTGAAGAAATCGCTTAGGTACTAGATCATGCGCTCTACAACTAATTTGTCAAATAAACTTTTGATAAAATGAACTTAAATTGATGTCCTTTACACTTTTTTCAAATTCTTATCAGTTTGCGAAATTCCTAAACAGCTTCTGTAGAAATATTTTAGGTTCCAGTTCACGCGTCCCACAACTCTTTTGTTAAGCGGACTTTTGTTGAAATGTTCTAATTTTATTGTCCTCTACACTTTTTCCAAATCCTTGTCCGTTTCCGAATATCCCTAACAATTTTCTGAAGAAATCGTTTAAGTAAGCTTACGCACTTCAAAGCCCTTTTGTCAAGTAAACTATTTATGAAATGTACTAATTTTATTGTCATTTACTCTTTTTCCGAATTCTTATCAGTTTCCCTACATTCTAAAAAACTGTCTGAAGCAATCGTTTAGTTCTCAGCTCACGTATTCCACAACTCTTTTGTTACCTAAGTGGACTATTGACTGTGTCTACAAATTCAGAGCACGAAATTTCGGTCATCGCCTTTGACGGATTTTCGGGGAATCGAACTAACCCGTAAATTGTATAAACGTAATAATATATGAAATGTTACTTAACCCCTATCCAACCCTTAATGGAGCGACTCAACCCTTCAATAAGAACCTTTTTTTCCTATGGAACTATTGCTAAAATCCAAAAAGAAATCGACATATTCATATATTTTCAGGAATATTTTTAAGGTGCTTCAGGAGTAAACACACTAAAAGTCGACGCCGATGTTTAGGAGGTGAGAAAGAGTGAGAAGAGGATTAAAGATGTCACTTTTGAGTTTTTCGTTATCACTACATATTATAAAACAAAGTCCTCCGCCGCGTCTGTCTGTCTGTCTGTCTGTCTGTTCGCGATAAACTCAAAAACTACTCCACGGATTTTCATACGGTTTCCACCAATAGATAGAGTGATTCACGAGGAAGGTTTTAAGGTATAATACATGCCCGGGCGCAGCCGGGTAGGGCTACTAGTTATCATATAAAGATGCGTCATAATGATAAAATATCTACTGCAAATTAAAAGCTTATTAATTAGCAAAATGTATTGTCCTCTTATTATTCCCAATTCTTATCAGTCTTCAAACATACTGAACAACTTTCTGGAGAAATTGTTTAGTTCCCAGCTCACGTATTCCACAACTGTTTTGTTAAGTGGACTATTGACTGTGTCTACAATTTCGAACCACGAAATGGGTTCGGTTCAGTCATCGCGTTTGACGGATTTTCGGGGAATTGAACTGAAACATTATCAATAATAATATTAAAACTTACGCGAGATAAATTCATTATGAAAACACGGCTTTACTCACGTTTTATTACGTCGGATCTGCCAACTAGTTTCGGTCTGTTACGAAGACCATCATCGGGGCGAGTGAAAGGGGTGGCGACACGACGGTTACGCTTCCCTCAAAGCACTGAGGGCCGCCTCACGCGTCGCCGCCCGCGGCTAACTAGTCGGCAGATCCGACGTAATAAAACGTGAGTAAAGCCGTGTTTTCATAATGAAACATTATCGTTGGTGACTTTAACAATGAAATCGGTATGCCCACTAACACGCTATAAGGCTTGAGGTTCTATTTAACCCGTGAATTATAAAGACGCAATAACATACAAAAATCTTCCATGCTGGTTGGGGAAAAAAGGAAAAACAGAATATACCAGCTGCTAATCTTCCCGCGCATATCGTAAAAGCCGTTCAAGAGATTGGGCAAAAATCTAAGGCATCGCGTTGGTGATTTCGCTTACCACCTCTGAGCCCACTAAAACGATAAATGTGGCCTTTGAGTTTTATGAAATTGGGCTCTGTCTACCCCGCAACGCATAAAGACGTGATTATTTATATATGAATTTCCAAAATGGTATTAAAACCCTCTCCGTCCCTTAAAGGGCGACTCAGCCCGTCGATATGAATAAACTTTACAATGGTCTTATTGCTGGAATATCGCTCAATTGAACCGAAATATTATCGTCAGTGACCGAAAGGGTTCGGTGGATTGTGCATTTATCAATATTTAACATGTCGGGATTCGGTTTTGGTTGAATTATTCATGTTATTTAATTTAAATATTAATGTAATATTATTTATGGTTTCCGTATACACTTTGTGCTAAGTTTATATTTTAATATAACAGCCTCTGTGGTCTAGTGGTGAAGGCGTTTGCCTAGTTGACCCGGGGGTCGTGGGTTCGATTCCCACGGAAAGCATACTTTGATAAGTTGTTTCCAGTTTGGTTAGGACATTGCAGGCATGAATCACCTGATTGTCTGATAAGAAAGATGATTCCGTGCTTCGGAAGGCACGTTAACCCGTTAGTCCCGGCTGCCGTCTGGTAGTCGCTAAAGGAACCGCGTCAGAGGCGAGAGGCGGTTCCGAAGAACTCTGACACCAGGGTGTGCATGGTCGACTGACCGTTTCACCTATGTACTCGAAATGATGATATTTTAATATCACTATATTTTTTGGGTCAGTAGCTAAATAGCAAAAAACGTAACTTATGACTAGATTCCTCTTGTCTGTCTGTGCATATATCATAGGTATTTTATTCCAAAGCTGTTAAGATTACACAATTGACACTTCGTAGGTACCTAAGTGTGTTCTGGAAACCGTTTACGATTTAAGGCGCTCCTATAGTAACAGTAGTAGCGCCACCCAGCAATTAATTCTTTTAATCCTAAATTATATCGAATTTTAAAAATCTAACATGTATATAACTAGTAAATTACTTGTAGTATTTTTGTATTCATTTTCACTAATATTCATTTGATATAATATGAGAAAAACAGGTTAACGCCAAAAGTGGCCACTTTTGGCGTTAACCAATTTTTCCCTTTAAATATGGCACTAGTAAATTACTTGTAATATAGAAAAAATACTATAAGTAATTTAGTAGTTTTGTACTTGTTAGATTTTTATAATTCGGTAAAATTTATGATATAAGGAATTTAATTGCTGGGTGGCGCTAGTGTTACTATAAGAGCGCCTTAAATACAAAATTAAGCGTTACCCGCCATACATGGAACTGAAACTAATATTTTTTTCGTTAAACCTATGACGTACGTGCAGTCCATAAATTGGTCTTTAAAATTTACACTGAAGTTTCCAAAACTTTTACGCTGAGTTCTCAAGTCAATCCTTTGAAATATATTCTTCAAGTGGTAAAATGAGTATTCAAAAGGGCCTCCAGGTGGGATGAAACTCGTATTGGGACGTTAACTATGTGCTCAAAGCTTGGAGTGGAAGCAAACTCTCTATACTCGGCCACGCATGCGTAGTGTGAAGGGCTGGACTGAGAAACAGTGGCAAAACATTTGGCGATCGGCAGCTCTCATATTTTACATGGGCTGTAATGACACCGACATATAGCTAAGGATAAGCCCCTTATAGTGGCGGTGGGCGGAGCACATAGTGCATAGAACCGACGACCGATGGGAAAGAAAGGTCGGACAACCTGACCACAGTCACAGGAAAACCCTGGATGCGGGCTCCTTCCAATCGGTTATTTAGGAAATTTTTAGGAGATGCCTATTCCCAGCAGAGGATACATCGTGGTTGTGATCGTGAAGCACTTACGCATGTGAAGTAACCTCAGTTAACTAGTTCTCACTTGGATGGTTGACCACAAATGGTATATAATCAATATTTCAAGCCTCTCCCCCGCCTCCTTCGTGACGGACTTCGGAAGGTACCTTTAGCATTTAGTCCCGGTTTTCATCATGACAAGGCAGTGGTATATCAGGTACCTACAGACAGTTTATAAAAATCTGGTACTAATGTTAGCCACCTGCACATCAAAAAGCTAGGAAACCGTTCAATCGTCGCGACTAACGCAACGTTTTTCAAAAAAAGCGTAGCGTTTTTAAAAATAACTATTGAATAAGGCATTTGTCCCCATCTTACCTGACGGTAAGAGACGATGAAGACGAGGATTACATGCCTATCCAAGAGATTTATTCTACTTTTGAATGTCCCGGGACTATACTTGTCTGGGAATATAGACACACGCAGTTCATTCTACACTTTAGCTACTCGAACCACAGCATATCTCTTAAACTAGCTTGCATGACAGAATTACAAGGCTTTCCTGGCAATTTTGCCGGCTTATAATCGCAATTTCATTGGCACGTAATTAGCGCAATTTATTACCCGCTATCAAAATTACGTTCCTTTTGAATGTCCCAGAACTATACTTGTCTGGGAATATAGACACACGCAGTTCATTCTACACCTTAGCTACTCGAACCATAGCATATCTCGACTAGCTTGCATGGTATAATTACAAGGGTTTCCAGGCAATTTTGCCGGCTTATAATCGCAATTTCATTGGCACGTAATTAGCGCAATTTATTACCCGCTATCAAAATTACGTTCCTTTTGAATGTCCCAGAATTACACTTGTCTGGGAATATAGACACACGCAGTTCATTCTACACCTTAGCTACTCGAACCATAGCATATCTCGACTAGCTTGCATGGTATAATTACAAGGGTTTCCTGGCAATTTTGCCGGCTTATAATCGCAATTTCATTGGCACGTAATTAGCGCAATTTATTACCCGCTATCAAAATTACGTTCCTTTTGAATGTCCCAGAATTACACTTGTCTGGGAATATAGACACACGCAGTTCATTCTACACCTTAGCTACTCGAACCATAGCATATCTCGACTAGCTTGCATGGTATAATTACAAGGCTTTCCAGGCAATTTTGCCGGCTTATAATCGCAATTTCGCCTGGCACGTAATTGGCGCAAATTGCCTGCTATCAAAATCGCGTTCCATAATGGGTGGATTATAGTTCACGCCATCTTTCAACGCGTTTCTTGTTATAAATTATTTTTTAGTGAACATCAACTACAATTAAAATAGAAAAAGCAATACTTTAAGCAAATCTACGATATTTCTTTTTTCAAACCAGTTATCTACAAATACGCTAAACTTGGCCTTTGGGTCTTATTGCTTCAGGCTCTGTCGACCCCTTAAGGGCCATAAACTTGATAAGAATGCATATTTAACCACTAACTCGTGTTTTGCCTATACAATTTTTTACTTCTCTATACAAGTATCATTGCCTATTTCCCACAAAATAAATATTAATGCAAAATCTCCTCTATATTTTGTATTTTATTAACTGTATCACAGATCTGTATATTTTTTTACCTGTAGCAAGGCAGCCGTTACTGATTGATCTATCAACATACAGCTCAAACCACTTCACTTTGGCACGCATATATTTATTAAGACCTTTTCTTAAAGATAAATTTCCAATTGTGGAGTAAATTTCTATGCGAGTGAATCGCAAGTTCAAATTTTGTATATATCAAGAGCAAAACCGCGGGCATAAAGTTGTCTTAATTGTGGTAGAGCCACGCTACCGACAAAATTCACTTTTCATCATCATCTCAGCCTTTTGAAGTCCACTGCAGGACATAGGCCTCCCCTCACTAATTCACTTTTGCTAGTGCATAAATGGGTGAGCTCGTTCAGGGATGTATTACACTCTCACAGAAAATCGACGTTTGAGTAGTATCTTTACCGCTTCTATGCTTCATTCGGTGAGTGAGAGAGCCGGAGGCCTATCCCCCCTCCCTCTCTGAGGAGGTGAAAATAAAGGCCAGTTACGCTCTTGTAATATCCCAGGTGTTGCAGTTGTCCATGAGCAGCAGTGATCACTTACCACGAAACTCGCTTGCTCGTTTACCATACATACATACTATCACGTCTTTATCCCTTGCGGAGTAGACAGAGCCCAAGGTCATAAAACCTACAGGCCACGTTTAGCATTATAGTGGGCGTAAAGGTGGAAAGCGGAATCAAAATAGTGATGGGTTGCTAGCCGCATCGCCTATCAATGTGATTCCTTAGATTTTCGCCCAATCCCTTGACCGGCTTTTACGGTCTGCGCGGAAAGAAAAACAGCTGGAATTTTTTTTTTTTTTTTTACAACTAGCATGGAAGAGTTATAACCAGCATGCTCGTTTACCGTATGTAAAAAAATAAAAAAATCCCGTCTCACGTATGTCAGCATTGCCAACCACGGTGAACTTTCATGTTACTTTTTCTATAAAATCACAGAACTAGTACAGAAAAAGAACCAATAATTTTCTCAGAAATAAAATCAAATGGATTCCAACTAATCCTAATAACGTATTATAAACAGAATAACAATATGAAAATATATTATTCGTAGTCGACAAAATTATGGATAGATCAATATGAATGTTTGCACAAAAGAAAGCATGGGCGCGCCCCGTTTAGCGAGAATATTTAGTGACAGGATATGGAATCGGTATTTTTAGATCATAGTTTCCTGTTACGGAAAGACCCGCCAAAATGGACATATCCTTAAAAATCTCAATTTATTAAATAAAGAAAATGAAGAAACAGTCATCATCATCATTTCGTGTAGGTGACACGGTCAGTTGACCATGCACACCCTGGTGTCAGAGTTCTTCGGAACCGCCTCTCGGCTTCTGACGTGGTTCCTTTAACGACTACCAGATGGCAGCCGGGACCAACGGCTTAACGAGCCTTCCGAAGCACGGAATCATCTTTTTTATCAGACAATCAGGTGATTCATGCCTGCAATGTCCTAACCAAACTGGAAACAACAAAGTATGCTTCCCGTTGGAATCGAACCCACGACCTCCGGGTCAACAAGGCGAACGCCTTAACCACTGGACCACGGAGGCAGTTATATAAGAAATGGTGAAAAAATTCTAAGCAGGCAGGATTTTTTCAACATTTTTTATTTACTTTATTTAATAAATAAGGTAAAAATAGCATTGTGATTGCAAAATAAATCCCATATAAACTAATAACCCTTAAATTTTCTTAGGCTGTTTTAAGGTATAATAGCCTATGAATGTAAAAAAATGGCCAAGTGCGAGTCGGACTCACCCATTCAGGTTTACGTAGCATAGATTAGCCAAAATAGCGCTTTCATTTCTTGCCATTCAAAGGCACTTGCGGAATCACGAAACTAAAAAGACTCAATATAAAATAAGATTTAACTCAATAAGTGTAAAGGAAAGGATACCTATTTCAAACTATTACATCATTCAGAAAAAGTTTGGTAAAAATTTGTATTTACAAAAAATCGGCACAATTTCATAAGGGAATGCTTTTCAAACACCTCAACTTAATTTCAACTGAAATTTAACACTAGAAACACAGTTATATTATTTCAACTTGATTCGTTCACGCATTTCTAAGTAAAGTGATCACTTTATATATATTATTAGACAGGCGGTTAATATGAATAATAAATAAATAAATATATACGGACAAATCACACAGATTGAGCTAGCCCCAAAGTAAGTTCGAGACTTGTGTTATGGGATACTAATTCGACGATACTGTATTTTATAATAGATATTTATATAGATAAACATCGAAGACCCAGATCAATCTGAAAAAGTTAAATTTCTATCTTGACCTGACCGGGGATCGAACCCGGGAACATCCATGTCGCAGGCAGGCGTGTTGACCGCTGTGCCACGGAGCTTGTGTGCTATGATAAGTCAGGAAAGGATATTTCAAACGTTAACATCAATCAGAAAAAGTTATGTCAAAAAATTGTATTCACAAAAAATTGGCTGATTTCATAAAAAAATTCTTACGTCTCTATTAGGCTGCTATTAGGTTAATAAATCACTTTACAAAGAAAATTGCGATGAGTCAGCTTATGGATTGGCAGTCAGTGTTCGAGGAAATAGGGTATTGGGGAAACTGAAGCGTTGGGAAATTTAAAGTTTGTAATAGATAACCCTATTTCAACTAAAACTCAACATTAGGAACATTTTATCAGACAGATCGTGCGGTTAGCCGTATGGTTTCCGGCTAAGAAGAATAGGACCACCCCAAGTTTTTACGTGAATGTCATTGAAAGCATTTTAGGAAACACAAGCTTATAAACATCAAAAAAACCGGTCCAACTCATCTAGCCAGCGTGAAGAGTGTGATGTGATTGTGTATTAAATGGGTGGAAATTATTTATTTGTTCTTGTGTGTGTAATGTCATTTGAAAATTAACGTAATGCCTTCGCTTGACTTGTTTAAATTATTTTTGTCTTGACTTCTCAATTAACATTTTGATTTAATTATGTTTTATTATCGCGACACTCTAAGAGAGTACATGTGCATGACATTTCATCGGTGCTTTGTATCACTGTGTATATTGTATGATATGTTTGCGATTTACTGTACCTATACGGTATAAAGAGTGTAGGCCGAATCCTCTGACTGCTCTGGTAGTACAGAGAGGGTTGTGCTCCGGCAGTGGAGACTAAAAAAGACCTGATGATGATGATTGATAATTCACGCCTTTCCGAGAAAAGTGGTCTTATCAGGCGGATGGACCACCAAGTGATCTGATTAGGATTTAATCATTTTCACCAGAGTACCAAAGAAATTCCAAATCTTTCCATCATACGAAAAAAAAATTCAATTATTCATCATCATCATCATCATTAGGTCTTATTTAGTCTCCACTGCAGGAGCACGACCCTCTCTGTGCTACCAGCGCTACATATTAGCCTGATCAGTCAGAGGATTTGGCCTACACTCTCCACGCTGGCCAGACGGGTTGGAGAGGTTTCTTTGATGTTTAGAAGCTTTGTTTAGCTTGTATTTCCTAAGTCGCCTTCTACGACATTTACAGGAAGACTTGGAGTGGTCCTATTCTACTCTGCCGGGAACCACACGGCTGTCAATCATTGTATTCACGAAAAATCGTAACTTTTTAAATGAGTTATTTTGTCTCTATTAGGGCGCTATTAGGTTATAAAATCACTTAGGGGCAAACAAAGTTGCGATGAGTCAGCTTCTTAAGTAGCATTCGGTGCTCGAGGAAATACGATTTTGAGGAGACTGAAGCGTAGGGAAATCAAAAGTTTGTAGCAAGTACATGCCCATATAAAGATTTTTAATATCACATTAAAATAAAATTACTTCGAATATGGTTGTATAGCGTTTACTACATTAAAATATTATATGCCAAAAGTTTGGAACACTTTACAGTTTTCATTTTATTTAATAAGGGACAGCAAACAGTTACATAATAAATTTTCGAAATTATATTTACAAAAAAATTATAATCATACAACTTATTACACTATTTACAGATTACGTGTATGTTTATTAAACTAAAACTTACCCTTAAATGATTAAAACTATTAAAGTATTTTAAGTAATATTTAGACATATAAATCAAATAAAATTAAATACACATGTAAGGACAGAAGGAAAGAACAAACAATTGCTATACACAAAATATAATAAAATAAATTTATTATTATGTCCGCAGATAGACTAAATTGCCATTTTCTTTCTTCTTGTCTACCTGTGTACATGAACACTGTAAAGTCTTCAAAACGTTAGGTGTATAAACAATACAAAACGTTAGGTGTATCAGGTAACCATGTTAAATATAATTTAAATTTAATACGTTACCTAATTTCAACTGAAATTTAACGCTAGAAACAATAATTTCATTGTATCTTGATACGCCCACGCGTTTCTGCGAAAAGTGAATTTATCAGAAAGCTTAGGCGCTCCTATAGTAACACTAGCGCCACCCAGCAATTAATTCTTTTAATCCTAAATTATATCAAATTTTAAAAATCTAACAAATACATAACTAGTAAATTACTTGGAGTATTTTCGTGTTCATTTTCATTAATATTCGTTTGATAAAATAAGAGAAAAACAGGTTCACGCCAAAAGTGGTTACTTTAGGCGTTAACCGATTTTTCTTTTTAAATATGGCACTGGTAAATTACTTGTAATAAACAAAAAATACTATAAGTAATTTAGTAGTTTTGTATATGTTAGATTTTTAAAATTCGATACAATTTACGATGTAAGGAATTTAATTGCTGAGTGTCGCTTGTGTTACTAAAAGAGCGCCTTAAGCCCTGAGTGATAAGATTAGGATTCTATTCTTTTCACACGACTAGCCAGAATTCCAAATTTTTCTACCATTTGGATAAAGTTTCGACAAAAAATTTTATTCACGAAAAAACATAACTTTTCATAAATTAATTCTTTCGTCTTTATTAGGTCGCTATTAAGTTAATAAATCACTAAGGGCAAAGAAAATTGCGATGAATCAGCTTCTTTAGCAGTATTCGGTGCTTGAAGAATGTGATATTAGAAACTGAAGTGTTAGGAAACTTTAAGTTTACTGTAAGTACAAAAATCAAAAATCAAAAGGTTTATTCAGAAAATTGGCCTTTGCAGGCACTTTTTCACGTCATATCATATTTAAAATTATCTTATTAGATAATATGTATTTATTAATTGTTCAAAAGCTACAGACTACTAGATAGTACATAACCTAAGACGGTGTTTTTGGAAAATCAATTTTAAAAGCTGTCACGGAAGATCAGCGGCGTGATGTCAGTTGCATTACTGCCTTATGCTGAGTAGCCCCTTTTTGGCACCTCACTCTTTAGGATATAGATGTACAACTAGTTAAATGGAATGTATTTTTTGTATATGGCTCCAAATAAAATATTTTTCTTTCTTTTTTTCTTTCAAAAATATGTCGAGTTGTTCATAATACCATAGTAGATTTGTAGGTTGGGCATTTTTTAGATTTTTTCTTTTCTTCGCAATTCAGCAGTTTAAATAAATAAAAAAGCTACCAACAGCTACAGACCATTACGTGCTGTCATGACGTCACCTGGAAGCAAACTCCAGTTGAAGCATAGATATAAGAATATTGAATTAACTTTGACTAATATTTATTGTCTACAAGCAGGTGACATCACTTTTGCTTCAGCCAATCCCATGACATTTCAATCACATGATCAAATGTGGCAATTATTTTATTTATAACTGCTCATAAAAATCATACATATTTTAAAATTATTGGTTAAATTGGTTTAAAAATATGTTTCTCTGATAAGCTAACAACATTAGAAGTATTTTCACGTTTTTGAGAATCTTATCAGACAATTGGGTAACCAAGTGATTTTATAAGGATTCTATCCTCACCCAACTACCAAGAAGCTGGAAATTCTTTTTTTCCTAGTATCTTGTTTGACTGTAAATTTCTTTACGTCGTATCTTCCAAGGTTCATCTTAAAACTCAAGTGTAAAATTACATTTTGATATATGGAGCTGATGATTGCTCCATATATCAAAATGTAATTTAGGTCTCTTTTTCTCTCCACTGCAGGAGCAAGACCCTCTCTGTACTACTACAGCCATAATTAGCCAGAGCAGTCAGAGGATTTGGCCTACACTCTTCACGCTGGCCAAACGGGTTGAAGAGGTCTCTTTGATGTTCATAAGCTTTGTTTAGCTAGTATTTTCTAAGTCGCCTTCTACGACATCCACAGGAAGATTTGGAGTGGTCCTATTCTACTCTGCCGGGAACCACACGGAGCCATTTATCTATACTTATATTATAAAGAGGATAGGTTTGATTATTTGTTAGTGTTGAATAGGCTCCGACACTACTAGAAAGATTTTCAGAATTCCTTGTAGGGGTTCGCCCTAAGTTATCAGAGTTTACCCGCTGCAATAATGTTTATGGAGAGATGGTTTGAATGGTTCTTTGGGAGATAATCAATCCTCGGATTGATTATTAAAATATTTAATGCACTTTACTAAAATACACTATAACTACACAAAGTTTATGGTATGGTAAAATGGTTAAATAAATGGTTATAAATCTAATGGTAAACTGGTGTGAATACGCGAAAGAAATGGTAGTCGCCGATCGGCTGGTAGATGCGTACTGACTTTAATTTGATATAAAATTAAAGTTAATAATTTGTGCTGACGCCGTGACATACATATTGTTGGTGATTCAAAACTGTTCGATTGCGTAGCCTCGAAAATTCCTTCAGCTATAGAAAGCGTAAATAGTTCTTACTTCCAACGGCTCTACAACCCTTGGCCTCTTCCACAGTTTTTCTCCCTTCTCCAGTTGGTGTCTTCTCCACTTTCCTGAGGTCTTTCTCCACACATTCGATCCATCGCTTCCTTGGCCTGACTCTTGTTGACTTTTGTTTCGGTATACATCTGGTTATTATTTTCACAGCTGGCATTCTTTCCACATGTCCCGCCCGTCTCAAATGCTGTGCTTTGCAAAACCTAACTATGGTTTCCTGCCCCATTAATGCTTCCAGTTCGTAGTTCATTCGAATGCGATAAGTGTTATCCGTCTCTCGCACAGCTCCAAACATCTTTCTGAGCACTTTTCGTTCGAACGTAGCAAGTCTTCGTTCATCTTTTTGGGTCCAGGTTTCGCAAGAGTAAGTTACTACGGGTCTGATGATAGTTCGGCAGATGATCATCTTAGACGCTATGCTTAGGAACTTTTTGCATGGATAGAAGCACCTTTTGCAATGATGCTGCACTTAAATGTGAAAGGACAAAAAGGAAAGGGAAGGCCGAGAAAGTCGTGGAGGGAATGTGCGAGGAATGATATGAAGGAACGGGGAGCAAGTGCCGATATGGTTGTTAACAGGAAACTTTGGAGAGGGTTGACATACAGAGCCGACCGCAAATAGGGAAAAAGGCAAGGAAGAAGAAGAAGAAGCACCTTTTACCCACTAAGACCCTAGATTTTATTTCCTGATTTTGAACCTTTGACCTATTCTGTAATGTCGGGATTAAAATCTTTAATAGATATATAGATTACAGAATTGTAAGAAAAACAAGGAATAAAACTTGAAAAATTTTAGACCTCCCATACAAAGTCGCCGATCATCTGGGCGAATCACTATGGGAAATCTGAAATCTGATTTTATTTTTCGATTTTTACCTTTTTTTTTCGATTCTGTATTTTATTAGGGATTCTGATTCCGAGAATTTAATAAAGTTCATAGGTTCAAAATTATTATATTTGCAAAGTTAAAGAGAGTTATAAGTTTGATATGTCTGTTTGACGGTTTGATCGTGTATCTATCTGAGGCGCCGTGGCTCAATTTTTTTTTTCTGAGTGTTACTAGCTAGTGATACATTTAAACAAAATCGGTATAACAATTCAAAAGACTTTTTTGAGTTGGGTAGATTTATAAACAATTTATAATTTTAGAAAAAATATACGAGAATCTACGTAATCATCCATTAACTTAAAAAAAGGCAGATTTGAAAAAAAAAATCAATAATAAAAATACTGCTATCAAGGTTCAATTATCTCGGTGCAAAATTCAGCGAAAAGGACTTGTGGCTTTTGAACCTTAAAAGCCAGATGGAAAATGATCTTTTTCAGACTGTCCTGGGTTTTGGATGTTTATCTAAATAAGTATTAGAGATGTGCCGAATAGTCGGCGACTAATCGGTTAAGCCGACTATCCGGCCACTTTTGTAGTCGGCGACTAGTCGGTGACTAGTCGACCAAAACAGCCGACTATCCGGCCTCAAATCTAAAAAAAAGGTCTGAGTCGGTTTTTCTAAATAAAAGTCTGATGTTCGATTAGGAATATTTATTTATTAATGTAATCAGTCTTTTTCAAATTTAAAAGTCATTAATTTCTTTCTATTATCACCCGTAACACACAAAACGTAAGTATTAATTAATAAACAAAACAAATCAACTCGGTAACATTTTAGAACAAAGAGATCCCAGATCCAAAGAGAGGTTACACCTCACTTTTCGGAAATCATCGGCCACTTCGTCAAAAAACATCCAAACACGAGATTTCCTTTTCGACATGATTATTTTTTGTATTAGATTAGATACTTCCACTTGCTATACTATATATTCACTGTTTTTAAAAAACGCACCTTATTTTTTCGCAAAACGTAAAAATAAGTTAAACTGCAAAGTAAACAAAATATGTCTGAACTCGCACACAAGCAGCGGCGGTGGCGCGAGTCAACGAAGCATCACGGATATTGCCGAGCACTCACGAAACAATGATCGGCTTGGCCTATTAGTCGGCCGATTAATCGGCCTCTTTACAACCGATTAATCGGTCATCGGCTAGTCGGCCAAAGTCATGATCGGCACATCTCTAATAAGTATATATATATTATAAAATAAAGTATCGTTGAGTTAGTATCCTGCGACTCAAGTTTACAACTTACTGTAGGGCTAGCTCAATTTGTGTGATAAGTCCCTATCTATTTATTTATTATTATTATATCAGAATAGTTACTGTGATTATTTTAGTTAACCATAGTTATCACGGTAAATGATGTTTAATTCTTATGTTGATAACCGTGAAACTTTACAAAGCTATATTTAAACATTTTTTTTAAACCATTGGGAACACTCCTTTTTAGGCAGTGTGTGAAAAACCCATGGTGTAACATATTTCACACAGAAAGTGCATGTCAAAATAAATGCTCATTATCCCAAATTGTGTAACAAGCTCCCGAGGTACGCGCCATTAAGCTGATGTGTCGCAATAACTAGCGAATGAATAAAATATCGAGCTTATGTATGTCTACGTGTAGCACTCGGCCCCCTGTTATATATAGATCCCTTGAGAAAAATACCTTTTCAGGGCTCCAAATCTAAAAAGTTAAAACCGGCCAAGGGCGTGTCGAGCCACGCGCAGTGTAGGGTTTCGTTGTTGTGAATGACAACTTTGAGTTCACACTGTTTACACTCGCACCTCACAGTTTAACGACCAAAAACATGTAACAATGAAAATGTATTAAATTTTACATTTTTGAGTACATTTTATAAGTTGGTTGCCTATAACTTTTTAGTTTGTACTTCGTACTCAGCTCTGATAGTTTTCCTCTCAACTTCAGTATATATACTACTGCTGTAATTTTTTTCACGTATCCATATACAACCGTTTAGTAGATAGAGGGGGGGGGGGGGGGACACTTACCTCTAACAAAATTTTGCACTTTAAAACCAAATATTTCGGAAACGGATCCCTAAATCGAAAAATGGTGTTTTTAACCTCACTATATTTTTTTAAAGACCTATCTAACAATACTCAACACGATGGGTTTGTATGGAAAAAAAAAATATTACTTCCTCTTCACTTGCATGGGAGCCTAAAAAAAGTTTTTTTCAAGATTTTCTTCTACCACTTTTTTAACATGATTAATATACATACCCATACCAAATTTCAGCTCTCTAGTACTTATAGTCTCTGAGTAAAACTGCGGACGGACAGACAGACAGACAGACAGACATGGCGAAACTATAAGGGTTCCTAGTTTACTACGGAACCCTAAAAAAAGTACTCTTATACGATCACTTGATTCCCCGTCCGCCTGTCTGTAAAGATATTTTTCTCAAGAACACGTGAACATTTTCAGTTAAACTTTAAGTATTTTATCAGATATTCAAATCTACGGTCTCTGATATTTGCGAAACAAAACATAAAGTTGTGAATGACATGTTACCTACCCCTACTGGCAAATCCAGCTCAGCATCGACGGGATATACCACATTTAAGAGATAAACCTTTAATTTATATTACTCATAATCATCTGATTTATTTTAGGATAAATTATTACTAAATATCGTATTTTGTAAAATTAATTATGATCATTGGACAATAATAAGTATTTATGTTGAATAATTCAAAACCTACATTTGACAGCCGTTACATTCATTTTGTTCATTCAATGCAGTTAATATGTAGGTTCGGTCAATTGTATGATTCCGAATTCATTCTTATCTTGAAGCTTACAACCGTCACACTGTGTGTTAAAATAAAATCAACTTGAAGAATCCTGGTGAAGTGTTTAAATTGTGCCATACAAAATTACCGCTCGTCACAGACAAGATTGGCCATCAATGTGTTTGATGGCCAATATTTTGCGCATTTATTTCTGTTTCCATGAAAATCAAAACCTATTAAGCTTTATAGCTATACGGAAAAAAATTGAAACCTTAAAATTTCTTGTAACAAATAAAAATGGTAACCCTCTAACAATTCATTAAAAGAAATTTGTTTTTCATTAGAATATCAGCCTTTCGAAACAAAGGCAGGTTCTGTCGCGGGCCTTGAATTATCCGTTAGAAATCCACTTTCCATAAAGAGAAGAACTAATGAGTCAAACATTGTGACAGTTCGGGCGCGCCGGCCTTGGGCAAATTGCTTTAGAAACTCAATTTTGGAAACAATAGACTGGTTGTGATGTGTCTTTTATGTGTAATTATTACACAACCGTTAATGTTTTTTTTTTCATTTTGACTTTCGAGCGATTAATTTTAATCTTTTTTTTTAATACCTGCTGATTTTCTAACCTATGAGCTGTATTGAAATCTCGGAATCGGAATCGTAAATAGAATACAAAATTGCAAGAAAAATAAGATGTAATTCAAAAAACAAATAGGATCTCCCATAAAAAGTCTGATTTTATGTTTGACCATCACCTTTTTACTTACAATTCTGTATTCCATTAGGGATTCTGATTTCGAGGTTTTAATATAGCGCATAAGTTCAAATCAGCCTGTATAACGGCAAGTCACACTAATTGATCTAGCCCCATAGTACCCCATACCAAGGATACTAATTCAACTATATTTGATAACAAATGCATATTTTTATATCCAATCTGAAAAAGAATAATTTTCTGTCATAATCTGGCCGAAGTTCGGATCCAGAATCTTGCA
This sequence comes from Rhodophaea formosa, assembly GCA_963082605.1. Lineage (NCBI taxonomy): Eukaryota > Metazoa > Arthropoda > Insecta > Lepidoptera > Pyralidae > Rhodophaea > Rhodophaea formosa. The sequence continues at coordinate 1,119,705 of OY720208.1, forward strand.
ATTTAAAGGCACTTGCAGTACCAATAGAACAGAAAAGTTATCTACCTTATTGCCATTAAATTAATTTCAATAAATAATATTCCGTTTGCACAGGAAAAGTTGAACCACCAGAATATTGATGAAGATAAAAAAAAACTGTATTTCAATTTATGAATTAAGTTAATTAAGGTTATCAACCCGCGCGCATGAATTAGACGTGAATTTCACTAAAGAAAATCGGTGACTTGACATATAGAAGCCAGGGAAAATGAATGTTTCATTTGCCTGCCTTTTTTTTCGTCTGCATTTTAAATGAAAAAAATATACTTATATTGTTATATTACACTGAGTGGGAATTACGCTCCAAAAATCGTGCTGTACGAAAAAAACATACAATTGTACAGTACGTACATATCTTACAGGATTTTTTACGTTTTATTTTATTATTGTGTGCATAAACGAGTAATATGGAATTTGAAAATTAGAGCCAATAAGGATTCACATGCACACATTTATTTGAATTCACATTTGTTACAAACAGACTGTTTCAGAAATCTTACACCTGGTCTGTAGGCATGAGCTCATTTCACATAAAATTAGGCTGTAGACTTTAACCGAGCTATAAAAATTATAGGTTGAGAAACCAAAATGTGTCTCTTCATTGATGAAACCACGTTATGATCACTGATGGTTCTCTAAAGCGAACCCTGGGCACAAAAGCACTCCAGCTAAGTATGCAACCATATCTTATGGTGTTCTAAGATGATGTTAGAGAGAGTGATCGTTTTGTGAAGTCATACCTTATGTAATATTTGTATATCTTGTCGAAAAAGGGCAAGTTTGGGCCCTTCGAGAAAAATTACAAAAAAATTTATACCACTTGAAGAACCTATTTCAATGTAATATAAACTCTCCAAATTATAAGATCAATGCTATTTGAGCAAACTAATTTGCGAAATAAATTGCCGCAACTTCTTATCGTTATATAATATTCGTTGACTTTGCAATTAAATATAATATAAAGTCAATTTTGAAAACGTCGCGCAATGCTAATAATTATATTATGTAAAAATTTTATATTGTTTGATGCCCACGATACAGGCCCAGCCTAGTGTGGGATCAATTGTTATTGTAACTACGCATGATTGATTATGAGAAATAAAGATATTCTATTCTATTCTAAATTAATACACAGCTCGAAGGGACCGCAGATCTCAGTGAGATATTAATTTCAACATTTTATTGGACATATTGTCCAGTGTCCACGCTTTCCTGCAAAAAAACAAATTTTACGGCACTTCACCACACACACAACACACACTAATGGCCGCCGACCGGGCAAACGACAGACTGATTTTCAAATATTTTTTTTCGTCGGCTACGTAAGGAATTGTCTCATTCACTTTACTTCTATTGGTGCACATAGGACTTTGTCTAAAAATAATCCGGACAAAGTAAGCCTAAGTTATTAAGTAATAAGGACTGAAATCCCGCAAGACCCGATTTCACGATTTCGTGTCGTCGGTCTTTGGGGGCCAAATCGGCTATGTCACGACATCGTGAAATCGGTCGGAGAAAGGTTAAATGACCTAAATTAACTGCAAATATATGTTGGCGTGAATTATTTACCACAATAACATATTACAATTTTCCCGCGACTTTGGTAGCCCAAAAGTTCACCCCTCGTTTTCCCCCTTACGGGTTAAATTTCTAAAAATTCTTTCTTAGTGCTCACCTTCTTCATGCAAAAAACTCCTGTAACAAATTACAAGTTTCTAGGTACAGTCGTTTTGGCTGTGCCTTTACATAAGTCAGTAATTCGGGTGTGCTTTTAAAATATGTACCTATATAGATAGATTTAAAAAATATTATTGGTTTGGAATCCCAGACCCTAATGTAAATAAAATGTCGTAAAGTGCTGGGTCCACCAGACCCTTGACCTCTTAGATATCGTAATTTTTTTCACAGGCTGTTCTTAAACGTCATATTTTTAAAATGAAAAAGTGATAATATCTCATAAACTAGCGTGTCAATTCTTGAAAAAAATCAAATTCACGGGTAATTATTTTTTCTTCAGCTGTCCTTAGAATATTTGCGCTTACTTCAAATGGACCTTATATATGTGATGGATAAACTTAAAAGAGCAATAAAAAAAAAAACTTAAAGGCTTTCAGTCAAAGTACAGATAAAACCACTCCTTCAACATGTCTTCCCATCGATGTCGTTGGATGCGACTAAGGAAAAACAAGCTAAACAAAGCTTATAAACATGACAGAGACCTGCCAAACCCTTCTGGCCAGCGTAGAGAGTGTCGGCCATATCCTCTGACTGCTTAGACTAATATATGGCTCTGGTAGTATAGAGAGAGTGCCTGCAGTGGAGACTAACAAAGACCTTATGATGATGTTGATGATATGAAACGCACCTGGTATGGCGTACACGATCGTGAAGCTGAAGGTGCCAAACTGCTTTCGTCTCTCGGGACTCGGCCATTCTTCGGTGCAGAAGTGGACATCTCTGGTTTGTATCTGAAACAATGAAGATTTTGTATAATCTCGCCATTTTACTTTTTGTCTTTTGAATCACTCTATCTATTAAAACAACAAAATCCGTTTAATCTAATCTAAGCATACATAAGGACAGACAACGAAAAGCGACTTTGTTTTATACTATGTAGTAATCATTTAGAAAATCATAGCCCTAGAAACTAATACACGCGAACGACAAGAAATTCTAAGTAGGACATCGACCATCAAAACTTATTATAAATTATGTACTTCCACAAACTATTATGGGTCTTTGTACGTACTTATCCCGAAAACTTTGTTCAATTTCGACAAGTGGCACAGCAAATGAACGGTGAATTATGCTTTTGGTTTTAGAGTGAATCCTCTTATTTAAACTTATATTATTACTAGTTTTGGCTGACGACTTTGCTCGCATTAATGTCGATCCCTCGAGAACAGTTTTTCCACGATGAAAGTAGTCTTTCGCATTGATAATATAAGTCTAGAAAGTGGGATGAACAATTCTGAACATGTGTCATATTCATTTCAAAGTAAAGGTGAATTGATCAATTCAAACCGGACGAATGTAAATTAAATAAATAAATAATTATAAATAAATACGGACAAAACACACAGATTGAGCTAGCCCCAAAGTAAGTTCAAGACTTGTGTTATGGGATGCTATCTCAACGATACTATATTTTATGACAAATACATAATATAGATAAACATCCAAGACCCAGGTAAATCTGAAAAAGATCATTTTCCATCTTGACCTGACCGGGGATCGAACCCGGGACCATCCGTGTCGTAAGCCATGTTGACCGCTGCGCCACGGAGCTCGTCTAAACAGGGTAAAATATTGTCAGTCAAACAACAGTAAAATATTGTCAGAATTGCACGGATTTAAAATGTAAGCGTAAACTTGTGTGCCAATTTTCATAGTATATTTATTTATATTTATCCACGCATACATCAGGAACTTTGTCGGATTTTAAAATAATTTATATATAGGTATGCTCTACCGATTTTTTTAGAAAATGGGCACTGTTACACAGTGTTATTAAAATCTGTTCAGTATTTTTGGGACAGAGTTAAGTCGGTGTTTTTACCCGAGTGAACTTTCTCTTAAGAAGGAGGCCTCCTACAGGATAATATTTGTATTCTTCTTTGGATTTCTCATTTCATTTTCTCACGTCCTTATCCCGTAAGGGGTAGACTTAGCCTATCTCCATTAGAACAGATATAAAAAGCCACGTTGAGCGAGTCGATGGGTTTTATCACCATCATTATGAAATAAAAAAGCAAGGCTCTTGTCAGAGGTGTATCCACCCCTTTATTTCTCCTGTCGATTCTTTCAATTCTTTTCAGGTAGTAACTTTATTTTATACCTTTTATTTGTTTCATAAAAGAGCGTCTCGGTTTTCTTCGTCCCCTTTTTAGAGTTCCGTAGCCAAATGGCAAAAAGATTTTTAATTTCTGTATTTCTGTCTGTCCGTATAATAATCATAATCATATTTATTGCACGTATGACACAGCTATTTTATTCCACAACCATCAAGACAACTTGGTAGGTAAATATGTATTGTTAACCGATTTATGATTTTTATACAAAAACAAAAAAGAATTAGGGTCAAATACTTAGTAGATTGATTTACTTTATACACATAGAATGGCTTTTCTGATTTGGATTTTCAAAAACGCTTTTTAAGTTTCGGAATGTTGAAAAATGTATGTTATTGCACAAGTTGTGGTGGGATCATAATAAGGGGTGAAGAGGTTTTATATTTTATGACCCCGTATCTGAAAAGGTAAAACGATCATTTGCTTGTCCGTCCATCCGTCTATTAAGACAGTCAGTCTGTCTGACTGTCAAGACAGACGGCTTTTTCTTAAAAACGCGTGAACCTATCAAAATATAATTTAGGTTTGAGGTGTCTTGAATCAGTTAAAAAAGGAAAACAAACTTATAAGTCAGTAATCATAAGATTTGACCATTTATGATGAAATTTTTACAAATTTGTTTAATATTACAAAAAAATTCAAAGCCTTTTTGAGCTAAAATTATGCTATAATATGTATTCAGGGTTATTTTTAAAACATCAATTACTTACCTCTTAATATGGAAATCAGAATCCCTAACATAATATAGATCCACAAGGAAAAAGGCGAAAATCGGAGAAAAAAAAACTGGACTTCTCATAAAAATTCACCGATCAGGTGGTCGAGTTTCTATGGGAAGTATATGTTTTTCCGTATTCAATTAATGAGCTATAAGTGAATCATGTAATTTGATTGATTCAAATCCTTTTATTTAATCATGTAATTTGACAAACTTGGAAAAAAAGTAAAATTTGTAATTAGAACGACAAAAAACTTGTCACACTCCTGGTATTGCAGTTGTCTATGGGCAGCGGTGATCACTTACCTTCAGGTGACCGACTTGTCCACGTTAGCCGACCCGTATAAAAAAATAAAATATGCTGAACCCGCGGTGCGTAAGCCTGCTCGTACTCGGCCAGTTTTTAGACTGAACAATTCTACCCTATTTCCACATATCAAACAAACATATGAAGTAATCTGTTCGAATAAAGGAACCCATTTTGTCGGCTGTTATGTAGTAAACAAGTATTTATTGTTATGCGAGTAACAATGACAAAAATTGAAAGGAAACTAGACCTTATGTCGTCCTTGGGGAGAAAACTTAATACACAACTCTTATTATATAATAGTCTCTTTCTAATATTTTGTCGCAGGTAAATTGTCAATGCCGTGATATTTGCAATTGTGCCCATGATCTATATTAATATTAGAAAGAAGAAAGATTTAATTGTTTGTTTGTTTGCATTGAATTGGGTCCGAAACCACTAAATTGAATTTTAAAATTATTTCACCTATATAAGTGGTGAGACAGTTTTAATTCTCTAATATGGGACATTTGTTATATTATGTTTGTAATATGGACCAATGTCTAAAATAAACGAATTTATTATTATTATTTGTATCTCCTTTTGGGTCACGGGTGTTACCCCGGTCCTTTGAGAGGCTTGCGTGGGGATACAGATCCAACACGTTATATTATTAAAATAGGTTTTTACAATATTGGTATAAAAAGTAAAACATGAAAATATCATACAAAATATAAAACATTCTAAAAACCTAAACCTAGTTCGCCGCCAGCAGCGGGGCAGGGCTCAAGCTACCGGCGGTTCAGGCTGCAGAGAGAGGAACCTTCTAACAATACGTGCCGTGTCTAGAATTATCATTATTATTATAGAAAGTTGATTTATCTACGGGGTGACCTAGATGGAAATTTACGCGGATGCTAGTAGCAGGAAATGCTAGTTGCAAACATAATTGCGCGCTTTATCAATGGGTTCTATTTCTTAAAATTTAGCGGGCTATTTTAATTGACATTTGCACTTAAAGTGTCTTCTCAGTGGAATGATATCAAAACTTCTCTTTATTCGTAGTTTAATTTCCTCAAAGTTTTTCTCGTTTAATTTGCTCGAAAAACTTTCTCCTTAGTTCTCCTTGTTCATAAAATATTATAGAAATTATAGTTCGTATAAATCTGTAACCTTGTCATATTCTCTAATGGACCCACTGCATGATCAGTATTGCACAACCAGTGTTGGCCACTTACACATCCGAAAAACAAACAAACAAATTGCACAACTTTCTCAAGGAACATAATACAACTGCTGCTGTCATGCTGATGATGACAAGTAACTCACCGACACATTCCTATAGCCCTTAGCAATGATAGGCACAGTTTCCTTCCTGACGAGCGCTACAATCAGCAGCGGTATGAAGATCAGCAGAGCTGCCAACCAAAGCAGCACGAGCAGCAACAACGCCTGTTTCCTGCCGGGTGGATGGAGCCGGGGCTCAGGGGAGATGGACAGCCAGCGATCCACTGACATGGCCGTGAGGGTGAACACGCTGGCTGCTACTGCCACACCTGCAAATAATAATTACGTCTTTATCCTGTATGCATATAACTACATTACTACTACTATAATTATTAACTACTACCTTCGCGTTGCATGGTTATTAAATACAATATCGTGAAACTGGACGACTGTCGTCCAGTGACCACAGTCGGTGTAACCCGACCGAAACATCTGTAGAATAAAAACCGGCCAAGTGCGTGTCGGGCCACACGCAGTGTAGGGTTCCGTCCTTGCGAATGACAACTTTGAGTTCACACTGTTCACATTTGCACCCCACAGTTTAACGACCAATAACAATGAAAATTGTATGAAATTTTATATTTTTTAGTATATTTGATAAGTTGTAACCGTTTAGCAGATAGAGAGGGGGGGGGGGGGGGGGGGGCACTTAAATATTACTCATCCAAAATAATGTGTTTAACCTTTATCTACTACTAGCGGTTGTCCTCGGCTTCGTATGCGTGATATATAGCCTTTTTTTTTCGTAGCATAATCAACTGTATGTATTTTTTATTATAACCTTCCTCATGAATCACCCTATCATTGCTAAAAACTGCATTAAAATCTTTACGCCCACTATGATATTAAAAGTGGCCAAGTCTCATGACTTTCGGCTCCGTCTACCCCACTAGGGATAAAGACGTGATAACATGTATGTATGTATGCATTAAAAACTGTTGAGTATTTTTAAAGATGTAACCGAACAGACAGCGGTTTCATTAATATAATAAACGTTTGAATTTTGAAAACATATCTTGAATTAAATAATTTGTATGGATTAGGGCAGCACTATACTTCGTAAAATGTATATAAGGTCTTACCCTAGAAAGCAGATCATCATCACCCGATCATATTCTTCGTTGCAGCCCCTGCTACATACCTAATTATATAGTCAATATGGCTTAAGAAGATCGACTACCTGTAAATTTTCATACAAAAAGCGATAACGCTTCCTACCGCTTTAACATAGTCATTTCAATATCTTTTTTACACATTATTGTTAAATTGGAGAAGCAGGGCTGTACGTTTTGATATTTAAGAAATATTGCTTACAACAAAAGTTATGAGCATCTAAGTATATATTTTTTACTTAAAAAATACCCGGGATATTTTAATTTATTTTCATCTCACCTACCCTTAAACAGTGTCATTAAATGCAAGCCAAGTGGGCTGGATGGTCGCTTTACGACCCCGGGCTATAAAATTTCATACAAATTCCATAAAGCCCGAGAGCACATAAAGTATTTTTTTAAATTTAATAGGGCACTATACCGTGCACAAGTGTCAAATCTTCTACATCCAAAAAGTTTTCTAGTCAAATATTCAAATTTAGAATTGCTAGTGAACCCGATAAAATAAAACCTTTGAACTATACTGCGAGATTTTTGTTCTCAATTAAAATTTTGAATTGTTAATAGCCGTGGTGGCTAGCTGTTTGTATTCATCGGTCTTTGAATTCCACTTTTTGGATAAAATATTTTCATTATCTGTGGAATCCTCGGATACATTTTCTGCTCACTGCAGTTTGCCGCTATTTATTTTTAGCTAAAATATTTATAAGTAATCGTAATCTTCATTAATTTGCATAAAATACATTCTTTATGATAAATTAATAAATGATGTTTTCTTATGTTTTCGCGATTGTTACACATTTAAATAAAATTATTTTAATACGGTTTTTATCGCGTTTATTACATTATTTATACACCTAACGTTTAGAGCACTTTACAGTGTTCGTGGTCGCAGGTAGACTAAGTTGACATTTGTCTAGGAATTTATAAGAACTGCAAAATCTACCGCCTAAAATATTTATTGATAACGTTCCGGATGTACGCAGTATTGGCTCACGGTGTCTGAAGGTCTTGCAGTCTTCTGCTTAGCTTGAGATTTGATTAAATTGATGACTGGATCCCAAGCTGGTGGTAACTGCCAACCATCCTCTCTATTGAAATTAGGATGTTTTTTTAATTTCAATAGCCTCACGAAGCATTCTTGGAATGTATCTGTTTTCTTTTGCAAGGACTTGAGGATTATCAAAACGCATATAGTGGTTGGGTTTGTCTAGGGCATGTTCACAGACTGCAGACTTCGTTGAGCGCCTATGTTTCATGTCAGCAATATGTTCTTTTATACGGGTACCGATGCTTCTCTTTGTTTGCCCAATGTATGATAAACCACACTCACAGTCAATTTTATAAACTCCAGCATCTTGTAATGGGATATTTGATTTGACAGGTCTTAAAAGTTGGTTTATTTTCTTGTGCGGCTTGTAATAGGTCTTGATTGAAGCACGCTTAAGTATATTACCAATTTTGTCTGTAACTCCCTTTACATATGGTAAGATGGCAGGAAACCGATCAACTGTGTGAGGCTTTGGGCGGCTTCTGTGATGTGTTTTTGGGAGGTTGAGGTTGTTGCTTCTTAAAACCGATTTTACTCGTTGAAGCTCCTCCTTGAGGTGGTGGGTGTCACAGATGCCATGTGCTCTCTGAAACAAAGATTTACCAACGGTAGCCAACTGACATGGATGATGATGGGATTTGCCATTGAGATATTTGTCGTTATGGGTAGGCTTTCTATACAAGGTATGACTAATAGTATTATCAGGATTTCTAATTATTAAAATGTCAAGAAAAGCTAATGAATTATTTGTCTCAGTTTCTAAATTAAATTCGCCTTAGAAACTGAGACAAATAATTCATTAGCTTTTCTTCTCAAGCTAAGCAGAAGACTGCAAGACCTTCAGACACCGTGAGTCAATACTGCGTACATCCGAAACGTTATCAATAAATATTTTAGGCGGTAGATTTTGCAGTTCTTAGTAAAATACTCTAGTAAAACACTCTAGTAAAATACTAGACAAATGTCAACTTAGTCTACCTGCGACCACGAACACTGTAAAGTGCTCGAAACGTTAGGTGTATAAATAATGTAATAAACGCGATAAAAACCGTATTAAAATAATTTTAATTAAAATTAATAGATGGTTTATAATGTTGATATAGGTAATATAATCAGCCGGCTTGCGAACGCATAAATATTAATTTTCAAGGCAAACTATATTCATACTTTACAATTCCAACCAAGCTTTTTGTATGAAAATTTACAGGTAGTCGATTGACTATATTGTAATTAGGTATGTAGCAGGGGCTGCAACGAAGAATACGATCGGGTTATGATGATCTGCTTTGTAGGGTAAGACCTTATATACATTTTACGAAGTATAGTGCTGCCCTAATCCTTACAAATTATTTAATTCAAGATATGTTTTTAAGATTCATCCGTTTATTATATTACTGAAACCACTGTCTGTTCGGTTACATCTTTAAAAATACTCAACAGTTTTTAATGCATACATACATACATGTTATCACGTCTTTATCCCTAGTGGGGTAGACAGAGCCGAAAGTCATAAGACTTGGCCACTTTTAGCATCATAGTGGGCGTAAAGCTTTTAATGCAGTTTTTAGCAATGATAGGGTGATTCATGAGGAAGGTTATAATTAAAGATACATACAGTTGATTATGCTACGGAAAAAAACATAGGCTATATATCACGCATACGAAGCCGAGGACAACCGCTAGTAGTAGATAAAGGTTAAACACATTATTTTGGATGACCTAATGGCCTAATGGTCTGCCCTCTGCCCTTTTACAGGTACACAATCGGGCCAGTATGTCATAGTGACCAATTAACAGTATCCTAGTTCAAACAAGCCTCAGGATATAATTGACAATCAACGCCAGTTATGTTATGTCCAAATTGGATGGTTGTTGGCTGTGAATGAATAAATTATTAAAAAAAAAATAACCCGACTACCACTTTTGACAGTTTCATCATGTCTTTTAAGTCTCCATTTTAGGAACACGACTCTCTTTGTACTACCAGAGCCATATATTAGCCAGAGCAATCAGAGGATTTGGCCTACACTCTCCAAGCTGCTAGACGGGTTGGAGAGGTTTCTTTGATGTTTAAAAGCTTTGCTTAGCTTGTGTTTCCTAAGTCGCCTTCAACGAAATCCACGGGAAGACTTGGAGTGGTCCTATTCTACTCTGCCAGGAAAGACACGCCGAGCGGGTGGGCGGTCTTTTGACACTTTACATCAGGCATATTGGTTTTTTGTTGACGTTACAAAGCTTATGCCACTCCGGGGAAGAATACAAATCTAATGACAACTCAAATTTTAAAATCATATCTGCTGTTTAGACTTTAGCCGGCAACAATGAAACTGGAATACTTACATACGTGGGTACTTATGTGGGAATAACATTACCGTTCTTTTGGGTGGGTCAGTTGGCTAATAATCTGGTTTCCGATATCCACTATTGTTGTTGCGCGTTTGTGACGCAGTGGTTATCATGTCAGCTTGTGACACGAGAGGTCCCAGGTTCGATTCCCGGTCAGGTCATGATGAAAAACGTTTACAGATTGGCCTGGGTCTAGGATATATCTAATACATATCTTTTGTAAAATATACTATCGTGAAGTTAGTATCCCACGTCACAATTCATTGTAAGGCCAGGTTAATTAATGTGAGTTGTCCCTTTTCATTTAGGTACCCGGGTATTTATTTCGAGAGGACTTTAAAGATAGTTGAAACCCTTATTTAATTTTATCATATACCAGCAGCCCTACGCGGCTGGGCTCGTGCATGTTTTATTCATATCCTTTATCTTTTTTTTTTTTCGATTATATAACTTTAATAGTAATATTTGGGATATTATACATTTTATTTTCCTAAAACTAATAAAAAACTAAAACTTAACTTAAAAACAAAAATTAAAACTATTAAATAAAAACCTAACTAGATACATACAAAAACAAAGCTATAAATAAAAAATGTCCCGCATGTCGTTGTCACACGAAAGGGTACCCAGAATGCTGGCAGCATTGCCACGTTGAATGGCAATGCTTATCCTCTGTCCTAGAAAATTACCAGCCCTCTGGTTACCCGTCACCTCAACCAGCTTTTGACTCAAAACCTTAAAAAGTTTATGCGCCGAGGGGCCCCACGGACCCAGAGTCTCCACCCCAAACGGCTCAAATATGAAACCATTGCCGATACAAGCATATTTACGCCGTTTGAGGGACTCTGCATTGGCTGCAGCCATGCCCGCTTTAGAACCTGTGCTGGGAAGGTGGGAGGACGCGAGCGTGTCCACGCAGGTGGCGTCCCAAACCAGCGGCCTTCCCATCCTCCACGGCACAATAGAGTCTTCCTTTATCTTATGTCACACTCTATCTATTAAGGAGTCACATGGAAATCCGTTGCGTTGTTTTATAGATACATAGGGACAGACAGACATCGGGAAGCGACTTTGTTATACTATGTAGTGATAATAGTGATATTTTATCATGTAAACGTTCCTCCATATTTATTAAAATATATTAAGGTTAAATTCAAGTAAAATTTCAACAAAAATTCAATTTATTTTTTTAATTTTTAATATAATTATTTAATAAATTCATTTAAACCAAATCAAATAAAATCTATGTAAATTATGCACAGTCAAAATGTAAGGAATATTTATTAAAATTAATAAAGCGGAATAAATACTTTTATAACAACCTTTATTGAAATTTAATAAAACGGAAAATCATTTTTAATAGAAGCTTTATTAAAATACCCGGAACACTTGAAATCACAAAGTAATCGGAAAAATGTCTTCGCAATAAAATACACAGAACATTAACCCTGCTCTGTTTAATTTGCATTTTCAGAGGAATGTTTTCGGCAGAAGAAAGGATTCTTAGAAAAAGGTATTTTGTGTCGTTGGCTGGAATGATATTAAAGGGTTCCGTACACAAAGAGTCTAATGAGATCCTGTTACTAAGCCTGAGCTGTAAGTTATTAGCGGTAATTGGTAGACACGTATAATCTTCCCAAAATGTATATATATTTGACAGTTATATCAAATAATAAGGGTTTGGCATACGAGATACATTTTATTAAAAATTCAAAGTAATATCAGAGTGGTATTCGTTCATGGTATTGGATTGGAATTAATTATTTGCCTCTTTTTCTGATTATATAACTGCTTATAACTGAGACGTACAAACATACGCACATTGCAAATCCTCTCAAAACAAACAAATGCACCAAAAAACTCCTTCAGAAATTATAGTTTTAAAGCCAAAAAGTGTGTTAATAGTCTAATTAGAAAGATTGACAAGCTCCGTGGTGAAGCGGTCAACACGCCAGGCTGCGACACGGATGATCCCGGGTTCGATTCCCGGTCAGGTCCAGATGAAAAACGATCTTTCTGATTGAACTGGGTCTTGGATGTTTACCTTTATATGTATTTGTTATAAAATATAGTATCGTTGAGTTAGTATCCCATAACACAAGCCTCGAACTTACTTTGGGGCTAGCTCAATCTGTGTGATTCGTCTGTACCTATATTTATTTATTTATTTTCTCAACTCCATTCAATATCACAATTTGTAATAATAGTATTCATGCACACACAAAAACCATTATAAAAGAAGTTGCATAGAGACAATACATAATCAATTACTCGAAACTCACACTTGGACGTTGGACGTGATTAACATATAAAATTATACAATATTAGCCGTGTGGTGGCTGCGGCAGAGTAGATTAGGAACGCTCCAAGTCTTCCCGTGGATGTCGTAGAAGACGACTTGGGAAACACAAGCTAAGCAAAGCTTATAAATATTAAAGAGACCTCTCCAACCCATCTGGCTAGCGTGAAGAGTGTAGGCCAAATCCTCTGACTGCTCTGGCTAATATATGACTCTGGTAGTACAGAGAGCGTCGTGTTCTGCAGTGGAGATTGGAAAAGGAACTGATGATGATACAAAAACCCTAAGTCTTCTTAAGTTTTATTTTAGTGATAATTTGCATTTCATCGAAACGTTAAAGATAAGATCTTAGAATTTATTAACCTCACTTTGTTTTGTGTCAAAGACTTTGAAAAAACTTGTCTTATGACTTTGCTTTTCTTTAATACCTTTACAAAATAAAAAGCCCATTAAAAAAAGCTAAGCAAATCCTAAAAAATTTTTAAGCTTGCCTTGAAATCATTTCTAAACCATTTATAGGTAGTTATTGCAGAAAAGAGCAAGCAAAAGCTTCCAATTTTACAAAAATAAGTACTTTGCTCATTCGATCGTAAACATAAACATGTTCCAAAAAAAATGAATGTGTAATGATATTGTTAAATGAAAACAGATGAAAAAAAAAGAAAAGTAAAAAAGAAAGAAAGAAATATAATATAATCATTAATCATACAAAGCCCTTCAGGCGAGTAGGCGACCTATACTGTTGAAAAGAGTTTCTTTCGGCATTTCTTCTCTGCAGTGGTCGGTTCCGAAATGCTAGTAGTCTGTAGCTTTTGAATAATAATTAGTACATGCATAATACTTAATAAGATAATTTTAAATGTGATTTGACGTGAAATGACGTGCCTGCAAGGGCCTATTTTCTGAATAAACGTTTTGAATCTTTGAATCTTAGGAAAGGTATTTACTTTTGTACATTTTTAAAATGCGCACATTTTACTTAAAATATTATATATTTTTTTCTATAACTCTTAAATTATTTTTAGAATGATTTGTTATGATTCATAGAAATGATTTTGGTGATAGGCCACGTTTAGCATGTACTTGTAGGTGGAAAACATGCTAAACATGGCCTTTAGGTTTTATAGACCTGGGCTCTGTCTACCCCGCAAGGGAAAAAGACGTGATTGTATGTATGTTTGATTTTGTGATAGTCACAATGCGCGTGAAAGCCGCGGTGTGACATTATCGGATTCCTAGCTCTCACTAGTCTCGTTCGGAAAGGAGATCTACCGACATCCCAACGCGTTTTTCTAATGTATAAGATAGTGTTCGCAGACTATTCTACATAAATGCGCACTTCATAAGTGAACATTAATGGCACAGCAAAAGCTTATATTTTATTTTCACCAGTAAAACAAGTTATACAAAATTTTAGAATTAAAGTAACCCTTGACATGAAAAAACCGGCCAAGTGTGAGTCAAACTCGCGCAATGAAGGTTCCGTACAATATGCTTCGTGAACACACACACAATGTGCAAAAATGTTTTATTCAATTGACTAGCGCTATCTAGTGGTGTTTAGTGAACTATTTCCCTATGTGAACTTATTATAGTGAGTTTACCACTTTATTTTCAACTGATAGAATTCTTATTATTTTTCATGTAATCTTCAAGCAATAAACTATATATTGTAATTTTTTCGAAATTTTAGGCCCAGTAGTTTCGGAGATCAGGGGGGGGGGGGAATGGTCAAATTTTGCCTTCTTACGTGAATAAAATCAAAAGTATTGATTTTTCCCGAACAAAAAATAATATTTTTGAGATTGTGACGTTATTGGGAGTTATAATTAAAAAAACCAATATGTCAACAACAAATTTTTAAACTTTATTTAGGAAAGTCTTACAGGGGTGGTTCTACTGCCCTATGCCGTTTTTCTACCCTTTTAAAATAGGTACCGCCCTTAATCCGAGTCCCGGAAACGAGTAGGTAGCCAACTAGGGGTCGTCCGGTGTGACGCTGGAACTGCACCAGGGACTCGCAGGAGGACGTCCTTTATGGAGGCGGTGAGGCGTCTCCTCAGCCCAAGCCTTGAACCCTGGAATATGATGTCCAGTATTATAACTACTGCAGTTTGATGCCTTTGACAAGCCAGCCACGCCCAGAGATTACGACGAGGGACCTAAGTACCTAAATTTATCTAGTAGGCATGTATGTGGCTGATTGTCAAAGAGAACAGAGTTACAAAAGGAAAGAAAAGGTTAAATTTTGAATAAGTAAGAACGGTAATGTACGTTGATATCAATTTTGGGAAAACAGAAATAAAAACATGTAGGTAGAAATTTTATAAAACGGCTGATGCAACATTTAACAATTCTTTACATTTTAAAACAGCCAATGTATTTTACACTCAGTTAATAAGTAGCTAGTTTGATCTAAAGAAGAGGAGAAAACACTTATTAGATTATATTAGATAAATATCCCTATTAAAAAAATCAACATTGAGTTCAACACTTACCGATGCACGGGTTTTTTACACACTTAAAATGGTGTATGTACTTTATTAACAATTACTTTTGAATTGGGCACTAAATACTGCCTTATTTAATACTTTTAATATTTAATTAAATAACTTGGCACAATTTGACACTGCGCTGAGATGAGCGGTCGCTTAGAGGAGCGAATGTGCGTGCCTTACGGAAGTAATCGTAGCTGTGTCCGCGCCCTGCATGTCGCCGCGCTAAGTAGCTACGGAAACAAAAGAACCGTTGCAGTATGTCGCAGTAAGAATGAGCAGCCAGCGATTAATGAAGTGACCAATTCTTGTACATACGTACTTCGTTTGGTTAATTTGTAAATGACTAGTTATTTATTTTAATAGGGTGTTTTTATTTATATTATTAAGTTATTACTTATTATGTTTATTACTAGGTTTAAGATAATTTGTAAGTTTAAATGTTTATTTTAAGCTAAATTTTAATGTTTTCTTTTAATTTTTTTTTAATTAAAAAATAAATGTACGTTACAAATAAATGTACGTTACATTACCCCCTCGCGTCCTCAAGGATTTTATTATTTATTTAGAATAAAATCCGCATGAGCAAGTATTAACGACGCGTATTATTATATTTTATTTATTCATTTTTTTTTCTTGCATACTTCTACTCATATACATCTACACTCATTCTTCTTACACTTAAACAGCCGTAATAAACAGTAATGGAATATTATGGCAGTTACATAACTAAGTCTGATCATTAACTTTCATGACTGACTTAAAAATAAAAAAAATTCGCGTCATCTCATGCACTGATGTTAAATAAAGGAGGATGGGTATTGTTAATACAACATAAGTAGATCTATTTATAACAAGTAGCTAATTTTAAATCTTTTATATGCCATGTACCAATGTCTTTACCTGACATATCAGCTAAATTGTAAATGAGAGGTGATTTTTTAGCTATAACTCGACATTTTATATATTTTGGTGCTAATTTTTTGCTAAAAAATCTGTCTTTGTTACTTTGAACATATGCCCTTTTCATAACGACGTCACCAACATTGAATTCAGCTGATTTACGTCTTAAATTATAATGACTTGTATTTTTAGTGTGTGCCTGCCACAGTTTGAATTGGACATCATCAAATATTTTGGACAGGCAACCTAGATTTTCCGCATAAATATCGCGGGGTAAAAACATTAATTCACTACCTAGGTCGTTATCTACGTAATGTGAGCCACAAGTGACCAACTCTCTACCAAAAACGAGGAACGATGGTGTATAGCCCGTAACTTCGTTCACCGAGTTATTGATGGCAAATTGTATAGATGGTATTTTAGTATCCCAAGACCTATGATCATCATCAACGAATGTTGATATACAAGTGATAATTGTGCGGTTATAACGCTCAACGGTATTAATTTGAGGAGTATACTTAGGTGTGAAAAATATATTTGGTATTTTATACTTTTTAAAGAGATTATCAGTTAGATTACTAGTGAACTGCGTACCATTATCCAGAAAGATGGTCTGGGGTACACCATGAATAAGGAATACAGACTCTTCTAAAATTTTTATTATAATTTGTGACGTCGCATTTCTAATGGGGAAAATTAGACAAAATTTGGAAAAACAGCACGTGACTACAAATATGTATGAATTTTGCTTACGTGTCATTGGTAAGGGACCCATGAGATCGATAGAAATAACCTGAAATGGACGTGAACACTGTTTCGGACGTCCCATTTCACCCAGAGTAGCGTGATTTTGCATTTTATATGCTAAGCATTTATCACAGGATGAAACAAATTTTACAACGTCCCCATGCATGCCTGGCCAGAAGTAACGCAATGCAAGACGTCTATATGTTTTAAAGATACCAAGATGTCCAGCCGTAGGCTCAGAATGGTTCTCAAAAATAGCCTGTTCACGTAATTCAGTAGGAATAACTTCCTTCCAAGAAAATTCTGAATTAAGCTTACATTTTTCTTTACTTAATCGATAGAGAGTATTATTTTTAACTATAAAATTTGGAAAGTTCTGGGGATTGTTTATGCAACCATTATAAATATTTCTATACCAGGAATCAGAAGTAGTATTAAAAGAGTTACTGGAGGTTATAGCACTAACGGGAATTGCTCTTGACAACGCGTCTGGGATAACATTATCAGAACCACGACGATGTTTAATTTCAAAATCAAAAGAAGATAGTCTTATGCCCCAGCGAGCCAGTCTGCCTGTCGGATTATTTAAAGACAAAAACCACTTTAGTGCACTGTGATCGGTGTACACTGTAAATCGCTTACCATTTTCAAGATAGCATCTCCAATGCTCAAGAGCAGTAATCACAGCCAGAGTCTCACGCTCAGTTATGCTGTAATTTTGTTCTGAGGTGGACAATGATCTGCTCATGTAAGCAATTGGATGCTCCTTTGCATTAATGGTTTGCGTAAGCATAGCACCAAGACCACAGTTACTTGCGTCCGTGTGGACTTCAAAAGGAAGATTATAGTCAGGACAGGAAAGAACTGGTGCTGAAACAAGGCATTCTTTAAGTTTTAAAAATGCAGCATTGGCCTCGTCAGTCCACTTAAAAGGTGCTACAGACTTCTTATTAGACGTGAGTTTATTTAAAGGTGCGGCTATAGTGCTGAAATTTGGCACAAAACGACGGTACCAGGTGGCTGTTCCGAGAAACCGCTTGACGTCCTTTTTAGTTGAAGGTACAGGATATTGGAGGATAGCCTGCACTTTTTCAGGATCAGTTCTCAGACCGTCATTATCCACAACATAACCCAAATACTTAAGACGGGCTCTAAAGAAATTGCACTTTTCAAGATTAATCGTAAGATTTGCATGTTTCAATTTCTCCAAAACGCGAACTAATGTTGAAACGTGACTGTCAAAATCTTTACTAACAATAATAATGTCATCCAAATACGCAAACACTTGCTGCTCGAATTCCCCAAAAAGAATATCGACCAGACGCTGTTGTGTAGCTGGTGCGTTGGTAAGACCAAAGGCTGTCCGCTTGAACCTGAAGGTACCTCGCCCAGAAACATAGAAAGCCGTCTTGTCTCGGTCGTCTGGATGGATATTAATCTGCCAAAAAGCCTTAGATAAATCGATGCTGGACAAGTAACGCGCATCTCGAAGATTATCCAGGATTTCTGACACGTATGGTAGGTTATATGCATCTTTTTTCGTGACAGAGTTCAATTTTCGACTGTCAAGACAGAAACGAGGTTCCCCATTCTTTTTCGTAACGATTAATACTGGAGAGGACCAAGCGCTTTCACACGGTTCCACAACGTCGAGAGCTAGCATTTCATCGACCTGTTCTACAAGAATTCGTTGCTTCTCCGGTGACAAGCGGTAATAACGCTGTCTTATAGGTTGCGTGTCCCCAGTATCAATCCGGTGCGTAATTAAATGTGTATTCCCTAAGCCTTTAACCTTTGATGAGATTTGCTCGAACTGGCTTATAACGTTATCAGCTACAACTCTTTGAGAATCGTCTAAGGTCTCATAATTTTGTAAATGCAAATCAGGGTGATGGACAGAGGCTATACCATTATCAAAATTATTTATACTAATAGTATTCAAATATTTAGGGCAAATATGGAACTTGCGCCAGAAATCAATGCCTAAAATTAAATTATTATTTATTTCAGGAACAACAAGAGCTTCAATAATATGAAATTGATCCTCAAAATGAATGGGAAGATTCATGGAACCAATACTTTTTAATTTTTGACCTCCTGCAGCGATAATAAATGTAGGTCTGGAGTTATTACAATTCAATTGGAAACCCTTATTTATGAAAGTTTTATGAGCATCATTACCTATAATAGTGACAGCCGCGCCAGAATCCAGCAAACCCGCAATAACTAAATTATGTAGTTTAATAGATGCATAAGGCCTATGATCATTAATTGGTTTATTAGACAGAACTGTAGCAACTTTATAAGTATTGAAAAAATATGAGATGGTTTGCAACCAATTTTGCCAATCTTCTTTATCAAAATTGTTACTGCTGCAGTTCTGGCTATTCAGTTTTTTGGATTGGATTTACTACCAATTGACTTATTGCAATCAGGGCATTGCGGAGTTTTGACGTCCTTCTTGCCGCAAACAAAGCAAAAAATTTTAGTTTTGTCAGCCGTACATTGACGTAAACCATGAGAATCTGTACGGCATCTTGGGCAATAACGACGTCTGGAGGAGGTGTCTATAGAATGTACATATTTTTGGTTTGGCTTATTTGAATATTCATTATTATTATTATTTCCTTGATTATTATATGTGTGTGATTTGTTAGGAAAATTATAATTATTATTAAATTTAGGTTTGGATTTAGAATAAGCAAACTCCGGTGCTAAAAGATCTGATGACGGGCCTGGTGGTTCACGAAAGTGTGAAAGACGCGCTTGAACCTTCTCAAAGTTAGTACATAAAGACCTCAACTCTTCAATGGACTTAATTTCGGGAACCGAAGCTAAAATGTTGGAGTAACAGGGACGGATATTGTGAAGAATGATTTCCAATTTACTTTCTTCTGGAGGAGTTTTCGACAATCGAGAAAACAACCCAGACATAATGGACAAATATATGGTTATGTTTTCCGTCTCACCCTGCGTTCTAGAACGGATTTCTGATAGCAGTCTATAATCAAAGTCAGACTGATCAAAATCCCTTTTTAACTGAAGTAAAAGGCTGTCCCAATCCGAAAATAGTTCTCTATAGCTACGGAACCAATGAAGTGCGTCTCCGGTAAATATTTCGGTAGCATAAGAAAGTAATTTATCACCCGAAATATTCCTAGCCTGTTTAAATTCGTTGGCTCGTTGAACAAAAGAACGAACACAAGTCTTGCCATCATATTTTAATTTATTAATATCTTGAGATGAACGATCACAAGTAACAGATATGCTCAAAGGTGTAGCAGGTACGGTCGTGTCACTAGTACTTTGACAAAGCAAAGGATCAATTAAATCTTTATCTTTAAGGGATCGGACTTTGTTTGAATAAAGTTTAAATTGGTCAACACAAGAATCAAAAATGGCTGCGTCCGTCTCACTACGACATATTCTGTTAAGGCGATGATAAAGATGATTTAATAAATTTTGGATTTTTAGAACGGTATTACGGTCAAGATCACCACTCTCAAGCGCTAATTTGATTTTGGTCAAAACATTTGACACTCCTATAAGATCTTCTGTGGTACTAAAAGGTGAATCTAATATATCCTCAGGTGGAAAAATCGGTGCTAGTTTAGCTATTTGTTTCCGGAGCTCCTGCACGGTGGTTTCAGGATTCGAACCTCTAATAGCCACTTCGTATTCAAGTTCACTTTTCTGAAGTGACAAAAATTTAATAGGATAAGCCATACTAAAACAAATTCAAATACACCGAATAACTAGGCAAGTGGTGAACTCAAATTGCAAATAAAACGGAACAAAAATCTCTGTTCTTTACAATACAATTAACAAACTAGGAACGTTTGAGGTTGCTAATTATTAATGAAAAGATTAAAATATATATGTATATAAAAAAAAATTCACACAACACAAAACCAAAAGAAAGAAAAAAACAAAAAAAGCACAAAAATTGCAACTATTGTGTTACACAAACAAACACACAAACAGATATTCTATAAAAAAAAACAAACTAGACATTTTGAAAAAAGTCTAAATTAGTGACTGCAGCATGGATAGACAATTATAAATATGACGGTGGTTACAAAATTATCCACAACGATACAAAATATTGAAATTAATTAACCAAGAATGTAAATAATTTGACAATTAAAATGTGTTTTGTGTTACACCTTAGTTACTTTGCAACCAAAAATAAAAGTAAACGTTTCACAAAAACAAAAAAAAGGAAAAGAAAGCTCACAAACATGCAACTACTATGGAAATAGAATAACGGCATAAGTATAGAAGAAAAAAGAAAAGAAATAATCACGTTGAGCGCCAGTGTGACGTTATTGGGAGTTATAATTAAAAAAACCAATATGTCAACAACAAATTTTTAAACTTTATTTAGGAAAGTCTTACAGGGGTGGTTCTACTGCCCTATGCCGTTTTTCTACCCTTTTAAAATAGGTACCGCCCTTAATCCGAGTCCCGGAAACGAGTAGGTAGCCAACTAGGGGTCGTCCGGTGTGACGCTGGAACTGCACCAGGGACTCGCAGGAGGACGTCCTTTATGGAGGCGGTGAGGCGTCTCCTCAGCCCAAGCCTTGAACCCTGGAATATGATGTCCAGTATTATAACTACTGCAGTTTGATGCCTTTGACAAGCCAGCCACGCCCAGAGATTACGACGAGGGACCTAAGTACCTAAATTTATCTAGTAGGCATGTATGTGGCTGATTGTCAAAGAGAACAGAGTTACAAAAGGAAAGAAAAGGTTAAATTTTGAATAAGTAAGAACGGTAATGTACGTTGATATCAATTTTGGGAAAACAGAAATAAAAACATGTAGGTAGAAATTTTATAAAACGGCTGATGCAACATTTAACAATTCTTTACATTTTAAAACAGCCAATGTATTTTACACTCAGTTAATAAGTAGCTAGTTTGATCTAAAGAAGAGGAGAAAACACTTATTAGATTATATTAGATAAATATCCCTATTAAAAAAATCAACATTGAGTTCAACACTTACCGATGCACGGGTTTTTTACACACTTAAAATGGTGTATGTACTTTATTAACAATTACTTTTGAATTGGGCACTAAATACTGCCTTATTTAATACTTTTAATATTTAATTAAATAACTTGGCACAATTTGACACTGCGCTGAGATGAGCGGTCGCTTAGAGGAGCGAATGTGCGTGCCTTACGGAAGTAATCGTAGCTGTGTCCGCGCCCTGCATGTCGCCGCGCTAAGTAGCTACGGAAACAAAAGAACCGTTGCAGTATGTCGCAGTAAGAATGAGCAGCCAGCGATTAATGAAGTGACCAATTCTTGTACATACGTACTTCGTTTGGTTAATTTGTAAATGACTAGTTATTTATTTTAATAGGGTGTTTTTATTTATATTATTAAGTTATTACTTATTATGTTTATTACTAGGTTTAAGATAATTTGTAAGTTTAAATGTTTATTTTAAGCTAAATTTTAATGTTTTCTTTTAATTTTTTTTTAATTAAAAAATAAATGTACGTTACAAATAAATGTACGTTACAAGATCCTCATAACAAGCCCTTTCATTTGATATACAACACGGTAAGGTTTGCAAAACTTTTTTTTCACATTTTTTACTTGGACCCCCTAAACTGACCCTTATTTAAAAAATATATACTTCACTTTGCACATCCGTGTTTGGGTCATAGGTTTACACCATCTTACCAAATTTCATTTAATTTGGTTCAGTAGAATCGGAGAAAATCGACTGTGGCAGACGGACGGACGGACAGACAGACGCACGAGTTATCCTATAAGGGTTCCGTTTTTCATTTTTTGTACGGAACCCTAAAAACCAATTTATATAAAACATATCTAAAAACTACACTGCCAAGAATCCTGCTTTGAAAATAAAAAAAGAATCTTAATTGGTTTACTCGTTTTATAGCTACGGTGTCACAGACAGACAAAATTATAACACCCCACTTTTTGCGTTGAGGATAAAAAAACCCTCAGATAAAGAAATCATTAATTGCAAGAACTAATAAATAAGATAAATACCTATATATAAATTCTATTCCGTGCCTTTTGAGTAAAATAAATTTGTTATAATGATGTTGTAATCTAACTTAAAGTGCATGTAACGTTGATTTCCTCAAAGTAACCCCTAAATCAATTCAATCTTTACTTCATTTTATGAAAGAATATCTTAACATTTTTTTTAAAAACGAGTTTCATGAATGTATGTGGTATAACTTGTCAAAATTCTTGCGAGTGTCAATTATAAAACCTTTTAAAGTAGTAAAAATCCAGTGAATTTTAACGCCCTGTCTTCCTAAACATTTTTCTTACAAATTTCTAAAAACTTACCAAGATGTACAGATAGAGCGTTTGCCAAAGAGTTTGCCAGAGCGGTTAACAGAGCGTTTGCCAGTACGTTTGCCAGGGCGTTTGCCAGGACGTTTGCCAGGGCGTTTGCCAGAGCGTTTGCCAGGGCGTTTGCCAGGACGTTTGCCAGGGCGTTTGCCAGAGCGTTTGCCAGGGCGTTTGCCAGGACGTTTGCCAGGGCGTTTGCCAGAGCGTTTGCCAGGGCGTTTGCCAGTACGTTTGCCAGGGCGTTTGCCAGGACGTTTGCCAGGGCGTTTGCCAGAGCGTTTGCCAGAGCGTTTGCCAGAGCGTTTGCCAGAGCGTTTGCCAGAGCGTTTTCCATAACTTGTGCCATAACTAGTGCCACCGGATCAGTCTCTATTAGAAATATAATATCTATAGGTAGATCTTATGGTTATAGCTTTACCAAGTATGAGTGCACTTTCTATCATAGAGAGTTTTGTAGCTTAAATCTCGGAACAATAACTAAAGGCTTCCATATTGAAGCTTCAACGTAACTCTTCTCCGTGATAAGAAGTTCTCAAGGTTTCAATAACCTTCACCCAAAGCCGCACGTCTTATATGTACCTACAGTGGACAGTATAATTGGTGGTATACATTTCTCTGTGGCCCACTGTACGTTTGTACTTGAATTCATTTTGCGGTGTAAACCCTGATAGTAACCTCACACACAGACAGGCGCACGGATGTAACGTGGTAGTTTTAAGCATAAATATCACTACGCTTGTATGTCTACCTGCGGCCTAACACTTTGAACCGTAAAAACTACCGATTTTGTCTCACACTCGATAAGCTGCTGTAAGTGGATAATATTTGACAAGCAGCAACAGTTGACACAGTTGTTGCCCAATCACAGCTTACTTGATGCCCGACGCGCCAGTACTGCCACCGCTTATTCGAGAACACCCTCATTGGTTTAATGATAATATGTACTATCACTCTCACCTTCATCATCATCATTTTGTGTAGGTGACACGGTCAGTCGATCATGCACACCCTGGTGTCAAGGTTCTGCGAAACCGCCTCTCGGCCTCTGACGTCCTTTAACGACTACCAGATGGCAGCCGGGACCACCGGCTTAACGTGCCTTCCAAAGCACGGAAATATCTTTCTTATCTTATCAGGTGATTAATGCCTGCAATGTCCTAACCAAACTGGAAACAACTTTACAAAGTATGCTTCCCGTGGGAATCGAACCCACGACCCCCATGTCAACAAGGCAAACGCCTTAACCACTGGACCACGGAGGCAGAGAGGATTCTCACCTTGAATATAGTTGACGATTTTGCATGCCGTCTCTCCATAGAACCAGAGCACGGTGATAGCTTTACTGAGTTGGGTCGGCATGCATATTCCGGTCACTAGGAGGTCAGCGGCGGATAGGTTGACCAGGAAAATGTTGGTGACACTGCAACAAAGAAATTAAATATTAAGTAACTAGTTTTTGTCTTATTTTTCATATGTCTTGTGTTGTCACCATAATACCTAATGTTAGGTATATATAGAGTCGGATATTTCTTATTCGTGGGGGAGAGGCTGGTGGAATGAGATACAGGCTCTGCTTAGTTCAGACACCTGTCACTCACAATCTTATCATAAGTAGGTATACACTTTTGTACAAGAATTTGTAATTTTGGAGGTTAAAAAAAAAATCTTTTACTTTTTTTTCCATTTCTTTGTTCTAAGTTATTTTTATTCATATTTATAAATAAATAAATAAATATATACGGACAAATCACACAGATTGAGCTAGCCCCAAAGTAAGTTCTTAAGTAAGACTTGTGTTATGGGATACTAACTCAACGATACTATATTTTATAACAAATACATATATAGATAAACATCCAAGACCCAGGTCAATCTGAAAAAGATCATTTTTCATCTTGACCTGACCGGGGATCGAACCCGGGACCATCCGTGTCACAGGCCGGCGTGTTGACCGCTGCGCCACGGAGCTTTTTACGCAGGTATTGCGTAAGAATCAAATAGGAAATTAGTTTTGGAATTTTGTATACGCATATTTCCAGTTAGTAGTGCATTCGTCCTTCCCCCTTCTCTTAATGTCAGTGTGATCCCGGTTGCATCCACACCTATCTAGTGTTGGAGCCCAGGGCCACATAATCCGGGGCCCTGTCGCCAACCCTCTCTTCGTATTATTATTTCCACTACAGGATTAAACGCGATTCGTTTTGAGTTTCGTCTGATATTCCGACAACATTTGCAGCTGCCATTTTCACAGACAGACTCAGCTTTCGGCACTTAATCCGCAAACGCCCTAGATGGCATATTTTGTTAACAAATTCTGAACCGAACCGAACCGATTTGTACATATGATATTAACATTTCGCGGTCATAATCACTATTATTTTCACTATCAGCCTTACGACGATAAGTTTTGAATGATACTTTAATTCATTATAAGATTCTCCTATACCAGGTAAACAAAAATAAATAAATAAACGAGAGTAACTTACTAACTGCATTGTGTACTAAAAATTATGATTACAACAGGAGAAAATCCTGGCTTGTTTCACGGGATTTATGATCTATCCTAATACAAATTAATACAAATTTTAATCACAACATTTTCATATAGCAGTAGAGTTACAGAACTAAAAATTAGATTAACAAAGTGTTGTCATACGAAGTACAACTTTATGGTAACAAGTAGATAGATATATAGCAGCTGCTTTTTTTCCCGCGCAAACCGTACAAACTGGTCAAGGGATTGGGCTAAAATTGATAGGCGATGCGGCTAGCAACCTATCACTATTTTGATTTCGCTTTTCAACTTTGCGCCCACTACGATGCTAAACGAGGCCTGTAGGTTTTATGACCTTGGACTCTGCCTACCCCGCAAGGGATAAAGACGTGATAGTATGTATGTTGTTTTTTTGCGGAATATTTTCCATCATTTTCTATCCTTCGCCATCTCCTTGACCTCTCTGTACGACACGACTTTTGCAACTTTTATATCGTCTATGAATGAATGCCCTTGTGCCTTCTTTTGCCTCTCCTTACTTCAATTGGTAGAGCCACGCTACCGGCGAAAATCACTTCAGCTGGTAGCATGAATGGGCCGGCTCGTCCGGGGAAGTACCACACTCTCACAGAAAATCGACGTTTGAGTAGTAGTTTTACAGCTTCTATGCTTCGTTCGGTGAGTGAGAGAGCCGGAGGCCCATCCCCCCTCCCCTCTGGGGAGGGAAAACAAAAGGCCGGCAACGCTCTTGTCATACCCCTGGTGTTACATTAGTCCATGGGCAGCGGTGATCACTTACCATCAGGTGACCCGCTTGCTCGTTTGCCGTCCTCTGACATAAAAAAAAAAAAAAATCTTTCCGCTGTGGTCAAGTTCCTCTAAATTGTGATCGATCAAAATCAAATCGACATCCTCATAAATCCACGTTACAATGCAAATAATCTTAAATCCAATTACACCAGCGGCCATCCTGTTCATCAATTATGTTTGGGCCATTTATCAAAGCTCCGTGAACCCTTCAATATTAATTTATAATAGACTAGCAATTTTTGTGTGACTTCGTCCACGTTCATTATTTAGCCTATGACACCCGCAGATAATTTAGCTTTCTATAGGTGAAGGAATTTTGAAAATCGATTTAGTAGTTTAGGAGCCTTTCCAATGCAAGCAAATAAATAATTTAAAAATACCGGCCAAGTGCGTGTCGGGCCACACGCAGTGAAGGGTTCCGTATTTGCGAATGATAACTTTTAGTTCACACTGTCCACACTCGCACCTCACAGTTTAACGACCAAAAACATCTAACAATGAAAATATTATGAAATTTTACATTTTATAAGTTGGTTGCCTATAACTTTTTAGTTTGCACTTAGTACTCAGCTCTGATAGTTTTCCTTTCAACTTCAGTATATATACTACTGATGATGGTTTTTTATACGTATCCATATAATAACCGTTTAGCAGATAGAGGGGGGGGGGGGACACTTACCTCTAACAAAAATTTGCACTTTAAAACCAAATTTTTCGGAAACGGATCCCTAAATCGAAAAGTGGTGTTCCCAACCTCACAATATTTTTAAGACCTAGTTAACGATACCCCACACGATGGGTAAGTAGAGAAAAAAAAAATACTCCCCCACTTTACTTGTATGGGAGTTGTCCTGAAAAAAAATTTCTTACAAGATTTTTTTCTACCACTTTTTTACCATGATAAAAATACATACCCATACTAAATTAGAGCTTTCTAGTACTTATAATCTCTGAGTAAAACCGCGGACGGGCAGACAGACAGACAGACATGGTGAAACTATAAGGGTTCCTAATTTACTACGGAACCCTAAAAATAAGTTTGTTTTGTTTTGGTACGCTTTCACGCCCTATTTACTGAACCGATTATCATAAGATTTTGCATACACGTTAGTACAGAGATGGACATATTCCATCTTTATATTTGGGCACTATATAAAATGTACTCTTCTCCCCTCTGTTGGAATCCACCAATATTTTCTCACTCAGTTAAATCTACTCCGCGGGTCCCTAATAATAAATCTCGCAGAATATTACCATTATTAAAACTTACGCGAGATAAATTAATTATGAAAACACGGCTTTAGTCACGTTTTATTACGTCGGATCTGCCGACTAGTTTCGGTCTGTAACGCTTCCTTCAAAGCACTGAGGGCCGCCTCACGTGTCGCCACCCCTTTCACTCGCCCCGATGATGGTCTTCGTAACAGACCGAAACTAGTCGGCAGATCCGACGTAATAAAACGTGAGTAAAGCCGTGTTTTCATAATAATGAGAATATTACCAGCACATTTATCACATCCGCACTTGACCCAGAGACAAAACGTATTGTAATGAATGTAGGAGAAATTGAAAGAGACTGAAAAATATAATAAAAAAAAAACTTCAGGTGGGTACGCTATGAACATAAGTATGTTAGTCTGTAAGGTATTCATCATATGGGCCTCTGGTATTGTACATAATTGTAAGTACAATACTATCGCCTGAAATAAATGATTATTATTATATTATACTAGCTGTTACCCGCGGCTTCGCCCGTGTAATATATAGCCTATGTCCTTCTCGGTACCCTAAACTTTGTGTATGCGTGAAAGCGTAACAAACAAACAAACAAATAAACAAACAAACAGACTCACTTTTGTATTTATAATATAAGTTGGGATGGGATTGGGATTATTAATATTATATAATTATATATACTAGTTTTTAAGGTTATTTAT
The DNA here is from genome assembly GCA_963082605.1 of Rhodophaea formosa. Classification (NCBI taxonomy): domain Eukaryota; kingdom Metazoa; phylum Arthropoda; class Insecta; order Lepidoptera; family Pyralidae; genus Rhodophaea; species Rhodophaea formosa. The sequence continues at coordinate 1,148,430 of OY720208.1, forward strand.
AATTGTAAGTTGACGTCGATCGTCGATGAATGCGCGGTGCAGTTTGTTGCTTCTGCACTCCGCGGAGTTTGGAAGCGGCGTTAAACTTAGCCATAAGAAAATCACAGACGGCAACAAGTTTTCAGTTGTAAATTTCAGTATTTTGAGACGATATGCGTATGTCAATTAATAATTGTTCTGAGAAACTTGTATTAAATATACATTTTAAATTTGAATTATTTTAGTTCCCAAAATTGACCCCATAGCAAATGTTGTTCATCATGAACGGGCTGAGTTACACCTTTAAGGGTATTTCGAGCGTCAATTTATTGTAGAGGAAGTGTTTTACCTGTAACTCTAGAAATATTGCTCGCAAAATGGTCAATATTGGATTTTTGCGTGTTGCTGTACGTATGTGTAAATTAAGATTATAACTTTCAAGAATTTTTTTGTAATTTTTTGTAATTGATTTCGAATCTGATGCTAATGTATTTATATTCCAATCCCCTGTTAAAATTATACTTCTATTAGTTCTTACATTACACCCTGTTATCCAGAATTCTCTGTCCGTATATCTGTAACCAGGTTGTATAAAATACTAAAAACAATAAAATACATATTTAGCTTGAGCCTCGTACAATAAACGTGATAGATTTTAGGTTTTTTGCTCGATACTCTAATGTTGTATAATATATCGTATAAAGGTTCCGAAGCTTTCGTGTGCGAGTTCGACTTACACTTGGCCGATTTTTTCCCTTTGATAATGATAAGACATTTATACCAGGAAATAGATTTCAAATCCCCAAAAGTAAATTAGTGTTGCTGTGTAAATAAACATTTACGTATTTACCGATGTTCATCTTTGCTTTTCCACAACAAATCTGCCTGCACATCCCGCTCAGCGCTACCACAAACATACGTGTGCTCTAAAAGACATTATACTCCTTTTTAATCGTAGTCGAGCAAAAATTCCTGCCCCTCCATTCTGTTGGAACAACATTTTTCCACGCAATAAAAAGGGTCTGTGATAAAGCGTGGCGCAGAAAATTAGGAGGCCATCTGTCACGGAAGCACTTGACCTGGAAAAATTCTTTGAGAGTAGAGTATAGAATACTAGCTTTTAACCGCGGCTTCGCTCAAGTTAATCTCGAACCCTTAAATAGTAGCTTAAATGATAATCTATATAATAAACTATCTGTGTTCTAAAGTTTATCTCAATCTCTTGAGCCGTTTGGGCGAGATTAACTCAATCTCGCTCACAAACATTCGAAATAGTAGAATATTAGTAGGATAGGATAGGATATAGAGTCGAGTACAATATTACAGATCCAAATAACTTATTCACCATAAAAATATATTTTACCTGCAGCTATAGCAGAAGTGGGGTAATGTTTTTCTCGCTAATTTATCTAAGTATGTTTCTTCCATTGTTGCCTGCCTTAAGGCTTGACCGATTTTAAGGTGCAAGATTTTATTAGACTTCTATTCTTCCCCGGAGTGTCCTAAGCTATGTCATGTAAGCAAAAACTTAAGATATCAAAAAACCGGTCAAGTGCGTGTCGGGCCTCGCGCAGTGTAGGGTTCCGCAGTTGCGTATGACAACTTTGAGTTCACACTGTTCACACTCGCACCTCACAGTTTAACGACCAAAAACATCTCATCATTTTCGAGTACATTTTATAAATTGGTTGCCGATAACTTTTTAGTTTGTACTTAGTACTCAGCTCTGATAGTTTTCCTTTCAACTTCAGTATATATACTACTTCTGTAATTTTTTTCACATGATCTTTTTTAACATGATTAATATACATACCCATACCAAATTACAGATTTCTAGTACTTATAGTCTCTGCGTAAAACCGCGGACGGACAGGCAGACAGAAAAACAGTCATGGCGAAATTATAAGGGTTCCTTGTTTACTACGGAACCCTAAAAACGACAGACAAGTTTATTTTATTTTTTTTAATAATGCAGCTTGTTGCGGTAGCTTTTTAGTCTATTATTAAAGCAGGTTCTTTCTTAAACACCAACAATCTTCCACGGCTTGTAAACTTACATCTACAACAACTTTTTATAGAGGAGAAATTTTAATTCTGAGTCTAAAAAATTCGCTATTTTCATAGAAATTGCACAGCCAGCCGAACACCTCTGTATCTAAATGTTGGTTTTTAGAGGTTCTAATGAGAACAATACCGGCAGCATTGTTCTCATTTGAAAAGTTGCTGTTCATGATGCTAGCTAGCTCTCTTATCCTGCAGGCTTGTTGGTGTTTTATATTACACCCTGTATATTGGCCAAATAATGATATGAGGTCTAAGAAAAAGTGTTTCCTTGAGTTGTAATAAAATATCTTCAGTTATCCTAAATATATCAGGCTAGTTTTGATACCATTATAAAAAGGTAATGTTTTTAAATTTTTTATGGGTTGTATATTTTATTGTCTAAAGTGTATCTAAATGAATAATAATAATAATTAAAACTACTTAAAATTAATTAAAATATTAACAAATTATATAGTCCCTGCAAACCATCACCTCGCGGTAACGTGCCCAAAAGGCTGGCAGCTTTGCCACGTTGGATGGCAATGCTTATCCTTTGGGCCAAGTAATTGCCAGCCCTTTGGTCACGTGATACCTCGATAAGCCTCTTTGACAAAAAGTCAAAGAGGCTTAGTCGATGGGCTGATGGACCCCACGGACCCATGGTTTCAACCCCAAAAGGCTCAAATATGTAGCTATTCCCAATACTAACATATTTGCACCTCTTGAGGCTTTCTGCTGTGGCTGCTGCTGTACCGGCCTTTGACTGGGTGACCTGAAGATGGGACGACGCTAGGGTATCGACGCATGTAGCATCCCATACCAAAGGCCGGCCCAATCGCCAGGGCACCAGAGTCATTCCATCCGGTCTCTTGCCATCATCACGAACCAGATCACTGGGTTCTAAAGCGGCCGGCATGTTAATGGTGGCAAGAGAGCGGTGGATAATATTGTTTAGGGCGGCATGACGCCCTAAACGACCGGCACTCCTGGGGCATGATAGGCCGTGGTGTCCAAAGCTATCGAAATTATTATCATTGTCTTGAAAAACAAAATTGCCATGTTAATAAACATGAAACTAGCGCATAGTTGGCTTAAACATTCATCCATCATCCATCCATCTGATTTTTTCAAAAGAATTTTCACCCAATTATACATATTTTAGAAGATTATAACTTGTTTCAAGGGATTAAAATTTGTTTGCCATATCTGTTATATTATATATCACGTCTCCTCCCTTACGGAGTAGCCTGAGACTGTAAGAAAAAAGGGCGTGTTGGTCGGGCGTAAAGGTGAAAAACGACATCATCATCATCTCAGTCACAGGAAGTCCACTGCTGGACATAGGCCTCGCCCAATGATTTCCAATACGACCAGTTAGAAGCGGCCTGCATCCAGCGCCTTCCTGCGACCTTTATCAGGTCGTCCGACCACCTGATGGGTGGATGTCCAACACTGCGCTTGCCGGTACGTGGTCGCTATTCAAGAACCTTTCTGCCCCATCGGCCATCGATTCTTCACGCTATGTCTTCGTGAACATGAGCATCGCCTATTGCCATGATTCCTTAGATCTTTACCTATTCCTTCAACTGGGATATCTACGATCTTCGTGGGAAGAGAAGTAGCTGGTATTCTACGTTTTTCTTTTTTATTTTCTCCCAAAACATCGTGGAAAGATATAAATAAAATTATTTTAATACGGTTTTTATCGCGTTTATTACATTATTTATACACCTAACGTTTCGAGCACTTTACAGTGTTCGTGGTGGCAGGTAGACTAAGTTGACATTTGTCTAGTATTTTATAGTCTAGTATTGTACGAGTATAGTTAGTATAGATTTTGCAGTTCTTATAAAATACTAGACAAATGTCAACTTAGTCTACCTGCGACCACGAACACTGTAAAGTGCTCGAAACGTTAGGTTTATAAATATTGTAATAAAAGCGATAAAAAACGTATTAAAATAATTTTATTTAAATGTGTAACAATCGCGAAAACATAAGAAAACATTATCGTGGAAAGATGCTGTACCTGTTATACCCAAAGACTTGTATATAAATTAAGGTAGACGTGCCGTACTCCTAGAAACAGACATTTCAAAGCAATCGTGTCACGTCAGCACGTGACGTGGACGGGGCGTCTTCACGATACAGAGTTTCGGTGTGAGCTAAACGCAACGGTGTTAATAAGCTCCCTTTAATAGTAAGCGAACGCTTCACAATTTGGTACGTGCGGCTCCTCTACCTCAGTTTACTTAGAAGTCTTTGGAAATACTATTCGTATTTGAAACCTATTTGCAAATCCTTCTAACAATAGAGCTCCGGGAAAAAGTAGATAAAAGGTTAGATATCTCGTTAAAACCGTTTATACGATAGAAAAAAAGGTTACAAATAACGAGATCAAATGGTTGTATCGTATATAACAGGTGAGGATTAAAAAAATTCACGCTCTTTCAGAATTATATAAGAACGAACGTGAGTAAAATCGACTGAAGAGCAGTATTCTTTTGAAGAAAATAATCCATTAGGTGAGTTCTGTGACAGGTAGATTATAAATAACCAAGTTACAGCTGAGAATTACAGTAGGAAATAGATTTTTTTGCTTACGTTATATGTAACGTATATAACAAAAAATCAATGACTATGACACACTGAATACAGGTCTAGTGACGCCTCACACTTCAAAATCGTTCATGTTGTTTAGGCTACACGAGGCAACTATGAAACGTACATTTAAACATACTCACAAACATACGCGCAAAAATATTACACTTCTTCTGGGTGATTCTGTCAGCTAAACACTAAATAAGAAATAAATGGTTCTTTTTGGTGGGAAGACTGAGCCCCTTGAGTTCAGTTGTCGTTTGCCTTATACATATAATTTTGCAAATTGATTTAAGTGGACTTTATAATATGAAATTGGTGTAGTTTGGTGTTATAAATGCTCGTGCTCGAGAACAATTTGTGAAAAAGTTAAAGTAGACTGTTAAATGGACTCGTATAGATAAATAAATAAATATAAATATATACGGACAAAACACACAGATTGAGCTAGCCCCAAAAGTAAGTTCTAATGAAAGACTTGTGTTATGGGATACTAACTCAACGATACTATATTTTATAACAAATACATATATAGATAAACATCCAAGACCCAGGTCAATCTGAAAAAGCTCATTTTCCATCTTGACCTGACCGGGTATCGAACCCGGGACCATCCGTGTCGCAGGCAGGCGTGATGACCGCTGCGCCACGGAGCTTGTCAAAATCTCCCACGAGGCTGCCAAAGAACATACGCCATCTTTGATGCCACATACCGTACAACACCGATACTTAGTATCTCACTATACTGGACATTGGCAGAATCACTGAAATCTCGGTGGAAGCCATAATTAAAAAAGAAAGAAAAAACAAAGAAGTAAATGTGAAAGAATATAATCAGTTTTCTAAAATATACTAAATTAAAATGACAATTAGACAAGAAATGGCTAGGAAATATTTTTTTTTGTCATTATTTTTGTTCAAAAATTAAACTTAGGAGATAATATTAACATTGACATTACATATTACCAGGGATTTCGAAATCACGATCATTCGTCATAGCCAAAGTACTAAGAAATAGAAGTGATGAAGACTAAACCGTAATAAAATAGTTTTATTTAAATATGTAACAATCGAAGCACACGACAACATAAGAAAACAGAAGTGATTCAGAATTAGTTAAAGTTCTGGCGTTTCATGTGATGTAGGACTTAACGACTTCTTTACACGTTACTTTCTTGGTTTCTTAAAACATAGTTAATTTTATTTGTGTTTTTATAAATACTTTTATTGAATTAAGAAAATAAACATTTTCAGATTCATTTGTTGTACTGTAATGGAGGGGTAGGTATGTTGGGTGAAGCAAGCGTTAGAAATTTTCCTATGCTCTACATAGGGAAATTTCTATTAAATATAATGACAATTTTTTTATTCAAAATTTCTCTATTTTGAGGTGCGTGTTAAACATTTACTAATTTATATAAAGCAAAAACAGACAAGCGAGGTCTACAACTCACAAAGCCACTATTTTCTCAATATATATAAATTGCAAACTCCCAAAATATTTTAGTATGCCACACGGATTCTCCAAGCTCTCCAAACAGCATAAGATACGAGTATCCAAGATGTCGCAACAGGAAATTACATCTGTCTACACGACGCGCATAAAACAGGCTCAACAACGAGGTGCGAATACATTTACTGTTTTCAGCGTATCTTGGAAAGTAAAAAAAAACAGGACATAGATTAGGTAGACATATATTTTAATGAGGAGGTTTGTTAAGGGTTTTGAAACTCTTTTTTCTGCGTTCCAAAAGAAACTATTGCTCGTGGTAGATTTATGAAGAAACGAGTTATTGACGCGGTCTGAAGACTCCAAATATCTGCCTTTATGGATATTAGGGCATAGATATCGCGTCTTTTCAGTCTGAATTTGCGGCCTCCAATAGAAATGATGGAAAACAAACTTATTTTGCCTAAAATCAACATACGTTTGTTAGGTGTGCGGCAGATTCTGGATTGGACAGATTGTTTATTATCTTTTTCATATATGCTCTTGCTTGTGAAGTGACATCCAAATTTGAGTTAACCGTTTTGTTGATTTTCTTTTTGTTTTTGTTATGGCTTTCACGCATTACGTATTAAGCCAGGTTATGTAACTAGTTTTTCACAGAACAACTGTTTTTTTACTTACAGTTTTAACTTCCGACGCAAAGACAGAGGGTGTTATAAGTTTGGCCGCTCTGGGTGTTTGTGTCTGTCTATGGCACAGTAGCACTAAAATGGGTTAACCGATTTGGATGCGGTTATTTTCATTTAAAAGGAAGTTGCTTGGCAATGTTTCTTAGACAATATCGATTAATTTATTACAATATAGAGGAAGTTCCGTATTGGGAATCACTCTTTTTATTTACTAACTTTGGCATCTACGGTCTACAACGTTTCGATGCTGTCTTCAACAATCATACGGAAGCCGTAATAAATGTAAATTGACAATCAAAAAAGACGCTGTACACCTTAGTTGTCTAAAGTTGGCAAATTAGGCTATTCATCGTGAAGTAGTCTGGCATTTTAATCACTGCGCCCCACTGTCAGGCAGAAAATTCCTTTTATATCATTCCAAGTCATATATAAAAGACAAAGCCATGTGTATGATTTCGAATGAATTAAAAGTCCAAAAGCACATTACGGGCTCTTGGATTTCAAAGAATGTTCCTCGGAAACTCCAACCTTTGCCGGATGTAAATATCAAAGATACCACGGGCCAAATTACCCCTAACGCGCGTACGTGTTCCGCGACCATGTTTAAGCAGGTATATATCCTTTTTTATGTCGGAAAGATTTTTATTTAAAGAATTTATGTGTAACATTACCGCGAAGTATGTATATTAAGGTTCCACAGGTCTGCCTGTGTCTTTCATTCGTCATTTCAACAAAGCTTGACAGAGATTGCAGATTCTTAGATGTGTGTCAAACATACATATTATTATCATATCTTTATCCCTTGCGAGGTAGACAGAGCCACAGGTTATAAAACCCAAAGACCAGGTTTAGCATGTTAGTGGGCGTTAGGGTGGTCAGAGGAATCAATATATTGATGGGTTGCTTGCCGCATCGCCTGTAACGTAATTTCTTAGATTTTCATTGTTATAACTCTCTAGGGGCTGGTGCTTATCCATTTAGCTTCGCCGCACTCGGGCCACTAGCCACAGTGACAGTCTGGCCATCTGAAGTATCGTGTGGCGACCACCGGTTTCAGCCATATAAGTAAGAAAGTAGCATTTTTTTATATATGGCCTCAACAGAGTGCGGCAAGTCCCTATAAAATGTATGAAAACAACAGGAAAGAGGTTGATGGCTGCGTTTCGTGGTTGTGGTTGGTGGCGCGTGTGCGACGACATGTAGTGCTTATCAAGCGTTCTTCGTGAGTAGTGAGGATGGTCATCATTATCACCATCAGGTCTTCTATTATAGTCTCCACTGCAAGAGCACGACCATCTCTGTTGTATCAGAGCCATAATATTTTAGCCAGAGCAGTCACAGGTTTTGGCCTACACTCTTCACGCCGGCTAGCCAGCCAGAATGCCAGAGGCCTCTTTGATGTTTATAAGCTTTGTTAAGCATGTGTTTAGTTAAGTCGCTTCTACAACATCCATAGATTAGTTATTAATATCTACTGTACATAAATCCTTTAAATTAAATTAACAATAACTAGACAACTTGTATATTTAGGAGCAATATCGAATAGTCTCGAGGACTCGTGAACTAATCGCTGAGAGTAATTTTAAGCCTATTAAGAATTTACAAGACTATGTTTGGATGGTTTCCAACTTATATTACTTGAGTTATTACTTTGATGAAAATACGTATCAATTAAGCGTATCTAAATTTAGTTTTCAATTATACTGAATTGTAATTATCAATTTTACCATCTTCGTTAAGCACGGTTATTTAGGACAGGTTATTTTATTTCTAGTAACATTCATTCAATGTCATCGACCAATCAGAGAGCAGTGTATTATGTTACGGGTGATAATGAACCGTTAAAATGTACCTACACTGAGCAATGATTGGCTAATTCGTGTATGATTTGACTTGTAGTAAAATTACTGCCAGGCTAAGTTGATCAATTCATCAAGCATTGAGATAAATTAATTTCAAATAATACTGTTCATTCATAATGCTAATTGACGTCATCCGTGTCTAACTTAATAAAAAAAAAATCGGCCAAGTGTGAGTCAAACTCACGCAATGAGGGTTCCGTACAATATGCTTCGTGTACACACACACAATGTGCAAAAATGTTTTATTCAATTGACTAGCGCTATCTAGTGGTGTTTTAGTGAACTATTTCCCTAGGTAAACTTATTATAGTGAGCTTACCACTTTATTTTCAACTGATAGAATTCTTATTATTTTTCCTGTAATCTTCAAGCAATAACTATATATTGTAATTTTTTGGAAATTTTAGGCCCAGTAGTTTCGGAGATCAGGGCCCCCCCCCCCTGATCTCCGAAACTACTGGTCAATTTTTGCCTTCTTTCGTGAATAAAATCAAAAGTATTGATTTTACCCGAACAAAAGAAAATATTTTTGAGATCCTCATAACAAGCCCTTTCATTTGATATATAACACGGTAAGGTTTGCAAAACTTTTTTTTAACATTTTCTATTTGGACCCCCTAAACTGACCCTTATTTAAAAAAAAAATTTAATTTGCATATCCGTGTTTGGGTCATAGGTTTACACCATCTTACCAAATTTCATTAAATTTGGTTTTGTAGATTCGGAGAAAATCGACTGTGACAGACGGACGGACGGACAGACAGACGCTCGAGTGATCCTATAAGGGTTCCGTTTTTCAGTTTATGTACGGAACCCTAAAAAATAACAACGGATCCTTGTACCACGTATAGCCCAATAAGCAATGGCCGGTTTGGCTTATCTATAAAGTTTTGACTTTAACTATCGTGTAATCCAAATTTTTTTTAAAGTTAAATTAAGGTTTTTCATATAAGTAAAGAAAGTTTTTTCTTATTTGTTTTAGGAAGGCAAACGAGCAAGCGGGTCACCTGATAGTAAGTGATCACCGCTGGCCATGGACAGCTAGACCAGGGGTGTTACAAGATCATTGCTGGCTTTTGTTTTTGTCTGTCCAGAGGGAAAGGGGGATGGGTCTTTAGCTCTCTCACTCACGGGCGCAGGATAGAAGCGGTAAGGCTACTACTTCAAGCTACAAACGACGATTTACTGTGAGAGTGTGGCACTTCCCCTGACGACTAACAAAAGTAAATTTTGCCAGTAGCGTGGCTCTACCACAACTGGTCTTAACAATTTCGTTATAATAATATATAACTTGTTAATATTAATTTGGATTGGATATACCTAGTAGTGAATTAATCATAGAGAATATTATTATGGCCTTCATCAAAGTTGTTAGAACTAGGTTTAGTCATATTGCCTAATTTATTAGTATGAAAGCTATGTTTAATTAAGATCTAAGATATCCATTTTGCCTTTAATAATTATTGTCAAAATAATGCTTAAGTAGTGTAGTTTGTATTAAGATAGGTAATCAATTAACATAACTGTAGCTGTCAAGAGGGGCTTTGTTTACAATAGTTCCGAAATATTGTCAACAGAATGAGCATTTGACTTAAAAAAATATATTTTTATTCATATACTGACCATATTTTCGTAAAATGAATTATTGAAAAGTTTATACAATGCAGTTATCAACATATTGACACATTTATTGAATTATAAAAAAACAGTTTTATAGGTTATATTATAAAAGCAGACTAAAACTCGAGACAAGAGAAAAAAAAATTAAATAAGCTTGATACACTTTCTAACGAAAAGTCAAAGAATTATCGCTAGATTTCTGTATACAATAAAAACTTATATTAAAGGCTTAGGATAAAGTCAAAGTCAAAGTCAAAGATTTTTATTCAAAATTGGATAATTTTATCTCTTTTTGAACGTCATTTTTTTTCATTCTTATTATTTTTAATATGCAAAATCGAAAAGCTACTAGCGTTTCGTAATGACCACTGGTGAGAAGAATACGCCGAAAGAAACTCAATCCAGACTTGGTCCCTACGTGCCTGAAGGGCTTCGATTACAATGTATTACAATTTTTATATATTCTAATGTTATTTATATTTATTACAATAAATTACAAACAATTAAATTACTACCACGCATTTTTATCATTTAAATAATCATTAATACAATAATATGCCTTTTTTACTAACTGATTTTTAACAGCCGTTTTAAACTTATGGAAAGGTAGACCCGATATTTCTGCGGGAATTTTATTATAGAAGCGTACTCCGAGACCCATAAATGAACGCTTAGTTTTCTGCAATCGTAAAGCTGGTGTAGCTAATTTATTTTTATTTCTTGTGTTTCGGTCATGAATGTCACTATTTTTTTCATATAAATTTAAATTATGGCGTACAAACATAATATTCGCAAATAAGAGTATATACTGAGAAGGTAAGGTTAAAATATTTATATCTTTAAACAATTCTCTAAGAGATTCTCTAGCACCAAGTTTATATATAGATCTGATAGCTCGTTTCTGCAGGATAAATATTGTGTTAACTGCTGCAGCGTTACTACGATAAAGATATTATTCATAGTTCGGAATCATCGTACGCAGCTACATTTAACCTTTTTCGTATTTTCTTTTACTTCGGCTGAATATTGAGTTAAAGACAGTTATTATCAGAGACTATTTGTGGAATCACAAGTTCGAATCTAGGCAGGAGGTGATTTTCTCAAATGTTTTTATCCCTTAATTTACGTTCGTAACCGAATTTTCATAACTAATTATGAAAATTTTCTTCTCAGAGTATTTTAAATATCTTTTTAAAATCAAAACTTGTTTTTTTTCTATAACTACAAAATTGAAATGCAGTGCCATATGTTTCATCAACACAGCCTATCTACCCGTCAAACCCACTAGTGTGTATTAAATAATCACTAACAGTTACAGAAACCAATTAATATGTTAACGTGATTAATGCCATAATCATACATAACGTGCCTCGAAGGCGGAAGCCCGTTGCAGTTAGTACACGCTAACAATAACTGGTTTCAACAATGTTGATACACACAACCTTTGCCGATATTACTGCATAACGTTTGCTATATACCCACAATACAATTAAGTTTTACATGTTTTAGCTCTAAAGCTAATTCACTTTATAAGCAAATAAGTAAGTAAATAAATATATACGGACAAATCACACAGATTGAGCTAGCCCCAAAGTAAGTTCTTAAGTAAGACTTGTGTTATGGGATACTAACTCAACGATAGTATATTTTATAACAAATACATATATAGATAAACATCCAAGACCCAGGTCAATCTGAAAAAGATCATTTTTCATCTTGACCTGACCAGGAATCGAACCCGGGACCATCCGCGCCACAGGCCGGCGTGTTGACCGCTGCGCCACGGAGCTCGTCAAACTTTATGTATTCTAACATCTTTTATTCAGGTCAGGAGTGTGATCTCCAACGGCCTATCCGGTGGTTGTAGGTATGGCATCGGGTGTATACCCGATGCCATACCTACAACCACCGGATAGCTAATAGCAGCTTGGTAGTATTACCAAGCTGCTATTTTCTCATCCCCAATCCATCCGAGCAAGTTGCATCCTAAATACCTTTATCCTACTCCCCCAGTCATACAAACTTCTATCCTTCCTTTAGTTAAAAACGTTTTTTTATGGGCATCAGCGTTGTAACCGATATAAGCCTTACAATCAGCCAGCGTGTTAAGTGTGGCCAAACCCCCCAATCATGATTATCCTTGCGGCCTATTTCCAGCTGTTTTCCTATTATGACTGTAGTGATGATAATTATTGAATGTATTTTAACATCCAATAAAAATAAACCGTAGTATTGTGTGTCTGTTTCTCTTTTATGACAAAGGACGGAAAACGAGCAAGCTGATCTGCTGAAGGTAAGGGATCACCACTGCGAATGGACAACTGCAAGACCAGTGGTGTGACAAGCGTTGCCGGCCTCTCATTTTTCCTACCCATAAGGGAGAATATGAGTATCCTAGGCTCTCTCACTCACCGAACGAAGCGAAGCGGTAAAAAAACCTACGCAAACGTCGGTTTTCTATGAGAGTGTGTGTATTTCCCCGGACGCGTTGACCCATTCATGTTACTAGCAAACGTGAAAGCAGGTTAGCCAATGTAATTAATCAACTGATCACGGTCCCAGCGTGCCTGCCTAGTGAGGCGAGCTGTCAATTGATTTGGTTATGAAGTAATGAGGGTAAATTGTTACACGTGAAACGAGGCAGAGAATTGGGTAATTCAATTTTCTATATAATACCATCTTGCCCGCGGCTTTGCCCACGTGATATAAGTCCTTCTCAGTACTTTAACCTATGCGTATGAAAAATTTCATGACGATCGGTTTAGTAAATAAGGCGTAAAAAGGTAACAAACAGACAAACAATCAAACTTACTTTCGCATTTATAATACTTGTTGGGATTGGGATTGAACAAGGCCATGCCTAACACAATAGTAGGCAAGTTAGGGTTAGGTGGTAAATATGATAGTTGCTAGTGTTATTCCATTATGGGCACATCAATCCACGTATGGAGCAAGAATCTGTGAAGGACATAGGTTTACAGTTAGTACGAGTATGTTAATAAACCCCTTTCTGATTCTTAAGGGTGCTCCTTGGCTATTTCAACTATGTTTAACCTCTATAAAAATGGTGAAACATAAAGCAAAATGCCCAAAAAAAAACATATTGTAGAATGGTTTTTAATCTTTACTTGCTGAGGACTTTTTCTAAATTTCATAGTTTTTTGGAAAAAAAAAGTGCCGCGTACATTGATTTTATTGCAAATATTCATTAACTACGTAAGTCCTTGTATTAGAGTCACGCAATTTTTATGTTAAATACAATACCAATCAACCTACAAACACTCCCGAGGAATTTTTATTTTACAGATTATTCTTCTTTTTAATATTAGATTTATGTTATTTAATATTTTGAACGCGCGCGGGCGACGACGGTCGCCAGTCAACCGCTGACTTTCTGACGGCGAACTAAGGTTCAAAACTCATTACCCTAGTAGCATTTTCCGTTGGCTTCCATATGCCAACAGTTGGGAACATATTGGCAGATGGTTAGTTACTTCGCCAACCTCAACTTAAGTGGGCCCACTGTCATAAACATGCACTACTTACCCAACGGGTAGCCAACAACGGGCCTACTACTACTATTGCTACTGTTGGTTGATTTTTGTAGGGATTTAAGTTATTTAACAACATCGGGCCAACTAATAAAATCTTTCATTGGGCCTGTTAGTGCTACTCCTACCGTTGGGTTATTATTGTAGGGATTTAAGTTATGGTTATAACATCGGGCCAACTAATTAAATCCTTCATCGGGCCTGTTAGTGCTACTCCTAACGTTGGGTGGTTTTTGTAGGAAAAGACCTTCGAAAGACAGTGAATATAATACTAACGTAACATTGCGTTTGTATAGTACACTGAATAAAAAAAAAACTGCGAGTGAATAATGTACTTTTTAATTAAATATCATCTTGAGTCTGTCCAACGAAAGCTAGTTTCATCATCATCATCATCATCATTATCATCATCATCAGGTCTTTTATAATCTCCACTGCTGGAGCACAATTCTCTTTGCAATACCATTTTAGCCAGAGCAGTCAGAGGATTTGGCCTTTACTCTCCACGCTGGCCAGATGGGTTGGAGAGGTATCTTTGATATTTATATTTATAAGCTTGTGTTTCCTAAGTTGCCTTTTACTATATCCACAGAAAAACTTGTAGTGGCCCTACTCTTCTTTGGCAGGCAGGAACTACCCGGCAAAACTGGTTTAAAAGGAGTTTTTTGTATAATTATTTATTTAGTCTGTAATAGATGGCGTAAGGCGTATGTTAGAACGCGCTATTAACATTTTTTTACTTTTGGCTATATACTTCGAGCCACAATTTTAAACCAAGTCGGTGTGGAGTGAAAGTACGCTAGTCAGGAATGCACTGCACTTCAAAGGGTGATTGGTACTTAAAGAAGACCAGTCACATCCTAGAGATGGTAGTTACCCTACTATATGTTACGGTAACTGTAACAATTGCTCAAAGAGGTACCATATTTTTTAACAGCCAATGGCCCTTCAGCGTCCAACCAACTTATTGCAACTGGCCTGACGAAATGCCAACGATGGTAGGTACGATGGCCCTATTACAAGTTGGGCCATCGTATTCAAATCCACGTTGGCCATTAGTTTTGGGCCCAACCCGAAAACTGCGCGCCAATTGTATGCATTTGCCAACTAACCAGAGGTATGTGGCCCAAGCAAATGCCAACAATAAATGCTACTAGGCATGTACCAGCCTTAAAGGACTTACTTAGCATGTCAATATGTATATCTTTTCCTTTAGAGCTACGCCGGAAATTAAAAAAGACACTTGCTTATTGCAATGCAAGCTGAACACTCTTGAAAGTTTTTTTTCCCTTCTCCAGCATTTTTTCTTAGGAAAAGTTCTTCATATAGACAAGCTGAATAGTCAAATCAAAATCAAAATCAAAAAATCAAAACCTTTATTCAGAAAATAGGCCTTTGCAGGCACTTTTTCACGTCATATTATATTTAAAATTATCTTATTAATAATATGTATTTATTAATTGTTTAAAAGCTACAGACTACTAGCGTTTCGGAACCGACCACTGCAGAGAAGAAACGCCGAAAGAAACTCTTATCAACAGTTTTGGTCGCCTACTCGCCTGAAGGGCTTTACATGATTACGAATATTTATTCCTTATTGTCTTTTTCTTTCTTTTCTTTTTTCTTTCTTTTTTCTGTTTTAATGTTACAATTTCAATATACATAGATTTATTATTTTTGGAACATGTTTATGTTAACGATCGAGTGTGTAAAGATAATAATACGTCCCTGTATGGAGCAGGTAGGTTTAATAATACAGGATTTATTAAAACATTTTATAGATACAAATACTTGATATTATCTACACTAATATTTTAAATAAAGAATTATAAGAAGGCGCTGTAAACTGTAGCTGTAAATTTCATAAACAAAAATCGAGTATTTTTGATCTCAAAAAACAATTCGTTGATAAATTTAAAGATATTAAAGTTCGGCAAACGAGATCCTAAAACAATCAAATTCTATAAAAGACTTTGCAAGGCAAAATTGACGACAAAGGCGAAACGTGATAATACATTTATAAGGGGAGTGATAATTAAATTAGGTACTTTAATTTTATGACAATAACAGACTCTGATCTCATTTTGTTATTTCTGTCATGCTTTTGAATCGTTGACGGTATTTGAAAACGAAATCGGTATATTGTAATAAAATATAATACGTTAAACTCAAGTTTAAAATAGCCATTCATAATGTAGGTACAGGCCATCTTTCGTTAAATTTAAAATACTTAAGTTTTATAAAAGTAATTGACATCGATTCTTAAAATTGGGTTTCCCATTCACATCGTGAAAGTAGGCCAAGGTAAGAGAGACGTGAACATCAGAGGCATAGGTATCTCTTGGATAGGCATGTAACATCCTCGTCTTCATCGTCACTTACCACCAGGTGAGATGGGAGACAAATGCCTAATTCAATAATTAATAAAAAAAAAAGGCAAAGACGCTCATAACTATTCTGAGGTAACTTTCAACCCACACACTAATTAGTACATTGAGGAGCCCGATGGTCCAGTGGGTGTGAGCTATGGGGTATGAGCGCTTACATATGTTAAGCAACCCCTGGTGCAGTCCCTACTTGGATGGGTGACCGCATGTGGCATAAAAATATCTCGAGCTCCTCCGTGCTTCGGAAGGCACGTTAAGCCGTTGGTCCCGGCTGTCGTCGTTGATGGCAGTCGTTAAGCTATGTCAGATCCCTTAAGGCAGCTTGAAAAATCTGACACTCGTGTTGGCCACTTACACATACGAAAAACAAAAACAAACAATTAGTACATTAAAGATTCCCTTAAGTTTCATGGCACTAGGACGTGTCTACCACGTTCAGAATAAGGACATGATGAAGATTTTTATATTCCAAAAGACTTTCGCTCTCAGAAAACAAGTCAAAGATATTAAAGTTCACCAAACGAGGTCTGAAAACAGTTAAATTCTGCTCTATGACGCAACTCAATAGACCTCGCAAAGCCAAATTGACGACAAAGGCGAAACGTGTTAATACGTTTATAAAGGGAGCTATTATTAAATGAGGTACTTCAATTTTGTGACAAAAATAGACTCGGGTCTCATTTTGATATTTCTGTCACGCTTTTCACATGGTTTACGAACTTTGAAAAAGAAATATATGACCAAAGTAACCATGAGTTGTATTTTTTAGTACCCTAACCTATGTGTATGCAAAATTTCATGATCATCGGTTCAGTAGATGCGGCGTGAAAGCGTAACAAACAAATAAACAACTTTCGCATTTATAATATTAGTTGGGATTTATGGATATTTTATAGAATTTTTCACTCTCAATAAACAAGTCATAGTTGATAAAGCCAAAGATATTCATGTTGAACGAACGAGATCGGAAAACAGACGAATTCTGCTCCTTGGCCTAACTCAATAAATACTTTGTAAAGCGAATTACACGAAGGTATTAATACATTTATAACAGGAAATATTATTAAATTACTTTCATTTAGAAACAAAAGTAGACTCGGATAACATTTTAATTTTTATTTTTTGGAAAGGGTTTAACATTTCTGAAGACCTCTGTGTTAAGATTACTAACGTTCTTTTTTAGGGTATGCAAAAGGTAAAAACCTGCCAAGTGCGTGTTGGGCCACCAAGCCACCAAGTGTAGGGTTTTGTAGTTGCGAATGGCAACTTTGAGTTCACACTCGCACCTCACAGTTTACCGACCAAAAACACCTCACAATGAAAATTGGATGAAATTTTTCATTTTCGAGTACATTTTATAAGTTGGTTGCCTATTACTTTTTAGTTTGTACTTAGTACTCAGCTTTGATAGTTTTCCTTTCAACTTCAGTGTATATATTACTGCTGTAATTTTTTTCACGTATCCATAAATAACCGTTTAGCAGATAGAGGGGGAAACGGATCTCTAAATCGTAAAATGGTGTTCCTAACCTCACAATATTTTTCAAAGACCTATTTTACAATACCCAACACGATGGGTTTGTATAGAAAAAAATATGTCCCTACGTGCCTGAAGGGCTTCGATAACAATATTTTACAAGTATTTATTTATTTCTAATGTTATTTATATTAATTACAATAAATTACAATTAATTAAATTACTGCCACGCATTTTTTGTGTTCTTCGTCTTATTTTTAAAGTTAATGGATCATTGCAATAAGGGTTTCTTTTCATGCACGAGTCCGACTTGCATTTGGGCGCTTTTTAGATAAACCTGAGCCTTGTATGTTTGCCTATTTAGGTATTTATAAAATACAGTATTATTCACTTATTCTATCCCAACACGCAAGTTTAGAACATTGTTGGGCTATGGCTTTATCGATGCGATTCGTTCCTATATTTTATTTTTATTGACGAATATCGTGGCGCATTGCTCAGCACGCCGGCCTGTGACATGGTTGGTCCCGGGTTCGATCCCCGGTCAGGTCAAGATGAAAAACCGGCCAAGTATGAGTCAAACTCGCGCAATGAGGGTTCCGTACAATATGCTTCGTGTACACACACATAATGTGCAAAACTGTTTTATTCAATTGACTAGCGCTATCTAGTGGTGTTTTAGTGAACTATTTCCCTAGATAAACTTAGTATAGTGAGTTTACCACTTTATTTTCAAGTGATAGAATTATTATTATTTTTCCTGTAATCTTCAAGGAATGAACTACATTTTGTAATTTTTTCAAAATTTTCGGCCCAGCCTTCTTTCGTGAATAAAATCAAAAGTATTGATTTTACCCGAACAAAACAAATTTTTTTTGAGATCCTCATAATGAGAACTTTCATTTGATATATAACACAGTAAGGATTGCAAAACTTTTTTTTTTAAATTTTGTAATTGAGCCCCTGAAAATGACCCTTATTTCAAAAAAAATCTTTATTTACTTTGCACATCCGTGTTTGGGTCACAGTATTACACCATCTTACCAAATTTCACCTAATTTGGTTCAGTACATTCAGAGAAAATTCGCTGTGACAGACGGACGGACAGACAGACGCACGAGTGATCCTATAAGGGTTCCGTTTTTCAATTTTTGTACGGAACCCTAAAAATGATCTTTTTCAGATTGACCTGGGTCTTGGTTATTTATATAATACTAGTATATAATATGTATTTGTTATAAAATATAGTATCGTTGAGTTAGTATCCCATAACACAAGTCTTTTTTAAGAACTTACTTTGGGGCTAGCTCAATTCGTGTGATTTGTCCGTATATATTTATTATTATTATTATTAAATACAGAGATGGTCATGCAGTTAAGACTCTAAAACCACCCATTTTCTAAACTGATTTGTCTGCTTGTGTCATCACATGCACAAAGTAGCGGAAAAATTGCTACTTTGTATAAAATGCGCGACTATTGCCATTCATAAATGTCAACTTTTGCATAAACTGAAACATGAATAATACGGAGGTTTCATATCATTCATAAGCAATGTCCTACATTACAAGGTACTCCCGTTCAATATGTAGAAGTGGTGTTGAATATTCAGTGGCTTCGTCCCACGGAACCATGAATATTGTCTTGAATAGTCGAGGAATAGAGACTAAGTTCAATGTTTAGTTTCAATTAATAGTTATTGGAATGGCCTAAGTCAGGTATGAATTTATTAAATTTAATAGTTTCGGGGTAGATAGAAACTTCTACTTGTCTTGAAGGCAATTTTCTTTTCTTCGGACGGTAATTTCATAACTTTTGATTCAAAAGTCTAGTTCATCATCATATATTTAAGAACCTTGTTCTTGTCGGTGGAGTATTTTCCATTTTTCCCTATCCTCCGCTATCTCTTTGACCTCTCTGTATACGACACGACTTTTGCCTTCTCTTTTATTTCGTCTGTGAATGCTCTCCTTGGCCTTCCTTTTCCTCTCTTAACTTCAATCTTTCCTTCTAAGATGGTTTTAATAAATTCGTCGTGTCGTATAAGATGGCCAAACAAGTCTAGTTCAAACAAACATATTTTCACGTCTTTATCCCTTGCCGGGTAGACACAGCCAAGGTCATGAAACTCAAGGTCCACGTTTAGCGTTAAGGTTTTAAGACTTGTACATGCGCTAATGACCTTCAGGATATGGGCCGAGTTTTGAACCTTAGTTCCCCGTCAGAAAGTCAGCGGTCGACTGCCACCCGTCGCCTGCGCGCATTCAAAATATTAAATAACATAAATTTAATATTAATGTAAGGTTTACTAAAATATAGAAACAACATTAGCGTCCAATCATATATAATTCAATAAATAACACAGTTAAGTTTCATACAGTTGTTTATATTCAAAGCACCGTTTAATTAACACAATTATATTTTAAATCCCTAATACAAAGTATATACTTATCCATCATTTCCTTATTTAATCAAGATAGACTTATACGTGACAATTTGTATATAACTACTACTCAAGATCACCGATGAAACACGAATGAGTGATTTTTATCCGTTACTGTTTTAAAGACGATTCAATAGAGGGGACACCCCTCCATAAGGTGGGGTGATATCACAATGGCGGTTATTCAATAAACAATGTTTCCAGTTTAATTAATTATGATAGACTAATAACAGAGTATGGAATTATTCCGAACTCATGCATGTTAAAAAGAAGGCAAATAACAGGTTTATTATTTAAAATTCACGCGTTTCCACCGCGGCGACGATATTAAAAAGAAAAATAATCTGTAAAATCAAAATTCCTCGGGACCGTTTGTTGGTCGATTATTATTGTATATAGGTTGATTGGTATTGTATTAAACATAAAAATTACGTGACTTTAAGACACAGAGTTACGTATAGTTTATGAATATTTGCAATAAAAATCGATGTACGCGGTATTTTATTTTTCTAAAAAACTATGAACTTTAGAAAAAAGTCCTCCTCAGCAAGTAAAGATTAAAAACCATTCTACAATATATTTTTGGTATTGTGCTTTATGTTTGACTATTCGCTCCGTGGCGGAGTGGTCAACACGCCAGCCTGCGACACGGAGGTCATGGGTTCGATCCCCGGCCAGGTCAAGATGGAAAACGATCTTTTTCAGATTGGCCTGGGTTTTGGATGTTTATCTATATAAGTATATGTTATAAAATATAGTATCATTGAGTTAGTATCTCACGACACAAGTCCACAAATTACTGTGGGGCTAGCTCAATTTGTGTGATATGTCCGTATATATTATTTATTTATTTTTATAGAGGTTAAACATAGTCGAAATGCCAAGGAGGACCCTTAAGTGAATTCTTGCAATATCCAGGTATAGAGGTAAAATTATAAAATGCTACTATTTTTTTTAATGAAACACCAAAAGTTAGACGTAGCTCAAACTGACATACAAACACACTAAGGTTACTAAAATAACAAACATGAACTCAGAAAATAACACACTCTTTTAGGGCAGTTGGGAAAAATAAATAAAGTTCCGGATATCTGATGGATTGAGGTTTGGGCGCAAATTGCTGGCGGATCAATTAATAGAGCTGTCAGTCCTATATTGAGGCTGTCGTAAAACACTCACTGAAAATGTAACACAAACATATTTGTCACGTCTTTATCCCATACGAGGTAGACAGAGTGTAATGTCATAAGTACCAAAGCCATGAAGGGTATTGATAGGCTTATGTGGATAATGGAAACCAAATTAGCCGGATGATACCCATCATCCCTTATCTGTAAAGCATCTGCTTTACCTATGATACAATTTCGCATAGTATGTGAGGTTACAAACAGCTGTTTCCGTCATGCAAAATTTTGGGTACACAAACATAGAATAACTAAATTATGATCGAATAATTTCAATTAATTTAATGCACTTTGAATTCAAATCATTGGATAAAATACATACTTACACTGTTTATAATTTATGAAATATGCATATATGCATGGTTAGGGGAACCTTACATATTTGTGCCTTTTGCCGTGGAGACCTTGGGGCCTTGGGGTGTGGAGGCCAGAAAGATTTTCAAAGAGATCTCCGCACGCCTAATCGACGTTTCTGGTGATCTAAGGGCTGGTGCACATTTTGGCCAAAGATTAAGTTTGGCCATTCAGCGTGGAAATGCCGCCAGCCTTCTTGGCACCCTGCCCGCTGATCGTAGCGATCTGAGCTCAATTTTTTATATAATTTAGTGTTTATTTATCTTTTGTCTAGGTTACTATAGTTTTAGTTTAGTTCATAGTCTTTATTATTTATTTATGAAATATACTATGTCAAATTAATATAATGTTTAACTTCAAATAATATTTTGATTGAACTTATTCAATAATTAAAATTAATTTTATCAAAATATTATTTGTAGTTAAACATTATATTAATTTGACATACCTAGTATATTTCAATACATTTTATAATTAAAATGTCTTTTCAATCAACCAGTTATGTAGTATTTTTTAGGGTTCCATGGTTAGGGTGGCATAAAAATATCTCGAGCTCGTCCGTGCTTTGGAAGGCACGTTAAGCCGTTGGTCGCGGCTGCGATCTGGTAGTCGTTAAAGGAACCACGTCAGAGGCCGAGAGGCGTTTCCGAAGAACTCTGACACCAGGGTGTGCATGGTCGACTGACCGTGTCACCTACACGAAATGATGATGATGGACAACTGCAACACCAGACAATAGCGTTGGAGTGGGGGGATGGGCCTCCGGCTATTTTACTCATCAAACGAAGAATACCAGCGATTAAACTACTACTCAAACGATGATTTCTGTGAGAGTGTGGTACTTCCCCGGATGTGGCCCATTCACACTTCTAGCAAAGCCAAATTTCGCTGGTGGCATGGTTCTACCACAACTAAGCGTCTGGTGATAAATCTATACGAGTCCCAACAGTCTACTTTTACTATTTCACAAATATCACAAATTATTAATGAGCTTGAGCATTTATAACACCAAATTACACAAATTTCATATTATAAAGTCCGTTTAAATCAATTTGCAAAATCGTCCAAGGCGAACCCTAATTGCACCCCTTGCCTTCCCACCATAAAATAACGTCTTAAGGTGCATTGATATGCAAAACTAGCACCACGCAGCAAGTCAGTCTTTAAATAAAAAAAAAATTCAAATTTATAAAAAGCCATTTCCGTAATGAACTTAGTAGTAATGTTTTGTTATGTTTTCGCGATTGTTAGACATTGAAATAATACTAGACAAATGACAACTTAGTCTACCTGCGACCACGAACACTGTAAAGTGCTCGAAACGTTAGGTGTATAAATAATGTAATAAACGCGATAAAATATACATATTATTATACTTGTAGCAAATAATTAATACACGGATATTTTTCATAATTTTCCATCAAAATATTTTCCTTGGTAAAACCTTGCTGAAAATGTAATTTATGACGGCACAAGCCTTTTGATTTCCCTTGGCACAGTTAACTCGCGGTAAACAGTAAAACTTTTGAACAAATGATTCTTAATTTCAACTTTGAATTTCGGCGGTAGCGGCAAATGTCGCGCTTCTTATATGAAATTAACAATTTTTCCGTGACTTTTGCCGCATAAATTGTAGCCGACTTAACTAGCAGATAATTCTTTTTTTTTAAGTGAAAGAATATGAAAATCGTTCCTGTGAACGTATAACATTTGTTGAAAAGGTGTCTCTAGCAGCGTGCGAGTAACAGTCACATTCCTTGTTTTGTGCACAAATGTTGAGAAGCACTTAAATTTAAATCATCATCATCATCATCAGGTCTCTTTCAGTCCCCACTGTATGAACACAACCCTCTCTGTACTGCCAGAGCAGTTAGAAGATTTAGCCTACACTCTCCACGCTAGCCAGACAGGTTGGAGAGGTCTCTTTGATGTTATAAGCTATGTTTCCTTGGTCGCCTTCTACGACATCCACGGGAAGATGGTTTCATCTTTCATTTGTCAATTTTTGAAGTGAAAACTTCTTAAGCGGCGTTGTGCACTTTTTGTGATGGAGAAAAAATGTTAAGCTCACGACAGGTCACGTGACCGTCAGATTCGTCAGATTGAAAATTCGTAAGACAGCGCAGGGCGCTTGCGCGAATGTGCGTTTGTTTGTGTTACAGCGTGCTACGCACATCCATGGATGGTGGCTGCTGTAAGGAGTGATGATAGTATTTAAGTTTACACTTCTGCCGGCACTCTTAGAATGCAACCCGTTGTTTTTCTAATAAAGTAACAAACAGCTTTTGTAAACGCTGACGACAGAGGATTTGTGTAACGACCACTTTAATCATATGCTGACTCAACTGACCCTTTTTAATGGGAAATACACGTTCGGCCCATTGCGTACGGCGTATTTTATTTAGATCGGTACGTGACAAAATTTACTTATCAAATAGAATGTATTACTTTTACCAAAATTGCACCGTTTTAAATATATTTAAGTGAGCCGTTTGATTCCTAGGTTCCGTGTGGTTTTTAGCAGAGTAAAATAGGACCACTCTGAATCTTCCCGTGGATGTCGTAAAAGGCTCCTAGGAAACAAAAACTTAACAAAGTTTATAAACATCAAAGAGACCTCTCCAACCTGTCGTGGAGAGTGTGGGCCAAATCCTCCAACTATTCAGGTTCTGGAAGCACAGAAAGGGTCATGCTACTGCAGTGGAGACTAAAATACCTGATGATAATGATGATGAGACCCATCGTATAGCATGCTAGCGTGTAAACTACTGTGCCAAGAAGCCATCAAATAATGTTGATGATGATAATGATTTTGTTATTCCGCAGATAACGTATGTCAAACGCATCGAGCTACTCCTACTGTATATTATTACTTTAGTTTATAACATAATGTGCCCATTATAATTATAACAATACAAATTATCATGTTTTACCGGTCTCCATGTTATAATTTATTTTGGTATAACTCTCATCAAAATCGTAGCGTGGGCTGACGTGGGCTGTTGAGTATTGTAAATTATTGTTTATACATCCTTTAGATCAAATCCCTTGCTGAAATATCAAGGATGCTTTAAGTCAAGAATATAATCTGTACAAGAGAAAATGGTGTTAGGCAATGTTTTCGGGATTGTTACACATTGAAATAAAATTAATTTAATTCGGTTCTATCGCTTTTATTGCATTATTTATACACCTAACGTTTCGAACACTTTACAGTGTCGCAGGTAGACTAAGTTGACAAATTACATTATAATTGAATGATATTAGGTAATTTTATTTTCTTTTGTTAAATTGAGGGAGAAAAACATCTGTTTCCGAGCAAAAACAGGTCGGTGTTATAATAACAGGAGCGAATTAATTCCCTTGACAACGAGAGAAATACGAAAGAGCTTTGAAAATTCGTTGTGCATTTCAGGTCGTCAGACGCAGACTCCATATACACGTGAAGGTCTTTTTTGCTTATATTTTCTTTATCTTGATAACAGACAAGTAGAAATATGTTGAAAAAATGGCAATAAAAAGAGAATGCCGATAATATTTTATTAAATCCCAATCTGCGAACTGTTGTTCTGAGTTTAGGGTGGTTTCTCCGAACAGCTCGTGAGGAATCTTTAACAGATTGGTCGGTATCTTGGATATATCTAATATGAGTTTCATCATCATCAGGTCTTTATTAGTCTCCACTGCAGGAGCACGACCCTCTCTGTACTGCCAGAGCAGTAAGAGGATTTGGCCTACACTCTCCACGCTGGCCAGACGGGTTGGAGAGGTCTCTTTGATGTTTATAAGCTTTGTTTAGCTTTAGTTTCCTAAGTCGCCTTTTACGACATCCACGGGAAGATTTGGAGTGGTCCTATTCTTCTCTGCCGGGAACCACACGGCATCACTAATATGAGTTTATCTATTATAAAATATGGTATCGTTGATTTAGGTCCTAGCCCATAAATTTACTACTTTATGTACTGTGGGGCTAGCTCAATTCGTGTAATTTGTTCTTTCCTATATATTTATTTATTTTTATACCCTATGCCGCAAAAGGCGTTGATTTTTAGGGTTCTGTAGTAAACTAGGTACCCTTATAGATTCGCCATGTCTGTCTGTCTGTCTGTCCTTCCACAGTTTTACTCAGAGACTATAAGTACTAGAAAGCTGAAATTTAGTATGGGTATGTTTATTAATCATGTCAAAAAAGTGTTAGAAGAAAATCTTGAAAAAAAATGTTTTTAGGGTAGCTGCCATACAGGTAAAGAGGGAGTAATTTTTTTTTTCTATACAATTCTATTGTGTTGTGAGGTTGATAACACCATTTTTTGATTTAGGGATCCGTACAGTTATAGGCAACCAACTTATAAAATGTACTCGAAAATGTAAAATTTCATACATTTTCATTGTTACATGTTTTTGGTCGTTAAATTGTGATGAGCGAGTGTGAACAGTGTGAACTCAAAGTTGTTATTAGTACGAAACCCTACACTGCGCGTGGCTCGACACGCACTTGGCCGGTTTTTTTTGTAACAATTAATTGTCCTCATATTACGGTTCAATAGATGAGGATGTAGTCGCCGTGAGAGAAGTATGGATGTCCGTCTGTCCATCCATCTCAGGCATCGCCTCTACGAGCCAGAGAATCGCGACGACTTTATCGTCGTACCACCTTTTTCTATTCATTCTAGGAATATAGAGAGAGATATGGGATAATATGGCATACATCTACCTAGGATTTAATGAGCAGTGTATCCTCCTCCTTATCCTGTTTTCATACAACCGGTTAAACCGAGCGATTCCAGCGCATAATCTTGTATTGATTTAAGATTATGCGCTGGTAAGTACTGGTGTTGCCCGTCTTATTCAGCTATACATGTGGCAAAATTTGCGCGTATATTGCTCGGGGTTCTATTTTTATCCTTAGGGTACAGAAACCCTGTAAAAAAGGTTCCGACGAATTGATAACCTCCTCTTTACTTGATGCTCAGAGAATGAATTCGCGTAAGTACACTGGCGTGGTAGGGAATGTATCACATACATTATTCAAAAGAATAACTTACTGAGTGAGGCTTTGAAGAGATGTTTGCTAGATTCTTGTTCTTATTTTGAAATGTGAGAATCTTTAAAGATTCTGGAGCCAAAATATTCAATCTCAACTAGATTACCTACATTATTTAATAAAGGTTTCCTCAAACCCTTATCAACTGTTGTTGTAAAGTGTTTGACGAGCTCCGTGGCGCAGCGGTCAACACGCCTGCCTGCGACACGGATGGTCCCGGGTTCGATCCCCGGTCAGGTCAAGATGGAAAATGATCTTTTTCAGATTGACCTGGGTCTTGGATGTTTATCTATATATGTATATGTTATAAAATATAGTATCGTTGAGTTAGTATCCCATAACACAAGTCTTGCTTAAGAACTTACTTTGGGGCTAGCTCAATCTGTGTGATTTGTCCGTATATATTTATTTATTTAATATTTCAAAACAATGAGGTTTGTCAGAATCGATAATAAGTAATTGGGTAATATGAGTATATCAAGATGGGTTGTTATAGCTATTATTATCAGCTGATAATTGGGAAGCTGTCATATTTATAAACAAACAAAGTAAGCCTGTGAAGGTGGCAGCTAAAATGTTGCCAAAATATCAGACAATTCTCAAAACAATCGCGGTAAGATTTATAGTGATAATAATAATGATTGTGACTCAAAAGCTTAAAATCGCTTTTAAAGTATAGCATAGTGAAGGCACTAAAACACAAAGTTTTATGACGCAGAAAGGCAAGTAAGCAAGCGGATCACCTGATGGTAAGTGATCACCGCTGCCCAGTGATTGTCAGATCGTATTTTGCGAAAAGGATTTTTACAGCAGCTTTCTAAATTTACCAATCGTCAAAAAAATACTATATCTCTCCATTGATTGGATAAATAAATAAATATATACGGACAAATCACACAGATTGAGCTAGCCCCAAAGTAAGTTCGAGACTTGTGTTATGGGATACTAACTCAACGATACTATATTTTATAATAGATACTTATATAGATAGACATCCAAGACCCAGGTCAATCTGAAAAAGATCATTTTCCATCTTGACCTGACCGGGGATCGAACCCGGGACCTTCCGTGTCGCAGGCAGGCGTGTTGACCGCTGCGCCACGGAGCTCGTCAATGATTATGATATGAAGTTTTGTCACAGTGCCGTCTAGTTAAAGTCTAGTAGCTAGTTAAAGCTAGCTAGACAAAGTCTGTTCGAAAATACGAGAATTTTCCTTAAATAATTTAATTACTACTAACGTAACTTTTCTTTCTAATCTGAGTGATATCCCGGTGGCATCCTTAGGCTCTCCTATTCGTAAAATAGAAATTGTCGAGATTGTTATCCCCAACTGTCAAAATCCACCAATCATAAAAATGATGATTTAACATGATTGATAGATTTGGACAGCTGCTGTCAAATAGTGCATTTTGATCTTCGAGCAACACGGAAGGGAGTAGCCATACGCTGCATTCCCCTCTGTCAAGGTACAAGCCAAAATTAGGCATATGCATGTCTATGTGTTAGTTGTGTGACTCATCTGTACACAAATTATTTTTTCTTTTTTATGTCATTTTTTGTGACAATGTCATAATTACTATCAAGTGACAGTTTAAGTTTTGTATGTAGGTGTGCGGAACTAAACTTGTGTGCACATTTCCCCCCGCAAAAAACGCCAGAAAAATTGTCATAGTAAATTGTCGCTTTGCCCACTCCCTCCGTCCGGTACGGAGGCCGTGTTGCTCGAAGATTTTGATACAAGTCGTCGGTTTATTATAAGCACTCGGGTTCGCCTCGTGCCTATAAACACCTCGATCATAATATCCAGCTTACCGTACGGGTGTAGCGTGATCATACATACAATTTTATCTAACCGAACTCTAACATTTACGAGTAAATAAGAAGGTCGTATATACGTCACCCGGCGGATCTATGCCCAGCGCGCGTCATATGCTGCGCGCGCACTACAAATGATGTCGAGTGGAGAGAGAACTTGATGGTTGACGTCCTATCATGTACGAAAAATTGTATCTCTTATTGTATAATTATTTTGTTGTGATATAATTATATAATATAGTTTTCTCTGTATCGCATACTGAAAATTCATATATAAAAATCATAGTGCAGAAGACCTCCTTTCATTTCACTATACTGGTGACCCCGACGTGATTTGAACACGCAGTGTATAGTATCATACGACGTTTTTCAATACATTTGCGATTACCTTATACTAAAACAAGATTAAAGTTGAGCAAATAAGGAGTTTATAAAAGTTAGGAACTAAGTAAAAATATATTTATAACAATCAGGTACACACGACGACTTAAATAGCTGGGCACACCTTTTATTTGTGTGCGTGCCAGAATGACACTACAAAGACATACTGACCAGTATGGTAAACATATTTCTATGTTTGCGTGCAATTAAATATGTCAGATATACCCACACAAACAAATTGTCTCAGCATGAAATCTCATATTTCGCTATTCGCTACTACACATACTACACTACGTAAAGTCTAATGAACAAATTCGTTATCCTCGTCATAGATCGAATGGCGCAGCGGTCTACGCATCGAACTGTTTCTCAGAATCAATCAGAACGTTACTAGATCGAGCCGTGTGATGTCGAAAGATTTCGTTTTATGTTTTTTCTTTTTAGTTTATACAATGTCATTTTCTTATATTTTTCTTGATAGTAATGACTTGAAAAATATAAAAAAGAGAAAAAAAAAAACAAGAAACAGTTTTATTGAATATTCTTTTTTTATTACTGACCTACTTTATAATAACAAAATTTTTAATAAATAAAAATACAATTGCATGTTAAGTTATAATATACTTGTATCCGTAAGGAAACATGTGTTTAATAGAGATATTATTATTACATTAGGTAATTCTAAAATTTTACATAATAAATCAGATTAATTACATGCAGTTTATTAATAATGTTAGACATTTTTTAACAAAATATAGACAAAATCTTTTTTTTTAATTTGGACAAGGACAGACATAATAGTAGGCGAACTGCTTTGCTCACAAATTTTGTTAAGTGAGAGAATAAACATGTTACTTGAAGTTAAATAAAACTTTCCATAACAATAAACATCTCTCATTATGTATCAATTTCACAATGTTTTTAACAGATAAGGTAAATTCAGTAAGTTATATAATTAAGCTTTATTTAAGTTATATATATATATATATTTATTTAATAAATAATATTTTACGTCCGTCCTTGTCAGATTTGAAACATTTTTCGTCGGTAAATATTACGAAATTATTTATCCAGTCGAAGTTTAGATACTCTTTGGCGAATCTTATTCTCTCTCGCTTGTGTGCATCAGTCAGTAATTTTCTTTTTGCTGGTCAACGACATCTGAGACCTCCTTCACGCAAATGCCTTCTCACAGTTTGAAGCGACACTCCCTCAGCAATTGCCGCTGAGTGAAGGGTCCAACTCATGCGTTGCAACGATGTCACAATGACGCTGGGTAGCTTCTCAATATATGACACGACACCTTTTTGGGCCAGGCCGACGACGATCAATATGCCCTGTATCTGCATAACGATGCACCCATAAATGAACTCTCCTCTGTGGAAGGAATATTAAAAGCAGTTAATTACTATTATTTTAAATTATAAACACATGTTTTAATCACTACGTAACTTACTGATGGCTTTAGTCTCCTTGATTATTAGCTGTTTCCTAATCGACGAGGTTATTATAATATTCTATGATAAACAAGTTACAATAATTATGTAATAAAAACTTACCGATATCATTAAACGTCGAGCGATCTCACTTATTGGAACATTTTCTTTATACAATGTTATTATTTCCTCCAGATTAATCGTATTCAGATGAGAGCAATCCATTGTCATTCACAAAAAAAAAGCTTTTTGTTCGAACACCACATAGAAACAATAATCACAAAATAGTAATGGTCACTTGCAAGCAGACAGGACAAGTGAACGTATAAAACAAAATTACCCGAACTTCAACAAGTCGATATCGGATCGGTGGGTATTTTAAACTGTTAGAAATGTTCGCGTAGTTCCATATTTAATTCTAAGTTAGTTGCTTGCAACTTCATGTTAATATAGTTACTTTATAATAACAAAACAACAAAAACATTTTCTCCCTAACTGAGATTTGAACCATGTAGGATTCGCAACAGGCTTCTTAAGTGGTTGTCTTATCCACTGTGCTAATGATGCATCGAGATAGCGTAACAAAAATAGCAATTACTATTTGGTTGCGATGATTCACAAATTCCCAAGTGCATAGGTGTGCGTAGATGTAAACTTGTTCTGCTAGTTGAGTATTGATAGGCCAGCGATTATTTAGTTACACGATGTCAATACGCACACAAATGTTATAGTAGTGTTAGCGGCTCAGCTTATTATGGCGTTGTGTGTACATTTAGTCAGGTTTATTTTCTCCCAAAAGTACATTGATAACCTTCTTCTTTTCGAATTCGGTTAACATCACAAATCAGAAAAAAGTTTTCATGCTGAACTTGAAACTCTTTGCTCGGATTCTATGAAAATGTTTAAATTTTGCATCTGTGGCATTGGGCTATTGAGCGGTTGTGATTGGTGTAAAGTAAAAAGCACTAGTGCTGTAAAATCATTACGAAACAGATTTTGATGTCATAAGAACCGTATTATTAGCAAATGTATTGAAATAGTACATTGTATAGCAAGGGCGGTATAGAAGACATTACGTCAAACGAGCGACTTTGTAATTTCTGCGAGTTTGTAATGTCTAATACCGGCCGTGATACACACAATGTTTTTCATCTCACCGAGTAAATAGTAGGGCAGAAAAATTATTTTTCATATTATATTGGTTGAAATTGTATAGTATGAATATAGTTTACCTTGAACATTATTATTTATGCGTCTGCAAGCTGGCTGATTTATATGTAATGATATTACCTATATCAACATTATAGATTATAGACCATCTGTCAGAGTTCTGCGGAACCGCCTCTCGGCTTCTGACGTGGTTCCTTCAACGACTACCAGATGGCAGCCGGCACCACCTGCTGAACGTGCCTTCCGAAGCATGGAATCATCTTTCTTATCAGACCAAACTGGAAACAAAAAAGTATGCTCCCCGTGGGAATCGAACCCACGACCCCCGGGTCAACAATGCGAACGCCTTAACCACTGGACCACGGAGGCTGTTAAATTATCAACATCAAATTAGCACTTCTTGGACTTTCATCTTCTACCAGACTCTTCTTATGACTAAGTTCAATCGTCTTGTTAATTTAGGAACTCCGCATCACAAAGTGACATTCTAAGCAATGCCAGGAAAATACTCAGATTTTTTGATACGTAGAATATAATTTTATTTGGAAAGCATATCATAGACGAACTAATGGAGAGTAGACGTGACTGGCGTACCAAAACAAATTATACTTACCTTTATTTGCTAACCTCATACAAAAATTTTCCCTAAATAAAGAAAGCACGTACGACGTATGTGACTATTTTGTACCATTAACTGCCACGGTCACCACTGTGGATGGCAGATACGGCGCTGCAGTACAATAATTTTAAACTAGTACAGTCTGAATCAAACAGAACGTAGAACGTGCCCCGCCTCCCCGCGCGCACCCCGCTGAATCTAATATTGTGTTCTGCGCATCGCCTCGTGCGAAGTTCCGAGCCGCCAAAGAGTTTGATTCAGACAGTACCTAGATGGCGTTAGTCCGCGTTAGCCTACTTGTGGATGGATGTATATTATTATATACGTTTATTATTTATATATTGGCAGTATTTCAAACTTAACCCCATTCATATCTGCTCACAATTCTTTGTTTACACCATAAAATACACACCATAAATAAATAATAGTTAAACGTTTTTATGAGTTATAATTTGGAATTTACGAATGTTTACAGTCTAAAGAAACTGTTTAGTAAGAATAAGAGTTTTAAAAAAAGAAACGTTTTATCATATTTAAAAAGTGGCCAAGTGCGAGTCGGTCTTGCCCATGTAAGGTTCTATAGTAGCCATCGTGGCTAGAGATAGCCAGATTAGGGTATCCTCTCGATTACCTGCATAAAAGCAAAATACCGCTTTAATTTTACGCCAAAAAAACGACTTTGTTTTCATAATCTTTAATACAAACACTATGGAAAACAAAGTTATTTTTCCTGGCAATAAATAGCAGTTGGGTGAGGAATACAGTTTTTACCAATTTTGAAGAGTCAATCTTTAAAACGATAGAATTTGAGAAATAATAATTAAAGCCATATCCATAGATAACCCGCACGTGTAGGATTAATGAAAAAAAGTCGTTTCAGAATTGGATGGGTTACCCTTTCTTTTGATTTAAAAATCTTATAATCGTTCACAGCATACATATTTTTATTAAGTTTTATTAGTGTCCTAATAGTTTGTGACATATGGGCAGATGACATGACGAATCTATAATGGTTCCGTTTATTGCCATTCAATTTGCCATTGCCATTCAAATGGGCTGCTAGTAACATATACCTATACATACATATAGAAACTCCAAGCCTGTATAATGTGAGTATTTTTCAGCCAGTCTTATTTTTATAACGTTTACTTGCCAAAATTGTACAAAAATAAAGTGTTTAGCCATTACAAGTGCCCTGAAAGCCAAAGAGATTACTAAACATCAAGTCTGCTACTAAGAAGTCGACTAAAATAACGAAAATGACGAGACACCTAAAGTATTTCTTATCCTCGGAAGCTTTCAAGTTTTGAAGACAAAGTGTCGCTTTTTCATTTAGCATCCGAAAAATATCATTTGAGGGGATCTTTGAAAATTCTAATCTCTGTTACGTTGTTTTTATTCACAATCTTAACAGTCATTACTCAACAGTCAGGCAACTAGGCACTATTGTTTGATTTTTGTGTGTGAGAGTAACCTACAAAAGTGATAGATTATTTCAAACTACCTAAAGGTATCTGTTATATCCTTTATACTGCTCATTGTCATCATTTCATGTAGATGACTTCACGGTCAGTCAATCATGCACACCCTGGTGTCAGAGTTCTTCGGAACCGTCTCTCGGCCTCTGACGTGGTTCCTTTAACGACTACCATATGGCAGCCGGGACCAACGGATTAACGAGTCTTCTGAAGCACGGAATCATCTTTCTTATCCGACAATCAGTGGGTCTAAAATGGCCACTTTGCACGAATCATAATATGATTCACATATGAATTACATTGCGCGCGGCAAAATGGCTACTTTTTGACGATTCATAAGCAATTCTATTTTGACAATTCATCTATTTGACAGTTTTCTATGGAAATTGGTAAAATGGCTCACATTATATGAATTCCTTTCACGGTATTTTCTGTCAAATAGCAGAATCATAAAAAGTTACTCTAGAACAACATTTTTCAATTCATCTCGAATGTATTTGGAAAAAATATGTGATATTTGTTTGTATAAAACGTTGTGAATACTATTTTAGACAAAAACATGTAATGCAGAGTGTGTATAGGTGCTGGGTAAATGAAATTATGTTGTAAATGATTTGTTTACGTTTCCTAACCTAACCTAATGAATGCTTGTACTAAATTTGTTTTATAACTTTTTATTAATATTATGAAAAAGTGAGAGGAGTAGGATTACGAGTAAAGTACGCATTTTAAGTGTTTTCCCGAAAATTTTATACTTATAGAAGGAATGTTATTATAAATAAAAATATTGATGACATATGTACGAGGAGTGTATTTTTTTATTAAGAAAATATATAATTAATAATTTGCTATACCTTTCAAAACGAAGCAAACATAATAAGGTACCTCTTTTGGGAAATAAATGAAATACGACTCGTAAAATTAGATACCTAAACGAAAGGTGAAAACCTTTGAAAAAAATTGTTGTACAGTAGGCCAAACATCAAGTTTAACATTGCATTACGAAAAACGACTATATTGTCAAAATAAAAATTGTTACATTTG
The DNA here is from genome assembly GCA_963082605.1 of Rhodophaea formosa. Taxonomy (NCBI): domain Eukaryota; kingdom Metazoa; phylum Arthropoda; class Insecta; order Lepidoptera; family Pyralidae; genus Rhodophaea; species Rhodophaea formosa. The sequence goes on from OY720208.1 coordinate 1,183,058, forward strand.
ATTGAATGCCCACTGTACAATCATTAGTTCCAATTTTGTTCACCAGAGAAGTTTATTGGCTAGTTGCCGTTCTAAAAAACATTTTTCTGATTTTCGTTTCAAGCGCATATATTTCACAATTACTTAATATTAAATAAGTGTATTTTAATGTAATGTGTTATATTACAGCTTATTTTATTTAAGTAAATGATTTTTATAATTATAAAACCTATTTCAAAACATTATCGATGAGTTACGGTTTTTTTTATTTTTTAATGCGGTAACATTGACCCCAATATGATTCAGAATATGAATTGAATTGTAGGCGAATTGGAAGATTTTGTGACCATTTTACCAATATTAGAGGAATTGCTAATGATCTGCTGGGAATTCATAATACGAATTCCTTTACGATGAATTGCGTTAAGTGGCCATTTTAGACCCGCAGGTGCTTCATGCCTACATTGTCCTAACCATACTGGAAACAACAAAGCATGCTTCCCGTGGAAATCGAACCCACGACCCCCGGGCCACCAAGGCAAACGCTTTAACCACTGGATCACGAAGGCTGTCACTGGTACTTGGCTGAATACTGGTGGAATGACAGCTTAACGAGCCTTGCAAACCACGGAAAAGAATAAGAAATACAAGATGAAAATAGTTTAAGTATTATTTTTGATACTTGTGTAATCATTTTATTCTACACTGCCAATTCTCCCGTAACTTCGTCCGCGTCAATTTTAGCATATGTCACCTGCAGATACATAAACTATCCATAGGCAAAATAATTTAGAAAATCGGTCTTGTAGTTCCTGATCTTATCCAATGCAAAGAAACAAACAATTTTTTCCTCTTTACAATAAAGTATAGAAGTGCAATATAAAAATTATAGCCGTGTGGTTCCCTTCCCGTGGATGTCGTACAAGGCGACTTAGGAAACACAAATTAAACAAAGCTTATAAACATCAAAGATACCTCTCCAACCCATCTGGCCAACGTGGAGAGTGTAGGCCCAATCCTCTGACTGCTTTGGTAAATATATTTCTCTGGTAGTACAGAGATGGTCGTGCTCCTACTCGTATAGTAGGGACTAAAAAAGACCTGATGATGATGATGAAAACTATAAAGACAAATTAAAATCTACTGGGTTGACCTTGAGAAGTCGAGAGTAATACAAAACCTCAAATGCTCAACATTTTGAGGCATGCAAAAAGAAAATATTAGAATAGAAAATTTTAATAAGAATTTGACCCTATTAAACGTTCAAAAAGGCAAAACGTTTCCAATTCATACATGGCTAATGATAAGTGACGTGTACAAATGGCCGTGACTTCGCACTTTGGACACCATTTGTAGCTCAGGTGTTACACATTATTTTATATCAATTAGGACGAAGTTTTATGTATTCAGTTCTATGGAAGTATGATGGGAATTTAATTTACATCTAACTAAAGTAAATATCCAGGTTCATCAACCTTTCTTTAACCTACTGCGGAACAGCCGATTTCTTTGTTTCATTTGAGGTAATGTCATAATGGCTATGCCAATTCCAAATGCACTGTATGTATTGTCGATCTTTGGTTGTCAATCTAAAGTAAGCACATTTTTTTAAGACTTAGCATTCAAAGTTTAAGCAAATGTTTATTTGTAAGATTTTTCTAATATTTTTTTTTTCTTTTTGTGTGTTGTTGAACGAGTGATGTATGTGGAGTGACAAAAAATGCTAAAAATTAACCCCAAAAATTAACGTGATACTGAGTTTTATTTTCGCCGTACACAACGATTCTCATAAATTTATATTATTGTTCTTAGACACACTACGGCGTAACTCGTAGATTGCTACGGCGTATCTCGTAGACAACTACGACGTAGCTTGTAGACTTCTACGGCAAAGCACTCAATTAGTAATAAATAAATTCATAGGGACAAATCTCATAGATTGAGCTCCATAGCAAGTTAAGAACTTGTGTTGTAGGGTACTTACTCAACAATATATTTTGTAATAGATACTTATGTAGATAAACATCCAAAACCAAGGCCAATCTGAAAAGTATCGTTTTCCATAATGACCTGGCTGGGGATCGAACCCGGACCCCTTCGTGGAGCAGGCTGGCGTGTTAACCACTGCGCCTCGAAGGCTGTCGTATATCTACCACCCAATATAGTATATCTCGGATTGGTTTCAAGGTTTGACCAGCAGTGAATACCTTGAGGCATTAAGGCCACCTGTTTTCAATTTTGTGTGCCATTAAGTTAAAATAAATTGAAACTAACGTAGTAATAAAGTTCATGGCAGGGACTCTCAAACTGTTACCCCCCGCAGCGTCCTGTACTCGCCTTGAAAATGGGCTTCTGATGAGTCCGAAACTATAATCGGCAATCCCGATAAACCGACCGTTGTTAAACATATAAGTCCTCCGCCGCGTCTGTCTGTCTGTCTGTGTGTTCGCAATAAATTCAAAAACCAATAGATAGAGCAATTCATGAGAAAGGTTTTTAGGTATAACACATGCCCGAGCGCAGCCGGGGACGGCTGCTAGTGCATAAATAAAGCAATTGCTGGAAGGGTTTAAATTTTTCGATATAACGATTTTTACTTTTTATTATTTAAAAGTTTGTTTATTTATACTACATACCTTATTCAGACAGATGAACATTGTAAATATGAACATAATTTTGTAAATATGCATTTTAAAACTGACGAAGTGGAAGAAATTGCTAACTGAAGACGAAAACTGATAAAAGCTTCAAAACGAATGAAATAATGAATATTCAAATACTTCTTGAATTTAATTTAAGGAAATTTAAAGCGCATAATTTACTCATCAGTTTACATCTAAGCGTGATTGCATAAAGAACATTTTTATCTTCTTGTTCAATCGTTCATTTTCATTTCGCGTTTATGCAATGTTAGCTGTGACCCGCGGCTCCACCCGCGTGATATGTAGCCTATGTCCTTTTCAGTACCCTAATCTATGTGTATGCAAAATTTCATGATGATCGGTTCAACAGATGCGGCGTAAAAGCGAAACAAACAAATAAACAAACTCGCTTTCTCATTAATAATATAAGTTGGGATTGTACAAAAAACATCAAAATCAAAAAAAAAAATGGTATTTCCATAGAAAACTGTTCAGCTAGCCGAGCAATTGGTATAAAAATGTTGAACAGGTTTTTCGAATCTCCGGCATTGATCTAATATGAAAAGTGGTTCATATTGACACCTTTATAGGACAGGGGTTTAATAACATATAGTATTATTATGCGATTTTAAGTTTTCGCAGTCAAAATCAATATTATTGATTAATTACTGATTAAAATTATGGTAGCCACTATATAACCGGCATATCAAAGGAATCCCAAAATAATTTGGCACGTTCCATTGTATCAATAAAACTAACGGCTCTTTTTTCCACAATGAACCCTAATACCACCACCACTTGAATTTTAAGTAAGAATCACTTGAATGATCGATTTTCCACTTGATTTTCTCTAGCGTTTCACAATCGTTTGATCGGCCTTCGTCAGAGATACGACGTGGCAAAATCGTATTTAAAATCATTGGTTTTTATTCTAAAATCAACGACTCACAAAAAATCAACGTTTGAGTTGTAACTTTAGCGCTTCTAAGATTAAGATTATGAGAACCGGAGGCTCAGCCTTTGGGGAGGGAAAAATAAAAGGCCAGCAACGTTGTTGTCACACCTCTGGTGGTGCCTTAGTCCATAGGCAGCATGATCACTTACTATCAGGTTTGTTTGTTTTTCGAATGTGTAAGTGGCCAACACTGGTGTCAGATTTTTCAAGCTGCCTAAAGGCATCTGACATAGCTTAACGACTGCCATCAACGATGACAGCCGGGACCAACGGCTTAACGTGCCTTCCGAAGCACGGAGGAGCTCGAGATATTTCATGCCACTTGCGGTCGACCATCCAAGTAGTACTATCAGGTGATCCGCTTGCTTGTTTGCCGTCCAATGATTTTTTCCATGTTAAAGCATATCCATATATAGCTATTAAACCCTATGTCGTAGTCTCACGAGACTGCAAAGTTATTATTTTAAATATTTCTGATGTTTCAGTAGGCGCTTACTTTAGGTGTATGTTTGTTTTAAATCTGCATTTTTATAATAAAAGTGCGTGAGTTCTTACCACAGGTTCTTACCCCCCGCCAGATCTGATCAGTGCAAAAGTATATGGCGGGGTAATGGAAGTGCGTAACCCAAGCTCGTTTCAGAATAAAATTACTATTATGTTCACTACGGGACTTACCGCGATTATTTTTGAGTTCTGTCTGATATTTCGACAACATTGCAGCTGCCATTTTCACAGACTAACTGAAGAGACTGCGGTGGTGGATGTTGAGCTGTCAAGAGAAACCGTATCGGTCTACCCTCTTTCTTTGTCTTTTATTACACAGGTTTTTACACACAACACTGACGGTGTCCATTCGGGAATTGTTCACTGATGCGCGCGTACACTTTTTACACAACTCAATCACGGGATTCCATGTACCCGAAAGCTTGAAACCGTCTTCCCGATTGAAATTGGGATGCTTCTTAATTTCAATCGCTTCCCTAACTAGCCGGGGTATAAAATGGCGTTCAGTTGCAAGTACTTTGGCTTTAATCGCGGTAAGTCTCGTAGTGAACATAATAGTGATTGTGACCGCGAAAGCTTAAAATCAGAATAAAATTGTGTATAATTACTAAGAAAACGATACAAAACAATTCTTCGTCTTTTTTCAAGCAAGGCTAATTCTTTTGTTCATTTTTGGCGAACATCACAGCCTAACTGGCCCTTGAAAACTTCAAAATATATTTGTCAGACGACTTTTAAGATTTCTTTTTTATGTAACCGACATGATTTTTACTTAATTCAAGTACAGCCTATGCTAAGCTTAAGAATAGAGAAAATCCAACAGAATATAAAATGGGTCAAATTAATTACTTCTCGGTTTAACTTGGATTAACTAAAAGCAAGGTTGTCGCTTCGGGAGGGCAGAGAGAACAGTTATCTATCCTCAAGAGATTACTGCGTAGAATTCGGTAACTTGCGGCCATTATTAAACAATGTAGTGTAATGTATTAAAATAACAGCAGAATTCACTAACGTATGAAATCAGCTACAGGTCAACATGTTTTGACCTCGTTCGGAAGTTTTCTAAAGACGCGCACAAAGTCACCCCAGTTTTTGCTTTTTGTGTAATCAACTTTTATTTTTAACAGAACTAAAAAAGGAGACTAAATAAAATTCTTCCTAATCTTTATTCATCATCATCATCGGGTCTTTTTTAGTCTCCACTGCAGGAGCACGCACGACCCTCTCTGTACTGACAGAGTGGTCAAAGAAGCCTTCATTCTCCACGCTAACCTCACCTACCTACCTGGTAGTAGTCTCATTGATGCTTATAGGCTTTGTTTAGCTTATGTTTTTTAAGTAGCCTTCTACGACATCCACGGAAAGACTTGAAGTGGTCCTATTCTACTCTGTTGGGAATCACACGGCACCTTATCTATATATATTTTATTTTGTGTCTATCATTTATTGAACGATTAGATTATTGTTACTACTATTATTATAACGGAAAGTATTCTCGTATTTATACCTAGCAATTTTCCTGAAATTTCATCCGCGTATCGTATAATAGCCTATGTCGTCCGCAGGTTAATTAGCTTTCAATCTGTAAAATAATTTTTAATATTGGGCCAGTAGTTTATGTGTCTACTAATGCGACCAAACAAACAATCAAATCTTTCCTCTTTGTAACAAAATCGATTAAAAACAATAACCAACTTTCAATTTGTTTTGACAAGCATAAGAATAAAATGGAAATTAGTGTAAACCAAACGGAATTACTGTATTTTTTTTTGTGTATTTTTTTTAAAAAGCGCTGAACACATTTCGATAAAAATTTAATGGGACCATCTGTAAAGTATTACCTTTCAAACGAAAAAAGAATTTCTTAAATCGGTGCAGGAGTCTTCGAGAAATCGGGGAACATACATTAAAAAAAAGATTATGATGAATTAAGAAACTCCTCCTTTTTTGAAGTCGGTTAAAAATAAGAACGTTGGTAGAATTCTTTAACGACTTTTAGTACCTAGAAAAGTATTAATAAAGAAAATTAAGGTCCAAACAATATCTCACAGTACTCAAAGAAAAGTAACATCCATATAAAGAAAATTGTCGAGCTCCGTGGCGCAGCGGTCAACACGCCAGCCTGCGACTCGGGGGTCCCGGGTTCGATCCCCGGTCAGGTCATGATGGAAAACGATCTTTTTCAGAATGACCTGGGTCTTGGATGTTTATCTATATAAGTATATGTTATAAAATATAGTATCGTTGAGTTAGTATCCTGCGACACAAGTTCACAACTTACTGTGGGGCTAGCTCAATTTGTATGATATGTCCCTATATATTTATTTATTTATTTACAATTCCCAGACTAATATACATTTGTTCCTACGCACAAACAAGAATCGACTTTTTCTACATACACTTTATATTTTCTTTCATTTTCCTTCGAATTACGAGGAAATGTCATGTATTAATAAGGCGTCTCCGGGCCGCGGTCAAGTGATATGCAAAGCAAATAAAGATTCAACATCAAACAGAATTGAAATCTTTTTCCACGACTGCCTAAATTGAGTGTGTTGTTCTCCGAATTTATTTATGTATGTGTTCTCAATCTCAATTACAGCAGTAGTATATGTAACGAAGTTGAAAGGAAAACTATCAGAGCTCAGTACAAAGTATAAACTAAAAAGTTATAGCACTTTTGCGTAAACCGCAAAAATAACTTTGTCATTCATACAAACACTATGAAAAACAAAGTTATCTTTGCTGGCAAACAATAAGAGGTTTTTAGATAATCTAAGCTTACTTCTACGGACGGAACCCTTCGTGAGCGAGCCCGACTCTTACTTGGCCAATTTTTTTATAATTTACAGCATTGGTCCCACTGGAAAAGTTGTTCATATTGATGAGCTGAGTCGCCCCTTCCAGGATTGGACAGGGTTTTAAAGACATATTGTATTATGTATGTATGTCGGTTAGATTGTTCTTCATGTAGCCTAAACTGCTTGACCGATTTGAAGTCTAAGGTGACATAACAATTGCATTCTTTTCTGGAGTATCATAGAATATGTGACGACAGAAAAAATCAATATGATGGACGTAAAGGACTTTCCAGTTACATCCCACTTTTTCATCCCAGTTTTGTAAAATTATGCTTTCATACCAAAACCTTTTCCGCTTATTCGCTTTCGCTTGATTCTATTAAAAATTCATAATACATTCCGCTTTCGTCAAAAACTGTTTTTTTTTTAACTATTAAAGATGCAATCATGTATATTTTGACTAGCAATGTTTGTATGTATAATATGTAGTTAATTGGCTACTTGACAAAAAAAAAAATTCGTGTTGCTTTGTAAAGACCTGCCGAAAATAAACACAATAGTGACCGAAATACATTTCTAAACAAAAAACTCTTTCAGATATAGAAGTTTTAAAGAAACATATTTTTAGACGTGAAAACGCGCTGCTGAAATGCCTACATATTTGTGAAGTCACAACTTTGTATTTTGTATGGGCGTGAGAACTTTGTTTGGTAGCTATACGAAATATTACGTTTATGGTAATGGTTTTATAACAAAAGTTGCTACAAATTTTGCGGACTACAATACAGTATAAGTGTAATTTCAGATTTTCATACTTTTAAAAAATGGTCCTATTCACCCAACTTTAAAGAAGCTTTAAGAACACTTAACGAATCGATATCAAATTAAAAGTGTTTTTATAGTGTTTTTAGACAGAAATGAGTATCATTGGAAACAAATTTTATATAATCTTAACACTAGGCAAATACCGAATTCACTTGATAGTACATTATGATTCAAGTACGGTAAGCTGTATATTATAGTCGAAGTGTTTAAAGGCACGAGGTGAAACCGAGTGCTTATAATAAACTTACGACTATAATAGACAGCTTGCCGTACGAGTATCATACGACGTTTTTCAATACATTTGCGATTACCATAAACTAAAACAAGATTGCAATTTAGCAAATAAGGAAATTATAAAAGTTAGGAACTAAAGGAGTTTGTAAAAATACATTTATAATAATCAGGTTCATTTACTTAGGTTTATTTTCTCCAAAAAGTTCATTGGTAATCTTCTTCTTTTCGAAGTCGGTTAAAAAATCATATCTCACGAATCAGAAAAAAATTTTCATGCTCAACTTGAAACTCTTTGCTCGGATTCTATGAAGAAGTTTAAATTTTGCATCTGTGGCATTGGCCACAGATGCAAAACCGCTCAATAGCCCAATGGCTATTGAGCGGTTGTGATTGGTGTAAAGTAAAAAGCACTAGTGTGGTAAATACATCATAACGATACAGATTTTGATGTCATAAGAAGCGTATTATTAGCAAATGTTTGGAAAAAATTATTTTAGATGCACTATTATTTTACACTGTCTATAGACAGAAAAACTTGCGTTAGTTAGACCTATTTATGTAACTAATCCTTTTTAATATAGCCCGGTATTTCGTTACCTGCATTCTTTTCTGACCTCTGTCCAAAATATTTTGTTTCTATACGCTATAATAACTACAAAAGTTAATTACTTTTAGTATTTGTAGCATTACTTTCCATTGACTTTCTCATAATCAAGATAATAATTTGCTGGCTGGAGCTAGTACCGTATATCCCAAAGAAAACCTTATCAAGTTTTCCGATCAACTAAATTATTTGCCAGGTAAAGCCGAAAGTAGTTTCTTAAGACTGCTCTGACCGCCGAACTCCAGGGACTTATCGATAAGCTTCACAAACAACGTCTATGTAAGTATATTGAATAAGGTATTCCTTTATTCATCAATGAGTTGAGCCGGAGCAGATTTACGATATCGGTATTGGTAAAGTGATGACTTTTTAATTAAAATAGCTTAACTTCGTGTTGGATGAGGAATTTTGATTATAGTTATATATAATGGGTGTCACGTATGTTATTGCATTCCTAAAGGTACGGCCGTAAAATGTATGCCCACTATAAAGGTAAATCTGTTTCTTTTAATCAAAATGTAAGTAAGTTCGTTTTGAAAGAAACTTTCTTCCATGTACGCTTAAGTTATGGAATGACTTCCCTGCCATGGTTTTACCCAGAGACTACAGCATGAGGCTGAACGCATGTAAATCAAAAAATCAAAACGTTTATTCAGAAAATAGGCCTTTGCAGGCAGTTTTTCGCATCATATCATATTTAAAATTATCTTATTAGATAATATGTATTTATTAATTGTTCAAATTGACTACTAGCGTTTCGGAACCGACCACTGCAGAGAAAAAACGCCGAAAGAAACTCTTATCAACAGTTTTAGTCGCCTACTAAAAATTAAATTAATACTATCAATTATTTTAAACTAAGTAAGCGAAAATTAAAGTGAGTGGATGTGCGGACAAACCTTACTAGGTTTTTGTATTTGTTATGTAAGTATTTTTCTTTTGGAAATAAATAAATTACAAATTTACTCGCCTGAAGGGCTTTATATGACTACGTAGGTACTTTATATTAAGAAGTACCACACGTCAACTCGTGAACGGGTGCTGTCAGGGGGGACTGGTCTGCTCGGCCTCTTTGAGACTACTTTAAGTATCATATGTTGTTTATTATCTTTGCCCACTCGATCGTTAACATAAACATGTTCCAAAAATAATAAATCTATGTATATTGAAATTGTAACATGAAAACAGAAAAAAGAAAAGAAAGAAAAAGCCAATAAGGAATAAATATTCGTAATCATATAAAGCCCTTCAGGCAAGTAGGCGTTACTTTCGGCGTTTCTTCTCTGCAGTGGTCGGTTCCGAAACGCTAGTAGTCAATTTGAACAATAAATAAATACATATTATCTAATAAGATAATTTTAAATATGATATGACGTGAAAAAGTGCCTGCAAAGGCCTATTTTCTGAATAAACGTTTTGATTTTTGATTTGATTTGATTTGATTTGATACCTGAAACCGAAGAGCATGCATAGGGAGAGTGATGAGTGTAGATGAAGCTAGAGTAATTTGTCAGGATCGTAGCAAGTGGAGATCCATAGTTTTTGCCTACCCCTATGGGAAAAAGGCATGATTAAATGTATGTATGTATTTATTCCTTATTATCTTTTTCTTTCTTTTTTCTATTTTTATGTTACAATTTCAATTTACATATATTTATTATTTTTGGAACATGTTTATGTTAACGATGTAACACCAGGCATGCCACGTAAATAGATTTCTTCTGGGTTGACAACGCGCAAGTGGAACCCCTGGTGATGCAAACGTCCATGGGCAGCGGAGATCACTTACCATCAGGTGACCCGCTTGCTCGTTTGCCTTCCTAGGTATATCATAAAAAAAAATACATCTATGTACTCGTTAATGTTAGAGTTTACAATCAGGGTCGTTGTGACCCTGATTGTAAACTCTAACATTAACGAAAGAATATTTTCAAGCACGAAAATACGTATGAAAGGCGTCATGTAACGTGCGACAAGCAACAGTGGCAGCAAGTCCTGCTTTTCAAAGCTGTCAAACACACTCTAGAAGAGGGAGAGTTTCGGGGCCGCCATATTGTAGTGGACACTGCGAGTTTCCGTTCCGTAAGTTAGTACTTATATACAGTGACACTCAAGGAGAGCCGATCGAAGTAGTACAATTACGTGAGTAGATTTGAATCATCAGAAAATTTTATATTGTGCAGGAAATACTTTTATAGTGGTGATTTTGAATTCATTGGCATCCTTTTAAATATACACTGTACATATTAATTGAAGGACTGAATTACCAAAAACGCCGATAAATAAATTTATTTTTAATCATCAGGTCCATATTAGTCTCCGCTGCAGGAGCACGACCCTCTCTGTATCACAAGAGCAGTCAGAAGATTTGTCCTGTACTCTCCACGCTGGGCAGACGAGTTGGAGAGGTAATTTTGATTTTTTAAGCTTTATTTAGCTTGTTTTTCCTAAGTCGCCTTCAACGACACGTCCACGGGAAGACTTGGAATGGTCGTATTCTACTCTGCCAGGAACCACACGGCAATTCATTTTAAATAGTATTTAATTGGTTGGTCAGTGAAATTCATGGAAAACAAGTGAGTTTAGGCTGATTCATAATAATATAATAATAAGAATATTTAATAAATTACCAAAAGACATAAAGAATATGTGTAATTTCAATTGTTTTAAACGTACATTGTTTAATTGGTTGGCCAAGAAATGTTATTATAGTGTGAAGGAATATTTAGATAAACAATAACTAGTATTAATTTAAAAACTTAATTTTTATTTTATGTATATTGACATTATTTTGTCTGTTGCATGTCAGAAATGACTAATGTGTGAAACTACTATTATTGTATCACCATTGTATGAACCACATTTAACGCAATAAATATCATTTCATTTCGTTTCGTTTCGTTTCGTTTCGTTTCGTTTCGTTTCGTTTCGTTTCGTTTCGTTTCGTTTCGTTTCGTTTCGTTTCGTTTCGTTTTTTTCGTTTCGTTTCGTTTCGTTTCGTTTCGTTTCGTTTCGTTTCGTTTCGTTTCATTTCATTTCATTTCATTACACACCCAGCGGTTTAGTGTTGACGCAAGAAATAAAGGTATTTTCATGTATTTTTTTTTTCGGATGCTAATGTATTCGATTACACCCAGTATATACAAAAGTGTTTGTTTTGTGTTAATGGTGTCGCGAGTTCAAAGGACGTTCCCGTTTCTTAAATTACGTTAGTCGACGAGCTCCGTGGCGCAGCGGTCAACACTCTAGGCTGCGACACGTCAGGTCAAGATGAAAAACGATCTTTTTCAGATTGACCTGGGTCTTGGATGTTTATCTATATATATGTTATAAAATATAGTATCGTTGAGTTAATATCCCATGACACAAACTCGAACTTACTTTGGGCTAGCTCAATCTGTGTGATTTGTGCATTCATATTATTTTATTTGTATTAGATCCTTACCTATGAAATTGGCGTTTTCTATAGAGAATTTTGAGCAAAGTAAATTTTTCATACTAACGTTTTAGTATTAATTCGGGTGTGATCATTTCAACAAAAGTGAAATTTTGCATGAAGTTACGGATAATATTAAGCCTAATTTAGACATTCTAAAATTCACAAAATGTAAGAAAAATTAATAGAAATATGGCTACGTTTTTTGCCACTTTCGAGTTTAATGTGTTTACCTGAAAGTTATTGTCAGTAGGAACAAAATAATTAAAAAACAAAACAAAGCGAAAAAAGAACGCCAATTTCATAGGGAAGGACCCAATATTTAAAATGCCCAACGCGCGTAAAGAATTTTCACTTACCTGTATGTTTAACAAGTGAAAGCGCTATCGATCTGTAGATACCAGGCTTTTAAAGTTACTTAAATATTTACGGCTAGGGTGTTTTTCCACAATGGTCACGTTCAGCAAAGTTAACCCATTAACGACCCATTACTAAGCTCATATGTGCTTGTAGTCTACAGACATAGGAACTTGGAAAGTAATTAATTACCGAGAGCTTTTACCTCTTAAACCCGTCACAGTCCATAAATGAGACGGAATTGTAAAATAATTGAAGCAGACCAAATATCGTCCGTGGGATTATTAACCAGTTGAATATCAATAGCGAATGAAACTTAACTGTTTTTATATAATTCTTATAAAAACAGTTGTTACTATTTTTTTTATTCCAATTGTGCTATTATACTTAACATTTGTCGAGCTCCGTGGCGCAGCGGTCAACAAACTAGCCTGCGACACGGGGGTCCCGGGTTCGATCCCCGGTCAGGTCACTATGGAAAAAGATCTTTTTCATATTGACCTGGGTCTTGGATGTTTATCTATATAAGTATATATTATAAAATATAATATCGTTGAGTTAGTATCCTGCGACACAAGCTCACAATTTACTGTGGGGCTAGCTCAATTTGTGTGATATGTCCCTATATATTTATTTGTTTATTTATTTATTGAATAAGCTCCAAAAGTACTAGTAAGAAGACCGTTTTAAAAAAATATTTCATCTATTCTATAATACCATCTGCGGGTGACATAGGCCATAATTTTACGCGGACAATGTCGCGGAATAATTGATAATAATTAATGTTCATATTTGTTATTGTATTCGCCGTGAGGTTTCCGGCAGAGTATATTTTATACTTTATATATTTTTACAAAATTATTCACTCTATTATAGATGTCCCTGATTTGCTTTGCCAAATATCTCTTAACATTAGGTATAGCGCCCGGAGGTCAAACCAAATAGGCACTTTCGCTCTACAATTATTCAAAAATAATACCTCCTATTACAACCCTATTGTGAGGATGGCCCGTCAGTGTAACGAGATGGCGAAAACATATCCAGAATTTGATATTTTTAATTCAAAGTTTTCATATTTTATTATTATTTTAAAATGTATTCTTTACAATATACCTTCTGAGTTAGAAAGGGATTTCCAATCCTTTTCTAGCTTGGAAAGAGTTTGAAATTTGTGTTCTACTTTTAATTATTTTTCACCAAGTCTGATTCTTCTCTGGGTTACTATTTTTTTGTACACACATATTTTGGATTTCAACCAGTTTTTTTTTTCATATTGTATTTTTGTGTTTTTTTTTTTGTAAAAGTTGCAATCTGTTTTGTGTGTTAATAAATAAAATAAAATAAAATAAAATAAAATAGAGTAGAATAGAACCACTCCAAGTCTTCACTAGGATGTAGTAGAAGGCGACTTTGTTTAACAAAAGTTAAACAAAGCTTATAAACATGAAAGAGACATCTCCAATCCATCAGGCCAGCGTGGAGCATGTAGGCCAAATCCTCTGACTGCCCTGGCTAATCATGGCTCTGGTAGTACAGAGTCTAAAAATACCTGATAATAATGATTTGTTATTGTATTATAGTGGTGATAAAAAACACATATTCTGATATGCTTTTACCTATTCTATGTCAAAAACACGAAGACTTATCGTTTGGTTTTATAATGCTAGGGCCCAGATTCTTCAACAAACAAAGAATTTGTTACAGGGCAACTTATTTAAGATGAAAAAACTTGAGCAAACTCTGTGCAAAAGAACCCTCGTTGATATTTAATTGCTAAACCAAATATTAACCTCAGAACACTCTCTATTAATTTACCTCTTAACCAAAAAACAATATTATAATCAGTTCAGCCAATTGGTTGCTACGGTAAACTGTTTATTTGTTTGTATGGTTAACTGCTACAAAGTATGTACACTGTTAAAATACGTAACAACAGGTTACATGTTTCAACCTCATCCGGAGGTCTTCCTCAGGGCGAATGGGAATTGAGACGCACGCACGGTGTCGTCCCAATCCACACTGATGTTAGCGATCGGACACACTGTGGTTTATTGACACACATATAGACATGTCAAACTTATAACACCCCTCTGTTTGTAACAGGGGTGTAATGGGGATATTGTGCTACAAACAATTAATAATGAATTATTATGTAACTAATCCTCATGTTAATTTCGGTAAATATCTTGAGTTTATGATTGCCTCCTTGATTATTCATAAGATACCCTTTAATAGTTTACAGAGGAATCGATAACAATTCGTGTCGTAGCATCGAATTCAAATTAAGCTTAAATTAATTGTAACTTAGACCCCGTTCACGGAATCAATAGTAGGTAACTTAGACCACTTTGGCTCTCTGAAATTCAGCTTTATTGTTTGAGGTCGATTTTTAAGAATCCCACGTAAAGCCGCAATCTCATACAAACGTAGTTTCGTTTTAGTTTTACAACAGTTAAGCCAATCTCAACCAAATTTCGTACATACGACCGGATATAAGGCATATTGATGTTTATAATCAGATTTCAATTTTAAAAACAATACCTATGCAAAATTACAGCGAGTACAAGTTTTCGATACGAAACTTCAACTCGCTGTAATTTTGTATAGGTATTGTTTTGCGGCTTTACGTGGGATCCTTAACATCCCATACAATGCTACAATCGCTGCTGCGTGCTTTCATAAACAGAAAATGCTTCACAAAACATCCGACGCACCGCACAACGCGAATGAATATGAAAAATAAAGTTATCCTTGCAAGCAAAAGCTTGCTTCCACGGAAACGTTCATGGGCGAGCCCGACTCGCACTTAGCCAATTTTTATATGGAAATATTGCACGTTATAATCAAGGCACGCTTTCAAGAATAATACCCCTGAGCAGAGTGAAGTCTGATTAAAAAGAAAATTGCCCGTAGTAAGGATTTTCTCGCAAAAAAACTCGAAATAAAACTTCTGCCTTATTGTTAGTTGTTTCAATCGAACTGTTACCATTGACGTTGACAAATAAAAACGTGCAAAAGACTGTCTGGTCTTGAAGCTTTTGCGATATTGAAAAGTAAATGTGAAAGTTCATCGTTGCAAAGTTTTGTGAGGATTTGCCAATAAATGTATGATTCATCTAGTTTTTTGTCCTCGCGACTTTTTCTGGATTTTATAAATAAAAATTATTGACTGAGCGCGCGTGAAACGTGACCGAAGCGTCTCTTTTTTTTGTTTGGGAAAAATGTATATCTCTTCTACAGGTCGTACTTTTCAACCTATTCTCGTGGCTTTGTATTTGTGATTCTGTTTATATTTTCAAAAGTGTCACAGTTTATTTTTTAAGGTGCATGATGAACTTTTATTCAATTTTTATCCAAACATTGACTAATACAATACAAATACAAAAAGTCTTTATTTAACTCCACAAGTTGTACACTACGATATAAATGAGCAGCATTTACAATAAAATATGAAACTTGTGGGAGCTCTGGAGACACCAAACTAGGCCGGAGCCTGTATCTTGGGTCACCAGGTCCCCCTCACACATTCGACATAGATTATGATATAAACAGAACAGTGATGTGGGATACATGAATACCTACGATTCTTATATTAAGGTTAGTATATAATTATTAAGTTAGTACTAAATTTAAATTAATTCTCGATATAACATGTTCTTATAGCCTTGTAATAAGTAGTTTTTTTTTTAATTATTTTTTTTATGCGATATTAATTTCTAATAATTTTTCTGTGTTTGTGTAGTTTAATTTTTGTAGCCACGTATAAAGTTTTTGTTGACATTCTTTCCTTTTAAAATTGTATATTTTTAGTTTTTTATTAATTTTATTATATAACAAAGGGCCTCGAAACTGATAGAATTTTCGTGCAAAGGTTGTATGTACCGGAGTGAGAGGGCAAACTGCATAACACCTTCTTGTTTCTGCCGAAACTCTTACTAAACTTGCTGAGAGGGTGGAATGCATGCGCATTATGGTTGATACAATATACAATTGTCTAATGGTCAGTACACCTGCCTGTTCATACAGGTTCGTTGTGGGATAAAGGCGTTGTTTGGAGAGGATGATTTTTATAATCATTCTTTGAGCTCTTTCCAGTTCGATTAGGTCAGTTTTGGCACAGCCACCCCAAGTAGCGATACAATATGTCATTATAGATTTTGCCAACGCCTCATACACCATGTTGATCGTTGCTTTATCAGCTACATCGCGAAGCTGTTTAAAAATATAAGAAAGTTTACAGCTCAAAAAACCATACTAATAAATATGTAAGAAATATGTAACGATAAATTACATAGATTGACAGCCCCAGAGTATATTCGACACTGTGTTATGGGATACTCACTCAATGATATCATATTTTGTTTACTCGCAAGACCCAGGTTAACCTTATAAAGATGATTTTACATTTTGACCTGACCGAGGATTGAAGCCTCAGAACCTTTTTTAGTGCTAACCACTGTAAAGATTAATATTACATCTTAAATTACCTGCTAAAGAAAGAAAAATAAAAGCAGTTCAGTAATATTTGAATTTTTTTATTACAAACACACAAATAATAAAATCTGTCTTGTTCATTATATTGAAAAGAAATTAAATTAAATAAAGATAATTGCATTAAACCGAAGTGGGTTCAGACGATACGACACATTAGCTTCACCCAGCAATTAATTCTATAAGTCCTAAATCATATCAAATTTAAAAAATCTAATAGCTGAATACCCTTGTATATTACTTGTAGTATTATTGGTACAAGTTTTCATTATTTTTTATTTAATGAATTATGAGAACGAATTATTGTACAAAAGTGGCCACTTTTGGCGGTAATAATTCGTTCTCTATAATATCTATGAAAAGTAATAAAAAGAATACTACAAGTAATTTACTAGGGCAATCAGCTATATAAGAGTTTTTATATTTGATTTGATTTAGGAGTAAAAGAAGCGCTAGTGTCGCGTATCGTCTGATACTACAGCGCCTTAAATGAATCAGTGCTAAAAAACCCGTTAAAAAAAACTGTTAAACCGCAAGATTCTTCCCTAATTCAAATTTTGGGCCAGGGTTGCTTGCTGTATGTATTCATTAGTCCCACCGTGTGGTTCCCGGCAGAGTAGAATAGGACCACTCCAAGTCATCCCGTGGATGTCGTAAAAGGCGACTAAGGAAACACAAGCTAAACAAAGCTTATTAACATCAAACAGACCTCTCCATCTCCAACCCGTCTGGCCAGCGTGGAGAGTGTAGGCCAAATCCTCTGACTACTCAGGCTAGTATATGGCTCTGGTAGTACAGAGAGGGTCGTGCTCCTGCAGTGGAGACTAGAAAGACCTGATGATGATGATGATGTAGCACGGAACCTTTTGTGTCGCAAATCTGACTCGCAGTTGGCTGGTTTTATTAAACCAACAGTTGTAAAATTAAACGCAAACTTCCTGTCATTAATAGTTAGTCAAACATTTTAGATTGTTCAAGCTTTGGATTTTGGCAGGAAGAATTATTACAGCCAAGTTGTGGAAAACTTTTGTTGTTAGCACGTGGCTTGAAAGTTTGATTTGTCTAGAGAAAATCACTATGTATCCGGACGAATCTATACAAATAAGAAGAGTAAACTACCTTGTTAAACATAACAAGGTAGTATACTCTTCTTATTTGTATAGATTTGTCCGGATGCATAAATGCACTAATTTTTAAAAAAAATTATATTAAAAAATATAAAAATTTTAAAAAATTAGTAATTCTGGCCAATTACAACAGAAATGAAAAAGAAGTTAATAGAAATTTAAAAAAAAAAGAATTATAGATAATTTTTTTTTTTTCAATGTACGTGATTTCTTGTGAATGTTATTTTTTATGCTACTGATATGACTGACAAAAAGATACGACATAAAATAACATTAAATCTAAATTAAATTATTATAACGTAATAAAATGTGACCAAGTGCTAGTCGGACTTTCCTATAAACCCTATTAACTGTATCGATTATCCACTTATTATTTTTTGTTAGCAAAATTAGTTACTTTTTCATATTGTTGTTTAAAATATGAGATAGTTTTGCGGATCATGAAAATGTGCTTTTGGAACTGCAGCATTTTTCTTTATTGTTCTCTCTCTTATTACAATGGTGAAAAGGGGACACATTTAATCAGTTTTGAAGTGTGTATTTTTTACACAAATGACTTCGTGAAAAATGGTTTTAAAAACTTCACTTTTGTTTCAGAAACCTAATTATGGATACCCCATCCGAATATGTTTGATGAAAAAAATAAATGTCATTTTCATTTATGAGATGGCTTGGTGAGCGGAGGTTGTTCGAATTGTCTGTCTCGTTTCCAACACAGCTACTCATTGAAACTATTTTCCAGCGTACCGCACAAAGCGCAGGAAATATGACAGTATAGCGCGCGCGAGCCACATTCCGTGCCCTGTAGCGACGCGCAATGAGAACAAAATTAAATATTCGCATCGATCGTTCGATTTTTTAAATCTGCTACAGGTGCAAAACAGCTGCTTTATTTCTGAATTGCTTTTTTACCTAGATATTTTCTTAAATATTTACCCTAATTTTATAAATTTTAAAAGTGTTTATTTTCATGTCAATCATGCGCAAACGGCGGAACGAATTTGAATGAAATTTGGCACACAAATGTTATATGTCTATCTCATCATCATTATTTATTTATTTACATCATCGTTTAATATTGCTGGTTATCCTCACCTCTGTTATATCAGAGAAGGATTATGAAAATTTAGATTAGGTTTCAAACAATGGCAGTTAGTTGTTATATCTCGCGTAACTCAAAGATAGATATAGAGTTGACCTTGAAAAACTTTTAGTTTGGGATCAGCAGCAGAAAAAATCCATAAAGATTCAAATAAAATTGTTTAATTAGATAATAGAGTTTCTTTGAGGGGTCCCGTTAATTCAGATTCATTTATTCAATGGAATTTTTAAGAAATTTAAGGCGCTTAGACCTGCCAACTAGCGCCACCCTTTATTTTATTTATTTTACTTTTATAAAAAATCTACGACAGTATTCAGTAGCAGTAGTAGTGGTTTTTATGATATTACTTTTCATTATTTTTTATCTGATAAATTAAATTAAGAACTCACTATCGCGAAAGCGGCCACTTTTGGCGGTAATGAGTAGTTCTCTTAGTTTGAAATGATGATACTGATGAAATTTTAAACTAAAAATACTACAATAAGTGATTAACTGCAAAAGTACTGCCGCAGATATTTTCGATAAAATTACGGGGTCGCTAGTTTCGCTGAGTAAGCCTCTTAAATTAAAAGAACTAGTCAAAATATCACCCCAAAGTGTACCCAACTCCAAAGTAAACATTCCGTTATCGTATATGGAGCGGTGGTCATAACTTCAGCCTCTCAAAAAGCGCCCTATCATCATCATTATCAGGTTTTTGTAGTCTCCACTGCAAGAGCATGACTCTCTCTCTACTCCACCACCAAAGTCATATATTAGCCAGAGCAGTATCTATTCTATTTAATGTTTATAAGCTTTATTTACCTTGTGTTTCCTAAGTCGCCTTTTACGACGTTCACGGGTAGAATTAGAGTGGTCCTATTCTACTCTGCCGGGAACCGCCGAGTGGTTCATCTCAGTTGCCGTTGTAACGGCTGGCCCTTTAAGATATAAAAGGGCCAGCCGTTGCAACGGCAAACGAGGTGAAAAATTTATTTGTGTGGACATATTTTTTCGATTTAGCACCTACACTAATGGAATTTTGCTTATTTGCTGTAAGGAACTTTTCCCTTGAAATTAAAATAATAAAAGGTTCTATAAAAAATTTTGGATGAATCGACCACTACCGATGTAAAGAGTTGGATGTTTAAGCTTCGGATGAATTTTTTTCGGGTGCAATGTCACCTGAACCATCAAAATTTACGAGCGACACTCTTGACGGTGGAGTTTTATCCATCTTTCTCTGTTCTTCGTAAGCCTTTTGACATGTAGGTACAACGCCACTTTTAATTCTTCTTTTATTTATTTGAAAAACCTCAGTTATTTAGGTTTTCCCATACCATAATATAAATTTTGCTTTCTATGATTGATTTCATAAACTCATCAAAAACAATTTGGACATGAGTGTGCAAAATTCAGCTTAGTTGTACACCTTTTTAAGTACTTAGTGTAAGCGGGGCTTAGCTTTTAAAAATTGCCTCTGAAGAACCACCAACCGTGGTAATGGTACACAAATATTATGATTTGATGCCCGACCAGAATATTGATGACAGAGAAAAAGAAAAAAAGTAAAGAGGTGGAGTACGGTATAACATTTATTTATTATACTTAGTTTACCTAATAGTCTTTTGTTTTGATAGACTTGTTTTATGTTTAGCCCAGAATTAGATAAATTATGTTACATCACTCGGGTTAAGAATGACAGGGTAAAGAGGGCAAAATCAGTACCGGGAAAGTGACCCTGAAAACCATTTAATAAAATCCTGAGTGAAAACGGTGAAGTGTGCCTAACAAAATATCAGTATCGTGCCCTGGAAAGCTAAATTTGAAACAGCGCGTCGCTTAAATGCAATTTTGTCTACAAATCGCACTCGTCTTCTAAATCACGTTTATACAAACTAAATTGCCGTATTTTTCAAATATCGTTCGAGCTACAGTGCACCCAAATTTAAGCGTTAACATTTTGGATTTTTTCTCGTAAAATTTGAAACGATTGTAGATAGTCCTGAGCCAAGAGATATTAAATTGCCAAACATATTTTTTCTAAGTAATAAGTTTAGAAGCAGTTTGTGGATATAAAATTGTAGGTCATTCGTTCACGATGAAAACTTTACGTGGACTGAAGTTTTCTTGATAACTTAACGAATAAATTCACTACACTGAAGCCGTATTGCTGTAAGTCGCTGATAGATACTTTCGACTGTTTTTCGATTGACGTGACAATGACGCATCGGCAACATCTACGGGCATCGCGTAAAGGAGCCTGTAGTTGTGAATATGTCTTTCTGTTAGCGATCAAAATTGGTTGATTTTATAGAAAAAGAAGCAGTTTCAGCTTTCCTTTTTTTCTCAAAAGCTGAAAAAAAAAATATTTCTACTTCTTCTTATTTCATTCTTTACACTTCTTTACTTTCCATAATTTTGAGCCGGCGACACTTGGCCCTGGGCGTCGATACGAATTCATTATCGCAATTCACTTTCAATTTTTGGAGTTCCGCAACACAATGGAGGCGACTGTAATCCCATTCATTATTCTTCTCTCCAAATCAATAACTCCCAGTGGATATTTTGGGACCACAGAGCAACGTGACTGTCGCTCGCGCGTTACTAGAGACGCCTTTTTACATTTCATACGAAGCAAGCGTGTCAGAGGGTGGTATCGTGAGGCTTTGTGTTTCAAGGTTATAGTACTTACTTGTATAAAGATTTCTTCAGAATTTGTTAAATTTTTACAGTAATTACAATATCACAGCACCTCGGAACATTTTTAAATTTTTATATTTATTTTCAAATTTGTTTTTTTGATCATGAACTGTATGTGACTGTTGCCTACTAGCCGCAAGAAAGCTTTTTTTATACAACTTAGTTGGCAAACAGGCATACGGCTCACTTGATGGAAAGCGGTTAACGTTGCCTGTGGCTGACACACAGTATTAGTATTAC
Organism: Rhodophaea formosa; assembly: GCA_963082605.1. Taxonomy (NCBI): domain Eukaryota; kingdom Metazoa; phylum Arthropoda; class Insecta; order Lepidoptera; family Pyralidae; genus Rhodophaea; species Rhodophaea formosa. The sequence goes on from OY720208.1 coordinate 1,205,037, forward strand.
TTTCGCCTCTAGTAAAGGCCGAGAAATATTTTGTGCTCTGTGTTTTTTTGACAAACATTTATTTTCTAATGTTGACACTTTCAATTCGCCATGGCTTCGTTTCATGACGCAGTGGTTAATCGGCAAACTGCTCAATACGGCGCTTCCGGTTCGGTTCAGAACATGATTTGTACTTTATTTTCGTCGACGTTCATTGCGTAATGGATAACAAGCTGCGACACGAATCGTTCTAAAGTTCAATCCTTGATCAGGCCATGAGGGAAAACGATTTTCTTTAGCGTGACAATGTATAAATTACTAGTTGTTACCCGCGGCTTCGCCCGCGTGCGTGATACGAGTTAGCCTTTGTCCTTCTCAGTACCCTAACCTATGTGTATGCAAAATTTCATGATGACCGGTTCAGTAGGTTGGGCGTGAAAGCATAACAAACAAACAAACTCACTTTCGCATTTATAATATTAGTTAGGATTAGGATAAAAAATATTTTTCAAATATTTTTTAAAATTACAATTGAAACCGGAGAAATGCTATTACGAGAAGAAGTACCTACCTATAGAAAATTTATTTTCTAGTTGATATATCTGGGTGAAAAATCTCTTTGCCCGAAGTAGTAGTAGGAAGTACGTCTCAAAAAACAAACGCACGAGAGAATACAACTTCTTTTATTATAAACTAGATTTTTTTTCCTCGGGGATAAAACTTTTTCCCGAGATCAAATGTACCCTTTGTACTTTTTCGTATCCAAAAGTGCTCAGAAAAGCTTTACAGTCGTTTTGCCTCCCTTAACACTCGCCCCGTTGTTGGTCTTCGTAACAGACCGAAACTAGTAGGCAAACGTAAGTAAACCAAGATTTCTATCCCAACTATCCCAATCCCAGCTAATATTATAAATGCGAAAGTGAGTTTGTTTATTGGTTTGTTGTTTCACGCCCTATCTACTGAAGCAATCATCATGAAAATTTGCATGCACATAGATTAAGGTACTGAGAAGGACATAAGCAATATATCACGTGGGAAATATCGCGGGCAATAGCTAGTAAAGATATAAGTATGCTTTGTAGAGTATTTGGTGGTAATGTATGGTTATCCCGGGTCTTGAATGTTTATCTCTATATGTATTTGTTATAAAATATAGTATCGTTGAGTTAGTATCCCATAACACAAGTCTCGGACTTACTTTGGGGCTAGCTCAATTTGTGTGATTTGTCCATAGGTATATATTTTTGATTTATTTATTTCCTTGCAATGTATGCGAGCTGTTCATAAGAAATACGTCAACAATAAAATGCAAATAAAATCGCAAGAAGCTGAAGGTTTTTTGCATAATCTGATAATGCTCGGACTCGTGCTTTTAAAAGGGATTGAAGGTCAAGGCCAAGTTATGTATCACTTGTATGGTAAGATTCCTTTTTATCTTGCTCTTGTGTTGAATAACTCGATAAGTATCATATGTATCAATCATAATTTGTCACTCCACTAACAAGACTTTTATACCACTCGACGGAGAGTCTTAAAAGAGTCGTAATTATGGAGAATAAAAGACAAATCTACTGAGCCGAAACATAAATTTAGTTAATGTTTTCTTATGTTTTCGCGATTGTTACACATTACAGTGTTCGTGGTCGCAGGTAGACCTAGACCTAGACAAGTCTACCTGCGACCACGAACACTGTAAAGTGCTCGAAACGTTAGGTGTATAAATAATGTAATAAACGCGATAAAAACCGTATTAAAATAATTTTATTTAAATAAATTTAGTTTTTAAGTACTTATGGTCGCCGTATAAAGTCACATTTTGTGCCTATTTTTAGGCATGGGAAAAGATTAAGTACGTGTATGATCTGAACAACTTTACCACACTAACTTCGAGCTTCGGTTTGATTATTATGAAATTCGGTCGTGCTTACATACACGAATGATAATCTGATTAACCATTAACAGAATTCACCCTGAGTGACTCACCCGAGATTGAAAGTGGTCTGGATATTCCTTTTATTTTAGAAAATCCAATGAAACAGAAAATATCAGACGATAAGAGCAATAAATAAAGTTCCTGAAGTTCAATTAAAAAGTTTACAGAGTGTTGATTATACAACATCAAATATTCCTTATAGACACAAAAAAGTCAAAACTTTCAAACAAAACCATTCGAAAGGCCCGGGAATTGGTTTAGAGATGTAAAAAAAAATAGTTTCCAGGATTAATACCATGTTAAAAGTAGTCCAAAGTAGTAGCCTTACTCATACTTTTAAGGGATTGTTGAGGGTAAATTTGCATGCTGTAGTATGTGTATATTTAAATAAGTCAAATAATATCCAAATGAACAATAATTTAACATATTTTTATCAAAAAACCAAAACAGACTTCAACACTATCAATTTGTTTGAATGAGTTTAAGAATAAAATGGAAAAGTGCAAACCAAACGGTAGGTGTAAACATTTTTTGATTTCTGTGAATTTTTCCAAAAAACTCTCTACACATTTCCATGAAAATTTAATGGGACCATCTGTATTACCTAGTGAACAAAAAAAGAATTTCTTAAATCGGTTTTTGCATGTTCGAGAAATCGGGGAACACACATAAAAAAAATCCGACGAATTGAGAAACTCCTCCTTTTTTGAAGTCGGTAAAAAAATAGGACTTACCTTTTCGTATAGTTGCATTTCACGGCGACAATTATCAGCAATATATTGGCGACGAACGACAGCAATATTATAGGGACGTAAAGTGTTATCAACACTAGCTCTGGTTGGAAAAATATGTCCAGTTCACCCCCATAATGTAAGGTCCCGTTTAGCGTCCCTGACCCGTTGAGTTTCAACCCCTCGAGCCCAAAATCCTTAATTGTGACATTAGAAAACATGATTTTAGATTGTCATCATCACTTCACTATTTTATTATTATTGTTATTTTGTATTGATTTTTTTAAAGAAAGTATGTACACATTTAATTTTAATTTTTAACACAGAACTTGATTATGTAGTATTACTTTGTCATATTTAAAACACACTCAAAATTTAGTATTTTTTCACAATTATTATATTTATACCCTAGATATTATCATTAATGTCCTATTTACTTTATTTTATTTTACTAATATTTATTTTAAAAGGTATATCATTAAAAAAATTTCAAACATCAATTATGTTAATTTTTTTTTATTTATTCAATTTCGATTGAATACCACAAACTTTCACTTCTATACATCTATTTTATATAAAAAGAAATATTTAATAACTTTAAACACACCAAAAACACTGACACAAATACTTAAACTACGTTAAAAACACCCTGAAAATGTTTTACGAAACTTTCTGCCGCGAATCAAAATGGCCGCCCAACGGCCACTCCGGAGAAAATTGCGAACTCGACTGAATGGAGGGAAATCCTGCGGGACAGAGCGGGATGACAGACTGTGGGAACGAGACAGGGCGATTGCACGTAAGCAAGCATAGTTCCCGTAAATCAAAGTCTTAAACTTTATAGGTTTTCGATTGTATAAATAATTCATTCTGATTCAACGGCGAATGAATTATGAATAACATTTATAACGTACCACATTTGAATTCTTGCGGTTGTTTCATAATAACAAACAAAGCTTTGGGAACACGTAATGTAAACCGACATTCCTCTGGAATCTTTATGTATTATTGTAGAGTTTCATTCGCCTTACTTTTAAGAGGGCCCTGAACGCGCACGTCTCCATACAAAGGGCATTGTGGCAATATTTGATAATTTTGGTGTGAAATGAAGCATTCCATCAATCAATCTCATTAAAATCTACGTTAGTTCTTAGTTGATTTACGTAGATTATAATGAGATTAATGTTTTCTAATGTTTTCGCGAAAGTTACAGATTTAAATAAAATAAATTAATAATAAATAACAAAATTAATTAACTTTTAAATAAAATTAATATTAAATTCGTATTAAATTTTTTTTTTAATTTATAATGAGAATAATTGATTGAATGCTTTATTTTACACCAAATTATCTACTATTGCCACAAATCCCCTTTTTCGTTTGTATGGGCGTATACGTCATGCGCATAGCCCTCGAAAGTAACGTGTGGAGTGAAGGCCAAATCCTCTGCTCTGGCTAATATATGGCTTTGTAAGTACATAGAGGGCCATGTTCCTGCAGCGGAGACTAAAAAGACCTGACAATGATGATGACTTTTAAGTAAAAAAAAAAATATTTATTTATCTTGCATGTTGGTTTGGTAGAAAAGACAAAACGTAATGTAAATAAATATAGTCTGTATTTAAAGAAAGATGCAGAGAGCTCCACCGTCAAGAGCATCTCTCTTATATTTTGATGGTGATACTCGTAAGTAAGTATAAACATAAAGCTGCTTCGTCACATCGCAACGTTATTTTGCACATTCCTAGAATAGTTAATGTGCGAAAATTTAAGAACTTGTGATAATCTATACATATAACAAAACAGTAAAAATATTTTGTCTGTACATTTAATATTTTTTGACAAAAATAATAATCACCATTATCATCATCATCAGGACTTTCTAGTCTCCACTGCAGAAGCACGACCCTCTCTGTACTACCAGAGTCTGGCCTACACTCTCCACACTGGCCAGAATAAAGAAATTGAAAATATTAATAAAGAATAATAAAAAGCAAAAAAAAAAATGTTAAGAATTTCTTGTAGGCAATATGACTTCCATTGCTATTTTCGAGTGACTTACAGTCACAGATCTTCTGATATCTGTGCAATACATATCAGAATATTATCTGTGCAATACATATCAAAATATTATCTGTGCAATACATATCAGAATATTATCTGTGCAATACATATCAGAATATTATCTGTCCAATGCATATCAGAATATTATCTGTACAATATATATCAGAATATTATCTGTGCTTACAGTTATTGACTCATAGCTTGTCCATGTCAACTTTTATCCAAATTTTGCACTATTTGGGGCAAACCCAAAGAAACTAAAGATCTTACAGGAAAATTAATATTATAAAATAAAGGTAGAAGACTATATTATAAACTTTAAAAGGAGTGTTATTTTAGCGGCCTAATTTGGAGTCTTCAGTGCTCCAACAAGAAACATAGTTTGTATGTAAACTTTACAATATTTTTAAATCTAATAGATACCTATGTAACTTGTGGAGTAAATAAAGATTTTTTGTATTTTGTATTTTTTGTATTTCATCTCTCTCAGATTTTTAACAGTAGGTTTGTAGTTATTGTAGTATTAACTTTTTAAAAATGCAATAATTTTGATTAATATTTTGTGCAATTAAGAATATTATACTATATTCTATAGAGTCTCAGAGAGGCCACGCAGACTAATGTGTGCTTCGAAGACATGAAACAGCCAACTATATGATTTAAGGGCCCACACTAGGCACACTAGCGACGCCAATAGTTTTATTCCTAATACTATACAAATAATTTTAAATTCAAGAATGTATATAATATAAGCCTTAGTAAATAACTTGATGTATTTTTAAAATCTAATGCTTATATGACTTACTTTCTTGAATATTATTCTTTTTGTAAAGTATTAGCAATAAAATGATTGGCGTCGCTAGTGTGCCTAGTGTGGGCCCTTAAGTTAAAATTTTATGCAAATCAACGCTTTGCACGTTCTGCTAATGCTAACTAGTCAATCAAGAAAATCAAATTAATTTAAACTATAGTTACCTACCTAGATTGAACTCAGTTAATTGAATTAGGTATGCAAAACGTGACAAGTAATTGTGGTATCTTATACTTGATGTGTTTTCGTTTTGCCTGAGACACATTTGGCTAAGATCTTTTTAAGATATAATCGTATAAATTAGACCCATTTCAATTTTATTTTTCTGTTTTATATATTTTACAAATCACCCAAATTGAGCAAATATCACAGAAAGTTTTTAACTTTTTTACTAGCGTGAAAGCGTAACAAACAAAACAGTAAACAAACAAACTCATTTTCGCATTTACAATATTAGTTGGGATTGGGATTTCTTATGTACTACTGTATTGTACAATTACTAGAATAAAATAATAATTTTACATTCATACATGAACTACACAAAATAATACACTCCTTTTTTTGGAATCAATTTACATTTTTTTTCACAGCATGGTTGTTAAGTTTTGTTTGAAGTAAGTATCTGGCATAAATATTTCACCGCTTCCAAACCTTTACTTATGTGAAAAACAAAAAGATCAAGTCAGGTAAGAAACAAGAAATAACTTCAAAGTTTTATATCAAAAGTTCACTAGCTTCAAACAACTAAGTTTAGGGGCAGCGTTTGAATAGAACAACTAAGTTAAAATTTATGCACACGACTGAATAATTTAACAGGAAGCGAGAATAGTTTGGATAAAATGGAAGGTAACAATATTTGTGCGGATACGAAACTTAGAACTTAGGACTTGACAAGTAGGCTCAAAGCCACTAACTAAGAAGTTAGTAAGAATACCTAAGAAGGTATTTGACTTTTTCTGGGGCATTTTAGGGTTCCGTACCCAGAGAGTAAAAACAAGTCCCCATTCACGAGACTTCGATGTCCGTCTGTTCATATGTCACCAGGCTATATCTCATAAATTGTGATAGAAAGACAATTAATTTCTTTACAGACGATGTATTTCAGTTACCGCTGTAACAAAAAATACTAAAAACAATAAAATACATATTGAAGTTGGCTCCCGTACAAAAAAAAATAAATTAAAAAATAAATTTTTGCTCTATATTAATAAAGGCAACAGACAGATGTTTGAAATATTTGGACCACGGTAGAAATCACGAATGAAAAAATATTTAGTAGAAAATTAAAACTGGATTACGTACGTATGTTTTGTTTTTAAAGCAAATATCGAAAAAGAAATAAAGCTTAAAAATTAAACTTACATTTTTTAAAAAGTGATACTAGCTGTGTTTTGTCCTGAGTAGTATATGTACATAGATTTAAAAAAAGAATTTCGATTCATAACTTCTATGGGTATGTACATATTTATAAAACATGAGTGTCTTGTAAAATATATTTACTTACTATGTTGTTATTTTGAAATTAGATTTATTGTGTTAAAAATATTATATACCAGAATAATGCACCTAAAACTAAAAACCGTTAAAAAAATAATAAAGTAATATACAAAAATATTTAATTAAAAGGAGTCCCCTTGGTCAAGGTTCTGAAGATACTAGCAGCGTTCTCCCTTTGAATAGCTAGACTAATTTTTTGCACAAGGTAGCTGTCAGCTCTTCGGTCTCCTGTGATGTCGATTAACTTTATTGCAATTTCCTTAAAAAGCCTTGTAGAGCTAGGACCCCACGGACTAAGGGTCTCAACACCGAATGGGACAAAATCATATTTGGAGCCTAGACCCCTGTATTTGCAAGTTTTGGCTTTTTAAGCCGCTTCACAAGCCGCACCAGCTCTGTTGTTGGTTCCATGTAGATGGGAAGGGGCCAGCGCACGCACTTGGGCAATCTTCCATGGAATCAAACTGGGCATGACTTTTATTCCATCGTCTCTTGCTATACCAGTCGGCTAAAGTAGACTTGGCACGTTGACGGTGGCAATTCACCGGCGTATGATATCGTTAAGTGCGGCATGTCTCGAGAAGTGGCCTGCACTTTTTTCGCATGACAGTTCGTAATGTCCTAGCTTGTCGACATCATTGCCACAGAGACATCTATGAGGAGCGCAGACCGGAACCCCAAGCCGTAGACAGGTTGCGATTCGGAGCGGGTCGGGCTCATGAAAATTTCCTGTATTTGACGAAAGGTACGCGTGAAGCCAGACCGGCTTTATGCGCGCCCACGGCCAAAAGCTTAGCAAGCGCCGTTACTTATATTGTTATTAAATGCGCAGAAAAATTATAATACTGACAATATGATTAATTTCAGAAAACAAGCGAAACGGGATAACGCACTCGTATAAATATATTTTTCATAACATCGAATTCTAAATTTTTTTGTGATTAATAATTTTAAAAAGTTCGAACCAACATTTGTACGCCCACAAAGCAATTAACTATGAAAGCTTCTGAAAATAACTTTATCAGCTTGCAAAACCCATTCACAAAAGCACTGTAGCAAGTCGTTAAACTTACAAGAGCGACGCACACTTTAGATCTGAGGTTCTTAAACTTTCGTCATCATCATATCATATACAGTATGTTCTATAGACCAACAAATTTTCATAGGACTTTTATTTCATTTTGTAACTTAGGTTCTCATTTTTGAAGTTTTCTAAAATAAATATTAAAAAAGTATAAAACAAAATCCAATAAAAATAATAATAACTACAGGAGTTATGGCTGCAGAGCTAACCTTCATATCCCGAAAAACTGACATTTCTATAGTCTGTTGATCATCAAACGAAGATTTCGTAAATTGTAGTTATGGAGCCCACAGATTAAGCTTTTACCACACACTAAAACATCATAAGAAGCTATAAATAATGTAAACAAATGTTCAGGGGTTCGCAAAGTTTGGATGAAATAAAAAATAATATTGTTGTTTATTGTGTAAAAAAATAAACCAAAGAAGATATGGTTAGAATTATTTTCCCATAAAAAATGGAGGGAGTTTGCAGGTGAAGTAATTATTTGGCAACGTAAAAAATCTTTTGCCCTGCATTGAGACTCAATAGCTAATAAAAAAACTATTTATAACAAAAACTGTTACAGAAACTATATTATATCTCAGAAATGCGCCAAATGTTCACATTCACGGAGTCGGACTTGTTCCTGTACCAAAAAACATTGAGCGCCAGCGTTTTGTATCGTTAAAATATAACCCGACTAATTAGAATTGGTCTTTAGTTTCGTATTACCCGTATAGTAATTTAAGTCAATTGTATTTGGTTAACTCATAATATTGTCGCTAGGTAACTCCAACTCAGTAGAAGTTTATTGATGTACTTAATTTATATCTTCTCGTGGCGGGAAGTTTAGTAGAGAGCACTTTGAGAAACTTTGTCTTTCATTCAAAAAGATAAAGTTTTGGTAACTTGATTATTTTCAATACTTGAATGATTTAGTTACTTAGTGAATTAAAAACTGAAATTGAAAGTGATTTATTAAAAAAACAGATACCATAATTTATTTTCTTTGTGATGTAAGAACGATACGTCTCATTTATAATTTAAAACACCGACCTTAACTCTATCAGTTTGTTTATAAGCATAAAAGTAAAATGGAAATAAGTGTAAACCGAACGGCATCCGTGTATATATATTTTTTGGTGTTTGTGTATTTTTTCGAAAAGCGCTCGACATATTTCGATAAAACTTTACTGGGACCTTCTGTAAAGAATTACGTATCAAAGTGAAAAATAATTTCTTAACTCGGACCAGGCGTCTTCGAGAAATGGGGAACATACATAAAAATAAAAGGTTCTGACGAATTGAAAACATCCTCCTTATTTGAAGTCGTTTAAAAAAGTTTATATACGTATACACTTCTTCATGAAGAAGACTAGGTCTTTTAATATTTGAATTCATTTTGCGGTGGTGACACTGACCACATTTCACACAATTGGCTACTTGACTAAAAAATTTTTCTTGTTGCTACATTACTAAACAAAAAACTCTTTCAGATATAAAAGATTTAAAAACACAAATTTTTAGACGTAAATTTTTAGACGTGAAAACGCACCTACTTAGTTGTGACGTCACAACTTTGTATTTTGTATGGGCGGCGTGAGAACTTTGTTTGGTAGCTATAGGAAATATTACGTTTGTGGTAATGGTTTCATAATAAAAGTTGCTATAAATTTAGCGGACTACAATACAGTATAATTGTAATTTAAGATTTTCATACTTTTAAAAATGGTCCTATTCACCCAACTTTAAAGAAGCTTTAAGATCACTTAACGAATCGATATCAAATTAAAAGTGTTCTTTATAGTGTTTTTAGATAGAAATTAGTATCATTGGAAACAAATTTTATACATACATACATACTATCACGTCTTTTTCCCTTGCGGGGTAGACAGAGCCCAGGGTTGTAAAACTTTAAGGCCACTTTTAGCATGTTGGTGGGCTTGTAGAAGAGAACGGAATCAAAATAGTGATGGGTTGCTAGCCGCATCGCCTATTGACATGATTCCTTACGCCCATTCCCTCGATCGGCTTTTACGATCTGCGCGGGAAGAGAAGCAGCTGGTACATTCTACGTTTTTTATTTTCTCCCAATCCAGCGTGGAATTTTATATAATCTTAACATTAGGCAAATACCGAATTAGTGTTCATTGATGCAATACGGAGGCCGTGTTGCTCGAAGATGCAAAGTTACTTTTGCAGTATTAATCTTAAATTAGTTCATTTGTTTAAGCCGAGATAATTGTGACTTCAGCTTTAAACTACGAATAACGTCTAAAGTGTGTGAGTATTTTTTGCCGCCACACGTACAAATCTATCAAGATAAACAGTAATGCGGTGTGACGTCATCCTAATACGTATTACAGACCGTTAATGCCTCATGAATCGATCACTGAGAATACAATAGCTATTTTTAGCAACTCAAATAATTTTATATGTGAATGCACTTATAGTTTATATGGGATTTATTTTGCATTCACAATGCTATTTTTACCTTATTTATTTAATAAAGAAAATAAGAAATGGTGAAAAAATTCCACGCGGGCAGGACTTGAACCTGCGTCTAGATTGTATTCTAGTCTTGAATTTTTTCACCATTTCTTATTTTCTTTAATAAAAAAGAATGCACTTATGTTTTTCAAACTATGTTTGCAAGAAATATGTCATTATTTTCTTTGTTCAAAGACATATTTTGTATTGGCTCTGTATTTTGGTTGGTACAGATTCTTTTATAAAGTAATATCATCATCATGTCTTTTTTAGCCCTAGAAAGATAACCATATTTTACTGTACGTTAAAGATAACCATACGTCGATTCGACGTGTGTAAATAAAAATGCAAATATTTCATTAAATATATTTAATCAAGTGATGTAAATAGTTATATATGATTAAACATTCTATGATATTAGAGATTAGTGAAACTAATTAAAGATTGTTATTTATTTTTATTAGAACTATCTTCCTAAAACAAAACTAGGTACTCTTTACCTTTGTAAAACTAAAAAAGCAGGAGATCCTTGATCAGACTAACAATTTCAACAAAAGACTTATAAAAACTTACTTTTTGTATATTTGGTAATACACTTAACGCTAAAATGAACATTTTTTTTACAAATTTGACCTCAAAAGCAGTTAGGACAGGCACTTGACTTGTGCTTTCCACAAATAGAATTTTTGCACTTGTCACATGTTGACTGTGTCATCATCCTTTTAATTTTTGAAGGGGAGAATGCACAATAATTTCTTTTTTTTGGCTCAAAAGCATCTCTAGTTTCTGCAGAGCATTTTGCCGGTCTTTTAGGAAAAATATTTGCTATTTTGCCTCTACGATTTGTAGGCAAAGTAACAATTTGCTGCCTGGTCGACATCCATGGAGACATCAAACTTTAAGTTTTTTCATATAATTACGGCGTCCCAGTGGTTTTTTTTTTTGTTTAGATATGATGTTTTTGCAGTAAATATTGTTTTAATTTATGAACGCCATATTTAAAATACCGCAAAACATAGCCATGGGCCATCTGTTTGTTTTGCGGCTGCCCGACATCGTCAAAACCATTTGATAGAATGTGTCGACTCCACCTTTAGTTTCATTATAAAAATGAATCATGTTTGGCTTTGCAGTTACTTCGCGATCTTCGACATCACTTTGTACATCATCTTCATATAAATTATTTTCGATTTTACTGTCCGAGCCGCCAGTCTCTTCGTTACTTAGTTCTTGCGATAAGCGAGCGATATTTTCATCTTGTAAATTACTTTGTGACGTCATTTTGTGCTAAATACTTAATCTATATCAAAGAAAATCATTTCATTATAATATTATTAACATTAATCAGACGAAAACGTTATGGAAACTATAATTCATAGTCGCACGATACTTTCAAAAACTAACGGAAAAGATAACCATACGTCACTTCGACGTACAGTAGGTATATAATTACGAAAGTAATGTACTTACACAAGCGATATAGGTGTCCCCGGAAAGCTTTGTGGGCGCACTGAGTTGGCATGAACGGCGAGCGTAGTGCTGCCATGAACAATCGAGCTGTATCGATTTTTCAAAATCGATTACGTCGATTCGACGTAGGTTATCTTTCTAGGGTTAGTCAGTCACTGCATGCAGCATGCAGCATGCAGCATGACCCTCTGTTTGCTACTAGAGCCAGAAATTAGCCAGTGCAGTCAGAGGCTTTGGCCTACACTCTCCTCGCTGGCCAGTCGGGATGGAGAAGTCTCTTTGATGTTTATAAGCTTTGTTTGGCTTGTGTTTCCTAAGTCACCTTCTACGACATCCACGGGAAGCGCACCTGGAACCATATGTCATACGAAATATACCACGTGTTAATATTATAAGATCATTCGTAGACCTAAATCGCAAGTTAAAATCCTGCTTAAGTGTGTAGATCTAGTCAGCTACTACAATTTTGAGTTTAGCGGATTTGAAGTGGCGGACGACTTGCCACAAGTGGAATTATTATTTCTTATCATATCTAATTTTTTATGGTCATGTTTTTTTAAATTTATTTTCCCATAGATATTAAAGCAAATGCTTGTGCATCCATGAGCACTGCCAAAGAACTACCTTTATGGATATTACGACAGAACACACGACAATCGATTTTCAATTTGTGGCCCCCAGTACTAATTCAAAGTAATACATTCAATGATCTTAATCTGTCCCGCTCCAATATTTGTCTATGGTCTCTATTGCCTACAAAGAACATGACGCAGTCGGTCGGTTTGACATTATTTTATTTGGAAAACTAAACAGTACAAAATTTCTTAAATATATAAGTACATAAAAATAACAAAAAGCATATTCGCATATAAATAGTATTATACCTGCTTGCTTAATTACTTGCTACACAATAAAATTTACTGTGACTGTCCATTCACAATTCAAATTAATAGTTAAAAATAAGGGAAAGAAAGAAAACATCAACGCAAAGCATTCACAAAAAATAACAAAAGTGAAAATAAAAGAATAGCAGACATATTTGTACATAATTCTTCGAGCAACACGGCTTTTCCGAAGACATAATTACATATATACATTATATATAAATCCTATTTTTCTTGAAAACAGCATGTCAGGGAGAAATGTCAAACCGACGTTTACAAAGTGTATTTTTAGATTTATTAACGCTCGTGTTGACTAGGTCTAGATCTCCAACATTGATATTAGACATAGTATCTTCTTCGCACTTTGTGTCCTTGAGTTTTAAGAATTCTCTCACTCAATTACAAACGAATGCACCTGTAATGGCACAAAACTCATAACTTTCTGAAAAAATTAAAAGTTCTTAAATAAATCAGATAATCTTTAAATCCGACTGACAAATTCGACATTCAAATAAAGTTTTCTTTCAATTTAAACGATTCGCAAATTATATTTATTCATTGAATTTCAAACAAGCTATGATTGAAAGTCTCTTACCATGTTATTTACCTTGTCAATGATGTTTTTTTTGGCTCAAAAATAAATTACTCATACTCACATTTGCGCTCAATAATGCGTGATTAACATGGCAAGTAACGAACGAATGAAAATTACCTATTAGCGCAAAAATTATTCTCTTGGCATGGCTAATAAATTTACGCGCTCATTATTTCCATTTTCTTATATTTAGATTTTGATTATATAGCATGACCCCTTAAACCTTTTTAAGGCAGTGGCCACCAAAAATTGAACCTTATGCACCAGAAGATAAAGTCCAAAAACAATGACTATTGAATATACCTACTCCCTTGTAAGGGGTGACTCAGCTCGGCAGTATGAATAACTTTTGCTATGGGATCAATGCTGTGAGCTCGATTTTTTTTACTTCCCAGCATTGATCCCATTGCAAAAGTTATTCATATTGACGGGCTGAATCAGCCTTTTACGGGTGTGTTGAGGGTCATGTTACACGCTGTATACTATCTAGACTCCGTAATACCCACAGGTAATACCTTTATTTCAGTGATCAATAGACTGGTAAATAATATTAAAACTTACGCGAGATAAATTCATTATGAAAACACGGCTTTACTCACGTTTTATGTACGGCGCGGGCGGCGACGCGCGAGACGGCCCTCAGTGCTTTGAGGGAAGCGTAACCGTCGTGTCGCCACTCCTTTCACTCGCCCCGATGGTGGTCTTCGTAACAGACCGAAACTAGTCGGCAGATCCGACGTAATAAAACGTGAGTAAAGGCGTGTTTTCAAAATGACTGGTAAATTTTTCAATGTTTGTCTACGTGACAGCTTTGTGTTAGCACATGAGTAATGTCAACTTATGCCATCAAATCTGTAGCTGTTTTGCATTAGACCGTGAGCTAGACACAATTTTTTCGACCTGTTTGGCCTAATAGAGTTATATCAAGACTTTATTAATCGTAGCATTTGGATAATGCGTTATGTATACCGCTCTTAAAAAATGAGCAAGTAAAAATGGGCAATTTCAGGAAGACAAAGCATGCAGTTCACCATCATCATCACCCCAACGTTTTTCCCCCTTAAGCTGGGCATTGACGATCAGTTTTGCGCGTCAGTTTAGACATAAAACTGTGGCGTCACTCCAAATGGTTTTAGGGTAACTAAATTTCCCCATTCACTGGCGTCGCTCCGGCTCTTCAGTTTTCTATTGGCTGGACTGTAAGGCGTACTACCAATTTGTGTCGAAACAGAAAAAAATGGCTTTTATATTAATAAGATAACTAAGCTTTTTGTCGATGTTGTTTATTTTTATAATTTTTATCCGTTACTTTCCACAAACATTAAGAATTTTTTAATTAAATAAATATATATAACTAGCTGATGCCCGCGACTTCGTTCGCGTGGACTTTATGACTCCGGCATACCTATTAATACCTTAACAAAAACTGTACTATCCGTTCCGTATATATTTATAATATATATTGTTTGTGTAATATATATTATAAATAAATATATACGGAACGGACAAATCACACAGATTGAGCTAGCCCCGAAGTATGTTCTTAAATAAGACTTGTGTTATGGGATACTAACTCAACGCTACTATATTTTATAACAATATATATATATAAACATCCAATACCCAGGTCAATCTGAAAAAGATCATTTTTCATCTTGACCTGACCGGGGATCGAACCCGGGACCATCCGTGTCACAGGCTGGCGTGTTGACCGTTGCGCCACGGATCTCGTCTAATATATATGAATATAGATATATATTTAATAATTATAATTTATTTTTTATTATATTTTTCAATAAATTCTGACGTCCAGATGATACAGATGCCATTTTAAGAACAAATAAATCCAACAATCAACGACCGCCGGCGCCGGGCGCTGCGAGCAAACTGACGTCTGGAGTGACGATCGCGCACTCACGGTCAGTTTGGCGCGACGCGCCGGCTTGGATTAGGGTAGCCACGGAAAATTTCGTGGCGCGTCGTCAGTTAAAACTCTGGAGTGATGATACCACATTGACGATCAAATTTTGGATTGATGTCAGTTCAACTGACGCGCAAAACTGATCGTCAATGCCCAGCTTTAGCTTCCTCAGTTCTGACGCGTTGTACTACGTCCGTAAAAATTAAATAAATAAAAGACTAATATTATAAATGCGAAAGTGTGTTTGTTTGTTTGTTTGTTACGCTTTCCCGCCGTATCTACTGAACCGCTCATTATGAAATTTTACATACACATAGGTTAGGGTACTGAGAAGGACATAGGCTATATATCACGCGGGTGAAGCCGCGGGTAACAGCAAGTCTGTAAATAAAGTAATCAAAAGGTCTTTTTCAAATAAATCAGCATATGGCAAATAAATGAAAATCAATCTAGTACTTTAAGAGCTTATGAAATGCAAAGAAACGATCAAATATTTCCTCTTAACCCTTAATTGATCTATTAGGTCCCAGGGACTCCGCCCGATTTTCAAAGCGTTGCAAAATCTTTAAAATTGCATTTATAAGTTTGTGCGTCACAGTACCTTCCTCAAGTAGGGTCCTGCGTGCGGAGGCGACAGGACGTGCGTATGCGCATGTGTGTCGGTGAGTTATGAGGTTCATGGAGTCCACGGGACTTCACCAGAGCATTTGTGTAACTTATTTGCCAATTTTGTAGTTTTATATTTTTGAGTTTTAAGATACATTTTCTCTGTTTAAGACTTAAAAATGGCTCCCAGTAGACGAGTAGTAAACTTAGATCAAACAGGTGTCGAATTTATCACAAAGGGGAAGCTAAACAATGAATATATGGATCCTGACAATATATAAATAAATATAAACGAACAAATCACACAGATTGAGCTAACCCCAAAGTAATTCACTTGTGTTATGCATGCATATAAATCAAAGAAAATACTGTCACATTTGTTTTTATTGTAATAATTTTATATATTGTAATAATTTCCCAATGGAATAGTATACAAACATACATATAATCACGTCTTTTACCCCTGCGGAGAACATCGAGCCTAGTTCTTTAAAACCCAAAGGCCACGCTTAGCATGTTGGTGAGCTTGTAGTTAGAGAACGTAATCAAAATAGTGATGGTTTGCTAGCCGCATCGCTTATTGACATGATTCCTAACGCCTATTAAGAAAATACGTAGAATATACTAGCTCTTCCCCCTAGAAGAGCTAGTATATTCTACGTATTTTCTTTTCTCCTAGACCAGCGAGAAGGTAAATAAGTATAGATAGATAAAATAACTTTTGATTAGAAATAGTATGAAAATATGGGTATTTTATTTAAGTAATGTCAAGAGTAGAATCTATCCGTTCAACTGATAGGTTCAATGTTCATGTCTCGGGAACCGAACCAAACCGCAAATTGCTAAGCTTAGGAGATTGATGCGGGTGTCGGAACTCAGGGAGCTTGTAACTGAGTCGAGATTTTTTATATTGGGTTTATAGTTTAACTACTTGTCGCGGCTGGCATTTCAGATAATAAAAAAAAATGCTAGCAATTTTCCCGAGTCTTTGTCCGTGTAAATTGTAGCCTAGTCACCTGCAGATCAATTAACTTTCGAGAAATAAAATAATTTTGGAAATCAGTCCTGTAGTTTCGGAGCCCATTCAATGCAAACAAATAAATAATCAAATCTTTCACATAATGTTTTCTTATGTTTTCGCGATTGTTACACATTTAAATAAAATTATTTTAATACGGTTTTTATCGCGTTTATTACATTATTTAGACTAAGTTGACATTTGTCTAGTAGTAAATACTAGACAAATGTAAACTTAGTCTACCTGCGACCACGAACACTGTAAAGTGCTCGAAACGTTAGGTGTATGTAATAAACGCGATAGGTACATACATACATACATACTATCACGCCTCTTTCCCATGGGGGGAGGCAGAGACCAAGGACCGCCACTTGCTACGATCCTTACAAAACTCTTTCGCTTCATCTACATCCATCACTCTTTTCATACATGCTCGCCGGTTTCGGGTACTCCTGACTTGCCCCTTGACAAGAATGTCCGCAATCTGGTCACGGTATGTGCGTCTAGGCCGGCCCTGACTTACTCTTCCGGTCACATCTGCCTTATAGAGTTTCTTTGCGAGACTTCTTTCATTCATCCTTTCTACATGTCCAAACCACCTTAACATTCCTTTCTCAATTTTTGTCACTACATCCTCTTTCACTCCACATCGCTCCCGCACTACATCGTTTCTCACTCGATCTCTCAAATTTACACCACACATGCTCCTAAGCGCACGCATTTCTACCGCATTTATCCTACTTTCATGCTTCTTCTGCCATACCCAACTTTCACTTCCATACATAAGGGTGGGCAACAACACTCCCCGATGAACAGCAAGACGTGCTTTAATAGACACCTTCCTACTGTTCATAAAGGAATGCAATGCTCCATTCACTCGATTACCAGCAGCCACTCTTCTTTCTATATCCCTTTCGTACCTTCCATCTCTAGTAAACACGCATCCTAAATACACAAACTCTTTTACTTGCTCCACTTTTTCTCCGTCTATAACTATATTGCATACCGTTGCCCTTTCATCCCTTTCAAAAACTATCACTTTCGTCTTATTAACATTTACTTTCATACCCTTTCTTTTAAATGCATCATTCACACCTGTTACCATCATCTGTATATCCTCCTCAGACGACGCAAGCAGAACCTGGTCATCGGCATAAAGGAGGCATTTGATAAGTAACTCTTTCATTCTTAAACCACTTTCATCATCTTTCATATCTTTCAAACAACTGTCCATAAATAAGTTGAACAGCCATGGCGAGGCTACACATCCCTGTCTAACACCCTTGTCGATGTCAAACCAGTCTGTATAGTCCGCGTTAATTCTGACACAAGCACTGGAGTCCTTATAAAGAGACTTCAGTGCCTGGATCAGATGGCCGTTCACCCCATATGCAGACAGTGTCGACCACAATTCATTCCTCACCACTCTGTCATAGGCCTTTTCCAGATCCACGAATACGCAGTACACTTTTTGGCCTTTAGCCAAAAATTTCTCCAGTATGCATCGCATGGAAAAGACTTGATCTGAACATCCCATTCCTTTTCTAAATCCCGCTTGCACATCCCATATCTTATCATCCGTATCTTTCATAACCCTTTCAATCAATATCTTTGCATACAGTTTGCCAACCACACTAAGAAGACTAATGCCTCGGTAATTCTTGCAGTCTTGCAGTCAAACCAACGCCTGCTAACTTTGCTAACAGCACATCATTATCGACCAAGTCGAAGCCCTTACGGAAGTCAAAATAAGCCACATCCACCTGGCCCCCGGCGTCCACTGCCGGAACTATGCGAGCCATGTGGCTTAGCAAGTTAGTTGCAGTGCTCCGACCAGGCCGGAAACCATGCTGTTCATCGCAGAGCTGAGAGCTGACTTTTTCAAAAATACTCTTTTGTACTGCCGAGTCAAATATTTTAGCTGGAGTAGACAGTACCGCCACCGGTCGAAAATTGTCTACATTCCTACTTGACCCTCCTTTAGGCACTGGGACAACACGGGTAAGTTTCCAGACTTCTGGGAACGTCTCTAATTTTAAGCATAGATTATAAATAAACAGCAATGGTTGCACCAGAACACACCTGCAGTCCTTAAACAGAAACGCGGGGATACCATCTGGTCCAGCCGACCGTTTCGGCTTGAGGGTAGCCATTGCTTGTACTACGTCGTGTAGCTGTAGTTCATCCAGCTGCACACGACCGGCACCATTGAGACCACCCGCCTGAACCACCGCGGCACTCACATCGAGATTCGGTTGGTCGGCACTATAAACCGACTGAAAATAATCGGCAAACTCAACGCAACATTGGTCTTCTGTTACTACAGAACCATTTTTAAAGATACTTTGCAACGACCTACATCCCTTCTTGGATTTAATATAGTTCCAAAAAGCCTTCGGATCTTCTACCAAGTGATTTTCAATTCGGCCACGATATTGATTTTCCGCAGTGATAATCATTTGTTTTACGCGAGCTCTGCATGTAGCAAAGTCATTGTAATCAATTTTAGACTTACTTTGCTTATATCGTTTATGAAGCCTAGCCTTTAATTTTATTTCACGAATCAATTCGGACGTGTACCACTCGGGATATGTGTACATTGAAGATTTAGTCCTATTCCTTTTAACAGGGACGCAGTCGGCAAAGACTTCATTCAAAATATCATAAAATAAATTCACAACAGATTCAATTTCGTTTAAATTATATATGGGACTCCAATCTATAGCGGCTATACGTGAATACAACAATGGAAAGTTAGCCTTAGTAAAATTCCACTGTACCTGGGACTGTGTTGAATTACCATTGCAAGGATCCAGTACTGCTGATGTTGACACCCCATGCCCTGCCAGTGTCACTGACACCTCCAATGGGGGGTGCTGCGAATCCAGCGGCACCAACACCTCCTTCGCGATGCACACTTCAACACTATTCAATGATGTCAACACTAAATCCAACAGTCGATCTTTACTGTTATGCACACTATTTCTCTGAGTAATTCCACAATACGTTATAAAATATTCAAAATAATTGACAATATCGACAGGACACGAGTATAAATTAAAATCTCCTAATATTATTATTTCTTGGAACTTTACACAAATTTGTTCTAACATTTTAAACAGCAACATGTACTCGTTTACGTTACCCTCAGGTGGAATATACACCACACAACATAAAAATAAGAATCTACCGCGCGAATACACTTTAGCACAAATTATCTCAAACGAGTGATCGTTGATGTTTACGCCGTCCGGTAACGGTACACCCTGCAGTTCGAACCGCGGTGTGGCCACGAGAAGCGCGCCGCCCATTTTGCGTCCGTCTGATAGTGTTTGATGACTGTTATACAAGGATGCACAATTTAATAACCAACATTCAATTTAATACATCCGGACAGAAAGCAAATAGAATATATTTGCTTTAAACAAAATATTATTTTATTTCCCCTAAATGTGTCAAAATTCTATACTAGCATCATCAACAGTATTGTTTTGAGCAGTTAAAACCTATTTTTGTCCCGGTTACAACTTACTGTAGGGCTAGCTCAATTTGTGTGATTGCCCCTTTAAATTTATTTATTATCATTTCTTACGAAGCTTTCAGAGGATATAAAGTTTAATATGTGGCAGGAAGCTAATGCAAATCATATAATGGAATACAATTATCAATTTAATAAAATCTTAAGCTCATTATAAGACTGTTATTAATAAATATTATAGGAGTTTTGCATATTTCTTTTAACAAAAGGCAATACCAATGAGCTGCAAGGGTTGTCATGTGAAGTTTAGGGCCTAAAAAGGACAAATTAAAGGAACTCTTTTTCCATGTTCCAATGTTGTTGTTGTTTTTCGTATGTGTAAGTGGCCAACACTGGTGTCAGATTTTTCAAGCTGCCTTAAGGCATCTGACATAGCTTAACGACTGCCATCAACGATGACAGCCGGGACCAACGGCTTAACGTGCCTTCCGAAGCACGGAGGAGCTCGAGCTCCATGTTCTAAAGGTATATACAGAATCATTCTGATTTTTTTTTATAATATATTAACGATTGAGTCAGAAATTATATGAAAATATATACAGGTATGCATGATAAGGGCAAAAATGAGAAAGGGCAAAGAGTAAGTTCCAATCAGCTAGTAAAATTTATAAGAGGAGTCCAATAGACTCCTCTTATAAATTTTACTAGCTGATTGGAACTTTATCTGAGGTCCAATATTTTTTAATTATTGTTCCTATTTTTCTTGTGAATCTACTTTCTTTTAGGGATACTGATTCCGACTGTAAATTTTTGCCAAGTTTTTCAGAAAAACCTGTATTTTATATAATCTTGTTGGTAAAAAATTTATTACATTGAAGTTAATAAATGTAAGAACATTTTCTTTTCTAAAATCCTGTTCAAGTAAAGTACGGTATCTTAGAGGCATTAAGTAGGACCCATTTTATTTAATTATTTTAATAGCCTTATCGCTTTTTGAAAATATTCAAGTATAAATAAACATAAGCTTTACGTTCTAATTGAATTTGTTATGAAAAAAATATTTGATCAAAAAACGAAATGAAGTGAAATTGAACGTGTCCTGTTTTTGTAATAGTTTGTTACAGGTCCAAAAAAAATATCATGGATTGGAATTACAGAAAATGTTGTCGCTGGGCTGTAGGTAGACAGGCAGATTTACTGTAGATTAAAGATAAACACATAAGAAAAATAGGTAATTGTATATTTAAGATAGACACACTAACGCCCGAATACTCAAAGGCATCTTGGGTCTACAACAATCATACAATTGATTCAGCTTTAGATAATTTTCAAAATGGCGTTGTACCTGTCGTAAGATGCGCGAGTACTGTGGCTCACAGCTTTATACCTTCATACTTGGATATCAGTTCCGTTCCGACCCTGGTCAAGCTCACATATATACTCAAGTTCAAAACTTCCTTTTTAACCAGATTTTCCGCAACTATTTTTGTATAAATGATAGCCTATGTCATAAGAATTAATACGAAGACATAACTATCAAAATGGGAAAATAAAAAATAACTACACGACTTCTCACAAGATGGTGCTGAACGATTCTGAAACGCGGAAGCAGAGCTTATTTAATTCCAGCACATTAATAGAACCTTCGACAGAACTCAGTCGTAACCCTATACCGTTCTCTGAATGCACACCTTACTCCTACTACCTCGTTGCAGTCGAGTGTACCACTTTCACCACCCCAAGTGGTGACCCCAACGAAGCCACCAATGTAGTGGGAGCGAGGTGACAAGATATAAACTATAGCATTTCAGTCTTGATGGACAGTGTATCAACCTATCAACGCGGGCTATTGTGAGTTAAAAACGATATAAGCTCACCGTTAACAGTCTTATGTTGACAGCAAAACAATAAACTGCTTTTCATTTCTGTTTTGTGACCAAATGTATCTTAGAGGGTGTATGGCAGCAATGTATGAAGGACAGAGACAATTTAAAACCGGACTTTAATGCCTTTTCATTGTATGATGTGGTATTTTATCATTCATTCAGTCATATTATCACGTCTTTATCTCTTACGAAGTAGACAGGGCACAAGATCATAAAACCCGAAGGTCACGGTTAGCGTGTTAGTGGGCGTTAAGGTGGAAAGTTGAATCAAAATAGTAATGGGTTGGTCGCATTGAGTAAAATGTGATTCCTTAGAAATAAGTCAAATCCCTTGTCCGGCGTTTAGTCTGTGCGGGAAGAAAAGCAGCTGGTAGGTATATGTCGTGTGGTTCCCGGCAGAGAAGAATAGGACCACTCCAAATCTTCCCGTGGATGTCGTAAAAGGCGACTTAGGAAACTCAAGCTAAACAAAGCTTATAAACATCAAAGAGACCTCTCCAACCCGTCTGGCCAGCGTGGAGAGTGTAGGCCAAATCCTCTGACTGCTCTGGTAGTACAGAGAGGGTCCTGCTCCTGCAGTGGAGACTAATAAAGACCTGATGATGATGATGATGATGAGGTATATATTCTCTCTCTATATATTCTATGTGTTTCCTTTTCTCCGAAACCAGCATGGAAGTATTAGACACAGAAGATGTTTTATCGTCAATTACAAACACATTAAATCAAAACATTCAATTTCAAGTAGAAATAGTAATTTAGGTTTAAGTAAGGCCTGTCTATAAGAGGCTTAAGCACTTAACTTTATTCAATTACCATAAATGCTGAGTTCCTTCAGATTTTATTACCCAATCAAAATAAATCTCGGTTTTGAGTGAATTAAATAATTCATTTCATCTCGTATTGAAATTGTATTTATAACGTTAATATTTAATATACCAACAGGTATCTAATATAGAAATAAATTTTAAAGAAAACGTGATTGATATTAAAATCTGGATGCTCAAAATGAACCTTCTTTTCTTACTTTACATTTAGGGTTCCATACGACCGTGTGGCAAAAAGTTTTTTTTTTTTATTTTGTATATTTTATTATTCTACGCTCATCTATGCGAAACATCTATGCTTTACCTAAGGCATTTTATTTTCGCATGTCCCATTGTTATTTTTTCTCCTTAGGTCGCATTTCACACTCACATTCCGTGAAATTATGTGAGCTTATAGAGATTAAATTTTTCGAAATTAGAACACGATAGAGCACGAACGACGAACAGGACCATCATCGCGATTTCTTTGTTATAACACTCGTGAGGCTTCGAGCAACACGGCCTCCGTCGTGAGGTCTACATTTAAGAGAGTCACTAGTAATAAGGATTCAATTATAATTGAAAACAATCACAATAGCCAAATCACACAGTACAGTACACGGTTTCTTCAGCGCGTATCTAACAGAAAAGAGTGCATAGACCATAGATTAAAAAAAAATCTCTCTCGTATAGACAAACTCAAACATTCTTGTCATGTTGTCAAACTTATAACTTTTAAATATATCTCTTTTAGGGCAGCGTTCAAAAGTTCAATATTGAAATAGACAGTATTTTTATAAAGCCAACACAAAATACCGTGATATTAAAGGCGTGTTCACGTTGGTCAAAGCTGTTATCAAAATAAATGCAATTCAATGGAGTTTTCCAATTCAATAGGGCGCATGTGGCGGACAGAATATAAAACACATGAAAGCTTAATTCACTGTTACTTCATAAATATATTTATGATATTCGTTCAATAATCCATTCCGAAAGAAACATCCGTTTTCATCATCATACCAGCTGCCACTGCTGGATATAAACCTTCCCAAAGCATGGTTGAAAGCGGTCTGCAACCAACATCTTTCTGTAACCCATAGGTTGTCTGAAAATATAGTTGGTAGGAGCCAACATTGCGGTAGCAGGTTCATAGTTACAATTTTAGAACTAACTCTATAGACCCATCTGCAATTGTTTTTGCACGCTATGTTTGCCACCCACTGCCACTTCAAAGATCTAATAGGCTGATTTATATCAGTGACGGCATTGTATTCATTTGTATTTTGAATTATTGGCCAGTTACTAGACTAGGACGACTCTAAGTCTTCCCGTGGATGTCGTAGAAGGTGACTTAGGAAACACAAGCTAAACAAAGCTTAAAACATCATAGATCATGCTCCTGCAATGGAGACTAAAACAACCTGATGATGATGATGATGATACGATAAAAACTTTCAATGTGTAGTGTGTGAAGCGCGGTAGCTCAATTGACAGAGTGTCTACACTTTGTCAATTAGGCCGTCGCGCTTCATATAAGAAATGCATATCTGTTGTGTAGGTTACGTAAACGATATGAATTTCTTTACCGTACATTATTTCATAATTTAATAAGAGTATAACAGAATAGCATTGTGAATAGAATAGAATAAGTTTATTTATATACGAAAAGGTTACAAAGATAAGTGAGAACATAAAACCATTATGTAAATAAAAAGTTTCAGACACAACAGAAATAAGAACCTTCAACGAGGTAAACAATAAAATAATTATTTAATAAAACAAAATGTTATTCAAAACATATATTGTGCGGATAATAAAGGGTGATGTAAGTATTAACACAACCCTTTGTTTGTTTGGTCAAGAATACAAAACAGGCGCTTTTGCGGGAGTTATTGGCTTGATGAGAGATAAAGTTATGACAAACGTACATACACGTCTGTGTCCCTAACGAGGTAATCATAACCTATTAACTATGATGAGCTCCATGGCGCAACACGCCAGCCTGCGACACGGATGGTCCTGGGTTCGATCACCGGTCAGGTCAAGATGGAAAATAAACTTTTTTAGATCGACCTGGGTTTTGGATGTTTAGCTATATCTATTATAAAATACTAGCTGGTACCCGCGACTTCCCCCGCGTGAGATATAGCCTATGTCCTTCTCAGTACCCTCACCTATGTGTATGCAAAATTTCATGATGATTGGCTCAGTAGATTTGGCGTGAAAGCGTAACAGACAAACAAACAAACAAACTCACTTTCGCATTTATAATATTAGTTAGGAAATTAGGATTAGGATAGGAAGTTAGGATAAGGATAGTATCGTTAAGTTAGTATCCCATAACACAAGTCTCGAACTTATTATGGGGCTGGCTTTGATTTGTCCGTAAGTATATATTTATTTATTATTATTTATTTATCTTATGGCTCTAATTATTATTAAATTATTGTTGCCAACCTTTGACATATACATATTATCACGTCTTTATTACTTAATTCCCTTGTGGGGTAGACAGTGCCCAAAGCTATAAGACTCAAATGCCTATAGGTGTCTTTTGAGTCTTATAGCCTTCGTAGAGGGCGTCAAGGTGCCTACTTTTTAGTTCCTGTATGTACAATTACTGCATGAAAGTTGCTATCTGTTGCTTTTTTTAGTATTTTTAGTATTTTTCATATATATAATTTTGTAATTAATTTAATGGTTTTGGTATCCAAATAGAAATCGACAAGCAATGTTCTTATTGATTTGTTTTGACTTCCAAAATAATAAATTAACTTATGTAATGTAAATTGAATTTTGTCAAAAAGAGCTTATTAAAATGTCGATAAATATTTTATGGTATCACCTCTTAACCTTTAGCTAGCAAACAAAAAAAATGTTGAAATCAATTTATTATTAACTGAACAATGGCGTAAAAAATACAAAAATATAACATTCAGTCGAATTGAGAACCTAAATATACCAATTACCTACACCTACTTACACCTAAACATAACCTTGAAAAAGGCGGTATTATTTCATAAATAATTAATCACAAATTAATTGAATACCTCAAATATTCTGTGGTCAAGTTTGATCACAGTACAATCTACACAATTACCGACAAAAACAATTTAATATTAAATTATCAGGTATGATTATTTCTGAAAATGAGGTAAACAAAACGACAACCTGATCACATCAATTTCAAATGGGCGTAGAAAATAAAAACAAGAGACGACTATACAAGTATAAGCACGCTAAGGAATATGAAGTGACGCGTGCTTGTAGGAATTAAAATAATATTATTCATTTTCCACTACAAGTTTTGTTATTTCTGACTATATTATATACATACATCACCATGGTCAGGTAATTTTTAGTATCCACTGTAAAAGCACGACCCGTTCGGTACTACGAGCCATATATTAGCCAGAGCAGTCATACATATTATATACCTTCTTTCATTTGAGAAGTTTTTCAAATAAACAGGAGGCTATGTCGCCTCTATATCAATACTAGATCAAAGCGAGACTCCACGTCGAATCAGAAATTTGTGTTGACCGAGTGGTGCCTCTAATCAAAGATGTAATAGCACAGAGCCAATATTTATCCATTACGACGGAAAAATATATATTGATGACAATTTGTGTGGATGAAGTTGCTGTGTTTACAGACTTCGACTGGATCATGTCTGATAAACTATTTTTACTACACAAACGATCCAAATTGATAACTCCTTTATACTTAAAGTTTTCTAAGTATGAATAAGCGGTTATGTCGCCTCTATAATAATATTAGATCAAAGCGAGACTCCACGTCGAATCAGAATTTTCTGTTGACCGAATGGCGCCTCTAATCAAAGATGTGATAGCAGAGAGCCAATATTTATCCATTACGACGGAAAAATATATATTGATGGCAATTCTGTGGATGAAGGCTGAGGTACGTTTACAGAATTCGACTGGGTGAAAACATTGATAGAGTAGTCGAAAAAATTGCATGCAGGCAGGATTTTTTCCCATATCTTCCCAAGTTGACTTTCTCACACCGTCCAACTAGATTCGCCCAGCGCTTGTTAACTGTGCAGCACAGTACAGCAGCATTCCGTGGTAGTTTTCGATACGTTGCCACGAAGCGCTGGAATAATATTCCACCACCTATTAGGAATTGTCGGACTGTCAAATCTTTTAAATTAAAGTACAAATCATATCTTTTGAATCTACAGAAATTCCCTTAGCTTGTGCTGTGTTGCATAAACTTGTATAGATATTTTTGATATTTACTTAGCCTATTGCTATTTCTCAGGCACTATACATTGCTTCTACTTTTGATAAGTTAATATTGTATTATTTTTTACCATCGTGTTAAGTTAAATCCATACTTGTTTGTTATAATAATATGTCCACGATTCGGTATGTCATCGCAGCGCGCAGTGTTACTTCACGATTGACCGGTGTCCACGGAAGACCAGCGTCGGGGTGTTGCAAAATTCCTTGACTTATGCTGAGTGGAGGTCGGATTAGCGTTACATTTAAGCTTATATGTACCTACATAATTGTAAACTGTAACATGTCAAATGTCGCTAATAAACATTTTTCTTTCTTTCTTTCTTTATCTTATTAATTAGGAGTATATTAAAATAGCATTGCGAATGAAAAAAAAAACCTATAAATAAAAATCATCATCATCATTTCGTGTAGGTAACACGGTCCATCGACCGGTCAGTCGATCGGTCAGAGTTCTTCGGAACCGCATCTCGGCTTCTGACGTGGTTACGTTAACGACTACCAGATGGCAGCCAGGACTAACGGCTTAACGTGCCTTTCGAAGCACGGAATCATCTTGCTATGCTAGACGATCAGGTGATTCATGCCTACAACGTCCTAACCAAACTGGAAACAACAAAGTATGCTTCCCGTGGGAATCGAACCCATGACCCCCAGGTCAACAAGGCAAACGCCTTAACCACTGGACCGCGGAGGCTGTAAAATAAAAATAAAATAATAATAAAAATATAATAATAAAAAAATATAAATAAATAAAAAATAATGCTGGCATAAATAATAATACACAGACAAATCACACAGACTGAGCTAGCCCCATAGTAAGTTCGCGTATATATTATAACAGACCTACTCCATTGCTCTTACCTCCTTAAACCGCCAAAAATTACCCCCAAGGTTTTAAACTTACGTAGTTTTGCAAGAACAGATTTTAACAAATTAATCCAAGATGCTAGTGATACTGACTGGGAGCAGGTATGGTTAGCTCCAAATGTGGACGTGAAACTTACTGTCTTCAATAGGCTTCTAACACAACTCTATGATAGACATGCACCTATTAGGAGAGTTAAGCTGAAGCGTCCCCCTGCGCCTTGGATTACACCTGGTGTTCGTATGTTTATGAGAAGGAGGGATCGCGCGTTTAGGAAATTTAAAAAACATCGGACTGATGAAAACTGGGCGTTGTTTAAGGTTGCAAGGAATCGGTGTAATAGGATGATACGTGATGCTAAACGTCGCCTAATCCACAACACCCTTTCGTCGTCATCTTCTGCCGATATCTGGAAGTTCCTTGGAACCCTAGGTATTGGCAAATCCTATAACATTGAGGTTCCCCCTTCTATTACTTTGGATGACCTTAATAGTCATTTTGCTACCTCTTCCCCCTTAGATCCCTCAACCAAATCAGCCACTATTTCTTATATTGCTTCTCTTCCCGCTCCCATTGATATGGACTTTAATTTTTCCCCTGTAAGTCAGGATGAAGTAAGGAAATTTATTTTATCTATTAAAACTAGAGCCATGGGTATTGACCAGATTAATCGCCGCATGATTGAGTTAATTCTTGACTTTATTGTTCCAGCCATTACCCACATCATAAATTACTCCTTCTTCTCTGCACAATTTCCTTCACTTTGGCGGAAAGCTTTCGTTCGCCCTCTTCCTAAAGTTCCCAATCCCTTACTTCCTTGTGATTTTCGCCCCATCTCTATTCTTTCATTTCTGTCGAAAATAATTGAAGCATGCGCCCACAAACAACTCACGCAATATGTTTACCGTAATGGGCTCCTAAATTTATATCAATCTGGTTTTCGTCCTGGGCATAGCACGGTCTCAGCTCTTCTTAAAGTAACTGATGATATCAGGGCTGGCATGGAATACAAGAAAGTCACTGTTTTAACATTAGTTGACTTCTCCAATGCATTTAATACTGTCGATTATGACATTTTATTAGCTATTCTTTCTCATCTAAAGTTTAATTCTTCTGTTGTGGACTGGTTTTCTTCATATCTTCGAGGACGTCAGCAGTCGGTTCAGATTGGTGAAAAGTCATCCAACTGGTGTGAAGTGGACGCTGGGGTGCCTCAGGGTGGCATTCTTTCTCCCCTATTATTTTCTATTTTTATTGACTTCATTACAAAGGATCTTAAATGTTCGTATCACCTTTATGCCGATGACTTGCAACTTTATGCTCAAGCCGATGTTGATAATCTAGCTTTAGCCATCAATTTGATTAATAACGACTTAAAGGCTATATGTGATTGGTCGCGCCGTTTCGGAGTTAAAGTCAACCCTAAAAAATGTCAGGGTATATTATTGGGTAGTTTGTATTACATCAGGCGTATTGATATCAATAGTCTACCAGCTCTCTCTTTTGATGGTATCATTATTCCTTATAGTAGTAGTGTCAAGGATTTGGGGCTTTATATTGACTCCGGTTTAGTTTGGAATGTACAAGTTACTGAAGTCTCTAGGAAGGTCACTGGTGTTCTCCGCTCTCTCTACAAATTAAAAAATTTCCTTCCTACTGAAATTAAAACAAAGTTGATATACGCATTAGTCCTACCGATCATTGACTACGCTGATGTCTGCTACTCTAACCTGAATTGTACTTTGCTCAATAAACTTGAACGTCTGCTAAACAATTGCCTCCGTTTCATCTTCGGTCTTCGTAAGTATGATCACGTGTCGGATTATCGTTCCCAACTTCATTGGTTACCAATTCGTCAACGTCGCAATTTGCATACCCTCACTACCTTGTTTTCTATTCTTTTTGAGCCCACAACTCCGTCGTATCTCAAGTCCAAATTTCAATTTCTGGCTAATACCCATGCCATTGAACTTCGCTCCTCGAATAACCTTCTTCTTCATACGCCTGTTCATCGGAGTGGGTTCTTTGAACATTCATTTATTGTCCAAGCAGTATTGCTGTGGAATGCTCTTCCAGTGGATATCCGCAAGGCTCAAACTCGCTTGTCTTTCAAAAACAACGTTAAGGCACTGTTTCTTCAAAGTCTGTCAGATAGTTCCTAAATATATATGTAGTATATGTATTGTTTATTTTATTATTATTTTATAGGGTGTATTTTGTTTAGTATATTTTTATTATATGTAGTTCCCTTTTGTCATTATTATGTGTTTGCACTACCGTATGTTATCTCAACACCACTTACTAGGTTGACTGGTAGAAAAAGCCATTGGCTTTAAGTCCGCCTTTACACGTGTAACAGTGTATGAAGTTAAATAAATAAATAAAATATAACAGTTACCTATAGGATACTAACTCAACAATACTATAAAATCAAATATAGACAAGTATCCAATACCCAAATCAATCTGAAAAATATGTTTTTTTGTCTTGACTTGACCGGGGATCGAACCCGGGACCACGTGCCGCAGGCAGGCATGTTGACCGCTGTGCCTCGGAGCTGGTCATTAACTAAAAAATATTACCTTAGTGTAAAGATAAAATAATAACAACGCGAAAACATACATACTATCACGTCTTTACCCCTTGTGGGGTAGACAGGACCCAAGGTCATAAAACCTACAGGCCAGGTTTAGCATCGTAGTGGGCGTAAATGTGGAATGCGGAATCAAAATAGTGATGAGTTGCTAGCCGCATCGCCTATCAATTAGATTCCTGAGATTTTCGCCCAATCCCTTGACCGGCTTTTACGGTCTGCGCGGGAAGAAAAGCAGCTGGTATATTCTTTGTTTTTTATTTTCTCCCAAACCCGAATGGAAGTATCTCAGCAGCGAAAACATAGGAAAAATTAATATTTCGAAGTTACGTGAGTCAAGTAACGTGACCGAAAATTGATGAAACTAATTTGAGTAGGCAGCGGGAAATTGTGTGAGACATCGGGGGAATATTGACTATAAGATAATAAATAAATAAATATATAGGGACATATCACACAAATTGAGCTTGCCCCACAGTAAGTTGTGAACTTGTGTCGTGGGATACTAACTCAACGATACTATATTTTATAACAAATGCATACATAGATAAACATCCAAGACCCAGGTCAATCTGAAAAAGATCGTTTTCCATCTTGACCTGACCGGGGATCGAACCCGGGACCCCCGTGTCGCATGCTGGCGTGTTGACCGCTGCGCCACGGAGCTCGACTAGGAGTAATACTAGTCATAGCCTTAATAACAGAAGCGAGATGGCGCTATATCCATAGACAGATAAACCATAGAGGGACATCAGATCACAAAGAGATAATACATAAATGTATAAGTACTACAAGCAGCCTTCCCCGGTTGCACCCGGGCATGTTTTATACCTATAAACCTTCCTTATAAATTAATCTACCTTGTCGTAAAACCACATGAAAAACCGTGAATTAAATTAAATTAAATTAACATTTAATCAATGATTCATTTCCTCTATAATTATGATTTGACATTTATTACTAATTCTAAATAGTGATTTTAAATAGGTATGTCGTAGATTGTAAGTTGACGTCATTTGGAGAAAATGCGCTGTACAGTTTGTTGCCGCTTCTTCTGCACTCCGCCTTGGAAGCGGTGTAAACTTAGCCGTAAGTAAATTATTGACGTCAACAATAATATATTTTTGTAAACTAATTGTAATTATGAAAAAAATTGACGTTCACTAAATGATATTGAAATATCTTATGATGAATAAAATGATTGACTTTGACTTTTGACTTTGACCGTGCAGTAGTTTTTAAGTTTATCGCGAACAAACAGACAGAGAGACGCGGCGGAGGAGTTTGTTTTGTAATATGTAGTGATAGATTGGCGTGTATTGGAACAAATATTTATTTTTAGCGAGGCAACACCGATCGTTGTGTCAAACCCTCTTTTCTGCCAATGTTCTATTACGTCACGCACGAACTCTATTGTGAAACTTTATCCTGAAATAAAGGACTTTTGGTGGGAAGTCAAGGGGTTCAGTTGTCGTTTGCCTTCTACAATTTTGCAAATTGATTTAAGTGGACTTTATAATATGAAATTGGTGTAGTTTAGTGTTATAAATGCTCGTGCTCGAGAACAATTTGTAAAATAGTTAAAGTAGACTGTTAAATGGACTCGTATAGATTTGTCGCCAAAAGCACCCACGAGGCTGCCAAAGAACATACGCCATCTGTGATGCCACATAACACCGATACTTAGTATCTCATTATACTGGATATTGGCAGAATCACTGAAATCTCGGTGAAAGCCATAATTAAAAAGAAGAAAGAAAGAAGAAAAAAAGTGAAAAATCGCGGAGCAAAATCTATTTGTGCAAATCGTAAAAACCAGTTAAGAGATGGGCGAAAATGCAAGGAATCACGTAGGCGATGGCGATGAGGCTAGCATCCCATCACTATTATGAACCGCTTTCAATCTTTACCTCCATTAACACTAAATAAAAATAATAAATAAATAAAATAAATATGTAGGGACATATCACACAAATTGAGCTAGCCCCACAGTAAGTTGTGAACTTGTGTCGCAGGATACTAACTCAACGATACTATATTTTATAACATTATAATTATATAGATAAACATCCAAGACCCAGGTCATTATGAAAAAGATCGTTTTCCATCATGACCTTACCGGGGATCGAACCCGGGACCCCCGGGTCGTAGGCTGGCGTGTTGACCGCTGCGCCACGGAGCTCGACTAACTACAACACGAACACTAAACGTGGTCTTTGGGTTTGATGACCTTGGGCTCAGTCTACACCGCAAGGATTAAAAACGTGATAATATTTAGGTATGTTATACAAAACGCGTAGTGCGTGTGAGTCACAGTTGGCCAGTTCTATTTCTTTTCTCCCAGAAAATGAACGCCAAACAAATGCGGAAATAAAATGTAAACAAACGATTTGCATATCTCACTTTCCCGAAATTAATGATTCTGCCGAAGTTAAAGTCATGAATATGTATGCGTAATCGGCAGAGGAACTGTGAAAAGATTTATTCCCATTTATTCTTGAATAAAAAAATTTTTGTTATTTTACCAGTTTATCCAAAAATATTCAATAGTAAAGTACTGAGAGTGTAAACAATAAAATTTGGTTGAAAAATGAACGAGATAATATGATTTTACGAAAATATGTCTATCTCACACGCGAAAACACTATTTTATATGGCAAATGACATGTTTATAGACTTTGACGTCACTAGTCCATATCGGACTTCTCTTTTTTTTATTTAAACTTTAAAGTATCACATCTTCGTCGCTAATTAAGATATTTTAAAAGTTCTTTCATATTTTCACGCCAGCCTGCGACACGGATGGTCCTGGGTTCGATCACCGGTCAGGTCAAGATGCAAAATAAACTTTTTTAGATCGACCTGGGTTTTGGATGTTTAGCTATATCTATTATAAAATACTAGCTGGTACCCGCGACTTCCCCCGCGTGAGATATAGCCTATGTCCTTCTCAGTACCCTCACCTATGTGTATGCAAAATTTCATGATGATTGGCTCAGTAGATTTGGCGTGAAAGCGTAACAGACAAACAAACAAACAAACTCACTTTCGCATTTATAATATTAGTTAGGAAATTAGGATTAGGATAGGAAGTTAGGATAAGGATAGTATCGTTAAGTTAGTATCCCATAACACAAGTCTCGAACTAGCGACAAGTAGCTACGGAAAGAGCGAGAGATCGGACGACGAAAAGTCCGTTAGAGTAGGGTTTTTGATGATTACGCAACGGATTCGCATTTTTCGTTGTCAAAAGCGTCGTTTTGACATAAGATTCGAAAGAAATACGTAGTTCGTGGATCGAAGTTAACAGAGAGAGTAGGCCTCCTTATTATGGGGCTGGCTTTGATTTGTCCGTAAGTATATATTTATTTATTATTATTTATTTATCTTATGGCTCTAATTATTATTAAATTATTGTTGCCAACCTTTGACATATACATATTATCACGTCTTTATTACTTAATTCCCTTGTGGGGTAGACAGTGCCCAAAGCTATAAGACTCAAATGCCTATAGGTGTCTTTTGAGTCTTATAGCCTTCGTAGAGGGCGTCAAGGTGCCTACTTTTTAGTTCCTGTATGTACAATTACTGCATGAAAGTTGCTATCTGTTGCTTTTTTTAGTATTTTTTATATATATATTTTTTTTAAATTAATTTAATGGTTTTGGTATCCAAATAGAAATCGACAAGCAATGTTCTTATTAATTTGTTTTGACTTCCAAAACAATAAATTAACTTATGTAATGTAAATTGAATTTTGTCAAAAAGAGCTTATTAAAATGTCGATAAAATATTTTATGGTATCACCTCTTAACCTTTAGCTAGCAAACAAAAAAAAATGTTGAAATCAATTTATTATTGACTGAACAATGGCGTAAAAAATACAAAAATATAACATTCAGTAGAATTGAGAACCTAAATATACCAATTACCTACACCTACTTACACCTAAACATAACCTTGAAAAAGGCGGTATGATTTCATAAATAATTAATTACAAATTAATTGAATACCTCAAATATTCTGTGGTCAAGTTTGATCACAGTACAATCTACACAATTACCGACAAAAACAATTTAATATTAAATTATCAGGTATGGTTATTTCTGAAAATGAGGTAAACAAAACGACAACCTGATCACATCAATTTCAAATGGGCGTAGAAAATAAAAACAAGAGACGACTATACAAGTATAAGCACGCTAAGGAATATGAAGTGACGCGTGCTTGTAGGAATTAAAATAATATTATTCATTTTCCACTACAAGTTTTGTTATTTCTGACTATATTATATACATACATCACCATGGTCAGGTAATTTTTAGTATCCACTGTAAAAGCACGACCCGTTCGGTACTACGAGCCATATATTAGCCAGAGCAGTCATACATATAACATACATACGAGTCAAATTGATAACCTTCTTTCATTTGAAGACGTTTTTCAAATAAACAGGAGGCTATGTCGCCTCTATATCAATACTAGATCAAAGCGAGACTCCACGTCGAATCAGAAATTTGTGTTGACCGAGTGGTGCCTCTAATCAAAGATGTAATAGCACAGAGCCAATATTTATCCATTACGACGGAAAAATATATATTGATGACAATTTGTGTGGATGAAGTTGCTGTGTTTACAGACTTCGACTGGATCATGTCTGATAAACTATTTTTACTACACAAACGATCCAAATTGATAACTCCTTTATACTTAAAGTTTTCTAAGTATGAATAAGCGGTTATGTCGCCTCTATCCAACCCGTCTGGCCAGCGTGGAGAGTGTAGGCCAAATCCTTTGACTACTCTGGCAAATATATTGCTGTGGTAGTACAGAGAGGGTCGTGCTCCTGCAGTGGTGACTAAAAAAGACCTGATGGATGGATGGATGGATGTCGCCTCTATAATAATATTAGATCAAAGCGAGACTCCACGTCGAATCAGAATTTTCTGTTGACCGAATGGCGCCTCTAATCAAAGATGTGATAGCACAGAGCCAATATTTATCCATTACGACGGAAAAATATATATTGATGGCAATTCTGTGGATGAAGGCTGACGTACGTTTACAGAATTCGACTGGGTTAAAACATTGATAGAGTAGTCGAAAAAATTACATGCAGGCAGGATTTTTTCCCATATCTTCCCAAGTTGACTTTCTCACACCGTCCAACTACATTCGCCCAGCGCTTGTTAACTGTGCAGCACAGTACAGCAGCATTCCGTGGTAGTTTTCGATACGTTGCCACGAAGTGCTGGAATAATATTCCACCACCTATTAGGAATTGTCGGACTGTCAAATCTTTTAAATTAAAGTACAAATCATATCTTTTGAATCTACAGAAATTCCCTTAGCTTGTGCTGTGTTGCATAAACTTGTATAGATATTTTTGATATTTCTTTCATTGCTTCTACTTTTGATAAGTTAATATTGTATTATTTTTTACCATCGAGTTAAGTTAAATCCATACTTGTTTGTTATAATAATATGTCCACGGTTCGGTATGTCATCGCAGCGCGCAGTGTTACTTCACGATTGACCGGTGTCCACGGAAGACCAGCGTCGCCGGGGTGTTGCAAAATGCCTTGACTTATGCTGAGTGGAGGTCGGATTAGCGTTACATTTAAGCTTATATGTACCTACATAATTGTAAACTGTAACATGTCAAATGTCGCTAATAAACATTTTTCTTTCTTTCTTTCTTTATCTTATTTATTAGGAGTATATTAAAATAGCATTGCGAATGAAAAAAAAACCTATAAATAAAAATCATCATCATCATTTCGTGTAGGTAACACGGTCCATCGACCGATCAGTCGATCGGTCAGAGTTTTTCGGAACCGCTTCTCGGCTTCTGACGTGGTTCCGTTAACGACTACCAGATGGCAGCCAGGACTAACGGCTTAAAGTGCCTTTCGAAGCACGGAATCATCTTGCTTATCAGACGATCAGGTGATTCATGCCTACAACGTCCTAACCAAACTGGAAACAACAAACTATGCTTCCCGTGGGAATCGAACCCATGACCCCCAGTTCAACAAGGCAAACGCCTTAACCACTGGACCGCGGAGGCTGTAAAATAAAAATGAAATAATAATAAAAATATAATAATAAAAAAATATAAATAAATAAAAAATAATGCTGGCATAAATAAAAATACACAGACAAATCACACAGACTGAGCTAGCCCCATAGTAAGTTCACGTATATATATAACAGTTACCTATAGGATACTAACTCAACGATACTATAAAATCAAATATAGACAAGTATCCAATACCCAAATCAATCTGAAAAATATGTTTTTTTGTCTTGACTTGACCGGGGATCGAACCCGGGACCACGTGCCGCAGGCAGGCATGTTGACCGCTGTGCCTCGGAGCTGGTCATTAACTAAAAAATATAGCCTTAGTGTAGATAAAATAATAACAACGCGAAAATATACATACATACATACTATCACGTCTTTACCCCTTGCAGGGTAGACAGGACCCAAGGTCATAAAACCTACAGCCCAGGTTTAGCATCGTAGTGGGCGTAAATGTGGAATGCGGAATCAAAATAGTGATGGGTTGCTAGCCGCATCGCCTATCAATTAGATTCCTCAGATTTTCGCCCAATCCCTTGACCGGCTTTTACGGTCTGCGCGGGAAGAAAAGCAGCTGGTATATTCTTTGTTTTTTATTTTCTCCCAAACCCGAATGGAAGTATCTCAGCAGCGAAAACATAGGAAAATATAATATTACGAAGTTACGTGAGTCAAGTAACGTGACCCAAATTGATGAAACTAATTGAGTAGGCAGCGGGAAATTGTGTGAGACATCGGGGGAATATTGACTATAAGATAGGGGTATACCAGTCATAGTCTTAATAACAGAAGCGAGATGGCGCTAACTCCATAAAAGATAAACCATAGAGGGACATCAGAACACAAAGAGATAATACATAAATGTATAAGTACTACAAGCAGCCTCCCCCGGTTGCGCCCGGGCATGTTTTATACCTATAAACCTTCCTTATAAATTAATCTACCTTGTCGTAAAACCACATTAAAAACCGTGAATTAAATTAAATTAACATTTAATCAATGATTCATTTCCTCTATAATTATGATTTGACATTTATTACTAATTCTAAATAGTGATTTTAAATAGGTATGTCGTAGATTGTAAGTTGACGTCATTTGGAGAAAATGCGCTGTGCAGTTTGTTGCCGCTTCTTCTGCACTCTGCCTTGGAAGCGGTGTAAACTTAGCCGTAAGTAAATTATTGACGTCAACAATAATATATTTTTGTGAACTAATTGTAATTATGAAAAAAATTGACGTTCAGTATATGATATTGAAATATCTTATGATGAATAAAATGATTGACTTTGACTTTTGACTTTGACCGTGCAGTAGTTTTTGAGTTTATCGCGAACAAACAGACAGAGAGACGCGGCGGAGGAGTTTGTTTTGTAAAATGTAGTGATAGATTGGCGTGTATTGGAACAAATATTTATTTTTAGCGAGGCAACACCGATCGTTGTGTCAAACCCTCTTTTCTGCATATTACGTCACGCACGAACTCTATTGTGAAACTTTACCCTGAAATAAAGGACTTTTAGTGGGAAGTCAAGGGGTTCAGTTGTCGTTTGCCTTCTACAATTTTGCAAATTGATTTAAGTGGACTTTATAATATGAAATTGGTGTAGTTTGGTGTTATAAATGCTCGTGCTCGAGAACAATTTGTCAAATAGTTAAAGTAGACTGTTAAATGGACTCGTATAGATTTGTCGCCAAAAGCACCCACGAGGCTGCCAAAGAACATACGCCATCTGTGATGCCACATACCACATACCGTACAACACCGATACTTAGTATCTCATTATACTGGATATTGGCAGATACACTGAAATCTCGGTGGAAGCCATAATTAAAAAGAAGAAAGAAAGAAGAAAAAAAGTGAAAAAACGCGGAGCAAAATCTATTTGTGCAAATCGTAAAAACCAGTTAAGAGACGAAAATGTAAGGAATTACGTAAATAGGCAATGAGGCTAGCAACCCATCACTATTATTAATCCGCTTTCCATCTTTACCTCCATTAACACTCTCAACGTGGCCTTTGGGTTTGATGACCTTGGGCTCAGTCTACACCGCAAGGATTAAAGACGTGATAATATTTAGGTATGTTATACAAAACGCGTTGTGCCTAAAACTGGCCAACTGTGACTCACACAGTCACAGTTGGCCAGTTTTATTTCTTTTCTCCCATAAAATAAACTCCAAACAAATGCGGAAATAAAATGTAAACAAACGATTTGCATATCTCACTTTCCCGAAATTAATGATTCTGCCGAAGTTAAATTAATGAATATGTATGCGTAATCGGCAGAGGAACTGTGAAAAGATTTATTCCCATTTATTCTTGAATAAAAAAAATTGTTATTTTACCAGTTTATCCAAAAATATTTAATAGTAAAGTACTGAAAGTGTAAACAGAATAAAATTTGGTTGAAAAATGAACGAGATAAAATGATTTTACGAAAATATGTCTTTCTCACACGCAAAAACACTATTTTATATGGCAAATGACAAGTTTATAGACTTTGACGTCACAAGTCCATATCGGACTTCTCTTTCTTATTTAAACTTTAAAGTATCACATCGTCGCTAATTAAGATATTTTAAAAGTTCTTTCATATTTTTTTACTGTGGTTATTATATGGATTATAATAAGCAAATAAAAAAATTACGTGCATATTCTCTAATGCTAGATTCACACCGACACGGCAGTGGCCGTAGCAACTGGCTAGGCAGGCGCCAGGCGCGCGGTTCTGCGCCTGATTGCGGCGCTATTTTCAATATGCAATGCAAATTTTATCAGTTGATTTACATTATTATTTAATTAACAAATTCTTTCACGTTGCTTTAAGGGATTAAAACGCAGAATGTAATAGCTATTTCTCTTCCGTGCAAATTTTAATAATAATATGACATCACTATGACATCACTATGACCTGTCTGATGGACATACAATAATTAGTAAGATTCAAAATCTACTATAATTGAAAAAATAAAATAAATTCCCATAGTTTTAATAAGAAATGGTGATAAAATTCCACGCGGGCAGGACTTGAACCTACGTCTTAAACCTCTGTACGATCTATGCGTTGCCAATTACGCCACCGCGCTTCCAATAACGTCCAATCATAAAATTATAAAATTCAATAAAATCATTCATAAATGGATATAATAATGGACGAGCTCCGTGGCGCAGCGGTCAACACGCCAGCCTGCGACACGGGGGTCCCGGGTTCGATCCCCGGTCAGGTCATGATGGAAAACGATCTTTTTCAGATTGACCTGGGTCTTGGATGTTTATCTGTATATGTATTTGTTATAAAATATAGTATCGTTGAGTTAGTATCCCATAACACAAGTCTTTCTTAAGAACTTACTTTGGGGCTAGCTCAATCTGTGTGATTTGTCCGTATATATTTATTTATTTTTTATTTTTAAATAATAATTACGTCAGAACATCCTTTCAAAACTTTTTAACATTATAAAAAAATTTAAATCAGGATTAATTTTATCTCTTTTTAAATGTTATTATATCTAAACTATTCAGTTATTTATTATATTTTTATTATAGGCATGTGACATCTTTCTCTTGTGACAACTGCCTCCGTGGTCCAGTGGGTAAGGCGTTCGCCTCGTTGACCCGGGGGTCGTGGTTCGATTCCCACGGGAAGCAGTTGTTTTCAGTATGGTTAGGACATTGCAGGTATGAATTTCCTGAGTGTCTGTTAAGAAAGATGATTCCGTGCTTCGGAAGGCACGTAAGCTAGTGGTCCCGGCTGCCATCTGGTAGTCGTTAAAGGAACCACGTCAGAGGCTGAGAGGCGGTTCCGCAAAACTCTGACACCAGGGTATGCATAGTTGACTGACCGTGTCACCTACACGAAATGATGATGATCTTTCTCTTCATCGTCACTCACCATCAGGTGAAATGGGAGACAATGCCTCAATAATTCATTAAAAATCCTTCAAGTAGGTAGGTACATGAAAGATCTTTTTCAATACATTAGCTAATAATTCGGCATTTATGACATCGAATTCTGTATCGTAATGATGTATTTTACGACACTTGTGCTTTTTACTTTACACCAATCACAACCACTCAATAGCCCAATGCCACAGATGCAACAATGAAAATGTTTAAAACATTTTCATTGAATCCGAGCAAAGAGTTTCAAGTTTAGCATGAAATTTTTTTCTGATTCGTAAGATGTTATTTTTTAACCGACTTTGAAAAGGAGAAGATTATCAATGTACTTTTTTGGAAAAATTAAACCAGAGTAAATGTACCTGATTATTATAAATGTATTTTTACAAACTGCTTTAGTTCCTAAACTTTTATAAATTCCGTATTTGCTGAACTTCAATCTTGTTTTAGTTTAAGGTAATCGCAAATGTGTTGAAAAACGTCGTATGATACTCGTACGGTAAGCTGTCTATTATAGTCATCAGTTTATTATAAGCATTCGGCTTCGTCTCGTGCCTATAAACACCTCGACTATAATATCCAGCTTACCGTACTTGTATCATAATGTACTATTCTGTGCCCAGACGACCTCATTGTATGTAATGTAATGAGAATTAGTTTAATTTGAAATCAAAGTCAATGATGATTTGATTATTCACATGAGAGAATAAAATATACTTTTCAATAATTCCTACTCCAAAACCTTTGTAAGAGCTTGAATAAAGAATTAATTTAAATAAAGAAATTGTTTGTGAACGACAAATTACGGCTTTCCTTATATTTTGCTATATGTTTTGTAAATTACACTTCATTTGACAAATTTAACTAAGTTATTTATTCGCTTGTTATATTACCATTACCAATTAGGTAGGTTTGAAAGACAATGATTTGTCATTTTCGACTTTTCAATGTGATTAATTAATATTTGCCTTTAATAGGTGTTCAAGTGACCGTCAATAGCAACGACTATTCTTATGGGACCAATGCTGGGAACCAAAAATTTATTTGACTTTCTCTTACTAATTTTTCGGCAGGCGGCGCCGGGCGGTTGAACGCTTTTGCATAAAAATTTTGTTTTTTTTTCTCAGACCTTTTTAGGATTCCGTAGTCAACTAGGAACCCTTATAGTTTCGCCATGTCTGTCTATCTGTCTGTGGTTTTGCTCAGAGACTATAAGTACTAGAAAGCTGTAATTTGGTATGGGTATGTGTATTATTCATGCCTAAAAAGAGTTAAAAAAAAATCTTGAAAAAAAAAATTTTTTATGTGGAAGTTTTTCAAAGTTCTTTTTTTTTTCATGATCAATTTTATTTCAAGATCCCAAACTAACCGAGAACTTTCCACGTCACTCGACGTATTTTTCGCTTGGCCGAGCGACAAATCACAATTTTCCTGCTGATTTCCTCTGAGTTTGCTAAATTAAACCTAATTCATGAATCATTCAATCATGTAATATTGCGAGTATTACCTTACTATTCAAGGGTAGGTAATTACGAAATTTGCTTTGTGGTTGTAATAACTGAAATAAGCTAATAGTGGAATATTCAATAATATTTTGATTAATGAAGTATTAAATTTCATGCTCGTTTGTTGTATTTCCTGTGTAGCAAACACTGTCAGATTTTTCACGTTGCCTAAAGGCATGAAATTATGCTGGTTGTTTTTTTTTTCGTGTGAAAGTGACCAAAACCGGCGTCAGATTGTTCTGCTGCTGCTGCCTAAAGGGAAATGACTTAACGTCTAACAACTGTCATCAGTAATGACAACTGGCAACTAAAGTCAACCTTTATTCTTTAATTTTTTTATGGAATACTGGCTGTTACCCGCGGCACGCTTGATATATAGCCTATGTCCTTCTCAGTACCCTAACCTATGTGTATGCAAAATTTCATGATGAACGGTTCAGTAGATAGTGCGTGAAAGCGTAACAAACAAATAAACAAACTCACTTTCGCATTTATAATATTAGTTATGATGTAACAAGCTCCAAGTGAACTTGCGCTAATTCACTGGGCTTTTGGCGTGAGGGCGGGGGGCCCTTAACCTGTAAACGTTGAGTGCAAGTCACCCGGGACCGTCGGGCGGTCACCAATAATCGAAGCTAATCCTACTCTACGCACTCTATTCCAGTAGCGAGTGCGACGGGGTCGGAGGGTTGGACCTATAAATAAATAAATATATAGGAACATATCACACAAATTGAGCTAGCCCCACAGTAAGTTGTGAACTTGTGTCGCAGGATACTAACTCAACGATACTATATTTTATAACATATACTTATATAGATAAACATCCAAGACCCAGGTCAATATGAAAAAGATCTTTTTCCATCTTGACCTGACCGGGGATCGAACCCGGGACCCCCGTGTCGCAGGCTAGCGTGTTGACCGCTGCGCCACGGAGCTCGACAACCTATGGCTACCTACTCGGAGCCGGAGTGGGATTGGACTATAGGGATTCTGGATCCTTGAAAGGGATATAATTTTGGAAACCTCCTATAAAGGTTATTTTAGTATTTAACCCAGATGATAAATAGCATCTTTCTCAGCAATGGCTAAAAATATGAAATTACCGTTCCAACATGCAATTTCTGTGTTGAATTTCCTTTATTTCAAACTAGCTGTTACCCGTAGCTTCGCCCGCGTAATA
The DNA here is from genome assembly GCA_963082605.1 of Rhodophaea formosa. Lineage (NCBI taxonomy): Eukaryota > Metazoa > Arthropoda > Insecta > Lepidoptera > Pyralidae > Rhodophaea > Rhodophaea formosa. The sequence continues at coordinate 1,248,675 of OY720208.1, forward strand.
TATAGCCTATGTCCTTCTCGGTACCCTAACCTATGTGTATGCAAAATTTCATGATGATCGGCTCAGTAGAATCGGCGTGAAAGCGTAACAAACAAACAAACAAACTCACTTTCGCATTTACAATATTAGTTGGGAAGTTGGGATTGGGATTTCATTAATAGTATTTAATTAATACTAACTGACCAAGGTCGCAGGGAAGCGCTGGATGCAGGCCGCTTCCAACCGGTCATTTTGGAAATCCTTGGGAGAGGCCTATGTCCAGCAGTGGACTTCCTGCGGCTGAAATGATGATGATGAAATGATAATAGTATTTCAAAATTATATATAAATATACTTTATAGCTTTAACATACCCTTAACATGGTGACTCGACCGTCAATATGACTATTCTTTACATACCCATACATTTGCTGAATACGATTGTATGAAAATGTCGATTTTATTTTAGAGTTCCCATCATTGATCCCATAGCAAAAGATGTTCATATTGACGGGCTGAGTCACCCCTTTATGGGTTTGCCGAAGGTCATGTTACACTCTGTAGACTGATTCAACTTTATTGTAAAAAAAATAAATTGAATGCCACGCTGTAATTGTGGGATATGTATATTAGGTGACGTTAGTCCTTATGCGTAGAAAGAAATAGTAGAAACGATATATAACTGCTATGTGGGAGCACCCACATAGCAGGAGAAGCGCGATGGCTTAATTGCATTAGTCGTGCAAAGGTAAAAGACACGATCGGATTCTTATCGTGTGGAGTTTATGCCTTTATTATTGTTTTTTCTTTGCTTTTTAAAGTTTTGCATCTTGGTTCCATGGACCCATCGTCTCCACAGCGACAGGTAAAAAGAAATAATTGTCACCAAGACCCACGTACTTCCGCTTCTTGTATATCTCTGCGGCGCTAGCTGCCGCTGCACTGTTTTTCGAGGTTGCAGGTAAATGCGAAGGCGCAAATGTGTCTACACAAGTAACATTCCAAACCAGACACTTGCCCTGTCTCCTTTATTTTATTTTCTAAGTTAATAAGAGAAAACATCAAACTTACTGGTAATTTTTGAAGCTAACAGCGAACAGTAATTAAAACTCAATCACAAAAACTTTTTTAACTCGTATTTCTTCTGTTCAAACTTAAATAGTTTTTCAATCACGTGTTTCCATTGATTGTGTTTGAAATCGTGAACTAAAGGTTGCTTCAAACCCGTCACTGGAAAACAAGGAAAAATACTTTAAAACATATCTGATATTCAATTTAAAATTTTGGTGTTTGTTTATTTTATGTCCATGACGCTTATTGGAACGGTTTTGACTTGAAAAGTAATGTAGAATTGTTTATTAACTAGAACCATCGAAGTTACCATATCACAGGACATTTGGTAATTTTTTAGGGTTCCTTAGGGTTCCGTAGTAATCAAGGAACCCTTATAGTTTCGCCATGTCTGTCTGTCTGCCTGTCTGTCTGTCTGTCTGTCTGTTTGTCCGTCCGCGGTTTTACACAGAGACTATAAGTACTAGAAAGCTGCAATTTGGTATGGGTATGTATATTAAGTATGACAAAAAAGGGGTAGAATAAAATCTTGAAAAAAAAATTTTTTAGGGTAGTTTCCATACAAGTAAAGAGGGGGAGTAATTTTTTTTTTCTCTATTTACCCATTGTGTGGGGTATCGTTAAATAGGTCGTTCAAAAATATTGTGAGGTTGAGAACACCATTTTTCGATTTAGGGATTCGTTTCCGAAATATTTGGTTTTAAAGTGCGAATTGTGTGAAAAGTGTCCCCCCTCCCCCCTCTATCTGCTAAACGGTTATATATAGATACGTGAAAAAAATTACAGCAGTAGTATATTTACTGAAGTTGAAAGGAAAAATATCAGTATTTAGTACAAACTAAAAAGTTATAGGCAACCAACTTATAAACTGTAAAATTTCATACTATTTTCATTGTTAGATGTTTTTGGTCGTTTTAAACTGTAAGGTGCGAGTGTGAATAGTGTGAACTCAAAGTTGTCATTCGCAACTACGGAACCCTCCACTGCGCGTGGCTCGACACGCACTTGGCCGGTTTTTGTTAATTTTTTTGAGCACAAATTTTAGGCCTCGTATGAATCGACGACACGCGGTTGTGTTATTACTTATGTCTCTCGTACTGCGCGAACAATATTCCGTGCTCTATGATTCTACCATTGCCAATGTAACTACATTCATACAATAAGAATATAATATTCTTTTAATTATAACAACAGTATTTGTATAGTAAATGCGGGTGGAAGTACAGGCTGTGAAGCTTTAAAATAAACCATTCCATTGAGCTGTGCGGTTACCGGCGGAGTAGAATAGGACCACTCCAAGTATTCTAATTGATGACTTAAGAAACAAGCTATACAAAGCATAAAAACATCAAAGAGACCTCTCCGACCCGTCTGTCCAGCATGAAGAGTGTAGGCCGAATTCTCTGAAATCTTTGGTTAATATATGGCTCTGGAGAGATCAGAGAGGATGTGCTCTTACAGTGAAGACTAAAAGAGACGTCATAATGACGATTTCATTTCCATTTATTATTACTTCTGTGAACAAAATACATAAAGCTCACTAATGATTCAAATCTAATGGCGTACAATTATTAAAATTCAATCATAAAACCTTTCCAACTCATATTTCTAATGCTCAAACTTGAATCGTAATAAAATTACAGTTTTCCAGTTTATTCTGATTGATATCTTGAACATGCATTCAAGCAAAGTTTCGTTTCATACCCGTCTAGAAGACAAGCAGGAGTAATAGTGAATATTTGATATTTATTCTAAACTTTGGAGTAAGTTTATGTTATACATATTATAGAATCCTTTTGAAGAGAAGTGACTGTACCTACTCCTTATCTAGTTTCACGTTTAATGCTCGTTCCTTCAAACTTGATACAACAATGTTGTTGGTCATTTATATTTTTAAAATAAACGTGAAGTAATTACATATTTTATACGATTTAAAAAAAGAGTATCATGGCATCAAAGTCTACGATTTTGTGAAACATCTTTGTAAGTCTCTACGATTGGGCTTAAATATCATATCTATACACCTGGCATGTTCTACATATTATATTTTGCTCAACAAAATACGCTTACGAAAAATATAAAATAAATTAACAGCACTAATAGTGAATTTCAGATTTCCAAAATGACTAAGAAAACAAAACCTAAGATGTCTGTCACAGCATACGTGAAGATGGTAGTGAGAAATATATCGACCTTCAACGGTACTGCGCATTTCACGGAGAAGAAGGGGAAACAATTTATACTATGGTGCGCCCTGATGGCAGCGAATGTGCTTTTGACTCTTTGTTTCATATTTTTCGTGAATCAGAAGTACAATAATGATCAGATTCTTACCCAGGTAAACAATTAAATACATGAATATGAACTGCTAAATTACATCATAGATATTCTTCAATTACACCAATTATCCTGAGATCATCATCATCATCATCAGGTCTCCACTGCAGGAGCACGACCCTCTCTGTACTGCCAGAGTAGTCTAGAGGATTTGGCCTACACTCTACACGCTGGCCAGATGGGTTGGAGAGGTCTCTTTGATGTTTATAAGCTTTGTTTATCTTGTGTTTCCTAAGTCGTCTTGTAATCTCTTGTAATTTTGTGTTTATTAATCCATCTAGATTTACGCTGATATACGTTTCAATACAGATACAAAATTTAAAGGGGTAAGTGGCAATAAATAGCCAATTAATCAAATTGATAAAGATGATAATTTTTCAGATAAATGCAAATTGCAGAGTGAGCCAAGTTCCCTTTCCCGCTGTCGCCATTTGCAATTTCAACATAGTTTCTGAGAGAGAGACGAACAATATACGTCAGCTTTTGTAAGTTATTCTCCATTCCAATAATCTATTTTTTATTAATTTGAAGTAAAAATAGTCACAGTATTCGTCTTTTTCCTGCAGAAGGACACTAAAAAGCTAGTTTCTTAAAAATATGAAAGCTTTTCACAAAAATATAATTTTTGGTTCATACTAAAAAAAGGTACATTTATTATTTTAGGAGACGTCATGGCGTATCTGATGAAGAGATTGTATCATTCTTCAGTTCCCTACCTCGGCTGGAAAATTTCGACGCAAACAACTCTGAAGTGCCACACTTTTTGGAAATCATGGCTATCTTGAAACGCCATTTCTACGACGTTGACAGCATTATGGAGGAGGTAAATAACTCTGACTGACTGCCAGGGTACTTGACCAATTTTTCAATAAAATATTTGGAGTCCCAGGTACCAGGTATTATGTGAGTCCCAGGAAAGGACACAGGTTGATAGTCTCTGTGGTGTACTAATTACTTACTAATTAATAAGCCAATAAATTCTGCCGAGTAGAATAGGACCACTCCAAATCTTCCCGTGGATGTCGTCGAAGTCAACATAGGATAAATAAGTTAAACATAGCTTATAAACATCAAAAAGACCTCTCCAACCCGTCTAGCCAGCGTGGAGAGTGTACACAGAACACAGGAGTGTAGGTCAAATTCTCTGACTGCTCTGGCTAATATATGGCTCTGGTGGTACAGAGAGGGTCGGTGTCCTGCTGTGGAGACTAATAAAGACCTGATGATTATGAAGATATGAGTCCCAGGAAAGGACATAGAGCGATAGTCTCCGTGGTGTACTAATTACTTCCTAATTAATACGCCAGCGTGTTACATTACGGGCAGCAGATTTGAATCACAGGTATTTGTATGCAATTTTGGAGTTATCTAAGGAAGGCACAGGCTACACAAAGGACACCAGGTTTGATTCCACGTGCAGGCCAATACTTGCACTTATTTTTTATAGAAATCTGACAGTGATTATGGAACTACCCAAGAAAGGGAAGCATCCGGATACTGTTCCTAAGGTAGCGGAGTCACGAAGCTGAACATTTGTATGTTCAGACCTCATCAGGTCTTATTCTGGGGGAATGTGAACTGTAACATGTGCACCAAAAATGTGGATCGGGAAGATTATAAATAACTAAATATATAAGGACACATAAATATATTGTGTCGCAGGATACTAACTCAACGATACCATATTTTATAACATATACTTATATAGATAAACATCCAAGACCCAGGTCAATCTGAAAAAGATCGTTTGAAGATTGAAACACATTACACAATTAAACATTGCCTGAAAAAAACTGTGCGTCTGTAACCAATTTTTTTTTTTTGATAGGTGCATCAAAAATGCGATAACCTTTTGCTGTACTGCAGTTTCAACCGAAAGAAGCAAAACTGTGCGGATATATTCAAAACCATTAAAACCATAGACGGCCACTGTTGCGCTTTCAACTATGGCGCTATTCAGAAAGATAACCAACAGTAAGTAGTGTTCCGTGTATTTTCCAATCTATAGTAGAACCGCCTTTCTTCTCATCAACCTCAACTTCCCATTACCCACTGCTGGGTATACGCCTCCCTTTGTCTGCGCCGTCCATCTATATCGTAGCCTTTGCAATCAAGTTCTTACCAGAAATCAGTTTTATATCATAAACTCATCTAGCTTTCGGATGTCCAATACTATATTTCCCATTTCTGGGCTATCACTTGTTGACAGCCTTACTCCTCCATTAATCGTTCCTTCAAGTCAGGTCTGTCTGCCTAGTTCCATATTAGAGTTACAACCCTAGAAAGCGCGTCGTAAACTTTCATCCGGCACCGGATCTCAGTGTTACAAACTGAGTCTTAGAATTTTATTGCCAAGCATGACTCTCTGTGACAGTGCAATCTTGTATGTACATGGCCTTCTCTTTTTTTCTATTATGAAAAGTGAATTCATGGTTTCAAGTCTTCAAAAAAACCGGCCAAGTGCGTGTCGGGCCACGCGCAGTGTAGGGTTCCGTAGTTGCGAATGACAACTTTGAGTTCACACTGTTTACACTCACACCTCACAGTCTAACGACCAAAAACATCTAACAATGAAGATTGTATAAAATTTTACATTTTCCAGTACATTTTATAAGTTGGTTGCCTATAACTTTTTAGTTTGCACTTAGTACCCAGCTCTGATAGTTTTCCTTTCAACTTCAGTATATATACTATTGCTGTAATTTTTTTCACGTATCCATATATAACCGTTTAGCAGATAGAGGGGGGGGACACGTACCTCTAACAAAATTTTGCACTTTAAAACCAAATATTTCGGAAACGGATCCCTAAATCGAAAAATGGTGCTCTTAACCTCACAATATTTTTGAAAGACCTTTTTAACGATACCCCACACGATGGGTAAATAGAGGAAAAAAATTACTCCCCCACTTTACTTGTATGGGAGCTACCCAAAAAAAAATATTTTTTCAAGGTTTTTTTCTACGACTTTTTTGCCATGATTAATATACACACTCATACAAAATTACAGCTTTCTAGTACTTATAGTCTCTGAGTAAAACCGCGGACGGACAGACAGACAGACAGACAGACAGACAGACAGACAGACAGACAGACAGACAGACATGGCGAAACTATAAGGGTTCCTAGTTTACTACGGAACCCTAAAAATGGAGAATACGCCTTTAATTCTTACTTCCCGAAAAACCGACGTCTCATCTGAACACGTCAACCCCGGCACGTGGTTACTCATCTATAGCCGCCCTTCTGCTGCGTCACACCAGTGGTTTTACACACACGGGGTAAAGCAGCCAAGCTCTTACATGCTGTCAAATCAGGTTCCCAGTTGAAGAAATTGCTTTACTTACACAGTAGAAGACTTAGAATAATGCATGCTGGGTGCACAGATGAAATTAAAATACTGTGTGCCCTCGAAATCAAAACCAGATGCCCTAAATTACAATATTAGATAAGTTTACTAAGGAATTTTAACAAAATATAATATTATTATTATATTTTGTTAAAATTCCTTATCTAGTACACACAAAAAAAGTCCACCTTACGGCGAGTAGGATAATTAGCCCATGGCTCCACTCGCGTTAAGTTTTTCCAGTAGAAATCTACCATATGTCCTTCTTCGTAGTCAGACTTCTGTGCGCAACATTTCATGAAGACCGGTTCAGTAGCGATGGTGTGAACAAACTTACCTTCGAATTTTTAATATTATTTTTGTAATAGCCATGTTGGTCAAAGGCCTCTCTCTAATTTTGCCCAGATTCTCTACTCTAGATTGTGCTAGTATGTTTTAATTCTATTTGTTTAGTTCCTCTCCCCAGCGGGTGTGGAGCGGACCAGGCAGTCGCTGCCATTTGAAATCTAATCAGTTACTCCATTGGCCCACTGGTCTTGGGACATCCCACAGAGCAGAAAATATGACGCTACTAGAGGCTTCTTTTCAACAAATTTCATACAAAACAAGCATGTCAGGGGGCGGTCCCGTTTTGTTGCGAGGTAATAGTAGAAATGCAAAAATCTGCTATTTTCTACTTACTTGTGATATAGGTTACACCAAAGTTTGGTTTATTAACCTTTTTACTGTAATATTTATACTGATTTATTACGATAGCATATTGGGGCATTTTTAAGTTTTTTAAGTAGGTACGAAGTTTGAGGCCGTGTATGTGACTATTGTCCATTAGCCGAGTACGAACTGACTCGCGGTATTATTATTGCTTTCGTCTCCAGTAAGGCGCGAGGAACAATATTAGTTATTATAAATGTTGATTTGTTTTTGTTTAGGATAAATAATAGCATAAATAAAAAAAGAATAAAATAATAATTGTAATAAAATGTTTTCTTTTTTCAGAACCTTCTTTACAGGAGATGATAATATTGAGTACTATGATGACGAATCCGATGACTCCAATACAGTGACGCAAATGATTGCTACTTCGGAATCAGGAAGGTAAAAAATAAACTAAAAACCTCGTAGGCTAACATAATAAACAAAAATGTATGTTCTACTAGTTACGATTGTTTGTTAGATTTTACTTTCATACATTTATACAAAAATAAACTTGATCTTGAATCATCAACTAGAAAAGAGCTGATGATTCAAACGGCTGAAAAGATTTTCATGAACCATGGCTTAGAACATTCGGGATAAAATTATCTATGACACAAAAAAGCTAAACGAAAATCATCATCTGTTTGTGAGATACGATACTACAGACAGATACATAGACAGAAACGTTAAACTTACTAGCTGATGCCCGCGACTTCGTCCGCGTGGACTTTGTGACTCCGGCATATTAATATACCTTAATACGAACTAAACATACATAAGAAAACACTTGTAGCAGTATTATAAAATTGTGTGGCATTGCATTGGCTACTGGCTGGCGAGGGATAAAATATAGGATTCTTTTAGACTTTTTGAGCCAACGACACGATCCCAGTGTAGAGTGTGACTCTGTAAAATTTTCGATACAAAATTTGACATGGTAATGTATCAGATGTTCTAAATCTTCGATTTCTTACCTCAACAAAAAATACTTTGCAGGCTGAACAACTTTTGCTACAGCGTCATTTTCATATTTCCTATGGTTTACCTGGACCATTATGGTTTTAAATTCTCATCAGGTTGAATAACGTAATAGGTTGCTAAGGCGTCATTTATATATTTCTTATAGTATACCTTATAGTATTGAAAAATCTGACACCAGTGTTGGCCACTTACCCATACGAAAAACAAACAATAGTATACCTGGACCATTATGATTCTGCATGAGGTGTTCCAAATCTCAGATATCTTTTACCTCAACAAAAATGCTTATCATGCCTAACAACATAATTATGTTGCCTCGGTTTAATAGCTATATAGCAAAAAAAGTTTCATTTGAATCGGTCCAATATTTCTGGAGATAAACGTGATCATACATACAGACAGACAGACAGACAAAAAAACAGACAGATAGACAAGAAATTAAAAATATTTTTTTGCTTTCTGCTCTATCCATTTCAGTCAAAAATACAAAATGTACAGACAAAATAATTTTACTATTTTATTATATGTATAGATAACACCCTATTTTTTAACCCCCGACGCAAAACGAGAGGGTTTTGCTTCGGGGGTTAAAAATAATGAAAACTTCCGGTTAAATGTCAACAACTGTACGCGCCAGTGTCGGGTCATCCTTTCGTACGAATGAATCATAGGACGTTAAAAACTTGTAAAATCATTATTTGATATTATACAATTGTTTTTATTACATACATACATAATATCACGTCTTTTTCCCTTGCGGGGTAGACAGAGCCATGGTCTATAAAAACCAATAGGCCACGTTTAGCATGTTAGTCCATTAATCATCATCATTATAAGGTCTTTCTAGTCTCTACTGCAGGAGCACGACCCTCTCTGTACTACCAGAGCCATATACTAGCCTGAGTAGTCCGAGGATAGTTAGTCCATTATTAACTTCTATTCAATCCAATTCAATTCTATTTATAAACTCGTAGAACAGCGTTGTTTGAAACGATGTCATATATCTATTTTTGCAAAATGACTGATGTTTATCAAACGCGGACGTAATGTCTATGCTATCTCTACCACGTTAACCTTTAACTATGGACGTCTTATTTTTATAACACTACCGTGGACATGTAGTCTGTCAGACTCCGATATAAGAATGCGATTTTTTTAACCATAATTATTCCAAGTTGCTGGAACAATATAACTAGATGAAATTGAAGGAAACTAAAAATAAGATGACGTTAGTGCATAATCAACTTCTTTATTTAAAATCTTTAAAAATATTAAAAATAAGAGCATAGGCACCATTTTTGGTAATTTTGACTATAGGTTAGTTTTTAAACATAAAACATTACTTAACTAAAATATTTGGTAATAATCAAATCTTTTTCTTATAATCTACTGTATGACGAATTAAAAAAAAATTAAATTAACTTCTGATAGAAAAAAACAAAAAAAAAACACAACCATCTTTGTAAGACTAATTATTGACAGTCATTACATAGAGGACGGAAACAAAGATGGATTGCTAACTCGTCATATTTTGTTTGGCGGCCTATGAAGTGAACTTTGTCGCTTGCCCTATGAACGAGAACAACCAGCTTCACATTTTCTGCCATTTTTTACACATAAAACTAAAACAAACAAAAAAATGTTGTAAATATTTTTATACGGCAACTATGGACATGTAGTCTCACAGGCTCCAGCCAATTTTTCAAAAGGTAATACTCACGTCCTATGCAACGGGGGACGCTACGTCCTTCTTCTCTAGTCGTTTTTGCAATAAAACTGAAGCTACTGGGCGGCTCAGTCACGGGGAGTGGGGGGAAGTGAATGAAACAAAGAAACCAATATTGTCGCGGAGCCTGTGAGACTACATGTCCATACTTAAAGGTTAAGGATAGACTTGATTATTATGTATGACATGTTCGTACCGTGTAAATGATTGAAACTCGCGTGTAGCTTCCTAATAATCTGCTTTGTACGCCTCAGGGATGTCTTAGAGCCCTAGATCTAATAGACGGGTAAACGGTGTGTCGTCGTTTGAACACTTCAGTTTTACCTTACTTAGGTTCACTTCTAGCAGTTTACCGTTATTTGGTATAATAAATAAATAAATATAAATATATAGGGACATATCACACAAATTGAGCTAGCCCCACAGTAAGTTGTGAACTTGTGTCGCAGGATACTAACTCAACGATACTATATTTTATAATATATACTTATATAGATAAACATCCAAGACCCAGGTCAATATGAAAAAGATCTTTTTCCATCTTGACCTGACCGGGGATCGAACCCGGGACCCCCGTGTCGCAGGCTGGCGTGTTGACCGCTGCGCCACGGAGCTCGACAATACATATACAGGCATCTTTAAATCTTTTGTGAATTTTAAGATCTTCAAAATAATCAATATAATCATGCATATAAGATTATTTCAAATTCATATTTAGTTCTTCTTTTCATTCACTATCACTTTTTAATCATTCATAAATATATATATATATGGACAAATCACACAGATTGAGCTAGCCCCACGGTAAGTTCAAGACTTGTGTTTTGGGATACTCACTCAACGATATTGTATTTTATAATAGATACATATATATGTTACGGTAAATTTGATTAATTAAAAATTATTAATAATTTTCTCACATTATTAATAATAACCTAGTGTTTTGTGAAATGTGAATAATTCATTGAAATTAATTACTTTTTGTAGTTATTATTAATAATTAACTACAAACATTGGTAAAAGTAATAAAATTAAATAAGACCTTTTCTTATAATATCACACACAGTCTTATAATTGTACTTGTCTCAGATCACACAAATAAACACTTGTTTGTGTTCAGTTAATGTTAAAACTTGTTTTAAAACAAGGAGCCACTTGTACTTGTTTAAAAAAATAGAGATATTATATCATTCGCGTTTTTATTCAACAATTTGTAATTTTAAATAATTAAACCGACTGCAATTTTTTCTAATAGCTGAAACATACTTACATCTCTATTTTATAAAATTACTGAACCGATTCTGAAAAAACTTGCACTGTTCCCTAAAAAAGAATAACCGTCATCCAGCGTTTTGCGTAGTATCGATCCGCCACTCGTTATTAAGCTTACGCTCGGTGACATAATTTCCAGGTAGAACCCTACCTGCCCTATGGATTTCATCAATCAATGGGTCATCAGCCAAAGGGTTTCGGCAGTGCCCGAGGGTTACAATGGGTCCAAACGGTACCATTTACCCCAGGGTCCTATCGGTCCCTAAGGGTCCCATTAGCTTCCAAAGATCCCATTGGATTCCATGGGTCCCATTGGGTCTCATGGGTTCCATGGGTCTCTTGGGTCCTGTTGAGTGTCTTGGGTTCCATGGGTCCCATTGGGAACCATAGAATCACATTGGAACCCACTGGGCTCCATGTATCTCATTGGGTTCAATGGGTCCGATTGGATCCCATTAGGTCCCATCGGTACCATTTTGGCACCATCCACAGAGCCAAGAACGAGTGAATACGAAATGATTGCTGACGTCACAAAGAGTGGCGGATCGATTGTACCGGTTTAAAAATTGAACTCCAGGTCTTTTTAAGTCTCCACTGCTGGAGTACTACTATCTGTACTACCAGAGCTATATATTAGCCAGAGTGCATACGTTTGATTTTAAAAAAATATTACATTTATCGGTATTAAGGTTACATTATTAATAATCACCGACAAGTGTGATTAATTTCTCACTTTTACCTCGACTTTCGGTAATTATTAATAATGATAGACAATTATTAATAATTTTCAATTAATCACTCTTACCGTAACATATAGATAAACATCCAAGACCCAGGTCATTCTGAAAAAGATCATTTTCCATCTTGACCTGACCGGGGATCGAACCCGGGACCTTCCGTGTCGCAGTCAGGCGTGTTGACCGCTGCGCCACGGAACTCGTCATCGTCAATCATTACACATACTTTAAGAGGCGGATGCTCTGTACGCCACAGGGATGTCTTAGTAGCCGTAGATCAAATAGACAAGTAAACGGTGTATCGTAGTTTAATCAATAAAAGCTATTACGTCTAAGTTGAGCCCCAAAGTTTCGTCTTACGGAGGTAACCTTCTAGCAGTCAAAGTTATCTGTCGTACAGGTCTCTTTGGTGAATTTTAGGATCTCCGAATCGAATCACAAGATATTTGGTTTATGCGTGTAATAGGTTTTGTCTTAATTAACATTCATACGCTATTACATTTTAATTTTTACACACACTTTAAAGGGCGACGCAGCCCGTTAAATTGGTCATATTTTCCTAAGAAGCCCATGATGGGCACTCAAAAATTTTTGACTACTTACAAATTTTTGGGCCTGCCCAACAAGTTTGTTTTTTCGAATTTGCAGCAGTGGATTCATAGGATTAGTTGTTCATTTTAATGGGTTTAGATACTCATTAATGTTCGTTTATTAATTATAAAGTAATAGTGTAAAAAATATAATACTACAGGTCGTCACAAAATAAGAAAATCAGTCAAAAATGCCAGTATGTCACCCTGAATTGTACCTGGCTCAAAGGTACTCACAATGCTAGCCGCGTTGCGCCTTTATCCTAGAATAATGTATATAAAAAGTCCATAAAAGTTGCAGAAGTTTTTGAAATTATATACCACGTTTAATTGAATGACTAAAAGACAACTCGTCAAGTCGTTGAATGTAACGTTCAACATGAAAGTCATTTAGCGAAGTCGTTGAATCTTAGCCGACTTTGTAATATTTGGAGGTAGCATGATTTCCAAAGCTTTATTTAATCTCTTATTTCTGCAAATTTTTCTTAGTTTTTAAAGTAGCCGGCGGCGTCGTAATAATAGGTAAATCCATGATGTCATACTATTTTATTACAAATAACACACTTTTGAGTAAATTTAATCAAAAATAATATCAACACCGTGCCATCTGTGCGAGCTGTTCGACGCCATATTTGTTTTGGTGACTACTAGCGCCACAGTGGAAAAAAATGAACTTCTTCTTCTATCGAGTCGTAGAATGGCAATATTTGTACATATTAAATATGTTTTAACCAGCGCTTTGCAACTATGATTGCCCGTTCGTTTGCCTCATTGAGATCCTGCTAAAACTAAATGAACTAAATTTGAATCATCTGACTGATTTTATGTCCGCTCTGTTCAAAGGGCTATGTTACAATTCGCTAACTAGTTGGACGTTGAGCGACGCTTGTTCAATCAACGTTCGGCCTAGTCATTCAATTAAACGTGGTCATTCAATCAAATAGTAGATTCAACCAGATGACTGCGACATATACACAAGGTTACAACACTTCATTATATAAGAATACAAAGAAAAGCTTTACGGATTAGAGAAATCTTTGGAAAGCAAATATGGTGAAAAATAAATACAAATTACAATCAGAAATACTGAGCGTAAGTGGGTTAAAGCAGTTTCTCTTGTAGTCGGTATTCAACAAGAAAACTGTTTTAGCCTAATTACGCCCACTGTGCCCATTTGAGTCGAAATAATTGTTATACATGTAATAGAGTTTTAAATAAATTTTCTTATGACATACATCATCATCATCATTCTTCTTTTCTTCGGTCTTTCTAGTCTCCACTGCAGGAGCACGACCCTCTTTGTACCACTAGAGCCATATACTAGCCTGAGTAGTCAGAGGATTTGGCCTACACTCTCCACGCTGGCCAGACGGGTTGAAGAGGTCTCTTTGATGTTAATAAGCTATGTTTAGCTTGTGTTTCCTTAGTCGCCTCTTACGACATCCATGGGATGACTTGGAGTGGTCCTATTCTACTCTGCCGAGAACCACACGGGAACACATACAATACAAATAAAGTCTTTATGATATCAAAACTGATCAAAATGAACCGTAATGTTGTATTTTACGTTTTTTTCCCATTTTCTTTCCATCAATCACAATTGTTTAATTTATTTTATAATAATCTCAAATATATTGAAAAACGTCGTATAATGCTCGTACTCAATAAGCTGGCTATTAATAGTTATCGATTAATTATATAATAAGCACTCGGCTTCACGTCGTGCCTATAATCACTTTGACTACATATCCAGCGTAACCGTACTTGCATCATAATGTACTATTAAGACAAGGAAGCACGTATCTTCCAACGGTCTGTACGCCTTTGAGTGTCCCAATAATCATAGGCTTAATCGACAAACTTGACCAAATGACGTAGTTACCTATAGCAATCACCAAAATTAAACCTTAAACTTTCAACTTGCGGCCGTCTTAGTAAAGTCAAAGATACCTAGTAATATACGTATGTACTTATACATATACTAGCTTACTTTGACTATACAAAGACGAAAGAGAACCTCTTCAATTTATTAAACATATTAATCATTATTATCTATCTAACGTGCGCTAAGGAAGTGAGCCCTAATACTAAAATCTATGCATTTTTGTGGAGCTAGTTACTGAAAACTATTACACTCATTGGGCTCGATCTTTAACATAGTTACTTCGATTCACGCGTAAACGTTACGTATCACTAAATCTCAAGCATTCGTACAGCACTGCTTTTTAGGGTTCCGTAGTAAACTAGGAACCCTTATAGTTTCGCTATGTCTGTCCGTCTGTTTGTCTGTCTGTCTGTCCGTCCGCGGTTTTACGCAAAGACTATAAGAACTAGAAAGCTGTAATTTAGTATGGATATGTATATTAATCATGGCAAAAAAGTGATAGAAAAAAATCTTGAAAAAAGAATTTTTTAGGGTAGCTCCCCTACAAGTAAAGTGCGAGAGTATTTTTTTTTCTCTACTTACCTATCGTGTGGGGTATCGTTAGAAAGGTCTTAAAAAAATATTGTGAAGTTGAGAACACAATTTTTCCATTTAGGGATCCGTTTCCGAAATATTTGGTTTTATAGTGCAAATTTTTGTTAGAGGTAAGTGTCCCCCCCTCTATCTACTAAATGGTTATATATGGATACGTGAAAAAAATTACAGTAGTAGTATATATACTGAAGTTGAAAGGAAAACTATCAGAGCTGAGTACTAAGTGCATACTAAAAAGTTATAGGCAACCAACTTATAAAATGTACTGGAAAATGTAAATTTCATACAATTTTCATTGTTAGATGTTTTTGGTCGTTAAACTGTGAGGTGCGAGTGTAAACCGTATGCACTCAAAGTTGTCATTCGCAACTACGGAACCCTACACTGCGCGTGGCCCAACACGCACTTGGCCGGTTTTTTTGTAGCTAGTTACTAGTTGTTTTATACGAGATACTAGTTCATAATCTTTGTTTTTTTGTAGTACACCTTACTAAGAATCAACTTTAACATAACAACATAGCATAATAATTTCATTTCATGACTACATGTGTTGTTTATTACTCCAGTTATAATTTTAACTTTGCGACCCTCATGTAGCGCCGCTTTTTTAGCCAGTATGTTTTTATTATTTTTGTAGAACTTAAACGACTAATTGTGACCAAGGGGGTTTGTGGTGGGAAGTCAAGGGGTGCAGTAAGGGTCTACCTTGGACGATTTTGCAAATTGATTTTGGTGGACTTTATAATATGAAATTGGTGTAGTTTGGTGTTATAAATGCTCGTGCTCATGGAACAATTTTTGAAATAGTTAAAGTGGACTGTTATATGGACTCGTATAGACTTGTATTATTGTATACTCTTAGATAATCATATATCGATTCTTTTATTTTTTAAACAATATGAATGAAATACATGACACAAATTAATAATTTTTAATCAATAATTAAGCCGCATGCAAGCCTTATTTTCAATGAAACAGAAATAAAACCGAACAATGGACCACAGTTTTATGAAGTAGGCAAATTAGCACAAACGAGTAACATATTGATTAGTTGAAAATTTAATATTTCACATTGTGTTGTGGAAGAAGGTGCTATGTTCACTCATAGCGCTATTTTAACTATAGAAAAGTTGACATTTGATTTTTTGCTTAATTTGAGAATGATAAGATTTTAATCTACTTGTTTGTTTGTTTTTGAATGTGTAAGTGGCCAACACTGGTGTCAGTTTTTTCAAGCTGCCTAAAGGCATCTGACATAACTTAACGACTGCCATCAACGATGACAGCCGGGACCAACGGCTTAACGTGCCTTCCGAAGCACGGAGGAGCTCGAGATATTTCATGCCACTTGCGGTCACCCATCCAAGTAGGGACTGTGCCAGGGGTTGCTTAACATACGTAAGCGCTCATAGAGCTCACACCCACTGGACCATCGGGCTCCTCAATCCTTGCTCCTTAATCTACTGAATGATGTTAAATAAGTACATATACAAAATTGTCTGTGAGTTATTTTCTAAAATAGCGTTTAATCATTATTATGCACAAACTTTTAATCAAAATAAAAAAGAAAAACAACTAAAACAATGCGCACAGTATGTTTTGAAAGAAACTTTCTTCGTCGTACGCAAAGTTTAAGGAACGAACGCCTGGCATGGTTTTCCCTAGAGACTAGTAGAGACATCATGGGGTACTCTAAAAAGGGCGTGTTAATATTTATTTATGGTCGGCAACGACCGAGTAGCACTTCTGGTGTTGCAGTCGTCCATAGGCTATTGTAACCGCTTTCCATCAAGTGGATGCCTGTTTGCCTACTCAGTAGTATAAAAAATGCGACATACCATGCAGAGTGGGCCACATAGGAAAGTATACCACTAATAAATAAGTTTTATTTTTGCTGAATTGCGCAACAGTGCGTCAGCGTTTACAATACTAACTTGCTAAAAGAGCGCTGGCAACATAGCGTAGTTGGATGGCAGTGAATTTAAAAATACTTACACTGGTAACTCTTTGCGAAAAATAAGCACACAGATCCATTCAAGTAAGAATATAGTTTTAGCCCTGTAAAAACATATAAGTGTAGTATATGTTTTAACAGGGCAGATAAAGACAATCTCAAAAGTTGGAGAATAAATAAAACGCCCTAAAGTAATTAGAATTCTAATCAAATTTTCCTATTAAGGGTTCTGTACCGAAAAGCAATAACGAGAAATGGACGGACGGACAACAGTGTCTTAGTAATAGAACTAAGACTCTATTGTCCATCCGTTTGTGACAGGGTTGTATTTATTCAACTGTTATAAATAAAATAAATAAATATATAGGGACATATCACACAAATTGAGCTAGCCCCACAGTAAGTTGTGAACTTGTGTCACAGGATACTAACTCAACGATACTATATTTTATAATATATACTTATATAGATAAACATCCAAGACCCAGAGGTCAATCAAATAATTACAATCATCATCATCATCATCATCATCAGGTCTTTCCAGTCTCCACTGCAGGAGCACGACCCTCTCTGTACTACCAGAGCCATTTATTAGCTTGAGTAGTCAGAGGATTTGGCCTACACTCTCCACGCTGGCCAGACGGGTTGAGGAGGTCTCTTTGATGTTTATAAGCTTTGTTTAGCTTGTGTTTCCTTAGTCGCATTTTACGACATCCACGAGATGACTTGGAGTGGTCCTATTCTACTCTGCCGGGAACCACACGGTTACCAATGAATTGGGATGGTAAACTTTTGTATGAGGCCCACTGCAATCCATTAATTTCTTCAATGATATTTGCAGGACATCTGGGTTACACGTGTTGTTTACAGTTGAACCAGATGACTATGCTAGTTGGGCTGCACTGCCTTACTATGGAGGAAAGGTATGTTTATAAATTCACACTATTCACAGTAAGATAATTAATTGACTGTGCGAGCTGTTATTTATATTTATCACACCCTATATCGTAAACCCCATACGTCTCAATAGTGCACCATCATCATATTTCTACCTTACTTACTTACTATACTATACTTCACGCCGTGTGGTTCCCGGCAGAGTAGAATAGGACCACTCCAAGTCATCCCGTGGATGTCGTAAAAGGCGACTAAGGAAACACAAGCTAAACAAAGCTTATAAACATCAAAGAGACCTCTCCAACCCGTCTGGCCAGCGTGGAGAGTGTAGGCCAAATCCTCTGACTACTCAGGCTAGTAATGGCTCTGGTAGTACAGAGAGGGTCGTGCTCCTGCAGTGGAGGCTAGAAAGACCTGATGATGATGATGATACTATACTTCATAGACTGCACAGCTATCCAGCACAGTCCCATTCCATCAAAAAGAAAAAGATATGAAAGATTTATCATCCAACCTCGCTAGAAAAGTCTCTTTCCCGAGATTCGTAACAAAGCGAAGCCAGCAAGGGCCATAGCTCTTGTTGGGACAAAAACATTTTATGTTCATGATTTATATATGCATTCATTTGATGTAAGTATGCATGTCTCAGTTGGGCAGGCAACGGACCGTAAAAACTTTCGCCAAATTATATTACGGCAGATATTCTGTAATTCCAGCGGTCCTCGGGCTCTGACGCATCATACCAGAGGACGCAACCGGAAAAACGCTCAGACGAGGGACAGTGGGCAATTGGGCATATGTATGATGCTATGTTTGTTTCGCGATAACTTTCGAACCCGTGCTCTCTAAGTGGATTAAATTGGATCAATTTTCAAGTTCATTGGGCAGCAAAAGTAAATGATGGCGAGGTCAGAGATCGTGGCTAACTACTTGTAGTCCTTTATCGTTGAACCAATACGTTTGAATGTGGAGAGAACGTAAGAAACTCTAAAAAGGACAGACTTTATTTCGGAAGTCATTATTCAAAGGAATGTTTTGCTTTTCGCGTGTATAAGTGATCATTACTAGTGTCAAATTTTTAAACTGCCTAAAGGCATCTGGCATAGCTTCACGACTGCCATCAATGATAGCAGCCGTATTCAACGGCTTGACGTGCCTTCCGAAGCACGGAGGAGCTCGAAATATGTTTACGCTTAACATGCGGAAGCACTTATAATGCTCACGCCCACTAGGCCATCAGCTAAATCGAACTCCTCTTATTTGAAGGAATTAAAAGGGGTCAACAGACTTGTTTAAGTTTGTATAGTTCATCCAGTATGTTCAACATCCAAGTTAGTAGGCTGCAGGGTATATTAATTTACTGCTAAATCTCTCTAATGGTGGAAAGTTTCCAAATATTACAGATATTTGCATTGTCTTGAACTAATAGTCTGAAAACTGTTGTACTCAGTGTGAGTGTGTTGAAAATCTAAGTGAGTAGGCTGCAGGGATATTCTCTTATTATGTCTGTATTTACTTTGCCTTTAATAAATATGTACAGTTCAGTATCAGTATGTGAAAAGTTCTAATTAGAAGCATGCAGGTATGTAAACCCTCTACTAAATGATGTCTGTTCATCGTTGGAGTATAGGTACTAATAAATAAGTGCAATACTTGCTCCGTCTCTAACAAATGTATAATGCAGTATCAGAATATGATACACAAGCGAGTTAGTAGGCAAGCATGTAAATGTTTCAGTTCTCTACTAAATTATGTCTGTACATCGTTGGAGTAGTTGCAAATATGAGCAATTCTTGCTCCGTCTAAAAAAAAATTCAATTTAGTATCAGAATATTCAATTTAGATACAAGCGAGTTAGTAGGCTACAGGTATGTAAATGTTTCAGTTGTTAACACTTTCTACTGAATTCTGTTCATCGTTGGAGTAGTTCCAAGTATGTGTAATACTTGCTTCGTCTTTAACAAATGTGTATAGTTGTGAAGAACGTGAAACATGCGAGGCTGCACTGTGAACTAATTAATTATTTCTGTTCGTCATTGGAGTACTTACAAAAATGTACAATACCTGCTTTCTCTTTTATTAAGGTGTATAGTTTCGTACTTAAAACAGAAGTTTAAAAAATCAGTAAATACTTGTATTGTCTTCCTCAGTTGCGCTTTCATGTCTGCATCCAGGTTCTTCAAAAAGGGCGTGAAAAAGTTTCTTCAGGGTTGGCAACGCGCGTGTGACACCCTCGGTGTTGCAGGCGTTCATACTTTAGGCTTCGGTAACGGCTTTCCATCAGGTGGGCCGAAAGCCTGTTTGCCAACTTAGTTAAATAAAAAAAAATCTGATCGATCACTGCTGTACAGTTTAGTGCCAGCAAAATAAATATCCGAGTTAGTGGGCTTAAGTATGTTAACTCTCAACTTACTTTGTTCATTTGTCTCTGCATTGCTGGAGACCTTCCAACTATCTGCAAATTCTTGCACCGTGCATTATTCGGAAGCTTTTGGAGCTTCGAATAGTTTGCAGTTAACCCAAAAACGCAGACTGGGCTAGATTTATGAATATTAAATTTGACCCCCAGGTTAAACCGAGTAAAGATTTTTTTAAATGTATTATTTTCAGCTGACTAGGCTAAACAGACTATTATGTTTTCAAGTGCATCTGTTTGATGGGTTTTAGATTGAGAGATTAGTTAGAACTTTTTATGGTAAGATTTGGTAGTGGAATTAATTTTCCTTAACTACTGAGTAATACTTGAAAAAGATCAAAACTATAATTTTGTGGCTGATTTTGATGCCAATCATTTGTCGAGCTCCGTGGCGCAGCGGTCTACACGCTAGCCTGCGACACGGGAGTCCCGGGTTCGATCAGGTCAGGTCAAGATGGAAAAAGATCGTTTTCATATTGACCTGGGTCTTGGATGTTTATCTATATAAGTAATATTATAAAATATAGTATCGTTGGTTCACAACTTACTGTGGGACTAGCTCAATTTGTGTGATATGTCAAAAAAAAAATAACTTATGGGTGGCAAACAGATTTGTAGTTTTGATTTGTTTATTTGATTGAATCGCTTTTTTATTATCATCATCATCATCAGGTCTTTCTAGTCTCCACTGCAGGAGCACGACCCTCTCTGTACTACTAGAGCCATATACTAGCTTGATATTTTTTATTATATCATTTATTTATTCATCATCATCATGTCAGCTATAAAAAATTCACTGCTGAAAGTAGGTCTATTCCAACAATTTCAAAAATGACTGGATGTAAGCAGCTTGCGACGTTGGTCAGGTGACCATCTAGGGGCTTATTTTCCTCATCTTGCTGTTTTCAGGTTATACTGAGCGATCCCCACGACTTCCCAGAGACTACTATCGTGTACCAGTTCTTCGCGCCCGGAGACGCCCTCGATATGAAGGTGGACCCGTTGATCTTCCAAGCAGACCCCAATATCAAGGTGACATGAGTTGGCATAATAATTAATAATAATAAATGTGTTTATTTCTCTCTTTTAACAAAGGTGGGTCTTATAAATATAGGTTCTAAGCTAAGTTTACATTTTGATGCAAAGACATGTTCACCTTTGTTAGGAGACTTACTATTCTAACTAATTCTACTAATCTTTGTTTTAACTCTAGTTTGTGAGATATATAAATAAATGTTCGCGAGGTCCAAGTTTGCGATGAACTACTAATTATTTGAGACTTACGAAACAGTCCCATTTTTATATCATCAAAGTCGGTTCAGTACTTTGTTTGAACTCTTTTTTCAATGTTTGTTGTTTTTCGTGTGTGTAAGTGGCCAACACTGGTGTCAGATTTTTTAAGCTGTTTAAAGGCATCTGACATAGCTTTGCCCCCCATGATATAGCACAATTAGGTATGATTTCTGATGACTTTGAGTATACGGGAAAGTCTGCGGTAGACACATCGATAGACTTGCTATCTGGGAGGCCTCATGGGGGTGTGGCATTGCTGTGGAGGAAGGGTATTTTTGACGGCGTAAGTATAATACAGTGCAAAAGTGAGCGCTTAGTTGCTATCAGGGCTACCCTTGAACAGCGAGCAATTTTAGTGTTTTCTGTTTACATGCCGACCGACTCAAAACCTAATTTACCTATGTTTACTGAGGTGCTGGGTGAAATAGGTGCAATCGTTGAGAGTGAAAATGTTGAGAGTGTTTTCATGTTAGGGGATTTCAATGCTCACCCTCACGAATTGTTCTACAAAGAACTAAGTAGTTTCTGCTTGGACCAAAGTTGGGTTTTATCCGATGTAGAAAAGTTAGGCATAGACAGTAATACATACACATACGTTAGCGCAGCCCATGGCTGCAGACGATGGTTGGACCACTGCGTAGTCTCAGACTCAGCCTGGCAGACTGTGGTAGAATGTGAGGTTTTAGAGGATGTATTTGTATCAGACCACCTACCCTTGTTAATTAAGTGCGATCTTGGCATAGTACGACCTAAACTATCTGCACCTAAACTGAAGCAAAACACAGTTATATGGGGAGAACGGGACGAGGCACAAATAGACAAATACCATGGTTTATGCAACAGTGCTATGCGTGACATTGATTTCCCCGTTGAGTTTACACATTGCAGTCGCGGAACTTGTAACTTAAGGGAACACCGGCTAGTGCTGGATTGTTTATATAACGATATTGTACACGCCTTAAGTGAAGCGGCCAAGAATTCTTGCGATAAACGAAAATACCGGCGCCGCAATGTCAGGCATATCTGTGGTTGGAACCGGCATGTTCACGAGGCACACCGGCTGGCCAGGCTTAACTACCAGATGTGGCTATTATATAATCGACCTAAAACAGGTAAAATTTTTGACCAGATGCATCAGTCACGTAAAGTGTTTAAAAGTCGTTTAAAATGGTGTCTACAGAACCAAGACCAGCTAAAAATGGATGTATTGGCCAAACACAAATTTGAAAAGAAATTTGATCGTTTTTGGAAAGCTACTAAAAAATTGGATGTTAGGCCTGGTTTGCCAGCTAGTGTGGGTGGAAAAAATGAACCGGCGGCGATTGCTGAAATGTTCCGAGAAAATTTTAGGGTTGTTTCGCCTCTGGGACCTTCGCCACTCAGTCTCAACAAGCTTAACGATGGGGCACAGCTGGTTCACATCACCGCAGAGCAGGTTAGGAAGGCCCTTAATAGCATGAGTGGCGGTAAATCTCCTGGCCATGACGGGATTAGTATAGAACATCTTAAGCATGCTGGGGTACACCTACCCAGGGTTTTGGCTCTGTTCTTCACGATGTGCATCAGTCACTCTCACCTACCATCAGAGATGCTTAAGACTATTGTGGTGCCCATTGTGAAGAATAGAACCGGTGATGTAACAGACAGTAAAAATTATCGTCCGATATCGTTGGCGACTACTATTGCCAAGGTTTTGGACAGTGTGCTTAATACTTACTTGGAAGGATTTTGTAACGTACATGACGCACAGTTTGGGTTTCGGTCTGGACTTTCGACTGAAAGCGCGATTGTAAGTCTTAAACACACTGTACAATACTACACAGATCGAGGGACGCCGGTGTACAGCTGCTTTTTGGATTTGTCTACAGCTTTTGACCTTGTGTCTTACAACAAGCTGTGGACAAAGCTAGAGAGCAGAGGTGTACCGGTAGAGATCGTCAATTTATTTAAAGTCTGGTACGCAAACCAAAGCAATAGAGTGAAATGGGCTGATCATCTCTCAGAGGCTTATGGGTTGGAGAGTGGAGTGAGACAAGGAGGTTTAACGTCTCCCACACTCTTCAACATTTATATAAACGACCTTATTGTCCAGCTAAGCAGTATGCATGTCGGATGTCGAATTGATGGAGTGGCTATCAATAATATTAGTTATGCCGATGATATGGCTCTGCTCTGTCCAACAGTGGGCGGCCTTAACGAGATGCTGAAAGTGTGCGAGACTTATGCTGCCGAGCATGGGCTCGTATATAATGTAAAAAAGTCGGAGTATATGGTCTTTAAGGCCTTAGGCAAATGTCCAGAGAATAACCTTGATATTACCCTGAATGGCAAGAACATAAAACGAGTGTCAAAATTTAAATACCTTGGACATATTATTGCCGATGACCTTAAAGACGACTCAGACATCGAAAGAGAGCGTAGGGCGTTAGCGGTCAGAGGGAACATGTTGGCTCGCAGGTTTTCTCGCTGTTCCGAGGACGTGAAAACCACTCTGTTCAAAGCATATTGCACGAGTATGTACACGGGTAGTCTGTGGGTCAAATATAATAAAAGTTCCTTGGACACTTTACGCGTCCAATATAACAATGTTTTTCGGATGATGTTGGGACTGCCTCGCTTTTGTAGCGCGTCGGCGATGTTTGCGGAATATCAAATTGATGGATTTGCTGCATTAATACGCAAAAAAACGAGCTCATTAATTTCAAGAGTGAGAAGCAGTTCCAACAGCATCCTAAAAACATTAGCTGACCGATATACATCGCCTCTGTGGACCTGTTTTATCAGAAGAGTCATCACAGACAGGCGCACTCTTTTATAATTTTTATTGTAATTTAATTTATTTTGTAATTTTAATTTATTTTGTAATTTTTTTTTTTTTTTTTAATATATTGTATTTATGTGGTATGAAATTTGTATGGATCTATGTAATCTGAAATAAACAATTTTTATTTTATTTTATTATTTTATTTGCGACTGCCGTCAATGATGACAGCCGGGACCAACGGCGTAACGTGCCTTCCGAAGCACGGAGGAGCTTGAAGTATTTTTATGCCACTTACGGTCACCCATCCAAGTGGGGACTGCGCCCGGGGTTGCTTAACATGCGGAAGCGCTAATAATACTTACACGCACTAGGCCATCTGGTTCCTTTAAAGATAATAACTTTTTCTTTTTTAAAGAGCGTGGATCCTGCTGTAAGGAACTGCTGGTACCATGACGAGGTCGAACTGGCACAAACAGACAGATACAGCTACGAAACCTGCCATACGGAGTGCAAAATGCACACCTATGAGCGTCTCTGTGGCTGCATACCTTATAAGTACCCAAAAGGTAACATATAAGTATATAATAGTATTATTAATTACATATAATAAATAATAACAAATCAAAAATGTGAAAAAAATTATTATATATAAATATATAAATAATAAATATATAAATTTATATATATTCATCATCATCATCAGGCCTTTTTTTCATTGCAGGAGCACGACCCTTTCAGATATGATCTCTACCAGTGATATATATAGCCAGAAAAGTCAGAGGATTTAGCCTACTTTCCACGCTGGCCAGACGGATTGTAAAGGTCTCTTTGATGCCTATAAGCTTTGTTTAGCTTGTGGTTCCGAAGTCGCCCTTGACGACATCCACGGAAAGACTTGTATCGGTCATTTTCTACTCTGCCGGGAACCACAAGGCGGATTTTTTTTGTACCTTTATTTATAGCCATTATTAATCATTGAGTTGCTAACTGTCTGTTTTACTGCGTCACTATCTTGTAGTTCAAACTGCATCGATGTTGGGTATTAAAAAGAAAGAAACAAAGAAAGATAAACAATTTACTTTATACTTCAAATATTAAAAATGATACAAACTAATCAACATTTGGATCCCAGTAATTGACTGGTCAGCCGTGTGGTTCCCGGCAGAGTAGAATAGGACCACTCCAAGTCTTCCCGTGGATGTCGTAAAAGGCGACTTAGGAAACACAAGCTAAACAAAGCTTACAAACATCAAAAAGACCTCTCCAACCCGTCTGGCCAGCGTGGAGAGTGTAGGCCAAATCCTCTGACTACTGGCTAATATATTGCTGTGGTAGTACAGAGATGGTCGTGCTCCTGCAGTGGAGACTAAAAAAGACCTGAATGTACTGGAATTCACTGGCCCCGCAATTTGTTCGAAAATATTAAAATAAAATTCAGTTTTCAACAAACTGGTTCTGTAGGGAAAGTTGTTTATTTTGACGAGCTGTGCCATCTTTTTTTACAGAAAAAGGAAATCGTATATGCGAGTTTTCTGATTTGGCGTGTCTCCAGAACGTAACAAGTGAGCAACTTTTTTTTCTATTCGACGCTTTTCTCGATTATCAATTTACCACATTACAAGAGATTAAAGCGCAGTGGCAGTAGGCGGGGCACATAGCGCGAAGAATCGATGGCCGATGGGGCCGAATGGCGACCACGTACCGGCAAGCGCAGCGTCGGATACTCACCGACCAGACCTGACCAAGGTCACAGGCCGCTTCTAACCGCTTCTTAGAAATCCTTGGGAGAGCCCTATGTGTGCCCATGTATCCTGCGGCTGAAACGATGAAGAGATTAAACCGACTTTGAGTGGATGTCTAGCGTACTACTTGTATTTTATTTCCACAAATTGTTTGTGTTCTCGACCTACGGAATGTTAACGTCTGACAGACGACTTAACCTTAGACCACAGAACCATCTTAGACATATGTTATTAAACAGATTAAACATGTCAGGTTGGTTTATGGCGTGCTAAAATCTCAAATGTCAAACTTGTCGAGGTCCGTGGCGCAGCGGTCTACACGCTAGCTTGCGACACGGGGCTTCCGGGTTCGATCCCCGGTCAGGTCAAGATGGAAAACGATCTTTTTCATATTGACCTGGGTCTTGGATGTTTATCTATATAAGTATATATTATAAAAATATAGTATCGTTGAGTTAGTATCCTGCGACACAAGTTCACAGCTTACTGTGGGGCTAGCTCAATTTATGTGTAATGTCCATATATATTTATTTATTATTTATTTTATTTATTTGAAAGGCTGAGATGATGATAAAGATCGCAATGGATGGCATGCATTGAGAGAGGCCTATACCCAGCAGTGGGATGCAGAAGGCTGTTGATGATGATGATGATGATTTGAAAGGCTCCAATATCTAAAGATGCAACTGGCAATATGTTCCAATCAGAAGAGAGATGAAGAGTTATATTAATGATTGTGATACATATAAAAATAACGATTTCAGTTCACGTTTCTAACGAGGAGCGGCATTGCAATCCGCTGTGCAGGGTGGAATGTAGTGACAAGCGGTACACCATGACTTCCACCATTGTCCCGTTCCTCGCGTCATTTGAACCAACACTACCGTAAGTTGCTATACACTATTTAGCCATGTGGTTCCCGGCAGAGTAGAATAGAACCACTCCAAGTCTTCCCGTGGATGTCGTAGAAGGCGCCTCAAGGAACACAGGCTAAACAAAAGCCTAAAAACATCAAAGAGACATCTCCAACCCGTCTGGCCAGCGTAGAGAGTGCAGGTCAAATGCCCTGACTGCTCTGGCTAATATTAGCTGTGGTAGTACAGAGAGGGTCCACTGCAGGAGTGTAGTCTAAAAAAACCTGATGATGATGATTCATAAGCTATCCTTTCATGCTGGTCTGGGAAAAAAATAAAAACCGTAATTTTTTTAATGTTTCATTTGAGTGCGTTTGATCTCTTTTTATTGCCTGATGGAAAGCAACGATGAGATATGAATGTACCAGTCCATGTCCCTTTCCGCACATATTTTAGAATCTGGCAGAGGTTTTTAGAATCCATCATTATTTTAATTCCGTTTTCCTCCAACACACTCAAAACTGCGCTTCATGCGACACTTTGGGTCTAAAAGCCCAGGGTTTGTCTGCTCTGTAACCGTTTTCCAAAAGGCAATTCTGATGACAATGCAATATTATAGTTGAGCTGGTTTTATTTTAAAGTCAGAAAGTGACTATAGGAACGACTGCGCATTTGATTTGTCTGTCTAATCTGCTTGCTTAACTCTACATAGAAAAATATATTTTTATTATTAAAATAATTATTTAAGTTTATCAATAAACCGTACAATTGACATTATATTTTAGGCCCGGCACAAACCTGTCACACGTAACTGCTCTGCGCGTCTACTATCAGAAATCGACGTGCAATTGCTACAAGATGAGATTGCTGATTGATCTCAACTTTATTATCGGTAATAGTTGAATTTATCCGTTTCTGTTTACAAACTAGGTACGAGTAATATGATTGTGACCAAATTGGACTGCCTCTGGCTGACAAGGCGTTTTGCTAATGACCAAGAAGTCGTGGGTTCAAATCCCACTGGCAAGCATACTTAATGAAAGTTGTTTCCAGTCTGGTTAGGATTGTGCAGGTTTGAATCATCTGATTATCAGAAAAGAAAGATGATTCCGTGTTTCGGAAAGCACATTCAGCTATGGGTCCGACCGAGACGTCATCAAGCGATGATTTGAACCTGTCCTAAGATAAGTTTTGGTTTAGACTTTGGGCTACAGAGGCCTGGCCCACTCAAACCACATCAGACAACGACAATACGCTTGGATAATAAATTATAATGATTGTTACCAAATCTTGCTTCATCCGTCACACATTGTTGCGTTAAATCTGGCAAAATAACACATGGCGACATATTGTTTAAACCAGCCCCGTAGCATGGCACGCGCGACAACGTTTATCGACTATCGCCATCTTGTTTTTCGCAATACTGAAGAGCGAGAAGTAGATAGTTTATCGCACGATATAAACGGCGTCGCGGGAGCCATGCTACGGGGGCAGATGTTAAATATAATTAAACTTTTATCCCTCCATAAAAACATTTAAACATTAAATTTAATGGTCCAATATCAAAGTAATAATAGCAAATATCAAAATAATAAGTCCTGACTTATTTTCGTCAGACAATCGTTTAATCTAAGTCCTAAGTTAGATCTCGTTTTACAAGGAGACGGGATTATTCAGCAAATGCTTAATCCACTGTGTAATTAACCTTTAACTAAGTTAGATTTTTCTTAATAACTTTCTTTTTTAAAATTCAGTTATAAACCCACGCTTGCAACAAGATTTAATTTAGGTAACTATTTCATTTCTTATTAAAGAATATGATGAACACCTTTATGAATTAATTTATTATAATTAAAGTGTCAGGTGTGTTTCAGTGCATCTTATAGCTGAGATTGTGAAAACAAATGATTCTGCCGCATAAAAAAAGAAGCTATAATGTAGCTTACGTACTTTATTCTGAGCATATCACACAATCATGTGTATTATTAAGCTCATCATCAAGTCCTATAATGTATAAAAAACAGAGTGTTAGGTTAGCCTGGTAGTAATCCTTCAAAGCAACAAACAAGCCATCAAATTAACAACTGTTCGTATGGGACTTACCGTGGGCACTGAAAAAAAATCGTCATTTTCATACAAGTGTGCGGCCTGCCCGCCAATTTGTACATTTTTTTTTATTTCCTAGCATTTGGCACATAGACAAAGTTGTTAAATTGAAGGGCTGGTTTAATCGTTTAAAGGATGAGAGTGGTCATCCTAACGTATGACTTCGACATTATACACAACAACTTTGTCCTTGACATACAAAGCCCACTCCAAATAGGGAAAAGTAAGGAAAAAAAGATTGCTTTGTCATTAATTGCAAAACTGCTCGCCTTAAAAACATATTTTTAATCATTAGATCTGAAATAATACCTTTGTATCTTTCCAGCTACTTTCGGCGGAGTGTTTTCCATGGGATTTGGAGGATCTATTATATCTGTTATCGAGCTTATAATACTATTGCTATCTACATTGTACATTATGTTTTGTGACCTTCTATCTGATTATGTCACTAAAACGAAGCGAAGGTTTTTTGCTTCTAAAATACAACCTTATAGTGTGAAACAATAAGAATAAAATGTATTCATAAAAAGACGTTACACAGTTCATCATTATGAACTTGAAAAAAAAAATACTTTTTCCATACAAAAGTGTTCAGCTAGCCGATGGTTTTTTGAATGTCCTGTCCCTTAAGAAAAATTGTTCATATCGACGGGCTGAGTCGCCATTTTAAGGTTTGAAAAGGGTTTTATTAACTTATCCTAACACTAATTATAAATGCGAAAGTGAGTTTGTCTGAATCACTCAGATCGTAAAAGCCAGTTGCGAGAAAAACTGAGATGTGCGTTTGTATTCTTTATTTTCTGTATTTTGGGAGCACTTTAATGTTGGATGAAATGTTTTTGCTGTAATTTATTTTTCTTAAGTAGGTATATCGCACACACTTAAATACACTTCTTTAGCTGAGCAGTATTTTTCATAGCGCCACCTATCCGTATAGTATTTCAGCACATCATACCGTTTTCTCTCCTCATCGTACGTAACGCCTTCTATACATTTTCGGTGAAACTGAATATCATCCCTTAACATCCAGACTACGTAGTCATGACATTTTTGGTAGATGGCGCTTGGGCTAATGCAATATTTAATTATTCAAAACAAAATTGTTTTCTAGTAATAAAAGAATAAGAAAATAAGATATGGTGAAAAAACGCGAGCTGGGTTAGGTCGTACAAAAGCATAAAAATAGCTGGTTTAAACCTTCGCACTTGGATTTTCTTCACAATTATTAATTTCTTTTAATTAAGTACATTTTAAGAGCATTGTAAATGCGAAAGAAAACCTTCGTAGTACATAATTAAAGTAATTAAATTTTGATTGTTTTACACTTGACCTTTGTACAGCCTAGAAAAAATTCCTCTTAGATATTTGACTGTAAAAACTCTTATTTGTTGCACAACAGGTGTTTACACGCAACAGGATCTATTTTTTATTTTGTATTTTTACACAGTAGCCCTAAAAAAGAGTGTTATATTTTTTGAGTTTATATTATTTACATATAATAATATAATAATAATTAACCGCCGGTAGCTTGAGTCTTACTCCGCTGCTGGTGGCTCACTAAGATAGGTTTTTATAAAAATTGTATTTAATTTTGTACGATATTTTGTTATACAGGGTGTAAAGGCTAACACCGTTGTCCTTCAAACCATGGATACGTAACTCTAAAATATAATTATTAAGAAAATATTTAAAAAGAATACCATTCGTTTTATAGAAGTACCACGATTTGTTATTCCGATATTTTGCGTTATTTCATGGACATTACACGTGTCAGCGACCTTTTGATAGGCGCCGCCGCCACTACGGGGCGCGGCTTCATTGACAATGCTACATACCTAGATTACTACGCGCGTGTGTAGTAGGTACCTAGCGTAAGGTATTCGGGTGAAGTTTGTTTATGAAAAAGAAGGACTTTTTTTTCGAAAATACTTTCTTTTAGATTATGATAGTATTGGACTCTACTCATGATTCTGAATAACTGGTATCAAGAATAACGGTGTTAAACTTTACACCCTGTATTTTACTTTTAATATAGTTTTTATAATCCTAAGAATCCTAAGAATTTAAGCAAATAAAGAGAATAATAATAAATCTTTTATTTCGACTACCTTGGGATCATGTGTTAGTAACAAAATTCTTAATTATAAATATTTAGGTTTCTTTCTTAGAGTTCCTGTTATAAACGCTTTATTATGTACAACAAACGAGACTGTTTTGCTATTTTTTGCTCGATTTCCTAATGTTATATAGATATAGAACTCGTACTTGGGCCGTTTTTTTTGTATTTCTATGTATGGCAGTTGCTTGTTATTTATTATCATGAACTGACCATGCCTCTTAAATATTATTTTACTACATGGTGTTTTATCATCACCATCATCATCAGCCGTGTGGTTCCCGGTAGAGAAGAATAGGACCACTCCAAATCTTCCCGTGGATGTCGTAAAAGGCGACTTAGGAAACTCAAGCTAAACAAAGCTTATAAACATCAGAGAGACCTCGCCAACCCGTCTGGACAGCGAGGAGAGAGTAGGCCAAATCCTCTGACTGCTGTAGCAGTACAAAGAGGGTCGTGCTCCTGTAGTGGAGACTGATAAGAACCTGATGATGATGATGATGATGTTTTATAATCATAATTAGGTCTTTTTTAGTCGCCACTGCAGGAGCACGACCTTCTCTGTACTATCAGAGCCATATATTAGCCAGAGCAGTCAGAGGATTTAGCCTACTTTCTCCACACTGGCAGACGGGTTAGAGAGGTCTCTTGGATGTTGTTATGCTTTGTTTAGCTTGTTAGAATGGCAAAATATAGCAATGATATTCATATGTTAATTAATCACTGTAAAATCTTATTTGGATTTTTTTTAATTATTGGTATATTTCTCACAGCTATTTTTACACATGTTAACTTTCAAATCCGTTATTTTGTGATTCATTCTATAAGAAGTAAACAACGGTCGTCTGTGATTGGTCGATGTCTGTGATTGGTCGAAAATTAGCTCAGAGGGTATAAAATAAAAAGTATTTAATTTGAGGGGCATTCTAAATTTACTCGGCAGACTGGACAGACGTAAGTGTTACTTCTTATCGACTTGTTGCTTTGATAATTGTATTTTTGTACTTTTATTTAAAATTCAAGTGTATCGAGTTATTTTGTTAAATGTGATAATCATATTATTTAGGGATATGAAAGTACTTATTTAAGACAATATTTTGTTACAATATATTTAATATATATACCTTCTTGGATATATGTGACTACTTCATTTTTAATAATTTATAAACTAGTTGAACATATCAAATATGTCTATGACTGGATAATCCTTTTGAAAATAATGATTAAATAATGGTTAATCTTGACATTTCTTTATATTTACTCCTATGACTCATATTTCTATAAAGCTGCCATCAGTAATACTAAGAATAAGAACTTTACAAATAGGTACATCTAACATCGGAAGTGGGATCCTCAGGCTCTGTTACTAATATAAACTTGTACAAGTATATATTAGTAACAGAGCCAGAGCCAGACCAATCACAGACATCGACCAATCACAGACGACCGTTGTTTACTTCTTATAGAATGAATCACAAAATAACGGATTTGAAAGTTAACATGTGTAAAAATAGCTGTGAGAAATATACCAATAATTAAATAAAATCCAAATAAGATTTTACAGTGATTAATTAACATATGAATATCATTGCTATATTTTGCCATTCTAACAAGCTCGTGTTTCCTAAGTCGCTTTCTATGAAATCCACGTTAAGATTTGAAGTAGTCGCATTCTACTGTGCCGGGAACTATACGGCTTACCATACAATTTTGTTACAAACTGAATACAACTCCCTAGTTTTCTTCAGACTGTTATATTGCGTTGTATAGCATTGTTATTCATGTTGAGCCGACTTAGTCTTGGAAATCCAAAAGAGACAACTAGAGTAAATAAATAAATAATAAATAAATATATACGGACAAATCACACAGATTGAGCTAGCCCCAAAGTAAGTTCTTATGAAAGACTTGTGTTATGGGATACTAACTCAACGATACTATATTTTATAACAAATACATATATAGATAAACATCCAAGACCCAGGTCAATCTGAAAAAGATCGTTTTCCATCTTGACCTGACCGGGGATCGAACCCGGGACCATCCGTGTCGCAGGCAGGCGTGATGACCGCTGCGCCACGGAGCTCGTCTGAGAGTAATAAAACAACTAATGAAAACAAGTTATTTTATTTACATATCACTGCGAGTAAAAATAATACATTCTCAATGAAAGTAACAAAAACCGTAGTCTACATAAAATTAATAATAACATACTCTCGAGGCAGAAATTTCGACAAGTAATGTCTTACTTTTAAATTCATTGTCATCATTTAAAATATAGACTATACCTTTGATTTAATGTGTAGTAAAGACTACTTTAATTATATAAAAACTAAAAAAAAATAAGAATGCCCTAAACACTTCTATGGAGGCCGTTACTTTAGATAACACCAAAAATTACAACCTGACTAAATTACCAAAACAATAAAATATAAATTCATTAAAACAGTATCAAATTAGTCGGTCAGAAAACTAGGCAGTAAACTTAAACCTATGTTACCTTTACCTATGTCAAAGGTCAATAAATATTTTTTTATTTATTTATTTATTAAAACAGAAATTTTGTCATTATTAACATCTATGAAAAATACACACCTATAGGCTATTTAAAATAATCGTAATTTTACATTTACATTACCAACGAGTTCGTTTTCGACCATTCATTACAGTTAATATAAAATTCATTTTTTAGTTAATAATTTATTTGTACTCTTATATTTTTACCATATTATGTCTTATTTCAAATATAATCATTATTATAATCACTCTTAATTTAATAATTTACAGTATTTGGATACATCGTAGTTTTATATCTAATAATTTCATATAATAATAATGACTAATTTCTTCCCTGTATTTGAAAAGCCGTTTTAATTGTTAAATATCAAACAAAAATAAAGTTGCATACTTATCACGTTTTAAATCAACAGCTTTAAATATGGATGAAATGACTAGATTTAAGTATCAATTGTTTCAAGCATTGATTAATTCTAAAACAATAAAATGAATCACAACCCGTAGAAAATGTATTTAAATCAATTTAATAGCCATTTTAGTATTTAAAACCATATAATTCGTCAAAATCTTTTTAGCATATTAATCTTAAAATTCAACTATTTTTTAAACAACTATCAATACTTTCACGGGAGACAAACCTTTATTTCGAAAAAAATCTGCGTTCCGTCTAGTTTTATCTACATTTAATTCGACGATTTGTTTAAAATTATCTGTATTTAATTAACTTGTGCAATAACAATGTTTTTCTTATGTCCAATTTTAGCTAAATTGTAATTATAAAAATATTCAATTTCTTACCCCAACATGGTCCTGATTGCATTCTCATTGAATAACTCAAAGCCCGGGCTCCGCTATATCTCGATCCGTGTTGAGTTGTGCTTATAAAATTGTGTAATTTTAGTACCAAATGTTTTTGCAAGTTTTAACAACCCACATCACCAAAGTACGAATAAACTTGATATCAAATACAGTCTCGGGGTTATTCCGTATTCATCTTATTTGTTCTCATCTTTTTACTTTGAATTCCTAACTCAACCTTTCTTTGCACATCTTACGTTACAGTATTTCTTATTTCTGATTCATCCTAAAATAAAACCTTTATATTCTTACCCAACATTATTGTTAGTATTTCTTATTCCGGGCTTATCCCGAAATTAATATTTTTAA
This sequence comes from Rhodophaea formosa, assembly GCA_963082605.1. NCBI lineage: Eukaryota > Metazoa > Arthropoda > Insecta > Lepidoptera > Pyralidae > Rhodophaea > Rhodophaea formosa. The sequence goes on from OY720208.1 coordinate 1,283,717, forward strand.
TCTAAGGTAAAAGCACCTATTCCCGGTAGTGTCCCAGTTACCGGTAATCTAACATATTTTTAATTTTTGCACTATTTTACGAATAAATTTACAATGTTTCTATACAAAAAAATGTTTCTAGTTATATTTTGATCAATAATAGTGGCAACAATTACCAAAAAGTATGACAGCTTCACCACAATAAAATGTCAAAAGTTTGTACTCCAACATTTTTACATTTTGGCTGTGTGCAGTTGCTGAACGAATCAACGACATGTTCATAATATTAACTGTGTCATACTCATACGAGAAGGAGTTTGGTAAGTTTGTTTATGTATTTAACAAGTTAAATAATGTATCTTTCAATACAAATTATAAATTTTAGTGTGTCTTTTAAAAAAGTGAATATTTTGGGCTTTTACATTTATTGGTACTCAAAATTCCCTACTTGACCTATAATCCGGCAAAAATTTACCGGATATTGGTACACGCATCAGTCCAGTAATATTTATTGTACCTAGCCCCAATTTTAAGACTTTATTGCAAGGGAATAAGTTTGATTTTACTTTGAAATACTGTATAACGTTCTTACCGGATTCAAATTAAACATAAAACAATGTGCATCAGGGTGGAGGGTCAACGTATGGTGAAAAATTTTACTATAAAACAAATTTGAATACTTCTTTCAAGTTGCATAAGGGTAAGATAATCACAAATCCATACTAATATTATGAATGCGAAAGTAACTTTGTCTGTCTGTCGGTTACGCTTTCACCGCCTTAATTATCTTTAATGTTCTCTAAAGTACGAAGAAGGACATAGGATACCTTGCATCCGAAAAAAATTAACTGTTTCTGAGGGATCGACATTAACGCGGGCTAAGCCGCGGGAAAAAGCTAGTACATTAAAGGTAAAGGAATCAAATTCAAATTTATATCAAATACATCATGTCATGATTTGACAACTTTTTTAAGTTCATGCTTGACTATAAAAACTTAGAAAAACATGCAAGTTGGTACGGATACCTCAGTGCGTGAATCAGACTCGCACTCAACCAGTTCTTATATTTCATTTTGTGGACGCAGTTCTCGGATTAGGTACATTAAGTATAAAATAAAATAAAGCAGAGCAGTAGTCCGACCGTCCAGACGAACATGTATAAATGCTGTTTTTGTAAGTCTTATGCTACTTATAATAGAATTCGAAATCGTGGTGTAGTTTACCGGTTTCTGGTACAATATAGTAACGGTTATTAGTACAAACTTGCCGGATACTGGTACAATCAGCCCTTTTTTATTTTAATTTGTAATAACAATAAGTAATGTTGATAATTTATTTCATAAAATTATTTACGTGAAGACTACTTTAAATTACCTACAACCACGTGTATATATCATCATTGTTAGACTAATAGTTTTAACACAAGCGACTTGCAAAGTCAGGAAAGTTCAAAACTTCACGGCTATTGGGACGTTTACCTTAATTACCTACTTACTAAACTTTCAGTTGGAATTAAAAAGTCATTTTACGAACTTCGGTTAAATATTTGCCATAGTAACAGAAGTATGAAACTAAAATGGATAGAATAAATCTATATCTATATATATATCTATCTATCTATATAAAACAAAGACGGGTTTGTTACAACACTTATAACTCGAGATCTGCTGAACCAATTTTCATGGTTATTGATTCGTTGGATTTGTCTCCGCCCCGAATAGCAGAATACATCTTAAAAACAATGAAAACTCGATATGTGTATTGTGTAATGAATACTTAATCATTGACTGTTAGGCGGTACGAAGTTTGCCGGGTCAGCTAGTAAGGAATAAAAATAAAAAAAGTTGCTTGGCGTGAGTTGACAATAGAAATGGGATGAGTAAGTAAAGAAAACAATATTAGTGCGCTTAGGATGAGTTGAGAATATAAATGGGATGGGAGACGAAAAAATAATAAAATATATAAATTGTGATAAGAATACTTAGGATTCGGAATAACTGCAGTCTGGTTTTCGATACTAGGCATGCAGAGTAATACCTGAGGTATTAATCAAACATCGATTCCGTCTTACTGAAACTTGTAACTGATCACTATTTAATTAATATTAAGACAAGATCATTCATAACTACTTTTGAACTTTCGCGTTGCATGATTATTAAATTCAATGTCGACAAACACCGCTGCAACAGTCATCCAGTGACCACGGTCGGTGTAACCCGGCCGAAACGTCTGGAGAAAAACGGTATGTTTTCGCGTTAATTCCCGACATTGCATTTAATAAATATCATTCATGTTAGAGAATAAAGATTAATAATAAAGCAAATTTACATTTACCTGACGCCATGTTATTATTTACTCTTAATAATAAAAACCTTACAAACCAAACTTAAAATTAGCATTTACGCATGTAATAAAAAACCTATTTACAAGTACTGAGGCTTCTGCCTCTCTTTCCACCCGTTTTCTCTCAGCGACGCCCCTCTCTGCACCCTCCCGTATTGGATGCTGGGATTCTGGTTTCTGGTGAGGTGGTTGCTGCTCCTGAAGGTTACTGTGGTGCAGGTTCGCAGGCTAGACGTGTTGGACTTTTGACGTAAGCCTTGCATCTGCAAATGTGTGGTGTTCTGAGAAGAGATTGCAGTAACGTTGGTCAACATCATTATCATTCAGATATTACTTACTAAAATAATGTGGAAGAAAGTCATTAAAACATTTCCGTCTTATTTTAAGAAAAGGATTTTAGAACCTGGTTTAAACCGTCATCGAACCACAAAAAAATTACAGTGTTACAAACGTCAAAGTAATAAATGTTCACTTATTTTTGTCGGATACTGGTTTAAACCAGGTTTAAAGATAGTCCTCTTTTTATAACAAGATAGATTAGGTTTAATGTACAAAATACAAAAACAAAGAATAATATATTTTACTTTTTGCAACAAAAAGTTGTTGTGTTGTTTTTTATATGGGACTAGCTGTAACCCGCGGCTCCGCCCGCGTGACATATAGCCTATGTTCTTGTCAGTATCGTAACCTATGTGTAAGCAAAATTTCATGATGATCAACCGATCATCATGAAATTTAAAATTTATTAAAATACTGAACCCAGTAGATAGGGCGTGAAAGCGTAGCAAACAAACTCACTTTTGCATTTATAAACTGATGCCCATTCCCTCGATCGGCTTTTACGATCTGCGCGGGAAGAGAAGCAGCTGGTACATTCTACGTTTTTTCTTTTCTCCCAGACCAGCGTGGAAGGAAAGAAAAGCGAAAGCTAGTATAAAATAATATAATTTACTCGACGTCGCGGTAGCGGGAGCTGGACGTCTGATCCGCTCTCCACTACCGCGACGTCTGCCGTCGCGTCGGCTCTACCGCGACGCGTTGCTGTGCCGCACTGCGCAAGTGCGTAGTCTAGACCTAGACTTATGGCCCGTATACACTTTGATTAGTGCAAGTGCGTGCAACTTCTATATAAACTAAGGTAGACGTGCTCCAAAAAACAGATATTCAAAAGCAATCGCGTCACGTGACATGGACGGCATCTTCATGGTACCGCAGTGGCGACACACCCTGTACGTGAGAGTTCGGGCACCGGTGACCTTGAGCCGGGCCGTATTAGCGCTAGGGTTGACAACGTGAAGGTAGTCATTCACTTCTCACTTCGTGCCTGCGATGCGAGACGTGCGAGTCTAAAACAAAACAGACAGCCCTCGACCAAGCCAGTTCCGTGGCGGGACGCTCAACGCCTCGCGCTCCTCTCGCCCCGCACTCGTTCAGACACCTACACATAGCCGCAAGTGATTTTACGTGCACACATACTTGTGTAGTTTCTTTTCGCGTAGTGTATTCTTTGACGGTACAGAGTTTAGGTGTGAGCTAAGCGCTAAGGTGTGAATTAGCTCTATTTAAACACTTCATGTGGCCAACACAGGTTTGCCTCAAACAGATCCTCCAAAATACAAGAAGTGGGGCAATTAGGGCAACTCATCAGATGGGCCATCGTTTGGACAGCGCCGCATCTGCACAAATTATTGTTCGAGAAACCCCACCTAACACGGCTGTCTTGGCATCTTCCAACATAAGCCCGAAGTCTATTTAGCGACTTCCAGACAGCCCAGGGAAGTTGACCACTTGGTGGAAGTTTCTCAGCAAGTGGAACAGTGTTCATTTTTGGAGGGTACAGGGTTTGCCATTTTACCAGTTTAGCTTAGTTTAATTTCTATTTTACCTTTTTAGGGTTCCGTAGTAAACTAGGAACCCTTATAGTTTCGCCATGTCTGTCTGTCTGTCTGTCTGTCTGTCTGTCTGTCTGTCTGTCTGTCTGTCCGTCCGCGGTTTTACTCAGAGACTATAAGTACTAGAAAGCTGTAATTTGGTATGAGTGTGTATTTTAATCATGGCAAAAAAGTCGTAGAATAAAATCTTGAAAAAAAATTTTTTTTTGGGTAGCTCCCATACAAGTAAAGTGGAGGAGTATTTTTTTTTTCTCTATTTACCCATCGTGTGGGGTATCGTTAAAAAGGTCTTTGAAAAATATTGTGAGGTTGAGAACACCATTTTTCGATTTAGGGATCCGTTTCTGAAATATTTGGTTTCAAAGTGCAAAATTTTGTTCTATCTGCTAAACGGTTATATATGGATACGTGAAAAAAATTACAGCAGTAGTATATAAACTGAAGTTGAAAGGAAAACTATCAGAGCTAGGTACTAAGTGCAAACTAAAAAGTTATAGGCAACCAACTTATAAAATGTACTGGAAAATGTAATCATACAAGCTTCATTGTTAGATGTTTTTGGTCGTTAAACTGTGAGGTGCGAGTGTAAACAGTGTGAACTCAAAGTTATCATTCGCAACTACGGAACCCTACACTGCGCGTGGCCCGACACGCACTTGGCCGGTTTTTTTCTTGTAATTCTATATTCCGTCAGGGATTCTGATTCGGAGATTCCAGTTAATCTCAGAGGTTCAAAATCACGATGCATAAAAGCACCACTTATGCGCCGGCCAGGTTGTCAAAGAGGCACCTATGCACCGGCTAGGCTGTTAAAGCGCCATTTATGCACCAGTGGCATTTGGTCTGTCAAAGCGCCACTTATGCGCCGACCGGGCTGTCAAAGCGCCACGAAATGCACCAGCTAGGCTAACAAAGCGCCACTTATGCGCCGGCTGGGTTGACAACGACCGCCATAAGGAGCCCTCATAGTAAAAAGTATACAAGACCACAGCCACAATTTAAACTTACATGGAAATGAGTACTAGAGTGTATGTTACCCGGGTCTTGGCAGAGCAGCTTTCGCAGCGACCGCCGGAAGTTCCGCGTCATCAGGCAGTACACTATCGGGTTGATGGCTGAGTTTGCGTGGCCTGAAATTAGATAATATAATTCGATTAATACAACGTTTTAAGTCAAATTAAAAACTTAACTATTTACTAATTAAAAGTTACTTTCTGCTGGATTCCTATTAATACTAGAAGACTCAGTACGCCAAGAATACGATGGTGCGATGAGCTAGATTAATTTAACAGAGAATAAAAAGGGATTACGGAAGACCGGACTGAATGTAAAAAAAGTGGAAGTAGAGCTTTGACTAGCCACGGGATAGATGATGGCTCGAATTAAAAATAAAATAAAACAACGAATTGAAGGAGAAGAAAATTGGAAGGTAGTTCCAACTTTTAGCGTAGTGATCTCAAACTATGCAGATAAGTGTGTAGTTTTATGTTTTATATATATTGTATATTATGTTGCATATCGTTAATACATAGCTTTAAAATTAAAATAGCCTTAAATAGTTTTATAAAGAGAAAAACTAGATTACAATTACAGCCCATGCGATTCACGAAGACGAATGACATGACTCTTATTGTGATTGTGTGTATCAAAAAACTATGATCACTACGTTGTGTTTTAAGTACAAACAGCATACAAATGAGAAGCATTATATTAAAAATATGCTTTTATTAAATAAAGAAATGAGATATAGATTTAATCGGACTAGTCCGTGTCACCTACCATAATTACCCCATCATTACGAGTACAAGTGTGGTGTTTGATATTACTCATATCACAATGAATTTGAAAATCAATTAATATTAACTTTTTTTTTTTATTAATTTTTTATTTTATTTGCTCAATTTAACTCTTTGGCCCCCAACATTAAAATTATTGATAAGTCTTCTCTTCGTCTCCTAGGCTCTCCAATTTTCGATGAATCCTTTCCCAGTTTTGTTGATGAAAAAGTTCAAAATTTTCAGTTAGCATCCGATCGACTTTCTAATATCCATAGCCATTTCGCTTTTACTATTTTAAAACATTGTCTTTTTGTTCCAAATTTTACCTATAATTTACGCTGCAGTCACCTTTGGAAATACCCGGACCTTCTTACGAAATTAGACAATATAATTAAAGACACTTTGGCATCTCTTTTAAACATTGAATTTGATCACATTATTTGGGAACAAGCCTCCTTACCCGTAAGGCTAGGGGGAATCGGAATTCGAAAAATTTCTAGTGTTGCTCTGCCCGCATTTTTGTCCTCTATCCATAGCATACAAGACCTTTATAAGAAAATTTTATGTAACCCTTCTTGCGAAATATTACATATGACAGAAGCCAAAAATGCTTGGTTAGGGCTATGTCCAAATTCAGAATTCCCAGACGCTACGTGTTCTCAGAGGCGATGGGACGAGCCGCTTTGCAGACTTGTTCAGAGTAATTTACTTGAATCTTCTAGTGATAGGTCTGCAGAGCGTGCTCGTCTACTTGCCGTTGCGGAGTGGGAGTCTGGACTATGGTTACAGGCCTTACCGTCGTTCACTCTGGGTACCTTTCTGGACGATCACACATTCCGTCTGGCGACATGCTTACGTTTAGGCGCCAAAGCAAATGTCCCGCATCGTTGCCTTTGCGGTGATACCGTAGACCAGTTTGGGCGTCACGGACTTTCGTGTGTCAGGAGTGCAGGTCGCATGGCACGCCATGCCACACTAAATAGTATCATCCACCGGGCTCTTGTCACTATTCACGTGCCAGCGGTTTTAGAACCCAATGGACTGGCACGGGAGGATGGCAAGAGGCCGGACGGAATGACTCTTGTGCCGTGGAGGATGGGAAGGCCGCTGGTTTGGGACGCTACCTGCGTCGACACACTCGCGTCCTCCCATCTGCCCGGCACAGGTTCTAAAGCTGGCATGGCTGCAGCTAATGCAGAGTCCCTCAAACGGCGTAAATATGATTGTATCGGCAACGGATACATATTTGAGCCGTTTGGGGTGGAGACTCTGGGTCCGTGGGGCCCATCGGCGCATAAACTTTTTAAGGTTTTGAGCCAAAAGCTGGTTGAGGTGTCGGGTAACCAGAGGGCTGGCAATTTTCTTGGACAGAGGATAAGCATTGCCATCCAACGTGGCAATGCTGCCAGCATTCTGGGTACCCTTTCGTGTGACAACGAACTGCGGGACATTTTTTATTTATAGCCTTTTTTTGTTTTTATCTAGTTAGGTATTTATCTAATAGTTTTATTTCTTTTTAGTTAAGTTTAAGTTTTTAATTAGTATTAGTTTAATGTATCGTGTAAATAACTTTTAATAATAACAAATAAATAAATTAATATTTATATAAATACAATATTTTTATAAGTGTATTTTGGCATTCACAATGCTATTCTGATATTCTTTTTAAAAAGGTGTTATGATTCGAAAATGTCCGTCAAAATTGTTGTTTTTTTATAGTTTTTTTTACCTTCAATTTGTCTCTAACAAGTATCTTAATAAAATTGTTCTATCTATTAAATTTCGCCCACTGGCACTTTTAATCTTACCTTGATACTTTTGTTGTAAACTCTTCAAACAAATACGAGTAGTTTCTTTGTCTCCCGCCAAGGGTCAAAGCTCTGATTTATTATTCGTCTCTTCACTAAGTTAACAAAGGTTTCTCATTGGTTATTCCAGTTCCAAGAGCGTCAATTGATACATTGAGCAGCGGAATTTCAAATCAGTATTTTGTTCCTGGAAAAAACTTCTTTTACTTTGAAATAATAAATGCCACTCAGAGTATTGTATCTTGATAAAAAGGGAAAGCTTTGCGGCTTCTATTTTTACAAGTCAATTGAAGGTCTTGATAGTAAGTTCTTAGTTGTGGTAGAGCCACGCTACCGGCAAAAATCACTTCAGCTGGTAGCATGAATGGGCCGGCTCGTCCGGGGAAGTACCACACTCTCACAGAAAATCGACGTTTGAGTAGTAGTTTTACAGCTTCTATGCTTCGTTCGGTGAGTGAGAGAGCCGGAGGCCCATCCCCCCTCCCCTCTGGGGAGGGAAAACAAAAGGCCGGCAACGCTCTTGTCATACCCCTGGTGTTACATTAGTCCATGGGCAGCGGTGATCACTTACCATCAGGTGACCCGCTTGCTCGTTTGCCGTCCTCTGACATAAAAAAAAAAAAAAAATAAGGTTATTTATTCCGAGATGAATAGAAGAATAGTTAGTTTCACTTTAGTGAAAAATATTTAACTGCACTGAAACTAAGTGAAACGACCTGACCAAGGTGGCAGGAAAACGCTGGATGCAGGCCTTTTCGGTCGTACAAGATATCCTGGGGGTTGTATATGTCCAGCAGTGCATTAAATGCCGCTGAGATAATGAAGATGATTACTAATTCCAATTATATGTAGTGAAAATAATAATGATTCTAACAGTCCACAAGGCGGCCGAGTGAAATGCAATAAGCTTTAAACAAAGACAATTTTTCTTTTTTGTTACACTTTGCTAACCTGTAAATTGCATGTTGCAAACAAAGCCCTACATCTTCATCATCAGGGCTTTGTTACTCTCCACTGCAGGAGCATGACTGACACATCTCTGTACTACCAGAGCCATATATTAGTCAGAGCAGTCTGATTTAGACTGCACTCTCCACGCTGCCCAAACGGATTGGTTTGATATTTTTAAGCTTTGTTTAGCTGTACGTAATTTAAAAAAATAATTAAAACTACTTAAAATTAATTAAAATATTTACAAATTATATAGTCCCTGCAAACCATCATCTCGCGGTAACGTGCCCAAAAGGCTGGCAGCATTGCCACGTTGGATGGCAATGCTTATCCTTTGTGCCAAGTGATTACACTATGGGCTGATGGACCCCACGGACCCATGGTTTCAACCCCAAAAGGCTCAAATATGTAGCTATTCCCAATACTAACATATTTGCGCCTTTCTGCCGCGGCTGCTGCTGTACCGGCCTTTGACTGGGTGACCTGAAGATGGGACGACGCTAGGGTGTCGACGCATGTAGCATCCCATACCAAAGGCTGGCCTAATCGCCAGGGCACCAGAGTCATTCCATTCGGTCTCTTGCCATCATCACGAACCAGACCACTGGGTTCTAAAGCGGCCGGCATGTTAATGGTGGCAAGAGAGCGGTGGATAATATTGTTTAGGGCAGCATGACGCCCTAAACGACCGGCACTCCTGGGGCATGATAGGCCGTGGTGTCCAAAGCTATCGAAAAACTTATATGTATCGGCCGGGAAATATGGTACCTACGTAATTTATGTATCTATTATATATTTAGAAACACACAAATATTTTCCTTTCCAATAAAAGTTGTTATATACTTGAGATTGAATATTTATAGCACTTTGTGAAACCAACAACTCTAAAACGAATATCACTCTGCAATACATTCGGCATTTTTTGAGAATATATTATTTGGATATGAATGTAAGTGATATGATGAGAATGCCTTTTACTTTCGTTAACAGAGGTAATAATGTTATTGAAAAACGAATTTATTTTTTATCAAAGGTGAATAAAGTAACATGTTATTGTTTGAATTTTCAAAAGAGGTCTTTTTGAAGCAAACATAAATATTCAAACTGAAACTTAACTAGAAGATTTTCTTTCAACTAAGCGTATGTTTATTTTTATTTGCATCAGTTTTAATTTCCAGGGTATGGTCCTTTAATAAACGTGATTTAATTATGTTTTTGTTAAATAATACACAAAAATACAAAAATGACATTCATTTTGGGATGCATAGGCGACCTCAAAATTCATATAAATTTTTAAATAGGTTATATTTCCAAAGTAGTTTAGGGTCAGAATTTACCCATTTTCAAAGATTTATTCAGAAAAAAGACAAAATCAGGCACTTTTTTACGCCACACTTATTTTAAATCATTTTAATTTTTTTTATAAATTTAATAATTTTATTTGTGTTCAAAACCTACAAACTTCTAGCATTTTGGAACCAATCACTGTAGAGAAGAAAACCTTTTCAACAGAACCACTAGTTTACTCTTTATGGGGCAGGCTTTATCCATATTATGTTAGAACTTAGTTACCGTTTATGACGTCTATTAGGCATAAAACACACAGAAATGGCGTCCGGCAAAAACACGGAGCAGATACGGTAGGACATTATGATGGGATCCGGATAGGACGCCTCCCCTGTCCGCACGTGGCATCTTGCGGTAGCGAACGACTAAGAGTTTACTCGCGCTGCAGGTTGTTATGAGAAATATAATAAGGCTTAAAATCTTATCATAGTGTCTCACGCCTGCTCCGTATCTTCACTGTTTGCTTTCTCTTACAGTTGTACGCCTTAGAAAGAAATGGAGACGTTCCATTATAGGCTGAGAACTGCATTGAAAACACATTTAAAAGGCCAAACTTTATGTCAGTCCGTCAGTAATGAAAACATTAATCACGGAGGCAAATTAATCCGAAAAAGTCCGCATTCAATTTAACCAGAAATAATAGGCAAAGTTTTGTATGCCGCTGCAACAAATGGCTAACTTGGTTAATTGAATGATTCAAAATTAAACATTGTTTAATTCAGCTGCTTTGATGATGAAGAAACGAATAAAGTTTTATTGATTTTAAAATCAATCACAGTAATTAATTACAGCATGATAACAGAAACGCGGTATTATATCTGTAAGGTATATAATTATGATGAAACAAAATATAGCTTGTGTCTCGCCCGATTAAGAAGATAAATTCAATGCGGGATTTCCAAAATTATTTGTAGAACATAAGCGTCAGTACAAGAGTCGGTGGACTCAGCGTGCACGAGAACGCAATTTGTGGCGAACTATACGGGAGGCCAATGTACAACAGTGGACATCCCCTGGCTGATAGATAGATAGAAGCGTCCAGTTTAGTCATTACAAATGTATCTTCTAAGCTAACAGCTACAAGCTAAGAACAGCGTATACGTCACGGCAGACACCGACTCTGCCTTTACTGCATTGACAATCACCAGCAGATGAAGAATGTTGAATGGTAGCCCACATAATGCAGACATCATGGCTAGAAGCGGGAGGATTCACGCGTCTATCTTCCTTTCACAGTGAAGATATAAAATTACAGTAACAGCAGACAATACCAACCTAACAGCAGTGTTTACGGATGCACGGCAGACACTGACTCTGCCTTGACAGCATTGATCCATCAGCAGCTGGAGTATATTGTATGGTAGTCAACACAGTGCAAACAGCATAGCTTGGAGTAGCAGTATCTACGCCACTACCTTCCGTTTGCAAGCTAAATGTAAACATACAGTAACAGCAGACAATACCAACCTAACAGCAACGTGTACGGCAGCACGGTAGACACCGACTCTGCCTTCAGAGCAGTGACATCCACCAGCAGCTGGAGGATGTTGTATGGCAGCCAACACAGTGAAAACAGCACAGCTAGGAGTAGCAAGATCCATGCCACTACTCTGCTCTCGCAGTGTAGATATAAAAATACAATAACAGCATACAATACCAACCTAAAAACAGTGTGTACGGCAGCACGGCAGACACCTACTCTGCCTTTATAGTATTGGCATTCACCAGCAGATGGAGAATGTTGTATGGCAGCCAACACAGTGTAAACAGCACAGCTAGGAGTAGCAGGATCTACGCCGCTACCTTCCTTTTGCAAGATAAATGTAAACATACAGTAACAGCAGACAATACCAACCTAAAAGCAGTGTGTACGGTAGCACGGTAGACACCGACTCTGCCTTGACAGCATTGACGTCTACCAGCAGCTGCAGGATGTTGTATGGCAGCCAACACAGTGCAAACAGTACGGCTAATAGTAGCAGAATCCACGCCACTCTTTTTCTCTCACGGACCAGGCGTAAGCGCTGGAAAGAGATGGAAATTGCATGTGAATATTTTACATTAATTATGGAAATAATATAGCATATTAATATAGATAGCAAAGGAATTAAAATCTAGAGATTACTGAATTTCTCGCTGAATATAGCAAAATTATTTAGCGTAATACGTGTAGAAAATCCAAATACCTAACTAAAACAGTTCTTGCTTTACTATCGTTTTGAGATGTGCGAAGACAAACATACATAGATACACGATCGAAATTTGGCATCCATGTTCAGAAGTAGATATAGACTATGTAAAACAACCGTCAACCGACAATATAACATGCATATTTAGTCAAGGGTCGAATTAATAATGCAAGATTGGTCTTTACAAATATTAGTTACGTGAGCGTGCCACGAATCTCATCATTTTCATCCTTAGCAACAAGGAGATAACCAAGTTTTCCTTCTGATAAAACGTATCCATAATCTACCGAAATAAACAAGCCACGGCAATCCAAATGGGATAGAGGAAAGCCGATCAATCCGCCATCAAAGTGGCCTTAATCCGGCCTGAGATAGCTTAAACCGGATACGATCAGATTTGTAGTCATTTTTATATTTATCTCGAGGAAAACCGACAATATTGTGAATCTACTTCTTATCGACTTAGGAGAATTATGTTTGTTCGAACCAGAACTAATAGGGTACGTCTTGTTAACTTTGCGTCATGAAATTTGACGAGGAGCAAGAGCTTAAATAAATATATACAGATATAATTTAACGGGATAATAATGACCTGCGGGACATTTTTTATTTATAGCTAGGTTTTATTTATAAGTCGTTTTATTTCTTAGGTAGGTTTAATTGTTAGTTTAAGTTCATTTAATTTAGTTTCATTGTTTAATGTTATTATTAAACGGGACAAATCACCCAAGTTGAACTAGCCCTACAGTCAGTTCTTGTGTGTACAGGGTGTTATGTGCGTACATTTTTGAAATGCACAGAAGGTAAAAGCCAGTTGGCGGTACGTTAGCCAGTATGAATGGCAAAAATATATATCTACCGTTTCCAAGGAATCTGTATTAATGGGCCCAACTGGGCTAAACTAGTATTACATATTTCTTTGCTATATTTTGTTTTATGGCTTCCACTGAGGTTTCGGTCTTTCTGCCAATGTCCAGTGTAAACAGATACAATGTATCGGTGTTGTACGGTTTGATTATGTTATGGAACCTTCTAGAAACTTCTCACCAAACTACATCTATTTCATATTATGAAGTCCAATAAAATCAATTTGTAAAATTGTCTAAGCCAAACTTTGACTGAATCCATTGACTTCCCATCAAAACTCCTATTACATATTTAAATCTGCTTTTTAGGGTTCCGTAGAAAACAAGGAACCCTTATAGTTTCGCCATGTCTGTCTGTCTGTCTGTCTGTCCGCGGTTTTACTCAGAGACTATAAGTACTAGAAAGCTGTAATTTGGTATGGATATGTATATTAATCATGCCAAAAAAGTGCTAGAAAAAAATCTTGAAAAAAAATTTTTTTTAGGGTAGCTCCCATACAAGTAAAGTGGCGGAGTATTTTTTGTTTCTCTACTTACCCATCGTGTGGGGTATCGCTAAAAAGTTCATCAAAAATTATTGTGAAATTGAGAACACCAGTTTTCGATTTAGGGATCCGTTTCCGAAATATATATATGGATACGTGAAAAAAATTACAGCAGTAGTATATAAGTATATACTGAAGTTGAAAGGAAAACTATCAGAGCTGAGTACTGAGTACAAACTAAAAAGTTATAGGCAACCAACTTATAAAATGTACTCGAAAATGTAAAATTTCATACATTTTCATTGTTACATGTTTTTGGTCATTAAACTGTGAGGTGCGAGTGTGAAATCAATGTTGTGATTCGCAACTACGGAACCCTACACTGCGCGTGGCCCGGAACGCACTTGGCCGGTTTTTATTATTATTTGCAATTTGTGCACACGCAAAACTAATAAATACGGAAGGTGGACTTTATGCTAAACTTCCTTTATATTAGGTAAAAATAATGTAATCAAAGGAAATGGCCGTTAAAGTTACATATTATGTAAATTTGTTCAATCTCGTAGGGGATCTTAACGTTTAAGAACATTTCGTCTTCCAAGAACAAAGACATTTGGTCATAAGCAATTTTTTAACACTCTGTCATACCACAAGTAAAACCTCTAAAATTGTTAGCTTGTAAGGACATCTGAAGGAAATGGGGGGGAGACCGAACCAACTGAACATAGAGAAAAGAGCAGAAGATTGTTGGACTAGGGGGAACGGGATATAAGTATTTGGGTTGTTACTTGCTGGGATAGATTGAGATGAGAAAACAGCACCTTCGGAAGCCGGGCGCGTACTGGCAAGTATGGCACCACCAGCAGGATTTTGAGGATGACACCCCTTATACGGTTCAAAAGATATAAACCAGTTAAAGATGGACAACAGACACTTAGTGATTGGGTTCAGTTCAGTAGTCAAAGGATGTTGTACTCTTATGACTACGGAACCTAAAAACAGATTACTGGTAATGTAATCACGCATCGCATCAATATTAATTTGCGTCACATAACTACACGGCAGCCAAATTGAAGTTAATTAGGCTTGGCGCATACACGCTGATCCATGTACATTTATTTTGCATTAGCTCGGAAATTAATTAGTTCTCTTTACAAGCTTTGTCGTCTACTGAACTTGATGAAGTCTCTTAACCATATTACCCGCAACGGAAAATCTAATCTTAATGGGACCTGTTTTATCTTGCATTTTAAGGTTCCGTACCCGAAAAGAAAAAAGAGCCCAAGAACGAGACGGACTCGCCTACGAAGGGTTCTGTAGTAGCGAGCATATGTAGATAACCCAGAATACCTCTTCTTTTTCATTTTGTGGAATTTCGTTTTGTTTTTGATTGTGCTTGTAACAAAGGCAACGTTATTATTAAAATTAGTAATTTGGTGAACATTGACACGCTATGAAAAAGCCCTTTACAAATTCATGGCAGAAATTAAGTTTATATCTGATATTTATAAAAGCTGAAACATATATAACAATATTTTAATGATGGCATCAGAATCCCTGAAAAGACTGAAAATTAAAAACAAATTTTTAACGTCCTAGAGGAATTCGAGCAGGTGATTGGTGATGATATGTATGCGAGGCTCAAAATTTAGTTGATGAAGACCCGGACACCCAGCACTCTATAGTAACAAATGTTTTACTCGACGTCGCGGTAGCGGGGCGTCTGCTCCACGCGCCGCTACCGCGACGTCTGCCGTACTTCTAGACTAGATCATACACATACAATATTATACTATAGCACACACAGCCTAGGCTTTGCTTTGTTTACTAGTATATTATGCTATTAGTTGATAAAGGATAGATGTACATTTAATTATGAGGGCCATAGATGAATCGAGCGAGAGAAAAATCACCACCAATTTTGTTTTATGATTTAGATGATGGTAAGTGATGATGGCTGCCGATGTACAATCTTAACAATAGGAGTGTGACAAGAGCATTGATGGGCTTTTAAGAAATCTGACTCGTTTTTTTAAGGTTCCAATGCCGTATCAATTCGGGAATACTGCCGTAGAAAGATGTTTCCACAATTCGGATGGTGTTTTTCCTGGAAGATGTCTGAAATTGAGTTTTTCGACGTCACGGTAGCGGGGCTGTCTGATGTACTTGCCGGATGAAACAATATATAATAAAATAAAATAAATAGAGAACTGTTTCAGGCTGAAATAGATTTTACTAATACTAGTGAAAGCTTGACGGCCGCCGTTGCGTAGTTTAGTACTATTATCAATTTTGTGGCGCAGTGGTAAGCAATTTTTCAACACTGAGAACCAGATTCGGTTCCTGGCGCGAGCAAATTGTATAAGTTTTGGTGCTCCCTAAAGGGTCGGTGCTAACTTCATCTGATCCTTAAAGGAGTAACTCAGCCCGTGCAAGAACAACTTTTCCTTCGGGACTTATACAAAAGTGTTCAGTAGTTACTATGAAAATGTTGATTTTTTTCTTATTTCCAGTATTAGCCCCATAGAAAATGCTGTTCACATTGACGGGCTGAATCGAAGGATTGGACAGGATTTACATATAAAACTAGCTGTTACTCGCGGCTTCGCCCACGTAATATATAGCCTATGTCCTTCTCAGTACCCTAACCTATGAGTATACAAAATTTCATGACGATCGGTTCAGTATATACGGCGTGAAAGCGTAACAAACAAACAAACTCACTTTCGCATTTATAATATTAGTTGGGAATGGGATTAGGATGGGATTAGTTTGCAATCTTTAAATACTTACCCGAGCATACCCAGGTGGAGTCTTAGATAAAAGCAATAATTATTTTCTCGACGTCGCGGTAGCGGGGCGACTGGTCCGCGCGCCGCTACCGCGACGTCTGCCGTACGGCAAACGGGAATATTATTACACTAGCAACAGCCCCCGCTTCTGTGATCTCAACTGTCAGCCGGGCGGTTATGTATGATCTCAGAGGACAGTACACTTATGATCGGCTTTATATAGATACTAGCTGTTACCCGCGGCTTCGCCCGCGTAATTTATGTCCTTTTCGGTACCCTAACCTATGTGTATGCAAAATTTCATGATGATCGGTTCAGTAGGTTGGGCGTGAAAGCGTAACAAACAAACAAACAAACAAACTCACTTTCGCATTTATAATATTAGTTGGGATTTTTATATTTAAACCTGAGACCACTCAGTCTGCCGCTCCGCAGGGTCATACGCAGGCATCATATAGGCATCAGGCATATAGGACTTTGCTGTCTTTCCAATCCTCGCGCACACAGGCCATGCCCAAAGCCGAAGTCCATCGCTCCTGGGGACCCATTGGTAATGATCGCCTTACAGGATGAGAGCCCTCTGATCTCACAAAGCGATACATGATATCCAAATTTGAATAAAATTTCATTTCATTTCATTTCCTCTCATTTCCTTTCATTTCCTTTCATTTCCTTTCATTTCCTTTCATTTCCTTTCATTTCCTTTCATTTCCTTTCATTTCCTTTCATTTCCTTTCATTTCCTTTCATTTCCTTTCATTTCCTTTCATTTCCTTTCATTTCCTTTCATTTCCTTTCATTTCCTTTCATTTCCTTTCATTTCCTTTCATTTCCTTTCATTTCCTTTCATTTCCTTTCATTTCCTTTCATTTCCTTTCATTTCCTTTCATTTCCTTTCATTTCCTTTCATTTCCTTTCATTTCCTTTCATTTCGTTTCATTTCATTTCACCTCGAAAGTCCGGTGAAATAGCAAAAGCTCACTTGGACTACATGGTCTTTTTAAAAATAAATGAAGTAAAATAAAATAACCTGAGACCACTTAGGTAACCGTTCCGCAGGGTCATACGCAGGCACAGTGGTGACACTGGGCGTGTAAGAACTAGGGTTGACAACGCGCAGGTAGTCACTAACTACTCACTTCGTGCCTGCGGCACAACAAGAAAAAAGAGGTCGTTGGATTGATGACTTGATCTTTTAAATTAAATTAATAATATTTTTTTCTTGCGTTTGAGTTTGGCGACAACAGTTCCTAGGTTATTATTCTATCTTAACCCGTCCTATAATCTATCTTTTCGGTTTCACTGTACTTAGTAAGGTAAAAATAATTTATTGAATTCATGACTTAATCAGTCTACACTCTCATGCATGTCTGCATACCTTCAACAATAAATTTGCAAAACCCAAGTACCTGTACGGCGTAGTGAGGTCAATTAACCTGGGTTCGATCCCTGATCAGGTCAACATGAAAAATGAAAAAAAAAGGACTATTACAGTTGTATTTCTGAAAATTTTACTTTAAATTTGGCACCGGTTTCATATCTACATCACCGCGCCGCTTCGAACATGAGATAGCTATACTAAATTTCCCGCGGACGAAGTCACGGGCAATGGCTAGTATTTCATAAACATTGAAATGAGTATTGTAAATTATCGTTAGAAGAAAGAATAATGCCATAGCGGTTTTTTAGTGTTTATACTTTATACTACAAACATTGATGAATGATGATAGTAATACCTACTTTGAAGTACGCAGCATAATCATGTTAAACGACAAAGTGGTCACCACGTGTAACGAATGGTTCGGCACCTACCTACAAGGTAGAAGAAAATAAATAGGTATTAAGTAGGTAGGTACTTTCTTTTCTGGTTCGCTAGACAATGAGTTATCTTTATTCTGAATGTTATTATATTGGCACAGCCATAAACACAACAATAAGTCCCGCCACGAAACATGATTATGGTTTAAAACGAGTAGGTACGCATGAAATATTCATAGAATATTTAGTCGTACATTCCCTTTAAAAATAAATAATGAAACCAAAAAAAAAAAAAAAAAAGATTTTTTACCGTTTTTGCTTGATACTCTAATGATGTATGGATAATAGTACAGAACCCTACGTGCATGAACCCGACTTGCACTTGGCCGATTTTTAGATATGGCAATCTCTAATCTATCATCTAAAAATGTATATGCCGATTTTTCAATACCTACCACATAATGTTACTTAATTATAATTATTAACAGTAGAATTTTTAAAGCTTAATCATTCGTTTTGAAAAGTGCACGTGGACGGACTCAGCCAAAGCTATTAACAAATAATTTATTCGGCGTCGCGGTAGCATGACGTCCATTCGGCGCGCCGCCAACGCGACGTCTGCCGTGCGGCAAAGGGGCGCTCAATAAATGTACCTGATAGCTGGTATACACCTTGATTAGTGCAAGTGCATAGTACATACATTTGTTACTTAACGTTTAGTAAAAACACTTGCACTAGTCAAAGTGTATACCAGCTATTAGATACAGTGGTGACACTTCCTGTACGTGAGAGATCGAGCACCAGTGACCTTGAGCCGAGGCGTGCAAGGAAAAGCACTCACTAGGATTGACAACAGGTAGGTAGTCACTCACTATTCACTTCGTGCCTGCGGTGCGAGACGTGCGAGAGACGGTAACACCACACAGAGAGCCCTCGACCTAGCCAATTCCGTGGCGGGCCGTTCCACGCCCCACGCGCCTCCTACTGTCCCCGTACACGTCCAAAAACCCACACATAGCCGCAGGCGATTTTATGTACACCCATGCTTAAGTGTCGTTGCTTTTCACGTAGTGTATAAATTCTTTGCTTGGGATTCAATGCTGCCGTTACAGAATTGAACAACCGATATTTCTGCATAATCGTTGGGAAGATACCTAGTTCCGTAAGTCATATAAAAATCGATATCAATAAAATATTCCAAGTCTTTCACTCAGTCAATGTATCTGGGATTCAATGTCATCATGTGCATTAAATATAATAAGAATAAGAAAGGAAATCTCTACTTATAAAAAAAATTAATTACTGTTTTTAGCAATCCAAAAGTAACTCAGAGTATTATTAGTAGAATTTTTGGGCTTAATAATTGGTTTTGAAAAGTACACGCCGATGGAGTCTTAGCCAAAGTTATTAACAAATGATTTGTTGGGCGTCACGGTAGCTAAACGTCCGTTCGGCGCAAAGCCACCGCGACGTCTGCCGTGCGGCAGACGGGCACTCAATAATTGTACCTGTGACGCAGTAGTGATTCTCCCCGTACGTAACAGATGAGGCACCGACGACCTTGAGCTGAGCGCCTAAACGCTAGGATTGACAACGTGTAGGTAGTCACTTGCGGTAGGTAGTCACTACTTGATGTGAAAAAGTGCCTGCAAGGGCCTATTTTCTGAATAAACGTTTTGAATCTTTGAATAACTACTAATTTCGTGCCTGTAGTGCGAGACGTGCGAAAGACACAAACACAACATGGAATGCCCTCGACTAAGCCAGTTTCATAGCGGGCTGTTCCACGCCCTGCGTGCCTCCAGCAGCTGTCTCCGGACACATCCAAAACCCCACACATAGCCGCAGGCCATTTGTTGTGCACCCATTTCTTTTCACGTAGTGTATAAATTCTTTGCTTGGGATTCAATGTTGCCGTTCCGGAATTGAACAACCGATATTTCTGCATATTCGTTGGGAAGATACCTAGTTCAGTCAGTCATATAAAAATCGATATCAATAAATTCACTCAGTCAATGTATCTGGGATTCAATGTCATCATGTGCATTAAATATAATAAGAATAAGAAAGGAAATCTCTACTTATAAAAAAAATAAATTACTGTTTTTAGCAATCCATAAGTAACTCAGAGTATTATTAGAAGAATTTTTGGGCTTAATAATTGGTTTTGAAAAGTACACGCGGACGGAGTCTTAGCCATAGTTATTAACAAATGATTTGTTGGGCGTCACGGTAGCTAAACGTTCGTTCGGCGCAAAGCCACCGCGACGTCTGCCGTGCGGCAGACGGGCACTCAATCATTGTATCTGTGACGCAGTGGTGATTCTCCCTGTACGTAACAGATGAGGCACCGACGACCTTGAGCCGAGCGCCTAAACGCTAGGATTGACAACGTGTAGGTAGTCACTTACGGTAGGTAGTCACTACTTGATGTGAAAAAGTGCCTGCAAGGGCCTATTTTCTGAATAAACGTTTTGAATCTTTGAATAACTACTAATTTCGTGCCTGTAGTGCGAGACGTGCGAAAGACACAAACACAACATGGAATGCCCTCGACTAAGCCAGTTTCATGGCGGGCTGTTCCACGCCCCGCGTGCCTCCAGCAGCTGTCCCCGGACACATCCAAAAACCCACACATAGCCGCAGGCCATTTGTTGTGCACCCATTTCTTTTCACGTAGTGTATAAATTCTTTGCTTGGGATTCAATGTTGCCGTTCCGGAATTGAACAACCGATATTTCTGCATATTCGTTGGGAAGATACCTAGTTCAGTCAGTCATATAAAAATCGATATCAATAAAATATTCCAAGTCTTTCACTCAGTCAATGTATCTGGGATTCAATGTCATCATGTGCATTAAATATAATAAGAATAAGAAAGGAAATCTCTACTTATAAAAAAAATTAATTACTGTTTTTAGCAATCCATAAATAACTCAGAGTATTATTAGTAGAATTTTTGGGCTTAATAACTGGTTTTGGAAAGTACACGCGGACGGAGTCTTAGCCATAGTTATTAACAAATGATTTGTTGGGCGTCACGGTAGCTAAACGTCCGTTCGGCGCAAAGCCACCGCGACGTCTGCCGTGCGGCAGACGGGCGCTCAATCATTGTACCTGTGACGCAGTGTTGATTCTCCCCGTACGTAACAGATGAGGCACCAACGACCTTGAGCCGAGCGCCTAAACGCTAGGATTGACAACGTGTAGGTAGTCACTTACGGTAGGTAGTCACTACTTGATGTGAAAAAGTGCCTGCAAGGGCCTATTTTCTGAATAAACGTTTTAAATCTTTGAATAACTACTAATTTCATGCCTATAGTGCGAGACGTGCGAAAGACACAAACACAACATGGAATGCCCTCGACTAAGCCAGTTTCATGGCGGGCTGTTCCACGCCTCGCGCGCCTCCAGCAGCTGTCCCCGGACACATCCAAAAATCCACACATAGCCGCAGGCCATTTTATGTGCACCCATTTCTTTTCACGTAGTGTATAAATTCTTTGCTTGGGATTCAATGTTGTTGTTCCGGAATGGAACAACCGATATTACTGAATATTCGTTAGGGAGATACCTTGTTCAGTCAGTCATAGAAAAATCGAGCGCAATGAAATATTCCAAGCCTTTCACTCAGTCAATGCATTTGGGATTCAATGTCACCATGTGCATTAAATAAAATGAGAATAAGAAAGGCAATCTCTACTTATAAAAAAATTAAATTACTGTTTTTAGCAATCTATAAGTAACTCAGATTATTATTAGTAAAATTTTTTAACTTAATAATTGGTTTTGGAAAGTACACGCGGACGGACTCTGAGCCAAAGCTAACAAATGATTGGGCGTCACGGTAGCCACACGTCCGTTCGGCGCGCCGCCACCGCGACGTCTGCCGTGCGGCAAACGGGCATTCAATCATTGTACCTGTGACGCAGTAGTGACACACCCTGTACCTGAGAGATCGGGCACCGCTGACCTTGAGGCCGGGCGTGTGAGAGGTAATCACTTACTAGGATTGACAACGTGTAGGTAAAGTCACTCACTACTCACTTCGTGCCTGCGATAAGAGACGTGCGAGAGACGCAAACAACACAGACAGCCCTCGACCAAGCCAGTTTCATGGCGGGCCGTTCCACGCCCCGGGCGCTTCTTGTCCCGCACATGTCCAGACACCCTCACATAGCCGCAGGTAATTTTATGTAGACACATACTTAAGTGTGAATTCTTTTCACGTATTGTATTAAAATTTATTCTTTACCTAGGAAGATACCTAGTTCAGTCAGTCATAGAAAAATCGAGCGCAACGAAATATTCCAAGTGCTTTACTCAATCAGTGTACCTGGGATTCAATGTCGCCATGTGCATTAAATAAAACAATAATAACTGGGCTTTCATTTTTAGATAAGGCAATCTCTACTTAAATTATTTAAAAATAAAATTACTGTTTTTTAGCTGGGTGCGTATTGTTTGATATAATAACAAATTATATATTTTCATTTCAATAAAGTTTAAAAGATATAATGTTTACTTGATATAATTATTACAGTTTATATTCTTAAAATCTATAATATTCATAAAATATTCAATTCTAAAACCATAAACTCATTTATTATAACGTTTATGAACATTAAACATCACCTGTCATACATCTCGTTCAGTATACATGCCATAAAATATAACAATCAAAACGAATACTATTTAAAATATATATCAATAAAAATCTAAATCAATCAAATTGATTATGACAAGCGAGCGAGCGACGACCTTAGGTGCGATAGTGACTGGTTTAGATACGCAACTTGGTAACAAAAGGTAGGTTAGGTTATGGTTAGACATAGACCACCATATGAGCGAGCGAGCAACGACTGGGTGCGAAAGTGACTGGTAACAGAAGGTTGGTTAGATTATGGTTACACATAGACCACGAAAGCGACTGGTTTGGATACGCGACTTGGTAACAGAAGGTAGGTTAGGTTATGGTTACACATAGACCACCATATGAGCGAGCGAGCGAAGCGAGCGAGCGACGACTGGGTGCGAAAGCGACTGGTTTGGATACGCGACTTGGCAACAGAAGGTAGGTTAGGTTATGGTTACACATAGACCACCATATGAGCGAGCGAGCGAAGCGAGCGACCAACGACTTGGTGCAAAAACAACTGGTAACAGAAGGTAGGTTAGGTTATGGTTACACATAGACAACCATATGAGCGAGCGAGCGACGACTAAGTGCGAGAGCGACTGGTTTGGATACGCGACTTGGCAACAGAAGGTAGGTTAGGTTATGGTAACACATAGATCACCATATGAGCGAGCGAGCGAAGCGAGCGAGCGACGACTGGGTGCGAAAGCGACTTAGTCACAAAACGTAGATTAGGATCTTCTATCACTTTATTTGTATTACCAATGATTATTATGCTTAATAATAAGTATATATTACGTTTATTATACGTTACAACAAATCGATTTGTTAAATTTTATAACGGTAAAACTGTATATGAAAGGTTTGTTATGTTGAATAATTGTTATAACAAAAGATTTTATTTTTTTCAAAATTATTTCTTCAAAATTTTATCTTGATTGATAATTATACTGACCAAAATTATATATTTCGTTGATATTGATCTTAAAACATATATATTTTGTGTTTATATGTTATATTACTTACCCTTTTTAGCTAACCTTATGTAACTCAGATTATTAAAAGTAAGTAATTATTTTAAGCCTAATCATTGGTTTTGAAAAATGCATGTATATGGAATCACAGCTATAGCTATTACAAATGATTTACTCGACGTCGCGGTAGCGGGACGACCGTTCGGCGCGCCGCCACCGCGACGTCTGCCGTGCGGCAAACGGCACTCAATCAATGTACCTGGGATCAATGTTGCTATTCGGAAATTGAACTACCAATATTCTTGAATTTTGATCGGGGAGATAGTGCAGCTGTGCAATTCTCGGGAAGCACACGATTTTGACAGAAGTACGCTTGTCCCTTCGACACGTCTTCCCTTCACGCCGAGCGTGACCTTGAAATTTAAACATCAAACTAGGGATTGACAAAATATTTGGCGATTTTTATCGATTCGAATGTTTAAAATGAAAATTTAATACATTGAACAACGTTTTCTCATCCCATATTAATGTTTATAGCTTATTAGATGAATTTCAATAAAAACAAAATAACAGAGATGAATATACATCAAGGAATCTGAGACTGAATACATACGGATTCTATGCATCAACCCTTAAATGTTATAAAATCTATGGTATCGTAGTTTTGACATTTGTCAATTTTCAATCGGCATTCTCGTGCAGTGTTTCAGCGATCACTTCACCCAGGAACAAGAAATTTATCTGTCAAATGAAAAGTTACTTTTTAGCTACGGAAACTTGGATGATATCGCTGTTGTCTTTAAAACAGGGTTCGATTCCCGTAGCAAATAAAAATATAAACGATATTTTTCACGTAGCTCTGCATCTTGGACGTTTCCTATATTAAAATTAAAATTTATTTTAGATTACATCCAAGGTGGTGGGAATCGATGGAAGGAAGAAAAAAGATTGATAGGTGTACCTACTTGTTTGTAATGGAAAAACTCAACAAAGTACTAAACCGATTAAATAAATTTAAATGTACTATGTTTTATATACAATGTTGGACAACTGTGTCGGAACCTTAAAGGGGTGACTCATCCCATCAATATGAACAACTTTTTCTATGGGACTGAAGCTTAAAATTAGAAAACAAAACTACTCAGCCGGCCGGGCAATATTGTATGACAATTTTGCAGGTTGTTTTTTGGTATATTTAGATTTAGTCCCATAGGAAAGTTGTTTATATTTATTGACAGGCTGAGTCGCCACTTTAAGGCTCTGACACAGCTGACGGGACATATTATATACTAGTAAGTTTTTAGTTCTGTAGGAAGATATCTAAAGTAGTAAAAATGCGCCGACAGATGCGCATAAGTAAAAGAACTTTACCATCTCATAGAAACACATCTCGTTTCATATAGGAAACATAAATATATAGGGTCATTCTTATCAAACTTATCCTTGGGGGAGGCCTATATCCAGCAGTGGACTTCTTGTGGCCGAGATGATGATGATATCACACAATTTGATAGAAAGTTGTGAACGTTTGTTCGGTATAGGAAAGATACTGGGATTGGGCAGTTACGTGGATTTCGGACTCGGCAGATTCTATGATTCGGATTTAGGATTTATTCGGATTACCTATACGACATAAAATAAACAGTTTAGCTCAAAAAGATGTAATACCTATCTGACTAATATAAATTTGTAAGTAAAAGTTTGTGACGTGTGTTTGGATGTTTATTTCTCAATCACGCTCCAAATACTAAGAAGTCGTAGGATACTAACTGAACGATACTATATCATCATCAATATCAATACATATAATAAAATCGTAAGTGGGTCGTGTCTGTACATGGAAGATAAATAAGAAAAACTATTTTCAGCGGACCCTAATAACGCAATAAACCCAAATCAACCATTTTTAGAATTTTTGTCTGTTTGTCGGTTTGTCTGTTTGTCTGTTTGTCTATGAGTTTGTGCACGATTATCTCAGAAACGGTTTGACCGATTTGCATGCGGTTTTCAGAAATGTATTATACCAAACTTCATACATTCTTTTCGCTTTAATATATCTCAATCGGTTTACAAATAAAAAAGTAACATCAATTTAAAGAATTTAAAGAAGCTAATCTAAGAAACGGGTCGATCGATTTGCATGCGGTTTTCAGCAATGTGTTATGGTTAGCTTCTCTAAATATGTAGACTTTATCTTATCTCAATCGGTTGATTAACTAAAAAGTAACATCAATTTTAAGAATAAGTAACGTAAGTAACGCAAACCATTACTAGATGGCGCTGTGCTAAATTTAAAACGCGCTAACGTTGTTTTTTCGCTAGGAACACCCAACGCGTGGTTGGTGCTCAGTGTCTGCAACTTTCATAACCCTTGCTACTCCTGGGGGGCCCGAAAGTATGGGACTTTAATCAGGTTTTACGAAAAAACTACGTTAAGAATGCCGTTTTTGGGTATTTTATAATGTATTGATAAATTATCTACTGTTTGAGTGACGAAAAAAAAATTTTTTAAACCTATGGTTTGAGTATAATTTAAACTCTCTCTATGACTTATTGTTATTGAGTTAAAGTTTGTCAAATCCGATTCAGACGGTAATGTCCTCTTCGCAACCATGTCAATTTTTACCAAATTTGGCACAATTTGGGGTAGTTCTGCTTTCCAGGCCCGTACCAATGAAACTAATCCTACAGGAAAGTTGAAATAAAATAAAAGAAAGAAAACTATCTATGCTTTCAAATGAGTGTTATTTTATCTCTCTAAGTTTTTAACAGTAGAAAAACAGACTCTCAAAAATGGTTCTTTCGACCGAAGTATGAAAAGTAGTCAGTTTTTTATTTTGTTGTTGTAAAGAACTAATTTAAAATTGCTTTAATCCAAATGGAGACTATCCAGCCCAAATCTTACATCAAATTTTTCTCTTCGGTTGAAAAGACCCATTTTCGACAGTTTGTTTGTAGACTGTTTGGAAAATAAATAGTACAGAAAAAAGTCCACATATAATGAAATATATATTTGTAAGACATTACAAATTCCACCAACAATTAGGTACCTACTATTTTAGTTCACAATTTTCTATTAACGAGTCCCAGTATTGACCTCTTTACTTTTGCGCTTGTTTTAATCCGCAATATTTTGTCACTTAAACAAAAAAAAAAAACAGACTTTCACGTCATTTCCACAACAATCTTTAGCTACGATGACCATTTTGTAGTCAATATAATTTTTGCTTAAATTATATTTAAATCTGGTAGTTTGCACACCCCCTAACACCAGCAATGAGCCCTCATTGCTTATTATTATGCGGTGATTCAGGCCTGTAACGCCAACACTCCACTATTAATGTATTTACGAACAAAATCGACTTGATTTGTGATATTCGTAGTTGATGAGCGATAATCATCAGCCAAATACAACAGCAGCATCCAGGGTGTCTTCAACAACAAAAATTATAATATGTAGCCTTATTACTATAACAATTTTGTTAATGTGTTATTATAATCATAGAAGACCTCAGAAAATGTAATAATTTAAGTTGAACACCGTTTTATAGAACTTAATTCGAACTAACAACTGAGATTAACAACGTCATATTGACAGCTTGCAATGTGACAGTTTTTTTATTAGCATGCAAAATTGTTCTTTCCAACTTTATTTTCAACCAAATAGTCCGGATGCAAAATTGCGGATAGTAAGAAAAATGCTATAAAATTTTGGTCAAAATAAAAGATCGACATCAGTTCAGTGTTTGTGTAATATATGTATGTTTGTTTGTTCTTTCAACTGTATCTTCTAAACTAACTAAGATGCGTGGTTATAGCACAGACAATTTTATTTTGCTTATAATAAAAATATATATACTAGGTACTTACTACTTACTTACTATTCTAATATTTGTGCATAATAGACCATGCTACATTACGCCATATTCAAAAATAAAATCTCAGATTTTTGAAATATATTTTATTTTGTATCAAATGAAAGGTATTTTTATCTAGGTTAATTACAAAATATATAATTGATATACTTAAGTCGTCAACGGGCACTAATCCAGACATAATAGATTTTTTTTTTTGTTAGAACGTCTAGAACGTTCTAACAATAAAAATTCTGTAACGTTAGAACCGCAGGGGCTATGCGTCTACCGTCCGTCAATGCGTATCATACCACCATTCTTCAGTGAAACTTAAAAATGTGAATAGAATCATATCCTACTAATATTATAAATGCGAAAGTTTGTATGTTTGGACATTTGCTACTCAATCACGTTGAAACTGCTGAACGGAGAAGCACGAATTTTTTTACATAGATAGGTTATTATATTTTTTTTATTTATTTGCACATTTTTGTGTCGATATTGCCTGGCCTATCTAGTCGGCTTTTAAGTTTTAAATTTCAATTATATATTTTGTAAGCAAACCTCATTTTTATTAGAAAAAGATAAAGAAATAAAAAGTGATTCTAATGTCAATTGAACAAGTCATAAAAATTATATCAAAGATTTTATTGCATAAAATATTGTACACATTTAATTCATTGTTGAACATATTAAATATTTATTAACATAATAATGGAACAGTACACCTGAATGTGTGTGTATCAATATCTAGGTTAATCCAAAGAACAACAGTACAAAACCTGTGTGTACCTGATGGTTACTGACTACATGTATTTTTCCTAGGTCCATGGTTGTAGTGCAGAAGGTGCTAAAGTACATAATTAAATCTGGTGTTAATGTAGATATTTTTTGCTGTCTTTCAGATTGCTACAGAATCGTGTGGTTTAAAAATAAAATAAATGTCCTATGTGGGTGCGAACAGTACAAAATGTTAGTTGCTCTTCAGCAAATAAGGGCTGAGAATGGACGGTATCAATTTAGTTCATAAATTTGCGTAATTAATGATTTTTTTCAGTTTTATTTTAAACAAATTGTTCTTAAATGTAAAATAAAGATACAATATCGCTATACAATACGAACTGTTTTATTTCGCTTTTAATAAAAGCTCAAGCACAGAAATTTACTTATTAGTACAGTATGCCGACCGACAGAATCCCCTCCGAAGTGTACCAAAAAGTACATCTGGTAGAACAAGTGATACAATCCTTAAATGTAAGAGGTGCAGTTCGTCCACCAGGATCCCCCAGTGAAATCATTATAGCCTTATGAATTAGAGGATGGGTTAGGCACCTATTTAAATTCATGTGAATTCATGGGAAGTAACGTACTTAAAAAAACTGTACCTATTAACAGGTATAGGCACAGCAAAAAGTGATAACCTATATTTAATAATTAGGTATGTAGAAATACCTACAAAGAGATACTACCATTTACCAACAGGTATTACATGATAAGTAAGAAAAAAAGTGTGATTTTATCCCATGAATACATTTTCTCTCTCTTTGAGATCTAGTTAAACAAAACCGGAAACAATCGACATTTTTTTTCCAAAACAAGCCCCATCCTTAGTCCCACTTCACTTCCCCTGACCTTGAAAGTGCACCAGAATACCAAATCAACAACTGTCATTGCATGTCAAGGTCAGGGTCAACCTTGTGCGAAGTGGCGGGGAAGTGGAGTGATGAGATATTTGACAATTAATCAATTAAGCCTTAACCAAACCACAGCGGGTACGTTATAGGCGTCCAGGTAAACGCCCGATAAATACTCTCATTAATTTGTTCTACATGTTTTCATCCAAGCGGTCAACTTGCATAATCCATGTTCCATTGTAACATCAGAACATGATGACACACTTGCTATCATGTAAAACAGGGTACATAATAGCCTGCTGAAGTTTTTGTTACAAAACCAATTTTTACTAAATTATCTAATAGAGAACATTATATAGATAATTGATTTTGAAAAATCCAGTTCCTAGTTTTGGCCCATCTAAAATGCTGTTCTAATTCATATGCTGAGTCATCCCTTCAAGAGAATGCCTACAGTATCATCACAAATGGTGGCACTATAAGCAACTTTGAATTGGCTGCGGATGTGATTGATCGCTTTTATGTCCTCGGTTTGCACACTTCAGTGTGGGTAGGTGTTTAATACTGTCTAAATTTCAAGGGCGTTGCCAGCTTTTGAGCAATAGGGGGGCAGAAACTCATAGATGGCCGGAGTTTAAAAGCCCAGGTGGCAGAAGCGAGATTTTTTTCCATATGTTTAAGGGTGGTTAAAATTAGTGCTACACTGAAAGGGAAAAATAGAGAATTAGAAGTAGATCAATGACTTTCCTACCTAGGTGTAAGAATCGAACTTACATTTCGAGCTGAATATGTTGACATGACCAACCACACCCGTACCAATCAAAAATAATAAATTAAGTATTAATTTTTATTGACTGTTATATTATGACAGTCGGCAAGTATGCTTAGTGGAACTCAAAATCACTGAATAAAGATTTTTATACTATTTTTTAATTCTATTCTAGTACCGACCATAGAAATTAAAGTCAAATCATTATTCAAAATCATAGGTTTCTTCCTTGATTAAATTGAATGACCCAAATTTATTATAACGAGACTTTATCTGTAAAAATTACGAGTAAAGAAAGTTCTTAACTTTTTATTTAGTTTATTGTTATTAAAAGCAGAACAATTTATAGCAAAAAAACAAAGTGTGTCACCCTTAAATGGAAGACACCGTCACCGATCGCCCCCTCTAGTTACGCCACTGGATTGATCTTTTGACGTTTGACAGAATTTCACGAGAATACCAAATTGAAAAATGACATAAAATCAGCGCTGTTTTCAGCGCTGATTTTATGACATTTACGCCCGAGAATTGCACCCCAGTCACAGTGAAATCGAGCCAGACGATAATATTTTAAGTGTTTCCATCTGATCCATGAAATGCTTTTGATTTGATCATGAGTATTTTTTAAGGGTACGCTAGTCAGGTGTTTCGCCATCATCATCATCATCAGGTCTTTATTAGTCTCCACTGCAGGAGCACGACCCTCTCTGTACTGACAGAGCAGTAAGAGGATTTGGCCTACACTCTCCACGCTGGCCAGACGGTTTGGAGAGGTCTCTTTGATTTATAAGCTTTGTTTAGCTTTAGTTTCCTAAGTCGCCTTTTATGCATCCACGGGAAGATTTGGAGTGGTTCTATTCTTCTCTGCCGGGAACCACACGGCATACAAATTCTTATTTATTTATTTGTATGGCTTAATTACAGTCGTTGATAATTCAGATACAAATATTAAAATTCTACATCCACTGGATTGCGTCGTTTTCCAGGGTGAACAGGTCTGCCGGGTTGCCGTCGTACTTGGTGTATGTGCAGTCTCTGACAATATGAGAAATGTCCTGCTTAGGGGTACCACACTCGCAGGCCGGAGAGTCAATCCTTGAGTCAATCGCATCGGTACCTGAAAGCTCTGGTTCGCCCACATCCGGTTCTGAATCTATTTTGGAGACACCACAGCTTCCGTGGGAGTAAGAAACCAGGAGGTTTCTCTAAGGGATTTTTTTTAAATATTTATCGACAAATCACACTAATTGAGTACACACACATCCCACAGTAAGTTGTGAACTTGTGTCGTGGGATACTAACACAACGATACTATATTTTATAATATATAATTATATAGATAAACATCCAAGACCCAGGTCAATCTGAAAAAGATCATTTTCCATCTTGACCTGGCCGGGGATCGAACCCGGGACCTCCATGTCGCAGGCTGGCGTTTTGACCACTGCGCCACGGAGCTCGATGGTGATACCCATACTGTCTGGTGATTTATTACTCCATTCCTGCTTCCACTTGTCCTCAATGGAGAAATTACTCTTCATGAGCTCCTGGGCAGTCTGATAAGGAGGGAGGCGCGATCTCAACTGGTGTGGCGGGGGACTCATAAACTCTTTGTGGGCAGGCAGATCGGTGTTGACTAGTTGTTTATGGGCTTCGCGCAGTAAAGCGTGCTTCCGGTGCAGATCAGGTGGAGGTATATGACTTAGGGTGGGAAGCCATTTGATGGGTGTGCTTTTTATGTACCAGAGATATATCTCATGGTCTGGTTGAGTTGCACGTCTACTCGCTGCACATGTGTGCTATTTGCCCAGACTGGTGCACAATACTCTGCCGCAGAATAAACCAGGCTAAGGCATGTAGTGCGAAGTACGTCCGCCTTTGCGCCCCATGAAATGCTGGTCAGCCTCTGTAAAACGATATTCCGGGTTTGCAGCTTTTTTGCTAGCTTTTGAAGATGTGGAGCATAGCTCAGGCTACGATCTAGTGTAACTCCCAAGTACTTCGGTGTGGGGTTATAGCGCAGTTTAGTGCCTGCAAAAGTTACCCTAAGCTCGTACTTGGCTTCTCTGTTGCACAGGTGAAAAGTCGCAGTTCAGTTTTTGCCGGATTTGGTACTTACCTCCACTTCTGAAAGTAAATATGCAGGAGATCCAGGTCACCGTTCAGGGTTTCTTCCATGGGCCGAAAGCTATTGTGTTGACAAGTGATCGCTATATCATCCGCGTACATAAATTTTCTGCGTCTTGTTTCGGGTATGTCATGGGTATATGGGCTTAAGAGTACCGGAGCCAGTACGGATTGCTGCGGAAGGCCGTTATTTAGTTTTTAAGCCCGGCTCTGGGTCGCACCGAGATGCACGATGAATTCGCGACCGAACAAAGATGAACTCTTAAGTCCGATCGAGTAATACAAATTCTGTAGGGTGATGACTCCGTTGTTTAGTGCCGTCTGTTTAAAGTTTTTAATTCTATCGATTTGTCTTGTCGTTATCTATGCTTGTATGAAATAATAATTGTAAAATGATAAGTACTTTAAAAGTAATGAGTCTCAAAACATTACGTTTCAACACGTAATTTTAACGCAATTTTGGGCACAATTTAATACCGGAAGGAGTATAAAACTCTATACTCTCTATATATATATACTCTAAAACAAAATTCGTACAAGCATAGTTTGGTTATTAAAAAAAATGAATAACTTTACTTTAAAACATTCAGCTGTTTTATCACAAGAACACTTCTCCCTAACGCATACTCGTGAATTTTTAGACGCCCTTTTCTTATTTGTGTTTGCACACACTTGACTGTAGTTCCGGTGTGCGTATAAATCGGTGTAAATAGTTCCGCACTGTTCATAACCGACCGACCGACAATCTCTGCGAAATAGCACGCAAATTAGCCAAGTGCGCCGACGAGTTCGAGTTCCGAACTTGCTCATCCTTAAGGTGAAGTAAGTTCACACTCTAGCGCCACCCAGCAATTAATTCTGTAAGTCCTAAATCATGATAAATTCAAAAAATCTAATAGCTGAATTTCCCTAGTAAATACTTGTAGTATTATTGGTAAAGATTTTTTACTATTTTTAATTTGATGAATTAAGAGAACGAAAAATTCGTTCTCTTAAACTTAGATTGTAATATCTATGAAAAGTAACAAAAAGAATACTACAAGTAATTTACTAGAGCAAACAGCTATTAGATTTTTTAAAATTTGATTTGATTTAGGAGTAAATGAATTAATTGCTGGGTGGCGCTAGTGTGTGAACTCACTTCGCCTTAAGTGACTTTTTATGACATTACAATAAGTGATTTAAACAACACCAAACTCTTTACTGAAAAGAGTTCGTGCAAATTATTGAATTGTTTCTATATATGTATTTGTAATAAAATATAGTATCATTGAGTTAGTATCCAAACACAAGTCTTGAACTATCTTTGGAGCTGCTCAATCTGTGTTATTTGTTCATATATAAGAAACTAACAAATAAAACGAAATAATTGAATTCTTAAACAGATTTTTTTAATTTCAGTCCATAGATATAGACAATAATTTGATCTAGCGATTAACGACAGCGAAATGACTTTTTAATTATGTGACTAGAGGATTCAAAGTAAGTTGGAATATAATCTATTAAACAGAGATTGTGAAATTTTCTGTAAAAATAAAGCTTTGATAATGCCTGTAACATAAAATTGCTTATTTTTTCCTTTTAAATCTAAGAAATCGTTGAAAATTTTCTTAAATAGACAACGAGATTTATCAATTACATTAATTAAAGCGCACGTATTTGTTTGTTAATTAATTATATTTACTCCTTGACTCCATTGAAGTGAATGAGTCATTACGGAGTTGTTCAGTAATTAGTAGCTTTGGCAACTCATTATATGTCTCGCCATAAGGCTGCGTGTTCACGAAAGCTAAGCTATCTAATTGATATATCTCGTAAGAGATGCTGATGGGAAATAATTGAAAGTTACTCAGAAGAAACAAAATGACGTCAATCAAACTACGTTCGTAACTAATTTTGATGACATTAAAATGTGACTAATTAAAAATATACATAAGAATACATGAAAACGATCTAGCCTATGCCTAAAGCTAAATATGCACACAAGTCTTTGTCACTTGTCATCCAATAAAAAAATAAGAAAATCACAGATAATTAAGATTTCCGCATGGTAGAGATTTTACAATAAAATTTTGTATAACGGACGTGTTTTTTAACGTTTTTTTGTAGTTTAATATTTTATACTGGTACAAAA
The DNA here is from genome assembly GCA_963082605.1 of Rhodophaea formosa. Lineage (NCBI taxonomy): Eukaryota > Metazoa > Arthropoda > Insecta > Lepidoptera > Pyralidae > Rhodophaea > Rhodophaea formosa. Next base: position 1,318,035 of record OY720208.1, read on the forward strand.
ACTTCATGTGGGATTCCAACACGTACCGTACTTGGCCGACTTTTTTTCAAAATGTTTAAGTCTGGTTGAAAAACTGATACAGATTTAAAAAGGCATCAAAGTTAGCATCGCTGCGCACCACATGATATCTTTGGTGGAAAGTCAGCCTTATAACAGAAAGTCATTCACCCTTTGATTACCAACGCATAAATCACGTGTAATAAAAATAGTATTTGCAGAATTGATTGTGTGTGAAATACTTTATAAAGATATTTTAGGTAAGGTCTTAATCAAAACAAAAAATCTCAGGTTACAGCATAATCCTTAGGGTAAAATTAATGAGTCTTACACATACATTACATAACGTCTCTTTCCCTCAGACCTACATATTTAGAAGAAAATATACATGGCGAAATTTTGATCGTTCCGGACCATTAAAGGGGTGATTTAGCCTGTCAATATAAACAACTTTTCCATTGGGATAAATGCTGTAAACTCGAAAAAAATTTCGACATTCCTATATAAATTGCCCGGGCGGCTGAACACTTTTGTATGAAAATGTCGAAATAAAATTTGAGTTTCCAGCATTGGTCCCATAGGAAAAATGGTTCATATCGACGGGCTGAATCACCCCTTTAAGGGTCCAGAACGATCAAAATTTCGCCATGTATCTGGCAATACGTAGGTACCTGTTAAGGCGTCTTTGGCGTACCTTTTTAAGCCAACTAGTGCCACGCCTAATTTTATTTATTTATAACTAATTCAGCACATATAATTTAAATATATAATTCTGTACGTTGATAATTAAGTACTTGTAGGTATTTTTGGTATTTAATATCATCTTAAATTAACCTTTTAAGTACGAGACGGCGATGAGACGTACGAGATAGTCTTATGACCACATAACAATTGATTATCCATTGTGTCTGCGTTTCACTGAGTTAATGTGTTTAAGAAAGTTAAAAGTGGCCAGTTTTGGTGATAACAAATAGTTAAATAAATAAATATATAGGACATATCACACAAATTGAGCTAGCCCCACAGTAAGTTGTGAATTTGTGTCGCAGGATACTAACTCAACGATACTATATTTTATAATATATACTTATATAGATAAACATCCAAGACCCAGGTCACTCTGAAAAAGATCGTTTTCCATCATGACCTGACCGGGGATCGAACCCGGGACCCTCGTGTGGCAGGCTGGCGTGGTAACCACTGTGCCACGGAGCTCGGAGCTCTGTTAATTTAACAAATATTAAAAATACTAAAAGTTATTTACTACCGTAGTACTGAAGTAGATTTTCGATTTGATCTCATCTAGAAGTGCAAGAACAAAATGATAGGTGGCGCTAGTTTCGATTTATTCCAATCCAATACCACGAACAAATACCACTGGTATTGCTTTAAAATTTTTCGTTGATTTATGCCTATTGATTTATACGATTGCCAACCTAATAATAATTACCTGTTGACTGTTTGCGCTGCCCTCCGTCTGGTCGAATGGCGGCAGCACTGAGCACAACCTTCTCCCCATCAACGAGTATGACACCACTACGATGCAACCTGAAACAAATAAAAATAGCACTCAATATTTCATAGGTATTTTTGATGCGTTCACAATGCTATTAAAGAGAGATATATATTATTATTAAATTAAGTTGTATATATTTGAATTTAATTAAGTTCCACGCGGGCAGAATTTGAATGAGCAGTCTTTGCTCTTTGTACGAGTAAAAACAAACATTCGTACAAGATTTCTGGTTCAAATAATGCCTAGGTCGATTTTTCCATATTTTATTTCCTAAATTAATAAAAATGGCTCTGAACTGAAAACTAACGTAGTTACTTTAAACTCTCGATACAAATTCAAACATCATCATCATCAGCCTATGCTCGTCCACTGCTGGACATAGGCCTCCCTAATTGCACGCCATCAAGATCTATCTTTGGCTGCTCGCTTGTTGCAATTCAAACTAAATTGAATTTAATTTAAAACAATTCATCATCATCATCTTTTTCATTAATTTTTAATCATCTTAACTTAAAGTTTTCTTTTTGTTATTTTTCTTTGTAATATCTCGCTCGTCATCAGGTCTTTTTAGTCTCCGCTGCAGGAGCATGATCCGCCCTGTACTACCAGAGCGATATATTAGCCACATTAGTCAGAGAATTTGGCCCAAACTTTCTACGCTGGCCAGACAGGTTGGAGAGGTCTATTTGATGTTTGTAATCTTTATTTAGCTTGTGTAGTGGTCTTATTCTACTCTGCCGGGAACCACACGTCTATAAAGCTCATATGACTTTAAAATATACCTACACTCATACAAAGAAAAGTAAGAGGAAAAAAATATACACGTGCAAAATATTTCCATTTGAATATTTATTCAGAAACAATCACAGTTTTTGTTTTGTTTGGATTCGTTTCTTTCGAATATGGTACTTAATATGAAAATATTCTTTGAAGTTGGGATTGTGAGAATAATATATTAAGTATAAATATAAGGATAACCGATGTGCTCCTTTATAGAGTTCCGTATCGACGGGGTGAAAACGGTACCCTATTTATGATTCTTTGTCCAACCATCTGTCTGACTGTCATCAGGCTGTAGGCTCTAGTCTAAACAGTAAATTTTTTCATAGATGATGTATTTCTGTATCCGCTTTTACAAAAAATACTAAAAGCAGGGTAAAAAATGTTTGAGAGGCCCGTTTTAAGGGGCTCCCATACAACAAACATAATCAAACATATCGCTTAACTTCTTCTTCCTCGGGTCTTTTTTAGTCTCCACTGCAGGAGCACGACCCTCTCTGCACCATCTCTTAACTAACTCATAATTAATCATTTTTCATCTGAAAAAATCACTTTGTAGTCCTTCTGTCGGTCCGTCTATCAAAATTGTTTGTCTCATAAATAAGTAGAGGTCGAGATTGTCTAATCTTAAATTAATTATCCCTACACCAGTTATTATTATTTCATCAATCAATCAGTTGTGCTAGAGCCACGCTAGCAGCATGAATGGGCTGGTTCGGCAGGGGAAGTCACACTCTCACAGAAAATCGACTTTTGAATAGTAGCTTTGCCGCTTCTATGCTTTGTTCGATAAGTGAGAGAGCCAGAGGCCCATCGCCTCTGGGGAGGGAAAAATATAAGGCCGGCCACTACGCTCATGTCATACCCCTGATATTGCAGTTATCTATGGGCGGCGGTAATCACTAACCATCAGGTAACCCGCTTGCTCATTAGTCGTCCAATCACTTATGAAAAAAACAATGCATAAGTTGGTCAACAACCGAGCGCTCAGAATTTTTACAAGCCTTTCTGGAATACAATTACGGAATACCAACTTCTATTTTGTTACGTACGTTTATGAATATCAATTGGTCAAGCTTTATTGGTTAACTTATTATACATGCATACGCACGAAAAACATTACGCTCTTTCTGAGTGACTGACTAATGATTCAAAAACTAAAATATTGTCAAGAGGCAAGGAAAACTAAATAGAAAAAACCAGCTTGTATTTAATTCATTACTTTCCAATTAATTACTTAGTTGAATACTTACTGATAAAAACTCTTTTACAACAAAAAGTCCTCGCAATAGTTCGAAGTTTGAATTCAATTAACAATGTTTGCTAGTGGGATGAGACGACGAAACAAGTCTTCCAAAGTTAGTATGCTGCGAGGTTCTTGGGTGGTAGCAGTTTGAGACTAAGCTTTTTCCTTTAACCGGTATTGTATCTATAATAATAATAATAAATATAAATAATAAATAATAATAATAAATATATACGGACAAATCACACAGATTGAGCTAGCCCCAAAGTAAGTTCTTAAGAAAGACTTGTGTTATGGGATACTAACTCAACGATACTATATTTTATAACAAATACATCAAATACAACATACATCTACGTGAAATAAAATTATTAATTGATTTTTTTACGGACTGTATTGTTTTAAAATAGAAAAAAAAATTAACACAGGACACGTTTAGCAGATTATAAGGCTAGTAAGAAGTTATTTGCCATTTTGAACTACCATAACTTATATACGCTTCCTATGCGAATGTAAAAAATTGAATATTTATGTTGACTAATAAAGTGCTTATCTATGTATAGTTAATAAACTCCAAACACGATCTTATAAATAAGAAAATCGCGTTACGACGACGGTCTATTAAAAACTTCTCAGAATTACTTTTTCCTGTTTTTTTGCGATTCTGTTTTGTAACATCTGATTCTGCGACTAAAGTATTGTCAAGAAATACAGCTTTTATTTAGTTTTCCAATTCATTACTTACTTAGTTAGATACTTACTGAAAAGAAAACTTCCAGTAACAGATGCGCGCACGAAGTTTGAATTCAATCAACAATGTTTGCTAGTGGGATGAGACGAAGGAACAAGTCTTGCAAAGTCAAAGCGTTGTGAGGTTCTTGGGAGGTGACAAATCACACACTGCCTCTGAATTCTGATTCAGAGACTAAAATGTTGTAAAGAGGCGAGGAAAACTAAATAAAAGAGACCCTCTTTTATTTTGTTTTCCAATTCATTAGTTAGATATCTAAAAACTCTTCTTTAACGAAAAGTCTTCGACCAGTTACTGTTGCGCGTACGAAGTTTGAATTCAATCAACAATGTTTGCTAGTGGGATGAGACGACGATACAAGTCTTTGCGAAGTCAGTGTGTTGTAAAGTTCTTGGGTGGCGGCAGTTTGAGAGCTTTTTCCTTTTATTGGTATTTTGCCTACGTGAAAAATGCTGGATTGACTTTTTACGGACTGTATTGATTTGAAATGACTATCGAGCCAGGTTTAATAACTGAAATTGCAAGTGATGCCAAAATTCTAACATAAAAATCAACAACCATGTAAAACAAATTGCACAGACAGCTGAACACTTTAGTACGGGGATGTCAAATTTTTGGATTTCCAAAGTTACTCCTATGAGAAAAGTTGTTCATATTGACAGGTTGAGTTGTTTTATGGATAGCGCCTGTGCTAAATAAGAAAATATGTTAATGAAAACCCTGGTTTTATAAACATATATTATAAAAACTGTACTAAAATGCAAATATAGTCAGGTCACCAAAAAATACCAGGGCTATCGGGGTCTAATCTATCTAATCTTCTAATCTAAATACGAGTATATATAACTCAAAGGTGACTGATTGACATAGTGATCTATCAACGCACGGTCCAAACCACTGGATGAATCGGGCTGAAATTTAGCATGCAGGTAGATGTTATGACATAGGCATCCGCTAAGAAAGGATTTTGATCAATTCTACCCTCAAGGGGATAAAATAGGGGATGAAAGTTTGTATGAAACTTTGTCAATTTTAATATGATAGATCTCGATGGCGTGCAATTGGGGAGGCCTATGTCCAGCAGTGGACGAGTATACGCTGATGATGATGATGATGATGATGATGATGATGATGATGATTGTCAATTTTAAACCGATCGGGCAGAGACTTTGCATGCATAGAGCTACTATGACGTTGGCATCCTCTAAGAACGGATTTTGATAAATTCCACCCCTAAGAGGATATTGATTCAGTGTACAAAGAAGTTTTGTAGGCACTAATATTTTTTTACACACACTAAACAAAAGTAAAGCCGCAAAAACTATACTTCTTAACGCGAGCGAAGCCGCGAGCAAAAGCTAGTAATAAATAAATATAAAACTAGGGACGACTGGAGTTGTGCAACCTGTACTTAATTATGTGAAAATTTTCAACTTTAGAGACAAAAATATCTTTGTAATAATTGTTAAATAACTAAGGAAACTTTTAACAAATGTCTGCCGCTTCTTCAAAGTCGTTAAAATTTTAATTACAAATAAAAATGGCCGATGTCGTATTCAGAAAAATGTCTTCAATGAGTTTCTTGGAAACTCGTAATGGATCCGCAAAATGACACTGATTTAGAAGAAAAGAAATAATTGTTTTAAGAAATTGGAGAAAGCATCCAACTTTGTAACGTAAGAAAGTATTTTACTAAAGTACTTACCTAAATACTGAGCTACAATGAATTGATTTTTGAGAACTTTTGAGTTTTCGTGTTTTTGATATGATTTCACTTATATTTAAGAGATTAAATACTTTTGTTAATTTCATTTTCAACCGACAAAAATTTGGTGCTTAAGGTTAGGTTCGACACGTATATTTTTTTTACGTATGACCACGCATAAGACATGACATGACATTTATTCTATAGAGATACGATTACAATAATTCTTTTTTTATTATAAGAGTATATTTTGCGCTTTGTTCTTACTCAAACCATAAAGCAAGGCAAATAGCAGATATTTGATTTTTTGCTTTTTGTTGTTGTTGTGTTTATTTCTGCGGTTAAATTCTTTGTTGAAAAATATTAGATTCTATCCAAATTAATTAATAAATTAGGAATCAGATCCGGATCTTTCTCGTGATTTTCACTTGCATATACACCACTAGTATTTATTTTTAGTTAAGTATTACAGAGTTAATACAGGTATTTAATTTATGTTAGATGCCTCTTGCCATGTCCCTGACTGAATCCTATCTTAATTTATATCGTACCTGGTAAACAATTGTCTAGACGTTAATAAAATTAATATGCAAATTGCTCTGTGGACTGAATCAAGGCGTTTGCTTATGACCCGGAGGTCATGGGTTCAAATTCCACTGGAAATCATACTTTGTCGTAGTTGTTTCCAGTCTGATTAGAATATTGCAGGCTTGAATCACCAATTATCTGTACCTTGGAAGGCACACTAAGCTATGGGTTCTAAGAGCCATCTAGCTTTTGTTATTATACCGTATCCCAGAATTGGAAGTGGTCTATTTTTTGGGTTGTGGTGGTTAGACGGCAGTCGCTCTGTGTAACACCAGTGACCTCGTCAAATTACCTAGGATGGGTAGCGGACAGCAGGCTCTGAAGCGTTACCGCTGAGGATGCAATGGGAATACGGATGATGATGATGAAGCGATGTTACGAACATACCATCACTATTTTGGTGCCGTTTTCTACAAGTTCATAGAGATGAAATTAGGTTCTGCCAACCCCGTTAGGGATGAAGATGTGACACTTATGTGTTAACCGTTATAGCGTTGTTCATCGTATTGTGTCTTGTTTGTGTTTACCGTGACCGTTTCCAAGCCTCAGTCACATTGACTCAGTTTGTGCTTCATCACGTAAAGTAAACAGTACTAGCGTTAACATTGCCCTAAAAAATGATTTATTTAGAAGTTATCCTAATTAATATTCAAAGTCTTCAAATGTTGTGTGTCTTCGTCTGCACACACACACATGCTGTACCTACTGAAATTATTAACGTCAACAATAATACATTAGTTTCAAATAATAATGTGTAATGAAAGTCAACATTGACTTAATGATATTTAAAATATTTTACGATTAATGAAATATTTGGCTTATACGTATATTTTTTGACCACATACATAATAAATTAATAAATAAATATACGGACAAATTACACAGATTAAGCTAAACGCAAAGTAAGTTCGAGACTTGTGTTATGGGAAAATAAGTCAACGAAACTATTTTACAAATCGCGTTCGATGTTATAACAGCTAGTCCAAAAAAAAGTAGCTCTTTAACAAGGAAGGAGAATAGTATACAGAAACAAGAAATAAAAAACCGGCCAAGTGTGAGTCAAACTCGCGCAATGAGGGTTCTGTACAATATGCTTCGTGAACACACACAGAATGTGCAAAAAATGTTTTATTCAATTGACTAGCGCCATCTAGTGGTGTTTTAGTGAACTATTTCCCTAGATGAACTTATTATTGTGAGTTTACCACTTAATTTTCAAGTGATAGAATTCTTATTATTTTTCCTGTAATCTTCAAGGAATAAACTATATTTTGTAATTTTTTCAAAATTTTTGGCTCAGTAATTTCAGAGATCAGGGGGGGGGGGGGGGGGGAATGGTCAATTTTTGCCTTCTTTCGTGAATAAAATCAAAAGTATTGATTTTACCCGAACAAAAAAAAATATTTTTGATATCCTCATAATGAGCCCTTTCATTTGATATATGACACAGTAAGGTTTGCAAAACTTTTTTTTAACATTTTCTATTTGGGCCCCTCAAAATGACCCTTATTTCAAAAAAATCTTTATTTACTTTGCACATCCGTGTTTGGGTCATAGGATTACACTACCTTACCAAATTTCATCCAATTTGGTTCAGTAGATTCGGAGAAAATCGGCTGTGACAGACGGACGGACGGACAGACAGACGCTCGAGTAATCCTATAAGGAATGAACAAGGAATGAATGGAAGGGAGAATTTTGCCCTTCTGAACGAAAATGCTCAATCTGGTACACAGATGGCTCAAAGACCAATCAAGGGACAGGAGCGGGCATTTTCTCCGAGAACAAACAACTGTTTCAGAGCATGGGTCAGTTCGCTACCGTATTCCAAGCGGAAACATATGCGATAACTGTTTGTGCTAAAATGAATTTGGATAAAGGGTTGAAAAATCATCATATCTACATTCTAAGTGACAGCCAGGCGACTCTCACGGCACTTAGCTCTGACAGAATCGTATCCAGATTGGTCTTGGATGGTGTGAATGCCTTAAATCAACTGGGCAGGCACAACATTCTGAGACTGGTTTGGGTGCCGGGTCACGTCGGGGTTGAGGGAAATGAGAGGGCTGATGAGCTGGCAAGGAGAGGATCGAATATACCATACATAGGGCCCGAACCTTTCTTAGGCCTTTCATACAACACAGTAACAACTGCAATAAATGCACATGTCGAGAGCAGACATCAACGTGAATGGACTAACCTGAGTGGACACACACACTCGAAGGAGACACTTGCTATGGACAACGCTAGGTGGTATAAAAGGATCTGCAAATATAGCAGAAAACAGTCAAGGATTCTTATGGGAGCCCTGACCGGTCATTTTGAGAACAACAGTCATCTATTCAAAATGAAAATCGTCGAAAGCCCACTATGTAGGGTATGTGAGGAATCGGAGGAAACAATGAGACACATTTTGTGTCGCTGTGACTCGTTGGCTGGTAAGCGGTTGGACCTCTTTGGATCAGCTTATCCTGATCTGGAGGACTACAGGCACTACGCACCAGGTGATATTCTGAAGCTCATGCAGTCCTTCTTCAGGAATCACCGTGTGGGTGAGTAAGGTATGGGGTAAGTACAAAATAACCCAAAGGTTAGACGTGCTTCCGATTTATAATCGGCCCCAATTAAGATAAGATAAGATAAGAATCCTATAAGGGTTCCGTTTTTCAACTTTAGTACGGAACCCTAAAAAACAACGAAATCCTCTCCAATGGAGTAATAAATAAATAAATATATAGGGACATATCACACAAATTGAGCTAGCCCCACAGTAAGTTGTGAACTTGTGTCGCAGGATACTAACTCAACGATACTATATTTTATAATATATACTTATATAGATAAACATCCAAGACCCAGGTCATTATGAAAAAGATCTTTTTCCATCTTGACCTGACCGGGGATCGAACCCGGGACCCCCGCGTCGCAGGCTAGCGTGTTGACCGCTGCGCCACGGAGCTCATAGTCGATAGTACAACAACATTTCTTCTTCTTATTTAAGAGCTTTATCGCTCTTGTCGATGGAGTATACGCCAAACTTCTCTATCCTCTGCTTTAGACTTAAGTTCTTGATACGACATGACACCATCCTTCTTCTATAGTTGATCAACGAATCTTTTCCTTGGTCTCTCTGGCCTTTTCTTCCTTTTATTTCACTCTCTGTTTTTAAGGACATCATGTCGTATCAAGAGACCAATCATCATACCCCTCCTATTCTCTATTTCGCTTATCAGTCTTCTTTTCTCTCCTACAATTTCCATCAACACAACAACATTCCAATATAATGCAAAATACTTATTTAAGAAACAACAAAGTAGAATTAAACTTATCAAATGAACTGACACACAAGCCGAAAAATATAATTCATCGGCAGAATTTGCGTTTTTACAATTTTATAGTATAAGGTATTTTAGTATTATATTCAGGAATAAAGTGTTTGGTTGGTTAATACGTACGTTGTCCCTAAAAAAGCTTTACAGAAGCGGTAGATAATAAAACAAATAAAAAATACAATGAAAATTATTAATTTTCGCTTAGGAGATGAACGATAGGTCATATTGGTTCGTATTCAAGAATATTCGTGTAGATATTCTAAAAGCTATGCATAAATGTAGCGTAGGTAACTAAGCCGCGTTATTTCGGTGTGTGTGTGTGTTTCTTTACTAATGCAGTTAAGTTTCCCCACTACTCAGTTGATTGAATTTAACTTCAGAGCCTTATTGGAGCACGGATGTAGGGTTAGCAAATTGGATATTTGTTGAATAATTAACCATAATACTACAAACGTGATACTGATTAAATCAAGTAAGATTACGCTATAATCTTGAGAGTTAGCACATTAAATAGTAAGCTTATATCCACACTAAACTGTGTTTGTAAAGTTAAGCCAGTCAAATGAAAATACCACCAATCAAATCATAGTTAAGAGCGTATACTAGCAGTATTTTTTCAATATGGTTTCTGTACAAATGTATTTCTCTATTTTCTCGCTGAAAACTGATTCTAGAGCCACAATAGGAATGCCCCTATTTTTTATCTTTTCGAAAAAAACTGTTTTTGTACATTTTTTTTCTTTTAAACAAGTTTTTAGAAAAAGATAAAACATAGGGACATACCTATTTCAGAGATAGATTGTATGTAAAAAGAATTGTGCCTCTAGAAGCAGTTTTCAGCGAGAAAATAGAGAAATACATTTGTATGGAAAACGCACTGCTAGTACAGCCTCTTAATACTAATAGTACAAATAATACAAATTACATTCTTTGTTTGTTTAGGTAATAATAAATATCGATAAATTAACATATATGTAAATAAGGGGACAACAATCATCATCCTATCACAGACGGTTGGGCTTAAGGGACCCGCCATTTGTACTCAAAAGTTAACTGATATGTTTGAAAAACTAATTACATTGAACAGACATTCAACTGAACAAGGTCCGAATTTGTATTGCGGAAAATACAGCCGCCTGCAAGATATAATTAAACCGCGGAATTGACTAATGACAACATCAAGATTATTTTTTGTTTTTTTAATGACAACATTTATATTTTTTTTTTTTCTTGTCTTATTGACCGAGTTCTGTAGTAAACAGAATTTGTAAGAGTATCAATTCTGCTATACTTGGCCTACACTAATGACGGTCACAATCCCTATTATTATTACTTTATCGTCATCATCAGGCTTTTTTAGTTTCCACTGCAGGAGCACGACTCTGTCTGTACTACCAGAGCCAATTATATTAGCCGGAGCAGTCAGAGGATTTGGCCTACACTCTTCACCCTGGCCAGACATATCATACATTATTATCACTTATTGCACAAATATCAGACATATCCCTTCAACAGTCCGTGGCCGTGTAGTTATTACCTTGAGAAAAGTGGCAGGGTACATACATACTATCACGTCTTTATCCCTTACGGGGTAGACAGAGCCTTAGGTCATAATATCCAAAGGCTCGTTTAGCATATTGATGTGATGGGCATATAGGTGGAAAACGAAATCAAGGTAGTGATGGGTTGCTAGTATATACTACATATACTACGCTTAGAAATTAGTTTTGCATCCTGAAAAATTCTATTTAAATTGACAATGCATTGTAATTGTAAGTATCATTAATATGATTAAAATAACTTTGACACATGTAACGCACATAAATAATTTTACTTTTGCATGTCGGCTAGTATATGGCTCTGGTAGTACAGAGAGGGTCGTGCTCCTGCAGTGGAGACTAGAAAGACCTGATGATGATGATGATGATGATGATGTCGGAAACGGCTTAGTGTGCGAACTAACATTAATGTATTTCACCCACTGTACCACACTTAGGCAAAATAAATTTCATTTCATTTCATAGCCGCATCGCCTATTGATATGATTTCTTAGATTTCAGCCCATTCCCTTGACCAGGTTTCACGGTCTACTTGGGAAAATAAGCAGCTGGCACATTCTAAATTTTTTCTTCAAGAAGATGGGATATCAGACCAATCTCAAAAATAATCGCAGCCACTCCCGTAGTGATATTAATACATCAGCACAATCTTCAATTTTCATTATACAACACGAGTGAATGTCTAATAATAATTAAAGCAAAGCTTTAGGGAGTGCACGCAATCTTTGTGAATAATCACGAAGGTTTGATTGTTTGTCTCAAAACTCTATCAAACTTAATTAATACTCATATTCTCTAGAGCTTGAATAATATATCCTTTGCTGTTGAAATAAATAACAAAACATTGTGTTATGGAGGATAGACGGACGCGGGGGTTGTTATAAGTAAAACTCACTTGTTGCAGGTTCGAAGATTAAGTATTGACTACTTTATTATTTAATTAACAGAGCTTTTATACAGATCTTAAAGTAAGACATAATTCGTCATTATCTTGATCTCGGCTTTATCTAGGTTACACGTGCATACCTGTGCTAGATAATTGTTCTATTTAAAAAGGTTAGTGTCACACCACAGTGTTCTATTTATACCCTTCTACCAATTGGTGGCTACACTACAAAGTTTCTCAGACTTTCATATTCCCTCGTCCAGATTTAATGAATAAATAAATTAATTACTCAATAAACTAAGTCTCACATTTAGTTCGTTAATTTAATATCTATGTTAGTACTTATTTATCTCGACTAAAATTATTAATGTGAAAGGGAGTTTGTTTGTTTTCTACGCTTTTATTTACTGAACCGATCATCATGAAATTTTGCATTGACGTTGATTAAGTATGGAGAAGATTAAAGGGGAAGACTTGGATGCGCCACAGAAGCGAGGCAAATGTGTCTTAAATAGTCTCTGCGATAAGAGAAGTAGACGGTACATTCTTAATTCTCTTTTCCTAGATCGGCATGCAGGATCATATGCTTCCACGTACTATTATTCCCCTAACTCAACCAAGGTGGAGTTTAAGTAACGCCTGGCATAAACGCATACTAGCTCTATTTGTATTTAAGTACATAAGCAATGCTGTTGGGAACACAACGCAATCATAGAATTAAAATAAATAAGCACCAGACGCAATCACTTTTAACGTTTGCAGTGGTGTGATAGTTTGTCTCGTATTCTCTAGAGCTTGAATAATATTGTGTTTGTTATTCTTGCAAATTATAGATATCTTTACTTTTATTTCAAACTAGAGTTTGCCTTTGATTATAAGTGTGCTTACTGCTAACTATGTCGGGTCCTACTCACCCAGCTCTATTTTAGAGTAGGCCCAACATGAATATAATGTAGGTGTGGGTGTATTAGATGGTCAGCGGAGAGAAAGAAAGATCACAACACAATACAGGGTAATGATACCTATTATATCATGCTTCACAAATAGTTTTGCACTGTAACTAGTATAAATACAATTAGTAAAACAATATGGTAGGCGAGAGCCTATAAAACGAGGGTCGAGTGATCACGACCAAACTGGTGAAAAGAATCGAATGGAATGACTGACAGATGAGGAAGGACTGAGAAGAAGATTTGAAAATGGAAATTGGAATGTAAAATGAATTAACTTTCGAAATAAAAGTGGACAGGATGATGATAATTGAGAAATGAGGTGAAAAGCAAGATGCAAGCATGAAGTTATAATGCGCATCGTTACAACTATATTACATGTTTACTCAGATTTTTGATCGTTTCCTCAACCCTATCTATTAGTCGTTTAATACAATGTACGTTTTTACGGTTTTGTATTCAAAATGTGCCTATTACTGAACCGTTTTACAGCTTAAAACCGTAAACATGTTATCGGTATTATCGGTCTGACCATTGAAATTTTCACAAAATGTGTTTATCTTTTGCTGCTGTTTCAAAAAAATACTAATAAAATAATATTAATATACTAAGGGGATGCCCTTACCGAAATTAAATGAAATTAAATGAATAGTTGTACTCAACAGTGGGTTAACAAGGGCTGAAAAAGAAGAAGAAGAAGAAGAAGTTGTACTCAAATTTTGGCTTTCATAATATCACTGTTTGAACGTCATTTATCTTTTATGTTATTAATATTTTTTTACTTTGAAAAAATGGTAAACCTACTAGCTTTTTGAAAAGACACTGCTGAGAAGAATACACTGAAAGAAACTCAGTTCAGTATTGGTCCCCACGTGCCTGAAGGGCTTAATATACATTAGAAAAGTTGTATATTTAGAAAAATATTGTGTTGTGGTACAGAACCGAAATGTATGTTGATCCTACTTGCTCTTGATCAGTTTTTATCCTTTCGTTTCTTTTTATACAGATAACGTCATCTGTTTTACAATCAAAACCGCAATAATCAGTTGATTCCACTATTTTATAATTTCCACACCAGTGACGAAGCAATCGGAATTGGACCATAAAATCTACAATTTAGCAAAACCCTCAAATATATGACTCTGAGTAGCATAAGAGGAAATAATCGAAAAGTAATTTAACGTCAAAGGTTCACGCGACATGTGAAAGGGATTATTAGGCCCATTGGAGCTGATGGGGCCCTAAACGACGTTATTAAAAGCATGTCACTCACACGCTGACAGACTTACGCTAGGGTGCCAGAGGAAATGACTAAAATAGCTGGGACATACCTCAAAAAGATTTAAGGACAAAGCAATATAACGAATTATAATGAAGGAGTCTTCAGGTTTTAGCTCCGTGGCGCAGCGGACAACACGCCGACCTACGACACGGATGGTCCCGGGTTCGATCCCCGTTCGCTAGGTCTAGATGAACATTAATATTTTTCAAATTGACCTGGGTCTTGATTGTTTATCTACAAAATACATGTATACTAAAATATAGTATCGTTCGGTTAGTATCCCATAACACAAGTCTTATTTAAGAACTTACTTTGGGGCTATCTCAATCTGTGTGATTTGTCCGTATATATTTATTTATTATTTATTGTGGAGTTAGTATCCCAAGTCTCGAACTTATTTTGGGGCTAGATCAATCTGTGTAATTTGTCCATATATATTTATTAAACAACGCCCCTGCGTTTGGCTGTCTAGATTTCAGATAATATTAGGATGCTCATTAAATCTACCTACATATTATAAAGTTATTACAACAAGGTCTCGTCTCGTTGTTTTTATACTGGCATTAGAGTTCATCGGTTCCACTAACTTGATACCATTTGGACTATTCAAAGAAGTGAGAAAATCTTCACTAATATTACAAATGCGAAAGTGAGTTTGTTTATTTGTTTGTTACGCTTTCACGCCCTATTTACTGAACCGATCATCATGAAATTTTGCATACACGTAGTTTAGGGTACTGAGAATGACATAAGCTATATCACGTAAGCAAAGCCACCGGGTAACAGCTAGTATTGTCTTATTTGTAAGGACAATTTGTATTTTTCCGGGGCAAGGGCAAACGCAAGGCATTTCGACCATTTGGCAACCCTAACTGCCACGCTCTGCTGGGACTTTTATGATGAATGGAATTCCTATTTTAAAAAATTCAGCCAAATGCGAGTCAGAGACGAACACGAAAGGTTCCGTATCATTATCTATACAACATTTAATTAGACTATCAAGCAAAAACTGCAAAAGACCATGTTTGTTGTATGGGAGCCACGTATATATTTTTTTTCTGTTTTTAGTATTTGTTGTTATAGCGGCAACAGAAATACATTATTTATGCAAATTTCCTTTAACTTTTATGAGATACAGCCTGGTGATAGACAGACCGACGGACAGTCTCGTGAATAGGGTCCCGTTTTTACCCTTAGGGTACGGAACTCTAAAAAGTTATAGTTTTTAACTGACTTTTAAGGTTTTGTATCTAAAATGTGCCTATTACTGAACCGTTTTACAGCTTAAAACCGTAAACATGTTATCGGTATTATCGGTCTGACCATTGAAATTTTCACAAAATGTGTTTATCTTTTGCTGCTGTTTCAAAAAAATACTAATAAAATAATATTAATAGGTATACTAAGGGGATGGGAAATTAAATGAATAGTTGTACTCAAATTTTGACTTTAATAATATCAGTGTTTGAACGTCATTTATCTTTTATGTTATTAATATTTACTTTGAAAAGAAATGGTAAACCTACTAGCTTTTTGAAAAGACACTGCTGAGAAGAATACACTGAAAGAAACTCAGTTCAGTATTGGTCCCCACGTGCCTGAAGGGCTTAATATACATTAGAAAAGTTGTATATTTAGAAAAATATTGTGTTGTGGTACAGAACCGAAATGTATGTTGATCCTACTCGCTCTTGATCAGTTTTTATTATTTCGTTTCTTTTTATACAGATAACGTCATCTGTTTTACAATCAAAACCGCAATAATCAGTTGATTCAATTATTTTATAATTTCCACACCAGTGACGAAGCAATCGGAATTGGACCATAAAATCTACAATTTAGCAAAACCCTCAAATATATGACTCTGAGTAGCATAAGAGGCAATAATCGAAAAGTAATTTAACGTCAAAGGTTCACGCGACAGCTGAAAGGGATTATTAGGCCCATTGGAGCTGATGGGGTCCTAAACGACGTTATTAAAAGCATGCCACTCACACGCTGACAGACTGACGCTAGGGTGCCAGAGGAAATGACTAAAATAGCTGGGACATACCTCAAAAAGATTTAAGGACAAAGAAATATAAGGCATTATAATGAAGGCGTCTTCGCGTTTTAGCTCCGTGGCGCAGCGGTCAACACGACGACCTACGACACGGATGGTCCCGGATTCGATCTCCGTTCGTTAGGTCAAGATGAACATTAATATTTTTCAAATTGACCTGGGTCTTGATTTTTTATCTACAAAATACATGTATACTAAAATATAGTATCGTTGGGTTAGTATCCCATAACACAAGTCTTATTTAAGAACTTACTTTGGGACTATCTCAATCTGTGTGGTTTGTCCGTATATATTTATTTATTATTTATTGTGGAGTTAGTATCTCAAGTCTCGAACTTATTTTGGGGCTAGATCAATCTGTGTAATTTGTCCATATATATTTATTTATTAAACAACGCCTTTGCGTTTGGCGCAGATTTCAGATAATATTAGGATGCTCATTAAATCTACCTACATATTATAAAGTTATTACAACAAGGTCTCGTCTCGTTGTTTTTATACTGGCATTGGAGTTCGTCGGTTCCACTAACTTGATACCATTTGGACTATTCAAAGAAGTGAGCAAATCCTCACTAATATTACAAATGCAAAAGTGAGTTTGTTTATTTGTTTGTTACGCTTTCACGCCCTATCTACTGAACCGATCATCATGAAATTTTGCATACACGTAGTTTAGGGTACTGAGAATGACATAAGCTATATCATGTAAGCAAAGCCACCGGGTAACAGCTAGTATTGTCTTATTTGTAAGGACAATTTGTATTTTTCCGGGGCAAGAGAAGGGCAAACGCAAGGCATTTCGACCATTTGGCAACCCTAACTGCGACGCATTGCTGGGACTTTTATGATGAATGGAATTCCTATTTTAAAAAATTCAGCCAAATGCGAGTCAGAGTCGAACACGAAAGGTTCCGTATCATTATCTATACAACATTAGACTATCAAGCTCATCATCATCATCATCATCAGGTCTTCCCAGTCTCCACTGCAGGAGCACGACCCTCTCTGTACTACCAGAGCCATAATACTAAATCCTCTGACTACTCAGGCTAGACTATCAAGCAAAAACTGCAAAAGACCATGTTTGTTGTATGGGAGCCACGTATATATTTTTTTCTTTTTTTTAGTATTTGTTGTTATAGCGGCAACAGAAATACATTATTTGTGCAAATTTCCTTTAACTTTTATGAGATACAGCCTGGTGATAGACAGACCGACGGACAGCGAAGTCTCGTGAATAGGGTCCCGTTTTTACCCTTAGGGTACGGAACTCTAAAAAGTTATAGTTTTTAACCGACTTTCAAAATGGATTTTTTGTGTAGGTATGTTATCCGATTATTCAACAATGTCAGCTTCATTAAGCTACATTAAGTAGTTTGGTTGAAATCGGTGTTTTGCCAGATTGTGAATTATTAGGAAATATGCACAAATTTTTTCGTTGTTCTATAAATATAATGTAAATATTACTTTGCTAACTCAAAAACTTAAGATATAAAGGTTACAAAGCCACGGAAGTTTTAATAAGAGAACAATCAGCCTTCAATGTTTGAATCCCTGGAGCTCCCTTAAGTTTAAAAGATCGATCGTCGAAGATGCGATAAAAATTATTTCGACTTTGATTTTTAAGTATTTATATTTTACTCCGAACTACAATTCAGAAATAAGGTCATTAAAAGAAACTAAGAAATCACGTCAATAGGCGATGCGGCTAGCAACCCATCACTTTTTTGATTCCACTTTCGTTAACGCCCACTAACACGCTTAACGTGGCCTTTATAACTTTAGGCTCTATCTACCCCGCAAGGGATAAAGACGTGATTATATGTATATATGTAGGCCATAAAAATCTCCATCATATAAATCCCTCTGAGTAGCACAAGAGGTTAAACTCGAAAACGTAAAAGCGACGGTTGAAAAGGATAATTAAACCCATTGGAGCCGATGGGGCCCTAAATGACGTGATTAAAAGCGTGTCTCTCACACGCTGTGTTGGGCGGAACTTTTGTGATGAATGGAATTTCGTTTAAACTATTTTATGCCAAGCTTTTGTTTTCATATCCCTCAAGTTTGGTTTAAAATGAAATATTCTTCATGCTTGAATGTTATATCATTAAAACTAACGTGAGATAAAGACATCATATATATATATATCAACATACATCGTCCCGCACTCGCCTTGAAAATGGGCTCCTGACGAGTCCGAAACTATAGTCGGCAATCCCGACAAATAGCACGTGAGTGACCCGTTGATATATATATATATATGATGCTTGAATGTTTTAATTAAAAAAGTTAAAAAGGATTTATTTGTCCGTAAAAAGTAAATAGTGCTGCGACCAAAATCAAATCAAAATGTTTATTCAGAAAATAGTACCAGTTCCACTATTTGAAATAAATGTTTAGAAAACAGAGATATCATTAAAAATTTACTCTGATACAATTTAGAATTATATCTTTGTTTCTGTCTGTTTAATTTTAGAAAATTATACATTGCTAGCTGTTACCCGCGGGTTCGCCCGCGTGATATATAGCCTATGTCCTTCTCGTTCCCTTAACCTATGCGTATGCAAAAATTCATCATGATTGCTTCAGTAAATAAGGCGTAAAAGCGTAACAAACAAACAAATAAATGAACAAACAAACTCTTTTACATTTATAATATTGGTTAGGATATAAAACACCAAAAATGGGGGAGGCATTTGCTTATTTATGAGACAGCACCGACCGGCTAGCTAAAAGATAAATTGAATACTAGCTTTTACTCGCGGCTCCGCCCGCGTGATATATAGCCTATGTCCTTCTCAGTACCCTAACCTATGTCTATGCAAAATTTCACGATGATCGGTTCAGTAGATACGGCGTGTAAGCGTAACAAACAAACAAACAAATAAACAAACTCACTTTCGCATTTATAATATCAATTAGGTTAGGTTAGATTTTGCAACAGAGCAAAGATTTTGCTAGGTATTTTCTTTATAGATAAAGGAATTATTATTTGTATATCATAGATCGCAACTTGCAAGAGTATGTTAATGATAATTAGAACTCTGAGTCAGTTTGACTGATCAATAAACCTCAGAGACTATATTAATAAGCCGTGTGGTTCCAGTCAGAGTAGAATGGGACCACTTCAAGTCGACCCGTGGATGTTGTAGAAGGCGACTTAGGTAACAAAAGCTAAACAAAGCTTATACACATCAAAGAGACATCCCCAATCTGCCTGGCCAGCGTGGAGAGTGTAGGCCAAATCCTCTGACTGCGCTGGCTAATATATGTCTCTGGTAGTACAGACGTCGTACTCCTGCCAGTGGAGACTAAACACCGACTTCGACTTCTATTTTCAAATCGTCTTTATATTTTCAAATCTCACTCAAACTTAAATCGAAGTTATTATTATTTTTTTTTTTATGTCAGAGGACGGCAAACGAGCAAGTGGGTCACCTGATAATAAGTGATCACCGCTGCCCATGGACTAATGTAACACCAGGGGTATGACAAGAGCGTTGCCGGCCTTTTGTTTTCCCTCCCCAGAGGGGAGGGGTAGTTATACAGTTTTAGTTCATTTGCTTCTGAATGTATCTATTTCAATGAAAAATTTCGATTGTTACAAGATTCTGGTTCTCGCCGCACTAAATTCGCCGCAGGTTTTTATTTGTCTCATATGAATTTATTTATTTACACTTTATTGTACACATACTAAAATGTAACAGTACAAAAATGTGGACTTAATGCTAAACAGCATTCTCTAATGAACTTGTAAGTGTATTATTAAGGCCAAATCTTTTAACTCGATTTCGAAGCACTTATTCGTAAGCAACTAATTAGATTTTTGTACTTGTGTAAGTCGTAGGAAAATACAATATTGTGGTGTCATAGATTGCATTTTATTGAGTCAAAGATGACCTTTGGAACTTACAAATTAAAAAGTTTTTTATCCTGTCTTTGGGCTCAATTTGTCTTTGAAACCACTTTATAGTTTAAATCGCTCTTAATAGAGGTTTCTAACAAAATAGGTTTAAAAAAAGACTTATTTAAAATACTATTTCTAGTAAGAAAACTCCTTAACTCTACTAAAGACCCTGAAAACAGAATTTTTAAAGGAGATAAACTTTCCAGACCGAAACTTGTTTTCTTTCAAATAAGTCTAACTGAAGCTTTTATTTTAATTAAGTTTTAAGTGGTGGATCATAAGTTGCTGATAAAGACGCAATAAATAGAAGCACTAAATTTTCTCTCTCATTTAAACTCCAGGTTTAAAATGGGGAACTTGATGAAGAGTAGACTTTGAAAAAAAAAACAATCTGTAAATGTCTAGCCAAAAAGATACTAGCCTGAGTAGTCAGAGTGGCCTACACTCTCCACGCTGGCCAGACGGGTTGGAGAGATCTCTTTGATGTTAATAAGCTTTGTTTAGCTTGTGTTTCCTTAGTCGCCTTTTACGACATCCACGGGATGACTTGGAGTGGTCCTATTCTACTCTGCCGGGAACCACACGGTTTTTTATCAATACACTAATTGAAACCCGCGTCTTCGCGTGATATATAGCCTATATGTTATTTTCAGTACCCTAACCTATGTGTATGCAAAATGTCATGATGATAAGTTCAGTAGGTAGGGCGTGAAAGCGTAACAAACAAACTAATCTCTCTCTCCCAACTCTCATTTCGCATTTATAATATTAGTTAAGATTAAGCCTAGGTTTAGTAATTAGCCGTGTGGTTCCCGGCAGAGTAGAATAGAACCACTCCTAGTCTTCTCGTGGATGTCGTAGAAGGAGACTTAGGGAACACAAGCTAAACAAAGCTTATAAACATTAGAGACCTGTTCAACCCGTCTGGCCAGCGTAAAGGGTGTAGACCAAATCCTCTGACTGCTCTGGCTAAAATATGGCTCTGGTAGTACAGAGAGGGTCATGCTCCTGCAGTGGAGACTAAAAAAGATCTAATAATGGTGATGAATGAGGCTTAGGTTAAGATTGGTTGAATAAGTCAATTATTAGATTATGTAAATTTATCACAAACTAATATTACCATTGGGCCGAAAACTTATGGGAAAAAATATTTTAGGAGGTATCAAAAGTTGCGGCTAAACAAACGCTAGATGGCCTTCTAAAGCACGGATGATGAACGACGAAATCGACGACGAAAATATTATATCTACAAATTCATCATTTATTAGGAATTTTATGTGTGATAATGGCCAACAAAACGTTGGACAGAACTACTTAAATTTACATAATACAGACGTTTTTATGACCAAAAGTTCAACAAAATATCTAGAAAATGTCACTTAGAAATGAGGTCACACAGTATCATTAATTTTACGGGAGTGTGTTAGACAGGATTTCCCCGAAAAAGGGAATATTTTACAGATTCCAGGAAAAAAATACTGTTTTTAATTAGTCCCCTTGTCACAGCATACAAAGAGGGTTACATTTGGTTTTCAAGGAAATCTTTTTATTTATTTGCATTTTTTTAGTCTGTTGCTTTATGTATACAATTATTTGCTCATTATTGTAACAGAGAGACAGAGAGAGAGAATTTAATGAAATTACTTTATGTCGCATGATTCCTGCGGTAAAAAATAATTTTAAAAAGGTCACAAGGCAGCTCGTGCGCAAGCTGATGGTGAGTAACAAAACCAGGGACCCAATTCTTCAAGAGAGTTGATCAGAGCCCTCGTACCCAATTTTTATCGGCTATGGTGGAAGCGAGAGCTCACAGGACTCTTGGCTCTGGCTTGCTCAAATTTAGCCGTCAGGTGTCAAAAGAGCTGTTCCTTAAGGGCCCGAACTGATTACCGCCTAAAACGCGTTTTAGGGTAATCACTAGTTCTCTTAATGAATGATTCTCGTAATATTAAAACGTGATTCCAAAAATAATTCAGGTTATTTACCAAGGCTTATATTACTTAGATTCTTGAATTTGATTTTATTTGTAAAATATTAGGAATAATATTTACCTATTGGTGTCGCTAGTTGGCTTAGTACGGGCCGTGCATATTGCTGCGAGTAACTTCGGAAAAAACGCAGCACGCCTCTCGACGTAGGAACGTCGAGAGGCGTGATTTAGGAGAATCACCCCCAGCAATGTTGCCTCTTTTGCCGGCAATACACTTAAATAAGCTATTTGCCGAGATGCCTTCAGAAAAATGATGCATAACTTGTGACAAAATAAAATAAAATTTCTTTTTTGTTTTGTTTTTTACTTTAACTCTTAAACTCACAAAGTTCATGAGTTCCACTAACCTCATAGATGATTAGAAATTTTGAAAAACTACTTTAAAAATTCTATGTTGTTTTAGTTCAATGATTACATAGATTTTTATTTTTAATTATTGTTTCTGTTAACAAAATCTCATCAAGATCGATTGAGAAATACGACCTGTAGAAGAGAACAGCCGGAAAACCATACTGTTTGCGCTCGCTCGGTTTATCATTAGTATATTTGATTTATTTGATTACGATTGACACTGTTGGCTTTTATTATATAGCGATAGCGGAACATGAAAGTGGCGGCTCCCGAGTATTTACTGATAACCGTGAACCAAACTCAATGGTATCACGAATAATAGCTTTTTCTGTAACAGAATGAATATTTTTACAGATTTTTTTTACTAAAGTAAAAACAAAAATAAATCACGCTATAGAAACACATTACTCACGTGATTGAAAATGCTAATAAATAAATAAATAGGGACATATCACACAAATTGAGCTAGCCCCACAGTAAGTTGTGAACTTGTGTCGCAGTATACTAACTCAACGATACTATATTTTATAATATATACTTATATAGATAAACATCCAAGACCCAGGTCAATATGAAAAAGATCTTTTTCCATCTTGACCTGACCGGGGATCGAACCCGGGACCCCCGTGTCGTAGGCTAGCGTGTTGACCGCTGCGGCACGGAGCTCGACAAATGTTATTCTAAAGATCCTAGATAAATCCTTATCTTTGTATTTTTTTAATACCATGTAATTCATACCTTCCACGCTGGTCTGGGAGAAAAGAAAAAACGCAGAATGTACCAGCTGCTTCTCTTCCCGCGCAGATCGTAAAAGCCGATTAAGGGAATGGGCGTCAGGAATCATATCAATAGGCCATGTCGCTAGCAACCTATCACTATTTTGATTCCGTTCTCCCACCTACAAGCCCACCAACAAGCCCACCAACTAAACGTGGCCTTAAGGTGTTGACCTGGGCTCTATCTACCCCGCAAGGGAAAAAGACGTGATAGTATGTATGTAATTCATCTCATCATCTCAATAGTCAAAGTCAAAGATTTTTACTCAAAATTGGATAATTGTATCTCTTTTTGAACGTAATTTTTTTTCATTCTTATTATTTTTATTTTTAATATGCAAAATCGAAAAACTACTAGCGTTTCGTAATGACCACTGATGAGAAGAGAAGAAGAGAGCAATAGCTTCTTATAGATGCAAAAAGACGACTTTATCATTTCTTCATTTCATTTTGTCTAAGTTATTTATCATTTTGTCGCGGATTTTCAGCAAAGATATTATCATTCCACAGACTTATAACAAAAACAGTTGATTTAGAAAGCGTACTACTTATCGTAAACAACATCACGCCATCCTCCGGCCTTATTAGAGAAAACAGGCTCGCGCGCCTAACTCGCACGTATCTGAGACAGATTCATTTTTATAGACGACTAGCTGGTATCCGTGGCTTCACCCGCGTGATATATAGCACATGTCTTTCTAAGTACCCTATATTATGTGTGTGCAAAATTTCATGACGATCGATTTAGTACATAGGGCGTGAAAGCGTAACAAACAAACTCACTTTCGAATTTATAATGCAACTAAATAAGACGACTTTATCATTTCATTTCCTCGTTTTCGCGCGGATTTTCAGCAAAGATAATAACATTACACAGATTTATTACAAAAACAGGAGATTTAGAGAGCGAGTACTTATCGTAAACAACATCACGCTATGCTTTGGCCTTATTAGAGAAAACAGGCACGCGCGCCTAACTCACACGTATCTGACACAGATTCATTTTTATAGACGATTATATTGTCATGTTTAAAGGGTATTTTTGCACGAGAATATAAATGATGTGAATAGTAAGTATTTGTTTGAAAAACATAATTACAATTTTAAGCTTTTGAGGTCTCAATCACTAATTATTATCAATACAGGTCTTTCACAAACTGCCTTATAAGCGGCAATGTTAGCGAAATAACAGACAAATCTCAAATTTTCCAGTAGTGATGTAATGTCGAGCTCCGTGGCGCAGCGGTCAACACGCCTGCCTGCGAAACGGAGGTCCCGGGTTCGATCCCCGGTCAGGTCAAGATAAAAAATGATCTTTTTCAGAGTGACCTGGATCTTGGATGTTTATCTATATATGTATCTATTATAAAATATAGTATCGTTGAGTTAGTATCCCATAACACAAGTCTCGAACTTACTTTGGGGCCAGCTCAATCTGTGTGATTTGTCCGTATATAAAAAAAAAAATCACGCCTTTCTCCGGCCTTATAAAAGAAAACAGGCATGCGCGCCTAACTCGCACGTATCTGACACAGATTCATTTTTATAGATGATTATATTGTCATTTTTAAAGGGTATTTTTGTACGAGAATATAAATGATGTGAATAGTAAGTATTTGTTTGAAAAACATAATTACAATTTTAAGCTTTTGAGGTCTCAATCACTAATTATTATCAATACAGGTCTTTCACAAACTACCTTGTAAGCGGCAATGTTAGCGAAATAACAGACAAATCTCAAATTTTCCAGTAGTGATGTAATGTCGAGCTCCGTGGCGCAGCGGTCAACACGCCTGCCTGCGAAACGGAGGTCCCGGGTTCGATCCCCGGTCAGGTCAAGATAAAAAATGATCTTTTTCAGAGTGACATGGATCTTGGATGTTTATCTATATATGTATCTATTATAAAATATAGTATCGTTGAGTTAGTATCCCATAACACAAGTCTCGAACTTACTTTGGGGCCAGCTCAATCTGTGTGATTTGTCCGTATATAAAAAAAAAAACACGCCATTCTCCGGCCTTATAAAAGAAAACAGGCATGCGCGCCTAACTCACACGTACCTGACACAGATTCATTTTTATAGATGATTATATTGTCATTTTTAAAGGGTATTTTTGCACGAGAATATAAATGATGTGAATAGTAAGCATTTGTTTGAAAAACAAAATTACAATTTTAAGCTTTTGAGGTCTCAATCACTAATTATTATCAATACAGGTCTTTCACAAACTACCTTGTAAGCGGCAATGTTAGCGAAATAACAGACAAATCTCAAAGTCTCCAGTAGTGATGTAATGTCGAGCTCCGTGGCGCAGCGGTCAACACGCCTGCCTGCGAAACGGAGGTCCCGGGTTCGATCCCCGGTCACGTCAAGATAAAAAATGATCTTTTTCAGAGTGACCTGGATCTTGGATGTTTATCTATATGTGTATCTATTATAAAATATAGTATCGTTGAGTTAGTATCCCATAACACAAGTCTCGAACTTACTTTGGGGCCAGCTCAATCTGTGTGATTTGTCCGTATATAAAAAAAAATCACGCCTTTCTCCGGCCTTATAAAAGAAAACAGGCATGCGCGCCTAACTCACACGTACCTGACACAGATTCATTTTTATAGATGATTATATTGTCGTTTTTAAAGGGTATTTTTGCACGAGAATATAAATGATGTGAATAGTAAGTATTTGTTTGAAAAACATAATTACAATTTTAAGCTTTTGAGGTCTCAATCACTAATTATTATCAATACAGGTCTTTCACAAACTACCTTGTAAGCAATGTTAGCGAAATAACAGACAAATCTCAAAGTTTCCAGTAGTGATAATAATACTTAATTTTCTTTTTGATAGGTAAATCAATATTTCATGAATGTATATTATATATATATATATACTTTTTTACAAAAAAGTAACTAAAGGACATATATACAACGAAGAAAATCACCAAGGTGTTTAAAAAAATACCTACCTGATTGAAAATGCTGTAGTGATTCCAAAAATCCTAGACCAGTCCAGCAAAAATGTTACCATTCCACGGACTTATAACAAAAACAGTAGATTAAGAAAGCGTTCTACTTATTGTAAACAACATAACGCCATATCCGGCCTTATAAGAGAAAACAGGCACGCGCGCCTAACTCACACGTATCTGACACAGATTAATTTTTATAGGCGACTAGCACCCGCGTGATATATAGCCCATGTCCTTTTTAGTACCCTATACTATGTGTGTCTAAAATTTCATGATGATCGGTTCAGTAAATTGGGCATGAAAGCGTAACAAACAAATAAACAAACAAACTCACTTTCGCATTTATAATATTAGTTGGGATTGGGACAAAAAAAGACTACTTTATCATTTCATTTCCTCTCTAAGATATTCATCGTTTTCACGGGGATTTTCGGCAAAGATATTACTGGAAGTTATAACAAAAACAGGCGATTTAGAAAGCGTACTACTTATCGTAAACAACATAACGCCATTCTCAGGCCTTATTAAAGAAAACAGGCACGCGCGCCTAACTCACACGTATCTGAGACAGATTCATTTTTATGGACGATGATACTGTCATTTTTAAAAGGCTCTTTTGTACGGGAATATAAAGATGTAAATATTAAGTGTTTGTTTGGAAAACATAATTATGATTAATGTGAATTTTTAATGTTTTTGGATAACATCTGTTTTAAACTTTCACGGTCCCAATCAGTTGTTATTTCAATGAGACTTGCACATATTACCTTGTAAGCTGCAATGTTGGCAAAATAACAGACAAATCTCAAAAATCGAAGAGATAATAATATCACTAATTTTTTTCTTTGATATGAAAGTGAATATTTTATGTGTGTGCAAAATATTGTTTTAATTTTATTGTTGTGAATTATAATTCATGATTATATCATAAATGACATCAACAATAAAACTGTTGATGTCATCTATTTACATAAGGCTAAGTTCAGGCCGCTTCCAAAGCGGAGTGCAAAAGAAGCCGCAACAAACTGCACTGCGCATTTTCTCCAAGCGACGTCAACTCACAATTTTAGTTGACCCTTAAAAAATTCTTAGATCTGTGCAATAGGTTATTGTGACTGTAAAGAATTAAATTACATACCTGGTACAGCGTACACCAGGACGAAGCTGAAAGCTCCAAACAGCTCCTTCTTGATGGAGTCTGGCCACGTTTCTGTGCAGAACTCCATGCTACGCTGCATCCAAACCACCTGGAAACAAACAATTCTGTGAAAATTCAAGTCAAGTTACTTTTGTGATAGCGTGCAGTGTAGTGTTTCTAATCCGGTCAGTCAGTTTAACACCCACGATACTGCACTCCATAGCCTACTACTAAATACCTACTCATATTAGTAGTATAAAAAAAATAACAGACGGACGGATAGCAGAGACTTAGTAATTTGGTCCCAATGAGTCTCAAATGAGTACAGGCTCATACAAGTCAACTTTGTGACGCAGTAATATAGATTTTGGTATCCTACTAAGGCAGTAACAAAATTTTAAGGATACCATCTTTGTGACGACTTCCGTGGCGCAGTGGTTCAAATGCTAGCCTGCGACACGAGAGGCCTCAAGTTAGATCCTCGGCCAGGTCATGATGAAAAGCGATCCTTTTCAGATCGGCATGGGTCTTGTATCATATAAGTATCTATTGTAAAAATATAGTTTCGTCGAGTTATTATCCTACGACACAAGTTCACAACATTTTGTTGGGCTAGCTCAATTTGTGTGATTTGCTTCTGTTTATTTATTTATTGGTACTGACAAAATGGAATCAGTAACTTGAAATATAGAAGATCAATTTTATAAGTCACACAGAATCACAGTCTTCGTACCATACTTATCATTATAATTTAAAAATGACGCTCTTGTTGGTGGAGCCCTATCTTTTTGACTTCTTGGTACGAAACTATACTCCCACTTTTTCCTTTATTTGTATGTAGCTATGCCTGGGTTTTCTCCCTCCCTTTATTTGTATTCATAAGTTCGTCGTGGAATAAATACTTGACGTTTTTGGTAGATAGTCATTTGTTATCCCTATGGTTGACTGAGAGAGAATATAAGGAGTAATAAAAATTATATTAATAAAAAAACATGCGGGGCAGTTATACGGTACTGCCGATAGAATTGGAAACTAAGTTACTTGTTGCCTCCCAAACAGTACCTAGACAGTACATATACCTCATGGAAAACGTTCGGTGATGATGACGCGAGATTCATGATTTTTGTTCACACAAAAATTGCTCAACACGCCTAAAGAAGTTTTCACTTAAAAGTTTTACTTAATTCGGCCGTAACTAAATTTATGTGATTTGATTAGATTATTGTTCTTGTATTTATTTCACGATCATATACAAGCCTGTTACAAGACTGCAAGAGAAAGTTATAAGCCGCAGATGTTCCCAACATATTGCTCCACATTTGATGTGGCGTAGTCGGTAATGCTCATAAAATTTACCGTTCGTTTTATATTTATGGGTTGTTTCAGAGCAATGTTGCATAAATTAAATGTCACTTTATTCAATTTCATGTAGATCATACTGCATATTATATTTTTGATTGACTACAAAAAAAAAGCCAAAAGGAAAAATAATCATTTCATTCGCAGTAAAGAGACGGCAGGAAGTGGCGCAGTCGGTAATGCTAATAAAATTTACCTTTCGTTTTATGTTTATGGATTGTTTCAGAGGAACGTAGCATAAATGAAACGTTTTTCATTCAAGTCATGTAGATCATACTGCATATTATACTTTTATTTGACTATAAAAAGCAAAAATAATCATTATATTATCAGTTAGGAGACGGCAAGATGTGGCGCAGTCGTTAATGCGAATAAAATTTACCGTTACTTTTATGTTAACGGGCTGTTTCAGAGAAATAAACATATATGCATATTACCACGACTCCATAACAAAGGGCCACGTTTAGCATATTAGTGAATGTAAAGGTCGAAAACAGAATCAAAACAGTGATGATCTGCTAGCCTCAACGCCTATTTACTTGATTCTTTAGATTTCCGCTTAATCCTTTGACCGGCTTTTACGGTCTGCACGGGAAGAAAAGCAACTGTTATATTATATGTTTTCCTTTTCTCCCAAATCAGCATGTAATGAATTAATATATGCATTAATAGCATAAATCAAATGTTCATCCATTCCTAATTCACGTATATTACTGCGTAGACTAAAACATCCAAAAGGGAAACAAACTTTTTATTTTTCACGAGAAAGAATAATTTAGCTTTAGGCGAAACTCCACAATCTGTGATAGCTCACTAATAACCAATATGAATGTTATGATTTATTAATGAATCTCAATAATGTAGGCCAAGTTGGCAATACCTAATTTGAAATTGGCTAACTTCACGGCATTGTCACGAAAGGTAATTAATATTAGTAAGTAAATTAGACCCGCTAATATTAAATGGCATGTCGTTAACAACTGTTCAACTTGAGTTTCTATTTGATACATTTCTTGAGCAAATTTGCTACAAATTATATTCTACATACACGGCTAAATTATCATTACTTTGAACCCAAAGGGGTGATTCAGCCCGCCATGCCCAATATCATCATCATCTTCATCATCATTCTCTGTAGCATTTACCTACTTTCCAAAATGGCGGACACAAAATTTAATCTCGAAGTATCACGTCCACACAGCCAACTGTGGCTGAAATCTATAATTGAGTTTCATTCATCTCGTTGACGAGTAGTCGATGAAATCGATAGTCACTGCTATCGATTCCATCGACTACACAAACAAAACGGATATCACTACAGCTTTTAAAGGTATAGTATACTTGCATCTAGCAGTAATCTTTCTTCTTATTGGGATTTGTAGTAAGACGGGAAATATGGAACCTTATTACTAAGCTTCCCGTTCGTCCGTCTTATATATTAATAAAAATAAAATATAAAATTATAGGGGGCCCCATAAAGAAAATTTGTAATGTATTTTTTCCTTTTATCTAAATACTATGATTTTCTGTGAAATATTCTATTTAATTATTTTATCGAGCGATCCGATGTCATATGTACGATAACATTTTTAATTAATAATTTAATCTAATAGTTAATTAATAATTAAATTCTCACAAACTATGTACGTCTAACTTTTAAATTTACAAGCAAATATAAATCCACTGTTGCTCTGGTTCAATGATATCATCAAAGCAAACTAATTTGTAGAAATGATTCTAAATATTCTCTGTAACATTTGCCAGTATTTTTCCATTTCCAATATGGCGGACACAAAATTGAATCTCGACGGATCACGTCCACGCGGCCAACTGTAGCCAAAATCTATAATTGAGTTTCATTCGTCGAGTGACTATCGATTGTATAGACTACACAAACAATTGGTTTTGTTTGTGTAGTCTATACAACCGATAGTATACTACAGCTTTCTTCTTTTACGGTTTTATAATAAAATGGTATAAATGAAACCCTTTGATGTCCATCCATCCATCTGTTTGGCCATCTGACACAGAAATGTATTGGATCTAGTGAACTGGTGTCGCAATAGAAATTATAAAAAAAATAAGTAATATAAATGGACCTCCATATTGTAAATTTTCTATTAAATTTGTTATTTATTTATTTTATTAGAAACGTCATATACAAGATAATATTTTTAAAGTAAAAATTAAATTTCATAACGAATATTAATAATTCAATTCTCACAAACTAGGTATACTCCATGGTATATGGTATGACGCAGCTGTCAACACGTCTGCCTGCGACACGAATGGTCCCGGGTTCGATCCCCGGTCAGGTCAAGATGGAAAATGATCTTTTTCAGATTGACCTGGGTCTTGGATGTTATCTATATAATAAGTATCTATTATAAAATATAGTATCGTTGAGTTAGTATCCCATAACACAAGTCTCGAACATACTTTGGGGCTAGCTCAATCTGTGTGATTTGTCCGTATATATTTATTTATTATACCTTTTAAATTTACAAACAAACATAAATCTACTGTTGCTCTGGTTCAATGATATTTTCAAAGCAACCTCATTTGTGGAAATAATTCTGAATATTGCCTGGAATATATCTCACCATTTTCCAATATGGCGGACATAAAATGGAATCTCCACGAATCACGTCCACGCGGCCATCTGTGGCCGAAATCTATAATTGAGTTTCATTCATTTAGACTGTCGATTCTACTGACATAAAAAAAGAATATTTCATAAAACCTCTGAAACAGATGATGGATATGGAAGTTACTGGGAATCAGAATAGAGGTAGTCCATTAAATGACGGGTTGGGTTGTCCCTTGCTCGGATGGATAAGGGATGAGATGGCAGCAGCTCGGGCCGGGCTCGCGTGCCACCAGACCAGACCCCTGACCATTTCATGTTTACCTTCAGTTTTTGTTTATTACTTAGGAATAAATAAATAAATACGGACTAATCACACAGATTGAGTTAGCACCAAAGTTAGTTCGAGACTTGTGTTGTGGGATACTAACTCAATGATACTATATTTTATTACATAAACATCTATATATAAACATCCAAGATCCAGGTCAATCTAAAAAAGATCATTTTTCATCTTGACCTGATTGGGGATTGAACCCGGGACCATCCGTGTTGACCGCTGCGCCACCGAGCGAATGTTTATGTATACGAGCCATGGTGTATTTATTTACTCACATTGAAATACAACGGCGCATAGCGTTCCACTTACAATTCAGCAACAACGTCAAAATAATGAATGGTAAAAGTATTAATATTTTACAATGAGAATATATTTTAAATTAGTATTATTTAACATTAAATCTTATTCAATAAAGTTTTTGAAACGAAGTTCAAACTGCAGATTGCTTTTTTTACGAAAGGTGCTTTGGAATCTGAACAATTTAAATAGGATAGAAAATTAAATTTCAAACGTGGAGTTACGTTGAAAGAAGTAACGATTTTAATTTTATTCATGCAGTCCAAGCTAATTTATGCCAAGCGGGAAACTAACTTGAAATTAGGTTAAGAGCACGGAGACGAGCGAAGCGTCCCACTACGCTGATTTTTAAACTTTTTATTCATGTAAAAATATTATGATGAAAACATTCACCGTGGTATATGGTTTAGATATATTTTTATTTTTAATAGGAGTTTTTTGCCGGGCTGTTCGCACCGCCTATGCCCGTGGTACATATATTTTTTTCTCTCCGTAAGAGCTATCTTCGTACTTCAAGGAATATTGTGAAAAAAGAACTACTTTGCGAAATCGGTTCAGCTGCTCTCCAGAATTGCGCTTAGCAACACATTCATCGATTCATTTTTATAGGTATTATAGTTTTAACGTTAGTATCTACTCAAAAAGAGGCTAAATGCGCTCATGAAGGTTTCATAGTTAATATTTACCGTAGATTAGCCAATATACCACTATCATTTTTCGTCGGATTCCTTGGCCTTCCCTATATAAACGGCAAAAACTATAACATGTGATGTCTCCATAATAAACTAAATGAATAACACATATCGTACATTTATCAGAATATAGTCAACGAGGTATTCATACAAGTTATAAAAAAAATTAATACGGTTTCGTCACGTTTATTACATTATTTATACACCTAACATTGTAAAGTGTTTAAAACGCTAGGTGTATAAATAATGCAATAAACGCGATAAAACCGTATTAAATTGGTGTAACAATCGCGAAAACACTAGAAAACATTAAATTAAATTCACACAGATTGGGCTAGCCCCACGGTGAGTTGTGACTTGTGTCGTAGGATACTAACTTAACGATACTTTATTTTATAATATATACTTATATCAAAGACAATATAATACTAACGTATAGACTGCCCACGTCATACAAAAATATTGGACCAAATGAAGGTGGCGAAAAGTAGTCGAATTTGTGACCAAGTATGGCGGTGCAGACTACCGCCATCTAGTATCGAGTGGCTGATTTAATCTGCGTTAGTCTAAAACATACTAAAATTGACGTTTAGTTTTAAAATAAAAAGCCAAAAATATTTTTCTAATTATTTATAAGATATATTTTGTGAATAATGCTTTTATATTCTCATAATACGGAAGATAAAATGTTGTGTAGCAATGAGTAGCGCCATATGTGCGAGTCTCTGAGATCAAATCGTAGGATTAAGGCGTTGGGACCAAATGCTTATAAAGATAAAAATCCAACAACCAATTCTTGTATGGAGAACCTGTTTATTTTCTATTATTTGTTGTTATAGACTAGCTATCTTTAACATAAGGACGGACTGACGGAAATCAGAGTCCTAGAAATAGGGTCTCATTTCTAGGACTCTGATTTCCGTCAGTCCTCTTTGGGTACGGAACCATAAAAACAAATCACCATGCAGATTATTTGAGTTGTACCGTAGCTAAGTAGTCCTTTATAATTAAATTTTATTTACACACGCTCTTCACTTTTATTAAGTTACCTATATTTATTTATACGAGACCTTAAACGTGACCTGTGTATTTTGGAAGTTTCAGGAACCCGTTAATTTTTTTTCATTTACATTAGGTTTACATTATGTAAATAACAGAATCTTGTATGGTAGACCCTGAGAATAAAAAAGTTTATTCAATTTTAGGGAACTAAAAACTTCATCTGGGTAAAGGCTCCTTGGTGCCATTCGATATAAGAATGATAAAAGCAATGAAAAAGAAACCTAGATAGACCCACATACTTTCTTTCTTTCTTCTTTTATATTATTGCTTCCACCGAGATTTCATTGGTTCTGCCAGTTTGATGAAATAATAATTATGGGTGTTGTACGGTGTAGTTCTTAGCAAGTGGCATCAAATAAGGCTTATAGTCTTTGATAGCCTCGTGGGAGCTTCTGCTCTGAACAAATCTATACGAGTCCATATAAAGGTCTGTGAATTATATAAACACGCACGTACCCCTCACTTATATCAAGTTATTTTTATTCAAGAAGTTCGAGGAATCCGAGAAATGTGCTTCGTTTATATAATGGAAATAACAATATATTTTTACCCTGGCAATATGAAGTGTATTGTGTGTCTGGGAATGTATAAAACATTATAAATGGAAAGCCTTTTATATGCCATTTCTTTATTTATGTTATATTAGGTCCTGGTAACACTGACTTCTAAATAATCATCATCAGGTTATTTTAAGACTCCACTGCAGGAGCATGACCCTCTCTGTACTACCAGAGCCATAATTAGCTAGGGCAGTCAGAGGGTTTAGCCTACACTCTCCACGCTGACCAGACGGGTTGGAGAGGTCTCTTTGATGTTTATAAGCTTTGTTTACCTTGTGTTTCCTAAGGCGCCTTCTACGACATCCACGGGAAGCGTACCTGGAACCTTCGAGTGGTCCTATTCTCTTCACCCGGGAACCACACGGCGGTCTAAATAGTCACCATCGTCTGATCTCAGCACTTAGGCTTCGACCTCAAAAACAAGCTGTCAATGGATAACATTTAACAAGCAGCAACAAGAGAGATTTTAATGGGAAATTAAGGAGTACAGTTGGGGTTTGCCTTGAGCGATTTTGCAAATAGGTATTTTAGTGAACTTTTGAATATAAAATTGGTGTAGTTTGCTGTCATAAATGCTCGTGCTCATGAATAATTTGTGAAATAGTCAGTTTTATGGACTCTTATAGATTTTTCACCAGACGCTCCCACAAGGCTACCACAGAACATTCGCCATTATGATACTATTTATTAAAAAAACCGGCCAAGTGCGTGTCGGGCCACGCGCAGTGTAGGGTTTCGTAGTTGTGAATGACTTTGAGTTCACACTGTTCACACTCGCACCTCACAGTTTACCGACCAAAAACATCAAACAATGAAAATTGTATGAAATTTTACATTTTCGAGTACATTTTATAAGATAGTTGCCTATAACTTTTTAGTTTGTACTTAGTACTCAGCTCTGATAGTTTTCCTTTCAACTTTAGTATATATACTACTGCTGTAATTTTTTTCACGTATCCATCCCATTTATAACCGTTTAGCAGATAGAGGCGGGGACGGTGAGACGACGACACTTGCCTCTAACAAAAATTTGCACTTTAAAACCAAATATTTTGGAAACGGATACCGAAATCGAAAAATGGTGTTCTCTCAACCTCACAATATTTTTAAAGACCTATTTAACAATACCCCACACGATGGGGTAATAGAGAAAAAAAAATTACTCCCTCTTTACATGTACGGGAGCTACCCCAAAAAAAATTTTTTTGAAGATTTTTTTCTACCACTTTTACCACCGTAAAATCCGGTCAAGGGAGTGGGCGAAAATCTAAGGGATCACATTAATAGGCGATGCGGCTAGCAACCCATCACTATTTTGATTCCGTTTTCCACCTTTACGCCCACTACGATGCTAAACGTGGCCTGTAGGTTTTATGGCTTTTGGGCTCTGTCTGCCCCGCATGGGATCAAGACTGATGGTATGTATGTATGTAAATTATTTCAGGTTTCTTGCAGTTAAAAAATGATAATACTTATATTATAGAAAATTACTCTAAAATATTTACAAAATATATAGCCCCTACAAAATGGAAATTTTAAATCAGAAATATCTTCAAGATATTGTTTATTATATGCTATCTTCAAAAGCGATTGCTTTGTGTTTATTTTGTCATTATTGTTATTTTAGTTTCAGAGACCACGATTCTCATTTCTGAAATAATCCCTTGTTGATACTATTTGTTTAGAACTATTATATACTATTGATACTATTGTTTTAGAAGCAGCGGTTGATAAATGGACTCTAGATATTAATTTATGAGAGTACGACGTTCTGTGGCTTGAATTGTATTAAGTATCAAAAAACAATCCCATTCATTTTATAAAAAGTGATCACCCACCGCTGCCCATGAACAACAGTGGAGCGAACTAAGGAGCCCGATGGCCTAGTGGGCGGGAGCATTATTAGCGCATTCGCATGTTAAGCAACCCCGGGCGCAGTTCCCACTTTAATGGGTGACCGCAAGATGCATAAAAATATCTCGAGCTCCTCCGTGCATTGGAAGTACAAGTTTTCGATACGAAACTTCAAATCGCTGTAATTTTGTATAGGTATTTTTTTTTTAATTGAAATCTGATTATAAACATCAATATGCCTTATCCGGTCGTATGTACGGAATTTGGTTGAGATTGGCTTAACTGTTGTAAAACTAAAACGAAACTATGTTTGTATGGGATTGCGGCTTTACGTGGGACCCTTAAGCCGTTGGTTCCGGGTGTCATAATTGATGGCAGTCGTTAAGCTAAGTCAGATGCAGTAGCTTGAAAAATCTGGTTTTGGCCACTTACACACAAAAACAAAAAACAATGGACATCTGCTTTGGCCACTTACACACAAAAACATAAAACAATGGACAACAGCTGCTTTGGCCACTTAACACAAAAACAACAAACAATGGACAACTGCTTTGGCCACTTACACACAGAAACAAAAAACAATGGACAACTGCAACACCAGGGGTGTAACAAGATCGTTGCGTTCGCGTTCTAATTTCATATCAATTTGGGAATACCACCGCAAGAAGATAATATTTTATTATTATTCTCTTTATTTGCTTAAATTCTTAGGATAGGTATTATAAAAACTATATAAAAAGTAAAATATAACAAAATATCGTACAAAATTAAATACATTTTTTATTAAAACCTATCCTAGTAAGCCACCAGCAGCGGAGTAAGACTCAAGCTACCGGCGGTTAAGGCTGCAGGGAGAGGAACCTCCTGACTATGCGTGCCGTGTCTAGAAGTACCGCCTTCTGTATCTGGCCCTTGATCCAGCCATCCAGCGAGAGTCTCTTGTGATGTTGGTCGAGACTCTTCGCTATAAGACCGTTCACAGATACGACTATTGGGACAATGATCGTCGAATCCACATCCCACATGGCGGTCACCTCGTGAGCCAAGTCTAGGTACTTACTAAGTTTGTCCTTCTCGGCCTTCACGAGATTCTCGTCATGCGGGATGGTTATATCAACGAGTTATTATTATTATTATTCCACAGTCCGGCAGGAAGTTTCTTATCAAACATACGGTGGTTGACTGTTAGTTCAGATTATGTATATGTCGCAGTCACCTGGTTGAATCTGCTATTTGATTGAATAACTAGCTCGTTCATTGAATAACCACGTTTAATTGAATGACTAGGCCAAACGTTGATTGAACAAGCGTCGCTCAACGTCCAACTAGTTAGTGGGTAACATAGCCCTTTGAACAGAGCGGACATAAAATCAGTCAGGTGATTCAAATTTAGTTAATTTTTTACCACTGCGGCGCTAGTAGTCACCAAAACAAATATGGCGTCAAACAGCTCGAACAGATGGCACGGTGTTGATATTTTTTCGATTAAATTTACATAAAAATTCCCCAAAAATATATTATGCCTTAATTTAATAAATGTTTGGAAGGTTTATAATAAATCTATGGGTTAGCTCGCTTTTGATATTCCTATCTAAAATAATTTGTTTTATATTTAAAATACCTACAAAACAGAGATAAATAACAAAAAGTCTTAATATGTAATTTTACTTAATCGTAATTAGACTAAAACTACTTTCTTTTTTTTTTCAAAATGATAAAAAATATATAACCTATGAACATATTTATTTACATTTAATCAGAACCCGTATATAATTAAGAAAATTAAAAATGTTCTTGAAAGAGACAAGGCAGGTATAATTAAAATAAAATAGGAGTTAATCTCTAAAGCAAAGGGCCTACTTATTATTTAATTAGTTTTCAAGACATCAAATTATAATCTTAGCTTTTTGCTTGTACCGTGATTCTAATTAACTTTGGGAGGATTATCAACCAGCTTTACGTAAGCTTTTGGCTTTTCTTGTATTGTATAAATTTGGGTACCCTATTTTTATTGTTGACCGACTTCAAAAAAAGGAGGAGGTTCTCAATTCAGAGAAGGTTCGTCATGATCTTTTTTATTTTATGTATGTTCCCCGATTTCACGAAGACGCCTAGACCAATTTAAGAAATTCTTTTTTCGTTTGATAGGTAATACTTTACAGATGGTCCCATTAAATTTTTATCGAAGTGTGTCGAGCGCTTTTTGGAGAAATACACAAGAACCAAAAAATGTTTACGTTCGGTTCGGTTTACACTACTTCCATTTTATTTTTATACATATTCAAACAAATTGATAGGGTTGAAGTCGTTTTTTGTTTTTTGTTAAAAATATCGTAAATTATTTAATAACCTAATTTCGTCTAAATCAGTGAAACTAAGCCACAGAGAGCTTTCGAACTTCTGATTTACTCTTCTTAAATTAAGGAATAAGATATGGGAAAATTACACGCGGGCAGGATTAGCCTTTTTAAAACTTTTAAACTTTTTTTATTAAAAATTTTTGCAAACTTCTTTCTTTTCGGTATGAAAACTAAGAACTCTGACACCAGGGTGTGCATGGTTGAATGACCGTGTCACCTACACGAAATGATGATGAACATTCTCAGCCGTAATACTTCAGAGCCCAGGGACTGCTTAGCTTCCTTTTTTTCTATTTCTATTTTTGACTTCATCGTTTGCTCACAAACGCCAAAGGTCTCCTATGTCACCCATAAGACGACATCAAGTCAGCGATTCCGATTGCCAGAATGAGGCAGCATCATAGATTTAAAAAAAAAATTCGTCTCTGGCAGCATAGATATATTTGTTTTATTTTTAGAATACATTTATGTACCCTATACCAACAAATACTGAAAACAGAATACATTTTAAGGAACGCTCTTTGCAACAAACGTGATTTTTTTGCCATTTTTTGCTCGATAGTCTAATGTTGTATAGATATAGTACGTAAAATCCTTTTGCGTGGGTTTAACCAATCGCTTTTGGCCGATTTTGTCACTTAATCAAACGGAAAACACCTAAAAAGCATATTCCGAAATACACATCCTTGAAAACTTAGACTTGAGCAGCTTGAGTAAATCAATTTAAGCAAATCCATCGAACATGTCCCGAGCATGGAGGCCGGATATCTTAATCCAGAACTAGAAAATCTACTTCGCTGCAGAGTACTTACTGGCTTATTGGGGTGTGAAATTGAAGAGGCTGTAACTGTGGATTTTGGCTTTATGGAAACTAGATTTTTTAAAGGTTGCTGCCTATTTGGCAATGACTAGAATCCTCATCACGTTTTTTTTTAGTTCCCACTGCAGGAGCACGACTCTTTCTGTACTACCAGAGCCATATATTAGGAGGGTTTATTCCACTTTTATCACCTAGGATGAACAAAATACACTCTTTTAGTACACTTGGTTTACCTCAGAAATTGAGCACGTAAGTTATATGACCTGAGGATTCTGAAACTTATCTCCGACAAATGTTTCACTGCCGAATGAGCCACCGACATAATGTTTCGTTCATGATTTTTTCAACGACAGAATATAACAAAGACTACGAACGTTTCGCCGACAGAACGATTCATTTATGGGTGAACCGACGACAGAACCTAACAACTACGAACGTTTCGCCGACAGAACGATTCATTAATGGGTGTTTCAACGACAGAATCTTTCACCAAATTCAGTAGGATACATCGACATAGCTTATCCATACTTCCATACTTATATTATAAATTAGAAAGTGTGTATGTCTGTCTGTTTGTCCGTCTTTGAAGGCAAAACGGAGCGACGAATTGACATGATATTTTAATTGGAGATAATTTAAGGGATGGAGAGTGACATAGGCTACTTTTTGTCATAGCGAGCAAAGCCTGCAGCAGTTACTTTTTGCGAGCGATGCCGCGGGCAAAACCTAGTTTAGCCATAATTTGGCACACTAGTCTGCTACTATTCTTTGTCCGTGCTTATTCCCGGTTGTTATATTCTGTCGTTGAAAAAATCTTGAACGAAACATTATGTCGGTGGCTCATTCGGCAGAGAAACATTTGTCGGAGATAAGTTTCAGAATCGACCTGAGTGATCAAATGCGACTTTTTTAGTGTACTTTATTCACCTCGCAATCATATCACCTAGGTGATCAATGGTGACTCTTTTTTTCCACGCTAGTGGAACTTGATCAGCTACACAGCTATATGCTGACGGATATAAATTTTTATAATAAGACGAGCTTTACTTCATAGCCTTGCGAATCTGGGACAGCAAAAAGTACTTTTATTAATATATCTTTATCTCTCTGTTCTTACAAACGATCTTCATTCAGTGACCGTAAATTTAAATTGAGGCGTTATCACTCCATCGCCAAAACAAGCCGAATCATTAATCAAACACTCAGATACAGAGAAGGTTGTTTACTAATTAGACAAGTTGTTTTTTAGCTGACTACAGAGGATAAGGACAATGAAATAGATAGCTGAACTTCCCAAACAAATATAAAAAAAGAAAAATCTGGATTCTTTAAAACTAAGTTTGTATGCCGCTAGTTGAGCTATTTATAGCGATAAGCAGGACAAAGGTTCTTAAAAACCTGTAACGGAAAAGATCTGTATGTAATAATTCATAAGAGTCAACTGAAAATAGCCTGCAATATGTTTCAGATGGTTATTTATGACATAAGAGATGTTTTGTGTTGAGACTGAATTAAAATTTTGCTTCATGATTAATAAGTTTAATGAACTATTGTTAAATATCTCCAAAGATCATAAGGATTATCCAGACAGTATATATTTAAAAAAAATAATATGGAACACTTTTTCTCGATAAAAAAATGAATAAAAACAACACATTGATAATCGAGCCAAAGAACTCTGGTTTCTGCACAAACAAGCTTGTTAACCGTTCTTTGAATATTTGAGCTACAATGGTAAACAGAAATAAGGTTTTTTTAGAAGCCTTTGACGGAAAACAATTAAAAGAGCGAAGTTTAAATGAAAGCAGCATATAAAATGTCTGAAGAATGGTTTCTTTTAAATAACACATATTTTGTGGTGAGACTTGTTGATAATTTTGCTTCAAACCGATAATTATAGTCAACCTTTAAAAAACCCTCTTGAGATTCTTTTTTCAAACTCTATCAATTTAAATCGATAAATTGTGTACACTACGCGTAAAATCCACCGTTTTTATATTTCTCAACAAAAATATTTAAATAAAATATTATCAATTGAGTCTAAGAACTCTTGATTCTTTAGAACCAAGCTTGTTAACCGCTCTGTGAATAGTTGAGCTTGTTATAACGTCTAAAAGAAATAAGGTTTTTCCTTTGACGGAAAGGGATTTAATGTTATAATTTAAAGAAACAAAATTTAAATGAATGCAGTATACAAAATGTCTGAAGAACGGTTTATTTTAAATGACAGATATTTTGTGGTGAGACTTGTTTACAACATTGCTTCACAAATTAATAATTATAGTCCACTAGCTGTAACCCGCGGCTTCGCCCGCGTAATAGCCTATGTCCTTCTCGGTACCCTAAACCTATGTGTATGCAAAATTTCATGATGATTGGTTCAGTAGATACGGCGTTAAAGCGAAACAAACAAACAAATAAACAAACTCACTTTCGCATTTATAATATTAATTGGGATTGGGATATAGTTAGGATTAAAAAAAAATATCCATTGAGATCCTTTTCTCAAACTCTATAAATTTAATCAATATATTGTGTGCGCGTAGAGAGCCTCCCCGAGTGACGATCAGTCGACGTCCGGCGAACCTGGATAGCTAGACTCGGAAACGCAGAGTCTAGTGAACCAATCTCTACACCACGATGGCTATAAGGAAAGACTCCCAGAATGATGCAAACGGCCCTTATCAGGGCCTTAACCAATATAACCAACATCCACTGCATAGAATAGCTCTTAATGTTATTACAGTAGATCTTTTTACCGCCTCAGAAAGTGGAATTAGAGTTGCCACATACTGGAGGGACAAAATCTAATTGCCTTAAGCCATCGAGACGAAAAGAAGAAGATCTATTAACTACGTGTAAAATTTACTGCTGTATATATTATCATCATCATCGTCAGGTCCTTTCTAATCTCCACTGCAGGAGCACGACCCTCTTTGTACTACCAGAGCCTAATATTAGCCTGAGCAGTCAGAGGATTTGGCCAACACTCTCCACGCTGGCCAGACGGGTTAGACAGGTATCTTTGAAGTTTATAAGCTTTGTTTAGCTTGTATTTCCTAAGTCACCTTTGACGACATCCACGGGAAGACTTGGAGTAGTCTTATTGTACTCTGCCGGGAACCACACGGCAAATTATGTTATTACGTTGCATATAATATATTTCTAAAGATAAATATTGAAATAAAATAGTTATTGTCAATCGAGTCTAGGAACTCTTGATTCTTAACTATCAAGCTTAACCGTTTTGCGAATAGTTGATCTTGTTATGACAATAAAAATAAATAAGTTTTTTAAGAAGCCTTTGACGGGAAATATAGCTTACAAAATGTTTAAAGAAAGGTTCTTTTTTTAACCGACTTAAAAAAAAGAGGAGGTAGTCAATTCGTCTGTATGTTTTATTTTTGTTTGTTACGCAATTACTCAGAAAGTTATGAACCGATTTTAATGTTTATTTTTTTGTTTAAAAGGCAATGCTTTAAAGTTGGTCCTATATAATTTTATTGAAATGTATCGAAAGCTTTTTGAAAAAATCTACAAAACCAAAAAAATGATTGTACACGACGAATGTTGATTTAATTTTATTTCTGTTTTATTCTTTCGCAAATCAAGACAAGTTGATGAAGACGTTTTTCCTCTATTTTGATTGAACTGCTACACCCACTAAAGATGCATAAATATTTTTTTAAATAAATAATTTAAAACCGACTTCAGCTCTATTCGAAAATGTAAAAGCTGGATCTAAAAAGTAGGAAATAATATTGATACTTTCATACCTGTTTACAATTTATAATCAGTTTTTATTTGCAGTTGGTGCCAACCAATATAACTAAAAGCATAATATTTTCCATTCTATATATTGCTCAATAAAAATAATGAAATAATTTTTATTATATATATATATATATAATATATAGAATCACATTGTCAATTGAGTTAAAAGACTCTTATATTTTTTACAGCAATGCGAAAAGTCGAGCTTGTTATGAGAATATACAGTAAGGTTCTTCAAAAGCCTTTGCTGAAATGTGGCTGTCACACTTCTAAGAAGGCACACCAAAGCACTTGGAATTATAACTGTTTAATTACTTAAATTTTCTCAAACATGCTCGGAAATGTAGGCATTACTGTAGTAAAAAGAAGACCGGAAGTTTGTAATTCTTGGCTCATTCATCGCATTGCCGGCCTAGGCCAGGAAATAAGTATGAAAATTACTTCCCGGCCGCTGCTCAAAACTTTTTAATTAATCTATGTAACGTAAATTATGTCACTTGTCATACAGCCAGTTTACTACCACTGCATTTTTAAAAAATGCATATAATACGTGAATATAACTACAATTTCATTAAAATATCGATATGTGATCATACGAAAATATGCTTAATTTTCGTTGCGAGAGAAGAAAACAATAATCTATGATTTTTTTTTGTGAAAAATATGACTGGGCTCTATGGGCATTGTTTCCTTTGCTGGAATTGACAACTGAAAATAAAAAAATTAAAAACTCGGGAGATCTGTTATTTTCACTATACCCGTAGTGATTAACGCCACTGCCGAAAAACTGCCTTTACGGATTTTAGGGCAT
The DNA here is from genome assembly GCA_963082605.1 of Rhodophaea formosa. NCBI lineage: Eukaryota > Metazoa > Arthropoda > Insecta > Lepidoptera > Pyralidae > Rhodophaea > Rhodophaea formosa. Next base: position 1,362,345 of record OY720208.1, read on the forward strand.
AGAACACACGTCAATTGACTTTGAATTTATGGCCCCCCATAGAAACTCAAAAGGAATTGTATGGCATTTTTTTCATTTTCACCCTCACTCCATTATTTGTCTATGATCCTTATTGCCTAGAGAAAACATATGGCAGTCGGTCGTCTGATACTAGTAATAGTATCTTCTTCGTAGTTTGTGATTAACGCTTTGCAGTAATTGATTGACATTGATTGTTTTCGGTAAATATGTGCAAAGTTGGTTATTTATTCGAAATGAAACGGTTCAAAATGAGTTTTAGTGATGAAAGCAACACTGCAATGGATTTTAAGTACCTACTTCGCCTAATTTGAAACTTGAAAGTGGAAAAATTACTACCGGCAAATACCTAGTAAGGGGAAATATTTAAGGCATGTAAGTTTATGTGTAACTTTAAGTTAAATTTCCTCACATTTATTGAGAAAATCTCTATACTTTCCTCGGCGGGAAAGGGATTGCCGGACTCGTAACTATTGTCAAGGCCTCGCTGACGCTCGGCCTTGAAAACTATACTCGTCCGGCAATCCCTTACTTCCCGGCCTCTGCAGTAATGTACTATTATTTAATGGTGAGGATATTTTCGCTTCACTTGGCGTTATATAATTGCAATATTTTGTCAGGGGTATATTAATGGTTTATTACTGGGTTTCTTGTGGAAAGTCAAGGGGTGTAGTTAGAGTTAGCCTTAAACAAGTTTACAAATTGATTTTATAGTACTTTATAATTATGAAATTGGTTAAGTTTGGTGTTATAAATGCTCGTGCTCATTCACAATTTGTGAAATAGTTAAAGTAGACTGTTATCGTACAGACTTGTCATCAGAAGCTCCCATGAAGCTATCAAAGAACATACGCCATCTTTGATGCTATTTGTTAACACTACACCGTACAATACCGATATTTAGTATCTCAATATACGAGACTTAGAATAGAACATTCAACTGACTTATACATCAAATCAAAAACTATTAACTCCATTTTTATTGATATAAATCAAAGCATTTATTCAGTGAATAGACCGCACGCATTTTTTCTTCTGGTTCTTACAGAAAACGTCTATATGTGGGGAGAAAAATAGCACGTAATAAATGGTTAAAAAAAATCTGGCCTACACCTGTAGTTCTGGTAAAGACGCCAAAACATTAAAATATAATGTCATGTCGAACTCGTTACATTAAGCGATCAACAGAAAGGTTCTTTAGAAGCCTTTTATATACGTTATGATTTTTGAAGAAGGCAGACCAAAGCCACCATACAAAACACAAATGCGACCTCGTTCTGGAAAATGTTTTTATTGATTATCGTGTAAGTATGTTATGTTTGAAAGGAAATCTTTCATGTTCAAATATATCAAAGAAATATCAAACCTTGGTTAAGTGAATTGAGGATTGACAATTCTGTCATTTTCTTCGCAGTTTTATAGCTTGTATTAAAATATACATGTGTAATGTAGCATTCTACAAGGTGAAAGAATTTATAAAATGTTTTTGTAATTTTTTACTTTATTCGACAGTTATAACAAACTAGCTGTTACCTGCTATGTACTTCTCAGTACCCTCACCTATGTGTATGCAAAATTTCATGATGATCGGTTCAGTAGGTTGGGCGTGAAAGCGTAACAAACAAACAAATAAACAAACTCACTTTCGCGTTTATAATATTAATAAGGACAAAACTTTTCTTTTCATAAATATTTGTCAAGATAATAGTACATAACTCCAAATATATAACACAAAAGTTATTTCCTGTGAAAGAAAATATGTCCCATGTCGCTACTTGAAGAATGTGACTTATAAAGGCCACGACTTATTAATTTATAACACACGCATAGCATACTAAGGTTAGCATAGCGTGTGTTATAAATAACTTTAATATAAAGCCAGGAGGCTTTTGAGATAACTACTAAGTTATTTCAAAGGGAAATAAAAATAAAAGCCGTCTACAAAAGCACTTATAGCCAGTGTCACTCGAGGTATTATAAAAATTCTATCGCTGCTTACACGCACAGTCATACAGATCTATTTAGAATAATGTGGAATAGTGCATTAAAGTGATAAATTTGCCTTAGACATTCCCCTAAGGGGATAAATGAATTTTACATTACATAGCATTTTCGCCAAAAGTGGCCGTTTTTGACAAAAATGCTTAGAAAAGTTTCACTGCCTCGTTTTACATTGTGAACACAAAAATAACATATACTTTGGAAACATAACACCAATTTTTGGGCGCTTATATATGTCGCAGTCAGATCGTATAATCCGCCGCATTGCATTATGGCCAGCCGTTTTCAAAAACAGGGCCGCTTTGAAATACGGCGGTTCAACGATTAGCCGGGTTGAATGCGGCTGAATGAAAACCCGCCGGCATGTATTCGGTGCCATACGTTCTTCAACACGGCTAGCCTTATTAGAATACAGGGAGTCATTAGCCGCCGCTTTGACAGATTTTAGTTCCCATTTTTAACACTCGTGGTGCTGCCTGACATAACAACAACAATGGCGTCGGATACAGAAAGTGTGTAGCAAAATTGCGAAGATAATAGTGAAATAAATAAAGAAAACGTGATGAATATGTCTGTAAACAGTGACTTTAAGAACTATTTTCATGTACAATCAAAGGCTTTCTATTCTTCTCAATGTGGAACAGTAAAGAAACCATGGAAAAAGACTGAGTTTAAGAGGTTATAACGCACATCAAAACCGCTAAAGTGGCCATAGATTCTGGTGTTCGGCGGAATCCTACACAATATTATTGGTGTAAAAAATATGATCTTGTGAATGTGGCTGGTAAAGATTATTTGATCTTATAGAAAAAAAATCCTGTAGTACCCATGCAGCAGTATTTTGATACTTTAATGGAAATTCGCAAAGAAAATGTATGCTATTAAAAATAAACTTTATATTCAAAAGAGGGCAATTAAAATATTTGTATCCTTATTATTTTTTATTTTTTAAGAATTGTCGACCTACAATCTAACTAGAAGTACGATGCGGCTAAACGTGGGCCGCCGTATTTCAAAACGGCCCTGTTTTTGATAACAGCTAGCCGTAATGTAATACGGCGGATTATACGATCCGACTGCGACATATACATAATGATTCTGATAACTTTGCCTAGTGCTTATAATATAATAAACCGACGACTATAATATCCAGCTTACCGTACTTGTATCAAAATGTACTATTATGCACACAGGCACATAGAGGGCTTGGGGGCTTGCCATACTCACCACACTTGGCAAACGGTGTCAGAATTGGAACCTCTTATAGGACATAGACCCACAAAAATTAAGAACCTCTCAAACAAATATAAGGGAAGTCCAATTAGGGTCCAATTCGCTGCGTTAAGCGGGCGCACGGTACGTACATCCGCTCCGCGTGCTTGTTTCATGTTATTTCATAGAGCAGCGCTGCGTAAGGTGGGCCAACTGTCGCACGCGAGCGGAGCTGTTTCTACAAATTCTATGAGCGCCGCTACGTTATCCGTGTCGCGGACGCATGGCGCGGATAACGTAGCGGCTTTTTTTTTTCTTGCGCACGTTTATACTATTAGGGGTTCTGACTTTATCGTTAAATAATTGCTAGGTTGGCTAAAATCTTTTAGTATAGGTATATGACTTCTTACTAATTTTGACAAAACACTCGATTTATTTATATATTTCCGAGCACTCTGGACATCTCTACACAAACGGCAAAATAATTGACTCCCAATCAAGCAAAGTGCGACACGAATTCGGAGATAAATCAAAGCATTTCCTCAAAGACCGGTCGTCTCGTTATTTTGATTAATTTTGACGCATCCCAGTTAAGTAAATTGATATCCGGAGCCACTCCAAATCTTGGAAGGGAGTAATCATTAGGTATTGGCTTATTTGATTCAATGTAATGTTTTTTGAGTTATATTTGTTTTGATGTAACTCTGAATTAAAAATAATGAACGTTTTAATAAATGTTTTGTTAGATTTAGACGTTAACTTGAAAAGGCATGGTGGTATGTGGCGGGAATAAAAACGGGAGTTTTCTAAGTAGACGTGGCGGTGACTCAACGTGGAGCGACCCGACGTCGAGACAACAAATTGTCTTAACTTCTATTCCGTCAAGCGAATTCGCCGCGCCCGTTGTGAAGTGTCCAACGGCCGCGAATTTTTTTTTCCGATTTCGCGCGCTGCGGAAAACATAGGAAATCTCAAAATTTTTGTATGAACACTAGTATCAAATGTTATATCAATGAAATCCTCAGGAAATAAGCTATCAGACAGTATATACAGCGAATAAGGTCAAAGGCAATGCGGTAAGCCCACCACTATTAATTAACCTGTATTGTGAATAGTATAAGGATATTCAGTTGTCATAGTTTTTCAACCGATCAAAAAACGGAGAAGGTTCTCAAGTCGACGCGTATATTTTTTTCGACAACACATAACATTTTACAGAGTAAAGTCCGAATTTTATAATTATTTTTTTTAAGATAAAGGGGCCCCGACTTTACCAGAAATCAGGAGATGAAAAATTTTCTGTCTTACACTTTTTTTGTTCATTTTCTATTAGAGATTGTGATTATATCATTAATATTCTGGCAATATTTTAAGTAATAGTTCAGAATCACCCGGTTTACGGGCACTAACATCTAAACATGACTTATGTTTACGTTTTATGTATCTCGTAAAGGATAAGGGCAAAATGTGTATAATAATATGTATGAATTTAACACTATGTGACCGTAAAAAAATTTAATAGTACTTTTTATTGTTTGTTTCTTTTTTTTTTTTTTACCATCACACGCTGTGTGGTTCCTGGCAGAGTAGAATAGAACCACTCCAAGTCTTCCCGTGGATGTCGTAAAAGGCGACTTAGGAAATACAAGCTAAACAAAGCTTATAAACATAAAACAGACCTCTCCAACCCGTCTGGCCAGCGTGGAGAGTGTAGGCCAAATCCTCTGACTGCTATGGCTAATATGGCTCTGGTAGTACAGAGAGGGTCGTGCTCCTGCAGTGGAGACTAGAAAGGGCCTGTTGATGATGATGATGATGATGACATATTTCTTTCCTTTTGGATTCTTACCAATTAAGATCAAGTTTCGAGTCCACTTAACATTTTTTAATTTTTTCCTAGCCTGTCTATGACTATTTTTGTTCCCTCTGCTGGACAAAAGTTCTCTATAACTCGTTTCTATGCCATGCTATATCTGGTCATCTGCGTACAAATTTATGACGATTGCTTCGCCATCTTCTTTCAAATTTTAGCCGCAACAGTTTTAATTTTAGTTTATTTCAGACTGTTCAGGTTAAACAACTAATCTGCTGGGGTGGGAATCCAACTTGGGATCCCTCATGTCGTAGGTTGGCGTGTTAAGGGTACGCTAGTCAGGTGTTTTGCCATACAAATTCTGTAGGGTGATGACTCCGTTGTTAGGTATCATCTGTTTAAAGTTTTTAATTCTATCGATTTGTCTTGTCGTTATATATGCTTGTATGGAATCATAATTGTAAAATGATAAGTACTTTAAAAGTTATGAGTCTCAAAACATTTCGTTTCAACACGTAATTTTAACGCTACTTTGGGCATAATTAAATACCGGAAGGAGTATAAAATCTCTAAAACAAAATTCATACAAGCAAAGTTTGGTAATTAAAAAAATTAAATTACTTTACTTTTAATTAAAACATTGAGCTGTTTTATCACAAGAACACTTCTCCCAAACGCATACTCGCGAATTTTTAGACGACGACGATTTCGATTTTTAACAATATTTGTGTTTGCACACACTAGACTGTAGTTCCGATGTGCTTATAAATTGGTGTAAATAATTCCGCACTGTTCATAACCGAGTCTATCCCTTTCTCAGCAAAATAGCACTCAAATTAGCCACGTGCGCCGACGAGTTCGAGTTCCGAACTAGCTCATCCTTAAACTCTACCCCACCGGAGTTTTCCACAAAGTGGGCAACTTGCCCAGGGCTAGTAAAAGCAACCAAGTATCGATGAATAAAAATTGAGGGTACTCACCGATCCATTCCTCGTCCTGGCTAACACCGGCACCATTTCTCTCTCGACTGCTGCTACTAGCAGTAGTGGAGCAAAGATCATAAATGACATCAGCCAAATCGCAGCCAGCAAACTGCAGGCTCCTCTTCTCGAAGGCATCCAGGGCTGCCGGAGAGACTGCGTGATAGCCAGATACCGGTCTACTGACATGGCTGTGATGGTAAACACGCTGGATGCTACTGCTACTCCTGGAAAGAAAATTGTAGGTTATAGTTATTTTTGACGGATAAATTATAAGCAGACGAAGATCAAGTTACTTAGACTACTACTACTAAGTTAGATGACCATAATCTGTCTTATTATAAAACGAGGACTAACTTTAGTACCTGGTTTAAACCATTATCCACCCAATACAAATTGACAATGACAGTTGTAAAATGGTTGAAGTGACAGGTGTTGACTTATTTTGGTCGGATAATGGTTTAAACCTGGTACTAAAGTTAGTCCTCGTTTTATAATAAGACTGATTATGTTATTTATCTGTGATTTTAAATGTATACTTAGTAAAAAACAAAAAAAAAATAAGATGTTTGTGTATATTATTCTTAACAGTTATATTTTAATACGAAAAATAAAAACTGATTGTACCTTACAAACTATTTGATTTAACTGTTCCTACTTCTCACCACCAGGACGTAGGTATGCTACTTACACTGTGTTATCCGCTCTGTTAAAAACACACCAGGGTAAATGATACTTGATCAATGCCATCTACCCCCCGTTGGCTAACGGGGCCGATCTACCGCGGTCGATGAATCAATTTTTTATATATGATTTTAAGCTTTCGCGGTCACAATCACTATTATGTTCACTACGGGACTTACCGCGATTATTTTTGAGTTCTGTCTGATATTTCGACAACATTGCAGCTGCCATTTTCACAGACTAACTGAAGAGACTGCGGTGGTGGATGTTGAGCTGTCAAGGGAAACCGTATCGGTCTACCCTCTTTCTTTGTCTTTTATTACACAGGTTTTTACACACAACACTGACGGTGTCCATTCGGGAATTGTTCACTGATGCGCGCGTACACTTTTTACACAACTCAATCACGGGATTCCATGTACCCGAAAGCTTGAAACCGTCTTCCCGATTGAAATTGGGATGCTTCTTAATTTCAATCGCTTCCCTAACTAGCCGGGGTATATCAGACAGAACTCAAAAATAATCGCGGTAAGTCCCGTAGTGAACATAATAGTGAATCAATTTTTCCCAATCTTCCCGTCATGGGCAGATAGGAGTTCTGTCTGGTACGCTGGTTGATAGAGGAGCCCGATAGCCTAGTGAGTGTGAGCATTATTAGCGCTCACGCATGATAAACCACCCCGAGCGCAGGGCCGGGATGGATTTGGAAGGGTGACCGCAAGTGGCATAAAAGTATCTCGAGCTCCTCCGTGCTTCGGAAGGCTGTCATCATTGATGGCAGTCGTTAAGCAATGTCAGATGCCTTCATGTAGCTTGAAAAATCTGACACCAGTGTCGGCCGCTTACACATACGAAAATCAAACAAACAATAGATAAAATTGTTCATTTAGACTGTCTGAGACACCCCTTCACATTCCCTTGGGTGACTCAGACCTTGAAAATAAATTTAAAGCTGTATACTCTTTTGTTTCAACTTTAGACAAACCAGGAAACCGCAGATGTGGGCACCTCTCAAACTAAAAGAGGGAACTTGCACAAACTTCGGCAATATACTGTTTGATGAGTTTTGTTTACGAGAATCGAGAATGCTTAACTGTTGTATCAATTTGCGTTGTTGTATAAAATATTATGTTAATATAAACGGTATACGATGAGTTCTTATGTGAAAGAGTTTCTTTTTATTCCTGAAAATATTATCCTGGTATCATCACCATCTCATTTGTCCCGTTAGTACCCGCTACTCCGTAACTTCGGAGACTAGAGTCTGCTAGTATGCTAAGGTATGATTTGGCGAAAGTTTCTATATCCAACTGCCTGTCTGACAGCAACCCTCACTGGATTTTGAACATAGTATGAAATTTTACAGTTTATAAGTTGGTTGCCTATAACTTTTTAGTTTGTACTTACTACTCAGCTCTGATAGTTTTCCTTTCAACTTCAGTATATATACTACTGCTGTAATTTTTTTCACGTATCTATATATAACCGTTTAGCAGATAGAGGGGGGGGACACTTACCTCTAACAAAAATTCGCACTTTAAAACCAAATATTTCGGAAACGGAGCCCTTAATCAAAAAATGGTGTTCTCAACGTCACAATATTTTTGAAAGACCTATTTAACGATACACCACACAATAGGTAAATAGAGAAAAAAAAATTACTCCCTCACTTTACTTGTATGGGAGCTACCTTAAAAAAAATTTTTTTTCAAGATTTTATTCTCCCACTTTTTTGCCATGATTAATATACATACCCATACCAAATTACAGCTTTCTAGTACTTATAGTCTCTGCGTAAAACCGCGAACGGACAGACAGACAGACATGGCGAAACTATAAGGGTTCCTTGTTTACTACGGAACCCTAAAAAGGTATAGAAATTAAGGCTTGACCACGCGTCAGCTGAGTTTGAATTTGTGCCCCCTGATATAAATTCAGACTTATTTGTATGACATTAAATCATCTTCACCCTCAATTTTCCGTCTAAAATGGAAAAATCAATAACTTTCAGCTAACGTTTTCATGGTTATCTTTGCGAGAATTAAGTTATTAACATTAAAAGTAAACGGTACAACGTAACAAGTAGACGTGTATATTACAAAGTAAGGAGTGTCTTGTCCCGTAGCGCGCAAGCTCACTTGGAATTCCGTGCTCTGTGCTGTTTATACTTGGTATAATTAATATACTAGCAATTGATATTGCCTGGAGGGCCATTACTAACTGAATCAAAACAAACCAAGCGTTCGCTCGTGGTTAAATAAATAAATTAACAGTTCATTTCGGTACAAATAATGTTGTAGGATCTGGTCTTCTTCTTATCATGTTGATAGAGTTATTTGCTTAATTATAACGGCCCAATATTGAACCATATCTACACCTTTGTCAGAGGGGGAATTACAAGGCGTCCATTACAGGTGCTTGGCTGTGTGTTTCCCGGCAGAATAGAATAGGACCACTCCAAGTCTTCCCGTGGATGTCTTAGAAGGCGATTGAGGAAACACAAGCCAAAAAAAGCTAATAAACGTCAAAAACAACTCTCCAACCCATCTGGCCAGCGTGGAGAGACTAGACCAAATCCACTGACTGCTCTGGCTAATAATGTGGCTCTGCTATATTATCGTCATCAGGTCTTTTATAGTCTCCACTGCAGGAGAATGCATGGCCCTCTTTGTACGTCCAGAGCCATATATTATCCAGACCTGTCAGAGGATTTGGCCTGCACTCTTAAACGTCACGTTGGAAAGGTATGTATGCAGTTATAAGCTTTGTATAGCTTGCGTTTCCTAAGTCGCCTTCTACGACATCCACGGGAAGACTTGGAGCGGTCTTATTCAACTCTACCGGGAACCATACGGCTAGATTATGGTTAAGAGTAAAACATTTCGTATGAAAAGTAACAAATAAAAGCGTGGGTACTGAAAATAACTTTATACGTACCTACACTTTTTGTGACATAAAATTATTTGTCATAGTCATATCACACAACATTGAATAATAGCAAACACGACCGAACACGTGTTTTTGTGCTCCCAACAGCCAATACCAATATTGAAAAATGGATCCATTGTCAATTTGTCACTGTCATATACAAATCAATGTTGTCACACCCTCAATTTCAGACTTTATCCCTTAGGACATAAAGTTGAATTCAAAAGAAGAAATTTTAGCTCCAGTGACATTGCAGTCATTCGGTCGTTAAGCAGTTCAAAAAAATCCTTGTCATTCTGATGTCATTTCATATCATTCGATATAGTATGCATTTTCTCCTTAGAATAGGTACCCTGATAAAACTGTTCCCATTTTTTATATACGATATTTGCTCTTATAATAATCATATAATATCGTAACCGTAAAAAAGTAATCTACTAGAAATTTTCTATAATTGTTAAATTTTCGAAATTACCTCTGTGACTGTGGCGCCATCCAGACTATGGCTCACCTAACGACGTGTCCTAATAATAATTGTCCCTCCACATGCAGTATTAAATACCTAAATGAAGCAAATGACAAAGGTATCGCCGTGGCCAACTACTGGTTAAAATCAATATGATTTTTAAACAAATATAACCATATCGACTCGAAAAGAAGAAGATTATTTTAAGTTTTGTTTCATTATGATAAGTGCATAAGTTTTTCTTGTTATTTACAGAAATTTAGTTCAGGGAACGAGGGCAATGGTGACCAGTATAAACAGACTTCCTAGAAGTCTACTACTGGCACCGGGCTCTAACAATGTTTATAATAATACGCTTAATATAAGTACTTGCATGCATGCGTACAAGTATTATGTGTCTAGATTTAGTGAGCCAAAATTGTAAACATTACTAAGAGCCAAATAAACGTTTATTATTATTATTTATTATTATTATTATATAATCTTATAATAATCAAATAGAGAGCAAATTTTATGCAAAGATTTATGTCTGAATTCCTTATTTTCTGAGCTTCAATCTTGTTTTAGTTTATGGTGATTGCAAAGGTATTGAAAAACGTTGTATGAAGCTCGTTCTCAGTAAGCTGTCTATTATAATCATTGGTTTTTATAAACAGTTTACGCACAGCCATGTGGTTCCCGGCAGAGTAGAATAGGACCACTCCAAGTCTACCCATGGATGTCGTAGAAGACGCCTTAGGTAACACAAGCTAAACAAAGCTTGTAAAAATCAAAGAGACCTCTCTTAACCGTCTGGCCAGCATGAAGAGTGTAGGCCAAATCCTCTGACTGCTCTAGCTAATATATGGCGCTGGTAGTACAGAGAGGGTCGTGCTCCTGCAGTGGAGTCTTACAAATGCCCGATGATGAATGCAAAAATTTTGGTTCAAATTATCTTAAACGTTGTTGCGTATAGTTAGCAAGTGCTAGGCATCCGTGATGAGTAATGAGTCCATTATGCAAATGACATGCAATTGCATAATGGCTTGCGAGGTCTCTGTGAATTGCCAAGTGACTAACCTATTTGGCTCGCACTGCCTGCTCATATTGGTAAAGGTACTATGCGGATTAGATAGACAACGGGCACATATACTTAGCGTCTGCCGAAAATTGCTGTTTTTGACAAAAACGGTAAAAAATGCCGCCCACTTTAATTAATATATTATAAAAATAGTTTAAAGGGTTATTTAGAGTTTTGCAGAACCAAAGGATCATTGAGGGCTTTGCAGAACAAAATTTTAAGTAATCCGAGCTCCGTTGCGCAGTGGTCAACACGCCTGTGACATGGATGGTCCCGGGTTCAATCCCCGGTCAGGTCAAGATGAAAAACTTTTTCTGATTGACCTGGGTCTTAGATGTTTATCTATATATATATATATATATGTGTGTATCGTTGAGTAATATCCCATAAAACAAGTCTTACTTAAGAACTTACTTTGGGGCTAGCTCAATTTATGTGGTTTGTCCGTATTTTTCTATTTATTTATCTCCATTTTCTTTCAAACGATTTATTTCAAATGGGGGGCAGAACTGAACCTTCTTATCCCATCTTGTGTAGAATGAGAAATACCACAGATATGTAAGGTAAGCAAAACAAAAGTCATGTCTGTCGTAAATGCTAATAATATTAACAGCTCCGCTATTTTTACTTATTATTACTCTAATTCCATGGCGGCAGGGTAAATGTCTAGTCTGAGGTGCCACATGTGTGGACACTTTGGCTTCTACGCACTTATCGGGAACATCCTCCCAGGGTGGGGAGGCAGCCCGTGCCGCCAGGTTGGGCAAAAGACGGAAATATATGTCTCTCCAAGACAATTTTTTTTTCCTTCGCAGTGGAGACGTTGGGTCGTTGGGGCCCGGAAACTAAGATTTTTTATAAGGAAGGTGACCGTAGAAGTAGTTATTATTTCGCTTAGCGAATTAGCATTGCTATTCAGCGTGGTAAAGCAGCTAGCATTTAGGGCACGTTGCCTCAATGTGACGAGTTGGAAGATTATTACTACCTTCAAGTAAAATTATGTAATTATTTTGTGGAAAGCGAATAAAATTAGTTTATTTACACTAAATAGCCCCGGGGCTGTGCGGAGCTGATCTGATCTGAGCTGTGTAGATACAGCTCAGATGAGATAAGCTCCGCACAGCCCCGTTTCAATGGATACAGCTCTTTACACGGCTCAGCTCAGCTACAGCGGTGACTCTCCTTGGGGGTTGACAACGTGTATGCTCTCTGACTCACTACTCATTTCGTGCCTGCGGTGCGAGACGTGCGAGATACGAACACAACACAGACAGCCCTGCAGCAGTTCCGTGGCGGACCGTTCACGCCCCGCGCGCCTCTTGCAGCCCCCGCACACGTCCAGACACTCACACAGCTGGTTTGACGTGCACTATACTTAAGTGTCGCTTGTTATCGCATAGTGTATAATATTCTTTGGCTCAGCTCAGCTCCGCACAGCCCTGCTTCAATTGGAAAGCACCCTAATTCGTACAGTTAGACCCAGGGCCATCGAATTGTATTGAAATGCCATTAATAACTCCTATTAAGGCCACCGCTACCATTCAATGAATTGAATTTGTGAGCCATGAAATATTAACAATTTTCGGCCGCGAATGTCTCTTATAGTACCATTCTGATAATGGCCTGAGTGATGGCCTCAATTATGACAACGACACCATTTGTCTGGCTTGCCGCTTGTTTAGTAAATCGACAAATTATTGAAATAAGGGTATGTAGCGATGGGCAACGAAATAAATAAGTCCCGCACTACGTATAAAATGTTTTATTGTAAATCTTTTACAATACAAAATAATGCACGAGAACTCAAGAGTTTGTTTTAATACACTCTAAGAGATCGAGACGGGACGGGGAGATCATGGCGGACTGCCTTGCGATGCGAGAGAGGACGCGCGGTACAGCAGCGCTTTGGCGGCAAGCGCTGTGATTGGTTGAGGCCGACAGGCCGGCAACATAACAATAGTAAAAAAAGTGGTGCGCCTGAGCGTCAGGCGCTATAATTGGTTTAGGCCGACAGACCGGCAACCTAAGATTTCTAAAACATTGCGAAAACATGATGCGCTTGAGCGCCAAGCGCGGTGATAGGCTACGGCTGTCAGGCCGCCAACATACGAAAATAAATAGTGATGTGACCAAAAGGTACGATATAATAGTGATGCGCGCTACATCCTCCTCCTCCAAGTCACGAAATCGTCCCGAGAGTGATTTGGCTAACAGCTAAGAGCGCGCCTACTTTTTCGACTTGCGTGGTCGTCCCCGCAGACGGCGAGGTTGGACCGGCTCAACGGCACTAGCAACATCATTGCAAATAAGACCAGTCAGATCTGAAACGTGAAAACGACCTAAATGTTGACCCCGACTATCAACCAACTCATAGGCCGTAGGGCTGATAACCCTTTTAATGGTATACGGTCCATCTCTCTGTGGCATAAACTTACGGGTCAAACCTTTGGGTGCATTGCTAAGTGCATGCGTGGTAAGCAGTACCTGATCACCAACCTGGTACACTGGAGATGGCCTCCTGGAAGAATCAGCATACTCTTTCTTCAGATCTTGCTGTCTTTCAACCCGATCTCGTATATCCTTTAGGGAATCTATGAATTTAGAGAGGTACGGCGTTACCTGGGGCACGAAGGCTTCTTTGTCTAATATGGTTCGCAAGTCATGCTGAACGTCAAATGGCGTCCGCATTTCACGACCATACATCATGTACGAAGGCGTCACGCCGGTGGTGGAGCAGGTAGCAGAATTAAGGGCGAAACGTATCTGGGGTAAGAATTGGGGCCAAGTGCGATGCTCATTCTTGACCAACATGGATAATTGAACCTTCAGGTCCCGGTTTTTCCTCTCGGCTGGGTTGGCCTCAGGATGATAGAGAGGAATCAAATTCTGTTTGATGCCAAACAAAAACATGCATTGCTGCATCACTGCAGACACAAATTGCACCCCGTTGTCCGAAATGACACGCCTGGGAAAACCATAGCGGAGAAAATACTCTTCTATCATAACCTTAGCACATACCTCAGCCGTGGCATCTTTGATGGCAAACAACTCCACCCACCGGGTAGCGGTATCTTCTATGAGGAATACCCATTTTTCACCATTTTCAGCTTCAGGGAGTGGGCCGAAAAGATCAACGGCCAGTACTTCACCTCTTTGATGTAGTATTGGTGTCTGCAGAAGTCCAGTGGGCTTCTGATTTGAAAACTTGTACCTTTGGCAATCTATGCAATTCTTCAAGTACTCAGTAACATATTTACGCATACCTGTAAAATAGTACCGCTGTCTGATACGGTCGATTGTACGATCCACGCCTTGATGGCCAGCAGTAGGAGCGTCATGGAATTCTTCCATGACCTCTTTAAGCATAGATACAGGAACTACCAGTTGCGGCTCGTCAGAATCGGATTCTGGAGAGTGACGATAAAGGACACCCTGGTCCATAAGGTAACCGCGCTCTAACCAGCGAGACGAAGCAGTGGAATCGGTGCAGTTCTCTATATCCTTAATGATCTTTGTTACCTCAGGATCCTGTAGCTGCGCGGTTCGAAGATCAACAGCACTTTTGTGAGGTAGGTCTATGATGACTGAACAAACTCCACACGCTTCTTGTGTAGTCTCATCACACATAGGGCGGCTAAGGGCATCAGCAATAACATTGGACTTACCAGGAGTGTATTCATACTGTATGTCAAAGGCTTGCAGTTTTAGGGCCCATCGCGTCAACCTGCCACTAGGAGACTTTAAGGTTAATAACCACCTCAGCGGCTGATGGTCACTACGCAGAATTACTGGATGTCCCTCGATATAAGGCCGATACTTCTCTACCGCCCACACGACTGCAAGAGCCTCTCGTTCAGTGGTAGAATACTTACATTCTGCGGATGTCAGCAACCGACTGGAGTACTCGATGGGGTGTAGATCGTGCCCTTCACCTTGCAGGAGGACAGCACCCAACGCATAGTTACTAGCATCTGTATGAATTATGAAAGGCTTACTGTGATCTGCCTGTACAAGTACAGGTGCTGTAATGAGACGCTTCTTCAGGTCATTGAAAGCTTGACGCTGGTCGTCAGTCCAAACCCACGGTTCATTCTTCTTGGTGAGTTTAGTAAGAGGCTGAGCTATTTCAGAGAACCCTGGCACAAACTTCCTAAACCAAGAGCATGTTTGCAAGAAGCTTTTGAGATGCTTGAGGTTCGTTGGCTCTTTCATCTCTTGAATAGCCTGCACCTTAGACTCATCAGGCAAAATTCCTTTAGGAGTAATGAGGTGACCTAGATATTTTACCTGGTCACAGGCAAAGTTGCACTTATCTCTGTTAGCTCGTAAGCCAAACAGGCGGAGACGCTCAAATACAGCCTCCAGGTCATCTAAATGCTTCTGGAAGGGCCCGTCTGACAGAATTAACAGGTCATCAAGGTAGACTAACAGAGTGACATCTTTCAAGGTGCTCCCGGAGCGAAAACGATCCATCAACCTTTGAAAGGTCGCTGGAGCATTCTTTAGGCCGAACGGCATACGAATGAAACGAAAAATGCCCATGGGCGAAATAAACGATGTCTTGTCTCTGTCAGCAGGGGCAACGGAGACCTGCCAGTAGCCCGATCGAAGGTCTACGGTACTCATGTACCCTTCCCTTTTGGTAGCGTGAAGTAGGTCCTCGATGACTGGCAGGGGGTAAGTATCACTTTTAGTGATAGCATTAAGGCGTCGGTAGTCGACACAGAACCTGTACGTACCATCCTTCTTAGGGACGAGGAGAGCAGGTGCAGCCCACGCTGACTCACACTCTTCAATCACACCATCTTTCAACATCTTGTTGATTTCTGCCTCCATTATTGACCGTTTGGCAGGCGTAAGGCGGTATGGTGGAACAGCAATAGGCGCATGATCGCCCGTGTCAATGTGATGCTCAGCGAAGCGAGTAGCCTCTCCTCCTAGTTGAAAGATGTCTTCATGGCGCTGAAGCAAACTTGCAAGTTGCTGGCGTTGATCCTGGGTAAGCGACAAGCCTTCATCAGCCCTTAGCGTCATTGCTGACACAGTGACAGAGTCACATTGTGACTTTGGCTCTCCCTCATACTCAAGCGGGTAGGTCTGCGTGCATCCAGAAAAGCGCCAAGTTGAAGCAAAAAAATCAATA
Organism: Rhodophaea formosa; assembly: GCA_963082605.1. Classification (NCBI taxonomy): domain Eukaryota; kingdom Metazoa; phylum Arthropoda; class Insecta; order Lepidoptera; family Pyralidae; genus Rhodophaea; species Rhodophaea formosa. The sequence continues at coordinate 1,378,650 of OY720208.1, forward strand.
ATCATACCTGCAGCATTGAGGAAGTCGATTCCCAGGAGGGTGTCGTTGTTATCAGCATCAGGAAAAATAATGAAGTCCACTCGAACACTTCTAGTTACCGTTATGGTGACATCAACGGTGGCCACCAGGACTTCACGAGGATGCACAACACCATCAGCCAGCTTCACGTTCACCTGCTTAGACCCAAAGGTAAGCCCTTTTTCTTTAAATATTTTATAAAGCATATGTCCGGCCACTGAACATTTTGCAGCGGTATCAATTAAAGCCATGCCCCGCAAACCAAGAATCTGAACACAAAGCACAGGCCTCCGCTGCATAGAATGCGCAGTGGTCGTCATCTGCAAAATGTCAGACGCAGAGAGAGAGACCGCAGGCAAAGCATCACCCAAAAATGCAGTGTTTGTCGCCATAGTCATGGCGCGGTGCGAAACAACTGAAGGCGTGTTATGCTGATCTAGGCTATAAGACACATGAGCCGGGGCGATAGCAAATGCATTAAACCTATTTGTAAGTTGGTTAACATCGGGGCCTACTTCAGGTGCATTCACCCTAACATATGGTTGGTGAACATTATGGTAGGCACTATCTCGGTCGCACAGCCGTTGCGACTGTACGTTACTACTACTAGAACACGTATCGTGACAAACACTACAAGGGACGATATCATGACTTGGAGTGTTTGATAATGTAGAAGTAAATGAATTAAAATGGTCACTTACCAAATCCGATGGATACTTTCAAAGTAAAGAGATGAAAAAGATAAATTACTGTTACACGATGAACATTGAGACCGCATGACCCCTCTCGCACCGCAACCGTAGCAGTAGATCGACCTAGATAACTTATCACTGTTATCACTAATATTATTATTATCACGACACTTTTGTAACTTGTTACAATCTTCCCGTACGTGTCCATATTGTTTACAATAAACGCAACGCGGTTTCGTGTTGTTCGATCGCGGATAGGTATCGGCGGTGACGGCTGCGGGGCGTCGCGATGTCGACGTCGCGCTCGCGGCTGAAGGCGGCGTTCCGTTGCCGTCGTCGTTCGGCCCTGTTGACGCGACGGAGTGGCGCGGCGGTGGCGGAGGCCGAGCCGCGCTGCTGTCGTGCGCTGTCGGCTTCGTGCGGCCTCTGTACGGTGGGCCGGGCTGCTGTCGGGAACGCGGCTCCTTATCTTCAACCTCGATAGAACGGGCTAGGCGGAGCATGTCGGAAAAACTGTCAAATTCCTCCCTCCGCAGGCGTTTACGTATTCTGGCGTCCAGCAGGCCGTAAACCATGTCGATCTGTGCCTTCTCGGATACATCGCCGGCGGGCAGTTTTGCCAACAACGCACGGCATCTCGCGACAAACACGTCGGTATTCTGGTCACCCTGCTTCTGGTCGAACAGCTCTCTGTAGATATGATGCGGGGGTCTTTTATCACCGTAGGTATTTTGTAGAAGTTCGATTGCACCGTCCCAAGTGGTGATCTCTTTTTTTATTCCTTGGTACCATACTGCTGCGTTGTGGATTAGCACCATCGAAAGCCCCCTAAGGGCGTTCTCTTCGGATACGTTAGCGCAGTCCTTGTAACTTTGTATCGCGTCAATGAAAGCTTCCACAGACTCGTCGGCGTCACCGCTGAACCTAGCGGTGCAATGTGTGAACGTGCCACTGCCGGCGACTGGTGCTGGTGAAGGCGCGGGAGCTGGGGATGACGGCTGGCGAATTACTCGTTCCAGCAAGCGCTCGAACGCTGCAGTTTGAGACTGTTGCATGGCCGCCATCATGGCGGCAACTTGTCCCGACGAAAAAACTGCGTCGTCGGCGCCCCTGTCATCGTCGACGTCCGAGGTGACTTCGTCATTCGAGACCGCCGCTTCCTCCCTGCGTGTACGCGGCATGATGATGGTGAGCACACGCGAAACGTAGGTACTTAACCGGGTTCACTTTTCACTCGCGCAACGTTGGGCAGCCACTTGTAGCGATGGGCAACGAAATAAATAAGTCCCGCACTACGTATAAAATGTTTTATTGTAAATCTTTTACAATACAAAATAATGCACGAGAACTCAAGAGTTTGTTTTAATACACTCTAAGAGATCGAGACGGGACGGGGAGATCATGGCGGACTGCCTTGCGATGCGAGAGAGGACGCGCGGTACAGCAGCGCTTTGGCGGCAAGCGCTGTGATTGGTTGAGGCCGACAGGCCGGCAACATAACAATAGTAAAAAAAGTGGTGCGCCTGAGCGTCAGGCGCTATAATTGGTTTAGGCCGACAGACCGGCAACCTAAGATTTCTAAAACATTGCGAAAACATGATGCGCTTGAGCGCCAAGCGCGGTGATAGGCTACGGCTGTCAGGCCGCCAACATACGAAAATAAATAGTGATGTGACCAAAAGGTACGATATAATAGTGATGCGCGCTACAGGTAGGAATATTTTAACCACGATACAAGTATTAAGAGATTTGTCGGTCTATCATCAAGAGCTTTTACTCGGAAATCAAGTTTTTATTGAAAATCTGCGATCTCTTGAAACTTGAAGGTATAAGTTGACTCAAACCGTTTATGTGCATGTAATAGCCATGTGGTCCCCGGCAGAATAAAATAGGACCACTCCAAGTCTTTCGTGGATTTCGTAGAAGGCGACTTACGGAACACGAGCTAAACAAAGCTTATAAACATCAAAGAGACCTCTTCAACCCGTATCACTAGCGTGAAAAGTATTGACCAAGTCCCCTGACTGCTCTGGCTAATATGTTGCTGTGTTAGTACAGAGAGGGACGTGCTCTTGCAGTGGAGACAAAAAAGACATGATGAAGATGATGCGCATGTAATATCATTTGTAGGAACCCTTTAGTGCGCGTGTCGGACTCGTACTAGTCAGTGTTTTTAATGCATGGGGTATCAAAAAAGGATCAGTAATTATCATCATCATCATCATCATTTCAGCCGCAAGAAGTCCACTGCTGGACATAGGCCTCCCCCAAGGATTTCCAATATGACCGGTTGGAAGCGGCCTGCATCCAGCGCCTTCCTGCGACCCTTATCAGGTCGTCCGACCGCCTGGTCGGTGGGTGTCCAACGCTGCGCTTGCCGGTACGTGGTCGCCATTCAAGAACCTTTCTGCCCCATCGGCCATCAGTTCTTCGCGCTCTGTGCCCCGCCCACTGCCACTTCAAAGAGCTAATCCGCTGGGCTATGTCGGTGACCTTTGTTCTTCTACAGATCTCCTCGTTTCTGATTCGATCTCGCAGAGAAACACCAAGCATAGCCCTCTCCATAGCTCTTTGAGCGACCTTGAGCCTTCTTATGAGGCCCATAGTAAGGGAGGTATTATTTATGTATTATATATGGTATCAGTAATTATAGAGAGATATATTTGTATAGGTCTAAGTCTGTAGTGAAATTTTATTTACTTTAGTTTAACTCAGCAATCAAGTACTGACCTCCGACGGTCTAAGTAAATTTTAGCCAGAACAATCAAAGGATTTGGCTTACTCTCAACGCTGGGCAGATGGTCTGGAGTGGTCTCCTTGATGTTTTTAAGCTTTGTGTAGCTTGTGTTTCCTAGTCAAGTCGCCTTCTACGACATCCATGGAAAGACTTGGAGTGCTCCTATTCTACTCTGCCGGAAACCACTCGACTCAAATATAATATAATACAAAAATAATAATATTAGTGAAACCTCTTTGTAGAGTATATTTTATCTAGGAAAAAAACTGTGCCTGTTTTGACTAAATGAAGTTTATTCTTATACTTGCTAAAAATGTAATCGTCTATTTTCTAACCGTTTCAACTCGGGAAGAAAATTCTGAATTGAATATTAATTGAGTATGACCCTGGAGAAATTAAAACATATTCAGGTGAATAGAACTGGTATACCAAATTCCGGAGCAAAGCGTACTCATACTAAAACGTTTTCGTTTTTTAGTAATACAAGTTCATAGAACTGTAGTGATTGACTTCTCTCGTGTTTCTTTTTTACATACACTACGTAAAGTTTTATATTTATTTACATTAGTAGTTTTGTTTTGTCTTATATTTCCCCAGACAACTGTAAAACAGTTTGCTTGTACTAAACCTGTAATGGAGCGGTCTGCATAGCCAATAAGCTAGATCGTCTGAATGACCAATCAGCTTGATTGGCCGGTTAGACCGTCGGAGGTCAGCACTTGATTGCTGAGTTAAATTTAAGTAAATAGAATTTCACTGCAGACTTGGACCTCGTGAACATTGATCTCAATGTCTTTCTCTAGATTTTTTTTTACATATTTTCGGTTTTCGAATTTTTCTCTTTTATTCCTGCTATAAGATCTAACGTTATGCCAAATTTCATGCGCACAGGTCAATGCAGAGTACCCTTCTAGTAATAGAAGTATGTAAGTTTTGGTATCGACATATGACGTAAACGGCTATATTGTTTTGAGTCAACTTAGACCTTAAAGCTTAAAGGGATCGCAGATCTCAATATGTGATATCAATTTTAATTTTATACGTTAAAGCTTATACTATCACGTTTTTTCCCTTGCGGGGTGGATAGAACCCAGGTCTATAAAACCTAAAAGCCACGATTAGTATATTGGTGGGCTTGTACGTGGAGAACAAAATCAAAATAATGATGGGTTGCTAGCTGCATCGCCTATTGACATGATTCCTCACGCCTATTCCCTCGATCGGCTTTTACGATCTGTGCGGGAAGAAATGCAGCTGGTACATTCTACGTTTTTCATTTTCTCCCAAACCAGCGTGGAAGAGTTTTTAATGATATCATCTTGTAAAAGCGGCATCCCAACCAACAAGCTTAAAATAGCATTTTAGTATGAATACGGTTCTGTAAAGGGGCTGGTTGTCTCTTGGGCATGAAAAACGAGGAAATTGTTTCATTCGCAGTATATTTAGTTCGTCAAGTTGTTTGACCGAGAGCTTCCAAGTTAAATTGAATTGTGTTGCCCACTGCGCTTTGCAAGCTGTAAATTTTAACTCATAAAGTTGAAGCCGAATTTACACCGGTGGGCTTCGAATAAAGTTTGTTTTACAAATTAAATCAACATTTTTTTATTCATTCAATCAAAAGCTTTCTTTCCAATTTAATAAATATTGTAATGTTTGTTTGCTTAAAATCTGTGGCACAATAACAGTAGTTATTTTAAATCCTTGGTGGCCCCGCGGGCGAAGCGCATTGTTAGTGCTTACGTATGTTAAGCACTCCTGGGTGTGATCCCCACTTGGATGGGTGAAGGTATAAGAATTATATCTATAGCCTGGAAGATATTTTTTAAATTGCATCTTAATGTAATATAAAAAAAACCGGCCAAGTGCGTGTCGGGCCACGCGCAGTGTAGGGTTCCGTAGTTGCGAATGACAACTTTGAGTTCACACTGTTCACAGTCGCACGTCAAAGTTTACCGACTAAAAACATCTAACAATGAATATTGTATGAAATTTGACATTTTTCAGTACATTTTATAAGTTGGCTGTCTATAATTTTTAGTTTGCACTTAGTACTCAGCTCTGATAGTTTTCCTTTCAACTTCAGTATATATACTACTGCTGTAATTTTTTTCACGTATCCATATATAACCGTTTAGCAGATAGAGGGGGGGGGGGGGACACTTACCTCTAACAAAAATTTGCAACGAAAAATGGTGTTTTTAACCTCACAATATTTTTTAAGACCTATCTAACAATACCCAACCCGATGGGTTTGTATAGAAAAAAAAAATATTACTCCCTCTTTAGTTTTATGGGAGCTACCCTAAAAACATTTTATATCAAGATTTTTTCTATCACTTTTTTGCCATTATTGATATACATACCAATACCAAATTACAGCTTTCTAGTACTTATAGTCTCTGAGTAAAACTGCGGACGGACAGACAGACAGACAGACATGGCGAAACTATAAGGGTTCCTTGGTAACAAATAAATAATAATTGAATTAAAAATATATATAAAAATTAATATTAAATAATATTATAATTTGAATAATGATGTAATTTGATTTAATTTAGTAATTAATTAATGGAAAATTGACGTTTAAATTAGATTTACCAATAAATTAGATACTATGGTTACGATTACCTTGAGCTCTCCCGTGTTTTTGTCATATCTTGAGGCACCCTAAACATTTTATGCATAATGTAAGCCACTTACTTTCGAAAAACATACACACTTTACTTTTATATAGTGCCTTTGATCAAAAACTTGCTCTATCCAATATGAAATGAAAAAAATCCGACTCAAACTATCAATCTCCTAAATAGTTGGTAATACAAATGTTTTAGGTTTTCCCCTAGCGTCCATTTGTAGACTAGCCTTATTTATAGAGTTACACTACACTGGCTAACATCTTAGCACTTGAACTTAACTTGGGTGTAATTCACTTAACTGGTTAGAATTTTGATATTTGACAATAAAAAATTAGTTGTTATTAGATAATCTCATTTTTGCAAGATCGATGGACATTGCTTTAGGTTATTACTTGAAGAATGGCGTTGTTGAACTGCTAAATCACACATTGAAGTTGCAAAACAACAAACGCACAGAATGAAAAGTATTTTCACTCCGCTTCACACAAAATATGACTCCTAAGGCCTGTGTAATGAAAAAAAGTAATCAAGGCCATAACGTTTATTTCTTGAGTTATTTCCCAAGTTGACAATCTTAGCACGAAACTAGTTGACCAGTAGGAATTCTATTAAAATACTGAATCAGTACATAACTCTGCTTTGCTTAGTACTTACTACATAGCTCCTTAGGCCGACATATCTAATGCATGCATCACCTTTGATTATATACAGGTGTATAACCAATGACAATCGCTTAAAATTTGTCGTGTCTATATCTGGTGTTGTTTAACGAGCTGATAACTGATGCTTATTACATAAAACAATTAAAAAACCGAAAGCTGAAGTATGGCTGAAGAATATAAAATTAGACATAGAGGATTCTTGCAGTAGGCCTGCCACACGAAATGATGATGATGGTATAAAAAAATGTAATACCCACCTTACTAAGATAGGTACTGACAGTTTCGTTTTGCCTCATCCAGTAGTGCAAGTGTGTAGATAGTTATTGATATGAATATTTACTTAGTTGCTTACTGCATTGCACACATATATATTTTTATTTTCAGACTACCTTAAATTTTATTTATTTTATTTTATTTTATTTTATTTATTAACACACAAAACAGATAACAACTGATACAAAAATAAAATACAAAAATACATAAAATAGTAAAGCTAGTTGCCATCCAAAACATGTGTGAAGAAAAAAAAAAATAAGAAGAGAAGAAATGGACGATGTAGTTAAAATAATAATAATGAATATAATACAATTAAAAAAAAAAAAAAAATTACAAAGAAATCTTAGTCTAAATATTTAACATTTTTTTTTTTTTTAATTTATTTAATTTATTTAAGTAGTATGTACGCTCACCTAAATACTTTTGTTTTTAATATAAATCTTTTGTAATTTCTCATTACAAGTGAATGTAATTCTTTATGGGAAATAAAGTTCTTTAACCAGTAATAAGTCAGTACGCAACATTGCATGGCTTCTAAGGTCTTGTTTTTCACAAGCAATCACTTAAACTTTGCCCTCACGTCTATTTCTGAACTTGTTTACCTAGTTACAGAAGGCTGACATATGAACACGCCAACTTCACTTGCATGCAACCAGTGAGTTACTTTTAACATGGCCTTATGCCGCAATTTGTCAGAAAATAGATTGGATAGAAGTTTGAAGGATTGGATTGGTTATTTTAGGAACAGGACAGACACAGGAAATAATAAAGCTATGATTTTATTATAATTTAATGTATTTTCGAGCACTTGAACCAAATCAAGATTTTTTCAAACATTATTATGTTATTTTCTTATATTACCAATTACCCTTTGAACTAAGTTACGGAATTGCCAGTTACAATAAAAAATTGCTTTTAAAATTAAATTGCAACTAAAATACTGATAATATAATAATTTTGATATTTGTTTAATTCTTTTTAGATATTTCCTCGATTTTGTGAAATATGTACAATGTGCAGGCATGCTTTGTAACGTCTCCTTTGAAGTTTGGTGGTAAACCGCTAAACTTCAAATTTCAAGCGTGAATTGAAATGACTTTATTATAGAACGGTGATCACCTGTAGCACGAAATTATTATGTAATGTGCTCAGCTCTTTTTTTATAATAAGGGTAATATTGTAGCTTTTTAAAATTACGCGATTATCAACATTACAATTAAACATATCGGGATTATTATTAGGGTTTCATTGAGTGAGGACATAGGCCGTGATCAGGAAGGTCCATGTAACTTGATTTTTGGTGATCATGGTCCATGTAACTGGATCCAAATATTGAACACTCAAAAAAAACACTTATAACACGGCAAATATATTGACATGTTTAATTCTAAGATTCGATTCATATTCAACTTACACTGTAAATAATTCAGCCTTTCTCCAAATTCGCCTTTCAACAAATTACTGCCGAGAATGGGCTTAGGCAAACGTTTTTAACTGTTGATTCAATTTATCCTTTGAAAATTTTACTGTCTTGTTACTACCTCCGAAAAGTTCATCTATCCTCACTGGCAAATAGCCACTTATTGATATTTAAGATTAATATGATGCTAATTTAACTTACCTTGTAAAAACTCACAGTCTTGCACAAGATGACCCCAATGCAACAATGTGAGTAATAGTAGATTGTTGCACTGAGCAGAAAGTAAGTTATTGCTGCACGAGTGTTTATTTGGAGCCCGAGCGCTAGCGAGGGCTCTAAAAAGCACGAGTGCAATTTAACTTACTTAATGCGAGGTGCATAATCTGCTTTTCTTTCAACTACTGCAATAAAAGTAGTTGAAAAATAAAACTGAAGACAAATTACAATAGTTAAAAATTTGTTGTTCACATTCCCGCTTTTTTCTTTATGGCCAGTATTTTTTTAGGCAAGGCAATACACACGTCCCTTTGATAACTCCATAAGGCCGTTAGGTTGGCCCACCTTCTTTATGACAGGTGACAACTATTGTCCACGATTTAAAAAAACTAAACAGTGCAGAAAAGGATTTCCATACATTTTTGCTGCACTAGAGCAGCAAAAATGTATGGAAATCCTTTACTGCACTGTTTAGTTTTTTTTTTTTACTTCTAGTGCAGCAAAGTTCCGCTTTGTGCTGGATATGTAGTGCAGTTATGATAGAATTGCAGCGTAGTTGAAAGAAAATGTAATTTGCACTTCTCATTCTACTACTCAAGTATGGAGCGTCAGGTACGCAACTATCTGTTGAAACTTTGCCAAGTCATATTCCATCATGTTCTTATAATAAACTAAAAACACACATTCTGTCCAGTGGAAGCTCCCACTTCAGTGCACTTGTGCGGTGCACCACCAGTTCAAGCTTCTTCTTCTTCTTATCGTGTCGGTGGCTCAAAAAGTGTTTCACCAGCCAAGCCACTCGCTAAGGCATAGTTTGTGCTTACATTGGCATACCCCAATTCGTTTTGGAATTGGCGGACAAACAACTTTTAATTCAAGCTTAAATATATACTTACTCAAAAATAACATTGATATAAATTAAATAAATAAGCAGTTTTACGTAAAATTATATTAATTTTATGTCAAATGATAATTAGTCATGTATGTTATATGGGGCCCGACGCGGGACGAATACCGACGTCTGGAAACATTCATTGCTTTTATGTGCTGTTTTACTTATTATCATACATTAATGTATATTATATATTATTAAAAAAAAGTCCCAATAAGAGGATTTTTGCACTTCGGTACATCAATATTGTTTAGCCATGTTTCATAATGTGCACCATCAGGTCTATGAGTCATGCATGAGCCATCACTGATTCTGTAATAATGGCATACCGGGAACACAGTCGAATGATGAAGAAGGTATTGCTAATGCAACTTACCCTGTAAGAAATTGACAGTCTTGCACATGACTTCTCCAAAATGCCACAACAGCGTGACAGACTTGGCGATCTGCACTGGCATGCAGAACAGCGTCACCAGCAAATCAGCTACCGACAGGTTGACCAGAAATATGTTGGTTACACTGAAACAAAGAAATATATAAATTTACATTTCTGATGATAATCATCCGGACTCTACTGCTGGAGCATGACCCTCTCTACTACCAAAGCCATGTATCGGCAGAGCAGTCAGAGCATTCAGCCTACACGATCTACACTGGCCAGACAGTTGTAGAGGTCTCTTGGATGTTTATAAGCTTTGTTCAGCTTGTCTTTCCGAAGTCGCCTTCTACGACATCCACGGGAAGACTTGAAGTGGTCCTACTCTACTCTGCCAGGAACCACTGAAACAACGAAGTACGTTAAATTACGTATCATAGGTTTAAAAAATTTCAATATTTAGTGGTATTAAGGAATGAAGCGGAGTGGTTCCCGGCAGAGTAGAATAGAATGACTCAAAGTCTTCTCGTGGATGTCGTAGAACGCGACTTAGGAAACACAAGCTAAACAAAGCTTTTTAACATCAATGAGTCTTCTCTAGTAGTACTGAGAGACTCATGCTCCTGTATGATAAAATTAATAACGAGAGAAATTAATAATGTACTTAAGAGGTATGAGTAGGGACAAGAATGATTAGAACTCAAAAAAGGTGTAATGGGTTACCAATAAATATAGTTTAACTTTGGTGATATCATGCCAAGACAACCTCCGTGGCGCAATAGTTAAATTTACCGGTAATGGTCATGGGTACCTATGGTGGTAGGTTCACTCTCTACTAATCAGAATGTCTTTAAGCGTACGAAAGGATAGTAGCGGGCAAAGCCTCGGGCAATAGCTACATGAAAATAAAATTTTAAATGACATGAGAAAAAATGCAATAATTGAAAATGCTTAAATAGTTACTTTTAATACTGAACATATATCTCTATTAAATAGGTATAGCACATTGCGCCATGTGTATATAGTTGAAGCACAACTCTAGTTTATATGAAACTTCGTAGGCACGTCAAAGATAACACCAGTATGGTTTAACTTTAAATATGTAGGGCAAACTAAATTGAAGTATAGATAAAGTTCCATAAATTAACCCCAAACTTAAAGTAAATAAAGATGGGTAAATTTGTTCGTTCAAGCATATGCTGAACATAAATGGGTTAGACAAACAATTCCCTTGGTAATATGAAATACATTGTACCTTATCCCATAACTCTTTAAAAGGAAATGCTCTGAATAATTTTGGTATATTTATCGCGAGAGTACGGCATAGTTTTTTCTGAAAGGGTAAGATAAATATATTTTTAACTAGCAGCCTTCTCTGGCTGGGCCCGGGTATGTATTATACCTTAAAACCTTCCTCATGAATGCCTCTAACTATTGGTGAAAACCACATGAAAGTCCGTGCAGTAGTTTTTGAGTTTAACGCGAACAGACAGACGTGGCAGACGACTTTGTTTTATAATATGTAGTGATTTATTGTGAATATACTAGAAATCACGTTAAGCCGGTAATCCCGGATGTCGTCATTGGATGGTAATTTTTAAGCGATGTAAAGTGCCTTTACCTAGCTTGAAACTACGTAAAATATATTAGCATCAGCAGTCAGAGGATTTGGCCTACATTCTTCACGCTCGCCAGATGCGTTGAAGAGGTCTGTTTGCTATTTATAAGCTTTCTTTAATTTGTGTTCTCTAAGTCTCCTCTACGACATCCACGGAAATACTTTTAGTGGTCCTATTCTACTCTGCCGGGAACCACACGGCGCAAAAAAAGTCATTTATTGGCAACCTTAAATCTAAGGTTTACATACCTAGGTTTACATAATTTGATATTTTTACAATACCTAGATTTAGATATGGCAAAGGAATATCTGAGCTTGTATTATCCCGGGGCTAACACAAGCCGACTAACCTAACCTTGTGTTAGCCCTCGGGGCTAGGCAGTTGGGACCACATGCTATTATGAAACTTAATAACGTACTACGGTGTCCAAAATATCCCCGATTTACTATCACAGTTGAACAACTGGTATTCTGAAACCACGAGAGGGTTTCCCAAGAGATGCGGCAAAAAAGGACAAAATAATTAATATATGAAGGTATGTACGTATGTATCAGCAAATACTCTTGAGTTTTAGCTCTAGAGCAAAATAGATAAAAGACGTATAAATATTGTAACATATAATTGGTGAACTGTATTAACTTTGTGCTAACTATTGTTATGCTATGTACCATTTGTAAATCAAATAAAAATAAAGATTTTTCTATTCCATTCAACTTTATTTTCGTGAATAAATTTTCATAATCATTAACTACATTATCATTTTGCAAATCAAACAGAACTGAAAAGTAACTATTTACTTTTCAAAGGATACAATCTTTATCTATATTTCGTTAAATCTTACCTCTACTAATATTATAAAGAAGAAAAATATGATTGTTTGATTGTTTTCATTGAATGGGGTTCAAAAGTACTGGAGTGATTATCAAAATTATTTCACCAATAGAGAGGTAAATAAATTATTTTCTTGGGATGTTGGTTTTCGCGAGTTATTCGCGGGAAACTTGCTAGTAAATTACTATGACTTTAGTGTTTTAAGTCTTTTATATTTAAAAAAAAATGCATGTTTTGCCGAACCTGAACATCTAAAAAACTCTATGACAAGTAATGGCCGGCACTTTTACTTGCTCATTGTATTTTTCCTCTGTACTTTTACTAATATTACCTTTATTATGACCCGTCGTATATTTGGACAAGCATAAAGGGGACATTTTATTTCGCTTCGAGAAATATACGGTCATGTATAAGTTTAGGCTTTCCGAAAACTTATCAGTTTCCTTTGGGCTTGTATCGATAACACCCGACCAAATCAAAATATGAAAGATATATTTTTTTGAATGTAAGTGGCCAAATCCTCTAACTGCTTTGACTAATATATGGCTCTGAAGGTCATAAAGGGTCGTGCTTCTACAGTGGAGACTAATAATAAGACCTGATGTTGATGTAAGTGGCCAACATTGTTGTCAAATATTCTTACGGCCTAAATTGTCCGACATCGAATGATGAGAGCTGGGGCTATACTTTACATACTAAACAGTATATGTACAGTCAGGGCAAATAAATATGACCCCTCTGTGAACAGATTTAAATTGTAACTGTTCGCAGAGGGGTCAGGTTTATCTGCCTCCGACTGTATTTAAGTCGGTATCGCCGACTAGTTTCGATCTGTTACGAAGACCATCATGGGCGCAAAAGCGAAACCGCCTTGTCGCCACCCCTAACACTCGCCCTGATTATGGTCTTCGTAACACACCGAAACTGGTCAGTAATACCGACTGAATATATATTATTCTACAATGAGTTTTTTAATTATTGAAATTTAAGCATGACGGATTTGAGACTATACAGCTTGTTCACCCTCGTTAACCCCTGGAAGGGTTGACTCGATATCAGACCGTCAATATGAACAACTGTTCCTATGGGACCAATGCTGGGAATTCCAAAACTATTTCGCTTTCCCATACGGCATTTAATTGCCGCACACTTTTGTAAGAAAATATCGAAAGCTTTCTTTTGGAGTTTTCAACTTTGGTCCCGCCTTAAAGTTGTTCATTTGAAAGTCTGATTCACCCCTATGAAGTAATGTTGTAGGTCAATTTACACGCTGAATAGTCCAAGAGTGTATAATAATCTCGGACCTTTTGAGCTGTCTTGGAGTGTTCCCAGTTCGCGATAAAAATCGCCACGTTTGCGAAGAGCCTGCGTAGGATTTTGCAAGTAGGCAATAAATGTCTGAAGATTGTGAGTGGAGTCCCTAAAGGTAGCGGTTTATTGAGAGTTTAGGTCTGTTGTTACGCGGCTCGCGTGTCGATATTCTCATGTGTTTCTATTATATTATCATGTCAACAGGCGATGCGGTTTGCAACCCATTATTATTTTGATTCCATTCTTACCTACAAGTCCACCAATATGCTAAACGTGGCCTTAAGATCTGGGCTCTGTCTACCCCACAAGGGAAAAAAACGTAATAGTATGTATGATTGTTCAAGATTCAAGATCGTTTATTCCTTTACATGTATTGGAACGTACGTAGATTATAATGAGATTAATTGATTAAATGATTAATTTTACTCCAAAATTATCAAATAATGCCACAATTCCCTTTTTCCGTTTGTATGGAGACATGCGTTTCCAGGCGACTCTTAACAGTGAATTTTTATCATTATTATAAGTCTATTGTGTTTGTTAATTATTATTTTGCACTTATTGCTTTGGAATAACCACTTCAAGTTATTTGCTAGCGAAGAACTTATTTCGACTTTTAAAATTTAATCTCATTTGAGAATAAAATGACTAGTGGCCTAGTTTTGCTGATTTAAGTTCTTTTCGGCGTTCTTTTCAAAAACGGCCACTTTTAACAAAAACGCTAAGTAAAGCTTCACGACCACACTTAAAACTGTAAACAATAGTTCATAAGATAGTGTGTAGGGTTACCTAAGGCCTCGCAGATCCTAATTTTTAAATCCGTTTTCTTTGCAATGGGGTCATCATCATTTCGTGTAGGTGACACGGTCAATCGACCATGCACACCCTGGTGTCAGAGTTCTTCGGAACCGCCTCTCGGCCTCTGACGTGGTTCTTTTAACGACTACCAGATGGCTGCCGGGACCAACGGCTTAACGTACCTTCCGAAGCACGGAATCATCTTTCTTATCAGACAACCGGTGACTCAAGCCTGCAATGTCCTAACCAAACTGGAAATAACTTAACAAAGTATGCTTCCCGTGAGAATCGAACCCATGATCTCCGGGTCAACACGGTAAACGCCTTAACCACTGGACCACGGAGGCAGTTAATGGAGTAGCACAGGGCCACGTCAATTTCATGAAACCAGTTAATAATTTCTTTGTTATAAAGTTAATACTTTAAAACTGCTATGATCTGTGGTCTGCAAGTTTACAGCTTACTCAAAAGATTTGTTTGAAATCTCGAATAAGTTACGAACAATCTTGAAAGTATTCATTATTCGAACTTCTTAATTTACGTTCCGGTTGAACTTCATAAGAATTACCAAGCCGTGCCATCCCTATTCTGCCCGGCTGAATGTGATTCAGTCGGAATTAATTTATAAAAAATAAATTGTAGTATCGCATTATAATTAATAAATTACGTAGGTAGGTTCACAAGGATTGAAAAATATATTTTGTTACAAACTCTTACGACTATTCTAATATTACAAATGCTAATGAGTTTGTTTGTATGGTTGTTTCGCAATTTCTACTGATCTCATTATCATTCAATTTTTTATACAAATTATTTTAAATACGAAAAAGAACACAGGGTAAATTGCATCTCAAAAACGGATATTGGTCTTGAGGGATCCACTAGTGGATGAATCCGTGAGCGAAATCTAATTAGCTAAAAATGGAGGTCATTAAACTATTCTATAAAAATTGGGGTAATATTGGGGTCAGAGATCAGACGCGTCAATCTCAACTGCCCACCTAATGGTTGCAGGTACGGCATAGGGTACGCGTACCCTGCGTTGAGCTGCTTGCTACCTTCTCATCCTCATTTATGCGAACAAGTAGCATCCTCAACACCTTGATCCTATCGCCCCAGTCCAACAAACTCCCACTCCTCTGTACAGCAGCGTCAGAACCAAGATAAACCAAACAAATTGCGCTAATCAACCCTTCTGCCAACTGCGGTGAGTGCCCGATACCAACCTGCAACCACCATACACCCTTATTTTGAAATCAGTACACAAACTTTAAGGGGTGACTCAGCCCATCAACATGAACAACTTTTGATATGGGACCAATACTGGGAACCAAAAAAATTGACAAACCCATACTTAAGTGTCCAGCTGATCGGATCAAATGTATGGAAAAAGGTAAAAATAATATTGAATTTTCAACATTGGTCCCATAACAAAAGTTGTCCATGTTGATGGGTTGAGTTACCTCTTAAAGTTTATGAATTGAATTTATAATAAGAGGGTATAGGCAGTTGAGGATGACACCCCTGATCATAATAATAATAATAAATGGTCTTATAGCGAAGAGTCTTGACCAACATCTAAAGAGGCTTTCGCTAGATGGCTGGATCAAGGGCTGTCCCTACAGAATACAGAAGGCAGTACTCTTGGATACGGCACGTATTGTCAGAAGGTTTCTCTCGCTGGGGCCCTGACTGCTGGTAGCTTGAGCCTTGCTCCGCTGCTGGCGGCACTCTAGGTTTAGGTTTTTATAGTTTTTATGTTTTGTATGATATTTTACTTTTTATATACATTTTATAAAAACCTAAAACTAAGACTTAAACTAAATAAAGAGAATAATAATAAAAAAAACTCTCACAAGGCCTCTACGTGTTGGACCTATGTCCCCATGCAAGCCTCAAAGGTCCGGGATACGTCCTGTGAAGGATAAACCTAGAGAAAACATAATAATAACACTCTATTGCACCATAATATAAAGCGCAGCGTTGGACACCCACCGACCAGGTGGTCAGACGACCTGATAAAGGTCGCAGGAAGGCGCTGGATGCAGGCCGCTTCTAACCGGTCATATTGGAAATCCTTAGGGGAGGCCTATGTCCAGCAGTGGACTTCTTGTGGCTGAGATGATGATGATGATGATAAAGGACACAAATGACATATAAAATTATTAATATAACCTAGAAAATTTTACAGTCAACTAATATATAAGGTGAATTAAAAACTTAGTCTGCCTTTTTTAAGCAATTTACCACAAATAGAAAATCTTTTACATTCCTTAATCTTTAAGTATCCATCTAGTGTAGTAATAATGAACTGAACTTTGTACCTGTCTAGACGACAAAGTGTGGGTCTAATGGAGCCTAATGTGAGTTGTTAGACATTTCAAAGGGCAACTATTTAATTCCACAAACATGTTACAAAAACTAGACATTTGTACGAAACTATCACTATTAGTACCAAGGGGGTTACCCAACAGATGTTTTGCTAAAACAAATTCGACTTCGACAAAAACTTTAAAGATAGGAGATAGGTTTATTTTTAAATATTTATAACATTCATCATTCAGCCGTAAGATTTCCACAGCTGGACATGTGCCTCCCCCAATATGGGGGCATTTAGCCTTACTCGGGTGAGAAAGGCAAACTGACTACCTCTTTACTTATATGGGAGCTACCCTAAAAAAAATTTTTTTTCATGATTTTTGTCTACCACTTTTTTGCCATGATTAATATAAATGCCCATACCAAATTACAGCTTTCTAGTACTTATAGTCTTTGAGTAAAACCGCGGACGGACAGATAGACAAACAGACATGGCAAAACTATAAGGGTTTCTAGTTTACTACGGAACCCTCAAATGGATACGAATTTGTTGGAGTGGCGAAACAGGATAAATGTACCTATTTATGATTCTCTATATTTGTATGGATTAGAGATAAGTGAGGGTTCTGCTCCTGCAATGGAGACTGAAAAAGACCTGATGATGATGAGGATGATGAGTAGCAGCTCAGGGGGCCAAGCGTGTGCACTCGATGCCATACCTGAACCACTAAAGTACTGTAATAGCATGGTATTTAATAGTAGTAGTTTGTACTTGTTTGGAGGTACAAAGGTTGGGCACAAAAATAATTAAAAAAATAGGGCCATATTGCACAACGTGAGCTAACCCCGCAGTAAGCTGTGAACTTGTGTCGTAAGAAACTAACTCAACGATACTTTAATAAAATTAATAGATACTTATATAAATAAACATCCAATATCTTGGTCAATTTGAATAAGATCATTTTCCATCTTGACCTGACTGGGTATCAAACCCGGGACCATTAGTGTACAGGCAGACGTGGAGGTGTATAATAAGTAATTAGTTAATATAAAAACTAAGCATGGATCTGATGGTGCTAATGCTTAAAATGGCAACCATTCCAAAATGCCAATAGTATTTGGGAAGTACGAAACCAGGATATACTATTAGAATAATTGAGATAACGTGGATAAATGTTTCTTACAATGTTCTACCTCAATTGAATTAATTATTTGGTAAATGAAAATGGCTGTATTTTGTACAATATATAGTCTCAGAGATACTAATATCAATTGGGTAAACGTGTGAACCTAACCTGAAACCTTTACATTACATTTTTGGAAGTACAATAAGGTAATATATGATTTTAAGCTCTGGCGGTCACAATCACTAATTATGTTGTCTACAGGACTTAGCGCGATTTCTTTTGAGTTTCGTCTGATATTTTGACCGCACCGCATCGCATCGCAGTCTCTTCAGTTAGTCTGTGAAAATGGCAGCTGCAATGTTGTCAAAATATAGACGAAACTCAAAAATAATCGCGGTACCTATGTCCCGTAGTAAACATAAAAGTAAGTAATAGTGTGGTTTCCGGCAGAGTAGAATAGGACCACTCCAAGTCATCCCGTGGATGTCGTAAAAAGCGACTAAGGAAAAACAAGCTAAACAAAGCTTATAAACATCATAGAGACCTCTTCAACCCGTCTGGCCAGCGTGGAGGGTGTAGACCAAATCCTCTGACTACTCAAGCTAATATATGGCTCTGGTAGTACAGAGAGGGTCGTGCTCCTGCAGTGGAGACTAGAAAGACCTGATGATGATGATTTTATTTTTGGAGTATAACGCTATCACGTAACAAATAGGAAATATTTTTGAACCAAGTGGGTACTCAACTAGTGTAATTAAAAGTAACAGTTTGTTCCTGTCTGAAGCAACAAAGTGTGGGTCTAATGGAGCCTAATGTTAGTTGTTAGACCTTTCAAAATGGCGACCATTCCAAGAACTTGCTACGAATACTGTAATTACGCAACGAGGAAAACATAATAACCAAAGTATTTCTTCACACCGTTTTCCTCGACCGAAACACGTAAAGGTAAAATTACCGTAAATCGGATTGTACCGAAAATTCAAAGCTTAGAGTCAGGCCGCCTGTAATTCAAACCAGGATTATAAAACCCTGTCTGATCCTTAAGGAGCTTCCATATAGCAGTTATATAACGTTATAAAACAATGTGCAACATCGATCATCATCATACTCATCATCATCCAAGGCACTACAGCCGCGACTGGGCCTGGTCAAGTAAATATTTCCATTCGCATCATTCGCATCAATTTGCGAATGTGCAACATCGATAACATTCTATAACATCACACATTATCGAGAATGTTATTGTGTTACACATTGTTTTATAACGTTATATAACTGCTATATGGGAGCACCTTTAAAGGGGCGACAGAGCCCGTTTATATGAATGACTTACTATGAGACTATGCTGGGAATTCGAAAAAGTGTTCAGCCAGCCGGATAATTTATAAAAAACTGTGTGAGTGTTGTAAGGTTTACTAAAATATAGAAACAACATTAGCGTCCAATCATATATAATTCAATAAATAACACAGTTAAGTTTCATACAATTTATTAAAATCGAAACACCGTTTAATTAACACAATTATATTTTAAATCCCTAATACAAAGTATATTATTATGAATGTACTTACTAATAACAGAGTTTGGAATTATTTCGAACGCAAGTTAAAAAGAAGGTAAATAACAGGTTTATTATTTAAAATTCACGGGTTTTCCACCGCGTGGACAACAGTGTTACAAAACTCTTAGATCAAAAATCAGAAATACTGATATAAATCTTCAAACATAATATTCTACAAACCGATTGTGGGTACTTTATTGTACGTGTTACATTTTGTACCTGTCTGGGTCCGAGGACCGTGGGCGTAATGTTACTTGTTAGACCCTCCAAAAAGGGTGTGTATTTGACAAAGATATTAGCCCGGAATAGGGAAGAGTATAAGAATAACTTGAAAGCTTTTAGAAAAGTAGCTTCAGTTCGCGGCTTTGCTTGAGTTAATTTTCATTTTACAGTAACAATACGTTTGAGCGTCGGTGGCCAAATGGCGAAAAACGTAACCTTTATAGATTCGTCACTTCACGTCTTTATACCTTGCGGGGTACACGGAGCCCAAGGTCGTAAGGTTTTACGACCTTGGGCTCTGTCTTAAAGGCCACGTTTAGCGTGTTTGTGGGCGTTAAGGTGGAAAGCGAAATCATTTTATTCCGTAACTATACACAGTTGAAACTTGGTACGTAGTTCTATCTGTATAAGTTGGTTGGCACTGCCAAATCGTATCACACGATATACTGCCAACTTGGCAGTATATCGTGTGATACGATTTATAAAAAAAAAATTAAAATATAAAAGTGGGGACCTATGAATGTAAAATACATGGAACTGAAATTTAAAGTCACAATCAATTACTTTTGTATGATGGAACTGAAACTTAAGGGCGGTCAACCCGTCTATCTTTTTATACAAACTCTCGTACGTGATTATGGCGGTGTAACAAATCTTTCTTTGAAGCTTTTCAACTAATAATTATCTTGTACACTATATCAAACAACAAACAAACAAACAAACATATCCTTGTCCGCCCACTAACTCATATTTTTAATAAATGCCTATCAGAAGGAGTATTTCCTAGATGTTTGAAAAAAGCCGTCGTAGTTCCTATTTATAAATCTGGTGACAAAGACCAAGTGTCGAACTATAGACCTATTTCATTACTGCGTTCTATCTCAAAGCTTTTGGAGAAAATAATAAACAACAAACTTATTACTTATTTGGAAAAGTACAATTTATTATCAGACATGCAGTTTGGTTTTAGGTCCAAGTTATCAACAGCGGATGCTGTTCATAGTTTAACCGATTATTTAGTACAGGAACTCGATAGTGGCAAACAAACTATAGGAATATTCCTTGACCTTGCAAAAGCTTTTGACACCATTTCCATCCCCATCCTATTGCGCAAGCTCGAAAATATAGGTGTAAGAGGGAATGAGCTTAAACTCTTCGAAAATTATTTAGATGAACGCACCCAGTGCGTCAAAATAGGCAATATATTTAGTTCCGACCAAAGAAATATGTGTTTTGGAGTTCCCCAAGGAAGTATTCTAGGCCCAACACTGTTTTTAATCTACATCAATGACCTGTGTAATTTAAATATAAAAGGGGGGAAAATTATCTCGTATGCCGACGACACAGCTCTTTTGTTTTCCGCTAACTCAGTTGATGAAGTATATAACTATGCGCAACATGGTTTAAACATTGTAAATTATTGGCTTCAGCAACACCTACTAACTTTAAACACAGCAAAAACTAACTTTATTCAGTTTTCCATGCGTCATTTGCAGTCATCTCACTCAAACATGAAAATATATGCACATCACTGCACAAACCCAACGACTAACACGTGCGACTGCCCTGACATCTCTTTCACAGAAAAAACAAAATATCTGGGTATTGTAATTGACAAAACTCTTTCTTTCAAACATCATATTGAAATCTTAAATGGCAGAATCCGTAAGTTAATATTCGTATTCAAAAAACTACGTTCTATCGCGGACTCAAAAATAATTAGGCAAGTTTATTTTGCCCTATGCCAGTCAGTTTTAACTTATTGTATTACATCCTGGGGTGGCATAGCCAAAACATCATTACTAACTATTGAAAGAGCTCAGCGAGCCATTCTTAAGGTTTCAACTTTCCGCCCTTTCCTTTTCCCTACAGAACTTCTCTATAAATCCTGTAAGGTACTTACAGTTAGACAATTATTTATATTAAGCACAATCCTCAAACAGCACGCCACACTGCCTTTCAGCACTCAATTTACTAACAAAAGACGGCAGGATATTGTTTGCAAACAGTTACAAATAAAACATGCCTTCTCCTCTCGGTTCTTTCTATTTCTAGGTCCACTGCTTTACAATAGACTTAATAAAAAAATAGGTTTTTACCCCTTTAATTATAGAGCTGCTAAAAAAGTTCTACGAGAAGCCCTTCTAAATATGTCATACGATGAAACAGAGGAATTACTAATAGTTTTAAAATAATGTGTGTTTCTATTTAAATGTAATTTAAACTCCAAGTGTAATTGTTTATTTTTTGTTTTCCAGTTTTTTAAGTACAAATAAGTATTGTAACGCCTGAAATACAGGATGATTATCATCCTAGCTCAGGCACCATTCTTTCATATTTCCTTTTATTTATCAACAATGTATTGTAAAATGTTTAGCTCTTAATTATTTGAATAAAGATTTATTTATTTATTTATTTATTTTATTATTTATCTAGGTTTCTATCAAGACGAGAAATCAAAATTTGGAGAAACAACTTCAGTATTAGCCTCCAAAAATCCGCAAAGAAAATATTTATTTAGAAACCTTGCACATGTGATGGAGATTCTAGATCTACAACGTTTTCATAAACTTGTAAGGCTTACTAATAAACACGTATTTCTTGAAACAAGTTGAATGAAATTTCCGCACACTATTTTTCGTTTAATGTCTTCGCGTACTCAGTAGCTTGTAACCATGTGGCAGTAAAAGGTGTGCGGGAGACGAAGGCAAGAGGCTCTTTTCGTTTTGCCTCTTTATCTGACATTGCGCTGGACGGAACAAGCTTTTCGACCATGCTCGAGTTGACGAGTCAAGTCGGTCGGGAAAGGGCCCTCTTAAAGTCGCCATTTGTATGCGTCTGAGTCTAAAATCGTCTCGTGATTCCTTAGATTTTCACCAAATTCTTTAACCGGCTTTTACGATCTGCGCCGGAACAAAAGTAGCTGGTATATTCTTTTTTTTTTCTTAATCCCAAACCAGCATGGAAGCTTTATTTAATAACTTACAGAAACTACTAAAAAGCCTAATACCGTTTTATCTACATAAACATTTCGACATGTCACTAAGCCATAATGCCTTTGATATTCTTCATACTCATAAAGTTTGTAATATCTAACGTCGTAACCCCGAAATAGCCGAGGGTAAACGAGCATGGTTTTATTCAAATAGTTGCTTTATAAAGCTCGTATGAGCTTATGGAATCTCTTGTTTCTTGAACTTGTTTAACTTATTTTAACTATAACCTCTGTGTTGGTTTGGGAGAAACGAGCTCCGTGGCGCAGCGGTTACCACGCCAGCCTGCGACACGGGGGTCCCGGGTTCAATCCCCGGTCAGGTCATGATGGAAAACGATCTTTTTCAGATTGACCTGGGTCTTGGATGTTTATCTATATATGTATTTGTTATAAAATATAGTATCGTTGAGTTAGTATCCCATAACACAAGTCTTTCTTAAAAACTTACTTTGGGGCTAGCTCAATCTGTGTGATTTGTCCGTATATATTTATTTATTTATAAACGAAAAAAAGCAATGTACCGGCTGTTTTTCTTCCCGCGCAGACCGTAAAAATCGGTCAAGGGACTGGGCGAAGAAAATCTGAGGAATGAATACTTTGATTCTTCTTTTCACCTTTACGCCCGATCCGATGCTAAATGTGGCCTTTGGGCCTTATGAACTTAGGCTCTGTCTACCCTGCAAGAGATAAAAATGTGATAGTTTGAGTTCGGTTCTTGAATGGCGGCCACGTACCGGCAAGCGCAGCGTCGGATACCCACCGACCAGGTATTCGGACGACTTGACTAAAGTCGCAGGATGTTAACAAGATTAAACGCTGGATATAGGCCGCTTCCAACCGGTCATTTTGGAAATCCTTAGGAGAGGCCTATGTCCAGCAGTGGACTTCTTGCGGCTGAAATGATGATGAATATCAGTTGAAAAATATGACATGGAGAGGAGAATAGCCGGATAGACATACAAAACATATTTTACTCAGCTAAAGCTTCACTCGTACTCAAGAATTCATCGAAAAATCGTTATCCATTTTGACCTGGCCCTGGTACTGAACCCGGGCCCTTGCGATTCAATTGGACTAGCGGCAATACTGAGCTGCAATGTCATTTATTATTATTAATCACATTATTATCATACTTAGTTGCTGTAACAAGAAAATTTCAAATAAGTATGAAATTGTAAAATAAGTATGAAGCTTAAAGTTTAAAGGTCGCTATTTGTTCCCAACAATGTAATAATATTGTCATCTGTATCTCATAAGTACACAGCAGTAATGGAGAAAATCCGTGTCAGAAAGCCTTTCCTTATTGAACTGATCATTAAGTCCCTTAATTCCAGCGTCAACGATGACTATTACACCTACAAAGCTAAATAAGGAAAGTCTAGAAGGATGGACACAATCTTGCAGCAAGAGATTAATACGCCGATCAAGACTTTGACTTTCGGAATCATACGACGAGCTCCGTGGCGCAGCGGTCAACACGCCAGTCTGCGACACGGGGGTCCCGGGTTCGATCCCCGGTCAGGTCATGATGGAAAACGATCTTTTTCAGAATGACCTGGGTCTTGGATGTTTATCTATATAAGTATATGTCATAAAATATAGTATCGTTGAGCTAGTATCCTGCGACACAAGTTCACAACTTACTGTGGGGCTAGCTCAATTTATGTGATATGTCCGTATATATTTATTTATTTTATTTATTTATTTACACACAATATTTTTACAATTGCTTTTAATTCTCTTAAGTAATCGACATTACCTTTAATGAAAACATAAATTCGATTGAATAATGATAATTTTAAAAATTATAAACGAATAAGGCGGATAAATTTAAATCTCCCTGTAATTGATAAATTCAGATTTTTATATCCTTGCCCATAGTGTTTCATTTTATAAATAGAAACTTATCCCTTATTCTCCGTGCAATTCTTTATAAAAGCCAATAGATGCATCATGATAGTTGACAGAAAATTCCTTACTTATTATCGGCTTACTTTTGTCTATCGGTATTTTTTAACCTTGCCAAAAGTGTGAACTGTGTTTTTGTAATAATCATTAAAAAAAGTAAACCATTCTACGTTCTCAATACACATACGTGCATGCTTCGCAATATATTGTCGCACCTCAAATCTCTAGTGAAAACACACATTTTCCTCCGGAATACTTGATGAATTGATAGGTTATCTCGACAATGACAGAATAAGATTTGAGAACGCTTTTAGTCAATATGCAATGCATCTAAGATGCCTTTGGGTGTTAGTCAAATGGGGTAAGTTAGTCGTTAAGGACAGATTGTAGTTTGCGAGAAGTTCCATGTCACGACGCATTTCACTTGCAGTATCATTAGTGGTACTCTCGTTATTTTTTCCCTTTTAACGAGCGAATTACATGAAAAGGTCGGCACGGAATCACTTCATAAACGCCTACAGTCAGAGTAAGAAAAATAAATAGGTTAATATGCGTCTTGGTCGAATTAGAATTTGGAATACTTGCTATGCTCATGTTATCGCGATTCATTATGGAAAGCTGGCTTATTCTGTCAGATTGGCCGAATAGTCTCGGTATATTACGAAGACCTTATTGCTTTTCCTAAAGACTATGGGGTTTTCTTTTTTGTTCTTTTTTTTTCTTTTCATTTATTTGTAAACAAACAGCGTCGCGACTGACACCCTTGGTTGCTGACATCCATAGGCTACGGTTACCACTTTCCATCAGGTGGGCCGTATGCCTGTTTGCCAACTGAGTTGTATAAAAAAAGACCATCATCGGGGCAAGTGTTAGGGGTAGCGACACAATGGTTATGCTTCCTTCAATGCACTTGCGTAATTTATGTGGCGTATACAAAACTAACATCGTCATTATGTGGGTGGGACACCTTATGAGCATCAAACTTAAGACACAGATCATCCAGTGTTAGACAATTGCGACTCGATTTTCTTAATTTTCAAATCATTTTACTTCCTTGACCTGTACAGTGTACAACTCATTAGTGGCGCTAAACTCGCCATTCAGGACAGAAAACTCATTAGGCCGCTAGGTGTTTACTCAATTACTGAAATGACCTTAGTGCTGACTTAACTGAGAGTACATTGAGTTTGCAAATGCCAATCCAGACTCACTATAAATGAATATATAGGGACATATCACACAAATTGAGGTGGCCCCGAACTTGTGTCGTGGGATAATAACTCAACGATACTGTATTTTATAACTCACATGCAGTTATTACCTTTTGTACAAATCATAATGATTGTATGTGCAATAAATTAAATAAATAAATACAGGAGCCAGGTCAAACTGAAAAATGTCATTGTCCCCTTTTCGTTCGATCCCCAGCTAAGTCATGATGACTTAGCCGATCTAATCTTAAGGTGTATACGGTCAGGGGTGTCACCCTCGACTGCCTGTACGGTAGTTTCAGTTATGGCATCAGTACGCGCGCCCGGTCTCCCGAGCTGCTATTTCCTCATTCCCAATCCATCCGAACAAGTAGCATCAGAAGTTCCTTTATAATTCCCCCAGTCCAACAAACTCCGGAGTGAAATTTGCGCAAGATGGCTGGTAGAAGCTGGATGCGAGCAGCCGAAGATAGATCTCGATGGCGTGCAATTGGGGAGGCCTATGTCCAGCTGTGGACGAGTATAGGCTGATAATTGCCTCTATGGTCCAGTGGTTAAGGCGTTTACTTTACTGACCCAGGGGTCGTGGGTTCGATTCCCACGGGAAGCATACTTTGTTGTTTCCAGTTTGGTTAGGACAATGCAGGCTTGAATCACCTGATTGTCTGATAAGAAAGATGATTCCGTGCTTCGGAAGGCACGTTAAGCCGTTGGTCCCGGCTGCCATTTGGTAGTCGTTAAAGGAACCACGTCAGAGGCCGAGAGGCGGTTCCAAAGAACTCTGACACCAGGGTGAGCATGGTCGACCGACCGTGTCACCTACTCGAAATGATGATGATGATAAACAAACTCTTATCCTTTCCTCGTTTAAAAAACGGTTTCGGTGGGCATTAGCATGGGTACCGATATAAGTTAAACAAACTACGCTCACAAACCCGTTTGCCAAGCGTGGTTTTTTTTTTTTTTTTTTTTTCGTATGTGTAAGTGGCCAACACTGGTGTCAGATTTTTCAAGCTGCCTTAAGGCATCTGACATAGCTTAACGACTGCCATCAACGATGACAACCGGGACCAACGGCTTAACGTGCCTTCCGAAGCACGGAGGAGCTCGAGATATTTTTATGCCACTTGCGGTCACCCATCCAAGTAGGGACTGCACCAGGGGTTGCTTAACATACGTAAGTGCTCATAGGGCTCACACCCACTGGACCATCGGACTCCTCGGTGAGTATAGCAAAACCCTGAAAAAATTATTAAAATCCTTGATGGAGGCCAGCAGTGAGCTTCTTGCAGTTGAAATAAGGATGATAATGATTAATGGTGATGATTTTATAGTAATACCACCGACAACATGTCTGTGAGTAATACGAAACCCTTCGTGTGTAATTCCGACTCTATTCTCCTTTTTTCAACCTCCACTCTCCATACGCAGTAAGTAAGTAGGTATACTTTAGGTCGCATAAATAATTCAAACTGCCCAAAAGCCCACGTAAGCCACTGATTCAGTTTTCATGTTAATATTACATTCTTATTCAACGCGGCTAGCTCATTGGCTTTTTGCTTTCGTTTTGGGAGCCCTAGAAAAAATATTTAATACCTTTATTTTTAGAATTCCGTATCCAAAGGTTAAAAAGGGTACACTATTACTGAGATTAAGATGTCCGTCTGCCTGTCTGTCTGTCGGTCACCAGGCTATATCTCATAAACCGTGATAGATAAACAGTTGAAAGTTTCACAGGTGATGTATTTATATTGTCGCTATAACAAATAAAAACCGGCCAAGTTTGAGTCAAACTCGCGCATTGAGGGTTCCGTACAATATGCTTCGTGAACACACACACAATATGCAAAAATGTTTTATTCAATTGACTAGCGCTATCTAGTGGTGTTTTAGTGAACTATTTCCCTAGGTGAACTTATTATAGGGAATTTACCACTTTATTTTCAACTGATAGAATTCTTTTTATTTTTCCTGTAATCTTCAAGCAATAAACTATATACTGTAACTTTTTCGAAATTTTAGGCCCAGTAGTTTCGGAGATCAGGGGGGGGGGACGGTCAAATTTTGCCTTAATTCGTGAATAAAATTAAAAGTATTGATTTGTCCCGAACAAAAAAAAATATTTTTGAGATCCTCATAACAAGCCCTTTCATTTGATATACAACACGGTAAGGTTTGCAAAACTTTTTTTTAACATTTTCTATTTGGACCCCCTAAACTGACCCTTATTTAAAAATATATATATATTTACTTTGCACATCCGTGTTTGGGTCATAGGTTTACACCATCTTACCAAATTTCATTTAATTTGGTTCAGTAGATTCGGAGAAAATCGACTGTGACAGACGGACGGACGGACAGACAGACGCTCGAGTGATCCTATAAGGGTTCCGTTTTTCATTTTTTGTACGGAACCCTAAAAATACTAAAAATATAGTAAAATAAATATTTAAGGTGTCTCATATACAACAAACGTGATTTTTATGACATTACTTGTTCGATATTAATCACGGCAACAGGTAGACTCTTGAAATATTCATAGAATACTACGTTGTAACTTTTAAAATATTTAATACGTACATTTTAACCTTGGTTTTTTTTTATTCATGATGATCCAGCGAACGGCGCACCTTTTACCTTACATGGTTACTATCATAGATCTTTCGTCGATTAAAAAAATCTCTTTTGTTAAGTCACCTGTATAAAGTTTAGTAAAATGACACTTTTATGCAAAAAGAAGAAAAATACAGTCCAGTAGAGCGCAAATTTTTGAGTCCCATCCTAAAAACTACTAGTTATTTACTAGCTGTTGCAAACTCTTTAGTTTTTATAAATACTTTTTTATAGATTTTTGTACATATTTTTAAATTTGATTAAGTCAAATAAATAAAAAATGTCTGAGAGAAAGCCCATCATTCACAACATTTTTTGGTCCTTGCAAACTCTTTAGTTTTTATAAATACTTTTTTATAGATTTTTGTACATATTTTTAAACGAAATAATATTATAATTCATATTTAAATACAATACATTTCTAAACATCGTTTTATTCTTCTATCATCTTCTTCGATAGCCCCAGATTATTTAGCAGGGCCAGGCACTTAATTTCGCCTTCAAGGACATCTACAAAGAAGTCTTCCTTAAGGACATTGACAAACACAAGCGGTTTTGGAGATATTTTACCGGGCTTGATTATTTTGGACCTATAACAATAACAATTGGACGCCGACATGAAAAACGCTACATAGCTCTCTTCACTTGTCTTACTTGTAGAGCTGTTCATCTCGAAGTGGTACACAACTTATCCGCAGATTCTGCTATAATGGCTTTGAGAAGGTTTACAGCGAGGCGCGGCAACCCACACACAATATTCTCTGACAATGGGACCGCATTTGTAGGAGCAAACAGAATTTTAAAACAGTTTTATACTGATGCTGTTGAAGATTCTATAGCGTCAAAAAAGATCAATTGGAGCTTTATTCCAGCAGCAACACCAACATTTGGTGGTTGTTGGGAAAGGATGGTGCGCACAGTCAAAATTGCTCTGAACGCCACGCTTAAAGAAAGATCTCCCAAAGAAGAGACTTTAATGACACTACTGGCAGAGGCCGAAGCTATCGTAAATTCTCGTCCACTGACGCATGTCTCGACCAACCCGGATGATCCCACAACTTTAACACCATTCCATTTTCTAATTGGAGCCTCATCACCTGATTATATTCCAAATGCCAGATTTGATGAAAAGGTACTAAAATCAGAATGGAAAAAAGCTTTACAATTAGCCGATAAGTTTTGGAATAGATGGGTGAAAGAAGTACTTCCTACAATGCAACCACGAACCATTACTGGTAAAGGGAGTCAGAACATGAAAATAGATGATTTTGTTCTGATAGCGGACGGCAACCTACCACGAAGGACATGGCCGAAAGGTCGCATTGTGAAGACCTATCCGGGCAAAGATGGAGGGGTCAGGGTGGTAGACGTCAAGACGGCAGGAGGCCTGCTTCGTCGCCCCGTCTTTAAATTAGTTAAACTACTTTAAGGGCGGGAGGATGTTGCAAACTCTTTAGTTTTTATAAATACTTTTTTATAGATTTTTGTACATATTTTTAAATTTGATTAAGTCAAATAAATAAAAATATGTACAAAAATCTATAAAAAAGTATTTATAAAAACTAAAGAGTTTGCAACACTAGCAATTTACTAGGTTTCGCCCACGGCCCCACTCGCGTTAGTGTCGATCCCACAATAGGACTATTCTCCGCAATGAAAGGTAGTCTTTGTACTCCAGACAACGTGTATGCAAAATTTGATGATGATTGGTTTAGGAGATAGGGCGTGAAAGCGTAACAAATAAACAAACTCACTTTCGCATTTATAACATTGGTTGGGAAGTTGGAATGCAAATAATTTTACTTTAAATTAGGTATTTCTTTGCCTAAAGTTGCCAATACTTTTACTTAGCAATCAGGGATCCCTATCTAATATTTGGTGCGGACACTTTCTTTCGAGAACTTCGGAACTCCTCGGTCCAAAGTTTTTAATTGAATCCAAATATTAACCGACCGCTATTAGTATGTTTCATGGGTGCGGGTCCATGGAGTTTAATTAGAACGTCAATATTGGACCCTTTGGACCTTAAGGGGTTGATCAAAGAGATCCCTCAACATCTGATCTGACTATTTATCAAGGACAATATTATTTTTCAAATCTCGATTTTTCTGTCGTAATTGTCACAATTTGTTGCAATTTGTGTTAATTTATAGTGATTTATTTGAAACATCTAGCATGCAGATGTCTTGGTGTGAAACGGTTAGTCTAGTCTACTTACATATGTTTTGATAAAAAATAAAAAAAATATTAAAAATTATTTAATATTTATTAGAGATCCTTCAACATCTAATCTCAGATTATTAATTAAGCACACAGATCTCGTTTTCAAAAATCGTTTATTTTTTGTCTTTTGTGTCGTCATTGACAAATTTCAAATTTTTTACCGATCAAAGCGATCCCTCGACATCTTTCACTTTTTTTTTTTTTTACGGACATAGCACACAGATTGAGCTAGCCCCAAAGTAAGTTCCTAATTAAAAGACTTGTGTTATGGGATACTAACTCAACGATACTATATTTTATAACAAATACATATATAGATAAACATCCAAGACCCAGGTCAATCTGAAAAAGATCATTTTTCATTTTGACCTGACCGGGGATCGAACCCGGGATCATCCGTGTCACAGGCCGGCGTGTGTAATAGTAGACGTAGATTGTGTAACCATTTGACTTTATGTCGTAACGTGATTTTTACTTTAGATATTTTTACACAATAAATATTTAAATTATCGATGTTTTGAACATTGGTGTTTTAAATTTAGGTATATAAGTTTTCACCATTCAAATAATATATAATTAAGGATAATGTAAACAAATGATTACCTATTTCAAACAATAATAAAAACACGATAGCTCTGGCAAATAAAACCTATATCACTCGGAGTAGGGCAAAGATAATAATATAATAAAAATAAATACATACGGAAAAATCACATAAATTGAGATCTCATTATACCTCATACATCCAAATCTTATTCAGTCTTTGAGAAGTTATGGTGGAATTAAGAAACTCATAAACATGAACTCTGTAAACACAACTCTACATTTTAGGTCAGTAGCGTAAATACAGAGGCAAACAATATTGAGAGCATTGAATTCAATATCCAAATAAGAGCTCATACAGACGAGCGGCTATTAGTTTTTATTTTTTAATGTATTTGCACCAAGCCTAAGATCATGGTTAGTGGACAGGAATTGCAATATGTTGAGGAGTACATATACTTAGGCCAGTTAGCATCCTTTGTAAACAGGCAAGACAAAGAAATCGATCGTCGTATCGCTAACGCCTGGAAGAGCTTCTGGTCTATGAAAGCGCAGATGAAGGGTAACCTTCCTCTCACTCTAAAGCGCAAACTCCTCGACACGTGCATCTTGCCCATTTTGACCTATGGTGCGCAGACCTGGTCGCTGACGGAATCTCAAAAGTTCAGACTTAAGGTTTGCCAGCGGGCTATGGAGCGGAGCGTGCTAGGCGTTCGCCGAACGGATAGAATCAGGAACACAGATCTGCGCTCCAAAACCCAAGTCATTGACGTAGGTGTCAAAACAGCTGCTCTAAAGTGGATGTGGGCGGGTCATGTTATTCGCATGAAACCGGACAGATGGGCCCGAAAAGCTACTCTATGGTTACCGGAAGGACGTAGGAAGAGAGGCAGACCAAGGAGGAGATGGCGAGACGATATAGATGGCTTTTTAGGCGAATGGCAGAAAGTAGCCTTGGATCGTGACGAGTGGAAACAGAAAGGAGAGGCCTTTGCCCAGCAGTGGGAAACAAAATAGGCTAAAGAAAAAAAAAAAAAAATTTTGCATTATTGATGCCGTGTGGTTCTCGCCAGAGTAGTATAGGACCACTCCAAGTCTTCTTGTGAATGCCGTAGAAGGCGACTTAAGAAACTCAAGCTAAATGAAGCTTATCAAAGAGACCTCTCCCACCCGTCTAGCCAGCGTGGAGAGTGTAGGCAAAATTCTGTGACTCTCCTGGCTAATACTGGCTCTTGTACTACATTTACAGAGAGGGTCGTGCTCCTGGAGTGGAGACTATAAACGACCTGATGATGATGAAATATGTATTGAACTAGGCATTAGTCTCCCACCTCACCTTTGTGTCGGCAGATACTTGCGCCCAGAATGTATGTTCAAGGGAGTTTTTTTTTTCTTCTTTTTCTTTTTATTGAGGTAAACAAACAAAGGAGTTTCTGCTTTCCGAAGGCATTGCCATTGTTTCTCTGTTCAGCCCTTCAGACAATGCATGACGAAACGCAAAACGCGGTCCATCAAGCATATGAGAGTTTGCTATCTCTCTAAGCCTTGAGAACACAGGTAACGCCCAAAGCCGAGGTCCGTCCCTCCTGGACACCATTTGATTATGTTCGTCTTACAGGTTGAGGGCACTCTGCCCACGCTTCAAAAGTACGGTCAAGTAGCGAAGGCCCACTTATCAGTTACAAAAAAGTCCCACTCGTCTGTATAAGCCCTTAGGCAAACCGGCATTCATTGATCACATTGGAGCTAGGCACGGAGTAGAACCACTGATTTATTCTAACCTCCCGACATCTAGTTATTCAATCGCTATCACAGAAGAATAAAAATACTACGGAAAACAAATGACACTTCTTACTTTCTGTGTTTTTAAAACGAATAAGTAGGTACGCATAAAACCGCTCCCTTTTGAGTTTAACCCATCTAGACCCTGATAGAACTGTCAAAATTTTTACAATATTTATACATAGCGAAATTTTGATCGTTCTGGACCCTTAAAGGGTGATTCAGCCCGTCGATATGAACCATTTTTCCTATGGGACCAATGCCGGAAACTCAAATTTTATTTCGACATTTTCATACAAAAGTGTTCAGCCGCCCGGGCAATTTGTATAGAAATGTCGAAATTTTTTTCGAGTTTACAGCATTTGTCCCATAGGAAAAGTTGTTTATATTGACAGGCTGAATCACCCGTTTAATGGTCCGGAACGATCAAAATTTCGCCATGTATATTGTTTAACGTGATTCCAATTATACAATTGCATATGTGCGAGCGGGAAACCATCCTATAGTATTTCCTTCTTTTTCTATGCCAAAAGTTACTAGGGTACTCAGTCCTTCTACCAATATACTATATAAAGTCCTTGGGTTAACCAAACAAACCCTTTCTTGCAGCGACACTATTGTTCTCAATAATTATCTGTGGTTTGAATTCTCAATGATAAATAGGAGTGGCAAAGCAAACCGTATTCTAGGTGTCGATGCATAAGATTGTTCCTAGCAAAAAAAAAATCCTTTTTGTATATTTTTATGTTTGATACAAGTAATAAGCGCATAGAACAGAGATAAATCATTTGAGCTTTTGTTAATAAAACATAAAAAACTCATAATAATATTTGTTCCCTTATCAAACGATTTTCAAGTACTTTGCAAACCTAACCTATAAAAATATTTTTAATTTAATTTTTATACAATAGATATGTCTATTTGCCGAAAATTGGCTAATATAAACATTTTGTGTGTTGATTCATTTTAACGTACCGAACCCCTATGAATAAAAAGTAAATCCTTACAGTTTTGGGTCTTCAAATTGACTGTCATTCAAATTGTAATGTCTAAGGGAATCGCTACTAAAATAACCGATAGCAAAACGTTTCTCCGATTTGCGAAAAATATTCAAACGCAGATATTCAGTGGAAGTGGCCACAAAAGTTTATGATGTGCCATTATAGCGAGAAAGGTGCGGCAGGTTGCCTCAAGAGGCCTAGCGTTGGGAAATACCTGGAAGTCACAATCTGTTTCTATTTTTAGAATACTTATTATTACGTCTGCCTTGCAAGGTAGACAGAGTTGAAAGTCGTATAAGACCTAAAGGCTACATTTGACGTGTAAGTAGGCGTATAGTTAGAAACCGGAATTATACTTATTTTTTGCGATTCAGTTTTTGGAAATTTTTCAAAATGTTAAAACTGGCACAATAGACCTAAGCGCCACTACGGTTAGTTGTGCTTTATAATCTTTGTAAGTCGCAATGATTATTAAACAAAACGTTTTTTTTTTTGTTATTAATAAGACGGATAATTACATGGCAGTAAAGCCAAATTAGTTATGAATAATAACTACTTATATTTATAAGAGAGTGTTTTGAATTCTTAGGTTCTTATCTAGGCAAAACGTGTTAAATTACAATTTTTTTTTGCAAATGTCAATTTGCTTTTGTTATACGCATTTGATTACTTAAAAAATGCAGAGAATATTATAAATAATCATCTTACTCCCTTTTTTCTTTTCTGCTGAGCATAGTTGTCTCTTCTTTTGTATTTCTAATTTAGTAACTGTATATTTTTACATGTACATGCGTGATGGATTAACATTTGTTCAATTGTAAACTATCTAAAGACAGATTCACGAGATCTTACAAAATAAGCTACCTTATAACTTATTCAACTAAGGACAATCTCTTAGGCACTTTAAAATTACCCCAGAGCATAAATATTTCTAAAAGATCAAAAAGTCTGATCACGGATCTTTAAATTTGATCTATGTGACGATTCAACTAATCACAATGATAAAGAGGAAGATTGTAAGAACGTAAGACAGTGTGCACTGAAGGTTGTAATCAAAACATGGCACAGTGTGAAATTTAATAAACCTATTCGACCACTCATGAATGTAAGTAAAAAATAGTGCTATTTCTCTATCTGTGGCTGAAGTTAAGAGTACTGTAAATTGTATATTGGAAGAAAATAACGAAAACGTGGAATGCAAAGATATTATATACCTAAATAAACCAACTTAAAAATAAGACTGCTGACAAAATAGAAGAGTTAATGGAAGTAGACGACCAGTGTTAGGAGTGTAAAGACTAAGTGATTACTTAAAATAAAACCCTCAGGATTATTAATTTAATTAAGAGAACAATAGCACAAAGAGGCTAAGTAATCGCCAATAGAACAAGAGGGTTCTCATTTACTCGTAATTGGATGGTTTATTAATTGGTCTGCTCTGAGCAAATGTTTGTTCGAAGCCGCCGGAAAGTTGGACTTCAGATGTTGAGCGATCCAATATTTGATATGATCCTGGGAAAAGTTTCAATGATATTAAGAGTCGTTTTTTAACCCTCGACGCAAAAAGA
Source organism: Rhodophaea formosa (assembly GCA_963082605.1). Classification (NCBI taxonomy): domain Eukaryota; kingdom Metazoa; phylum Arthropoda; class Insecta; order Lepidoptera; family Pyralidae; genus Rhodophaea; species Rhodophaea formosa. The sequence continues at coordinate 1,414,207 of OY720208.1, forward strand.
GATGTATGTTATAAGTTTAACGTGTCTATATATCTGCATGTGGTATCGCAGCTCCCAAACGGATGAACCAATTTTCGTTTAGTTTTTTGTGTCATTGATAATTTTATCCCGAGTGTTCTTATCATGAAAATCTGTGTCGAGGAGGGGGAGGGGGGGGGGGGTAGAATTTTTAATTTTACTCTTACAATACTACTAGTAATAGGTACTTCTTATGACTTGATGATTTTGAAGTATGTTACGAGTAATGATGTGAAGGGATACAGTTGAAAAAAGCTTTTAATGATACGTGTAATATATAATTCATTCTTTATGATGAAAAGTATTGCAATACCTTGTATGCAAAATACCTTTATAAGATAATTTAAAATCTGATTTGACGTGAAAAACTTGCCTACAAAGGCTTAGTCTTTGAATAAATGTTTTGAATCTTTTTGATTAACTTTTGCTTTGAAGTAAATATATATTGAGTTTTTATAACCGAGCCTATAAGCTATGTTTTCACAGGTATTTGTTTGCGGTTGTTTAGATACCCAAGAAGCTGTAGAATCAACTTCCGCCGGTGGTATTCCCGAATCGATACGGTATAGGAACCTTCAAATTCGTTTCCTTCCTTCCTTCCTATGTTTTCTTATAAGGCCAGCAACCCACTTGTTACACTCCTAGTGTTGGAATTGTCCATGGGCAGCGGTGACCACTTACCATCAAGTAACCCGCTTGCTCGTATGGCGTCCTGTATCATAAAAAAAGCATCAGGCAGGCAGCCATCTATAAAAACTACCACCAAATCATATCACTAAGTAAATGCTGTCAAAATAGCGGACCCCGGGCTGAGGATTCTGATGAGGTCCTACTCATTCACGCGTTTTCCCTGTCACAATCACCGTGTTTATCACTGCGGGACTTACAGGAAAAAATTAAGCTTCCGCATGTTAAGCCACCCCGGGCGCAATGGCATCCAGTACTTGGATGGGTGGTCGCAAGTGTCATAAAAATATTTTGATCTCCTCCGTGCTTCAGAAGGCACGTAAAACCGTTGGTCCCAGCTGTCATCATTGAGTGCATTCGTTAAGCTATGTCAGATGCCTTTAGGCAGCTTGCAAAATCTGACACCTGTGTTGGACACTTGCACACACGTAAAACAAAAAAAAAATAACCCAGCAAGTCTCGTACTGGTAAATAAAACCTAATATAAATATATATTTAACACGTTACTAGGGAGAACTAAAAAGTGGCTAAGAAGCGTTACGTAGTAACAAGTTTAGTTAGATTACCTAATACCTCTATCATTTTTCGCCAGCCTAAATTTATGAAAATGTGCTATATCTTAAAAGCTGCTAACTTCATCTCGACCAAACAAGTTTCCGTTGAAAGTATACACATTAAATATAGAATTAATTTTTACTCTCCCTTATTTTTAAAGTTAGGCGAGGCGGGGATGGCATATTTTATCACTTTGGAATTTTTCAAACGACTTACAGAAAAAAAAATCATTTTTACAGACTTATCTATAGATATCTAAAGGTCTTTAAAAAATATTGTGAGGTTGAGATTACCGTTTTTCGATTTAGGGATCCGTTTCCGAAATTGGTTTTAAAGTGCAAATTTTTGTTAGAGGTAAGTGTCCCCCCCCCCCCCCCCTCTATCTGCTAAACGGTTATTATATGGATACGTGAAAAAAATTACAGCATTAGTTTGTATACTGAAATTAAAAGGAAAACTATCAGAGCTGAGTACTTAGTGCAAACTAAAAAGTTATAGGAAAAACACACTTAGAAAATGTACTGGAAAATGTAAAATTTCATACAATTTTCATTGTTAGATGTTTTTGGTCGTTAAACTGTGAGGTGCGAGTGTGTGCAACAGTGTGAACTCAAAGTTGTCATTCGTAACTTCGGAACCCTACACTGCGCGTGGCCCGACACGCACTAGTCCGGTTTTTAGGGTTCCGTAGTAAACAAGGAACCCTTATAGTTTCGCCATGTCTGTCTGTCTGTCTGTCTGTCTGTCTGTCTGTCTGTCCGTCCGCGGTTTTACGCAGAGACTATAAGTACTAGAAAGTTGTAATTTAGTATGGATATGTATATTAATCATGGCAAAAAAGTGGTAGAATAAAATCTTGAAAAAAAAATTTTTTTAGGGTAGCTCCCATACAAGTAAAGTGGGGGAGTATTTTTTTTTTCTCTATTTACCCATCGTGTGGGGTATCGTTCAATAGGTCTTTCAAAAGTATTGTGAGGTTGAGAACACCATTTTTCGATTTAGGGATCCGTTTCCGAAATATTTGGTTTTAAAGTGCAAATTTTCGTTAGAGGTAAGTGTCCCCCCCCTCTATCTGCTAAACGGTTATATATAGATACGTGAAAAAAATTACAGCAGTAGTATATATACTGAAGTTGAAAGGAAAACTATCAACTTTGTACTTAGCTGAATGCTAAGTACAAACTAAAAAGTTATAGGCAACCAACTTATAAACTGTAAAATTTCATACTATTTTCATTGTTAGATGTTTTTGGTCGTTAAACTAAAAGGTGCGAGTGTGAATAGTGTGAACTCAAAGTTGTCATTCCTAACTACGGAACCCTACACTGCGCGTGGCCCGACACGCACTTGGCCGGTTTTTTCTTTATGAATGCAAACTCAAAAAACTACTAACGTTTCGGAAGAGAATACGCCGAATACTTAAACCTGAAAGAGAAATAAAACTAACTAAGCACCGTAAAAAGTAGGATTTCAAACGACTTCAAAAAAGTACTATCTACGCGTAAGTTTGTACTACTTAATATTGTAGAATTACAGTTTTTTTTGGACCTGTTAGTAAGCTATACTAACTTCTACACGTGTGCCAAATTTCATAAGTATATGTTCGTTTCTTTATATGTTTGTATCCCAAAATCTATAATTCAGATAGCAAGGTTCTTTTTTTATCAAGTTTTATCAAAAATGGTTCAGTAGTTTTTAGATAGATAGTTCAGTGTGTATACGTTATGTTAAATAATGTATTCAGAAAAAATTAAAGTTGTTTACTTTTTTTTTAATTCTGCCTCTTCTAGTTGACTGATTGCTTTGTTGTGCTTGTAATAGTTTTGCCGTTACTTGATCAATTTGTAACTTTCATCAACCTGTAGATTTATCAAGTCAATGCCTCCAAATAAAATATTTCCACCCACGTAAAATTGTTTGGAAACCCCCTTTTCAATTTGTTACTTGTCAATCATATTTGGCGCGCGAAACCGAAATTTTTTTAGGGTGTGAAAATATTCGCGTGCTTCGAAAATAGTCTTTACACTAGTATAATATAGTATGTGAGTTTCATTATTTCACCTATGGGTTTTTTTTAAATCAAAAGAACGTAACTACGGCGCATTATTAGTATTGTATAATATAAATAAAATAAATAAATAAATATATATGGACAAATCACACAGATTGAGCTAGCCCCAAAGTAAGTTCCTAAATAAGACTTGTGTTATGGGATACTAACTCAACGATATTATATTTTATAACAAATACATATATAGATAAACATCCAAGACCCAGGTCAATCTGAAAAAGATCATTTTTCATCTTGACCTGACCGGGGATCGAACCCGGGACCATCCGTGTCACAGGCCGGCGTGTTGACCGCTGCGCCACGGAGCTCGTCCAAAAGGCCGCCGTTCCCAGATTCTTCTTCTTCTTAGCGTTTCGATGGCAAAAACATTAAATTGTCGCAGCCCAGAAATTAGCCACCCCAATCGCGTTCCCAGATTTAATTGATCAGATACACTACACACACAGCTCAAACTACTCAACGGATTGCGAAGGCATTTGCTAACAAAAAAGATATTCTTAAATTTTAACCCCCTAAGGCGGTGAAACTGGCGTCCAAATTTCATATATAATGCGAGCGAAGCCACAGACAAAAGCCAGTTTGATATAAAACTGTGGAAGGTTCAGAATTCAGGACGCAATCTGATAGAGTTTATGGTTCCAAATGTTTGGGGTGGCGCGTAGGCGCGAGGGTCTAATCTGTATTTAATGTATTCTTTATGACCGCCAGCCAACGAATACCAATCACTGCGACCGTTTTCTTCTGACAAATTCTGTACATATTACATTTTTAGGATTCGGTACCCAAGGGTTGTAACGATGCCGCATGATAACTTAACGCTGCATCTTATTTTTCACCTCCTTTCTCAATCACCATCATCCTGTCCACTTTTTTTTTAGAAACTTAATTGATATCTAATTCCTTATTCCATTTTTAAATTTACATGACAGCCCTTCCTGATCATCATTTATTCCATCTCTACCCTTGGTCGTAGCTACTCGATTTCTACGTTTGCTCATAGGCACTCACCTACAGAATTGTATATCATTGTATTTGTATACTAGTAACAGTGTTATAAAGAGTGAAGCATTATAAAGTAACGAAATATATCAGGACACCTGTGTGATCTGTGTTCACTTCTTTCTACCTGAGCTCTCTGAGTGAGGAGGACCTGACATTGGCACCCAACGTGGGGTGCCAATGTTGAGTCCATACCGCTTTATAAATTATAGCAGGTAAGGATTTTTTTTACGAAAATTTAAAACTTACTTACACCTAACCTAAGTGATATTCTTAATACAAAATTGTGTTTTTAATAAGCTAGTACGTAATCTTTTGATCATAGCGGTCTTCTGATAAACATGGAGTATTTGCATTTGAAAAGCGAAACTTGTTCAATTAATAAATTTGAATCCTTTGAGATAGTACGCGTTGAGTATTAACTTTCACATTTGAAAATAACCTAACCCAATATTGGTACATTTTGTAATTATCATATCTTGATATGACATCAAATTTACATTTAAATTATAATTCATTTGTTCAATCATTTTTATCAACTAATTGAATTATTAATTATGACTATTTAAGCTCAAGTCCATACATACTGTCACGTATTTTTCCATGCGGGGAAGACAGAGCTTAGGTCTATAAGACCTTAAGCCAAGTTCAGCATAATGGTGGGCGTGGAGATGGAAGACGAAATCAAAATAGTGATGGGTTGCTAGCCGCATCACTTATTACCATGATTTCTTAGAATTTCGCCCATGCCTTCTGTCGGCTTTTATGATCTGCGTTGGAAGAGAAGCAGCTGATACATTCTTTGTTTTTTCTTTACTCCCAGACCAGCATGGAAATGGCCACTTCCATAGTGGCAACTCCATAGCTGTGTATAATACTTTATTAAAATATGGTGAAACCGCGTGAAGAAGAATATTTTACGTGAATCGGAAGAGGCGTGAAAGCTTTTAGCCATTTACGAAAAGTTGTAAACAAATTAGAATTAAATGATGGATCCAAAAAGTTTCGGCTTGTCAGACTTCGAGTTTCTAAATTTATCGCAACTTGTTTTCTGTGGGCATTTTGGCTCATTTTTGTTAAATAATCGTTTAATATGATTTAAATAATATGTATTACTTGTATAAATTTATGCCATGTTTATTATGTTTAAAACTCGAAAACAACTTTAAAAATTGCTTGCAAATTGGCCAAAATATAATGCTATAAAGCTTTTCCTTTTGTATATCAATTTGTACTTTTATCAATTTTGATGACACTTATAAGCCAAGCCTTAAAAAAATATTTCAGGAAATTACTTTATTCGCATACTGTGTAGGTCTCATATATCAATAAAATTATATTCTTCTGTTAATTACTTATCTGGAAGCACATCGCCAACTGTTACTTATAATGTTTTTTATCAGAACATAAACTTATTAGTAACACTTATTGTTATAAGCCTTAATTTACTTAAACATGCCTCAAAATTTAATGTGTAGAATGCCATTGTGTCACAAGAATATACGACTCCCATTTTTCCCCATGGGAAACAAAGGTTCCGTAATTATAAGAGATGGCACATTTAATGTAGCACTTGTGTCTCATGTTTTTGTTTTATACTAATTAAATTTGAATTGCAAAAACTTTTTAATTATTTAGCAGTTGTTTCAGAATTGGATTACTTGATATACTAATATAATAACTATGAATACTTTAATAAAAATAAAAAAAAAAACATTTGGATACTAATATTTTATAACAAGTAAATACGCACCTAATTTGTAATACCATACAAATAACAAATTTCGTTCGCTTAAACTTAGATTATAATATCTATGAAAAGTAATAAAAAGAATACTACAAGTAATATACTAGGGCATTCAGCTATTAATTTTTTTTAATTTGATATGATTTTGGACTTACAGAATTAATTGCTGGGTGGCGCTAGTGTGTGAACTCACCTCGCCTTAAGCTTTGGTTTTGAAATTTTTTAATTTCGATTATATACTTAACTTTACTAGCTGTTACCCGCGGCTTCGCCCGCGTAATACATAGCCTATGTCCTTCTCGATACCCTAACCTATGTGTATGCAAAATTTAATGATGATCAGTTCAGTAGATACGGCGTGAAAGCGTAACAAACAAACAAACAAATAAACAAACTCACTTTTGCATTTATTATATTAGTTAGGATTAGGATAGGATTAGTTAATTATTAATTTGTTATAAACAAACATCTTTGAGTAACATATTTGCAAATTTAGCCTACTACCTAGACTTTCCCATAAAGTGGTGACTTAGACCGCTGTCCAATGCGACTATTGCTGGGAACTGAACCTGGGCGGCACAACAGTTTTGAATGTAAATGTAAAAAAATGAATTTCTGGCGATGGCTCTATAGGAAAAAAATGTTATATTGACGGACTGAGTCATCCCTTTTAGGGAATATCGAGGTTTAATTTACAAACTGCAAAGATTAACATCCAAAACACAACTGCCTCCGTGGTCCAGTGGTTAAGGCGTTTGCCTTGTTGACCCGGGGGTCGTGGGTTCGATTCCCATGGGAAGTATATTTGTTAAGTTGTGTCCAGTTTGGTTAGGACATTGCAGGCATGAATCACCTGATTGTCTGATAATAAAGATGATTCCGTGCTTCGGAAGGCACTTTAAGCCGGTGGTCTGGGCTGCCATTTGGTAATTATTAAATGCAATGTCGGGAATTAACGCGAAAACATACCGTTTTTCTCCAGACGTTTCGGCCGGGTTACACCGACCGTGCATTTAATAATCATGCAATGCGAAAGTTTAAAAGTAGTTATAGCAAACTGCCATTTGGTAGTTGTTAAAGGATCCACGTCAGAGGCCGAGATGCGGTTCCGAAGAACTCTGACACCAGGGTGTGCATGGTCGACAGACCGTGTCACCTACACGAAATGATGATGGTGATGAAGACACAGATCAATTTAAAAATATCATTTTACATCTTCACCTTACCGGGAATCGAACGCGGGACCTGCGGTGATGTCTGTTTATTTCTGTTTATTTATAAATTTCTTATACCATTATTACAGGCTTTCCTACAATAGTGCAAGTACAATTTAAATCTTCTACAACACAATGTCGTGATGACCAGTAGCCCACAGACTGATGTTGTCAAATTGTATTTGGGATGTTATTTGCTATGATGGATTGGAGTAATAATGAGGTATATTTACCACAACAGAATGTAATAACCGAAGTTACGCTCGGATATGTAGGCAATAAATAATAAAACCTTTGTAACATCCCTTCAACATAATATAACAAATATTACAGAAGTTTGAGATATAGTGTATGTAGGAAACGAGAAAAGTATAAGGGTGAAAACTAAAAGTGTAATAGATATATATCTTAAGCATTTCTGCAAAAAATTATAAGAAGGTAATACGTAGATAATATAAGTAGTTTGTCGTTCTAAACACTTTTGTATGAGAATGACATTTTTGATAAATTTCCAGCTAAGGTCACATGGGAAGAGTCGTTAATACTGACGGGCTGAGTTGCCCTTTAAGTATTGGGCAGGTTTTTAATTCACATAATTATATGTATATGGACAAATCACACAGATTGAGCTAGCCCTAAGGTAAGTTCGAGACTTGTGTTATGGGATACTAATTCAAAACGATACTATATTTTATAATAGATACTTACATAGATAAACATCCAAGACGCAGGTCAATCTGGAAAAGATCATTTTCCATCTTGACCTGACCGGGGATCGAACCCGGGACTATCCGTGTCGCAGGCAGGCGTGTTGACCGTTGCGCCACGGAGCTCTATTATATAATTGTATATACGTGTTTATTCTTTCTCCTTGTTTTGCATGGAAAACAACAAGCCTATTTTAAAAAACTATGCGGCTAGCCTTATATAGATGAAGACTTTGATGTGTTCATGCTGTAATATGATTTATTTTAATTATTTTAAGTTTAGTTTAAGCTCAGCAAGTGTAATTAAAATTTTTAAACGAATTTGTTGGACCGCTCAAATTTTATATGAGCTGTTTTGGCTTATATCAAAACCTTTATACTCGTATGATTACGAATATTTATTCCTTATTGTCTTTTTCTTTCTTTCCTTTTTTTTTGTTTTCATGTTACAATTTCAATATACATAGATTTATTATTTTTGGAACATGTTTATGTTAACGATTAGTTGAAAATATATTTATGACTAGCTGTTACCCGTGGCTTCGCCCGCGTAATATATAGCCTATGTCCTTCTCGGTACCGTAATTTATGTGTATGCAAAATTTCATGATGATCGGTTCAGTAGATACGGCGTGAAAGCGTAACAAACAAACAAACAAATAAACTCACTTTCGCATTTATAATATTAGTTCGGATGGTGGGTATGATCAGAACAGCTGGTATTGATTGGGTTCAAATCCCACAGAATAAAGAATAGAAAGATGATTCTGTGCTCTGAAGTATACTGATAAGGATGCAACCGGGAATACGCTCGTATGATGACGATGATGAAGATTTGAAATGTAAAATTATTGCACCTGAAATTTATTAAAAACTGAACGTATTATGTACGAGTCAAAACTTGTGAATAAACAGAGTCGTATGAGTACGCGTGACGCTCTTATTGACCTTTTGCGAACTGAAAAAACAAATAGCTAACGAAAGATATAAAGAATATAATATTTGAGTAAAAATGGTGACACTATACGTACGGTGCTAGCTAGTTAAGTTAAGAGTCCCAAGTACAAGTTTTCAATACGAAACTTCAACTCGCTGTAATTTTGTATAGGTATTGTTTTTAAAATTGAAATCTGATTATAAACATCAATATGCCTTATCCGGTCGTATGTACGAAATTTGGTTGAGATTGGCTGAACTGTTGTAAAACTAAAACGAAACTACGTTTGTATGGGATTGCGGCTTTACGTGGGACTCTTAACCGCGCCTTCTTTTCTCATTGCCATTTTTTAATAAACTTAAGTTTACAGCCTAAGTCAAAGTCAAAGATTTTTGTTCAATATTGGATAATTGTATCTCTTATTTCCTAAATCAATTTTGACGATTTGTGTGAGAGGTTTTTTATTATTTATCTACTCACACAATATAAAATGTCTCTAAGGATATTGGAAATTGTCTATTATTAGGTATCATTACATACAGGCAGAATCAATACATGTTCCAAAAATAATAAATCGATATATATTGAAATTGTAACATGAAAACAGAAAAAAGAAAGAAAAAGACAATAAGGAATAAATATTCGTAATCATATAAAGCCCTTCAGGCGAGTAGGCGACCAAAACTGTTGATAAGAGTTTCTTTCGGCGTTTCTTCTCTGCAGTGGTCGGTTCCGAAACGCTATAGTTAGGGAGGCGAGGTAGCTAAATGGCGTAATTCAACGGCGCTGTCGAGACCTATCAAAATCGAAAGATAAAATTATTTCGAAAAGAAAAGCTCGTATGGCAAAAACCATTTTAGCGGTGGGTTTGGCGGTTACGGTTTTTCAAAAATGTTAAAAAAACAGTTACTTGGGCATTCTCGAGCGCGTCAGATATTCATACTACGTATGCCCCAAGGTGCCTCTGATAACAACGGTATACTAATCTGCTGGTTTGCGTGGTGGGGGTAGGCATATAAAGTAGTCAAAAATGCAAAAAAAAAAAATTATTCGAGCGCGTCAGATTTTCGGAAGGGGTGTTAAGTAGGCCCCAAGGAAGCTCCCTTTAAAAAAACTGACGATTTCGGCGTGACGATAAGTTACGATGAATTTTTGAAAATGCAAAAAAAAAAGTTTTTTTGAAATACTCGAGCGCGTCAGATTTTCATAGGGGAGGTTTATCTCGGTATCCTGAAAGCATATTTTTTTAATCTGACAAAAATGTTGGTGGGTTCTCTTAATCTGACCGAAAAAGGTTTTTTGGTTTCTTTTTTTTCCTATCTTTCTCCTTGATAAAACGGGGAATTTAAGAAAGACAATAAAGCGATACATACAACCAACGTAAATGTAGATGAAATGTAGTACGAAGTGTATTATTTATTGTATAAAAAAATGAAATGATATAAAAATTGGATGAAAATTGTATTGTTATGTATGATCTTTACATTTTTGCTCAATACAATTCATCTTCTTCTTCTTCTTCACTGGAACTTTCATTTCTTTCTTCTTACAAAAATGTAAAGAGACCTTTTTTGTGTAAAATAAAAATTAACTATTTTGTTTATTTAAACTTTTTTTTGTAAAATGTATCGTTCGCGACTTATATGCCGCAACGCGTTCTTAGGAAGACGAAATGGCTCCTCCACACTTCCGGTCATGCGGAAACCGGCAGATTTTGTATTTTTGGTAAGTTTTAGATTATATTCTTCAGAATAAAAAAAGAAAAAATCGCGCTCGAGAATGCCGGATTAACGTTTTTTTTTTTACAAGTTCGCGACCCTATAACTCGGCGGCGTCAAGGACTTATCGTCAGATTAGTTAAATTTAGTCTTTAAACACTAAAATCAACCCCCAATATCTTAATCTGACGCGCTCGAGTATTTCAGACTATCCATTTTTTTTTACTAATCTGATCGTCTATCCTAGGCGCGCGTCACTACATATAGAGCTAAATACTTTACAAGGCTGTTCTATTAGGTCTAAGGTATCTCTCATATCTTAAACTGCCACGCTCGAGTATTGCCGAAAATTCCCCTATTTGCCTCCCTAACTACTAGTAGTCTGTTAGTTTTTGAACAATTAATAAATACATATTATCTAATAAGATAATTTTAAATATGATACACGTGAAAAAGTGCCTGCAAAGGCCTATTTTCTGAATAAACGTTTTGATTTTTATTTGATTTTGATTACGTCAATCACATTTATTAAATAATAACAATTATATTGCCTCTAGCCGTAGGTAATGTCATTGAAAAAAATGACGTTCAAAAAGAGATACAAATATCCAATTTTGAGTAAAAATCTTTGACTTTGATTTTACGACATCGTTGACACGTTTTTCGATTAAGTAATGACTTTTAAATTTCGAATACCTTCATTTGAAAAGGAATCTTGGTAAATTTTTTGAAAATAGAACTACGACGCTTTTATTAGCTTCATTTGTAACTATGTATATGTAAGAAAATCTTGGAATCTTAATTTGACCCACTTCCCGGTCTACGATTAGGATGAAATTTAGCACACGCTCTGAGTTCTGATATACATGAAAAGCGTGTTTTTTAGATTTTTAAACTATTATTTACTTCTAAGTCAATACAGTATATAAACATATTTTAATTGTAACTAATTATAAATTATAAAGTCTTTAAAGTTATAAGTCTTCTGGAACTGACATTTAATTATGGATTCCAATAAAATGTAATTTTCATGCGATCGCTAGCAGAAACTCTAATCAAATTAAGCATCAATTTCGTGTCTTCGATAGATATAGAAAATAAACTTTTCCGAATTCAGCACAGTCCGATTAAGTTTATTGCTGTCTAATAAAATATTTATATAAGTTATTCGCTGAATCTACCCAATAATGAAATAGCTTATTATCCAAATTTACTCACAAAGACCTCTGTGGCCAAAGTAACCCCCTTTGTAGACAAAATGGCAGAAAGACGAGCTCTGTGGCGCAGCGGTCAACACACTGTCTGTGACACGGATGTTCCCGGGTTCGATCCCCGGTCAGGTCAAGATGAAAAATTATCTTTTCAGATTGACCTGGTCTTGGATGTTTATCGATATAAATATATATTTGTTATAAAACGTAGTATCGTTTAGTGAGTATCCCATAACACAAGTCTTACTTAAGAACCTCCTAGCTCAATCTGTGTGATTTGTCCGTATATATTTATTTATTTATTTTATTTAAAGTAGTCTGCAATGGGCACGTTATGACAAATGTATACGTAGTGCAAAAAGCGTTGGCTATTACCACAATACATGTTCCAAAAATAATAAATCTATGTATATTGAAATTATAACATGAAAACAGAAAAAAGAAAGAAAAAAGAAAAGAAAGAAAAAGACAATAAGGAATAAATATTCGTAATCATATAAAGCCCCTCAGGCGAGTAGGCGACCAAAACTGTTGACAAGAGTTTCTTTCGGCGTTTCTTCTCTGCAGTGGTCGGTTCCGAAACGCTAGTAGTCTGTAGCTTTTGAACAATTAAATTAAACAAAACAATTTAAAAATTAAAGGCTAGCTCAATCTGTGCGATTTGTCCGTATATATTTATTTATTTATTTTCTTTAAAGTAGTCTGCAATGGGCACGTTATGACAAAATGTATACGTAGTGCAAAAAGCGTTGGCCATTACCACAGACAACATGCTACGAGTATATTCAATCAGAAAAAAAGGAAAAATAAATTTAAAGTTTTTATAACAGTCTACTTTCGCAAAAAATATTTTATATATATAATCCTTACTAATATGCAGTTTCATACCTGCTAAAATAATAAGCTACCTACCTTATTATGAAAGTAGATTATTATTTTTCGAAAATAATGAAGCAAATTGTAAGAAAGATACCATATTAAAAGTAATAACTAACTCTAAAGATTGTTACGAGCAAGTCTCAAGTCAGCATCTAATTAAGTCATGAGGACAAAGGACAAAACAAAACTTTGTTATCTAATTAAAACTGTAAGACTTACGAAGTCTTCGTTATTAAGGAATTTAATATAAAGTTATACATACATACTATCACGTCTTTTTCCCTTGCGGAGTAGACAGAGCTCAGGTCTGTAAAACTGATGGACAAAAGAGTGATGGGTTGCTAGCCGATTCACCTATTCTCATGATTCCAGACGCCCAGTCAAGTTACCTAAACTGTCTTAAAGGTATGTCTTGTGTTCAGATTTTGAATATGAGTTTCTTTATTCGACTGTTTTTTTTTTGTTTTTGTTGTTTTCGTGTGTGTAAGTGGCCAACACTGGTGTCAGATTTTTCAAGCTGCCTAAAGGCATCTGACATACCTTAACGACTGCCATTAACGATGACAAACGGGACTAGCGGCTAAACGTGCCTTCCGAAGCACGGAGGAGCTCGAGATATTTTTATGCCACTTGCGGTCACCCATCCAAGCTTAACATGCGGAAGCGCTTATAGTGCTTACACCCACTAGGCCATAAAGCTCTTAATTCTTAAGCTCCAATTAAAAAAAGCTCCTTTGTTCGACTGAAACTGCTAAATGGCTTAATAGAATCTTATTAAATTAAGGAATATCTAGAAAAGTAGCATGTTGATTTTTCAAATGTGCTTCTTAAGTGTATTTCTAGTTAGGGTGCCAGTCATTAAAATATTTCCTGACTATACAATTGTATGTATTTTGGCAGTAGTAGGCTTTTAAATTGTTTTCTTATTAAAAGAGCTTTTATTTTTTACATTGATTGGAAAATTTTATGACGATTTATATATTTTTTACAACGTTGTTCCTTACAGAGTAGACACAGTCAAAAATCACATGACCAAAGGAAACTTACTTAAGTTATAGAATGAATTATTTAAAATGGATAAATAATTAAATAAAGACATACAGAAACTTATTGAATAATAATTTTTCAAGTAAATTCAATATTGGAACAGTTCAATATTCAATTCAATTCAATATATTTATTCATAGCAAAACACTTATTGCGTCGAACAATTTTCAATACACTCCCATAATTAGCTTTACATTCATATAAATTAAATAACAATGTCTTTAAAAAAATTACCAATAGCCATTATGTCATAATTAATCAAAATATACAATAAAATAATAAAATTAATAATAATAATCGCAATGTCCAAGTAACATAATAATAATAAAATCATTGCAATGCCCAGTTACATTAAAATTAAAAACAAATAAAAATATAATAATCGCCCAAAATATATCTACTTTATACATTCATGTCACAGGTATTTGGTAAAATTAGTAAGTAATTATAACGTGCGGTCTTCATCCGTGAGGTATTCCTCAACAGAGTAATAACATTTCCTTAACAAAAAATGTTTTAATTTTCTTTTAAAGATTGATAACCTGCTTATGGTCTTTAATTCTACTGGAAGCTTGTTAAAAAGACGTGTTGCCTGGTAGCGAGCACTGTGCTTAAAAACTTCTAACTTAGGCATGTTTGTGTTACTTTTAAGCGGAATATCTTTCCTTCTGGTAGTTAACCTAAGTTCTCTCTCCTGGGCCGTTTCCGTCTTATCTGGATGCTTAATTATATCACAAAGTAAAACCAGGATATAGAGACATGGGACCGTTAGAACTCTCAGTCTAATAAAATAGTCGCGACAAGAATCTGTCTGCGAAAGCCGAAAAATTACCCTTATTGCCCTCTTCTGCGCTACAAAAGCTTTATGCATATTATATTTGTAGCTATTGCCCCAAAGTTTAATACTGTAACGTAGCCGTGAATCTATTAGGGAATTATAGGTTATTTTTAATTGTTCGATCGTCGCTTCATCTCTAAGACTTCTTAATACGTGACATGCCGAACTAATGCTATTTGTAACATTTTCAAGCTCTTTTTTCCAGTTGAGTAAGGAATCAATGATTACTCCCAGAAACTTCACATTTTTCACGGCTACAATGTTATGATTATCCAATGTGGCCTGTATGGCGTCTTTGTTTCTAGATGTTGATTGGAATAACATAACACTGGTTTTTTTTAAGTTAATGTTCAAATCGTTTTGACGAAACCAAGCTGAGAACGCAGCAAGAGCCCTGTTTATATTACGATTTAGATCTGTCAGATTATCTGCATTGATGATCGCGTTCGTGTCATCTGCAAAAAGGATTAGTTTTATGTTTTGAGCCTCCGCAGTCATATAATTAAGTAGGTCATTTATAAATACAACAAAGAATAGTGGCCCTAATATTGACCCTTGTGGTACACCCTTTTTTAAATTCACCATCGTCGACTTATATGACAACTCTTCATTGCCACTGATACTTTTTAACTCGACATATTGTTTCCTGTTATTTAAGTAGCTCCTTAAAAGACCTAATTGTTCGTTTCTTACTCCGTAGTGATCAAATTTACTTAGTAAGATATCATGATTAATGTTGTCAAAGGCGGCACTTAAATCTAGAAAGACTCCAGCAGCTTTTTTTCGTCTGTTTAAAATCGCAACGACTTCATCTATGAGAGCATCTATTGCTTCAACAGTACCGATTTCCTTTTGATAACCATACTGTCTCTTATCAAGTATGTTGTTTTCCATAAAATGTTCTATTAGCCTAATTTTTATAAGTTTTTCGAAAATCTTAGAGAGAACTGGCAGTAAAGAGATGGGTCTAAAGTCATTTGCGTTGTTTTTGTTCCCTTTTTTGAAAATTGGTATGATTTTAGCAATTTTAAGTTCATCAGGAAATATATTTTTAATAAAACAATAGTTGAAAATATTGCTTAGGGGTTCTGCTAGAATATCAATATTTATTTTAATGACAGTGATTGGCATGTCATCATATCCACCTGAATTCTTAGGTGTCATTTCCCTAACAATTTTTTTAATTTCAGACGGTGTCACCCTCCTCCAGCGGAGCTCTCTTTCCACTTTTGGAGTGTGTTTTTTTAATACTGTGATCGCTTCACTGGAATTGTTACTATTAGTGGTACTGTTTCTATCAAATTGTTTGGAGAATACTTCCACCACTTCCTGTGGATCTTCTACTACTTTACTACTGACTTTGAGTGTAAACTTAACATTATGATTATTTTTGCTTTTATTTCTATGCCTGTTCACAACTTTCCAAATTGCTTTAGATGAGTATTTTGATTTTTCAATTTCTCTTTGAACAGAAAGTTTTTTTGCATATTTTATTAGTTTTCTATATAGACTTAAATATTTTGCACGATATATTATGATAGAATGATCATTTATCTGAGTATCAGCCGTACTTAAAAATCTTTTCATGCGACTTGACACTCGTAATCCTTTAGTTATCCAACGTATAGTATCTCTTTTATTGAGCTTAATTTTTTGTCTATTTAAAACGTATGACTTGTCAAAGATTTCAGTAAAATTTTTAATAAAGCTTTTTGGATTAACAATATCTTGTCTCATCTCTATTAGTTTTTGTCGGAAAATGAAATGATTTTCGTCACTGAAATTTCTTCGGTAAACCCAAGCAAATTCATTATTGTCTTGTTTGATGCTTATCAAAGGAGTTGTCAATTCACAAATAAGAGCCGTATGACCATCCGATAAACCATTATCATCCAATGAACAATTCAAAATGTCATCGCTGTTAAGGTTAGTTATTATGTTATCTAAACCAGACTGTGTATCTCCACGCTTAAAGGTAACACAATTATACAAACATCGAAAATTATAGCATTTCAGTAAGTTATTGAAGTTATTTCGATCGTTTTCGTCTTTCAACATGTCTATATTA
This sequence comes from Rhodophaea formosa, assembly GCA_963082605.1. Lineage (NCBI taxonomy): Eukaryota > Metazoa > Arthropoda > Insecta > Lepidoptera > Pyralidae > Rhodophaea > Rhodophaea formosa. The sequence goes on from OY720208.1 coordinate 1,430,903, forward strand.
AAATCGCCGCAAATAACACTCTTTTTATCGAATAAAAAATCCAGTAATATCTCCAAGTTTTTCAAAAAGGGCTCTATAGTTTTGCTTTGTGGCGTTCTATAGCAACATAATATATAAAGATTAGTTTCTAAATCCCTTATACCACAGATTTCAAAGCAATCACATATATATAATTTTTCACATAATTGTAATTCTTCCGTACGACGGTCATTTTGTCCTAATATCAAGGTACCACCTCTCTTTTTACTTGTTCTTACGTTATATGCACTAATGTTATAATTACTTAAGCTAAATAAAGAAACATTAAGTTTTGTAAGAAAATGTTCACTTATACATAAGTAACAGTATTCTAAGCTTATGCTTCGTGACGATAAAAATAATATTTTCGAAGGTTATTTCGTTTTCCTGATTAAGAGTCTTACATGCTTCGGCGAATTCCGAATGGCACTTCTGTAAATATTGGCGCGTGAACTCAAAGTGATCGAAATAGCCTCACTTGAAGGTAAACTCACAGGTAATATTTACTAATGTTATAAAGAGGATAGATTTGTGTGTTATTTAATAAATAACATTCATTCAATTTTAAAATTTCTATTGCAAATCCACGAAGCCTACAACTCACAGAGCAAATAGCATAAAACCAGTAAAAGGGTAAAACATATCACATAATATTCAGCTAGCTCCACAGTAAGTTGTGAACTTTTATCATTGGAACTTAACGATACTGCCTCCGTGGTCCAGTGGTTAAGGCGTTCACCTTGTTGAGGGGGTCGTGGGTTCGATTTCCACGGGAAGCATACTTTGTTAAGCTGTTTCCAGTTTGGTCAGGACATTGCAGGCATGAATCACCTGATTGTCTGATAATAAAGATGATTTCGTGCTTCGGAAGGCACGTTAAGCCGGTGGTCCCGGCTGCCATCTGGTAGCCGTTAAAGGAACCACGTCAGAGGCCGAGAGGCGGTTCCGCAGAACTCTGACACCAGGGTGTGCATGGTCGACTGACCGTGTCACCTACACGAGATGATGATGATGAACGATACTATATTTTATAATAGATACCCATATAGATAAACATCCATGACCCAAGAGGAAAAGCGGAAAAACACTATCATAAATCCAATCCTTCATGGACAAAGTCGCGGAAATTGGCTAGACTTTGATACACAGCGAACATATCGAGTTTCCTTGAATTATATCCCGATTCTTGCCCTTTTCACGTGTTATTACGCAGAAAGTACATCTTTATGTCCACTAAAGCGTTATTAGTTTAAAGGTTCGATTTATAAAGCTATATTCTAACCTTTTTACTAACATTGCTATTATGAACAGTTATTCACATTGCAACAATATACACAAACTAAGGGTTGCGTATCTCCGTACCAGATACAAGTTTATTGTACGGGGACCCTGATTTTATAAGGACGTATAAATAAATGTAAATATATCTGGATAAATAACACAATTTGAACTATAGCCCCACTGTAAGTTGTGTTGCTTTTAAAGTGATCGGAAATAAGTTTCGGATAATAACCAGTAAATAGGGAGCTATGTTGATTATTTTTTATTGAAACTAACTTGAGATATTAAATATATTATTTTTTTTTTTAATAATCTCAGTTAGTAAAATACGGTTCACTTGCGTATGAAGTCAGCTACAGGCCAACATGTAGCTGACGTCATACGTGAGCGACTTGTATTTTACATATTAATAAAGCTATCTTGATATTTAAAAAAATCTAACATCATAGCTTCACATAAACACACCTGAAAATTTGAGATGTAAATTGAAAAGTTAAGCCCCATAAATGTTTCATGTGAAGAGGTTTCATCCTTCGCAGGTATTCTCCTAACGTCGGCGGATTTCGCAGGATTATCTTAAACATTGTTTTCGTTTCTTACTTTTCTTTTCGTTTGCTAAAGAAAAGCTAAAGGTGCTTATTTTCTCACCTTTGAGTTAGTGCAGTAACGTTATGAAAAATAAATGTTTTCTTTGACGTAATAAAACCTATAATACCACAAGGTTCTGAAGGAATTAATTTAAATATTCTCAACAAAATAAATATTGACGTGGTCTACTTACTTTACTAGGAGAGAAAAGTCGTTCAAAAACCTTATAGTAGGTAAGAAAGTTTTGATTTATTTATGTGTTTTTATGCATTCACAATGCTATTCTGATATATGTATGCTTATTAAATTAAAAAATAAGAGATGGAAAAAAAATCGCTATCCCTAATACGTGTAAGAGGAATGGGATATGGTGGAAAAATTCGAGGTGTAGGATTTAACCGCGGTGGCCGAATTGGTAAGGCTTAGGCGTAGTGGTATAAAGACTAATGCGCAAGGTCAAACCCTATCCGCATGGAATTTTATCTCATATCTTATTTCTTAATTTAATAAGAGAGACTTGCTTTGAGGGAAGCGTTACCGTCGTCTAATACTCACCTCGATATTGGTCTTCGTTAGTTTACGAAGACCAACATCGAAGTGAATCGGTAAATCAAATAATAATAAATAAATAAATATATACCTACGGACAAATCACACAGATTGAGCTAGCCCTAAAGTAAGTTCGAAACTTGTGTTATGGGATACTAAGTCAACGAAACTTTTATAATATATAACAGATACATTATATAGATAAACATCCAAGACCCAGGCCAATGTGAAAAAGATCATTTTCCATTTTGACCTGACCGGGGATCGAACCCGGGACCATCCGTGTCGCAGGCCGGCGTGTTGACGTGATTCATTTTGCGTAAGTTTTATTATTATTAGTAGGTAAGTTATATGGGAGTTATATGCCAATTTTACCTGCTTCTCCAAATAACAGTTGTGAAATTAAAAGTCTAAGCTACATATCCTGCTTAGTAACACATTGAATGTGATCGTGTAATCATTGCTACTGCCCTGAAATCGATCGGCGGGAGGGCCCTAGTGACTTGTGTTACAGGTTTTTTTTTCAAAAACCTACTTCAGGAACCAGTCCTTCACAAAGATAGATTTTGCAGGGAACATTATTAAGCAATATGTTCTTAATTGTTATAAACATTAAATTATCAACAAGTTCACTGTTAATACCTTTGTGAAGGTAAATAAAGATCTTATTACTATTCTCTTTATTTGCTTAAATTCTTAGGATAGGAATTATAAAAACAATATAAAAAGTAAAATATAACAAGATATCGTACAAAATTAAATACAATTTTTATAAAAACCTATCCTAGTGAGCCACCAGCAGCGGAGTAAGACTCAAGCTACCGGCGGTTAAGGCTGCAGGGAGAGGAACCTCCTGACTATGCGTGCCGTGTCTAGAAGTACCGCCTTCTGTATCTGGCCCTTGATCCAGCCATCCAGCGAGAGTCTCTTGAGATGTTGGTCGAGACTCTTCGCTATAAGACCGTTCACAGATACGACTAATGGGACAATTATCATTATTATTATTATATATTATAAGGAACAGTAACATACAACCTTCATTTTAATTTAATTACTACAGTAATTACAGTGATCGTCTAAGGCTCGAGATCTGAGCAATTAGGCTAATTCCTCAACGCGAAACGCTTGCCTGATCCTAATTATTATAATACACCAATTTGCTACCGAGCCTACTTCATCGAGTTAGAGGCACACTTTGATGTTTACGGTCATTTAACATTACGTATGTTAAATGATTGTTAACATCAGCGTTACTTATGTACAGCTATTAATTCTTAATATCGAATTTAAAAACCTGTCATGTACAGTCACCCGCAGAGAAACCTGACCCCTCTACGCACAGATTTTAAATTGTAAGGGGGCTGATTACTTTGCAGGCGACTGTACATAACTAATGAATTACTTGTAGCATTTTTGTGTTCCTTTTCATTAATATTTGTTTGATAAATTAAAAAAAAATACCAGATAACGGTATTTCATTTGGTAGTAATACCAAATTACTACAAGTAATTTACTAGTTAGTTTCTAAATTCAATTGCTGGGTGGCGCTAGTTTTGCTTCATACAGAGCTTTAAATAACTGCGTCACTTACGCTTAATGACCGTAAACATCAAGTGCGCCATCTAATCAAATTTAAATTACTGATTTTGGGTTAATATTACAATTGCTTTGTAGGTACTTGGATTGGAAAACTCGAAAGCAGTTTTTGCTGCTTAAAAGACTCAAAAATATGTACATAAATGAAAAATTACCTTGTTAACCCAAAATCTTTTTAAGATGTAAGTGGTTACAAAGTCACCTTTTTCATCTGGGCCTAATCGGTCCTTTGAAAACAGTACAGGGCAGTTTCGGCACATAATTAGCATTTTTTACGCATAATGTGAGTACTTTGTTTAGTAGCTATGTTTTGCTTGTTTAAAATGGCCTCACAACAAAAGTTGCTACTTATATTTTAAAAGAATACCTGACTTTTTTATTAAATAAAGAAAATAAATCCCATATAAACTAGAATACCTAACGGTAAATCATGGATGGAGATACCGGGCAGTAAAGTGAAAAGGTTAATTAAATGGAGTGTAAAAAAAAGGGACTTATGTAATGAAAATTTGAATATATTTAAAAAACATATTAATTATTTTTCCTTCGCAGGTATTTATAATACACAGGATTCAAATATGGCCTGTAATTATTTTTTGATAATTTCAAAATGATTTATAATTTATGTTTTCCTCTTAAATTAAAAAAATATAAAAATAAAAAAAAGGTAAAATGGATTTCAAAGGGAATTAAAGTTTGCAGTAGGAAAAAAAGACTGCTTCTATGGAAACATAGAAAGTCGCCATCAAGACAGACCAAAATGACTATTCTAAGAAATTAAAGAAAATAATAAACTTAACACAAAAGGCTCAAAATTCGTATTACATTAACAATTAAAAAAATAAATCAAAAGCCACATGGCAAATAATAAATGATAAATATAAAACCAAAGATTATATTTCGGAGATTGAATATGAGGGGAAAATAATATCAGATCCTAAATTAATAGCGGACGCGTTTAACTCGTACTTCATTGATAAAATTGAAAACTCTTCAAAGCAGTTATATGACACAGTAGATCTTACTATTCAGCCGCAATCGATGTTTTTATTAATAGAATTCAGTATGTAGAAATTTCTAGTCTTTGCACTAAAACAGAACTAGAGGTAAATTACGTGTCAGAACAGAGAATAAATAATTTTGGTGTTCCTCAGGGAAGTGTACTGGGACCATTACTTTTCCTAATTTATATTAATGATCTGCCCCAAAACGTACGGCAAAAAATGGTACTATTTGCCGATGATAGCACAGCCATAATAAAATGTGACGACCCAAGTGGATATGAATCTGACATTAATAATACTTTGATTGACATTATTGGATGGTTGGACAAAAATAATCTAAAAATTAATCTAAAAAAAACTAAAATCATGCACTTTTATAACAGAAAATTACCTAAAACTATAACAATAAAGATTTTGAAGAAGTCAGCACAACAAAATTCCTTGGCCTCACAGTTGATAACAAATTAACATGGACTTCTCATGTAGAACAAGTTTGTACTAAACTAAGTAAATCAGCTTATGCCTTATTTAGGTTATCAAAAAAAGTTAATTTGGAAGTTGCATTTTTGGCTTACCATGGTTTAGTTACGCCTCATTTGAGTTATGGTGTAATATTTTGGGGTAACTCAAGGGATAATGACAAAGTCTTTAAAGCACAAAAAAGATGTTTAAGGTCAATGTGTGGATTATGTTCTAGAGACAGCTGTGTTTCTGTTTTTAAATCTTTAAAACTGTTAACATTACCATGTATATATAATAGAATTATGTTTATTTGTAAAATTGAATCCATACTTATTTCCTAAATTTACTGAAACAAGAAAGAGGTCAAATAATGTAAGAAACCAATATGAACAAAAGTTGATAACAGGTGGACATAACACTGCAATGATGAATAGAAATGTAATTGGTATGGCTCCCGTTATATATATAAAATGCCGGATAGTTTCAAAAAACTTGATATTTTGACATTTAAAAAGAGATTAAAATTTCTCCTGACTGAAAAATGTTATTATAATGTTAAAGAGTTTTTAAATGATATTTTGACGTAATTATTATTATTATATCCATTTATGAATGATTTTATTGAATTTTATAATTTTATGATTGGACGTAATTTTGTGTTATGACTATGGTAATTTATATAATTTTTTTTTTTTCACTTATATTAGATTTTGAAACGAAATAACTATTGTATGTCTATTAAGACAGGTCACAGTGATGCCATATTATTTTGTAACACCTTTTTTTTTACCTGTGTTCCACAATAAAGATATTTGATTTGATTTTTTTTTTGATTTGTAAAACACTTTTTGTTTTTATATTTTGGAAATGGACTTTGCCTCCCTATTTAATCAAATTATATGGATCGGTACTTCAATTAAAACAAAGAGATTAAAACTAATATTAGTATTATTACATATTGAAGCAATTTTTGGAAATCGCACGAAAAACTGTTCAATAGCTTGGGAGATTAGCGCTAACAAAATGGCAGATGGACATTTTGATTCACACACAACACTTCTTTTTTTGCAATATTTCTTATGTACAGTCACTCGTTTTTATTATATGTATTCTTATTTTTACTCAACTGCATTAAAAAAACCAGTATAATAACTCGAGTTTATGTATATGAAAGTTGTACGGGCAATGACCGCACAATATAGGTTTTTGCTAACGCGGCGTGTCTGATCGGCCGCGCCGCCTATAAACAATTATTTTGTATTTATTTAGTCACTAAGCAACATACATTCTACCTTTAAACTCTAGCTATTAACTATAACTTTTAACTTATATTTTTATCTTAACTTAACTAATAAACTGTACTGTGCGTTTAACTCAACATCTACTTTTGTCTTCAAATCAACTACACAACTTCAAGATCCTCTCAACACATCAATCTTAAGCTCTTATCAACTCACACAACTTCCGAATCCTATACATCTTAGCTACAACTCCAACAAAAATCTTTGAGTTTCTTTATTTTTCCATTACTCCTTAGGACTTCAACGGATTTTGATGAATGGGTTATCTTAAGGAAGTATAGTTGGAATAAAAAAAATTAAAAAGAATATTTATTGGCGTTTCTTTAAAAGTATCAATTTACATAAGTATGTTTATGTACATGGAGCACACATGGGTCTATCGCTTAGCATCCCGCCTCCGAACCAGGAATAAACCTGTATCTCGAGAAAGGCGGGTGCCTTGCAAAGAAACCTGCGGGAGCCATGATATCAGTAAGGTGCGAAAACACATTTTTAGAAACATAAAGGAAAATGTATTAAGTATTAATGTATACAACAATTCCCAAACTAGGAAAATAAATCTGTTTTTTGGGAATTCTTGCAATAGTATGCAAATTCTATCAGTAATCTGAGTTTATATAGTGAAACAGCACGCACTCGTGAAGTCAACATGGGTTCCCTTGGAAGACAAACTTTGGCTTCGAAACCAAAATATGCTGAGTCAAGACCTTTTAGAACTCAGTGCTCATAAAGTCTTAATTTTTTTAAAGTTTTATTTTTATTACTTGTACTGTGCGTGTTTTCTAAGAAACCATTCTTTTAGGCTTTAATTATAAATGGTTGACATGTGGCCTTATTCTTCTTCTTTTCGAGTCAAAAAGGCTTAGCCATTTTGTGGTGAGAGGATCAGCCAATCTGCGTTACCGACTAGACTGTCCCCGCAGATTGTTGCCCAGGGTGCGCCGGACGTATTGAGGGTCACTACGTCACACGGGGAGGCTCCTTTCTTGCACCCTTATTTTATAAGGCTTTAATTTAAGCTCTGGTTTTGAAATTTTTCAATTTCGATTATTTTATTTGCTTCAATGTAGGTACATACATATGTTACATGTAACATATATTCCCGTCACATTACCTTCTGCGAGGCATACAAAAATTTACAATTCCTACCACTCCATCCAAATGATTCTGCGTTTATTTTCTTTTCAGGTCTGATTTCATATAGTACCAAATTAATAAAAAAGAAATGAAATATTTCAAGCAACCTCAAATTTGTTACCTCATAAAAATATTATCACGTAAAAGAATTTGGATGCTCCCTAATTGGGATGCCTTTGGGAAATCCATCGAAGAATTTAAAAAAGGCACTATTCTTATTCATTATGCTGCCTTGGGCAAAATATCTGAGGATTCTGTTCAAATACTCAATTATAAGGGATACAAGATTACGATAAATTTATGCGTTTTTTCCTTAAATAGAAGGTAAGTAGTTATAACAGTTATCGTCGTCATTTCACCCGTAAGAAGTTTACTGTTGGACACAGATCTCCTCCAAGGATTTCCATGATACATATTTTCCATACTCACCACGTTTGGCAGACGGGTGGGTGAGCCCTGTTTATTTAGCTTATCTCGATTCCGATGATGCTGCTCATCGAAACCGTAAACACCAATAAAAGCTGGTCAAGGAATTGGGCAAAAACCTAAGGAATCACGTCAATAGGCGATGCGGCTAGCAACCCATCACTTCTTAACGCTCACTAACATGCTAAACGCGGCCTTTGGGTTTTATGACCTTGGGCTCTGTCTACTCCGGCTAAGGAAAAAGGGCGTGATAATATGTATGTATGTATGAAGCGTGAATAAGCATTACTTACTTCTCTAGACCTCACCATTGTTTCTATTTGGTAAGATAGGGTCAAAGGTACTCAAATCTATATATATAAAACAAAGACGGGTTTGTTACAACACTTATAACTCGAGATCTGCTGAACCAATTTTCATGGTTATTGATTCGTTGGATTTGTCTCCGCCCCGAATAGCAGAATACATCATAAAAACAATGAAAACTCGATATGTGTACAGTGTGTGTACTTAATCATTGACTGTTAGGCAGTACGAAGTTCGCCGGGTCAGCTAGTTATTTATAAAAAAATAATCTAGTTGGTTATTTATTTTTACAACTACTTCATGCTTAGGGAGGCATGTTAAGCCGTTGGTCGCGCCATACGATGTTACTCGATTAACTATATCAGATGCCTTAAAAAGGCTTTAAAAATTATTACAGATGCCTTTAAAAAGGCTTTAAAAATGAATACTAGAATTAGCCACGAACACAAACAAAAAAGAAATATAATTTAAAAAAAATAGCTGACCAAGTTGATGTCTATTTGCCTTCGAGCAACACGCCTTCCGTACATGTACGCGTTGACTTGAGAACCTCCTCCGTTTTTTTGTCGTCCGTTTGTTGTGTGTTTGTCTGTTTTGTTGGTCGGTTAAAAAGTGGTACAGAAGCCGTGTTGAGCCGTGTTGCTCGAAGCTATTTGCCGAACGATATTTTACGCAGTGAACGAGAAAAAATGCTTCTCTCATAATCATAATGTTTTTCTTTGATATTCGTATAAAGAAAAATACAGTATTCATTTATTTGTGTACTTTGAAAAGCGAAAGCTAAAAGCGCACTAAAGTTTACATCTTTTATGTTTGCATTGAAAGAAACTTTCTTGGCTACGCTTCACACAAGCAATTTGTAAATTGAAAACTCAATATGTGTCTTAGCAAATGCACCTTCACGATGTTTTGAATCATTGCAGCATATGTATGTATACTATGATCTACTGACTAAAACTGATATGTAATTCAATTTTTATTTAAAATAATTAAGTATTTTTGTTCTCAATAATGTTTTTATTTTCTTATAATATGGTAGATACAAAGTTTAGACGCAACCAGTGGTACAATCTACATATGTGCAATCGTCATAGAAAAAATAGTATACATAGGACCGTATGAAGAAGTTGACATCACATGGCTTAGATTTATTAATCACCTCACTGGTAGTGATGTGATAAACAACAGAATAAAAGAAAGAAAGAAAGAAAGAAAATCTTTATTCGACAAAATACAACGAACGACAATAACTAAATAACTGCTCTAAGAGCTTACAAACTAAAGCTCCGAGCGTCATATTTCTTGCTAACTACCAGCAATTCCCAGTAAATGAAAACAACAGTTTAGTTCTGAAGTCATTGAACGTTACGACTTCAAAGGAAGATATGTTATAGTTACCAACCGTCCTGCATTTCACGGGAAGTTCCATATGGTCGTCCCGTACGATTATTTTTTTATTAATTACAAGCTGTTACCCGCGGCTTCCCCCGCGTGATAAATATTGTATCCTATGTCCTTTTCAGAACCTTTACCTATGTGTATGCAAAATTTCATGATGATCAGTTCAGTTGATAGGGCGTGAAAGCGTAACAAACAAACAAAGTAACTCAGTTTCGCATTTATAATATTTGTTAGAATTAGGATTTCAATTTAATTATTGCGTTTCATAATGTTCAGTTCTTACTACTAAGAGTCACTGTTTTATAATTGGTACCTACACTATGAACCCTGTCTAGCATCGCCAAACAAAACGTGGAACGGCAAGCGAGTTTTATGACATGCAGTTAATTTATACAAATAAAATAAATAATTAAGAGTCACCTGGAAGCGCATGTCTCCATACAAACGGAAAAAGGGAATTGTGGCAATATTTGATAATATAAGGGCAAAATTAAGCATCCAATTAATTAATCTCATATATAACTGTATAGGAACGTACGTAGATTACGTACGTTCCTATACAGTTTGGTTAAATTATCAAATGTTTGAGAATTATACGCTTCTCAAGATTTCCATACAAATTTGAAAAGGCTTGTAATTTTCAAACCATTGGTATTCTCTCTCTTCTCGACTCTTAACGTTTATTGTCACAATTGTGTTTTGTTTTAATTAGTAAATTTATAAGTTTAGGCAGGAGGCAACAATGCAACAAACATACTTATAAAGATACCTAGATACATATGCATGAAAAACATTACCCTCCTTCTGATAGGTCAGTCGGGTAAAAATCTACGCCTTCTAGCTTGTAACGTTAGCTTGTATCCCGTCAAAGTAAAACAAATATTATTTTTTAATTAAGTCTATTGTTGCTCCCAATTTTTATATTATGATTATTTTCTCATTGCTAAATAATATTTATATTACATTTAGCAATGAGAAAAAATATTGTATTATATAACATTTACTGTAAAAAATGTGGTTTTATAAATTTGACTTGTAAGAAATTTTTTATGCTTGGGGTAAAATCTTGTCTCTCTTAATTGTCATTTAATTTATTTTTATAAATTTTTTATTTCATTCAATTTGTGTAGTGTCAAAATATACATGTTTACGTCGCTTTTAAATATTTAATTTTGTGTGTATAAATTAAAGATTGCGGTTTTGACCTGTTATCAATCATCATCATCAACAGGTCTTTGTTAGTCTCCAATGCAGGAGCACGACTCTCTCTGTACTACCAAAACCATGTATTAGCCAGGGCAGTCAGAGGATTTGGCCACTCTCTCCACGCTCTGGCCAGACGGGTTGGAGAGGTCTCTTTGGTGTTTATGGCTTTGTTTAGCTTTTGTTTCCTTAGTCGACTTCTACGACATCCACGGGGAGACTTGGAGTGGTTCTATTCTACTTTGCCGGGAACCACACGGCAAAGTTACTTACCTGTGTGATGTACTTATACATATGGTAAGCCTTATGTATAAGACTCATTTTGTGTTATTTTTTAAAAGTAAAAACCCTTATTTTTTAAAGTGTATGACCTTTAATTTGCTTAATTACGTGCTTTAAGAGTCGCGTGGAAGCGCATGTCTCCATACAAACGGAAAAAGGGAATTGTGGCAATATTTGATAATTTTGGAGTAAAATTAAGCATTTAATCAATTATCTCATTATAATCTACGTACGTTCTTATACAGCTTGGTTAAAATACCAATGGTTTGAGAATTACAAGTCTTTTCAAATTTGTATGGAAATCTTGATAGGCGTATAATTCTCAAACATTTGATATTTTAACCAAACTGTATAGGAACGTACGTAGATTATAATGAGATTAATTGATTGGATGCTTAATTTTGCCCTAAAATTATCAAATATTGTCACAATCACCTTTTTCCGTTTGTATGGAGACATGCGCTTCCAGGCAACTCTTATGATACAAAAAAATTTAAGTCGTTAACCTTGGAGTCAACGACAACTTCCGTTAACCTTGGAGTCAACGACAACTTCAATTCAGCATACATTGTTGTAATTGATTGGGGAAAATATAAGAAGTGTGTAAATAAGCGATGCGGCTAGCAAGTTATCACTATTTTTACCAAACTGACCTGCCCAGAAGGAGGGTAATGTTATTCGTGCGTATGTATGTATGTATATCTATATATGTTTGTTAGTATGTCTGTTTCATTGTTGCATCGTGTAGCCCAAACTGCTGGACCGATTTTAAAAGTGTGAGATGTCATTAAATTCGTATTCTCCCCCGGAGTGTCATAGGCTAACAGCGGACGTGAACTGGCAAAAGTTTGACTCTTCATAGCCATTATGGCTAGACCAATTTCGAAGAACGAGGAGGCCTTATTATTATTCCATTTTACATCTATCCAGATCTTCCATGCTGGTCTAGGAGAAAAGAAAAAAAAAACGTAGAACGTAGAAATTGTCAGCTGCTTCTCTTTCCATGCAAAACGTAGAAGCCAGTCAAGGGGATGGGCGAATATCAAAAAAATCACGTCAGAAAGTGATGGGGCTAGCAAGCCATCACTTGTTTGATTACGTTTCCCACCTATAGGTACTCTCGCTAACACACTAAACGTGGCATTAAGGTCTTATAATTACTTGAACTCTTTCTTCTCCGCAAGGGAAAAATTATCAGTGTGTAATTATTATAAAACTTTTTCGATTATGACTATATTGTGTAAAAAGTACGTTTAAAATATTCTTTTGGCCAAAGGCTATGCATATGAAGGGTGTTTAATTAAAAAACGGGACACCCACGTTAATTTACGCGTCATGGGAATTGTAAGGTTTTTGTCCATCGGGATACGAATAAAAATATACTACTTGCTTACTTTTGTCAAGTACGGTGTACACCGTTTTTTTTGTCAGTTTAACATTCATTACGGATTTCGTATGACTAATTATTTTTCTATTTCAGATACATAACCGTAACGGATCTTGAAGTGACCATCAAAACCAGAGAATATAATAATATATAAGTATACGGACAAATCACACAGATTGAGCTAGCCCCAAGTAAGTTCGAAACTTGTGTTATGGGATACTAAGTCAACGATACTATATTTTATAATAGATACATATATAGATAAACATCCAAGACCCAGGCCAATGTGAAAAAGTTCGTTTTCCATCTTGACCTGACCGGGGATCGAACCCGGGACCATCCGAGTCGCAGGCAGGCGTGTTGACCGCTGCGCCACGGAGCTCGTCTAAGAAAGAAAAAGAATAGTTAGGAAAAAGGCCAACTGCAGCAGCTAACCCTTTTGTTTGAGAAAGATAATATTTCCCATGTACATAAAAAGTGGAATGTACCAGCTATTTCTCTTACCTCCCAGATAAGCCGGCCGAGGAAATGGGTGAAAGTGTAGTTAATCATGTTTGTAGGCGTTGCGGCTACCAACCCAATACTGTTTTGATTTCGTTTTCTACAACAGGTAGAAAATCGCTCTCCCTCCAATACGCTATACCTACGTGGCATTTAGTTCTTATGGCCTAAGTATAATTTTTTTGGGTTCACAAGAAATTTTGTTCATTTTTGATTTGAAGTGTGTGGAAAATGCAAGTCACGTGTTCAAAAAGTGCCTCCGACCTGTTAATCACTCAGTGCGCATCAACCTTTACAACCAAAGGTCAGTCGTTGATTTGATCCCCTTTCGGGCCATAAAGTGGATTGCTTTACTGACACTTAACACACGTGGGCCGACTCATTTTTAGACACGTAATCAACAGACTCAACGGTTTTATTGTTTGCAGAGTGTTGTTTCACGCAAAAAAAACTCATATGAGGTATAGTGAGGTCAGTCAAGTGTCAGAGGCAGTCCGAATTGAACTTTATGGCGGCTGGGAACATCGCGCGAGTCGATGCGCAGTACACAATATTAGGTTCAGCGGGGCGCGCGCGGGGAGGTGGGGCGCGTACTGCGCAGTGAGCAGCTAATATCCAAGCCGCCATAAAGATGATTCGGACTGCCTCTGACACTGACCTCACTATGAGGTATGTATATGAGGTACAGGAAAAGACTCAATAAAGCGCTTGGCCTATACACATATAACAATAAAAAGCATTTCTGATTATCGCTTGTTAGTAATTTATTTATTCCACAAAAATAATTATCAGTAAAAAGAAACAATTTTACAACGACAACTAAACTTTTTACTAATTCCTGGGAGATAGTGGTAAAATGTACACTCTGGCGCGTAATCGGCCGTCAATTTTTCTAAAACTAAATCAAGTATGGATATAGGCGTAGGATCGAAAAGAGCGTTGAATAAAAAAACAAAGATGCACATGTTTCTGCGAATTCTAATTTAAGAAACCATTTAAGCACATGTTTCTGCGAATTCTAATTTAAGAAACCATTTAAGAAGCTTAGATTAGCGTAACTAGCGCCGCCCGTCGTTTTATTCTAGCACTCTTAAATACATTAGAATAAAAAAAAAACTACGTATGTACGTATGTTTCTGCGAATTCTAATTTAAGAAACCATTTAAGCACATGTTTCTGCGAATTCTAATTTAAGAAACCATTTAAGAAGCTTAGATTAGCGTAACTAGCGCCGCCCGTCGTTTTATTCTAGCACTCTTAAATACATTAGAATAAAAAAAAAACTACGTAGTACTTCAGCAGTAACTTGTATTTCGTTATTACTTTTATTTTGCATTTGGAAAATGGGCTCTTTTGACGATGAAATGATGATATTTAAAAAACTTATAGGTAAAATACTTTAGTAATAAAATGAGGAGTGCCGCTATTTGGCTTATCTAAGTGACCAAAACGCTATCCGAAAAAAACAAATCTTATACATTGATATTGCTGACGATATAACTTATCGAATAAACCTTCGTTGACATCAAGATAAGAAACATCCGCATTATGAAGAAAAAAATAAGAATTTGCTTCGATAACTTTAGTGGGAAATAACAGGAAATCTGCATTAGAAAGGAAAAAATAAGAAGTGAAATTTGCTAGAATAACTTTAGATAGGAAATTAGCAAGGGTCCCAACGAACGTAGCGAAGCAAATATTTTACGGCTTACTTTATTGGCTTAACCCATGAAAAGGTTGCTTAATACTTCGAATAAAATTTTTAAATTAAAAAAATTGGTTAATATCTATTTTTTTATCTTTCATCATCATCATTTTAGCAGCAAAAAGTTCTACAGCTGGTCATACACCTCTCCTAGTAATTGCCAGATAACCGGTTGGAAGCTAACGTATAGTTTGCTTTCATCTTTTTCATATTTCGATTAGTCTAGCTAACAAGCAGTGGACCTACTTCTCCTTCTTATCGATTCGATGGTTAAATTCCTTTTTTCGCCCAATACTGAGCAACTTGTATGCCGCTCTCTGTGGCCATGTACAGGTCTTCCAGTGTGCAGGTCTCTGGGCACGCTGGGCACGACAATAGGTGCGACATAGTCTGGGGAGATGCACCACAGTCGCAGATATTGCAGCTGGGTTCTATATAGCCCCACCCAACCAAGGTTGTCTTTGCTGCGGCCGACTTGGGTTCTGAGACGATTTAAGCACTTCCATTCTGGCCAAGGCAGGCCATGGCCAGGTGGTAGCTTTTCCACTGGCTCAAAGGAGACGAAGTGATGTATCTCGCCAGCCAAAATTGTAGCCTTTCTTTTGCTGGATTTTCTGATGTAAGGGGAGTGACAACCTCCAGAAAACTACGTCTGCTTTTTAATCTGTCACGGACAGCAACGTCATTGAACATGGGGTGTCTGGGATCGGTTATAATTTTAGAGCGTTATCATTTTAGAGTAGAACTACTGATATCTAACGATGACTCTTAGAACTTAGAATGCTAAAGCTACAAGAAAAAAAAATGAGCCTTAGCCACCAGATGAGTATCTTATTCCTGAAGAATTATATTACTTACGATAGTACCTATATCAGAAAATGGCTAAAGCTTATTACGATGATGACAATAATAAACAAAAAATGTTCTGTGGCCTGAGTAGTATAGGAAATACTGAGTTAAAAAGTAAACCGAACAAAAATACGATACAAATGATGTTGGGCAAGACAAAGGAATCTTAGACAAAATATATCATTTCTATGTTTTATTGCACGAAGTTGACTCGCAATAGCTATTCATATGAAATATTTGAAGCAACAAACGATATTACTTGCGAATCAGAATGCTGAATATGATCGAATATAATATCAGTAGAGTTTTTCTAAGGATTTTGTAGACGAATAGAAAATTAGCTTTATTTGACTGAAACACGCTAAGAACACGCTTTACGTCACGTGTCACGTTCATTCCATCGATAAATGGCAAGACTGCAACTAGAAACATTATTTATTTTTCGTGTATAAAAAGATTAGACTGGTGTCAGATTTTCCAAGTATCCAGAACAGAACACACAGAACATAACGACGCTATCTAAAGCTGGCAGCGGGAATAATTGCCCATCAACTCATCGACAAATGTAAACCAGGCTTTACATTTCTTTACACACTACAGAAACCAAAAGACGTCGGTAGGGGTCCTACAACGTGTAAATGAATGCGAGAAAATCTCACAAAAGGGAAAAGGGGAAAGTAAGTAAAGAAAGAGGAGAGTGGAGAATGAGTGTGTCGAATAATTTTATTTTCTGGGTTTTTTTTAAAGTTTTATCTAGACCGCTCTCTACAATGATTTCGAATAAATTTTTGTGCTACTCAATTTTTTTATGTTGAACTACACTCTATTACTACATATCATATACATACTACTCTGTGTAATAAGTATCGGGAATATGTCAATAAAAAGACCCGCGTAAAAGAAGTCGTTCTAATTTTTTAACTGCATGTTGGTAGCACTGTACTGATTTAGCGCGCAAAATTTGAGCGGGATCTGTCATTTAATTTGTTTTAAACTACGGCTTTTTGTTGGTCATAGTTTTGAGTCCTCGGCGATTTTTACAATGGAAAATATTGTTGAACAAAGAGTGTGCCTTAAATTTTGTGTTTCAAATGATATTTCATGTGGTGAATCACTAAAAATGTTGCGAAATACCTACGGCGAATCGTGTATATCGAAAACAAGGGCTTATGAATGGTATAAGGCTTTTAAAGAAGGCCGAGAAGTAGTAGTAGACTTGCCTCGTTCTGGTAGACCTTCAACCGCTACGACCAAAGAAAACATCGACAGAATCAAGAAGCTAGTGCTCGAAAATCGACGTATGAGTCTGAGAGAGTTGGCTAGTGAGGTGAACATATCTTTTAAGTCCAACCACAACATTCTCATTGACATTTTAGGCATGAAACGCGTCGCCGCTCGACTAGTTCCATAAGAGCTCAATTTTGTTCAAAAAGCGCAGCGAAAGCATGTCGCTGAAGACATGGTTTCCCGAGCTTCTACGAATCCGACTTTTATGAAACGTATAATAACTGGCGACGAGACATGGGTTTATGACTACGACATGCAAATAAGCCAACAGTCTTCAGAATGGCGTCTCGAAAACGAGCCGAAACCCAAAAAAGTCGCTCCAAAATCAAGGTGATCCTGACAGTTTTTTTGACTACCGTGGTGTGGTTCACTCCGAATTCCTTCCAGAGGGAGAAACAATGAATAAAGAATATTATTTAGGCGTCATGAAGCGTTTGCGTGAGAGTATCCGCCGAAAACGTCCAAATTTGTGGCAACACAACTCATGGATGCTGCACCATGATAATGAATGAATGAATGAATGAAAAATTATTTATTCAAGAAACATGGTCTCATAATTGTTAGTAGATACAATAACTTATAAAACTACTGTTAGTCACTTATTTACTTAAGAAAATTTTAAGTATCCCACTGCCGCACCATTCCAGCTGAAGTGGTGCGACAGTGATTTACATACAAACAGTCTATCCTGCTCGCGATCATCTTCAGGATGCTGTTACCGCTCTCCTGCACGCGGCGCACCAGGGACGCGCATCTTTTGCGCATTGTGGTATAAAAGCAGTCTACCCTAGCCTCTGCGAACATCCCCGATGCGCTACAGTGAACAGGTAGCCGCATCAGCATCCTGAATGCGTTATTATACTGAACGCGGAGAGCATTGTAAGATTTTTGAGTATACCTAGCCCACAGGCTGCACGTGTAGAAGGATGTGCAGAATGCTCTAAAAAGCGTAATCTTAACATCCCGCGAACAACGCGCAAACCTGCGAGCCAGCATGTTCGCTCTCACCGACAATGCCCTCCGCTCCCTTTTAATATCATCATCGTCCTTAAGGGCGGAAGTCAGAACGTGACCTAGATATTTGAACTGATATACTCTCTGCAATGTATTTCCGTTCAAATATACAGGCGGTGCATTCTCATATGTCTTTCTTCCGACCCCAAAGACCATAACTTGGCTCTTTTTTACATTGTATGCCAAACCGTGAAAGGCAGCATAGGTTTCGCATATTGACACTAGCTTCCTGATACCACAGACTGATGCACTCAGCAGCACCATGTCGTCTGCGTAGCTGATGTTGTTTACACAAACATTATCTATGTGGCAGCCGACATTGGTGCTACTAAGCTCACTAATTAGATCATTTATGTACAGATTGAAGAGCGTAGGTGAGGTCAACCCCCCCTGCCGCACCCCTCACTCCAACCTGTACGATCTAGAGAGGGTTCCGTCCCATCGCACGCTGTTGACCTGATTTCCATACCAGAACTTTAAAATATTTATTAATTCTACAGGTATGTGAGCTTTTTCAAGCTTATTCCACAAAATATCGTAAGAAACCATGTCAAAAGCCCGCGACAGATCCAAGAAACAGGTGAAGACTGGAGTTTTGCGTTCAGTGTAATACGATATTGCGTGTTTTAGACACAGAATAGCGCTTTCAGTCGATAGTTTCGGCCTGAAACCGTACTGATTATCATGAAATTTTACAAAGCTATTTAAATGAGTGTTAATCACACTATCAAAAACTTTAGAAATAATCGTCGCCAGCGAAATAGGCCTATAGTTATTTTTGTCCGCGAGAACGCCTGTTTTATTTTTAACAATAGGAACAACTATCGTTCTCATCATTTCATCTGATAATGCACCATCACACACAGCCATTATAGTGAAAGAGTTTTTAGCGAAAAATTCAACAAAAGTTCTCGACCAAGCACCGTATTCACCTGATATGGCTCCGTCTGACTTTTTTTATTTCCCAAGTTAAAATTACCACTTCGAGGAAAACGTTTTGAGTTGATAGAAGCCATAAAAGAAAATTCGCTGAATGAGCTAAAGGCCATACCGCAAATAGACTATGAAAAATGTATGGAAGACTGGGTGAAGCGGTGGAGATGTTGTATTGCAAGCGATGGGGCCTACTTTGAAGGCGATAAAATAAATTTAGATAAATAATTTGTATTTTTTGTTTTATTGACAAATTCCCGATACTTAGTACACAGAATGTATAACTTGTTGGGAGCTCCGTGGCGCAGCGGTTACCACGCCGCCAGCCTGCGACACGGGGTCCCCGGTCAGGTCATGATAGAAAACGATCTTTTTCAGATTGACCTGGGTCTTGGATGTTTATCTATATAATGTATTTGTTATAAAATATAGTATCGTTGAGTTAGTATCCCATAACACAAGTCTTTCTTAAGAACTTACTTTAGGGCTAGCTCAATCTGTGTGATTTGTCCGTATATATTTATTTATTTATATTTTAATACAAGCCAATACAAGCAAGGTAAGGTTATTTCTAATCAAACCATCTGATTTTGTTAAGCTCGTAGGTAATAGAGTAAAGAAGAAGAATTAATTCATTTCGCATCTTGTAAAACAACTAAAAAGCTAAATAAAAAAAAATACAGGAGGAAATAATGGAACACAAAATATATACACTTATTAAAATAATAGTAGATTGTTGCACTGAGCAGAAAGTAAGTTATTGCTGCACGAGTGTTTATTTGGAGCCCGAGCGCTAGCGAGGGCTCTAAAAAGCACGAGTGCAATTTAACTTACTTAATGCGAGGTGCATAATCTGCTTTTCTTTCAACTACTGCAATAAAAGTAGTTGAAAAATAAAATTGTAGACAAATTACAATAGTTAAAAATTTGTTGTTCACATTCCCGCTTTTTTTCTTTATGGCCAGTATTTTTTTTAGGCAAGGTAATACACACGTCCCGTTGTTAACTCCATACGGCCGTTAGGTTGGCCAACCTCCTTTAAGACAGGTGACAACTATTGTCCACGATTTAAAAAAACTAAACAGTGCAGTAAAGGATTTCCATACATTTTTGCTGCACTAGAGCAGCAAAAATGTATGGAAATCCTTTACCGCACTGTTTAGTTTTTTTTTTTACTTCTAGTGCAGCAAAGTTCCGCTTTGTGCTGGATATGTAGTGCAGTTATGATAGAATTGCAGCGTAGTTGGAAGAAAAGAAAATTTGATTGACTAGTCTAAAGACTGCCAGTTCAAATCCTGCCCGCGTGGATTTTTTTACCATATCTTTTTTCTTTATTTTAATAAGAGTATTATCAAAAATGGCATTGTGGATACATAAAAACATTTTTAAAATTAGACATACATTCGCGCCAAAAACGTTATTCTTCTTCAGGGTATCAGTAGAGAATGTCAAAATATTTTTTTTAATTTCTAGCTGTAGTCCCATAGGAAAAGTTGTTCATATTGCCGGGCTTAGTCGCCCCTTTAGGGATTGGATAGGGTTTTATAAGCATACAAACAATTTTCCTGCTACTTTGTCCGCGTTAATTATAGCCTATGTCACGTGCAGAAATAAGCTTTTCATAGCTGAAAGAATTTTCAAAATCGGTCCAGTAGTTTTGAAGCCTATTCAATGCAAACAAACAAACAATCAAATCTTTACTCTACTTATGTAGAGTAAAGATTTGATTGTTAGTGTAGATTGTATAATCATCATCATCATCATCAGGTCTTTTCTAGTCTCCACGAACACGACCCTCTCTGACCAGCGTGGAGAGTGTAGGCCAAATCCTCTGACTGTTCTGGCTAATAAATGATTATGATTGTATAATAATTAACAAAATTAAGAAACAAAACAAATAGCGTCAATTCGTTTTTTATTTACTCAAAAAATATAATGATCCCATTTATTTAATAAGCCTTAAATAAATTTAAATAAAAACTAAACGCCACCTTTCTTATTCCTTTTTCTTCGTCTACATTTTTTCTTTTTGCAAGTGTGTATTTTTCTTGTTTTTTTTAGCTTTGGAGGTAAGCGCACAGAGGGCAGGGGCCGCTGAAACACAATAATCTTTGTATTTATCAAAATAATCGTTTATAAAAAAAAAAACAAATTACCTAAGTAACTAATACATTTTTGACCAGATTTTTTTCTGATCCGAATATTCTGATCCATTTATACAGCGGAGTGCTTTTCGGCTTTTTTTTGAGGCAAAATACGTGCGTTTAAAAGTCGCCTGGACGCGCATGTCTCCATACAAACGGAAAAAGGAATTGTGGCAATGTTTGATAATTTTAGGGCAAAATTTAACATTCAATCAATTTATCTCATAATCTACGTACGTTCCTATACAGCTTGGTTAAATTATCAAATGTTTGAGAATTATTACGCCTCTCAAGATTTTCATACAAATTTGAAAAGGCTTGTAATTCTCAAACCATTGGTATTTTAACCAAGCTGTATAGGAACGTACGTAGATTATAATGAGATTAATTGATTAAATGCTTAATTTTACTTCAAAATTATCAAATATTGCCACAATTCCCTTTTTCCGTTTGTATGGAGACATGCGTGTCCAGGCGACTCCTTTTACCTTTCGACTCTATTATCAGATCAAGTCTATGGTACCATAATATTGATTTATCATCAAATTTTAATAAGTACACAACACAATATTTCAGTGCAAAAGGTTTAGAATAAGTGCTTTAACATTGAGTTACAAAATTTTACCTAAACAAGTAAGATACCAACAAATAATAGTTTAAAAAACCTAAAAACACGCTTTTCATGTATTGTCATCAGAAATCAGAGCGATTAGGATGAAATTTTTCGTCGTGGGTTTTTCAAGTGGGTCAAGTTAATATTCCAAGATTTTCTTACATAGGTACATAGTTACAAGTGAAGCTTATAAAAGCGTGTTAAAAAAAAAGTTACTATCTACCTTTCTTTTTTCCTTGTGACAGTGCTTTTTATTTTTCTTGTTGTTTTTGTTGTTTTCAGGTTCTCTTGATACCCTTTCCGTAGATATCCACAGAGTGGACAAAGGCCGCTGAAAGACATGAAATTCTCATTAAACCCGTCAATACAACTACGTGTAACTCGCGCACACGTTATTTGGGAATTAAGAGTATTTTATATAACAACTTTGCTGCCGGCTTGAAGTTCCTGGTGTCACTAGTATGGCCAAAATATTTTATTGTCTATTTCAGTTGCGCGGGAGGCCACGAAACACGCAGCGCGTTTCGCTCAGTGCCGGCCGAATTCTGGCCGATTGAAATTGTATGGGCGTAGTCCGCAGATATGCGGGGCTGGCCTCCCACACGCACTTCACATTCCGCACATATACGGGGTTGGCAGTGAAGTTGTTTAACCAGCCTATGTATCTGGTGGATTTACGCAAGTGGTTAATGAGGTGAGTTGGAAAGTAGTGAAAAAGAAAGGGCACCTCATTTTATTTTCTGTTAAGGATTTTACGAAATTATTACAACTGATAAGGTGAGGTGGAAAAATTAAAAAGATTTAAAAAGAAAAGTATTTGTAATAAATATTTGTGGATATATCACACAAATTGAGCTAGCCTCACAGTAAGTTGTAAACTTGTGTCGTGGGATACTAATTCAAAGATAATATATTTTATAAAAATTACGTATATAGATAAACATCCAATACTACAATAGTTCCTAACGTCTACAGTTAATCAAATGAAGAACATAAGAAGGACAACAAAATTCAAGTAAACGAATGAATCAAGGTTGAATAATAAATTGAACAGTATGAACTGCACTAAGCGAACTAAAATTGGTTAAGCTACCATCTTAAGGCTAAAACCAGCCTTACTATTCATTTTGAGCCAATTTTGTAGGTATAGGACGGTGTAGCGTACCTCTTCATTGAGAACATCAACTACCCTAGATATCCTAACTTTATCTTTGACGCAACAATGCTCGTATTGGTAGTTGTTCGTCAATGATTTTATTAAAATCGCAAATCTTTAGCTCTTAGTAATTGTTAGAGTCGGTAAAAGTGGTAGGAATCTCTTCAACCCAATGCTGTCAAAAAGGGCAAGCTTAACTGTCTTTGTTCAATCAGCAAGTGCCACCAGATCACTGTCTTCCAATGCAATAAGTACAGCAGGCTCATTAAAACAATCAGAAAATGAAATGGTGTAAGAGTCTCACTATGAATTGATCAACAAACACTTGATTCAATTGTTTCTACTCCCATTAACAATATCAGTAGAATCTCTTCAAGTCAATGAAGTGCATTGATAAGTCACTCCCAACAGCCTTCGAATGTAGGTGCCGCCTTGAGTCAAATTTACGAATTTATTTGCAGCTCATTCTCAAGCTTTCCGCGTAGAAGTAATATTTTTAATAGCCAATCGGCCCCTTGGGTAGGAAAACTAAAGGTATACAGCTAGCTGTATATATTTGCTGCTTTCATCATTTAACTATGGCCAGTTTCTAATATACCACTCTCGGGTCATGCATGTGTAATATAAAGCTACGTAACGTTTTCAAGTCTGCGACCTTCAGCTCTTGACAAAAGGCTGAAACAGTCGATATAAGTAAAAGTAAGAATAAACAATAGTACTTTTGTCTTATTACTGGCAGTTCTCCGGTTAGTGGCAGATATTTGAATTCTAATCCTGCACATTGAGACACTTGTACAATGTATACAATCTAGTGGCGACCGTCTAAGATGACTGGAGTATAACGTTCTGTCCATCGATCTTAATACTTTTTTAACTTACTAATTCTACCGGTATTATGTCTTTTCACAAAGAGGGTAACAATTTTGAAAGACAATTTTTGCTAATAGATAGATAGTGATTGCGAATTCAACAAACACTGAACTCTTCGTGGAAACTTTCAATTTATGTCTATCACAAAATTTCCCTTTCTGCGGCTATCATGAAGTCTGCCTTATGAAGAAGCTAGGGTAGTGGACGTTCTGTGACAATCATAATAATCAGAATCAGTTTTAAAAGGGGCTAGTTTAGTACATTGTGCAGTCTCTTCTCTTTTTACATCTACATTATAATTCAAATTGTTTACCCTATCCTTCTTTCTGTTGACGCGTGAGGATCTACTACAATTTCGTTTGCTTCTTGATTCGGCTTCTAGTAACTTCGCGAAGAGTTCCGTCTCCTCGACATCTGCTAATTGCTCTGCCAGTTCTACTTGCTTTTCGTACTTGTGGCGTTTGAACGCAGCTATAGCCGCGGCTTGTTGAGCTTTTAATGATGACCTGGAAGATACACGAAAAGCGGCTTCTGCAGAATGTATGCTGCTAACGATGACGTTTCCACGTACACAGATATCAAAAAATCAAAACTCCAAACATTTATAAATAGGCCTTTGCAGGCACTTTTTCACGTCATATCATATTTAAAATTATCTTATTAGATGATATGTATTTATTAATTGTTCAAAAGCTACAGACTACTAGCTACGCTAATTTGATAGTCACGAAAGTCGGATTGAGAGCAAAAGTAGACATGATAGCCGATAGATAAAGAATTTCTGGATTACTAATGGTTCTGTGACTCTTTTTCTACATATAATCATAAACAGGAAATAATAATATAGGTTTTAACGTTATTCCTCAAAATAGGACAGGCAAATAATACAAAATGTATCTGTTCTACTGTTTATAATGCAATTTTTATTAATGTTAATAAATCTCATCATCATCAGGTCCTTCTAAACTCCACTGCAGGAGCACGACCCTCTCTGTACTACCAGAGCCATATACTAGCCTGAGTAGTCAGAGGATTTGGCCTACACTCTCCACGCTGGCCAGACGGGTTGGAGAGGTCTCTTTGATGTTTATAAGCTTTGTTTAGCTTGTTTTTCCTTAGTCGCTTTTTACGACATCCACGGGATGACTTGGAGTGGTCCTATTCTACTCTGCCGGGAACCACACGGCAATAAATCTCAATGGCCCTAAAAATTATTGCCGGTTGACCTTTAATAAATTAAGTCCCAATTCGGTTTGTACCAAGTCTATCAACTCATGGTTCACTAAATTAACAAACGAAATTTCTTAATGCCCAGAAAGAGAAAGTAAGTTAAAAAGCCAAACCACACAAAGCTCTAATAGTATTTTCATCAAATAAAGACAAAATTCAATGCATTATAAATAAAAATAAATAAAGTATTAATATTCATAACACAACAAAAAAAACTCAGCCTCACGGGTTTTATTACTTGTTATTTATTTATTGATAAAATAAAATTTGCAAATGTTACTAATACAATAAAAGTATAAGTGTTTGAAAACTGATGAGTGATGTGAAATAGAACATGGCTATAGCCAATGAATCTAAAGAACTTGCGGGCAAAAGTTAGTGTATAAATAAATAAATATTATCTCCTTGCCTATCAATCCAAGTTAAGCGTAACTTGTTTTCGACACTTTTTATAGAGCGCACACCTTTCATCCCATCCTAGAGTAGAAGCGGTAGTAGTAGAAACAGTGGTTCTTTTAGTCTTCTTCCTCTCTTTTAGTTCATCTTCTTCTGAGGTTGTCGCCGGCTTCTTCTTTCGGGGCGAAGTAGTTGATAATGAAGTTGCACGAGATAAAACTATAATACGTGACGCGGGAGATACAGTTGTGACGTCAATAGTATCAGCTACTTTATGTTGCAGCGCCACGAGATCAACTCCTTCAACTGGTTTACAAGCCTTGCGAACTTCTCCGTTCATGAATACGTTTACACAGGATAGTTGTCCCCGATATATGAGTTGTCGAATAGATTCTTTGTTCATTTCATATCCACTTCGTCTTTGGTTCACTGTCTGTGATAATGGCACTGATTTGGTGTAACAAAGTAAATAGAGTATTGTAAAAATGTTGAGCAATAACATTATTTGAGATTAATGTTGTACATGCTATCGCCTATGCCTTATCGTTCAAAAGAGAAAAAAAAACGAAAATGTTTTTGAACGGTAAGTAAAGCGTTTCAAAGCAAATCAAATAGAAATTCTGAGCGATATGTTTTTATACCACCTACGTACTTAAGGCGGCTGAGACGATGTTTCTCTATTGACCTTAAGGCGCTCTTATAGTAACACTAGCGCCACCCAGCTATTAAATTCCTTACATCATAAATTGTATCGAATTTTAAAAATCTAACAGGTACAAAACTCCTAAATTACTTATAGTATTTTTTGTATATTACAAGTAATTTACTAGTGCCATATTTAAAGAGAAAAACAGGTTAACGCCAAAAGTGGCCACTTTTGGCGTTAACCTGTTTTTCTCTTATTTTATCAAACGAATATTAGTGAAAATGAATACAAAAATACTATAAGTAATTTACTAGTTATGTACTTGTTAGATTTTTAAAATTCGATATATTTTAGGATTAAAAGAAATAATTGCTGGGTGGCGCTAGTGTTACCATAGGAGCGCCTTAAATGATGTAGGGACAAAAGAAGTTCTTATTCCTGACTGAAAATATGTTTTAAGTTTCACTTGTAACACAATTTGAGTGTATATATTATTCGTATAAAAGTAGATAGGGATGAGTGGCACAACTGACGGGAGGTTTAAGGCCCAGCAGTGGGACCGTATAAGCTTCATCTTCATCAGGTCTTTTATAGTCTCCACTGTAGGAGCACGACTCTCTCTGTACTACCAGAGCCATATATAAGTATTAGCCTGAGCAGTCAGAGGTTTTGGCCTACACTCTCCACCGTATAAGCTAACAAAAAAAAAAGAAGTCGGCTATAGCTGGAAAATTTCAAATGCCATTTTTTTATTGACTGACCGAGCGCGCGAAAATATGGTGGTATGTCTGTTTTTAAATATAAATCATAAATGAAAAAATATATACGGACAAATCTCACGCATTGAGCTAGTCCCAAAGTAAGTTCTTAGTAAGACTTGTGTTATGGGATACTAACTCAATGATACTATATTTTATATCAAATATATATATATATATAGGTAAACATCCAAGACCCAGGACACTCCGAAGAAGATCATTTTTCTTCTTGAACTGAATGGGAATCGAACCCGGGACCATCCGTGGCACAGGCAAGAATAAGATGTTGACCGCTGCGCCACGGAGCTCTCCAAAAATCGTCAAAAGTCTATATATGACCATCATCTAGCCTGGGGTAAAGATATGGCCTAAAATAAATAAATAAATATATAGGGACATATCAAAATAGAGCGTACCTATCCAGAAGAAGCCTATTCAAACTTTTTTTTTTTCCAAAGATTCAGGTTATATCTGGCTGTCCTTTCCTGCAGGTCACATTTTTCAACCGAATTTTGTTATGTTTTGTGTCGTGCACAGTATCTTATTTGATTAAAAGGCGACCCTGCCTGAATCGATTCTGAAGACTACTAGACAGTATCATTTGCATAGTATAACATTTTGTTATTTTGTTAGACCGTAGTAATCACGAAACTGGTTATGAAAGTCATTATAACCAACGCAGAACGGGAATAGTGTTCTTAACAGACTCATTTTGACCTGATCCTAGCTTAGATACTGTTGTTCACACAGAGTAAGAGAAATATACAGAGACTTAGCTACGTACATTTTCATATGTTTATATCAATATGTAGGTACCTACATATTATTTAAAATTTACCCTCGGCATTCTAATCATAGAAACTCGACTAGCTGATCGGTGAATTTGTATGGGAGGTCCAGTTTTTTAGGGTTCCGTAGTAAACTAGGAACCCTTATAGTTTCGCCATGTCTGTCTGTCTGTCCGTCCGCTCTTTTACTCAGAGACTACAAGTACCAGAAAGCTATAATTTGGTATGGATATGTATATTAACCATAGCAAAAAATTAGTGGAAAAAAATTTTTTAGGGTAGCTCCCATACAAGTAAAGAGGGAGTAATATATATTTTTTCTATACAACCCCATTGTATTGGGTATTGTTAAATAGGTCTTTATTGTGAGGTTGAGAACACCATTTTTCGATTTAGGGATCCGTTTGCAAATTTTTTGTTTAACCGTTATAAATGGATACGTGAAAAAAGTTACAGTAGTAGTAAATATGAAAGTTGAAAGGAAAATTATCAGAGCTGAGTATTTAGTACGAACTAAAAAGTTATAGACAACCAACTTATAAAATGTACTCGTAAATTTAACATTTCATACTACCTATATTTTCATTGTTTGATGTTTTTGGTCGGTAAATTGTGAGGTGCGAGTGTGAACTCAAAGTTGTCTTTCGCAACAACGGAACCCTACACTGCGCGTGGCATTTGGCCGGTTTTTTTTTTCTCTAATGATCGCCTTTTATCTTGTATATTATGTTAGGGATTCTAATGCCGATATGAAAAGGTTATTGATGTTTTAAAAATAACCTATTTTAGATTTAGATTAATCAATTATATTCGTCTTATCTTTGTCAGACCACATGACTTTAAACAGCTTGGCATCTAAAATTTTCTACTCTATGATACACTATTAAACTACATTTCGGAGTAATACCCTTTTATACTAAAGCTTATGTGCTTACAAATAATTATTAAGGGTTCAATGACCAAAAGAGAGGCAATAAAATGAATATTAAAGAATAACGAAGCAATATCATTGCAAATTAAGTATGCAGTATCAAAGACTCTTTGTTTTATTGTGAATATGTTGGGGTTTTGGGATTTATTGCGACAGCATACGTTATTGAGCCTTCGTCTAAAAGACAATAAATAACTCGAGATTTTGCTCGTGATATTATCTTGTTCAATTTTACAAGAAAATGTATATGAATAATGAACAAGTTGCAATATATAAAAACACCTTATTGCCGTTTTTGCCAATAGTCTATGATATTCTAGGGACAAACACGAAATCTAATGACATTTCGCACTTTAAAATCCATCAATTGGATAAAGCTACAGGAGGAATCAACCGAACAGATATACTTACATAGTTATATACAAACGTGGCGCAGCGGTCAACACGCCAGCATGCGACACGGATGGTCCCGGGTTTGATCCCCGGTCAAGATGGAAAATGATCTTTTCCAGATTGACCTGGGTCTTGAATGTTTATCTATATATTTATTTGTTATAAAATATAGTATCGTTGAGTTAGTATTCCATTACACAAGTTTTACTTAAGAACTTACTTTGGGCCAACTCAATCTGTATGATTTGTCCGTATATATATTTATATTTATTATTATTTATTACTGTTGAGTCTATGATATTTAAGATTTGCGTGGCTAATACCATTGTTTGATTATTAGAGCTTCTTAAAGGCATCTGAAACAACTTAGTTATTTCCATCGAGGAGAACAGCTGGGACAAACGACTTAACGTGCCTTTTGTAGCATGAAGGACCTCAAGATCTCTATATACCACTTTTAGCGGCACTTTAGTGGACCTCTAGCCCGTGGTTGCTCGACTTACGTAATCGCTAATAATGCTTACGCCCGCTAGACCATTGCACCGAAAATCTGTTCCATTTTACGTGAAAATTGCGTAGAAACCACGGAATTTGGACTGACGTGCGAGTGCATGTCCTTTGTACGCTCCAAATTGAATTTCATTAAGCCAGCGACAGATGGCGTGACGAGTGCGAATTAATTGCGAGACCGGATTCCGCGTCCTGTTTTGCTATTAGTAGGGACCTTTTACACGAGGCGAGTAGATTAGCCAGTAAGCTAATCGTTAAGCCAGTGAAGCTTATTGGTTACGTATGAAAAATAATACAATTTTGGGTGGTGCTAGTGTCTCTGATATAACTTTCTTTGATAAACTTATCTAAGACTAGCATTTTCGCGACTTCATCCACGTAATTTATAGCCTATGTCACCGCAGATAAATAAACCATCAATAGGTGAAAGAATTTTGAAAATCGGATAAGTAGTTTTGCAGCCTATTCAATGCAAACAAGCAATCAAATCTTTCAGCTTTGTAATATCCGTACTATTCTTACTAATATTAGCTGCTTCTCTTTCCGTGCAGATCGTAAAAGCCAATCGAGGGAATGGGCGTCAGGAGTCATGTCAATAGGCGATGCGGCTAGCAACCCATCACTATTTTGATTCCGTTCTCACCTAAAAGTGGCCTTAAGGTTTTACACAACTGGGCTCTGTCTACCCCGCAAGAGAAAAAGACCTGATCTTATGTATGTATGTATGTATGTTTTTAGTAAAGTAACAAAAATCTCACCAATACTCGGTTCAAACTTTATTTGCAGTCTTGATTAGTTTCGTGAACCAATATTGGCGGACGAAATGCGTATTTGCGGTTGGTGTTAGGAGTCCACTAATTTTACAGCTCTATTTACATGATATGCGATAGTTCACTTAGAAATACTTAATTACAATTTGGACAAATTGGTTTTACAACAATAAAGCTTTAATAATTATCAATCTCATTTTACACCATACAGTTCGTCATTAAGTTTGTGAGTCTAAGTATTATCAGCCTGTTTACAGGCGTGCAAATTGTTTAAATGCATCATTATCAACCTAACTAATATTATGAATGCGAAAGTATGTTTGTTTGTTACGCTTTCACGCCGTATCTACCGAACCAATCATCATGAAATTTTGCATACACATAGGTTAAGGTGCTGAGAAGAACGTTGGCTATATATCACACGGGCGGAGCTGCGGGTAACAGCTAGTAATTAATATAAGTAATTATGCGTATTTTTTACACATATTAAATACATAATTAAAACAACATACAATAAAAAATACTATCGTCGCGTCAAAGTTTATTTAAAGTTTAGAAATTCTCTTACACTGTAAAAACATTTTTCATTCAACCAATTTGTTAACTGATGTTTAAACAGTTTTTTATCCAATATTCTTAAATTTAACGGAAGCTTTTCATAAAGCTGAATACACATGTTTGTGTGAGTTAAATCTGTGAGGCTAAATAATAAGCTATTTAATATTATAGAGTCACTTAATGTGATAATAAATAACTACTCAACACTTTGGCCCAGATAAACAAATAAAAATATACACGTACAAGCATCAACACAAACTTGAAACCTACTGTATGATATGAACTGTATGTTAAGGTGACCATAAAATCACACAATCCTCGAAGTTAATAATTTATTCAGTTAAAGTTACAAGTTATGGTTAGATGCTTGTCCGGCTAAAGATAGAATCGAGTTCGCGCGTTTACGAATAAACACATATTTTATATTGTTATAGAAAGTAGGGCGGCTACGCAGCAGATTTGTACGATGTGCTCGTACACCTACAATTATTAATATTGATATCTTATATAAAACTGAACCTTTTTTAATATCCAATAAACTTAAAAAATATAATGATTTTTATCTTCAAGTATTCTAAATTTCATCTAACTAGTATTCCAAGTACAAGTAATTGTGAAGCAAACATAGATCAATGTGTTTTACCTCAACATGATATATGAAGACCTAACTCACTTCGCTTTTATATACTTACTCGTATATTACTAACGAGGCTTACATCAGCGAAACTAGCGACACCCGTTATTTAATTCGTGTGCTCCGAAATAACTCAAATTGAAAAAAAGAACTACGTAAGTATTTTGTTATTAAATACTTATAGTCTAAAATTTTCATCAACATCATATCAGGTTTAGATACCTACGTATTACCGTCAAAAGTGGCCGATTGTAGCGGTAATGAGGACTTCTCTAGATTTTGCAAATGCAAAATAATAAAAACCGGCCAAGTGCGTGTCGGGCCACGCGCAGTATAGGGTTCCGTAGTTGCGAATGACAACTTTGAGTTCACACTGTTTACACTCACACCTCACAGTTTAACGACCAAAAACATCTAACAATAAAGATTGTATGAAATTTTACATTTTCCAGTACATTTTATAAGTTGGTTGCCTATAACTTTTTAATTTGCACTTAGTACCCTGCTCTGATAGTTTTCCTTTCAACTTCAGTATATATACTACAGCTGTAATTTTTTTCACGTATCCATATATAACCGTTTAGCAGATAGAGGGGGGGGACACGTACCTCTAACAAAAATTTGCACTTTAAAACCAAATATTTCGGAAACGGATTCCTACATCGAAAAATGGTGTTCTCAACCTCACAATATTTTTCAAAGACCTTTTTAACGATATCCCACACGGTGGGTAAGTAGAGAAAAAAAATGACTCCCCCACTTTACTTGTATGGGAGCTACCCAAAAAAAAATTTTTTTTCAAGATTTTTTTCTACGACTTTTTTGCCATGATTAATATACATACTTATACCAAATTACAGCTTTCTAGTACTTATAGTCTCTGAGTAAAACCGCGGACGGACAGACAGACAGGCAGACATGGCGAAACTATAAGGGTTCCTAGTTTACTACGGAACCCTAAAAAGTAATATCAAAAATACTACAAGTTATTTACTACCACAGCACTAACGTAGATTCATCTTATTTAGTAGTAAAATAAATAAAATGAGAGGTGGCACTAGTTGGCTGGTCTATGTGCCTCAATCTATGAGTCGGTCTGTACAATGCAATTTTATTTACATATATTTTTATTTTATAAATTACATCTTCTTCTTCTTCTCTTCTTATTTAAGAGCTTTATAGCTCTTGTCGATGGAGTATGCGCCAAACTTCTCTATCTTCTGCTTTAGACTTTAGTTCTTGATACGACATGACACCAGCCCCCTTCTTTAGTTAGTCAACAAAACTTTTCCTTGGTCTCCCTGAACCTTTCTTTCCTTTTACCTTACAAATCACAAATTACACATTGAGGTTTAATAAAGCAGTTAGCAAAAATGGGCCATGGTTTCCTAGAAAGTTTATTTTCAATGCTAAAGCAAGTTTTCTGTTGCGTTTTCTTTCTAAACTTTCAAAAAGTGAACAAACTAACAAATAACGTTCATTAAAAGTTTGCATAAACGACAACAAAGCAAAAAAAGCAATTTCTAAACGACAAGACTGACAAGTTTAAACTTGTTTAAACAAAATGCAGACTATAATGAAATTCCAAGACCTGTCTTAATAATTTCAGAAAATGTTGCCCTATTTAACGAGAAAAATGCAGAATCTTGCCGCCTTGCTAACTTTGATAAAATTATTTAGTCGACGGAGTAAAGTTGTCCGTTTAGAAAAGAAGCCAGGCTTTATTGTTGAAGTTTAAAAGAGTTACAGCAAGATTCTATTAATACGTAGCTATATATATAGTTGTAGATATTACTGCATGCGATTGTTCTGACAAATATATGAATATTATTATTCTTTAGCCTTTTATGCTGTAATTGATAAAGCATTAGGACTTTAACGTCAAAAGTCCATAAATTATACGGTATAATTTAGAACCTATACAACGCTTTTCTTGACAGCTGCCATTTCCTTGGGTATCAAAATTGGTTCAGTAGTTGTACCTTTTAAGAGATAGTGAGATAGATAGTAGTATGAGGTACTTATATCAAAATTGTACGACCATTATTTTTATAGTTAATAAATTATGTTCGTAAAGTTCAGATCGCCAGTTGGCTTGGAATATCATTACTCGATTTTAAAAATGTAAATCTAACTTTTAGAATTAACCCCAAACATGAGTTTATTCATGAATAAACCATCTCCCTAATTTATTGCTACGAATGAACGTTCGAGTATGTTCCATCTGTAAACTTATTAATAAAACATGAATTTGCTGAAAAATAAAATGTGGTGCAGTCGAATTCGTACTCTAATTCTCATCTGCTAACAGATCGTTACATTAAGTTTAAGTAATCTTTATTGCGTTGAAATAAAGTCGATTTCAGAATGAAACTATTTGTTAATATGTAAAATACGGGTCACTCACGTATGAAGTCAGCTACAGGCCGACATGTTTCAACCTCATCCGGAGGTCTTCCTCAGGGCGAATGTGAACCGAGACGCGCGCACGAAGTCGTCCCAGTCCGCACTGACGTTAGCGCGCGGCATCTTTGGCGGCGTGAGTGACCCGTATTTTACATATTAATAATGTTAACATCTCACGTTAGTTTTAATGAAACTATTTGTCTTCTTGCTCGTGCTGTATATAAAGCTCATAAAGTATCATTCGGAATCGTTGCAGTTACGTTTGCAATCCAGTTCCAAATTGCTGAATTTTTAAATAGTATCCGGTAGGACACGACTTTTTAGGCTAATATACTTTTACAGGTGTCCCTACAAATATATGTACGTTTTAAAAGAAACTCCATCCATCCATCCATCAGGTCTTTTTTAGTCTCCACTGCAGGCACACGACCCTCTCTGTACTACCACAGCAATATATTAGCCAGAGAAGTCAAGAAGATTTGGCCTACACTCTCCACGCTAGCCAGACGGGTTAGAGAGGTCTTTTTGATGTTTGTTAGCTTTTTTAGCTTGTGTTTCCTAAGTCGCCTTTTACGACATCCACTGGAAGAATTGGAGTGGTCCTATTCTACTCTGCCGGGAACTACATGGCCCGGATCACAGAATACAGAACTTTCTGTGTTCTGTGGCCCGGATTAAAAGAAACTACCTGCCACGAATGACCGCAATGTGGAATCAACTTCCTGCAGCGGTATTCCCGAATCGATACCTTCAAAAAACGAGTCTATGTTTTCTCAAAAGGCCGGCAACATTCTTGTCACACCCTTGGTGTTGCAGTTGACTGGTATGGGTGACCACAAGTGGAAACAAATATTATAGCTTCTCCATGATTTTCAGGTCACTTTGATACCGGTTGATGGTAGTCGTTAAGCTATGTCAGTTTCCTCTAGGTGCTTATCAATGTCGCCACATTACAAACTAATGTCGGCCACTTGCACAAACTGCACTAGAAAAGCTACCTAGTTAGATTCGGGAGCGTTTTTGATGTTTATAAAAAAAATATTTCAATTAAAACGTATAAAAGATTTTATTCTTTACGTTAACTAATACATTTAAACTAACTTAAAACCTATACGAGTCGACCGGCAGAGTTGGATGCCGTGGCGGGACTGGTGCTATTTTACTTATATATAAAATTACTAAACATAAATCTAAGTCATAAATATGTCACTAATCAGGATTTAGTCTCGTCGATTAGGACATATTTATGGGCTCGACAAGTGTTTAACATAAAAACCGGCCAAGTGCATGTCGGGCCACGCGCAGTGTAGGGTTCCGTAGTTGCAAATGACAACTTTGAGTTCACACTGTTTACACTCGCACCTTGCAGTTTAACGACCAAAAACATCTACCAATAAAAATTGTATGAAATTTTACATTTTCCAGTACATTTTGCCTATAACTTTTTAGTTTGCACTTAGTACTCAGCTCTGATAGTTTTCCTTTCAACTACAGTATATATACAGCTGCTGTATTTTTTTTTCACGTATCCATATATACCCGTTTAGCAGATAGAGGGGGGAGACACTTACCTCTAACAAAAATTTTCACTTTAAAACCAAATATTTCGGAAACCGCTCCCTAAATCGAAAAATGGTGTTCTCAACCTCACAATATTTTTCAAAGACCTTTTCAACGATACCCCACAAAATGGGTAAGTAGAGAAAAATAATTACTCCCCCACTTTACTTGTATGGGAGTTACACTAAAAAAGATTTTTTTCTACCACTTTTTTGGCATGATTAATATACATATCCATACCAAATTACAGCTTTCTAGTACTTATGGTCTGAATAAAACCTCTGAATAAAACCGCGGATCGA
Source organism: Rhodophaea formosa (assembly GCA_963082605.1). Taxonomy (NCBI): domain Eukaryota; kingdom Metazoa; phylum Arthropoda; class Insecta; order Lepidoptera; family Pyralidae; genus Rhodophaea; species Rhodophaea formosa. The sequence goes on from OY720208.1 coordinate 1,466,798, forward strand.
CAGATAGACATGGCGAAACTATAAGGGTTCCTAGTTTACTACGGAACCCTAAAAAAGGGATCGATATCAATACAATATAACTACCTTTACAGGGGCATACAAGAAACATGTTTCTTGAGCCTTTTTTGTAGATAAATATAGTATGTTGATACGGAACCCTTTTTGTGCGATTCTGAAGTCTGTCTTGAAGGTATATTAATATTTGAAAAGAATTGCGATATTTTTGACAGAGAAATTTCGACCTAATTTTATTAAAAACGAAGCTTCCATATTGGTTTAAACTTTGAACTGAACATGAAATGGAGCTTTCCATTTCCATTTTATACTCGTATCTCTCAGAGCTTTGAACATTCATGTATTCAGACGTAATCAAATCAAACGACTTCGTGATTAGCAGAGCAAGAAAGCTTTCCCGTAGGTACATAATGTATCCTAACTAATGATTAAATTGTGAAAGTTCGATTGGCATGATTATTTTATACGTATTCAAAAATTTAATGCTTAACTAATCTTCATTAAATGTTTCCTACATGTTGGGGTTTGCCAAAGACCAAGAATCTTCTTACTAAGATCCTTCCAAATCTATATATTTCAAACAAATCTTATAAATTAAAGCGATACGTACGTTAATAAAAATTATGGAAATAAAAATACATTACTAATTTATAAATATGACTCTTACTCCAAAAGTTTTCTTAGGTATTACTGAGAAGTTAGTTAATGTACTTTCGTTATATTTGCAGTTTCAACGTAGACAAGAATCAGCACTTTAGTCTGTACGTGAGCACTACGTTATTAAAACAATACTATTATTTTAATCATAGAGCACGAAATGTCGCTCGTGCACTACTAGAGGCGAAAGTAATAATACAGCGTGTCAACCCGCGCCCAGCTGGTAGGCGAAAGTTGCATAATCGGCCTGTGAGATTGTGTTGAACAAAACGTGAAAATGCCCAAATGTACTGTGATTTGAGATCATAATTGAAGTAAAAAAGATTGATTAACAATATTCTGCTGTGTCATATACCACAAATAAGTAGAAAATAGCAGATTTTAACATTTTTACAATTACCTTTGTTTAAGAAACTTAAATCATAAAATATTTAAATTATAAATATAAAAAAATTAAGAATAAAAATGCAACAACCATTGTCTATAATAAGTAAATTTGATTTATTATGGCAACACTGATTGCTCTCTTCCTGCTAGCTCCCAACCTGCTAGACGTGTCTGTACTACTTTTGATTATACTTATTACTTAGTATTAATAAATACAGTCCGTAAAAAGTTACCCCAGCATTTTATTTTTTGTACAACCTTAAAACCTCAATAAACGGTACCGCCCCCTGACACGCTTGTTTCGAATGAAACGTGTTGAAAAGGCGTCTCTAGCTAGTAGCGTACGAGCGACAGTCACAATCCCTGTTCTGTGGCTTTAAATGGACGTGTGCCCCAAGTCCATTAAAACAATATACGTAATGCTTACTTTAAGAAAACGTCTGCAAACTTGGAACAGTTATTTTATTGTATTTGTAACTTAATGAAGACAGATAGATACGAATGTTACGAGTATTTTAGTGGTTAAGATAAATTTTGTGCTATTTTTTGCCTAATTTGATCAATATGCCTTTTAATTTGTTGACCGTCACCATTTTCTATTACATACCTTCTAGAGCCCTCACTACCTAGTATAGTACCGTTCAACCATTTGTCCTTACCACTAAAGCACCTAGCTAACACTGGTTCTCCCTCTTGTAGTGAGCGTGGCTTTCCCCCTGCATGTTCTACCTGCCGTGCCTGCGCATCATGCACTCGGTCCTCCCGAGCGCGCTCGCCCCGCAGTAGATCCAAACGTGAGCGCAAAACTCTGCGCTGTAGCAACATGGCAGGGCTTTCGCCGGTGCTGCTATGCACGCTATTACGGTACGCCAACAAAAATGTTTGGAGCGCAGCGTCGATGTCAACTGAATCCCTAACAGCCTTTTTTATAGCTCGTTTGCACAGTTTGACGGCGTTCTCTGCGGCCCCGTTTGATGACGGATGACGAACTGGTGAAAATGACTGGCGGATTCCATTTTTGATTAAAAAGCCGCTCAGCTCAACGCTCGTGAACGGAGGGCCCTGGTCTGATACCACCTCAGTGGGTAAGCCAAAACGTGCAAATGTGGACCTTAAAATCTTAATGACAGACGTGGCGTTTGTTTTAGCCATTTCAAAAATTTCTAGCCATTTTGTACTGGAATCAATTAATATGAGAAACATTTTTCCATCCAAAGGGCCAAGAAAATCCAAATGGATTCTACTCCACGGACGCAAATCATATGGCCAAGGGCTGGGAGGGGCGCGTGTGGGTGCTTGGATTTCCGCTGCACAAGTGGCACAATTTTGACACTCCATTTCTACGTCTGCGTCTATACCCGGCCACCAAACAAAACTCCGAGCAACTGATTTGGTTTTAACGATGCCCAAATGCCCCGTGTGAAGCTGTTTTAATACGGTTTTGCGCAAGGTCGCTGGAATGATTATTCTATAGCCCCACATTAAACAACCTCGATCTAAATATATCTCATTACGCTTACTATAATAAGGTTTAAATTCATCCTCTGTACAGGCCAATGGCCAACCCGATTGTACATACAGTACAACCTTACTCAAAGTTGTATCCTTGCTAGTCGCTCTTTTAACGTCCTCGTTAGATACGGGAAGGAACGGCTCCACGAAATTCAAATATGTCGTTTCTTTAATCACGTTATTGCTCGTAATACCTGTTTGTGGCAGCCGTGACAACGCATCCGCGCAATTTTTATGCGACGATACGTACTCAATTACATAACTGTACCCCGACAATAGAACAGCCCACCTTTGCAATCGAGAAGCTGCCATTATGGGAATCCCTGCTTTGCTACCAAATATGTACGTTAACGGTTTATGGTCCGTTCTTAATGTGAACCGCCGGCCATAAAGATATTGATGAAATTTTCTGATTCCATAAATTATACCTAAAGCTTCCCTATCTATCTGGGAGTAGGCTCGTTCCGCGGCTGTGAGCGAGCGTGAAGCATACGCGATCGGCCGCTCGCCGTCGGGCGTGGCGTGCGAGATGACGGCGCCGACGCCTACGCTGCTGGCGTCCGCCGTCAGTATCAGCGGCATCTCCGCTGAATAGTGAATCAACACATCACTCGAACCAAGTCGCTCTTTAATAATGTTAAAAGCAATCTCACATTCGTTACTCCACACAAATTTTACATCCGATCTGAGTAAGTTATAAAGAGGTGCTAAAATTGTACTTACGTTTTTTATAAATTTAGCGTAGTACATCACCATACCCAAAAATGATCTAACTTCGGACACAGTAGTCGGAGCCGGTGTATTTACTATTGCCTCAACTTTCTCCGGACAGGTTTCTATGCCTTTTTTACTAATGACGTGCCCTAAATATTTGATAGATTCTTGAAAAAATGCACATTTTTCTTTCTTTACTTTAAGACCACTACTTTGTAACCTTTTGAACACTTTATGTAAATTATCTATGTGCTGTTGGGTGTTTTGACCAGTAACAACTATGTCATCCAAAAATACCCCCACATAAGGCAAATCAGCAAATAGCTGTTCCAAGCGTTTTTGAAAAATTCCAGGGCTGGACGATAGACCGAATACTAATCGATTGAACATAAATAACCCTTTATGCGTATTAACCACCGTGTACTTTTTACTTTCATCTAGTTCAAACTGAGCATAGGCCTGGGAAAGATCGATTTTGCTAAACATTTCGCCACCGTGCAAACGAGCTAACAAATCTTCAACTCTAGGAAGCGGGTAACGGTCAATTTCTATCACCTTATTCAATGTTAATTTGTAGTCAGCGCAAATCCGAATACTACCGTCCTTCTTCATGACCGGTACGATCGGTGTGGCCCAGTCCGAGCGGTCCACAGGAGTGAGGACGCCGTCGCTTACCATCTGTGCGAGCGCGCGCTCCACCGGCTCGCGCAGCGCGTACGCCAGGGGCCGCGCGCGCATGAACACCGGCCGCGCCCCCTCGCGCAAGTGGATGCTCACGCTGCCGCCGGTGAACCGGCCCAAACCCTCAGCGAACACCTCACAGTATCTGGAACTGAAATCGGAAAAATTAAATGTTTCGTTCGACACCTGATTAACCGAGAGTACCGAGACCCCTAAATCAGACATTCTAATTTTTAACTCCAGTAACCACTGTCTACCTAATAACGTTGTCTTGGCACCCTGAACTACATACAAATCCAAATACTTTTTCTGATCGCCGTATTTAACTAACGGTCTAATCTTTCCCACTGGACGAACTAATTGCCCTGTATAATATCTTAATACTAATTTACAGTCGCACAATTCCAAATTACTAAAATACTTCATATACAGTTCGTGACTTATACATGACACAGCACTGCCAGTGTCACATTCCATTCTGACGAACTTTCCATGTATATTCAATGTCACTATAAATGGTTTGCAAGAATCTACTGATAACTGATTTATTTCAAACGTCATTACCTCGTCACTGCCTTCACTATCTACAGATGTGTCCACCACCGCCTCGACATTGTAGTGTCCCCTTTCGATAGGACATACACGCTGAAGGTGACCCTGCTGGTTGCACACCCTGCATACGTAGCGTTTGAACTTGCACTGCGCCTGGTCGTGCTGGCCGCCACAGGCGCGACAACGCTGTCCTGGCTGCCCCCGGGCCGCTCTCACCGCCGTTGTCGCTGAGCCTGCACGCCCAGCGCCCGCTGCTGAGCCAGGTCGCGCCGCCCTCGCCGCCGAGCGGGGGCGTGTCGCTAGTGCCGTGGAGGCCGAGCGCGCCGCCGCTCCCGAGCGCCACGTAGCCATCGCCTGACAAGCTGCGACTCCCGTTCCCGCACTCGCCACCTCAGTGTGGCTTTCTACCACAGCTGCATTTTTTTCAGCCGCCTCCATGCTCACAGCTAACCAATACGCCTTTGTGAAGTCGAGCTTCTCTTCTTGAAATAACCGTTGCCGAATCGAATCGCACTGGATACCGCATACTAATTGATCCCTCAGACTATCTTCTAACCAGTTCCCGAATTCACAGGTCTTAGAAAGTTTCTTTAACGCCGCCACGTAATCCGCCACTGTTTCACCGCCCGCCTGTTTCCTCTGCCTAAATTTGTAACGCTCCGCGAGAATACTCGGCTTAGGCTGTAAATGTCGTTCTAACACACTTGTTAATTGTTCGAAAGACTTCGTTGACGGTTTGTCCGGAGTACATAAATCCACTAATAATTCGTAGCACTCTAACCCGATCACAGTTATTAGTGTAGGCACTTTAAATTCATTGGCTATTTTGTTCACTAAAAAGTACTGTTCGAGACGTTCCACGTATAACCGCCAATTGTCAGACCGTACATTAAATTCCGCTATTTTGCCAATCGACATCTTGCTTCCTTTTCACTTCACGTATGTAGGTTCGAAATCTCGTCGCCACTAAGAAGTATGTAGCCTATGCCTGGGAAACTAGGTAGATATCTAGGAAGTCTAATAAGTAAAACACGCGTATCGATCACTGTAGGTTTATTTCCAGACTGACTGGACAAAACGATGGCGTAACATACCCACACTATTTATTGTTCAAGTACCGACCTAAGCACATACATCACACTTATACTTTTCTAATAACTTTTGATAACTAAGTAGCTATTTTCCGTGACTCCGCCTCCACCGGGTTTCAGTTTTATCACACTATCATATCTTCCATGCTGGTTTGAGACCTAATTATTGTTCTTCTTTTAACTTTATTACTTCTTTGGGTGACAATTTTTTTTATTTAGTAAGTCGCGCACACCCGTGACGTCAACATGGGTCCCAACGGAAGACCAGCGCTGGCCTTAAAGCCAGCACATGCTGAGTTGGGACCTATTTGAAAACGGACATAGTGCTGCGGTGGGGTGCCATTTTTGGCGAGTGGAACCCCATATTCACTTTTATTGAATGTTTTTTTTTTTCTCTATGTAACTGTGTATACTGTGTGTCCTTTTCAAATAAACATTATTCTATTCTATTCTAATCTAATTAAAAAAATAATATACTAGCTGTTTTTATTTCCGCGTAGACCGTAAAAGCCAGTCAGGGTGCCGTGAAATGTTACCTTTGTGTTTTATAACCTTGGGCTCTGTCTACCCCGCAAGGGATGAAGAAGTGATAATAAATCTCCGGACCCTGGTTTCTAAAGCATCGTCCAGGTAAGAGACAATAATAGCTTTTGCAGCGCTCACCCAATAATGACATGGATATTGCTTGGATATTGGATATACATTGGTTGTGCTCCTGCAGTGGAGACTAGAAAGACCTGATGATGATGATGATGATATTGCTTGGATAACATGAAAGCAGTCTTTGCACGGTTTCCATTTCTTTTTAATGTCTCTTTTTCTTCAGCCCTTATCAACCCACTGTTGGGTATAGTCCTCGTCAGTGACACGCAATTTCTCCTTGATTTGCGCTCTTTGCATTCAATTATTACGACATACTATGGCTATATCGTCTGCCCATCTCGCTGGTGAACGGCCTACACTTCTTTTCTTATATATTGTACATTATTCTATATCAATATTAAATTTCTTCAATCTACTATGTATTACTCAATGAACACATATAGGTATACCTCAATTAATTTCTTCAATACACTCACAATACAATTTTATTTCTCTCCATTAAACATGAAAAATAAGACACGCTTCTTACAATGACAATACGCATGAAATTGAATCAACCAGACAAGATAAGTGGAGTGCTATTAAAGTCTTTGAGGAGTGCATTCACCACTAGAATACTATTTTTTCATGTTAGATTTTATGCTGTCAAAAATAATTTTATCAAAATTTCATCTTCATATTACTTTTGGTATGATAGTTTTATTCGTTTGTTTCTGCCGTTTATACGTATTAAGTGAATGTTTAAGGCGTCAACCTTGATATATGCGAGTATTTTTATACGCTAAATGGCTTGTGACTTATTTCTCTAGGTCAGAATCATCATTTTGTGTATGTGACACGGTCAGTCGACCGTGCACACCCTGGTGTCAGAGTTCTTCGGAACCGCTTTTCGGCCTCTGACGTGGTTCCTTTAACGACTACCAGGTGGCAGCCGGGACATGCCTTCCGAAGCACGGAATCATCTTTCTTATCAGACTATCAGATTCATGTCTGCAATGTCCTAACCAAACTGGAAACAACTTAACAAAGTATGCTTCTCGTGAGAATCAAACCACGACCCCCGGGTCAACAAGGCAAATGCCTTAACCACTGGACCACGGAGGCTGTTAGGTCATCAAATGGGACTAACGCCTGACTTCCAAAGCATGGAGGAACTCCTTTTATTATCATACCGACGGAGATATTGCATAAAAAGTTGATTTTCAAAAAATATTATCTCTTCTCTATCTTTAGAAATAATAATATGAGTACGATAAGAATGCCTTTTAAATTTATTCCAATTTTTATTAAAACTAAAATACGTAACAACGGGTTACTCACGTAAATAGTCAGCAACTGGCCGACATGTGGTCTGCCCCCCTATTCACTAACTCGGATGTCAGGTGTCGATGCCTATCAATCTAGGATTTGCTGTTACAATGCGGTTTTTGTATTCCAAATAAAAAGTTCGAGCAAGCAAAACCCGCATTGTAACTGTGAATTCTAGATTGATAGGCATCGACACCTGTCATCCGAGTTAGTAAATAAGGGGGCTGGAGGTCTTACGAAGAATGTGAATCGAGACGCGCGGACAATGTCGTCCAATAAGCACTTCTGCTATACAATACTGATATAGTATCTGTTATTAATCATTTTCCTAAAAGCAATATTTAACATAGCTGACGAACGAAGTTCTCACACGACGCATGCCAAATGCTGAATATAATACTAGCATGTCCTTAGCTTGTTTTTAGGGTTCCGTACAAAAGTTGAAAAACGGAACCCTTATAGGATCACTCGAGCGTCTGTCTGTCCGTCCGTCCGTCTGTCACAGCCGATTTTCTCCGAATCTACTGAACCAAATTATGTGAAATTTGGTAAGATGGTGTAATCCTATGACCCAAACACGGATGTGCAAAGTAAATAAAGATTTTATTGAAATAAGGGTCATTTTCAGGGGCCCAATCACAAAATTTTAAAATAAAGTTTTGCTAACCTTACTGTGTCATGTATCAAATGAAAGGGCTCATTATGAGGATCTCAAATATATTTTTTTTTGTTCGGGTAAAATCAATACTTTTGATTTTATTAACGAAAGAAGGCAAAAATTGACCATTCCCCCCCCCTGATCTCCGAAACTACTGGGCCGAAAATTTTGAAAAAATTACAAAATATAGTTATTTCCTTGAAAATTACAGAAAAAATAATAAGAATTCTATCACTTGAAAATTAAGAGGTAAACTCACTATAATAAGTTCATCTAGGGAAATAGTTCACTAAAACACCACTAGATGGCGCTAGTCAATCGAAAAAAACATTTTTGCACATTGTGTGTGTTTTCACGAAGCATATTGTACGGAACCCTCATTGCGCGAGTTTGACTCACACTTGGCCGGTTTTTTTTTTCTCAATGACCTTTGGCTGAGACGCAAAATGGAAACCTTTATTATCAAAAAAGAGGTTTTGGGCTTATGAACATTGTATTTTCTTTGTATTTTGTTGATATATTTACATAAGCATAGAATAACGAAAATGTAACCAAGCTTCCCATTGTGATCACTCACTTAAGTGGAAATAAAGGGCGGGATTGCTTAACATGCGTAAACGCTAAACACATATTGAATTGAATGTTAGACGAGATAAGTGGAACGGTTGTGACTTGTGCTATTCAATTCATCTCTTTGTTGAGAAACCTCACAACATTTACCGTCACAAATGTGTACTTTATAGAAAAAGGTTTTATTTCAACTTATTGTTATATAATAGAATTGTATTTAACCTTTAACCGCATGGGTGGGGTTTGACAAGACACCACGCGCTGTTTTTTAACGATAATTTTTGACTCATTCAATAGCAAATACTTACCGTTTGCCATGCCGATGCAAAGATTAATTTTTAACGTTACTGCTCCATAGCAATATTGAGGCTATGTCATTTTTTTTTTGTTTCTATGTTTATTCTTATTTTTTGTTCAAGTTACATGTTTTTAGTTCCTATATTATAAAAAAATAATAATAAGTTTCTCAGAATTTGATTATTTTGTTAAATTTCAGCGTATTTGTCAAGTGTCTTGAAAAAACCTCTAAATTCGAGTGGTAAATTTTTTAAATGTTTATTATTGTCAAGATACTGACTTTTTTAAGGATAATAAATACTTTTTATAAGTAACTAGCTGACCCGGCGAACTTCGTACCGCCTATCAGTCAATGATTAAGTATTCATTACACATATAGAGTTTTCATTGTTTTTAAGATGTATTCTGCTATTCGGGGCGGAGACAAATCCAACGAATCAATAACCATAAAAATTGGTTCAGCAGATCTCGAGTTATAAGTATTGTAACAAACCCGTCTTTGTTTTATATATATAGATAAAGATAATATGTTTTTTTATAATCTCAAATCTTATCTTAAACAAAGTCGAAAATATAAAAAATATACGGCAAATATTTATGGGGATACTTCAGGACCCCGCCCGTGACGGAATGGTACCAAAAATAGCGCATGTTGCTAAAGGTTAAACTTGTCTATGTTACTTTTTTTTAGATGACTTGTTTGTTTGCTTGTCTGTTACAACATTAGCCAAATGACATATCCCTAAAATCCCAACTAATATTATAAATGCGAAAGTGAGTTTGTTTGTTTGTTTATTTGTTTGTTTGTTTGTTACACTTTCACGCCGTATCTACTGAACCGATCATCATGAAATGTTGCATACACATAGGTTAGGGTACTGAGAAGGACATAGGCTATATATCACGCGGGCGGAGCCGCGGGTAACAGCTAGTGGACTAAAAAATATTGCATGCTTAGCTGGAAAATACGGAGCAAAACGGCCTCCGACGGGAAGTGTACACGCTAATCTGAGATATGGGTGGACTCGGGTTCAATGCTCGGGCCAGATCATAAGGAAAAATGATATTTTTCAGATTGGCTTGGGTCTTGGATGTTTATCTATGTAGTATAAAAGTGTTGATCATAAAATCCCACGACACCACTTCATAACTTATTGTGGTGCTAGCTAGTCCAATTTGTGTGATTTGCCCCTCATCATCATATATTTAAGACTTTGTTCTTGTCGGTGGAGTATTTTCCATTTTTCCCTATCCTCCGCTATCTCTTTGACCTCTCTGTACGACACGACTTTTGCCTTCTCTTTTATTTCGTCTGTGAATGCTCTCCTTGGCCTTCCTTTTCCTCTCTTAACTTCAATCTTTCCTTCTAAGATGGTTTTAATAAATTCGTCGTGTCGTATAAGATGGCCAAACATCTTTCCTCGCCTTATGTCTATACAGTTCAATAAAGTTCTCTTTTCATTAACAAGTTCCAGAACTTCCTTGTTTGTCTTTTTCTCCGTCCAGCTTATTTTTTCCATTCGCCTCCAACACCACATCTCGAATGCCTCCAATCGTTCTCTATCCTTCTTATTCAAAACCCAGGCCTCACAACCATATAGAGCTATACTCCAGACATATGTTTTGATCAAGCGTTTTTTTATTGTACGTGACATTTTTGAATTAAAAAGTAGTTTTTTATCATGGTATGCGCGCTTTGCCATTGATATTCTAGCTACAATATCATTTTTACACCATTACATTATATTTAAAATACATTGGCTGTTAAAATCATAACTTTTAAGATAAAATCTATACAGTGGCACGTCTTAAACCTTTACGGAGAAGATTAAGTGAAAAGGTACAATACCATGGGTGATAGTTGAGATAGGTGTCTAACTTATCCCTTTCTCATTTTTAAATCTAATCACATTAACCTTTCTCAAGATAAACTCTAATGTAATGGCTGTAAAACAAAGAGAAACTTCTGTTTTGTTCGCTTGTGAAGGCAAAATATTCAAATTTAAAAAAAAAATCTATTTTAATAAAAGAAACGCTAAAACAAATATTGATCCAGGTGTCGAATCTCCATATTTCTGCACAAATCTTCGTGATTACACAATGAAGGGCTCTTGCGGCGGGTTGTTGAGTGGACAATGGAAATCTGTTCTGCTTCCAACGCAGTGTCAAGAGCACGGCTAGAACAAAACAACATTGTTGTTTGTGTTACTAAGTGGTTATAACACAAGTGTGATTTAATCAAATTTGAAGCCACAAGAGTTTGGGAAGCGGAGGCGAGGGCTTTTGTAAAAGAAATGGTTGTTATACTATAACGGGCTGGTTTAGAGATCGTTTGATGTGTTAAGTCCTTTGATACTAAGTGGTGATAACAAGAGCGTGATATAATCAAATTAAAACTACTAGAGTTTGGGGAGTGGAGGAACGAGCTTAATTAAAAGCATTGGGTTGTCGTATATGAAAATTGATAAATGATAAGCGTTTTTTATCGAATCTGTCTTAAAATATTTCCTCTCCTTTCCTTTGCCCTTCCTTATAGCACTATTTTATTTTATGATATCATGATGTTGATTTGTTTTTGACTAAGCCAGCAATCATTATTAACGTGGCTAAGTTGAATCAACTTAATATAAATGCTAGAAATAAATATTCATCCAGGTGTCGAATCTCCATAATTCTGCACAATCCTTCGTGATTACACAATGAAGGGCCCTTGCGGCGGGCTGTCGAGCAGACAATGGAAATCTGTTCTGCTTCCAACACAGTGTCAAGAGCACGGCTGGAACAAAACAACTGTTGTTACTTGGAGAAAGTTTGAACTGTTCGGTTGTGATTACACAAATGTGATTTGCTAAACTTCCTTTTTTAAGGTCTTTCTAAACAAGCATAACTCTATTTTATTCCATAGAATAATAAAATGATAACGCTAAAAATAAATATTGATCCAGGTGTCGAATCTCCAAAATTCTGCACAAATCTTCGTGATTTCACAATGAAGGGCTCTTGCGGCGGGTTGTTGAGTGGACAATGGAAATCTGTTCTGCTTCCAACGCAGTGTCAAGAGCACGGCCAGAACAAAACAACGATTGTTGTTTGTGTTACTAAGTGGTTATAATACAAGTGTGATTTAATCAAATTTGAAGCCACTAGAGTTTGCAGCAGAGCAGAGTCAAGAGATTTGGTAAAATAATTGGGTCATCGTATACTGGAATGGACAAATGATAGTAGTTTATTATCGTATCTGTCTCAAAGGAATTTCATTGCTTTTAACTCCTTTTGTCTGCCCTTCCTTGACGGCTATGAAACTATTTCATTTTACTAAATCATGATGTACATCATTGTTTTGTACGACCACGAGGCTTTGGCCACCCATTAACACATTAACTACTTTTGACAATAAAAAACAAGGTAGGTATCACATTTGATGATGCGACGCGCCTGGATGAGAGAAAGAAATAAATTTACTGAGAAATATCTAAGACAAGATAATTAACATAATTTTCTGAATTGTGTATTAACGTATTCTGTTTGTAACAGAGCAACTAGCGACGCTAACAAATTTACATAATTTCACACTGACTAGTTGTGACGATTTGTAGCGAATTAATTATTTTTCATTTCAATTTTACTAGTGCTTGATGACTTACAAGATAAACTGTGAATTTATTTTATAATGTAAAAACTTTGTAAACCAGATGGATAAGAGAATGATTCAAATTTTGATTTAGTAAGCGAAATTGTCCTTTAGAAATATTCTATTGTAGGTATGGTGTTGGCCATATCAGTATCAAAGAGACATTAATAATAAATAATAAGAAGTTAGTAATGTATCAGATCAAGTAACATCTTATGAATATTTTCATCACATATTCTCAAATACATTAGAAAGTACCTATTTGAGAATATGTTATGAAAATATTTGATTACTATACTTTTTAGGATATAATAATTGACAATGTTAAATTTATATCTAAATGTAATTGTATATTAAAGAAATAAATAAATAAAATCTAAATACTTTTCTCTAAACAAACAAACTTACATAACATAAACCAGGCAGTTAAGTAAAAGACACTTCGTGACACAAATCAATTCATCAATGTTCTGTCAGTCCCATTAGCCAATAAAATGTAGGTATTTCATTGGTGCGTGGCCGCAAAGCGGTGCTTTTCCAATTCATCGACCAACACTGGTGTCAAGTTTTGCGGCCGCCAGTCAAATCCAAACAGGGCAGACATCGCCCTTGAACCAAAGCGTTATTGCAAAAACACTAGGATTATAGGCAAACCTTTACATCTGCCGGAATTAAGCTATATATAAATAAATTAATAGAATAGTGCAAGTAAAATATACAGTCACAAATTTAACAGTCTCCCCAGATAGTTAATCCAGGTTTTCATACCAAACTAAACAGCACTGTAGCTTAGGTTCATAGGATACCTCAATAGCTTGCAACAACTTCTGTCCAAATAATCCTACATTATATACACATCTACCAAAATAAAAAGCACTTTGTGATACAAATAACAAAGACGTTCAATCATCAAAGAGCTGTCAGTCTTATTTGTCAATAAAAACACATTTGATCGCGTTGATTCAAGTCTCTGGCGCGTGGCCGCAAAACGTCAGTTTTCCAGCTCGCTGGCCGCCAGTCCAATCCAATCATGGCAGGGATTGCCTTTGAAACCAAAGGGTTATTGCAAAAATAATATGATTGAAGACAACCCTTTATATCTGCAGGAATTTCGTGATGCTTTTGAGATTAAATCCAATGTCCTTAGGATGATTTAGGTTTTACCCAATACTAGTAAATCTGGTCAAGGATTTACAGATAGCGATGATAAAAACGTAAAAAGTTACACACAAACATGAATGCTGAAAAATATTACAATCCTTTATATTAAAACAGTCACTTTCTGCACTTTATTTCATTAGTAGAAATGGAAAATCAAATCTATAAAATTAATGTTAGCGCTTGCAAACGCATCTCCCCGTCTCTTATCTATCAATATTAACGCTCCAATACATCCGATCAAGACTGAACCCTATATAAAAAAATATTATACGGCTAAAATAAAAAACTTTATGATACAAATTACAAAGACGTTGAATCATCAAAGAGCTGTCCCTTCAATTTCCCAATAAAAACACATTTGATCGCGTTGATTCAAGTCTCTGGCGCGTGGCCGCAAAACGTCAGTTTTCCAGCTCGCCGGCCGCCAGTCCAATCCAATCATGGCAGGGATTGCCTTTGAAACCAAAGGGTTATTGAAAAAGAATATGATTGAAGACAACCCATTATATCCGCAGGAATTTTGTGATGCTTTTGAGATTAAATCCAATGTCTTTGGGATGATTTAAGACTTAACCCAATATTTCCAAATCAGGTCAGGTATTTGTAGAAATAACAATGAAATAAAAAACTACACAGTTACATACAGACATGAACTATGAAATCATAACAATCCCTTTTTTAGTAATCACTTTCTACATCTTATTTCTGTGGTAAAATGGAAAATCTAATCTACAAAATTAATGTCAGCGCTTCGTTTGCAAACGCGTCGTTCTTCTTCTTCATCAAAATCAACGCATCAATACCTCCAATCAAGATTTTTACCCAGCGAATTACTGGCACTTTTATTAAAATTATGTTAAATAAAATGCCTAGTTCACCTGGAATCGTAAGGGCAATAAAAGCAATTGTTTCTTTTTTATACGCTATTTCTCTAGATAACGTATTAAATCTACGTGTATTTCAATACATACCTACTTAAGATACCTACCATAAACTTAATATTGTTCCGGTTTTTTTTTATAAATTGCCAATGTTTACAAAAACTCTTGTACCGCTGCTCCAAATAAAGTGAGATTTAGAATAAAGGTACTACTAGTATAATTTTCAAGTTCATTAGGCATCGAAATCGGTTTAGTAGTTAATGAGACACGCGATAACCAAATTCGCGACAAAATAAAATAAAAATATACATTTGGAAGTATTTACAGTGAAATTCTACTTCTTACTCCTTTCTTCTTACCCACTTTGATACTTATATTAATGGGTTTCATAAAGATTTTTAATATAATAAGATACCTAATGAGTTTATATTCTGATTAATTTTATAACGAAGAACATTAAATTTTTGCAAGATTTTGGTTTTAATCTCGAGTGCGACTTTACTTTCATGCGGAAAAAACATGAGAGGAGTAAAGGATATGAAACTTGATGAAAACATGGTTGTTGCATTTTTGTTGTCTATTTAAATAATTGGGTATATTTACCCTTAAAACTAGGCACACTAGGGCCCACACTAGGCACACTAGCGACGCCAATAATTTTATTCCTAATACTTAAAAAGGCTTATGATTTACATTCTTGAATTTCATTATATTTGTAAAGTATTAGAAATAAAACAATTGGCATAAAAAACCAATAACTCAAAAATAGGCATACAAACCCGTAATCAACTTCAGAAACACATATTATTTATATGGCATCATTCGATAACAATACGCAAGCCCTACAAACGACTATGAAAGAATAAAATACGAGTTACGTGTTCAGTTTCATCGAAATTAGAAAGTCGAAGTCGCAAAAGATGATTGAATTCTGAACACAAAGAGATATAAATGTATGTTAAGAAGTGCAATAATCCCTCTAACCCTAGATACCTTTGCTTATGCAGTACGTAGCTAATATAAGTTCAATGTGACGTTTCGCCGAATCGCAACGCACTTCACTCTCGCCCTTACACAAATCTAAAATGGCGCCTATGACGGTTCGGTAAATAGTTGTTGTGACGAAAAATCTCCAGAAAAATTTGGTAGGGCTTTAATGACTGCTCCTGTCACGTAAGTCTTTCCTATCCTTTTTTCTATTGTATTTGTTGGCATAGTTTCGCACCTGAAACCATTGATTTCAGCGTAAGATTTGCTAAGCAAACATTGCCGGTGTTTTAGCAGTTCGGTTCAAATGGTCTAGATTGTTGATTGTCATGGTTAAAACAACGTCTTGAATGCTCATGGTCGAGGTAGGCAAAACGTTTGGATAGGTAAATGACGTCTCCCTTATTGCAAAATGTCTTGGTTGATAAAACGTCGCTGTAGTACAACAACACAGTAGGGAAAACGTCTGGTTAACTTTATGTCTGGAGTCTGTTAGAATGTTAGTTAGAAAAAAGATTGACAAACCTTTAAAATTTGAGAGATTGAAAAATCTTCATTTGAATCCTAAACAATGTCTACATGAGATTTTTGATTAAATTAAAGTTGACGGTGAACATCAAATTCTCAAAAAGGACAATGCTGACAGACTTACATTATGTTATACAGTAAAAATTGCTGTAAAATAAATATTTAAGATATAAGCATTGATGACATTATGTGAAAAGAATGACTTTTTTTGGCAGAAAATAATGAAGTGGGTTGACATTTTTTCTCCACTTTACATACACTATAGTTATAACCTGCTATTTTACGCACGGAAGCGATATTTGTACAACGTTGTATATACTTTCGCGGTGAGAACATAAAGGAAAGCTATTTAGCCTCAAAATATTCAAACAAATCTTACCCTTTATTGAATTGCCAGAAAAAAATTGCGTCGGAAACTCATAAAAATATTCAAAGCCTTCCATCAAGCACAATATTACTGTTGTTATTGTTTCATTACTTCCTCTTTGTTTCGTCATTTATTTCTTTTTTCCGTGTTAGCGATGATTGCACGGTATAAAGCGTTTATAATCTCCCCTGAGTCCCATTCATCAACTTGCATTGTATTTGTATTGTTTGTGGGTTTGTGTTACGTTTCAAATTAAGATTCTCATTCTCTTTCAGTTATCTAGATGGTAAAGCTAATTTAAGCTGGGATGGTTTTTAATTTACCTTTTTATACCGTTGTTAAAAAGGTATTATGTTTACGAGTTTTTTTTAAATCGTGGCAGTGAGCATCACCACGTCCAGTGTGCTTATGGCCATATCGGGCTTTTAGAAGAAATTCACTGACGTCAGCAGCGTGCTCGTTCCAAGGCATTCTTACTCAATATCTCGCACATCATCAGGGTGTTTTAGTTCCTAGAATTAAAGCATGCTGCCGACGTGGAAGTGGATTCATGCAAGCTATCAGGATGTCTCCTTGACACGAACTTCCATTGTCAATACGGAGATGCTTAGATTGCCTCCAGACTAAATTAGGTCCATGCAAGCACAATCTAGCACGTTCAAATTCTTTTACAGACGGAAATACAGTTATGATTACCAAATATGAAAAAAGTCCACTGACGTTAGTAGCGGGCTGTAGGTCCAGGGCATTCTTCCCCAATATCCACACACATCATCAGGGTGTTTTAGTCCGTACAATGACAGCACGCTGCTATTGTGGAAGTGGAACCACATAAACTGTTGTGCATGTCGCCTCGACAAGAACTTTCATCCATACAGAGATGATTAAATTGCTTCCGGACTAAATTAGGACGATGCAAGCACAATCTAACACGGTCGAGTTCTTATACAAACGGAAATACAGTTATGATGACCAAACATGATACATCTCCTCAAATGCTCTTCGTTTCCCACTAGCTGCATGAACTAGAAAAGTCTTAAATAGCTGTATGTTGGAAAGAAAACAAGAGTTTGAACAAACGACATTATAAAAAGACTTCAAAATCTTACCTTCTCATGTACTGGAACTTGATGACGATGAAGATGAGCAGCGTATTAGCCGACAGAGAGGCGGTGAGCACCACCACGTACAGCGCAATGATGGCCACATCAGGCTTGTGGAAGAAATCCACTGACGTAAGCAACGTGCTGTCGTTCCACGGCACATTGGGTAGCGACCCGTTGAAGTGCAGCGGCATTTTGGTGACGTTGATGGTCATTTGAGTCTCATATTTGGTGAATTAGGCCCTTGTTGGTGTAGCTGTGGACAAAAAGTTAATAACTTCAATATATACAAAAGGCAAACTTCACTGGCTCACTGATTTATATATCAATGCACAGCCGAAACTACTGTAACTTGAAATTGGGTACAGTGGTTTCTTTCATGATTTAAGCAAGAATTTTCAGAAATTAAGCTCCTAAGGGGTAAAATAGGGGATCAAATTTTAACGCAGACAAAGTGGCAAAATTAATAATAAATTCATCTTCTATTAAACCTCACATGGGATAGATTATATAAAAAATTAAACAACGGACGTAGTGATTAGGTTTAGGTCGGTCAACAAGCTGACTTTTTACGTGAGTAACCCGTTGTTACATATCTTATTTATTATTTAATAACTAATATTTAATTTCCTTACTTCTACATAAATCTCCATTTATTCCTATCTTGTACCCCTTTTTCCCTTTTTTGCCACTATTTGATAAGCAGTACAACGGTTGTATATGCTAATTATTAAATTAAAGAGATGAAAAAAGTAAGCCAAAAGTTAGTTAGTAAAAATGTAAAAATTAGACAAAAATAAAAAAACTTCCCATAAAAGTGACCCTAACTGATTAGTGAATTTATAAAAGATGGCCAAATTTTTATTTCATTTCTTTACCTTCGTTTTCTTACAGGTCTATATTATATAAAGGGCTTCTGAGGCCGATATGAAAATATTGCCAAAGAGTTCAAAATCATCCTGTAGGTACCAGTAGTGCTTACTACGAATAGTGTTTAACAAGAACCATATAGGTACATTATTATTACGTACCATTATGATGAATATCATTTATCTGATTTACCGCAACTTATTCAATGCTGATAATTTTCTTTCTTTAAAGAATATGAAAGAGTTTTAAAGGTCACAATCATATTTTTTCATTTTCTATTAGCCGTCTGGCCAGCGTGGAGAGTGTAGGCCAAGTCCTCTGACTGCTTTGGGTAATATATGGCTCGTGTAGTACAGAGAGGATCGTGCTCCTGCAGTGGAGACTAACAAAGACCTGATGATGATGATGATTAGTAGTATAGATTAACAAATAAACCTGATGGATCGTTTACAAAAGTCGAAATTCTAACATAAATTTCGAGAATCGTGATACCAATGAAGCCAGACAATAAAGACGCCGTGATCAGAAATAATCAAACATTTTGCGATCTCTCCGAAGAGTTTGATTGATGTTGTTTGTCAAGGTCGACTGATTGGAAAATTTAATTTTGGTTGCAAAATTTTACAAATTTCGTTTCTTATACAAACTTTGAATTATTAAGATAATACTAAATTAGATTGTATTTGTCAATTCATGCAGATATAATTTTTATTCTAGTGTCAATCGTCAAAGCCGATCGACTAGATGTTCTGACATTATAATAATAATAAATAAATATATACGGACAAGAAACAAATTGAGCTAGCCCAAAAGTGACCTTGAAAATTGTGTCATGGGATTTTAACTCAACGATACTATATTTTACAACAAATACATTTATAGATAAACATTCAAGACCCCAGACCAATCTGTGAAAGATCATTTTCCATCATGACCTGGCCCGATCAAACCCGGATCCACCTGTGTCGCATGCTGGCGTGTATAACTACTGGGCCACGATGGCCGTTAAAATATTTATGTAGATAAGGAGAAGCGTATTATCAGTGATGAATACGACCCCCTTACAATTTCTACAACAATGGAAACACGTGATCGCCTTGTTTTGCGTATATAGAGTCCTCTGATTAGAAAACAAAGGAGACATGTCAAGTTATTGAACGGATTAAGAAGGGAACAAGATTTCAATATACCGCTTAAATCAGCTTTATCAGTCAAGGCTTACAATATTCCTTATCTTATTCATGAATTCGCATTTTAGCAAACTTTGCGCGATTGAGTTAGAGTTAAAAAGGCACTCTAATTAGTAATACCCGAAAGGAATTTTGTCAGTGTCGTGAGTAAAACCATATGCAATAAAAGACTTCAAAATAAAGAAGAGTATAGATACATATATACGGTCATCTTCAACAGCTAACAATCCACCACAGTTCTTCCGTGTAATCTGATATCATAGTGGCTGTAATATCACCATAATATCAGATGAAACTCAAAATTTATCGCAGTTTATTTTGTAGTTTAATAAGTGCGATTGACCGCATAAAGTTTAATCATAATTATATCAAAAATCGATACGAATATTTTGATTTTTTTTATATTCATTTTTATTTTTTAACGTTTATATTCAGTAAACAATCGAATATTACTATTTAAGGTTCGTAGATTAAAGGTATTAAATGAACTAAGTTCCAATGCTGTTGTGAGGCCCTATATAACTATAGAAACTATTTTATGAATCCGTGGCGCAGCGGCCACCACGCTTGCCTGCGACACGGATGGTCCCGGGTTCGATCCCCGGTCAGGTCAAGATGGAAAATGATCTTTTTCAGATTGCCCTGGGTCTTGGATGTTTATCTATATAAGAATGTATTATAAAATATAGTATCGTTGAGTTAGTATCCTATAACACAAGTCTCGAACTTACTTTGGGGCTAGCTCAATCTGTGTGATGTGTCAAAAAAAAGAAAGAAAAGAAAAAAAATATTTACAGTTTGAAGTGAGAACGGAAACAATTCTCTTATTTTTTTAAAGTGTCCGTTTTTGGGACAAATGATACGAAAAGTTTACAGAAATGATACTTCCGTTTTTTTTTTTATTAGCCAGCATTATTCATTATCAGTATGGCCTTAAGTAGTTACTTAAGGCCATACTGATAATGAATAAACAAGAAGATGTATAAACAGAAAGAGTTCTTTTACATCTTCTTGTTTCCGTAACCTATGACTAAGGCACTTGTCCCACCAAGAGCGAGGAAGCGATTAGCTATCGGCGATTTTCTCGCCCAAGAAACGAACAAAAGATAAAGGATCCTGTGTTAGTAAAAGAGACACATATATTAATAGTTCATCGTTGGCTGTTCACACTGCCGGCGAGAGCACTCGCTCTACTAGTTTGTCGCCCAGATAACAGCGATAAGATAAAACTAGCTCAGCGGTACTCGCTCGGCGATGCTCGCTTGGTTTAGAAATCAACCTGCGAGACCAATCAGCGGTGATTTTATACAGCGTTTATTTCAGTGCAGATATTTGCAATGAATTTGAGAAAAGCATTTGAGCTGTCATTGTTGTCTAGTTCAGACGATGATGATGATGCATTATCCTGCGTCTGCGTGTTCGGCTGTACTGACTACACCTGAGCGAGTGACGCGAGTAGCCCGTCGCACGCGAACACTCGCCTACAGCTGAGCGACAAAACTATTGGAGCTAACACTCGCTTCTCGCCGCTCGCCCACTCGTTTGTAGTTTATCGTTCTACTCGTTTATCGCTCATCGTTGCCGGTGGGACAAGTGCCTAAAGCTCATAATTTATGCACCCTGTAGAGCTGGACCGAATAACAACAAAACCCGACTCCTACGCAGTAGTAGTATTGAGCAAACGACTCATTTATACTCCCATATAGTTGAAGATGCTTGTCTTAAAATGTGTTTATTAATTACTACATTACGGTATTACTGCTGTTAGTATGAGTTATACTCGTAAATGCCGAATGTATATTGTCAGAAGTGATATCGTCGAGCAAGTTGTGCTTGTATCTGGGATCAAAACTGAAAAGAAAGTATTTAACTTTCTCGTCAGTTTTGATAAAAGGTAGAACATACATACATACATAGTATAACGTCTTTATCCCTTACGGGATTGACAGAGCCTAAGGACATAAGACCGAAAGGCCACGTTGCCACGTCGAAAGCATGTTGATGGGCTAAAAGATGGAATACGGAATCAAAATAGTGTTGGGTTACTAGCCACACCGCCTATTTACGTGATTTTTTAGATTTGCGCCCACTTCCTTGACCGGTTTCTACGACCTGCGTGGGACGAGAAGCAGATATTCTACGTTTTTCTTTTCTCCCAGATCAGCATGGAAGAAAAAGGTAGAAGAGGTAATAAAAGTAACCCTATAATTATGTTAACCCTATGTTTATCGAAGCCGCCATGTTCTCTTATGTTTTTACGAAAATTCAGACTTACATTTCTCACAAGATTAAGGAGTCGTTTTGCCGGTCTGGAATATTGGTTATTGGTCTATTGGCCGGTCTTGAGTCTCATTGCCCTCTCGTTACTCAGGGCATACAACAAGTGCGACAGAAAATAACTGAGAAAACAAACCAACTTATAACTAAAGAAGGCGTACTTATTACCGTCATTATGACGATAGATATAAAATAATTCTATAGAGACAAATCACACATATAAAGCTAGTCCCACAGTATATAAATTAAACGTGAGATACCACACGATACTTTATTTTATAATAAATAATTAAGTATGTAGATAAACATCTTAGAGCCAGGCCCATCTGAAAAGGTTGTTTACAATCACAAATCACGATTTGGCTGGGAATTAAACCCGGGACCCTACAATTCAGGGGCACTTCCTGTACTCCTAAGCTGCAAAGATATTACTGATGGCATAATATTTACGGAAGGTAAATATGAACATGGACGCTCACGAAAGCCCACTACAGGAAACTGCAAGTATGCCAGAGGTCAATGGAAAGAAGTATGCTGAACATCAAAAAAAGTGACAAAATTAAAAACACTAGAATCAGGCGTATGACAAAACTAAAAAGTGTAACACATATTGTCAAAAAACTTAAGTGGAGATGGACTGGACATACAATGCGGGGAAGGGAGAAGTGGAGCAAGGTGGTGTTAAACTGGTATCTCAGAGACAAGAAAAGAAAACGTGGAAGGCCATTCAGAAGGTGGGAAGACGAAATTAAAAGGATAGCAGGACCAACTTGGAAAAGGACAACCATGGAAAGAAGAGAGTGGAAGACGTTGGAAGAGGCCTTTGCTGACGTCGAGCAAACAGATACAGAAGAATAATTTAAATGTATGATATTGATTTCAAATGTACACACACAGTATCTGAAATAAAGGCTATTATTATTATTAATATTTACGGAAGCTGACATGTTCTTTTATCTTTTATGTGAAAAATTCAGAGCAACATTTCTCGCAAGATTAAGGAGTCATTTCGCCGGTCTGGAATCTAGCGATATTTTGTCTTGGGTCTCATTCCCCTCTCGTAACTTAGGTAGCAAGTGCGGCAGTAAATAGCTGAGAAAACTACTGGCATTATCCCCAAAGTACTCCAAAAATGTTTCCAAACTACTCCATGATAAAAATAATCTTTGTAATTAAGTTTGATTCTATTCAATGATAATATTAACATATTCTCAAAGTACTCCTACAGGATTTTAATTAAAAAATCTATTGTTTGAAAAGTAACAGTTTTTATGAATAATTGTAATGAAACATGTTGTAATTATTTAGATGGTGTAGTTTGAGAATTGATAACAAATAATCAGTGAAGTACATGGAGAATTCCAGAGACCTATGGAGCAGATTGGAAATGAAATTATAAGTTTTTTCAATAATTATTATAATATCTTGGATTAACTTG
Source organism: Rhodophaea formosa (assembly GCA_963082605.1). Taxonomy (NCBI): domain Eukaryota; kingdom Metazoa; phylum Arthropoda; class Insecta; order Lepidoptera; family Pyralidae; genus Rhodophaea; species Rhodophaea formosa. Next base: position 1,490,276 of record OY720208.1, read on the forward strand.
GGAATATATGAATATAGTATGAATTAGGGCTAATGGTTGCGCACGAATGCCTATTTTTATGTTAACAACATTTCCTTTGTCAGAGACAAAACGGAATAAATTCTTTATGCAAAAGGTAAATAGAAATACAACTGCCCTCTCTCGATAACACAGAAAATAGAAGAGTCATCTCCAGCTGTTTGCAACACCGCGCACGTTTCTCGTCTCAACGAAACTGATGCGAACAAACAACAGTTTGTTAGCTTGAATTTCGCTGTTTACGACACAATATCACGTAACAAACAATGTTTTGCAATATTGTGACGTAAACAAAAAAGCCGTGTGGTTCCCGGCAAAGTAGAATAGGACCACTCCAAATGTTTCCGTGGATGTCATAAAAGGCGACTTAACAACGGTAACAGAAGCTAAACTAAGTTAAATAAAAACCGGCCAAGTGCGTGTCGAGCTACGCGCAGTGTAGGGTTCCGTAGTTGCGAATGACAACTTTGCTCGCACCTCACAGTTTAACGACTAAAAACATCTTACAATGAAAATTGTATGAAATTTTACATTTTCCAGTACATTTTATAAGTTGGTTGCCTATAACTTTTTAGTTTGCACTAAATACTCAGCTCTGATAGTTTTCCTTTCAACTTCAGTATATATACTACTGCTGTAATTTTTTTCACGTATTCATATATAACCGTTTAGCAGATAGAGGGGGGGGGCATTTACCTCTAACAAAAATGTTCACTTTAAACCCAAATATTTCGGAAACGGATTCCTAAATCGAAAAATGGTGTGCTCAACCTCACAATATTTTTTAAAGGCCTTTTTAACGATACCCTACACAATGGGTAAGTAGAGAAAAAAAATTACTACCCCACTTTACTTGTATGGGAGCTACCCCAAAAAAAAATTTTTTTCAAGATTTTTTTCTACCACTTTTTTGCCATGATTAATATACATTACCCATACCAAATTACAGCTTTCTAGTACTTATAGTCTCTGAGTAAAACCACGGACGGACAGACAGACAGACATGGCGAAACTATAAGGGTTCCTTGTTTACTACGGAACCCTAAAAACATGAAAGAGACCTCTCCAACCCAGCTAGGAGAGTGTAGGCCAAATCCTCTGTCTGTTATGGCTAATATATGGCTCTTGAAGTAAAGAGAGTACAAAATAAATAAATAAATATTGTCTACAATACAAATAAATACTTAAATAAATATTGTCTAATCAACTTAAGTAAATTAGCCCCACAGTAAGCTGTGAAATTGCATCGTGGGATACTAACTCAACGATACATAAATTATACATAAAATATCTTACGATGAATAAAATATTTGACTTTGACTTTGACAACCTAGTAAAAACATACTGCAGAAACATATTCCAAGTTCATGATCCCTGCAATACAAAAACAAAGATAATTTTAGCACGTAATTGCTTTCCGCCTCAGCTTCCTGCCTCCAAATTGTTTACATTACGATTTTATTACGACATTATTACGACCTATTCATATTTACGATCTTTAGGATTCCGTTCCTCAAAATTAACCCTTATAGGATCACTAGTTTCTCCGTCTGTATGTCCTAATATCACATTATTTAGATCTGCGGTCTATATAAATGTTTGAAAAAATTTTTGATGTCTACGCTGTCAAAATATATAGCTTTTTATGTCGCCATACTAGTTTGCTCAATATCGCTAGGGAATCAAAAACTAAGGTGTTATTTAATCAAAAAGACCTGTAAGGTACTTCCCGTTGACCTAAAATCTTGGATGCCAAAAACTGCATAACTAATATTCATCATCAGGTCTTTCCAGTCTCCACTGCAGGAGCACGACCCTCTCTGTACTACCAGAGCCATATACTAGCCTGAGTAGTCAGAGGATTTGGCCTACACTCTCCACGCTGGCCAGACGGGTTGGAAAGGTCTCTTTGATGTTAATAAGCTTTGTTTAGCTTGTGTTTCCTTAGTCGCCTTTTACGACATCCACGGGATGACTTGGAGTGGTCCTATTCTACTCTGCCGGGAACCACACGGCAACTATAACTAATATTATTAACAAGGAAGATTTGTTTGTTTGTTTGCATTAAACAGGCTCTGAAACTATTGCACGGATTTTCAAAACTCTTTCACTCATACAAAGCTAATTTATTTGCAGGTGTTATAGGCTATAATTTAAGTTGTGGGATTGCCTATGCCGTGTGGTTCCCGGCAGAGAAGAATAGGACCACTCCAAATCTTCCCGTGGATGTCGTAAAAGGAGACTTAAGAAACTCAAGCTAAACAAAGTTTATAAACATCAAAAAGACCACTCCAACCCGTCTGGCCAGCGTGGAGAGAGTAGGCCAAATCGTCTGACTGCTCTGGCGGTTCAGAGAGGGTCGTGCTCCTGCAGGTGAGACTAACAAAGACCTGACGATGATGATGATGATGAAGATAGTGCTAGTTTTTAATAAGTAAAAAAAATAATTAGTATGGAATCCTCGGTGCACGAGTTCGACTTTTACTTTGCTGGACTTTTAATTTAAAATCAGGTAAATATTAAATATTTGGTGCAGATCGTTAAAATATTTGGCTCTTTTGCGTAAAATTCAACTTTGAAGCCAGAGTTCAAAGCATGTTGCCTCGTAAACCAAACGTAAACATAGGTGTAAATAAAATGTAGAGGTGTAAATAGTATTACATCATCTTCCTTATTAGATTTTTTTAATGAATCAATTTGTGCTTGTCTTGCCTGATGGGAAGCAAAGAAGCAACCGCTGCTGGTACACGCAAACTTTAATAACTTGTACGAGTCAGAAACCGAAACGTGCTTAGCGGTTCGCATAATGTGAAATATAGAGCAATCGCATTAATTCGCATAATATAAAGCGGCGGTTGCAGCATTGCACGCGGCGGTGCACGCTCCATATAAACTTTTCCAGCTACAAACAGTGGTACAAGGATCTTTGGACACATGGCCATAATAGGAATTAAACGCTGCTATTGCCGTCATCTTGTAAAGCATCACTATTTGATGTATTATGTTAACCTTTTACCTGTGTTACACAATAAAGAAGATTTGAGTTTGAGTTTGAGTTTGGAAGACAGCTTCAATTGATGTTTTTTGCGGATATTTCGTGCTTTAAATTCTATTTCTAAAACTTGGAATATTTTTCTATCTGGTAGCTCTAATTACACTCGTATTTACAGGCGGCGCCCCCATTTCAATGTTATCCAATTGCGTAATGATCCTTGTCGCACTGTACTTCCGTTTGCGGAGACGCGGCGCGTCAAGCGGTGCGTCAGGCAGTGCGTTTGGCATAGCGTTTCTTCCCTCAGGATCGCACCATTATTGGCGTGAAGTTTGTTGCTATATAAAACTTATCTTATCAACCAAAAACTGACCTCAGGCCAATAATAAAGAATATGCACGTAATTTTTTTATTTGCTTAGTATAATCCCTAATAACCACAGTAAAAAAATATGAAATAACTTTTAAAATATCTTAATTAGCGATGAAGATGTGATACTTTAAAGCTTAAATAAGAAAGAAGTCCGATATGGACTAGTGACGTCAAAGTCGATATATCATGTATACATTTGCCATATAAAATAGTGTTTTCGCGAGTGAGATAGACATATTTTCGTCAAATCATTTTATCTCGTTCGTTTTTCAATCAAATTTTATTTATTCTGTTTTCACTTTCAGTACTTTACTACTGAATATTTTTGGATAAACTGGTAAAATAACGAATATTTTTTTTACGCATATTCCCTATTGTGGAATTGTTATTTAATTACTATATTATCTTAATTTCTTTACCTCGTACACCCTCTACCACCAACGCTTCGTGCACTGTTGCGTTATGTTGTTATGTCTCTATGGTTGCGTTCAACGCCGCGTCTTCCAGCGGCTTGCATCCCGCAATCCAATAATCATAATCTCAAGCCAAAAATACGCCTCTCCGTAAACGGGCCCATATCTCGCCACATATTTGAATTTTGAATTTAGAAAAACGCATCATTCAACGCGCTGCGCGACGCTCTGCCTTCCGAGGCGAGACCTGAGGAGTTAAGTCAATTGGCGATGTAGCTAGCAACCCATCACTATTGTTATTAAATTTTCATCCAACTCACTAAAAGAAGTATACTGTTTCTACCCAGTAAGGGACAAAGACATATAATATGTTATACATATAAAGTGTAAATAAAATAAAAAAAGCCGCCGCCGAAGTAAGTTCATTATGAATAAAGCTTTGAAAATTAAAATGTTGTGCAGCGTAACGTAATCCACTTAGCCTTATAATTAAATTATTTGTGGATGATACTAAGAGGATTTAATTTTATTCCATTTAATTATGAATTGCCCTAAATTAACGACAATCTCATGTTTATTTAGGTTATGAAGTTTATTCGATTCTGTATTTGACTGAGACGGCAACGAGCTCTTTTCCAACTCGAGTGTTTTTGCAATTAATGATACATACTTTAACGTCATTCTTCCTTGCAAGGTAGACAGAGCCTGGGTCTATAAGACCTAAAGCCACCTTTAGCATGGTGGTGGGCGTGGAGATGGGAAACGGAATAAAAATAGTGATGGGTTGCTAGCCGCATTACCGATTGACATGATTCTCCAGATTTTCACCCATTAAAGATAGTTATTGTTATGATCACCTTCCCCATTCGTCATTTATGGAAACCTGGCGTATCTCATCTTTTGTTTCGTCGGATTCGCTAACTAGTTTCGGTGTGTTACGAAGACCATCATCAGGTATTATGTTTGATACTCTTATACGCAAAAACTAATTTTATAGAATTTTGACAATATTATAGCCTCAACATATCAAACAGCACATGGGCTATCAATAAACTAGTGATTAAATCAAGGTTATTTTAAACGTAGGTGTATAAACCGGAGTTACAAGACGATTTTGTTTTAAGTTTATCACTCTCCCGCGTGTGTAAATATTCATAGCCACTAATTATTACAAAGTAATTCTTTGAAGGTTTTACGCCATTGTTAATTTAGTCATAATAAATAAGTCAACTAGCTGTAACCCGCGGCTTCGCCCACGTTATATATAGCCTATGCCCTTCTCAGTACCCTAACCTATGTGTATGCAAAATTTCATGATGATCGGTTCAGTAGATAGGGCGTGAAAGCGTAACAAACAAACAAATAAACAAACAAACTCACTTTTGCATTTATAATATTAGTTAGCATTATAAATATGTAAAATACGGGTCGCGTATGAAGTCAGCTACAGGCCGACATATTTATAATGTTTACATCTCACGTTAGTTTAATCAAAAACAAAAACAAAAATATTAGGATTAGGATTAGGATGATATAGTAGCGTCTCAATGTTAAGAAAACTTAAAAAATTACATAAGAAAAGCATATCCTTATAGAGGTGATTCAGCCCGTCAATATAAACAATTTTATTATGTGCGATATATGCTGGAAACTCAAAAAAATGTTTGACATTTTCATACAAAAGTGTTCAGTCGCCCGGGCTATTGGATATCCCAGCATTGGTCCCATAGGAAAAGTTGTTCATATTGACGGTCTGACTCACCCGTTTAAGAAAATGTCGGAGGTCAATTTACACGTCGTCTATAGGAAAATTCATTTATATGTAAAACACAGCTGACATTTCCACTCAAAGTAAAAAATTCAGTCGTATTGTCAGTCATAGTCAGTATAACGAATTCCCCAGCGCATCGTACGTTCCATCGGACTATACGTAAATCCACTTTTGTTTTGTTTTTTATTACGTCACAATACTCTGTGACAATTTTTTTACACTTCAGTTTCGCTGACACCAGTGACGTGCGCGGGTTTGTAAATAACTGTCGATCTCATTTTAAATTAAATGTTTTCAGGAGCAAACATTTACGTTTTTTTAGCTATTTAGGTCCCACTGCTGGGCAAAAGCCTCCCCTTTTTGTTTCCACCTTTCTCTATCTCGTGCCATCTCTCTCCAACCCTTGTCAAAACGAGACAAGTCATCCGCCCATCCCGTTCTAGGTTTGCCCCGTGATTGCTTCCCGTCAGTACGTAGCCATGAGATAGTTTTATAAGCCCATCTTACTTAATCTTTCATAATTGTTGGTAGCCAAAATTGGAGTAAAATATTCAAACTGCCAAAAAACATTGGCACAACTAAGTAATTCTTTCACTTATAGAATGCTTGTTTATCTGCGGGTGACACAGTCTATAATTTACTCAGACGAAGTCGCGGGAACATTGCTAGTATGTAATACACAGTTACCATTTCATTCAGCAGTATTTTCAATCATTGATAATATATCGAATTCCTCAGCGAGTCAGATGTTCCATCAAACTAAATTAACTAGGTATTGTTTTGTATTTTGGTTACGCCATAATACTCTGTAACAATTTGTTTACATTTCAGTTTCATTTAGACCAGCGTCACTACACTGGTGCGCGGGTTTTTCAATTAATGGTGGGCCTAACTTTTTAAATGTTTTCAGGAGCAAACATTTACATATTCTTTCGTGATTGTTGCCATTGTTGGTGGCTAGCACTTGGATAAAATATCCAAACTTTCAAAAGGCACTGGCATAACTTTAGAACACATTGTTTACAATTTAATTACGATGAGAACTGAAGCGTAAACAACGGATCTGGGCTATATTTAGACATTATGTTAATAAATCCCTGTCAGACCCTTAAAGAAGCGCCTCAGCCCTTAAATAGATAGAAACAAATTTCCTATATGAATAATGTCAGAAATTTAAATAAAATTACAATCCCATTTAAAAGTATTAATTGATCACAAAATGTCGATATTTTTTTTACATATTAAGTGACCTAGGAAAAGTTGTTCATATTGACGGGCTGAATCGCCCCTTAAAGGATCTAATAGGGTTATTTTAACATATGGTTAACTATAGATGTGCGTATGGAAATATTAGAAACATATTGTAGGACCTGAATTCTTTTGGCACATTGCCACACATTTCAACAACTCTACGCCCTAGTAGCCAACTTCTTCTTTTATCATATTTGCGATCAACATCAGTCTATTGTATTCCCAAGCGGATTCCGTTCAATCTAAACTGGCTGGAATTTTTTGTTTACGCCGCGGTTTGTTTACGTGTCAGTTTATCTGAAGCCAGCGACGTGCACGGCATGCAAATTGGTGTGCATCATGTTTGTTTTCTCACCATCCATTTTATCGAGATACTGCAGCTAGTATTTCTTTTTACCTTTATCATTCCCATTTTCTTTTCCACCAGCATAGGGTTAACATCATATTGGACTTTGAAATAAGGTAGTGGAAGGAAAGAAAGCTTATTTTCAATACATTTGCTAAATACGGTTCTTATGACATCGAAACTTGGATCATAATAATCTATTTACGGCACTAGTACTTTAAACTTTACACCAATCACAATCGCTCAATAGCCCAATGCCACACATAAAAAATTTAAGTTTTTTCTTAGAATCCGAGCAAAGAGATTCAAGTTCAGCATGAAAACTTTTCCTGTTTCGTGAGATGTGATTTTTAACTGACTTCGAAAAGGAGAAGGTTATCAATTCGGTCAGCGGTATGTATTGTTTGTATGAAATAAACCTGAGTAAATGTATTTTAAGACCTAATTGTAAACCGTTGCACACAATATTTTTTCAACGACTTTCAAAAAAATGCAAAACTAGTAAAACATAAGTTTTGAGTTTGACAGCTAACTTGCGGGAAACGTAAATATGACAAAATTTTGTGTCTACGGCTACCTTCTATTTTTAATAGAGGTGACTCCGGTGACTCTCCATGGCGCAGCGGTCAACACGCCGGCCTGTGACACGGATGGTCCCGGGTTCGATCCCCGGTCAGGTCAAGATGAAAAATGATCTTTTTCAGATTGACCTGGGTCTTGGATGTTTATCTATATATGTATTTGTTATAAAATATAGTATCGTTGAGTTAGTATCCCATAACACAAGTCTTACTTAAGAACTTACTTTGGGGCTAGCTCAATCTGTGTGATTTGTCCGTATATATATTTATATATATTTATTTATATATATTTATATATTTATAAAACACTTCTTTTGCAATCACGAAATCAATTTTTTGTAGTCTGTGGTTGCTAGGCGTATCGTAATAGCGACATTATAGTACGGCTGTGCCGTACTGTTATGGAGAATAGAGAATAGACTTATTATGGATGTTCTTATGTTTGTGTTCTTGATCATATAAATGACAGATAAAAGTACAGGAGTAGAAAAACTAAATTATTGATGCTTTGATACCTTTTTACAATTTATGATCGGTTTTTATTTCGTAGTCGGTTGGAGTGGAGTCCACCGTTGTGTACTTGATGCATTTTTATTTGTGTACAATAAAGCATAAATAATACAACAGACAAACGTGGCTTCTCGTGGCGGCCATATTGTAGTTTTTATATTTTGTTTACATCACAATGTTTCGTCACAAGTTTATTTACTTCAGTTTTGCTGAAACGTGCACGGTGTTGCAAATAGCTGGGAATGACACTTTTATTTTCTCGCGATAAGAGCGTTTTATATTTATATATTAAATTTACTTTTTATATAGTGTTTACTCTTTTCATATTTAAGTTTTACTATGACAAGAAATACTTTGTTGAAATTAAATTAATAGTTTGTGAATTGTGTGAATTATAATGATAACCACAGAGCAAGGAACGTTCGAGTTACATTAAGGGCGTATCCTAGCAGTATGTTTTCCTTACAAATGGATTCCTCTATTTTCTTACTGAAAACTGCTTCTAGAGGCACAATTCTTTTTTCATAAAATTTAGTTCTAAAATAGGTATGGCCACATGTTTTTATTCTAAAAAACCGGCCAAGTGCGTGTCGGGCCACGCGCAGTGTAGGGTTCCGTAGTTGGGAATGACAACTTCGAGTTCACACTGAAACTCTATGCTTTGTGATGAAATATTATAAAAAAAAATATTTTATTGATTAATTAATCTAACGTAAGCCGATTCTATTCCAGAGTGTAGTTAAATGACCAAAATTCAAGATTTAAATTTTTATTTAACATATGTTTAGATGAACAGTTATTTATTCTCAAATTAATTTCACTACTGAAAATTGTTGATGTCAGTAATGTACTTATGTCTTAGTTTAGTGTCTTTAAAGCGGAGTGCAGAAAAGAGGCACAAACTGCACAGCGCATTTTATCCAAGCGACGTCATAGCACAACTTTAATATAGAAAGCATTTACCTTAAAAATAACTAACTATGACCAATGGCAATATAACTATGGCAATGCTGCCAGCCTTCTGGGCACGCTATCATGGGGCAACGAGCTGCCAGGCCTGTTTTATTTGTAAATATGTAGTAGTTTTAGTTCAAAAAGTATACTATTTAAAGGAAATATCAATCAAAATTTATACCTACGTATTAAAAACTATGACCAATTAGATAAAAAATTACTCGTATAAAGTATGTTTAAATCTAGTTGATCAAATTGTTCTTCAATTTTAATATACTGTATATGTTTCTCTATTTTCAAGATATTATTTTTATTACATGAACAATAACCTAGTTATTGTGGTAAATTTTAAGTTCAAATATTTTAATATTCTCAATCCAGGCTTGGAAATTTCCAAATGCCTTTTATATCACGCTAAAACAAATTACTTTACTTAAATTAATTCAAACATAAAATCACCACAAGCCTGCTAATTAGGTACTTTATTTAAATTAAACATTGAATAATATTCATTAAAAACATTTAGAAAGTCTCAATAATATTCAACAGAATCAAACCTTGAGAAAATCAACCTTACACGGAGCCTAATAAATAATGATGTGGTCTAAAATCTGCAATCCCTGGAGCATTGCCGTAAATTAGCTTGCCTATCGTTTTTTTTTATAGAATCCATTTTGGCGAGTGTGCGAAAGCGCTCTTTGAGCTAATACAACCCTCACCATTCTTCCATAGGACTACGAGACGCAGAGAGAAATTTCACCCTTTTGTCGTAGAAATTCCAAAGAGTCGTACTAAACGCTTCGACAGTTCCTTTTTGGTTCGAGTCGCTAAGGAGTGGAATGAACTGCCTGCGTCTATATTCCCAGACAAGTACAATCCCGGGACATTCAAAAGTAGAATAAATGGGTATCTCTTGGATAGGCATGTAACATCCTCGTCTTCATCATCACTTACCATCAGGTGAGATGGGAGACAAATGCCTTATTCTATAATTAATAAAAAAAATAGTGAATTTGTCTAACAATTAAATTATTTTTAAAAAATCGTCTTTCCTTATACAAATATACAAGGTTACTTGTAAAACGCTAACAATCTCACAGAACTAGGGGAGCTTAGAACTTTTATATGAGACCAATTCTGAAAATGTAGTTTTCCTTAACGACGGTATTTTTTTATTCATCCATAGGAAGTGTTTTTTTTTTTTAATGATAAGGGTATATCCAAATTTTCAATCATTCTAATTGACTTACATTTAAATAATCAATAAGTGTTACTAAAAATGATCCGAGACCAACCACTGCAAAGTAGAAATGCCAAATTAAGATACTCTTATTAACGCAAATAATAAGCAAATAAAAATGTTTGTTTGTTTGTTTGAAAGAGAAAAACAAAAGCATTTGAATACATGTGAGCAAATCCAAGTTGGATCGCTAATACCCTACCCTTCTACTTCTTTTTCTATACCTTATCTCACCTATTTCTTAGTGGGCCCGGCATTTTCTTATAATAATGAAAAATGTTATAATTATCAGAAACAGTCAAATTCAAATTCATTTATTTCTTGAACATAGGTAGTACAGTACAGATGGATAGTATACAAAAGCGGGTTTCTCTATGTTCCGCCATAAGGCACACAAAATTTATCAAGCAGGTGTGTTAGTAATTACATTTATATCATTATAGAATCAATATCATGCAAAATCTAAAAATAGTCAATTGTGTTAAGTATAATGAAAATATCAATTATGGAAAAAAAAAACAATTAGTAAATATATTAATTATCAAATTTTTCATTAAGGTATTCATTGACTGAATAATAGGACTTGTCAACTAGTAATTTAAACAATTTTTTCTTAAAGCTATTAATGTTATTATCTTTTAGATTCTTCCAATTTTCAAAAGCCTGGAAAAGCCCATCTCGTATGATACACCTTTCTCTTCCATACTTTCCTTTATATATACAGTCCACTCATTTTTACCTAGCCACCCAGCTACTATCCTTAATACCTCAATATTATAAATGAGAAAGTGAGTGTGTTTATTTATTACCTCTTTACGCTTTATCTACTTAACCGATCTTCTTGAAATTTGGCATACCCACAACTTGGACATTAAAGGGAAAAAAATGTGTTCCCGTGGAATTTGTGATAAACAACTCGGGAAATTTTTACGGCAAAATTATACGCGAGCAAAGCCGCGGGTAAAACCTTATTCAAATATATTACTTTAATCTTACTTTGTAGCAAATAGATCCTAAAATAACATTTACTCTGTTCAAATAATGATTTGAAATATTCGCAATTGTGAAGCCGAATAATATTTTAAGTATTTTTATTGGGTGTTTACGCTTCAAGAAACAGTTTTGATATTAAATTTATTTTCGTAAATTCAATATAAGTATCATCTACTTAAGCAGACCTAAAGATATTTTGCTTTTGTTTAATTTACATTAAGATATTGTTTGCTTCTCCAACCTCTCCAACCCGTCTGGCAATCGTGGAGAGTGTAGGCCAAATCATCTGACTACTCAAGCTAATATATGGCTCTGGTAGTACAGAGAGGGTCGTGCTCCTGCAGTGGAGACTAGAAAGACCTGATGATGATGATGATGATATTGTTTGCTTCAAATAAAAACTGTTTAACAACTTAATAAAATTTCAAATGTAAGAGCTTGTAAATTTATCGCCGAAAATCCTAGTATTCGGTAGCCCTAGATAGAAATAACTCAAACTTTTTTACAAAGTTCTGCATTTGATACTAAAGTGGCTAACAAAACTGCTAATAAAACTTGCATTTATTGGAAAAAAATATTCAGGGGTTTTTAGTGCAGTATTTGACACCCGTTCTCGAGGGAAGCCAAAAATGAGATGGAAAGACGAGTTGTGTGTGTGTGTGACGAGTGTGTGAAGTTTAATAAGGAATGGCAGACTAGGTGGAGAACAGAAGGGGAGGCTTTTGCTCAGCAGTGGGACATAAATAGCTAGTTAAAAAAAAATTGACACCAAAAAATTTTAATGAAAGATAAACAATCTGCGTCAAAGATGCGGCTTTTTCACAACGCTCATATTAACAAAAATAGACATTATCAATTGATATAATAGTGCTTTCGTCGAACGGACAATGTGTGTATATTGACAAATGTTCTGGGAATTGAAACAATGGCTCTGATTTAATTCGATTAACCCCCGTCTGCAATTGGGGATATTTAATACATTAGTTTATTAAATTATGTCTTTCTGAATGCTGATTGGATGTTAACTAGCAGTTTGACGCGAACTTGGACCTCGCGAATATTTATTCCAATATAATAAACTAATCAACTGATTTTTATGCCTAACAAACCTGAAAATACTAAATGTACAGACAAAATTAATTTTACTGTTTTATTATATGTATAGATTAACAGTAAAATAATAAAATAAAAACTTACTTATATACTGATTTTATTGAAATGTAAATTTTTTTCATTCCTGTTTTTTACCCAAACGGAATCCAGAATTAGGGTAATGTTTTTCACGGGTATTTATGGAAATTTGTATGCATGTAATTACGTCTGTTCCATTATTACCTCCAGTAGCCTACACGGCTTGGCCGATTTTGATGTGTGAGATGTTTTTAGATTTGTAGTATTCCCAGGAGTGTCATAGGCTATGTAATGTCAACAAAAATTAATTATGGCGGATGTAAACTGTGAAAAACGCCAGTCAGGTTCTTTTTTTAGGGTTCCGTACAAAAGTTGAAAAACGGAACCCTTATAGGATCACTCGAGCGTCTGTCTGTCCGTCCGTCCGTCTGTCACAGCCACTTTTCTCCGAATCTACTGAACCAAATTAGATGAAATTTGGTAAGATAGTGTAATCCTATGACCCAAACACGGATGTGCAAAGTAAATAAAGATTTTTTTGAAATAAGGGTCATTTTGAGGGGCCCAATTACAAAATTTTAAAATAAAGTTTTTCAAACCTTAGTGTGTCACATATCAAATTAAAGGGCTCATTATGAGGATCTCAAAAATATTTTTTTTTGTTCGGGTAAAATCAATACTTTTGATTTTATTCACGAAAGAAGGCAAAAATTGACCATTCCCCCCCCCTGATCTCCGAAACTACTGGGGCGAACATTTTGAAAAAATTACAAAATATAGTTCATTCCTTGAAGATTACAGGAAAAATAATAAGAATTCTATCACTTGAAAATTAAGTGGTAAACTCACAATAATAAGTTCATCTAGGGAAATAGTTCACTAAAACACCACTAGATGGCGCTAGTCAATTGAATAAAACATTTTTTGCACATTGTGTGTGTGTTCACGAAGCATATTGTACGGAACCCTCATTGCGCGAGTTTGACTCACACTTGGCCGGTTTTTTAATGAATTGCTTGCTTAAACTTGTTTCTGAAATAGCTTAATCGCATGAAGCAGCTTACTGGTAGGCATGGATATTTCGTCGTTTCGCAAGATGGCTGGCTGCGTTTACACTTTGGCTAGCATTTTTTTTTTTTCAATTTTCGATGACACACAGAAAAATATCGTCATTTTAGCGTTTCTTTGTTTTTACAACTGGCACAGCAAAATTTTAAAAGTATTTGTACGAACATACTTCAGACAATGTCTACAACAGTATAAAAAATATTTCTAAAACACCGATTAAATTCTTTGAAACAAGGATAACTTAGCTTACTCGGCTTAACCACGCAAAAAATATGCGGCCAAAGCAACTTACATTATGCTAAAAAGAAACAAAAACGTCTGGATAAGAGCTACCCACTACATAGAGAGGAATCCGTACAAAACAATTAAGAGGGTATACTAGCAGTGCGTTTTTCCATACAAATGTATTTCTCTATTTTCTCGCTGAAAACTGCTTCTAGAGGCACAATTCTTTTTACATACAATCTATTATTAAAATAGGTATGTCCCTATGTTTTATTTTTTTCTAAGAACCTGCTTAAAAGAAAAAAAAATTGTACCAAAACAGTTTTTTTGGAAAAAATAAAAAATAGGGGCATTCCTATTTTAGTACTAGTTTTTATGAAAAAAGAATTGTGGCTCTAGAATCAGTTTTCAGCGAGAAAATAGAGAGATACATTTGTATGAAAACAATATTGAAAAAATACTGCTAGTATACGCTCTTAAGGTTTTTCTTGTAATCAAAGTTTTATGTTAGATTTGATTTTGTAGAGCTTTCAACGCTAGTCTGAGAGAAAAAAACATAGAATTTACCAGCTGCTTCTCTGTCTGCGCAAATCGTGATAGCCGCACGAGAAAATAGGCGAATATCTGATCTTTAATCATGTCAATAGGTGGAGCGGCTAGCAACCCATCACTATTTTAATTCCGTTTTCCATCTCAAAACTCTCTAACATGCTTGCAAGTGTGACCTTTAGGTTTTATGTAGACTCTGTGTATGCTGCAAGGGAAAAAGACGTAGTTAGAAATGGAATGGCAAAATAATAAAAAGCATTTGAATAGGCCTAGGATCTCCGTGGCGCAGCGGTTAACAACCCAACCTGCAACGCGAGAGGTCCCGAGTTCGATCCCAGGTTAGGTCATGATGGAAAACGATCTTTTCCTGATTGACTTGGGTCTTGGGATGTTATCTTTATAAGTATATATTATAAGATATAGGATCGTTGAGTTCGTTCGTATCCTACGACACAAGTTCACAACATATGTACTGTGGGCTAATATCTGTCATTTGTCCCTGTATAAATGGCTACTTGACTAAAAAATTTTTCGTGTCGCTATGTAAAGACCTACCAAAAATAAACACAATAGTGACCGAAATACATTTCTAAACAAAAAACTCTTTTAGATACCAATAGAAGTTTTAAATACATATATTTTTAGACGTTAATTTTTAGACGTGAAAACGCACTGCTGAAATGCCTACATATTTGTGACGTCACAACTTTGTATTTTGTATGGGCGGCGTGAGAACTTTGTTAGATACGTGGTACGTATACGAAATATTACATTCGTGTTAATGGTTTCATAATAAAAGTTGCTATAAATTTAGCGGACTACAATACAGTTAAATTGTAATTTAAGATTTTCATTTTTTTTTTAAATGGTCTTATTCACCCAACTTTAAAGAAGCTGTTCTTAAACACTTAACGAATCGATATCAAATTAAAAGTGTTCTTTATAGTGTTTTTAGATAGAAATTAGTATCATTGGAAACAAATTTTATATAATCTTAACATTAGGCAAATACCGAATTATTATTATTTTATTTAATAGGCGCGCGGTTATCAACCCGTCACTATTTAGATTACGTTACTAATAAAACGCACACGCTCCACATCTTTGTGTATTGTAGCCTTTGGCCCAGTCTTGCCTGTAAAGGATATTTATTTATTTAACAACAATACAGCGGTTATTACAAGCTTTTAACTTAATGCTACAACGCTATTACATCGTTCAATTTATACGGAACATTCAATAATGTAATACACGTGAATTTCTCCAAGGAACAATTTTACATGATAATGCTCTCAGTTAGCGAATTAAACATATCCTAACTTCCTAACTATATTATATTATACATATATATATTATAAATTATATATATTATATTATTATATCCCAACTAATATTATAAATGCGAAAGTGAGTTTATTTGTTAGTTTGTTTGTTACGCTTTCACGCCGTATCTACTGAACCGATCATCATGAAATTTTGCATACACATAGGTTAGGGTACCGGGAAGGACATAGGCTATATATCATGCGGGCGAAGCCGCGGGTAACAGCTACTTCTAAATAAAAAGGGATAAATACTTGATAATATGTATTTAGAGGTAAGTGTTTAGTAATAACGAGTCATGAATTATTTTTGTTCAAATTTAAGAGCGTATACTAGCAGTATGTTTTCAGTATTGTTTCCATACAAATGTATTTTACTATTTACTCGCTGAAAACTGCTTCTAGAGGCACAATTCTTTTTTCATAAAATCTAATACTAAAAAAGATATAAACAGTTTTTTTTTAATATATAAAACATAAACTTACCAATTTCAGTAAAAGATTTTACGATAAAAAAGAATTGTGCCTCTAGAAGTAGTTTCAACGAGAAAATATAGAAATACATTTGTATGGAAAACATACTGCTAGGATACACTCTTAAGCTTGGACCGATATCAGATTTATTTTCAAATATAAAAAATCCAACTGTTTTTTGACTGTGTGCGTCGGCCATATTATTTTATTTTCTGACTTTACATAGCTTATGACACTCCGGGGAAGAATACAAACTATTGACACTGCAATATCGGTCAAGGAAGAAATTTTCTCTCAATTATTCGCTGGTTGACTGGAAGAGATGCCATCTTGGGATAAGTCCGCCATTGTCAATTTACTCTTTCGTGCCTATATTCCTTTTGTATCTCATTTATTGTATAATAAAGATATCACAAACAAACAAAAAATGGAACGACATACTTACATACATTTAACCACAGATACATACATACATATACACGAAAAACAAAAAAACGTGAGTCAGCCGGTTAAAAATAATCCGCCCACAAAGGTTAAAGTGCGTCACCAAATGAACCCTAGAAATGAGTTTGGTCTAAACAAAGTGGCCTACTTGTCTTTATGAAAACATGAATTTACTTGTACCTTCATTAATCCAGCAAAACGGTTTACACAGGCATATTTTTCAGTTCCCTTAAATTCTTTGCTAGACTACGTTTTGAGTTAGATAAAAAAATTCAAAATTATGTCATCATCAGGACTTTTTTAGTCTCCACTGTAGGAGCATGACCCTCTCTAGAGCCATAATTAGCCAAAGCAGTCAGAGGATTTGGCCTACACTCTCCACACTGGCCAGACGGGTTGAAGAGGTCTCTTTGATGTTCATAAGCTTTGTTTAGCTAGTATTTCCTAAGTCGCCTTCTACGACATCCTCGGGAAGACTTGGAGTGGCCCTATTCTACTCTGCCGGGAACCACACGGCCTTCAAAGTATGTACTAGTAATTTAATAAATTTTAGGTAAAAAGAATGCGCTACCGGCCTAGGAAGATAAAGAAAATTAAATCACAAGCTCGTGCTAGCCAATCTATAATTCTTTTTAAATATTTTTCTTTTTAACCAGATTCAATCAAAATAGGAGAAGGTTCTCAATTTCTTACTTGGGAAGAACTCACAAATCTCGAAACTGTATCGTTCAGAATTGTAAATAGTATGTCTACGTATGTTTATTAACGGTCAATTTACCGTGAATATGACACTCCGTCTAATTCTCCAAAGGCAGTCAAGCGTAAACTGGTCGAGTACCAAATTAATTCAAGTACCTTCTAGTATCTTTGGACTGATTTTCGCTGAGAAATAAGATATTTTTAGGTAACACTTTGAATATATTGTAAGTAAGCTTCAATAATTATTATTAAGATGATTTCGTGCTTCGGAAGGCACGTTAAGCCGTTGGTCCCGGCTGCCATCTGGTAGTCGTTTAAGGAACCACGCCAGAGGCCGAGAGGCGATTCCGAAGAACTCTGACACCAGGGTATGTATGATCGACTGACCGTGTCACCTACTCGAAATGATGATGATTATAATAAAATAAACAAAATATCTGAATTGTACAAGAAGGTTAGTGTCACGTGTTGAAGTATTACTGACACCTTGTAAAAGTTAATACCTACTATTCGAAATTCATATTTTATATAAAAATATTATAAAAGGAAAGTTTTGATTGTTTGTTTGTTTGCACTGAATAGGCTCCGAAACTACCTACTGCACAGATTTTCAAAACTCTTTCACCTAGAAAGCTTATTTATTTGCAGTTGATATAGAATAATATAATACAATGATATAAAATTTCTTATAATAGATAAAGTAAATAATTACAAACGTATGTACCTGTTATATAGTTCGGAATTCCGTAGTGAATTTCTTCCAAAGAATTTAATGTTAAACTCCAAATCCAGTACCCACGTAACACTACAACGCCCGATAAATTGACTAAAGGGGTGATTCGGCCCATTAGTATGAGTATTCTTATATTGATACATTTAGGTTTTCCTAAATACAATCCTCTATTGGCCGTCATGTAAAAAGTCCTCGATTCTTTAAAAATACCTAACTGGCATGTTGAAATTTTCCCCAACATAAAAGTCCGTTTCTGTACGCGGAACACATTAATTTGAACGGATTGTAACAAAATACGACACGTAACAACATGAGTAATATCGGTCAGTCAATCAGGGGTCGTTACGCAGATGATAACATACGCAGAGTACAAGCTGAATCGTGCAGTAAGCCCTGCCTTAAGCCCCGTGGCTCAAGTATGCTAGATACCGTAATACTTGCAAACCGTTTCAAATAATAACCTTCTTTATATTAATAAAAACATACCTAGTAACTTCGAAAAAAAATCTCCAGTGTTAAAAAAGAGAAAAACAAACAAAAAACAGTACAAAATTAAGCATTGTGCACTACAAAAGGTGGCGGCTCAGTGTTACGCTGAACAAAAAGATGGCCAGCACTGATTTTCAGCCGTCACCTATAGTGACATCAACGACGCACCAATGCCAGTAGCGCCTAACACAATAACACATATGACATACATAAATAACCGTGGATAAGAATCTCAGTTAAGAATACATAACACAATATTATACCAAACGACACAAAAACAATTTAAGAATAACATAAAACCATTAAACCTCTACACGATCCAGCGTGCCATAGACAAAGCAAATTTTTTTTCTCTATGCTCTCGTCTATGTTCCCCCGGAAACTCCTTGATTCATTACTAACCTAAAAATGACGTACTGCCACGTAAAATTGCCACGTCAATTTTAATATAAAAGTTAAAAATACAACAATGAAAGGCAGCATTAAACAAAATAAATTAATTAATAATAAAACCCGCAGTGAGTGTATAGTTATTCACATTAGATAGCAAACACGTGAAGAGCACAAATACAGATAAATGTCAGCACGAGCGCAATGTTCAAACAAAATCAAATAAATTTACAACAAACTCACAAAGTACCTTGTGAACCACCTACACTTGCTCATAGCTCGTGGATTATCTCCTACCCCTATAATGCATGGTGTCAAAGATCCTCAGAAACTGGATCAACCCGCCACCTTTCAAAACTCGTGCATAACCTCTGGTAAGTATTCTAGGGAGAGTATTTCTATTTAATGATCATATAAAAAATTATGTTATTTTTACTCGTCCTCTCCTCTCTCCTTCCTTTTGTCGTGTCGATAAGCTCAAATATTTTTTACGGTTGAAATTTAGAATCGTGCGCCCGTGTGCTTTTCTACCCTCAGTCGTTCCGGGTGGTCATAAAAAAAAATAACCTGAACCTAACTTCTTTTCTGCCCTAAGTCGTTTCGGGTGGTCATAAAAAAATAACCTGAAAAACTAACTTCTTTTCTGCTCTCAGTCGCAATCGGGGCGCACGATTCTAAATCCAAGCCATTTTTTCCCTCCTGTATGCGGTTTGTTTGTTTGTTTGTTTTTCGTATGTGTAAGTGGCCAACACTGGTGTCAGATTTTTCAAGCTGCCTTAAGGCATCTGACATAGCTTAACGACTGCCATCAACGATGACAGCCGGGACCAACGGCTAAACGTGCCTTCCGAAGCACGGAGGAGCTCGAGATATTTATATGCCACTTGCGGTCACCCATCCAAGTAGGGACTGCACCAGGGGTTGCTTAACATACGTACGCGCTCATAGAGCTCACACCCACTGGACCATCGGGCTCCGTATGCGGTGATTCTTACGCCACACTTCAACGCTGAGCGTCGCGTTTTGTGAAGATGGTTGGACATATTAGGGATGAGAGAAGACGAAATATGATCTGATCGAATTAACTACTGGAACACCGAGCTATAATTTGAATAATGAAACCCCGCCGCCCTTACTTATGCTTACAGCGACCCACCCCAGTTTGAGAACTGTTGCTATATAGCTTGGACTCTACATATTTTCTTTTCTGTCGTACTGCGAACAGGTATGAATGGCGCCATTTTAGTTGACAGGTTACTGATTGCTGGCGGTTTATTGGTTGGGAAGGGTTTATTTGGAACTAGATTCGATAAATCAAGGGTATTTGGTGAGTGAAATAATTCAATGAATAAGATTTAATGCGGTAAAAAAGGCGGATAGGATGGAAACTGAACATGTGTTTCTATACAATATTATTACTCAGCTGATGCTGATTATCTTTTTCTACTGCTATAGCCTAAGAGCATGAAATATCGTGCGCGAATGACAGTCACATTCCCTGCCCTATGGATGTAGCATACGCTACGGTAGCCACTTTCCATCAAGCGGGCCGTACGCCTGTTTTCCAACGTAGTTGTATAATAAAATTTACAATTATTGTTTTTCTTTTTCCTTTTACTCTGTTGTATGTGTGTGTACTTGTGTGACAAGAGCAGCAAATAAACGGCATAATGTATCTCTCATGTGGCAAGTTAGAGAAAAATAGTGTGCAGCCGAAAGTAGGGTACAAAATGTTTTATTTGACGACCTCTGAAGCTCAGTGATACGCAATCCTTGTGCATTCTTTATCACATTTATCACAGAGAATGTTTCCGAGGAATTGTTTCACATAATACCGGCGGCAAAATTTCACCATCGTACTACCTGACATAATTTAAAGTTTCATCTCTACCACCTGGATAACTGGCTGTCAACCAACGTACGTTTTAAAAGAAACTTCCCGCCACGGGCGACCGAACTGTGGAAGCAAATTCCTGCAGCATTATTCCCGAATCGATACGACATAAGAACTTTTAAAAAACGAGTCTATGTTTTCTTAAAAGGTTGGCAACGCTCTTGTGATGCAGTTGTCCATGGCCAGCGGTGATCACTTAACATCAGGTGACCCGCTTGCTTGTTTGCGTCCTATATCATAAAATAAAGTGTCTTTTAAATAAAGGGTTTGGTTCCCGTCCGGTCATGATAAACCCAACAGCATAAGTGTGATGTGAATGTAGAGTCAGGATACAATGTTCTTGTCACACAATGCTTACTGTTTTGTGAGAATGATGAATGAGTGTGAGTCTTATAAGAATATGCAATAAGTGTTTGATGTTGATTTATTGTATAACATAAGACTCGAACTTTCTTTGGGACTAGCTCTATCTGTGAGATTTGTCCGTATATATTTATATTAATTATTATGGTAGGTACTTACTTTATTCCGCATTACCTCTCGAGCCAGTCCAAATACGATGGAATTTGAATGTAAGTACTAGTTTACAATTTTTAGGTTCAATGGGCATCATTATCGGTTCAGTAGTCACGAGATACTTAATGTTTGTTCGCAACGGTCAAAGTTTGCGACGAAATACTAGTAGCATGAATAGAGTTAAAAAGAGTTAGGGCCCCAAAACACAAGTCTTGAACTAACTTTGGGGCTAGTTCAATCTTTGTAATTTGTTGGTAGGTATATACTATTGATTCATTTAAAGAAAATAGTATTATCTGAGTGAGTTCCTTGTTGCTCACTAATTTTAATGCTTCGGAGCCCAGGGTCCGAAGTCAGGGGAGAAACAGTAGTACAACTATAACATTAAAAATCATCATCATCATCAGTTCTTTTTTTAATTTTCATTGCAGGAGCGCGACCCTCTAGAACCAGCCAGAACAGTCAGAGGATTTGGCCTACACTCTCCACGTCGGTCAGACGGGTTGCAGAGGTCCTTGATGTTTGAAAGCTTTGTTTAGCTTGTTGTTCCCTAAGTCGCCTTCTACAACATCCACAGGAAGACTTGGACTTGGTCCTATTCAACTCTGCCAGGAACCACACGGCTCTATAATACAGACACAGAAATATATAGCAGAAGTCGATAAAATGTGAAACGCAATAAAAAAATATTTGTAAGAGAAATGATCGTTTTTACGACGACTTGAACATTTTATGGGCTCAGCGACGATCGCTGACAGTTATGGCCATTTACAATCGTGACAGATGTTGTAATTGCCTATGCCTATATCGTTATGTAGGCATATAATAAGGAAAGAAATCAATAATAAATATATACCTACGGACAATCACACAAAGTGAGTTAGCCCCAAAGTAAGCTTGAGACTTGCGTTATGGGATACTAACTCGACGATACTATATTTTATAAAAGATACTTATATAGATAATCATCCAAGAACCCAGATCAATCTGAAAACCATCATTTTCCATCTTGACCCGGCCGGGGATCGAACCCGGGACCATCCGCGTCGCAGGCAGGCGTGTTGACCGCGCCACGGAGCTCGTCTCATAGATAGAGCGTGAAAGCGTAACAAATAAAAAAACTCAGTTTCGCATTTATAATGTTACTTATTTTTATGATTTATAATGTTACTTATTTTTTGATTAGATTAGGATAGGATTTATTAATTGAAACACGAGGGTCGCGCAGCGGCTGAGTCGCAAGAGTAAGAACTTACTTTGGGGCTAGCTCGATCTGTGTGATTTGTCCGTTATATTTATATTTATCTACTGAACTGATCATCATGAAATTATGCATACGAATAGGTGAGGGTACTGAGAAGGACATAGGCTACATATCAAAGCTACGGGTAAGGGCTTGTATTTATATATTATATCTATTATCCCTTCCGTATTTTCGTATACTATTCTCGAGGCTGACTGGGAGAGGTAAGAGCTCCTCTCCCAGTCAGCCTCGTTAATCAAGCCAGCCAGCCAGCATTAAGTCCACCTACTGTAGCTTTTTAGGCTCAATAAGTTTTTATATATGTCGGCGGGAGCTGCACATCAACATCTTCATGTTCGCTCTGATGATGACCAGACATCAGGATGATCTCAAAATAACAACACGACACTATGCACTTTACAAAACGTTTATTGATAAACTAACTTTGGTAACAAAATAATCAAGGATCCTTACGATGTTTAACGATTTATATAAACAAGTGGAATGCAGTGAGGTTAGCTGTGTCGCGATCACAACCTTTCGTTAGCTCCGTTCACAATCGAATGAATGCTTATTCAAATCAAATTAACCGTCCTTCAATGACAACTGTCATCTGTCATCGAGACGTATCACTTCAAACATCAAACTGCCACTGTCACCTACGATCGCGTCACAGCTAAACACTCAAGCGAAAGGAATAAAATGATTGCTTTCAACTAATAATAATTGGACAAACTAATAATTATTAACAATCATTACAAAAGTTGCTTGGCATTCCACTATCTACGACGTTTAGTTACTGCAGTCTGCGACATAAACATAAATCAGATTTGTTTTTGTACTAAGGTAGTACTTGGGTGGTACTCTTCATCTTTTCGTCCACACAATTAAGGAGCAATCAGCTTACCACTAGTTGTAGTAGCAGCTACTACAAAGTGACGTACTAGTTGCATACGTCAATGTTGTTTCTACGATAATTTATTCCGTTTTGTTTCATATATTACTTTCAAACGTACTGTGTACGTTTTCAAATTAACAACTCATTAATTTCAAATTTAAATTTTTAAACAACGCCCACACAAAGTCTTTTATTTTGTAAACGGTTGAACCAATGTCGATTCGCATATCGCGAAGATTAACAGTCTTCTCAAATCATTTCACTATTCGCTAGTCTTCCCAAATCATTTCGCTATTCGCTCTAGTAATATCGTCTTTATTTACCTCATACTAGCGTTATCTTGGTTTCGTCCTTAGCTATGATGCGTCAGACCCTAGAATCCGATATTTGGAGGAATAGGGCTATATAGCTCTATACAGTGTGTCCGGGTACGGTATTAAGCCAGTGTCACAGAGCACGGAATGCCGTTCGCTCGCACCACATTGTAAATTTTATACTGTGCTCGCACCCTGCTAGAGACGATAGTAATAATACTGCTGTATGTCAGCCCGACTAGTAGGCTAAATTCGGATAATCGGCCTGACAGAAATTCACCAATTTTTTTTTAATGCAAACGGCAAACGAGCAAGCGGGTCACCTGATGGTAAGTGATCACTTACCAAGTTACTTACTACACAAGACAAGAGCGTTGCCGGCCTTTTATTTTTCCCTCCCTAGAGGGGAGGGGGATATGGGCCTCCGGCGCTCTCACTCACCGAACGAAGCATAGAAGCTGTAAAGGTACTACTCAAACGTCGATTTTCTGTGAGAGTGTGGTACTTCCCCGGACAAGCCGGCCTATTCATGCTACCAGCAAAAGTGATTTGCGCCGGTAGCGTGGCTCTACCACACGTAAAAATGTGCTGTTATATTGTGTTACAATTAGAGTCAAAAGGTTTATAAAACAAAATTCCATGTAACTTATATAACAAGTATTGAAAAATAGATAATTTTTGCATTTCTTCAATACCTTAAACCCCAAAAACCCACCTTTCCCATATCTTATTTCTTTATTTTAATAAGTCTTTAATCAAAATGGCATTGTGAATGCATAAAGACACTTAAAAATACAGAGAGGGTCGTGCTCCTGCAGTGGAGACTAGAAAGACCTGATGATGATGATGATGATGATGACTTAAAAATACAGCTGGTTCATTCTACGTTTTTCCTTTTCTCCCAAACCGCCATGGAATAGCATATCATACATAATAGAAATATAATCTTTAGGCACAAAACACGATGACTAATGCATTAATTAGTTTTTGATTACTAAAAAGGGTTCCGACATATGTGCGCGATTAATTTATTGGGCATGCCAAAATGAAAAAGTTTGGGCGTGCCGTGTCGACGCATAATGGCATGAATTTTTAACTCTAGTTGGTCCACACTTGTGCAATGATATATTATATACCTACAGATATGTTACGTTCATAGTAATTTGCGTTTCAAATCTGTTCTGAGCAATCCAAAACTGCACACATCGACAAGTTACTGATAAGTAAAACAAGAGATACAAAATGCGAATGAATATATTATTATATTTCGAAACACACACGATGACCTCTTGTTTATATAATACTAGCTGTTATCCGCGGCTTCGCCCACGTAATATATAGCCTATGTCCTTCTCGGTACTCTAACCTATGTGTATGCAAAATTTCATGATGATCGGTTCAGTAGATACGGCGTGAAAGCGTAACAAACAAACAAATTAACAAACAAACTCACTTTCGTATTTATAATTTTTTTTTATTAGTAAGGATATCATTGCTCTTGTGTATAAAATATTTTTTTAAACGTCATTGTATACATACATGCATACTATCACGTGTTTTTTCTTTGCGAGGTAGACACAGCCCAGGTCTATAAAACCGCAAACGCCTTAACCACTGGACCACGGAGGCAGTTATCATATATATATTATATAACCACCGGACTGATTCAATCAGAGAATGTTAAGCATGAAATTCATGCCATATGTTGAGTAATATTAACTTAGCTTAGTAATATTTAAGTTAAAATTGCAATATCATTACGCTAATAACGTATTTTAAAATAAACATGTTGGCTCAACATTTGTACTGACTGCATTTTCTGAGGATTACTTGTGTATGTACAAACAAAGACACTAAAATCAATATTATTCTAAAACACTGTTTTCCTGGAAATTTACTACTTGCATAACTATACAAGATAAGAAAATTAAATATAGTAAGTACACCCATTACAGCGGCGTAAAAATAGGGTGGCAGGGCTGGCAAAATGCCACGGGCCCCCGACCCAAGAGGGCCCCGGCCCAAGAGTCCGCGAGCTCAAAAATATTTTTTTCTAGCATATAGACCATTCCCTCTCGCCTTAGAGAGAAAGCCTATGGCCATTTGTGGGACATATACAACGCGTAATTGAGTACGCCGAAAACCTCGAAATTTATTAAAATTTAAACTAAGTACAACGTGACGTTTTTAGGGTTCCGTACAAAACATGAAAAACGGAACCCTATAGGATCACTCGCGCGTCTGTCTGTCCGTCCGTCCGTCTGTCACAGTCGATTTTCTCCGAATCTACTGAATCAAATGAAATGAAATTTGGTAAGATGGTGTAAACCTATGACCCAAATACGGATGTGCAAAGTAAATATATATTTTTTTAAAATAAGGGTCAGTTTAGGGGGTCCAAATAGAAAATGTTAAAAAAAAAGTTTAGCAAACCTTACCGTGTTATCAATCAAATATTGCGCGAGTTTTACTCACACTTGGCCGGTTTTTTTAGGGTTCCGTACAAAAATTGAAAAACGGAACCCTTATAGGATCACTCGGGCGTCTGTCTGTCCGTCCGTCCGTCTGTCACAGCCGATTTTCTCCGAATCTACTGAACCAAATTAGGTGAAATTTGGTAAGATGGTTTAATCATATGACCCAAACACGGAAGTGCAAAGTAAATAAAGATTTTTTTTAAATAAAGGTCATTTTCAGGGGCCCAATTACAAAATTTAAAAAAAAAGTTTTGCAAACCTTACTGTGTCATATATCAAATGAAAGGGCTCATTATGAGGATCACAAAAATATTTTTTTTTGTTCGGGTAAAATCAATACTTTTGATTTTATTCACGAAAGAAGGCAAAAATTGACCATTCCCCCCCCCTGATCTCCGAAACTACCGGGCCGAAAATTTTGAAAAAATTACAAAATATAGTTTATTCCTTGAAGATTACAGGAAAAATAATAAGAATTCTATCACTTGAAAATTAAGTGGTAAACCCACTATAATAAGTTCATCTAGGGAAATAGTTCACTAAAACACTACTAGATGGCGCTAGTCAATTGAATAAAACATATTTTTTGCACATTGTGTGTGTGTTCACGAATCATATTGTACGGAACCCTCATTGCGCGAGTTTGACTCACACTTGGCCGGTTTTTTTACTGATAGGGCTCCATCAAAAGAATTTGTCACGGGCCCCAGATGGTATAGTTACGCCACTGACCCATTATATCTCCGGCACCTTACGCTAAAAGGAGAAAATAAATTATGATATTTTATAAAGTTTTAAAAATGCACATAGACATAGACATAGACATTTATTTGCTAAAAAATACGGACATACAGAGATGTTAGAGGTGCACAAACAGGACACATATTTTACCAATTTTGGCATGCAAATATATAAATATTGATTTTTAAATTTTACTAAAATGTCTGTAAATTTACAATATTAATACATTCAATTATCGTCAAATATTATCAATTACATTATCATCAGTCAGAAATCTGAAATATGTTGGACACAGAGTAGAAACATTTTTCTCTAAGCCAATAAACAAATACTAATCTGATAATACTTCCCGCGACTTCGTCACATGCATTGTAATGATTAATTATTCTATCTTTTATCCCGTTAATAATAATTATTTACAAACCCCTGTTTAAAAAAAATACTTAAAACGTGTTTCATCTTTAACTAGCAGCCCTCTCCGGCTACGCCCGGGCATGTCATCATCATCATCAGGTCCTTCTGCAGTCTCCACTGCAGGAGCACGACCCTCTCTGAACTGCCAGAGCAGTCAGAGGATTTGGCCTATACTCTCCACACTGGCCAGACGGGTTGGAGTGGTCTCTTTGATGTTTATAAGCTTTGTTTAGCTTGAGTTTCCTAAGTCGCCTTTTACGACATCCACGGGAAGATTTGGAGTGGTTCTATACTTCTCTGCCGGGAACCACACGGCTCGATATTAGTAGTTGAAAATCCGAGACGGGGTTAAAAACTAGGTATATATTAGTTTTTAAGCGTTTTTGGGTTCGGTAGCCGAAAGGCAATAAAGGAACCCTTATAGATTTGTTATGTCTGTCTGTCTGTCATCATCATCATCATCAGGTCTTGAGAAAGTGCAAACTTAAAAAATGTACTGGAAAATGTAAAATTTCATACAATCTTCATTGTTAAATGTTTTTGGTCGTTAAACTGTGAGGTGCGAGTGTAAACAGTGTAAACTCAAAGTTGTCATTCGCAACTACGGAACCCTACACTGCGCGTGGCCCGACACGCACTTGGCCGCTTTTTATTAAATAAGGCATGATCCTTGAAAACCATTTTTACTTAATGATAACGATGCTATAAACAAGAACTAAATTGTACAATAACGCCTTAAAACGCTGTAAAAAAGCAAACTTTCTGCAGTAAAATGAGTCATCGTAACATTTTAAACATCAAAAATGCTTTTATTGGGCAATCAAGAAGCAAAACCTGTTATCGTTACAATTTTGCTACCAGAACTTTGTTATTGGACAATATAATTAATAAACATTGTTTGTAAAGAATCGGAGAGATGTTAAAGTTATTGCTTAAGTGCAGGAAATAATAATTATATATTTTTAAATATAAAGTAAATGTATGTTGTTGATGTGGTGCGGGATAGACGGACAGAGACAATGAATCTCAGGCTAGTGGTTCTATCAAACCGTGTAACTTGCAGAGTTTTCGCAACAGTGTGTTGAAGCAGAAAGTATGTCCTATTAGTAAAATTCTTAATCAAAAGTTATCTTAAATGTCAGAAAGTATGTTGCAAGATTGACCAAATGAGCCCAAAACACAATTGGTCTTATTACAAAATGAGGACAAAATCCAGTACCTGCTTGAACCATTATCCGACTAAAATAATTCGGTTTTTATCACTTTGACAGTTTCTCAGGTGTCATGGTCAATTTGTTTTGGTCGGATAATGGTTTAAACTACTCATATCACAGGTTAAACAAGATTTTACTTTGCAACCTAAACAAGACTCAACATATTTAAAGGTATAATGATGTCATTAACATACACTACATAAACCCTCAATACTTATGATGGTCAGTGCTCACATGTTATCTACTCAAGTATGATCGTTTCATCTCTTACACCACTGAAAGATATTCTCCCCATCGGAATTCATCCCACGTTCGAGAAGTTTATCAAACAAGATGTGCTTTCTCAAGGGACGAAAAATATGGCCTTCTTCAAAATGGACGCAATATATTTATCAAGTTACTATGAACTCACAATAAAATATTAGGGAAAATTAATAAAGTTTTAGTCCAGTCAGTATCGACACAAAATAGTGCAAACATTGCAGACTCGCATGTATCGGCGATTTTTTCATATAGTGTAGAGACCACTCAAAATAGTCTACACCCAAGTTTGCAACTTTCTTAACCTGTGCTAGTCCTGGGAGGACCGAAAATATGAGATGTTTTCAGTTTTACGAAAAAAACAACCATTCTTTGTGGTTCGTTTTTATGAAATACACTAAATTATCTAACGTTGGAGTATAACTTGAACTCTCTATGACGTATAATTATTGAGTCAAAGCTTGTAATTCATGTCCATTTTTCCCAAATTTGGCACAATTTGGGGTATTTTTGCTTTACAAGCCGTACCAACGAAACTACAGATCTTAAAGGAAAATTGTAAGGAAATAAAAGATAAAAGCTTTTGTAAGCTATATAAGCTATATAGCTAATGAGTGTAATTTTATCTCACAATTTTTTTTACAGTGCAGAAGCAGACTCTCTAAAACGGATCTTTTCAATCAAGGCCAAGTAATTCTATTTATTTAATACATTAAGGGGCACCCTAGGCAAAGTAGCGACGCCAATCATTTTATTCCTAATACTTTACAAATAGAAGGAAATTCAAGAATGTAAATCATATAAGCACTAGTAAATAACTTGAAGTATTTTTGGAATCATGTTTTAATATTATGAGAATCAGTCATTAAGAGAAAACGTGATTTCCGCCAAAAACAGCGGATTTTAGATATTCTCATTGATATGACGAGCTCCGTGGCGCAGCGGTCAACACGCCGGCCTGTGACACGGATAGTCCCGGATTCGATCCCCGGTCAGGTCAAGATGAAAAATGATCTTTTTTCAGATTGACCTGGGTCTTGGATGTTTATCTATATATGTATTTGTTATAAAATATAGCATCGTTGAGTTAGTAACCCATAACATAAGTCTTACTTTAGAACTTACTTTGGGCCAAGCTCAATCTGTGTGATTTGTCCGTATATATTTATATTATTTACTGATTCTGATAATATTAAACATGTTATTTACTAAGGCTTATAAATTGTTTAAATTCTTGAATTTCTTTCTATTTGTAAAGTATTAGGAATAAAATGATTGGCGTCGCTACTGTGCCTAGTGTGCCCCCTTAAGTTAAAAGATCAAACATCAGGCATATAACAGACCGAAACTAGTCGGCGGATCTGACGTAATAAAACGTGAGTAAAGCCGTGTTTTCATAATTAATTTATATCGCGTAAGTTTTAATATTATTATTGTCATGCATACAAGTATAATTCGTTACCGGTTTAATCATTACCACAATCCCAGACGTGGTTTTTGCACGTAAAGGGATGATTATTAACTGTTATTATTTTAACGTCTTAAAAACAAACATAAGTGAAGCATTTTAATATTAATTTTGGCAAAAAAGTCTGTCTGGCTGTTCTCCTCTCGGTTCAAATGTTTAAACTAATTAAAATAATAAGTTTAATTAGATTCCATTGAATTGATAACCTATTGCTGAGAAATGTTACAAAATTTGGTGATATA
Source organism: Rhodophaea formosa (assembly GCA_963082605.1). NCBI lineage: Eukaryota > Metazoa > Arthropoda > Insecta > Lepidoptera > Pyralidae > Rhodophaea > Rhodophaea formosa. The sequence goes on from OY720208.1 coordinate 1,520,923, forward strand.
AAAATAAATTTCCCACTATTGATTACCATCAAAACTAATCCTAATCCTATCCTAATCCTAACTTCTGTTTGTTTGTTACCCTTTAACGCTGAATCTACTGAACCGATCATCATGAAATTTTGCATACGCATAAGTTAGGGTACTGACAAGGATATAGGCTATATATCACGCGGGCAAAGCCGCGGGTAACAGCTAGTATAACATATTTACGACTCTAGTTTAGTCAATTAACTGTGGCATCAAAAAATAACATTAGTGCCCATGGATACCGTGTTTTATGAGACAAAATACTTCCGTGACGCAGTGGTTGACACGTCAGCCTGCGTTGACACGAAGCGCACTGGGTGCCGGCTGCCGGCTGTAAAAACTTTAGCCAAATCATAATAGCAGACCCTGAGCTCGAAGACATAGTAGTCTCTTATTATTGTTTGTTATTTATCACAGCAGCTGTATTACCTAAGACAACGTTTGACATGTTGGTGGGCACGACCACTGTTCTGCGCCCTAATGGTCATCATGCTACGCAAACCGGATTTCCCGGGTGCTATGTGTGGTGTATTTAAAAAAAAAAAATCTCCGGTCAAGTTAAGATGAAAAAAATTATCTTTTTCAGATGGACATAAGTCTTGGATGTTTATCTATATATGTATTTGTTATAAAGTACTAGCAGCCCTACCCGGCTGAGCCCGGGCATGTATTATACCTTAAAACCTTCCTCGTGAATCACTCTATCTATTGGTGAAAACCGTATGAAAATCCGTGGAGTAGTTTTTGAGTTTATCGCGAACAGACAGACAGACAGACAGACAGACGCGGCGGAGGACTTTGTTTTATAATATGTAGTGATAGTATCATTAAGTTAGTATTCCATATCGCAAATCTGAACCTACTGTTGGCCTAGCTCAATCTAAGTATGTGATTTTCCTTAGAAATATATTAATTACATAGTGAAGTGTGTGGAATACGGAATTAAATAGCAAATCGTTTGCGAGCCGCATCGCCCATTGAGATGATTTCGTAGATTTTCGCGCACATATTTATAACCCTCCTTTATTGGCCATTAAACAAAATAGTTACACACATAGCTCCTAGATACCGTGTAATAGTTCGCATAATAGTTTTATGAGGCAAAATAATTTATGATGTAGATCCGCGCATACGTTTTGAATAGGGTGCTGGATTTACAAGCGGTATAAATTATTGTAATGTGTTTTCTTATCGAAAACGTTTGGAAAACACTTATTTAGATTGTGACTAGGGATGTGCCAGTCTTAAAATATTTAAGAACGGATAGGCAAGGATTTATATTTCCGAGATGTTTTTCTTCCATGCTTGTTTCGGAGAAAAGAAAAAACATAGAATATACTAGCTGCTTTTCTTCCCGCGCAGACCGTAAAAGCCGGTCAAGGGATTGGGCGAAAATCTAAGGAATCACATTGATAGGTGATGCGGCTAGCAACCCATCACTATTTTGATTCCGCTTTCCACCTTTACGCCCACTACAATGCTAAATGTGTCCTGTAGGTTTTATGACCTTGGGCTCTATCTACCCCGCAAGGGATAAAGACGTGATAGTATGTATGTATTTTTTTCTTCTTTTTCTCAATCGCGAGATATTGAAAAATTCTCGAGAATTTTTATAAAAAAATTTGGAATTTTCCAAAAAAAAATAATGTATGAGAACCGGGAGTTTTTGTTCGACTATAAACTACTCGAGGCGCTATAGTTTTCGCTATTTAAAGAAACCTTTTTATTTTATTTTCGTGCAGTACTTTGAATTCGAAAATATTGGTCTGCCTAGTTTATATGATAAGGTATATGAACAAGCTATATACTTAGATCATTATTTATTATCTGTAAGTGAATAAGCAATAATAATTGACGAGCTCCGTGGCGCAGCGATCAACACGCCTGCCTGTGACACGGATGGTCCCGGGTTCGATCCCTGGTCAGGTCAAGATGGAAAATGATCTTTTTCAGATTGACCTGGGTCTTGGATGTTTATCTATATAAGTATCTATTATAAAATATAGTATCGTTGAGTTAGTATCCTATAACACAAGTCTCGTACTTACTTTAAGGCTAGCTCAATCTGTGTGATTTGTATTATATATTTATATTTAATAAATTTATACCAATCATAAAAAGAACGTTTTTTTTTTTACCCAACAATAGACCAAAACATCTTGCCAGATGTTTTAGGAACGAGTTATAAAAGACAAAAGATCATAGAAAAATCTTGTTTGTATTGTACTTTATTGGATAGATTAAAGGGTTTGCTGTCATTAACCAATTTACTAGGCATTAACTTTTTATATATGACGCTGTCGTTGCTAAAATAGACGCACGCTTTTTGTTTGTCGTGAACATTTTCTTGACAAAATTTGATTATAGCTTTCATTTTACCTAAAACTATACTAAAACTAATGTTTATCAATGATTAAGCGTTTAAACCAGGACCCTAAATTTGACAACTAATACATCACGTGTTAAAAAATGTGCTAGTTAATTATTTTTTTACTATGACTATAGGTAGGGCCAAAAAACGTATGAATCTACACTCTACACTTATTTAAACTTAAACTATACAAAATTTTAAGCTTGGTCCATAATAAAGTTATGTTTCTTAGTTAGCAAGTAACACAATATTAAAAATAAAATATGCTTACTTATGATTCCTCCATACAACTGTCCAAAAGTTCACAAAACACACATAACTAAACACATAAGAGTCATTCACTTTTCTACTACAGTATAACGCAATTTAAACCACTACTCACTCAATTTTGCAAATCAACGAATCCTTCCACAGCACTTCACGAGAGCTTTCGTAAAAGTTTCAGAAAGCGCGCGACCGCGTGTGGACAGCTTCGACGCCATGATACAACTGAAACGTCCTGAACGATACTCCTGCATAGTACCTATTGCAACTTACCCAAGATAACGTTTCAAGTTCTAGTAGTTATTTGTCCTTATTTACGCGGGTAGACTAAGTTGACATAATGACAAATGTCAACTTAATCTAACTGTGAACCTTAGATTATTTAAAAACTAGATGAGTGTTTTTGGTAAGAACTCATGGGTTGACTGGAAGAGATCCCTTCTTAGGATAAGTCCGCTGTTGTATTTTTTTTCCTGTTTTGTTACTGTTTCTTTCTGTGTTACTACAATAATACCTTAAAAACAAGCAAGGAAGGGTTTCAGTTGGGGTTCGCCTTAAATGATTCTGTAAATTGATTTTAGTGGACTTTATATTATGAAATTGGTGTAGTTTGGTGTTATAAATGCTCGTGCTATTTGTGTGAAATAGTTAAAGTAGACCGCCATATAGACTCATTTTGATTTGTCACCAAAAGCTCCCTTTAACTATCATTGGACCTACGCCATGTGTGATTGCTACTTGTTAACTGTATACCGTACAACACCGATACTTTGTATCTCTTTAAACTATAATGGTGGTTTCGAGGGTTTTTTTTTTTACTGTATTTATATTTATTACTCTTCTATTCATTTTATTACAGTAACTTTAATACAACAAAATACATTTTCGAATAATCTAAATAAATATAACTCAAAGGTGACTGACTGACTGACATAGTGATCTATCAACGCACAGCCCAAACCACTGGGCGGATCGGGCTGAAATTTGGCATGCAGGTAGATGTTATGACGTAGGCATCCGCTAAGAAAGGATTTTGATCAATTCTACTTCTTAACGCGAGCAAAGCCGCGGGCAAAAGCTAGTTATAATTTATAAAGAAACATCATTAACAGATATAGCTTTGTGATAAGTGAAAATGTCCATTTTACGTGATAAAAGTCACGGTTCCAAGCGTCATTACCAGCTATTATTTTGATTCTCACCCCTGAATTGTGAATGAAATAAGGCTATTTTTAAACCAGGCTTAACATGCGTCGTATCCGACCGAAAAGATATATATTTAACAAAAAAAAGAAAAAATATCAAACAATACTTATTGTAAAGTAAATTACTATTGCTGTTTTCTATCCTATCATAACTCATATTATAAATGCGAAAGTGAGTTTATTTGTTTGTTTGTTACGCTTTCACGCCGTATCTACTGAACCGATCATCATGAAATTTGGCATACACATAGGTGAGGGTACTGAGAAGGACATAGGCTATATTTTACGCGGGTGAAGCCGTGGATAACAGCCAGTACGATATAAAAATGAATTTGGCGCAAAGATTTTAGTCGATGCGTTATTAAAATTTATAAGTTTCAGAATAAGGACTTTTATAGGTTTTTTTATGCATTTACATTGTTAGATAGATAATAACTTTATTGAAACCGGAATGACACACATACAAACAAAAAATACAAAGACAAAAATACACATAAGAAAAGAAAAATTAACAGTTCAGTCTTGTTTAGCATGTGTGCCGCAACGATACCAAAAGGTTGTAGCTCAGCGATACGTTTGCTCGCAGAACAAACCACTGATTTTCAGCTACATTGCTATTCTGATTTACCGTTATCAAATTAAGACATAACACATGGGTAAACCTGCACGCGTGTAAAGTTTTTCCCATATTTTGTTTCTTAATTTCATAAGAGTATATGGATTTTTATTGAAAGTTAAAGTAGTTTTTTGTATTTTTTACTTCTATTGTCAGTGTTTTGACTTACACAAAGAAGACAGTGCAAAAAACGACAATGAAAACGGCATTTAAATCCATTCAGCGTTTTGTAAGAAAACGCAGAACATACGAAAAATATCAAATACTAGCTGTTACCCGCGGCTTTGCCCTCGTAACACATAGCCTATGTCCTTCTCAGTACCCTAACCTATGTGTATGCAAAATTTCATGATGATCGGTTCAGTAGATTAGGCGTGAAACTTACTTTCACATTTATAATATTTTAGGATTAGGATTAACTGGTTTGATTGAACCACATTTTTTTTAATTTACTATATGCTATGTAGCGTTGATACTATCGGTCGCTTTATGACACCTAAAAGCCCATGTTTGTATTTTTATTGGTTTCGATTGTTAATTTAATCATTAATACATTACATTAACTGGCATCATTAGAATATGACAGGTATTTCTTGTTAACTACTGCTATTTGACGTATATAATGCATTGTAACAAGTACGAAATTATAAGTCACATTCTGTCAACATCATCAGTAAGTCAACAGCAAACGACTATCATGCATAAGGTAAAATATTTCTTTTTTTACATTGATATGATAACTATTTAAGAAAAAAAAATTATTTTGTGTGATTAAAATTAATGTTGTCATTTTTTGAAAAATCTGACACCAGTGTTGGCCACTTACACATACGAAAAACAAACAATGTGTTAAAACCATTTACTTGCATGATATAAATTGAAATATACAAACGGACACTCGAAATTTTTCAATTTAAATTCTTTAAATGGAAAACATGCACCCAAAAGTATTGTATACCTTTTTGTAGCTATGAATTAGTTGAAAAACAATTTTAATTTGTTACTAAATGTAAGTATCCAAATTAATCCACCTACCTACGTATACTCTTTTTGTATTAGTTACATAAAAAATCTAGCTTGACTATCATAGTCGTTCATATAGTAATTTCTACGTCGACAAAAGTCACACTCTCCATTCTAACTATTCTTGTTTTTCTTATTATTTCAGTTCATAGTTTTCTTCGCCTTGGTAGCCCTCACAATGGGCGCTCCGGCTCCCGAGGAGACCCCCTCCAAGAGGTCCCTCCCTGCCTTGGAGTACAGCGAGCAACGCGAGGACTCTGGGCCGTTCAGCCTGCACTACGTGACGGCGGAGGGTACCATCGTCTCCGAACAAGGCCGTTTGGTGCCGACCGCGGACGGCAAGGGCAAGGTGCTGGTCACCGACGGAGAGGTCAGCTACGTGGGGCCTGACGGCGTGCGCTACGTCACCAAGTGGTCCGCGGGGCTGGACGGCATGAAGGCGGAAGGCGCTCATCTGCCAGTCCCAGTGCAGCCGCTGCCCGTACCCGAGCTGGTGCCTGTCGCTGCTCCAGTACAACCACAGGCTGAAGTACTCGTTATTGCGTAGTAAAAATCTAGTTTAAAAATTAATAAATAGAAAATGAAAAATATTTGAGATTTAATTATTCACAAAACACTAACCAACGAACATGATCAAGGTCACATTTAAAAAAAATTGATCTTTTTTAGGGTTCCATATCCAAAGGGTGAAAATTGATCACTATTACTGATCAACCTGTGAAGCTGGTATAGACTAACATGTACAAAAACTGTGCAATTCTGAAAATATTACATGTTACGCATCAAATTGATAATCTCCCTTTTAGTAGTAAGTTAGAAATGAAGTATTAAAACTCAAATAAGAATGAACTGCCTATTCCAAAAAGCGGAAACGTGACCGTCTCAATAAATTTTCGAGGATAATTTTTTTTGTAGCAGAGCACATAAATCATGATTGTCACCAGAAGCTTCCACAAAGCAATCAAAGGATCTATGTCATCTTTCATTGCTACTTATTAAAACTATATACCGTACAATACAACACCGATACTTTATATCTGTTTACTGTGGACATTGGCAAGATTACTGAAACCTTGGTGGTGGAAGCTAGTAAATAAAGAATAGAATATAAGTAAGTCGGATAACCATGCAATAATATGTCATCTCATAATTAAGTCGCAAGGTGGCAACAGGCATCACTTCGAATCTTAAAAGAGATATCCATCTATCCCTTACTCTTCAAGTAGTAGTTGCCATCGTTCAGAAAGTAATGTAACAATTGAGTGCCTTTTGACCCCTATCTTACTTAATGAGAAGCAATGATCATGTGGTGAACGCAGCTTGAATAACGCCTATTGACTCCTGCCTTGAAAATCCCTAAACTGTATGTAGACTCATCATCATCAGGTATTTGTAAGTCTCCACAGCAGGAGTATGACCCTACCAGAACCATATATTAGCCAGAGCAGTCATAATGTTAGGCTACACTCTCCACGCTGGCTCGACGGATTGGAAAGGTATCTTTGATGTTTAGAAGCTTTGTTTAGCTTGTGTTTCTTTAGTCGCCTTCTACGACATCCACTGAAAGACTTGGTGTTGTCCTATTCTACTCTGCCGACACGACTAGTGTGTAGAGTGATTGTCATTATATTGATTTGTATTGTTTGCTAGTACTCTGAAGAAAAAATAAAATGTTTTTTATCGTTGGAAATTCTTTTAATTGAAGTCATCCAAGATTATGGATCGTGACCCTGCTTGGCCATTTGTTTCGGGATAAATAAAATTAAAAATTTAGTAGTCCCTGGTATGAAGATCCCTACCCAATCCCATCCCAACTAATATTATAAATGCGAAAGTGAGTTTGTTTGTTTGTTTATTTGTTTGTTTGTTACGCTTTCACGCCGTATCTACTGAATCGATCATCATGAAATTTTGCATACACATAGGTTAGGCTACCTAGAAAGACATAGGCTATAAATTACGCGGGCGAAGCCGCGGGTAACAACTAGTATCTTATAAACATCTGAATTTATTTGTTATAAAATATATTTTAAAACCGTCCCTAGAAAACGTGCTTTCTAATATAAGGTGGTATCCAGATTGGTTCACTTTTAAGACCACGTGTATTACGCACAAAGAGAATATGTCCTTAGTATCACATTCGTTTTAGTGCCTAAACAAACACTAATACTTTTACGGGTTGCGTTGCAGGTCGAGTTAATCATTGTTGACGAGCTCCGTGGCGCAGCGGTCAACACGCCTGCCTGCGACACGGATGGTCCCGGGTTCGATTCCCGGTCAGGTCAATATGGAAAATGATCTTTTTCAGATTGACCTGGGTCTTGGATGTTTATCTATATAAGTATCTATTATAAAATATAGTAACGTTGAGTTAGTATCCCATAACACAAGTCTCGAACTTACTTTGGGGCTAGCTCAATCTGTGTGATTTGTCCGTATATATTTATATTTTATTTATTTATTGTTACGTTTCGCATAATACCCTCAAGTGTTCAGGTTATCTGTCCAGCTGTAATCACGAATCGATGTCATGAGCCGATACTAATCCCGATTTATCTATCAGTCGTTTTATGATGATGCGACCAGATTGTCTATAAACCCGACGAGGTAATAACACATCACATTGTTACAGCTTCACTTCGGCATTGTTTATAGCTATCCTAAGGACTTTTTAAGCTAGCTGTGTTGTCTTCTCTATTTATTCATTGTTTCGCGAATTTGTGAGATATTTAGGACTTTACTTCAGAGGGCCCTTCCCCGACCGACTATCGTCAACGCGAGCATGGTCGAAAAGCTTGTTCCGTCCAGCGCAATGTCAGATAAAGTGGCAAAGCGAAAAGAGTCCCTTGCCCTCGTCTCCCGCACACCTCTTACTGCCACATGGTAACAAGCTAGTGAGTACGCGAAGACATTGAACGAAAAATAGTGTGCGGAAATTTCAGTAAACTTGTTTCAAGAAATACGTGTTTATTAGTAAAGTTTATGAAAAAAACATTGTACATCTAGAATCTTCATTACATGTGCAAGGTTTCTAAATAAATATTTTCTTTACTGTTACAATTAATGAATACATTATAAACGCCCAAATTTCACGTAAAATTTGTGCGGATTTATGGAGGCTAATATTGAAGTTGTTTCTCCAAATTTTGAATTATCGTTTTGATAGAAACCTAGATATAGTGAAATAGATATCTATTAGTTGAAAAGCTTCAAAGAAAGATTTGTTACACCGCCATAATCACTTACGAGCGTTTGTATGAAAAGATAGACGGGTTGGCCGCCCTTAAAGCTTTCTCGGTTTTCACTCTACATTGCTAGATAAAGAAATCTTTGGCTTAATAAACAAGATTTTCTATACACACGACAAGACGATAACACATCACACGTTACAGCTTCATTTCGGCTTAGTTACTTAGCTTTCTTTAGTACTTTTTAGGTTAGCTGTGTTGTCTTTTTACATTATAGTTTGCATGAATGTGTGAGCTTTTAAGCACTATTACATATAGCTTACTCGAGATTATCTCTAATACTACACAAACGCGTTGTAATAAACCAGATTGTCTATAAACCCGAAGAGGACATTACACATCGTACGTGATTGTTTCATCTCGGCTTTAGTGAAGTATATAGCTATCTTAAACACTTGTTAGGTTAGCTGTATTGCCTTCTATATTTATATTAAAAACAGTTTTACTGTGTGACTTTACCTGACAAGGAGATAACACTTAACACTTTAACATCTTCAACTCGGCCTTAGTTACTTAAAGCTGTAGTTATATTACTGTTTGCATGTTTAAAAAACCTTTCTCTGGATTGACTCAACATGGCAGGACAAACAGAACCCCGTAGTTATATATCATCACACATTATAGTTTCATCTTGACCTCAGTTATGCATAGGTAGCATCTTAACTACCTGCAAGATAGCTATTTTGTGTTATACATTTTTAAGACTTATTCACAGAAATCCTTATTTATGTGATATGAGTTTTAATCCTTTAATTTGGTATATCGTCACAGATTCTGCAGGCAATGATTCGAATGAAAAATTTGCAAATCATTACAAATTCTTGTGTCTTCTGTAAGATGAAATGAAATATAGTTTCTATTGCAACAAGTCATAAAATTTTATTAAGTGCATAGGTACTATTATCGTATTTCAGGCTTAATCAAAATGGATAAAAGTAAACAAAATGATTAAAAAACAAAATAGTATTGTCAATGCATAAAACACCTATGAACGAAAAAAACATCTATTTTGTAAGAAAAGCATACAACAGAAACCGACAACATAGCTGGTTGTTATTTGGTTATAAGATCGTCTTAAAGGTAAATATTAATAAAAATTAGAAATTTTGAGTATAATGAAAATATTACCAGTCGAAAAAAAAATACCTGGCACATAAACCAATCACTTTGACTGATATTCAAGTGTTGTAATGATTCGAACATTGTGATTATTACTAAGATTATTGCTAGTTATATGATGCAAATATTTAAATGACATTCTAATTTCTATCCTTATTATAATAAGTCGTTAATTAGACCACTTTCAACGGTACTTAAACATTCTGGTTTTAGACTGTCATTATTGTAAAGTATTTATGGGAAGTCAATTTCTTTTCGAAATAAGTCGATCTCAGTGCTTCAAGAACATCACTTGTGCAGACAAATAACAACAACAAATATGAAACAAGTAAGAATATCATCACTCATATCTCATTCATAGGATTAAATTATCGTGATAACCAAAACTTTGAAAATAATCATTTAGTACCAATACGTTATCCATGAGTCTTCCAGGAATTTACTTTTACGTGTACCTTAAAATGTCTCTTTTATTCCAGTTCGTTATTATCTTTGCCCTGATCGCCCTCACCATGGGTGCACCAGCTCCCGAAGAAACTCCATCAAAAAGGTCTCTACCGGCCTTGGAGTATACTGAAGAGCGCGAGGACTCTGGGCCGTTCAGCCTGCGCTACGTGACGGCGGAAGGTACCATTGTCTCCGAACAAGGCCGTTTGGTCCCGACCGCGGACGGCAAAGGCAAGGTGCTGGTCACCGACGGAGAGGTCAGTTATTTGGGGCCTGACGGCGTGCGCTACGTCACCAAGTGGTCCGCGGGGCTAGACGGCATGAAGGCGGAAGGCGCTCATCTGCCAGTGCCAGTGGAGCCACTGCCTGTGCCGGTGGTAGCTGAGCCCGTAGCGCCAGTTCTGGTGTCTCAAGTAGTTGCTGTTGCTTAGGAGAATTTTTAAATAAATAGCCAAATTCATAAATCTGATTTTAATATTTTTTTTGATCCTTTTAAGTATACATTCACTAAAACAATGTATATTTTGCGTGAGTTCGAGTTCGTTACTAGGATACTATTAGGATATTTCCAGCGTTCCAACATTTTCCATACAAATGGCTTGACTTGCCACCAAAAAGCGGCTGGTATGAAAATATCGTTTCTTTTTTCGAGCTCCTAGCATTGGTCCTAGAAAAGTAAGTGCCCTGTATGATATGAGGTTTTTGTTGAACTTCTCCAATAGTATTCCTGGGATCTGGATCAGGGTAGTTGGTGGTTTATTAAGGTGGTTGATTCTAAGTTGTCATGCCTTGGAATCAGACAGTTTAGGAAATGGCCTTGGGGAGGTGATTTTTAGGGCAGGTTTATTCATCAGTCAAGCGCGAGGGATGAGATTTCCCTCGTGCTAGTGTCTATGTGTTTCTTAGGTCATTTTCTGGACTTAAAAGATGGTAAGTAGGGATCCTACCCAAAAGGTAGGTTAGGGTTTGTTTTATATAACTGCCGTTAGGAAAAAATAAGTTTCTCCCTCAGGATCTGAACTTATTTTTTTTATAGGAGGGGGAATGATGTAGCAAGGAGGTTTCATTAAGATATTTGAAATACTTTTAATGTATTCTACAGGGAATTATTGACTCTTTTTCTAGAAGAAATAGGAGTGTTAACGCAAAAGTCGTTCTGCGTACCTCGTATGAGGATATAAATGATAATCTTTAATTATTTGAAAAGTAAAGGAAATAGAAAATAAATTCAGTGTTATCCTTTCAGCGAAACCCTACTCACCCGTTACAGTATTTACCTTAATATCTTGTATATTAGCCGAAATACTCATACCACATTAATTATGAATTTCTGTGAATAAGGCAATTATATATATAAGACATCACTTTCTAGGTATCTAAGATAGCTATAAATCACTAAGGCCAAGATGAAGCTGTAACATGCAATATGTACTGTCTTTGTCGGGTTTATAGACAATCGGTTTATTTGAACAAGTATGTGTATGTTCGGCTAGGTAGAGAGAAACGCAAGAAAGCTTGAAGGAATAGTTCTTTATAAAGAACTATTCCTTCAAGCTTTCTTGCGTTTCTCTGCTTTTCTTTGCGTGCTATAGCACGCACACACGTCCAGAGTTTAATATAAATATGAAAGATAACATAGCTAACCTAACAGGTACACAAGATAGCTATGAATCACTAAGGCCGAAATGAAGCTATAACGTTTAATCATCGGGTTTATGGAAAATCTAGTTTATTCGACCAAAGATCTCTAAATCTAGCTAGATTGAACCAATTTGAAGTTTAAAGTAAAAGACTTTAAGGCGCTTACACCAGCTAACTAGCGCCGCCCCTGGTGTTATTTCTTTTACAATGGCCATGTTGACTAAATTTTTTTTCATGTTGTTATGTAAAGACCTGCCAAATATAAACACAATAGTGACAGAAATACATTTCTAAACAAAAAACTCTTTCAGTTATAAAAGTTTTAAGGACACATGTTTTTAGACGTAAATTTTTAGACGTGAAAACCGCCGCTGAAATGCCTACATATTTGTGACGTCACAAGTTTGTATTTTGTATGGGTGGCGTGAGAACTTTGTTTGGTAGCTATACGAAATATTGCGTTTATGGTAATGGTTTCATAATAAAAGTTGCTATAAATTTTGCAGACTAAAATACAATATAATTGTAATTAAAGATTTTTTACTTTAAAAAATGGTCCTATTCACCCAACTTTAAAGAAGCTTTAAGATCACTTAACGAATCGATATCAAATTAAAAATGTTCTTTATAGTGTTTTTAGATAGAAATTAGTCTCATTAGAAACAAATTTTATATAATCTTAACATTAGGCAACTACCGTATTAAATAAGATCAAATTGAAAAAATCTACGTAAGTACTTCACTTTTTGTATTGCTTTTCAATATTTTGCAAAAGCGGCCACTTTAGGCGGTAATGAGTAGATCTCTCTGTCTGAAATGATGATATTGATGAAAAGTTCTACTAAAAATACTACAAGCCATTTATTAAGGAAGTACTTACGAAGGTTTTCTCAATTTGTTCTTATTTCGGAGTACAAGAATTAAATAACGGGTGTCGCTAGTTTCGGTGGTGTAAGCTTCTTAATAGCACGCTCACATTTGCGGTAGATAAATGTTGAACACAACATAGCTAACCTAACAGGTATAGTCGGGGATATACCTATTCAATACAGATAAACCTGTTGAAATCTGTTTTAAAGTAGATCAGGTTTATCTGCCCCCGACTGTACAGAGAAGAGCTATAAGTAACTATGGGCGAAATGAAGCTGTAACGTGTGATGTGTTATCGCCTCGTCGGATTTATAGACAATCAGGTCTCATCGACATAAACTGAGTGATACATAAATCGGGATTAGAATCGGCTCGTGAAGTCGTGACATCGACTCGTGATTACAGCTGGACAGATAATCTGGACACATGTTGGTATAATGCGAAACTCAACAATTATTATTATCTCAACCTGCAATCTTTTAGTTCATTTGTTTGGGCACTAAAATTAACGTCATACTAAGAGCATACTCTCTCTAAAATATAAATGACAGCCATATGAATTAGGATATGGATTATTAAGATTGACTTTAGAAGTTCCGATCTGATCTATTCTTATGAAGAAATAACAGCAACTCGGGTTTTGGCGCCCCTTGTCATTTCATATAAAATATGCGACGCTTGCCCGCTGTCACTGAATTTCAAACTCAACTGCGTATAAATTATAGTGAAAGGGAAAGTCAGTCTTTTATAAATTAAGCTATTTATTTATTATTATCTTCTAAGCAACAACAGCTACTGCTTGAGAGACCAGAACTGGCGCTGCGGGTTCAGCTACCACAGGCACGGGCAGAGGCTCCACTGGGATTGGCAGATGAGCGCCTTCCGCCTTCATGCCGTCCAGCCCCGCGGACCACTTGGTGACGTAGCGCACGCCGTCAGGCCCCACGTAGCTGACCTCTCCATCGGTGACCAGCACCTTGCCCTTGCCATCCGCGGTCGGGACCAATCGGCCTTGTTCGGAGACGATGGTACCTTCTGCCGTCACGTAACGTAAGCTAAACGGCCCGGAGTCCTCGCGCTCTTCAGTATACTCCAAGGCGGGGAGGGACCTCTTGGAGAGGGTCTCCTCGGGAGCCGGAGCGCCCATTGTTAGGGCGACCAAGGCGAAGAAAACAACGAACTTAAAAAAAAGACAAACATACTAATAAATAATAAAATATAAAAAAAGAATACTCTGATACTAAGAAATCACAATTCTGTTAATAAAAGTTACTTAAACTGATAAAAACTCTTCACTCAAATAGTTACCAAAACCGTTAAAACTCTCCACTCAAATAGCATTTAAACAAAATAAATTAAATCAAAATCGGCTGAGCCGTTTGGTAGCTAAATAAACAGACACGTCAATCTCACAGCATAATTCTTTTTAACGGAGTTAAAAATGCCTGGCCGAATAAAAGCTATTTATGATGGTATCTATGTTTCTTCTAAATTCCATAATTTTTGTATTAAAAATTTTTGATTTGCACAACTCTAAGGATATTTTTAACTTATGAATAAATGAGATATGAGCCATGATATTCTTACTTGTTTCATATTTGTTGCTGTTATTTCTATTTGTCTACACAAGTAATGTTGTCAAAGCACTGAGATCGACTTATTTCGAAAAGAAATTGACTTCGTGTAAATACTTTACAATAATGAAGCTCTTAAACCAGAAATTTATGTACCTGTTAAGGGCTCATCAATAACCGTTAAAGTAGTCTAATTAAAAACTTGTTACAGAAATAAGAATGTCACTTGAAAATATTTGCATAATAAAATAAACATTAATTAGTTTAGTAATTAAATATAATTGGGCATGCTCACTTTTGTGAAGCTCATGATCTTTTTATGTGAAAGAAAACATTATTCAAAGAAACTGATTTAGGTATTTCTGCGACCAATAAAGTTTTCATTCATACATTTGAATTTTATGTATATAAATATTTAGTTTTATCGCATTTATTACATGAGATTTAATGTACACTGTCGATGCTTTGTCTATAAAATTAATAATCTAAGAAACAGGATGTCACATTAAATCAATAATCGGAGGACAGTAACGCGAAGACCAATGAGAATCTAGATTATGGCAAAAACAACATAATACTGACGTAATAGACTGCCCACCTAATACAAAAATATTGGACCAAATTAAGGTTGCGAAAAGCAGGCGGATGTATGGCGCAGGCGAGTTGCTTGCTACTCGATACTAGATGGCAGTAGTCTGCGTTAGCCTTTAACTTACTAAATATCATCATCATCATCAACAGCCTTCTGCATCCCACTGCTGGGTATAGGCCTCTCTCAATGCATGCCATCCATTGCGATCTTGTGCCTTACGTAGCCAGTTTCGACCTGCGATTTTCCTAACATCATCAATCCACCTAGCTCTCGGACGACCTACGCTTCGCCTGCCATCTATTGGCCACCATTCTGTCAAAACCCTACTCCACCTATCATCACCACGCCTTGCCAGGTGTCCTGCCCAACTCCACTTTAGTTCCATAATACGTTTTCCAGCATCTTGAACTTTCGTTCTTTGTCGGATCACTATGTTAGGAACTCGATCTTGAAGTTTGATGCCGAGCATGGCTCGCTCCATAGCTCTTTGTGTAACTCTGATTCGGTACACCACCTCTTGGGTAAGCGTCCACGTCTCGGCACCGTATGTCATGGTGGGCAAGACACACTGGTTAAAGAGGCGGGTTTTCAGACACTGTGGAATCTGGCGTGATTTTAAAATGTCCTGTAATTTTCCAAAAGCGGCCCACCCCAGTTGTATGCGTCTTGAAACTTCCTCTCTTTGCTGGTCTTTTTCGAAGAATAGAACATGACCAAGGTAAGTATAATGATCCACCATCTCCAACCGATCGTTTCCTACAGAAATTAGAGGATCCGCCGAACAGGAAATATTGGACATCACCTTTGTCTTGGTCATGTTCATTTTAAGGCCAATTTTTAGGGAAGCCAAGTACAAATCTGTAAGCATGGCTTGAAGGTCTTTCAGATTCTCCGCAAACAACACAATATCGTCCGCGAACCGTAAATGAGACAGATAAACCCCATTTATATTAACGCCGCGATTGTCCCATGCAAGCGTTTTTATTACATCTTCTAAGGCTGACGTAAACAACTTGGGTGAAATAGTGTGTCCCTGCCTCACTCCCCTTTCGATCTTGATGGGGTTGGTAGTGTCGTGTAACTTTACTTGCATGGTTGCGGACTCATACAGCTCGCGGAGAACCCTCACGTAGCGGGTGTCAATACCGCAGCGATGGAGTGAGTTAAACACAGCCCAGTGTTCGACACTGTCGAATGCCTTCTCATAATCGACAAAAGCAATACACAAGGGCCGGTTGTATTCATGACTTTTCTCCATCAGCTGCTTTACCGCTTGGATGTGGTCAGTGGTGGAAAAGCCGCTTCGAAACCAGCTTGTTCAACGGGTTGATATTCATCAAGTTGCCGGGTAAGACGATTACAAATAACTTTGGTAAATAACTTATATATGTGGGATAAAAGACTAATTGGACGGTAGTTATTAAGATTAGATGTATCTCCTTTTTTATGTATGATATTAACTATTGCATTCTTCCAGGATTGAGGTGTATGAACTTTAAAGAACACTTCGTTGAAGAGTTTTGTTAGCAAGAGTAATACTTTTTGTCCTCCTGCAAGGAGCATTTCTGCCGTAACAAAATCTTCACCAGGTGCCCTACTTCATTTGGTTTAATGCCTTTTCTATTTCTCGCGGAAGGATCTCAGGAATGTCGTTCATCATATTTTCTATAGCAGGGACTCTAGAGTCTAGTAGTTGTGGTGTGGCATTTTCTGCGGACTTTGATTTGTACAATTCTTCGTAAAACTTTTCAACTACATTTAAAATCTCCAACCTGTCAGTTACTATTTTACCTTCTCTATCTTTCAGCTTCATAATTTGTCTATTGCCTATTTTAAGTTTTCTATTAAACACCTTTGGACCCCGAAACTTTTTAATAGTGTCTGTTATTACTTCTGTGTTGTAATTGCGTAAATCTGATCTGATAGCTTTTTGTATCTTTTTATTCATTTTTCTAAGCGAAGCATTATCTGTAATTGTACGTTGTTTCATACTTTTACGTTCGTCTATTAATTTTTGAGTTTCAGTTGATATTTTTAGTTTACCTTCTTTTTTACGGTGTCATTTTAAAAAGTTTTGCCTAAAATATTGTTTTGATTTTTAATAAGATATATTTTGTAAATCATGTTTTTTATATTCTCATAATACCGTCGATTCAATGTTGTGTAGTTTCGAGTGGCGCCATCTATGCTAGTCTCTGAAAACAAATCGTGCGATTAAGGCGTTGAGACCACATGATTATGGCAATCAACCGCACATGGTCACGTTGCGTCCGGTTCTGGAAAAGAGCCAAATTTCTCACGGCACCGTCAAGCATGACGATGCGCAAGCCTCATAAATAAAATAAATTTATATTTTTTTGCTTAAAAGAGCTTATTTTGTTTGGTTTGAATGTAGAAGTGCATATTTTGAATATCTAAGCTCTAAGCATAGAAAAACTGTATCAGGAAAAGTACAAAATAAACAGTTTTACATCAGATACTTTGTTTTTCAACAACACCAATATCTCGGGCCGCTGCGTGCATTTCGACTATGTTTAACCTCTATAAAAATGGTCGAACATAAAGTACAATACCCAAAAAAAAAAACATATATTGTAGAATAATTTTAAATCTTTACTTTTCTCTAAAGTTAATAGTTTTTTTAGAAAAAAAAAGTACCGCGTACATCGATTTTTATTGCAAATATTCATTAACTACGTAACTCTTTGTCTTAGAGTCACGCAATTTTTATGTTCAATACAATACCAATCAACCTACAAACTCTCCCGAGGAATTTTTATTTTACCGATTATTTTTCTTTTAAATATTAAATTTATGTTATTTA
Organism: Rhodophaea formosa; assembly: GCA_963082605.1. Taxonomy (NCBI): domain Eukaryota; kingdom Metazoa; phylum Arthropoda; class Insecta; order Lepidoptera; family Pyralidae; genus Rhodophaea; species Rhodophaea formosa. The sequence continues at coordinate 1,538,744 of OY720208.1, forward strand.
ATATTTTGAATGCGCGCGGGCAATCGACCGCTGACTTTCTGACGGGGAACTAAGTTTCAAAACTCGGCCCATATCCTGAAGGTCATTAGCGCATTTACGAGCCTTAACGAGCAGACGAGCTACCTGATGAAAAGTGGTCACCGTCGCCCATGGACATCTGCAACCCCAGATGAGGTGCTGATGCGTTGTAAGTTAAAAAGTAGTTTTGCCGCAAATTCATCGAACAATAAATTAGTCTTCGTTTCTTGGGATTGGCATTTAATTCTTATAGGCATTGTTTGCGTTTTAATAACACTATTTTTAATTGAACCATTAATTGTATAGGTCAACGTTTGTCTTCATTTACATTGTTATTTGTTTCTTTTTCAGCCACCTTTAAATTTAAACAGATTTATTAAAATAATAAATATACAGTGTGGAAAGCTATGTCAGATACCTGAGGTAGCTTGATAAATCTGATATTAATGTTGGTTACTTGCACACATAAAATACAAACAAATGTCCCAATTTAATTAGAACCTTACAGTTATCCACTTTTTTCAAAATTTAATATCACAAAACTAATTTATCAACCAGTCAGGCTCAGTAGTACCGCAATTAGTGCCTTTGAAATAAACATCTAAGAACCATGCCAATATGAAAATCGTCTTCCATCATGACCTGGCCGGGGATTGAACCCAGGACCCGGGGATTCAAAGGTACTAGCGGTACCACTCAGCCTGAGCGGTCAATAAGTTAGTTTTGCGATTTTTTAAAATGAAAAGTCAAAAGCAAATTTTTTTAATTTTATGCTCATTATTTTAATTATACATCCTTATTTTTTAATCAGTACACAAACTTTAAGGGATTACTCAGCCCATCCACATAAACAACTTTTGATTGGACCAGGCCCAAGGTTGCTTAGCACACGTTAGTATGCTAAGCAACCTTGAGCGTAACCTTGAGCCTGGCCTCTGGCACTTACAACTAAGCTCATCCAGGGTTTCATGGATTTGTTGTTGGTACCACCAATATGTATATTTTGTAAAACATACAAAAATAGCGGTTACTTTATAGCACAATCAGTCAGTCCCTGTCAATTAATTTAGTAACCATACCAGTTCGTATCAGATACGGATTATTGATATGCAGCAATTCATCACTTAGTTCATGAAATGAGTTATTTACGTGGGTAATAATATTGTAATACTGACACGAATATGTTATTGAAATTCGGGAATATCAACAGAGTGTTCCTAATCACGTTACCTATTTGAATATTTATTAATGTTTCCGTGATTTCATATCTAAATAAAATTGCTGTTAATACGGTTTTATCACGTTCATTATTGTATATATTACAATATTTATAATATACCTAACGTTTCGAACACTTTACAATTTTCATGTTCGCAGGTAGACTAGGTTGAAAATTGACACAAAATTACTGCCCTCAGTCAAAGCCTACAATATTTATTGATAACGTTCCGGATGTACGCTCACATTGTCTGAAAGTCTTACAGTCTACTGCTGAGCTTGATATTTTAATCAAACTGAACTAGAACTTTATGTCAATTGAGAGAATGGTTGGTAGTTACCACAGTTACCAACAGCTTGGGATCCAGTCATCAATTTAATTAAATCTCAAGATCAGCAGCAGACTACAAGACGTTCTGACACCAAGGATGCCGAAGGAAGGAAAATAAAAAGTTGAAATGTGGACCCCAGGCCCCAAGGCACCTAGCTGCGGATGCAACCCGGGACACACTCAGACTATAAAGTGAGAGAGGGGACTGCGCAAGACAGCATTTGGCAAAGTTTAAAAAAAAGAAAGAAAGAAAATTTTCATTTTCTATTTATTTATTTCAAACTAGATATTTATTACGCAATAACGAGTACTTCAGCCTGTGGTTGTACTGGAGCAGCGACAGGCACCAGCTCGGGCACGGGCAGCGGCTGCACTGGGACTGGCAGATGAGCGCCTTCCGCCTTCATGCCGTCCAGCCCCGCGGACCACTTGGTGACGTAGCGCACGCCGTCAGGCCCCACGTAGCTGACCTCTCCGTCGGTGACCAGCACCTTGCCCTTGCCGTCCGCGGTCGGCACCAAACGGCCTTGTTCGGAGACGATGGTACCTTCCGCCGTCACGTAACGTAAGCTGAACGGCCCGGAGTCCTCGCGCTCTTCAGTATACTCCAAGGCGGGGAGGGACCTCTTGGAGGGGGTCTCCTCGGGAGTCGGAGCGCCCATGGTGAGGGCGAACAAAGCAAAGATAATTACGAACTGAAATAAAATACACAAATTAAGGTATACGTTAAATACAAGTGTCTCGAAGAAATGATTCTCACGAATTGGATATACAAAGTCCTTAGGTGAGGTAGGTGATTGTTACTGTTGAAAATAGTTTTTTTCAGTGTCTTTTATATGCATTGGTTTATTTTGAAACGCTAGTAGTCTTTAGTTTTTTTTAAATTAATTAATATAATACAATTTTATTTAATCAGATCATTTAAAGTGTGGTTTGAAGTAAAAAGGTTTTTATGAATAAACGTTTTGATTGGATTTGATTTGAAGATAATAATTTTTAAAATCTTATGAATGAGATATGTGTGATAAATATTCTTACTTGTTTCATATTTGTTGTTGGTATTTGCCTGCACAAGTGATGTTCTTGAAGCACTGAGATCGACTTATTTCGAAAAGAAATTGACTTCGTTTAAATACTTGACAATAATAAAAGTACAGTTTTAAACCAGAAATGTAAACCTTAGTACCTGTTTAAGAACCGTTAAACCGTGGTCTAATTAACAACTACTTATTATGATAAGGGTAGAAATTAGAATGTCATCTAAATATTTGCATAATATTGCAAACATTAATGATCTTAGTAATAATCATAACGTTCAAATCAATACAACACTTGAATATCAGCCAAAATTATTAGTTGTGTGCCAGGTGTGTGTGTGTGTGTTTTTTTACTGGGAATACTTTCATTATATTCAAATTTTCTATTTTGCAACAATTATTTACCTTTAACCAAATAACTAAAGCTATGATGTCGGTTTCTGTTGTATGCTCTATTTACAAAATAGATGTACTTTGTTTACTTTTATCTGCTTTGAGTTTTACTAACTACATGGTAGCTGTTTTATTACTTTTTGTCCCGTTACTGAATAAGCTCACACATTCATGAAACCTTAGTTTAAATAGAGAAAGCAACACAGCTAACCTAAAAAGTCCTTAGGACAGCTATAGATAAGGCCGAAATGAAGCTGTAACGAGTGATATCGCCTCGTCGGGTTAGACAATCTGGTCTCATCGTAACTGACTAACGACTGATACATCACTGATTAGTATCAGATTCGTGATTACAGCTGAACAGATAATCTGGACACTTGTGGGTATTATGCGAAACTTAACAACCTGTAACGTATATATAAGTTTGTTTATTTAGGCACTAAGAAAGGTGATACTTAGGACATATTCTCTCTGATCGATGCGTGAAACACGCGATATCAAAAGCCTCACTTATTAACCTAAGTTTGACCGATATGGGTGGAAGTGTGTCCGAGAGAAGTGAACCAATCGGGTTTTTTTATGTGATAACAAGTTTTCTAGCGATGGTTTTTAAACATACTTATAATTTATACAAAATATTTTTAGTCGTTTACAAGATAGTGATTTTCGTGTCGGGAACTGTGCTAATTTTTTTCCCTTTATATGTAACGAAATAAGAGGTAGGGCAGAGTCAGGGTCCATAATCTTGGATGGCTTCAATTAATAGACTTACCAACTGTACTAAAACATTTTATTTCTTCTTCACAGTACTTGTGAACAATACAAATCAATAATACGACCATCACTCTATGCATACTAGCCGTGTGATTCCCGGCAGAGTAAAATAGGACAACACTAAGTCTTCCAGTGGATGACGTAGAAGACGACTAAAGAAACACAAGCGAAACAAAGCTCATAATCATCAAAGAGACCATTCCAATCCGTCTGACCAGCGTGGAGAGTGTAGGCCAAATATTCTGACTGCTCTGGCTAATATATGGTTCTGGTAGTACAGAGAGGGTCATACTCCTGCTGTGGAGACTTAAAAATACCTGATGATGATGAGTCTACATACAGTTTAGGGATTTTCAAGGCAGGAGTCAATAGGCGTTATTCAAGCTGCGTTCACCACATGATCATTGCTTTTCATTAAGCAAGATAAGAGTCAAACGCACTCAATTGTTACATTAAGTACTTTCTGAACAATGGCAACTACTGCTTGAAGAGTGAGGGATGGATTTATCTTTTAAGATTAGAAGTAAGTGTCTATTGCCACCTTGCAACTTAATTATCAGATGATATTGCCTGGTTATCCAACTTACTTATATTGTATTCTTTATTTTATGGCTTCCACCGAGGTTTTAGTTATTTAGTCAACGTCCACTGTAAAGAGATACAAAGTATCGATGTTGTACGGTGTATAGTTTTGACAAGTAGCAATTTAATATGGCTTAGGTCCTTTGATTGCTTTATGGGAGATTCTGGTGACAAATTTACATGAGACCATATGACAGTCTACTTTATCTATTTACTCATTGCTTATGCGCAAGAGCACCAAATTATACCAATTTCATATTGTTAAGTCCACTTAAATCAATTTGTAAAATCATCTTAAACAAACTTTAACTGACCCCCTTGACTTTCCACTAAAAACTCATCAGACTGACTTACTGTTCAATTGGTTAAATATAAGATTCAAAATAGAGTTGCAAAATATAAAAATGCGTGAAAGGAAATGCCAGATATTAAATTCTAGCTGTTACCCGCGGCTTCGCCCGCATGATATATAGCCTATGTTCTTTTCAGTACCCTAACCTATGCGTATACAAAATTTCATGATGATCGGTTCTGTAGGTTAGGCGTGAAGGTGTAACAAACAAACAAACTCACTTTCGCATTTATAATATTAGTAAGGAAAGGATAAGGATAAGGAAGTAAGGATAAGGATATGAATTATTACAGTTGACTTTGAAGTTCTGATCTGATGAGAAAATGACAGCTATACCGGTTTCGACGCGAGCTGGGGTAACATTTTTTAGTGTTCCGTAGTAAACCAGGAACCCTTATAGTTTCACCATGTCTGTCTGTCTGTCTGTCTGTCCGTCCGCGGTTTTACTCAGAGACTATAAGTACTAGAAATCTGTAATTTGGTATGGGTATGTATATTAATCATGGCAAAAAAGTGGTAGAAAAAAACCTTGAAAAAAAATTTTTTTTGCGATGCTCCCATACAAGTAAAGTGGGGGAGTAATTTTTTTTTTCACTATTTACCCATCATGTGGGATATCGTTAAAAAGGTCTTTGAAAACTATTGTGAGGTTGAGAACACTATTTTTTGATTTAGGGATCCGTTTCTGAAATATTTGGTTTTAAAGTGCAAATTTTTGTTAGAGGTACGTGTCCCCCCCCCCCCCCCCCCCTCTATCGGCTAAACGGTTATATATGGATACGTGAAAAAAATTACAGCGGTAGTATAAATACTGAAGTTGAAAGGAAAACTATAAGAGCTGGGTACTAAGTGCAAACTAAAAAGTTATAGGCAACTTATAAAATGTAAAATTTCATACAATCGGCATTGTTAGATGTTTTTGGTCGTTAAAATGTGAGGTGCGAGTGTAAACAGTGTGAACTCAAAGTTGTCATTCGCAACTACGGAACCTTGTACTGCGCGTGGCCTGACACGTACTTGGCCGGTTTTTGAACGTATGACCACTCGTCTTTGAACGATTTGTGTATGGAATAACCGCGCATTTGCGAACGTCGAAATTTCAAAAATTGTATCCCTGTCTTTTCATAATGAAAGCGCGACGCTTGCCGCTGTTGCCGATCGTCAAAGTCAACCTTTACGCGTATCAACTTCAATAAAAAGGAAAATAGTACATATATCTCTATGGGAAAGATATATTCATCATCATCATCATCAGGTCTTTCTAGTCTCCACTGCAGGAGCACGACCCTCTCTGTACTACCAGTGCCATATACTAGCCTGAGTAGTCAGAGGATTTGGCCTACACTCTCCACGCTGGCCAGGCGGGTTGGAGAGGTCTCTTTGATGTTAAAAAGCTTTGTTTAGCTTGTGTTTCCTTAGTCGCCTTTTACGACATCCACGGGATGACTTGGAGTGGTCCTATTCTACTCTGCCGGGAACCACACGGCACAAACACAAAGATATATTATTGATTTCGAATTTGGCTATTTATTTATTATAATTTATTATATTTATTAAAGCAACAACAGGTACTGCTTGTGACACCAGAACCGGCGCTGCTGGTATTTTAATCAACTTCAAAAAAAGGAAGTTAGCAATTCAATGCGTACCATGTAACATTGTCGGAATTGCTCAGATTTTGTTTATGTTAGTCTATACTAGTTTTAGTAAAATAGTTCCATTTTTACTCGTTGGATATGGAACCCTAAAAAAGTTGTGACCTTAATCGTGTTCGATCGTTAGTATGTTGTAAAGAAATAAATCTCTTAAAGTTGTTTTTCATTCATATTTATTATTTTTAAACTAGATATTTACTACGCAATAACGAGTACTTCAGCCTGTGGTTGTACTGGAGCAGCGACAGGCACCAGCTCGGGCACGGGCAGCGGCTGCACTGGGACTGGCAGATGAGCGCCTTCCGCCTTCATGCCGTTCAGCCCCGCGGACCACTTGGTGACGTAGCGCACGCCGTCAGGCCCCACGTAGCTAACCTCTCCGTCGGTGACCAGCACCTTGCCCTTGCCGTCCGCGGTCGGCACCAAACGGCCTTGTTCGGAGACGATGGTACCTTCCGCCGTCACGTAACGTAAGCTGAACGGCCCGGAGTCCTCGCGCTCTTCAGTATACTCCAAGGCGGGGAGGGACCTCTTGGAGGGGGTCTCCTCGGGAGCCGGAGCGCCTATGGTGAGAGCTACCAAAGCGAAGAAAATTACGAACTGTAACAAAAAAGAGAGATTTAAATAAAATAAATTGGACATAAACTTTTATTTAACATATTTTGTGTATTAAAATTTCTGTAAAAGTTTGTAGCAAAGACATAAATTATCGTTAAATTTTCATGTAAACTAAGTTTTGGATAGTATTTCTTACTTGTTTCATATTTAATGTAATCAAACTAATACATACTTTACAGAGACAGGCTTATTACCCATGTTTTTTAAAGCAACCAGAACAAAATTATTGTTTTAATATTCTAAGGAAATAAAGATGATCATTAAATCATTAGCAATATGAGTGATAGATTTACAATATTTAAATATATTCTTGAATCTCTGAATATTTTCTTTTTGTCTACTACTGATACATTATACTGATGTTTTTGCATGGTTGGGCAGAAATTGCAATAGACAGAAGTGAATGGAAAAATAAGGGGGAGGCCTTTGCCCAGCAGAGGGACATAACATCGATAGGCTAGGTAAAAAGAAAAAAAAACTAATACATAATTTATGGCGAAATTGAGTTATTTTAATGAATGTTGGTCTAAAATTACAAATAATGACGTGACGCAAGTGTAATCCATCATTTACTAACCTTGTTCATCTTGGATATAACTGAGTATGTGACAACACAAAGCAACTGCAAACCTCAAGCCAGTGAGACTAATGCCTCTTCATTCAAGACCCTCGGTATAAATACTTCCATGTAATGAATGATACACTTAATTAATTAGTTTCGATGTCTGCATACTTGTTTAGAAAATTAACAATAATTTGATATACAGTTGCATCATTAACATAATTACTTCCAGAATAACTTGCATTGTTTATTTACATTCTTATTTCCTATGGCTTAATGATTAGTGTCAATTAATCGAATAGCTTCGATCACTATGATTCATCATGAAGATCACGGTCATAGCTACCACCGTACCAGGCGTATCAATGTAACACCCTACCGGGCTACAGAGCCTCTGACTTATGTAAGTAAAAATTTGTAAAATGTTATCCACAGTGTCACTATCGACCAAAATAACGTTCAGGTGTGAATGATGTCAAAGAGACCAGACCATGTCACACCTCATGCACCCCTAGGCCTCATGGCCTAGGGGTGCATGAAAGGAGCCTCCCCGTGTGACGTATTCGCCCCTTATACGTCCGGCGCACCCTGGGCAACAATCTGCGAGGACAGTCTAGTCGGTAACGCAGATTGGCTGATCCTTCCACTACGAAATGGTTATAAAATTAAGGATTTCATGGGACGGCGTAGACATTAAACACAACCCCACACCAAAATACCTGGGCGTGACCTTCGACCGCTCCTTAACATACAAAGAAAACTGCAAAAATTTGAAGTCCAAGGTCTGCTCACGGAACAATATTCTACGCCGTCTCACCACTACCCGTTGGGGTGCATCACCCCACGTACTCCGGACAAGCTGTCTTGCCCTATGCTACTCCGCTGGCGAATACGCTAGTCCTGTGTGGGCACGTTCTGTACACGCCAAAAAGGTTGATGTCGCTCTCAATGCCTCATGCAGAATAATCAGTGGTACTTTAAAACCTACTCCTCGACCGTTCCTGTATACTTTGTCCGGCATAGCTCCCCCAAGCGTGAGACGCGACGTTGCAAGTGCAGTGGTGAGATTCAAGCAATCCCATGATGAGAAGCACCTACTCTATGGACAAACTCCACCACCCTCACGTCTTAAAAGTAGAAGCAGCTTTCTTAGGCAGCCCTATATTATACATCCTAAAGAAGCTTCAAACGCGCGACTGACACAGTGGAAAAATAAATACCCGTCTACCTCTTCCGAACTTCCTCCTGCAGAGAAACTCCCACCAGGAAGCGATCTCCCCTGGGCAGTTTGGAAGTCCCTCAACAGACTCCGAGCTGGTGTAGGGAGATGCCAAGAAAACCGAGTAAGGTGGGGTTTCTCCAATAATTACCTCTGTGACTGTGGCGCCATCCAGACTATGGCTCACCTAACGACGTGTCCTAATTGTCCCTCCACATGCAGTATTAAAGACCTAAATGAAGCAAATGACAAAGGTATCGCCGTGGCCAACTACTGGTTAAAATCAATATGATTTTTAAATAGATATAACCATATCGACTCGAAAAGAAGAAAAGAAGAAGAGTGGCCTAATGCGAGTCAGACTTCCTCATGAAGAGTTACGGAACCCTTGAAGTTACACGTGTATCTACACGTGTGTTCAAGCTGGAACAGGAACTGTAACAAAATATGAATACAAACAATCACACAGATCGTGACTGGAGGGCATAAACCATTAAATTGCAAATGGTAGAATACACTCAGCTTGCTCGGCAAACAAATAGGTAACGATATTGTTTTACATCGGACGACCTCCGTGCCACAATTGTTAACACACCAGCCTGCGACTCGAGTGGTCCCGGGTTCGATAACCGATCAGGTCATAAAAGAAACAGTCATTTTCAGATTGGCCTTGGATGTTAATGTATCTGAGTATCTGTTATAAAATATAGTACCGTTGAATTAGTATCCTACGACACAAGTTCACAACTTACTGTGGGGTTAGCTCAATTTGTCCCTAAATATTTATTTATTTACGAGCTCCGTGGCGCAGCGGTCATCACGCCTGCCTGCGACACGGATGGTCCCGGGTTCGATCCCCGGTCAGGTCAAGATGGAAAACGATCTTTTTCAGATTGACCTGGGTCTTGGATGTTTATCTATATTATGTATTTGTTATAAAATATAGTATCGTTGAGTTAGTATCCCATAACACAAGTCTCGAACTAACTTTGGGGCTAGCTCAATCTGTGTGATTTGTCCGTATATATTTATTTATTATTTATTTATTTATTGCTGTTGCTTGTGATTTTGTTCGTGTAGGATACACCAAGACTTTCAAGAAAACCATTAATGCAAATAGACTACATTCTTAAAAAATATCCGCTAGTTGGATAATCAAAAAAATATAGGATGTACTTATATTATTTACATTTGTTAATTGAACAAAAGATGATGAAGAAGATAAGCCCTTAAAAATTCCGGTGACGTCACATTTTCAAACAAAAACCATAAAATCATTCGTGAACTTTGATACGCTTTATCTTTATCATTTATTGTTCGATATAGTTATAAAAGAAAAATACGTGTCCAATATTGGACACATATTTTTTCTTTTCGATGTTTTGACTGCAGACTAATTTTATTGTTACTTTAGCCAAGAGGCTAAAGTAACAATAAATATAATCAAATATTGCCACAATTCCCTTTTTCCGTTTGTATGGAGACATGCGCTTCCAGGCGACTCTTAAGAAAGAGTCGCCTGGAAGCGCATGTCTCCATACAAACGGAAAAAGGGAATTGTGGCAATATTTGATAATTTTAGGGCAAAATTCGAATCGTAATCATATTGAATTTAGTCGGTATATCTTATTTTTTTTTTATAATTTTAGGCATATTATAAGCGCTTGTTGACAATCAAGTGCACTTTATGAGAAACTTTATCTGTTTCTCTTTGTCTCTTACCTTGAGTGCTCCTACTTCACTTCATGATTTATATCTCCGGCAACGAGATATCAGACATATTAACATCCGTTTTCATACTAAACTCGCTTCAAACAGCATCTAGCATATACGTATACAAGTCGGTGGATGTGACCTTTTTCTAGGCCAAACTAAACTGACGCTGGGTTCGACCTTAAAAATTAATATGTAGTTTTGACTTTAGAGTGTAGTTAGACATATTCCTAAATTAATATATGTAGTTAAATTAGCTTTTTACAAAAGTAAGTACATTTACATACACTTCGTAGGTTATAAAGTGCATAGGGAATCAAATCAAGGTAAGGTCTTATGACCAAAGAACCTTGGACACTGTGGCTTAATTTACACTGAAATGGCAGCAAAGCGGCAAGCTTTAAGAGGGTATACTAGCAGTGCGTTTTCCATACAAATGTATTTCTCTATTTTCTCGCTGAAAACTGCTTCTAGAGGCAGAATTCTTTTTACATACAATCTATTATTAAAATAGGTATGCCATATGTTTTATTTTTTCTAAAAACCTGTTTAAAAGAAAAAAAGTTGTACAAAAACAGTTTTTTTTAAATAAAAAATAGGGGCATTCCTATTTTAGTACTAGATTTTATGAAAAAAGAATTGTGGCTCTAGAATCAGTTTTCAGCGAGAAAATAGAGAAATAGATTTGTATGGAAACCATATTGAAAAAATACTGCTAGTAAACGCTCTTAAAAATGAATATGTAGTTTTGACTTTAGAATGTAGTTAGACATATTCCTAAATTAATATATGTAGTTTAATTAGCTTTTTACAAAAGTTAGTACATTTACATACACTTCGTTGTTTATAAAGTGCATAGGGAATCAAATCAAGGTAAGGTCTTATGACCAAAGAACCTTGGACACTGTGGCTTAATTTACACTGAAATGGCAGTAAAGCGGCAAGCTTTAAGAGGGTATACTAGCAGTGCGTTTTCCATACAAATGTATTTCTCTATTTTCTCGCTGAAAACTGCTTCTAGAGGCACAATTCTTTTTACATACAATCTATTATTAAAATAGATATGCCCATATGTTTTATTTTTTCTAAAAACCTGTTTAAAAGAAAAAAATATGTACAGAAACAGTTTTTTTTTTTAATAAAAAATAAGGCATTCCTATTTTAGTATTAGATTTTAAAAAAAGAATTTTGGCTCTAGAATCAGTTTTCAGCGAGAAAATAGAGAAATACATTTGTATGGAAACCATATTGAAAAAATACTGCTAGTAAACGCTCTTAAAAATTAATATGTAGTTTTGACTTTAGAGTGTAGTTAGACATAATCCTAAATTAATATATGTAGTTTAATTAGCTTTTTACAAAAGCTAGTACATTTACATACACTTCGTAGGTTATAAAGTGCATAGGGAATCAAATCAAGGTAAGGTCCTATGACCAGTGGCGGCTCCCCCTTAAGTGCACTCGTGCGGCGCACTACCAGTTTAAGCTTAAATATATACAAAAAAATTACATAGATATAAAAAATAAATAAGCAGCTTTACGTAAAAATATATTATTTTTTTGTCAAATGATAATCAGTCATGTATTTAACGAAATAAGTATTATTTTCGATTGACAAAATAATTTGCCGTGCGCTCGCTCCCAGCGCACACAGCGCGCCCATACAGCTACTATTGAGAAGGCGACAAAACGCCTGGCGCGTGAGACGGAAGATTAGTATGGAAGTTTAGCGAAATCTCGTGCGCCGCACGGGGCCCGACGCGGAACGAACGCCGACTATCGGAAATGTTCGGATTAGGTAGTTTTCGCGTAAATTGTCTTACGTTTGTATTTGTTCGTGTTTTACTTTCGCTGTTTTGTTTTACTTATTAATCTTATTATCATACATTAAGTAGGTATGTAAATAAAAAATGCCTATCTAAATAAGAGAGAGAATTATTTCTGCATATAAAAATTATCCATATTGTTTAGGCATGTCTTATGATGTGCACCACCAGGTCTTTGAGTCACGAGCCGCCACTGCCTATGACCAAAGAACCTTGGACACTGTGGCTTAATTTACTCTGAAATGGCAGCAAAGCGGCAAGCTTTAACGCGACACGGTAATAATCCATACTATCTTATATTATTTACTAGCTATAACCCGCGGCTTCACCCACGTAATGTATAGCCTATGTCCTTCTCGGTACCCTAACCTATGTCTATGCAAAATTTCATGATGATCGGTTCTGTAGATACGGTGTGAAAGCGTAACAAACAAACAAACTCACTTTCGCATTTATAATATTAGTTGGGATTTATGCGAAAATAATTCTGTCTGTCTTACTTTCACGCCAAAACTACTGTGTAGTGTGGTAGTAGCCTTAGTAGATATAAGACACTAGCTGTTACCCGCGGCTTCGCCCGCGAAATTTATAGCCTATGTCCTTCTCGGTACCCTCACCTATGTCTATGCAAAATTTTATGATGATCAATTCAGTAGATACGGCGTGAAAGCGTAACAAACAATCAAATAAACAAACTCACTTTCGCATTTGTAATATTAGTTGGGATTGTCTGTATATGAAGTTATTGTGTGGCCGTGTGGTTCCCGGCAGAGTAGAATAGGACCACTCCAAGTCATCTCGTGGATGTCGTAAAAGGCGACTAAGGAAACACAAGCTAAACAAAGCTTATTAACATCAAAGAGACCTCTCCAACCCGTCAGGCCAGCGTGGAGAGTGTAGGCCAAATTCTCTGACTACTCAGGCTAGTATATGGCTCTAGTAGTACAGAGAGGGTCGTGCTCCTGCAGTGGAGACTGGAAAGACCTGATGATGATGATGATGATGAACTTATTGAATAAACCAGTCACACATCCATCGTCTTTCAACTAAGTCGCCTCCTCTCCCTACCGCTGAACCAATTTAAATGAAATTTGGTACACTGATAGTCTGGAACCTGCGAAAGGGTTATCCGAGTCAAAGAAACTTCTACCCTTCCCTCGCTTAATATAGGATTTGAATGGCCAGCAGTGTAAAAACCGAGATAAGCCAAACAAACTGCGACCACAAACCCATAAATAATTACTAATTACTAATCATCATCATCAGGTCTTTGTAGTCTCCACTGCTGGAGCACGACCCTCTCTGTACTACCAGAGTCATATATTAGCCTGAGTAGTCAGAGGATTTGGCCTACACTCTCCACGCTGGCCAGACGGGTTGGAGAGATCTCTTTGATGTTAATAAGCTTTATTTAGCTTGTGTTTCCTTAGTCGCCTTTTACGACATCCACGGAATAACTTGGAGTAGTCCTATTCTACTCTGCCGGGAGCCACACGGCGAATTTATTCATACATTATACATTTCATACATTATCACGAGATTATTTATTATTATACCCGAACAAACGCATAAATTGCAAATATAAACACCTTTTTTCGATGGGTTAAAAAGCAAGAGCAACGACCCAAACCACGTATATCTCAAATACAGAATTATTGGTAAATTTTCTCCAATATTTGTGAATTTCTAGCGACTGAAAAAGGTACAACGTGACTTGAATTTCGCGGAGACTTGATGAATACGTTTACATGAAGCAGTGAGCAGGTTGTGTAAAGCTATTTTTATCTGAGAAATGTGAAAAATATTTGTAAAACTATCTCAATAAAAGTAGACATCGTAACAAAGAATTTTGATATATTCTGCTATTTTATTTCATTTAATTTTGATCGCGCGTAAAAAGAGAAGCACTAAAAGGTTCCCGAATTATTACGTGACCTTTTCTATAGTGAGGGCTGAAATTTTCCTAAATTAATTTATTAATTTAGTTTATTTAATTGTTATAATTTTTCTATTCTAATTTACGATACTATTAAAAGGCAGAAAGATTTGATTTTTTGCATTAAATAGAATCCGAAACCTTCATCATCACATAAAATTTCTCCAGGACCACAAACACTACAAATTTCATTTCATTTATTTATTAGCCTATAGAACAGATTACAACTACTTGATTCACATAAATATAGACAGTTTACACTTTTAAGCTGATCTAGTCTCGATTATAATCCAAATAAAAGTATGCCTAAAATTACAATGCTCGGTATGTACTATCTATTGCCCGCGGCTCCGCTCGCATCATTGTCGATCCCTCGGGACCCATTGTTTATTCCGGGATGAAAGGTAGCCTATGTCCTTTTCCATAGTCCAGAGACCGTGTGTACAAAATTTCATGATGATCGGTTCAGTAGATAGGCCGTGAAAGCGTAACAAACAAACAAATTCACTTTCGCATTTATAATATTAGTTGGGATTGGGATTTTGTCCATCAGTAGGCTACAATAGGTTGATGATGATTAAAATTGAAAATTATTTGAGGATACAGAAAGAAGATTTTAGAAATCACGGTGTAGTTGGAATAACACTTAGGGCGTTTATATAATAGTCGTAAGTAGCTCGTAATCACCCTGTATATTAATGGTTTTATGCCATAATAACTACATAAAAGTTGTGGATGCTTAGAAATCGAGAGCACCGACCCCGATCGAACTGTGTATGAAATGTAATATATTTGCCATATTTTCCAAAATAGGTATAAATTTTCAGCGACTGAAGAAACACAATGTGATTTGAATTTTATAGGATTCGATGAATAAGGTTGCTCAAAGCATTGAGTGGTTACACAATGCTTGTTTCATTGGAAAAATATTAGAAATAGTACCTCCTAGAAATATTAAAATATAATTTCAGTGTATTTAACTGGTTTATTTCTGAATTTCGTATGATACGATATAGGTACGATTTATGGAGTACCTGCATATATAACCTATGTCTGTCTTCATAGCATTATCAACGTGTATGCCGAACTTTAAGAAAATTGGTTCAATAGATAAAGCGCGAAGACGTAACAAATAAACAAACTCACTATCGTATTTATAATATTAGTGGGGATGAGATTACGTTTCTGCCAGTTCAATTAAAGTTGTCACTTTCTCGACATTAAATAAAGACCATTTATCTTGAACGAACAACATCTGGCATTCCCAGATTTCGAAGAACACAAACTTTGTTGTAGCCTTACTTGTTTTAAACTCTTCCGTTCCGAAAATAATATTAAAAGTAGGTATAGAAAACTTGGTAAAGATTAACATTTTATAAGGAAAGCTGTGTTTGACTTAAAACTTTTGGTTCTATGGCCGATTTTTGAAGCTTCACTACACATACGTTGATTGTTCGGGGTAGAGTGCCCATTTGTAATATTTCATTAGAAAGAAAATGGAACAATCATTAAAAATTTATCCGGAAAAACTCTAGACAGTTCAAACTATTTATTAACAACCCTTCAAGTTATTTAAGAACAACTGTTTACAATTTAAGGCGAAGTGAGTTCACACACTAACGCCACTCAGCAATTAATTCATTTACTCCTAAATCAAATCAAATTCAAAAAATCTACTAGCTGATTGCCCTAGTATATTACTTGTAGTATTTTTTTTTGTTACTTTTGATAGATATTACAATCTAAGTTTAAGAGAACGAATTTTTACCGCCATAAGTGTCCACTTTTGGCGGTAATAATTCGTTCTCTTAAATCATCAAATAAAAAATAATGAAATCTTGTACCAATAATACTACAAGTGATTTACTAAGGCATTCGGCTATTAGATTTTTTAAATTTAATATGATTTAGGACTTAAAGAATTAATTGCTGGGTGGCACTAGTGTGTGAGCTCACCTCGCCTTAATTTGTAAACGTGAAGCATTCCCGCCAAAAGCGGCTGTTTTTGGAAAAAGAACCGCTGAAAAAAGCGTCACGTTCTCACTTCAAATTGTAAAAAGTATATGAAATAGTTTAAAGGGCTTGGGCTTCGCAGTTCGCAGAACATAATTTTAAATAATAATCCCCGTTTTCTTTAAAATTATTCATTTTAAATGGGGGCAGCACTGAACGTAGGTATCTATAAAAAAAAAAATATTTAATAAATACGTTTTTATTACACAAATAACTTTTGTGAAATAGAAAATGAATACTTTAATTTTTATTTGACTAAGTACCTATGTAAATTTAATCAATATGCAAATAAAAAACTCGCTACAAATATATTGTTTTTTATCCTCAAATGAAGCTCATTGTCCCAAGGCACTGTATCAATCACAGAGCAGAAAATTTGGCGGTTTTTCGCGCGGTACTAAAGACGCCTTTTTGACACATTTGATACGATACAAGCGTGTCAGGGGTACCTTTTATAGGTATTTTGGGTTTAAAGGTAATTGTAAAAATTGAAAAAATATTCTTTTTTCTACTTGGGATATTTTTTACATGAAAATTAACCTTTTCTACTGTAATTATGCTATTATCTCCAGCACATTTGGGCATTTTACGGTTTTTTGAGCACGAACTAACAGGCCGTGTATGCGAGCCAGCCGGGCGCGGGTTGACATACATACATATTATCACGTCTTTATCCTTTGCGGGGTGGACAGAGCCCATGGTCATAAAACCCAAAGGCCACGTTTAGCATATTAGTGGGCGTTAAGGTGGAAAGCGGAATCAAAATAGTGAAGGGTTGCTAGCCGCATCGTCTATGGGCGTGATTCTTTAGATTTTTGGCGGTTGACACGTAGAAATATTATTATTTTCTCGTTTCTAGTAGGGTGCGAGGGACATAACGTGCTCTATGGTATCAACAGAGGCCGCAAATATTGACTTTCAATCGCCAGCACAAAGCAAAGCCGGTCTTCAATAAAACAAACTGACCGGTGCTTCGAGCAACACGGCCTCCGTACCGGACGGAGGGAGTGGGCAAAGCGACAATTTACTATGACAATTTTTCTGGCGTTTTTTTGGGGGAGGAAATGTGCACACAAGTTTAGTTCCGCACACCTACATACAAAACTTAAACTGTCACTTGATAGTAATTATGACATTGTCACAAAAATGACATAAAAAAGAAAAAATAATTTGTGTACAGATGAGTCACACACAACTAACACATAGACATGCATATGCCTAATTTTGGCTTGTACCTTGACAGAGGGGAATGCAGCGTATGGCTACTCCCTTCCGTGTTGCTCGAAGGACCGGTGTGATGGAGTGCCGAAAACGGGTTGTACATACATACTATCACGTCTTATTCCCTTGCGGGGTAGACAGGGCCCACGTCTATAAAACCTAAAGGCCACGTTAAGCATATTAGTGGGCGATAAGGTGGAAAGCGGAATAAAAAAAGCGATGGGTTGCTAGCCGCATCATCTATTGACGTGATTCTTTAGACTTTGGCGGGGAAGGAAATATTATTATTTTCGTTTCTAGTAGTGATCGACATTACGTGTTCTGTGGTATCAACAGAGTCCGCAAATGTTGACTTTCAATAAATAAATAAATAAATATATACGGACAAATCACACAGATTGAGCTAGCCCCAAAGTAAGTTCGAGATTTGTGTTATGGGATACTAACTCAACGATACTATATTTTATAATAGATACTTATATAGATAAACATCCAAGACCCAGGTCAATCTGAAAAAGATCATTTTCCATCTTGACCTGACCGGGGATCGAACCCGGGACCTTCCGTGTCGCAGGAAGGCGTGTTGACCGCTGCGCCACGGATCGCCAGCACAAAACAAAGCCGGTCTATCAGACCGTTTAGCTGTATCGTAATGGAAATAAAACAACCTGTCCGCCCGTGTGATGGAGTGCCGAAAACGGGTTGTACGTAGAGCTAACAAAATACATAAGATAGGAATATAAGTACCATAATAGTAGAATATAGTGCGCCGTGTGGTCCCCGGCAGAGTAGAATAGGACCACTCCAAGTCTTCCCGCGGATGTCGTAAAAGGCGACTTAGGGAACATAAGCTTAACAAAGCTTTAAAACCTCAAAGACACCTCTCCAACCCGTCTGGCCAGCGTGGAGAGTGTAGGCCAAATCCTCTGACTGCCCTGGCTTATATACGGCTCTGATAGTCAGAGAGGGTCGTACTCCTGCAGTGGAGACTGAAAAAGACCTGATGATGATGATAATAAGTACCATATTTGGGGTATACATACATCTATACAAAGGATCTATATCAGTCAATATACATAATATCAGTTGTGGTAGAGGCACGCTACCGGCGAAAATCACTTTAGCTGGTAGCATGAATGAGCCGGCTCGCAGAAAATCGATGTTTGAGTAGTAGATTTACAGCTTTTATGCTTCGTTCGGTGAGTGAGAGCGAGGCCCATCCCACCTCCCCTCTGGAGAGGGAAAAATAAAAGGCCGGCAACGCTCTTGTCATACCCCTGGTGTTAAATTAGTCCATGGCCAGCGGTAATCACCATCAGGTGACCCGCTTGCTCGTTTGCTAAAAAAAAAAGTATCAAGCTGTAGAGTTTGTTTGGTTGATTGAACGCGCTAATGTCAGGAACTACTGGATCGATTTCATAAATTCAAACAGGATTCGAATTTTATTCATATGTAAATACGAACCGATTGATGACGTCGAAAGAAATGGAGGATTGATTCTATTAGTTCAAAAATTGAGCTCTAGGTCATAATGGAAAATGACCTTCTTCGGATCAGCCTTTGTCTTGGATGTATACGAATCTAACGAACCTCACACTTCAAAATCGGTCAAGCCGTCTAGGGTACTGGAGACAACAATGGAACAGATATAATTATAAAAATATATACATAAGTACACGCGAAAAACATTACCCTCCTTCTTGATGAGTAAGTCGAGTAAAAATGTCTGTAAAAGAAACATTGAACAAACACTTTTTAACTAACAGTTTCGGTATAGTAACTATTCTTTATAACTCTGCATATTGTATTTATTTAGGATCCAATAGGCCTATCTGTATGTTTGTTTCAACCCACGCGTAAAGTGCCAAGCAAACGTGAGGTTATGAAGCATTTTATATTGTTTGCTTTGCTAGTTCAGTAAATCTAATAAAATGCGTAGGTTCGGAACGTAATAAAGGTATTAGGGGAAACCTTTGAATTTAATACTTTTAAATATATTTATATAGTCAGTAAAGTGACCCTCGACATACCCTTAAAGGGGTGACTCAGCCTGTCAATATGAACATCATTTCCTATGGGATCAATGCAACTTAAAAAAAAAATTCAACATTTTCGTACAAAACAGTTAAGGCGCAGTAAATTCTGATGATACGACACCATAGATATCAGAATATTTACATCTCTGTGTACGACACACTAGCGCCACTCAGCAATTAATTATATAAGTCATAAATCATATAAAATTTAAAAAATCTAACAGCTGAATGTCCTAGTAAATTACTTGTAGTATTATTGGTACAAGTTTTCACTATTTTTAATTTGAATTAAGAGAACGAATGATTACCGCCAAAAGTGGCCACTTTTGGCGGTAATCATTCGTTCTCTTAAACTTAGATTATAATATTTATGAAAAGTAATAAAAAGAATACTACAATTAATTTAATAGGGCATTCAGCTATTAGATTTTTTAAATTTGATATGATTTAGGACTTATAGAATTAATTGCTGGGTGGCGCTAGTGTGTCGTATCGTCTGAACTCACAGCGCCTTAAGCTGAAACGTAATTTAAAAGGAAAAGTTAAAAAAAATGCGAAATTCCAGCATTGATCCCATGATGACAAGTTATTCTTAATGGCGGTCTGATTATAATTTTGATAAAACATGTCTATTATACTATGTCCAGTGCTAGAAAAGCTACTTTCAATTAAAAAATAAATCTTTCTTTTTATATTTCTGCCGTTAAAAAGTATCGGTGCCACAGATACCCCCTTTCCCTCCTCCACGCACACATAGCGATCAAACTTAAAACACCCCTCTTCTTGCTACTGCCAAAACCACCGGCACTATTTCCTATCCGATCAGCAGGCCGATTTGCTAACTCGGTGAACAACGATTTGATTGTCACTTTAGCATCCGTTACGGTTTTCATATCATAGATAAAAATAGTCATTCATACCGAAGCTGTAATGAATATTGAAGTTACCATGAAAATAATGTACACCGTAGCTGTCAAAAGTTAGCAAATAAGCCTGCAGGAAGTGGTGACGTCACCGGAAATTAGCTGAGAAGGGTCTATGTTAGAAAACTAGTCAGTCTGATCACGTTCAGACTTGAGTGATGAATCTCTGTTGATTACTTTACATATACACGGAGAAATATTACCAACATACCAATATTTATTATATATGTAATTGTAAAAAAACATAGTATCGTTGAGTTAGAATACCATAACACAAGTCCCGAACTTACTTTGGGGCTAGCTCAATCTGTGTCTCGGCTTTACTTTACATTTTAAAGAATGTATGTGTTAAATTGAAATAAATACATTTTACACATTTGGTAATATATTGAAAATTCGTACTCGTATATTGAAAAGATAGAGTTGAAAAATTCATATCAGCATTTTGTCTTATTTTGTACTTTTTAGTTCATGATTTGTCCGTAGTCGGGTTTTAGTTTTTAAACTTTTTTTGTAAATCGTAAATTTCCATACCATATTTAACTTCCGACGCAAAAAGAGAGGGGTGTTATAAGTTTAACGTGTCTGTCTGTGTATCTGTCTGTGGTATCGAAGCTTCCAAACAAATGAACCGATTATAGCGTAGTTTTTTTTTGTGTCATTGATATTTTATTCCGAGTGCTCTTAAAGTCAAAGTCAAAAGTCAAAGTCAAAAATTTTTATTCAAAATTGGATAATTGTATCTCTTTTTGAACGTCATATTTTTTACTTTCTTATTATTTTTAATATGCAAAATCGAAAAACTACTAGCGTTTCGTAATGACCACTGGTGAGAAGAATACGCCTAAAGAAACTCAATCCAGAATTCCTCCATATCCAGATCTTAGCCATGTTTCATGAAAATCTGTTCTGCCGTTTGAAGATCATCAGCTCTTTTCTTGTTGATGAAAGGATCTGACTTACTTCCTTACGTCCCATCGATTCGAAATTTGGTACCGTGTTACTTCAATGAAATTGAAAGTGTTGAGGGTAATAATTTAAATACACCTTTAACATGAAAAAACTTTTGGTCTGTGAACAAGCCTAAAATTTAATCAAAAAAGCCCTGTGTATAAACAGGTATAGAAATACATAAAAAATATAAATTCATATTATAAAAACGAATTCTACAATCTTGTTAATTTCGCTTGTCTTGCCAGAATAATGCATTTGTCAATTAAAAATAATTGCTCCTTTGAGGTTCAGCTTTAATAGGATAGAGCTAATAGCCAGGTAAAGGTTGGGTTGCACTACAATACAGCTGAAAAATAATTATTTTCACTATGAGGTATATAACTGGACTTTACCTTGAGAATTATACTTGCTCTGTGATTCTGACATAACGAAACTCCGAGTAAAGAGCGCTCGACGCGACGTAGAGATTCAGTATCGCGACATTAACTGTGTAGTAAAATCGACATGGCGGGAATGATTAATTTATTTGATTAGAAATTATTTAAAAAAACTGACATTACTTTGTTTGACAACAAAATTAGTTGAAGCTAAGCGTTAAAATCAATGATAAAAGACACTAAACGACAAAAAATAGTAAATAAAATTTACCTTATCAACCTACATATCATTGACATAAGTTCAATATGATGAACTTAGATATAGAGGAATGTGATACTATTGCTTCTTCTTTATGCTCAATACTAAATCCTTTCCCTAATGATTTCACATTAGACAATTTATTAAATAAGAACCAATTGAAGACCCTAATGGGCGCTGTAATAGGAAATGCTGCTTACATTGCACATAAATCCCAACTAATATTATAAATGCGAAAGTGAGTTTGTTTGTTTGTTCGTTTGTTACGCTTTCATGCCGTATCTACTGAACCGATCATCATGAAATTTTGCATACACATAGGTTAGGGTACCGAGAAGGACATAGGCTATATATCACGCGGGCGAAGCCGCGGGTTAATAATAATTAGTAATATTTTTCGAATATTATCTCAGCGGCAAATAATGCAAAGCCACAGAGGGGTTATCCCAATCATAAACCATCCCAATCCCACCCCAACTAATATTATAAATACGAAAGTGAGTTTGTTTGTTACGCTTTCACGCCCTATGTACGGAACCAATCATCATGACATTTCGCATACACGTTGTCTGGAGTACGAAAAAGTACATAGGCTATCCATCCCAGAGATAAGTACTTTTCCAGAGGGATAAACACTAACGCGAGCGGAGCCCCGTGGCCCGTGCAAAAGCTATTCGTGAAAAATTTTAAAATTTTAAATTAAAAACATTAAAGATTAAGGCATAAACCTTACCAGAGTTTTTCGCCCATAGTGAATCCACGTCATAAGTTTCCATTAACAAGAATAGCTCATAAACCGTACCCTATTTTATACAGCAAATTGCTTGAAATAAAAGCGCGGACAAATTAATTGCTAATAGTTCTTCAGGGAACAGTCATGAAAGAATGACACGTTTATAAAAACACAAAGTAGACCATCTTTGACTTGACGAGCTCCGTGGCGCAGCGGTCAACACGCCGGCCTGCGACACGGATGACCCAGGATTCGATCCCCGTTCAGGTCAAGATGAAAAATGATCTTTTTCAGATTGACCTGGGTCTTCTTGGGTTTATCTATATATGTATTTGTAGTAAAATATAGTATCGTTGAATTAGTATCACATAACACAAGTTTCGAACTTACTTTGGGGCTAGCTCAATCTGTGTGATTTGTTCGTATATATTTATACAATGTGTAATGTAACGGGATGTGTATGGGATCCTAGCTGAAAGAAAACTCACTGCTTTATAATTGTTACTCTCTACTTCTTCAAAACTAGATAATACATTACATATAAGCTTGTCTTGGTACAAATTTACCCAAACGACTGCGTCAACCAACGGCTTTTTCGTTATTTACCGTTACAATATTTTCTTAAGGAACGCATTGAAAGCGTTTCAAAATACTTAGACACAGTAATACATAACCCTCCTTACTACAGTAAACATACACACAACTTTTCCTATGGGATCAATGCTGGAAGCTCAAAAAAATCGACCTTTTCATACAAAAGTGTTCCCGCGTAATATATGTCCTTCTCAGTACCCTTACCTATGTGTATGCAAAATTTCATGATGATCGGTTCAGTAGATACGGCGGGAAAGCGTAACAAACAAACTCACTTTCGCATTTATAATATTAGTTAGGATAGTTAGGATGTCCTTCTCAGTACCCTTACCTATGTGTATGCAAAATTTCATGATGATCGGTTCAGTAGATACGGCGGGAAAGCGTAACAAACAAACTCACTTTCGCATTTATAATATTAGTTAGGATAGTTAGGATGTCCTTCTCAGTACCCTTACCTATGTGTATGCAAAATTTCATGATGATCGGTTTAGTAGATACGGCGGGAAAGCGTAACAAACAAACAAACAATCTCACTTTCGCATTTATAATATTAGTAAGGATTAGGATTAGGAAGTTAAGATTAGGATTTAATTATTAAATGCAATGTCGGGAATTAACGCGAAAACATACCGTTTTTCTCCAGACGTTTCGGCCGGGTTACACCGACCGTGGTCACTGGATGACTGTTGTGGATGTATGTTTTCGCGTTAATTCCCGACATTGCATTTAATAATCATGCAACGCGAAAGTTTAAAAGTAGTTATAGGATTTAATTGTTTCCATCATAACCTACTCATGAATTGAACCCAAGACCCTACA
The DNA here is from genome assembly GCA_963082605.1 of Rhodophaea formosa. NCBI lineage: Eukaryota > Metazoa > Arthropoda > Insecta > Lepidoptera > Pyralidae > Rhodophaea > Rhodophaea formosa. Next base: position 1,562,910 of record OY720208.1, read on the forward strand.
ATTCAAAGGTATAACGATACCACTAAACTACAATAGTTCTTCTTATAAATCAATATCTAACTATATTGTATTTGATCAGGCATTTGAACAGTGAGTAATGTCATCAATAGGAGCCAATCAACCTCCGTCCCACTATTTGCAGTCGACAGTTTGTTAAAGACCATATTTTACGTTTGAATTAATGACACTCTGACTTTGAGGTAATTACTAAAGTTGGAATTGATTCCTTGAGTATATTTACGAACAAAGAATCTGCTTAGTGTTTATACCTTTTTTATTAGTACGTAACGTAGTAAACTAGGAACCCTTATAGTTTCGCCATGTCTGTCTGTCTGTCTGTCCGTCCGCGGTTTTACACAGAGACTATAAGTACTAGAAAGCTGTAATTTGGTATGAGTGTGTATATTAATCATGGCAAAAAAGTCGTAGAAATAAACCTTGAAAAAAAATTTTTTTTTTTGGTAGCTCCCATACAAGTAAAGTGGGGGAGTAATTTTTTTTTCTCTATTTACCCATCGTGTGGGGTATCGTTAAAAAGGTCTTTCAAAATGAGGTTAAGAACACCATTTTTCGATTGAGGGATCCGTTTCCGAAATATTTGGTTTTAAAGTGCAAAATTTTGTTAGAGGTACGTGTCCCCCCCCCTCTATCTGCTAAACGGTTATATATGGATACGTGAAAAAAATTACAGCAATAGTATATATACTGAAGTTGAAAGGAAAACTATCAGAGCTGGGTACTAAGTGCAAACTAAAAAGTTATAGGCAACCAACTTATAAAATGTACTGGAAAATGTAAAATTTCATTCAATCTTCAAACAGTGTGAACTCAAAGTTGTCATTCGCAACTACGGAACCCTACACTGCGCGTGGCCCGACACGCACTTGGCCGGTTTTTTTTTGCTACAGTTTTGACATACCTAATGTATTGCTTTTATGCTTTTACCCGTAGCTCCGCTCGCGTTAGTGTCGATCCCTGGGAATAGTATTTTTGTCTGGGATGCCTTCTCCGTACTCCTGAAAACGTGTATTCAAAATTTCATGATGATCGAATCATTAAATAGGGCGTGAAACCGTTACAAACAAACAATCAATCAAATTCACTTTCGCATTAATAATATTAGTTGGGAAGTTGGGATAAAATCATTTTAGTATTATATCTTTTCCCAACTTCCCAACTATACTTGTAGTACAAGTCATCACTGAAATGAAATTATATTATATTTGCGTTAAATGTAGTCATAATAGGTGGAGTTAGGTATATAAAATGTCACATACATTTAGCCAATAGTGGCATGCAAATTAAAAGTTAAATTAAATTAAAGAAATTTTAAACATGTGTGAATTAAATTAATTTGGTCAATATTAACAAAGGAGCATGTCATATAATGTAATAAGCAGAATCAGATAATGTCGATTTTACAATTTAAATATTCTTGAATTGAATAAAAACACTTTTCGACTAGCCACTTCAGCAATCTTATTTTAAATTGTTTGATATTCAGTGCCATGGACGAGGTAGGTAGCTTATTATAAATTGTTATAGTCATTGAGTAGCAATTTCTGCTGTATAAATGAGTCCTTGGTACGGGCAATACTAATTTTCTTGCGTGTCTTTTTGCGTGCCAAAGTATAATATATGTGCTCCGTGGCGCAGCGGTCAACACGCCGGCCTGTGACACGGAAGGTCCCGGGTTCGATCCCCGGTCAGGTCAAGATGAAAAATGATCTTTTTCAGATTGTCCTGGGTCTTGAATGTTTATCTATATTATGTATTTGTTATAAAATATAGTATCGTTGAGTTAGTATCTCATAACACAAGTCTTACTTAAGAACTTACTTTGGGGCTAGCTCAATCTGTGTGATTTGTCCGTATATATTTATTTATTATTTATTTATTAACCTTCCCATATTTTCGAAACATTCTGATAAGAACCATTTCCCTCTTTTGCTTCTATATAAGGTTTCGGCTAAGTTCATATCGAATGCAAGTATGCGCCTTCTATCAAAGTCACGTATAGTTTTACCATAAAATGTAATTTCGATGCAAGCAGTATCGATGCGGGTGATCCGTAGCAAACTTCGTCGTAGCAAATCTCGCGAGAATCGTAGCAGCCGCTACGACGTAGCTCAGTCTACGACGTAGAGGCTTTGCACAATTACGATCGAGCCACCACGTAGATTTCGTAGCCTTTGTGAATAAAGAACTGAGTGTGGAATAAGGTTAGTTTCAATGGGAGCAAGGTGAAATACTAGACAACTACTGAGTAAAGGTTCTATCCGTCAGGCGAAGTGTTGCGTCTGGGGAGTTGTAGATAAAGCTTTAGTGGCAGTGAGTTGGATGTTGGTTGGGTATCATGTATACAGGTGAATTTAAATTCATTGGCATCCTTTTCAATATAGACTATTATTACCAATAGATATTTAAATCCGCTTAGGGGTTCTTGTATAAAGATGAAATAATAACTACGTTTTTCTTTGACGAATATTTACTGAAGACTGATATACAATGACAGACAATTTTTTCTCTAAATAAAAGCTTTAAAAAGTTATATTATTTAAAATACATAACTATTCCAAAGAGTAAAAATGTACAATAGTTTGCAATCACATAATTTAAGACTCGTTTCAAGTAAAATACAATTCCACATTTATGAAAAGCTCAAAAATACTTAAGTAGGTCAACCATTAAAGCAGGACTGAATGACCAAACACACCTGAAAATAAATTCATTTAAACACTTTGAAATTAGTCAGTCAGCGTCGGAATTTCTTGCTCTGTGAGCAGTCCCACAGAGCAAAGAATCGCGAGCTACATTAAAATTTGTTTCTCTGTGGGCAGTCTACGGAGAATTTTAAATTTTACTAGCATCCCTCCCCAACTGCGCCAGGGCATGAATTATACCTATAAACCTTTCTCATAATTCACTATATCTATTGGTGAAAACCACATGAAAATCTCTGCGGTAGTTTTTTGAGTTTATTGCGTACAGACAGACAGATAGACAGACAAACGTAGCCGAGGAGTGAAGGATTTTGTTTTATAATATGTAGTTATACTCCGTGAGGCAGTCCCATGAACGACAATATAACAAACATGAATATGCTTAAACAATTATTCAGTTTTGTAATTTAATTTTAATTTATTTTTTAATTTTTGTGGGTGTGAGCTCTGTGAGCGCTTACGTATGTTAAGCAACCCCTGGTGCAGTCCCTACTTGGATGGGTGACCGCAAGTGGCATAAAAATATCTCGAACTCCTCCGTGCTTCGGAAGGCACGTTAAGCCGTTGGTCCCGGCTGTCATCGTTGATGGCAGTCGTTAAGCTATGTCAGATGCCTTAAGGCAGCTTGAAAAATCTGACACCAGTGTTGGCCACTTACACATACGAAAAACAAACAAACAAACAAACAGTTTTGTAATACACATTGTAAACAGAAATTATCCTGTATTTCATATTTACAACATACTTATTATTCATAAAATGTTAATTGAATGCCTAGGGTGGAAATTAGGAGCATAAAGGTTAAGTACTGTTTTGATACGTTCATTATTTTTAGACAAAGCGGCGGATATTATTATACAAGTAATATTTTGTTGGAAGGATTGTTTGTTTGTATGTAAATTTAAATAAACGTTTATTAAGTCTAAACAAATATAGTTATTATACTAATTGCGTCTTTTTGTTAAAGGGTTCATTCCAAAAAAATTCTATGGTCTACGGGACCAAGGTTGGGAACTCAATAAAAACTATTCGACTTTTCCATACAAAAGGCAATTTGTATGGAAATTTTAAAAAATATAGTTATATTACACTTCCACGCTGGACCGGGAGAAAAGAAAAAAACGTTGAATGTAAAAGCTGCTTCTCTTCCCGCGCAGATCGTAAAAGCCGATCAAGGGAATGGGCGTCAGAAATCATGTCAATAGGCGATGCGGCTAGCAACCCATCACTATTTTGATTCCGTTCTCACCTACAAGCCCACCAACATGCTAAACGTGGCCTTAAGGTTATACAGACCTGGGCTCTGTCTACCCCCGGAAGGAAAAAAGACGTGATAGTATGTATTGTATATAGTAATACTATAGAATATAGTATATACATATATATATATATATATACCTGAATAACTAGCAGTCAGCCTTTAAACATTTTGAAAATGAAAAGAATAAAATGAAAATTTCTTTATTAGTAAATAGTTGTCACAACAGTTTTTGTCGCTCTGACTCCCATGGTAGGTTTCCCTGTGGTATGGGGGTCAGGCTGCTTCCAAAAAGATTGATATATTTCTAACTAAAAACAAAAAATGAAACATCCTGCCACGTACAACCGAATTGTGGCAACAACTTTCTGCAGCAGTATTCCCGAATCGATATGACATTGGAACCTCCAAAACTCAAGTCTATATTAAATAATTAAATTAAATTAATTTATCTTAAATAATCTTTATTTTGCCTAAAACATCAAATTATCTTAAAAGATCGGCAACACTTTTGTTGCACCTCTGGTGTTGCAGTTGTCCATGTACAGCGGTGATTACTTACCATCAGGTGAACCACTAACCCGTTAGCCGTTCTGTTTCATAAAAAAAAGACTGGAAGCTTTTCACAATATTTTATTTCTTAAATTAGTTATAAACATATCAGACTATCATTGTGAATGCATAAAAACCCTGTAAAAATAAAGAAAACAAAAAATAAAATTTTAACAAGCATCTGATAAAAAGTTTTTTAATGTCAGTCATTAATTAAAAAACTCATTAAAACTAATAATTACTAAACAGACGAGAGCACTGACAACTTTATAAATTAAGAGCGCTAGGTCGGGATTTTTAACAAAATGCTATTTTTATTCATCATCACAGCTTCTTGCAGCTGTATCCACTGCTGGATATAGAGCGCCCCAATGATAGCCAATACGACCTGTTGGAAGGAATCTGCACCCAGCGCCTTCCTTCGACGTTTGTCAAGTGGTCCGACCACCTGTTGGTCCAATGCTGTGCTTGCCAGTACGGGATCGCCAATTTCATATTTTTTTTCTAATCGGTCATCGCCGTGCCCCGCCCGATGCCACTGCCACGTCAAAGAGATAATTTGCTGAGTTATGTCGACGATCTTTGTTTCTCAATCATCCGTCGGAAATTAATCGAAAAAGGCACCCCCAAAATCTAACTTTACGGTTAATAATTATTTCATAGCTAGCCAGAAGGGAGGAATCGGGGGGCGTAGCCCCTGCCAACCAAAAACAGAGACAACTTATAAAATATAATATCGTTGAGTTACTTAAATGGTTTTTAAATAGCATTACAATGCTCGGTATATTATTAAAATTGAAAATTGAGTTAGTATCCTGCGATACAAATTTACATTTTACTGTGGGGCTAGCTCAATCTGTGTGATTTGTCCGTATATATTTATTTATAATATTAAATTCTGAATATGAAATGATCTTAAGTAGTCGATAGTTATGCTATGCATAACCGCAAAAGTTACTCGATAAGAGGCATGAAATAATAAGATAAATTTATTAATGAAATCTGTAGAAACAAAAGAAAATGAAAATTTCAGCCTATTTTTTGATATAATTTAAAATTCAACAATGTTTTAAGCAGTAATCATTTAGTTTGCGTTTTCAAACAAAAAGTCTAACCAGAGGTATTTCGAACTTTTTTATTGAATAATTGAAAGGGTTGATACACACATTTATCGTCGTATATTTTTAATAAATAGATAATCTTTCGTTGCCAAAAATGGTTAATTCTTACTAAAACCAGAAAGAGACCGTAATGAGCACATAAGTATACATATGATCACATCTTCATCCATTGCGGGGTAAAAAAGTATGAGGAAATGAAATTAGAAATTAATTAAAACGAGAAGTCAAATGACGCACGTTTTATATGGCACTAACAATTTCCCGCGAGTTCCTCCGCGTGAAATATAGCCCATGTCACCAGCAGATAAATTAGATTTCTATAGGTGAAAGAATTTGAAATATCGGTCTAGTAGTTTCGGAGCCTATTCAATGCAAACAATCAAATCTTTCTCTTTATTAGTAAAGATAATAAGTTGCGTCGCAACCATTGTCGTAGTCATTTCAAATAAAATGCATGACACTTGCCATTGCTGTCGAACTTTAAAGTCACACTTAATGTGTGAAACTTGCAGCATCGCCACAATTTAATATATCATGAGTAAGTTTAGTATTTTGATTCCGTATTCATCACTACGTGGGGAAAACATGACCATCTTTAAGCCCATCAACATGCTAAACGTGGCCTTTCAGTATAATTACCTTAGGCTCTGTCTACCCCGTAAATGAAAAAGACGTGATACTATGTATGTATTTTATTAAGTAAATATGAAGAGACCCTAACTCATGTCACGGGGCAGACAAATTGAAAAATTGCCGGCATACGTCTAACTTGACCGGAATTTCGTGAAGTTTGAACTTTTGAGAGTCATCGTATCAAATATTGAATAATCGGTTTTAGATGGATGGTGTGGTTTTATTAATGTTAAGTTTATATTTTTACTAGCTTTTTCCCGCGGCCTCGCTTGCGTTAAGGTGGCCCTTCCCCGACCGACTATCGTCAACGCGAGCATGGTCGAAAAGCTTGTTCCGCCCAGCGCATTGTCAGATAAAGAGGCAAAGCGAAAAGAGCCCCTTGCCCTCGTCTCCCGCACACCTCTTACTGCCACATGGAAACAACCTAGTGAGTACGCAAAGACATTGAACGAAAAATAGTGTGCGGAAATTTCATTAAACTTGTTTCAAGAAATAAGTGTTTATTGGTAAGCCTTACAAGTTTATGTAAAAAAAACCTTGTACATCTAAAATCTCCATTACATTTGCAAGGGTTCTAAATAAATGTTTTCTTTACTGTTACAATTAATGAGTTCAGTATAAACGCCCAAAGTTTACATAAAATTTGTGCAAAAAATTTTTGGACGAAATTTTAAAACGGATTTTTGGAGGCTAATACTGAAGTTGTTTCTCCAAATTTTGATTTTTCGTTTTGATAGAAACCTAGATATAGTGCACAAGATACCTATTAGTGGAAAATCTTCAAAGAAAGATTTTTCGCACCGCCATAATCACGTACGAGCGTTTGTATGAAAAGATAGACGGGTTGGCCGCCCTTAAATACTAACTTTGGACCCCCTTTTAATGTCTTTAGGGGGTGAATTTAAAAAATCCGTATGCACGCAAATTTCAGCACAATCCCTTTGTGTGTAAGTGGTTTAAGCTAAAGGAAGCAGTAACGGAACAAACATACTTACATACATACGTCGGAAGACCATTACTCTCATTCTGGGTCAGTTAGGTAAAAAAAATCAAAATAGACGTCGACGCTGTCAGTTAGCCGCTGGGTCTTGTAAATTTGTTACGGCAAATCACTGACCTTCTATAAACAAACATACATACATATTATCACGTCTTTAGCCCTTGCGGGATACACAGAGCCCAATGTCATAAAACCTAAAGGCCACGTTTAGCTTTTTAGTGGGCGTTTAGGTAGAAAGAGGAATCAAAATAGTGACGGGTTGCTAGCCGCATCGCCTACTGACGTTATTCCTTAGCCCAATCCCTTGACCGGCCTTTACGGTCTGCGCGGGAAGAAAAGCAGCTGGTTTGTGTTTTCCCTTTTCTCCCCAACCAGCATGGAAGATTCTATTTACAAGTAGGTTCTTATATATTGGAGGATGGAGGTCAGTGTGGAAAATAGTCATATATAGTCAAAGCGTGTAGCCTGTCATAACAAGTTATTTTACGGCACCCAGAAACGCGTAGAAATAGTAGATTGTTATACAAGGGTTGTAAGTGATCAATTACACCCGAGATATTTAGGCGCACGAGCAAGCGAAGCAAGCAAGGGCACTTATAGTTCGAGGGTGTAATTGATCATTTGCACTCGAATTGAACACTCTACTTTACATCATGAATGCGAGGAAAAATATATGCAATTTGCAACAAATAATAAAACAAGAAAATGCGCGCCAAACCGTTTTTTTTTTTACATGGTCTTGCGCTCTTGATGCATTCAGCCATATGATGTGGCCAGTGCGCTTGTTTTAAAAATAAAAATTAATTGATGAGTATTTAGGAACCGATGCGTGGAGCGCGTGGACGCCTTTGATTTTCAAAATATTTTCTTACCACCCTAAGGATGTAAACCGAACTTACAACCCGGATTTTGCGTTAAATACAACCTCCTTTCAGAGCTTGAATGATGTAAATAAATTGACTCAATAGTCAATTTAGTTCCTCTTCCTCAATTTGTCAAGTTTTCTCTCCCATGAAGATACAAATGTGGGAGTAAAGAAATTTATTATTTTTGCATTTGAATATCATTTACCTATTTCCTGTTGATGTAGGTTGTATCCTGTTCACGACTATCATTTCCGTTTCTATCACCCACACATATTGGAGATACATATATGTATTTAGATCCAAGGATGCCTGTAATATTGTTGTTTTTTGTAGCAATTATAGTCTTTATTTTATAAATACATACCGTTCCACTGGCAACAAAATAAATTGAATTTTATGTAGGCTTGATTTCTGGGTCAAAATAGTAACATTAAATTTAGTCCTGCAGATAATCAAAACATTTTAGACACGTATTCTTTCCATTGTCTATAAAATGATAATTGATTAAGATAAAACGCGTCTAAGTTTATGACTTCGGATTAGTAAATACAATACTGCCAAACAACTTTAGACCCATAAAAGTTTCTTACAAAATGTTACCTTTCTAAAGTCAACGAGACGCTGAGATAAGGCAAGGTAAAGGTTCACTTAAGTAAAGATAGACATTTTCAGAGCCAGAGCATTTACTACGAGATTAAGATTCTAAGGTTGTCTTCCCTACGTCATTTTAGCAAAGCTGTAATTTTGTGGAACGTAGATTAATCTATAATTAAGTTTAGATCGCAAAAGTTTAAGTTCAAGCGTTTATTCCGAAAACAGACCTTCGCAAGCACGTTTTTGCGTCAAATCATATTTTAAAAGATGTAGTTTAATCATTTTGTTAAGTAATCAATGTTCGAAAGCTGCAGACTACTAGATTTTCAAAACGAACCACTGCAAAGAAGAAACTCTTTTCATCATCATCAGGTCCTTGTTAGTCTCCACTGCAGGAGCACAATGTTCTCTGTACTACCAGTGCCTGTCCACGCTTGCCAAACGGGTTGGAGAGGTAAGCTCTTTTCAGTGAACAATACTGTTGACTGAATTCATATTTCTTTTTTTAAATATTAATATAATATTTTTGTAATGTGGTAAGTTAGCTTTTGGGTGAAGAATTGAAATTAATTTAAATTGATTTCACAGAGTAGTCTTAAAGAGACCAATATACTTCTCCCTAGCAACACCTGTGACAATAAAAACGCATTAAGTAATTTTATTTGAACAGTCTACCTGCAACCATGAACACTGCAAAGTGTTCAAAACGTTAGGTGTATAAATAAAGTAATAAATGCGATTATTTTATTTACACATGTGCAATAATCGTGAAAATATCCTAACTATATCCTTAATAATATTATAAATGTGAAAGTGAGTTTGTTTGTTTATTTGTTAAACTTTCTCGCCGTATCTACTGTACCGATCATCATGAAGGGATACCATAGGTTAGGATACTGAGAAGAACATAGGCTATATATTACGCGGGCGGAGCTGCGAGTAACAGCTAGTTAGAAATATTTATGAATTCATTTATGATAAAAATAAACACCTTTTTTAAAGGCAGTTGGATAACGCCACCAAGTAATAAAATATTAATTAAGGGCAGCTTCATCTATATTTCAAGCGCTCCGCAACCGCTGACGCATGCCCATCAAATCCTTCGGCTTTCAGAGTGGATGTTTTAGCACTTTTTTCATGATTTATGCGGCCGTTAAATCTATGATAATATTATTATGATGGATATTATTTGTGACTAGCTTTTGAGCTCTTCTCTGAATGAATATGATATAATAATAAATAATTTTCACCTATACATAGTGACTTATGACGACGGCTGGGAGGGCTGGTAGTTTTATATATTTTGTAAGTGTTAAGATAAATAGAAATTCAAATATATATAAGCATAAACAAAAAGAAGAGAGCATTCCCAAGCGATAAAATTGAAAGTAAAGACAAGCGATTATGGCGAAACAGGAAATGAACGAAAAATGAAAAGGAAATATTTAAGCAGCGAATATTCATAAACATGGATTCAAATGCTTGGCGTTTTTATTTAAATTTTTTGCGTCAAATATTTTGGTCAATTTTTGATAATAGCTGCTGCCTTTTTCTTTCTCTTTTACCTCTGACGCAAAAAAGACGGATGCTATAAGTTTGACGTGTCTGCCGTACCGTATCTCCTAAATGGCGGAATTGAATTTGATGCAATTTTTTTGCTTGGTAGAAATTGGTTATGTCTTTTACAATACGTTTTTTGTGACGAGAGCTCCTTAAAATTTAATGATCATGATATCAATGATCATGATATCAATGATCATGATATCAATGATCATGATATCAATGATCATGATATCAATGATCATGATAAAGATAATGATGAAACATCGATGCAAAAACGGGAAAAAATATATCTTTTTCAGACCTACCATTGCATGTGCTGCGTAAACGATTTAAATTACGCTAAAATCATTTATGATGGAATTATTCCTCTCTGAAAGTTTAAAAAAAAATAGCCTGGACAGTTTTCTATTTTTTAAGATTGTTAACCAACCGCGATAACTTAAATTCATGCGGATTGCCGTCGTGGGCAACAGCTAGTCACTACATATAATTAAAACAAAGTCGTCTGCCGCGTCTGTCTGTCTTTCCGAAATAAATTCAAAAACTGCCGCACGGATTTTCATGCAGGTTTCACTAATAGATGGAGTGATTCGTGTGGAAGATTTACAAATATTATACATGTTAGAGCGTAGCTGGGGAGAGCTAGTACAAGTATATTTATAAAAAAAGTGAAATAACTTTTTACAATACTTCGTTTCGTAACACCCCTCTTTATGTTGGCTGACGTGAATCCACTGAACTACGTCCTTCTCTGGAATATTACCCAACACTAATTGAAATAGCTCTTAATAACAAAGATCACGTCACGTAATACCCTTACAAACATAAACTAATTTAATCGGCTTACTAAATATACGGCGTGTTAATCTGATTCCAGTTCTCAGAATATGGGATTAACTGATATATAATCGTAAGTATACCATTTTTATACGGTTTTATATCATTTTCTCTTGTACCTTTATAATTATCATCATCAGTTCATTTTACTCTCCACTGCAGGAACACGACCCCCTCTGTACTACCAGAGTCATATATTAGCCAGAGCAGTCAGAGAATTTGGCCTACACTCTCCACGCTGGCTAGACGAGTTAAAGAGGTTTCTTTGATGTTAAAGCTTTGTTTAGCTTTTGTCCCCTAAGCCGCCTTCTAAGACATCCACGGAAAGACTAGTAGTGGTCCTATTCTACTCTGCCGGAAACCACGCGGTACCCTATCCTAACATGTATCTTTATAAAGATATTTTCTAAATATATCAATATCAAGTTATTTTCTAAAGACTGTAGTCATCAAAAATTAAATCATGCCGTTAAATGCTTCCAAGAAATAATCTTCTTGAGCAAATTAAAAACAGCAAATCTTAACGAAATATTCAGATAATTGAATCGTAAATCGAAAAGTGGTACAAGTGTAGGGCATTCAGCTATTAGATTTTTTAAATTTGTTATGGTTTAGGACTTATAGAATTAATTGCTGGGTGGCGCTAGAGTGTGAACTCACTTCGCCTTTAAAACAAATAATCATATCAAAATAAATATTTTATAGACTGGAAAAAGAAACTCTGTTATCAAAGTTGGTTGGTTTCACAAATTGTTATAACAATTTATCACAGTTACGTTTTACATTTTGTCGCAAAATTCTCAAGTCACGGCGATATTTTAAAATGTCACCCCCAATGATAGCCCCTGGGGTGCCAGGGTGATTTATTCTATTTTTATTTTCAATTTAAGTTGCCGAAGATAAAAAGCAGAGAAAGATGGTCGAGTTAAAGCAATTTGCAGATATCGACTGCTCCCAACCTTCGAAAATGAAATTCGTAAGTAATCAATTGAAGTATTTGTCTCGATACATTTATATATTTTTACACAACTGTCGTACAGAAGTGTCATTTGAATTCTTTTTTGCACAACGGACAAAAAACAGCTAAGTTCATGTATGTTTCTATGTAGTAATTATTTATGTGTGCGAAATTTTTATTATTTTTTTCCTCAGCAGTCGGATTTTTATATACATTTTTGTAGAGTTCATGAATATGAGTATGTGGATATGTTTTAACCCGGCATCCGTAGCATCCTTGATTGAAAATTACACACACCTGTACAGAACATAAAAATACCAAGATGAGGTCGAGGTGCTCCTGCAGTGAAGACTTAAGAAGGACCTGATGATGACGATGAGGTCGAAACATGTCGGCTTATAGCTTACTTTGTATGTGATTATAACTCATACCCAATGGGCATGTTGACTAAATTTTTTTTCAAGTTGCTATGTAAAGACCTGCCAAGTATAAACACAATAGTGACAGAAATACATTTCTAAACAAAAAACTCTTTCAGTTATAAAAGTTTTAAAGACACATGTTTTTAGACGTAAATTTTTAGACGTGAAAAAGCGCCACTGAAATGCCTATATATTTGTGACGTCACAAGCTTGTATTTTGTATGGGTGGCGTGAGCACTTTGTTTGGTAGCTATACGAAATATTTCGTTTATGGTAATGGTTTCATAATAAAAGTTGCTATAAATTTTGCAAACTAAAATACAGTATAATTGTAATTAAAGATTTTCATACTTAAAATAATGGTCCTATTCACCCAACTTTAAAGAAGCTTTAAGATCACATAACGAATCGATATCAAATTAAAAGTGTTATTTATAGTGTTTTTAGATAGAAATTAGTCTCATTAGAAACAATTTTTATATAATCTTAACATTAGGCAACTACCGTATTCACTTATTTAAAGGACTGAAGTTACTAAAAAAGTAATCAAACATACACATGTATAGAATCACAACGCTTTTTGAGTAGCGGGATCACCCAAATCCTCTGAACATGATTTTCATTCCAACTAAGTAATTGCCTTCTTTTCGCGCATCATGCAGCGCTCACAGATATAATATTTCACTTGGCACATTCGCACCTTTTATTAAATCTCCTATACTGCCGAGTCACTTTAATATTGTGATGGAATAACCATTCCTCTTTGATCGTTAAGTAAATACTCATCTCTTCACGAGTGTAAGATTTATTAAATACTAGCAGCCCTACCCGGCTGCGCCCGAGCATGTATTATACCTTAAAACCTTCCTCGTGAATCACTCTATCTATTGGTGAAAACCGTATGAAAATCCGTGGAGTAGTTTTTGAGTTTATCGCGAACAGACAGACAGACGCAGCGGAGGACTTTGTTTTATAATATGTAGTGATTTCTCTTATTTTCAGCATTCTTACACGACTGTTCGGAAAAATAATGTTGTTTTCAGAGTGAGTTACTCGTACCTTAATTTATTATCTTTACATCATGATCGGGTCATTTTAGTCTCCACTGCAGGAGCACACCCTCTCTGTACTACCAGAGCCATATATTAGCCAGAGCAGTCAGAGGATTTGGCCTACACTCTCCACACTGGCTAGACGAGTTGGAGAGGTATCTTTAATGTTTATAAGCTTTATTTAGCTTGTGTTTCCTAAGTTTCCTTCTACGACATCCACGGGAAGACTTGGAGCCGTATGAAACCGGCAGAGTAGAATAGAACCATATTCTACTCTGCCGGTTTCATACGGTTTCCACCAATAGTGATTCATGAGTAAAACATACCTGTTCGGGCGCAGCTGGGGAGGGCTGCTAGTAACTGTTAAATGCCTTAACTGATTTGACAGCCTGTGTGTTCTAATAGTCAAAGCGTAGAATCAACTAAATATATTCCATCACCATTATTTCGTCGATAAACAAGAATAACTTGTGAAAACGCGGGAAACTTCTTAATCACTTGAAACTGGCAAAAAATATAGGTATAGCGTGACCTGTTATCATACCTTCTATTTCATATAAAAAGCGTAAATTTTTCGATAAAAATAATCATTTAGGTATAGCATTTCAATATTTCTTCTAAGTTTATCCATAGATTTAGCGTAGAAGAGTAACAAATATTTTCACATTAGCACATATTATCATACAAATATTAGCAATGAAGGAGAACCTTTAAAAAATTCCATCATTATCGGACACCCTCGCAACTCGCAATGATCTTTGAAGGTCCTCTGTTTAGTGTGAATCATTATATAAGTCGCAAATAATGAAAACTTGCCACAAAAATGAATTTTGAATAAGTTTGTTCACGAAGTTACTCGCTGGGTTTAGATTATAAGAGATTCGTGAGAGTTACTATATTATTAGAGTAACAAAAAATGTCTGGAGAAAAACGGTATGTTTTCGCGTTAATTCCCGACATTGCATTTATTAAAAATTTGTTTCTTGTTTCCGCATTAAAGTAACAATATTTTTTTCCATATTTTTTTCTTTCCTTGACTTTTGAAAGTTCTAACTGGCCAGTATTTCGATCAAAAAGAGGTGACGTATCATTGAAATATTTTTATACAAACTTATTGACAGTGTAGTGTAGCTCCTCTTTAGGTAAACCTTAGCTATTTATAGCTAGGTCAGCGTATCATTAAAAGCTTATATTTCTTAAGTGGATTGTGAATACCCCTCGTATTTTCTGGCCGATCAAATATCTAATTCAGCGGGTATCCAAGCCCACGATCACTTCACGCACGAGTATTCTCGACAGATCAAAAAGCCACTTCAAATTTCAAGGATTTCACTTATAAAACTAATTTTAAGCTGAAACGTTTATCAAATTGTATTTATTTTATTTGGTTTTCATGAATAGAATTTGTTTTGACTGATGCTGGCGATAAATTTTGTTTGAGTTTCACGACGACCTCTGTGGCTCTTTGGGGCAAATGTCTTTGAATCGGAGAGTAAATGACAAGATCGAAAATTATCCTTTTGAGTTTGATCTGGATTGAAATTGCGGGAGCCGAGTTCTTCTACGAATCTCTACGTTTCTAATTAGATTTCATTGATTTATTATCATTTTTTCGGGTCGTGCTCCTGCAGTGGAAACTAATAAAGACCTGATGATGATGATGATCATTTAAATTAACTTTTTAAGATTTCCGATGCATGTCGTGTTTACCAGTAAGTGTTTGATACATTTAGAAAATAGCTTTGTGTAAAACTTTAGAATTAAGTAACAATATAAACAAATCATAGTAGGGGGTTTTTGCCATACTCACCACGCTTGGCAGACGGGTTGGTGAGCGCAGTTTGTTTGGCTTATCTCGGTTCCGATGCTGCTGCCCATTGAAACCGTTTTTTTAAGCGGGGAAAGGGTAGGAATTTGTTGGACTGGGAGAGTGGGATAGGGTATATGGGATGCTACTTGCTCGGAAGGAATAGGATAAGAAAGTAGCAGCTCGGGGAGGCCGGGCGCGCGTACCCGATGCCATGCGTGCAACCACCGGACAGGCAGTTCAGTATGACACCCCTGACCTACCTAGCTCCGCAGTGTCTTCTCGTCCAAAATACCTCAGTGCCTTAAGTCGAAAGTCTTCGACCAATGTGTGTTACCAGTGATGACTTACGGGTCCGAAACGTGGTCCCTAACTATGGGCCTCATAAGAAAGCTCAAGGTCGCTCAAAGAGCTATGGAGAGGGCTATGCTCGGTGTTTCTCTGCGAGATCGAATCAGAAACGAGGAGATCCGTAGAAGAACGAAGTTCACCGACATAGCTCAGCGGATTAGCTCTTTGAAGTGGCAGTAGGCGGGGCACATAGCGCGAAGAACCGATGGCCGATGGGGCGGAAGGGTTCTCGAATGGCGACCACGTACCGGCAAGCGCAGCGTTGGACACCCAGCGACCAGGTGGCCATACGACCTGATAAAGGTCGCAGGAAGGCGCTGGATGCAGGCCGCTTCTAACCGGTCATATTGGAAATCCTTAGGGGAGGCCCATGTCCAGCAGTGGACTTCTTGTGGCTGAGATGATGATGATGATGATGATAAACAAATGTTGGTAAACCTTAATAAATAAAAAAATACACCCGGGCTCTTTCTACCCCGCAGGGGAAAAGGACGTGATAGTATGTGTGTATCATCATCATCATCAGGACTTTCTAGTCTCCACTGCAGGAGCACGACCCTCTCTGTATTACCAGAGCCATATATTAGCTTGAGTAAACAAAGGATTTGGCCTACACTCTCCACGCTGGCCAGACGGGTTGGAGAGGTCTCCTTGATGTTTAGAAGCTTTGTTTAGTTTGTTTTTCCTTAGTCGCTTTTTACGACATCCACGGGATGACTTGGAGTGGTCCTATTCTACTCTGCCGGGAACCACACGGCATTGTGTGTATATATGTACTTAAATCAGGATTTACCCGGTGTATGTTATCAAGAGTTTCCCGATGATTTAGACTGATATTTCGCACAGATAGAATGGATGAAAAACACAAGGCAATATACAATAATGATATCGAATAGCCAGCCAACAATCGTGTTCTTATCCTCGCCTATTATTCGGAGTCAGATAAAAAAGGTGTTAAGTTTTTAGCCGTTATTTTCTTGAGAACTTAGAAGTAGTCGTAGAACATTCTACGTTTTTAGAGTTCCGTAGCCGAATGGAAAAAAAACGGAACCCTTATAGATTCCTTTTTTTTTGGTTAAAACTAACGTGAGATAAAGACATTATTAAAATACGTAACAACGGGTTACTCACGTAAATAGTCAGCTACTGGCCGACATGTTTCAACCTCATCCGGAGGTCTTCATCAGGGCGAATGTGAATTGAGATAGGATATCCTTTTAGGATAAGAGAGTGAAAAATTAAATAAGAATTGTAAATTTCAATGAAAATATTTTTTCACGATAAACATTTAGTAGTTCTTGATATGCCTTGCACTTTTTCATAAATCGCAAAAAAACATTACTTTGTCATTGATACAAACACTATGCTCATTAGCCTGCATTAAGGCGAGATTGTAATAAAATTAGCGTAATTGATACAAACACTATGCAAAACAAAGTAATCTTTGCTGGCGAAAAATTATAGATGTTTTTTTGTTTTTCGTATGTGTAAGTTGCCAACACTGGTGTCAGATTTTTCAACCTGCCTTAAGGCATCTGACATAGCTTAACGACTGCCATCAACGATGACAGCCGGGACCAACGGCTTAACGTGCCTTCCGAAGCACGGAGGAGCTCGAGATATTTTTATGCCACTTGCGGTCACCCATCCAAGTAGGGACTGCACCAGGGGTTGCTTAACATACGTAAGCGCTCATAGAGCTCACACCCACTGGACCATCGGGCTCCACAAAAAAAAAAAAAAAAAATTATAGATAATTTTGAATAATCTAAGCTTGCTTTTACGGACCCCTTCATGGACTTCCTGGACAAACTTTCGTGGTTTTTTGGATGCATGTTCTATTGTAATGTATTTTCATATTGTTTATAAATAAAAAAATAAATATAAATAAATAAAGCTCGGCTCGCACTTGATAATTTTTTGTCCCAGAACAACATGAAAGAGTATAACAAATTTTATATATTAAAAAAATACTCTGTATCTACTTATCAATAACCGTTATTTTTAATTGAAAAGACAATATTATCAAAAACCTCATCGTCGTAATAACAAGTGCGCACACCGTGAAATTGAAATTAAATTCGCGGCGAATTTTATTCCCCACGGAGCTTATCCTGAGTTCCCATCGTGTTAATAATAGCATAATATTAAAAGTAATTTTAGGGCACCACAAACACGGTCTTTTACAATGCTATACATATTAAGTATACCATATCTTATGTATTACTGACGAGCTCCGTGGCGCAGCGGTCAACACGCCTGCCTGCGACACGGATGGTCCCGGGTTCGATCCCCGGTGAGGTCAAGATGGAAAAATGATCTTTTTCTGATTGACCTGGGTCTTGGATGTTTATCTATATAAGTATCCATTATAAAATATAGTATCGTTGAGTTAGTATGGCTAGCTCAATCTGTGTGATTTGTCCGTATATATTTATTTATTTATTATTTATTTATTAAAGACAAAATTTATCTATACTTACTTACCTAGCCTTATGTCAAAATAATCATCACACTCTGTTCAAGGTAAGGAAGTTTTAGGCTGTGTGCAGATTAGGCTTTATTATTTTAATTAATAAGATAATGAGCGACTGACTGTACGCTAGCTGTGCATTGGAGACCCTGTTCAGCCCCTGTTCTAAATTCTACCTCTTTCAAATGTTTCTATACAGTTTTATTGCGTTTATAACATTATTTATTATTTATACACCTAACGTCTCAAACACTCCGTTCAATGGTAGACTCCTATCTGAGACCACGCACACTTAAGTTTTTCGAATTGTTACGTGCATAAATAATGTAATAAATGAATTAAAACCGTTTTAAAAGTAATTTCATTTAAAGTTTAACAATCGCGAAAACTTTACAAAACATTCTTTCAAATGTTTATTTAATACCTACTAATTCTGAACACATATGTAACGTAAAAGGTTGGCGTCACTAGTAACTTCCCCGAACAAGTCCAAAATATTCGAAGTTGGAAACAAATTTTACGTTTTTGTTAACATTATCCAAAATGTCTGTGACATTTGATATTAAAAATTAGACAAATTTTATACGCCAGCAGTTAAACATTAAATTAATAAAGTTTCACCCCATAACAGGTGGGCTTTTTGAATAAACATCGGCCGGACTGCAGCCCAATATTAAAGTTTACGCCGAAACTTTTGCAAAGTTTAAAATTTTTACGAATACACAAATTAGGGGGGCTTACAATAAAGTTTGGCGACCAATTACAAAGCTTGCTATGACATCTTTATGTCATAAATTATTCTGATTCTGCTGATTAATCCTCTCTAACTCGTCTGGCCACCGTGGAGAGTGTAGGCCAAATCCTCTGATTGTTTTGGCTAATATATGGCTCAAATAGTACAGAGAAGTCATGTTCCTGCAGACCTGACCTGATGATGATTAATATAGAAAGAATCATTTGTCATATTTAGGCTCGGTTTATTTTCTTTTAAATGGTTTTCTCTTACTCGACTATCAAGATTGGTTATGTTTAGCTCATATCTTATATGTATGTTTATGTACCTATTTCTTTATTACCTCTTATCTTCCAAACGGCTAGAAGGATTATTTAAATATGTTACAACACAATACTTACGTAAATAGTAAGCTACTGGCCGACATGTTTCGACCTCATCCGGAGGTCTTCTTCAGGCATCACTATTTACCGGAGTAACCCATTGTTACGTATTTTTACAATTCTACGTCTCGGCTAGCAGCATTTTATCAAATAAGGTATCGTAAGGTTTTTCTTAATAACTCCAGTGTTATTGTATGAATTTTATTTTAATATTTCTGGTCAGTCGGGTTTTATATTTTTACTTATAATATCTCGATATCTCGTATATCTAGTATCGATTTATTTAATAGGTATAAGCACAATGGAAGTCACAAATATCTTCTTCAAAATAATTCCCGCCTGCTTTTTTTTTACCTACGATACGTACAATAATAAAATATAGAAACGTATACCACAAATTAATACTCGTGTAATTATACTAATAGTATGGGAATAGTATACTTTTCTATGCGGCTCAATGTTCCATGGGCACTTATTTACAATAATGATATTTCCTAAGAGTTTAATTTATAGTCCAGCGAGTCGGAGGTTTAAAAAAAAACCAAAATCTAAAAGACTTATTTATTGAAACATAGAAATTACAAAGGAATCTAAAAATAGAATTACGACTAATTACAATTAAGTGCATCGGTCGAAGTATGAAACCCAAGTGGCCGAGGCGTCCGGTGTCAGCTCGGGCGTTGAGGCTAACACGTGCTGCTGCGTCGGCGCTTTACTTCACTTGCACAATTCTAAACATCGGTGCCGTGTACAATGATGTGACAGGTCGGCCATCTTTATATAGGACAATCCCGTAACACGTCTCTTAGAATCTAAATAAGTGTTGTGTATGTTTTTCTCATCTTATCTATTCTAAGAATGGGCATGTTGACTAAAATTTTTTTCATGTTGCTATGTAAAGACCTGCCAAAAATAAACACAATAGTGGCAGAAATACATTTCTAAACAAAAAACTCTTTCAGTTATAAAAGTTTTAAAGACACATGTTTTTAGACGTAACGTGATAACGCGCCGCTGAAATGCCTACATATTTGTGACGTCACAAGCTTGTATTTTGTATGGGTGGCGTGAGAACTTTGGTTGGTAGCTATACGAAATATTTCGTTCATGGTAATGGTTTCATAATAAAAGTTGCTATAAATTTTGCAGACTAAAATACAGTATAATTGTAAATAAAGATTTTCATACTTTAAAAAATGGCCCTATTCACCCAACTTTAAAGAACCTTTTAGATCACTTAACGAATCGATATCAAATTAAAAGTGTTCTTTATAGTGTTTCAAGATTGAAATTAGTCTCATTAGAAATAAATTTTATATAATCTTAACATTAGGCAGCTACCGTATTTCAGTATGAGTGCACCACGTTTAAGCTCTGCTGATTAAAGCGCAGTGACCGTAGAAGCTCCCTGAACGTGTCTGCATCACAAGGGAAGGAATTGTTTCTATAGACTTGTGTGTGTTTCTATGCATGCGATCATGTTCATGCTTACGAATATTCATAGACCGGTCCAGTTATTTTACAGGAATCGCAAAGTAGGAGTGGATCGTTTTGTCAGAGTTCATGTATGTATAAGAGTTTATTTATTCCAACATGACTTCTTAATCTTATCTAACCTCTAGAATCTAAACGAGTGTTGTGTATTTTTCCTATCTTATCTATTCTAGAAACTTTCAGTGTGAGTGCGCCACGTCTAAGCTCCGCTAATTAAAGCGCAGTGACCGTAGAAGCTGTCTGAACGTGTCTGCCTCACAATAGACGGAATTGTTTCTATAGCCATGCTTCATGCAAACATGTGCATGTTTGCGAATATTCATAGAGCGGCACAGTTATTTAACAGGACTGGACTATTTTAAAGGAGTGTATTGTTTGTTTATTTATTCCACCATAACTTCTTATGGCATATTTCTTATGTTCTTATGTCATGTCTCAACCGATTTAGACGTATGGAATATCGTTAGAAACCTTACATCCTCTTGAAGGACTATAGTGATTTTTTCAAGAGCAGCTCTAGCTGTTTATTTATTGTTCTTTTTTTAATCTTGTTCATCATCATCATCATCATCAGGTCTTTATTAGTCTCCACTGCAGGAGCTCCTCCCTCTCTCTGACCCTCGTTCATACAACTACTAAAAATATGGAGTCTAAAATTTTCAGCGTTCATGTTTGTACTGTTTAATACTATACTACCTACAGAATTTCAACAAATTGTAAGCAGTACAGCTACGTTGCTCTCATAAAATTTTCAAAACGTTTTTCTATCTGGCATCTATCAAACTATTTATAAAAGCCGGTCGGTCCCGCCGTTTCCGACCCGTAATTACGCGCAGTGAATCGAGATGAGATACAGTTCCGACTCCCGGATTCTACAGTGATAAATGGAGCGTCTGCTACTTGGAAATGTTGAATTTTATCTGATTCCAGTAGTTCACTTCTTTGTCGAGTCAATTTTACCTTATCAAAAGTATAGACCCTTCCTTTCATCAGAATCTATTATACCTAGCGCAATGGTTTATATGCCAGCCTACAACACGAGGGGTTCGATCCTCGGCCAGGTCATGATCGAAAACGTACATAAGAAACATTGAATTTTATCTGATTCCAGTCATTCTCTTTGTCGGTGATTATTTTGCAAATTGTTTCCGTTGACTAATGTGAAATTTGCTGTAATTAATGCCCATTTTTATGAACAATGTGTGGAATATCTAGAATGGGACGACTTCTGCCGATGATGAATGAAACCAATGGATTCGCTTAAACCATCGAAATAAATTGTACCATAAATTTGTTGATACGGAATACGAGTAATAACTCCCCAACTTGCGTAATAAATAAAAAAGGATCTTAACTACTCGTATCCAAGACCGTAAAACAAAAAAAAAACACTGAATAAATAAATTACTGCTATACAAAACTGGCTTTACATTATAAAAAAAACTATAAAGCGTGTTGGGTACCCGTACCAAACACTCGAACTATTCAAGTCATTAACCAACCATTTATTAAAGCCGATCGGAGCCGTGCTGATCCCGAGAACTGAGACGACATACACTCCCAATCCCGGGATCTTCTGCGATAAATGGAGTTTCTGGTAATTGGAAAATGTGGGATTTCATCTGATTCCAGTAAGTCACTTCTTCGTCTAACCGGCTTCACTAAAGCTATACCTACCTTATCAAAGTTGTCTCTTTCACTTTAAAGTCTTGTTGTGTGGGTTTCAATTTCAGCCCAAGTTACTCTTCTAAAAATTCTAATCCTAATCATTTCCTAATCCTAACTAATTAATATTATAAATGCGAAAGTGAGCTTGTTTGTTACGCTTTACGCCCCGATCATCAAGAAATTCTGCGTACATATAGGTTAGGGTACTGAGAAGGACATAGGCTATATATCACGCGGGCAAAGCCGCGGGTAACAGCTAGTAACAATAATGTTGTATTCTTGACTTCATTTTATACTAATATAAGGAGAAGGGACGATAAAGTTACATTTTAGACCGGGACTCGAAGCTGGATACAGATGTAAACATGGATTCCGGTTCATTCCAAAACTTAAAGGATTTAAATCAGTTCGGTATGTCAGGCTTTCAATTCGTGTACAGTGGTCATGCGCTTTTCTCACAGATGATATTCTTTGTTTGTGATAATATTATCCGTCGAGGGGTCTAAATATATTCACATTCTATAGAGACTTTGATGTTTTCCAAATGTATTTACATATGCTGTAATGAACTAAAGTGGAGTTAGTATCTAATGATACAAATTCACAACTTAGCTATGTATTAACCAGCCTCGAGGTTAGTCTTCGGAGGAAGCTAGAAAATATAATTATTGGTATTTCTACAGCAAAAATCTGTGAGTCTCTGGCACCAATTTACACAAACAATTTTGTTAAGTACTTCTCTCACATTACATTACTCATACTCATTAAAACTTAAGTTAGGTTAGTTAATTAAAGCAAAATAAATTCCTTGAAAAACACAGATCAGGCTACAATGCTAATAAGTATGGTGTCCCACAAGGAAGTGTCCTTGGGCCATTACTATTTCTTGTAAATATAAATGATCTACCAAGCAGTATCAGGCACAAGAGCATAATTTTTGCTGACGACATTACAGTAATAGTGACTACTAATAGTAAATTGACGATAAAAGAACACGAATCTAACATGATGATGATCTGAATGGCTC
Source organism: Rhodophaea formosa (assembly GCA_963082605.1). Classification (NCBI taxonomy): domain Eukaryota; kingdom Metazoa; phylum Arthropoda; class Insecta; order Lepidoptera; family Pyralidae; genus Rhodophaea; species Rhodophaea formosa. Next base: position 1,586,425 of record OY720208.1, read on the forward strand.
TTAAATTATAATAAAATTTGCTTATAAATATCGATAAAACTTATTTTATTAAATTTAATAATTTGACACAGGAATTACATACCTATATCATACAATGGACAAGCATTAAAAAAATTCGATAGTGGACAATTTCTAGGATTAATTATAGACCAAAAACTAGATTGAAAGAAACAAGTGGAAAATGTTTGCAGCAGAGTAAACAGATTTGCTTATGCACTTTATAAGCTGGCAAAAACAGCATCTAAAAATGCAGCACTAACAGCTTACTTTGCGTACGTAGAATCGGTGTTGCGATATGGTCTCCTGATTTGGGGAAACAGTACAGAAATAAAAAAAGCTTTTGTTGCTCAAAAAAGTGCATAAAGGCTAAATGTGGTGTTGCGCCTGACCAGTGGCGGCTGGTGACTTCAAGGAGTGGTGGTTCACCTGCTTACCTACTGTCTCTCAAAAGCAAAACGACCTATTGAAATGCCGTACGTTCGTCAATTATTTGTAGTCGACTGCCCCTATGCACCTACTTAATAATATTTGTACATACATATCAGTTACTCTAGGTACAATTCTTGTTAATATTAATGCATGTTGTAAAACCATTTTTCTGTATAAAAAGTATCAGGTAGGTACTTATGTACATGCAGTGAAATATCTCATCATCTTGACTTACCATTGGTTTAGTGATAGGAGCTGCGCGCTAATGAATATTCTAATAACTAGGTACTTAACTAATTCAGGTTGAAAAGCACGAGAAGATGGTTTCAAAAAAAACAGATTAGGCGGCATACCGCCTAAATAAGCCATAGCCTATTTTCTTTTTTAGTTTTTGTTCAAATAATCCCATTAACAACACACTTTGAAGCCACTTTCAACCACTACACTTTGAAGCACACACAAAGTAGAAAACCATAACTATGAATAATTATTGGGTAATTTCGCGCGCGTTATCTATCACACCGTGTCACAGGTGCGAAATAAAACAAACAAACTGATTTGAGTAAGGTCAAGGACACGCCTTCGCAACAAAAATCTTCAACGAGCGAGCGTGACACCCCGGCCGATGCCGCCCGAGCGAGCCCGTTCGGGAGTATTCGGGACTCGTGCGCTGACCCGATTTTTCAATTTTTCTCATACATTGAGTACGGATCATCTTCCGTTTCACCTGCCGGAGCATTTCTGTCTCATTCCATATAGTTTCTATGGAGACGCTTCGTGCGCACTTTGAAAGCGCTCGCCCAATTTTTGGTTTAGCTAAAATGAGTCTTAAATTTTAGGTTATAAAGATCAAGCTTGTTTGAAAATATTTTATTTTTCAGTGTGTAATTAAAGTTTCATACTCTTGGATAAATAATAATTGTGTCGAAAAAAAAATTGGGAAATACATAAAAATCTGGTAGTGCAGTGCACGAGTGCACTGAAGGAGCGGCCGCCACTGCGCCTGACACCTCATATAGGCCTCTATTTAAATCACTTAACGTGCTTCCTCTCGCGTGCCTTTATGTTTTTATACCTTTTTAGGTACTATATCTAAAACCAGTCTATTGCTCTTTTCAGTGCTTCTAGGAAAGATATCCTTACCCTGTTTAAACAAGTTCTGATTGAGCTTAACAAATTTGGCAACTTCAGCATGCGGGCGAGCGCGAGCGGTATAAAAACAACTGTTACTGTATGTGCATATCAATCTTTAATAACATCCCTCAAAATATAAGAGATATGACTTTAAAGTTATTTAAGAAAAAAAAATTAATTGGCTTAATGAGCACTGCTTCTATACAGTCCAAGAGATTTTGAGTTTTAAAAATAATTGAATATATGTATAAAAGACAGTATACTTATGTAAGCAAAGTTATTGTTAGGTATTCCTATATTGTGACATGTAAAGTAATTTATTTTGACTCATATAAAAATTAGTAAAATGTATTTGCATGCTATTGACAATGGCTGAGTAGGAGCTTAATCGACACTTTACCAACTTTGTACAACCATTTCAAAGACAAATAAAATATTTCTATTCTATTATATTCTAGGTCTCAGCGCATCGCAGGCAAGGCATTATGCTAATCGTTCATCATCATCATCAGTCTACTTATTGCAGTCCACTGATGGACCAACCTTTCCAAGGGCACGCCACAGTGTATCTTTAATTTTTCTCATCCAGCCACTACCAGCTACCTTGACAAGAGGAAAATATATGACAAGAGGAATATCGATATTTTACTGAAAACGATCGTGATCTAATCCCGAATGCTGCATTGCTAAATTCAATCCATATTCAATCTAATAGGGATTAAATCCGTATTTTCGCCAGCCGCTGCCATCACGTCGCGTCATTTATCACCGAAAGAATCCAAGGATTGGACAGTATCTTATCTCATTCACTGCGTGTAATTACGGATCGAACCGTCAGCTTTTTGTAAATGGCTGGTAAATTTGAAATGTTCGGGAATAAGCCTCTTCTTTGAGTCTATTCTTCTGTATCATTAACTTTATTAGGTAGGGTTTATGTGTCATTTGCGACATTAACACTATCTGCCTTTTAAGTTCTTTTTGGGTTAATAGAAATACTAGCTTCATATGCTAACTGCATCTCATCAAATCTAACAAAATTTCACGTCTTACTTAATTTTTTACATTTTATCTCAGTCTCTCTCACTTATATGAGCCGATAAGGTTATCAGCTTCACAGCTCAACCAGCTTTTATTCTGGGTTGCAATTCTTCCAAGGCCAGGGTTAGCTTTTCATCGTTGACGACAGTTTGAACGGTCTTTCGTAGGATTCTCAATTGTATGGCCAAGCATCATCACTTACAACATCAAGCTAAGTACTCGTAAGTTGTATTTTTTAAATTCATACAACAACATCATATACACGCACTCCATAAAAAACCCCGGTGGTATGAAATGAAATGCCAATTTTATGGAATAAATTTTCAAGTTATAAATAACAACATGTATTTCTTTTTTTTAATGAGCCATATTTATTTTTTATTTACATTTTAGAGGTAAGATAATCCGTCCACATTATATGATTGTACAGAAATGAGTAAAATTCTAATTAATGCATCTCTCTAACAACTCCATATCGATTGCGGAATTCGGGAATCTTCTTTATAATGAACAAAAGAGATGCCTTTGGCCCCGACTGATTAAAATCCTTTCAGATTTTGGTATAATGAACCGAAATTTAAGGAACGATGACGAAGCTTTTAGATTAGCTGCTTCCCCGGCTGCGTCCGTGCATGTATTAGTTATACTGTTATTATAAAATGAAAACCTTTGACAGTAGTTATTCGATTTAATACTACTCGATTATGAGAGTACTGAGACACAGGTCATCACAATAAATAACCGTTGGTCCCAGCTGTCATCGTTGATGGCAGCTTGAAAAATCTGACACCAGTGTTGGCCACTTACACATATGAAAAACAAACAGAAACCATAGAACAGGGCATATCATCACCGGGATCACTCTGCAGTCCTGATACCAGGGTTGGGATGTGGCAGCCCGCTGGTGACGCTGCTGTCGCTGCACTCAATTTCCAAACAACCGCAGCTAACATACATATAAACCTTCCTCTTAAATCACTCTATCTATTTAAAAAATCCGTTGCCTAGTTTTAAAGATCTAAGCAGGGATCTAGGGACAGCCAGACATCGGGAAGCGACTTTGTTTAATACTATCTAATGGTGAACCAGAATCTTTAGAATCTTTATCGAAGACATCGTTCTCCTCTGTAGTAGCAGGTTGTAATTTCAAGGCTCTTGTCACACCAAGTGTTGCAGTTGTCCATGGGCAGCGGTGATCACTTTTTGAATCTCCATGTCCTACACCTCTCCTACTACAGGTGTCCCGTGCTTCGGAAGGCACGTTAAGCCGGTCCCGGCTGCCATTTGGTAGTCGTTAAAGGAACTACGTCAGAGGCCGAGAGGCGGTTCCGAAGAACTCTGACACCAGGGTGTGCATGGTCGACTGACCGTGTCACCTACACGAAATTATGATGATGACTATAGATAAACAGTATTTAATAAATTTCATAACGCTCAATCGCTAGACGTTAAAGCGTTATCAACAAAAAATAAACACTATCGCATTTATTTCTATTTTTAGGGTTCCGTAGTAAACTAGGAACCCTTATAGCTTCGCCATGTCTGTCTGTCTGTCTGTCTGTCTGTCTGTCTGTCTGTCTGTCTGTCTGTCCGTCCGCGGTTTTACTCAGAGACTATAAGTACTAGAAAGCTGTAATTTGGTATGAGTATGTATATTAATCATAGCAAAAAAGTCGTAGAAAAAAACCTTGAAAAAAAATTTTTTTTTTGGGTAGCTCCCATACAAATAAAGTGGAGGAGTAATTTTTTTTTCTCTTTTTACCCATCGTGTGGGGTATCGTTAAAAAGGTATTTAAAAAATATTGTAAGGTTCAGAACACCATTTTTCGATTTGGGGATCCGTTTCCGAAATATTTGGTTTTAAAGTGCAAATTTTTGTTAGAGGTACGTGTCCCCCCCCTCTATCTGCTAAACGGTTATATATGGATACGTGAAAAAAATTACAGCAGTAGTATATATACTGAAGTTGAAAGGAAAACTATCAGAGCTGGGTACTAAGTGCAAACTAAAAAGTTATAGGCAACCAACTTATAAAATGTACTGGAAAATGTAAAATTTCATACTATCTTTATGGTTAGATGTTTTTGGTAGGTAAACTGTGAGGTGCGAGTGTGAACAGTGTCAACTCAAATTTGTCATTCGCAACTACGGAACCCTATACTGCGCGTGGCCCGACACGCACTTGGCCGGTTTTTTTTAATGATATATATATGAGCAAGTTGGTCACCTCATGGTAAGTGACCACCTCTGCCCATGGACTAATGCAACAACAGGGGTGTTACAAGAGCGTTGCCGGCCTTTATTTTTCCCTCTCCAGAGGGGATGGGAGGATTGGCCTCCGGCTCTCTCACTTACCGAACGAACCATAGAACTAGCAAGGTTCCGAGACTTCGTCCTGGTAAATTATCACCCACAGATAAATTAGCTATCTATAAGTAAAAGAATTTTGAAAATTGATCTAACAGTTTCAAGCTTATTCAATGCAGACAAACGAACTATCAAATATTTCCTTTCGTATAGATAAAGTATCTTATTTCCTTTCGGATAGGGGAGGCCAGCAGTGGACTTCTTGTAGCTGAGGTGATGACGATGATGTATATATAAGTAAGGATTTAAAATGTAACTTGACTACACATAGCGCCTCGTCTTCCCGCTGAGAACCTTGATGCAAGCCCTCATTATCTATGGATTGAAGACTCCTTTGTCCCAACATAACATACACTCAGATTTCTCGACAATGAAGCAAGATTTATAAATAATGAACCGGGAACAACAATATTATGTGATTTTAGAACATGTTGAAATAAATATGTTCGAAACGTGGTTAGAAACAAACAGATGTTTGACGATCTATACGCAAAAATAACCAATCTTTTTGTTTTCTAAGAATTTTTTTTTATGTTTTGCCAATTTTCAACGGTTTAGTTCTAATAGTTTTGAAATAAAGTGGCTGTGACATACGGACAAACAGACATACGGCTACGGAAAACGTACCTACATTCTCACGATTTGTAAAGACAGAAAGAGTAGGTTTTTTGAAAAAATAAATAAATAGATATAACACTCAATGTTAGGTGTATACCTAAATGATGTTAATAAACGCGAAACCATATTAGAATTAATTTTATTTATATGTGTAACAAACGCGAAAACATTAACACCGTAGGTATTTCCTAAAGATCTGTAATTTCCTGTTACAACAACCAAGTATTTCTATCTAAATATTTCAGACTATTTGTAGACAAAACAAAGCACCTACGTCCACCCAAACGTATGTTCGGGCCGTTCGGGCATTCCAGGCAGACAAATAGTTGTACAATCCAGACCTTTCACGGCGCTATTCTCTCGGGTAACTCGGGTTTTGTAGCTATATTTACGTCCTTGTAAAGATTTATGCTACCCATTTTTTCTGTAGACATTACATCCATGATTTGTCATCTATACTTTTAGATTGTATTCTAAATAGAAATTCAATGTAGGTATGTAGTCATTATTCATACATCTCTATGTATGTATAATAAGAAGCCTCTTAATCTACAAACTGCGAAGAATATACTAGAAGTAGTATACCTATTTTTTTTTTATTGGACTATGAAGTTAGTTGGGACTTTTTAAGGTAAAAGCAGTGTCCTCAACGTTTACGGCAAATATCATCAAACGCCCCAGGAGTGACGGACCTCGGCTTTGGGCGTTGCCTATGTTCACAAGGCTTGCATAGACAGCAAACTCTCATATTTGCCTGCCTGCCTAATAGCCTGAAGGGCCGAACCGAGAAACAATGGCAAAGCCTTCGTAGAGCAGCAACTCTCATGTTTTGTCGTATGGGCCGAAAGTATCTATCAGACGACCGACAACTTCAGTGACCGAATGCGATAAAGTTTCTGTAGGCAATAGAGATCATAGACAAATGGAGTGAAGGTAAAGATAATTCAGTTCACATCTTCACATCACAGATATTAGTTTTTTTTATGTCTGTGGTTCGCATATTGTAGTTTCTAAGGTTACCTTAAATTGTGAGTTGACGTCTCTCGGAAATTAATGCGCTGTGCAATTAGTTACCGCTTCTTCTGCACTACGCTTTACAAGCGGCCTAAACTTAGCTATAAGTAAATTATTGACGTCTACGATTTTTACTGTTGTACAAGTTGTTAAACCAAATATGATAATTAATAAGTGTTCAAAGAAACCTATATTAAATAAACATTTTGACTTTGGGTTTGAGTTTAAATTGATGTAATACAGAATTTCTTTTGGGGGCTCATCGATACTAGGGTACGGATTATTTACGTCTAACTTTGGATTAACTTAAAAAGAAAAACTTTGAAAGTACTTACAAGAAGAAAAGTACAATCAAGAAGGACCAATATGTCAGTTGAATACTTATTCAATTGACATATATTGGTCCATCTTGATTGGAGTAACTCAATTTTTCTGAAGCCAAAGGTTACCTTTACTAATAATATAAGAGGAAAAGTTTGATCGTTGTTTGGTAATAAATAAGCCAACTTTACCGAACTTATTAAATTCTCACGAACAGAATGCTACAAAATCAGCTGAAAAAGTTAAAAATGTAATAAAACGCACATTATTTCTCAAAAATATAATAGTCTATCCTCACCCAATCAATAATATTAATAACAATCTATAAAAATCTTCTAACATACATACAGTGGTTAAAAAAAACATCACTCATCACACAAAACCACTCGTAATAAATTATTTGTAAATTCTGTTTTCTATGGTCCTATTACAGTGTAGTGTTCATGTCAAAACTACCTTTAAAACTGTAAACACATAAGATTCAAAGAAAATGCATTACATTAGCTATCTAGTGCCACATAAAGTTTTTTTTTGTATTGGGTATAATACCCCACATACCCCTCGGTTGTGGCAAGATCGCCGAAAATATGAAATTGTCAAAATTGCGGAAAAATATAATTCAAAGCATTTTACACCTTATTTCATGATATTTATGGCATTCTTTTAAAAATCGTACACCATTGGCGATTTCTGCGAGCATTTTTTGTTGTTTTGTTAAGAAAAACATTTGATTAAAACGGTTATGTCATTTCTAATATTCATAAACTACATTTTAAGAAATAGGTATAAATTAATATATAAATAAATAGTAGATCATACGAACCAACTGCTGCATTAAATCGAGAGCCGGTGGCTATACAGCTTTTCAGGCTAAGTAAAAATCAGCTATTTAAAAAAAACGCCTATAGGAAAACTCCATTCGAAGATGTCTTAAAGCATTCATCATTTTTTTCCAAGCAAGTCGTTCAGCAGATCCTGATTACTCAAATTAGAATCTCCAAGTAAATCCGTTTTGGATTCCGCCCTGGATCCTCTTCTAGACAAAGACCTTTTTCTAGGAACCGGTACTTCTTCAAACACTTGATCTGTCAACATTTTAAAGTTGTTATTTAACTCTGTTAATGCTTCAGTTGGTATTTCACCATTACAGTTGACAAATTCGTTTATTTTATCCACAGCTTGTAACTGTTGAACAAGTTTTTCACTCTCGACTTGAGAGGTATTCAACTGTTTCATATGTCTATCTATGACTTTACTGCTCTTTTCGATGTCTTGAATGATATCTTTGCAGTATTTATCAATCGGCTTGCCTCCTAATCTCTTTTCTAGATTACTGGTTTCACGTTTAGGTTTGACTATTTCGTTTTCAACTATGTTCGAACTGTTTATTGTTACTGTAGTTGTAGTTTCTTCAACAGAGACACTATCATAAAACGATACGTTAGAATTCCTTCTTCCCCTTGATTTTGGTCGTTCCTGTACTTCTTCTTCTTCTATTTGTTCTTCAATAGATTCTTCTATCGATCCTCTTCTCAAAGCGCTAGTTTTTCTAGATCCAGGTTCTTCGTTATTTTTAATTTTGTAAAGTAGATCTTCTTTCATGGATTCTATTTTTCTCTGAACTTCATCTGGTGAAGAATTCTTGAAATCTACTTCTTCATCAAAAATTGCTAGATCAGCCATACCATCTTGAACAGTTTTGGCTAGCTCAATGATATTATCATCCGAAGAACTCTTGGAACTTTTTCTAAAATGGTTGGGAGTGGACCTACTGGTTGTGGAATTAGTTCTGCTCCTGGCATAGCCTGAACGCGGTTCAGTGGACGATGATATGTCATCATGAGATAAGGCGCTGCTGATGTTCCGAGAGTTTTCGCATAGTTTCGCCAGGAAATTTTGGTCAACCTGCAAGATAAAATCTAGTCACATATAGGGATCTAGTCACATATTCATTTTTGAATTTTATTTCCTTTCATGCGTTCAAAGATAATATTGTCAAGATTAAAGAAGAAAAAACAAAGTTGACGGAATAAAATCAAAAAAGTAACGATCCTCTGTATGATACGATTCTGTATGCGTCACCGAAAAATAACAAAAATCGTAAGTTGATCAATGTCCGAGGTAGTTAATTCACTTTCGGAAAATCTAGCAAATACTATATAAATATTAATATATCAGTTTTATTTATTCTTACATTAGACCGCTCATCAGATCTGTAATAATCTTGCCCTGGTTTGGTCCTGCTGGCTGGTCGTGGTATGGTCACCGTTGAAGAAGATTTTACTGGTGACTTTACTGTACGAGAAGCCGCCGTACTCAGCATCTTTTCTTTCATCTAAAATTTATAGGAAAAAAAATATATATTTTCAGCTGTACAACCGTAAGTATCAAATTTTGTGCTTGTAAGGTGCGATGAGTGTCTGATGTATAAATGGCAAATGAGTAGAGATTTTTCTAGATTGACGTTATACAATAAGTAACAGTTACTAAATTTCATCGGCTTTTCTGTTATTCACGTCAAACCTTTTGTTAGGTGCACACTACCAAATTATTCTATAAGGTCATACCGATACTTGCTTTTTTGCAAGTGTTTTAAATATTTCTGAGTTAATCAATCATGCTTGATCTTGACCTCCAGTCAGCTAAGGACCTAACCAACTATTTTTTCCATAAGCCTTCTTAAATCAAAACCTTTTCCCCATTTTGGGAAAAAGGTTAGATAAAAAAAAATGTTTGTTATTTTACAAACATTATTTTAAATAACCCAGAAGGCAACCAGATATACGGCCCACTTGATGGAAAGAGTTCACCGTAGCCTATAAACGCCTGCAACACCAGAGCTATCACTGGCGCGTTGCCGACTCTGAAGAAATCTTTACACGCCCTTTTTAAAGTCCTATGTTGTAATTTGTAATCCTTTAAAGAATAGAGACAAGTGGAAGGAAATGGGAGAGATCTTTGCCCAGCAGTGGGACATGATAGGTTAAATAAAAAAAAATGTTGTAGTCTCTTGGGAAAACAATGTCAGGGAGTTTGTCCTATAACTTTAGCGTACATAAAAGAAAGGTCCGTTCAAAACGGACTATACTCAACCATTTAGGATTTTGTGCATTTAGGATTTCGCACTTTTGTGCGAGGATGAACTTTCTGTTAATGACGTGCCATCTTTCCCCATATTATTTACTAACCTCAATGATAGTTGAGAGTTTGTCAGCATTACTGATCGCCAAGTCTAAGTCATGCCTCGTGTCCTTATGCTTGCTGATCTCGTTTTGCAGCTGGTGCCTGAAGTTCTTGGCTTCCAACGCTATGCGACGTTGTAGCATGCTGATCGTTTCGTTCTGTGCTTGCACTTTGATGGTCAAGTCTGAAAGTTGAGCTTGGAGCTTTTCGCGTTCGAGGAGATTCCTGTGGAGATCAAATAAAAAAATCAAACGTTTAATAAAAAAATAAGCCATTGCAGGCGCTTTTTCACGTTAAATCACATTTAAAATTACCTTATTAAGTATGATGTACTTTTTTTTTTTTTTTTAAAGCTACACACTCGTTTCGAAAACGACCACGTTGATGGTAAGTGTCTTAGTCGTCTATGAACATGAGAACTATTAAGCGAGTGCCAACCCTTCTATCAATGAACCGTCGTAAGCTTTGGGGGAAAATAGGGAAAGGAAGATCGTGGCACAACTAACACACGCGACGAAAAAAAAGGCATTAAAAACGTGTTGCGTATCGCCAGACCTTATAGTAATGCGTAAATAGCCTAGATTAGAAAAAAATACATAATTAAACCCACAGTTAGAGATCCGATAGTTTCATAGTCGGTTCAATGCCAGACTTTAACAATCCCTGTTAAAATAACAGTAGAAAATTATATTTTACATCTAAGGAATCTCAGCAGCTGTGAAATACCTGATTATTATGAATAGAACCGGGTTCTAGCCGAGCGCATACAATCCGTCTATTCAGAGGACCGAGCCAGGATAATAGGCTAGGAATAAATACCACTTACAGACGAATGGCTCAGACAGACATTGTATTTGCCACAGATCTGTAAATACGGCTAGATGAGCTCCAAGGTTTAATAATTATACAATCCCAACTATAATATTATAAATGCGAAAGTGAGTTTATTTGTTTGTTTGTTACGCTCTATCTACTGAACCGATCATCACGAAATTTTGCAACACGTTGTCTGGCTGGAGTACGGAGAAGGACATAGGCTATCTTTCATCTCGGACAACCTCCGTGGTCCAGTGGTTAAGGCGTTTGCCTTGTTGACCCAGGGTAGGTGGGTTCGATTCCCGCGGGAAGCATACTTTGTTAATTTGTTTCCAGTTTGGTTAGGACATTGCAGGCATGAATCACCTGATTGTCTGATAAGAAAGATGATTCCGTGCTTCGGAAGGCACGTCAAGCCGTTGGTCCTGGCTGCCATCTGGTAGTTTTTAAAGAAACCACGTCAGAGGCCGAGAGGCAGTTCCGAAGAACTCTGACAGCAGGGTGTGCATGGCCGACTGACCGGGTCACCTTACACGAAATGATGATGATGATCTCGGAAAAAACTAATTTTCCTGAGGGATCGACAGGTGAAAACTAGTGTGTTAATAAAACCGAGGTGACTCAGCCCATCAATGTGATGTTAATTTTTCCAATGGGCAAAATGCTAGAGATTCGATTTCCATACAAAAGTGTTCAGTCGACCGGGCTGTTTGTATGAAATTGTGTAATTGTCCCTCACACGACGCGCAAACGCTTCTTTGTTGTATACTCAATGAATACCCTCCACCCCACCCCCACCCATAGCATACTTAAAAGATGATATTTAATTCTCAGTTCGGCCTGACAAGCCATGCATGCAAATCGCGGCACATCAAGCATAAAACGGTAGTTGCCTAATGTTAAGATTATATAAAATTTGTTTCTAATGAGACTCATTTCTATCTAAAAACACTATAAAGAACACTTTTAATTTGATATCGATTCGTTAAGTGATCTTAAAGCTTCTTTAAAGTTGGATGAATAGGACCATTTCTTAAAGTATGAAAATCTTTAATTACAATTATACTGTATTTTAGTCTGCAAAATTTATAGCAACTTTTATTATGAAACCATTACCATAAACGAAATATTTCGTATAGCTACCAAACAAAGTTCTCACGCCACCCATACAAAATACAAGCTTGTGACGTCACAAATATGTAGGCATTTCAGCGGCGCGTTTTCACGTCTAAAAATTCGTCTAAAAACATGTGTCTTTTAAAACTTTTATAACTGAAAGTTTTTTGTTTAGAAATGTATTTCTGTCACTATAGTGTTTATTTTTGGCAGGTCTTTACATAGCAACATGAAAAAAATTTTAGTCAACATGCCCATTATGAGAGTATACTGTTTGTTCGCTACTAAGTAGCATGCTTATTTTTTTCATAGTTGCGTACGTGGTACTTAGTAGCACGTCCTCAAAACTAGCACGGAAACTGTTACCAAGTATGTATCCGTGCTTTTAAAGACACAATGCGCTTGATAAATAGCAAGCGTTATCTATTCTTTTTACAAATCTGTGGCTCAACAGACATTATATTTGCATTATCTCTGCTAGAGACGTTTTATGTTGCCATAATTTATTTTGTACCTATCTTATTTGTAATTTTAGTTAAGAATTAAGCTTCACAGAAAAACTAATAAGACGAGGACAATGTAATTTTTTATTAGAAGAAAACTGAATAAAGGCCCTGAAATAACAGAAAAAGCGTACGACGAAGGCCCGGCGCAGATACAGTGCAGGCATGGACCACAATATGATATGATTTAAAGCCCAACAGTGATTCAATACATAGTTTTTAGGTTTATGTAGGACCTCGCAAACGAAATTTTAAATGATCTCACCGATTTTATTTGGATGATTTAATTTAAATGGGGACAGTACTGAAATCCGTTAAATTCAATGATATCAAGTTAGTAAATAAGCATCATCAGGTCTTTTTAGTCGCATCTGCAGGAGCGGGACCCTCTCTTATCATACCTACTCGTATATTAGCCAGAGCAGTCAGAGGATTTACCTCAATATCCACGCTGACCAGGCGGGTTGGCGTCGTCTCTATGATGTGTATAAGCTTTGTTTAGCTCGTTTTTCCTAAGTCGCCTTTAACGACGTCAAAATTATACTTGGAGTGATCCTATTCTACTCAGCCGGGAACCACACGTCGGTAAATAAGTAGTATTTATTAATTTCCTATACTTCCAATAATCTTACCTATCCTTGCTCAATTCCAGTAAGTGTTGGTGCTCATCCTTCAACTGTTGCAGCTGCATATCTCTCTCCTTCAGCTTCTGTGTCGCTTCTTTATACTGCTGTTTCAGCTGCTTGTACTTCGTCTGATGGACTCGTATCTCTTCGCTATGCGAGTTGAGCACTTGTGGTAGCTCTGCGTTGGAATTCTCGTACCTTTTAGAAAAAATATTAAGAAATACTATTTAATCTAAAACACATTTCTGTTTTAATCTTATTAAATTAAGAACTAAGATATAGTTAGAAAAAAAAGTCACGCAGGCAGTTTTTTTTTAGTTTATTTATTTATTGTGATAAAACCGACTTAAGTCTATTACATTTAACACACATGTACATGATTCATTATAATTACAAAAATTAAAATTATTATAGGTTAATACAATCAATGTCAAGTTGAATTAATAATTAAGCAATAAAAAGAAATAAAAAATAAATTATGAATTTTTTTTACCATATCTTATTTTTTTATTTAACAAGACTACATCATAATAGCATTGTGAATGCATAAGATGTACATAAAACATTTCTGATTCATTACATTGACGATGTAAACTTAACTCCAATAGAAAAGTCTGATCAAAAATTCTCGTCCCCGTTTATAGCAAACTAGAAATTTTCCAATAACTTCATTTTATTAAACAAGCTATTTTCTAGGGTCAAAATATTAATAATAAAATTAGACCGTCAGTTAGACAGTCAAAAAATATTGGGCACATATTTTTTCTTTCTATTATTATAATAATAAAAAGCCACTATTTACATCAAAAATATCCAAAAAATTAAGAAAACGTCTAATAAAAACCTATATCTGGAGCATAGCTTTATTTACGGATATGAAACGTGGACGCTTATTTTTTGTTGCCTTTGAAATGTGGTGCTGGAGGAGGATGGAAAAAATCAGTTGGACAGATCGAAAAAGTAATGAAGAGGTGCTAGAAATTGTAGGAGAGAAAAGAAGACTGATAAACGAAATAGAGAATAGGAGGGGTAGAATGATTGGTCATTTGATACGACATGATGCCTTCTTTAAAAACATACTGGAGGGTAAGGTAAAAGGAAAGAAAGGTCCAGGGAGACCAAGGAAAAGTTTTGTTGACCAACTAAAGAAGAAGGCTAGTGTCATGTCGTATCAAGAACTAAAGTCTAAAGCAGAAGATAGAGAAGTTTGGCGCATACTCCATCGACAAGAGCTATAAAGCTCTTAAATAAGAAGAAGATTTTTTCTATCATTAATTAAACAATAAATGTCAAAGATAAAGCTTATCAAAGTTCATGAGTGGGGGCTTGTGACATCACAGGCCACTAAAAAGTGTACTGGCTAGTGACGACGTCACACAAAATTTTAACGGGCTATATCTTTGTCATTTTTTGTTTGATTGACAAAAGAAAAATCACGTCCGTAAAAGCAGGCCCAGGGGGCGAAAACCTAAAAAGAATATGTCAATAGGTGATGCGGCTAGCAACCATCATTATTTTAATTGCATTTTCTACATAAAAGCCCACTAATACGCTAAACGTGGCTTTTGGGGTCCGTCTCACCTGTAAGGGTAAACACGTGACAATATGTATGTCTGTTTGTATATGTATACTATTTTTTTCATTTTCGCGCAATGTTTGAGAAAAGTACTATACAAGCCTTGGCCGCAATCAGGCATTGATGGACTTACGTATGTGTGCCTCGGCTCCACCTCGGCCCACATTCTCACGTTCGTCCATCAATGCCTCTATTGCCGGCCGCTGCAATAATGTACTATTAAGGATGCGTTAGTCGGGAGCTCGAACTCGTCAGCGCACGTGGCTAATTTGCGTGCTATTTCGCTGAAAAAGGGATAGACTCGGTTTTGAAAAGTGCGGAACTATTTACACTGATGTATAAGCACATCGGAACTACAGTCTAGTGTGTGCAAACACAAATATTGTTGAAATTCTAAATCTTTGTCGTCAAAAAATTCGCGAGTATGCGTTTGGGAGAAGTGTTCTTGTGATAAAAAAGCTGAATATTTTAATTAAAAGTAAAGTTATTTAAATTTTTTAATAACCAAACTATTCATATTTACAATTATGATTCCATACAAGCATAGATAACGACAATACAACTCGATAGAATAAAAAACTTTAAACAGACGATACCGAACAACGGAGTCATCACCCTACAGAATTTGTATGGCGAAACACCTGACTAGCGTACCCTTAATAGCGTAAATGGGCAACTCAATGTCGGTTCATGACAAAAGATTTCTAGCAACCAATGACATTTTTAAATCGATTTGTATTTACACTTCGCCTAAAAACCTACACCTTGATGTTCAATACAAATCCCGGCGGTATTTCCTTAAAAGCTTTTCAAATTGCTGAGCAATCGACACCTTTGAGGAAAACGCTACATTCGTTCTAAACATAGACTTCTTATAAATCCACACTAGACAACATGTAAGAAGTTATTCAAAAAAATATTTATTGATAACGTTAATTATAAGTTATAACCGTTATCAATAAATATTTTAGGCGGTAGATTTTGCAGTTCTCATAAAATACTAGACAAATGTCAACTTAGTCTACCTGCAACCACGAACACTGTAAAGTGCTCGAAACGTTAGGTGTATAAATAATGTAATAAACGCGATAAAAACCGTATTAAAATAATTTTATTTAAATGTGTAACAATCGCGAAAACATAAGAAAACATTAAACAAATTTAAAGCAATCCTCGACCTTATTCTGCTATCTTGTAATGTAAACAACCGAACTAATATTAATAAAATGAAGAAAAATTTTTTGCCCATTAAATGTAGTTGGGTATGCGTAAAATGGTCAACTTGTGAAATTGCTCTCGTTCGTGCTTTCTCAAGGGTGCCTGCTGAAAATCAGCAGTTGCTCTCACCGAGTGACAGTGCTGAGCTGTACTGTAGCCCTTTTGTGCTGTGGTAAAACGGGCATCTTGTTTCCTCAATGTTATTGCTTGATTATATACCTACTTACTGAAGATTCTGGTGGGACAGCGCGTACGCAGTCCCCACTACCAAAAATTACGCGTCCGAGTTATCCACATTAGGGATAATCGCAGGGGTCAACCCAACCGCAGTGCAATGGAAGGACCTCGCCCTGGGGGAACCGCCTTCTTGATCACGGTATCCCCTACGCCAGGTAAGTATGCTTTGACAGACTTCGAGCTCGGAGGTCGTTCTCGGCGAAAAAATCTCGATAGCGCGATGTAGGATTTCAATGTTTTGAAGCGCGCCATCTAGTTACGGTTTTGGAACTAAGAGTGGCGCTGTGGTGGCGCGGTTTGTTGTGTTAAATGAAAAGAAAGATGCATCAATATTAAATAAACTTCAGTGAATTTGTGTAATCTTATGAGCCCAAAATATTAAAGGAATTAATACTCGTATGAGCGTCAATGGTATTTTCAAAACATTCAGTCATAATCATAATGAAATATTTTATTTTTTCTCATTTTGATGAAATAAAAAGTAATAAGTATTTTAATATATTTATAAGGGCACCCTAAATATATATTAAAATACTTATTACTTTTCTTTTAGCCAAAGTATTTAATTATTGTTAATATATTATTTTGGAACTACACGAAGCGATGTCGTCGCTTGTCTTGTCAGAATTATCAACACTACTTATTTACAGAATTAATGATACCCCATATCACCCCAGTGCTAACGGAGCAATTGAACGTTCAAACACCGCACTAGAATTGTTATTCCAATCCCAACTTATGTTATAAATGTAAAAGTGAGTTTGTTTATTTGTTTGTTATACCTGTTCACGTTTTATCTACTGAACCAATCTTCTCGAAATTCGGCATACACATAATATGCTAGGGTACTGAGAAGGACATAGGATAAATCTTCATCCCGGAAAAAATACTGTTCCCGTGGGATTTGCTTTAAATGACTCTGCAAAGTAATTCGGGAATATTATTTGCGAGAGTTAGTAATAAATATTTTAAGACTTTACATGAAAAAGTACTACGTATAAGTAATAATAGCTTTAACCAAGAAAGTTCCGCAGCTTTCAGAACTTTTAGATTTATAGCCAACAAGCTGCCGTCTCCTTTCATACAAGAGATATAGTAAAAGCTGTAGGCGATACTCGCCCGTAGGTACTACAAGTCGGTCAAGACGTACATTAAATTGTAGTTGTTTTGTTGAGTTTTGCAGATTATGGACTAAAAATTCCATTATATACTTTGTTAGGTATACTTAAATTTGTGGTTAATTATAATAACATATATTAAAACACTCGTCGCTTTTATTCAGTCAAAGTATTTTTTTAATTTAAATATTTTTCAAGCAAACAAAGTTTTAAAGCCAAATAAGAATCTCTAATTTAAGTAGCGCCATCTAGTTACATATTTAGCAAACTACACGAAGCGCTGTTGTGGCTTGTCTTGTCAGTTTAATAACACTTCTATAAATAAGTACTAAATTTATATATATTGATTAAAAAACTATAGAATTAATGATACCCCACATCACCCCAGTGCTAACGGGTCGATAGAACGTACTAACGTCACACTGAAAAAATTATACAACAGAATTGAGTCATGTAAATATTATTGGTTATTTATCTACCTAGCTCAGGCACCAGTTATATCCAGTATTTAGAGGCTTACATCAGCGAAACTAGCGCCACCCGTTATTTAATTCTTGTACTCCGAAATAAGAACAAATTGAGAAAATCTACATAAGTACTTCACAAGTAAATTACTTGTAGTATTTTTCGCAGAACTTTCCATCAATATCATTATTTCAGATTGAGAGATCTACTAATTACCGTTCTTTTGATTTGCGCTAAGTGACGCACGCAAACATACTGTGCGTTCTAAGTTAAAACACCCCTATTTTTGGGGTTTAAAAATGTACTATTGTGATTCTTTAAAACCCAGTACACAAGTAGGTAAAGACTTACATTATAAATGAGTAAAAAAAGGTCTCAAAACTTATATTGGAACTAGCTGATGCCCGCGACTTCGTTCGCGTGGACTTTATGACTCCAGAGTATTATTATACCTTAATACGAACTAAAGTCGATACATAAGCGTAATCTGTGAATTTGACCTGCTGTTATGCTGATCAACCTATAAAGCGTACATATCCAAAGGGCATTCGGGATAGACGGATTTCGGCTTTGGGTGTTGCCTGTGTGTACAAGGCTTGGAGAGAAAGCAAACTCTCATGTTTTGCCGTATGAGCTGAAAGCTACCTTGCCAAAAAGCCATATCCTGGTTGCGAGTGACCCGGGACCGCTGGGCGGTCACCAGTAATTGAGCTAATCGTACTCTATGCACTCTATCCCAGTGGAGAGAGTGACTCTGTAAAATTGACGATATAAAATTTGACATGGTTCTGTATCAGATGTTCTAATTTTCTAAATCATCAATTTAAATACTTTTACAAAAAATGCACATCAGGTTGAATAACTTTTGCTAGGGCGTAAATTTTATATTTCCTGTTTTTTACCTGGACTATTATGGTTTTGCGTCAGGTGTTCCAAATCTTCAATTGAAATACCTCAACAAAAAATGCTCATCAGGTTGAATAACTTTTGCTAAGGCGTCGTTTACATATTTCTTATAGTTTACCTGGACCATTATGGTTTTGCATAAGGTTTTGCTAAGGCTTCACTTTAATATTTCTTATAGTTCATTTATTTGACCATTATGATGCTGCATCAGGTGTTCCATTTTTCGAAATCATTTCCATCTTATATGTTACCCAGGCTTAGGCCAGTTATCCATCTTATATTTCCGGAGATAAACGTGATCATACATACAGACAGACAGACAAGAAATTCTAAAAAAAAATTTTCCTTTCTATTATTCTTTTTTAGTGTCCCTCTATCTATTTCAGTCAAAAATACTAAATGTACAGACAAAATATTTTTACTGTTTTATTATATGTATAGAATAGATAAATTCGACCACCGTGGCGCAGTGGTTTGGACACGAGCGGTATCGGATTTGATCCCCGGCCAGGACTTGATGAAAAACGATATTTTTCAGATTGGCTTGGGGCTTAGAGGTTTATCTATTTAAGCATCTATTACAAAATAAAGTATCCTTGACAATCAATAGTTATCACATTGCCCTCTCTTATTGTGTATTTTTTCAAACTGCGTGGGCTTTAATGTTTTCTTATGTTTTCGCGATTGTTACACATTTAAATAAAATTATTTTAATACGGTTTTTATCGTACGTTACTGCGTACATCCGGAACGTTATCAATAAATATTTTAGGCGGTAGATTTTGCAGTTCTTATAAAATACTAGACAAATGTCAACATAGTCTACCTGCGACCACGAACACTGTAAAGTGCTCGAAACGTTAGGTGTATAAATAATGCGTGGGCTTTAGTTTTGCAGTTCTTATAAAATACTAGCCAAATGTCAACATAGTCTACCTGCGACCACGAACACTGTAAAGTGCTCGAAACGTTAGGTGTATAAATAATGCGTGGGCTTTAGTTATAATAGGCTTTCTTTGCTCTTTCTTTCTAGTTCTTTTTTACTGCATTCACAATGCTATTCTGGTATTGTCTTATAATATTAAGAAATGAGAAATGGCAAAAAAATCTTAGTCTTTAAACGACTATAATCTAAGACGCAGTTCAAATCCTTCCCGCGTGAGTAGTCTTTATTTGCAGTGCGTTATACGTTACAATACATTCTTAATATGAATATATTAGTAGGAGGGTAACATACTTTTAAAACAAAACCAGCACTTGAATCCTAACCATTCTTGACTTCACTAATTTTGCTGTGTCTAGTCAATTCTTTTCAAATAGAGGTCTATGGTGAACAAATAAGAATTACGAGTGTGGCACTTACCTTTGCAGAGCTATTTCCTGCTTTTTCTGCAGCGCACGAAGCACCCGGTTCTCGTTGCTCAGCTCCTGGAAAGACCACAATTCTTGTGTTGACTGAGCTTCCAATCAAGTACAGTCCGGGAGGCGTATATAGAAAAGCTGATTTAGTACGTCCCCTCCGCCTGAGACGAATTGAATTAGCATTACCAAGCTCTTTTAACTAGTATAACTATATGTCCCAGTGGGTGACGTACTGCAGTAGGATTTCTAGGATCTATGAGTAACGTGACTGAAATGCGGAAGAAAAAGCAGGCTGAGATGGCAAAAAACGATGAATCGGAGAACCAGAAAAAATAAAAGTGCAGTCAAATTTAATTTTACGACTTAGGCAAGGCACAGGGGTTTTAAGGAGGGCGAATTTAAGTTGGGCAACCTAGTGCATTAGAAGGCCAAAGTGGTAAAAAGCGATCCCATTGGTTAGCCTTTAATATTAATAATAACTAGCCTTGTATTAGCCTTAAATAATCGCGGTAAGTCCCGTAGTGAACATAATAGTAACTAGCCTTGTGCAAAGAAGCATTGAATATTTTTCTAAATAAATTTTAATCCTTTGTTTCGTACTGTGTTCGCTTTATTTATCACGTATTATAATCGTACCTGCTCTATAATTTAAGCACATAAAGTAATCCCTAACCCTCTTTTAGTATCAGATTCCCGTTAACGAATAGAATTAGGATAAACCCTACGTTGAGGCGCAATATACCACTGGAAACCCTACTGCAGTACGTCACCCTCTGAGACGTATTGAAGTAGCATTTACGCGTGTTTTTCACTAAAAGAGCTTGAAAATGCTGCTTCAGTTCGTCCAAGGCGGAGGGGACGTACTGAATGAGCTTTTCTATATACGCGTCCGGGAGGCGTTAGCTGAGCTTTGCATTTGTGTGATAATCACCAAAAGTAGAGTCAAACAAAAACTTTTAAAATAAATGTTATGATGTTTCGTTCATGTCTTTAAAATAACTATTTATTTTAATAGGATATTAATTAAAGTTACGTAATGATACTTATTGGGCTTCTCATTTTATTCATATTGGTATTTTGATCGATTTATTCTGTTCAGTTACATTTGTTCAAACTCAATATTAAACTTTTGCCAGACCCAATGGCAATTTGACTCTTGATTTTAGGTTTTTTTATTAGGACTAGCAATTTTGTTTTGATTAGGTAAGTATACACATTTTGTTTTTTTGAATGTTGGAATAATATATTTTAGATCAATTAGCGGTGGTAATACGCGAGTCTCTATTAAATGCTAATTCGTATTCAAATGAAATCCTCAGTCTACTAATTTCATAAACCAAACTTGAACACTATCCGAAAACCAATAGCTATAGTAATATTACCACATTATCAACGTCATAACTTTTAGCACTAGCTCGTGAAAAATCATTTTATGACTTTGACGAAGCGTTGCTGTGAAAAATGGACCCTCATAAGTTTCAGGTTGCTCAAATGGACCCAATTACAAACTTTTTACGACGCGGTCGGATTGCGAATTAATCAAAGTGCTCATTATCGACCCTCCATCACTTGAAATCGTGCAGATATTTTGACTTCTAGATTCATCTAGACTAAAATAATGAAGAAGAAAGATTTGCGTGTTTTTATTTTGTACTGGATAAACTCAAAAACTAATAAACCAATTTTCAAAGTTATTTCACCAAATGAAAGCTAAATTATTAGTTAGTAATAAAGGATATAATTATATTTTTTACATGAATTTTTACGGGGTGCTGCCCCCATTATATGAATCATGTGAAAGAAAACGGAGACCATGGTAATTTGTAAATTAAACTACAATGACCGACTAAAATGGTGGACACGATTAAATGAATAAATCGGATTGATCGGAGTTTTACCTTGGTAAAAGATAATTTCTAGCGCGTCCGATCACCAATGTTAGAGGAACGGAATGCATTGGCAAATTTCAAGCTCAATAGATGACCTATTTGAGGGAAACCTATGACCTATTTGCTTTAGCAAATTTCTAGCATTACCGATGGCCAATTTTAGAGGAATCAAAGATTCAAAACGTTTATTCAGAAAATAGCCCCTTGCAGGCACTTTTTCACGTCAAATCACATTTAAAATTATCTTATTAAGTATTATGCATTTACTAATTATTGTTCAAAAGCTACAGACTAATAGCATTTCGGAACCGACCCAGCGGCGGATTTACAAATTTGCCGCTAGTAGTCTATTCAAACTTGCCGCCCCTACTGAGTATTGAAATTCAATACGTTAGTTTAGTTCACAATCATATTAATTACATTTAGTTATTCAGAAATTGCTACTTTATGATGTGTTCTATCGTCCTCATTACATCGACTTTTTCCCGTTATTAGTATGATTGTGAAGTAGGTGATATAGTGAAGTAGCCGCGGGTAACAGCTAGTCTTTTATATACGGATTACGAACGTAATGTGTATAAATATAATTATATATTTTTTTTATTATTTGGGCTAAATTTGCCGCCCCTCTAAATATGCCGCCCTAGGCTTCAGCCTACTAAGCCTATTGGTAAATCCGCCACTAAACCGACCACTGCAGAGAAAAAATGCCGAAAAAACTCCTTTCAACAGTATAGGTCGCCTACTCGCCTGAAGGGCTTTGTATGATTTTTCTTTTTTACTTTTCATTTTTTAGGGTTCCGTACAAAAAATGAAAAAAGGAACCCTTATATGATCACTCGAGCGTCTGTCTGTCCGTCCGTCCGTCTGTCACAGTCGATTTTCTCCAAACCTACTGAACCAAATTAAATAAAATTTGGTAAGATGGTGTAAACCTATGACCCAAACACGGATGTGCAAAGTAAATATATTTTTTTTTTAAATAAGGGTCAGTTTAGGGGGGCCAAATAGAAAATGTTAAAAAAAAGTTTTGCAAACCTTACCGTGTTATATATCAAATGAAAGGGCTTGTTATGAGGAAAAATCAATACTTTTGATTTTATTCACGAAAGAAGGCAAAATTTGACCATTCCCCCCCCCCCCCCCTGATCTCCGAAACTACTGGGCCTAAAATTTCGAATAAATAACAATATATAGTTTATTGCTTGAAGATTACAGGAAAAATAATAAGAATTCTGTCAGTTGAAAATAAAGTGGTAAACTCACTATAATAATTCCACCTAGGGAAATAGTTCACTAAAACACCACTAGATAGCGCTAGTCAATTAAATAAAACATTTTTGCACATTGTGTGTGTTCACGAAGCATATTGTACGAAACCCTCATTGCGCGAGTTTGACTCACACTTAGTCGGTTTTTTCATCTGTTTGCATTTTACAATATCATTATACATTCATTATATTTGGACATGTTTATGTTTACGATCGGAAGCAAAATTTAAAGGCCGCCACCACGCTGAATTTAAATAATTATTGTGCATGAGAGAGTGCCATAACTATTTACCAGGTTCTCATTAGCACATTTTTCTACTCCTCAACGTCTATCAACTTCTTATTGCTCAACAACTTATTTTAGAACGGATGACTTGTCAAAACAAGCTATTTTATATAAGAAAATCAAAATGAATAAGTTTTCGTGCAAACCCTCATTCAGTAAGAGGGTCCTGTCTCCTGAAAAAGCTTCACTTATTATATTTTATACAAAGAAGCTGATCCTGAATGGCTTAACAATATTTTTCAATACATTTGCTAATAATATGGTTCTTATGACATCGAAATCTGTATCGTGATGATGTATTTTTCAGCACTAGTGCTTTTTACTTTACACCAATCACAACCGCTCAATAGCCCAATGCCACAGATGCAAAATTTGAACATTTTCATAGAATCCGAGCAAAGAGTTTCAAGTTCAGAATAATTTTTTTTTCTGATTTGTGAGATGGGATTTTTTAACCGAATTCGAAAAGGAGAAGGTTGTCAATGCAGTTTTTGGAGAAAATAAACCTGAGTAAATGTACCTGATTATTATAATTGTATTTTTAGAAACTGTTTTAGTTCCTAACTTTTATAAATTCCTTATTTGCTGAACTTCAATCTTGTTTTGTTTTAAGGTAATCGCAAACGTATTGAAAAACGTCGTATGATACTCGTACGGTAAGCTTCCTATTATAGTCGTCGGTTTATTATAAGCACTCGGCTTCGCCTCGTGCCTATAAACACCTCGGCTATAATATCCAGTTAATCGTACTTGTATCATAATGTACTATTAATAATTAAATCAGAATCACTTAAATTTTATTGTACAAGAAAATTTGAGTCAGAGTTTTAAATTATTGCGAAGAAGTTAATAATCAGTTTTTGTACTAGGTATTATTACGTTGTATATGCATAAAAATGCAAGAAGGCATCTTCTAGGAACTAGCTAATTGTGCAGTTTCTTTAAAAAGGTTATCTACTTGTAAGTGATGAGCATCCGCCAATTGGTTCTGTAGTTGCTTCACTCGATGAATCTTTGCTGACAACATTCTCCGCGTGACATATTTGTCAGGAGTGGTTGGACATCGCGTCAGTCAGGGAGTACAGTTTGTTACGCTTAGCAAGCAATTTGAATCGCATTGGTCACTCAATAAGGAAACTTGTAAGTGATAATGAGCATCAGCCAATAGTTTTGTAGAACACTCTCAGCGTGACATATTTGTCAGGGCGGCCGTTCAGAAAGTGGAACTTCACCTGTAGGTGATAATGAACACCAGCCAATTGGTTCTGTAGTTGCTTCACTCGATGAGTCTTAGCTGACAACACTCTCCGTGTGACATATTTGTCAAGGCGGTTGTTCAGAGAGTGGTTGGACATCGCGTCAGCCATGTTTCGTCTCTTACGCTTATTTAGTATTAATTTGAGTCCCATAAAAAGATAACTTACCTACAGGTGATAATGAGCATCAGCCAATTGGTTTTATAGTTGCTTCACTCGATGAGTTCTTCGCTGACAACACTCTCTGCGTGACATATTTGTCCGGGCGGCCGTTCAGGGAGTGGTTGGACATCGCGTCAGTCAGGTTTCGCCTCTTTACGCTTACCTATTTAGCAATTTGAGTGCCATAAAATGGATACTCACCTGTAAGTGATAATGAGCATCCGCCAATTGGTTCTGTAGTTGCTTCACTCGATGAGTCTTAGCTGACAACACTCTCTGCGTGACATATTTGTCAGGGCGGCCGTTCAGTGAGTGGTTGGACATCGCGTCAGTCAGAGGGTTCAGTCTTTTGCGCTTGTTGAGGAGGCTCAGCCGGGAGTTGCTGCTGTAGACGCTTTCTAGCGATTCTTTTCTGGAAAACAGAAAGTAAGCTGTCGACGAGCTCCGTGGCGCAGCGGTCAACACGCCTGCCTGCGACGCGGATGGTCCCGGGTTCGATTCCCGGTCAGGTCAAGATGGAAAATGATGTTTTTCAGATTGACCTGGGTCTTGGATGTTTATCTATATAAGTATCTATTATAAAATATAGTATCGTTGAGTATCTCATAACACAAGTCTCGAACTTACTTTGGGGCTAGCTCAATCTGTGTGATTTGTCCGTATATATAAAAAAAAAAATAAGGAAACAATATGTCCGTCGTTGCTGCTTGACAAATATTTTTCAATAACAGCGACTCATCAAACCCTAAAATTTTGAGTATTTCAGAATTTCATTTCTATTAGGTATCACCTTGAGAACCTATGATTCTTGGCCTGGCCGAAACATATATAGGTATATAAATAGTGGTTAAGACGCCAGTCTGCGACACGTGGGGACCCGGACTCGATACCCAGCTAGTTCATGATTAACAACGATATTTTTCTAATTGGCCTGGGTTAGTATCCTACGACACAAGTTCAAAACTCAGGGGCTAGCTCAATTTATATGAGTTATCCGTTATCCCTATATATTCTTAATTCTTAAAAATGGGAGAAAAGTAATTTGACGAGCGCCGTGGCGCAGCGGTCAACACGCCTGCCTGCGACATGGATGGTCCCGGGTTCGATCCCCGGTCAGGTCAAGCCATCTTGATCTTTTTCCATAAAAAGATCTTTTTCAGATTGACCTGGGTCTTGGATGTTTATCTATACATATATGTATTTGTTATAAAGTATAGTATCGTTGAGTTAGTATCCCATAACACAAGTCTTACTTAAGAACTTACTTTGGGGATAGCTCAATCTGTGTGATTTGTCCGTATATACATATATATTTTTTTTATTATTTATTTAATTGATATTGCGTATGGCATGTTACATTATATTGTATAATAATTAAAACATAGTGACATTTGGAAAAAGCGACATTATCAAGGATAGTGGAAAAGGCTACAGATATTATCGATTAAAGGATTAGTCGTCAAAACAGCAAGCGAGCTGTGTCAACGATACTACGCTCTCACGCATAACTTATAGCAAAATAACATCGATTAATAGCAGATCGCAGCGGTCAACACGCCTGCCTGCGACACGGATGGTCCCGGGTTCGATTCCCGGTCAGGTCAAGATGGAGTCTTCAGTCAGTCAAATCTTTTTCAGATTGACCTGGGTCTTGGATGTTTATCTATGTAAGTATCTGTTATAAAATATAGTATCGTTGATTTAGTATCCCATAACACAAGTCTCGAACTTACTTTGGGGCTAGCTCAATCTGTGTGATTTGTCCGTATATATATTTATATTTATTATATTATATATTTATCCATTGCAGATCTTATTACAAAACGGCATCGACCTAGATATTACGATACAAATACAACAAAAGCCTTTGGCAAGCGCAATGCGGTATAGCCTCCAATACGTGGGTAAACGGTAGAGTACTCACTATGCTACTAACCATACCGCTGTAATCAGTATCGTAGAGTAGTAATTGGTATAGTGAGAAGGAGCAACGTGGGCAAGCTACTACCACTTGTCTTGTCCCATCTCTGTGTCCACTCGACTCTACCACGCACTCTACCAAAATTTGGTTAGGTACAGGGTAACTCCTATCCATATTTATGTTTAGTGAAGTAATGTTCCAGTGAAACAAAATTCAATTTAATTGTAGACATCTATTTTGGCAAAACTGGTAGAGTAATTGAATTAATACTAAGCTAAGGTGACGAGCTCCGTGGCGCAGCGGTCAACACGCCGGCCTGTGACACGGATGGTCCCGGGTTCGATCCCCGGTCAGGTCAAGATGAAAAACGATCTTTTTCAGATTGACCTGGGTCTTGGATGTTTATCTATGTATGTATTTGTTATAAAATATAGTATCGTTGAGTTAGTATCCCATAACACAAGTCTTACTTAATAACTTACTTTGGGGCTAGCTCAATCTGTGTGATTTGTCAAAAAAGAAAAAAAAAAGTGTACTCTTTCACTTACTCTAGGTACTCGTGTACGAAAACGTGGATCAAAATATTATTTCAGTAAGGGTAAGCTTTTTCATATGAAACACCCATTGGCGTACTTTGGCAGTGTAATCAACTTATGTGCTGCATTAGATACATATTATCTCATCTTTATCCCATACTTACGGGGAAAAATCTTATGCATCTTGACCCGGCAGAAAATCGAACCCAGGACCATGAGATGTAATGAACGACTTGCGGAAATATTAAGAAGACTGATCGTAACACCTGAAAGTGCTTATTAGACACAGGCTAAGGATCAATATATGTGACGCAGTGACAGTATGTACTGTCACTATGCTATGCCAGGTATATTATTAAGCTATATTACTATGTTATACTATTTAGTATGTCAAGTGCAACGGGATATATATGTTTATTGGACTTTAGGAAGTGGAAATATATTTGGCCATCTTTATAACACGACGACTTTATCAAAACCATCTTAGAAAGAACATTCACGGACGAAATAAAAGAGAAGGTCAAGGTGATAGAAAAAGATGGAAAATAATCCATCGACAAGAACAATGTTCTTAAATATTTGATGATGATGATATTGAAGTGTACCTACGTATCAAATGAAAACTAAGACGATGAATCATTACAACAATACCACATACATAGAAGCGCGTGAAAATAATCCCCTTTTCCAGCCGGGTATAATCTTATTTTGTCCCATTTTTTTGGTTAATTTACTCTACCAGGCTTGTTTACTTCTACCGGTTTTTCCGAAGGTATTTAACACTAGATATACACTCAATAGGCACTGATCATTGTTTTTAAACTAAGTGTAAGCATAGTGAATGCAAACAGTGGAAGGACACTACTGAACCTCGATTTACGTCGGCTAATAGCGCGACGCGATCGGTTTCATTTTATTCGAACACAATACAGAGTGTAACGTCCACGCCTTACAACTAAACAATAATTCAGCAAATATAAATAGGTACTCAGTTTACACAATGTCGATAGGTACACAGGTAGGCGATGGATAACTAGTTTTATTACTTAGTGAGGTACAATATTATTCCTATTTATAGATCTTGTTAAATCTTCTTTGTATCGTGCGCCCGCCTATCAACTAAATTAGTTTTTCTCAATTATGTAGGTATTCAAAGTATAAATGTACTTATTATTTATAGTAGGTACTGAATATTTTGTAGAAGTAGTGTGTTGTTTTTTTCTTCAATTCAGTAGGTATTCTTCAAACCTCTTCAAACACAGAAGAATACTTAGTGCAAAAACGCCAGCAAAATGCTCAATACCTGCCAGTTATCTAATCTAGAGGATGAAGATTTGACAAGTCTTATGGGAAACGTCTAAATTTGTAGGCCAAATATTCTCTCGTCTGAGTTCATCCTCAGCTGGGGTGCTTCTGAGCCCGGGGTCCGCTTTGTGGGCTCGATTGTCTGCATCTCAAGAAGATTATGAATAAACGGTGTACTACCTCAATTACTGGATATGGGTGGGATTTAGAATAGCTTACCATGAATTTAAGTAGGTATTCTGCACCCTCAGTCTGCACCATAACAAAGTGAGCCTCCCTAACTTAGGGCAAACCAACAACTTTTTGGTCCTCAATGAAATATTTAAGTGCTATTTAGGATGAATCATTTAAATAAGTACATCTCCGCGCTTTAAAAACTAAGTATATTGTGAAGGGCAAAGCTAGTTCTATTAGATGCAATCCTCAGAAATAACAAATTCATGCTAAGCTATGCTAAAGACTCAGGCTACAGCTCAGCCCAGGTTCAAACCATTTATTGTAAGGCCATTTACACCAACACGGACGAAACGACTCGAGCGTTACGTGCCTTGTTTGTTAAAATTACCTTTGTTCTTTCTTCCTGTCTTCTGGTATCAAACTCAGCACTGACATCGCACTTATTAGAGCACACACTCCATCCTATAAAAAATAAAAACCTGCCCGTGGGCCGTTTATTTTGATAAAAACTCAGAATTCTCGAGCGATTTGTTGTGTAGCCAGTTGCTATGGTCACCGATAACTTGTCAATCGATTATTTGAAGTGATTGGTTTAATTTTAGTTATTAATCTGAGGGTTTAATGGTTTGATGCTGGCCGCTTCTGGGGCGTATTACACTGGTCAATATTATCATGATCTTAGTATCGCGATATCGCAAGTATTGAGATGGGCTATTATATTGTCAATAGTATCATCGTCAGTATTTTGTTGAAAATACAAGAGTGGGTAGTGTATCATACAATATTAAAATTGAATTAATCCGAAATAAATAATGGACGCTAACAAAAAGGCAGCTATTGCAATAATACTCGCATGCGCATTAAAAACTAAGCGCAAAAAAAGAAAGTGCTGGGTAAAAGAATGAATTTTAAAACGAAATCAATATACACATTTAAATATTACGCAAGAAATGATCTTGGGTGACGATTTAGACGATTACAACAATTACTTTAGAATGAGCGAGGATCTATTTGAGAAGCTATTAAATTTGGTTTCACCGTACATTAGAAAACAAAGATTCTGAAATTTATCTCCGACAAATGTTTCTCTGCCGAATGAGCCACCGACATAATGTTTCGTTCATGATTTTTTCAACGACAGAATGTAACAACTACGACCGTTTCG
This sequence comes from Rhodophaea formosa, assembly GCA_963082605.1. Lineage (NCBI taxonomy): Eukaryota > Metazoa > Arthropoda > Insecta > Lepidoptera > Pyralidae > Rhodophaea > Rhodophaea formosa. The sequence goes on from OY720208.1 coordinate 1,616,440, forward strand.
CCGACAGAACGATTCATTTATGAGTGAACCGACGACAGAACCTAACAACTACGAACGTTTCGCCGACAGAACGGTTCATTAATGGGTGTTTCAACGACAGAATCTTTCACCAAATTCAGTAGGATACATCGACATAGCTTATCCATACTTACATACTATAATATTATAAATTGGAAGTGTGTCTGTCTGTCTGTCTGTTTGTCCGTCTTTGACGGCAAAACGGAGCGACGAATTGACATGATATTTTAATTGGAGATAATTTAAGGGATAGAGAGTGACATAGGCTACTTTTTGTCAAAGCGAGCAAAGCCTGCAGCAGTTGCTTTTTGCGAGCAATGCCGCGGGCAATAGCTAGTTTAGCCATAGTTTGGCATACTAGTCATGGTTCCGCCATGGCTCCGAATGAATACTGACGGAAAAAATATCTCGATGCGCTTACATTTCAATAATATTGAAGCCACGCCCCTTGAGTATCGCGGATTTTAGGATTTCCGAATATTTTGTGATATTATCGCGATACCGCGATACGGCCTATTACACCATCAATATTACCACGGTATCGTGGTAATATTGACAATGTAACATGCCCCAATGGCATGAAGTGTCCATTATGAAATTATGAACCATAGAGATATATGTATGTAGGTACTAGTACTACGTTTTATAATTTTTTTTTACTTATAATTGTACTCTATACTGGAGTCTGGAGGTGGGCGTTGTTTCGAATGTTATTGTAATCAAATTCATGTTCCTAAATAAAGATTTTTCATTTTCATTACTTTAGTTGAATGTATCTGAGAAGAACAGAGAATGAGTGTCTCTACCTATGCAAAATTTATTGAGTAGTTTCCATTTGGCAAGTAAGGAGTTATTACAGTTCAGTAAGGATGACCTTCCAAGATATAATGCCGAATAATTACGCACGTAATCATCATCTTACTCATCTATATATATATATATATATATATATATATATATATATATATATATATATATATATATATATATATATATATATATATATATATACGAATTATACAGAGGAAAGATTTGATTGTTTGTTTGTTTGCATTGAATAGGCTCCGATACTACTGAGCCGATTTTCAAAATTATTTTACTATTGAAAGCTAACTTATCTGCGGTTTATACAGGCTACAAAATACACGGTTATAGTTGCGGGTAAATTGATCGTATCACATATTTGTAAAGGTCAATGTCTGCAATTGACACCAAATGGCAACTACTATATAGTTCCCACGAGGCCATAGACGTATGAGAGACGAAATTTTTTTTAAATCTATGCACGAGACTAGCAATTCTATTACAATGCATTAAGATAATATCTATCTTAATGCATTGTAATAGAATTGCTTTGCTTTTCTACCTATATAAATCAGTAAATGGGCAATGTTAAATGAAACACGTAAGTTTTAATAAAATAATATACTTATTTAACAATTACTGTACATGCATCAACAATTATTTACATGTAACATATTGAATACCAATTCGTCAATAATTTACAATGCACTGTAACATTTTCATACACATAGTTTTCTGATAAGTTTTAGGTTTCTTATATTTGTAAAACCTAGAATATAACAAAAAAAACTCAGGTTACTCTTTGAGACTTATACAGCGTGTAATTATTCCTACAAGGGGTGACTCAGCCCGTCAAAATAAACGTTTTAAATGGGAACAATGCTGGAAGCTCAAATAATTTTTCGACATTTTCATAGAAATTACCCTGCGAGCAACACGGCTTTCCGTAACGGAAGGGAGTAGCCATACGCTGCGATCCCCTCTGTCAAGGTACAAGCCAAATTAGACATGTGCATATCTATGTGTTAGTTGTGTGTGACTCATCTGTAAACAAATTATTGTTTCTTTTTTATGTAATTTTTTGTGACAATGTCATAATTAATATCAAGTGACAGTTTAAGTTTTGTATGTACGTGTGCGGAACTAAACTTGTGTGCACATTTCCCCCCGCAAAAAACGCCAGAAAATTTGTAATAGTAAATTGTCGCTTTGCCCACTCCCTCCGTCCGGTACGGAGGCCGTGTTGCTCGAAGAAATTACCGGGTCAGCCGAATTCTTGTATGGAAATGTAATATTTTTTCGAGTTCCCCGCCTCCCCGCGCGCGCCCCGCGCAGACCTAAAATTGTGTTCTGCGCATCGACTCGCGCGATGTTCCGAGTACGAAAACTTGTTAATTTTGACGGGCTGAGTCGGAGCTTTCAGAGAATGTTGTTGGAAACATAGACGCATTTTAACACGTTCGCTACCGGAATTTTGTAACACGCATATTTCTTATGCACGACGAGTATACCCGTTGGCACTAAAAGTGTTAACTAATAACTTTGTCGTGCTGTCACTATAGCTAAGTTATTGTCTAGGCAGCACGAGATTTGATAACGTTTTAAGTTAAAATGCTTTTAAGTATTAGGGTGGACATAACGAGAAATGTAACGTCATTATTAAATAAATAAAAAATAAAAATATCTAAACTCCACTGATTTTTCATAGAAAATGTCTCGAAATGTTATATTTACTGGCTTAACATCGTTGAAGAAATGTTAAGGTGTGTGGATCATCATCATCATCTGGTCTTTTTTGTATTTTCCTGCAGGAGCACGACCCTTTCTGTATTACCAGAGCCATATATCCAGAGCAGAGGACAATTCCAACATTTTTCTTATTACACAATATTTTGTTACTACATCACTTTGGCTAACACACGTTAGGCGTGTTCAACACCTTGATTTACTGACAACACATTTACACTCAAATTCTAAGATCCTTCCTTCCTCAACTCGACTCAAGCTCAGTCATTATTTTGTTGTTTATTTTGTTGATTGATTGAGTTGATATTAATTTAAAACATCCCTCATGTCATTTCCCCAGTCGAAATGAATATTTGTAAAAGATCAATTTGTCAACTTTAGCCGTGATACGAGAAGAGGTAAATTTGAGTAAACGTCTTAGAATATGGGTGTTATTGACATTGCATCAGTTGCTACACGCTTGGCGTGTTTTAAACTTTGATGGTTGAAACACACAAGTTGTGATGCATACGACACGTAACTTTTTTGTACACGCTATGGTTGACTACCAGTTTCAGTGCTGAAACTTCGTGCTTCGTATAGAACCGTTTAATTGAGGATGTAAAATTTGTAAGAAAAAAATTGTGTCGTTAAGTTAGTATCCCATTACACACTCGAATTTACTTGACGAGCTCCGTGGCGCAGCGGTCAACACGCCTGCCTTCGACACGGAGAATGATCTTTTTCAGATTGACTAGGGTCATGGATGTTTATCTATATAAGTATCTATTATAAAAAATTTGCATCGTTGAGTTAGTATCCTATTACACAAGTCTCGAACTTACTTTGAGGCTAGCTCAATCTGTGGGTTTGTCCATGTATTTCATTTATTTATTAACTGCGACAGCTTGAAAAAATTGACGGAAATAACAATTGCGAAGTCATGCATAGTCATAAAATATGCACCTTATTTTACTGGTCTGTATATTCTTGGTTTTAAGTACAGCCACGAGCAATAATATGTATACAAATCGGTTCTTAAGTCAATGTGATACAGTCAAAATGGAATACAATTGTATATATAATAATATATTATTGCCCGTCCCTGTACACTATGATAGTGTAGATCTAACACGCTTGGTCTGTATTCTTACATTATACGGCCCGTACACGTCAAGCGTGTTCTATTACAGTACAAACATTTGATTCGATTAGCAGTCTCTTAACTTAGCCAGTTCCATGATCTATTGTATTTTTTATAGGTCTAACACGCGTGATGTGTGTATTTTTAAATTGGATTTCATTTAACGGCCCACACACGCCAAACGTGTGTGTACACATATAAGCAATCGTTCGTTTCGATGACAGTACACATAAAAGCAAACATTCGATCAGTCAACTCAACCAGTTCCATGACTTGTATTCCTCACTCACTATATTCACAGCTCGACCGAGCGACTCACAACAAAACGTCGCAACTCACGTTCACTTGCGAACCGCGTCCTTATTCTGTTTCTCCCAGAGTCTATAATAGAGTGACTGCGGGTTGTCGACCAGTTGTTCGTGCTTGCCCCGCTCGGTGACCTCGCCGTGCTCCAGCACGAGGATCTCGTCGGCGTCCGCCACCGTCGACAGGCGGTGCGCGATGCAGATGGACGTGCGGCCTACCGTCGCCGCCTTCAGCGCTTGCAGGATGGCCTGCAACAAACAGACATATCATCATCAGGTCTTTTTTTGGTCTCCACTGTAGGAACACGACCCACTCTGTACTACCAGAGCCATATATTAGCCTGACAAGTCAGAGGATTTGGCCCATACTTTCCACGCTGGCCAGACGGTTGGAAAGATCTATTTGTTTTTCATTTAGCTTTGTTTAGCTTGTGTTTCTCAAGTCACCTTCTACGACATCCACGGGAAGAGTGGGAGTGATCCTATTCTACTCTGCCAGGAACCACACGACCACCACGGTGATTGGGCTAAAATATTGTGTCAATTGTTCTTCTTTTTCTGTTTTATATTATGGCTTCCACCGAAATTTCAGTGATTTTGCCAATGTCCGGTATAATGAGATACCAAGTATCGGTGTTGTACGGTAAAATTTTTCCAAGTAGCATCAAGGATGGCGTATGTTCTTTGATGCCTCGTGGGAGTTGATAGCGGCAAATCTATACTAGTCCATTTATCAGTCCACTTTTTAATTTAACACTAAATTGTTGCTGCTTGTCAAATATTATCCAATAAGGGGTTTCCAAAGTGACATTTAAAAAATACTTAAAAACTATTTTTCTAACAAGATGGCGCTGTCAAATTAAATGTCAAATAATGCCCTAGTGAACCTAGATAATAAAAAACAAAATCGCTATAAAATTTACTTATCCATGACATCGACTCTTGCCTTTTTATCAACGCCATCCATAAAACTTAAACTTCTTGTTTTTATTTTTATTTTTTTCGAATACCCTCATTGTAGCGGTTAATTCATATGATGATTTTTTTTAGCTAACCCTTGCTGTCCCGCTGCTCTGCTCCACTTGTCTCTGCCCAATGCAGATGATGATGATAATGATGAATTTAAACACTAAAAATACTCACATGTTCTGTCAGCGAATCCAGACTAGACGTGGCCTCGTCGAAGACGATAATAGGCGAGTCTTTCAGGATAGCTCTAGCTATAGCTACCCTCTGTTTCTCGCCGCCAGATAGTTTCAGACCCCGCTCTCCCACTTGGGTGTCGTAGCCCTGTAACATACGATTATTCATCATCATCAGGTCTTTTTTTAAGTCTCCACTGCAGGAGCATGTCCCTCTCTGTACTACGAGAGCCACATATTAGCCAGAGCAGTCAGAGGATTTGGCCTACACTCTCCACGCAGGCCAGACGGGTTGGAGACGTCTCTTTGATGTATAAAAGCTTTGTTTAGCTTGCGTTTCCTAAGTCGCCTTCTATGACATCCACGGAATATCTTGGAGTGGTCCTATTCTACTCTGCTGGGAACCACGCGGCTAACGATATATGTAAGTAGGTATATACGATTATTAACAACTTGCATTATTTTAAAAAATACAAATGAGCCAAGTACAAGTCGGACTCGCGCACGAATGGTTCTGTTCCACCTAACAATATTAAACCATAAAAAAACTGAGCAAAACTTGTTATTTATGAAGCGCCCTGTAATTTTTTTATTTTATTCAGTCTTTAGGGCTTCGTACCCAAAGGGTAAAACAAGACCCTATTCACAAAGCTTCACTGTCCGCCCATCCGCCTGCCAGTCACCAGGCGTTATCTCGTGAACCGTGATAGCTAAACAGTTGAAATTTACACAGACGATGTATTTCTGTTGCCGCTATAACAAGCAACCGCTTAGAACAGAGAATATAAATATGAAATGTCTCCCTCCCTTACAGCAAACCTGATTTTTTGTGCATGAGTCCGACTTACACTTGACGATTTTTTGCTTGTTACTGTGTATATGTGTATGTGTCGAGCTCCGTGGCGCAGCGGTCAACACGCTAGCCTGCGACATTGGGGTCCAGGGTTCGATCCCCGGTCAGGTCACTATGGAAAAAGATCTTTTTCATATTGAACTGGGTCTTGGTTGTTTATCTATATAAGTATATATTATAAAATATAGTATCCTTGAGTTAGTATCCTGCGACACAAGTTCACAACTTACAGTGGGGCTAGCTCAATTTGTGTGATATGTTCCTATATATATTTATTATTTTTATCTAGTTTTTCATACTAGATCGAAGTATACAGACAAGATAGGGAGTAATCTCTTTACTAGAACAAACATATACCTTAGGCCACGTCTGGACGGAGTCGTGTAGCTCGGCCATCTTGCTAGCCTTGTACACTTCTTCGGTAGACTTAGACAGGTCGCCGTAGTGGAGGTTGTGGTATATCGTGTCATGAAACAGTAAGAAAGGAGGCAGGGATCGAACTATCCGTGTCGCGGGCAAGCGTGTTAACCACTTCGTCAAGGAGCTCGTCATGATGTAAGGATTACTCCCTGTGGAGACCTTTCCTAGAACACATGTACCTTAGGCCACGTCTGGACGGAGTCGTGTAGCTCGGCCATCTTGCTAGCCTTGTACACTTCTTCGGTAGACTTGGATAGGTCGCCGTAGTGGAGATTGTGGTATATCGTGTCGTGGAATAGCACGCAGTCCTAAAGAAAAAAATTGTAACTAAGCTCAATTTTTCTTTAACTTCGCTCAAATAACAATATTTTCGATGTCACAGATTAAAAAAAAGGATTATACTGTGATATTTAAAATATAAATGTCGCGTTTTGTGATGTCATTCGCGGACGCATTTTTTCAAACCCAAATTTAACCCTGTTTTTATATGGTTCATCGTGCGGAAAACATTTTTTTTTTCTTAATAATAGACATCATAATGATATTATGTTACTAAGAATATTGATTTTCTACCTTATTCAAAAAAAAAAATATAGTAACCGCCAACGAAAATAACGTCACTTGGGAATTTTTTAAATTCAAATTTATGAATGAAAACTGTTATGAATCGCAGAAATACCGAAATTAGTTTAGAAAGATGTTTTCTTTCACATAAAAAGATAATATCTTGACGTTCATAAACTTAGCCCGCCTTAAAATTGGGCAGGCTAAGTTTATGAAGGTCAAGATATTATCTTTTTATGTGAAAGAAAACATCATTCTTAACTGATTTCTCGCAAGTTTTATGTGCAGTGATCACACTACTGCACTTTATAAAATCTGTTTTTTTTTTTAATATGGGAGCTGCTCCAATATTATTTCCATTTTCACCTTATTTTCTAGCGGGTCTATATTCTATAAGGGATTTTGATTCCAACATTAAAATATTGCTAGATTTCTCGGAATCAAACCCTGTAAAAACCGTTAGAAATACTTATCTAAGAACTATTGTCGAGCTCCGTGGCGCAGCGGTCAACACGCCTGCCTGCGACACGGAGGTCCCGGGTTCGATCCCCGGACAGGTCAAGATGGAAAATGATCTTTTTCAGATTGACCTGGGTCTTGGATGTTTATCTATATAAGTAATCTATTATAAAATATAGTATCGTTGAGTTAGTATCCCATAACACAAGTCTCGAACTTACTTTGGGGCTAGCTCAATCTGTGTAATTTGTCCGTATATATTTATTTATTATTATTATTTATTGGATTTTTTCGAGGAACAAAACAATACCTTTGTCAAAATCCATCTGTATATAGTCAGAGGTTATAACTATACTTGGCATCTAGATAAACACTAAAACATTACTAATCAACATTTCCTACCTGAGGCACAATGGCTATCGCTTTCCTCAAGCTGGTGAGGTCCAAATCCTTGATGTTCTGGTTGTTTATGAATATCTGCCCCGACTGCGGCTCGAAGAACCTGAACAGCAACCTTACTAATGTCGATTTTCTGAAAATAAAAAACCGGCCAAGTGTGAGTCAAACTCGCGCAATGAGGGTTCCGTACAATATGCTTCGTGAACACACACACAATGTGCAAAAAATGTTTTATTCAATTGACTAGCGCCATCTAGTGGTGTTTTAGTGAACTATTTCCCTAGATAAACTTATTAATGTACAACACTCGTTACTTTTGTGTAAGCTGAGCGGTTATGGCATTCATGGCAACCTGCTGCGCTGGGTTGAGTCGTATCTTTCCAACAGGAGCCAACTGGTTTCATTGAGGGGCTACACGTCTTTACCTGCTGCAGTGACCTCTGGCGTCCCACAGGGCTCACATCTTGGCCCCTTGTTCTTTATTCTTTTTATTAATGACCTTATTGACTCCCTGTCGTGCCCTTGTTTACTGTACGCAGACGATCTCAAGGTGTTTTCCGTAGTCGAGTCCCCTAGTGATTGTGTAATGCTCCAGAAAGATCTCGACACTATTTCAGCGTGGTGCAAGAATAACCATATGAGTCTTAATGTGTCAAAGTGCTTTGTTATAACGTTTACCACAAAACATCATAAAATAATCTTCAATTATTCCATAGACGGTGCAGCCATTGTGAGGAGATCGGTTGCCAAGGACTTGGGTATCTTCTTTGACGAGAAACTTTCATTTAGAGAACATTATGATTTTATGGTGCGTAAAGCCAATCAACTGTTGGGATTTGTCACCAGGGTCACTAGATCATTTCAGAACCCGAATAGTGTAATAACTCTCTGGTGTAGCTTAGTGCGTAGTATTTTGGAATATGGGTCAGTCATTTGGAATCCTTTTTATAAAGTGCATTGTTTACGTATTGAGCGCATTCAAAAAAGGTTCTTGAAAATATTGAGTTACAGGTTTGGATTTGGCCGTACTTTATCCTCATATAATCAAAGATTAAATAAATTTAGTTGCACATCCCTTGAGGTAAGACGTAGGCAAAGCGACCTTATATATCTTTATAAAATTGTGCATGGACTGATAGAATCTCCTGCGCTGCTCTCTGCTTTGAATTTCAACACGCGCTTTGTTTCCCGCAACCCTCGTGCATTCTGCCTGCAAGTATACAGGAATAATACTTCCTTTTACAACCCAGTTACCCGCATGTGCAGACTGTATAACGAATTGTCAACCCGCGATGGACTTGACGTCTTTGACGCTAGGCTGGGCGTCTTTAAAACAGCTGTCCGTGAATTGCTTCGTTCACACAATTAAATTGCCTTGGAGTGAGCCAAAATATAAAAATATAAATTGTAACCTGTAGTGGTTACAATTTATATTTTTATTTATTTTATTATTTTATTATATTTTTTTTTTGTTTTAAGCTTTGTCGTAAATGTGCTGAGTGCTTTTGTTATTTGCTTGTTCTTTTATTCTGTCCTCTTTAATTTATTATGTATTGTTTTAATTGTAAGTAGTTTATGTTATTAGAAATTATTTAACCTCTTTGTGTGCATAAGCTTAGGATTATTGTCTAGTTCATAAGTTGTAATAGTGTCATTTGTTGTACAAATACGATGATAATCTGTTTTATGTGCCTTTGTATAAAATAAAAAAAATAAAATATTAATGTGAGTTTACCACTTAATTTTCAAGTGATAGAATTCTTATTACTTTTCCTGTAATCTTCAAGGAATGAACTATACTTTGTAATTTTTTCAAAATTTTCGGCCCAGTAGTTTCGGAGATCAGGGGGGGGGGGGGGGGAATGGTCAATTTTAGCCTTCTTTCGTGAATAAAATCAAAAGTATTGATTTTACCCGAACAAAAAAAAATATTTTTGAGATCCTCATAATCATAATGAGCCCTTTCATTTGATATATGACACAGTAAGGTTTGCAAAACTTTCTTTTAAAATTTTGTGATTGGGCCCGTCAAAATGACCCTTATTTTAAAAAAATCTTTATTTACTTTGCACATCCGTGTTTGGGTCATAGGATTACACTATCTTACCAAATTTCATCTAATTTGGTTCAGTAGATTCGGAGAAAATCGGCTGTGACAGACGGACGGACGGACAGACAGACGCTCGAGTGATCCTATAAGGGTTCCGTTTTTCAAATTTTGTACGGAGCCCTAAAAAGAAAGAAACAACATCTAGCATTTTTCGCAAAGAGTTCAGGCTAATGAGGCTTTTTCTACCCACACGCATATGCCTTGCTGGTCTGAGCGAAAAGAAATATAACCGGCCAAGTGCGAGTCAGAACTAATATTTAATTTTGGTTTGCATTTATTATTTGTTGTTACAGTTGCAATAAAGATATATATTCTGTAAAAAAAAAATACGTCCCTACCTAAAACGATTCAATAGAGCCCTGTTACTGACATGCGGACAGATAACTGAGTATTAGTAATAGGGCCCGCTTTTCACCGTTTAGGTACGGAACCCCAACAACATAAATTGTACCAGCTGCTTCTCGTCCAGCGCAGATCGTAGTAGCCGAATAATGGGCAAAATATTATTGAAAATAGTATGTATATTGATGAGTATTTTACAGCTAAGAGAGAGTAAGACATAGAAGAAGATGTTGTTTCACGCTTAGCCACTGCCTGGTCCGCCAACTATACTTATCTTCTCTCCAGCGGGGATAGTTAATAGAAGATTAATTGAAATAGAATTGATATTGTACCTATACTTGACGCTGACTAGTATTTTACAGCTAAGAGAGAGTAAGAGAGTGTGAACAAAAAAAGGAGCGAAAAAGAATTTGGTAGACGACAGAAAAATATTGAGAGAACTGACATACTGTACAGACTCCACATAAAAAAGTGGGGATAAGTTAAAGGAAGGAAGAGGGTACGAGATAGAAAGATACGTTGTTTCTCGCTTAGCCACTGCCCGATCCGCCAACGATGCCAATCTTCTTTCCCGCGGGGATAGTCAAGGAAAGGTTGTTGAAAATGGGCTTGCCGTTAATGGCAAAATATTTTTCAGATAAGAGAGACAAAGAGATAGAAAGAGACGTTTCTCGCTGACCCGCTACCCGATCCGCAAACTGTAAAAATTTTCTTTCCCGCGGGGAAAGTCAATGAAAGATTAATGAAAATAGGCTTGCTGTTGATGTACCTATGCTTGAAGCTAACAATCGACAGCTAAGAGAGAGTAAGAGATAGAGGGAGACGTTGTTTCTCGGTCACCCACTGCCCGATCCGCCAACTATACCAATCTTCTTTCCCGCGGGGATAGTCAAATGAATATTAATGAAATAGGCTCGCTGCTGATGTAGCTATACTTCAAGCTGACGAGTATTTTACAGGTAAGAGATAGAAAGCGACGTCGTTTCTCGCTTACCCACTGCCCGATCCGCCAACGATGCCAATCTTCTTTCCCGCGGGGATAGTCAAGGAAAGGTTGTTGAAAATGGGCTTGCCGTTGATGTACTTAAAGCTGACGTCTTTGAACTCGATAGTGGCCGTTTTGGTGTCCACGACGAGAGGGGGCGCTTTCTCTATCTCCTGCAAAATATCGAATAACGCATTTGAGAATATTTATTTCATATTATTTTTTACAAGCATGTATTGAAACAAATGAGAACATGAATGTTTGTTTAAGAGGCTTACATCAGCGAAACTAGCGACACCCGTTATTTAATTCTTGTACTTCGAAATAAGATCAAGTTTAAAAAAAATCTACGTAAGTATTTCCTTAGCAAATTACTTGTAGTATTTTTAGTAGAATTTTTCATCAATATTATCATTTTAGATTAAGATTATTACTCATTACCGCCAAAAGTGGCCGCTTTTGGCGTTAATGAGTAGTTCTCTTGATTTACCAAATGAAAAGCAATACGAAAAATACTACAAGTAATTTACTAGTGAAGTACTTACGTAGATTTTTTTAATGTGATCTTATTTCGAAGTAAGAGAAATAAAACCAGGGGTGCCGCTAGTTGGCTGGTGTAAGCGCCTTAATGTGGATTTTCGGAATCGACTTTTCCCCAGGTGGTGTCACTGTGACGAGACGTATTTTGCCAGCAGCTGACAAAATAAACAGGTCACAAAATCATCAATTTTACAATTGTTGGATTTTGAAAGGAGCAGACCCTGATTGCTCGCAGAATAAAACATTGTTTCGATCGGTTTATTGACCGAACAAGCACGAAAACGTGAGCGAAGCATCTCGGCAATAGTTCTTTCACATACTGTATCATTAGTACGACTGCATAGTTCTTACTCTTCTATTCCCTTTAAGCGATCTCGTGAAATTATGTGAGTAGATTCAATCATTTTAATTTTTATCGATAATATGCTCACACACCATGGGCCTAGACAAGAGGCCTAAGTGTGGAAAACTGCCCACGGAACCAGGTGATCGAAAATATTTCAAAATTTTGGAATTTTTATCGATTGGAATATTAGCCGTTGACCATAAACATATTCATATCAAATCCATTAATATTCATCATCATCATCATCAGGTCTTTTAAGGTCTCCACTGCAAGAGCATGACTCTGTATACCAGAGCCATAGTAGGCAGAGCAGTCAGAGGATTTGGCCTTGGCGAGAGAGGTCTTTTTGATGTTTATATATAAGCTTTGTTTGGCTTGTGTTCCCTAAGACGCCTTCTATGACATCCACGAGATGACTTGGAGTGGTTTTATTCTACTCTGCCGGGAACCACACGGCGACCACAAACATATTCATATGAAATCCTACCTTAATCCTCGACTGAACGGTCATGAGTGTGAACATGGTCTGCATGTCTATCAGCGCCTGTCGCACCTCACGATACACGGAGCCCAGGAAGCCCAGAGGGATGGACAGTTGGAATAGTAGGCCGTTGACCATCACTAAGTCCCCTACTGACATGTTGCCTGTGACAATTCAAAAGCACACATTAACATAAGGTCACATTAAGGGTACGATAGTCAGGTGTTTCGCCATACAAATTCTGTAGGGTGATGACTCCGTTGTTCGGTATCGTCTGTTTAAAGTTTTTAATTCTATCGATTTGTCTTGTCCTTATCTATGCTTGTATGGAATCATAATTGTAAAATTATAAGTACTTTAAAAGTTATAAGTCTCAAAACATTCCGTTTCAACACGTAATTTTAACGCAACTTTGGGCACAATTAAATACCGGAAGGAGTATAAAATCTCTAAAACAAAATTCATACAGGCATAGCTTGGTTATTAAAAAAATTAAAATAACTTTATTTTTAATTAAAACATTCAGCTGTTTTATTAGAACACTTCTCCCAAACGCATGCTCGCGAATTTTTAGACGACGATGATTTAGATTTTCAACAATATCTGTGTTTGCTCACACTAGACTGTAGTTCCGATAAGCTTCTAAATCGATGTAAATAGTTCTGCACTGTTCATAACCGAGTCTATCCCTTTCTGAGCGAAATAGCACGCAAATTAGCCACGTGCGCCGACGAGTTCGAGTTCCGGACTAGCGCATATAGAACCACTCCAAATCTTCCCTTGGATATCGTACAAGGCGACTTGGGAAACAACTTTCCAAAGTTGCCTTCTACGACATCCATCGGAAGGTATTCGAAATTTGAAAGAACGACTATCAATTTTCTTCAAATTTCAAAGATTTTTAATCAAATAACAATAACCATATTAACTATGGCCGGAGACAATATACTTTTTAGGGTTCCGTACAAAAGTTGAAAAACGGAACCCTTATAGGATCATTCGAGCGTCTGTCTGTCCGTCCGTCCGTCTGTCACAGCCGTTTTTCTCCAAATCTACTGAACCAAATTAGGTGAAATTTGGTAAGATGGTGTAATCCTATGACCCAAACACGGATGTGCAAAGTAAATAAAGATTTTTTTGAAATAAGGGTCATTTTGAGGGGCCCAATTACAAAATTTTAAAATAAAGCTTTGCATACCTTACTGTGTCATATATCAAATGAAAGGGCTCATTATGAGGATCTCAAAAATATTTCTTTTTGTTCGGGTAAAATCAATTTTCTTTCGTGAATACTTTTGATTTTATTCACGAAAGAAGGCAAAAATTGACCATTCCTCCCCCCCCCCCCCTGATCTCCGAAACTACTGGGCTTAAAATTTCGAAAAAATTACAAAATATAGTTCATTTCTTGAAGATTACAGGAAAAATAATAAGAATTCTATCACTTGAAAATTAAGTGGTAAACTCACTATAATAAGTTCATCTAGGGAAATAGTTCACTAAACCACCACTAGATGGCGCTAGTCAATTGAATAAAACATTTTTTGCACATTGTGTGTGTTCACGAAGCATATTGTACGGAACCCTCATTGCGCGAGTTTGACTCACACTTGGCCGGTTTTATATATATAAGTGTGACGTCTAAAACGATGGCTATTATAACCAGTTTTTGAAATCATAATAGACAGTGCTCAAGGAACGGCCGTGTCGCGACGACCTTGATACTCGCCCTGAAGATGGCCATCTGAATTGGCCGAAACCCGGTCGGCAATACCGACTAAATATAACGTGAGTGCAACCGTTTTTAATAATCATAATAGACACTTTTCGGAACCACATTTTTCTAATAAAAGCAAGCGATTCTCACCTTTAACAATCTCGTTAGCTGCCATAATCATAATGATACTCAATCCGCCACTGAATATGGCGTGTTGTCCAAAATTCAACAACGCCAAACTTGACGCCGTCTTCAGCGAAGCGTCTTCATACTTCTTGAGGCTTACGTCGTATTTTTCGAGCTCGTATTTCTCGTTGTTGAAATACTGAAATAGAAATAGGTATATAAGAAGTACTAACATAATCATCATCATTATCATCACAGCCACAGGAAGTCCTCTGCTGGACATGGGCCTTCCCCAAGGATTTCCAATACGACCGGTTGGAAGCGGCCAGCATACTACTTACATAATTCATGCAAGAATATATGTAAACTTGAATTTTTGGTAGGAATTCAAGTTGGTTTTAAACGTATTTTACTGATTATTTTATGAGGTGAACTGATTTCAGGGTTTTTTTAATTTATCATTATCAAATATCGCCGTTATTCCCTTTCGCGATTTATATGGAGGTATGCGCCTCCAAGGCAAAAAGCTACAGTCTACTAGAACATTATGACATGTTGAACTATTTAGAAAATAAAATAATGCCATACAGACTGTTTGCTGTCGTTAAATTTCCTATGACACTCCGGGGAAGAATACGAATCTAATGACATCTCACACTTCAAAATCGGTCAAGCTGTTTCGGGTACAGGAGGCAACAATGGAACAGACATGGACATACATAGATACGTAATACGCGCGACAAACATTACCCTCCTACGTGGGATAGCCGAGTAAAAATAAAAGAGATTTTTAATATCTGACGAAGCGAGCGAAGACGAGCGAAGCGAACAAGGTCTTCTTTCTTCTCAATTTTTTGCATGTATGAATGTAGATATGTTTGTTCTGCGATAACTCTCGAACCGGTGCTCCAAAAACGATGAAATTTATAACGTACTAGCTGTTACCTGCAGCTTCGCCCGCGTGATATGTAGCCTATGTCCTTCTCGGTACCCTAACCTATGTGTATGCAAAATTTCATGATAATCGGTTCAGTAGATTCGGCGTGAAAGCGTAACAAACAAACAAATAAGCAAACAAACAAGCTCACTTTCGCATTTATAATATTAGTTGGGATTGGGATATTGGTACAACTAGTAAAATTTTCAAGTAAAATGAGCATCGAGAGATACGTTAACGAAATATTTAATAATTAATTTTTTACATTTATTATCGCATAAAGGATTTTACAAAACATATAATAGGTTTAACTTAGCATAGCAAAACCACTAAGGTTTGAGATTATATTAAGAATTAAGTTTACTAAAAT
Organism: Rhodophaea formosa; assembly: GCA_963082605.1. NCBI lineage: Eukaryota > Metazoa > Arthropoda > Insecta > Lepidoptera > Pyralidae > Rhodophaea > Rhodophaea formosa. The sequence continues at coordinate 1,632,227 of OY720208.1, forward strand.
CAGTACATATACAACTTGTCCACAAATCAGACAATAATACGTCTTGGATAAATGTTCACGAGGTCAAAGTTCACGACGATCTACCAGTTAATATACTATACGGCCTCTGTGGTCCAGTGGTTAAGGCGTTTGACTTCGTGGGGGGCATGTTTCGAGTCCCACGGGAAACATACTTTACTAAGTTGTTTCCAGTTTGGTTAGGACATTGCATTGATGAATCGCCTGATTGTCTGATAAGAAAGATGATTCCGTGCTTCGGAAGGCACGTTAAGCCATTGGTCCCGGTTGCCATCTGGTTGTATTAATAAAACCACATCAGAGGCCGAGAGGCGGTTCCGAAGAACTCTGACACTAGGGTGTGCATAGTCGACTGACCGTGTCACCTACACGAAATGATGACTTACCTTAACAGTCTCATAGTTAATGAGCGAGTCGACCGCTTTGTTCCCCGCCTCGTTCTCGGCCCTGTTCATGAACACGCGGAACTTGGTCCGCCATTGCGTTATAGCCAGTGTGAACGCGGCGTACACGCCCACGCAGCTGAACGCCACGCCTGCAACAAAATAATTACAAGTCTAGAATGGCCTCATATGGGAATTATGAATTCTCAGCAGAACATTAGCAATAGCTTTGTTATCGGTAAAATAGTTACAAATCTCCCAATTTATCTACCACTAGCTTTTGCCCGCGGCTTCGCTCGCGTTAAGAAGTAGAATTGTTCAAAATCCTTTCTTAGCGGATGCCTACGTCATAACATCTACCTGCATGCCAAATTTCAGCCCGATCCGTCCAGTGGTTTGGGCTGTGCGTTGATAGATCACTATGTCAGTCAGTCAGTCACCTTTGAGTTATATACAGGGTGTAAAGTTTAACACCGTTATCCTTGATACCAGTTATTCAGAATCATGAGTAGAGTCCAATACTATCATAATCTAAAAGAAAGTATTTTCGAAAAAAAAGTCCTTCTTTTTCATAAACAAACTTCACCCGAATACCTTACGCTAGGTACCTACTACACACGCGCGTAGTAATCTAGGTATGTAGAGCATTGTCAATGAAGCCGCGCCCCGGAGCGGCGGCGGCGCCTATCAAAAGGTCGCTGACACGTGTAATGTCCATGAAATAACGCAAAATATCGGAATAACAAATCGTGGTACTTCTATAAAACGAATGGTGTATTCTATTTAAATATTTTCTTAATAATTATATTTTAGAGTTACGTATCCATGGTTTGAAGGACAACGGTGTTAGCCTTTACACCCTGTATATTTAGATTTAAATAGTTAGGGTAGCTCCCATACAAGTAAAGTGGGAGTAATATTTTTTTTCTATACAAACCCATCGTTTTGGGTATTGTTAGATAGGTCTTTAAAAATATTGTAAAGTTGAGAACAGCATTTTTCAATATTGCCGAATTAAAAAAATAAAAAACCGTAACACTTTTATGCTGGTTTGGGAGAAAAGAAAAAACATAGAATATACCAGCTGCTTTTCTTCCCGCGCAGACCGTAAAAGCCGGTCAAGGGATTGGGCGAAAATCTAATGAGTCACATTGATAGGCGATGCGGCTAGCAATCCATCACTACTTTGATTCCGCTTTCCACCTTTACGCCCACTACGATGCGGAACGTGGTCTGTGGGTTTTATGACCTTGGGTTCTGTCTACCCCGCAAGGGATAAAGACGTGATAGTATGTATGTATGTATGTTACTCATCGATAAGGTTTGGAAATAGGTCAAATAATTATAAAAATCATTTATTAAAATAAAATAAGCCATTGTATGAAATATTACATTAAAATTACAGATTAAGCAATTATGAAACATAGGCGTTTAAAAGGAAAATCAGAAATATATTTTTTTTGAATGGCAACTAGCCGCTTACCAGTCTGGTGGACAAAATTGGAACAAATGATTGTACAGTGGACGATCAATCAAATGTATCAGTTTTTCTTTTGTCAATAAAGTCGTTTTTAGAAAGGCAATGCTAAACTAGTTGGCCTACTGTACAATTAATGTTTTCAAAGGTTTTCAACATTCAATTTAGGTATCTAATTTCTAATTTTACAAGCCGTATTTCATTTTTACAAGATACCTTATAACGTTCGCTTTTGTTTGAAAGGATTAGCAAAATTATTAATTATATACGGTACCTGCATATGAATAATTTAATGGAACGTCAAAAATATCAATATCAATACTTTCAATACTTTATTTGCATCCTTAGGAGTGGCCTGGAAGCGCATGTCTCCATACAAACGGAAAAAGGGTATTGTGGCAATATTTGATAATTTTAGGGCAAAATTAAGCATCCAATCAATTAATCTCATTATTACTATATCTCATTATTATATAATTTAACCAAACTGTATAGGAACGTACGTAGATTATAATGAGATTAATTGATTAAATGCTTAATTTTACTCCAAAATGATCAAATATTGCCACAATTCCCTTTTTCCGTTTGTATGGAGACATGCGCTTCCAGGCGACTCTTAATGTACATACATAGGTCGTCTTACAATAGTGCTTAAGAAGAGGGGCTGACTTGACTAATTTAGTATATTTTTATTTATAATCATTTCTGAAAAGGTTATTCAAATTATATTTTTAGAGTATTTAAAATGGTAGCTATTTTGCCGCGTACAATGCAATTCATATTTGAATTATATTATGATTCGTGCGAGGGTTATTTGCGGTTGACATAGGCTATAATTTACACGGACCAAGTCGCGATATTGCTAGTCTAGTTACATATAGCTTTGAGTAATCTTTTTACTCAATACTCAATGCAATAAAAGATCACAAATACCTGCGAACGCCATCCCGCCTTTGAGTCCTAGTATAGTCGAAACCAACGTCAGCTCGAATATCGTTGGCACAACGTTGAACACCATCGCTGATAGAACGAAGTTTATGGCTCGGGAACCACGGTCTATTGTCTGTGAATTTAAAAAAAGTATGTAGGAGATAAAAACTGAAATGTTATAAAACTGGCCACTTACAAGTCAGAATCGCTCAGGAAGGGTTTTATTTAAGTATATTCGTGCCCGTGTGGCAGAGTAGAATAGACCCACTCCAAATCTTCCCGTCGATGTCGTTGAAGGACTTAGGATACACAAGCTAAACAAAGCTTATAAACATCGAAGAGACTTCTCCAACCCGTCAGGACAGCGTGGAGAGTGTAGGCCAAATCCTCTGACTGCTCTGGCTAATTTATAGCTCTGGTAGTACAGAGAGGGTCGTGCTTCTGCAATGGAAACTAAAAAGACCTGATGTTGATTTAATTACAAAAAGCTCGAAACCCTTGATTTTTAATTTTATGATGCTTTTTATCGGCAATAGATACAGACATATTATAAAAATTTAATACCTGTCCCTACCACGGTTCAATAGATACAGCCCTGCGAGAAACGGACGGACATCGAAGACTTAGTAATAGCTTCATTTTTGCATTTTGGGCGCAGAACTCAAATGGGAGGGGCAGATAGATTCTTGCTTTTTTTTCTAATAGACCAACGTCATAAAAATGTATTTATATAGTTATACCTAACTATATAAATCCAAGTAATATAAAACAAGAAGTCTTAATCGTTTTCTTTCAACATAAACAGGTCAACAGTCAAACACCTACCACACACTTATTTAAAAACTCAAAAGACGAGCCGTGTCGGTCTTCGCTTACCGTAGACAAAATGAATGATAATGATGATGATTTCTCGCAAGTTTTCTTTAAGAAGCCGGCGACCAATGAATTTCCCATACAAACTTAATACCAAAATAATTTTTAGTTCGAGCATATTTCAACACAAATATGCTATTATTTGTATTAAGACAGTATTTATTTATGTTCCTGTTAAACTTTTTTTTTCAAAATATTAACGTACTTACATATATTTGCGTTTTAATTTCGTTCATTTTTACGACATTATCGACATATTTTCCGCCTATTTGTTTTGTATTAAAAACTAAACCAATCATTATGTAATTATAATAGAAACACACCTTATATTGTCTAGTTACGCAATGTCTGAAAGAAAATGAAAATATAATCAATTTTCATTCATCATTTTTGGTATTCACAAATACGCTCAAATTAGTGAGAAATTTTTAACAGCCATCTAGCTGTTTCCTCTCGCACGGGGCGGACGCGGCGGCTATGCGGAGCGGGAGGGGGGTACGATACGCATGCGTAGACACAGTTCGAATGTGTGTGTGCGTTGGTGCCGTCGTTGTTCTTTTGATTATTTCAATAAACTGTTGTAGTTTATTTTGGTTTTCGAATTCTCGACAATGGACTTCGAAGGTGGGATGTATCACACAGTAAGGTACTGCGCGCACGGGTGACTTTTGTCACGGTGACAAAAAAGTGTTTGTCACGTCTTCCTCGTGTCTCCGTAATGTCTCCCAAGCGGAGTGCGCGCACGGTAGGCGACAGTGACAAAACTATGGTAAACCATGAAAAAACTTTTTAGTTATCAAAGAGTCATTACGTGGTATTTGAATTCTCTTTGGTCATTTGTCGGCATGGATTTCGAACAGACGGTCGTTGTCTGCGAACTCATCTCTTGCCAAAGAAACGTAAAAAAGAATGCTGGGTACCCACTCTTTGGAGTGATAGGTTACTTCACTAAGTCGGCCAAGATAGTATAGAACTTTTCACTGAAAGTTCTATACTAGGTATGTTTCATTAAACACAAGAACATGGAAATAAATTTTTCTAATATTATCTAATGAATGTTGGAAGTTTAGAAGGATTCCCTATTCTTCTAAATTTCCAATATCGTCGTTAGGAATCATGTAAATACGCGATGCGGCTAGCAACCCATCCCTATTTTGATTCCGTTCTCTACATATTAGCTCACCAACACGCTAAACGTGGCTTTGAAAGTTTATAGACCTGCCCCTTATTTACTAACTCTGATGACAGGTGTCGATGCCTATCAATCTAAAATTTTCTGTTACAATGCGGGTTTTGTTTGCTCTAATTTTTTATTTGGAATACAAAAACCGCATTGTAACAGCAAATCCTAGATTGATAGGCATCGACACCAGTAATCTGAGTTAGTAAATACGGGCTGGGCCTTCCCCTTAAGAGAAAAGACGTGATAGTATGTAAGTAATAATGTTCTGATTATTTTTGGCTTGGCAGAGACTACAAATAGATCAGAAGATATTAGGTAGGAAATACATTAAATATATTACCTAAATTAATAAATAAATATATTGTCTCTGGTAGATAGGTTGTTTACTGAGTGAAGTTTTTGATTTAATTAAAAATCGCTCATTCTTGTCCGTTGAAATAAATAAATGATTCAGTTTATTTTTTGGTTTCAAGTATAATCGCTTTTTTAAGTCGGTCAAATTTTTTGTAACAAAGTTTTTTCCACGTAGAGTAACAATTTTGACACCCGTGCGTGCACGTCTATTACATAAAATGTCTATCGTAAAAGTTTTGTCGCCGGCTTGTTCGCTGGTCGACGGACAAAAAAGTCACGTCACTGTCACGTCGCTTCGTGCGCGCACCTCCATACATCTCCATAGACAGGGTGACGGAAACAAAAAAGTCACGGCGACAAAAGTCACCGGTGCGCGCAGTGCCTAAGTAGGTACATATTTTTATCTGAAGAAATTAGAATATTACTCGAATCTTTTTTTTTCTTTTTGGTGTGTACGTCACCATAGTGACGTCATTGTTGAAATCCGTAATGGAAGACGCGACTTTTCATGGAAAATCGACTTAGGTCGTTTCATAGCTTTTTCAGGGTGTAGATTTCGAAAATGACGTTAGTTTGAAATCCTAAATGGCGGACGCGTCTTGTCACACAAAATCGACAAGGTTGTCGTTGGATAGGTTTCTTGAGGTGTAGATTTCGAAAATGCTGTCAGTTTTGGAATCCAAGATGGCGGCTGCGACTTTTTTATGCAAAATCGACATGGGTACCGTTGTATAGGTTTTTCGGGGTGTAGATTTCGAAAATGACGTCAGTTTTGGAATCCAAGATGGCGGACCCGATTTGTCAAATAAAATCGACATGGGTGTCGTTGTATAGGTTTTTCGGGGTGTAGATTTCGAAAATGACGTCAGTTTTGGAATCCAAGATGGTGGACCTGATTTGCCAATTAAAATCGACATGGGTGTCGTTGTATAGGTTTTTCGGGGTGTAGATTTCGAAAATGACGTTAGTTTTGGAATTCAAGATGGCGGCTCCGAACTGACGTCATTTTCGAAATCTACACCCCAAAAAACCTATACAACGATACCCATGTCGATTTTATTTGACAAATCGTGTCCGCCATCTTGGATTCCAAAACTGACGTCATTTTCGAAATCTACACCCCGAAAAACCTATACAACGACACCCATGTCGATTTTATTTGACAAATCGGGTCCGCCATCTTGGATTCCAAAACTGCAATGACGTCATTTTCGAAATCTACACCCCGAAAAACCTATACAACGACACCCATGTCGATTTTATTTGACAAATCGGGTCCGCCATCTTGGATTCCAAAACTGACGTCATATTCGAAATCTACACCCCGAAAAACCTATACAACGACACCCATGTCGATTTTTTTGACAAATCGGGTCCGCCATCTTGGGTTCCAAAACTGACGTCATATTCGAAATCTACACCCCGAAAAACCTATACAACGACACCCATGTCGATTTTATTTGACAAATCGGGTCCGCCATCTTGGATTCCAAAACTGACGTCATTTTCGAAATCTACACCCCGAAAAACCTATACAACGATACCCATGTCGATTTTATTTGACAAATCGGGTCCGCCATCTTGGATTCCAAAACAGACGTCATTTTCGAAATCTACAGCCCAAAAAACTATGTCGATTTTGCACGTCTTCGATGAAGGAACGCACGCACCCATTCTCACTATCGCGCGGAGAGTGCGGGGCGCGGCGCATGGTTAGCCGTCGGCCCGCTCGCGACGAATGAGATAGCGATATGTCCAACAAACTTAGGCGCTCGCCTCAAATTCGATTTGAGCGGGCGGTCCGCCGGCTTCTTAAGCGGTGAAACTTTCGCATAAATTAATATGAAGAATGTTCTTCCTTATTATATCTGGTGAACAACTATTTTCACTAACCTTAGATAGCGCTCCAGTCTGTCTGCCCAAGTGGAAGCTGAGGTCTAAGTTGTGTAAATGCGTGAAAACATTACAGGCGAGTTTCCGTATCGAATGCTGGGCGACTTTGGCGAACACTGCGTTTCTGAGCTCATTGAAACCGGCGGCCGTTCCTCGAGCTATGCCGTCTGTAAGCAAATGTGTTTGAATGTTATCATCCAGTCTCCCAAACCTTATAATGAGGCTTAACACTACATTGAAATATCATCATCATCAGCACGGGGAGCATGGCTAGCGCGACAACGGTTTTATCCTACTTTTTTGTCGCACTTCCCGCGTTACCTATCGCTGCGAGCATGGGTTTACTCCACGGGTATAAATATTGAAATCGACCTGTCATTTTATCGTTCGCCGCGATTCGTATCTAAAGTGCGAGCATGGCTACAAGATGGCTGCCGTATTTTGAAGACAATTGTCTACTTTTGACAGTTCTTTGGTTTAAATTTATCGGCGATTTCCAAGACCCAGATAAAAATTAAATTGAATAAAATAATCGTTTTTAGCGAATAAATTACTAAAGCACGAGGCTAACTATCAAGAACTTAGTCTTGGACAAACACAAGAACTAAAGACTCGTTATAATTTCATCAATCAACACAATTTTTCCAGGTTCATCCTCAGCTGTGATACTTCTTGTTGTTAGAGTCTGCTTGTATGATAGCATTCATAGATATCAGAATATTGTGATAGCATTCATGCTGTAATAAATTTTGGCAAAGTTATTACAGCCAGCCGCCTGCCTGGTGTCCCCTCCTTACTTTTGTCATTTCGTTCTTCTTCAGTAGTTAAAGTGTGAAAAGGCAACAAACCGACAAACTCACTTTTGATTTTCGCGTGTGTAAGTGGCCAACAGTGTTAAATATTGAAGCTGCCTAAAGGTATGTAACGTAGCTTAACGACTACCATCAATCATTGATGGTAGTCGTTAAGCTAGCTGAAGAAGAACGAAATGACGAAAGTAAGGACACCAGGCAGGCGGCCGGCTGTAAAAACTTTGCCAAATTTTATTACAGCATGAATGCTATCATACAAGCAGACTCTTACAACAAGAAGTATCACAGCTGAGGATGAACCTGGAAAAATTGTGTTGCTTGATGAAATGATATTAATATTTTGCTCAAAAAAAATGCTTTTATCCACAAATCTTTAGTTCTTGTGTTTGTTCGAGAGTTCTTGATAGTTAGCCTCGTGCTTTGGCGTTCGAGATATTTTTATGCCGCTTACGGTCACCCATCCCCATGGGGACTGCGCTCAGGGTTGCTTAACGTGCGTAAGCATTATCAGCGCTTGTCTCTATCAGAATCGCCTCAAGTTAGGATAACGTAGTAAGCTGGAGAATTATTTATTTGGTAGGTATGTGATTTCTCTATTACTATAAGTATTAAAAGAACTCATTAACTCAACATATTTTTATTTTTAATGACATGCAAAGCATTTAATTTCTTTTATATTACATAAACAAATCTTGAGGTACATTTAGACATAACCACAAATCATTTAAAACTTCTTGTGCGGGCTTGGCTCAGCTGATTTTCTGTAAATAAAGATGTTTTGCTCGAGTTACACTACTAGCGTCAGGCTGATGGTCCAATAGCAGCAGTCCACGGGGGAGACTTGCAACTCTGAAAATATAAAAATAAATTAAAATAATAAATATCATTCAGTCATACAATACATAAAGATTAAGGAAAATACCTATTTTTAGCCTGCTACTCCAAGTGCATGTGGAACCTATTGTGCAGTATGTGCAGTTTTAAGCATACAAGCGCTATCAGCATTTTTACAGAAGTCCACTACAAGACGTAGGCCTTCTCCAAGGATTTCCATCATTAGGATGGTTTTGCGATACCCACCATACTTGGCAAATGGGTTGGTGAGCCCAGATTGTTTGGCTTGTATCAGTTACAACATCATCATCATTATCAGGTCTTTCTTAGTCTCCAATGCAGAACGACCATCTCTGTACAACTAGAGCCATATTAGCCAGAGCAGCTCTTTGATGCTTATGTAAGCTTTATTTAAGTGGTCCAATTCTACTCTGCTGAGATCCACATATTAATTACAGTGCTGCTACCCATTGATACCGTTTTTCAAGCGAGGGAAGGGTAGTTAGTTTGACTGGATGAACATGATACAAGTATTTAGTATGCTTTTTGTTCGGATAAGTTGGGTTTGATTCGACATAACCGCAAGCACCGGACAGGCAATTGAAGATGAAACCCCTGATTTTAACCCAACAGTCTTCTGTCTCACTTAAACCCTAGTATGTACTTACATTAATGCCAGCTTAGGTTTCCTTGGAATTAGATCGGAAGGCTTATTCTTTTCCATGATGCTGAGCTGAACATCATGCAACAGCAACTTTTGTGCTAACTTGGGACGAACTAGTATTGCCAGTTTTCTCCCCGGCCCAGTGAACCAAGCTCCCTTTCATCAAGATTTTTTTCTTGAAATTTCGCCATGTCTGGAAGAAAACATTTACAATCCATATAATAACATAATATACAAACTGGCATTAGCCTTAAAAAATTATGCTATAGGTTATTCTTTACTTTGTAAAAAACTGATTCACTGTAAACATTATACCTAATGGAGATTAAAAAAATTGTCTTTTAGTATTCAATCTCAAGTCAAGGAATTGAATCTAGGTACTGTTTACTTTGACAAGTTACGATATCATAAAAAATACGAGTAAATGTACCTATGCATTATTTTACTTACAGTTTCCATTGATCTTAAAGTTTTGTCAGGTGGTCATGTAGTATGGTCTTGACTTCCACCCTGGAGTTGCCTTTTTGAATGCCTAATAGGCCTGTTAATTCACAGTTGGTGAAAATTTCACGGGCTCTCATCCAATAATTCACATTGTTACTAATCTTACACTGAAACACTTTTATCTACGAAGTATTGGCATTTGATTGATACACGAAATACTCTTCACTTAAATTCCACATTATAATTCTTCTGTTTTATAAGCAGATTTACTCATTTTCTTATAAAAACTCTGTAAAATCTTCAAACGTAAATATATGTTTTGAAAATATTTTGACAAGTAATGGGCAAAATCATAGACAATAAGAGAGATGAACGTCAAAAATTTAAAGAAAAATGGACAGCACTATTTACCGATTCGGTGTTGTCATATGTAAATACTTTTTATTCAATATTATGGCAATGCCAATTTAACACGTAGTTTAAAATTTATCCACGGGACAAATTGTATCGCGCTGTCAACCCATGCTCGCTACTTAGATAAAAACGGCGACCATTTAAATTAGTAACGCCCCGCGATAGGTAACTATCGCGCAAGCCATGCTACGGGCGCAGGTCTTTTTAGTCTCCATTGCAGAAGCACGACCCTCTCTATACTAGAGCCATATATTTGGTGGAACGTGTAAATATATACATGGCGAAATTTTGATCGTTCTGGACCCTTAGGGGTGATTCAGCCCGTCGATATGAACCATTTTTCTTATGGGACCAATGGGAAACTCAAATTTTATTTCGACATTTTCATACAAAAGTGTTCAGCCGCCCGGGCAATTTGTATAAAAATGTCGAATTTTTTTTCGAGTTTACAGCATTTGTCCCATAGGAAAAGTTGTTTATATTGACAGGCTGAATCACCCCTTAAATGGTCCGGAACGATAAAAATTTCGCCATGTATACGGACAAATTACACAAGTTGAGCTAGCCTCAAATTAAGTTCGAGACTTGTGTTATGGGATACTAACTCAACGATATTATATTTTATAACAAAATTATTATATATATATAAAAATACAAGACCCAGGTTAATCTGAAAAAATAAAATAATTATCTATCTTGACCTGACCGTGGTTTGAACCGGGACCGCGCACTTGAACGGGAAGAGCACAGTGACGTTCATAACCTTGTCAAACTAGATTGACCTCTGTGCACATATAAATAGTGCCCAATTTGGCTTGAAACCACAGCGTACTTACATCCAACAAGCAAACTGAAGGCAGCAGTTACCACGGCCTGGGGGACTGTAGCCATTCCCAAGAAAGCGTCTCCAGCAGGAGACATCGCCGCATTATCACGTCATCAAATGGGAATTACTTTGTCAAACTAGATTTAACTCTGTCTGCATATAAATAGTGCCCAATTTGGGTTAACACCGTAACGTACTTACATCTTACTAGCAAACTGAAGGCAGTATAGTTCCAATGGCCTGCGGAAAGAGCGTCTCCAGCGGGAGTCCTCGCTGCATTGTTGACCTCATCAACCGCGTACTTGAATTGGAAGGGCACGGTGGCTTTCATGACTCTGTCAAGGTAGATTGAACTCTGTACTCAAACAATAGAGCCCAATTTAGCTTGACACCGCAGCGTACTTACATCCTACTAGCAAACTGAAGGCAGTAGTTCCAATGGCCTGGGGAACTGTAGCCATTCCCAAGAGGGCGTCTCCAGCCGGAGTCATCGCTGCATTGTTGACCTCATCAACCGCGTACTTGAATAGGAAGGGCACGGTGACATTCATGACTTTGGCGCCGAAAAGGAGCGACAGGGATAGCATGACCCGTTTTCTGATCATTTCGTTGTCCTGGAAGCAAAGATCATTTGTTATATTTCACATACCACTTTTCTTGTATGCTGCAACCGTAGCATGGCACTCGCGATGCCTTTTATATCGCGCGATTAACTATTCCCATCTCGCTCTTAAATACTACAAAAAATATGAGGGCATTAGTAGATAAACGTGCTCCGTGGCGCAGCGGTTAACATGCCTGCTTGCGACACGGAGGTCCCGGGTTCTATCCCCGGTCAAGTCAAGAGATCTTGGATGTTTATCTATATAATAAGTATCTATTATAAAATATAGTATCGTTGAGGTAGTATCCCATAACACAAGTCTTACTTAAGAACTTATTTTGGGGCTGGCTCAATCTGTGTGATTTGTCCGTATATATTTATTTATTTATTTATAAACGTTGTCGTGCGTGCCATGCTACAAAAGGCAGCCAGAGGGCAAAGAAAATACATAAATCGGGAAATAAGAACATACAAGGCTAAGGCCTCTTTCAAGGCCCTTTTAAAAACCCTTTATACTCGGTGTAAAACTGAAAACTCACAGTGGTTATAAGTGACCATAATATCGAAGTTTTATCATTAGGAATTATGTTATTTTCTTGACCGGTTTACAGAAATAATGATCTAAGTTCTCCGCCATGCTGTTTTGGGAGAAAAGGAAAAACATAGAATATACCAGCTGCTTTTCGTCCCGCGCAAACCGTAAAAGAAAATCTCTGGAATCACGTCAATAGACGATGCGGCTAGCAACCCATCACTATTTTGATGCCACTTTCCACCTTGCACACCGCCCAAACACACGCTCAAAATAGCTTTTTGGCTTCATGAGCTCTGTTTGTGTATGGACTTTGTCTACCCCGCAAGGGATGATGACAATGATAATATGTATGTGTGTTCAATACCTACTTGGTCTCTAACCATCAACTTTATCATATATTTCTTATCTAGTATTAATTGTAAGCATACATGTAATATACGACTTCTTTCTTGTCATCTCTCTATTAACTATAATCTGTTAACTACAATTATTTTTGCTTATACTTACATTTTTCTGTTGTTACTGAGTAAATACTCTAGTGGCAACATTTTTACATAATATGTATCAAATTAAACTGTGAATAACGTTGTTGGTTGCATAATTAATAAGAAGTGTTATGTTATTTGTTAGATATTTAATATATATTATGTAACTGTTTGTCATTCCCTAATAAAAAAAAATTAAAAAAAAACTTTTGCAAGTGTGATTCTTACGTCATTCAGTATACTTTACATAGTGAAATTTCAGCACGTCTTTGATAAAAATCGATGGGTCATTGTGGCAAATATTCACGGGTATTGATAAGTTTCGTCATATCACCACAACAGTGACACCTTTATCGGAAGGTCCTTCAAATATACAAACTATGAGACAACGATTTGTCGTGTCGGTGTAAATAGTTAGGCGCTTACACCAGCCAACTAGCGCCACCCTTGGTTTTATTTCTTTTATTACTAAACTAGCTGTTACCCGCGGCTTCGCCCGCGTCATAGATAGCCTATGTCCATCTCAGTACCCTACCCTATGTGCATGCAAAATTTCATGATGATCGGTGCAGTAGTTACGGCGTGAATGCGTAACAAACAAACAAACTCACTTTCGCATGTATAATATTAGTGGGGATTGAGATAGTAATACCAAAATACTACAAGTAATTTTCTAATAATGTACATGATAGATTTCTTTATAGATTTAGGATTAAAAGAATAATTGCTAGTGTACTGGCTGGCGTAAGTGTCGCATACCACAGCGGCTAAAGAATTCTAAGCGCAACCACAGAATATCATAAAAGTACAAGGCGCAATAAACATGCTAAGTGGAGGCATAGAAACAACAAAGTTTCAAGCGTGACAAAAGGAATACCAAGTTGGTTCCGAAATAAAGAAATATTCTCAATTTTTCAGAAAATTTCGTAGGCTGATAGGATAAGTCTTTAAATGACTTGTAGTATTTTTTGTATTGCTTTTCATTATTTTGCATTTGGTAATTCAAGAGAACTACGCATTACCGCCAAAAGCGGCCACTTTTGGCGGTAATGAATAGTTCTCTTAATCTGAAATGCTGATGTCGATGAAAAGTTCTATCAAAAATACTACAAGTAATTTACTAAGGAAGTACTTACGTAGAATTTTTCAAATGGTTCTTATTTCGGAGAACAAGAATTAAATAACGAGTGTCGCTAGTGTCGGTGGTGTAAGCCTCTTAATCACTTATATCAATGAGATACTTAAATCAATGAGAAGCCCGATGGTCCAGTGGGTGTGAGCTCTATGAGCGCTTACGTATGTTAAGCAACCCCTGGTGCAGTCCCTACTTGGATGGGTGACCGCAAGTGGCATAAAAATATCTCGAGCTCCTCCGTGCTTCGGAAGGCACGTTAAGCCGTTGGTCTCGGTTGTCATCGTTGATGGCAGACGTTAAGCTATGTCAGATGCCTTAAGGCAGCTTGAAAAATCTGACACCAGTGTTGGCCACTTACACATACGAAAAACAAAAACAAACTTATATCAATACTTTGAGTCACAAGGCAATATCGAGTCGAGATAGATTGAAGAAAGTACAGTCTGCTTCTAAACTTAATGTGGCGGATTCTAAGTTAAATAAATGGTTCTTTGCTTATCAGTAGACTGTTTTGAAAAGTATGTACCGAAAGTTTGAAAAACTAAAAGTGGAACAATTTTGAAATATGTTTTACTCAGAGGCTTGTTTATATAATACTAGCTGTTACCTCCAACTTCTTCCACGACCCACAGTCGATAGAATTCCTATAATCCTGACCTGCCCAACAATGACATTATAGGAAACAATGTTAAATTATATTTCTTTTATTTTTATTATCTAAAAGTCCCCATCATAAGAAGCTATAAATTATGTAAACAAATGTTCAGGGGTTCGCAACATTTGGATTGGAAACCAAAGAAGAGATGGTTAGAATTATTTTTCTATAATGAATGGAGGGAGTTTGCAGGTGAATTAATTATTTAGCAACGTAAAAAATCTTTTGCCCTGCATTGAGACTCAATAGCTAATAAATAACAATTTATAGCAAAAACTGTTACAGAAACATTATTATAAATCAGTAAGACTCAATAGCTAATAAAAAAAACAACTTATAGCAAAAATTGTTACAGAAACTTTATTATATCTCAGAAATGCGCCAAATGTTTACATTCACGGAGTCGGACTCGTTCCTGTACCAAAAAACATTGAGCGACAGCGTTTTGTATCGTTAAAATATAACCCGACTAATTAGAATTGGTCTTCAGTTTCGTATTACCCGTATAGTAATTTAAGTCAATTGTATTTGGCTAACTCATAATATTGTCGCTAGGTAACTCCAACTCAGTAGAAGTTTATTGATGTACTTAATTTATAGCTTCTCGTGGCGGGAAGTTTAACTTCATTATACTATAATGATAGCCCATAATTTAATTTATTACGCAAATGTCGTACACATCCTTTATTATAACTCTCCTTTTTTGGACAACAATGACAATAGGGGTGGCAGCGCAAAGCTAATTGTAGATGTCGCTGCGTACGTTCATCCTTAACAAAAATATAAATATCTTTATTTTTAGATTTTGATCAATTAATTAGTGCATAAGAATAGTGACAAAACATTAAACCTTTCGTAAAAAAATGTATAAAACGCATAAACCTATGTTCCCTTATCAAAAGATTTTTAAGTATTTTTCAAACATAACCTACAATAATATTTTTGTTATAGTAACAATAAAATATTGCCAATTTGCGGGAAACTAGCTAGTATAAATAATTTAAGTTTATTTCACGAGATTTGGTCTGATTATGAAGAAAAATAAAGTCCATACATTTGACAGTTGTATCGGAACAACCCTACTAAACTGTAACGTGACAGTTGCCATCCCCATTACTCTCTTTCTTTTGATTTGCATGTAAACATAATCATCACTATCCTCCTCATCATCATCTCAGCCAATCATCCGCTCATTGCTGAGCTAGGCCTCTCTTCGTTTCCGCCATCCGTATCAATCCTGTGCAGATCTTAACCAGGGATACAAAATAAGATAAAATAAACTTTCTGTCAGAGGTTAATCAAGGTATCACTTGACCAAAGGGCTGACAATTACTTGGCACAAAGGATAGGCATTGCCATCCAACGTGGCAAAACTGCCAGCCTTTTGGGCACGTTACCGCGAGGTGATGGTTTGGAGGGACTATATAATCCTAATCCTAACTATCACAATCCTAATCCTAACTATAATATTATAAATGCGAAAGTGAGTTTGTTTGTTTGTTTGTTACGCTTTCACGCCCAACCTACAGAACCAATCGTCATGAAATTTTGCATACCAAAGGTGAAGGTACTAAGAAGGACATGGGCTATATATCACGCAGGCGAAGCCGCGGGTAACAGCTCGTCTATTATAAATGCGAAAGTGAGTTTGTTTGATTGATTGTTACACTTTCGCGCCCAATCTACAGAACCGATCATATGAAATTTTGCATTCATACATATAGGTTAGGGTACTAAGAAGGACATAGGCTATAAATCACGCGGGCGAAGCCGTGGGTAACAGCTAGTATAAAATAAATACTAAAAAAATCTCACCTTAGGCCACACATACTCCATCATGCCGCGGACCATGTCCATCCCTGTGACCGGTTTCGCATCCGCCAAGTTGATATCTTCACGGGACAAAACAGAGGCACCTGGGTGAAAACAGTCCCGTTTTTGGATACCTAGGGGCGGGAGATAAGTTAGCAGGATAGATCAGGAATGGTGATGTTGGGATTGTAGAGAATCTTGAGATACTTGATAGTTATTTTCAGCGTAACAAATGAAGGAATTTTGAAGAAAATTGATATCTATGTATTTTAGTATGTAAGCTTTTGCTCTGTAAAAAACAAGAATTGGTAGTAATAATGCAAGGCAGAGGCCCTTGACAGACTTGACATTTTCTTTTTAGCATTAGAAGTCATTTTGTTTAAGATTGTAGAGGCCCTTGAGAAAATTTATATTGTACTTTTAGCGTAAGAAGTCTTCTTACTCTGTAGAAAACAAAAAATCGTAGTAATAGTGCAAGTCACAAACACTTCAAGATAACGATTTCAGAGCTAGCAAGCAGTTATATGAATAGTTCTGAATATTTCATTTTACCTCATAATTTTCGAACTAAAAAAATATATTTTCTACTAAGTAGCTCGTTTTAAGCTTTATTTGTATGACATGTCAATTATTAACTCAAAAGTTTGCCTAATTCGGCTTTCTTTCCAAATCATATTTTTTGATAAATTATTATATTGAGAAAAGATTTCAACTTAACAGGAAAACTCGAATTTAGATTTTCACTACGAGTTTTCGTAGACTGTAAATAATTGACATGAATCGTCTCTAAAGCCATCATAGTACATTTTATAAAGTTGAACTATAGAAATGAAGGGGGTAGGAAGGGATGATAGCGGACAAACAAAGGGTGCGTGCGGGAACAGAACTGCATTTCAACCAAGTATTAGTAACAAAACAATCTGTGAAAACTACAATAAATAGCAAATTATATGGATATTACATGAGGAAATATAAAGACAAATGAAGCAATTAGGTTTTTCAAGCAAATTGGTCAAGTGTGTAATATTTAGAGCGGCCGCATATTATCAGAAATCCCTGTTAGAAAAATTCTGACGCTCGCCGGAAGCTTGCCGGAAGCACCCCGCATACTATCAGAAATTTTGATCCGGCAGCTTTTGAGCCCAGTCGTGTTTCATCTGTATGCTTACGCACATCTACCTATATGAATGAAGATACGTATGTTATTGCTCTTAGCGCTTTTTTTATTTAAATAAAACAAATCGGCCAAGTGCTAGTCGGACTCGCACATGAAGGGTCCCGTACCATTATCTATACAACATTAGACTATCGGGCAAAAACTGCAACGAAAAACATGTTCTTAGTACGACCGCCATTAATATTTATTTAATTTTTTATTTTTAAAGCGATGAATAAACAAATAAATATTTTGTGAATATCTGAAGCGTCTACCTGTTGCCGTTATAAATAACGAGCAAAAGATGGCAAAAAAATCACGTTTGTTGTATGGGATCACGCCTTAATTATTACCTATTTTATTTTGATTCTAGTGTTTATTGTTATAGCGGCAAAAGCAAATAAGTACCTACATCATCTATGAAAATTTTAACTGTATAGTAATCACGGTTTATGAGATACATCCTGGTGACACACGGACATCGAAATCTCGTAATTAGGGTCCCGTTTTACGCTTTGGAACCCTAAAAACCTTGATATTGAAATATGGATTTCAATACTTAATTAATATTTGGCATATTCGCTCCATATCTAAGTCTGTGTATTTTATTCTGGTAATTTTCATCATCGCGTTCCACAAACATGGATATTTTTACACATCGGCAATTAAATCTTGAATTAAGCTCATTTTCGTCAAAAACGTAGGTTCCTAAAATACAACCAAACACGTGTGGAGCGTACGGCGGCGGACGGTAAACTGACGCGAATTTCTGATAGTGTGCGGGGCCTAGTACAAAATGTATGGAAAACACGCCTTCCGCCATTTCTAACAGAAAAAATTCTGACGTCCGGCTGAGGTGCCATCCGGCGGGCATCAGAAACGGACGACCCGTTAGAATTTTTCTAACAGTGTGCGGGAGCTAATACAAAATGTATGCAGCGAGTGCCTTCCGGCGAGCGTCAGAATTTTTCTAACAGAAATTTCTGATAATATGCGGCCGCTCTTACTCCTGTTTACATGCTATTTTTAAATAAAAGTTATCAAAATAAAATAATGCAAAATGGATCTGATAAAATAGTTCCTTATTATACATTTTAAGTAACAATGAACTGCCCTCATCTACCACCATAAAGTACTTTTTAGATGTCAGTCAAAAACTTTTTGGTATACTCATTACCCTATCATTTATACAATAATAAAGAGGACACATTTGTTTACATTGAATATACTCCAAAACTACTGAGCAGATTTTCAAAAAATTTTGACCTATAGAATGCTTATTTATCTGTGGGTGATATAGGCTATAGATCATGCATTAAATTTGCTGGGAAATTCCTAGTTTCATACAAAATGTGTGACACTATCCGGTGTCAACGAACTTCAGACTCTACCATAATAATGAAGATGGCCTTCTAAATACGCTTAAACTAGATACAGATTCTTTTTAGTGTTGTAATTAAATTCTGTTGTTATAGTCACTAAATATTATTACACTAAATACTTACTTTTATATATACCTAACATAGTAGCCATACAGGCTAAGCCATTCTATAGGCCGTATTGTCTGTATGGAATGCCCATTACTATAAGACTTTGATAACAATTTAAAAGTTAAAATTGTAAGATCACTGTCGAACTTTCTATAGTTTAAAGATTTTTAGTGAAGGCCAAATTACAGACAGCCAGTTATGAAATCAGACCACTACAGTTCCTTTCATAACTCTAAGTGTGACTTGAGTGAACTCATTAAAGAAAATGTTTTTGTATTACTTTACATTGCCCAGTCATCAGTATCATTATAAAACATGTCATGAAACTGAAGTAGCACAACACAATTCTTTTTAGATTATCATCTTTATTATTTAGTGTCTCATAATGTCTTGCAATCTCAACAAAAATATGTATGCAATGAGGATAAATGGATAATTAAAACAGTAGCTGTACATGTAAGGATGTATCCTTATGCGTTTATAGAGAAAATCCAACTAAGGAAAAATTACGGAAGTCTTCAACAAAAATGTATAGAATAATCAAATGAATACAACAGATAAAAAAATCATGTTGCAAGGTCAAACAAACATTATGTAACAAGGAGCAGGCTATGACTTAAAATAAACAAATGCTTGAATTTATCATTATATTTGTTATAAGAGCAAATACAAGTACACAAGCTAGGACTTACCAACTGGTATTTTTCCAGTTTTTGGCTTGTTAGCCAGAACTGCCGCCAAAACATTTTTTGCCGCGTCTGAGGAGCCCGCATTGCTTGGGGGTGATGAGGTGTAGTACTAGAAATATTAAAAGATCATAATCATAAAATATAAACCACAGGAATATAATTAAAATTGGAAAACAACGAATTTTTACAGTAAGAGATCAAGATAACCAAGTACGTACTCTAAATTGACTAGCAGCCGCACACTGTTTGCATGGTAAAATAAATTGTGGTTTGTTTAAAATCACCGATTTACTGCTGCAGATTTTATACGTAATTTTAACATGATTTTTTATGAATTTATCGAAATTTTTGGTTGACAGCAGCACAGCCGCCATGTTCGCTAACTGACAAATGACAAGTAAATAGAAGTGCTGCCAGAATTTTAAAAGGGATGTAATGTCAAATAGTATTGCCGCAGTTATTATTTTGCGTTTGCATTATATTTTACCTGCGTTAAAAGGAGGAGGTTCTAAATTCGACTTGTACGTACCTTATGCTACAAACGCAATACAAACGGTGTGGGTGGATCGAATTAAAAATCTTTACCATTATTATCAAAATTGCCCAGTTTTTACATACCTTGGTCTTTAGCTTAGCTTTTAAACATGTGCTATCATCTAAGGCTATCATGCGAGCCAAATTTTTTAAGTGTATGTACCTATGTAATAATACCTATAATCTCTAATAATTAATATGAATAAAAGGTGAACCTGAATCACTGATATAAATTATACTCCACCATTCCTTCACCCTACATAATTCTACGCCACGACCTTACATCGTAGTCGTAGGCGTCCACGGGACATAATTATAATGTCGTCTCTGTCTGTAGAATAATTATAACAGATATAGATGATCCCATTGACCTCGCTCAGGCCAAATCCGATCACTCTCCGGCTCCGAGTAACCAGTAAAAAAAGCAGCTGGTATATTCTAGTTTCTAATTGTTTAAGTTTATAGAGCGCTTCATCCGACAACTAAGGCAGACAACTAAGAAAACGTCACCCGAGTATTTGCCCACGGCGAGAGTCGAACACGTTGCGTTGCCCTTTTCGCCGTCGTCAGTCAAGCATATTAATCATTTCACTGCCCTCTATATGAATTATATGGGGGGGCTCAATCTGTGTGATTTGTCCGTATTTTAAATATATAATATTTAATGTAATATATATTTAATATAATATTAAAATAAAATAAAAATTTGATTCCGGTCTCGTGTCTCCCCTGATGGCTCCCCTGGGGGAGCCATTAGGATTTTTTTAGTCTTGGTGTCTTCCCTATGTCGGGGAGACATCACACCTAGCTTGTTAATAATATATTGAGTACTCGTGTATCCCCTGTCAAGTTTAAATATACTGGTCACTCGAAAATGAAATGACATGAAATTTATTTGACCATTTAAAGTCCACACTTGTTTACCCCACACTAGGCAACATGCCCGTTCTGGCAACCTATTAATGATTCCAAAACAGCGTTAAAATGGTGCTGACAAAAAGTTTACTTGTAATTAAATTATAATAGTATTCGATTTAAAAATGTACACATATATAAAGTACAGAAATAACTTCACTCGTCGTCAGAACCACTAATAGCCAATAGCCAATAGTCGTCAGAACCACTAATAGCTAATAGCCCAGTGGCTATTAGTGGTTCTGACGACGAGAGAAGTTTTGACTATGAATATTCTTTTTTCAACATATCATTGTGATTAGGTAATTTTAATACTTGTTTATGCTTACCGAGTGCCGCCTTTAGTATATTATATAGTTTACGAATACTAAGAACCTCAGCCTGTTTA
Organism: Rhodophaea formosa; assembly: GCA_963082605.1. NCBI lineage: Eukaryota > Metazoa > Arthropoda > Insecta > Lepidoptera > Pyralidae > Rhodophaea > Rhodophaea formosa. Next base: position 1,653,730 of record OY720208.1, read on the forward strand.
TACAAAAAAGTTTTAGGATAACATAATGGTTTTCGTAGCATAAATAGGAAGGTGCTGCACTATCCCATACTGCAATACAGTTGGTAATTATCGAGTGGCAAAGTGCCAGATATACACTTTTAAGCAACGGGTAGTTGGCAGTTTCTCTTAGAAGCTTCATAATGTAAATAAGCTTTCGCACCCTCATGCAAGTATAGCGTCTATGTGAGCTGAGAAAGTAAGCCTCACGTCAAGGATTACTCCCAGGTATCGAAATGTCTGCGACCTGCTAATGATTTCACAGTTTTCGGCAGAGCAAGACAGATGTCCACTCGTGCATTTCTAAAGTCTGGAATTTGTTAAGGTGCAAAAGCTTCAGTTTTGTGATAGCACATAATTTTTTTTTTTACCTTTCTGGGTTAATAGATTAGAACTGACCGACTCCGAACACTTCTCCCAGTTTTCACCAGAAAATATAATAGCAGTGTCATCAGCATAGCATACGATGGAACTATTAGACGATGTAAGAGATGATAATAGAGTTGTAATTTCAATTTGCAATTAATCAGAAAGCAACATATGATGACAGACTTGACATTGGAAGATAACAGACAAGTACATACCACTAATAGCCCCGTGGTTCAATTCCTTTATTTCGGACTTTTTATACAATAAGCACATCGTAAGATCCCTTCTGCTCACAAATCTCTAACTTTAATATGAAATACCAAATACTCTACATGAATGATTATGATATGTGAAACATCTCTCCAATCATTAAATATAATAAATATAAATAATAATAAATATATACGGACAAATCACACAGATTGAGCTAGCCCCAAAGTAAGTTCTTAAGTAAGACTTGTGTTATGGGATACTAACTCAACGATACTATATTTAATAACAAATACATATATAGATAAACTATTAGTGCCTTACCTGGTGGCACTAATTACTTTAAGTGCACAGTTTACATTATGGTTGAATTATAGTTAAATGAAATATTTAGATAGAAATATTTCTTTTATTCATTTGACAACGAAAAATATATGACAAGAGGAACTTGAAATTAGAAAAATGTTCATAAAATAACAAACTCCTTTGTCTTTTTGGCACATCAGACTAACATACCTCTTTGCTAGTCTAACACTCCTCCTTAATTTCATTCCTCCAGACCCATACTTCTTGCACACATCTGGAATTTACCCTTTAAGAGGGGTTTAGTGAGTACATCCACGACCATTCGCCCGGTCTCTACGTACTCTAACCTCACATGCCCACCTTCACATGCTTCTCTTACATAGTGGTGACGCACATCAATATGCTTTGTGCGTTGGTGGTGCACAGGATTCTGTGCAATGGCTATTGCTGACTGGCTATCACAGTAGATAGTCAGTTGCTTCTCCTGTTCTCCAGTAAGCTCAGCAACAAAACGTTTTAAAAATATTGCTTCTCGGGCTGCTTCCGAGATGGCAACATATTCTGCTTCAGCAGTGGATAGTGCTACTGTCTTCTGCTTTTTGCTTTCCCAGCAAATTGCTCCTCCTTTCCACAGGAAAACCAATCCAGTGTACGACTTTCTGTCAAAGGATGTAGCATGACTTGCATCTGCGTAGCCAATTAATCCTTTTCTATCCGTTTTGCTATAGAAAAGTCCATGACTCTTGGTTCCTTTTAAGAATCGTAGCACTCGTTTCGCTGCTGTCCAGTGCTCCTCAGTAAAGCAGGTGTTGAACTGGCTCAGATAGTTCACAGTATACGCTATGTCTGGTCTCGTGCAGACAGCTAAATACATTAATGAACCAATTAAATTTTGGTATGGTATATTAAAATCAAGTCTGTGTGTTGATCCTGGTTTTTCCAGTTTCTGTCCAGGCACAGATGGCGTTGATGCAACCTTGCAGTCAACCATACCAAAGTTTTTAAGCATCTTATCGACATAACTCTCTTGGTCGATTTTGATTGAAGTGTCGCTTTGAGTGATGCGGATTCCCAGAAGGAATTTTGCGCGACCGAGATCCTTCATCTCAAACTTTCTCATCAAATCTTGTTTAAGATTCTGTAATTCCTCTTTGTCATTCCACAGAATGAGAATGTCGTCTACATAAACTGCAAGTATAATCAGCTTCTTCCCATTTGACTTTATATAAACACAAGGTTCATTCTTGGATCTTTTAAACGCCAGTTGTAACAACTCTTTGTTCAACTTAGTGTTCCATGCTCTAGGAGCTTGCTTTAATCCATACAGTGAGCGTTTTAATAAACAAACGTACTCCGAACTCTTTTCCTCAAAGCCTTCTGGTTGCTTCATATATACAGTCTCTGACAACTCTCCGTTGAGGAACGCCGTTTTTACGTCCATTTAGTCAATATTGAGGCAATAAGTAGCTGCTAACGCTAAAAGTGTTCTTAGCGAACTGTGTCTCACGACCGGGGAGAAAGTCTCGTCATAGTCAACTCTATATCTTTGACTGAAACCTCGGGCCACAAGACGAGCCTTATAACGCTTCTTTCCCTCCCCTTCGTCTTTGATTTTAAATATCCATTTAGAATCAACGACATTACATCGTTCCGGTCGTTTGACTAAGACCCAAGTCTTGTTTTTCTTGATTGCACTCAATTCTTCTTGAATGGCTACTTTCCACTCCTTACTGTCACTCCTTGACAGTGCTTCATGAATCGTACTGGGATCCTGTTCCGATTCACTGGCCTGATACAGTATGTAATCTGGAAACTGAGTAGGCTTTCGGTTTCTTAGGGGATACCTCCGTGGCCTATCTTGAAAATCTTCCTCAATTTGCTCAGCCACTGTTGAAACTGAGTCACAGTCTTCAAACTCTGCTGTATCAGAGTCTACATCTGGCTCATTTTGATCTTCTGTACGAACATCAGATCCCACGTTCCTAATCTCGTGTTCCACTCGAGGATTGTTATCTTCTCTAAGAATATTATCCCCTGAAACATGATCAGAATCAGTTGAAATTTCTCTTTCAACTCGTCCAGATGAATGTGTTGACTGTCTGCTCTCAGTCTCTACAAGGCTTTGATGTGACGGTTGGTTCATTTCACAATCTTCACTTAGATTAATAATCATCTCTTGATTCTCTTTGATTTTTGAACTCTTGTCACTCATTTGGCTCTCTAAGAACACAACGTTTCTTGCCTTAAATACTGCACCAGAAGTAGGGTCGACTAATCTATAGGCTTTGGAGTTATCACAGAAGCCTGTGAAGATTAGTTCTCTGCCTTTAGCATCCCACTTTTTTCTCTTTTCTTTAGGGATATGCATAAAAGCTTTGCACCCAAAGACCTTAATTGTGCTGAGATCACATTTTCTCTTTGACCATTTTTCTTCAGGTGTTACATTTTTCACCGCTATCGTTGGTGAACGATTTTTCAAAAAAACTGCATGATGGACAGCCTCTGCCCAAAACCGCTTATCCAGACCAGAATCTTGCAGCATACTCCTAGCTTTCTCGTTAACCGTACGATTCGCTCTCTCAGCGACCCCGTTCTGTTCCGGAGTAAAATCAACTGTCAACTGGTGCTGAATTCCGCATTTTTTCAAATAATCATCGAAACGTTTGTTGACGAATTCCGTCCCATTATCACTGCGAAGAATCTTCAGCTTCTTTCCGCTTTGATTTTCCGCAAACTCCTTAAACTCCATAAATTTTTCGAAAACATCACTCTTTTGTTTCAAAAAATATACAAAGGTTTTGCGAGTAAAATCGTCAATAAACGTTAAAAAATATCGAAACTTGCTGACAGACGGTACCTCCATAGGTCCACATACGTCAGAATGTACCAAACCTAGTACCTCAGTGCTTCTCGTCGCACTATTCTTCTTAAAAGGTTGCTTTGTTTGTTTTCCCAGGATGCAAGGTATACACTCAAGTTTAGTTAAAGTGTCAGGAAAACTTACCCCTGTTGCCATCTTATCTCTAAGTAATTTCAGGTTTTTCATACCAAGGTGCCCCATCCTCCGATGCCACAGCATCAGCTGGTCACCTGCAGTTGCTGATGAAAGCGCAGAACCCTGTGAACAGCACTTGATTTTATAAATGCCTCGTTCTTCCACACCTTTCACTACAGCCTTTCCTTTAACCTCACACTCATTACTCTTAAAGATGTCACAACCCTTTTCTGAAAATACCACTATATGTCCTTTTTAGGGTTCCGTAGTAAACAAGGAACCCTTATAGTTTCGCCATGTCTGTCTGTCTGTCTGTCTGTCTGTCTGTCTGTCTGTCCGTCCGCGGTTTTACGCAGAGACTATCAGTACTAGAAAGCTGTAATTTGGTATGGGTATGTATATTAATCCTGGCAAAAAAGTGGTAGAATAAAATCTAGAAAAAAAAATTTTTTTAGGGTAGCTCCCATACAAGTAAAGTGGGGGAGTAATTTTTTTTCCCTACTTACCCATCGTGTGGGGTATCGTTAAATAGGTCTTTAAAAAATATTGTGAGGTTGAGAACACCACTTTTCGATTTAGGGATCCGTTTCCGAAATATTTGGTTTTAAAGTGCAAATTTTTGTTAGACGTACGTGTCCCCCCCCTCTATCTGCTAAACGGTTATATATAGACACGTGAAAAAAATTACAGCAGTAGTATATATACTGAAATTGAAAGGAAAACTATCAGAGCTGAGTACTAAGTATAAACTAAAAAGTTATAGGCAACAAACTTATAAAATGTACTCGAAAATGTAAAATTTCATACGAGATGTTTTTGGTCGTTAAACTGTGGGGTGCGAGTGTGAACAGTGTGAACTCAAAGTTGTCATTTGCAACTACGGAACCCTACACTGCGCGTGGCCCGACACGCACTTGGCCGGTTTTTATTTCGTAATAGCATTCACACTCAGTAAATTAGAAGCTAATCTAGGAACATATGTAACATTACTGATTGTTAAATCTATTGATTCGCAAACTACCATACCTTCGCTTTCACCCAACAACTCATTACCGTCAGCACAAGTCACTCTCAAAGGTTTAGAAGTTTTCTTTAAGCCCTTAAACCATGATTTGCGATTGGTCATATGTGTAGACGCCCCGGAGTCAATAATCCAATCATCAGTATTTGGTTTTACTGCTGTACCAAGCGCGTAGGCCTGCAGCGCCTCCTTCTTCTGCTTTGGATTCTCAGGACAGTCATGTGCTTTGTGAGGACCGTCGCAAATAAAACACTTGACCCTTCTGGTCTTCTTCTTAGGTGCACTCTTGCCCTTATGCTTATTAGATAACAGTGCTGATGTTGAAGTTTGCTGCTCACTGGTACTAGCTGAGTAGGTATCTTCCATTTGAAAAAGCTTTGTTTTCACATAGTCGGTAGTTAAATTAATATTGCTGTTCTCTATGGCCAGTCTCATTGGTTGAAATTCTGGAGTAAGGCCTTGAAGAAGTAGAGCTGCCAGGAGCTCGTCATCAACCTCCTTCCCAATATCCAACAGCTCCTGTGACGTTGCTAAAACAGATGTCACATATTCACGAATCGTTGAAAACTGTTCTAGCCTCATGCTCACTAATTTAGTCAAAAGCCGGCAACGGTTGTTCAAACCCTTATCTTCGAAGGCATTCTTTAAAGCTTCCCAAGCTTCCTTCGCCGTTTTTGCACTTCGGACATGCACCAAGCAATGGGGTCTTACCATCAAACAGATCTTGGCCCGTGCTCTCTGGTCACGCCTTGTACCAGAAACGTCGCAAGCATCTGGAGTTATATGTGTGTATTCCCACAAATCATCATGAATCAGGTATAATTCCATGAGAAATTTCCACGTTGCATAATTCGAATTGCCGTCCAACTTTTCAACTGATGGCAAACTGCTCCCTGGACTGCCAGATGCAGTTCCTCTCTCTTTCTCTTTATCATCCATAATTATCGAATACGGGCCTATAACCTATTAGTGCCTTACCTGGTGGCACTAATTACTTTAAGTGCACAGTTTACATTATGGTTAAATTATAGTTAAATGAAATATTTAGATAGAAATATTTCTTTTATTCATTTGACAACGAAAAATATATGACAAGAGGAACTTGAAATTAGAAAAATGTTCATAAAATAACAAACTCCTTTGTCTTTTTGGCACATCAGACTAACATACCTCTTTGCTAGTCTAACATAAACATCCAAGACCCAGGACAATCTGAAAAAGATCATTTTCCATCTTGGCCTGACCGGGGATCGAACCCGGGACCTTCCGTGTCACAGTGTTGACCGCTGCGCCACGGAGCGTTAAAGACCTTGATGATATTTTATTTTTTTTAAGTAAAGAAATCTTTATTTCTGTCCTTTTTATATGTGTACATTTTTAAATCAAATACTATTATATTTTAATTACAAGTAAACTTTTTGTCAGCACCATTTTAACGCTGTTTTGGAATCATTAATAGGTTGCCAGAACGAGCATGTTGCCTAGTGTGGGGTAAACAAGTGTGGACTTTAAATGGTCAAATAAATTTCATGTCATTTCATTTTCGAGTGACCAGTATATTTAAACTTGACAGGGGATACACGAGTACTCAATATATTATTAACAAGCTAGGTGTGATGTCTCCCCGACATAGGGAAGACACCAAGACTAAAAAAATCCTAATGGCTCCCCTAGGGGAGCCATCAGGGGAGACACGAGACCGGAATCAAAAATTTAAATAATCCATCAAAATAGTTGTAATACTCTTAAGAATCCTAAGTTGAAAGAAATCCCATCCCATCCCAATCCCAACGTAATATTATAAATGCGAAAGTGAGTTTGTTTGTTGGTTACGCTTTCACGCCGTATCTACTGAACCGATCATCATGAAATTTTGCATACACATAGATTAGGGTACTGAGAAGGACATAGGCTATATATCACGCGGGCGAAGCCGCGGGTAACAGCTAGTCCCAACTAATTAATATTATAAATGCGAAAGTGAGTTTGTTTGTTTGTTACGCTTTCACGCCATATCTACTGAACCGATCATCATGAAATTTTGCATACACATAGGTTAGGGTACTGAGAAGGACATAGGCTATATATCACGCGGGCAAAGCCGCGGGTAACAGCTAGTTGGCTATAATTGTTTTGATGAAGGTGTGGTTTTTAAAATATATACTGATAAAGTCTGATGAGATGGCGTGAGCGTGACGACTTGGACGCATTGATTGGCAAACTGTTGCTCTTGATAGAGATGAGTACAAGTGGGAAGGGGAGCCTTTGCCCAGCAGTGGGACTCAAAATTAGGCTAATAACTAAAAATAGCTTGTTTATTTTCAGAGGGTAAACATGGCGTAAATAATAATTAAAGCATCGAAAATAAATACACCGAATGACACATAACTAACATTTAATAAAATTCTCCAATATTTTAACATATTGACACATAAGAGCGACACAATTATCTAAAATAACACATCTATTTTCGACACTTTCTAGCTTACTTAATAAATCTTTGATTTTCCTTAACCTACTGTTGACCATTGGTGTCACAATGCCATTCAGGTCTTTGTTATCAGAGCATATCGCTGCAGAATACAACAATCTACTGACATCCATCGTCTGATTATAATAATACTTTACAACCATTAATAAACCATAAAAGTTGTAACTTAGGCCCTTAAAATCAATATACAAGTTCTTGTTCAACCCATGATTGTTTATAAATAAAATTTGATCTTGTGATAATTTTGTTCCACTCGCTTTTAAAAATTCTTCAATGTCTTCAAAAGTAAATGATGTATAATCCAAATCATTGTTAGGCAAGAAAAATCCATATTCGGTAATCAATTTCAAATTATGACTGTCTCCATAACATATGAACACTTGTGTATAGGGATCAAAATTATTTTTAGTGTGAATCGAAAACCTGATGTCCGAAAACAAGTCTTGATTCAAATTTGCCACATTTATATGATCTAAATTTCTGCTTATCATTAACTTTGTTTCATTCTTTGCGTTAGGACTATGATTGATCATGTCTAAATATGGGCAAAGGGATATTTTTGTATTATCACATATAAGATCCAAAATAGAATTTGCAATATTCTTCAAATCTAAAACATTTGTCAAATCCATATAAACACATCTGGTATTTACAGTAAAATAGGCCCACTCAAAAAGGGACATAGTAAAATTATTTATAAGTTTCTTTATAGTTATATCTGTACTTGTATTGCTTTTTAAAATTTCTTCAAAAATATGATAAGATGTATTGACAATATGTTTTTGTTTTGAGATCACAGCCAAAATATCTTCATGTATATTGCAGAGTACATCATTTGGCAGAAAATATGGAACAGTGTAATCACTAGGCAAACTTTCTAAATATACAAACCAATGTGATTCTGAACCGTGTACTTTCAAAAAGGTTAAATAAAATGCCATCAGCGACTGAAAAGAGACCGTGTTCTTATATTCCTGTAAACATGACGTTTTGTTCTCTAAAAATATGCTACAAAACTGATGATCCATTAAAATAGTAGTAACATTTATGGTGAGATTGAGAGGCAAGTTCATCAGCTCTTCTCCGGGACAAATCTTTCTTTTAGTGAGAACCCCTCTTCCTGTATCATCAAACACAGCCAGCACTAGCTTATCGTTGCGTCTCATACCCTGTTTTGATAGCCAGGAGTTTAATAAAACTATTTCTTTTCCATCGTCACAAGTGCGAAATATTCTTCTTTTATTTCGACTTCGTTTGCGTTGTCGGCGACCCATGGCTAGATGATAAATACAGTTTCGAAGATAGCAAAACTGTTTGTGATGTTTTTCTTGTACTCAACTCTTGAATTCAAAAATTATTATCAAAACATTAAAAATAATTTTTACGGTGTTTGTTTATGTTGACAGAAGTTCTTGGACTTGTGACATTTCTATCACTAAACAGATCGTGACATTGACATCTAATTTTTTTTTTTCTAAATTAAGAACCAACAAAAATGATGGCAGTTCAAATTACAAATATCTGTGCTTTAAAAAGACAGTGAATAAAAAAAGTATTCTTGAATTTGACAGTTGATCAACGGTTGTCGTGTTTTAAACTGTTTTCTTTGTTTCATTGAGGAATTTAGTTTATTTTTTTAGTTTTTATTCAATTTTCGTTGCTAAAATATACATTTGTTCGTGAAATGTCGCAGCAGCAAACATCTAACACTATAACTCTCCGTGGATCTGCTCAAATCATCTGTGAATACCTTAGTAAGTTTGAGCCGTTATTGTACTTCAATTAATTTGTAAAATTTAGAAAGAATGAAGACTTATAGACTTTTAAATCAAATGCTGAGTTATTTTAACAATCTACGTAGGGTAATCTCGTAGTTCATAATACCTAAATTGCCCTATCTTGTTGTTTCTACCAGTTTCGATTGTTAATGTGTCCGCCATCCGCCACAATAACAAAGATTTTTTTTGTCTTTTCAGAGTATGCTATCAATTCAGTGTTATTCCAAAGAGGCCTGTACCCACCAGAGACGTTCAAGACAGAGCAGCAGTATGGAATCACCTTGCTGCTTTCGGAAGACCCAGAAATTAAGAAGTTTTTGACTAATCTGCTCTCTCAAAGTGAAGGTTAGTGAACAGTTTTCATATCTATAGGTTTTATGTGTCTGTTTGTTATTGCATTGGTATCAGTCATTATCAGCAGTTTATAATGTCAAATAGTATTTGACTGCCTATGAGTGGTAAAAGCATTTGCCTGATGACCTGTAGATTGTGGTTCAAATTGGACTAGAAAACATATTTTAAAAGTAGTTTCTAGTCTGGTTAGGATATTGAGTCTTTAATCACCTGATCTTATCTGAAAAAAAAAGATGATTCCGTGGTGCTGAAGACATGTTAAGCTGTGGGACCAGAATGCCATTCTGTAGTTTTTTAAACCTATGATTATGGTGATGAGTAGTTGTTACCACGGTCGTTACCTCTACGAAGAACGACACCTTTAAGAAGTTAAAACTCTGCTATTAGTTTCAGGTTTTAGTTACTGACTTGAGACAAATTAAAATAAGAACAACTAACTTCGTGTTTGACATACTTGTAAACATTATGCTTATTTTACCTGCCCGTCCCACCAAGCTTGACCGATTTTGAAGCGTGAGGTGTCATTAGATTTGTTTTCTTCAGAATTAGAGACGTACCCTGAGTAAAAACTCAATATAGTGGACGTAAACAATAAAAAACTGACGATGTGTCTTTTTTTTTTAAATATGCTTCTTGTTAATTTAAAATTTAATTAATTGTTTTATCTTTTCAGAATGGATTGTCGGCAAGAAAGTTAGAAAACTCTCTTTAGTAATAATAAATGTTGCCAACAAGGAAGTCCTTGAATGCTGGGATTTCAATGTACAATATGAAGATGGCGACCCAGTTTTATCAAAAGAAAAGAAGGAAACTGTTGGCAATAAAGAATTAAAGAAAATCCAGCAAGAGATAAGAGATGTGATGCTGCAAGTTGCGGCAACAATATCGTATTTACCACTCCTAGATTGCAGATGTTCGTTTGATGTCTACGTACATGCTAAAACAGACTGTGAAATCCCTGAGAAGTGGGCTGAAGCTGAATCGGTGAATATTACCAATGCGCAAAATGTACAATTGAAAACGTTTTCTACAAGTTTACACAAAATGGACACTGTTGTTACTTATAAGTTAGTTGATTAAGGATAATTTTAGGGAGTGAATTCATTTATGTTGTGTATTCATCATAGCATTTTTAATTTTTTGCCATAGCATGGTATGAGGAACTAAGGAGTCGTCAGAGAGAACTGCAATTGTTGATATAAATACATAGACATAAATGAATTTATGATATCATGTACCTAATTAATTTTAAATATTTATGTTACGTCAATATCAATAGATGGAGTGTGAAGGCTTGAAATACATCAAAAATTAAATGTTTCCATGATCTTCAGAATCTTTTAACTTTGCTACTCAGATACTGTAAATGATTATTCACAGTGTAATATTGATCATGTAGAACTAAGGAGTGATTCAGCCCATCAATTTGAACAACTTTTCCGAACTAACGTTAGGAACTCAATTTTTTTTAACTTTCCCATTTAAAAATCACCTGGTCAATTTGTATGGGAATATCAAAAAAAGTTCCCAGCATTGTGCCGAAACAAAAAGTTGTTCAAATTGATGGGTTGGATTTGGATCACACTTTTCAGGGTCAAAAACAGTCAATATTTTACCGTGTTTAGCGTTTGGCCCTTTGTGTCTTTTTTTGAAGCCAGTACATCACTAGACCAGCAATTGATTCTTGTACATCTTTTTTTTTTTCATTTTGCTTGGGGCATCTCAGCTGCTAGCCGTCTGTACACCCTTGTGTAATACTTATTTCGCCGCGCCTCAGGGGTTGACCGGTGTTTTGCTGTCCTTGTGACGAACTTACGAACGAAGACTGGGAATGGGAGGGGGAATAGAAATATTCAGCTGTTTTTGAATTGATTTGCTTAAACAATAACTTCAGTCTTTTTCAAGCTGGTAAACAAATGGTTAGGGCAGTTGGTATCAATAATTATTAATAGTTGTTAAATATGAAGGCACCAGGTTCTAAGAAGACGGAATAAGCTAGAAGTAGAAATGCCCTTAAGATCTTGCTTTGGCCTTACTTATGAATAAAAATGGGATGCCACTATCTATACAGATACACCAATTTTACTGTTTAGATTGACATGTTACAAAATTTTGTAATGTTTCTATGGATATTTCACATTATGGGCTGAGACAATCCAGCGCGAATGGATTTTGAGCGATGCACAAGTTTAAAAAATTACACCCATTTGGTTTGGCCAAGTAATCAAAACCCCGTAGATAATAATACCATAGAGACAAAATAAAAAATTGTGGATCTCTATAAAACCAATGGTGGGAACGCTAGGCTCATATTTGCAACTTCTAGTGATAAATCAGAAGAGTGAATAATACCGCTCCGCTGACTTGAGCGCGTACAGTCCGAATTAAACTTTATAGCGGCTCGGATATTAGCTGCTCACTGCGCAGTACGCGCCCCGCCTCCCCGCGCGCGCCCCGCTGAACCTAATATTGTGTAGGTACTGCGCATCTTTCTGCGCAAAGTTTGATTGGAACTGTCGTACCTATGGCGAAGATATCATCCGCGCTGTTACTATTCGCTTCCTTAAAATGCTAGGTAAATATGCGCCTTCATCATCATCATCATCATCAGGTCTTTATTAGTCTCCACTGTAGGAGCACGACCCTCTCTGTACTGCCAGAGCAGTCAGAGGATTTGGCCTACACTCTCCACGCTGGCCAGACGGGTTGGAGAGGTCTCTTTGATGTTTATAAGCTTTGTTTAGCTTGAGTTTCCTAAGTCGCCTTTTACGACAGCCACGGGAAGATTTGGAGTGGTCCTATTCTTCTCTGCCGGGAACCACACGGCGGCGGCCACATATGCGCCTAGCGTTCCGTCTATTGGTACATACTTTATCTCTGATGGATACTGGATGCCTCGTAAACTTGATAACATAAAATTTCTATTGTGTCTGGTTAGAGCCCGTCAACGCGTTAATTTCTCTGATAATATACGATATTCCTATGGTTAATATTTGCAACCCTCAGAAAATAATTTTTGTACACGTATTGTGTATCCCATGTGATATCTACCAATTCTGATTGAACAGTATTTGTAAATATAGTTTACTTTAGCTAGTAAGAATGCAAGCGTTTTTGATACACTTTTTAAAGTTTGAATAAAAATTGTGGTTGCTATAATTTACTGTGTATCATTTTTGATAGCCCTATAATTAAATATAGTTAAACAAAATCAAGGGTTACATTAGGGCTAAGTTGTTCGCCACTAACAACATTTTTTCTATCGTAGGCCACTAAAACGCAGATTAATAAATAGGTGTACTAAAATTAGAAAAAAAGCAATCGATCTTTTAAACCGTTTATTATATAACAAAGCATTTACAAAAATAGCAATTAAAGGCTACAATAAATAATGTCTATTCAGCAAATAATACTGTACAAAACTGTTAATATAACTTAACACTTTAACGCACGACTTACACCAAGATCTCACACGAGTAATCGAACAACAGATCTATTTTAAAAGGATGTCAATTGAGACGCAGAACGTCAATTTTGCAGTAATCGTTCGAAAGTTAGTCACTTTAGCATCTTCGTAAAATGACACTTTCGCAAATGGTCATCCATAACTTTTCTACCATCTTTCCGACGACGAAAACAACACACGAAAACAGAGGTCGTCGTCCTCTGTTATCGGTTCTGTTTTGGGCTTTTTCTACCCCGTGTGTGTGTATCATTTTTAAGTTTTTAATTACGCGCATACTGCGTGAGACATAAATATGGAAATTATGGACAAATACTCCTGATTTTCTACTTGACTCTTTGAAAAATGTGACTTCCGAAAGTTCTTCTGTTTTATAATATGGCTTCCACCGAGATTTCAGTGATTCTGCCAATGTCCAGTAAATTGAGATACTAAGTATCGGTGTTGTACATTACAGTTGTAACAAGTAGCATCAAAGATGGCGTATGTTCTTTGATGCCTCGTGGGAGCTTATGGCGACAAGTCTATACGAGTCCATATAACAGTCCACTTAGTGTACCACCGGTAAAAGTGATTCATACTCGGTCACACTGGAAGGAAATTAGAGCGTTTTTGTGGGGTCAAGTGGGACTTATTTGTCTCATTTGCTAGGTACCAATAGGGACTACCCACTGGAAGCGGATGGGGAAAATCTTTGATGCCACTGATAATTAATCAGTATTTAATTAATTATAAATAACAATCTAGTATTCGCAGCATCTTTGTAATCAGATAGGATTTCAATAAAATACAATTCATTCATATATCAAATTGCTTGCCATTGAAAAAGAATGACATATTTTTTTAGTTTCACGCAATTAAATCATTTCATTTCATTTGGTTTCGTACCTAAAAATGGCAAAATGTATTCTACAAAGCTTTTAATACTTTTTTTAACCGTGGTACGAAGTCCTTTACATTTACAAATCTAGTACTATTTTTAACTACGTACCTATATGCATTGTTTTTAAGTACAGATTTGCTACATCAAAATTAATCACATTGAATATCAAACATTTTAAGTATCATACATAAGTCACAATTTAAGCACCACAATCTTCTAAAATATTGTTTACACGCGAAAATATCATACAAAAGCTATACAAAGACAAATTACATTATTCGTTCACGAGAAACAACTTTATAAGTACCTACCTAAATAATAAAAAAAATCCCAATATATCCAAAACCACGTGTCACGGAGTGGCTTTTTCCATGGCGAACAGTAAACAATTTTCTTGATAACGTACCTATAACGAAATACAAACAAAAAATGTACATATTTCATACAACATTATCTGTTAGATATTTCAAACAAAATATTTTATAAAAAATTCTCTAAATAATATGTTGCATGAAAAAAAAAACTGCTTCGATAGCATTGTTTGTGGATTCGGCGAAACATGAAAAAAATCTTTGTAAGTTTTTTATATGGAAAAAAGCGTCCTCGTTACAAATGTGAACAGAAAGTTTAGAACTTTAAACAAAATACATTAAAAAAGAGTTAAAAATAGTTAATTAAGATGTTTGTGAACTGGAAGTTATCGGTTCCTAGAAGCGCTACGTTATACAAATGTTACGTCCACCAACTAAATCGATACATAGAGATATCACGTTGGCTAACCAATAAAAAAGGCTAGTCCTAGTTTATTTCACGAATAAATAAATAAATAGGTATATACGTACAAATCACACAGATTAAGCTAGCCCCAAAGATAGTTCTTAAGTATGACTTGTGTTATGGGATACTAACTCAACGGTACTATATTTTATAACTAATACATATATAGATAAACATCCAAGACCCAGGTCAATCTGAAAAAGATCGTTTTTCATCTTGACCTGACCGGGGATCGAACCCGGGAACATCCGTGTCACACGTGTTGTGTGCGGTGTTGACCGCTGTTCCACGGCAGACATCTAAAGTAAAATGATAAATTGTAAATAATGCTGCATGAAATAAATTATATTATTGTATGTATGTATATATGTAAATATTGTCAGGTAATATATTAAACAAGAAGCTATAGATTTTTTTTCTTGACTTTTAACTGGGCTAAATAAGTTACAAATTTTGCCGATTATTTGTCACAAAAAATGTACCTAAAGTTGAACCTTACATATTTTTTTACATTAGGTATATGCCACTAAAAGATTATTATACGTAGGAATGCTTCATTTTTCTTAATCATAATCAGAATTCCGTTTTGATCAGTCGAGTCGTTTATTGCCGATCACCACAGTGGTTCGCCTTTGCCTGTGAACAGAAAAAGAATATTAATAAATATTTTTAATACCTACAAATATATTTATTTTTCAAATTTTATATTAGAATCAATGTGAGCAATAAATAACAGAAGTGATTGGTAACAATTTAAGTTTTTTTTAGTTTATTAAACTATTAAACATATCACATGGGTAAAGTAAAATTTTCATAAGTACCAATTACCTCCGTTTTTTGTTTATCCACTTATCTTTACCCTTTTGAGCATGCATTGTTATCTCACAACAAATAGTAAGTTACGTGAAATAATCCCAGGACATGCTGTGCCAATATTAGTCACTACACAATTTAATAAGCGTTAGTAACTAATTTATATTATAGTTGCATGAAAAATGTAACTGACAGAATTACCACAATAGTTTAAGTTTGAGGCTATATTAACTATTTTAAGGACAAGCATAACACAAAACTAAATAACTTTCCCAAACAAGTGATGCAAGAAATCTAAAATTCCCTCATATAACGATCTGATCAATCATTTATTTCAGATTGTTTTTATTTTATTGAGTTGTACGAATTCTTTACATCCATATTTCGCAAAAGTTATACAGTTCTATGTTTAAGGCTTGATTTATAAATAATTTCAAGTTGACATAGTTATTTTTTAATAGACATTAGTTACATTTTTTATGCAGTAAATGAGTGCGGGTTGTTATACAGTGCACGATAAAAATTTCGAAAAATACATACCATTTTCACAATGGAAAGTCCTTCCAATATCATCTTTTGTAAATTCAAGGTTCAGATATAGAGTGAGTGAAACAAAAACAAATTATCGCCTTTCTGTTAATTCCAACACTCATTCTTTTATTGTAATTTTGGTATATCCATTACATTGACTTAAACACATGTTTATCGGCTTAATATTTGTTGTGAGACTAAAAAATTAGTGAAGGTATAATGACGTCACAGAAAAGAAATTTACTCCACATGCTGAAATATTTCTTCAGTAAATTATGACTGTGAATTGAGCGATTTGATCCACTGGGATGTCATAGGAATTAAATGACGTCACTTTACCTTATTAATGCCCTAAAACCCTCGAATTTTATTACAATAAATAGTCCTTTTCTTGATTTAATTACATATAAATAGGTATTGATTCGAACTTAAAAATAAAAGAACTATACAAAATGAAAATTAAATAACAAACCATGTGAAAATTCGGTCCCGTACAACGAAATAGTCAGTTTTTAAAGGGTGTAGAGTTTAAATTCGCTATATCCACAACCATTCATCCAATTTATCGCACACAAAATTATACATAAGTAATTTATTGGCCTATCTAGATAATTAGACATATTAAAACTGCGATTTGACTAGGTGGAGTAAAACGGACCATTATATCTGCGAAATTGCTAAGTTTTTCATCTCTGTTCTGTTTTGCTCTCTATGCCCCCTGCGCAAAATCACAAATTGATAATCTATTTTTTTGTAGACTACTCTACAAACGACGATACGACTTTACCTACGTAAAGTCGATAAAACGTATTTTAATTTAAGACATTAACAGGTGATTACTTATAATTCAAAACTGTAAAGAAAGATTAAGTTTACTTTTAATTAAAAGCAATCCCGTAAAACATAGTTTTCCGCAGCGAGCAAGATGCGTTTCTATTTGTTTATTATTAAAAAAACCCTTACCCTAATAGATATGTACAAAACTGCAAGTCTCATTATCAAAACATTACATACTTACTACAAGTTATCAAACCTTAAAGTTAATATAACAATAAAATAAATCGCAATATTACAAATATGCGTAAAATATTTACAACTTCAATTATAGGCGTAAAAAGAAATAATTAGAATGGGACTTCGGTAGTATCAATGTTAAGAATTTTACTAATTAGATATAACATAGCTTACTCGCAAGAATAGTATACTTAATATTACATGGACATATTTCGGCTATCACCAATATAATTTCGTTATTCGTTACCCTCGCGCAAAAGTCAGTTCTGTTATTAAATTAAAAATAATGAAACTATAAATAAAAAATCGATCTGTTACAAAAATGCTTATAAGTTAAAATCTCACTGGGTCAGCTATCCATATTAAGATAAATAAATTAGCATTAAAAATAAAAAAAATAAGCAAAAGAACCGTCATGATTTCTCCTTAGATGGGAGAAACGCGAGTATCTTAGGAAATAGATGAAGAGCTGACCCTTAATCAAAATATCTAAGCAAAAATGTCTACTAAATTACTTGCAACTAAAACCTGCTGACTGTGTATGCATGGAATTATAAAGATGAATGTATTTACACGTAACTATCATAAAAAGAAATGCACAGTCGCCATAGAACAGTACTTTGTCATATATTTATCACATGGCAAGAAAAATCTCAAATATCTTATGTTTTGCTTAGTACAGTAGGTAGATATGATTATATTTTTTTGTGATTTCATTGAATAGTAATGAAAAATGTAACTTTATGTGTCTCTATAGATAAATGAGATTTTGCGATGTTTAAAATATAGGGCTAAATACTGCGGGTGGTTTTATAACCATGGACATTCAAGAACTCAGTTTGCTCCAAAAAACACTGAACGCGTCCTCCCATGTTAGGATCTCGTAGCCTAGTCTCCCTTTTTAGAAAGAATCGTTTTTTCGTAATTAAGTCGAATGCATTGTGTTTTACAGTCAATGATTTCGACTTTAATCCCACCAGAACCTCCCCACTTTGGTATGTTTGGGAAGCAGGAATATTAGCACTGGCTAGAAATTTTCGGACGACGAATACAAAAGAATAATACAAACAATGATGTCCATGGTACATTGGAACGAGGTGGGTATCTTAGCATAGCGTCGGCTAGCAATAGTAGGACGTCGATAACCCCAACTTGCACGAGTACGGGAAGTGATACCTACTGCTTCTGTTCGACACGTCCTTATTCTCGCAACGTTGGCCGTTGAAGCCTTCTGGACATCTGAAAGGTGAAAAAATGAAAAACGATTATTAACGTTGTTAAATTATACTGAGCGAATTTAATTAACATGGCGTCTAGAAAATAAAAAATTAAATATAAATAAATAGATTTTAAAATACATAGTTCAAAGTTTAATTAAGCCATTTAACGTCGACAGCACCCTGTCTTCGGCCAGCACAGTTTCGCGGCAATAGATGGAACTTTGCCTCGCGCCTTGCCGTTGAACTGAAGCCCGGCCTCTAGGCCAGGCTTTCAGTGTTGACATTCACATGGCGGCGAATTAACATTAGTTTAACCAATAAAATTACGTATCTTTAATCCTATAAGGCCCTGTTCATGCATGGAATGTCCTTGAAAACTAAGAGCATCTTATGATGGCATAAGGATTTGGATGGGAACAGCACCAGATCCGTATTGGCCTCCAAGCCAAAACATAATAAACAAAGTGTGTGTGTGTGAGAGAGAGAAGGGGAATTCATAGAAAATTTGATAAATTTACTCACTTGCAAGCCTGCTCCTGCACTACTTCGAAAAATAAGCATGTCCCTCCGTTGAGGCAGTAGGAAGACGGGTCGGGCATTGGGCATGGCGCGCCTGACGTTGCTGGGAAGAAAATAAACAATAAATAAATAAAGATAAACACATTAAAAAACATCTGAACCTGTATAATTTATCGCTATATATTATCATCATCATGTCAGCCGCAAGAAGTCCATTGCTGGATGTAGGCCTTCCCTAGGATTTTCATCAAATGAGGGTTTGAAATTCTCACCACGCTTGGCAGACAGTAAGCTATTGAACCAAACCCCTTGTTTGGCTTATCTCGGCACCAACGCTGCTGCCTATGAAAACGGTTTTTTTTATCGTAGGACGGATAGGAATTAATTTAGTTGAGGGAATGGGATAAATGTATCTGAAATGCTACTTGCTCAGATGGATTGGGGATGAGAAAGAAATAGTTCGAGAGGAGGATAATGAGAGGAGGATGGATGAGGAGAGGAGGGCGCGTATCCGATGGCATAAGCCAGTGAGAATGATACACCTGACCATCATATCATTGAGACTAGACTGTAGTCTAGAGTCTAACTAAATGGTTTCATTTGGACATAGGTCGTTGACCGGGTCTTCAAATGTACAAGAAGTGGGACAGTTAAAGAACTGCCTTTAACATATTTGAAGCCGTGGGGAAAAGCAGTAAAATATGTATAATCTAACAAGTAGGTGCTAAGTAGTAGGTGAAGAGGTACGTTTGTTTGCAAAATAATCAACCGATGCTCTATCATTTGCATTTACAGCTGCTAATTTCTATTCAAATTGATAGCACATGAGAAATTCTTTTACTGTGATTTCCTTGAAACAAAACCTTAACAATGGCTGTGATCTGAATGATCGGTTACGGAATAATGGGGTTTAGTAGCGGGTTGTAGACTTAACCACAGTAAACTAACTGATTGATGTACCTAGTACCTACTCCGGCGAAGTACTTATCACTTCGATGACCTACTCGTAAAAAAATAATTGAGGTCTAATTTTTTAAAAGTAACATTCTCAAGCGGTTGTATTGTTTAAGGTTTTTTTTGCCGAATGGCAAAAACGTAACTTTTATAGATTCATCATGTCTGTCTGTGTGTCACAGCCATTTTATTTTGTTGGTCAAATCTTTCATCAATCACTTACTTGAAAATACTTTAAGATTCTCTTTCTTCCTTTACCCTATCTCACAAATAGGGTTCGGCATGGTAGGTATATGAGATCTCTCAATTTTAAAACGACTTCAAGATTTATCACCTATACATAGCCTTTGTCTCTCATCATACTGTCTGCTGACACCTAATCTAAGGTCGTCCTCCGTTCCGGGTTTTATTTACTTTCAAAGTCAATGTCTTCTCATGATACGGTTTTCTTTTTCATCACATGCCCAACAACTTATCATCATTCATCACCATTTCAGAGCGTCCACTACTGGACATAGTCTCGACCTATGCCATCTTGTGCCTAGTGAATCAAAACCTCGAAATCAATGAACTACTTACTGATGGTGTCGGGCGCAGCTGTCACTAATAAAGGTGACAGCACACTAACGTTCGCAGCAGCGATGGCTGGCGGGCCCACGGCCCCCTGCGCTCTGCACTCGTACCGCGCGGAGTCTTCGCGTCTGGCGTGCCTTATCACTAATACCGAGCGCCTCCTGGAACACAAGGAAGAAATCTTAAGGAATCATCATCAAGTTATTAACGGATGTGGAGGATTTAGAAAATACCAATAGATCCCAATGGCCAAGTTTGCCTAGATAAGAATATAGAGTAGGTAAGTAGGTCTTTTTAGTCTCCACTGCAGGAACAGGACCCTCTCGGTACTAACTACCAGAGCCATATATTAGCCAGGGCAGTCAGACGATATCGCCTACACTCTCCACGCTAGCCAGACGCGTTGGAAAGGTCTCTGCGATATTTATGAGCTTTGTATAGCTTGTTTTCGCTAAGTGGTCCAATTCTACTCTGCCGGGAACCATTCAGCGGTACCTATATACGTTTAAATTAAAGAGGTTCAAGAAAACTACTTGAACCACTTTAAATTAAATGATATAGTGACCGCTGTATGGTTATCAGTTTGGATTGAAGCAACAGAAAGTTTATAAACAAAGCCTCTAGTAATAGCAGTAGAGACAAATGTTTTG
This sequence comes from Rhodophaea formosa, assembly GCA_963082605.1. Taxonomy (NCBI): domain Eukaryota; kingdom Metazoa; phylum Arthropoda; class Insecta; order Lepidoptera; family Pyralidae; genus Rhodophaea; species Rhodophaea formosa. Next base: position 1,674,669 of record OY720208.1, read on the forward strand.
TTTTGCTACATACAATGCTCAATCACCTCTTCATACTGATGATTGATGTAAGAGCCAATAACTCGATAGAAAGTTAGAGAGCGGGCCAGTAGGCTGTACCTAACTACTAAAAATTCCCAATAACTTCAGACAAATTAGTGCCTAAGCGGTACATAGTGACAGATTCAGCTAGCGCAGGGCCCATTGCAAAAATGAATAGGGGCATGGCAAAATTCATCAATATACCTGTAAAAACTGAAGAAGACTACACACTACACAGAATGCTAATAGTTAAAAATGCAGACATAAGTTACAAGAAAAAAAAAATAGCTTATTGTAAGACTTACTGTTATTTTAGATAAGAATAGTTATCAATTTTGTATTTTGACAGTGTGGAATTTATATTTATTTATTTATATACTCGTAGGTACAGGGTTACTTGTAAAACACCAGTTAATACATAACTAACATCATAAACAACAAGTTTGTTCTACGACGGAATAAAACGTGAGTACAGCCAGGTCGGGTAAAGATTGGGGGAAGCCGGTATTAGGAGAGTCTTGAGAAAGGTTATACACACTTGATTCATTTTACAGAGAGCAGATTATATATTTTTGGCAGGGCCCCCAAAAGCGCGACGCCCCTGACAAACTATATGGCTATTCCAGCACTGTCGGTACATCTTTACTGCTCAACGACCCGCGAAATGACTGTTCGCATCACTTCATCATAATTACTAGCAAATTGCAAATCCAGTGACTCAGCTGTTGACAATACAGGCGATTGTTGTCTGTCAGCTGCTAAATTGCTTAAATGGCCAGGTCGGTCAATGGCAGCATCACGGCATGCAGTTTAGATTAGTGCAATCTGTTTGTGTTAGGGCCTAATACTGAGCATACGGGATACTTTCGGCGACTAGAGATCTTGCAAGTGCGACTGACTGACTATCGTCCGTGCCACGTCCGTGCCTGTGAAGTTTCATTGTACTCTAAATTATAAGTACTCTTTTACTATTATACACCATAATTTTTAACCTGGCTTCACCGAATTAGTTAAGAAAGCTTTTTTCTTTTTACAAAGATGAACAGCAACGTTCACTGCGTAGTGCAGAGAACCGACGCTTTGATGATTGAGTCCACAACACTCCACCGAACTCTAACTCAATCGCTGCCTATGTGCAACTTGATAAATTGCTTAAAATGGCCAGGTCATTAGCATGGCATGCAGTTTTGCTTAGTGCAATCTGTTTGTGTTGACGGCAAATGCATACATGATTACTTCAATTAGATGGAATTAAGATTGAATAGGCTAAAAGGTGGCTTCTGAGAGATTCACAGGGACTATAAACAACGTTTGATTCCGAATTCATCTTCAACTGCGATGCTTCGTATGCTGGATTCTCTAGTCACCCAAAATTGGACCTTGCATGCTTAAGAACGTGTTACATAACCTATGTAACGTTCAGTCAGTTGCAGCTCTTGTCACCTAAAAATCGACCGTTTGCTCGGTCCCTAATGTAAGCACCATATGAATGCAGTCGTTTGATTGTTGCGCGACTGTTGATACATTGTCACATGCCCTGAAGTGGAATATACTTAATGTGTTGGAATTTCGTGTTCTTCCACTGGGGCCTTTATTTTTTCTATGGCTGCAATATGAGGTAGGAATATATGTATCAAAGGACAAACAAGAAACTGCTAAGTCACGTATTTAATTTTATTTTAATACATGTTTTAATTAAATATTTTTTTTTATAAAACTAAGTTGGCAAAAAGCCATGGCCCACCTGATGGAAAGCGGTTACCGTAGCCTATGGATGTCTTTATATAAATAAGTATGAGGCTTAAAATTATTTAACAAAGGTCAAGGGGAGGTTTTATCTAGCAGAAGCATAGGTTGGTACCTAGTACCTGAAGGAAAATAATGAGGAAAGGATAGGATGCTTTATCTAGTAAAAAGATTTATCAAAAAGCTATCTAGGATAAGCTATCAAAAATACCAGAAGATTTTACCAACTAGAGGAACATTACAGAAACAAAAGGACAAGGTGATGACAAAGACAATATAATACTAACGTAATAGACTGCCCACCTCATACAAAAATATTGGACCAAATTAAGGTTGCAAAAAGCAGGCGAATGTATGGCGCAGGAGAGTTGCTTGCTACTCGATACTAGATGGCGGTAATCTGCGTTAGCCTTTAACTTACTAAATATACGGTGTCATTTTAAAATATTATGCCTAAAATATTGTTTTGATTTTTAATAAGATATATTTTGTGAATTATGTTTTTATATTCTCATAATACGGTAGATACAATGTTGTGTAGTTTCGAGTGGCGCCATCTATGCGAGTCTCTGAGAACAAATCGTACGATTAAGGCATTGAGACCACATGGTGATGATTTATCTAGTAGAGAGATCTAATAAGCTATGAAAAATACCTGAAGTTCTGCACCCGAAACCTCCTGAGCGCGATTTCTGTGACGGGCTTCCCGTCCTTGTACCACGTGATCCGCGGCGGCGGCCGCGCGCTCGCATTGCACTCGAGCTTCACCCTGGCGCCCTTCGTCGTCCGCACCGACTGCATTGGCTCCACTTTTGCTGGACTACCTGGGTACAGAGGGAATTTGTTTAATTATGGAAAATTTGTTTTTAAACATAAAAGTCAAGTTCATCCAGCGGCAGTATTTCAAAAAGTTCTGACATGTATTTGCTCTGTGCAACTTGTAAGTCTAGATATCCAAACGTTGCCCTGTCGGAAGATTAGCGATCAGACACCTAAAATTAATTTCAGAATGTTATAAAACAAGTTACAAAAATATCGCGCTTTATGAGTCTTTTACAGGTCAGTAGTCGAGCCAGGTCAGCATTTGTTGGTTGATGACTGGTCTGGTTTAATATCTACATTTACGCCAGTATACAATGATTTATTGACTGAACTAGCCCAATCACAGGCCTCATGTGACAAGCCCATATTGACGTAGTGGGCCTTTAGAACAGTGAAATAGATCACAGCTTTGTCCCTAAAATCACAAAAAAGTCCGTTCAAAAACACAATAGAGGCTTAGAAAAAAGATATATTAATAATAAATTATAAAACTATATCTCTTGTATTCTGAAATTGACTATTTCCGATCACTGTTGGAACCTTCAATTGTAGCAACAGCGTATAGAGAAAGTAGTGAAACAAAACTACGATTTTCCTACGTTTGTGATTCTCATTTCACCTTACGCACTAAACGCGTCGCCTTCAAAGTCCCAAACTAAAAATACGCCGCTGTCATTAGGCCAATGGCCTTATTATTTCGTCTGACGAGTAACATTTGTAAGATCAGAAATAACGCGTATTATCTAAACGCCAGTGTCCCCGAGTTTGGGTAATTTACCCCGGCTTTGGGGAAAAAGTAAAAGATCTGTAGTAAGTAGCATTACTTGAAGTAACGCACTGCAAGTACCTTTTTAACTAAATCAAATGTATTGATTATGTAATTTACAATGCATCCTTATTAGCACGTACTTTATTATCTAGCTACCTATTAAAGTTATTTTCATGTAAGCTTAAGAGAACTCGAAAATGATACAAATTATTTTAGTACCTTCTTTTACTTGTTGTATCGATAGCTCAAGAAATTTAATTTCATCTCTCCAGTATAAAGCAACACTGAAATCACTCTGGCACAAAAATCTATCGAGCTTCTCCGTGTTTTCCGAACCCACGTAAAGCCGTAGATCCTAACCGTCATCGTCAATAAATGGCAGTCGATAAGCTATGAAATTTAGAAAATGTGGCCGGTATTATCTGTTAACCACTTACACATAAAAAGAAAGCAAGTAAGATGACTTCGATTCAACATATAATGCACTAAGAAAAGAAACTGGCAACATTGCGTACGGCATTTTAGACATCATATTCATAACCAAGCACAAAAAAATTGGCTGCGTTTCAGTAGCGCGTGTTGCCACTAAATCATACTATATATTCAGTGCCATACTTAATGTTTATATCAGGGTCGCATGACAAATCTTGTTTTTGATATTATATAAAGTTTTACAAATAATTTCGGGTCGTTCAACTTTGATTACACAAGCGTCTAGTCGAATGAAAAAATGTGTTTTTATAGAAAAACAGTCACGAGTTTCTAATAAATATGTTGTTTGTATAACTACCGCCGTTTTTCATCACACTAATCATAAATAAACACTACTTTTAGGGAATATTAAGTTTAGTAATAAATAATTAAATCAAATTTAAATAAATGTAGGTTCTCTTCTTCTTCTGTTTTATAAAATGACTTCCACCGAGATTTCAGTGATTCTGTCAATGTCCAGTAAATTGAGATACTATATCGGTGTTGTACGGTAAAGTTGTAACAAGTAGCATCAAAGATGGCGTATGTTCTTTGATGCCTCGTGGTCGGGAGGTTATGGTGACAAGTCTATACGAGTCCATAGGTATAACAGTCCACTTTAACTATTTCACAAATTGTTCCATGAGCACGAGCATTTATAACACCAAACTACACCAATTTTATATTATAAAGTCCACCAAAATCAATTTGCAAAATTCAAAGTAGACCCCTCCAAGGTAGTCCCCAACTGCACCCCTTGACTTCCCACCACAAACTCTCATGTAGGTTCTCATATAACGAACGTTCTTATTTTACCGTTTTTAGCTCATTAGTGTAATGTTGTATAGATAATGGTACGAAACCCTTCATACGCGAGTCCGACACGCATTTCGCCGATTTTAAGTTTTCTTTTGTTGTTTTACTCCATGAGCTGCATGCAAAATCGCACAATAATTATCCCTTTTTTGTGTGAGTCCAAAGCACCACACCACAGAGTACCAACATATGCAAAGATATAACTAGACGTAGATCAAAGCTAATGATTCAGCGTTTAGGCTAGATGAGATTTCTCAAACTACCTTACTTAAAGGTATTATAGACAATAAAGAAATAGGAAAATAATCACACCAGGGTTTCGTGTGATTATTTTCCTATTTCTTTATTGTTCAGGCGAGTAACCAATAGCATCGTCACAACCGCCCCTGGCATGTGGTCGGTTGTGACATTTTTCCTTTTTCTTCTTATGCGCTCCCACCAGTTAACCGTTCTACCGAGAGTCAATATAATAATATAAATAAGTAGGCAAATGTTCAATTTACTATAAAAAGCAACTCATATGCAGCTATCTAATATACTAACAGAATTAAAACCATCATGATCATCAAATTTAAGAGCTGGGCTCTTGTCGGTGGAGCTTCTTCCATTCCTCTCTTTCTTCCGCCAGTTGTTTCACTTCTCTGTAAGTAGCAACATTAACTTTTTCTTAATTTTATGTTTAATCACAGCGGACTGCAGATGTGCTCAAGACGTAATAACTAGAATTAAACCCAATAAGGTGAAAATTGTCACAACTGTACCCAGTCTACCCTACAGTTGACAAGAGTATCTTTTGGCGTTTCTTCTCTGCAGCGGTTGATTTATTGATTAAAATAGGTAAGAACATATTGGATGTGTATTGATTTTCTAAAATTTCTATTGAAGCCTTGCAGCATTTCTATTGAAGGATATTGATAAAAATAGTAAAAACACAACCCTCCTAAATTAAGTCGGATAAAAATAGAGGCGCCGGCGTTTCAGAGCTAGAGTTGTTAATTTTTAGGACAACCCAGTAAATATTTGTGATTAATGACAGTGGGTTGCTTTTAGACAACTTTCGACTCTTTGCCTATCTTTCTCGCCTGTAATTTTTCAAAGTTTTGTTTATCATTATTCAGAAAGGCAGAAGTCATTGACGGAAGCAACGAAACAAGAACTAGGTAGACTATACTACGTACTTACATAATACGTTACGATACTACATGGATACTACGGATACTTCATGTCGTATTAGACGCTAGAAATCCACTCCTAGACATAAACCTTCTCCAAGAATTTCTAAAATTGCAGGACGCAGCCTGCATCTACCTTTTCCCTGCAAAGGTTGGTGTCAGATGCTGAGCTTATCGGTACTTGGACGCCATCCGAAAACTTTTCATCGCACATACGTCAAATAATTGAAAACATGATATACCTACCTATCATCAACTAAACAGATGCTTCCGTGCAGTTTCCTTGAAGATAGGTGAGGGGCTATTCAAGTATTACGTAAGTAGATTCCCCCTCTTGTCAGCTAAAGTAAGAAAAGCTCTTCTCCCCTCTCCCTAAGCTTACGTAAACATTGGTATAATTTCCACAAAAAATGAGTGCTTATTTTGCTTATGTCAACACCACGTCAAGCCCCCCGTCCCCCAAGTCATCAAAAATAAGCCAAGCCTGGACCCCCCATCCTCTTTCACTGCTTACGTATATATTTGAATGACCCTTAAGATGCAGAGGTATATATTCACCAAAACGAATCAATATTTATTAATGATTCTAAAATTTCCTTACTGAAATCTTTTACTGATGAGGCTGAAGGGCTAACTCATTATTTCTTTTCAACATAGGAGTAATAGCCACAGAATTAATAATAGTAGATACTAACGTATCATAGCGATAACTATCTAGCTAGACCAGTGTTCCTTCCCAAAAGGAAATAGGTATAATATCTTTCAAACCTTCAAATATACTTATATTTCTCCCCTCCAACCCACATTGAACGGATGGCAGCCACCCATGACCTTTGACCTAGAGTCCTAACAATTCGTTAATGGGCCGTGACGTCACTCCATTCAACTCTTTGGCGGTATCTACGCCTACAACCCATTCATGAGTTCCAATAGACCTATATGGATGCCAATTTTTATGTGGGAATTAATTAGTATTAGGTAGGATACTAAAGTATGCCGAGCGGTGCTGTACACACCTAGTAAACTAAGTAGGTCTCTATGATTTGCAGTGCAGGTAAGTTAAACCATTGTTTCCAGCATAGATATTATAATTCGACAGGAATAGATATCTCATTGTGAGGCACGCACGAGCTCTGGTAAGAGCTCTGGGAAGCTTTTTAAAAAACTAAAAAACACGCTTTTAGCACGCTAGTCATGTATTGTCATCTGAACTCAGAGTGTGTGCAAAATTTCATCCTAATCAAAGACCGGGAAGTGGGTCAAATTGGGATTCCAAGATGTTCTAACATACAAGTGAAGTTAATAAAAACGTGCTTAAAAGTCACCGTTCGATGGCAGTAAGTCCACTGCTAAAGTAGTTAATTAGAATAATCAGAATGTGGATAAGACTGAAAAGGCTATTACGTATTTATTTGCAATGTGATCGAATGCAATTATCGAAAACACATTTTTAAAATAAGTTGTTATATGAAAATCTACTAAATTTAGCACGTAGAGTTATCTATGTATAATTGAAGTGCAACTCTAGTTGGCATGAAATTTCGTGGATTCTTCAAAGATGATATAACAATGGTACCAGCTATTATTATTACTCACAGTTGTATCAGCTGTGTTTAGGCATCTTCAAACATTTGTCTCTAGAGAAACCATTGTCACTTGTTAAGACACGATATAACATAGTGATTGGAACACTCTAAGCCTGCCCTTCGCTTGGGTTTGCTTGCCATAAATTAGCGTTTGTGTTGTACCCTTCGTGTATCGAGCTCCACCTAGTATGTTTGTCTACTTAGATACGAATTGTTTAGAAGGCGAAGAACTTATTTAGATGATATGAGTTTCATTAGGAAGAAGGCAAAGAATTTATCATGGTGATATGAGTTTCATTATTGTGTGCCACCAAACCATTTCACTATACAAGGAAATCCTAGCTTCTGACGTAACGTCTTCAAGTATGCCCTTGCCAATTTCGCCCACGCGTCTAGCCACCACGTCACAGGATGTTGACCTTAAAGGGAATTCATGAATGGAACTAGGAACGTCATTACGATGATAGATGTCTGCCTACTTACATCTAATGACATTGTTGGCAGACTCCTGAGTATGATGACGTGGAGAAAATCTTCATGTAATGATATCATGATTTAGAGCAAAGGATCGCAGGACTTGAGGACGTCGTCGTGAGCAAGATCTTTAGGAATCAAGAATAGAGGCAAGTTGTAACCATATTGTTTATCTAGAAGAATGGCCATAACGTCTCCGTCCCTCAATAGCTAAAAGAAAAAAAAGTACTCCCCAACGACTTGCAACATTGGTGTCGTCAAGAAGATGATAGGTACCTAGCTATATTTAGCGTCTTTCTGCGACTTAGGTCAGGTCATCCGACCGCCTGTTGGGTGGGTGTCCGACGCTACGCCTACGGTACGTGGTCACTATTCAAGGACCTTTCTGCCTAATGGACCATCGGATAGATTTGCTATATGCCCCGTCTAACGATTCTACGTGTTATGTGCCCCATATACTCACTGCCACTTCAAGGATCTCGCAGAAAAACATTGAGCATAGCCCTTTTCATAGTTCTTTGAGCGACCTTGAGCTTTCTTATGAATCAATAGTATTGGACAGTTTCTGTAAAACGGAGTCATGATTGATTCCGTCATACAAACTCTTGTTCGTATGAAGTAAGTCACCCTTACCACCACACAGTTTTCTGACCACGTCACGGGCTACTGAACTCATGAATGGACAAAGAACGGTATGCGATGATGGACGAAACGATCTAATAGAATTGTTGGCAGTTTTGGAGTCTTGCGTAGGAAGGACGTGAGTGGTCATAAGATTCCGAGTGAAAGCATGAATGATAGCACAGAGCAAGGAATTCAAATGTAATTGCGCGAGCGTCAAAACATTCCTTCCACTGTGAATGATAGTAAGTAGGTAAATACGTCATAAAACTTTATATATACTCATGTCTACTCTACGCGTCTATCGGAGGCTTTAAAGACAATGCTTTTGCATGTTGGTGGCATGAACGTGAAAATCGGAATTAAAATAGGTTGCTCACTGCATCGCCTATTGACATGATTCCATCGATTTTCACCAATCGCTCGATTGGCTTTCACGATCGAACCAGCTGGTGCATATTGCATTATTTATTTTCTCATAAAAGAGTTAAAGACACATCTAAAATTGGTGCTAAATTAAAACTATACTGCAATGGGGTTCTTTCCACCAAAAAGTCCACGAGAAGCGCGCGCCACATCTATTGTGGTGCATTTTAAAAATAAGATGCGTTTATTTTCGATTCGTTGACGTAAGACAAAGTCTGATACAGAAGTGAAACGCGTATAGACCTATGTATTTTTAAACCTAGACGCATAAAGACGGTTGTCATAGTATATGAGTTTGATTTACCTGTATGTGTGTCTAAACAAAAACTTCTGAACGTATTTTAGAGAAGTTTTTTTCGTTTGAAATGTTATTTCATCAAGACATTAGCTATATTTTATCGAAGAGTATAAAAAAGTGTTACTGTGAAAATATCCATTGATAAAACAAGACACAAAATAGAAATGTAGAGAGGATAAATTGAAATAAAAAACCTTCATCCCATTTCAAGCAGTCTTAATAACAATGTATGTGTATAATGTGGCATTGTTCGAATGGTCGCATCTCTTACACTTTTTAATTTATACCGTCGTTTCGTCTTAATTGCCTCTCAGGGTATTTATACCGCTAGCGCTCCTTATTTTTATTGGAAGAATAAACAAGCTTCAGACGTATTGTCTTTGGAATTAAGTAGTTATGAAGTTTTATTTAAGATAATATTATTTTTATTTCAAGTATGATGAGGACTGAAATAGATCTGATGGGATCCATTTGATTACTTCGTGATTATAAGTCTCCGTTTAAGAAGAACTAGTAGTAAGTAATAGTAATAGACGTTACAGACACGTGGTTTTGTTTGCTGTAATTTCACTTTAGTTCTAGGTGCACGATTCGTTCTAGACAATCTTTAGTTGAGTAGTTTGTACGTAGTAATCACTCGCCGTTTTAATGCATTGAAAGTAAGTAGGTTCGGAAACAGAAATTCAATCAAACTTTATCCACTATGTCACCCCTTAGTGGTTAAATTTCTTATAATCTTTTCTGAGTGCTCTTTTACATATAAATAAAATAAATAAATATAAATATATACGGACAAATCACCCAGATTGAGCTAGCCCCAAAGTAAGTTCGAGATTTGTGTTATGGGATACTAACTCAACGATACTATATTTTATAATAGATACATAAATAGATAAACATCCAAGACCCAGGTCAATCTGAAAAAGATCATTTTCCATCTTGACCTGACCGGGAATCGAACCCGGGACCATCCGTGTCGCAGGCAGGCGTGTTGACCGCTGCGCCACGGAGCTCGACAACGTTACATCAACGAACAAAGTTCAAGTTTCTAGGTAAGCTTCAGTTAAGTATTAAGCTATTGCTAGCGTTTCGAAACCGACCACTGCCGAGAAAAAACAGCGAAAAAAACTCTTTTCAATAGTATTGGTTGCCTATTTGCCTGCAGGGCTTTTTAAGATTGATTATATTTTTTCTTGCACCTTTCTTTTTTTTCTTTTACTGTGCCATCTTCCATGCTGGCCTGGGAGAAAAGAAACAACATAGAATCAGCCAGCTGCTTCTCTTTCCGCGCAGATCTTAAAAGCTGATGGATAGAATTGGCGTCAGGAATCATGTCAATAAGCGATGCAGGGCTAGCAACCCTTCACTATTTTGATTGCGTTCTCACCTACAAGCCCACCAACACGCTAAACGTGGCCTCACGGCTTTGCAGACCTGGGCTCTGCCTACTCCGCAAGGGAGAAAGACGTCATAGTATGTATGTATGTTTTTCTGTTCTCATGTTCCAAATACTTATATAAGTACATATAGGTTCATTATTTTTGGAACATGTGAGGATGAAAAAGCATGGTAAAACCAAGACTTCAAGGACCCCAGAGTGCTCTCGCTTGATGCAAGGTTGTCGCTTCAGCCAATTTTTTCGAAGCCGGTGAGTAACTTGGCGAGCCGCCAGGTCTCACCTGCTGCTCCAATTCGGCTTCCGTCGAGCCACTATTTATAATAGGGTGACGAACTGTCTGATTACTCCATGTGCTAGACTGTTGCTGTACACACAACATAGGAAATAGTATGATTTTGCGGTATACTTTGCCATGTGTTCCCGGCAGAGTAGAGTAGAAGTGACCCTACTCTTCTTTCCCAAGACGCTTGCTACGACATCGACGGGAAGAATTGGAGTGGTCTAATTCTTCCCGTGGATGTCGTAGGAAGTATCTTAGGAAACACAAGCTAAACAAAGCATACTTCAAAGAGATCTGTTTAACCCGTCTGCCCAGCGTTTATAGAGTGTAGGCTAAATCTTCTGACTGCTCTGGCTAATATAATGCTCTGTTAGTACAGATAGGGTCGTGCTCCTGCAGTGGAGACTAAAAAAAGAACTGATGATGATGCGGTATGCTACTATCATATTATTATAATTCTACAGGCATGTGGTCCCCACCTCTAATTCGTACGATTTTTGCGACAGTGTCATATAGATGGCGCTACTGTTAGCTTAGCGTCACAACTTTGTATCTATGGGTGAGAATTATTAGCGCGTACGCATATAAGGCAACCTCGGGCGTAGTCCCCACTTGGATGAGTGACCGCAAGTGACACAAAATATCTAGAGCTTCTCCTTGCTTTGAGGCACGTTGTATTAATAGTAGGCATTAAGCTATGTTAGATGCCTTTAGGCAGCTTGAAAATTCTGATTCAAGTGTTGGCCATCAACACATGTGAAAAAGAAACATTACCATCAACATTATAATTCTTCTAGAATAGTTGTCTCATCTGGCTGACTAACTCAAAAAATATTTAATTATTAAAACTAAAAAAATATAGGTGTTGGCCACAAGAGAGCTTTTTCCATAGTGTTCTTTTAATAACATAAAGCTAAGTCGTTATCCGCTAATAGCTGTTATCGTTAAATAACGAATTATAACCATTTATAACTTACAACATATTCTATCGTCATAAAACTCGTAACTCCCGATTGCTTTAAGATGAAGATATAAAAGTTTAATGGATATTCGATCGCATAAGGTGGTCTGCTCTGTAAGGTTGTGGGCGGTCACGCAGAGATGAAACATCCTGTAGAGGGGCAGTTGCAACAATAAAATATTTTCAGCCAACTTCAAAACAGGAGGTTACCTATTCGACCTACTGTCAGAATTACAGTTTTTGTATAGAATAGAATAGAAAAATCTTTACCAGTTTCTTAACGCATGTGACAAAATTTTATAAGTGTATTTATGTATGTTTGTTCGCGCATATCTCAAAAACTCTAAGCTCGATGGTAGTAATTCTCGTTTAGTAAAACTAAGTATTCTTCAACTTAGGGAACAATGCAAGTTTCATTGAAATAGGGCCAGTAGTTTTTAATATTAAAAGTTAAGTGTGTTTCAGCCATCAGAAAAAAATTAAAACCGTTTAATTTTTGTAAAATTACTACTTACCTGTGAGGTTACTAACAAAATTTACGCCCAAATATCAAAAAATACCATATTTACATAAAGTAATCGCTAAGGAATGGATATCCCTCTCCGCCTCACTGCTTCCAGACCCGTAGGATTTTCAAGACAAGAGTCAATGGGCCACCATTCAGTATTGCTTCTTTTATGACAAGATAGGGGTCAAAGTGTGTAACACATATGCATGCCTCTGACGAAATTCAAAGATTACATTTAGTAAGACAGAGACTTGAGAATGTCTTTAATTAACACGTTTAAGTATTAGGCCGATAGCCCTAAAAGTCGCAAGAAATGTTTAAAACTGTCATGAGACTTTATGTACTTTTATATTTATAAATTGTTTATTACTTTGTCAAAGTTTTAATTCTTCCCGTTGAGATTAATTCATCAGTTGATACTACCTATGTTTTCAATTTAAAATGAGTGTTTGTTTCAAAATAAAGTTATTCAGTTAGTCTGTGAAAATGGCAGCTGCAATGTTGTCGAAGTATCAGACAGAACTAAAAAATAATCGCGGTAAGTCCCGTAGTGAACATAATAAAATAAAGAGAAAAAATAAACAAATGAAGATATTGTACATGGCGAATCTCAGCTATTACATCATACTACGAGGTGTGACACAACCCGTCAAAATGAACAACTTTTAATGGGACCAATCACAGGGAACAATGCAGGGCACATTTGTTATTTTTTTTTGCATTTTTTACAAATAGTAAAAAAATAACGGTAATATTTTGAACACAAAGAACTTTTTAGTTGGATTAAAGATATTGGAAAAAAATCAGAACAGCATTGTGAATGCATAAAAGACACCTACATTATTAAAGATGGATCTATCTATGACATGGAATAATTTTACTTCAAACATACTGCGAATTAATAAAACTAGAGCGGTCTTGCAAATCGTTATTCTATGACTATATCTGTGTCTTTATGATTTAGTCTGTCTGGTTTGACCTGCGAATGAGATATGCTGAGTGAGATGTAATGTATGGAGTGTCACCCAAAAATACAGTTCGTATAGAATCGACTGTCAAATTTGTTTCGGAGTTTCTTTTCTGAAGCGATCGGTTCTAAATTGGAAGAAGTATTTGAACAAGAATTAGTAAATTAAGTATGACATATAACCAATATTAAATAAAGGTTTTTTCATATTTATACCGCGCCTGTAAAAAGTTTTTTTGTAAAGTAGTCCCTTTTTAATATATAAACTATAGAATGTAAAAATCTTGAATCAAGAAACTCGATGCACTCGAAATTTATTCAACTTATTTCTCCTCGTTGATTAGTAGAATATAGGTGGAAATGAGACCAGAATGTTTTGTAATGTTTTCGCGATTGTTACACATTTAAATAAAATTAATTTAAAATAAATTAATTTTATTTAAATCAGATCAGAATACCAAAAAAATCTATATACTGTGGCTCAGGCAGAGGTAATCCAAGTATATTTCAGTTTTATTGATTTTAAGCTCTTGAGCAATACTTCAATCTCGAAACACAAAATCGTTGGAAAAACTGTTAATTTTTTTTACCTATACAAAGTTGATTCAAACTATGAATCTGGGTCATGAAAATAACATTTCACTATCGTGCATAACTACATAAATATTCTGATATCTATGTGCATAACCAACATCGGCACAATACACGATGTGAAATAAAAACCATGTTAACAAAACTTAGCAAAAAATTGAAGCACACGCTTGGTGTACTCTTCTGTGTACTAACTATTCTGTTGTATCGCGATGACTGGATGTTAAAAGTACTATAATAAATGACACGTATTGACAGATTTACGAGTTCTTACTAGTATTCAGCTATTTTATTTATACGATCAGAAAAGTCTAGTACATAGGTATGTATTAATATACAATCTGCTTACAAAACAAACCGAAAAATAAATATAAATTTGAGTCAAAAAATTATGTAAAAGATGGTATTGCAGATTTTATTAAAAAAATAAAAAATAAAATATTTCAGAAAAATTGAGAACTTATTTCTAGAATTTACATCGTCTATAACTTATGCTACTGGTGATCAGAATAGAGATAGGTCAAAGAACAGATGGATGGAATGCGTGAAGGAGGATATCGGGGAACAGAAGGAAATGTAAGAGATGGCTCTAGAAAGGGGAAAATAAAAATAATAAAATGCTGTCTCTCTCAACTCCATATAAAGGGAGATGAGGAGAAAAACTTTTTTAATTAGGGTATATAGCGTGTAAATCGAACCTCGACATTCCTTTGAATGGGCGACTCTGACAGTAAATATGAACAACCTTTTATATGGGACCAATACCGGGAACTCGAAAATTTTTTGACTGTCCCATACAACTTGCCCGGGCGTCTGACCACTTTTGTATGAAAATTTCGAAAAAATTTTGGAGTTTCCAGCATTGATACCATAAGAAAAGTTGTTTATATTGACTTTTAATTTGTATATTGATTTAATTTTAGTTTATAAGTATTGTATTTTGCCACTGTTAGCTGATCCAAATAAAAAAAAAAAAAACATTGACGAGCTGAGTCACCCATTCAAGGGATTGTCGAACCTTTTTGAATTGATTAAAAAAGTCACCCCTTTTATAATAAAGTTGATCCTAAAGGGTTTGAAAGTAAAATTTGATTTTTGAGAAAAACTTTTTAGCTTTCGTGTAGACACAGATATATTTTCAGTCCGCTCTTTGGAGTCATTTGTTTACTTTGGCCAAAAAAAGAGTTTTATTCTCGTATCCGAATACTGTCTCAATTTGTACCGAATCTAATCCAATGCCAAGTGCAATTAATCTGGACTTAAATGAATATATTTTAAGTTCCCAGTATTTTTAATTCTTGTCCCTCACATTTATATTTCACGTAAAGAAGTGAAGACGTGTATCGTCTGAGTTGTGCTTTGGAGGGAGCATTCAAAAGAAGTATATCAGAGAAAAAAATTACCTTGATAACCAAAACTTTTTGAATTGAAAGGTCACAGTCTCAATTTTTCCTTTCTGTCAACAAATGTATGTTGTTTCTTCTTAAGGAAGTGTAGACGTCCTTTAAGAAACAACATACTTTAATTGTACGTGTGATGTGAGAAGTTTGTTGGGCAACTGCACAGAGCAAGGAATTTCAATGTGGCTCGCGAAATTTCAATGTAGCTAGCACAATTTCAAGGATGCTCATGCAATTTCAATATAGCTCCTACAACTTTATTGTAGCTACATTAAAATAACCTTGCTCTGTCGGTAGCTGTGTTAAATATTGCCTTTATAGGAATGTCTTCATAACAAAAGTTGACATGCATACATGTTGTTTAAGCTATCATATGATAAAATTAGTATTTGTTTTTGAACTAGTTGCTTCCATAATCAAAAATATTGATCAAAATCTCCTTATGCATGTTATCTGCTTATGAAATTGCCGATTAGTTTCAGTCTATTAAATCTTTTGAGGAAAGTGAATCTACCGAGCGAGTCACTCACCTCTAACATTTCGCGTTTCATCGGCGCTTACGTCGATGATACCGACTTAATAAAAGTGAGTAAAACAGCGATTCTATAATGAATCTATTGATTTAGTATTAGTGTCTCGAACTTTAAAACAAATGACATTCAGGAAGCGATCACCGTAAAGGCGTATTTCACTACAATAGCGTATTAAATAAAGCCGATGTTAGTTACAACTGCGCGAGTGCCAACGCTGCCAATTACTCACGAGCGATCGTATATTAACGTAATAACGATGTACGTGTGTCTGTGACTCACAGAGCTTTTCCGAGAAAATTCACCAATTTTCAAGCGTAATATTTTTTTCTTTAATTCGTTCTGCCAAGCGCTTTCCCAACAGTGCAAGTACACAAAATAGAGAGGCTAACAGAAGTGGCTCTTTGTTGTACCTCTGTAGTTATTCCATGGATCTAAGAATAATCAGGATATGCCCTTGGAAAATGTAACAGTGACGCACATAAAAATCCCTACACTCGTGTCGCGACACTAGCGCACGCACACATCGGCACAAAAATCCCTACACTTTTCCCCGGTCGAACGAAATGTCAAATTTCCCAAATGTCAAATACATGCTGCACACATGTGACTTGATGTGACGTAAGTTATGCTTCACTTTTGATGTGTCTAATGCCGGGTCCATATTATTCCTAGGTCCATGAGTTATTCACATCTACAACATCATGGACCTAGGAATAATACAACATATTATTCTTCAAAACTATTACATTTTCTTTTAAATCCCCTTGCCAAGCGGTTTTTCACTAATGTACGGTAAAAAATAAAAGACCAGCAAAACTAGGTACAGAGTGTCCTTAAAAACTAAATGATTTTCAATTCTTTTTTGTTTGATATGCACTATTTGTGCTCTCTAGCCAGAGCATGACTATTGTATACAGAGGCTAATAGAAAGATGAAGCGATAAAAGCCTCGATTTATAACCGAGAAAGGTAATATAATCTTTCTTATATGTAAGTACTTTCACTTGCCAACTCTGTCAATTACTCGATTGTCGACTGTATATTAAACGAAGTAACATTATTTGTGTATTGGTAAGTCACAGTGTTTTTCCAAGAAAACTCGATGATTTTCAAGTGTGAGCGCAGTTTTCGATTAAGGAAAAACACTATTGAATAGATTTATGTATGTGAAATTCCTATATCTGAACTAATGAAATAAAGTTTTATAATTAAGTATGCCAAGCGCTTTCCCGCAAACGCGAGACAATAAAATAAACAGGTAAATACATGAGAATAAATCGCAGAAAATCCAAAATATCGTAGGAATTCTATTTAATAATATCTATCACAAGTTTTGATTTCTAGGAGTATTTAAAAATATACAAATTTCGATTACGTTTTCCTGTTCCCTTGACTGTTCAAAAACTCTACGTTTAGTTCTAGACATATATTTTTAATTTATATTGTAGCATATTTATTAATGGAAAGTGAGTATAATTGACTAGGTTCAGCTTCGTATTTTTAATACATATCCAGAAGAAGAAAAATCCACTTCCTTTTTGTTAGCGCTGCAAGTGCTACAAGTAAGCAAAACATAATGTACATTGTATTTCATTGAAGTTCAGTGGTATTATAAGTTCAACTCCTCGCTGTAAATAAGGAGTAACATCTGTGATATGCTTATTTGTGACAGGGCTGACAACCGTAGGTGTTATATTTATCTCCCGTTACTGGGATTAAGGTATTCTTCTTAATCCCCAAGTAAATAAAAAGTACATTTTAAATGTTCTCAATTGAGTTTTTTGGTCTTTAATGTTGTGGTTACATTTGACGTCATGCTTTTTTATTTCGGTTAAGGCGTTTGCATTGTTGACCCCGTTCGATTCCCATGGGGAGCATATTTTTTGTTTAAGTTGTTTCTAGTTTGGTTAGGACATTGCAGGCATGAATCACCTGATTGTCTGATAAGAAAGATGATTCCGTGCTTCGGAAGGCACGTTAAGTCCCGGCTGCCATCTGGTAGTCGCTAAAGGAACCACGTCAGAGGCCGAGAGGCGGTTCCGAAGAACTCTGACACCAGGGTGTGCATGGTCGACTGACCGTGTCACCTACACGAAATGATGATGATTTCGATTTAAGGCACAATCGGTATATATAACTTGCGTTATAATGTTAACTGATATATCTATATATTCCACTGTTTAAAAGACCTTATTTAGATATCATGTCTGTTTTTGCTTGAAAATAAAACAAGACTATGTTGTCGCTCTGGTTTTGTAACGTTGTTTTTCTTCGCCTGATAACATAACGGACATCGAAAGAATTAAAAGAATTAAGTAAATTACATATTTACGAATGTACATACATTAGATTTGAAATCTATTACGATTGTTTGATCAATAAACTGTTCAGGAAAGTTAGCGTAATTATTTAATTTAGGGTTATTCGCATAGACGAACGACCTTTTCGATAGTGAGAAAAATTAAAAACATCAAATTCACATATTTATTTGGAATCTAATAAAACCATCAACTATCAACATCAAAACAACAATTATCCTAAACGCTAAAAACCGCGCGCCAAACTCAGCTGCATCGATTGTTTACTTGCAAAAAGTCGAGCGAGAGGCTCACGACACGACGCACGTACTCGTAGTACGCATACGCGGGCATTCTACTACGCTGCGTCGTTGTCGTTTTTTACCGCGTCCAGTTTCCTTTTGACTCGATCCTTCGTTTTTTCGCAGCGCCCAGTTTGGCCGCAACTCCATAAACAGTTATGCTCGTAAGGCAACCCCGAGGAATTGTTTTTAAATGACGACTCCGGCGCACAGACGTAACAACGCGCACGCGAAGGAATAGTGCATCGTTTTCATTTGATTTTGCAAAGTAATAATAAGTAATAGTAAAAATAAATAAATACGGACAAATTATACAGATTGTGAGCTAGCTCCAACGTAAATTCGAGACTTGTGTTATAAGACTTGTGTGATAACTCAACGATACTAAATTTTATTACAAATTCATATACCTATAGAATATATAGAAAGAAATCATTTTTACATCTTTAAGATTTCTTATATACTTACTTACGATTTTAACCTTTCGCGTCATAATCGCTATTTCATTATTTTACTGCAGCTGCTTCAGACACTTACTGAATTGAAAAGAATATGAATTGCAATCGTGTCGACGTATCAGACAAATTTCAAAAATAATCGCGATCCCTTTGTGATAATAATAGTGAATATTTTGAATGTCATTTGGTGAAAGTCCAATTTCATTATAAATATAATTATATAAATTTACTTAGACCTAAGCCACATCTACTTATAAAGCAGAGTGCAGAAAAAGTGCGGCGGCAACAAACCAAACAAAAAGTTAACTTGCTAGTTAATCAAACATTGAACATTATCTAATGACAAGAATAAATGCTTATTGTCAAAAAATTTAAACTCTTTAAATGTACATTGGCTTGAATTTCATAGAAGTAAGTGCGTCAATTGATAAATGTATAGTATTTATGGGTCTTTACACCCATACCTTAACATATACCTGATATGTTGTATATGAACTAAAGGCGGGTACAATTCAGGGAGTATTTGAATATGATTTAAAGTTAGAACAAGCAACCAGTGCAGATTTTAGTCACTGTCTTTTAGTGTATGCTTTTTATTTAAACGAGTCTATGTTAAAGTTTATTTAATAACAAGGGATTGACATTAGTCATACTTCGATCTTTAACTTTGTTTCAAAAGGAAGCTTAAGTCCATAAGACCAATATTTATTACTTTGTATCAATATTCTGTCATTACCATTGTAAGGGATCCGTACGTTAAAAACCGGCCAAGTGCGTGTCGGGCCACGCGCAGTGTAGGGTTCCGTAGTTGCGAATGACAACTTTGAGTTCACACTGTTTACACTCACACCTCACAGTCTAACGACCAAAAACATCTAACAATGAAGATTGTATGAAATTTTACATTTTCCAGTACATTTTATAAGTTGGTTGCCTATAACTTTTTAGTTTGCACTTAGTACCCAGCTCTGATAGTTTTCCTTTCAACTTCAGTATATATACTATTGCTGTAATTTTTTTCACGTATCCATATATAACCGTTTAGCAGATAGAGGGGGGGGACACGTACCTCTAACAAAATTTTGCACTTTAAAGCCAAATATTTCGGAAACGGATCCCTAAATAGAAAAATGGTGTTCTTAACCTCACAATATTTTTGAAAGACCTTTTTAACGATACCCCACACGATGGGTAAATAGAGAAAAAAAAATTACTCCCCCACTTTACTTGTATGGGAGCTACCCAAAAAAAATTTTTTTTCAAGGTTTTTTTCTACGACTTTTTTGCCATGATTAATATACACACTCATACCAAATTACAGCTTTCTAGTACTTATAGTCTCTGAGTAAAACCGCGGACGGACAGACAGACAGACATACAGACATGGCGAAACTATAAGGGTTCCTAGTTTACTACGGAACCCTAAAAAAGAACTATATAGGACTACTCAGTTCTCCATCTATCATCAAAACCTATACGTTAGCTCCCACTTAGAATTATGAACTTAGACATGGAATATTCCGAAATCACGAATTAAGGCAAAATTCCCAAAATTTGTTTTGTAGTTAGAACTGGAGAAACAAAATTGTTCTTGCGCAAATCCGACTCAAATTTGGCCGGTTTTTATCTATTATATATATAATTGAATTAATAGCAGCCAGCCAAATCAAAACCAATTTGGTATCCATATGGGAACAATAAACGGTCCCTCTAGCATTTTTAACAAAAGTTAGTGAACAGTATCATGAAATGTCTCAAAGTTCACCAAATTACTAAATTTTCGGGACGCACCATATCTCGTCGAACGGGTAGCAGTCGGCAAAATCAATACAGCCTTTTGTCGTCCCCACATGGCCCGATAACCACGTCACATCCACAGTCTAAAGACAGTAAAAGTATTTTATTGTCCCTACTTAGGGTTCCGTACTAAAATGCTACTTAGTTCTGTCAAGGAAAACCTCTTACTTATATTTATTTAAACAATCAATGGTAAGATCTCTTATTAAATTAAGAAATAAGATTTAATGCCCACAAGGGCAGGAACGGGGCTTTTCTTATATCTTACTTTTTAATTTAATATCGAGTATTATCGAGATTTTACTGTTAAGGCGCTCTTATAGTAACAATAGCGCCACCCAGCTATTAAATTCCTTAAATTTCATGGTATTTTTTTGCATATTACAAGTAATTTACTAGTGCCATATGTAAAGAGAAAAACAGGTTAACGCCAAAAGTGGCCACTTTTGCCGTTAACCTGTTTTTCTCTTATTTTATCACACGAATATTGTTGAAAATAAATACAAAAATACTACAAGTAATTTACTAGTTCTGTACTTGTTAGATTTTTAAAACTCGATATAATTTAGAACTAAAAGAAATAATTGCTGGGTGGCGCTAGTGTTACTATAGGAGCGCCTTAATACAGTGTAATGCTTGATCGAAGGTGAAATGCCTACCCTCATTGGCATTTCACCTCATACATAGAAAAATTTAAGAACACTTTTCTAACAGTTTGGTTACAAAAATTATTATATCTGTTTCACTTTTAACTATATTAAAAGCAAACCAGGTTTGAAACAACCAAATAATTGTTACAGAATAATTCTGTATCAGATTGAATGTGTCATCAGGGATGTTTGTTTGTTTGAAATCTTTATTGCACAAAACTGAAAACATACATTACAAAATCAATATACAAGAATGATGTACAAATGGTGGACTTATCCCAAAAGGGACCAGTAGGTTAAAGGACAGTTTAAACAAGACGGACGGTAGAAGTTTGTACAATATATTACTGTATGAATGTCTATACTTTATGATAGTGTTTATGAGTGTACGGAACTCTTACTTGAAACACAAACTCGCTCTTGTCATTTTCTTGCTCGCAATATCACTCTTCCCTTAACTTAACCTTTATCAGAGCCGTATTTGGCCCGTTTTACTTGTTATTGCGAGACAATTGAGTCGGATGTAGATAAACCTTAAACGCGAGCTTTGAAAGCAATAAGCCAAGCTTTTGAGCGCTTTAGGAGAAGTTGTTTTCGGAAACTGGCTGCTGTATGTTGAAGCTCTTTACTTAGATAATAATATGGCATTATAACTAAAACAAAACGGTTTAACGAGTACTTAAATACTTTTAGTCGGAAATACCGACAACTTTCAACCTGTCTAGTAGGTAAGGTAGTAGGGAAAGTAGGGCTAAAGTTTGTTTTATGAAAAATATAAAACTTGTCAGCGTCTCCGACCAAAATGGTTAGTAAAACTTTTTTGTCTTTGTAGTAATTTAATAAAATTAAATCTTTTTAATTTTTCCAACTGAATGAAACACATTTAACTTTCTTAAAAAACTTGCGCTATTTACTATGTTTGCTTATACCATTTTCAACATAAAAAAACATTATTGACATCTAACTTATAGTTTTTGAGATATGCACAGACAAACATACAAATATGCATACATACACAATTTGGCTCACTTACTTAGAAGCTGGTATAGACTAACATGTACAAAAACTGTGTAATTTTGCAAATTATTATATACGGGTCGAATTCATAACCACTTGTTTATGAAGTCAGTTAAAAATATCTCACATAAGTTTTGATAATAATACAATACCTTGCAAAATACTCATATGAGTGCCTCGATTGGGGCACCCTTCCTGCCCTCTACGCGAATTTGAATATCATAAAAACGATGATTAAATGATTGACGACAAATTTTAAGCGTCATTGTTTTAACGTTCAAGTAATCGAACACTTCATACATCGAGTACTAAGCAGAAATCAATCCTTGTGCGTCGGTAGGAAGCATACCTCTCATTACAAGAAATTTTGGTATAAATCCAATTAAAATTATTTGCGTAGCAGCAGCTGTTCAAGTATAATAGATGTGTGTTATTAATTTATAAAAGATATCAATAAATTTACTCTCAAATTGTTTTTATAATGGAGGTCCAGTATTTTACCTGTCCAAGGAAGATGGATGCCTAGATCATCATCATCGTTATCGCTAGTATTTTTGTTTTATTTTTTATTTTTCGTAAACCCATGGTTTTAAATGCAACTTTATTTATACTATAAACGCGTAAGTTAAACGCATAGACGTGGCAATTGAAATAAGCAGCCTAATCCCAGCTATCGCAATCCCAACTATATAAAAATGCGAAAGTGAGTTTGTTACTTGTTCGTTTGTTTATTTGTTTGTTAACCGTTCACGATGTATCTACTGAACCAATCTTCTTGAAATTTGGCATACGCATAGGTTAGGGTACTGAAAAGGACATAAGGTACCTTTCATCTCGGAAAGAAGTACTGTCCCCATGGGTCATGATGTAAACTGATCTTTTCCAGACAGGCCTGGTTCAAATATAGTATCGTTGATTTAGTATCCTACGATACAAGTTTACAACTTAGGTACTGTGGGGCTAGCTCAGTTTGTGTGATTTGTCTCTATCCTAATCCTAACTATCCTAATCCTCATCCTATCCTAATCCTAACTATTATTATAAATGCGAAAGTGAGTTTGTTTGTATTTGTTTGTTTGTTTGTTACGCTTTCAAGCCGTATCTACTGAATCGATCATCGTGAAATTTTGCATATACATAGGTTAGGGTACTGAGAAGGACATAGGCTATGTATCTCGCGGGCGGAGCCGCGGCTAGCAGCTAGTATATCCTAACTTTCCTATCCTAATCCTAACTAATATTATAAATGCGAAAGTCAGTTTGCTTGATTGTTTGTTTGTTACGCTTTCAAGCCGTATCTACTAAATCGATCATCGTGAAATTTTGCATACACATAGGTTAGAGTACTGAGAAGGACATAGGCTATACATCACGCGGGCGGAGCAGCGGGTAACAGCTAGTATATTATAAAAAAAGAAAAAGGTATGAGGTTTTCTCCTTACGTAATAAGTACTTAAGATATAAGGTCCCTTTAGTACGGAACCGAATTGGTATAACCAAAGACAATATAATACTAACATAGACTGCCCACCTCATACAAAATTATTGGACCAAATTAAGGTTGCGAAAAGCAGGCGAATGTATGGCGCAGGAGAGTTGCTTGGTAGTCGTTACTAGATGGCGGTAATCTGCGTTAGCCTTTAACTTACTAAATATACGGTGTCATTTTAAAATATTATGCCTAAAATATTGTTTTGATTTTTAATAAGATATATTTTGTGAATCATGTTTTTATATTCTCATAATACGGTAGATACAATGTTTTGTAGTTTCGAGTAGTGCCATCTATGCGAGTCTCTGAGAACAAATCGTACGATTAAGGCGTTGAGACCACATGGTATAACATAGATCTCACAACATTTTACGGTAGTACGGTTTTGACATAACAAGCGATAAAGCCCGTTTGATCAAATGTCCTTCAATTTTGGTTTAAAAGTGCGTGGTGAACAATTATTCGACATACATACTATCACGTCTTTTTCCCTTGCGGGGTAGACAGAGCCCAGGTCTGTTACACCTTCAGGCCACGTTTAGCATGTTAGTGGGCTTGTAGTTGAGAACGGAATCGAAATAGAAATAGTGAATAGAATAGCCGCATCGCCTATTGACATGATTCCTGACGCCCATTCCATCGATTGGATTTTACGATCTGCGCGGGAAGAGAAGCACCTGGTACATTCTACGTTTTTTCTTTTCTTCAGCGTGGAAGATTTTTTTTTATTCAAATTTAAGCGAGGCTGTGTGAGAGTACACCTCACACAGCCACTGTAATATTCTTCTTTCTTTCTTCTTTTTAATTATGGCTTCCACCAAGATTTCAGTGACTCTGCCAATGTCCAGTATAATGAGATGAGATACTAAGTATCGGTGTTGTACGGTATGTGGCATCAAAGATGGCGTATGTTCTTTGGCAGCCTCGTGGGAGATTTTGGCGACAAATCTATACGAGTCCATTTAAGAGTCTCACGTAAAGGCGCAATCCCATACAAACGTAGTTTCGTTTTAGTTTTACAACAGTTAAGCCAATCTCAACCAAATTTCGTACATACGACCGGATATAGGATAGTGATGTTTATAATCAGATTTCAATTTTAAAAACAATACCTATACAAAATTACAGCGAGTTGAAGTTTTGTATCGAAAACTAAAACAAAACTACATTTGTATGGGATTGCGGCTTTACGTGGGACTCTTAACAGTCTGCTTTAACTATTTCACAAATTGTTCTCGAGCACGAGCATTTATAACACCAAACTACACCAATTTCATATTATAAAGTCCACTTAAAACAATTTGCAAAATTGTATAAGGCAAACGACAACTGAACCCCTTGACTTCCCACCAAAAACTCCCACTGTAATATTCGTTAGGTTTGTTCGTGATCTACCTCTATTGACATTACGGTACGGCCACCTGACTTCCAGACGGATAGAAATTGCCCTCATCCTGTGAAAGCTGCGTGGCAACGCTTCGACCTCTGTCCAAAAGTCATCGAACCCTCAAATATTTCCGAAATCGGTTAACGTCCCTTGGGATCACGCGATCAATTTAGACATTTCGAATTGGCAATGTGTTTTTTTTATTAACTTTTTTTCATGAGTCAAACATTGTTTGCGAAAAGCGTTCTTTAAAATCCCATCCCAACTATAAATGCGAAAGTGAGTTTGTTTGTTTGTAACGCTTTCACGCCGTATCTACTGAACCGATCATCATGAAATTTAGCATATACATAGGTTAGAGTACCGAGAAGGACATAGGCTATATATTACGCGGGCGAAGCCGCGGGTAACAGCTAGTTATTTATATAGTAATCACTAAAACACAGTAAACAATATCCTTATCCTTACATAGTAAAAAATGAAGTACCTTCCGCATGTCTTAAACTACTCAACGGATTTTAATGCAGTTTTAGCAATTGATAGAGTGATTCATGAGGAAGGTTTGTAAGTATAATACATGCCCGGGCGCTAAGGAGAGCTGTTAGTTATTGATATATATTATAAATAACTAGAATTTATATTTTTTTAGTGGAAAGTTACATGCTGGAAATGGAATCGAAAAGATAGCTCCTAACATACGTCTTTCCTGATCTAATATATATATATATATATATATATAGATCAAAAAGAAAGAAGAAATGGCTAAGATTCTATACCTTAAGGCCAAAGGAACAAAACCAGTGCTCGATAAGATTAAATTGTAATAAGTTTGTAGAAAATCTGAAATGAAAATACAAACACGAAGGTTATTTAAAGTATTTTTGAAAGGGGCAAATACCCCGAAATGGTTAAAGGTATAATAAAAAAAAACTTAACCATGCGAATTGGGATCTAAGGAATTACTTTGAAATTCGCTACCACACATGCAAATATTTAAATTGTTCGCCTGAAGGTTGGTAGTGAACGTTTCATATTCCTTACTAATTTGATAGGCCATAAAGCTCTTACCATATTGGGGAGTTATAACGATTGATATAATCGTTTCTTAAAACGCATTATCAATCTTTTTAAAACAATGGCGTTTTTATTGAATAACATTTGACAAAAATCTTTCACTTGTCCGTTATTTTTACCTAGAACAGTGCCAAATTTTTTACTTATTTCAACGTTACTTAACGTCAACGTTAAAGTGAAAAATCGTATGCGTTTTGGTAAAACATACATCATACATATTTATGTTGTGTCAAATTATTGTTGGACATTTCACGTATTGGGCATTATTATAGTTTAACATTTCTCGGTTTGGACATTATCCTAATTGGTCATTTTGAAATTCTGAACTAAAGTTGTGAATATGTATTTCCCAATATACATTACATACGTTACATTTATTTGCCCGCGGCTATTCTTAATACAAATTTATCTAGGCTAATCATTTTATATAAGCCTGCGTTTATGTTGCCCGGTTATCCTGCTGCCATATGGGTGATACTTAACTGTTTATTTAGCTCGGAGCACAGGAATTCACATTTACATACCAAACGAGTGTTATTAATATTTGTAAGGGCTAATAGCATGCTTTGATATATTGGAATAAGCTTAGTGGTCAGCTGCGTGTTAGGTGTACTGATAATTATATCAAATACTAGTGTCTTCTTGCGACTCTTTATGCTTCTCTTGGAAAATATTTATTTTTTCAAGAATATACTTATTTTATAAGAAGTATACTTTAAAGACCGTCTTACATGGCAATGGGCTGAACATCATAAGAGATTCACAAATAACCGATAGAGTCCGCAAAAGTCTGTCTGGCGACTTAGAATGGGACTTGGAAAGCCGGGAAAACCAAAGATGCGTTGGGAGTAGGGAAAATAAAATTTCGACGGTGCCTGGCAAGTTATGGAGAAGATACACCCAAGACAAGAAGAGATGGAAGGAACTTGTCAAAAATTGGGCTAAAAATGGCTGCCAATAATGATGAGGATGATGTAAAGGCTTAGTATAATCTTTATTCATACAAAGTTTTATTTACATCTGTTAAGAGTTTGCATTTACTGTTGATGAAAAGTATACAAAAACCAAGCTCTAAATTAAATTTTCAATTACGACGTACCTTGAATACCAACACAATTTCTTCAATCATAATGTTTTTTACATGGGCGAAGTAAAACCAAAATAGTAAATTGATAAAGATATCACCTACAGAAGAAAGTCAAAAGAATGTCTAGTAACAATTGAACCAATAAAGGAAATCGAAATATTTGTAAGTCAGCGGCATACATAAGTAGGCTTGGAAATCAAAGGTGCCGAAGCATTTTTCGAGCAAACAACTAATTGTCTACACCTGTCAAGAGTATCATGGTAGTGTTTGAACTAGCTCATCGAGAAGTTACTGTATTTGTTTTCCGGTACTGCACTGGATTGGGTATATTATGATGAGGGAGATGGAATGATAGATTGTAATGATGGAAGAAAGAGATAGGTGAAAGGAACACTTGCGGCGGCAGTGTTGCAAATTAAAGGGTTTACAGATGTTAAACTTAGAAATCAGGGCACTGGTTTTCCTCAATCTGAATCTGTACCAGGAATATTCATTTGGAAGAAATTTATGCTAAGTGGCTTTTTGGAATAAATGATAACAATAGAGAAACCTGATGGTTACATAAAACAAAAATCAACAGTGATCGAAACGGGAAATTCATGTATAAATATCTCAAAGTAGAAAAAGACGTGAAAAAGACACAGGTACTGAGAAAAGAGTAAATATTTACATAATGTTCTAGATTTTATTACAAAGCAACAAAATCTGAAATTGCCGGTATTTAATCTACATGCCCTTGTTAGGGCAACTCAGCTAGTCAATACGAACAATTTTGTTCTATGTGACCAATGCAGGGAATTTATTTATTTTACGTTTCCGAACAAAAGTTTTTAGTCAGCCGTGCGAGTTGTACAAAACAACCAACACAATGTTTTTACGAGGTCCCAGTATTGATCTTAAAGCAAAAGTTGTTGATATTGATAGGATCATTCGCTGTTTTTTCCACATTGAAGGGGCGAATGATCCTATCAATAGAGAAACCTGATTTTGGTACGGGCCGTTCAAAACTATGTCGTGGGTTTTGTTACTCCTTGTGACATCTTCAAAAGTGAAAGACAATGATTTCTATTCTAAATTGGATACATGTATGTATCTCTTTTTGAACTTCATATTTTCTGTCGATCTTTTTTCATATGCAAAATTGCAAAACAACTAGCATTGCAGAACGATCACTGGTGTGAAGAATACGCTAAAAAAGCTCAATTCAGACTGTCAAACTTATGACCAATTAGTTGGAACCAATTTAAGTTTATCTTCTGTACTTTTTCTAGTTTGAACCAGCGGTGTGATGAAGAAGCGAGGTGCATACAAATGAGTGTTGGTGACAATGGAATGGAATCCAGGCCCGCAGCATGTAGGTTAAAAGGCGAGTTCGTAATTAGAGGCACATGATGCAAATACTTGGCGATTCTACCAGCTATGATAATTGAATAAGTATGTTCCATTTTGTTGTCTGGTTCCCGGTAGAGTAGAATACGACCAATCCAAGTCTTGCCGTAGATGTCGTAGAAAGCGACTAAGGAAACACAAACTAAATCAAGCTTATAAACATCGAAGACATCTCTCATTGTAGGCCAAATTTTTTTTACTTCTCTGGCTAATATTTGTCACAGTATAGAAGGGGTCGTGGCAATGCAGTAGAGACTAAAAAGACCTCTTGATAATGATGATGTAGGTACCATTTTGGTAACATAAAGTATGAATCTAAGATTTATATCTAAAGCTTAAATGCGGCGACATAGCTCGTTGATATGAGCCACTTTGTTCTGGGACTGGGAAAGAAAAAACTATCCCATAAAATAAAAACACTTTTGATGTCAGCTAGATACTAAGTTTGTTATTCGAAACGCTTGATGCAAATATTGGCAATTCTGCGGCGCATGATAGGAGTAATATAAGTATAGACCATTAGTGAAGATGTGTTACCTAAGTCGTCTTCTACGACATCCATGGAAAGACTTGAAGTTGTCGGATTCTACTCTGCCGGGTACCACATGGCACAGTTAAATAATTATTTAAATTTAAAACAAATAAACTCACAAACAAATACTTAAAAGCAGCACGATCTCCAGTACTCCATAATACGCAACACAAACAATAAAACATCGCATAAAGAAAGTAGAAGTAATGCCAACCAAACAAAAAGCAAAAATGAGCACTTCAGAATCATCATAACCATCATCAGGTCTTCTTTTACTCCCCATTGCAGGAGTCTCTCTGTACTACCAGAGCCATATATTAGCCAGAGGGTTTGGCCTACACTCTCCACGATGACCAGACGAGTTGAAGAAAGGTCTCTTTGATGTTTACGAGCTTCGTTTAGCTTGTGTTTCCTAAGTCGCCTTCTACGTCATCCACGGGAAGAGTTGGAGTCGTCGGATTCTACTGTAGGGGACCACATGGCACAGTTAAATAATTATTTAAATTTAAAACCAATAAACTCACAAATAAAATTACTTTAAAGCAGGCGGTACGATCTCCGAATAAAACATCGCATAAAGAAAGTAAAAGTAATGCCAACCAAACATAAAGCGACAATCAGCACTTCATCAGACATAATCCAAAAAGTGGGAGCGCATCGGCTCCCGATCGCATTCCTGTGGGTTAGTGCCGACGTTACTCCTCATCAGAATTCTATCGGGAGTAATCAACAAAAGGTTCAATTCCAATTAAACAGTTTGGTTAAAGCGACTGCAAACCGCGTTTTTGCGGGACGCAATCGAAGAGTTATAAGGAATTAGACGCGGCGGGAGAAGAAAGTGTATTAACAATGTATATTTATACATTTATCAATTTACGACATTACGCTTTTGAAAAAAAAAATCATGTCTGTGGAAGACATGATTTTTTTAAAAATCTAATATCTGTGGCTTTTTCCTTAAGCGTTTGAATCTCTCAAGAACTTGTTTGTTCTGAAATATATTTATATGGGTTAACACGCCAGTCTGCGACACGAGTGATTCCGGGTTCTTACCCCGATCAGGTTATTATGTAAAAACGATATTTTTCAAATGGGCCTGGCCTGGCTCTTAGATGTTTATCTATACATATGTATCTCTTTTAAAATATAGTGTCGTTGAGCTATTATCCTACGACACAAGTTAACAACTTACTGAGGGGTTAGGTCAATTTGTGTGATTTATCCGTATACATATATTTTTTTGCCTTGTCGATATTTTATACCGGATAGCTAAATTATATTTTCCTTCACATTTCCAGTTCCAGCTTTTAAACAAAACCAAGCTAAGGAAGTTCGTTAACCTATTTAACTTAAAAAATTCAAAAGTGCAAACTAAGATTCTACGCAATCGATCTAACAACAATAAATTACCTCCCTGACATCGCTAAAAATGATTACCCTCACTCTTGCTTTTCTCTACGTCTGGTCTGTGACTTTCTCAAGTCTACATCCGCACCATAATCGGTTTTAATCGGCCTGTAATTAAGACGATTGTTATCGATTTAAGGCCGTGAGACGTGCCGACGACTCCGCTTGTGCGGCCCATTTTTAAGGGTTCCGTATGACCAAGAGACAAAATGGAACCCCTTGAGAAATTGATTCGAAATAGATTCTCTCGTCTGTCTGTATAACCATTCAGTTTCAAGTCACAACCAACTTGCTCCGTATTTAGTGAACCGACTTCATCAATCAAGTAGAAATTTGGCACATGTACCTATATATTTAATTTTGTGACGTAAACGCGATTATGTTACGTAAATAAATATCTAAATCTTATGGAGCCTTGAGAGAAATGAATCTAAGTGTGGAATTTTATCAAGAGAGCTATGGCGAGTTTGATTTTGATTTCCTTTTTAAATTTAAAAAAATTGTTTTGTACTTATTCAACAAAAGATTTTTCAGAACCACTGAACTAAAAACAATAGTTTTCATCGTATACGATTAAACTATCTATATTATAAACAGATTACAGGAAAACTTATAAAATGTATGGTTCGGCCATACAATATTGTCCAGCCAAACAACACAATAAATTATATTCGTACAGAACCCGCTCCACGCGAGTTCGACTCATTCTAGACCAGTTTTTACCCTCAAACGTTAGCGAAATAATACCAACAGTTGCACCGTATTAGGTCCTCATTTTCATACGGCATGGCTTTGTTTCTTTTGATGCACTCGAGTATTTTGAGATTGGGCTGAAATTCGTTGTTTTGTACGCATTCATGACTTTATTTGAACGCTTTGACTTTATAAATGTTTTATTGGTAAGTCAAATCTTAATTGGACCGAGCAGTACGCCGCTTGTAAAAGCCCTTCAGGCGAGTAGGCGAGTAGGCGACCAAAACTGTTGAAAAGAGTGTCTTTCGGAGTTTCTTGTCTGCAGTGGACGGTTCCGAAATGCTAGTTGTCTGAAGCTTTTGTTTTCATAAAATAAATACATAAGATAATTTTAAATGTGATTTGACGTGGAAAAGTGCCTGCAAAGGCCTTTTTTCTGAATAAACGTTTTGATTTTTGTAAAAGGTTTGCACGTATTTTACAGGGTTCAGTACTGACAAATAAATAACTTGGTAGGAAATGAAGATTTCATTTTAAATGTTGCTAATGCAAGGCCCTAGATTATCCGTTTAGCTAGTTTATGGACTACCATTTACAGTTTAAAGTCTGAACATAAACCCTAACTAAGCAGTTTCGCAAAAAGTGGCAGTTTTTGACAAACGCCAACAAATATATAGGATATTTATTTACCTCCAAAGTAGGTTTAAAGATGACGCTCATACGGACGCTCTTCTCTGCAGTGGTCGGTTCCGAAATGCTAGTAGTCTATAGCTTTTGAACAATAATGAGTAAATGCATAATATTTAATAAGATAATTTTAAATGTGATTTGACGTGAAAAAGTGCCTGCAAGGGCCTATTTTCTGAATAAACGTTTTGAATCTTTGAATCTTTTGATGTTTAGTGACTTATAATTTTCAAGCCATTGATTTTTTATCCATACGAATATTATAAATGCGAAGGTAACTCTGTTTGTCTGTCTGTCTAGCTTTCACGCCAAAACTACTGAACAGATTTAAATTAATTTTGGCACGCAGATAGTGTAAAGCCTGAAATAGGACATACTTTTTTTAATTCGAAAAGAGGGTTGAAAGGGGTTGAAAAGGGGGATCAATGGTTGTTTTAAAAACTCAATATGCCACGCAAACGAAGTCGCTCGCACAGCTAGTTAAATTATATAGCAACGTACGTCTGTTCTGTAGATAATGAGAGTATTAGAATAGAATAGAATATAATATACTTTATTGCACCAAATAGGAAACACGAAATAAAACATGATGTAATGCTCGATTTTATAATCAACATCAAATATTACCAAAATTCCATTTCTCTGTTTGTATGTAGATGATCGTCTCCTGGGCTCTTTTAATCATACATACATACTATCATGTCTTTTTCCATCGCGGGGTAGACAGAGCCCAAGGTCATAAAACCTACACTACAGGCCACGTTTAGCATCGTAGTGGGTGTAAAGGTGGAAAAAGAAATCAAAGTAGTGATGGGTTGCTAGCCGCATCGCCTATCAATGTGATTCCTTAGATTTTCGCCCAATCCCTTGACCAGCTTTTACGGTACGCGGGAAGAAAAGCAGCTGGTATATTCTATGTTTTTTCTTTTATTACTATTCTGAGATCCCAAAACAGCTTGGTAGATAATCTAACTAAATCACTTTTGATCATGTCTGTGTATTTGTAGCATTCGTAGCAACCGGCGACCTCAATCCTAATGTGGGCCACTCATTGTTAGTTTACACTAGTTTATGTTACTTCTTAAAACAAACAACGCTGTAGTACTGTCCATGAAATGGTTACTCTTCTATTAAATCTTTATCATCGAATTACCTACGAAAGGTTTGTAGTTAATAACTGTACCTTCTTCTTTTCGTGTCGATGGCTCAAAATGTCAAAATAATCCTATATTTTATCCCTCCAGTATGTTGCAACAGCCACGCCACTTGCTGAGGCGTAGTTGAGGTCGTACTGTGTGCAGGTAGTGGGGCACAGGGGCATGAGGTGTGACATGGTCTGGTCTCTTTCACCACATTCACACTGAACGTTATTTTGGTCGATGTAGCCCCTCTTGGCTAAGTTATGCTTACATCGGCCTACCCCGTAATAACTGTACCGTAATAAAATAAGTTAAAACCTGTGAATTGAAACGTTTATCATCATCTTCATCAGGTCTTTTTTTGTCTCCACTGCTGGAGCATAACCCTCTCTGTACTACCAGGGCCATATATTAGCCAGAGCAGTCAGAGGATTTGGCCTACACTCTCCACGCTGGTCAGACGGGTTGGAGAGGTATCTTTGATGTTTCTAAGCTTTGTTTAGCGTGTGCTTCCTAAGTCGTCTTCTACGACATCCACGAGAAGACTTGGAGTGGTTCTATTCTACTCTGCCGGAATCCACACGGCATAACTTTAATATAATAAACTTGTTTATAATAAGGTTTATTTTCGTTGTAGAGTCTTCGTTACTTTTATATTCGCCCAGCGTGTAAATTGCCCCTCAACATACCCTTAAACGGTTGATTCAGACCGTCTATAAGAACAACTTTTTCTATGGGACCAACGCTGCGAACTCGATTTTTTTTTTCACTTTACCATACTAATTGTTTGGCGCGGAGGAGGTTTAATTGTTCTTGGGGGAGGCCTATGTCCATGTGGACTTCCTGTGGCTGAGATGATGATGACGATGATGTGTGGCGTGTGCCAGCTGAACACTTTTGTATGGTAATGACACTTTTTTTTAATTCAAACTTTCTGTCATCCAACGCATTTTATTTCATCTCATGTCTTCTATATCTCGACTTGTACTGTAAACTACACATCAGATTTTATATTTTTTACTGTAAAATGGACCATATTCCCACGCAATAAAGTGGATGTCGTGTGTGATTTACAGACCATTGTACAAATGACTCCACGAATGAGTAATATGCAGTTTTATAATATTTTTACGTAACAGCAGATTGGGTTGGTTGCCAACAATCATGAATTATACTCGTTTTTGGGATGAGTAACGGTAGCGCGGTTTTTTCTGAGTAATTTTCACGATTCATATGATAAGGAAAGTCTAAAAAAGTGACCAAGTGTCAGACGGGCTCACTCAAAAAGGGTTCCGTAGAAACAAGCTTCATCATAATCATCAGGTCTCTGTTAGTCTCTACTGTAGGAGCGCGACCCTTTCTGTGCTATCAGAGCCAGATATTAGCCAGAGCAGTCAGAGATTATGGCATACACCCTCCACGCTGGCCAGATGGGTTGCAGACGATTCTTTGATGTTTATAAGCTTTGTTTAGCTTGTATTTTTTAAGTCACGTTCTACGACATCCACGAAAGACTTGGAGTGGTCTTATTCTACTCTACTTCACGGCAAAATACCAGTATCATTTTTCACCTGCAAAAATCAACTTTGTTTCGTTGTGTTTGTATGAATATCTAAGTAATATTTTCTACATCAATATTTGCTACAAACTGCATTAAAATCCGTTAAGTAGTTTTAAAGATCTAAGCGAACAGACAGCGGATCGACTTCATTTTATACTATAATACGGATATCTGGAAAAGGAAAAGTTTAAGGATCTCTTCACCTCACGTTAGTTTCAATGATATTCCTTACTCATCAAGTAAAATATTGTTTCTAACACCAAAACTTTTGCACGCTATTTAGCAAAATGACAAAAATAAAACAGAAGCGCTTAAACTATATTTTATATTGTGTTGGTCGTAAAGTATTGAAAATGCTGCCGCGCTATTCTAACTGCCAGCCTTTATTGCTCTGGCCAGACTTTATTAGGCACCTAAAAATTCACCAAAACCTAAGGCGAATTCGAATAGGCTGCATTTCCACTAAAAATGTGCTATTATAACTAAAATAATTTCTACCGGAGCTCAATCCGTGCAGGTGTTTTTTCACGCCTTTTTATTATTAGCAGCTTTATAACGCGGAGCATTAAGGTTGTCCATTCCCGGCAGAGTAGAATAGGACCTCTCCAAGATGTCGTCGACTTAGGAAACACAAGCTAAACAAAGCTCTCTATAAACGTCAAAGAGACCTCTCCAACCCGTTTGGCCAGCATGTAGAGTGTAAGCCAAATCCTCTGACTGCTCTGGCTAATATCCTGCAGTGGAGATTAACAAAGACCTGATGATGATGATGACGATTACTCTTAACCTGCCAGCTTGCGACACGAGTGGTCCTGGGTTTAATCCCCGGGCAGGACATGATGGAAAACGATCTTTTCCAGATTGGCCTGGGTCTTCGATTTTTATCTACAGACATACCTATTATCACATCTCTATAAGGGATAGAAACGGGGGAATAGAGTGGGGTAGACAGAGCCTAAGGTCATATATCTCCAAGGCCACGCTTAGCGTGTTAGTGGGCGTTAAGGTGGAACCAAATAGTTATGGGTTGCTAGCCGCATAGCATGATTCCTTAGATTTTCATCAAATTCCTTGATGGGCTTTTGGGGATTGCGTGGGAAGAAAAGCAGCTGGTGTATTTTACGTTTTTCCTTTTCTCCCAAGCCAGCATAAAAGAGATCGTCGCTCCGCTCATTTCACAGTTTTGGTGGAAACCCAGCCTTATTGTTCTCTTCGCCGTTTATTTACACCGCATTGGCGCCATCTTTTGACAGTCGGCTTCTTTGCCGATCTCAAACTGTCAGAATCTAATTACCAAATCCATCCCAAAAATACGCATTCCACTTCAACTCTATGTTTTAAAAATTAAGGTTCAAAGTTGAATGTTTTTGCTGAATAATACCTTTGTGAATATTATATTTTTTCTGCCCACCATTCTTTATAGTAGCGGCGTTTGTGGTAGTATTTTTTTATTGGAATGGGGTGTTAGGTCAGGGAAAAGGCGGCGCCACGGTTGTTAAGATTGATGACCTGTTTGGGTGCAACTCCCGACGTCAAAAAATATGAAAACGCAACTAATTAAGTTAAATTCTTTATAACGGAACGCTGTTTTGGGCACACTCGGGATCATGTGTCGCGGTGATACGTGAAACTCTTTGATTTTAGGAATTGTCTAATGTAATCAATATTATGTACTGTCAATGTTAATTTTCTCAAAATGTGTTTAATAGATATGAGAAAGAAGTGTTACGAAAAAAACAGTACGCAAGACTTAATTATTTGGCACGTTTAGCAAAATTAGAATCAGGTATATGTCCACAAAGTTTTTGACTACAATTGCGCTCAAACTATATAGAGATGGCGCTACGTGCTACATAGCGCCATCTAAAAACTTTTGATAGTTAGTTATAAAATAAATCTATAAAATATTTATATTATGTTATGACTTACTTACTATAAAAAGCATTTTCGAATATTGCGTTTGTTACATCAAATTTTTATCTTTTAAATAAATGCGAACAATCCTTTTTACGCTTTAAACATATTCTGATTAGTCTAGTTAACTAGCAGTAGACCTATTGCTTTCTACCGGTGACTTTTTTTTGAAACTTAACTTGCCAGAGCGCGTGCCTTTGATTGAGACATATATTCCTGCAGAATTATAATATCTATACTTCAATTAAACAGATTGTAGTCTTGTGATTACAAAGAGTCTTTACACGTATACATAGAATTGTAATCTTGAGTCTGGTAAAACGTTCTGCATTCAACACATAATACTGGCCATTATGCAAATAAACAGATCAGTTAATAACTATACTACACAAAACGGCAAGATTAGCAGAAAAAAAACAAACGTACGCGTATGGGCATGTAGACGCAACGGGTTTCGCCGCGGCGCCTCAGTGGCTCACAAAGAACCCAGGTATTTATGCAAATGGCTGGATTCCGAAAATGCCGCCGCATTGGGCAAAAACAATGCGTGGAAAAAACGTGGGAGGCGAAAGTTCTTCGATTTGCAGTTTTGCATGCAGTTTCGTTAACAGGGTTGCCGAGAAGAAGTTTTTATCGAGCTCCGTGGCGGTGACCACTCCGCCTGCCTGCGACACGGAGGTCTCGGGTTCGATCCCCGGTCAGGTCAAGATGGAAAATGATCTTTTTCAGATTGACCTGGATCTTGGATGTTTATCTATATAAGTATATATTATAAAATATAGTATCGTTGAGTTAGTATCCCACGACACAAGTTCACAACTTACTGTGGTGCTAGCTCAATTTGTGTGATACGAGTATGTCCTTATATATTTATTATTTATTTATTATAAGTACTTCACCGGTCACCAAAACACGGCTTTGGTGACAGGTAAAAAATATATAAAAAAGTCAGGTTCTCGGCAGAGTAGAATAGGACCACTTCAAGTCACAAACTACGAAGAAGATGCTATTACTAGTATCAGATGACCGACTGCCTTATATTTTCTCTAGGCAATAAGGATCATAGACAAATAATGGAGTCAGGGTGTAAATGAAAAAAATGCCATACAAATTCCTTTTGAGTTTCTATTGGGGGCCACAAATTCAAATTCAATTGACGTGTGTTCTATGGCCTAAAATCAGTAAATGCAGTTTTTCGGCAGCGCTTCAAGTCTTCCCGTGGATGTTAAAAAGCGACTTAAGGGAACACAAGCTAAACAAAGCTTATCAACATCAAAGAGACCTCTCCAATCTGTCTGGCCAGCCTGGAAAGTATAGGCCAAATCCTCTGACTGCTCTGGCTAATGTATGGCTCTGGTAGTACAGAGAGGGTCATGTACCTGCAGTGGAGACTAAAAAAGACTTGATGATGATGATTTTACTCGCCGACAAAATAGCTAGCTGTGTGAGAAAGAATTCTGAAAATTGGTCCTACCCAAAAATGTCAGAAAGTAAACGTGGGAGACGATAGTTTTTCGATTTGCAGTGGTTTTGCATGCAGTTTCGCATTAGCAGGGTTGCCGAGAGGAGGTTTCTATGTAATTGAATGACTGAAAGAATAGCAATACATGATAAGTGCATCGTGATTTCGATTGGTGCGATGAATAAAAAACCGGCGAAGTGCATGTCTGCGCGTGGCCCAGTGTAGGGTTCCGTAGTTGCAAATGACAACTTTGAGTTCACTCTGTTCACACTCGCCCCTCACAGTTTAACGACAAAAAACATCAAACAATGTAAATTGTATGAAATTTTAAATTTTCGCGTACATTTTATAAGTTGATTGCCTATAACTTTTTAGTTTGTACTTAGTACTCAGCTCTGATAGTTTTCCTTTTAACTTCGGTATATATACTACTGCTGTAATTTTTTTCACGTATCCATATATAACCGTTTAGCAGATAGAGGGGGGGACACGTACCTCTAACAAAAATTTGCATATTTCGGAAACGGATCCCTAAATCGCAAAATATTTTTTAAAGACCTATTTAACGATACCCCACACGATGGGTAAATAGAGAAAAAAATTACTCCACCACTTTACTTATATGGGAGCTACCCTAAAAAAAATTGTTTTTCAAGATTTTTTTCTACCACTTTTTTGCCATACCCATACCCATACCAAATTACAACTTTCTAGTACTTATAGTCTCTGAGTAAAACCGCGGACGGACAGACAGACGGACAGACAGACATGGCGAAACTATAAGGGTTCCTAGTTTACTACGGAACCCTAAAAACTGTCAAACTAAAAAAAAGTGTTAGGTACTTATAATGATTATTACATCTCACATTTTGTCCATATAAATATTAGAATACTAGCTGTTACCCGCGGCTTCGCCCGCGTGATATATAGCCTATGTCCTTCTTGGCACTCTAACCTATGTATATGCAAAATTTCATGATGATCGGTTTAGTAGATAGGGCGTGAAAGCGTAACAAACAGCAAACAAACAAACTCACTTTCGCATTTGTCATATTGGGATGTAGTGATGATGATTATAACATTGAGTAACGTAGACATGCCTTAAGAGTCGCCTGGATGCGATGTCTCCATACAAACGGAAAAAGGGAATTGTGGCAATATTTGATAATTTTGGAGTAAAATTAAGCATTTAATCAATTAATCTTATTATAATCCACGTACGTTTCTATACAGATTGGTTAAATTATCAATTGTTTGAGAATTATACGCCTCATAAGATTTCCATACAAATTTGAATAGGCTTGTAATTCTCAAACCATTGGTATTTTAACCAAGCTGTATAGGAACGTACGTAGATTATAATGAGATTAATTGATTAAATGCTTAATTTTACTCCAAAATTATCAAATATTGCCTCAATTCCCTTTTTCCGTTTGTATGGAGACATGCGCGTCCAGGCGACTCTTAAGAAAGAAAGTGTATATTTTAGCTCGCATGGCGCCGCAAGGACTGACCGCCTAACGGTCTGTTTTTTGCCGAAAGTGTCTCAATTTTGACCTGGCATTGTCTGCGAGATCACTATCTTGATTTAGGACGCCGCTAAATGTATAGGTTTAGGCTATGGGAATATAGGTTTAGGCGTTTAGGATTTAGCGTCCAGAATAACCCTGTCATCATCATCATTTCAGCCGCAAGAAGTCCACTGCTGGACATAGTATAATTATAATATAAGTACCTATAATATCCCTGTATTTATCACTAATTTTGGTTGAAATTACCAGTAAATACAGTGTAATTCTGAACTCCCTGGCAATAACTTCAGGATAGAATTAGAATAAGTCCATAAAGGGTCTATATTCATAGACACGCAGGAAAAAAATGTTAAGAAATGAAAAAAAAGGACCTGTACAAATTAACCGAAAAGCAGGTGAAATTCCTTTGGGAAGCCAATATTTTTTTTCAACAATTCTTTTTAATTTCATTTATTACCAGGTGGTCGCACGACCTAAGGTCGCTGCAGACGCTGGATACCACTTCCAACCGGTCATATTTCAAACCCTCGGGAGAGGCTTATGTCCAAATGTGGACTGAAATATAAATAAACACGTTAGATACCATTACTTATTTCAGAAGTTAAAAGTACCAAGTCCTTGTTTCCACAAAACACCTGACAAGAATCAAACTCTTATCTAAAGTATACACATATTTTATAATTTATAGTAAGGCAACGAGTTTAATTAAGTAGCGGTGGGCGTGGCACATAACGCAAGCAAGGTTTATATAAATAAATTAAGAACTCCCGTGAACCAGCACCATTAAACTTCAAAACAAATAAACATATTGTCAAAGGAAAACCCACAGTGAAAACGTAACAGCGAAAACAATAAAGAATCCAAGATGGCGGCGGAAAGTGTAAGATATAAAGTGTGACAAGTATTTATAATCCATTCAGCGTGTTGTAACCCCAATACTGAAACTGGACGCTGTGTAGGAGTAAGCCTTGACATCTTGCTTTGGTTGACCTCTTCTTCTTCGGGCGGACGAGCTCCGTGGCGCAGCGGTCAGCATGCCTACCTGCGACACGGATGGTCCCGGGTTCGATCCCTGGTCAGATCAAGATGGAAAATGATCTTTTTCAGATTGACCTGGGTCTTGGATGTTTATTTATATAAGTATATATTATAAAACATAGTATCGTTGAGTTAGTATCCCATAACACAAGTTTAGTCTCGAACTTACTTTGGGGCTAACTCAATTTGTGTGATTTGCCCTATCTAACTTCTAACTAATATTATAAATGCGAAAGTGAGTTTGTTTGTTTGTTTGTTTGTTTGTTTGTTACTCTTTCACGGCCTATCTACTGAACCGATCAGCATGAAATTTTGCATACACATAGGTTAGGGTACTGAGAAGGACATAGGCTATCACGCGGGCGAAGCCGCGGGTAACAGCTAGTTATTTATTTACTATGGGTGTCATAATTAGTGTGCAAAAAACCAAAAAGCTCTTCTTTTGAACTATTTGTTATTTTTCATGTGTGTAACCGCCTAGAAAGCAACTGGCATGGCTGAACGATAGGATACATGAATTTTGTTGAATAATATCATCATCAACAGGTCTTTGTTAGTCTCCGCTGCAGGAATACAACCCTCTCTGTACTGCCAGTGCCATATATCAGCCAAGGCAGTCAGAGGATTCGGCCTACACTTTCCACGCTAGCCAGACGGGTTGGAGAGGTCTCTTTGATGTTTATGGCTTTGTTTAGCTTGTGTTTTCTTAGTCAACTTTTTCGACATGCACGGGAAGACTTAAAGTGGTCCTATTCTACTCTGCCGGGAACCATACGGCAAATCGGTAAATCATTTACTTGGCGTTTTCGTCAAAAGAGGCCGTTTTTGACAGAAACGCTGAGGAAAGTGTAACGTTCTCACTTTAAATTGTAAATAGTAGTTCATAAAATAGTTTGAAGGGTTGTCTAGGGCCTCGGCAAACAAAATTTGTTTTCTGTCTTACAATTTATTTCAAATGGTGCCCCCATAGCACGGGCACGGGACCTCTAAAAATTCATGGCAGCCGGGACCAACGTCTTAACGTGCCTTCGGACACGGAGAAGCTCATGATATTTTTTAGGTAAATTGACGCATTATTGGCTATATTTTGGTTAAAAAGCGTGGAAGAGTTTTGTAAGGATCGTAGCAAGTGGTGGTCCTTGGTCTCTGCCTACCCCCATGGGAAAGAGGCGTGATAGTATGTATGTATGTATGTATGTAAAAAGCGTGGATATTTTATTTTGTATATATTTCCATCAGTTTGCAGTCATCATCATCATCATTTCGTGTAGGTGACACGGTCAGTCGACCATGCACACCCTGGTGTCAGAGTTCTTCGGAACCACCTCTCGGCCTCTGACGTGGTTCCTTTAACGACTACCAGATGGCCGCCGGGACCACCGGCTTAACGTGCCTTCCGAAGCACGAAATCATCTTTCTTATCAGACAATCAGGTGATTCATGCCTGCAATGTCCTAACCAAACTAGAAACAACTTAACAAAGTATGCTCCCTGTGGGAATCGAACCCACGACCCCCGGGTCAACAAAGCAAACTCCTTAACCACTGGACCACGGAGGCAGTTTGCAGTTGTTAGATTATTATGTTATAGGATATAGTACAAAGGTAGAATTAAAACTTGGTCATATCATAGATATTACAGTTCTACAGGAATAGATACATCCGGAGGTACACGCTCTGGCAAGGTAAGTTTCAAAAAGTCCCCCTTAGACTGCACTAGATCTACTGCTAGTTAACTAGAATAATCGGAGCGTGTTTTAAGCGTAAAAAAGACAGCAGCCAGATTTAAAAGATAAAAATATAATCTTTTCAAATATGAATATTTATTATAGCATATCTGTGTATAGATGAAGCGCGTATTTAGTATGAAAATTGATGGACATGTCAAAAATGATACCACCATGGTCATATTAAGCCCATGGCTCCAACATTGAAGATGCCGGAAAAACAATAAAACGAGGCGGGGTTAGTCCATGGGTTAAAAACCAAACATACATATTTATGATTATGTTATGGGACAGTCGGCCAGGGCCGGCCTCGACGAACTTATCGTGACCAAATTGCAAGCATTTTTGCAATGGGAGAAGTAAGGAGTACCCGAAACCGAGCATGCATGAAAGGAGTCATGGATGTGGTTGAAGCGAAAGAGGTTTGTAAGGATCATAGCAAGTAGAGATCCATAGTCTCTGCCTATCCCTTTGGGATAGAGGCGTGATAATATGTATGTATGTATGATAACATAAATGTTTGAAAGCTAACTAAATAAGTATATATAAATAAGCTAATGCTGATGCTACTTCTATAACATAACATTTCAAAACATTTAAAAATTTTAAGTATTTTTCGTCAAAACCACGCAATTGCCAATAATTTATAAAAAATTCGCGAACATAACAGTTTTTTCTTAATATTATTGCGTGTAACCACACAAAATGCAGGTTTAAGAGCCGAATCAATGTAAATAATGCGAAAATCGTCAAATTAATTCGTCCGTCAACTTACGAGTGTTGATGTAACGGAGATGAGCGGCCGCAATCTGAATCCGGGATGCGCAAAAATAAGATTTTTCCGAGAAGGAAATCGCACGTGGAAAGTGGTTTTAAAAATAAAACCCTCATGCGTTCCTGTCTCTTGAATTGATAGCGTATTTGTATAAAATTATAAATAGATGTGATATTTTAAAACGTCATCTTTGGAGGACTTTCCTGAATCTGTCATTGATGATAATTAGAAGAAATATTGATAACAATCACGCTGTGTGCCTCCGCAACCAGTTGAACATACAAACTATAGCTAGCAA
This sequence comes from Rhodophaea formosa, assembly GCA_963082605.1. Taxonomy (NCBI): domain Eukaryota; kingdom Metazoa; phylum Arthropoda; class Insecta; order Lepidoptera; family Pyralidae; genus Rhodophaea; species Rhodophaea formosa. Next base: position 1,718,243 of record OY720208.1, read on the forward strand.
GCGCCCATCCACCACTGGCTCAGTATTTTTTTTTCGATTCAGTTTCGGATTTTTAAAAAATAGCTGAATAGCTGTAATATTCCTCGCAAGCTCACATAGCCACTAGTTGGTTAGGGCAAGTTAGGGGCAACTTGTCCCAAGAGCTTTTCATTATCATCATCAGGTCATTTTTACTCTCCACTGTAGGAGCACGGCCCTCTCTGTACTGGCAGGGCCATTTACGATAGCCAGAGCAGTCAGAGGATTTGGCCTCCCCACGCTGACCAGACGGGATGGAGAGATTCCTTTGATGAAGCTATGTTTAGCTTGTGTTTCCTAAGTCGCCTTCTACAACATCTACGGGAAGACTTGGAGTTCTATCCTATTCTACTCTGTTGTGAACCACTCTGCATTTAAGAGCTTTTCAGCTGAGAGCAAGTTTGTAGTGGTACCAATGCAATAAACTTTCACCCACCACCCGATTTCAGTCGGGCGTAAACTTATTTATTTCCTTACTCATTAAGGAAAATCTTCTCATTGTGACAAACAATTTATTGGAGGGCAGTGATATGGTAGCAATTAACACTAAAGGTTTTCAAGGAAGGCCCGAAAATGCAGTTGATTTTATACCCAGTATTGGTGGCCTTAGGTAAGTTTGCTGTACCAGTAAAGTGACAAGTTTCATATTATCAAAATACGTAACAACGGGTTACTCATGTAAATAGTCAGCTATTGGCCGACATGTTTCAACCTCATCCGATCGCTAACATCAGTGCGGATTAGGACGACACCGTGCGCGCGTCTCAATTCACATTCGCCCTGAGGAAGACCACCGGATGAGGTTGAAACATGTCGGCCGGTAGCTGACTATTTACGTGAGTAACCCGTTGTTACGTATTTTAATAATGTCTTTATCTTACGTAAGTTTAAATCAAAAAGTTTCATATATTGCAAACCAGCTCTTTTCGACTTCGTCCTCGTTATTTTCAGTCTGTGTGCTACTCGGATTGGTCAACTATGACATTGTATCACATTGTACAGTTTCATAAAAAACAAAACGGTAGTGGTAACAAACATGATTCAAACTTTGGCCGAGTGAGTGCGAAGCATCTGTTTCAGTTTCAGCTTGGGCAAAAATTATATTACATATCCATCTGTCCGTCTGTTCCGTTCTGTTGTCCTGCCTGTTGTTCTTCAGGCCTTCTTCATACAGATCACATTTCTTAAGCAATTTCGGTGAAATTTTGTGAGCAGGATCATTAATTACATATATATATAATTTTTTAGTCAATTCAGTTTTTTGAATAATCAAAATGGCGGAAAACAGAGATAAGACTTGCGAGGTCACAGAGCCACTAGTGTCATAAGGATGAAACTCACATATCAGTATGGCTTTTTTGGGCTTTTTTCAAGGCCAGAGTGAAAAAGCATTATTTGAGTTTGCACGTACCATCCTAGACCGCATCGTTGCTTACCATCAAGCTAGGGGTCAAACGCACTCGAAAGCCCAATATTATTTTGTCACATTGAAAAAATTGTTTTTTGCATTGTTGTTGATATACTAATTTTACAAACACTAGCCGTTGGTCCCGGCCAGTGGCGGCTCCCCCTTAAGTGCACTCGTGTGGCGCACTACCAATTTAAGCTTAAATATATATACAAAAAAATTACATAGATATAAAAATAAATAAGTAGTTTTACGTAAAAATATATTACTTTTTGTCAAATGATAAAAAATTTGTCATGTATTTAACATAATAAGTATTATTTTCGCTTGACGAATTATTTTGGCGCGCGCCTGCTCCTAGCGCACGCAGCGAGCCCATACAGCTACTATTGAGAAGGCGACGAAACGCCTGGCGCGTGAGACGGAAGATTAGTATGGAAGTTTAGCGAAATCTCGTGCGCCGCACGGGGCCCGACGCGGGACGAACGTCGACGTTCGGAAATGTTCGGATTAGGTAGTTTTCGCGTAAATTGTCTTACGTTTGTATGTGTTCGTGTTTTACTTTAGCTGTTTTTATGTTTTGTTTTACTTATTAATCTAATTATCATACATTAAGTAATGTAAATAAAAAATGCCTATCTAAATAAGAGAGAGAATTATTTCTGCATATAGAAATTATCCATATTGTTTAGGCATGTTTTATGATGTGCACCATCAGGTCTTTGAGTCACGAGCCGCCACTGGTCCTTACCGTGCTTGCAATCGTGTATATTATAGTCGAGGTGTTTAGAGGTTTCTTGGATTTTATGAAAAGGTTGAATTTTGCATCTGCACCATTGGGCTTTCGAACTAATGTGATTGGTGTGTAGTCAAAGGGTCTAGTCCGTTAAAAACAACAGTACGATCCAAGTTTTGGTATAGTTTTTAATTTAAAATTTAAAAGCATAAAAAAAAAATATCCAGCTTATTTATTTAAAAGACAGGCAAGCACTTAAATTATGACATTTCAAATAAAAAAAATATGTAACATTTATAATGTGTATTTAGATGCACGCAGTCGCCGACTCCAGACGTTTATATTTAGAAGTGTCGTTTTTCTTTCCCATTAACAGGAAAGCCTTATCCTCCTCCCCCTATTAATAAGTTAATAAGATTGAAAAGCCAAAAGTATGAATTGTTTTTCTTTTAGTCCTGTTACGTGTGTTACTGGCCACTACATTTTTTAATATCAGAGTGAAAAACTCGAACATACTTGCACTATCAATGAATTGTGGCAATTTTAAATTTAGAATTCACAAATGTCATTTTATATTTTAAAAATAAAAGAAACAAGTTCATCCAGCTTATTTTTTTAAAAGGCAAAGGAAATATCAAAATTATGACATTTCAAATAAAAAAAAATGATGTAACATCTATAAATTCCATTCATAAGGTGTATTTAGATGCACGCAGTCGCCGACTCCAGACGTTTATATTTAGAAGTGTTGTTTTTTTGTCTCAAGGTATTTTGGTTGCAAAATACCGTTTGGGCTCAATCGGTGAAATGCGAGGTAAGTGCGACTGAGTGAGATTATGGGATTGAAGGCTTCCGTTGAGTATTAGTTGAAGGGTACAGTCAGAGATATGTTTACTTAATGTAGCCATATATAAAAAATATTCATGTAGCTTTTAAACTTTTGCTATTTTCAGTTTACATTTAGAATGTATTTGGTAATGATCTAGTGATAATTTAAATTTGCGTTCTCAACATGAAAATGAAAGACTTTTATTCTGTGAATGAGCCTGAATTCTAGAAAAAATATCACCTGCTTCATAAATTTTTGTTTGTATGTATTTATAGTACTATGGAAATGCTCAATAATTTTACTCAATTTCAGACTTGGTCACAAAACAAAAGTTGTTCGTTTTCATGTTGAGAACGTGAATTTAAATTATCGCTAATTCAATACCAAACAACTCGAATCAGTTTGAGTAATTAACTTGAACTATATGAACAAAATAATTAAAATTAAAAACTAAAACTTCAGAGATAAATATAAACAAGTTGCAATATTAAAAAAATAAATAAACCCAAGTCGTTTTTGACAGTTTGCGTCCACTGTATTGGTTTTTTGCTGACGTTACAATGCTCTGCTCAATAACACTCTGGAAAAGAATACAAATCTAATGATACCTCACACTTCAAAATCGGTCAAACCGATTACGCTACAGAAGATAACAATGAAAAAGACGTCACCATCAGGTCTTTCTAGTCTCCACTGCAGGAGCACGACCCTCTCTGTACTACCGGAGCCATATACTAGCCTGAGTAGTCAGAGGATTTGGCCTACACTCTCCACGCTGGCCAGACGGGTTGGAGAGGTCTCTTTGATGTTAATAAGCTTTGTTTAGCTTGTTTTTCCTTAGTCGCCTTTTACGACATCCACGGGATGACTTGGAGTGGTCCTATTCTACTCTGCCGGGAACCACACGGCGCGAACGGCGTTTTTGCGGGTGGTACACTAAGTTCCACCTTGTCCATGCGGTATTTCTACATATATTTTGAAATAGACGTACTTACATACAAACATATAAGCGAAAAACTTAACCTCTTTTTTGGGTGGGTCAGTCAGGAAAAAAGAAATACGATGTATAGTGATACTTTTTGTGCAAAGAAATAGGCTTTCTAGTCATTGGAAACCTCTACCAGCCTTTGGCTCTCCAGTTGGAACATAATGTTACCACATCATAATCATTAGGTCTTTTTTACCCTCTCTGTACTACCAGAGCCATATCTTACCCAGAGCATTCAGAGAATTTGGCCCACACTCTCCACGCTGGCCAGACGTTTAGCGAGGTCTCTTTGATGTTTATAAGCTTTGTTTAGCTTGAGCTTCCTTAGATGCCTTCTACGACATTAGACTTGGAGTGGTCCTATTCACACTGCCGGAAACCGCACGCGGTTATACATCAAGTAACAACTTAATAAATGTTAACAACTAAGTACCTAATTCCTAGTAATGGAACACCCTCTTCCATTATTTGTGTAAATCATGTAATGTCTCAATTCAAAAGTACGCGCTATGGGAAAAAAGAGAAGTTCGCCGGTACAGACAGCAGAATACCTAACAATAGGAAAATTAAAAAAAAAAACAAGCCATACTTTTTGACAGTTTACACAGATATATAATTCTTTTTAATGATGATACATAGCCTATGACACTCAAGGAAAGAATACAAATCTAATGACACTTTACACTTTAGGGTATAGGAGGCAACAACAAAACAGGCATATTTGTTTACGCTATACGTTTGTTTACGCGCCCATCACTATAGTAATTTATTTTACTATCAATCAGCTTACTACGAGTATTCGCTGGCTTGACTTGGCCTTAGAGCCAAGTCGTAAAAACTTGTCTTTGAAAGATAGACAGTTAGTAATGACTGCGGTTGGTACGCGACGCGCCGCCGTCTTGCCCGAGCGTTATTTTTCTACTTATTTTTTTTTTCAATGGTCATAAATATTGCAAAGAAAATTGGGTATGCAGCAAAATCAAATGTTTGTCTACGAAAGGAAGAAAATAAAATAAAATTGCTTAGTTTTTGCGGGTGATATCAAGACGCGCCGTTTCATCCACGCGCTATTTTAGACTTTTTAAAACCGCCTTAGACTACGCAAAGAAAATATACGTATACGGCAAAATTCAACTCTTGTCTATGAAAGGTAGACAATAAAAAATGGCTTCGTTTTTGCGGGTATTACACGATAAGCCGTCGCATCCGCGCGCTATTTCTACATATTTTGCAAAAACTGCGCAAAGAAAATGCGCGTATACAGCCAAGTCAAAATCTTGTCTATGAAAGGTAGACAATAAAAAATGGCTTCGTTTTTGCGGGTGGTACACGACGCGCCGTCTCGTCCGCGCGCTATTACTACATATTTTGAAAACTACGCAAAGGAAATGCGCGTATTCAGCCAAGTCCAAATCTTGTCTATGAAAGGTAGACAATAACAAATGGCTTCGTTTTTGCGGGTGGTACACTAAGTTCCATTCCATCTTGTTTATGCGGTATTTCTGCTACTATTTATTCAGTGTAGTTCTAAACTACGCACCTATTTTTTCGCTGGCTTGACGTAAAAGAATTGCGCGTATACAGCCAAGTTCAAATCTCGTCTATGAAAGGTAGACAATAAAAAATGGCTGCGTTTTTGCGGGTGGTACACGACGCGCCGTCTCGTCCGCGCGCTATTTCTAGCGCGGCCGCCCATCCAAGTTTATTGACTTCGCCCAACACCGCTACACTACCCGGATTTTACAACTTTCAGCGCACTTTCCATGCTGTTGCCGATATTTGATAACATGACGGCCAGATTTTCCATTGGAACACTTTGTTCTTTCGCAACATTGATACTGCGTGTCTATTTTGCGCGTTACTCCATTTGAGACGTTAGGAACTTATTCTGTAGGTGCAAATTGTATTTTACTCAGCATAATGGCAGCACTGCGTAGATTTTTCACTGAAGTTCGTAAGCTTTTATAAATATCGAGCTTCGTTTTTGAAAAGAGTATCTTAGCCTAAATAGTACACAATATAGAACTCATCTCATATGACCAAACAGTTAAACATGAAAAAAGAAAACAGATTTTTATAATTGGTAAATTAGATTATTATAATTTATTGAAAAATTATTTAAAACTTTGATTACGTAATCAAAATGGTTATTGTTTTATAGGTTCAGTAATCAAATTTAAATGTCGAGTTGTGCTACATTTTTGTACTGTCTTGTTTTGTAAAATTTTAGGAAGCTAATATACTTCTGTACGGTACTGCAAAATATCAGTTTATTCACTTGTTCCGTGTAAACTTCTATTAAAACATCTTTACTAACTGTAAATGAGCTCCCTAAACAGGCCAGTCATCCAGACACACCTTGCGTTTACTCAAGGCTACGAAATTAAAAAGAAAACATTTAAAAGTAAAAAATTCGAATTGAGAATGTGGCAGATGCGCGTGCAGCTGCGGCGCGTGCGCGAATATTGCTCGTGTGTGTCTGGTCTGTGAACGAAAGTTAATTGTTGGTGTTAAATACTTGTGAACAGTAGAAATATAATTAAACGTTTCTTCCTCGTTGATTTATTGTTGGAAGTAATTAAGTTTTTCATACTTTTAAAACTGAAATTATCAGGAAATTGTTTTGCTTTTTGCGAAAGATTAAAAAACGTTTTACTTGAATTTCTAACGCTGGTTTTCGCACTTATTTCTGTCCAAGTATTTTTAGGTTGGTATTGTTAAAAATTGTAAAGGTATAGAATGGTTTTTGTAACAAGCAATTGTAATTTTCATTTTAATACATGTATGAAGTGCTGTCGCCGGATCTCTGCCACAGACGAAGTAATAACCTTTTTCCTTGACTCCGAATGTAATGCAAAGTTTAAGTCGTTCGTCTTTTTTTTTATTTTATTTTAATTAAACAAAATGATAAACAAAAATCTAGCAATAAATAAAAAAGTGAAATTATATCCAAAATCATTAAATGATGTGAGATTTTTCGAAGTGCCGAACTATCGAGACGTTGACAATTATGGATAAAGACTGCTGGCACCGTTACGTGAGGATTCACGGTTAGTTTTTGGGGAATTATTGTATCAATTGATATGGGTGGGAATAGAAATACTTTGGAGAGATCATACAGAGGAGGAAGAAATCTATATCTTTGTGTTTAATTTAGTTTACGCCAAGTTTCTTAAAATATCACTTATCCCTGTTTAAAGTGTATAGGAATTAACAAAAATTAATAGACGTTTATTGATTTTGCGTGCAATAGACCTCATCACTGCTTCCCATCAGGGAAGATGGAGAACAATCGAACTCAAAATATTTTTGAATAAACACCTTATTTTTTTTTTACTATTTAGCTAAATACTTGCGCTGCTTATCTGTCTAAAGCAACATGTTTTACAGTGGATCTTATCCTAAAATTGATAAGCAGTGTTGTGCTGCAAAAACAAAAAGACTTATTCTATTTGCAGTCCACTTTACGTGTGTGAGTCTATTAAGCTGTAGTGCGCCAGCGCACGCGCAGGTGCTGGCCGCCCACCGGCGCTTGGGCATCAATTAACTGAACTATGATCTTAGACATATTTAATTACTTCTTTCTTCCTATTCTAGTGGCGAGAAAAGGACGATAGTAGTGTTTTTTTTAAGAAGCAAACGAGTCAATTGATGGTAAATGATCACTACTTTCCATGAATAATTGCAACACGAGAAGCAGTTGGTTCAAACTGCTTCCCATCGCGCAAATCGTTAAATTCTGTTGTGGGAATGGGCGAATATCTGAAGAATCATGACGATAGGCGATGCGGTTTGGTAACCGGAATTAACACGATTGGAATTGTGCTGACGGGGGGTTAGTCAATTCGTATGACTTTTCCATCAGTCTACCATCTGCACTAAAAAAAAAAAATCGAGCAAGAAAAATGCCAAAAATTTACGTTTGTTGTATTGGTTGGAGCCTCCTTAAATATTTTACTCTATTTTCAGTACTTCTGGTTATAGCGGCAACAAAAACACATCATCTGAAAAATCTAGCTATCATGGTTTATGAGATACAACCTGGTGACAAACAGACGGACATCGACGTCTCTTGGATAGGGTCCCGTTTTTACCCTTTGGGTACGGAACCTTGAAAAGGATTTAACAAGGCCCAGACAGTCTTAGGAGAGGAGAAAATCACAACGCTTGGAAAATGTAACACGCAGTCAGTAAAGGTAAAATGATAAATAAATATATACGGACAAATCACACGGATTGAGCTAGCCCCAAAGTAAGTTCGAGACTTGTGTTATGGGATACTAACTCAACGATACTATATTTTATAATAGATACTTATATAGATAAACATCCAAGACCCAGGTCAATCTGAAAAAGATTATTTTCCATCTTGACCTGACCGGGGATCGAACCCGGGACCTCCGTGTCGCAGGCAGGCGTGTTGACCGCTGCGCCACGGAGCTTGACAAAAGGTCAAAACGAAGACAAACGAGCAAGTGAACGCGAGCGGAGCCGAGTGCGCGAGTCTCACAGCGGACTCAGCTGCGGCTGATAATCTCGGTAATGAATATATTATGTTAATTAGAGAGTGCAGCTACACATTAGAATCGAAACAGAAGGATAATGCTCGAGCAGGGAATGTGACTGTCGCTTATAAATATTTACTTATATTAATATTTTCAAACTGTGACGCACTTCTAGAGACGCCTTTTCAACACATTTCTTATGAAACAAGCGTGTCAGGGGCGGTACTGTTTATTGAGGGTTTCAAGGTACTTTACAAGGTAAAAAAAATGCCGATTAAAACCAAAGGCAAGATCTACAAGACCGCAGTCAGACCAGCCATGACGTACGGGGCCGAATGCTGGGCCATAAAGAAAGCCCACGTACAGAAAATGCACGTAGGTGAGATGAAGATGCTAAGATGGGTAGCAGGTGTAACCCGACGCGATAAAGTGCGAAACGAGCACATCAGAGGAAGCTTCAAGGTTGCGCCTATAGCAGAAAAGCTCACCGAGAACCGCCTACGATGGTTCGGTCATGTCATGAGACGCCCCGAAGGACATGTTGTAAAACAGGCCTTAGCATTGCCAAATAATAAAAAAAAGTAGAGGACGTCCACTAGCCACATGGTGGTCCACGGTAGCTAAAGACTTAGAGCTCACCCAAACAAATATTTTGACAACCCAGGACAGACTGTCCTAGCGCCGCAGAACGAGGAGAGCCGACCCCAAATAATGGGAAATGGCTAGGACAAAGAAGAGAGGGTTTCAAGGTGCTTGTAGAAATGCAAAATCTTCTATTGTCTGCTTACTTGTGATAAAGGTAAGATCAACATTTTCACTGTATGATAGGCACCAGGCAGGAGCACGAATTGACTGGCCGAGTATGCTACTTTTGCTTACTAGCCGGGCGCGGGTTAGTACGCGGTATTAGTATAACCTTCGTCTCTATTAGGGTGCGAGCGATTTCCGTGCTTGGTGGTGCTAACTCACTTTTAAAATTTGTAAAACGCAAATTGAAAATCAAGGAATGTCATTACGCATAACATATTATTTAACGTTAGTTCCGTATTAAAATTACTTTTTAAAAATATGAATTTAGACAATTAGTTGTTTTAAAACGTGAACCATAATAAATTATTAATTCTTGTGTATGTATACAGAATACCTTTTGGCCGTCTTTTTTATTTGAACGGGTGACCTCTAGACGTCAAAGCAGTAAATGCGACAAAAATTACGATGTTTAATTGTTTCACAATTCAAGAAACAAAACGAAGGAGGCGTTTGATATGTAGCTTGAAGGCTGTGACTCCTCAGAACCCATGGTCAATCGATTCCGAAGAGCTACGACAGACGTTGTTATAACTAAATAAATGATACTTTCGAAAAGGTTTAAACAATGAAAGTCTCCTATGTCCTAACCGTTTTCAATGGAAATATCCATCAACCACTACCAATTTAAAGAGGGTGACGTTTCAGCTTCAGATGTAAATTTTTTTGGGAAAAATGTCACCCATTCTTTCTTCAAAGAAAAATTCAAAGGTAAGGAAAACTTTTTTCTAGAAAAAATAAAATAAAATGTAATGAAATTTTTGTTAATATTTCATACTAGCAGCGACAAATGAATACTAATTAAAAATAATTAATCAGTAGCAATTTTCAGAAACGTTTTACGATTTAAGAAATAAGTGTCGCATATGTTATTTCTATATTTTACGGCGCAGTTAAAAAAAAATCAACACAGTAAGTTAATTAGTGGTAATAACCGATGCAAAGCGGTTTTTACTTTGCCATTGTCTTGTGGTTAGGGCTACCACACAGTTTGAAACTATTTACATGAGTAATGGTAAACCTTTTTAACCGTCTTCAAAAAAGGGGGTGGTTCTCAATTCGTCTGTATGTTTTTTTTGTATGTTTAAGTGAAAACTTCTTCATGTGCGTTGGGCATTTTTAATATGGGAAAAAACTTTAATTTACGAATAAAAGTATTTTATGCATTTCCGGTGTATTCAAAAAATAAACACATAAGAACCTAATTGTTAAAATTTTCACTTCTTTACTTCCAGAGTGCTACTGTATTGTTTTATGGTCTCCATAGCACAGTTGTTAACATGCCAGATGACAATGTAGCACCGTTCGATTTCTGGCTCGGACAAAATACTTATATTATTAAAATACGTAACAACGGGTTACTCACGTAAATAGTCAGCTACTGGCCGACATGTTTCAACCTCATCCGGAGGTCTTCTTCAGGGCGAATGTGAATTGAGACCCGCGCACGGTTCGTCCCAATCCGCACTGAAGAAGACCTCCGGATGAGGTTGAAACATGTCGGCCAGTAGCTGACTATTTACGTGAGTAACCCGTTGTTACGTATTTTAATAATGTCTTTATCTCACGTTAGTTTTAATCAAAAAATACTTATACTTCATTTTCACAGGTTCTAAAGATACCCAAGGAGAATTAGTATCAGGTAAATAGCCGAATGTAAATTACTTTAGCCAAATCATATCTCAGCATAAATGCTGTAGTAATAGCGAATCCCAGGCTCTGATGCATCACAGCTGCGAACGCAACCGCAAAAAAGATAAAGAAGAAGATTTTCAACAACATTTGATTGACGAGCTCCGTGGCGCAGCGGTCAACACGCCGGTCTGTGACACGGATGGTCCCGGGTTCGATCCCCGGTCAGGTCAAGATGAAAAATGATCTTTTTCAGATTGACCTGGGTCTTGGATGTTTATGTATTTGTTATAAAATATAGTATCGTTGAGTTAGTATCCCATAACACAAGTCTTACATAAGAACTTACTTTGGGGCTAGCTCAATCTGTGTGATTTGGCCGTATATATTTATTTATTTATTTTTTAAATAAATCACCTAATTCCATGCCGTGTGGTTCCCGGTAGAGTAGAATAGGACCACTCTAAGTCTTCTCGTGGATGTCGTAGAAGGTGACTTAGGAAACACAAGCTAAACAAAGCTTATAAACATCAAAAAGACCTCTCCAACCCGTCTGGTCAGTGTGGAGAGTGTAGGCCAAATCCTCTGACTGCTCTGGCTTATATATGGCTCTGGTAGTACAGGAGGAGGAGCTCTGAGGAGCCCGATGGTCCAGTGGGTGTGAGCTCTATGAGCGCTTACGTATGTTAAGCAACCCCTGGTGCAGTCCCTACTTGGATGGGTGACCGCAAGTGGCATAAAAATATCTCGAGCTCCTCCGTGCTTCGGAAGGCACGTTAAGCCGTTGGTCCCGGCTGTCATCGTTGATGGCAGTCGTTGAGCTATGTCAGATGCCTTAAGGCAGCTTGAAAAATCTGACACCAGTGTTGGCCACTTACACATACGAAAAACAAACAAACAGTACAGAGAGGGTCGTGCTCCAGCAGTGGAGACTCACAAAGACCTGAAGATGACGATAATACACGAAAAACAAACGTTACCTTCTACCTTTTGTCGAAAAATTCAAAGTCTTCTCGTGAATGTCGTAGAAGGCGACTATCATAAGCTAAACAAAGCTTATACATTTAACAAATCCCTATACGGTAAGTGATAAACATAATAAGTATCACTACCATGTGAACTACTTGGTAACCCTATTCGTGGCTCGTTTCTCACGATCGCGAGCACAATCGTCTGTTTGTCATTTTGTGCGTCCGTTGTATCGGGACTGTGTCCGACAATGCCAACTAAATTAGCAAATGTTACTGTATACATTATTATCTAAGTTTATTCGTTACTCTCACACCCTAGTTTTCTCTATATTATATTGAAACCTATATAAAAATAGGCTTTGTATTTATCTGCACACAAATGCTTGCAGAGACTTTAGTTCACACGTATAAAATGTAATGATAATGTCATCATTATTATTGCATTTTATTAACAGATTATCATTAATCTGTTGTAGTGAAAATTAAAATGAATTTACTAGAATTTTATCCTTACCACGTTTGTACATTAAATTAAACATTGCTTAGAGATCTCTCTCTACTTGTGCCTCTGTTCTCACGACCCGTGAACACAATTGTCTGTTTGTCATTTTGCTGCATCCGTTGTATCGGGACTGTGTCCGACAATGCCAACTAAATGAGCAAATGTTACGGTATACATTATTATCCGTTAATTTCTTAGTATCACATCCCATTTTCCTCTAAATTATAATGAAAACTATATAAAAACGACTTCGTAGGTTCCAGGACACAAACAAATATGCGCGCAGGAGGCTTCAATTTATTCGTATAAAATGTAATGATAATGATGATAATTTCATGTAATGAAATTTATAATGATTCCGTAAGAATTGTGTCTTTATACGTCTGTACACTAAATTAAACATTGCTTAGATACCATATTTCTTTTGAAGTAGTAACTCTACTTGTGACTCGGTTTTTACGAAGCAACAATAACAAATGTTAGTGAGGCGGAATAACTAGTACTGCGATAACCCAGAAGAGATGTGCATTATTAGTGGTTCCGCATACTATACTAAACAACCCTGGGTGCAGTCCCCGTTTGGATGAGTGACCGAAAGTGGCATAAAATATTTCCAGTTCCTCTGTGTTTCGGACGCCTGTCATCATTGGTGGCATTCGTAAAGCTACATAAATCTGATGCATTTAGGCTACTTGAAATATCTGACACTCGTGTTGGAAACTTCCACACACGAAAAACGAACTTTACCTTCTACCTTTTGTCTAAAATTCATTCATACATAGTTATCACGTCTTTATTCCTTACGGGGTAGACAGAGCCTTAGGCTATAAGCCACAAAAGTCACGTTTATCGTATGGATGAGCGTATTGAGTATTGGAATCAAAATAATGATGTGTTACTAGTCGCATCATATATTGTCGGGATCTTTCTTAGCTTTGACCGCCTACTTGGGATGAGGAACAGCATTAAATGTATTTATTTTCCTCTGACCAGCATTAAAGGGAAGATTAAAGAGAAATACGCTACATATACGCTTAAGTTATGGAACAAACTTCTTACCATGGTGTTCCCAAGAGACTACAACATGGGGTTCTTCTAAAAGGGCGTGAAAAGATTTCTTCAAGGTCGACAACGTGCGCGTGGAACCACTGGTGTTGCAGGCGTCCATAGCCTACGGTAACGGCTTCCCATCAGGTGGGCTGTTTGCTTAATTATTTGTATATAAAAAAATCTTAAATGAAAGAAAAAATTCGATGATAGCGTAAATCAATATTGACAACATTTTTCATTCATGAGATTTGAAAAATGGTTCTAAAATGGCGACCAAGTACCGGCAAGCGCAGCGTTGGACACCCACTGACCAGGTAGGTGGTCGGGCGACCTGAATAAGATTGCAGGAAAGCACTGGATGCAGGTCTTATTGGAAATCTTTGGGGAGACCTATCTCCAGCAGTGGCTTGCGGCTTATATCATATTTGATGAGACTAAATGAATTTTACTTGAAATTTGTAAATTTAATGATAGAAAAACAACTAACATTGCAAATAATGACATAACACTTCCCTGTAACAGTTTTTGCGTTTGTGAATCAATGCCAATAGTGAATAGTACTCCACAGGTAGGCCAAGGTTCGATGCCGGAGACGTTGCCAACCGTTTTTAATTTCGCTTCAAAATAACCGGGAACGTTTCATCACTGAGGGAAATTTTGTAGGAATGTGTTAATGGCAGGAAAATATGTGTATCATTCATTTCTCACATATTTTACAATTACCTCGCTTTTTTTGTTTTTCGTGTGTGTATGTGGTCAATACTGGTGTCGGATTTTTAAGCTACCTAAAGGCATGTGACATAGCTTCGTCAAAAGAATAGTTTAAATTAAATACGTATGATCACCGGTATGATCACATGACAAGAGTAAGGTAAAAGCACCTATTCCCGGTAGTGTCCCTGTTACCGGTAATCTAACATATTTTTAAGTTTTGCACTATTTTACGAATAAATTTACAATGTTTCTATACAAAAAAATGTTTTTAGTTATATTTTAATCAATAATAATTGCAATAATTACCAAAAAGTATGACAGCTTCACCGCAATAAAATGTCAAAAGTTTGTACTCCAACATTTTTACATTTTGGCTGTGTGCAGTTGCTGAACGAATCAACGACATGTTCGTAATATTAACTGTGTCATACTCATACGAGAAGGAGTTTCGTAAGTTTGTTTATGTATTTAACAAGTTAAATAATGTATCTTTCAATACAAACTATAAATTTAAGTGTCTTTTAAAAAAGTGAATATTTTGGGCTTTTACATTTATTGGTACTCAAAATTCCCTACTTGACCTATAATCCGGCAAAAATTTACCGGCTATTGGTACACGCATCAGTCCAGTAATATTTATTGTACCTAAACCCATTTTAAGACTTTATTGCAAGGGAATAAGTTTGATTTTCCTTTGAAATACTGTATAACGTTCTTACCGGATTCAAATTAAACATAAAACAATGTGCATCAGGGTGGAGGGTCAACGTATGGTGAAAAATTTTACTATAACACAAATTTGAATACCTCTTTCAAGTTGCATAAGGCTAAGATAATCACAAATCTATACTAAAATTATGAATGCGAAAGTAACTCTGTCTATCTGTCTGTTACGCTTTCACGCCCTAATTATCTTTAATGTTCTCTAAAGTACGGAGAAGGACATAGGATACCTTGCATCCGAGAAAAATTAACTGTTTCTGAGGGATCGACATTAACGCGGGCTAAGCCGCGGGAAAAAGCTATTACATTAAAGGTAAAGGTATCAAATTCAAATTTATATCAAATACATCATGTCATGATTTGACAACTTTTTTAAGTTCATGCTTGACTGTAAAAACTTAGAAAAAAATGCAAGTTGGTACGGATACCTCAGTGAGCAAATCAGTCTTGCACTCAACCAGTTCTTATATTTCATTTTGTGGACGCAGTTCTCGGTTTAGGTACATTAAGTATAAAATAAAATAAAATAAAGCAGGGCAGTAGTCCGACCGTCCAGACAAACATGTATAAATGCTGTTTTTGTAAGTCTTATGCTGCTTATAATAGAATTCAAAATCGTGGTGTAGTTTACCGGTTTCTGGTACAATATAGTAACGGTTATTAGTACAAACTTGCCGGATACTGGTACAATCAGCCCTTTTCTAGTTTAATTTGTAATAACAATAAGAAATGTTTATAATTTATTTCATTAAATTATTTACGTCAAGACTACTTTAAATTACCTACAACCACGTGTATATATCATCATTGTTAGACTAATAGTTTTAACACAAGTGACTTGCAAAGTCAGGAAAGTTCAAAACTTCACGGCTATTGGGACGTTTACCTTAGTGATGTTTTATACTTATAAACTTTCCTCATGAATCACTCAACAATCATGCAGAATTATTAAATGTTACGCGAGACATAATAATAATTATTAAAAACGGTTGCACTCACGTTATATTTAGCCGGTATTGCCGACCGTGTCGCGACGACCTTGATACTCGCCCTGAAGATGGCCATCTGAATTGGCCGAAACCCGTTTTTAATAATAATTAATCATGCAGAACTTTTTAGTGAATCGCGACCAGACGCGGCAGAGAACTTTGTTTTATTATATGTAGTGATAGGGATTTAGCTAGCTCCATTTGAGCATTTGCTACTTCACCGGGCGTTTGAGGCGAGGGCAGAGTGCCCTCAAACTGTAAGGCAAATACAACCAAAGGGCCCCCAGGAGGGACAGACCTCGGCTTTGGGCGTTGCCTGTGTGCGCAAGGCTTGGAGAGACAGCTAATTCTCATATACCAGGCCACGATTGCATGCATAGTCTGAAGGGCTTTAACTTGAACTGAGAAACAATGGCAAAGTCTTGGGTGAGCAGCAACTCTCATGTTTTGGCCGACTTTACATGACTATTTAGGTACAGTATAATTATTTATATATGGAGCTAAAGTGCTGAAAAAGATATTAAATTAACAGACACAACAGAAAACACAAAATTGTATCTTGTGGCGGAAACGTACGAGGAGTGATGACCCCCCAACGAAATGGGAAAATCAGTCATGGGAAGAAAATATGATCTTAATAGTAAACTGGCGTAAAAAGTCACAGGAAAAAAAGATGTTTTTAGTACAAAATATTACTACTACGGAACCCTACCCTGCTCGTGGCTCGTCACGTACTTGGTTGGTTTTAATATTTTCTCCCAGACCAACATGGGAAAATAAATATAATTATTGTGGTTCCATTTCGCTGCACTAATAAACATGCAGTTTATTTTTGTTAAGATTGACAGGAAGTTCTGTAGGTAATGATTTTCAGAGTACAATACTTAAATACGAGCCGTGACCACAGAGTAATATTTTCGCAGAAGGCCACAAGTTTGTTGTATGCAAAATAGTAGTGGCAATTTTTTTTCAGAAGCTGGTTTAATTTCTTTTCTCCCAGATTAACTTGAAAGGGTAATAAAATAATTTCCATAATGCTGCACTTTTAAACACACACACATTATTATCATGTTATCCGTTGCGGGATAGACAAAACCCAAGGTGGGATGGGAAGCGGAATCAAAATAGTGCTATGTAGCGCCACGTATGTTGTTCTACTATAGCGCTAAAAACACCACCACATTAATGTTAATTTGTATGAATTTTGTTTAAATTTGAGAAATGAACTGATTGTTTTTGATTAATATGATGAGTACCTATATGCCTCATCTTTAATGCTTCACTGAGTATAGTAAAACAGAGAGGCTAACTTTATATATCAATAAAAAAATTTGAATGCAAAAAATTAAACCGACAAAACGGTAAAAAAAATACCACCCATAAGGTTGGTTTTTTTATCCAAACTTATTAAGGGTTATTTTTAAAACATCAATAACCTCTCAATATCGTACTCAGAACCCCAGAATAGTATAGACACACAAGAAAAAGGTGAAAATCTAAAAAATCTGCTGGTCGAAGTTTTATGGGAAGTTTAGATATACTTTATATGGGATTTTATTTTGCATTCACAATGCTATTTTACCTTATTTATTACGGTGACGCAAGCCTAGATGCGTGTAAGACAAATGGGATATGGTGGAGAAATTCGGCGCTGGGGCTTGAAGCGCGGTGGCGTAATTGGCAACGCATAGATCGTACTGAGATCTAGACGAAGGTTCAAGTCCTGCCCGCGTGGAATTTTTTCTCCATTTCTTATTTTCTTTATTTAATAAATAAGTTTAAATGTTATTCCTATTTTCATTTCGGATTTTCGCAGATTTTCGGAGAATAACCTTTCTAACAAAAAAATTGCCAAAATTGGACTACTTTGTAAATGCTGTATTATGCGTGGTCATACATAGAAAAAATTTACACGTTAACTTGACTACCGCCTCCGTTTTTTTCATCGTTTGAAAAAAAAAATCGCTGAACTACTGTATTAACTGCCTACTCTATGGCACGGCAGACAGACGGTAGACACCCGATATGCATTCTTCGTGTTTGTTTACACTGCCACTGCTTA
Organism: Rhodophaea formosa; assembly: GCA_963082605.1. Lineage (NCBI taxonomy): Eukaryota > Metazoa > Arthropoda > Insecta > Lepidoptera > Pyralidae > Rhodophaea > Rhodophaea formosa. The sequence continues at coordinate 1,736,177 of OY720208.1, forward strand.
TCGTCGCGGAGATCCGGAGTGGGCAGTGTACGGTGTCATGTTTAGAGATTATTGCAAATGTCTTAAACTTGCTGGTGTTGGAGAAAATAATTAGGAATGTACTAGCTATATTTTCGTACGGAGTAAAGTCCGGTCACGGTAATGGGTTTTAATCTGAAACATGTAAATTAGCAGTGCGACTATTTGTAGCTTCATCTTCTTACTTGCCTTATCCCTTTATTATATTTTTTTAATTTACGTCTTCCACAGAGGTTTTGGTGCTTCTGCCAATGTCCAGTTTAAAGAGATACAAAGTATCAGTGTTGTACGGGTAAACAAGTCGGTAGAGGGCAAAGATTGTGTATGTACTTTGATTGCTTCATGGAAGCTTCTGGTGACAAATCCATACGAGTCCATATGACAGTCTATTTTAACTATTTCACATATTGATCGTGAGCAGGAGCATTTATAACACCAAACTACATAAACTTCATATTATAAAGTCCACCAAAATCTATTTGAAAAATCATGTAAGGCAACCCCAACTGAACCACTTGATTTCCTACTAAAATCTCATACTTTTATTCAGCCCTCCTCGCTCTAAGTAAGGCGCCAAATTCTCTGGTCTTCTATTGTAATATTAGACTCCGCAATACTTGAAAGTTACAGCTAAGTTTTAAGCCCCGCCTTCCATAGCCCAACTGCATACGGAACGACGAGTAACTATCTTCAATATTTTATGGATGCTTAATCACGACTTACATATATTATCTAGTAAAAAGATATTTCGTATTTTGTAGGGAGATTTTATCTATTATTAGTATTACAATAGATCTGTATTCTTTAATATCTTAATTATTAAGGTACCTAGTCTTCCGAAGTAGCTCCGCCAGTGGTAGTGTCGCAAATCGACCGGCGTAGCTATCTTCAATGACACTCCATACATATAATACAACGGTTAAAAATTATGTCTGTACGTTGACAATATTAATAAAAATTGGGGCGATTGACGGAGATTTTAAAAAACAACGAGATTTTTTAAAATAATTTGCGTTCTGACACACTTGTTTACAAATAACAAGAATAAATTTAAATTTTTATGAATGAAAAAAAAATTGTGGCATTCGGGAAGTGCCGATAGAAGTGTGAATTTGAACAATTACGTGTGTACTTTCTAAATCGTCAGGAAAATTATATTGTGCAGAAAATACTTTTATATATCTTTCATAAATATAGACCCACAAGAAATAAATTGAAAATCGGAAAAACATATTTAGACTTCCCACAGAAACTCGACCAGATCGGTGAATTTGTATGGGAGGCCCAGCTTTTTTTTCGATTTTCGCCTTTTTTCTTGTGGGTTTATATTATGTAAGGAATACTGATTCCGATATTATGAGGTTTTTGATGTTTTACAAATAACGGCGAAACGGTGTCGCGAGATCAATGCTTAGGTATTCCCCATCTCAAAAATGGCCAACGCGCCTAAACAATTTTTCACTTCAACACTTGATGAAACTTTCCACAATAATCCTATTAATAGTAAAGCCAACTGCAACAACGCCTTACGTGGCATCTCCCAATACCATTTCAGTTTCACGAAGTTCACCGACCCGCCTTTAATGCCTATCGTAAAACGACCTCGGCGAGACGAAACGCGTAATTTTAACGCTCGGGGAGACATATCTGTTTATTTTACCCCATCGTACCCCACTTGCGTTTAATGCTCTATTACAGGCTATAACTAACACTAAGAAAGGTTTAATGATTTGTTTGTTTTTAGGGTTTCGTATCAAGGTGGAAAGAGAACCTTTGTTATACTGCTTTTTCTGGTCGGCTAAACGATTGATATTACAATTCTCCAGTATAAGATATCTTAACCCAAAGCACGCGCCCTGGCAAGCTTAGTTCCAAAAGTCATCACTAGATGGCAGTAGGTCCACTGGTAGTTATCTTAACTATTTGGAATGTGTATAAGCATAAAAATGGACGGACGCATTTATTAAAAATAAAAAAAATGTTATTGGAATAAATTTAAATATCGAATATGTATTTAATACTTATCGTAGTATGAAATGTAACAGATAGCGTCCTCTGTGTATAGTTACAGCGCAACTGTAGTTCGAATGAAACGCCGTGAAAAACATTTGTTAGGTAGCTAATACACATATTTTAACGTCTTTAACCCTTACGGGGAAGACAGATACGACTTAAGTCGTGCAAACACAAAAAAAAAGAACTAAAAAGAAAAACACCTTTAAAAATGTATTTAGTTAAAAGATAGTAAGGAACCTCGTGTTACAAATCTTACTCACGCTTGGCTGTTTTTTGATACGTCTTATCGAGGATTTACGAGGTCAATTAATTGGTTTCGACGCTGTAGTCGTAAATCACCGTGTTTTTGGCAATCGCGATGTTTTTGGTGCAACCTTGTCTGTCAACAGTGACATTTTATATCAATATTGAGTTATTTTAGCACTTAAGTACTTAGGTAAAATACAATGTAAATGCCCTCTTTAGGGTTTCGTAGTAATGTAAATAAAGTATAGCGGGTGTCGCTAGTTTCGCTGATCGTTGCTGCCTGCCTAGACACGAGGCGAAGCCGAGTGCATATGATAAACCGATGACTCCAATAGCTAGCTTACTGAGTACGAGCATCATACGACGTTTTTTCGACGTTCCGTAGTAAACTAGGAACCCTTATAGTTTCGCCATGTCTGTCTGTCTGTCTGTCCGTCCGCGGTTTTACTCAGAGACTATAAGTACTAGAAAGCTGTAATTTAGCATGGGTATATATAGTAACCATGGCAAAAATGTGGTAGAAAAAAAATCTTATTTTTTTTTGGGGTAGCTCCGATACAAGTAAAGTGGGGGAGTATTTTTTTTTCTCTACTTACCCGTCATGTGGGGTATCGTTAAATAGGTCTTTAAAAAATATTGTGAGAAAGAGAACACTATTTTTCGATTTAGGGATCCGTTTCCGAAATATTTGGTTTTAAAGTGCAAAATTTTTTTAGAGGTCCCCCCCTCTATCTGTCAAACGGTTCTATGGATACGTGAAAAAAATTACAGCAGTAGTATATACTGAAGTTGAAAGGAAAACTATCAGAGCTGGGTACTAAGTGCAAACTAAACAGTTATAGGCAACCAACTTATAATTTGTACTGGAAAATGTAAAATTTCATACAATTTTCATTGTTAGATGTTTTTGGTCATTATACTGTGAGGTGCGAGTGTTAACAGTGTGAACTCAAAGTTGTCATTTGCAACTACGGAACCCTACACTGCGCGTGGCCCGACACGCACTTGGCCGGTTTTTTATACGTATTTTGTATGCATTTACAATACTATTCCGATATACTCTTATTAAATCTATACTTATATTATAAAGCCGAAGAGTTTGTTTGGTTGAACGCGCCAATCTCAGAAACTACCGGACCGATTTCAAAAATTATTTCACCGTTTCGTTATCCTTGAGTGCCAGAGGCTATGTACGTACCACGAGCAAAGCCGGGACGGACTGCTAATTAAGAAATAAATATGGGAAAATAGGTCTTTACTCGTACAACGAGTAAAGACTGTGCTGGTTTAAGTCCTGCTCGCATGGATTTGATTTCCCATCTCTTATTTCTTATTTATTTATTTATTTATTCAACACTTTATTGCACACATAAAGGACATTCATAAAAACAAAATAACAAAACAGATATACAAAAGGCGGCCTTATCGCAATAGCAATCTCTTCCAGGCAACCTTAGGGTAGTTGGAAAAAATAAAGAGATAAAATATCAGGCAAGGTGCAAAAACGTCAAGGAAAAATTATAAGATAGACAGAATAATATATATTGATGGCAAAAATTAAAATACATACATAAATACATACATATTCATATATACTACTATTGTATACAGTTGTGCGCGATCTGGACGATATACGAAAGGAGAAGAATTACAAAGAAGAAAGGAAATGTGATTTTACTTGGGACTTAAAGCTGGCTAGCGTTTTAGCGCGCCGGATAGGCAGTGGTAGTGAATTCCAAAGTTGAACAGCCCTGACAGAAAAGGAATTAGCATAAAAATCTGTAGAGTGGGGCGGAATTCTCAATCGCAAGGTTTCAGAACTGCGTAAACCTCGGTTTTGTGACGTATGTGCCAATGGTTCGCTATAAAAAACGAAGTGTTCTCTTAGGTATCTTGGGGAAGTGGGATTAAATAAAATAGTGAATAAAAGTGAAAGGATATGCCAATCTCGGCGAAGTCGGATCGGGAGCCACTTGAGTTCAGAACGAAACTGAGAGACATGATCATACTTGCGAAGACCATATATGAACCTAATGGAGAGATTTTGAAGACGCTCAAGTTTATTAAGTTGCTGTTGCGTGAGGTTGAGGTAACAAGTATCAGCATAATCAAGGATAGGGAGTAGAAGGGAATTTGCAAGCATAACTTTGGTGACTATTGGTAAGAATTTACTAAGTCTTTTCAGTGAGCTAAAAACACCAAAAAGCTTTTTACTGACCTCTGCAATTTGCGGCATCCAAGACAGCTTACTATCCATCCAAATACCTAGATTTTTAACCCTGTCACTGTAATCTATGACAACTCCATTGAACACAATTGGTGGTAAAAGCTCCACGTTAAGTTTAGAAATGTAGCTGGGGCTGCCAATGATTATTGCCTTAGTCTTGGCTGGATTCACTACAAGGCCATGCGACTTACTCCAGACTGATATGCGTTCCAGATCCTGATTAGTTTGACCGATTGCAACTGGTAAATCATTTAAACTGGCTTGCGAATATATCTGCAAATCATCTGCATACAGGTGGTAGGAAGACTGAAGTTGTAATGTGATAGCATTAATAAATAGAGAAAACAACAGAGGAGATAGAACGCCACCCTGTGGTACGCCAGCAGTGACATCGCACCAGGAAGAGAATTTTTCTTCAATGTGCACACGTTGCCGACGCCCATGCAGGTAAGAACGAAACCAATCAATAGCCGTTGGAGATATGTTAAGAGAACGCAACACACCTAACAGAATTTCATGATCCACCGTATTAAATGCGTTACTGAAATCAAGTAGAGTCAAAACTGTCAGTTTTTTGTTGTCCATGCCTTGACGAATGTCATCTGTAACTTTAATTAGAGCAGAGGTCGTACTATGACCAGGACGGAAACCAGATTGGAGAGGATTGAGGAGATTATTGATATTAAGAAAATGATTTAATTGTTCTTGCACTGCTCGCTCAAGGATTTTGGAAAGGAAAGGAAGTATGGAAATAGGACGGAAATCAGAGAAGGTACTAGGATTGTTCTTTTTAGGGAGTGGGGTCAAGTGTGCATTCTTCCAGGCTTCGGGAAAATTACAGGATGACAAGGAATTATTTAAAATAATTGTCAGGATTGGGAGAAGAATATCAAGGATGGGAATGATCATATTACGACCTATACTATCACTGCCAACAGCATTCGAAGTTATGGAGCGTACGATTCTCTCAACATCACAATCGGCTATTCGAGTGAAAACAAAAGAAGGCGTCACTGGAGTTGGATGTGAATGAAGCGAATTAAGGGTGTTGAGTTTTATGTTGGCATCAAGGGATTCAGATGAAGAAAAATGTTTGTTGAGACCGTCAATGTCAACATCGGTATGATTGTTGACATTAGACTTTCCAACCCCTTCTTAATTAAATAACTTAGATTTACAAAGCCTAGATAGACTCTATCCGTCTTATTATAAAAAAACGGCAAAAATAGGTTTAAACCCGTTCTACCCTAGTTCGGACTTGTGATGAATCAAGTCTCGTTTAGGAAATTAAACTTTGCTTCATTATAAGAAGTGAACTAAGTCACGATCGACTTAGATCTGAGACGATCCCCCGAAAGCGTATTTCATTCGTTCATTCATTCAATCATTCCACTGCATCGTTCCGACCTTCATGATAATAGTAATTATTTTTTTTAAATTTGTTGATTGAAATAGTATAATATTAAAATTGAAATAATGAAAGATGTATATTTTTGTTATAAAATGATATATTCAAAGGTTTCATTCCATAAATCATACTTTTTACCTACAAATATTTTTTTACTTAACTGTTGGTAATCTTAAAAACCTGAAACGGAACGTATCTGAGCGCGCGTGAGAAATTGTATTTTTTCCAAAGAAACCAAATAGTTACCTCGAAAATTGTTTTATATTAGATTGTAAAAAGTAAATTATCAAATTTATTGAATTACTTAAAGGAGCCGTGGTCGTGTGTACAAAAAATATTGTTTTGTAGATGCTGATAAAGATCGCCGATAATTATGTTGAATCTAACCTCAAAGTTTGTTTACGTTTGTGAAATGTTTAATAAATCAATAGTTCCAGGTGTCCAAGCATGGTTTTCTAGTTGTTGTGAAATAAAAATGACAATATTAGTGTTGAAAGTGATAAAATAGTATATTTACGACATGTAAATCTTCAAATCATTAAATAATTTTACGTGATATTTGTGATAGTTTTACTGCTTTCTTTGTATTTATTAAGTATTCGCTCATTGTAAAATAAGTAAGTATCGAGTTTTCACGTAGATTCTAGCATCAAGATATACTTTTGTAGTAAAATAACCCATTTGTTACTTACAAAATGAGTTAGTATTGAAGTTAAACTAGTGAAATGCTGGTTTATCTTTTGACCTAGGATCATGTATGACTTAAGCGATAAACCTTTTTTTATAATACGATTTTCCTTTGTACTTGACTTGAGAACCGACTTAGAGATGGTTTAACAGTTAGTCCGCTTTTTATAATAAGACGGTATTAGTCTAAAAGCAGAAATAGTGTGTGAAAAAGCAGCAGCTTACTGGTATATTCTAATAACACTTCGTACTTCAATCCCTTGGTCAGAATGTGTCGCCAATACAACTAACTCCTCACCACCAATAAAGACATAGATATTTACCATCACTCACTTCAAAAATTTCGGCGGCAAATAATTATAGAACTAATGCAATAATTTTACCAAAACCCTTAATGAAACTTAATTGTTAATTCAAACTTAGCAGTACTCTTTCTTTTTACTATTCTCTATTTTTTTCTTCTTTTTATCTTTGCACATTGTTTTTTGTTATTGAAAGTCGATACTATCGATCTAGCGAATATATATTTTTGTGATAAACTTTCAAACATGTTAGGCATGCATATGTTTGGATTGCAATCTGGGTCAACACATTTGTAAATTTTTAATGATTGTTTGCAATGTGATTGTTATCTGTTTTGTGTGCTAATAAACAATAATTAAAAAAAAAATAAGTAGAAAAAAATTGTGTCCGTCCCAATAGTCTATCATGCAAACACATAGCTACCAATTTGACGGATTTTGATGGCATTTATTGACAGGACGCGTGTTCTAACATAAAGCTGATATGCACACAAGCCTTGAAAAATTGGTCAGGTTTTTAATCATTGAAGGCATGACGGTGTCTGAGGGTATATAGTCGAAGGGGACCACATGGTAGCGTAGCACATATTTACATTTCAATCAATAAATTAATAATATTAATTCACTGACGTAAAATTTAACGATGTAAAATATATTAATCAAAGAGATACGCGTGTGGTAGTTACTATAGTTCGAAGCTATTAAGCACCTCATAAAACATGTAATATACTTAAAATCCTATATAAATCACATGTTTATACTATCATATCGACGAATGCTTTTTATTAATGTAACATCTCATTTTAAATAACGTGTTTGATGGCTCGTATCTGCTTTATAACCTAATCAATCACTTTGAAAATAAGATGTGTTTATTAGGTGTTTATGGGCATTTATGGCCATTCTGATTTATAACTAGTCTATGGTTCAGTTTGTATGACTGCCAATATAAAATAAGTAGCTTCTAGAAAAGTAGTCAATATTTAATAGCTTTTCTTGTAAATAAATTGTATATTAATAGATATAAACTTTTAATAAAGAATAAACTACCTAGTGATTGCTATTACCTTACGGGCTCTCTATACACCCCTTCAAATCGGTGCATCCAATGCTTAAACTAACAAAATTTGTTCGATTTATGACTAGGTTATGAGGTTAGTCTATTCAGTAGACTGTCGAAATCACACTCCACACGTGGGTCCATCACCACGACGATTCACTGTACATTGCTGTTGCCACAAAAGTTCTTGAGAGTTTTCCATTCAACTCAGTAATGTATAGGAAAATCGGCGCGATAATGGCCGGACGTGTGAAGTGGTGTAGAGAGTTACAACTAGGACTGTCAATCCCGAAATCTTTAATGTCGATATCTGCAAGACTACATTTCGATTTCGCCGAATCTCGGTTATTGTGAGATTCTGGTAGAAAGGTGCGGTCTGAAATGAGGGATTGGTCACATAGAACTTTCACATTTGACGAGCTCCGTGGCGCAGCGGTCAACACGCCGGCCTGTGACACGGATGGTCCCGGGTTCGATCCCCGGTCAGGTCAAGATGAAAAATGATCTTTTTCAGATTGACCTGGGTCTTGGATGTTTATCTATATATGTATTTGTTATAAAAATATAGTATCGTTGAGTTAGTATCCCATAACACAAGTCTTACTTAAGAACTTACTTTGGGGCTAGCTCAATCTGTGTGATTTGTCCGTATATATTTATTTATTTTATTTATTTATTTATTTATAGAACTTGCCAAATCATATCACAGCATAGTTGCTGTCATAATAGCGGAGCCCGGGGCTCGCTAAAGGAAAAAACGTTCGCATGAAGAGAAGAGTATATCATCATCATTCGGTTTTGTTTGTTTTTCGTATGTGTAAGTGGCCAACACTGGTGTCAGATTTTTCAAGCTGCCTTAAGGCATCTGACATAGCTTAACGACTGCCATCAACGATGATAGCCGGGACCAACAGCTTAACGTGCCTTCCGAAGCACGGAGGAGCTCGAGATATTTTTATGCCACTTGCGGTCACCCATCCAAGTAGGGACTGCACCAGGGGTTGCTTAACATACGTAAGCGCTCATAGAGCTCACACCCACTGGACCATCGGGCTTCTCGGTTCGGTCTTTTTAAGTTTTCATAGCAGGAGCACGACCTTCTCTGTACTAAAACAGCTATACATTAGCCAGAGAAATCAGAGAATTTGGCCTACACTCTCCACGCTGGGCAGATGGGTTGGAGAGGTCTCTTTGATGTTTATAAGCTTTGTTTAGCTTGTGTTTGCTAAATCGCCTTCTACGACATCCACGCGAACACTTGTAAAGGTCCTATTCTTCTCTGCCGGGAACCACACAGCAAGAAGAGTAAGTATGTTAAGTTATTCATATTTCTATTCCTGTATAAAACTCGGTTGTTAGCAGCTATGAATATAAATTATTTTGAAGTCTTCGATTATTTATTTAATGCTCAAAGTGATGAGTGCCAGTCGATATGTTGATACCTCAAGTGTATTTACGATACCAGATGGAGATCAAATGAAGTGCGTGTATAGATTATGATATTGCGTTGGCTTCTCATAAGTAGGTTATAAGTGTTTTTATGCATTTAAAATGTGATTTTGATTATTCTAATCCTAATCCTAACTTCCTAATCCTGACTAATATTATAAATGCGAAAGTGAGTGTGTTTGTTTATTTGTTTGTTTGTTTGTTACCCTTTCACGCCGTACCTACTGAACCGATCGCCATGAAATTTTGTATACACATAGGTTTGGGTACCGAGAAGGACATAGGCTATAAATTACGCGGGGGAAGCCGTGGGTAACAGCTAGTATCTTAATAAATAAGATAGGGAAAAATTCCACGCGGGAGGATTTGAACCGGCAGACTTAACTTTTTGTACGAGTAACATCTTACCAATTACGCCGCCGCGCTTCATATCCTACACGTAAATTTTTTCCACCATATCCTATTCCCTTATAAGTATTCTCTTAATCTTCACTAACATTTTAATACGTAAGTGAGTTTGTTTATTTGTTACACTCTCCACTCTGGCCAAACTGCTTGGAGAGGCCCTTTTGATTTAAAAGTTCCTTTATCACTTCAAGAAAATATATAGCTTTATCTTTATTTAACATAATTTAAATTATTTTTAACAAAGAACAAAAACGGACTTCCATCAATTTGTTTTAATAAGCGTAAGAATAAAATGGAAATAAGTGGAATCCGAACGGGATTCGTGTATATTTTTTTTGGATTTTGTGTATTTTTTCAAAAAGCTCTAGATACAATTGTATAAAAAATTTAATGGGACCATCTGTAAAGTATAGTCTATCAAACAAAAAAAGCATTTCATAAATCGGTTTTCATAAAACATACATAAAAAAAAACAGAGAATTGTGAACCTCCTCCTTTTTTGAAGTCGGTTAAAAACAACAAAATTTGCTATAAAATATATATTATTCCCACACAAATCAAAATACAAACAAACGTACCAACACTCCAAATAATCCAAAAAGTCCTATCGCTATTTCAACCGCCCACCACAAGATTCCTTACAGTGGGCCACACATCAATCGTCACAATTTATTCTTATAAGTTTCAAAATGTTTATTATGACAGTCTTTTATTATGAGCGAATGTACACTGTAAAGTGTTTGCCATAATAAATCATTTAACAATTAAGTTGACTACATTTTGTCCCCAAACATAAAGATGATGCGATCCGAGGGAGGGACCTGTAGTATTTCAGGAACTAGTTTCCGAACTAAGGATAAAAGTTTATGGCTACCTTCTGACTCCATCAGATTAAAAATCCCAGCTAATATTATAAATGTGTAAGTGAGTTTGTTTATTTGTTTGTTTGTTACGCTTTCACGATCTATCTACTTAACCGATCATCATGAAATTTGTCATACACATAGGTTAAGGTACTGAAAAGGACATAGTCTATATAGCATGCGGGCAAAGCCGCGGGTAACAGCTAGTATATAATACACGAGAAGTAAAATGAACTCTAAAATAAAATTTATCATACTACTATAAGGAGCTGGATTGTTGTGCAGCTGACTGTACACGAATAATAGTGAGATTTAGCTAAATATAGTATAATTATTGTTTGTTTACGTTTTTAACCGCTTTTAATGGGAGGGCTCTAGTAACAGGTTGTAGGTTTATTTATATACAAAACTGCTTATGGAATATTGGGGGTGATTCACTCGTTTTGGTTACGCAATATACTGGGATGAGCACTAAACTACTACATTAACACTAAACATATAAGTAAATAGTAAATTACTGATAAGCATAAGTTAATTACCGACGTCAACAATTTTCAGTTGTAAAACAAATATGTAACACTTAATAAACACTCAAAGTAACATATCTATACAATAATATTATAATGAGGATTGATTTGAGTGTTTGATTGAATGGAATAGTCTCCAAAACTACTTGACCGATTTTCCAAAATTCTTCCACCTGTAGAAAGCTAATTTATCTGCGGGTAACATAGGCTATAATTTACGTGGACGAGAAGTGGGAAAATCACTGGTAGGCTTTAAATTGAGCCAACAAGCTCGTAAATAAATCTAGTCCTAAAAAATATCCGACAAAAAGTCCAATTCTCCACTTCCAATTTGAGGGTTCAAGTAAATTAATAAATATATACGGACAAATCACACAGATTGAGCTAATAAAAAATATAAAGCCCCAAAGTAAGTTCGAGACCTGTGTTATGGGATGCTAACTCAACGATACCATATTTTATCACAAATACACATACCTATATATATATATATATAAACGTCCAAGACCCAGGTCAATCTGAAAAAGGAGTGTGTTATCAGACTTCGAAAAGTGTAACACCGAATTCCACGTCGTAAGTTTACAAATACGAATCACCTTATCAACGAATGCACGCCACAATGAAAAACTTAGCACCGAAGTCATGTGATCTAATATACTCTCTTTTACTAATAAGAACTTCTAATTTACTAATAAGAATCACTCTTTTATTTAATAGTAGCATTACATCTGCTAAGTTTGTTATGTTTGTATGTCTGTCTGTACGGCGGGAATGTGCGGCCATGAGTCTGTTACACTAATTACTATCGTCGTGATGCTTCGTAATTGTTTGTCGTAAATAGTTTTCTAATATAGTGACAAGAAAACAAAATGTTGCAGGCGCGTGCAACCTTTTTAACCGACTGCTCAACCAAGAACAAGGATTATATTTGCGTGTACGTAGGTTATCAAAATATAAATTAAATTCAGCAAAAAACAGGCTTTTGCAAGCAGTTTTTCAAATCAAATTGTCAAATCACATTTAAAATTATATTATTGAATATTTTGCATTTAATTAATTGTAGTTCAAAAGCTACAGACTACTAGCGTTTCGAAACCGACCACTGCAGAGAAGAAACGCCGAAAGAAACTCTTTTCAACAGTTTTGATCGCCTACCCATTTGAACTAACCCAATTTAATGACTCCTCACATTTCTAGCGTGAGGTGTCATAAGATTCGTGTTCTTTCCTAGACTGTCATAGGTATTGTGACATCAGTAAAAAAATATATATGGAAAGTTAAACTGCCAAGGAGGTAGTAGGGTATTTTATTTTTTTAAATTATTCACTTGTTTCCAGTTAAACGAATGAAAACTTAGTCGCCTGTTCAATACAAATAAATTCAAATTAATTAACCACCATAGTTCATAAAATGTAACAGAAGTAGTTCACCTACTTTCGCAGTTATTTATAATACTAATGGGTGCGAACCTAATATCCGGCCTGCTGCGGGACAAACAACTTGCGTAGTCAATATTGTGTCTGCGTATTTTTTCATAGCTGGCAAACAAACAAACGTTACGGAGAGTTATGAGTAATATGTACTACACAAGTCTCATTATTTAATAAATTATAATTAGTTTTAAAAACTAAAAAAACACGCTTTTAGCACACTAGTCATGTATTGTCATCAGAACTCAGAGCGTGTGCAAAATTTCATCCTAATCGAAGACCGGGAAGTGGGTCAAATTAAGATTCCAAGATTTTCTTACGTACATAGTTAGTTACAAGTGAAGCTAATAAAAGCGTGTTAAAAAATAAAAAAAGCGCCTGAATCCTTTACAGTTTACGGCAGCCATATTAATAATATAAATTTGCGGTGTTGACAGAGCCCAGTTTCATAATTCTCAAATGCCACGTTTAGCGTATAGTAGTGCTGTTTTCTCTCTTAAGCTCTACAACAAGCGAAAGATTGAAATAAATGGAGAGATGTTTTGGTTACGTAAAGACGCTCAACATTGAGCAGACGACTAAAGGAGGAGTGTTGTTTTAAAGAAGAAACATTTTACAAAATCCCTTGGGATACAAACAGGTACGTACGTCTCTAACTCTTACCGTGGATGTCATAGAAGGCGACTAAGGAAACACAAGAAACAAAGCTTATAAACATCAAACAGACCTCTCCAACCCGTCTGACAAGCGTGCGACTGCCAAATCCTCTGACTGCTCTGGCTAATATATGTCTCTGGAAGTACAGAGGTCATGCTCCAGAAGTGGAAACTAAAAAAGACCTGATGATGATGACGTACGTCTCACCTTTGATAAAATGAAACTAATTTGCGCTTTAGTTTTCATCATTATAACACAATTTAGATAACTCCATAGTAAATCAAGTAAGATTTATGATTAAATTGATAAATACACCTCGATAAGGTGTGTAATAACTTTAATTGTATGTCTGACCTAACCACCTAGCCTTTAACACAAAATATAAAGAATAAAGAAAAACATCTTTCTATATTATTGACCAATCCTTCAATAACCCCAATCGGTGATAGGAATGCTGCTTATTTATACATGGACGAAAATATAAAAACATCAATAAAACATACAAAATCAGAAATTAAGGTGAACATGTCGTTTTTCCTCCAGACTTTTCAGCCGGGTTACACCGATCATAATATATAATATATAATAAATATATAAGGACAAATCACACAGATTGAGTTAGCCCCAAAGTAAGTTCGAGACTTGTGTTATGGGATACTAACTCAACGATACTATATTTTATAATAGATACTTATATAGATAAATATCCAAGACCCAGGTCAATCTGAAAAAGATCATTTTCCATCTTGACCTGACCGGGGATCGAACCCGGGACCTCCGTGTCACAGGCAGGCGTGTTGACAGCTGCGCCACGGAGCTCGTCATGATCATAGTCACTGGTCTTTGTTTATTGAATATGTAACGCGAAAGTTTAAAAGAAGTTATGAATAATGAGAGATTTCTAGTCAATAGGGTCAAGGTAACAGCTTCTAATACGTAACATCGATGCCGTTTCTAAAATAATATTAAGCTATAATGTTTTTGTAATGTAATTGCTCAATTGATGTAAAAGTTAAGAGCGTATCCTACAGCAGTATGATTTACATACAAATGTATTTCTCTATTTTCTCAATGAAAACTGCTTCTAGAGGCACAATTCTTTTTTTATAACATCTATTACTACAATAGGTATATCCCTATGTTTTAATTTTTTTTAAAGTTGTTTGAAAAAATTTTTTTTCAGAATAACTGTTTTTTAGAAAAAAATAAAAATAGGGGCATAGGTACCTATTCTAGTACTAGATAACCTGCAGATAAAGTAGCTTTTTATGGGTGAAAGAATTTTGAAAATCGGTTTAGTAGTTTCGGAGCCTAGGCAAACAATACAAATAATTAAATATTTTTTCTTTATTATCTTAGCATAGATTAAGCTATGGTGTATTATTCAACTTATGTTTAATTGCCTATACTGAATAAAATAAACTTGAAGTACAGTAAAACAGCTGTATTGAAAAAGTTTAATTTTACAAAAGACGATGATATTTTATTGTCTTTTGTAACACAAGTATTTTTGAAAAACAATTATTTTTGATAAACTTAATTATCGTATCTGCAAGTTGGACCTTTGTTCTCGCACTGTTTTATGACAGAGCCTTATAGCGTAATTGCTCGAATTCTCATTGTTCGAAGCCTATTTTTAAAAATGACACCGTGAAAATTATCTGGATGCTAAACTGTGGGAAAATGCATCAATGTGTGAAATAATTATACGTATCTAAATGTTATTCGTAATTGTTTGAATTACTTTATGTCTGAAAAAGTTTTTTTTTCTGATTTTTGTTTTTATATTCTACAGCTTGATAAAGGTCTTTTCAATTTTTAAATTTCGTGCCCTTCACTTTATTTATTTATTGATCTCTAGAACCGCAGACAAGTGAAAAAGAAGCACAAGTATTTGCCTCCGTCGGGAATCGAACCGGTACCCCTCGTGTGGCAAGCGTGGTAACCACTGCGCCATGGAGGCCATCATTGTAAGAGACAACACGCTCTACGATATATGTACATGTGTAACACAGTAAATGCAATTGCATTTACTGTGTTAGAATTAGGTTTAACAAGTTTGTCTTCGACATAATTATTCTTTTTTTGACAATTACTTCCTCTTTTAGTACAATAATGTTTAATAGATATTTATATTAAACAGTACAACAATGTTTAATAGATATTTGGTTATTGAAATTGCTCAGATTACATTTTTATCTCTGAAAATAAATTCGTGCTCTCCTTTTTCACTTTAATATTATGTTAAAGCGTAAAAAGTCTAGGTAAAACTAATCTGAATATATTCAGATTAGTCTAGTTAACTAGTAGTGGACTTACTGCTATCTGACGGTGACTTTAGAAACCTTACCAGAACGTTTGCCAGAGCACGTGCCTCCGGACGAGATATCTTTTCCTGTACAATTTAACTATGGCTTTTTATAAGACGAAAATAAAAAAAAACTGATTATTTTAGCCACCTGCTGATTTAATTCTCTTTTCCATCCTAAATAAGGCTTAATAGACTGTGAATAATGGCCCACAAACGATACTAACGGGGTTTTAGAAGTTTTGTTAAAAATAAAACTAAGCAAATCTTGCAAAAAATGTCTAGCATGACGACGCTTCCCACAGATACAAAAACGTTTAAATCAACTAACATCTGCTGCATAATTGTTGGGTTCTGGTCTAAATTGAGAAATTTTGCGGAGTTTTTCTTTTGAAGGAAATTTTCTTCGATACACGAGTTTGTAACTAAAGAATAACGGAGCGATCAATGTAATTTTGGTTAAGTTTCTGAAAAATCATGGCTTTAAATTTTTTTAAACAAATAGGTTAATATTTCATAGTGTTAAATCACATCTTGAAATCGTATGAAACCTGTAAATGGGTGGGTGGTTTAATTTGATATATAGGTACTATTACACAGAGGTATTGAGCCCGTTATGATGAAAATGAAATGTAATCAAACTAAGCTCTTTTTAACCGACTTCAAAAAAAGGAGGAGGTTCTCAATTCGTCATAATCTTAATTTTTTTATGTATGTTCCCCGATTTCTTGAAGACGCCTGGACCGATTTAAGAAATTCTTTTTTGTTTGATAGGTAATACTTTCAAGATGGTCCCATTAAATTTTTACCGAAATATGATGAGCGCTTTTTGAAAAAATACAAAAACCAAAAAATTTTTACAAGTATGCCGTTTGGTTTACAGTTTTTAAAATTTTATTCTTACGCTTATTTAAATAAATTGATAGGGTTGAAGTCGGTTTTTGTTTTTTGTTAAAAATATCTTATTATACTGTAAATAAATATGTTTGGCTATCCGATTATTCATGTATTTATTTAAAATTGCTGGCTGTTATCACTTGCACCAAACGTGGTGTCTCACAAAAAGTGGTGTGCCACGCTCCGTCGCATCGACTATCGATTTCGTTCACACCAACACCACTAATTATGAAGATATTCGTAAAAACAACTCACATCCTATGCACACAGCACACTTGACATTCAATGTTCTCACATTCATTTGAAAAAGCCATAATTGATATCCCTTTAGTCCTTGTCTTTCTTTTGAAGTTTTTTACGGAAGGGTCTTGGGCTATGATGATCTACCAGTGAATAAAAATAAAAGCTTAGAAGCCAACTCCAACTAGACTTGGCTCCACGAATGTTATGCTACTGTTGATTTTTTAAAGGGCTGTGAGTACAGGCCTTGATTTTCTATGGGTTTACATGGAGGTCCCAAAATAATGGCGCGAATTCTTTCTTCAGAGTTGGCAAAGCGCAGTTATATCTAGTATTTGCAGGCGTCTAAAAGAATTTGAGTATTGTATCTTTGGGTAAATGAAGGACTGTGTAAAATAGTTTAACCAGATGACAAATGTTAGTATTGTGGTCACCGCGTGTTGACCACTGCGCCACGAGCTCTGTGGCGCAGTGGTCAATACGCTAGCCTGCGACACGGGGGTCTCGGGTTCGATCCCCGGCCAGGTCAAGATGGAAACTGATCTTTTCAGATTGGCCTGGGTCTTGGATGTTTTATCTATTTAAGTATCTATTATAAAATATAGTATCGTTGAGTTAGTATTCAATAACACAAGTCTCGAACTTACTTTGGGGCTAACTCAATTTGTGTGATTATTCCTAAAAAAAAAACAAAAAAAAACAAAACTTCCCCGTGAAGAACACACCCGGGATTGCTTGACATATTTTTTTGAATAATTTAATTGCGTTTGACCTTTACCTGATGGGAAACAACGATGAGGTCTTGAGTGGTACACGCAAACTCAAATGATGCCTATTCAATCTTGCCTTGAAAATCCCTAAATTGAACGAGTCGGAAAACAGCGACGTGGGGATATTGCTCGAAGGATTCTCCAAATGGTCGAATTTAAGATTTTGGTAAAGTGTAACACCTAGTTTTTTTTGTCGGGGCTAAGTTGACATAAGGACAGTTGCAGTAATGCAATAGCATTACAAAGAAACGAGCAACGTTCGTGTGCTAGGTATGAGTTAGTTAATGACTGTTCGGAGCTGATTGAGAACATTTTCTTATTCCGGCCGACATGTAATTGGTTTTTGGGACAAAAAGATTGAGTAAGTAGATGCCCATTCTTTGAAGACCAATCGGAGGGTTGGCATAATGAAGGGGGAGGCGAATCTAGAGGTGCGATGAAGAGACTGTAAGTACCAATAAGTATATGCAATAGGCCATTAAGCCCACGATTAAATTAACAAGGTACACCTGTAGCATGGCGCCTGCGACAAACTGTCGTTGTCGCGTGATGTCGCGCGATAATCTTTCTCCATCTCGCTTTAATATAACGGAAAACAAGATGGCGATAATCGATAAACTTTGTCGCGCTTTCTATGCTACGGGGGCTGAAAAGATCAGATTTAAGCACAGAGCAAGGTATTTCAATGTAGCTGGAGGGAGCGAGCGACGAGACATTGCTTATTCTGTGGATTTATACCACAATATTCTAGCGAGCCTATGGCCACGTGGTTATGACGTCAGAGGCCGGAATCTCGGCGTCTTTGATCTGTCGACGAATATATAACTCAACCGAGTGGGCGAGGCAGACAATGCGAGGTGAACCTACTTGTAATGTGCTCATATGGATTTAGATATCCTAATCAGGTAGGTATTTGAATTAAATTCAACAGACACATAAAGATGCACATACAATATGTTAAAAGTGAACGCACTATTCACAAAATATATTACCTATATATCATTTCAAAATGCAACATTACTTTAATAAAATTACTTTTTTTTACATTTGCTCTTAATACGGCCGTTGTGACATCAAAACTTGATAATATTGTGTATAAATAAAGGACTAAGACTTTTTTCTCAACACCGATACAACTGCTCAATTGACTTTATGACAATCATAAATGAATTGAAAAACGTCGTATGATGCTCGTACTCAGTAAGCTAGCTATTGGAGTCATCGGTTTATCAAAAGCACTCGGCTTCGCCTCGTGTCTAGGCAGCAACGATCAGCGAAACTAGCGACACCCGTTAAACTCCGAATTAAGAACAAATTGAAAAAAATCTACGTAAGTACTTCACTAGTAAATTACTTTTAGTATTTTTAGTAGAACTTTACATCAATATCATTATTTCAGATTGAGAGATCTACTCATTACCACCAAAAGTGAGTTATACTAAAATACTACAAGTATTTTCCTAGTAGTATTTACGTAGATTTTTTCAATTTGATCTTATTTAGTAGTAAAAGAAATAAAACCAGGGGTGGCTTTTGTTGGCTACTACTCGCTTAACCTCCATACTCTCCATGTCTCCATAGAGACCTCTCAGAGGAATCTAGTGCGCGTGAGCATTAGTAGCGCTTCCGCATGTTAAGCAACCCCGGGCGTAGTCCCCAATTGGATGGGTGAGCGCAAGTGGCATAAAAAAATCTCGAGCTTCGGAAGGCACGTTAAGCCGTTGGTCCTAGCTGTCACAATTGATGGCAGTCGTTAAGCTATGTCAGATGGCTTTAGGCAGCTTGAAAAACCTGACACCATAGTGTTGGCCACTTACACACACGAAAAACAAAAACTTACATAGTATGGACTGGTCAATTCTCACGTATGCTTTGAGATAATCAAGACGTTATTTATCGTTCGTAAATGGTTTAACCCACCCGACCTTTAAGTACTTACTTATACGAAACCTTCACCTACTTCCAGAGAACACAAAATTACCCTGTACATTAGAAAATGATATGTGATCATTTTGTATTATTTACGACTTATTTACAAGGCTTTAAATTGTAACTGTTGTAAGTAGAAACTTATAAGGATCGACGTTGTAGAGGTCATATCACTTAAGGGCCCACACTAGGCACACTAGCGACGCCAATAATTTTATTCCTAATACTTTACAAATAGAAAGAAATTCAATAGAAAGAATGTAAATCATATAAGCCTTAGTAAATAACCTGAAGTATTTTTGGAACCATGTTTAATATTATCAGAATCAGTGAGAATTATGAGAAAGTGATTACCGCCAAAAACGGCCGTTTTTTGGCGGTAATCACTTTTACTCTTAATGACTGATTCTCATAATATTAAAACATGATTCTAAAAATACTTCAGGTTATTTACTAAGGCTTATATGATTTACATTCTTGAATTTTTTTCTATTTGTAAAGTATTAGGAATAAAATGATTGGCGTCGCTAGTGTGCCTAGTGTGGGCCCTTAATCGATCAGTTGATCGTACAAACGTAGTTTGTTATAAAGATTTTAAAGAAAAACAATGAGAAGTAATAGAAAAATAAAAGAAAATATGAGACAATTGGTTTATCTGAATGATTTTTACGTAACTCTGAAATCATAAGCATCACGTTGCTGAAAAAACTTACTCATCAAAAACTGATAAACAATTAACGAAATTGAAGAGTTTCTGATGGTGTTTCATTTCTAGTTTTGTAGATTTTTAATAATAATTAATATATTACATATATTTTTTTTATACAACTAAGTTGGCAAACAGGCAACATATACTTATATAAATAGTAAGTAAATAAGAGTTATTTGCAATGTAAATTCACGTGAAAAAGTACCTGAGAGCCCTTTCCCTGAATAAATCATTGAAAAAAATAGACTGGGGAGCTAGCTCTTTACCTATTTTTTAAAATCCACCGAATTTCAATTTCCCTGCAAATCTATTTCCATTTTTTTTACTATTACCGAGATGGTTTTTATGGTCACTTAAACATCCATTACGGTTTACATAAAGATAGTAAGTAAATTTTACATAAAAAAACACAAATGCCAATAAGCTGTGAATCGTAAGCTACAAATGTTGCACATCGTAGTAATTGAAGGTTAGTAAATATAGTCAATAGTGAATTATCTTATTCATCGTAAGATATTTCAATAGCATTTGGTGAATGTCAATTTTCATAACAATTTTATTTTTTTGTTGACGCTAAATAATTTACTTCCAGCTAAGTGTACACCACTTCCAAAGAGGAGTGCAGAAGAGGCGGAAACAAACTGCACAGCGCATTTTCTCCAAATAACGTTAACTTAAAATCAATATAATTAATAGGTATATATATATAAATAATTGGTTTGATGGTCGGTTTTGACATGAGTTTCACCACAGAACACAGAAAAAATTGACTGTAAGTTTTTAGGACAAAGGGAGGAGTAGAATCCCTTCTTCGCAGGACATTGTTTAACTGAACTATGAAGATTATTATTCACCATCAGTACGATACAAGTGAAATCGGTTAAACTTATTTACAAAACAACAATTTGCGGGGAATCGCATTTGACACCGGCGGCAACAATAGGCCAGTTACTCACTAGTGGGTATTATTAGAATAGTGTGTTCGACCCGATACGCTTCGAGTATTTATAGTTCGGGGAACTGCATCTTGCAGCGAAACTGCACAGTGACGAAGCGTGATGTATGTTTAGAGTGATCTTATGTGGTGATTATATACATACATACATGTGGGAGTCGGTGTAATAGAAACCTAGGTATAACTTAAAATATATTAAAATAATTTTCACTTTTATCAAATCTTGAAAACGCCTTACAGCTTTTCGTCTTGAATCGTCTTATTCTAATTTTTAATCTATCTTCTTTTGTTTTTCTTGATATACTAAATTCAAATCTTCCGTCCGTTCCTCTTCAAAACCTTTCATTTGACATCTATAGGTACATATTATCGCGTCTTTATCCTTTGCGGGGTAGATAGAACTCAGGTCTAAGACCGAAAAGCCGCGTTTAGCATGTTGATGGGCTAAAAGATAGAATACGGAATCAAAATAGTGACGGGTTGCTAGCATCGAATATTGACGTGATTTCTTGGATTTTTTCCCAATCCCTTGACCGACTTTTACGGTCTGAACGGAAAGAACAGCAGCTGGTGTATTCTATGTTTTTTCTTTAATCCCAAATCAGCATGATAGGGATATGTGGCGATACCATATTTATATTAAGTGTTTTATTCTTAGAACCCTTGATAGAACTGTTTAAATTTTTAATAGCTGCAAAAACTCATAATAGGCTTGTATTAAGCATGGCTAGCCGTGTGGTTCCCGGCAGAGTTGAATAGGACCTCTCTGATTTTTCTTGTTTATTTCGCTGTGAAATTGCATGGCGACGGGATGTAGATATTTTAAGAGTTCTTGGGCAAGCGTTATCTGATGATGATGTTTGAGAGACAAATCAAGGCTTAATGTTTTCCTGATTCTTGTTCTAATAAAGATATTTTATTTATAATCTATGTTAAGGCTATATATGAATTTTTAGGGGTGCAGTGCTTTTGATATAAATTAATTCCAAGAAAACGTTGAGGTCATTTTTAAAATTTTGTACATCGAGACCGCAGAGATACTTGTATGTTAATAAATATATAGGGACATATCACACAAAATTGAGCTAGCCCCACAGTAAGTTGTGAACTTGTGTCGCAGGATACTAACTCAACGATACTATATTTTATAATATATACTTATATAGATAAACATCCAAGGTCAATATGAAAAAGATCTTTTTCCATCTTGACCTGACCGGGGATCGAACCCGGGACCCCCGTGTCGCAGGCTAGCGTGTTAACCGCTGCGCCACGGAGCTCGACTATTCAACGTGTAAGAGCAAATTCTAAGACCACAGCCTTGATATACCAATTGTTTATTTAGAACTCCTCGATAACCGAGATTAGCTGTAAACTGCCATATACAACACAGCCGTAACTCACGAACTGACCAATTGTATAGTCCAGATACATATTCATCAGCACTTTATACAGAAAGCTCCTTAACTGAGTGATGGATGGCAGGCTTATCTAGATTGAAAAATTTGTAGGCATGGGCTTTTCAGACTGTGTTTATATGCGTAAGCATTATTAGCGCTTACGCATGTAAAGCATCTCGGGCGCGGTCCCCGCTGAAGCGACTATTACTGGCATAAAAACATGCTTCGAATATTGAAGCCGCTTGTGTCGAGCTCCGTGGCGCAGTGGTCAACACGCTAGCCTGCGACACGGGGGTCCCGGGTTCGATCCCCGGCCGGGTCAAGATGGATAACGATCTTTTTCAGATTGGCCTAGGTCTTGGATGTTTATCTATATAAGTAAATATTATAAAATATAGTATTGTTGAGTTAGTATCCCACGACTCAAGTTCACAACTTACTGTGGGGCTTAAAAAGAGCATATCCTAGCAGTATGTTTTCCATACAAATATATCTCTTCTCCATTTTCTCACTGAAAACTGCTTCTAGAGGCACAATTCTTTTTTCATAAAATCTATTATTAAAATAGGAATGGCCTCATGTTTTATATTTTTTCTAAAAAACTGTCTAAAAAAATTATTAGAAAAACAGATTTTTAGAATAAAATGCTTTTGTTCCTGAGCAGACCGTAAAAGCCGGTCAAGGAATAGGGCGAACATCTAAGGAATCACGTTATAGGCTATCCTGACACCCAATAACATGCTAAACGTTTCGTGTGAAATGTGTTTAAGGGCCTCTAGCGCGCGAGCGACAGTCGCATTCCCTGTTCTGTGGTACTGGTGTACAAGTTAATATCATCATCATCATCATCATCATCATCAGGTCTTTCTAGTCTCCACTGCAGGAGCACGACCCTCTCTGTACTACCAGAGCCATATACTAGCCTGAGTAGTCAGAGGATTAGCCTACACTCTCCACGCTGGCCAGACGGGTTGGAGAGGTCTCTTTGATGTTATTAAGCTTTGTCTAACTTGTGTTTCCTTAGACGCCTTTTACGACATCGATCCTCTCTGAACTATCTGAGCCATATATTAGCCACTTCAGCTAGAGCAGTCAGGGGATTTTTCCTACACTCTCTACGCTGGCCTGTCAGGTTGGGTAAGGCTCTATAATATTTACAAGCTTTGTTTAGATTACTTTCCTAAGTCGCCTTCTCCACGGATCTCCACTTCGTGGATGTCGTCCACGGGATGACTTGGAGTAGTCCTATTCTACTCTGCCGGAAACCACACGGTATATCAAGATTTACTAAAAATTCTCTCCGCTTGAAGCAAAACAGTCGCATTGTTCACACCACGCCGCCTGCTAGATAGCTAACAGTTATACCTATTAAAACACTAATGTCTCTGCGCATGCCGCGTAAAATACCCCTTGACTATAAAACACCGTACAAGATGCTTTTCGACATATAACTTAAAACTTTAATAACTTTGCTCTATTGTGCTGTTGATTATCTTTGAATACAATGGGAAATTTCAAGCTTCTCTACTTCAGGTAAGTTTACCTTAAGGGGAAGCTAGAATTTTTCGGGTCCAATGCTGCCACTAATTAGAGTAAATTTGTTAGACAGAAAACACAGATGGCATTTAAAATATTGCTTTGCGAAGCCCTAGATAACTCTCCAATCTAGTTAATAAACTACTGTTAGCTTTTCTTAGCGCTTTTGCCAAAAGCGGCCTCTTTGTCGAAAATGAAAATGTTTTATTTCTTTAACATTTGTTCTTAACATATTAGTGGCAGGAGCCTCTTTTTAGACTTAACATAGTCTGTGTTAGGAGAAAGGATAAGTAAAGGTTTACTCTACCCTTTTAACTGTAAATAGTGGTTTAAATGATATCTCGGATACCTGATTGTCTGATAAGAATGATGATTCCGTGCTTCGGAAGGCCGTTAAGCCGGTGGTCCCGCCTGCCATTTGGTAGTCGTTAAAGGAACCACGTTAGAGGTGGAGAGGCGGTTCCGAAGAACTCTGACACCAGGGTGTGCATGGTCGGCTGACCGTGTCACCTACACGAAATGATGATGATGATCTGGGTTTTCTGGCTAACGATTTATATCATATGGTAGCAGCACCGTGTGGTTCCGACACGGTAAGCGACTTAGGAAAGTAATCTAAACAAAGCTTGTAAACATTATAGAGCCTTACCCAACCTGACAGGCCAGCGTAGAGAGTGTAGGAAAATCCCCTGACTGCTCTAGCTGAAGTGGCTAATATATGGCTCAGATAGTTCAGAGAGGATCGTGCTCCTGTAGTGGAGACTAAAAAAAAGACTTGATGAGGTAGTGAACCCCTTCAAATTCATTTATCCCCTTAAGGTAGATTGGGAGTTGAGTGACTGGTGATAGTGACAGGGATTCATGTCGCGACCAACGGTAATAGTGATCCATCATGATGATATTGATGTATAAAATCATTATAGTTTCTAAAGCTTTATTGTATACCGAAAGAGAAGATGCAAAACAGAGAAATAAATATGTAACAGCGGACTTATTCAATGCAGTCCAGTCTCTTCCAGTCAATCGGCGAGTAATTGAGAGGAATGTTAAATATGGTCTAATCCATCAAGTAGTTCGTACACAGACATAACAATAATAGCAATTTGTAAACATGCTTAAAATGTTTTAACGTCAAGTTCGTAACTGACAGCAGACTGCAACAGCAGACGTGTCGCTGCGACACGACTGACTTCTATGTATCTGTGAAATATCTATTACAGCTAGCGACATATTGCCAGTTGCTCGACCGCAGAAGTCGCTGTCGCTGCGACATGTTGAAGCAGCAAAGATCGAAGCGTTTGCTTTTCATGTTTGTTGATACGAATCATCGCCGATCTGTTAACGGTCTTATACCTTTAACATCGTTAATGCATTACATTTTTTTTGATTGGCACGAACATGAAAAATCTATCTAAAGTTCTTTCACCTCTCTTATTCATTAGGGTTCCGTAGGCAAAACGTGCCAACGTACCCTGTAAGCCCCTGCGTCTGCGTGTTTATCCATCTGCACATGCAACCTCAAAAAAAGGTATTTTATACGTAACATTTTTACTATGTATATTTGTAACGAGTTTGAAGACTAATATTTTTTTTTTTTTTTTTTTAATATGTATGTATTTATTTTTTATATAAAAAGCATAAAAATATTTTGCTAAACGATTGTTGCGCATATTAATTTGTTCATCATCTTATTCTTCAAGCGAAAAATTTTTATGCCAAGGAAATCTATCTGCATACCTATAAATTTTTAAGAGTTCAAACTTTTATATGGTCGTTATGAATACACCGTATACGTATTCATAATGAAAACTATAATGAAATCAAATGGACCAAACAAGACAAGACGGACATAAGAAATATTACTTAGTAGTAGTACGGTAGTACAGAACCATTTGTGCGCCAATTCACCTCGTACTTGTCCAGTATTTATTCATCATCACCATCATCAAACCTTGGTATTTTTCATGATTTCGTTTTCTTTTCCAGACTTTTTAAGTAATTTGCTTTATCGAATTCATTAAGTAATGCGGGCTCTTGTTATGATTGAAGATTTTCAATCAGACGAAATATTCCAAACATTGAATTTAGTGATTGACAGATGAAAAATGATTGAACAGTATATAAAGAGTGGTTTTTCTTTAGTCTCGAGGCATGAGGAATTTTCTGATTGATCAGTATTGATGTTTTATTTTCGTAATTTTCTTTTTATTTGCAGACGTCCACTGTATCCAAGTGATTATTGTCTGCTTCATATACAACCCAATAAAAATATAATTAAAATATACAAAGCGAGCATATTCGTGTTTGAATAGATTCGTGAAGACGGCTTCTTAAATAGTAAGACATGTTCAAACAACTTTACGAAAATAACATTATTTTTGAACACTAACAAAGTATTTACATGTAATACAAACATACCTTTTGTATTTATACAACTGGTAATATTAAATTATTTTATTAATGTCAAGAACTGCCTCTTGATGATGTCGTCGAAGGCGACTCAGGAAGAACAAGTTAAACGAAGCTTATAAACATCAAAGTGATCTCTCCAATCCGTCTGGCCAGTGTAGAGAGTAAAGGCCAAGTCTTCAGACTGCTCTGGCTAATACATGGCTCTGGTAGTACAGAGAGGGTCATGCTCCTGCAGTGGAGACTAAAACCGCTTTATTATAAAACTAGGACTAATTTTAGAACCTGGTTTAAGTCATTATCCTCCCAAAACGAATTGACAATGACAGTTGTAGAAACGTCAAAGAGATAGGTGTTGACTTATTTTGGTCAGATAATGGTTTAAACCAGGTACTAAAGTTAGTCCTCGTTTTATAATAAGACAGAAAGAGACCAAATGATGATGCTGCCATACCAACTGTTATCAATATTTTCCGCCTCGCGATTTTCTAGTGTGCAGTGGACGGGGGCAATGTTTTCTAAAAGATAGATCGATTATGTATTTAAAATCAGCTTTTTAAGATACTTCATATTTATGAGTTCTTAGTGAGTGATTTTATTTAGTGGAACGAACATAGCAGATAGTTGTAAATCGAAGATGCTATGTTTATTTGTTTGTTTAGCTACCACGCAGAATGTTGGCGCCGGCGAGTTAGTTCGCTGAAACAATACTTATTATTAGTAAGAGGAATTGAACTAGTTTCTATACAGCGTGGAAATTGACCCTCGATATTGTTTTAAAGGGTTGATTCAGACCGGCAATATGAACAACTTTTCCTACGGGACCAATGCTGGGATCAAAAATTTTTTTTGACTTTCCCATCGTAATTTCAAGGGCCACATTATAGAGGAAACAATTGATGGTTCTTTATTTGTTTGCATTGAATAGGCTCCGAAACTAGTGGACCGATTTCAAAATTCTTTCACGTCATCATCATCATCTGGTCTTTTTTAGTCTCCACTGCAGGAGCACGACTCTTTCTGTACTACCAAGCCATATATTAGCCAAAGCAGTCAGAGGATTTGGTCTTCACTCTTCACGCTGGCCAGACGGCACATAGAAATCTTATATATCTGTGGGTAAATAAATAAACATATATGGACAAATCACACAGATTGAGCTAGCCCCAAACTAAGTTCGAGACTTGTGTTATGGGATACTAACTCAATGATACTATCCCAATCCCAACTAATATTATAAAATGCGAAAGTGAGTTTGTTTGTTTATTTGTTTGTTTGTTACGCTTTCACGCCGTATCTACTGAACCGATCATCATGAAATTTTGCATAGATATATGTAAGAGTACCGAGAAGGACATAGGCTATATATTACGCGGGCGAACCCGCGGGTAACAGCTAGTATTTTATAATAGATACTTAAATAGATAAACACCCAAGACTCAGGTCAATCTGAAAAAGATTAGATTTCATCTTGACATGACCGCGGATCGAACCCGGGACCATCCATGTCGCAGGCAGGAGTGTTGACCGCTGCGCCACGGAGGCCGTCGAGCACGAAGCTAGTGGGTGACATCGGCTATAATTTTCCTCGCACAAAGTCACGGGATTTTATCAAAACTTGTTTGCAATCTCTATTTATACAGATTCTCACTCTTATTTACGTGAAAACTGTTATAAACTTACCTATTGTAGAGCAAAAGAATCCGTTTGATATAACAGGCGTTGCCTTGATCGCTTCTACTGAATTTCCGTGAAGCGGCGAATACATTGACCTACGTGTTTACGTTATATCAAGTCATAAACGATATTTTTACGAGATCCCGTCTAGACCTAGCCTGGATTAGTGTCGCGATAACAAAATTGGTACATGCGAAAAATTCTAGGAATTTGTTTTGGAGCTGGAATGTGTTTTGTTAATAATTTATCTTTTACTAGCATAGTTTAGGAAATTATTTTACTTTTTCTTAGCGCTGCCTTTTTACAAGTGAGTCATTGCGTCTATATGTCTGTCTATCGTAAAACTAGACTAAAAGAGTCGTGAATAAAAAATTAAAAAATTCGTACATGCGAAAAATCTAGGAATTTGTTTTGAAGCTGGAATGAATTTTGTTAATATTTTATCTTATACTAGCATATTTTATGAAATTAATAGTATTTGTCTCAGGTTACCATTTTTACGTCGCATCTGTTCGTTTTTGTGTCTGTCAATCCTAGACCTAGACTGGGCTTGAGTCGCGAAAAAAAATTGGTACATACGAAAAATTCTAGGAATTTCTTTTGAAGCCGGAATATGTTTTGTTATTAAGACCGATTTTATTATTATTTGTAGTCGTATTATTTGAACATTCGATTTTCGGTCTCTAGGTATACTAAAGTACATTATTATTGAATCACTCTGTTTAACACCTATGTAAATCGTTTGAAATGGAGCCAAACCTTCAACGTATTAATACTAGTTCCGAGTACACTAGATTATAGTGTTGAGATCGACAGTCCTATTATCGATAGAAAAGTGTATTGATAAGAAGAATTGATTCTTCGTGAAATCACATTTTTCATCGTCGTGCGTAGGTATATTGTATACAAGCAGTTTTCCTCGACTTTATTCGCTTAAATTAAGCCATATGTTACCCACTGATAATGTAGTTTTCTATAGGCAAAAGAACTTTGAAAATTCGGTTTGATGCTTTTGATTTTATTTATTAAAAACCAACACACATATACTCATCTTTCTTTTCTATTATAATAGATATACCATAGATGTGTTTATTGTGCGATAACTTTCAAACCAGCATCCTCTGAAATTTTGAACGTTTGTACCTAGTAATCGCGAAATTATATTTTTTCTTGTGTATCGTAGCTTTCGTTTAATTTTAAGTTGTAATATCGAAAATATTATCACCAGAACGTATATTTTGAAATGGTTTTGAACTTAGCCAGTCAATTTAAATTTAGCTTGCCGAGTAATCATTATCGATATAAAAAATACCGATTTTCGGCAACACTACGGCACTAGAACACCCTTGATCTAGAGCATATAATGCAGAATTTACGCTGATTACACTCGAGTATTTATAGGTCTTTGATGTTTAAATTGTATGACAACTGCTTTGGGGTACTTCCTTTTGGTTTAAAGCGGTGGGATTACTTGTGTACCTACTGAGTAGCAAAACAAGAACATTTATAACGAAACTGTTTATGCCCTCCTCAGAATATGCCCTCGTACGTCGGAATATGTACATAACACAATAGTTGCACATATTTGCGAATCTGCATATAAGGGTTACATAAATAGCCTTAAAAAAAACCCAATACAACTAATAACTTTAGTTTTAAAAGTTAAGGGCATGCTAATAAAGTTTAATTTAAAATGTTTATTTAATATCGGTTTTTTTAGGACCACTTATTAATTGTCATACATATATATATAACCGCTTTAATGCTGCTTCCAAAGCTGAGTGCAGAAGAAGCAGCATTAAACTGCAAAGCGCAAAGCAAAAAAATATATATTGGCATTGCACCGAATCATTCGTCTGTAAGTTTTTTTACAAATGATTTAATTGATCTGTTAGTTTGTCTATATCAAATTTTGCATTTCAATTTCGAACCATTTATCCTTAACCGATTGAGCTGAAAATTTGGGTCCAATGTAAGACAAATGACTATGCACTATAGATCTTTGTTGAAAGAAAAGTATCACTCTAATTGTTATCCTTTACTTCTTCAAAAATAGTCAATATATTATAAAACATGTGCTTGTCTTCGAACAAAAACTGCGTCAACCACCCGTTTCTTCATAAACTGCCACTAACAATATTTTCGTTTAGAACGCAGCGAAAGCATTTCAAAAATACTAAACACCTCATTATAGTAATATAGACTTGATTTCATGATGGAGTCTGAAGGTTGCCATAGGCTCCTCTACACTAATGAAGGGAAACCCATCGTGTTTGGGCTCATTCTGGGCCAGCATTTTACAATATAAATGAATCCTAATTAAAGCTTGTTACAAAAATGATTCTTTAAAGACTATATTTTTTAATTAGGGTTCCGTACAAAAAATGAAAAACGGAACCCTTATAGGATCACTCGAGCGTCTGTCTGTCCGTCCGTCCGTCTGTCACAGACGATTTTCTCCGAAACTACTGAACCAAATTAAATGAAATTTGGTAAGATGGTGTAAACCTATGACCCAAACACGGATGTGCAAAGTAAATATATATTTTTTTAAAATAAGAGTCAGTTTAGGGGGTCCAAATAGAAAATGTTAAAAAAAAGTTATGCAAACCTTACCGTGTTATATATCAAATGAAAGGGCTTGTTATGAGGATCTCAAAAATATGTTTTTTTGTTCGGGAAAAATCAATACTTTGGATTTTATTCACGAAAGAAGGCAAAATTTGACCATTCCCCCCCCCCCCCCCTGATCTCCGAAACTACTGGGCCTAAAATTTCGAAAAAATTACAATATATAGTTTATTGCTTGAAGATTACAGGAAAAGTAATAAGAATTCTATCAGTTGAAAATAAAGTGGTAAACTCACTATAATAAGTTCACCTAGGGAAATAGTTCACTAAAACGCCACTAGATAGCGCTAGTCAATTGAATAAAATATTTTTGCACATTGTGTGTGCGTTCACGAAGCATATTTGTACGGAACCCTCATTGCGCGAGTTTGACTCACACTAGGCCGGTTTTTTATTGAATCAAGAATCAGACATCGTTTATTGTCAAACTGTATATACTTATTCGAAAACCGACCGATTAAGAAATGTAAAATCAATTATTACTAAAGTTATATTTATGACATTTTATTTAACAGCAAAATTGAAGGATATTGTTATGGATGTGAATATTGGAGTTGTTTTAAATAATCCGCCAATGAAACGTTTGCAACAGTTAGTACTGTATGTTAGTAAACTAAAAATCAAAAAATTAGTTTACAAATACACACACACAGCAACATCAATAATAAAAGTTTTTTATTTATCAATGTCTGCAATGAGCCACACAAGAAACATACAGCCACAACACACGTCACTTTTGACATCACACGAGCCAAATGAAGCCATCCTGTGAAGTATCGTTCTCCGAACCGTAACCGACTTGTCAGAAGGCCAGTTCTGTTACAGAGATATCCTAACATCGCTTCCTGGCGTCTAGACACAAACAGCAGACTAAACAATGGGACCGTCTTTCTGCGTAATATGAGGAATTTCCTCTAGATATGGATTTTGTATAATCTAGATCTGTGTAGGTACATTTATTGTGAGAGATTAGTATTTTTAAATTGCATATATTCATCATCATCATCATCAGGTCTGGTCTCCACTGCAGGAGCACGACCCTCTCTGTACTACCAGAGCCATATATACAGAGCAGTCAGAGGATTTGGCCTACACTCTCCACGCTGGCCAGACGAGTTGTAGAGATCTCTGTGATGATTGTATGCTTTGTTTAGCTTGTATTTCCTAAATCGCCTTCTAACGTCCATCCACGGAAGAGTTGGAGTGGTCCTATTCTAATTTACCGGGAACCACACGGCAAATCTAATTAGGAATCAACATATAGTGTATATATGAGCGAATGACTTATAGTAACATACGTATAAACAAAGAATTAATTTGTAACTGTCTCCATATGACGCTTAAGGGAGTAAAGTAGAACCGGCTAGGGTATGGTGCAAGTTAAAAGTCTGAAGCGATCACAACATGTTGTAATGAAAATATACAATAGCAAACAGCCCGAAAAAAAAATAATATTCATAATTTCTGAACACTTTGATATGGGAATGTCACTTTTTTTCGACTTTCTAGCTTTCGTGCCGTTAGAAAAGTTGTTCACTTTGACAGGCCGAGTCACCTCTTAAAGGATAGGAAAGGGTTTTAATTACATATTGTAGAAAGCCTTTGGTGTATATGATATTTTGAATTATATTGATTTGCATACATGTTTTCGTACATTGCAAAGACTTTTCCGCAGTAGAACACTATTCTCTTTTTAGAATAAAATTACTGTCAATGAGAATGTGTCAAATTAGAATAAAAATCAAGCAGAGTGATTGTGAAGCCCACAGGTGAAGCCTGAACCAGGTATTGTTTTGCGATTTACTATAACTACTCGATGACTAAACGTATAAAACTTTTTAACGTAAAAATTAAACCGCTGAAAAGTGAATATCAATCATCCCTTGTTTTACTACCCCTAGGGTTGGATTTTTCTTCAAATTTATATGGAGTCATTTAGGGGTATATCCTTTCTAGTAAAAAAAAAGAATAATTTACGAATTATCAAAATCGGACTACTCTCTAAAAAGTAATGCGTGGTCATTTATAAAAAGATATCGAGTCTTCTTAATAACTTCTTCCTTTATTTCGTCGGCTCCAAATAAGAAATAAGTACACACTTATTTCTTATTAGGAGCCGACGAAATAAAAGTAATATCCAGATTCACTTAGGTACTTTATAAATAAATATATACGGACAAATCACACAGATTGAGCTAGCCCCAAAGTAAGTTCTTAAGTAAGACTTGTGTTATGGGATACTAACTCAACGATACTATATTTTATAATAGATAAACATCCAAGACCCAGGTCAAACTGAAAAAGATCATTTTCCATCTTGACCTGACCGGGGATCGAACCCGGGACCATCCGAGTCGCAGGCAGGCGTGTTGACCGCTGCGCCACGGAGCTCGTCAATTATATTAGCAAACTACACATTTTGCTAATATAAAGTACCTATGTGAATCTGGATTCACGGAAGGCGCTGCAGTATCTAGTCCAAGATCACGGAAATGCGCAGATGACAACATCTCTTGACTTCCACCACAGGACGCGGCGAGGCCGATACGTATTAGGCCGGAGACTATGTGACGCGGGTAGCGATGAGTAGACATCAGCTACAGTAAAATGTTAGCCCCTTGAAATAAATAAACAGACATGAAAAAAAAATGTCTTTGTCTAACTAGACTCATTTTAAACACTTATTTAAAGATTTTATTGTTTGTATTGAATAGGCTCCGAAATAACTGGACCGATTTTCAAAAGGAATAATATTTTTCGAATCAATAATTTGTATTTAAGTAACTGTAGTTAACTATAGTTAACAATTTTACGTCTATAAAATTGAAGTAAATAATGATATTTAAATCACGGTATTAAAAAAATATTCTTATCCTAACTTCCTAACTAATATCTGTGCTAATATTACTTATATAAATGCGAAAGTGAGTTTGTTTGTTTGTTACGCTTTCACGCCCTCTACTGAACCGATTGGCATGAAATTTTGCATACACACAGGTTCGGGAAAAATATAGGCTATATATCACGCGGGCGAAGCCGCGGATAACAGCTAGTAATTTTATATTTGAGAGATGGTATTATTATCTCTATGTTACATACTTCGTCGAAGTTTAGGTAAATATGCATTGGAATATTTGATATTTATGTATAATTAATAATTTAATGATTGAGTAGATAAAATTTATGAAGGGGAGCGTTATGTAGTCGTACGTTACTATTTACTACGATGCTATCGGTAGTAGCCAGTAGTAATATGATGCCCTTTATAGGACAAAGGCCACAATGCTAGGTATTTTTCTAGCGTCAACCTTCTTATTGTCAGACCTACTTTTTTGTTTTTCCTCTTATTGCCATAATCATCACCATCAGGTCTGCAGGAGCAAGACCCTTTCTGTACTACCTGAGCCATATATTAGCCAGAGCAGTTAGATGATTTGGCCAATACTCTCCACGCTGGTGAGACGGGTTAGAGAAGTCTCTTTGATGTTTATAAGCTAGTCGTAGAAGGCGACTTAGGATACTCTAGGTAAACAACCTAGAGTTTCCTAAGTCGCCTTCTACGACATCCACGGGAAGACCTGGCCCTATTCTACTCTGCCGGGAACCACACGGCAAGAAGGGGAGAGTCAAGTTATCGTAAATAATATCTACTACGATACTGTTGGTAGTAACCAGTGGTTATTTCATGCCTTTTATAGGACACTGGCCGCAATGCTTGGAATCTTTCTCGCGTCATCTTTGTTATAAGACCTACTTCTTTGTTTTTGTTGTAAAACATGTATCGTTTTCACCTTCTTACGTAATATTTATTTAATTATCTTTTTCTATATTTCTTGCTTTCTTTTTTGTTCTTGAAATAGTTTATTAAATAAAACCCCAAAATTTTTCTACAGGTATGTGTCAAAACCATTTTATTTCGAATTTGAGTCTCTTTTCATGGTCCTCTTAAAAACCTAATCAAAGAATTACCTACTTCAAGTATTTATTCACCAATGAGAATTGTTTTTTCTCTTTTTACACAACTTAGTAGGCAATAGAAAATAGAAAGCGGTTACCGTAGCCTTTGGACGCCTGAAACACCACGTTTTTTGCCTCGCGGGAAAGACACAGAATATAAAGAAAATTATCGCTTATGATGTATGATTTACGATCTACGCGACAAGAAAAGCATCAAAACATTGTTTGTTTTTTCGTTTCTTTCCCATATCAAGAATAGTATTCAAAGAAAAGCCAGTAGGTATATTAAAGCGGCTAATAGTGGCACAGCAAATTGTAATGATACAAGTTGACAAATCCCCATCGCTGCTCCGCATTCGGCCGGGTCATAATCGTTATCAGCTAATATGGAAGCGGCTGCTTTTTGTGCGAGCCTGCGCCACACATACTTAGCCCGGCCGCGGGCCCGTTATGCACAGTTCGGTTTAGACTGGGAAAGTGATACAAGCGAGTAAATTGGCGAGCGCCGTCACTTTTTAGTAGACATTTTTGACCTGGGCTGCGCCACACGTAAAGGCCCGGCCGCGGGACCGTAACCCTCGGTCCGTTTAGACTGAGAAAGTGAAAAAGCGAGTAAGTTGGCGAGCACCGTCACCAATTAGTACAAATTTTTGACCTAGGCTGCGCCACACATACTTAGCCTTGCTGCGGGCCCGTTATTCACAGAAGGGTTTAGACTGGGAAAGTGAAACAAGCGTGTAATTTGGCGAGCAGACATTTTTAGCCTGGTCTGATCAGGGGTGTTATCAGCAACTGCCTGTCCGGTGGTTGCAAGTATGGCGTCAGATAATCGCGCCCGGCCTCCAGATTAAAAAGCTGTTTAGGTAGGCAGCAGCATCGGGACCGAGCTAAACAAACTGCAATGGCAAAATTCACCTATGATAAAAAAAAACCTTGGGAGGCCCATGACCAGCAGTGGTATTCTTGCGACTGCAAGGAAGAGACGACAACGACGGTGCCACACACATATACGCTCAGAATAGGCCTTTTGTCCATTCAAGAGTTTAGATTGGCAAAGTTAGTAAGTGAAAGTAAGTTAGTTTAGACATAAGCATTGCTGAATTTTCAGCAAAAGCTTAAAACATTTTTTTCTTTCTCACAGACTGTAAGTCAATTTAAAACAGGCTGACTTAGAGTTAGCCAAAACTTTATGCTTGCTTTTCGAGTATCTATTTTTCCAGGGCTTCTGGCTTGTTTTTGCTCATATATGCTATTATTCGTCGCAAAGCAGCAGCCTCACTGCTCTTTAGAGTGCAGGCTTACCCCAACAGCATCCTTCTGGTCAAAGCGGAGAATACAGCAATATGGCATCTTGTCACGGGCACATCTAATTCCTCTGTGTGGTGATGGTCAAGATCATTCGTGAGGACAGTTTTTTTTACTTACAACATATGGAACAAGAAGTTATCCGAAATGAAATATATTTTTTTATAACCTCTCGAGTTAGCCTATATTTTTTCGCGAAAGTAGGTGGACTTTTTTTCGAAAAAAGGCTTATTATCTTTATTTATTGTTTTATTTGTTACTACATAATCTAAAATAACCGTTTTTAACTGGTATGTTTTCGCTCCAAGCTTGCCAGTAACTCGATCAATGTGAATCTTTTACGCACCACAATACGACATTGCCCGTGTCATTGGTTTTGGACCTTATTTGTGCGATTAAGATCAAGTTATAGATTAAGATATTATAGATTGAACTGCTTTTAGATTACGCTATTGAAAAGTCAATAAGAAAACTTATTGCAGTTGATAATTAAAAAAAAAAACTATGATTTATGTCACGTTAAATTCTTTATAGTTCACGTTCTTGTGATCTTAACTAAGCTTTAAAAAACACACATACTGGTTATGTACCTTAAATTAATGGTATTTTCATAGATGCAGTATGATTTATTTAGTATGCATTTCGAAATCGACACTTAAAAAGATTGTTATTATTTTGCACAGGTTTTCTTTTGCCCATTATTTGATCTGCCCCTTCAACACATAAGAGTACAAAGTAAAAAAAAAAAACATTAGGAACTAAAACAACAAAATACTCTAAATCCTTCAAAAAAATACCTTAGGAATACAGATTCCTTTTTTTGAAACCTTGCCATATGTTTGGACGTTCTCATACCGGTCATACTGAACAACTTTCTCCAAGGGACATCGGTCGAAAATTATAAAAAAATTGGACTTCTCATATTATTGAATCGATCAGCTGATAAGACATTTTGTTTGAGATGCAAATCTCTTGGTAAAGTTGTACAGTATGATTAGAACAGGTATGTTTGAGAATATGACAAAATTACAAATTTACACTGTGTATAATCACATACTCCTATTCGCCAGTAATCATTGTGATATTAACTTGATGACATATGATATTAACATGACTATTCGGAACTTTCGATGATTCTATTATTGAGATATAACTAGACAGATTGTCATCTATATTTTGTAGACGTTCTGATATGCAGTACCTCACATTGAAACCGAAGGAATTTATCACCTTCTTAATTTCAGTATTAAAGCCCCCAATACACAGCGTGTTCTTTTTTCTTCATTGTCCAAAGGAAGCGCCTCGCTGAGTGATATGCGACACATGACGGCGCCGCAGCGACAGAAGGACACAAATAACGCTGAAAGGGACATTGCAAAACAAACTTTAACAGGTAAACGACAAGGTCGAGAGTCAGTTCGGTGTTGCATCGCGGCCGTACGGTCTCTGAACTCCTAAAATAATATTTCAGTTCGAACCACTTCGCTTGCGTAACCGCTGTTATAATTATAGTCAGGACGTCGCTTAAGGCAAACTCTGATAAAGATTTTTGATTTTTAAAGAAATAGTAGCTCGTAGCAAAAACCCTATTACGGTTCAAATCACGAAAAAAGAGAATTAGGTCATAGAAAAAAATTGGTTAAGCTGTGTGACCAGTTGATCATTGTGAAAACCTCTATTTCTCATAAAGTTCTAACTGAGATAATGATTCCTTAGGAGGCTCAATAATGACATATGTTTGTCTATCAATCATGTTAAAACGAAACGACAGATTAAAACATTGTGCATGCGGACGCACTTAGTTTGTTTGTTTTTCGTATGTGTAAGTGGCCAACACTGGTGTCAGATTTATCAAGCTGCCTTTAGGCATCTGACACAGCTTAACGACTTTACGTGCCTTCCGAAGCACGGAGGAGCTCGAGATATTTTTATGCCACTTGCGGTCACCCATCCAAGTAGGGACTGCACCAGGGGTTGCTTAACATACGTAAGCGCTCATAGAGCTCACACCCACTGGACCATCGAGCTCCTCACGCACTTAGTGCAAAGGTAATCTCATGATAATTTTCTTTAACGGAAGAAAGTAATGTTCGATATTTAGTAAGATTGTTCTATAACTTAAAGAACATATCTGAGGTAAGGTTTCTGCTTAAGGGAATAAGAATTTTATAAGTTTCAAATAGTGCAGAAGATTTTCTGAAATTTCTGGTTCAATCTTTGAAGTGAGAGTCAGTAAGATTGGGACCTTTCAGGTACTAGTAGCGCTATTTCACATACTACCACTGCATCTTCTTCAGAACCAAAAAACCTACCTCAAGTCTCGTAGAAATTAAATCCGATCTTTTGTCATAATTATGCAAGCGTATTTCCATTTGCAACTTCTTCAGTAGTAACACTTCAGAGCCTTAGGTCCGCTCTTAGTCCGCTCTTTGATTATCGCTATTCTTCCTGGTGATTTGATGAAGTTAGTTGTAAACTTCCGCAACTCAAATAGCAGACCAGAACTAATACTAGGATAAATTTAAACAAACTCAAGATGGCGCTTGGGCCCCACGGCTTAACTCGCCTTACGAAAACGGAATCACCGTTTTTTTTTCGGATTATCAGGTGATTCAAGCTTACAGTATCCTAATCAGACTGGAAAGATCTTTCACAAAGTATGCTTTCCAGTGAAATTCTAACCTATGACCTCCAGGTCATTAGTGAATGGTTCTAGTTTCGTTTGGAAATTGTATTTTTTGTCTATGGGCCTTAAATCGAACGCAAAAAATTTTAAAACGAGTGTGCTCGGCACTGGCAACCAGAGTGGCCAGGGACGTTAGACGGGAAAAAAAAATTGGCAACTAGGTATAGTTGCCGGGACGTTGGAGTGGATATAAGATAGTTATATAAATACATTACTTACACTGATCGAACAAATTAAACGTTAGTGATGAATCTAATTGTCTTAATATAATAATGATGTTTCAAAGCAGAAAGTAAAGAAGACAGTCCATATTAATTATTACTACTACTTAGTATTATATTGTCTTTGCTACTACAAAACTACTTGCTCAGACTGTGTACCTCTCAGAGATGAGTTAGGCAGTACGATTTGGACCATTTGGTTAGAATTATCGGTCTGTAGCATCACTGTCGTTTCATCAAACCAGCCATCAAACCAACCAGCCGATATCCCGTGGCTTAAAATTATTATGATACTTATTATTTTTTCTATATTTAACTTCGTCAGCGCACGCACACCCTGACTCTGGTGGTAGCTGAAAATCAGTGTTTTGCTCGCTGAGCAATGTCCCACACTGAGCTACAGCCTTTTGAAATACTGTAGCACACACATTCCTGAACTGTTTTTAAGTTTAATATTTTAGGTTAATTGTTTTAATGTACGTGTGTTATGGTGTCAATAAATGTTTTATCTATCTATCTATCAAATGACTTGAAGAAATCAAATCAGTGCTTCCAGCTTTAATAATTCTCAAAATGTAAGACATGAATGATAGTTAGGCAGTACGATTTGGACCTTCCGGATAGAATTAGCGGTCTTTAGCTCTACCACTGCTTAACAAACCAACGAAAGTACTTGTAGAAATCAAATCAGTGCTTCCCGCTTAATTGATTCTCAAAAACTATGTAATGAAATGAAAAATATTTATTGTGACACAACAACAACACAAGACAATACAGCTAAAACATGTGCCCACAGTGTCACAAAAGGTGACGGCTCAGTTTTACGCTGGACTAGGGGACCCTATGCACCCTATAACCCTATGACCCTATACCCAGTGCAGCACTGATTTTCAGCCGTCACCTTACGAGGCATCACGAGCCATCCCACGACACGCACACACAGAAAATAATAAACAGTATAATAAAAAGAAAAAAGATATACAGACAATAAAATAAACAATTAAAAACAATACTTGCTCAGAGATGGATGCTATCATCTAACTATTTAGGCAGTACAATTTGGACCTTTCGGTAAGAATAAGCGGTCTTTACTTCACCCACCACTCTTCAGCGAACCAGCCTAATGACTTGGAGAAATCAAATCAGTGTTTCCAGCTCCTATTAGACAGTAAAATAAACGCGGCACGTACACACCGACCAACAGATTGGATCGCGGTGGCGCCACGCCAAATATGGCTTGATGGTTTTTCTAACGATTCGAAAATTAATGTCACATTTATGCTTCGATTATTGGCATCCTTTTGGGTTGTGGCTATGGTTATTGTTTGGTTTACTTTTGCAGGTGCAGTTACTTGGTTTTGTGCGAGGTAAAGTATTAGATGGTGTAAGAAACTATTATCATCATCATCATCATTAGGTTTTTTAGTCTCCACTGCAGGAGCACCCTCTTAAGAACTATCAGAGCCATACAAGCCATACATTAGCCAAAGCAGTCACAGGATTTGGCCTACACTTAAGAAAATACCATGTTCATAAATTGTATTTGGGTGGTAGTCAAAAATATATTCAACTAGCTTTTGCCCGCGGCTTTGCTCGCGTTAAGAAGTAGAATTTATTAAAATCCTTCCTTAGCGGATGCCTACATCATAACATCTACCTGCATGCCAAATTTCAGCCCGATCCGTCCAGTGGTTTGGGCTGTGCGTTGATAGATCACTATGTCAGTCAGTCAGTCACCTTTGAATTATATATATTTAGATCAAAGATTAACATCCAACCGGTCTATGTCACTTATTGTTGTATCAAGTATTTGCTTCGATTCAATTTGATGCTTCGTTCAAAACCATAACATAATGAATGAAGAATTCCTTTTGAGATTTAGAAAACTTAAAGATAATTTTATTTTTCCTCCTAAGCATTAGTATACTGGTTTGGAAGTTTTCTCGAGCTGTTTTTCTTTTGGTTTTTGCTGATTAGAAATGACTGAGTCGGGATCAAAAAACTCTAATGAGGTAGATTCTAGTTCGTGTGAGTTTAGAACTTGCATCACTTGGACAGAAGTTAAGCACCATAATCGATGACTACTTTCTCCTTTACTCAGCTCCGAGGCGAGCCATTCTTCTGTGTGTCTTGCAAATAACCTCACTTTACAAAGAAGCACTTTAACACATAATTGAATATACGATTAGTCTGAAAATATCTCAGTCTTAATTATTACGGGTAGCGTCAGGAAGTGACCGATGAAAAAGTATCACTTCAGAGTCAATTCATAAAGTTATTATAATAAATTAGTAAGGCTTCTACAAACGACTAGCAGTCCTTCTTGGCTGCACCTGGGCATGTATTATACTTATAAACCTTTCTCATGAATTACTCGTATCTATTGGTGAAAACCGCATGAAAATCTGTGCAGTTCTTTTTGAGTTTATCGCGAACAAACGCGGCTAAGGACTTTGTTTCATAATTAGAGATTGGCATACAAACTCAGAGATGCATGTCTGATGCCGAACCCTTACCACTTGTCCACCGCTTCGTCACCTAGGTGGTCTTCCGAGGCGTATCGTAATTATCTCACTCTATTTTCATAAATATAATGAATGCAAATGGTAATGTAGCACGTTGCGCAAGCGCCGGCTGCGGGCGAGTTTCGGCAAAATTCGCCGCAAATGTCGAGGGCACGTGAAGTGTGGGGCAAAATGTAAGAGAATGAGTTAATAATAATGCAAATCTCGTCGTAATTTTGATGTAATCGTAAATTTGATAATAATATTGACAAATGTATCTTTGACTGTTAATTTATTATTTTTTAGTATTTTGCATTTTTAACCCCCGCCGCAAAAAGAGAGAGGTGTTTTAAGTTCAACGTGTCTGTGTAACTGTCTGTGGTATCGTAGCTCGATTTTCGTTTAGTTCTTAGCCATGTTTCATAAAAATAGTAGTAGATACTTCTAGGGGTAGGGGTTTTTAAAAATTTGAATTTTACTTTTTAGAAGATGGTTTGTACGTCTCTAGCGTGCAGATATTTTTTGTGTATCTGTTAATCTGTATTTAAATTAATAAATAAATAATGAGGTTTATTATTGCTCTTCATCTACATCTATCACTGTATTCATGCATGCTCGCCGGTTTCAGGTATTCCTTATTTTTCCTTTTGCTAGATATTACCAAAATAAGTAAGATAAAATAAATATCGAGCTCTTCTCTTCTAAAATCTATAGTTAGATAAAGATACAGATTCACATTCAGTATACTCGGATCAGTCTCGAATCTTCGTTTTACTATAGCTACAAATGTGAATAAACAATAAATATAATATTAGGGGCAAAACACATAGATTGAGCTACCCCCACAGCTGGCTATGAACGTTTTTTGTAGGATTGATCGTTTGTTGATAGATGTAGATAAATATACAATACTCAGGCTAATCTAATAAATATCGTTTCCCATCAAGACCTGGCCAGGGATCGAACCCGGGACTCATCTGGTTGCAGTCTGGCGAGTTAACTACTGCACAGCGGAGGCCGGATTTTTTCGAAAATCGCTTGCCATTCATGCCTTTCACCGGCCCGAAATTAAAGCCGAATTCATATGACATTTAGAATTAATTGCGGGGCGCGACCAGTGAAAATGTCGAGAGCAAAGAAAGCTACCGTAACTATGGGGTAACGGGCACGATGGCAATTACCGATAGCCGCCGTAATTTTTATTTGGTTACTTTTCATAA
The DNA here is from genome assembly GCA_963082605.1 of Rhodophaea formosa. Taxonomy (NCBI): domain Eukaryota; kingdom Metazoa; phylum Arthropoda; class Insecta; order Lepidoptera; family Pyralidae; genus Rhodophaea; species Rhodophaea formosa. The sequence continues at coordinate 1,778,829 of OY720208.1, forward strand.
TCGGCAATAACGCCCACCCATCCTTGTAGTGACCAGTTGCTTAACTTGGGTTATCGGAAATTAGCTGTACGTTACTTTTTTCATTTCATACAAGCGCCAAAAGGTGTAACTGCTGTCATCGCCAACTGGGTGGCAAAAAATATCCTATTCTGACTAAGTAATTTGGTTTGCGGGGGCGAAACCCCTTATCACAAAATAGATTTTAAATATTCTTTAAGATGTTTTGGGAAGCTTGACTGGAAACAAAGACAATATAGGAAGTTCTGGGGGCGAATACATCATCGTTTGGCTGGAGTTTTGTAAAGCAAATGACAAACGAATGTTTTAATTTTTGAAATCGAAACACCCGTTTGTCTTGTAAACTTGATATTCAAATTACCAGCCCATCCTAACCGAGGCCAGTTGCTTAACCTGCGTGATTGCAAACAACCGCGGCGTTCTCACAGTTTGCTTCCCGCGCGGTAGGGACAACGGTAATCGGGTGGCATTAACGCCCACCCATGCGCAGGCGCAGGCCAGCGGTGGAGAGTATGATCGATTACTTTATTATAGGTGGCATTGCGAATAACGCGCGGGGTTTTATCACTTTCTCGAATAAGTAAATAAAGAATTTTTACCCGACTGACGCCACCCAGAAGGAAGGTAATGTAATATAATATTTTATCAAGGTTTCTTTTTGAAATTAATAAGTTTATGACATAACCATGACGAATAACTTCCTAACAACAAACATATTCTCCCTATTATGTTAGTATAGAGATTGCCTGATGAGTTCCTGCAATCTTTAAAGATGTCCTCTCAGGTCTTTCGTAGTCACATAGTTTGCCCATTTAGATACACTACGCATTAGGTCAGCCCAACGTGTCCAATGACATCGATTAACAGGAAAAACTTCAAGTCTAGATTTAAAAGGCATCTTTGAGAATACAAGTCTCAACGTGTCTCACGGCTTCGAGTGGATGATTTTTTTGTGTCATTGATAACCTTGATTGTCTACCTAGCTCATTTGTGTATTTTTATCCTTTGACGTATTGCTGATTTCTATTGTTTTCTTATGGATGAGTTGTTTGTTTGAGTTATTTTTGGTTAAATAAGGAACTAGTATTTTTATAATTAACTAGCTGTTACCCGCGGCTTCGCCCGTGTGATATTTAGCCTATGTCCTTCTCAGTACCCTAACCTATGCGTATGCAAAATATCATGATGATCGGTAAGGTCATCATTTATTTATTTATTTAAAGTAGATAGGGAGTGTAAGCGTAACAAACAAACAAACTCACTTTCACATTTGTAATATTAGTTGGGATAGAATTTCGCATTCCATTTCACTAAAGCAAAGAATACAAAAAATAAATGAAGAATCGAGAAGTATACATTTTAAAGATAGGCCATTATATTGAATGAATGATTGTAGTTAGCTAGAATCCCTAGTGTAGCGAAGAAGTCATTTAAGATAGTGTCGTGTGAAGGCGGGTGTCTTGACAACATGAAGAATCGAAGATTAACTGTGGTTTAAAGGTATACATTTTAAAGATAGGCCATTATATTGAATGAATGATTGTAGTTAGCTAAAATCCCTAGTGTAGCGAAGAAGTCAATTAAGATAGTGTCGTGTGAAGGCGGGTGCCTTGACAACATTGTCGTCAGATAAATTGTAAAAACAGTGGTAGTAGTAATAAAACTTACGCGAGATAAATTCATTAAGGAAACCCAGCTTTACTAACGTTTTATTTCATTGACTTCGCTGACTAGTAGACAGTGTTTTGGGGAAATTGTATCCATCGTCGCTACCTATCACTCGCCCGATGAAGGCCTTCGTAACATAAGTACTGAAGTTGTCGGCGAATCCAACAAATAAAACGTGAGTAAAGCAGGGTTTGCATAATAACAAGTGGTGATAATAATAACACAGATAAGGTTGAAATATCTTGGTGTGTTTAGTGGTTGGGAGGAAATATCTAGGTGTCATAATAGACCAAACGCTATCATTCACCCAACACCTTGAATCATTGGCCTCCAGACTGCGCAAACTAATGTATATCTTTAAAAGCCTCAAACACGTTGCAAACCGTCAAATAATCAAAATGGTATACAGTGCCCTAATGCAATCTCTGATATTGTACTGTATCACAACCTGGGGTGGTTCCTCAAAAACCAAACTCCTAGAAGTAGAGCGAGCCCAAAGAGCTATTCTTAAGGTTGCGGCGGGCCTCCCCCTCCGTCATCCAACAACTGAGCTAAACTGTGATTATCATCATAATCAAATTAAATAGCTCGGCTCTTGTCGGTGGAGCTTTCATGATAGAAATTGTGATCATAACAACAAAAATCGTATGAATTGATCATTTGATTAAAATCTTGCGTCGCTACGCAACCGATCGGCGCAGACGTCCCGTCGTCTAATTGGGAGCCACACAAATACCTAGACGACGTTATGTGACAGAAAAATTCCACAATTCGAATATATTGGCGCGGACGATCTTCATGTCTCATCACTTTACTGCTGTCTGGATGCAAAAAACGTGTGTATTTTTAACTTTTACTAGTCTTTATTTAACTCCGGTTTGTTTGGTGTTGCATACAGCTATTTTATTTGTTTTACGATATCATTACGAATTTTTTAAATTCTGCTTGAACGAGTTATCTTACAAATCACTTATATGGATGGTTTCCTTAAACAGGAATGATTGATTGATCTTGAACTCCCTGGCAATATTTAAATGATAGAATCAGAATCCATAATTACAAATAAAATCCTAAATTGCTCTGCTTAGAATTAGATAATGATTTACATTATCTAATTCTGTTGTATATGTATACACATTTTTTTTATTTCTGCTCTATGTTCTACTAGGAATCCCGAATCAGATATAAAAAAATCATAAATAGTCAAATAGGGAATCACAATTTGGAAAATTTCTAACAACACGGTCTGTACAAATCAGAATAGCATTATTTTGGATGAGATGACAAATATCGGCAGCACACAAAACTAGCAAAGGTAATAAAGCGAGTGATTGTATGGCGATCGATGCGTTGGATCAAAATAATGACTGTTTAGAAGAGTAACTTGCTAACATGCTTTATCATTTATAAATACTTCTTTGTCATTTTGCTTATTAAATTAAGAAATAATATATCGACAAAAATTCACGCGGGTAGGATCTGCGGCTCAGTCTTTATACGAATACTAGTCGTATAAAGATTTATATTTCTTATTTCTTTAAATAAGAATAAGTCAGCAAATTAATTAAATTTTGGTCTACAGGTTCGCTTAACTTTTACAATCTTAAGATTCATCTGGATTCAATCCAAACCCTGGTAAATCAAACTGACACTTTTAATGGGTATCAATTTTATTGAATAGTTCATACTTTTGACCCTTTCAGGTAGTTTAAAGTAGATAAGTTACCTGTAGGATACCATAGTTGTCGCATTAAGTCGTTATCATGAGATTCTTCAATGTTTATACATCCTGTCCTGTCCTTATGGACATTTGAATAGAAGGGACATTGTTTCAGGCAATTGCCTACAATAGTATTATTTTAGGCACCTCAATTGACCACTACATGAGACTTCTCAGGCATGTGTCGACCCTTCCCTTCTTTATTGGAATTTTGGTAGTTACTTACGGCAGAGAAACCCCAATTGAGATTTTGAGGGTATCATCTACACTTTCAATAATTTATGTTCAGATCCTGTCACCGATGGTCGATCACAATGGCAGGCCGGCCTTGTAATTAACGCGAACATCCGCACCCACCCAGCAGTGTCGGCTACTAATTGTTGCTATCTGTCAATACTGAGCTACTTATTGGCTTTGGTTATGCAGCTGTTAACCGGTGATACGTTGAAAGGTAAGGTGATTTGATAATTTAACTATTTTGAAGTAAGTAGTGATGGTAAGCAGTTGACGTCATTTGGAGAAAATGCGCTGTGAAGTTTGGGGTCGCTCCTTCTGAACTCACACGGCATTAAATTTAGGTCTTAGTAATTTTTGAACGTCACAATAATAATAAAATATTTGTAAACAACAATGTGTAGTGAAAGTTAACGTTCACGTTAATAAATTTATAAAATATTTGCCTGTGCCTTTGACTGTACTATTGTCAATCCTAAGCTACATATTGCTTATGATATCGCAGCTGTAATGAACACATGACGCTTTCGTTGAACAAATTTCTATTAAGACTGGTTTAATTTAACCTAAATATAACAAATTATCTATATTATTAAATATAACAAAATATTTATACGAATCTTTTAGATTGGCCAAATTAATCAGTAAATATTACATAATTTGTATTTTTAACAACACATAAATTGTTGGTCAAAACAAATTAACGAAATAATTTCTACTTATTGACTACTATGTGGAACTACAGGATCACAATGGGTATATTCAATTTAAAATCCTGAATGGATTTGGAAAACACGGATGTGACCAAGAACGAGCAAAACCACGGCTGAAAAATTGTCTTTATGGATATTAGGGCATTATTTTAGCAAATAAAGTGTTTGTCTTTATTTGTATTTGTATAAAACACACGTTAATTGTGTCTTAATTTGTGACATTCAATATAAATTCAAACTTAAGTGTATTAAATTTCATCATCTTTACCCTCACTCGAATATTTGTCAATATTTGTCTATTAGGTAGAGTAAACATATGGGAGTCGGTCGTCTGATACTAGTAATAGTATCTTCTTCGTAGTTTTTGAGTAAGACTTTAGTTGTATCAGCAAGCTTAGTTAAAGGTATCCACCTACTACCAGATGGTCACACTTAGTAACTAAGGCCAAAGGAAGACGCAGGGTCTTGGTCTGGCTTGTGAACGTTTCTAACTTAAAACTTATCATGACTAACAATTCCTATTTTAGTTTTTGCAATAAAAAGAGGACTGTACAAAATTCATATCCAATCATAATATTTAAGCTAGCATCTTAGCGTAGCAAGTGTCATCAATTACCCAAAAATGCTTGCTTCCCATGCAATGATCATAATAATTAATCTTTGTTTATCTAACTTAACAAAAAGTTTTAATTCCCTGTGAACTTTTAAATCTTAAATTAATTTTGCAGTAATGGATGTACCTATCTGATCTAATCTAATTAATCTGGAAGATATATTTACGTTGCGGAAACAAAGTTACATACTCATTGTTTATTAACTGAATTTTTGATAAATACTATGAGAGGAAAGTGGGAACAAATGGGAGGCCTTTACTCAACAGTGGGACTTAAAAAAAAAAAGTTGTTGTAACGGAAGAGCATACGTGATGAGAAATTAGCATGATAGATGAAGTCGAAGAAAAATGTCTGGGAGTCAATTTTTGAACTAATAGAATCAATTCACCACTCGTTGTGACGTCAGCACTCGGTTCGTATTCACATGTGAATAAAATCAACGAGCGGGCCTGTTTTTACGTATTTTTGAACCGTGCGAATGGTTCTATTGCTTAGAGTTGCCAGCAAAAAAAAATATTGTTACGGTTGCCAGAATAATTGAATGAACAGCAAAACTAGTAGCTTAAGCTGGGAATACACGTTCGATTTTCAATCCGACAATCGGACGGTGTTGCCATTTTAGGTACAGTGTCTTTAATTCTAGGGGAATTTGACTGTCTTTAGGCAATTGTTTTTCGTAATCTTCTTTTGTAGAAAAGCCAGTTAAATATGAACAAGATATACTATATGTACTATAGACGAAGTCTTCTCAGTAAATGGCGTAATAAAAATAAAATTGCGAATTGTACAAAAGTCTTCTCATTTTTTAATTATGTTTTCTGATTTTCTTAATACAGTGACTAAGGCATATCTAGGGGGGTTTTATTGCAATTTCTTTTAAAATCTTAATTTTGTTTAATGTAGGTGTAAGGAATTTCTTATTTTTTTAAAAGGCAACGGTGCAATCGGATTGGAAGTAAACCGGACGTATATTCTCACTTTTTGTAGACAGTTGTGGCAAAAATGCTAGGATCTAAGGACGAGAATTGAAGAAAAAAAATAAAAATTTGGTCAAAGTCACATTTGACATTTCGCCCGCGTAGTCCGTTCCGAGTGCTTTGCGGCGACCATTCGGAAAACCCATTCGAATAATGATTCAAAAATAGAGCCAATTAATATTCACCATGCGGAAACTTGACAACGAGTGGCGGATCGATTCTCTTGGTTGAAAAATTGACTCCCTGGTACGAGTAGCAGGGATCAAGTGTCGTAAATAGTATAAGGTTATCGAAGACCATGATAAAAAGGTATGCGTAATATTAGATTTTTGGGAGACCTTTTTACAATGGATTTTTGTTAATACAAGTATGTGTGGATTATCAGCAGTTTATGATAAAAGATCAAAATAACTGACCACAGATTTTTATAGTTAATTAGCAATTTTTCCGATCTGTACCCGCGTTAATTATAGCCTATTTAACCCGCAAATAAATTAGCTTTCTATATGTGTATTTTCGAGGTTTATTCAACTCAAATATACCTACAAACAATTCAATCTTTCCTCTTAAAAATATTAGTATAGATTTTTTTGCAATTATTATTAAACTTTGAAGAGTTTTGATTTAGAAGTAGTAGTTCGTTGGGTCAGATATACTTATAATATATAAACACTTATCAATGTACAATTCATTGTAAAAGGAAAATATTAAACCCATTCTCAAGAACACTGTTCAATAACTAACACCGACACAACTTTCAATCACCGAAAAGTAAAATGACCCCATAGAAATTGAGATAAAAGTTCGCACAACTAGAGCAAATCTCCAAGAAGAAAATGTGTATTTTCTTTCGAGTTACTCTACTAGGTAAGTGCACTGAGAAAGAGCTGTTGAAAGTTTATAAATCTGGGTTGTAGAAACTTCACGAGAATAGATTTTGGAACGTAAATACATTTAACGAATCTAGACTCTACATCGCATATTTTCAATGATCTGTATTTTTAGTTTTCTGAGTCACTACGCTATTCGAATTGACAGACGAAATGAGAGACAGTAACAATAACTGGTCAAGAGTGTGTCGACGCTATCTCTAACTAGGTTCCGCATCTAATAAAAGCTGTATTATACCCTGTTTCCCAACACTTAGGATTCCATTCTTTTTTCAAAATTTGTATTGGACCATGTCTGAGAAACTTTAGCTTCTGTAAAAGTTGTGAATGGTCATGCAATAAAAATACCGCGGCGACTTAAAAACCTCCACCATTTTTTCGTCGGTTGTCGTTTTGGAGCCTATTCAATACGAACAAACAATCAAGCAAATCTTTAATCTTATCATATTATTATATAGTTTTGATTAAGGCGTAGAGAGGAAAACTAACTTTAGGGATCCATTATTACGCATCGGCACAGGAACCCCAAAAACGAGTGGGCTCTTATTGAATTATGTCAATTCTGCTGGATTTTTTCATATAACAGAATTCTTTGGCAGCCTTCCACGAGATCTTCAGCGTACATTAACTTTGCCAAATGCAATATTAAACACGTTAATAGCTTTATCGTTAGCGACGTGATTTTTCTCCAAAACGTTGCAAAAAAATGGCAGGTTGGGATAAAAAATATTATTTTCTGTTTGTTAACTACTAGAAGCACTAAGGGGAAGAAAATTAATTGTTACATTAGTAGTACCACAGGTAAGAAAAAAAATCAGTAGTATTAGACCAACTTCAATTATACCTTTAAAAAAAAAACTTTAGCGCATTACCCAATATATTTCTTGGATTAATAATAATGGATAATGTATTTATTTTCTTATATATTTATTTCTCCCCACTAGGCAAAACATATCAGTATAGGGGATTGGTTTTAATGTTTAACTGGCAGAAAATTCTTTATGGCATCAAGTCCACCTATTTGTACATATTCCAGTGTAATAAAGTTCAAATAAATAAACGTAAAAAGTTTGATTGAAAGACCTGTAAATAGAATCAGACATCCAAAGATTAAATATTTAATTTTGTTTTACATACTACATATATACATCTAAACACTGTCAAGTAACATTAAAAAATCTTGTAATGTTGGTAGAGTTCTTGCAATTTACGATGTTTAGCGGTATTTTTTTGAGGCATATACGATGCGTTTCTCTATGTGCCATTTTGTGCGTAAGATTAAAAACGGATATGGTTTGCATACAATTTTTTTTTCTTTTACATTGATTAACTTCAATATATTATATATTCTGATTCTGATAAATTATTCTGAATAAAGAAGAATCAAGAATTTTTATTTCAAATCAAATATTGAATAATTTCCTTCACATACTATTTTAAAAGGCTATCAGTACTTAGTGTACACACATAACGTACGTAGTACTTACATGCTCTTTGATACACACTATACAGATATGAACTTCATGTGTCTCGCCTTCGTTGATTGCAAGAACAGTAAAAGGAGCAGTAATATAAAGTCAAGTTTAAACCTTTTTATCCCAAGGGTTTGTAAACATATTTTAAAATAATAGTTATTTGATGATGCTGTCTTGCGTTCACTTAACCACATCGAGAAACTTCTCCAATTCACGCATTACGACGCTCATATTTCTCACTTACAGGTTAAAGTGAGTTCATTTCATTTAATATAGCGAATCGTGTATAATTTATCATTCAATCTTAACAACTCCGATCGTAAAATTTATAATACTAACGTATGTTAATATTTTAATAGGACAGTAAAGTCGTCGGAGCGTATCGAAAATAATTGAGGTCTGCCAGGGCGTAACGACACTGCTTAGTTTGCTATTAAAAAATTAAAAGAACGCTTTAGCTTATACTGGTGAGTATTATCAAATGCAGAAGATGCAGTTTCATTATTTTATTGCTATATTATATTACTGATCAGTGTATGCGACCTATGTGGCTTAGTGGACCGCAAGTGCCTTTACATCGCATGGTCTGCGGTACTAGGTTATAATGAAAAAGATATTTTTCAGATTTGCCTGGGTCTGTTAATGCTCTTAATCTTCATCAGGTTTTTTGAGTTTCTACTGGACACAGGAGTACGATCCTCTCTGTACTACGGGAGCAATGCATAGCATTGCAATAAAAATAACAGGTCAGTTTTGCTCATCCTATATTCTGAATACATATATGCAGAAGATGAAAGCATTTTAATTTTTTAGAGCTAATATAATTAATATGTGCAGATATTTCTAAGACCGTAGATGTGAAAACAAACGTCAGTTTAAGGAAGAGATGATTATATGAATGCATAAAATCCAGTTTTTCCAATTCACTTTTGCTTTTTTTTCTTTTATTTTTCTCTTTCTTTGTTTTATATACATAGATATAAAATTCGTAGACGAAAGAGACTGCGTCCCACGACACAGGGAATCCTAGTGTGGGACCAGTGATATTGTTAACACTATGATAATGTAATTTAAGAGTAATAAAATAATTTATTTATTATTATTTATTAGTCTACCAAGGCGTAACGACAATACTAAGGATGATATTATAATTTTTCAGGAATAGTTAAGCATTTTTTCTGAGTTTCTAATGTCTCCTCTGAACAATCAGCGATTATAACCCGACATCGCGACCAGTTACTTTACATTGCTGTTGACTCACAAAAGCTCTTGAGTGTTCTCTGACCAACGCAGCAATGGACATTAAATTTTCATGATAAACGCCAATCTCTGCCATTGCGTAGAGGCATAACGAAAAGATGAGATGATCAAACGTTTAATAGTACCGGATATAACTACACAAGTGTCAAAATACAATGCGACAGTATAGATAACGTAAGACGTAACGCTACGATTGACAGGCACCGACAAGTTTGAACTAGAGCGTGTCGTGACGTCACCCCATTGAAGCCGCAGACCACCAGACCATTGACGACGATATTAAAATACTAATCTCAAAATTAGTGCCTCGTTTAGGTTATATTCTTTTTTTAACTCTCGCGTTTTAAACACACAATTATTAAATATCAACAGTCAGCAGAAATAAATAAATAAAAGGTTCGTGCTAAGTCCTGTTAATATTGATAAGGTGATTTTTAGAGATACGGATTTACAGATAAACTTTCCGTTGTACTAATGTTTTTTAAAGTTACTGATCTTGTGTTGCGAAAAGGAAAAGCAGGGCAAAATGCTTTTCTGCGACTTTCGTTTCGTTTTTCTATTTAACCCTAAAGGCAAAGGTTTTTGATAAACTTAGTCAGTTTATGTTATTATTAACCTTTTTTTTTATTAACCTTACAAAGTTTTTCATTTAATTTCCGTATCCGTGTGTGATTGACAATTTGTAAAACTATGATCATTGATAAAGAGAGTCAGACGTATATAACTTTGGTATATAATACACTTTTTTTATTACGTTATTTTGTATAAAAAACTAGATAAACTATGTTAAAATTCTATTTGAAATTTAGTAAAATTTCGCTCATTCTTTGTTAAAATAATGTTGAATAATGTCACTCAATAATTTGTCATCTGCCCTATAAAAACACAACTCTAGGAATAACGAGCGTTAACGTCTTTTGAATTATTTGATATTCTCTGTTTTGAGCTCACTTGGCAATTTATTAAATAACACTACCGATTGATTACGGGGCACTTTCGTTACAATTTGTAGAAATGGAGTGAACTTTGGTTAGAAATCTTTACGTCTCGTCTTTCTCAGATTCAAATAATACACTATTTAATAAAATCTCTTATAATTACACAAATGTATAAGAATAGTTATTTAGAATTTGGAGCTCTTTGAATAATTCTACGCATGATTCCTATAGTGGTATTTGAACCATAATGCCCTTGTTGCGCTTCGAAAGCCTTACGTTGTAGTCTTAATTCAAAGAAAAACATCCATGACACAGATCTATCTGAATGAATCATTTTAGTTCTTGATCTGACCAGAGATCGAACCGGTGACCCATGTAACAGCCTGGCGTGATGACCACTAGATTACAGTACTCGTAAATTTTTATCATACGGACTTGATGATATAAAATCGATCAGCACTGAGGCATACCCTAATTTTATGTGCTTCACAAAAGTTTAGCGTGACGACCGCACTGATTAGTCTACAGATTTGGGTTCAGTTTTATTTATTGCGCGATTAACTTGGGCATCAGCCACTCGTCTTTGAAAGTGTGGCGCTTCGCCTCTCTGTTTATACTAGGCGGTTGGTTGTTAGCATGTTTACCTTTCTGGATATCTTCTGTCGTTATTCTTTTGTTAATGTTCGCCTCGCTTTCATTATTTGATTATAAATCTGTCTCAGTGATTTCGATGTACGCTCTCAAACTTTCTTTATCCGTGCCGTTTGCGGGATATATGTGGATGTTATCTTTTGTGATTGCCAAAAAGTTGGGCTTATTCATCTCGTGCTAGTTTTGCGTTTTGCCAATCGTGTGAATTGTATTTTTTATGAGTATAAATGATCAATTAATCATCATTGAAATGTTGCATTGTGTTTGGAAACGAGTGTAAATTAATCAGGTGAATTAAATGATAAGATGCCGATTAGATTTTTTTTAAATAGGTGGTAGTTAAGATATTCAGATTCAGGAAAAAGAATTTGTAAAATGCAATATTGGTACATACATAATAAGTATAAGATAATGATTTTGATGAGGAGAAAATAATCTGTAGTTAGTAGTTACCCTTCCTAGCAACTTGCATTTTAAATTCTTATGATTAACGTAAATTATTTATTTGTTTCTTATAACTAATATTAAAGAGTGGTATTAGGGAATTAGTTTTACTGAATATTTACTTGAATTGAGCTTGAAGCAGATGATAATAATAATATTTCGCTTGTGATCTATTATTTATTTACGTAAACGCAATTGTATAAACGTAAATAATTAAATAAAAATCAGGTAGAATGTATGTTTTTCAAAATAATCATCACGTGCTATGTAGGTATGTAGTTTTGATAAAAAAAATATCATACCCTAAGTAGTTAACGATGTATGAACTATGCAAAGACAGTTTAATTATGATTTTTTTGTTAAAAAAACCCGCACGAATGTTGAAAGACAATTAGTATTTTCAATTTCCATTTTGACACAATTTATCAAACACTCATTTCAAACTATCCAAAGACAGTTTAATTATAAAATATTTGGTTAAAGATAACCATCACTGGCACGAATGATTAAAGACTTAAAAGCTTCTGTATGTTTCCTGATCCACCTGAGTTCATCCACGTTTATGAAGGGTGCATAAATGAGATCCGGCTACAACCGGCGCAGGCGCACTGTTTTGCTACTAACGTTAGAGCCACTATTCACTGTGGACCTAAAATGGACTCATAATGGCTACTCGTTTCTCCGATACACCTGCTACCGTTGCATATTTGTTAGCTTTTAACTTTATTGGGATCTTAAAATCTATTTATGCATCTGCGACTGCTGTGCGTTCTCTTTGTACTTAACGGTTTTAACATCTAAGCATGCACTACCACATGGAAATTTGCAGTTCGATAATCAATTTTTTGTTATACTTTTTAAAATTGAGACCGACCAAGTTTCATGTAGGAGATGAAACTACATGGAAATTGTGGTGATGCAATATGAATACCTCGCTTCCGAATTTCCCGAGCAAGTTCCATGTGGCGCTGGAAATGCGCGCGGGCGCTCCGCCTACACGCTTATCACTAGACACTCACTGTAACCCGGCTTGTAGACCGCACGTATCCTCCTTAGCAACTTGGAAGTCCTCTGCAGCGGCGGCCCTAGCGCCACGGCCGCGTGGCCTCTCCTCTCCGCGAACACGATATAGTTCCTCCTATTCACCAACGGCACTTCGAAACGTCCGGAGCACTCGAGCGGGTCCTGGGTGGGTAGTTTTAGCCTGATCACTGCGTCCTCGTGTGGCCAGTGTCCCTGGCGGCGCAGCACGCGCCTGACTTTGACGGTGGCGGCGTCTTTGGCGATGGACTGCACGCGCGCCTCGAAGGCAGCCGGCGCGCGGTAGGCCCGCCAGGCGACGTCGGCGCGCTCGCAGTAGAGGCGGCGCGGCGCAGCAGTGGCGGCAGCGGCTAGGCAAAGCAGCAGGAGCCAGCAAAACGCCGCGCGCCCGCTCGTCTTCATCGCGCCATCGCCGCAGCGTTTTCTCCCGCACGTCACGCGCTATGTGTTCCCGACCGCGGTCCGCGCGCGACTGAGGCCCCTACTCCACTGAATCACTCGCTCCGCCCACACCGAAATAGTCTCGATACTCCGTTTGAGCACGCGTCTCTGATTTATCTCGTCCGATGATTAATTTGCGCTTGTTACTTGTAATTAGTGGGTAGATGTCGATTGCGGATTAGCACCTGATTAGGGGTTTATAAAACGCCTATTTGTAGTCATAATGGCTACGAAAACCGGTATTTTTTATCGCGAGTTTCGAGATTCGTGGCTTGCTTTCTATAATGTCGGTTAGGCGGGAGCTTTTGTAAAAGCGAGTTTTCATCTAATGACTTTCATGTCGTAGAGCGTCTACGGGTCCGTAGCGCGTAAAGTCGTAGCTGTGACCTCTCGTAGCGACCTGTTGCGTACAATTTGGTAGGTAGGTACTTACGAGTACTTTTGCTTTTGTTCTAGTTTGAGCAGAGAACGTTTGTGCTTTTCTTACGCTTTGAATCGAGTAGATTTATTTCTTCTCTTTCCGCAAATGAGTAATTCATTTTTAAATCAGTTGTTTTTCAAATAGATCTTTTACTTTGAAAGACGAGTCATTTTCAATAGAATCGGGTAAAGTTTAAGCTGTAGAAGATTTATAATGTTTTCTAGGTATTCTTTAATGAATGTATGATTTATTATGCAATGTATAAAGACAGTACATGGTGCTATTGAAAATATAATCTGACACTAGACTGGACCTTGGCTGTACCTGAATCGTGGTATAAAAACATAACAGACAATAAATTGATCAATATGAAATAACTTTATGTACCTATTAAGATGGATTTCCATCATGACCTGACTGGGACTACTCGTGTCGCAGGCTGGCAAGTTAACAACCGTGCCACGGAGGTCGTCAAGTTTGTATCGCACGCATATTTATTTTTATTTATACAGTCAGAATTCGTAGTAGACTAAAGACTCACTAGAAAAATGGTGAAAATGAAAAATACGAGTATATAGCTATATCCATACAAATTCACGAATCAGCTAGTTAAATTTGTATGGGAAGTTATAATATATTTTTTTACCTTTATTTCTTGCATATTCTTTTCGGGATTCGGATTCCATAATAATATATTTTCCATAATGTGTTCAAAATCAGCCGGTATGTGACAGACGGGCGAACTGGTAAGACAATGGTTTAGGTATCCTTTGGACTGTCTTGAAGGTCTCATTGGCACCCTTTGGGTATACAACTTTACCTAAAACTGCAACTTAATCTTTTCCTAAAACGCTCTTTTTTAATGTGCTTAAACCACTAAAACCTAAAGAGATATGTAGTACTAAAAATAACAGCAACGTCTACCTAATAAAAGATTATCTTTCCCACCTGGCGAACAACTTCACAACCCCGAACAAACCACCATTTTGTTTTCCAAACAATCATCCCATTAGCAGTAAAACAAATCCTTTGCAGGTGTTTACACAATATAATTTCATTGTCAAACTTTCCAAAGATACAAAAAAATATTCTCACGATGGTCACCACGTGTTGCAAAACAAAAGATAAAAGGAGCCTTTGTAAAGATAAAGGTAAATGAAGGTATTTAAAATTGGCAGATTTGTGTGCGAACGCGTTTTGTAAATGTTTAGCGGAGGTGTGAAAAGCATTGTTTTTGTTGAAGGTAGCGACAGGGATAATGATATTGTTTGACGTGTAATAAGGTTTGTTTTGTTTATTTATTTATAAATATAAATAATAAATATATACGGACAAATCACACAGATTGAGCTAGCCCCAAAGTAAGTTCTAATGAAAGACTTGTGTTATGGGATACTAACTCAACGATACTATATTTTATAACAAATACATATATAGATAAACATCCAAGACCCAGGTCAATCTGAAAAAGATCATTTTCCATCTTGACCTGACCGGGGATCGAACCCGGGACCATCCGTGTCGCAGGCAGGCGTGATGACCGCTGCGCCACGGAGCTCGTCATTTATGTTTTTAAACACATATATTTTCACATATCAATACATCTTGTACTTGTGTCAGACGGAGACTACGGATTTCAAATAACTACGATTTTCAGAGACCTATCCTATTTAATATTATAAATGCGAAAGTGTATGAGTTTGTTTGTTGTGATCTCACGTTCAACTGAACCGATCAACATTAAATTTTGCATACATATAGATTAGGGTACTGAGAAGAACATAGGCTTTATATCACGCGGGCAAAGCCGCGGGTAACAGTTAGTCTATTATAAACAACCCGCATTTATAAGTTCGATATATAAGTGTATTTTTTAATTTCTGTACCATTTCATCATCAGCCTATTGCAGTCCACTGCTGGACATAAGCCTCCCCAAGGGCACGCCAAACTGTGCGATCTTCTACTTTCCTCATCCAGCCACTACCAGCGACCTTTCTCAGGTCATCGGTCCACCTGGCAGAGGGACGTCCCACACTGCGTTTGCCAAGACGTGGTCTCCATTCGAGAACCCTTCTGCTCCAACGTTCATCGGTCCTACGATAGATGTGGCCAGCCCACTGCCACTTCAGCTTGCTACACTTTTGGATTATATCCATGACATTAGCCCATTAATGGGGAGTTAAACCCGCTTAATAATTTTTTTTGTATAAAAATCGTAAAGCAGAGTACATCTGCCCACCAAGTTTTAACTGTGTAGTCTTAATAGTTTCGGACTTAATTGGCTGTGACATACGGGCAGACATACAGACATGACAGGGTACCGTTTATTGCTATTCGACTACGGGACCCTAAAAAGGCAAAATTTTTATTTTATTTGGATTTGCAGACGTAACCTACAGAACGCTGATTTCTGGTTTCTTCAATCAATTGTTTTGTGCAAATAATCGGTTATTCCTGATTTTAATAATATGTTTTTATCGTTTGTGGCTAAGCCCTGTGACGCATTGGTAATAATAGGTACATAAATTTCGATAAATAGCTTATTGTTATTATATTTAATCTATACTTTGATACTAAAAACTAGGAATTGGAAATATATGATTGTATTTTTGTTTGCATTGAATTAAAAAATATATATTTCATACAAATTGCCCGGCCGGCTGAATAGATTTCAATGCGGTTTTAATAGATAGAGATATTCAAGATAAATGTTTATATGCATAACACATAGGAGGGCCGGGAAGGGCTGCTAGTATTGCATCATCATCAGATCTTTTTTGGTCTCCACTGCAGAAGCAGGACCCTCTCTGTACTGCTAGAGCCATTTAGGCGGTAGTCAGATGATTTGGCCTACACTCTCCACGCTGGCTAGACGGGTTGGAGAGATCTCTTTGATGTTTATAAGCGTTGTTTAGCTTGTGTTTCCTAAGTCGCCTTCTACGACATCCACGGGAAGACTTGGAGTGGTCCTATTCTACTCTGACGGAACCACGCGGCCACATACACAGTATTGTATACTATTATTAATTTTGACCACCAAAGCTCTCGCGTCAAGATCAAAGCATCACTTCCGCATTCGAACAATCCTTATTGAATCATCAGGCCAACTTCCTTAGAAGTCCAAAAAAACTGTCATCCGATTTCTCAGGGCCTCAATGACCGTCCTAACGGTGTCCAGCAATTTGCCTCACATCCGGCCAAGAGCTGGCCAAAAAAATGAAATAAACATCGTAATGGAACTACCTCGCAGGTAGTCCGCTCATTCATGAGGTATGAATGACGGATTTCGGCCAAAGGGTCTACGCTTTTTTTTGCTACCTTTTTACGCACGTGCGTTGTGGATAGTATTGTGGGACTAATTCTTGTGTAATTGTTAGTCTGTGAATCAAAGTTCATTCATAACTTGGTGTGATGGTGAATACGTATGATTGAAGGTAAGGTTAGTTTCTTTTGGCATTTTTCAACACAAGTATAACCAATCAGTGAGTAACTATACAGTCTAGTGTCTTAATAAATAAATAAATACCATAAAATAAATAATTATTAAATCACAAATCATACAAATTTTAAGCTACTAAGCAAGTTCACAACTTGTGTCGTAAGATACTAAATCAACGATACTATATATGTAATAGATATTAATAAAGATGCACATCCAAGACCCAGGTCTATCTGGAAAAGATCATTTTTCGTCATGACCTGACTGGGGATCGAACCCGGGATCACTCGTGTCGCAGGAAGGCGTGGTAACCACTGCGCCACGGAGGTAGCCATAAAATAAAGATAGTTTTACTTTGTTTCTAGATGTAGATGCCTCTGCTGTGACACTCTTCCTCTACATTAGGTAAAATCCTTGCAGGCTAGCGCCAGTATTTTCATTAAGATCTTCATAGCTTAGCCTTTATGTATGTATGTATGTATGTAATTTCTTTATTGCACAAAAAACAACTTAAAACTTAAAAGATACAGTTTTCCAAGAAGTTACACCCTATATAGTTGACTAGAAACCAAACAAAATTTCTGGTAAAATATTGTGCTCTTAGATCTAAAGGCACATAAAACGAACCCTAATCTCGTTTGTGATCTGAATTTCTCGTTTTTTTGTCCATATCTCGCTCGAAAATTGCGCAGAGTGGGTCTTACTGACAGGTTTTGTAAAACATTGATGTCTTCATTAGAGGCCTCATTCCGTTCAGAACTGCGTATAAAATACGGCGAACGCGTAAACGGTTAAATTTTGGTGCATCTGATCTCGTCGGGAAGGTTGCTCTACTTTATCGAAGACAATATAATATTTTTTGATTAAAACTAACGTGAGACACTAGCATTATTATATGTTAACGAACTCATAACTCACGTATGAAGATACAGGCTGACATGTTTTTACCTCTTCTGGAGGCCTTCCTCAAAGGATATTGAATGGCGACCACTTATCTGCAAGTGTAGCGTTGGATACCACCGACTAGGTGGATGGACGACCTGACCAAGGTTGCAGAAACGCGCTGGATGCAGGTGGCTTCCAACTGGTCGTATTGTAAATCATAGGCATATGTCCAGCAGTAGATTTCTTGTGGCTGAGATGATGATGATAATAAATAATACTACCGACCGCCAATCTCATTTAAATGGATTGGATCAAATTAAGGCCTGCTACGAGTTAAGTGGTGTAGATAGGAGACGGTGCTGCAGAGTTCTTTTCTACACGTTACTAGATGGCGTTAGACCGCAAAAGCCTAAACTTGATAAAACTGAGAAATATCATTTGTAAATTTTATGTCAAAATATAATCCATTCATCAAATACTAAATTTTCACATGTTTTTGTCGGTGATTATTGGTTTATTGTACAAGTTCATTAGTATTTGTGTACACCTCGTAACTCAGAAGAAATATACAGAAAATTCTGTATTTCGCTAGTAGTAATTTGTAATATGGTACCAATAAAGTAATACCAAAATACTACAAGCAATTAAATACCGAAGTACGGATGTAGATTTATTCCATTCGATCTTGAGTAGTAAAAGTAATAATATTAAGGGTGGCGCCAGCTGGCTGATTTTAGTCTCTAAGTATAGAATATTCCGTGTTTGTCCTTCTCTACCATAATATTAGCATTAAGTAGAGCATCATTCAAGTCGCGTGGCCACCCTCGGCGGTCGCGTCGTCCTCGTTAGTGCAGTAATTGTTTAAATTGTCATAATTTCAATAATTTCACCCGCATGCCGCACATAAATATTTATTTATCGTGCGATAACAATAATTATGGAGCGCTCGATTTATGGCTTCAAATGACAACAGGACAGGGTTAACTTTTGGTAGGAGAAAGTCAGATAGCGTAAACCATGTAGATGTCGTGTGGTTCCCCAATGCCGTGTGACTCCCGGCAGAGTAGAATAGGACCACTTAAAGTTTTCTTGTGTATGTCGTAGAAGGCGACTTAGGAAACACAAGCCGAACAAAGCTTATAAACATCAAAGAGACCATTCTAATGCCTGACCAGCGTGGAGAGTGTAGGTCAAATCATCTGACTGCTCTGGCTAATATATGGCTCTGGTAGTACAGAGAGGGTAAAGTTCCTGCAGTGAACACTAACAAGCACTGATTCATATTCAGTTAATTGTAAGTCACAAGTTTAAGGTTGTTACTTAGAGATAAGTACATGTGACCCCCTGTAAGGGTACTGCAAACATGAGGGCACCTAGTTGCCCTTTTACTTACAAATTACATTTTACAATAGAAAGTTTTGATACCTAATATTTTTAAAAACAATAATTATGGAGCATTCGATTTACGGCTTCAAATGACAGCAAAACATGGTTAACATTTGGTAAGAGAAAGTCAGATGATAGAGTAAACCAATGATCTTGATTGATATGGACCTTTTCATCGGACGGTGAACGTTTTGGGTCACGGAAATTAGCGGCATGGAAAACATGTAATTTTGTTCTGACTTAAAAATAACATTTTTTGTAATTATATTATGAGCTTACGTATTATGAGTAAAGTTCTTTGTTTACTGATCAGTTGAAGTGTATGTAACGGGTTGCAAATCTCACGCTAATGTTGAAATTTGCTTATTAGTGCTGTGTTTACTAGTATACATTTTTTTCTCTGTCTTAGTCTCTCAAATATGACCTACATATGGCGCATTTATAATAGTTGTATGCCGTGTGGTTTCCGGCATAGTAGAACAGGACCATTCCAAGTCTTCCCGTTGATGTCGTAGGAAGCTTATTAGGAAACACAAGCGAAATAAAGCTTTTGAACATCAAAGAGACCTCTCCAACCCGTCTGGAGTAGAGAGTGTAAGCCAAATCCTATGACTTCTCTGCCTAATATATGGCTCTGGTAGTACAGAGAGGGTCGTGCTCCTGCAGTGGAGACTAAAAAGACTTGATGATTATTATTCAGGCACGTTTTAGGCTATTGTCACAAGATGCTGTTCCTTTGAGGTTATTGGCAATTTATTTGGCGAATGTCAAGGACTATTGGGATTTTGAAGATTGTGGTGCTAAGCTCTTAAATTCCAACATTCGTACTGAGCCTGTGTTCCAGTCAGATCAATGTTGAGTGGAGCGTAAGTAAGTAATAATCCTAACTAATATTATAAAGGCGAAAGTGAGTTTGTTTGTTTGTTTGTTTGTTAAGCTTTCACGCCCTATCTACTGAACCGATCATCATGAAATTTTGCATACACATAGATTAGGGTCCTTTTTTTTTTAGGGTACTGAAAAGGACATATGCTATATATCGCGCGGGCAACAGCGACGGGTAACAGCTAGTTAAAACAATAAATAAATCGCGAGTGAAGCTGGGGGCAAAAGCAAATGTAGGAAGCCATACAAAATATGGGAGTGACAGACAGACAGAGATATGTATGATGATTCTCAAGGGCACATAGAAGTCGAAGGACTCTCCAAGGAGAGCGGTAGCACACCTACATCGGCCAAAAGTATCCGTCGTTGGTTTACGTCTCTCGCGCCTGCTAGTAAATATAACTCGCACATTACGGAAAATACCCTACTACCGGAACTCGTATGTAAAAAAAAACTCGATGACTTCTTATATTAAAGCTACGGATTCACATGCTAGTTTTGAGCATGTTTTTTTTGCCTTTCCATCTTTTTCCTATAGAGATAAATTGTTCATATTGATGAGGTTTGTCAATATGTCACCTCTTTACGAAGGGAAGCATGAATTTTTCGAGGTCTATTTGAAATAAATAATTTGAAAAAAAAACGGAGATATAATTTTAAATTTTGCTCTGCCAAGCCCTAGACAACCCATCAAATTATTTTTTGAGCTACTGTTTATAATTTAAAGTAACAATATGAAGCTTTTCTTAGAAATTTTGTCAAAAACAGCCTATTTTGGTAAAGCTACATGTTCTCATTTTTAGAGTTCCGTAGTAAACAAGGAACCCTTATAGTTTCGCCATGTCTGTCTGTCCGTCACGGTTTTACTCAGAGACTATAAGTACTAGAAAGCTGTAATTTGGTATGGGTATCTATATTAATCATGCCAAAAAAGTGGTAGAAAAAAACCATTAAAATTTTTTTTAAGGTATGTCCAATCCCGACCCTTCCCATCCCAAGTAAAGTGGGAGCTATTTTTATTTTTCTCTACTAACCTTTCGTGTGGCGTATTGTTGAATAGGTCTTTAAAAAATATTGTGAGGTTTAGAACATCATTTTTCGATTTTTAGATTTGGTGGGTAAAGGTAAGTGTCTTCCCCCTCTATCTGCTAAACGGTTATACATAGATACGTAAAAAAGCTGAGTACTAAGTACAAACTAAAAAGTTACAGCACTTTTTCATAAACCGCAAAAATAACTTGGTCATTAATACAAACACTATAAAAACAAAGTTATTTTTGCTGGCAAAAAATTATAGAGACTACGGGGAACTGAACGCCAACCATAAGTTACGACAGTAGTATACGGTTACGTTAATTTACTATACTTTCTCCACCATGAGTACGATGTACTAGAGTAGTTTTCGAATCCCGTGATCGAAAACGACTCAAGGTTGAATGTTAACTGTGAATGGGTGTGTTTAAAGGAACATTTTCTGTGGTATCAGCACCATGAGTTCCACATTTGACCTTCGTTTTCTGTCTAGTAAGACAATCTTTACTATTAACAGCCATCCAATAGTTTACTATAGATCAAATCGTTTACTACTCACGTATAAAAACTTATGATTGACGTTTTGCTCTTCGAGTTTCCGTGGTACGGAAAGTGCTCTCACCTTTGAGATCACGTGTGTGCAGTGACGTATGGTCTCTAGTTGTTACCTATATGTTCACGGAATGCTAACGTATGAGGGGTCATTCAAATATTGCGCAAGCAGTGGTAGGGGGGGGGGGAGGTTGGGATTTATCTAGGCCTTTTTCTGAATGACAAAGAGGCCGGGGGTTTGCATGGTGATGACGTCAGCCACACTTCACAAAATAAACAATCAAATTTGTACGCTTGAGAGGAAGGGGATTTTCTTACTTTCGCTGACAAGAAGGAAATGGGAGTTAAAAATAACTGATAAAATATCATGCTTACCTGTTATAATGTTATTAAATTTCTAATATAAAATGTAAACTAATTTCTGTCGAATATATTGGATTTTACACTATAATTTAATTTTAAGCATACTTTCCTGTTATAAATTAATATAATTAAGTACATGCTTATGTAATTTTTGCGGCGGAGGGCCTTGGCACGCCATAACACAGGGTTATCCTAGCTTGGGTGCCATGTTCTTCTAATTTTTGTAATTTTGATGTGCAAAATAAATAAATTATTATTATATTATTATTACTTACTAACTTGAACGGCCTACGTCTTTATCATTGACAGAGTAAAAGTATCCTAGGAAACGGGGGTGAATGGCGAGAAGAAATATTATTTTTTCATTAACAATTAGCAATAAAATATCGTAACGAACGATTCTCTTAACATCTAGGGACAGTTCTATTCAGAAAGCTGCCCGCCGCTGCCCATGGACTAATGCAACACCAAAAGAGTGTGACAACAGCGTTGCCGGCCTTTTATTTTTCCCCAAGGGAAGGAGGGGATGGGCCTTCTGCTCTCTCACTCCCCAAACGAAGCATAGAAGTGGTTAAGCTTGAACTCTCAAACGTCGATTTTCTGTGAGAGTGTGGTACTTCACCGGACGAGCCGGTCCATTCATGGTACTAGCAAAAGTGATTATCACCGCGAGCGTGGCTCTACCACAACTAATTTTCCCATAACCTTAATTAAGGCACTATTACCACTTTAGTAGTATCTATCTCTTAAACGATTGACAGGTTATTGCGGTAAACACTAACCCCTTAAAATTAGCTATTTATTGAAAATGTTTGATAAATAATATTAAGTCTCTTACAGGTCCACAAATTAATGTATCATTTCAATTAATTCGTAATTGAATTGCATAGCTAGTGCGGCCGTAAAATATTAAATGTTTGCATCTGCAGTCGCATGTCTACCGTGTCTTAATTACAGTTGTTCAAATGCGGACTACAGAGAGCCATGGAGTCGAATAAAAAAAAAACAGCATTAGTAAATGAAATATTTTTGAGACAAGTTTATATTTTGGGCTAAAAATTTTGCATAAAAAAATTAAATAATTTTTTTATGCAAAATGTATAGCCTTATTTAGTCAGCTTTTATGACTCTCCAGCATCATACTTAATATTTTAAACTTCAGCTCAATCGCTTTAGGCTCTTTTTCTAAGATTTGAAACCAAAATAACAATAACAAACATAACAATGGAGGCAATCTAAACAAGAGTTTATTGCTTTTTAAAGTTACGTAACATTAATTTATTTGTTTCTTCTGACGTTTCAATAGAGTTACATCTATCATAGTTACAATGAGACAAAGGTAAATACAAAAGGTTTATGCTGTTATAAAGATAATTACGTAGAATTGTTGTTCAAATTATATCATTACTAAAATATCATTGATATTCTAAAAAATACTTTAAAACTGTTAAAGTTCAAAATATAAACTGAGCACTGTCGCGTGTCTGCTGCGGTGGACTTAATTACGGTTGATCAAATGCAAACTACAAAAGCTATGGAGACGCCGTTAACAAATAAGTTATGTAATTTTTGGGAATGTAAAATAGTGTTTTTTAGAAACAAAGATGTCTGTGCTGACGTACACAACAGATGGGCGTTAAATTAAAAATATTCGTTCTGTAAAGAGTAAAAGGAAATGTATATAAACTTTGAATATAGTTTGCTTTATTATGTATTGTCCTTACTATTTAGCTAAAGCAATAGTGCATACACGCATAGGGTGCTAAGTTGGAATACCTGCTAAAGTTAATAAGAAACCTTGTAATATTATTACTTAGTGTCTGTTGTGTCGCCTAATAAATAAATAAAATAAAAATAAAATATAAAAACTAAAGTATTATCTGCTCACAGATTTTTTATTCCTTTCATGTCCACTACACCTGTACCTACGATGACCTACTCGCTTGATGCAAAACAAATACTAAAAAGCTCATTTAGCCCCTTACACCTTGATATAACTTTCATTACCCTTTTACTTGACATTCAAACAAGAAGTTAAATTTATTTTAAATAGAATTAAAAAAAAGAAACAATGGTAAAAATTAAACGTTGACAATAAAATTATAGATGATATATTTTTATTATGTACAATTAATAACGGTCCTTTTAAGGTGGTTGGGTGAAAGAAATATCTAATTATTACACAGGTAAAATTAAACATCAAAATTCATATTCGATACCTAGTTTATAATGAAGTAGCTTTTCTACCGTCAAACTGTACTTGTGCATATAAATTACATGTTCATAGTAATTAATATGCACAAAGTTGTCAAATCAATTTTATTATTTATTGATTATATATTTAGAGTTTCAGGTTTCATTCTCAGCTTCACTTCGGAACCCAGGTTACACTTAACAACACCATTTTGTATAAGTAATGATTTGGGCGCAAATTTGTGTACAGCTGGATTAATTCCAAGACTATAAGGTATACCTAGGCTATTGCAAGTTTTTTATATCCTAGGCAGAGGCCCTCATTAATTATTTAGGGCCGGAAACCAAACGGCACAATTTTACAAAGTTTATATTTCATCTGCAATCAATGCAATGTCAATCAATAACAGGTCCACAGATTTCGATGTCCGCACACCTGTACCGTCGACGGCCGATACTGAATAATACCTTAAGACGTTATTTTCATAAATTCGGCGGGTGGCCCGCTAAGTACTGCCTCCGGGGACGCCGCGAGATTGTGCACACTAAAAGAATCATTTTCAAGTATATTTTACAGCTCTGAAGCTATAACTGTAATTCTGGACTGAATTGTAATTGCTGACTGAATTTTATAAATCCGCTAAGTACTGTCTCCGGGGACTCCGCAAGTCTGTGCACACCAAAACATATCATTTGCAAAGATATTTCAATGCTGTGAAGTTATAATTGTAATTGTTGTTTGTTTTGGACGTTATTTTATAAATCCGCTAAGTACTGTCTCGGCGGTGACGTTGTAAGTCTGTGCGCTCTAAAAGATATCTTTTGCAAAGATATTTCTAGCTTGTTGCTTATACTGCCTTTGGCGACGCCGCAAAAATGTGCTAATATTAACAAAATATTATATCACTTATGGATATATATTTCGAAATTTTAACATATTTATTTAGTAACACGTAAATATATAATTCCCGAAGATATAATAATATGGTTTTGGCTAAGCTAAGCAAAAGTTACACACACTTTGATTTAAATTACTTGTGTTCTGCCACTATACCGGTACCGGAAGCACTTGTTTTGAAAATAAATGTTCTCAAAAGTCACACTTATACGAATATAATTCTAGTAGGTAGTTTTTTTACGTTTCATATCAATAGGTTAAACATTTTTATTTTGCCGATTCATAACCCCATTCTCCGCTAGCGCGAAGAACATAGCAATAAAAATAAGCTCTTCTTTATCTCTATCTTATAGCTTTCACTACACAAAAATCTTAAATAAATGGCGGTCACAATATTCTGGAGCGATTTTAATCACCGATTCGTCGATCGATTCCGATTGACATTTTATATTTTACTGCTTTTCGATTTACCGCGCCGCCGTAAACACACCACCTTATGGTGTTTGCGAAATGTAAAAAAATACGTTATAAAAATTCTGAATCACAATTATCTTCAACTGAGTAGACATCACAGAAATTCGTAAGACACGAGTTGTTTTGACAGATGACTTGTCTTTTTGTGACAAAAGTTGGAGAGAGATCGCAAGAGATAAAAAAGGTGAAAACAGAAGGGGAGGCTTTTTCCCAGCAGTGAGACTTAAAAAGCTAAGGAAGGAAAGGTGGAAACAGAAAAGGAAGGTTTTTTTCCCAGCTGTGGGACCTAAATAGCTAAAAAAAAGAAGTTTTGCCGGAATTTGGAGGAGCTGATAGGAGCTCGGTTTCTATGTACGTATGCTAAAATATAATCTTCATCACGCATCTTAAATAACAAGACCTAAGAGACTTTTGTATATGTAAAGTTTTTAAAATTACGAATAAGTACAAAGAGAGGCCGTGTGGTTCCCGGCAGAGTAGAATAGGACCAAGTCTTTCCGTGGATGTTGTAGAAGGCGAATTAGAAAACATAAGCTAAACAAAGCTTATAAACACAAAGAAATTTCTCCAAACCGTCTGGCCAGCGTGGAGACTGTAGGCCAAAACCCCTCACTGCACTGACTAAAATATATGGCTGTGGTAGTATAGAGAGGGTCGTGCTCTTGTAGTGGAGATTGTCTCCACTTGACTAGACTTGATGATATTGACTAAGAGAGCGCAATGCTCAGCTGTGAGAGTGAAGATTATGTTACAATTCTCTGAATTTTTTTTCTATACTTTTTATCTAAATAACCAAATGAAAGGTTGCGGAAGTCAGACGGTAGCTGCACTGGATGAAAAAACCAGCACCCTCGTCAAATCACCTAAGATAGGTAGCGGGGCCCCGGGATCTGAAACGTTACCGCTGAGGATGCAAATGCAACCGGGAATATGCTTGGATGATGTCTTCTTCTTATTATTTGAGAGCTTTGTAGCTCTTGTCGATGGAGTATACGCCAAACTTCTCTATCCTCTGCTTTAGACTTTAGTTCTTGATACGAAATGACACCAGCCTTCTTCTTCAGTTGGTCAACAAACCTTTTCTTGGTCTCCCTGGACCTTTCCTTCCTTTTACCTTACTCTCCAGTATGTTTTTCAAAAAGACATCATGTCGTATCAAGTGACCAATCATCCTACCCCTCCTATTCTCTATTTCGTTTACCAGTCTTCTTTTTCTCTCCTACAATTTCCAGCACGCTTCGATGATGATGATTTCTAAATAACCTTAAGTCGAAAGTCTTCGACCAATGTGTGTTACCAGTGATGACTTTCGGGTCCGAAACGGTCCCTTACTATGGGCCTAAAAAGAAAGCTCAAGGTCGCTCAAAGAGCTATAGAGAGGGCTATGCTCGGTGTTTCTCTACGAGTTCGAATCAGAAATGAGGAGATCCGTAGAAGAACGAAGGTCACCGACATAGCTCAGCGGATTAGCTCTTTGAAGTGGCAGTGGGCGGGGCACATAGCGCGAAGAACCGATGGCCGATGGGGTGGATGGGTTCTCGAATGGCGACCACGTACCGGCAAGCGCAGCGTTGAACACCCACCGACCAGGTGGTCAGACGACCTGATAAAGATCGCAGGAAGGCACTGGATGCAGGCCGCTTCTAACCGGTCATATTGGAAATCCTTAGCCTATGTCCAGCAGTGGACTTCTTGTGGCTGAGATGATGACTAAATAACTCTTCCATGTTGGTATGAGAGAAAAGACAACCGTAGAATGTACCACCTGTTACTTTCCTTGCGTAGGTCGTAAAAGCTGATAAAAATAGTGAGGCCTTTAGGTTCTGTACTTACTCCTATGAACTTAAAGGCATCTTAGCTAGAAATATTCTCAAAAATCGGTCTGTAATTGTCTAACCCAGATAACCCAGAAAGACAAAGACAGCCTTAGTATTAAAAAACCGGCCAAGTGCGTGTCGGGCCACGCGCAGTGTAGGGTTCCGTAGTTGCGAATGACAACTTTGAGTTCACACTATTCACACTCGCACCTTACAGTTTAACGACCAAAAACATTTAACAATGAAATTAGTATGAAATTTTACAGTTTATAAGTTGGTTGCCTATAGCTTTTTAGTTTGTACTTAGTACTCAGCTCTGATTGTTTTCCTTTCAACTTCAGTATATATACTACTGCTGTAATTTTTTTTACGTATCTATATATAACCGTTTAGCAGATAGAGGGGGACACACTTACCTCTACCAAAAATTCGCACTCTAAAACGAAATATTTCGGAAACGGATCCATAAATCGAAAAATGGTGTACTTAACCTCATAATATTTTTGAAGACCTATTTAACGATAGCCCACACGATGGGTAAATAGAGAAAAAAAATTACTCCCCCACTTTACTTGTATGGGAGCTACCCTAAAAAAAGAAGAGAGACTTTTTTCAAGATTTTATTGTACCACTTTTTTGCCATGATTAATATACATACCCATACCAAATTACAGCTTTCTAGTACTTATAGTCTCTGCGTAAAACCGCGGACGGACAGACAGACAGACATGGCGAAACTATAAGGGTTCCTTGTTTACTACGGAACCCTAAAAATGATTTAAGTAAGTTTATTTTAATTATTTGGGGGTTTAAGAGGAATGGGATATGGTGGAGAAATTCGGCGGCGGGGCTTGAAGCGCGGTGGCGTAATTGGCAACGCATAGATCGTACTGAGATCTAGACGCACGTTCAAGTCCCGCCCGCGTGGAATTTTTTCACCATTTCTTATTTTCTTTATTTAATAAATAAGGTAAAATAGCATTGTGAATGCAAAATAAAATCCCATATAAAGTAGGTATTTATATAAGGGTTATATAAATTAATTTTATATCCACTCTTTTTTAGCAGACGTTAAAAACACTGAAAGTATTTTCCAACTTGACAACTACTAAGAAACATAATTAGGTTAATTAAGTTAAAATTGAGAAAACTTCTTTTTATTATACGTTGGTTAAAATTAAGGTCACATACTACTGCAACAAAGTAAGGCCCGTAAACTTTAAAATAATTTATCTCTAAACGAAAACGAGTCGTGTCGGAGTATCTCACTCGGATTTATCGATATTTTGGCATTATCTCGAAATCTCGAATCTCGGCTGTGGGTCAACTCATCGATTTGGATATCGATAAATTTTGAATTCGATTTTGAATATCTGTGAATGGTTAATTAGTTACTTGAATATGGAAACGACTAAAAAGTCACACGGCAGTGTAAAAGCTGGGTTATTTTTAACACGTAAAATTCATATCCCTACTTTTTTAAAGTTGGTTAGAAAAAATTTACTGACTTTAATCCCAACTTCCCAACTATATATTATTATAAATGCGAAAGTGAGTTTGTTTGTTTGTTTGATACGCTTTCGCGCAATATGTACTGTACCGATCATCATGAAATTTTGCATACACATAGGTTAGGGTACCGGGTCCTTCTTGGTACCCTAACCTATGTGTATGCAAAATTACGGCTATAAATTACGCGGGGGGAAGCCGCGGGTAACAGGTAGTTTTTTACTTATAAGTGAAACACAGACAGACAACTCTCATCTCAAAAACTAATAAACCGATTTCGATAAAACTTGCAAGTTGGACTACTTGAACTTATACCAAGTTCAAGTTAAAAAAATATGGTCGTCCAACTAACAGTTTCTGAGATATACATACATACAATCACATCTTTATCCCTTGCGGGGTAGACAGAGCCCAAGGTCATAAAACCTACAGGCCACGTTTAGCATCGAAGTGGGCGTAAAGGTGGAAAGCGGAATCAGAATAGTGATGGATCGCCTATCAATTTTATTCCTTAGATTTTCGCCCAATCCCTTGAGATATACGCGTACAATTGTCCGTCAGACAAACATACAAATATAAACTTACTAGCTGTAACCCGCGGCTTTGCCCGCGTTATATATAGCCTATGTCTTTCTCGGTACTCTAACCTATGTGTATGCAAAATTTCATGATGATCGGTTCAGTAAATACGGCGTGAAAGCGTAACAAACAAACTCACTTTCGCATTTATAATATTAGTTGGGAGGAAATTTGGCACACGCGTTTAAAAGTTGGTAGACTAATATAATACTAAACTAAATATTACTCGTACTACGGGTTGAATTAATAACCTCCTTTTCTGTTTGGACCCCCAAACCCTATTTTCTGATCGGACTTCAAAATATAATAATCTTTTTCTAATTCTTAGGTCTTCGAACTGTCAATTAGTGTTAAAAATGAACCTAAAGGAACCTTAGGAATGCTAAAATAGGTTTTGCCACCTACCTCGAAAATAAGAGAAGATTTATACCCAAATCGATATATTGTTGCAGGGTCGGTATGCAACAAATAAGAATTTTAATTAAGGCTTCGGGATTCACTGCTAAATATCAGTTGCATTTTTAACAAGAACCTTGAACTTGATTTTTGTTTGACTTAAAATTTATTATTAAACCTTACATTCTCAGTACATATTTGCGAATATTATGTTTGTACACCATAATTTACATTTATATGAGAAAAATAGTGACATTCATGACCGAAACACAAGAAATAAAAATAAGTTGGCTACACCAGCTTTGCGATTGCAGAAAACTAAGCGTTCATTTATGGGTCTCGGAGCACGCTTCTATAATAAAATTCCCGCAGAAATTTCGGGTCTACCTTTACATAAGTTTAAAACTGCTGTTAAAAACCAGTTAGTAAAAAAGGCATATTATTGTATTAATGATTATTTAAATGATAAAAATGCGTGGCAGTAATTTAATTGATTGTAATTTATTGTAATTAATATAAATAATATTAGTAATAAATAAATACTTGTAAAATATTGTAATCGAAGCCCTTCAGGCACGTAGGGACCAAGTCTGGATTGAGTTTCTTTCGGCGTATTCTTCTCACCAGTGGTCATTACGAAACGCTATTAAAAATTAAAAATAATAAGAAAGTAAAAAATATGACGTTCAAAAAGAGATACAATTATCCAATTTTGAATAAAAATCTTTGACTTTGACTTGACTTTGACTTTGACTAAGTGTAAAGAGAAATATGACGCAAATTAAGCTAGCCCCACGATAAGTTGTTAGGTCGTAGAATACTAACCTACATAGCTAAAAGTCTAAGACCCAGACCAATATGCCATATGGCATTAAGTCCACCTTTCGTACACATTTCTTTTTAATTGTGCCATGAAGTTTAAATAAATCCCAAACCCAACTTAATATTATAAATGCGAAAGTGAGTTTGTTTGTTTGTTTATTTGTTTGTTTGTTACGCTTTCACGTCGTATCTAATGAACCGATCATCATGAAATTTTGCATACAAATAGGTTAGGGTACTGAGAAGGACATAGGCTATAAAACACGCGGGCGGAGCCGCGGGTAACAGCTAGTAAATAAATAAATATGAAAAATATCTTTTACCATCATGAACGGACTGGGGATTGAACCAAGGACCCCGTGATTCCAAGGCACTTGCGGTACCGAGTCACATAAGTGACCGCAAATCTTGTAAGTAGGATTTTTTTTATAAAGAATTTGAATGCATTTGCCCTCTATCTTGTTGCTTGATGGAAAGCAGCGATGAGATCTAGGGTGATAGACGATGAACTCAAAAACTCAAAAATATAAGATACTTGCTAGTCAGCAAATTTTAAACGTAAAAGCGTATACAGGAAGATTGCTATTAAATACTTGACGGCCCAAATACGATGAGGAGACGGACGGAACGGCAGTTGGCGGTCTTGGGTTCAGTCCCCGGTGAGGTCATGATGGAAAATAATATTTTTCAGATTGGCCTGAGTTTTAGACTATGAACTATAAGTATAACAAATTTCAAGACGACTGGTTTAGTAGATAAACTCACTTTCGCTTTATCCTATCCTATCCTAATCCTAACTAATTATAAATGCGAAAGTGAGTTTGTTTGTTTGTTTGCTACGCTTTCACGCCGTATCTACTGAACAGATCATCATGAAATTTTGCATACACATAGGTAAGGGTACTGAGAAGGACATAAGCTATAAATCACGCGGGCGGAGCCGCCAGTTATAGCTAGTTATGTATTAGTTAGGATTAGGATATTATCATTGAGTTAACGTCCGTTGAAGTAGCAAAAGCTCATTTGGAGCTAGCTACGTCGTCCATTAAAAAAAAAACATTGAGTTAGTATCCTTATGATACAACTTCACAACTTACTGTAAGGTTAGATCAATTTGTACGATTTCTACCTGTATATTTATTGTATTTAGATACTGGGAGGTCAAGGACGACGACAGGAAATGACCGTCTGTAGGCCGCGGCAAAAAATGAGACGGCGTAATGAGCGCACGCACCGTAACGAGGATTCGCTAGACACTCGTTATCAGAGATCAAAATAATAAAGACGATTATCTTTGACTAAAAGCGGTAAACTCTTTGAATATGATAAAGTGAGAAAAAATACAAAACCTAGTTTATTTTTAGAAATCAAAAACGTTTCATGGTGAATTTTGTAGACAAAAACACTTCATCGGGGATCTAAAGCATACCATTATAGACCTGATCTCATGGAGGAATTGGGAACTAGCCATAGGCATGTCTAAACTTAAGAAGATAAAATCATCGTATCATATAATCACTATCAGTACAGTATCAAAACACAAGCTTTTTAAAAGAAAAAACTTGACAAGGAAATGAAATTCTGGAAAAAAATAACTTTAATTTTAACCCCTGACCGATCAAGAAGGGTTTTAGAAATTTAACGTCTCGTCCGTCTGTGGTACCATAGCTCCCAAACGGATGAACCAATTTTCGTTTCCTTTTTTTGTGTCGTAGATAATTTTATCATTTGTGTTCTAAGCGCTGTTTTATGAAAATCTGTTCAGCCGTTTGATGATCATCAGTTTTTCTAATTGATGAGGGGATCTGACTAACTTCCTTGTGTCAGATCGATTCAAAATTTGGTGTCGTGCTACTGCAATAAATAATAATAAATAAATATATACGGACAAATCACACAGATTGAGCTAGCCCCAAAGTAAGTTCGAAACTTGTGTTATGGGATACTAACTCAACGATACTATATTTTATAATAGATACATATATAGATAAACATCCAAGACCCAGGTCAATCTGTAAAAGATCGTTTTCCATCTTGACCTGACCGAGGATCGAACCCGGGACCTCCGTGTCGCAGGCTGGCGTGGTAACCGCTGCGCCACGGAGCTCGTCAAATGCAATGATATTGAAAGTGGCGGGAATTTGTAAAATATTTAATTTTACTTTTCTTGTTCATTGATGTATTGCAATCTATGCAATTAAATACTGTATTTGCTAGATAAACAATCGTTTTCACGGATCCCAAGAATGGAGCCGATCTTTGATCTCGTAGCGATAACCTATTTGTAGTGGTGCAGTCCAAATTTTTATTAAAATGCTGCTGATGGTGTTCCATGGTTATCATGTCTGTATCACCAATTTGCAGCATTTTACTAAATGTATGTGAGAGTTATGAGGTTATCTTTTTTCTTGTAGGCATGGAAAAAATCATTTTGTTCTGGGCTCGTTGTGCTCATTCTAAAAATCTATCACATCATTACACTTCTTTCATGTGTTTCAAATTAAAATAAAAATCGTTTCAAAATATATCATTCAGGCTTCCCCTAATACAATACGAAGAGAAGAAAGAAAAATAGAGAGGGAAATAAATTTCTATCAAAAAAGCTCAATAAGGGATGATTTTCGCTAAAATCAAGAAACCTCAACATGATCAAAGACACAACTTCTCGGCTTACTTTCACAGGCGGGATCAAGATTCCCGTTCCGGTGTGTGCTTTCGCTCCACTAGTAATTAGTGCGTCTAGGGGCGCCGGGCCAGCGCCGGTGAGCGTATTTACAAAGCCTACACCATGTCATTGCATCTTGGATGGTTCGCTCTGAGTTCTACTACTAATAGTAGGACTCACCAAACGTAGCGAGCTACCTCACTAAGTACACATGTATATTTACTTTAGTTTATGGGACAATGTTCGCATTATACCAATATACGATTCCATATTTCATCGGTCTCATCATTATCATCATCAGGTCTTTTTATTCTCTACTGCAGGAGCACGGCCGTCTCTGTACTACCAAAGATATATTACAAATCAGGGATCATTCAAATGTTACGTAAGCAGTGAAAGGGGTTGGGGATCTAGACTTGGCTTATTTTTTATGACATGGGGGACGGGGGGTTGACGTGATGATGACATAAGCAACATTTCGTAAAATGCACAAACATTTTTTTCGAAAATTATACCAATGTTTACGAAAGCTAAAGGGGAGGGGGAAGAACTTTTCTTACTTTTTCTGACAAGAGTGGGCAGGGGGTTAAAAATAGCTATTTTTCTGCTTACGTAATACTTGTATGCCCCCCCAGAGCAATCAGAAGACTTGGACTACACTCTCCACGCAGGCCAGACGAGTTAGACAGATCTCTTCGATATTTATAAGCTGTGTTTAGCTTGTGTTTCCTAATGCGCCTTCTACAGCATCCACGGGAAGACTTGGAGCGGTCCTATTCTACTCTGCCGGGAACCACACGGCTTAGAGTTAGATGATATTGACACCGATCTCGGTGTTATTATTTATTTCGCCATAAGGCGGGCAGTCAACTTTATAATGCCATTGCCTGGGTACCACCAAGCAATTCAGCCATTCAAACCAAGATCATTATCACTATCATCAGTTCTTTCTGAGTCACCACTGCAGGAGCATAATCCTTTCTGTACTACCAGATATATAAAACAAAGCAGTCAGAGGATTAGGCCTATTCTCTCCACGCTGGCCAGATGGGTTGGAAAGGTAAAAAGCAAAGTAAGATACACATTGTAAATACGCGCCCCGGCTTGCGCTACGGACCGTGGAGAGGTCGCGAGTCACGGCGCCGTGGCGGCGAATTCAAGTTATTGTTGAATTGGGCGTATTATGTTTATTTTGCTTTTTATTATGTAATCTATGAACCAAGAAGAAAACCGTTTGTCTGGTACGTTCAACTCTTGTTATTTATTTACCGTGTCAATCTGTAATCTGCCATATGCTCGGACGAACCTATGCTTATCATACTGAACAACTTTCCCCAAGGAACAAAGGCCGAAATATAAAAAATATATAGAACTTTAAAATCAAAGCATTGTGCACAAAAACAAGGATGCTGTTAAAAAAATAATAATAGTTAACAAATATACAGCTGCGGAAGAGTGCCCAGAAGGCTGCGGCTGGTAGCATTGCCACGTTGTATGGCAATACTTATTCTTTGCGCAAAGAAATTCTCCTCCCTCTAGTCATTGGACACCTTTACCAGCCTTTGGCTCTCAAACTTGAAGAGATCACGAAATATATCTCATTTAATATTTTTGGCTAAATATTTATAAAGTACTTCTCAGTTTTAGCAAGTTAAGGCTACGGAATTATGCCATCTAGTGAAAACTTTGTTGCACCGTCTCACTATTAAAGGTAGTCCTGAATTTGTTCCAATATTTTTGTATGACGTTGGCCGTCTATACGATAGTATTATACTGCCTTTGCCTTAAGAGTCCCACGTAAAGCCAAAATCCCATACAAACGTAGTTTGGTTTTAGTTTTACAACAGTTAAGCCAATCTCAACCAAATTTCGTACATACGACCGGATAAGGCATATTGATGTTTATAATCAGATTCCAATTCTAAAAACAATGCCTATACAAAATTACAGCGAGTAGAAGTTTTCGATACGAAAATACTACCTACTCTTTCTTTGCTATTCTCACGGTTTTTTATATAAAAACTATGCCATCACACATAAATCGATCTGTAACCGAGGCACGCAATTTCGGAAAGTGCAACAAGTGACATTTTCTCCGGTGACCCAATGTCATCCTGCGGTTGCGTAACTTGGAGGCAAAAACAAATGAACACAGCCAGCACGAGTTGAATCAATAAATAAAAGGTTCCGTTCTTTTTACTAAACTTTATGCTAAATGAAAAGTACGGAACCTTTAAGCTAGATTTTTTTTATGATAGCAACGAGTTTTCTTCGGGCTGCGTAACTTGGAGGCAAAAATACGAAAGGTTCCCTATTTAATGAAGGTAAAGAAGTGGCATTTTCTTCGGTGACCCAATGTCCTCCAGCGGTTGCGTAACTTGGAGGCAAAAACAAATGAACGCGGTAAGCACGAGTTTAATTTGCAAACGAAAGGTTCCGTATACTTTTGTTTCAATATCATCATCTCAGCCACAAAAAGTTCACTGCTGGATATAGCCTCCTCTAAAGATTTCTAATACAACTTGTTGGAAGCGGACTGCATCCAGCATCTACTGCGGCCTTGGTCAGGTGGGCTTACCACCTGGTTGGTGGATGTTCAATGCTGCGCTTGCCGGTACGGTAATTCAGCATAAAGAGTGAGAATTAAAGAGAGACATTAAACACGCAAGGCACAAGATGAATTAGCAAATGATAGGTTTTGTACTGTTATATTTTAGCATTAAGGAGCTAGAATTGATTTTAACGATTATTTTTTGTTTCCTCACGTTCAGTAATTTAGAGGCAAAATAATTGATTAACAAATTAAAGGTTCCCTGTGGGGTGGGCACACAAGTGGTATTATCTCCGGTGACTCAGTGACATCCTCCGGTTGCGTAACTTGGAGGCAAAAACAACTGAAAGTGAATTAGAAAATGAAGGGTTCCCTACTTTTTATTAGCATAAGGAGCTGGGAAATAATTTTTTAATACGTTACCTCTTAGTCTTCCTCACGTTGCGTAATTTGGATAATTTGGAGGCAAACACATATAAAGTTCCCTTATAAATAACTAGCAGCCCTATCCGCCTGCGCCTGGGCATGTTTTATACCTTAAAACCTTCCTCGTGAATCACTCTATCTATTGGTGAAAACCGTATGAAAATCCGTGGAGTAGTTTTTGAGTTTATCGCGAACAGACAGACGCGGCGGAGGACTTTGTTTTATAATATGTAGTGATGGCACTTTGTCTGGTTTCTCAATTTCATCCTTCGGTTGCGTAACTTCAAGGAAAAGACAAATGAACATGGAACTGACGGCCCTTTTTTGTAAGGGACCCTAAAATGTAATTATTGTTAATATGGTCAGTAGTTTAACACGAGGCTACTGGACACAGGTCTTCAAGGGTCTTCGTTACTAAAGATTTATTATTGTGATAAAAATAGACGCAGTTAATATTGATGCGTGTCTGTTTATGCCCGGTAAAAAGGAAAGTACGTAATAAAATGGTTATGTAACTGGGTTGCCGATCGTTGCTACTGTGTCTAGGTTTTATCCATACTTTTTCCTTTTACTTTTTAAATAGGTACCCGTCACAAAACTCATTCATGGTAGTTAAGTGTTTATCGACCTGCCTGCGGTCTATAGCCAGAACGTAATTATATAGGTATTAATAGGTGTAATAATTGTGAAAATCCGTCCGGAGTCTATTTAAACAAACAAACAGTTTCTCTTTATAACATAACCGGCGTGCACGCATGAAAAGAATGAATGTTGATGAAGCGAAAGAGGTTTGTAAGGATCGTAGCAAGTGGAGATCCATAGTCGCTGCCTACCCCTATGGGAAAGAGGCGTGATAATATGTATGTATTCTTAGTATGATGAGTAATAATCGATACGACAGACTCGTCCAGACTCCAGACGTCATATTCCATCTTGTAGTGGTTGTAAAATAGACAGTTAACTTGAATATGTTTCAAATAATAGCTACAAGGATAATATGGATTCACTAAAAGTGGCTAGCTGGAAATATGAATTGAGTTTTGTATATAATTAATTTAGAGATCTTCTAGACTCAATGTAGACTATAGAAAAAAAATTATGAAGGGGAAGCATGATTATTTCGAGGCCAATGCTGCTCCCATTTGAAAGAATGCGAAGATTTTATTTAAAATTAGCTGTTACCCGCGGATTCACCCGCGTAATATATAGCCTATATCTTTCTAGGTATCCTAACCTATGTGTATGCAAAATTTTATGAAGATCGGTTCAGTAGATACGGCGTAAAAGCGTAACAAACAAACAAACTCACTTTCGCATTTATGATATTAGTTGGGAAGTTGGGATTGGTTTGCGTAACTCTAGGTAAACCTTTGAACTACACACTTTAAATGACGTGTTGACCACTGCGCCCACGACACAACTTGATACCATCTCAAAAAATGCATAAGGTCCTGACTAAAAGAATACTTTCACTTCCATACACGCGGTACAACTATCCAAGATACATCTTGAAAAAGGGGACAAGTTTCTTCATAAACAGATAGAACTAATACACTTCTGTACGGTACGGTTTTATGTTGATATTGCTGAAAGCGACACGGCAAGCTGGCGCCCCGTCGCCTAGTAATGCCGGCTCCATCGAGGCTGCCACGGTTACGACTGATTATGGCTATTATCGCTCACGTCCCAACTTGATACCAACCATCCTAAAAATGCAAAAGCTCCTAACAAAACCAATGGTATACTTACACTTTCATACACGTGGTACAACTACCCAAGACAAGACACATCTTGCAAAGAAGCACCAGTACCTACCTAAACTGATAGAAAGCTTACACTCTCATACATCATCAGGTCTTTGTTAGTCTCCACTGCAGGAGCATTACCCTCTCTGTACTAACAGAACCATATATTAGCCAGAGCAGTCAAAGGATTTGGCGTATACTCTCCATCATAGCCAGACAAGTTGGAGTTGTCTCTTTAATATTTATAAGCTTTGTTTAGCTTGTTTTCTAAGTCGCCTTGTATGGCAACCTTGAAATGGTCCTATTCTTCTCTGCTGGGAAAGACACGGTTACACTTCCATACGCTATGGATCTGTTGATGTTTCCGAAGGCGGAGGCAGCTCGGCGAGCCGGCGCCCCGTCGCCTAGTAACACCGGCGCCGAGAAGGCTCCCGCAGTTGCCACTGATTACGGCTATTATCGCCCACGGTGCAACTACCCACGGCACATTTTCCAAAGAGGCACTCATACTTCATAAACTAATAGAATGCTTACACTTCCATTCTTTATTTTATGTTGATGTTTCTGAAGCCGGCTCGGCTAGCCGGCGCCCCGTCGCCTAGTAACGCCGGCGCCTTATAGGCTGCCGCGGTAACTACTGATTACGGCTATTATGGCCCACGGCGCAACTACCCACGATAGGATGTGAGACACTTCCTACACTCATGCTTATTAAAAGAACTGAAAATCTATGAAATTTAAAGAATGTATGAGAGGCGTTACGCCCACAATAATATCAGTGCTGGACTCATTCGAGCGTATTGCATTGCATCGTCCGCGGTGACGTTTCAGAACCCAGGGCCCGCCGCTACCTAGGTGGACCCTAGGTTCAGAAACGTGATGAATCCTGTATGATTTGACGGAGTTTTTAGTGGTTTCTGGCACTATCAGTGGCAGCTTCCATAAGTACACAGATTTTCTGTGCATAAGTGTCTTTGTTAAACAACTTCAACGCAAAAGCTCTGATCGATCAGTGCTTTTAAAATCGTCTAATCATCAGGCGGGCGATTTTTTAAAGTTATTGTTATGTTCTTCATGTGTGTAAGTGGCCAACACTGCGTCAGATTTTTCAAGCTGCCTATTTCTTACAACTTTGTCCGCATAAATTATAGCCTATATAACCCACAGATAAATAAGTTTTAGAAAAGTGAAAGAAATTTGAAAATCGACCAGTAGTTTCGGAGCTTATTCAATGCAAACAAACAAATCTTTCCTCATTATAATATTAGTACTTATAGAATAGCAATTTCCCATTTTTTAGGGTTCCGTAGTAAACTAGGAACCCATATAGTTTCGCCATGTCTGGTCTGTCTGTCTGTCTGTCCGTCCGCGGTTTTACTCAGAGAATATAAGTACTAGAAAGCTGTAATTTGGTATAAGTGTGTATATTAATCATGGCAAAAAAGTCGTAGAAAAAAATCTTGAAAAAAAATTTTTTTCGTCATTCATCGTCGTCCTCGACGTCGTCATTCGCAACTACGGAACCCTACACTGCGCGTGGCCCGACACGCACTTGGCCGCTTTTTTTCAGATAAATTATCCTTTTATAGGTGAAATAATTTAGCAAAATACATCCAGTAGTTTCAGAGCCTAGCAAACAAACAAACAATCAAACAGATAAAAAGCTCAATTATGTGACAATCGAAAAACTTTTGTAATTACACTTTAATTTCTTCGTCAAGTAGTTGTCGACGATCAGATGATGATACGACATATATAATAACAACGGATGGACATATAAAAGAGCAATTTTGCGGACACGCATGGCGGCTGAGGGTAGATCGCACTGATACGGCCCAGACAGGGGTGGAGTTGTGGCGGCAAAGGCATTATAAACATACAGATCATTTGATTTTAATACGGCAAAGGATTTATATGAATATAATCTAATAATTTTAAAAGAAAAATAAAACTTCCTTTTAGGATATATAGCGAAACTAGTTTTCGCTCGCGGCTTCGCTCGCGTTAGTGTAGATCCCTCGGGAACAGTATTTTTTCCAGAATAAAAAGAAGCCTATGTTCTTCTCCGTACTCAACGTGTAAGCAAATTTTCATGATGATCGGTTAGTACGGCGATACGACGTGAAAGCGTAACAAACAAATAAACAAACAAACTCACTTTCGCATTTATAATATTAAGTTAGTAGGATTAGGATAATGGGGAAGTTGGGATTGCCTGTAGATTTCAACCTTCGATCAACAATACCAACTAGATATCAGGTCGGCGCAAGAAAAGCGGCTCGGAAAATAAGAGCGCACTCCAGACGGTGAGCTCTTATTTTGTTTAGTTGAAATAATAGAATTGCGACTTTATTATCACGTGCTATGGTCGAGAATACGTTGAACTTAAAACGGTTTTATAGCTACATTCGAGCGGACAGAATTTTGCTTCGATTTTGTACATAACGCGATTTCTAGATATCTAGTTGGTATTGTTGATCGAAGATTTCAACAATATAAAACCTCCTTTTGGGATACATAGCGAAATATGGAAATAAACTGTACTGTTATACACAACTACCTATCCAGTGGTTGCGGGTATGGTATAGAGTACGCGCGCCCGGCCTACCGAGCTGCTACTTTGTCATCCCTAAACAACCCGAGCAAGTAGCACTAAATACCTTTTTTCCGTTCCCCTAGTTCAACAAATTCCTACCCTTCCCTCGCCGTCACTTTTTAGGGTTCCGTACAAAAGTTGAAAAACGGAACCCTTATAGGATCACTCGAGTGTCTGTCTGTCCGTCCGTCCGTCTGTCACAGCCGATTTTCTCTGAATCTACTGAACCAAATTAGATGAAATTTGGTAAGATAGTGTAATCCTATGACCCAAACACGGATGTGCAAAGTAAATAAAGATTTTTTTAAAATAATGGTCATTTTGAGGGGCCCTATTACAAAATTTTAAAAGAAAGTTTTGCAAACCTTACTGTGTCATATATCAAATGAAAGGGCTCATTATGAGGATTTCAAAAATATTTTTTTTTGTTAGGGTAAAATCAATACTTTTGATTTTATTCACGAAAGAAGGCAAAAATTGACCATTCCCCCCCCCCCCCCCCTGATCTCCGAAACTACTGGACCGAAAATTTTGAAAAAATTACAAAATATAGTTCATTCCTTGAAGATTACAGGAAAAATAATAAGAATTCTATCACTTGAAAATTAAGTGGTAAACTCACAATAATAAGTTCATCTAGGGAAATAGTTCACTAAAACACCACTAGATGGCGCTAGTCCATTGAATAAAACATTTTTTGCACATTGTGTGTGTGTTCACGAAGCATATTGTACGGAACCCTCATTGCGCGAGTTTGACTCACACTTGGCCGGTTTTTTTTATAATGTCATATCACGACAAACGAGCAAGCGGGTCACCTGACGGTAAGTGATCATCGCTGCCCATGGACTAATGTAACACCAGAGGTATGACTAAAGCGTTGCCTGCCTTTTGTTTTTCCCTCCCCAGAGGGGAGGGGGGATGGGCCTCCGGTGCTCTCACTCACCGAACGAAGCATAGAAGCTGTAAAACTACTACTCAAACGTCGATTTTCTGTGACAGTGTGGTACTTCCCCGGACGAGCCGGCCCATTCATGCTACCAGCAAAAGTGATTTTCGCCGGTAGCGTGACTCTACCACAACTAAAATCTGTTGACCAACTTATCTCGGTGAAACGCCTTGTGTTATAAATATATTTTATTAAAAAGTACAAGTTAAAAGCTTTTCCTTCAGAGAAATAATGAATGAAACTATGTGGGAGAATACGCCCACGAAGAAAAGTGCCTTGTTTTGTTCAATATGTCAGTACCTTGATCATTTTAAAACACAATTGAACGTGGTTCAAACCGACGGCAGCGCTACCTACTAGAGAGTGCGCTGCTGTTGTTATGTCACCAATATTGATTGGCTGATAATTTCAAAAAAATATTGATGTTACTTTAAAATCATTCTGGGCAGGACGAAGTCTGCTGAGTCCGTTAGTATACGTATACGTATCTATAATAAAATATAGTAAAGTTTAGTTCGACATAATTTCACATTTTACTGTGGGATTTGCTGCAACATATGTATTATCCCCGTTTATTTATTATTTTTATCGCAACATATGAGGATGAAATTCTTGGAAAAGCATGAGTTTTACTAGGTAGGACCTTATTCTAAGGTGAAAATGTGATATAATATATCAAACCAATTTTTCACTCTAGTATTTTTAACTCTTCCCTGCTCGTTTGGGAGAAAAGGGAAAACATAGAATATACCAGTTGGTTTTCTTCCTGCGCAGACCGTAAAAGCCAGTCAAGGAATTGGGCGACAACTTAAGGAATTAAGCCACTAGACGATGCGGCTAGCAACCCATCACTATTTTGATCCCGCTTTCCGCCTTAACGCTCACTAACACGCTAAACTCGGCCTTTGGGTTTTATGACTCTGGGCTCTGTCTACCTAAGATAAGCACGTGATAATATAAATGAATGTATTTAAAAAGTTATACATGGGGGGGAGGGGCACACATTTTACCACTTTGGAAGTGTTTATCTTTCAAAAGGTTGACTTTGAGAAAAAATGTGTTTAGGAACCCCAATGTTATATTTAAAGACCTATTTATAGACACATGATTAGATTTAATAAAAAAATCAGCCCCATATTTCTAGCCAAGCCAAAATTTAGTAGTACTAAATCTTAGTAGCTAATCTTGACAACCTTATTTATATGTTTTCAGATCAAAACAAAGTTTAAAGACCTAAAAGAAGCATCGGCTAGCAAAATAAAAACAAAGTGGCGGTAAGTCTTAAAATCGGGCGAAAGCCGAATTGGCCACCCAGCGCTATTGTGCGCTGCCGCTCGACCGCGCAATCCGATTGGGGCTCGGCTTGCTTTATTCGATGGCAATTTTCTGTTTTTACCACCGATCCAAAAGGAGGATGTTAAACAATATACTGTAAGCCTACTAATTATATGTAACGATATACTGACTAATTAAATATGAAAAACCGTATACTCTGATACATAACCGCTATTCAGATAATAATAGGTATTTGTATTGACTAAAGAAACAAATGATTGCTAAGCAATAATCCTAATTTATTATATTTTAAGAGCATGCATGCAATCTTTTTATTTTATAAGACTGGCCGCTAATAATCAGCGTTAGAGAAGTAATAGCTGAAAAACAAAGGACAGAATGTTGGGTTGTCGATTGGAAAAGGCTAAATGGTGGATATTATTAAAGCTAATTTTGTAATTTTGTTAGTTAATTCCTTAATAAAGTGGAATAAATATAAATATTATTTATTATTTCGTCCTATACATTAAGTAAGACAATAATACATACTACATGTAAGGGTGTAGTAGGTATATATGGGTAATGTCTGATAGTCAATCTATCTATTCTCAGTATCTGATCCCTACTGTGTACAATCATATCAATGTAAGAATGTTCTACTTCTTCTACAACATAAAAAATCTGTTACTCTTATCATATTATTTTGTTAAAACTTGTTAGTATGTAAGTACATGAACTGTTATCCACGAGAGCTGCTGCCGACAAACTGTTCTGCAGTTTGGCAGATTTTTGTAATATTTAATGTACTGTTTAAATGTGAAATAAATATCTTAAAAAAAAAAATACATATAACATGAAGCCTTTTTATTCTCCCCTACGTGAAAAGAGGAGTGTTATAAGTTTTGCCGCTATGTGTGTATGTCTGTCTGTGTTACCGTAGTTTCTGAAGCGGTGAGCCGATTAAGATGATCTTTTTTATTAGAACACAAGTTTCAGAAGTATACAAGCCTTATACCAGCCGCAGATTTTTACCACTGTACTACCCAACAGAAAGTAAAGTTTAATCCCTACCACCTGGATAACTGGCAGTCAACCACTGTATGTTTTAGAAGAAACTTTCTGCCACGTACGACCGAACTCTGGAATCAACTTCCTGCGGCGGTATTTCATTGGAACCTTCAAAAAACGAGTCTACGTCCTCTTAAAAGACCGGCAACGCCCTTGTCACACCCCTGGTGTTGCAGTTGTCCATGGGCAGTGGAGATCACTTACCATCAGGTGACCCGCTTGCTCGTTTGCCGTCCTATTTCATAAAAAAATATCACATCTGGATCTCCGTATATTTTAAAGGTGTGATCTCAAAATATCACGAGTATATAAGTAATAGAGTTTAAAATGATTGGTGCATACGTATCTAAACACGCCAATGAGTTTGTTTTGGTTTTCGTATGTGTAAGTGGCCAACACTGGTGTCAGATTTTTCAAGCTGCCTTAAGGCATCTGACATAGCTTAACGACTGCCATCAACGATGGCAGCCGGGACCAACGGCTTAACGTGCCTTCCGAAGCACGGAGGAACTCGAGATATTTTTATGCCAC
Source organism: Rhodophaea formosa (assembly GCA_963082605.1). Lineage (NCBI taxonomy): Eukaryota > Metazoa > Arthropoda > Insecta > Lepidoptera > Pyralidae > Rhodophaea > Rhodophaea formosa. The sequence continues at coordinate 1,823,371 of OY720208.1, forward strand.
TTGCGGTCACCCATCCAAGTAGGGACTGCACCAGGGGTTGCTTAACATACGTAAGCGCTCATAGAGCTCACACCCACTGGACCACCGGGCTCCTCGCCACTCCAATGAGTAGAAGGGAGGGAGAATCTTAAAACTTACGGAACGTACTTTAAGATAGCAGTCGCTAAGTTATGTCAGATGTCTTTAGGCAACTTGATAAATTTGGTGTCAGTGTTGGCCACTTACACTCATGAAAAACAAACAAACCTTGTTTAACGTTGCGGAGTGAAACAATCGTTGCCTCTATAATCTCTCATTGGCTCACGCTATTTAAAGTCGGCCCTTACACCGTAGAAGCGAATATTGCATTCTTCACATTCCACGCATGATGGTCCAAGTTAAAAGCGAAAGTGTTAGCCTTTTTTTTCCTTATAAGGTCTAAGAAATATTTCAACTTTTTATGTTGAAAAAACGTAGCTGATTGTTTCAAAATAGCATGCGCTTCAAATATATTTAAATAAAGAGCACAGAATAAGTAAAATTATGATCACACTATACAAAGTACCCAAAGTGTCTTGTGGCGTGGTAAGCGTAGCAACATCGTCGGAATAAAAAAAATATTTAATTAATGGTATTTTATACTATAGCTGATTTGAGAAATATTTCGAAGAAAGGCCAAGGAGCCTTGGTTAAACATGTGATTCCGTCTCTGTTTAGTCTCTTTAAATTATCTATTTTCATGTATGTTTTAACAAATCAGGGATTCACACAATGGTGAACAAGAATAATAAGGTTTTTATAGAATAAATAACTTCAGCAATTAAGATATTCTATCATAGCTTGAAAATCGCTAGTTCTTACATCTTGAACCATCCCACAAGCCAACCGATGTGAGAATTTGCATCGAATGGTCTTGGGACGCGCCGCCGTTGCCTCCGCCGGGACACACTTTGTAACTTGTATTTATTATTGCATCGCTGGGCACTTATAAGGCAATTTCGCTACATGTATAATTGTTTGGTCGTCGCCTAAGTAAAATAAATATTACGTCAGAAGCTGAGAGGGAATCGTAATAACAGTTAAAATTTTATTGCCTTCATTAGTTAAGATCATTATTGTATTGACTAATCTTATAAAAAAAGCGATTTAGATTCTATATGAAACATGACTATAAGCGTCTAGTCTTATTAATAAAACGAAATGCTATTAACTATACTGACAATATGATAATAATTTAATTAAATACGAATCACTTTATAATCAACGGCCCGATTTTTTTTTCAATTTCACAATTCAATGTAACGTCAAAAAAAGTTAAATTTCAAATTCAAATTTTATAAGTATAGAAAACATTCAGGATAGAATAGGCCTGCTTAAACCTTAGCGTCAGCTATCTCAAGTATTAACAAACAGCGAAACCGCAAAATAGCTTTATAATAAGAAAATCGTAAAAAGTGAGAGAGTGCGACGTGCGCCGTCCGGGGATTAATCTCCTGGAATCTGCGGGTTCCCACGAGGTACCGTTGAATTCAAACACGTTATGCAATACCTACAGGGCAAATTCACATAAACATACATACATATTATCAAGTCTTTATCCCTTCCGGGGCAGACAGAGCCCAAGGTCATAAAACCTAAAACGTGTTGGTGGACGTTAAGGTGGATAGCGGAATCACAATTGTGATAGGTTGCTAGCCACATCGCCTATAACGTGATTCCTTAGCCCGGCTTTTACAGTCTGCGTGGGAAGAAAAGCAGCTGGTATATTCTATGTGTTTCCTCTTCTCCCAGACCAGCATGGAAGTGTATTTTTAAACTTAGAAAATGACCAATTCATTAGATTTTATTGATTTTGTATCCTTTGAGGGGAAGACCGTACGCAACAAGGGTTGGAGTTGAGCTGGCTGTAGAATATCGCCAAATAATTGTATGAAATTACTAGAATAAACTTATATAAGAAATAATAAGAACAAGCCAATTTGGTAATGACGTTAATGTCTTGACGCTAAATTGATTACAATGAACAGCAAATACAAGAAACTACGGGAGTACTTGTGAGCTACGGTCATCATTTCGTGTAGGTGATACGGTCAGTCGACCACACACCCTGGTGTCAGAGTTCTTCGGAACCACCTCTCGGCCTCCGACGTGGTTCCTTTAACGACTACCAGATGGCAGCCGGGACCAACGGCTTAACGTGCCTTCCGAAGCACGGAATCATCTTTCTTATCAGACAATCAGGTGATTCATGCCTGCATTGTCCTAACCAAACTGAAAACAACTTAACAAAGTATGCTTCCCGTGGGCATCGAACCCACGACTCCCGGGTCAACAAGGCAAACGCCTTAACCACTGGACTACGGAAGCAGTTGAATCATAATTTCGTTTCCATTTGCTATTGCAGCTTAGAACAATCTCTATTTACCCGACTACGGTGAAGCCAAAAGGAGTGATAACGACAATACCGTTCCGCCCGAAGATATTGGAAGCACAAATCACCCTAATCCTTAAACCTCGTAATATTCAAGTATAGGTATATAGTTATTTCATATACAATTTAACAGGTAAGCACAAAAGATTCTAACTACATAAAAAATAAAATATATCTTCTTTACGCAGTTTAAAAACTAAAATGGGACACCTCATTTCATTTCCTTAATTAGGATGACCATGACCATAAATATTCTTACCGGTACCCAAACGTGTCGGAAATAAAATATAGGGGATTACGAACAATGACCTACTACTAAGAACACCTTTGTATAAACTACGACGCGCAAAAGACACGTCCCAACATCCTCGGTGCGTTTGATTGGTTTTTTGGCCACTTCTCCGTTTGTCGGAAGTCACGCAGTCACTGCGACATAATGTGAGAAAGTTGACCAATGAAATATTATTGTTTTGTTTTCTCTGTATTCAAATGTTATGGGTGTTTCAATAGTTCTTGTTTGCATGTCTGGATTTTGGTGAAAAATATCAGTATTTTTTTTTTACTTTTCTTGCCTTTAACTTAGTTAGGTACCTACTTACTAATCTATTATTTTTTCCTTTGTATGTACTAAAGTACAAGGGTAACAATGAAAGTTTTTAGACAAGGAAGATTGAAATAGGTTGCAAATACTAATGTTTACAAGAGTAAATATTAGTGTCAACATATACTGAAAACTATAGCAATTTTTCCCCATAGATTCTTATCTATGGTTTTTCAGTATATGTTGACAACCGATAGAAATTTACATTCAAGATACAAATTACCTATCAATTCTTTTATAGTAAGAAAATGGGGAGAACCCTAAATCTGCGGTTATTATATTATTTTTTGTGATACCAAAGACAACATAATACTAAGTGATACGTAGCGATTTATACTCGTACGTTCAAATCTCCACATTATTCTTCATATATACATCACTTTAATTAGGTACCCGAAATCGTACTATAATTTTGTCATTTAAAATCTTACACAAAAAAGTTTTACATTTCGTCCTTCAATTAAGCGCCCGAATTCCATAAGCAATTAAAAAAATCAATCAAACAAAAACCCGCAAGTATTCAACAGGAATTTGGCCCAGAAATCGCGACGCGAGCAATCTCTCTGCAACTCTGTTTTAATCAAAATAATTAACTACTCCAATGATTTATGACCTCAGTAGAGGGGAGGGTTTGCGAGAACCCGCTGCCACCGGCGTCGATGTGAAATGTATTCGATAACGCGTCAATTTTTATCTTTCTCGGTATTTTTCATTACTGTTCCTGATTTAAATGTCGTTTGGCCGGAACGCACTATTAAATTTTGAAAAATATTATAAACCTTGTTCTATACATCACTTTCAACACCGTTTCATACTTAAGAGCTAAAGTTCTTATATAATTATTTAATCGAAAAAGAAATTACATTAGAAACTATTTTTGACATGTTAGAAATACATATACAGATTAAACTTGTATGTTCTACGCGCATGTATGTTACCTTTAAACAGATAAGTAGTACGATTGTAGACTTCCTACCCTCTATTTTATATTTCTGCATATATAAGTGGTGTTGAAATTTACAATGCGACAAAGAAAATTGGCCCTTATAAATTAACAAAAAAGCTGTTTATATTCGAATGGCGTGGCACAAGCAGCTAATGCTAACCTATGCGTATGCAAAATTTCATGATGTTCGGCTCAGTACATAGAGCGTTAAAGCGTAACAAACAAACAAATAAACAAACTCACTTTCGCATTTATTATACTAGAAAGAATTAGGAAGTTAGAAATTTAAAAAAAAAGTAAATAATATTTTGAGAAGAAAGTAAATAATATAGAATATCGCAAAATAACATCTTTAAGTTATTGTCCCATTATTATCGAGTTATCATCCTGCAAATTAAAATTCAACTAGGTACATAAGACTTCAGAGTATGTCAGTTTTCTCCACTTTGAACTGACGTTTACTTTTCTTATTTCTTGTCCATCCATCCATCCATCCATCCATCTTCTCTTAGGTCGTCCTCTGATTGCGTTCAATCCACTTTCAAATCCAAAGCCTTTCTTGTGATATGATTTTCTTCATTCCTCGTCACATGCCCATACCCACTCTATCTATTATGCAAACGTAACAAATCAATGCAAAAAAAAAAAAAAAGAGCCCGTAAAATACCAACACATAATAAAAAAGCCGAACGAAACTCTAATCTCAGCGAGTTCATTTAAATTTCGAACGCAATAAATCGAGCGAAGCCGAGTGCAACAGTTAGTGGATAAATAAACATACAAGTGATCACCGGGGACCGCCGGGCGAGCAAAGAGTAAAAAAATCGCAAACCCGTACAACTCAATTTTGGAGGCACTACGCCACGGCGAAAATAAGTGCAAAAAAACGCAGGGGCCTTTGTTCGTGTGCTTCGCCCGTTTACAGGGCGCGCCAAACTTATTTGCGAATCCGAACATCGCGCGAGTCGATGCGCAGTACACAATATAAGGTACAGTGGGGCGCGCGCGGGAAGGCGGGGAGTGTACTGCGCAGCTCGCAGCTAATATCCGACTCGCAATAAAGTTTGGCGCAACCTGTTGTTGGATATGATTTAATTTTTAATTTTTCTATACAACGTGGAAGGGGCAAACCCGTAAAACCACGAACCACGGTCTATACTGGATCATTATAGTATAAATAAATTAAAATAACAACCATAAAAACAAATTTCGCCATTTCCATTCAAAAGTGTGCAGCCGCCTGGGCGGTTTGTATGGAAACGACGATTTTTTTTTTTTTGTTTTTCTGACTGAACTTTTATAGAATGATTTTTGAAATAAAATGCACGCACAATGTTAACGTTTGGTTTAGTTTTCAATATTAAGTGCCATTCAGTGTTCAATTTACTAAATACATTTTGTTCTTGATTTTAGTTATCTTCTCATCTTTTGGTACCAGCTGATATCAGTGCTGTAGTTATTATTTTAATAACAGGAAGCTGAGCTGGCTGCTTTCAACAACTACCTGTAATCATGAATAATATGTTAATGTTATTGCTTTTAATTTTTTAATACATATAATATTTTCGCGATTGATTCTTTGTTCGATTTCTGATACGAATAAAGACTTCCTCTTTTCTTTTTTCTATGTAAAAATTGATTTTATTTTTAGTCTCAAAATTTTATTAAACTTGTGAGGAAACGTAGTGTGAAATGTGACGTCACAGCACAGCAATAAAGTGCCCAGCGGCGCGGCTCGCGCGGCGGTGGTCTGTGCGCCGCACGCCGTACCCACACACGGTAGTATCGTATATTTACCAATATAGCGCAAACACAAATACGTCAATTACATTTCGTTACGTTTTTCGTGTGTCAGTGGCCAACACTAGTCATCATAAACATCACCATCAGGTCATTTTTAGTCTCCACAGCAGGAGTAGGAGGCCCTTTCTGACTACCAGAGCATATTAGCCAGAGCAGTCAGAGGATTTGGCGTACACTCTCCAAGTTCACCAGACGGGTTGGAGAGGTATCTTTGATGTTTATAAGCTTTGTACAGCTTGTGTTTCCCAAGTCACCTTCTACGACATCCACAGGAAGACTTTGAGTGGTCATATTCTGCTCTCTTTTGAATAGTCTCCGAAACTAACCTATTTTAAAAATTCCTTCACTTATAGAAAGATAATCTGTGGGTGACAAAGGCTATTATTTACGCGGACGAAGTTGCAGGGTTTTTTTTTACATAGAAGGGAAAATGAGCAAGCGGGTCACCTGATGGTAAGTGATCTCCGCTGCCCATAGACAACTGCAATAGGTGTGACAAAAGCGTTGATGGTAAAATGTAGGTAGAAATTGCTAGTTACTTTTAAATAAACTTAGAAACCTAACTCTTTGCTTTGAAAGGTGTATTGCAGGTGCTTTTCGTTATCCAACTATTTTGGTTATGATGACTGTATTCTGCTAATGTAGGTCATATGATTCACACTAGTTTAATATATCGATTTCACTGCCTAAAATTAATACTGTGATGGTGACTAAGTATGGGTTTCCGCTATTTTAATTTCTCTCATATAAATTCAAAGTTCTTGAGTTTCGTAGCCAAGTGAAAAAAACGGAATCCTTATAGATTGGTCGTGTTTGTCTGTCTGCCCGAATGTCACAGCCATTTCATTCTGAAACTATTACGACTACACAGTTGAAACTTGGTAAGAAGATGTTTTTTTTGTGAACCGCTTTTCGATTTTTAAACAAAACAAATAAGTTAAATGATTATGGGGTGACCGCATACACTGAACTGAAAGTAACAAAAAAATTCATCAAAACTAAACTTTCAATATCATAAAATATATGTAGAGGGGACACATACTTTACAACATTGAAAAGTAACAAAAAAAAGTGGGGTGAAAAAGTGGGTTGGAAACGGAAAGACCCAAATTCATCAAAACTAAACTTTCATAGTTGCAAAATATGTGTCCCTTCTAACTTTCAAATAAAAGAGATTCAAGGCACACAGGCCAAAATATGAAAAAAAAAAATATATATACTAAATCGATTAGCTAATTAGCATTTCAATACAGGGAACCCAATTTATTTTTTTGGGATTTTGGCCTATTTCGTTGGGAAATATCGATTTCTTTTCGAGTTCCAGCATTGGTTTCAAGTCGTGTTGGTTACACTATTTATAACTCAAGAACGGCTGTGCCGATTTGGCTGAATTTTGATACGGAGGTAGCTTAGAACTTCTACACGGATATATTATACCATGTGGTCTCAACGCCTTAATCTTATGATTTGTTCTTAGAGACTCGCATAGATGGCGCCACTCGAAACTACACAACATTGTATCTACCGTATTATGAGCATATAAAAACATGCTTAGCAAAATATATCTTATTAAAAATCAAAACAGTATTTTAGGCATAATATTTTAAAATGACACCGTATATTTAGTAAGATAAAGGCTAACGCAGATTACTGCCATCTAGTATCGAGTAGCAAGCAATGCTCTTGCTCAATCCATTGCTTTTCGCAACCTTAATTTAGGCCAATATTTTTGGATGAGGTGGGCAGTCTATTACGTTAGTATTATATTGTCTTTGATTATACTTTTTAGTGCCTTAGGTAATGAATATACCACGGACGAAGCCGGGGCGGATTGCTAGTGTAATATAAGCGTAAATAATTTAAAATATTTTTAACAAAAAACAAACACCGACTTCAAACCTATCAATTTGTTTCAATAAGCATAAGAATGAAATGGAAATAAGGGTAAACCAAACAGCATTTGTGTAATTTTTTTTTGGATTTTGTCTATTTTTTCAAATGTAATGGAACCATCTATAAAGGAATACCTACTAAACAAAAAAAAATTCTTAAATCGGTCCAGGCGGCTTCAAGAAATCGGGGAACATACATAAAAAAGAAGATTCCAACGAACTGAGAACCTCCTCCTTTTTTTGAAGTCGGTTAAACAGTAGTAGGATCAGATAATATAGGCCTAAAAAAAGAAATGTAGTATTAGATGAGTAAGTGTTGAGTATTGTATCCGTGAAATATAATATTGATGTTGGAGTGGGAACTCAGAATGTAGGTCGTGGGTTCTAATTCTGTGCGATCAAAGCGGGGATACGGAAGCTGGTTGCATTAGAATTATGGACTCGACACCATAACGGCCCATTACGGGTTAGGGTTCCCTAGTAAAATGGTTTTTGTTGTTACACGTTTTGATTTAGGGCAAACACACAAGTCAGGACTATATTTCTGATTTTCTACGGATATTCTGTTTTCTCTATTCGATACTAAAACGAATTACCCCAAATTATGGCTACACGTTATCTTTATCACGTAGACGTTATAATTTATAATATTTGGAACACTCCTTCAATTTACCGGTCTCTTACGTCACCGATTGATTTAAATCAAACAGCTGATAAATATTACTCGTCATCGACACTAATCCAAGTAGAATCATAATAAAAAGAAATTAATTATTTATAATGTATGGAACAGATTTCAGACAAATAAAAGAAGACCTCTGCTTAGATGGGTCAACGACATAAACCAGATTGGGGGAAAGACCTGGCACAGAGTAGCACGCGACAGAAAGGAGTAGAAGTGGCTGGAGGAGGCCTTTGCCGAAGAACAATCAGACTTACAGGTGAAGAGCAAGGTACAATGGAACTGCAACACTAGAAGGTCTGGAAATAAGAAATGTAAGGAATACTCCTCCAATTGAATAGTCTCTAATTAGTAGCCGATTGATTTTAGTCGGACAGTTGATAAATATTAATCGTCGCTTATCCAAAGTAGGTAACCCATAACAAAACAGGAATACATTCATACATTGTATAACGCCTTTATCCCTACGGGGTAGAGAGACCCTAATAACATAAGACCGAAAGGCCACGTTCAGTTAGTGGATGGGCTTAAAGATGGAATACGGAATCAAAATAAATAGTAACAGGTTGCTAGCCGCACCGCCCATTTACATGGTTCCTTACATTTGCGCTCATTTGCTGAATTCTGGGTGCGCGGGAAGATAAGCAGTTGGTACATTCTACGTTTTTTCTTTTTTCCCGGACCAGCATGGAAGAGAAAACAGGAACAAATTAACCATTTATATTGTACTGAACCACTCCTCAAATCTAATGGTTTCTAGCATTGGCCGATTGATTTTAATCGAACAGCTGATAAATATTAGTTGGCGTCGCTAATCCACGTGTCTATTAGCGAACTACCATTAAATCGTTTTAGGATTAAACTATGTAAATGGCTTATAGACAAGTGTTTTTATAAAATTAACGAATTTATGTCAACCAAATAACTATTCATAATTAATCTTGTGACATTACTATATTTATATACATATTTGTTATTTGATTTGATTCATTTGTATTATTTAATATTTTGACATTTTACCATTTACGATTCTTAATTTGATTGTGACATAGATCTGCATACTGAGCGTTTAATTACTAACACAAAAATTTGCATGCTATTAAATGTGGCTAAATAGGCTTGTTCTCAACACATGTACCTACCATCATCTTTATGTACCCTGTTTAAGGCAAATAAATAATTTTGATTTGATTGATTTTGAAAAAAGAAAATAACAATTTATAATGTACGGAACACTCCACCAATCTAATGGTTTTTAACATGACCGATTGATTTTAATCGAATGAGTAAATATTACTGTAGCCGGAGTCGCTAATCCATGTTAGCTCCCAAATTGGCTTGTACGATGCAGTTATGATCTTATTTATGAATTTACATTGAAAACAAGAACAGACTAATTTATCGTACTGTTCAACATGCATGTTGATTTACGAGGTAGGATTGGAATTTTAATAGATTTGTCTAAAGCCATAATTTGAACAACTTTTCATACGTGACCAACGCTGGTGCTCGGAAAATATAATATAATAAAACAGTAAAAATATTTTGTCTGTACAATTAGTATTTTTGACTGAAATGGATAGAGGGATACTTAAAAAAAAAATAGAAAACAAAAACATTTTTTTAGAATTTCTTGTCTGTCTGTCTGTCTGTATGTATGATCACGTTTATCTCAGGCAATATTGGACGGATTCGAATGAAACTTTTTTGCTATATAGCTATTAAGCCGAGGCAACATATAATGTAAGGTAGGAATAAGTTTGGAAAATGGAATACCTGATGCAGCATCATAATGGTCCAGCTGAACTATAAGATATATAAAAGTGGAGCCTTAGTAAAAGTTGTCAAACCTGATGAGCATTTTTGTTGAGGTATAAAAAATCTGAGATTTGGAACACCTCATGCAGAACCATAATGGTCCAGGTAAACTATAAGAAATATATAAATGACGCCTTAGCAAAAGTTATTCAACCTGATGAGCATTTTTTGTTGAGGTATTAAATTTGAAGATTTGGAACATCTGACGCAGAACCATAATAATCCAGGTAAATCATAGGAAATATAAAAATGACGCTGTAGCAAAAGTTGGTCAGCCTGATTAGTATTTTTTGTTGAGATAAAAAAATCAAAGATTTAGAACATCTACATATCAAATTACATATACGATGGTAGTGTACCATGTCAAATTTTATATCGACAATTTTACAGAGTCACACTCTTTACTGGGATAGAGTGCGTAGAGTACGATTAGCTCATACTACTGGTGACCGCCCAGCGGTCCCCCTTTTGGCAACGTAGTTTTCAGCCCATACGGCAAAACATGAGAGTTCGCTGTCTCTCCAAGCCTTGAACACACAGGCAACACCTAAAGCCGAGGTTCGTCCCGCCCGAGGCCCTTTGGAGATGTTCGATAGGTTGAGGGCACTCTGCTCATACCTCAAAGTTTGGTGAAGTAGCGCAAGCTCACATGGAGCTAGCTATATAGTCTTCTTCTTATCGTGTCGGTGGCTCAAAAAGTCTAAAAGAATCTTATATTTTATCCCTCTAATATTTAGCAACAGCCAATGCAATGCTGTTTAGTTCGTATTAAGGAATATTAATATGCCGGAGTCATAAAGTCCACGCGAACGAAGTTGCGGGCATCAGCTAGTACTAAGTAATTGTAAAGTCGGCTAAACATTGTGTCAGGGAGATTATGTTATGTACATAACATACATACTTACAAAAATTAGCCATGCTTCAGCCCAACTCGACTTGATAAGTACCCTTGCTCGTTTCGCTCGCTCGGCCAATTATTTACACAGCCAACAAATAGTTAAGTACTACTATTACGTGTGCATGGATCTAAGAATTCCTAGGTCCATGTAAGTGTGAAGGTAAAATTACAAATATGGTATTATTTTGAATCTTTTTTTTATCTTACGTATACTTTTTCAAATTCTTTAAAAGATTTACTGTTATCAATAAATAAAACGGATTAATTATATGCTCTTTGTCAAAAGATAACATTAGTATTTTTTAAAATCATTATTCAAAATATTTATCGACAAAACGATTGTAAAAAAAATAAATTGTTTTAAGGCCCTCTAGTAGTAATCCCTTTCAATTAATCACACTTCCGAAAGCTTATAGAAACCGGGAACCCAGTCAGATGACTTAACGAGTTATAGGTGACAAATACAAGATGGCGCTAGTGAAGCATTGCGTTGACGTTCGGTAGATGGCCGTAGTAGTAATTTTCGTATCAGTTTTTTTTTTTTTTTCCAAGATTTTATTTCATTGATTTACTTTCTGTTCCGACTGTCAGCTTATAAATCTCAAATCTTTTAATGAGCGCTTATGGGTAACACTGGGCGATATTAAATGATTATAAAACACGAAAATAATGAATGATTTTGTTATTATGGAGTTACTTGATAAAAAACGAGCCAGTTTTTTTAACAACAGAGATATATAAGGGAATGAAGAGTACTTATGAGAGAGAATTAAATTGATCTCTTAAAAGTTTGGTATGAAGAGAACATTGTAACATTCAGTATTTTACTATTTGTATAAAAACCCCAAAAATGCATTAACTAAATGTTTCCGAAATTTTATTTTAATTAGCTTTAATTTATTTTGTAAAAATGCAAATTCAGTTTAATATTTCGTTTTACAGATTTGACACCGTTGTGTATCCTTGAAACGCTGAAACCGGAAGACGCTATGTTAACGTCATACATACTACATATTATCAAGTCTCTATATCAAGCGGGGTAGGCCGAGCTCAAAGACAATGACATGACAACCAAAGACATGACAACCCATGGGCAACTTTTAGCGTTTTAGGGTAGAAAGCGGAATCAAAATAGTCGGCTATAACGTCATTTCTCAGATTTTTGCCCAATGTCTTGACCGGCAATTACGGTCTGCGCGAGAAAAAATAACACTGGTAAATACTTTGTTTTTCCATTTCTCCCAAACCACATGATAACATCAACTTATTGTAAACATTAATAATGTCGTAACTCATACATAAAATACATAGAATTCATTTATTTTATTATAATTATGATGAAGTCACATAGCGTTTTTTGGCGCGAAGTTTTACTACCATAGCTATCAACCTCAGCACTTGCCGTATTACAAGAAAGTTTTTTCTTCTTGCGTTTCAGCTTTTCTTTCTATATAGTGTCCTACATCTATCGTTTGGCTCTCTATAGTTGTTGATTTACCCTTTACCATGTGGTCTCAACGCCTTAATCTTACGATTTGTTCTCAGAGACTCGCATAGATGGTGCCACTCGAAATTACACAACATTGTATCTACCGTATTATGAGAATATAAAAACATAATTCACGAAATATAGCTATATTAAAAATAAAAACAATATTTTAGGCATAATATTTTAAAATGACACCGTATATTTAATAAGTTAAAGGCTAACGCAGATTACTGCCATCTAGTATCGAGTAGCAAGCAACTCTCATATATACATACATACATTCGCCTGCTTTTCGCAACCTTAATTTGGTCCAATATTTTTGTATGAGGTGGGCAGTCTATTACGTTAGTATTATATTTTGTCTTTGCCTTTACTTTTGAGCAGATGAATATAGTAATAAATAAAAAAAAAATGAACACCAAAAATCCATATTTCCAGCCAACTTTGTTCATATTCACACCATTCAGCTTTAACAGCGAGCTGAGAACTCGAGAACAAGAGCCACAAATAACACATTCACACCAATAAGTTGTCAAACAAACCACATAGGTTGGCTTTTCAGGAATATTCAGTTGGCGAACTACTGTGTGGAGTTTGTAACATACGATTATGGGGTGTTTGGTAGACTAGTATTTTTTTGTGACAAGCTTTGATTATGATATTGTAGGTACCATTTTTCGTAGTGTTCTACGGTAAGGAGTTCCTTGTAAAAAAATCAGCTCTAAAGCTTCATAAAATTGCATTGTCGTCCAAATTAAATTCACACTCACCTCCAAAAAAAATTTGCATCCTGCAGCAGACTGCAAATTTTTTTTGGAGGTGACTGCAGACAGTAGAGACTCAAAAAGACCTGATGCCGATGATGATGAATATAATCTAAAGTACTGGCTATTAACTTCTTCGTATCGAGGTAGTCACTCGAATTTATATTTCATCGACACGATATTTTACCATTTCCCATCCCTGTAAAGCGTCGACGTAGATTGGTTTACGACAATCCCAATCAAGAGGCGACGCCGCGGCTAACTGCTTGTAGGAGCCGGTGGAACGATATGTATTTAACTCAGGTTTATTATTAACCCTGAGTTATTTTAAACCCGGTTTAAATTTAAGCCGAAGATAAATTTTATTGGATATATAACATAATTCCTATCAAGTTTATGTCTCAGTTAATTGACTTTATATTTCATCCACACGATATTTTACCATTTCCCATCCCTGTAGAGCGTCGACGTAGATTGGTTTACGACAATCCCAATCAAAAGGCAACGCCCCGGTTAACTGCTTGTCGGAACCGGTGGGACGATGTATTGAACTCCGGTTTATTATTAACCCTGAGTTATTTTCAGTTTACATTTTAGTTGCATAATAAAGTACGTCGTGTCAAAGCATATAAATACTCTTAAGTAGTAGATAAATGTTTGAGACATGCATGGGAAACAAAAAAATTGCTAACACAAACTCATAAAGACATCATTTAAAAAAAATACATTGGAAGCTGAATGTTTTGAATTTTTATTAGTTTTGCGTATAAATTAATAATGAAAGTACTTACAAGGAAACGTAACGCTCTAAAAAAGAAAAAAAACAAGGTTTACAATACGTATGGCTTTAATTTCAAGTATCTATTTCGCCGCCTGCCAAAAAGATTAGGTACATTCGGTTTTAAGAGCGATGATTTGAAATGTATGAAATAAAAATATTTGGTTCTAAAAATGTACTTGATAAAAAAACCTGTATTCAAATCAGAACTCAGTACTAGTGGAAATGAAGTACAAGCTCGCGCCGGGAATCGAACCCGGAACACCTTATGCGAAGGAGGCCGTCATTAGATAAGATAAAAATTCTTTATTCCACCAGCAATTTAGGCCAAAACAAAATAATAATATGAAAAGAAATTGAGTAGGTACAAAGGCGGGCTTATCACTAAAGCGATTTCTTTCAGCCAACCTTTGGGTAGAAATAGATTTAAAAATGTTGGGGGGATTGGCGCAGTATATTTTAGAAGTAAATATTATATAAAGAACATAAATAAATATATAATCTAATAAATAAAATAATAACAACATGAAAAACCATACCATGCCGGAAAACAATTTACGAAAGAAAAAGAAAACAAACAAGCGTACGAATAAATAAATAAATATCAGTTTGAAGAAAGGTAGTGTGCAGTTACCAAACCTTTGAACGACCTAATTGACTGGGCCTTTCGAATGTCAAGTGGCAAGCACTCCAAAGTCTCACCGCCTAAACAGAAAACGATTTAGAATAGTATCTTGTCGAATGAGCAGGTATTGTGAGTCTGAGGGAAAGAGCACTACACAGACTTTCAAATTATAACAAAACCTTCATCGTGCTACTTGCCCCAACTACTGCTCCAGCACTCAATATTGGTTAATAAAGCAATAATCATCAAAACTTGGCGACGGCACTGCCATAATGCCGCTAGTTCAACCACGACGCACCCCAGTAAAAAACCAGTGTGCTATGCGAAATTGGGGAGGGAATATAAGGGGCTGAATTGACTTGGTGCAATCTTGTTTTTATTTGGCAAACGAGCAAGCGAGTCGCCCGATGGTAAGTGACCACCGCTGCCCATGGACAACTGCAATATCAGGGATGTGACAAGAGCTTTGCCAGCCTTTTATTTTTCCCTTCCCAGAGGGGAAGAGGGTTGGACCTCCGACTCTCTCACTCACCGAGCATAGATGCAGTAAAGATACTACGCAAACGTAGAGTTAAGAATTATTTAAATAATTTTATAAAAAATCGAGATAAATTATCGAGCTTTTTCATCGTACGTTGAATACCTACGTACTGATCCAAAATGTATGAAGCAGCTAATATTTTTTTCTCAATTTCAGGCTTGTTCACAGATCTAAAGTTTTCTATGTCGAAATAACTAGTTATAACCAAACGCAATGTGTAGAGCGTTACAGCGTTCTTTGAAAATGCGAACGCATCCGATCAATCCTTACCTTTATGAAAATGTTCGAAGTGAAAACACGCTGTCGTCGTTTCGCGCAAAACGGCGTCAAGTTCTAAACAATAAAAAATAAAAACAAATAACTTTAATCTTGTTTTGCAGTCGAGTTAATTCTGCGTTTATTGTGAGCGCTCGTCTGACTTATTGTGTCCTTTTATTAACTCGTTTTGTTGTTGTTTTTGACGCAGAACATTGTTTTTTAGTGTTTGAGTAAAGGGAAGCGCTGAAATTATCTCCTACCCTTGTTGGAGCATTAAACATTAATGTATATGCTAGGTGAGCTTCCTTTCAGTAAAGGATTGTAGCTTAGACTACTGGAACACTTCGATGTCTACCCAGTTATAAATAAAATTCGATTAATAGAACGGAATCTAAGCTAATTCCCTGTTTTGAAAATAATGATATCATAATTGTTCTGACAGACAATCAAAAATATTGGACACATATTTTTATTTTGTAAATTATATATAAATAATAGCAACAAACAATAAAGCCCGTCAAATTTCATGAGTTCATAAAGTTACACTTTGCAAAAAGTTTTAGCGCACTATATATATTTCATTTTTTACTTATTTGACAAAAGAAATCAAACGAGACCGACTCCTTTTGAATATCGTTTTTTTAAGAAAACTAACCTAATACAATATCTTTGAATAAACTCTTTTCTGCAAGTAATACTAGCTATAATGTGAAGTTGAGGCCTGCCCAATATAAAAACACTTCTGCAGCAAAATATTCCAATGTCAAACAGAATGATAGACCGCTGTTTGCGGGCCAGGCTGTAATTCATGGCCTGTTTTTGTCGCATAGCTAATAAGGCGTAACGTAAGCTTTGTTAGATGTATGGACGAAGTAGTATAATAAAAATATTGGTCATTTTTGTAGTGTATGAGAGGGGAGGTCAATCGAAAGGCAAATTATAATATGTATAGGTTTCTTACTTTAACTACATTTTGTTGTGGTAGAGCCTCGCTACCGGCGAAAATCACTTTTGCTAGTAGCATGAATGGGCCGGCTCGTCTGGGAAAGTACCACACTCTCACAGAAAATCGACGTTTGAGTAGAAACTTTACCGCTACTATGCTTCGTTCGGTGAGTGAGAGAGCCGGAGGGAAAAGTAAAAGGCCGGCAACGCTCCTGTGACACCTCTGGTGTTGCAGTTGTCCATGGGCAGTGGTGATCACTTTCCATCAGGTGACCCGCTTGCTCGTTTGCCGTCCTAAGACATAAAAAGAAACTACATTCAACAAGCAGATAAGTCTCCACTGCAGGAACATAACCTTCTCTACACTACCTGAGCTAGTATAATACCCAGAGCAGTCAGAGGATTCGACCTACCCTCTCCGCGCTGGCGAGACGGGTTGGAGAGGTCTCGTTGATGTTTTTAAGTTTTGTTTAGCTTGTGTTTCCTAACCTAAGTCACCTTCTACGACATGCATGAGAAGACTTGAAGTAGTCCTATTCTACTCTGCCGAGAACCCCACAGCATGCCTTTTATATATTTAGATTTTCATACATTCGTACATAAACTTGTTGACTATTGTGTAGGAATCCTAACTATCCTAACTAATATTATAAATGCGAAAGTGAGTTTGTTTGTTACGCTTTCACGCCCTATCTACTGAACCGATCATCATAAAATTTAGCATACACGTAGGTTAGGGCACTGAAAAGGACATAGGCTATAAATCACGCGGGCGAAGCCGCGAGTAACAGCTATTTAACTATAACTAGATGACAGCTTGGTAAGATGCCTCGAGGCAGCTTGTTTTTTGACTTTGTTTATTTGTTGTCTAATAAGTAATTATTGGCCGTGTGGCTCCCGGCAAAGTAGAATAGGGCTACTCCAAGTCTTCAAAGCTTATAAACATCAAAGAGACCTATCTTACCCGTCTGGCCAGCGTGCAGAGTGTAGGCCTAATTCTGTAACTGCTCTGTATAATATATGGCTCTGATACTACAAAGAGAGTCGTGCTCCTTCAGTGTAGACTTAAAAAGGCCTGATGATGAAGTAAGAATTAAGACGTAAGAAATCATATTTCTACTTCATCTCGAGGCAGCTGGTTTTTTTTTTTGGTAATTTTTTATCTCAGACGCCTCAAATCATCTTTTTGTATCATGACGTCAATTATCTCCCAAAATATTGGCAATATTACATCAGTGTCATCAATCACAAACGCACATTATCAGCCCATTCTCCGAAACTGGCAGTAGATAGCATCAGCTAGGAAAAACTGTATTCTCAAATTATCGATTGTGCAGAAGGCGATATATGTTTTCTAAAGGAACGTTAGCGGATAATAAATAAAAATACTTTCTTTATGAGCTAGTCGAATTGGTAAAAGGAGAGAAGCTGAAGTCAGAAAAATATTTATTTTTAACACAATAAACAATTTTTGTTTGTTATGTGTATAAAATATGATAATAATTCAAACGTTATATAAATTTTTGTTTACTTACTTCAATTTTAAATGTTTTTGGGTTTGGTGGACTTGGCGTGGGAGTAGCTTAAACTTTGTGATGTGTGCCTTTATATTCATTTACCATTGTTTTAATGCGTTTGCGTCTTTTGGCAATACCCTATTTGTGATTAAAGTTGGTAAAACATGAAAAAAAAAAAAACTGAACGAAAAATCTAACTATGACGCTCCAACTTATAAAGACAACCTTAGCGATATAAAAACTTATAGCAATATCGTTTTCAATTCAATAGTTTTAAGTATAGCATGTGCAAAAGTTTTTAGAGTTCAAAGATTTACAAAAAAACGAATGATGTGTAGAATTTTTGTAAAAATGAGGTTATAAAAAATTATATAGAGCTAAAAAAATTAATATCTTAATTCAGTATCCGTACTTTCGCCATGTTGCAATTTCCGCCAGGAAAACTATATCCCATGATTGACCAAATAAAAAACGGATGATTTATCATTTTTATTGCAAGAAAAACATGTTTATGAGAATGCTAAGAGGGCGGCGAGGGGAGGTTTTTTTCTGTATTTGTTTTTGTAGTGATTTGCAATATGAAGCGATTTTTATGCTAGGTATTATTTTAATCGGTTAAAGGTCTTATGTTGATTATGTATCGATTTAGGTTAAATGTATTCTAAAATTAAAATATTAGAATACTCAATATGGTTCATACTGAACGTGTGAAACGTAGAAATAATTAAAATGTTTTATTTAAATAAATCAGCTTAAAAAAAACACGATGCAGAATTTTATTTAAAAACAATATGTTTAAATAAAATTCTGATTTTATGTTATAATATTTTTTTTAAATAAGGAAATTTGATATTTAAAATAGAAAATCCACAATAACATGTCAAGCACATTGCACAGTTGAACAAAATAAATGATTTATCTATCTATCTATCACATTAACTACAAAAGTTTTAAATGTTTTTACAATTTCCAAATCTGCGTAACCCAATAAAACTATTAAAAAAACAATAAAAATTAAAATCCCCTTTGAAGCGTTACTTCCCGTCGGCACTTAGCTCCCCTCCTCCGCCACTTCAATCATTGCTACTTATAGTGTCCTCCGGGGGACAGTTTAGCTGTAAACGAAATCTGATATCCGGTAAATTTTTGGTTATGAGATTTTGACCGACTTCAAAAAATAGATTTTGTTGTTTACAGAAATCGCACATTCAGAACAAATCAAAACAAGAAAGTTGGGACCACGTTTGTTTGTATTTCGTGTGTGTAAATGGCCAACACTGGTGTTAGATTTAACGGCTTAACGTGCTTTCCTAAGCACGAACGAACTCGAGATATTTTTTGCCACATGCGGTCACCCATCCAAGTGGGGACTGCGCCCGGGGTTTCTTGGTTGGGACCACGTGGAAAAGGCTTTCTGCGTTGACCGAGCTGATGCGTATTCTCCCATCTCGTGCTACTCCGTCAATCACCTGCAACTCGTGCAGAACCGGTTCGTCCGCCGCGCCACCGGCAAATACCGATACTTGCAGACGTAAAAGTATTTATTTTCTCCAAAAAAGACAACAGAAATCGTTCATATACACCAAAATATAGGTTTAGTTAGATAGGCTTAACACCGTGACCCTTCCATTCATCTCAGTTTCTGTGAGAAAGCTGAATGATATCCCAACTCGTGTTGCAAACTATTAACTGGTCTCCGACTTTATATGACTGCGACCTTACGTTGTAGACATCCCAGGGACGTACTTGAAGATTCCGATGATCCTATCGACGTCGTTCAGGCCTGGCCTGATCCCTCTCCGGCCCGAGTAGCTATTATAGGAATCCTACCCTTCGATTCCGTTGCACTCGCCACCAAAATAGAGTGCATAGATAGCTCCAAGGCTCCAACAGACCGCCTGGCGGTCTCGGTTACGTTGCTTCTATTATACTCTTATTAAATTAAGAAATAAGATATGGAAAAACCTAAAAGTCTCCAAACTGCTCTGCTCTGGCTTCATATGGCTCTGGTAGTACGGAAAGAATCATTTACTGCAGTGGTGACTAAAAAACACTAAACAACAAACACATTGTTGTTCTGTGCTTAAAAAGACCTAACTGAAATAAGAGTAAATCAGAATAGCATATGTTAATGCATAAAAATACCTATAATAAAGGTCATGACGGTTAACCTGTGGTGCGCCTTAATGTCCAAAAGAAGTAAGGGAAAGCGACATGAGCTCGGGCAGTTCTTGAGCTTTGTAAATTGATTTAATGCTTTTGTTTTCATTTCACATCTTCATAACGCGTGTCATATCTCCCGAAAGAAAAACATCATGTATTTTTATAGTTCAATCTTTTGGTTCATTTTGCGGGCCTGATGTCGCCCCTTCAAGACGGCATGTCGAAATAAAACTCTTATCTTCGCGAAAGAGTTATTTTACCGCCGCTTTATCTACGCTCTGTATTCAGAAGGTGTTCTTAGTCATTACTCCTGACAATATAGATGTTTAAGTGGGCATTTAATATTTTATTAGAGCAAGATTCGCGGCGAACACGTTTCTAGGGTTGCCACTACTACATTTATACTTGTAGTGTAACATGACACTCGACAAATCCTTGAAGAGGTGACTCAGACCATCAATATTATAAAATGCAATGCTGGCAACTCAAAAAAATCCACATATCCATACACAAATATTTTGCTGCCCGAGCGAAACATATGGGAGAATCAAAAATTTTTCGAGTTCTCAGTTTGTTTGTGACGCTTTCACGGTCAATCTACTGAATCGATCAAAGTCAAAGTCAAAGATTTTTATTTAAAATTGGATAATTGTATCTCTTTTTGAACGTCATATTTTTTACTTTCTTATTATTTTTAATTTTTAATATGCAAAATCGAAAACTACTAAGTAGCGTTTCGTAATGACCATCATCATCATGAAAGATCATTTTGCATACTATGTGTATGCAAAATGATCTTTATAGGTTATGTTTATAGGTTAGGGAATTGAAAAGGACGTAGGCAGATATTACGTGGGAAAGGCCACGGGTAACAGCTAGTAATGATATAAAGAAATAGGCTTTACGCCAATTAACATGTCGTTTACATAACTGCGATAAAACTGTTCAGATGAAGCATGAAAATGCTTTCGAACATTTTTTTTTATTCGTTATTAGCGGAAAACCCAAGGAAAATATTACCTACTGTACTCTTACAATATGATCGTAATTAAAACTTATGATAAAGTTTTCCTTCTGTTTTCTGATGAACTTTTCATATTACTATTTAAAAAAAAATATCAGTCTGAAAATGGAGTCCCTGCATATTTTGTTTAATTTTTTAGCAGAACAACTATCATTCCCTTATCTAGAACATTCCTTAAACTTGGATAAATTTGAATGAGAGAGAGATATTTAAACCTATTTAAATAAATATTATATTAAATTTAATTTTACCATTGATACTTCCGACATATTGGGCGTTAAGTGTAACCAGATGCCATTAACTTAAACGCACAGAGCCACGGTGAAGGGACTGGAATAACCTTGCACTCATTAAATAAACTTCTCAAAATATATAGGGACATATCACACAAATTGAGCCAGCCCCACAGTAAGTTGTGAACTTGTGTCGCAGGATACTAACTCAACGATACCTACTATATTTTATAACATATACTTATATAGATAAACATCCAAGACCCAGGTCATTCTGGAAAAGATCGTTTTCCATCATTACCTGACCGGGGATCGAACTAGTGATGTACAAGGCTCGAGGCCTCCGAGTTCTTTTGTCCAGAGCTCGGAGTCGTTTACAGGGCTCGTCTCGTTTGTGTGAAGCTCGACGACTTGGGAGTCTTTTTCAGAGCTCGAGCCTTTTTGAGAGCTTGAGCCTTTTTAAGGGCTTGAGCCTTGAGCTCGATCAATCTGAAGGCTTTATTACGGCTTGAGTCTTTTAGCTGTCTGAGCAACAACTCGAGCCTTCAAAAAAGATAAGGTCTTAAAATGAAATCGAGCTTTCAAGAATGGCTGGAGTTTAAAAAAATACTTGATGCTCGATGCTCAATAAGGGCTTGAGGCGAGATTTCAGATAAATTTTAATTATCCAAGGTATGTAAGCAAACATTGTAACAAATATTGTAATGAATTGTATTTTATTTCTAATTTACAATTTGAATCAGTGAACAATCATTACTTTTTAAACACTCTCATCATTGTTTTATATAAAGATGCAGTCGACTTTGTTCTTAATCTGTTTAACGACTTTCAAATGGGCCACGGCTGATCGTTGCCAGGTGGAAGATTTTCTCGTGGAGCGATAAAATTTGATACAGTGTGAACTCTCTCCCAAAGCTTAAAGCTCGAGCTTTCATTGAAGGCTCGCGTTCATTTTAAGACTTGAGCTTTTTTGAGGGTTCGAGCTCTTTTGAAGGGTTCGAGCTCTTTTGAAGGCTCGAACTCTTTTGAAGCCTCGAGGCGTGGCTCAGAGAGCTCGCGACTTGGCTAGGCTGGGGTCTTCAAGCCTACCGAGCTCACCGAGTCCTGCCAATCTGCCTCGAGCCTTCAAAAGTAGAACTCGACGCCTCGAGGTTTGTACATCACTAGATCGAACCCGGGACCCCCATGTCCCAGGCTGGCGTGTTGACCGCTGCGCCACGGAGCTCGTGGTGGAAGGTTTACTTAAGTATTTTGAAAGGCTTTCGTTGCATTCCAAAAGAAAATATTGTTTATGGCACAGAATACATATTAGGTAGTTATGGTACATTATGAAAAAACCGTTGGTTGACGCCACGGTAGTTATTTCTCCATGGTAGACGCAGTCGTCTTTGTAAGTTCTACAAAGACGCACTTGTATAATTATTAACTATTTCATCATCATCATGATTATTATCATCAGGTCCTTTTAGTTTCTCCTGCAGGAGCATGACCCTCTCTGTACTACCAGAGCTATACATATTAGCCAGAGTAGTCAAAGGATTTGGCCTACACTCTCCACGCTGGCCAGACTGGTTAGACAGGTCTCTTTGATGTTTTTAAGTTTTATTTAGCTGGATTTCCTTAAGTCGCCTTCTACGTCATCCACGAGAAGTCGCGGAGTGGTCATATTCTACTCTGCCGGGAACCACAGGGAAAAAGTAAAAGATAGCAATTGGAAACGCGAGATAGTTTTATTTCAGCACACAAATCTCATATACATACATTATAGATTATCATCATTTCGTGTAGGTGACACGGTCAGTCGACCATGCACACCCTGGTGTCAGAGTTCTTCGGAACCGCCTCTCGGCCTCTGACGTGGTTCCTTTAACGACTACCAGATGGCAGCCGGGACCACCGGCTTTACGTGCCTTCCGAAGGACGGAATCATCTTTCTTATCGGACAATCAGGTGATTCATGCCTGTAATGTCCTAACCAAACTGGAAACAACTTAACAAAGTATGCTTCCCGCGGGAATCGAACCCACGACCCCCGGGTCAACAAGGCAAACGCCTTAACCACTGGACCATGCAGGCAGTATAGATGTCGCAGTCATCTGGTTGAATCTGCTATTTGATTGAATGACTATCGCGTTCATTGAATGACCACGTTTAATTGGATGACTAGGCCAAACGTTGATTGAACAAGCGTCGCTCAACGTCCAACTAGTTAGCGGGTTGTAACATAGCCCTTTGAACATAGCGGACATAAAATCAGTCAACTGATTCAAATTTAGTTCATTTTTTTACCACTGCGGCGCTAGTAGTCACCAAAACAAATATGGCGTCAAACAGCTCGAACAGATGGCACGATGTTGTAATGTTTTTCGATTAAATTTACTTAAAAGTGCGTTATTTGTAATAAAATAGTATGACATTATGGATGTACCTGTTATAATGCCGCCGCCGGCTACTCTAAAAACTAAGGAAAATGAAATCATGCTACCACCAAATATAACAAAGTCAGCTAAGATTCAACGACTTCGCTAAATGACATTCATTCAGTCAAGAGGTTGAACGTTCCATTCAACGACTTGACGAGCTGTCCTTCAGTCATTCAATTGAACGTCGCCATTCAATGAACGCGCTAGTCATTCAATAAAATAGCAAATTCAACCAGATGACTTCAACATAGATAAGGGCTGGCAATTAAAATAAACATATAACGGGGTATGTTTTGTTTGAACGGCCAGCCCTATCCTCGCGACTGCCTTATCAGATCACGTAGCGAACTCGCGCCTTGCATATTCCCGAGTTTCAACCTTATCGTTTTATATAAATTAATTGCGCGGAACAGAGATTCGGATGCGCTCTACGTAAGATGTAACTCTAATTGAAATACGGTCTTTATATATTTTGATATAAATATTCATATATCATTTATATAGTACCAATAGTAACAAAGTGCATTACAATATTGATAATTATTAAAGAATGTCATCACAATGGGGAATTGAAGTACTCAGAAATGGTATCTTCGTGTTCTTTCGAATGATTTACTGGACCGCGGCAAATTCATGTATGTTTCATTAATTTAAGTAAATCTAAAAGGAAAGTGTTTTAAACACCAATCACCAAACAGTAGGTACAGTAGAGGTCAAAAATGCATGGTCATGTTTGAATTTTATGCCTGCGCGATACGGTTCAAAAGTGGCCATGCACTTTTGACCTCGACTGTGCACATGCTCACAGAAACAAAATCGTCATATCCAACCTAAAGTATAAAACAACACAAACTCTAACCCCGCGATCATATAGAAAACTTTGCACATAGCATCGAATTTATATAGTCAATAAATCTGCGGATACGACAACGGAATCAGATTCGGCGTGTCGCCTCCTATCTGCTAAAGTTTGCCGATATACTGCCAAGATCTGCATATCGTGTGCGAGGGTACATAGAGGAGCAAAGAGGTACAAAACAGTAGATCTGTCTGTACTGTATCAGATTCTTGTCGCCTTCTATCTGTTAACGTTTGCCGATGTAATGCTAAGATCTGCATATCGTGTGCGAGGGTACATAGAGGGGCACAGAGGTATAAAACAGTAGATCTGTCTGTACTGTATCAGATTCTTGTCGCCTTCTATCTGTTAAAGTTTGCCGATATAATGCTAAGATCTGCATATCGTGTGCGAGGGTACATAGAGGGGCACAGAGGTACAAAACAGTAGATCTGTCTGTACTGCATCAGATTCTTGTTGCTTCCTATCTGCTAAAGTTTGCCGATATACTTACTGCCAAGATCTGCATATCGTGTACGGGGTACTTAACGCGACATAGAGGTACAAAATAGTAGACGTGCCTATATACAACGTAAAAATGAACAACTTTTCCTGTAAAACCAATGCTTGGAACTCAAATAAATGGTGGTAAGTGATCACCGCTGCCCTTGGCCAACCAGTGGTATGGCAGTGCACCAGAGCGTTGCCGGTCTTTTCTTTTTCCCTCCCAGAGGAAGCCCCCGGCTCACTCACTCATCGAATGAAGCATATGAAATTCGTGTCGCTTCCTATCTGCTGAAGTTTGCTGATATACTGCCAAGATCTGCATATCGTGTGCGGGGGTACATAGAGGGGCATAGAGGTACAAAGCAGTAGATCTGTCGGTACTGTATCAGATTCTTGTTGCTTCCTATCTGCTAACGTTTGTCGATATACTGCCAAGATCTGCATATATTACATAGCATATTAACGGCCAAACTCTCAATGGTCCATAATTTCGGCACCAGCGGGTCCAAGTCAAAACGGTAGAGATGTATGTCTAAAGCGATCAAATTCGTCGCATCGCCTCCTAACTGTTTTTTTGTCGATATACTACAAAGGTTAATATTTTATACTGCCATGATGTAAATATCATACATCTTACTATTTTATTTTATCTAATACATAAAAATATTCAAATATGACAGATTAATTTAGTATTAATTGACCGAGCAAGTGAAGCGAGCTGGGTCTGCAAGGCGAGTTGGGACGAACACATTTTTTGTACGTGTGTAGAAATGTTTGTTCCACGATAACTCTAGAACTAGTGCTCCAAATATAATTAAAATTGAAAGCGTATAATAGTACATACCTACTACTGTACAGATTTCTGATTCAATGGGCATTCAAGTCGGTTTAGTAGTCTATAAGATATTTAAATAAATGTTCACGAGGCCGCAAGCTCGCAACGAACTACTAGTATAGGTGCCCATTTATCATTTTAAGATAAAACAAATTCGGTACTAAGTTGCTTAGCACCACTATGCGACTATGCCGTATCGCGCCCTTCTTACATCTCGGAAACCTTCAAAACATAAGAGAGCGAGTGGTACGAGTACGGAACCCTTTTCCTGCTAACGTTAGAACAACTGTTTGTGCGGACAAACTCGCGGATTGTAATGCATATTCGGAGAATATACGAGGCTAACTAGCGCGGTGTTGGTGAAATAGAGCTTGGAGGATAGAACAAGAGATGGGGAAGAAATCGATTTGTTGACGTCTGAGTTTTACATACATTCATAATATCACGTCTTTATCCCTTGCGGGGTAGACAGAGTACGAAGTAAAAATCTACAGGTCACATTTAGCATCGTAGTGGGCGTAAAGGTGGAAAGCGGAATCAAAGTCTGAGTTTTGTCTTTTTTTATCTACGATGCCAAAAGAAGGCTATTATATTCGACGAAAAAAGAGGGGGTGTTAACTTGCCCTGGTTGTCTGTGAGGTTAAAATCTTGCAACTCAATATAGGGATATTATCCTTTAAACTGTCGGTGACTTTTGTTTTTCTATGAATTTTCAAATTTCCGATTTGGTCTCATAGAGAAACACTGAGCAGAGTATAGCCCTCTCCATAGCTCTTTGAGCGACCTTGAGCTTTCTTATGAGACCAATAGTAAGAGACCACGGTTCGAGTCCCTATAAATCATAACTGGTAACACACATTAGTCAAAGGCTTTCGATCAATCGATCGGTCGACATTATTCATTGAGCTATTTTGGGCCCAGAGGAGTCGGATTCGTCGAAAGACCTCATTCATAAAGCTTAAATCACTTATCGCAATGTTTGTTTCTCTAAATGTATAAATTCGATGTTCACGTTATACTTCATTTTCATATCCTTTTAATAATTGTGGAGTTCCAAGCGATACTATCTAAAAATCATAAAAAACCTATTGAACTATCACAGTCTAAGATTTATTGTCCAGAATTTTAAAGGTTACTGTGCGTGAAAACTCAATATTGTAAGGAGGGTAAGATTGTACACAAATTGAATTGTCCGATGAGGATGGACGTCGGTAGAAGGTATTGTACAGTATTTTACTCGCTATCTCACAAGTAAAGTTATATGTTAGTTTAAGACATTTTTTAAGATCAAAAACTCATGTTATTTACTCCTAGAACTTATATGTAAATTTTCAAATATAAACTACATATATGTCGGAGAAAAAATTATAAATATATATTTATTTTGGGTCAAATCACAAGAATTGATGCCGTGTGGTCCCCGGCGCTGTGTGGTTCCCGGCAGAGTAGAATAGGACCACTCCAAGTCATCCCGTGGATGTCGTAAAAGGCGACTAAGGAAACACAAGCTAAACAAAGCTTATTAACATCAAAGAGACCTCTCCAACCCGTCTGGCCAGCGTGGAGAGTGTAGGCCAAATCCTCTGACTACTCAGGCTAGTGTATGGCTCTGGTGGTGCGGAGAGGGTCGTGATCCTGCAGTGGAGACTCGAAGGACCTGATGATGATGATGATGACAAGAGTTGAGTCAAAACCGAGATAAACCACACAAACTGCGCTCACCATCACTCACCATTCCGTCTGCCCAAGCGTGGTCAGTATGGCGAAACCACGATGGAAATCCTTGGTGGAGGCATTCCTGCAATAGAGCAGCTGATATGATGATGACGATGACACAACCTGAACTAGCCCTACAGTACATATATAAAGTACATATACTGATGAAATGATGGTGATGATGATTATATAGATAAACATGGACCCAGGCGAACTTGAACCATGGACAACATGTGTCGCAAGCTGGCGTGTTGACCACTGCGCCACGGTGGCTGTCACAATGATGAATCTTGTGTGTGTGTAATGTTATTGCATCTATTTCTTATAAGAATATTAAATTCTTAGTTAAATGTCAAATTTTCCCAAAAAATTCAATTGGGTTCCTTCCATTCTAGTCTGGGAGAACGGAAAAAAACAGAATATACTTTACCTAGCTCGACAAAGATTATCTTTTTATACCAAAGCTTACATAATGCTTTGAATAACATATATTTTTATATGACCGCAGTGGAGAAAGTGGAGCAACCTTCAATATGGCCGCCCGGGGTGCCGCGGTACCAATATGGATATTTCATATTTTACCCTGGACCTTTCATATTTTTATCCCTCATACCGCATACTGTAACGCAAATTTAGTTTTGCAAGAAGATCTTGTTTAAATACTGGTATGCTTCACGACAGTTTTAGTACATATTTACGAGTCCGGCAATCCCATTCCCGCTGAGGCAAGTAAATTGCTTTTCAATAAATGTAAAGAAATGAAACATAAAGTTACACATAAAAGTTTCATTCATATGTCTTCATATTTCTTTTTACTTTTTGCCAGCAATACATTTTCTATTGCTAATTTAGCTTCCACTTTCAAATTAGACCAAGTACTTACAATCCATTGTAGTCTTGATTTCATCACTGGGACTCATTTTGAACGGTTTCAATAAACAACTATGCAAATATTTGGCAAAAACAAAATTAATTACTGCAAAGAGTGTAGTTACTGGCAAAGTAGAATAGGGCCACTCCAAGTCTTCCCGTGGAACAGCTATACACTATACACATACATAAACATTAGAAGGACTTCTCCAACCCTTCTGGCCAGCGTGGCAGAGTGTAGACCAAATCCTTCGACTGCACTGGCTAATATATGGCTTTGGTTGGTAGTACCGTGCTCCTGCAGTGATGACTAAAAATCCCTGATAATAATGACTGCAAAGAGTATAAATTCACTTGGTACCTACGTGGTTTACTGAAAATATCTACTTTCTCGCGTTTTACTTTTCAATTTTTAGTTGTTATTAGTGCAAAAGAAACATAGCCCATACAGCCCAGTCATATTGTACGCAAAAAAATGCAATACCGAAGTTTTTTTTTCTCGCAACGAATGTTGAGCATATTTTCGCATAACTGCTTCGTTGACATATTTCCTTATACCAACACATGCATGATTCAAGAAGTTTTTACCTTGTTTTCGTTATCACTTCTAGAATCAGCATGTCCGCAACAAGTTTCGATATTTTCCCGTAGCCCGCAGCGGTGAGGTAATAGGTAGGCGGGGTCGGGGCGTAAAGCTATACTACCGACATCTCATTTGGGTGCCTTCAATATTATAATAGCATATTTCAGATTTTGACCCACGGACGAATATTTTGTTTCGCGTCACACGGTTGTAGGGTGAAGGTATAATAATGGATAGAGCATATTATACTTAGTATTTCCAGGAACGGGGTTCTGGCTGGAGACCTACATTACATCAACTTCTCCAAAGGGCCTCTACGTGATCTATATCCCAAATGCAAAGATACAAATAATAAAATATTTTTAACCGACTTCAAAAAAGGAGGAGGTTCTCAATTCACCTGTTTTTTTTTGTATGTTTGTTACGCGATTAGTCAGTCAGTTATGGATCGATTTAAGTAATACTTTTTTTGTTCGATAGGTAATGCTCAAGAGGTGGTCCCATAAAATTTTTGTCACAATGTATTGAGCACTTTCTGAAAAAATAAACAAAAACCCAAATATAATGTTAAAGGATGCCGTTCGGCTCAGACTTATTTGTATTTTATTCTTATGCGAATCAATACAAATTGATCAGAATGTTACTACTCTGTTTTGACTGAACTTCAAAGGTGGTCCTATAATTTTTTTATCGATATGTATCCAGTCCTTTTAGAAAAAATCAACTAAAACAAAAAAAAATGTACAAGTATGCTGTTTGGTTTAATTTTATTTCTGTTTATTTCTTTCGCGAATCAAGACAAGTTGATGACAACATTGTTCCTTTATTTTGATTTTTTTTTATACAACTAAGTTGGCAAACAGGCATACGGCCCACCTGATGGGAAGCGGTTACCGTGGCCTATGGACGTCTGCAACACCAGAGGTGTCACACGCGCGTTGCCGACCCTGAAGAAATCTTTTCACGCCCTTTTTGAAGAATCCCATACTGTAGTCTCTCGGAAAAACCATAGCAGGGAGTTCATTCCATAACTTTAGCGTACGTGGAAGAAAGTTCCTGTCAAAGCGTACTGTACGTGACCATTTAGGATTTAAGGTATGAGGATTGAACTACCACACCCACTAACTACACACCACTATTACGAATTGAGTTAAAGTCAGTTTTACTTTTTTGTAAAATATAATTATTAATATTCAATAGCACCCTCTTATACCTACCGTAAAAGTGTTAACAGTAATCATTAAAAATTAAGTAATCAGAAAAAATCGTACGAATTAGAGGTTGAGACTATGGCCATGACGATATAAAATCATTTTTAAATCGACATAAAAATTATGTTGTTTTAATTGATTTCAAAAGCTGGGTAGGTACATAATAGTACAGGCGGGTTGCAGGCGGAAGCGAGCGGCGCCAGGAAGCGTCGGCAGGTTGTTATGGAACAAAGTTTTTGCATAGTTCCTGTTCGTGGTGGTTCCTTACCTATACTAGTTGGCTAGTTACTTATCTATACTAATATTATAAAGCTGAAGAGTTTGTTTGGTTGAACACGTTAATCTCAGGGACTACTGGACCGATTTCAAAGATTCTTCCACCTGTTAGGTACGTTGTCTCTGAGTGCCAAAGGTTGGGTGTTAACCACGGGCGAAACTGCTAGTATAAAAATATAATTTACTATAAAATATATTCGTACTGCCGATTTCGCAAAGAAAATGCTGCAAATTGACGTAGGGTGGTTAAACAAAGATGAAATAATAGTTACAAGACAGGACAGTTTAAGACAAAAGTGCCAGGAGCCAAAAATATGTGGAGATGCAAGAGAAATAAAAAAATAAGATTTCGGAAACAAATCGAGGACAAAACTGGGGCAAACTACTGTATTACTATGTCTTTGATAGAAAATAGTGACACATAATTCTAAACAGCTCTTCTTTTTAGGGTTCTGTACATAAATGGTAAAAACTGGTGTCTATTACTCAAACTTTTCAAAATGTCCGTCCGACCGTCTGACATAGGGTTGAATTAAAGGGTTGAATGAATCAATGGAACCGTAATAAATATACTTGAATACTTCATAGAATGTGTCTCAGGTATATCTTTTGCCGTTATCTCGCATCTAATGATACTACACACTTTATTATTGATCAAGTCATGTATTCTTTGTATGATGAAAATTTTGTTGATGAATAAATGATTTGATTCAATAAAAAAAAATGTAGGCTACAGGAGGCAACAATAATACTGATAAAACCATACACTTTAACAGACCTGACATTACTTTACATGATAAAATGAATAAAAAAGTATACTTGATAGACATCGCTATACCCAACACCCACAACCTGCAAAATACCATATCTGAAAAGCTAAGTAAATATCAGGACCTAGCAAAAGAGATTAAGACCCAGTGGAAAGCCCAAACCGTTCATATTGTGCCTATAGTGCTTTCATCGACAGGGATCATACCGATTACCCTTAAAAATAGCTTAGAGCACTAGACAAGACATGCCATCACATATACTTACTTTGATCCAAAAAGCTGTAATCCTCAATACTTGCCGTATCACCAGGAAGTTCTTGAGCTCGTCGACACTAACCTCTACCTATAGCATCCAATAACGCCCTCCCCCCTCTTGCGTTTGGCTTCGGCCCGCGTATTAGGTGTATACCCTCTCTGTGAGGAGAAAAACATATAAGCCGAATAATAATAATATAATATAATTTCTTTATTCAGACAACTAATAGATCACAAAGTACATTAATTCATCAAGCTGTTAAAATTGAATAAATAATAATTATAAATTAAAATCAATTTAAGATAATTTACATTTACATTCACTTTAAATACATACTTCCTTAGATACATATAATTATATTAACTTAATTAACTTAGACAACATTAATGTCATGGTGAATTGTTTTGTGAGCACTGTTTTGACTCTCTTTGATCTGCATGCCCCCAAGAAATCTTTTTACACAAGAGATAGATTGCAACCTTGGTTTACTGATACTGTCCGCACTATGATGAATCTCAGAGATAAAAGTCATAAAAAATATAAAGCCACTAAATCTGATTCTCATTTGAAATGTTATAAGGATATGAAGGCAGTAGTTAGTTCTGCTCTTTTCTTTGAGAAAAAAGCATATTTTGATAGTAAGATTAACAACAATATTAACAACCCTAAAGCACTCTGGCAGAATCTAAAATCCACTATTGTAGTTAATCAGAAAAGCAATGAGTTACCCCTGGAGCTGTCGAGAGATCCTAATTTATTAAACAATCATTTTTTAAACTTGCCAAACAACAACTATGTTAGTTTGTCAACACTGACATACTTTGAGTTTCATAGATTTAATGATACATTTACTTTTTCACTGCAGACAGTTGATCAAGAAACAATAGAAAATATAATCAAGTCGCTTAGTTCCAATGCGGAGGGATTTGATCAGGTTAACCGCAAGATGATAAATCTAACGCTTCCTTATACACTGGAAGTTATAACTTTCATTATAAACGAGTCTATCAGGACTGCAACTTTCCCGGATATGTGGAAGATTGCTCTAATCTCTCCCATACCCAAGAAAACAAATCCGTCAACCATGGAAGACCTCCGTGCTGTTAGTATATTGCCCTTTTTATCTAAGATTATGGAACGCGTAGTGTATTTACAGATGTACAAATACATAGAAGAAAAAAATATTCTACCCAAAGTCCAATCTGGATTTCGTAAGGGGCGGAGTACTACAACAGCTCTATTGGACGTAGTGGATAATATCCTCTCTGCTCAGGATCAGGGAATGGGGACAATACTAGTTCTGCTTGATTACTCCCGTGCTTTTGATCTCATAAATGTACCATTGCTTTTATCAAAATTGGCATTTTAT
Source organism: Rhodophaea formosa (assembly GCA_963082605.1). Lineage (NCBI taxonomy): Eukaryota > Metazoa > Arthropoda > Insecta > Lepidoptera > Pyralidae > Rhodophaea > Rhodophaea formosa. The sequence continues at coordinate 1,856,412 of OY720208.1, forward strand.
GGGTTTGACTCCCATACAATAAATTGGTTCCATAGTTACCTGCATATGAGGTCTCAGATGGTCCAAATCAGAAAAAGTAATGGATCTGTTTCCCTCTCTGAGAGCTGTCTTGTTCACAGAGATGTACCACAAGGCTCTATCCTGGGACCTCTGCTATTCATTTTATACACTGCAGATATTGTTAACTGTATCAAAAATTGCCAGTTCCATATCTATGCTGATGACATTCAGGTGTACTTCCACTTTGAGGCCTCTGATACTCCTGGAGCTGTAGACATGATAAATGGGGATCTAAAACGAATAGCAACATGGTCAGAAAATAATGCACTTTTACTCAATCCCAAAAAAACAAAGTACATGATATTAGGGTCACACAAGCAGGTGAAGAAAATAAAAAATAATCAGCCTAATATTTTGTTGAAACATCAACAGGTTGAGTGTGTCTCCGAAGCACGGAATCTCGGTATATTAATGGACTCGCAACTACGTTTTGAGAAGCATGTAGTTGATGTAGTACGTAACTGCTTCTATCGTTTAAAGGTTCTGTACAACATACGTCAATATCTATCTGTAGAAATACGTGTAAAACTTTGTGACAGTCTCATTTTGTCAAAGCTTAATTATGCGGATAGTGTATACGGCCCCTGTCTCCTAGCAAAAACGGAGAAGCTTGTGCAACGTTGTCAAAATGCATGCGCACGCTTCTGTTTTCCTGTACCTCCACGCAGTCATGTCACACCTTTCCTCAATAAGGCTAACTTAATGAAAATGTCAGCTCGCAGAGACCTTCATCTAGCCTGCCTACTTTTTGGTGTAATTAAAACTGAACAACCTGCCTACCTACATGAAAAATTAAGATGGTTGCATATTCCTGGTAGAAGAGCACCTCGATCTTGCCAATTATTCCGCCTGGCCATACCCGAGCACAGAACTGCTGCCTTCCGAGGTAGTTTTAAGTATGCAGCAACCTTTTGTTGGAACAACCTGCCTCCACCGTTGCGTGCTCTGAAAACAATTGAAACGTTTAGGAAACATGTCAAAATTCATTACTTTAAACTTCAAACTAATTAAAATAACATAATTTTTTATATGATAATTAAATAGAAATACTCTCCCTAGAATACTTACCAGAGGTTATGCACGAGTTTTGAAAGGTGGCGGGTTGATCCAGGTTCTGAGGATCTTTGACACCATGCATTATAGGGGTAGGAGATAATCCACGAGCTATGAGCAAGTGTAGTTTGTTCACAAGGTACTTTGTGAGTTTGTTGTAAATTTATTTGATTTTGTTTGAACATTGCGCTCGTGCTGACATTTATCTGTATTTGTGCTCTTCACGTGTTTGCTATCTAATGTGAATAACTATACACTCACTGCGGGTTTTGTTATTAATTAATTTATTTTGTTTAATGCTGCCTTTCATTGTTGTATTTTTAACTTTTATATTAAAATTGACGTGGCAATTTTACGTGGCAGTACGTCATTTTTAGGTTAGTAAGAAAGAATCAAAGAGTTTCCGGGGGAACATAGACGACAGCATAGAGAAAAAAAATTTTTTCTTTGTCTATGGCACGCTGGATCGTGTAGAGGTTTAATGGTTTTATGTTATTCTTAATTGTTTTTGTGTCGTTTTGTATAATATTGTGTTATGTATTCTTAACTGAGATTCTTATCCATGGTTATTTATGTATGTCATATGTGTTATTGTGTTAGGCGCTACTGGCATTGGTGCGTCGTTGATGTCACTTAGGTGACGGCTGAAAATCAGTGCTGGCCATCTTTTTGTTCAGCGTAACACTGAGCCGCCACCTTTTGTAGTGCACAATGCTTAATTTTGTACTGTTTTTTGTTTGTTTTTCTCTTTTAGTTTTTGTGTTCTACAATAAATAATATTTCATTTCATTTCATTTCATATATATACATATGTACGTATATAGTCGTGTGGTTCGCGGCAGAGTAGAATAGGACCACTCCAAGTCTTCCCGTGGATGTCGTAGAAGGCGACTTAGGAAACACAAGCTAAACAAAGCTTATAAACATCAAACAGACCTCTCCAACCCGTCTGGCCAGCGTGGAGAGTGTAGGCCAAAACCTCTGACTGCCCTGGCTTACTAGGTGGCTCTGGTAGTATAGAGAGGGTCATGCTCCTGCAGTGGAGACTAAAAAAGACCTGATGGATGGATGGATGGATGTACAAAAAACATTACCATTCTTCTGGGTGAGCCAGTCGGGTAAAAACTATGTCAACAGAAGCATTTTTATTTATGTCTGAAGCGGGATCTATAGGTACATTCATTCTCCGTGGAGAGGAGCCCGATGGTCCAGTGGGTGTGAGCTCTATGAGCGCTTACGTATGTTAAGTAACCTCTGGTGCAATCCCTACTTGGATGGGTGACCGCAACCGGCATAAAAATATCTCGAGCTCCTCCGTGCTTCGGAAGGCACGTTAAGCCGTTGGTCGCGGCTGTCATCGTTTATGGCAGTCGTTAAGCTATGTCAGATGCCTTAAGGCAGCTTGAAAAATCTGACACCAGTGTTGGCCACTTACACATACGAAAAACAAACAAACAATTCTCCGTATCCATTATTCCCAATTACTTTTCCAGTAGAATTGCATTATGTTGTTAGTGTATTTGTATGCGCATATCTCGCAGCATACGGGAGGCTTTCACTTCGGATTGCTACGCATATTGTCGCCAACAATACAAAGATCTAAGAAAATATGTATTTCTGTTTCGGTTTATTTTAATGTAGCAAACTTCTAGTATTTAAATAAGTTATGATAATTATTAGTATTGTCAAACCACCCAATGTTGGGAACTAAAAAATACTTCTTCTTCTTCTTTTCGTGTAGGTGACGCGGTTAGTCGACCATGCACAACCCTGGTGTCAGAGTTCTTCGGAACCACCTCTCGGCCTCTGACGTGGTTCCTTTAACGACTATCAGATGGCAGCACGGAATCATCTTTGTTATCAGGCAATCAGGTGATTCATGCCTGCAATGTCTCAACCAAACTGGAAACAACTTTATGAAGTATGCTTCCCGTGGGAATCAAACCCACGACCCCCGGGTCATCAAGGCAAACGCCTTAACCACTGGACCACGGAGGCAGTTAAAAAAATACTTCGAAATTTCCATACAAAAGCGTTTAACCCGGGTAATTAGTATCGTGTGGTTCCCAGCAGAGTAGAATAGGACCACTCTAAGTCTTCCCGTGGATGGCGTAAGGGGAGTTGAGAAACAAAAGCTAAACAAAGCTTCAGAGTATTTTTCGCACAAAAAAAATGTATTCGGGCAATATGTGGTTTGCCACCACTTGAATCTTGTAGACCATTATTTAAAAGCCTTGGTTTATTATCTCTCCCATCACTTTATATATATGAAGTTGGCACGTTTGTTCATAAGCATAAACAATTATTTTAAAAAGCCAAAGATATACATCCCCGTAACACAAGAAATCCGAATAGACTGGTATTAGAGACTACTCCTAAATTCAAAAAGTACAAAGATGGCTGTTTATTCATGTGCATAGAAATTTATAATAAATTGCCAGAAGAATTAAAAATATTAAATGTCGTATTATTTAAGAAAAGATTATATAAATGGCTGGTTGAAAAAAACTTTTATAGTCTTAGATATTATATTGACTGCTAAATAATATTTGCATGCTATTTACTTTTAACAAAACATGTTTGTTCTTTTTATATGTGACATCTTGTGTAATACCGTGTTTTTGAGCAAATAAAGATATGATTATGATTATAAGCATCGAAGAGACCCCGGCAAGTCGTCTGGCTCGTACAGAGTGTAGGCCAAATCATCTGACTGCTCTGGCTAATATATGGCTAAAGTAGTACAGAGAGGGTCATGCTCCTATAGTGGACACTACAAACAGACCTGATGATGATGATTTTAAACAGACAAAAAATATTGAACATTCAGTTTATTATTAAAACGGTTGCACTCACGTTATATTTAGTCGGTATTGCCGACCGGGTTTCAAGCACTTGCTCAAGGAACGACCGTGTCGCTACGACCTTGATACTCGCCCTGAAGATGGCCATCTGAATTGGCCGAAACCCGGTCGGCAATACCGACTAAATATAACGTGAGTGCAACCGTTTTTAATAATAATAATTATGTCTCGCGTAACATTTAATAATTTAACATTCTGTTTTACAAATAACGAGTTCCAAAGATAAAAATATATAATATGTATAGCTCGTCCATTCTTGTAGCATCGCCGGCATATTTGTCGTATCGTCGCCTGAACGTTTTATAGCGAAACTCTTAAAGTTATTGCCAGCAGCGAGGCGACGAACTGTTATGGATATGTATGCGACCAAACTTACACACATATTTTGTTTGTGATTTAAGAGGTTCGAATGTGTTTGATGGCTTCGATCGGTGAAATATGGCGAAAAACAATGTGTATAGTTTTTAGCATATCTTTTGTTTAAGTATTTATTATTTCAATAAACATATGCGGCTCCGATGGTAAATTGCTTGTCAATTGTTTTTATGTTGAAGTTACATGGCCTATGATGTTTTTTTATGAAACTATGAAACTCCGGAGAATAATACGAATATTATGACATCTCACACTTTAATATCGGTTACGCTGTTTAGCTTACTGGAGGCAACAATGGAACCGACGTACTTACCTAGATCAATACGAGCGAAAAACATTACCCTCATTCTGGGTGGGTCAGTCGGGTAAAAATCTATTGAAGAAAGTTTCAATTATTAAATTCCTGGACCATAGTATTTATTTTTATTCATTGACAGCCTTCTATATCCCATTGCTGGGTAAAGGCCTCTCTCAAAGCATGCCATCTATCTCGGTCTTGTGCCTTACGAAACCAAGTACTATTATATCATTGTCATCAGCATCATCATCAAGTCTTGTTAGTCTCCACTGCAGGAGCATGACCTCTCCCTCTATACTAACACAACCAAATATTATCCATTGCAGTCAGAGGATTAAAATTTAGCCTTCACATATTATTATACCTATAACCACGAATTGTAGAACCTAGTACCTAGGTTTCATAACATGTTAGTGATATACAGGGGGTTAATATTTTAAAGTGTCGTGTCGTGTAGTCTCTGCTACGTACCGGCCGCATATTTCATTCACCCGTCGCCGCCCGTTGGCGGCCCTATTCTGTATTAAATATGCACGAGGTTATAAAGTAGTTAGAGAGAATCTATAATTCACCGAAAATAATCTCTGCAAAACTATTAATAGGTAGTTTTACAAAAAATGTGTGGTTCTCGGCAGACTAGGATAGGACCACTCCAAGTCTTTCCCTGAATATCGTAGAAGGCGACTTAGGAAATATTTAACGAAGATTAAAAATATCAAAGAGACCTCTACAGCCCGTCTGGCCAGCGTGGAGAGTATAGGCCAAATCCTCTGATTGCTCTGGCTAATACAACTACTATGGCTATGGTATTACAGAGAAGGTCATGTTCCTGCAGTGGAAACTAAAAAAAGAAGTGATGATGACGGTGATGATAAAAGAATATGTAACATAACAATAATGGCTTGGCGTTGGCGTCTAATAAAATATTTGGTGTTGGTTTCAAGGGCGGAGATGTCTACGTCACTACTAAAATGTTGTGCAATTTTAAAATTTGGCGAATATTAGGAGTTACTAGAGAAATATATAACCAGTTGATTGGTGAATTAGTGTGAGTAGATAACAGGTTAATACGATTTGATAATATCATCATAGATTGATGTTATTAAGTAATTAACTGCTCGTATTATATTTAATCTTAATCTACAGAATACACATGTCTCGCCCGTCCGGCGTTATGATAGTTGTGATTGAAATTTACGGCTTCATTGTATCGCGGCTAACAACGTTACAATACGCCACTTTGTTGATTAAACGCTGCACATAGGGTCACCCTGTGAATGCCAACAACAAAACATTTTTAACAGATTTTACCCAAAAGTATACTTGCAACACTCTAGAAATTACGTATATTTAGTTATATATTTAATTATTGCTATTTAATCATAATCTACAGAATACGCCTGTCTCGCCCGTCCGGCGTTATGATAGTTGTGATTGAAATTTACGGCTTCATTGTATCGCGGCTAACAACGTTACAATACGCCACTTTGTTGATTAAACGCTGCACATAGGGTCACCCTGTGAATGCCAACAACAAAACATTTTTAACAGATTTTACCCAAAAGTATACTTGCAACACTCTAGAAATTACGTATATTTAGTTATATATTTAATTATTGCTATTTAATCATAATCTACAGAATACGCCTGTCTCGCCCGTCCGGCGTTATGATAGTTGTGATTGAAATTTACGGCTTCATTGTATCGCGGCTAACAACGTTACAATACGCCACTTTGTTGATTAAACGCTGCACATAGGGTCACCCTGTGAATGTCATAAACAAAACACTTTTAACAGATTGTACCCAAAGACATACTTGCAACACAATTTTTTTTGACCTGGGGAAAGATCTAAAATAACAGAAGTCTAAGCGAGTATTATATATTTTTGACGAATGCTTATGTCCTCTGCTAATCTTAATATTTATCATTTTTAAAACTTTAATTCAATTCGACAATATTGTATAGAGCAAAGCTTTTTGGTAATAGGCCTAAAACACAATCGTTTCACTCAAGTTTTACTACTTATTTAATGAACTTTTTACTGCACATACATACCTATAAAAATAATATAAAAGTACAAATAAATATAAATAAGTAATAAAAGATGCCTTTAAATGCTGGATAGATATGGATTTTTTTTTATATATAGGGACATATCACACAAATTGAGCTAGCCCCACAGTAAGTGGTGAACTTGTGTCGCAGGATACTAACTCAACGATACTATATTTTATAATATATTTAATTGGAAGCTAAGCACCTAGCCCGAAGCTATGAAAGTTAGTCCACCCTGAGGCTCAGGGTGGTCTAACTTTCCACTATCAACTTCAGAATCCAAAGATTATTTATCTAAAGTTCTAAAAATTACAGATAAAATGTTTTCACATCTATCTTGATCACACCAAATTCTGGTACAAACATACATTAATTTAATTTTTGAAAGCGACCAACCGTGAAATTTAGTTGGTTGGCAACAGAAGCGCATGGATGTGAAAATCTCAAAAAACGTTGGAAGACTCGACTAATATAATTAAATTGGACAACGTTACGCTCTGGAGCTGTCATGGCTCGCGACGGGAGTTCTGGAGATATGAAAACTTGTGGAGGAGTTATTTAGTTTTCTGTACTCAGCACTTTTATACCTGCTTAAATTAATTTTGGACTCTTAAAGGGGTAATCTAGCCCGTCAAACACACAGTTACCAGTTACACTTAAACCATTTTACGGTTTGCGCTAAAATATGGCATGCAGAAGGTTATTATGACGTAGGCATTCGCTAAAAAGGGATTTTTAAAGATTTGCCCCTAAGGGAGTGAAATCGGGACCCAAAGTTTTTATTTGACGCAAGCAAAGCCTTGTGCAAAAGCTAGTTATAAATAAGCCGCCCCACCGAGAAATCTTTAATCGAAAATGCCACAATTCCGACGCAGATTTGCCAAAAAGGGCTAAAATTTATTTTTGGCTAGAATAAGTAACATTGTAGCACGGCACTCTCTTGTGTGTTGATGAACACCTTGAAGTATTGCGTAGAGAGTCAGAAGATTTCAAGCTGCCTTTAGGCATCTGACAGAACTTAATACCACCATCAATGATGACAGCCAGGACCAGACTTAGCGCGGCAGGCCAATAATTAATTTTCTGACGAGGTCGAGAACTCGCTCTGACGAGACAGCCAACAAAAATTGCGCTGCAATTGTACCTCGGTCAAAAGTTGCAGTAATAATGTCGTATGTATGTTTAGTAGCTCCGCACCATTAACTGATTGCGTTTGACGTCAGAACTGTCACATATGCCGACGAGTCGCCAGCAGATTTGGCAATATGTACTAGCAGCAAATATTGGCTGGGACAATATTCAGCAATATGTAGAATTAGTTGGAGATATTTTTTGAGGAAATCGACGAGACAAGTGATATCTTACCCTCTAAAAACAATTGGAAAACTATCCTACGATGAAAATATACCACGAACAGTTGTTAGCTTATTAGTAAAAAAAAATTAAACCTATTTAACAAAATGTTTATTTTAAAATATGTATGACAAGCATCCCTCCCCGGCTGCGTCCGTGTATGAATTATATCTATAAACCTTCCTCAGGAATCATTCTATCTATTGATGAAGACCGCATGAAATTCCGTCCAGTAGTTTTTGAGTTTATCGCGAACATACAGGACGCAGAAGAGGAATTCGTTTTTTTAATCGTGATTTTTTGATACATCATTTTTTTTAAATGTTTGTTTATGTTTGGTTGAAGCAATAGCGAGGATATCTGTTTGTAAACAGTAAATGTAAGTCGAAGTGGAATTTGATAATTTTTGCCCTGCGGGCCATTAAAACTATTTCATGAAGTGCTATTTACAGTTTAAGGTATGAATAAGAAGGTTTACTCAGCGTATTCACCAAAAGATTTCTTTTCAAAAGTTGAGCCCAAGAAATTAATGCTTCTACTTATCATATCAATCATCATCATAATCACGTCTTTTTCAGTTTCCAATGCAGGAGCATGTCTCTTTCTGTACTACCAGAGCCATATATAGCCAGAGCAGTCAGAGGATTTGGCCGACACTTTAAACGCTGGCCAGACGGGTTGGAGAGGTCTCTCTGATGTTTATAAGCTTTGTTTAGCTTGTGTTTACGACATCTACGGGAAGACGTGGAATGGTCGTATTCTACTCTGTCGGGAACCACATGGCTGAATATCATATCAATAGTAAAGCATAATGCGGGCTTAAATTCAATTGTTTCACACACATGACAGAAAAACTCGTGTAAATCAGGCATGCCATTAAAACGAGCAAACGTGTGTGGCAATCTGCGCCGAGTGGTCATAATGAATTGGCTGGCCTATGATTGATGCGCCTCGCGCGTCATCTGCTAATGGTTAGGGGTTACGCACTGTTTAGACTTAACGCTCAGACGTTTTAGCGAATATCATCATCATCATCTCAGCCACAGGAAGTCCACTGCTGGACATAGGCCTCCCCCAAGGATTTCCAATACGACCGGTTAGAAGCGGCCTGCATCCAGCGCCTTCCTGCGACCCTTATCAGGTCGTCCGACCACCTGGTCGGTGGATGTCCAACGCTGCGCTTGCCGGCACGTGGTCGCCATTCGAGAACCTTTCTGCCCCATCGGCCATTGGTTCGTCGCGCTATGTGCCCCGCCCACTGCCACTTCAAAGAGCTAATCCGCTGGGCTATGTCGGTGACATTCGTTCTTCTACGGATCTCCTCGTTTCTGATTCGATCTCGCAGAGAAACACCGAGTTAGCGAATATAAACAGGATAAAACAGAAGAAATATATTTTTGGGTTATAATTAAAACTTTTGATTTTCTATAAAAATAGGAAAAATACCTTGCCATGTGGCTCCCGTCGTAGTCTCCCCTTGGATGTCGTAAAAGGTAACTTAAGAAATACAAGCTAAACAAAGCTTACAAACATTAAAGAGACCTCTCCAACCCATTTGGCCAGCGTGTAGAGTGTAGACTAAATCCTCTGGTCACTCAGGCTAATATAATGGCTCTGGTAGTACAGAGAGGGTCGTGCTCCTAAAGTGGAGACTAAAGAAGACGTGATGATGATGATGAATTCTAAGAAAACTTTAGCATTTTAATTTCACAGGTCTAAATCATCTCGAAAATTAATTAAAAAATAGCAAGGGAGATTTTTTTATTTTATTCAGCAACCCTGTGGTCGATACCCGCTTGGAGTAGCATGAAAAATAATATAAAAACTGACACCAGGGTTGCATCTTGTGTTTGTGGATTTGCTTAGACACACACATTCGCTATGAAAATAAAGAAAAGTACCAGATCCTGAGTTACTCAAGATAATTGCTATAGCACCTCAGACGCCATCAAAAAACTTAATATTAGTGCTGCCCGCTTTTACCATACAAAATCTTGCAAAAAGATTTCAGTCAAGTACTTTCAACTAGTAATTTAAGGCAAAATGTGTTATTTTATCGACGTTTCTCTGGAAATTACGTTTTTCAAATACAGTGCGTAGTCACATTATGAGATATTCTACCGTATTTCATTATGTTAGGAAATATGATTCACTGGGATTCACTGATACGGTAAAGACGTTTAAATAGCGATGCGTATGCTATCAACGATAAACATAGATTTACTTTAAAAAAAATTTTTAAAGAAAAATGGTAAGTTTGTAAAATCTCCGGTGTTTAACACATATTATGTGGCAATGGATAAAACAAAACACTTTTCTTTGTAACCAACTTCAAAAAGGAGGTTATCACTTCGACCCATATCATAGGTATACGGTTGCACGGTTTTTAAAATAATGAGTTTTTAAATAAGCTTCTAATTTTTTTGTTGGTGCACGTATCTTAGAAACTACAAACCTAATCGCAATCGCATTTCGTTGAATTAAGTTTAGACCAAATTTGGGTATAGTGCGACGCAAGTTTCATCAAAATCAGTTACGTGGCTTTTGAGACAAATAGTTAAATATTAATACCAAAGACCAAAATAAAAAATAAGACCAAAGATAAGGTGGTCGGATGATATTAGGACATTTGATAACAATTGGAAGGTTAACACAGGGAACCGAGAAAAATGGAAGGAAAGAGGGGAGGCTTTTGCCCAGCAGTGGGACAAGGAAAGCTTGTAAAAAAATGTTAAATAATTACGAGTTACTACGAAAGTTAAAGCCAGCTGATTTTTTCAAAATATCTTCTTGCTGGCTTTGATTCCCTAAGCTAGCTTTTATGAAGCTAAGACGTTACATTTTTTTTGAAGAAATAAATTGGCATATAGGCATTTAGACACACTGAGTTACCTCTCTTAGAGTAATGATTAGTATATATATTTATTTGTTGTTTATGTGTTGTATAGTGAATACCCTTTTCTGTACGAAAACGCGTTTAACACCGCAACAACAGTTGTCGAAGTTAAACTAGATCTGCTATTTGCATATTCCAATCTCGAGCCGCCTCGGGCAGTGTGGCGCTGTGACAGACGGACAGAAAGAAAGCTCCTTAATATCTAAAAATATTTAGTCTCTATGTGTTTTAAAACCAAGTCTTTCGCTACGTTTTATGTCTGTGTTTCTGTCCGTCTTTGCGATGAAATTACTACATGGATTTTCGTGCAGTTTTACAAACAGATAAAGTGCTTCATGGTTAATATTAATAAATATAATGCATGCCCTAGCCATGTGGTCTCAACGCCTTTATCGTACGATTTGTTCCCAGAGACTCGCATAGATGGCGCCACTCGAAACTACACAACATTGTATCTACCGTATTATGAGAATATAAAAACATGATTCACAAAATATATCTTATTAAAAGTCAAAACAATATTTTAGGCATAATATTTTAAAATTACTTATATTTAGTAAGTTAAAGGCTAACGCAGATTACCGCCATCTAGTATCGAGTAGCAAGCAACTCTCCTACGCCATACATTCGCCTGCTTTTCGCAACTTTAATTTGGTCCAATATTTTTGTATGAGGTGGGCAGTCTATTACGTTAGTAATATATTGTCTTTGCCCTGGCGCAGGCGTAGAGAGCTGCTAGTATAGTAAATTGTGTAGGAAAAAAGTAGCAGTAGTAATAGAAAAAAAAGGAATTGTGTAGGTAAAGAAGACATTATCGAAAGACCGACAACTACTTAGGAAAAGCTGGGTACTTTTATGAGTCCGAGTTTGTTATATATACTGTAAATGGCGTTAAACTGCAGTGAGCAGAAAACGTATCCACCACATACTACGAAGAAGATACTTTTACTAATATCAGACGACTGAATATCTTACGGTTCTTTTGGCAAGAGATATCATGGAAAACTATTATTGAGTTTGAATTTGTATCCCCCACCACGTGTCCGCCCAGCAGTTTTATCTGCGGATTCTACAGAAAGTTAAAGACGAAGACCGATGTACACATATCTCCATGAGACCGATGAATACAACCAGCCAGCAACATTCACAATGTCAAATTTGAATCACTGAGAAAAATCTCAGTCATAATTAAAATATCCGATTAGAAAACTTTTTAGATCTAGTAGATTTGACAAATATATTTTTTTAATAAAAGGTTCTTGGTTAATACGAATAATTTTTGTGGTTTTTGTGGTTTAGTATCAATAAGTGTTATTGTTTTTTTTTATGAATTTTGAATATATAATTAAAAAAATTGTGTAGTGTTTCGTTCTTTTTATTTACGTTCAGAATTTCTTTCTAATGCCTCTTACCATTATACCCTGTATACGTTAATTTTAGCAAACCAAAAAATATCCAACACCATATTTAATTCCACCAAAAACACCCTTGTGCAAAAAGGCCGCCCGCCCATCGAAAGCGCGCCGCCCAACCGGAACCCCGGTTCGTATCCGGCGAAAGGGTACAATTAACAGCTTCGGGTTAGGCCGGATCTATTTGCATCAGAATACCGGATCACTGTTTTATGACTTGTATCAATTGTGAGGTTAATTTCGTGTTGTTAATTGGCTTAGTTATTAACTGTATTGATATTAAATTTGGCCATGATTTTATTTGCGCTTACCAATATTATTCAATATTCTCTTAAAGCGTGACTGTATGCAAGTTGCGTACATAAATGATCTTCTATTTGCAATAAATAGGGTAAATATTTTGATGTTAATATAATTTACAATATTTTCTAACTTTAAGAGGTTGGCCACGTTAAAAAGCATGCAAATAAAAATGTAAAGAACAGTTACTTTACCACAGTTATAATTATGTTAGCGTCTTTAAATAGCATGCGAATGAAAACGCCAACAGTTATTTTACCACAGTTATAATTAATGCATCCTTTATAAAGTCCTTTACCGTATCCCAAACAATGCGTATATAAAATTTCATGATAATTGCTTCATTAGTTCAGGCGTGAAAGTTTAACAAACAAACTTTCGCATTTATAATATTAGTAGGATATAGTCAAAACTAACCACCATGACTCCACTTTCGTTGGAAGATTCTTCGTACAGTACTTTTTGCCGAGTTGGAAAAAACCCTATCTATATCCTTTTATGTCTCTATCAATGTGTTTGCTAAATTTCACGATCATCGCTTCAGAAGTTTAAGTGTGAAAATGTTAGAAACAAAATTTACTAGGGATAAAAAAATGTTTTTGCAGTACAGGAGTTCGTTCTTTGTTCTATCGGCTTGGTTTAGTCCTCGAAAGATGATAGTATAATATGTGTACAGTACATTTATTTTTTGTGATGTAAGGCACCCTAGTCATTCCATGTGTCCCTGTCAATATGTGTGTAAAATTCCTGACCATCACTTCAGTGGTTAAGTCGTGAAAGCGTTACATACAAACAAACTTTACAAGGTTATAAATAAAAATCTTGTAGTACATTGTATGTTTTTTTTTCAGCTTGGTGTATCCCTGTTGTTACGCGTAAGATGACGCAGTAATGTCTATAGTATATTACCTTAGTCCTTCTATATATCCTTGTCAATGTTTGTGCAAAATTTCACGACCATCGCTTCATTGGTTAGGTCGTTATCTCATTACATACAAACAAAGTCTACTAGGGATAAAAAAGTTATACAGTGTAGGTATTTGTTTTCTATGAGCTTGTTGTACCCCTGTTGTTACGCGGAAGATGATGCTGTAATGTATCTCAGTATATAACCTGAGTCCCACTATGTTGTTGTATCTGTATGTGCAAAATTTGACAACCATCGCTTCAGTTGTTAAGTCGTTAACGCGATATATTCAAACAAACTCTACAAAGAATAAAAACGTTATGTAGTATAGATATTTGTTTTCTAACAGCTTGGTGTACCCCTGTTGTTACGCGAAATATGACAATGTGTATACAATATTACCCTAGTCCTTCTGTGTATCCTTGTCAATGTGGGTACAAAATATCACGACCATCGCTTTAAGAGGGTATACTAGCAGTGCGTTTTCCATACAAATGTATTTTTCAATTTTCTCACTGGAAACTGCTTCTAGAGGCACAATTCTTTTTACATACAATCTATCTCTAAAATAGGTATGTCCCTATGTTTTATTTTTTTTTTCTAAAAACCTGTTTAAAAGAAAAAAAACAAAAACAGTTTTTTTGGAAAAAATAAAAAATAGGGGCATTCCTATTTTAGTACTAGATTTTATGAAAAAAGAATTGTGGCTCTAGAATCAGTTTTCAGCGAGAAAATAGAGAAATACATTTGTATAGAAACTATATTGAAAAAATACTGCTAGTATTACAAACAAACAAACTTTACATGGAATAAAAAAGTTATGTAGTAAAGGTATTTGTTTTTCTATCAGCTTGGTGTACCCCTGTTGTAACGCGGAAGATGACGCCGTAATGTGGTTTGCGCGGATACGCTACTGTTTAGCGCGGGCTTGTAGGGTTGCCACACGAAATCCACGCAGATTTTTGGTTGACTAGCTAGAGGACAGGTGAAGCCCAGAGTTACATGAGTCCAAATCATGAACAAAGGAATAAGATTAAGATTTTTTTTCAGAAAATAGGCCCATGGTAGCACTTTTTCACGCCTAGGCCCATTAAAAATTATAAAAAATATTAAATTATCTTATTAAGTATAATATATTTTATTAATAGTGGTTCTAAAGCGAGAAACTAAAAGCATTTCGGAACCAACCACATCAGAGAATAAGTAATTTTTTATGAAGCTAAAATAAAATAATATTTAAATATCATTATAATAGTATCTAATCTAAAGTCAATTAGCTAGTAAATTAAATTTTAAGTAAAAATTGTACAGTCAATTATTCAATCACTCAGTTCGATAATGTATTTTAGACATGCATTAGCTTAAAAATAGTTAATGATTAAGAAAGTGTTTATTTTCAGACATTGATATCTACGATTAGGTCTGGGCAAGATAAAAAGATCAGACAGTCGGACGACCTGATAAGGGTCACAGGAAGGCGCTGGATGCAAGCCTCCTCCGCCGGTTGTATTAGAAATCCTTAGTCCACTGCTGGACATAGGCCTCTGCCTATGTCCAGCAGTGGACTTTTTGTAGCTGAAATAATGATGATGAAGATATTTTTTTCCCTACGTCGTTTTTCACAACTTATTGCGGGGCTAGCTCAACTTGTGTGTGAAGTCTCTATATATATTTTGTTTTTTTCACGTGGCAACCGTGCAAACAGTGGGCGTGTAGGGTTTATAATATAAAGCTCAAAGTGTTTGTTCCCGTCGAATAGTTGTTTTAAAAGAACATTATTAAACAAACCGCCGCCTGATGCTGTTTGCGAACTCATAAATATTAAACGCAGTTTAAACTCCGTTTAAAATTGACTATCTTACTTTAAAAGAGTTTTTTAAGTTAATTTATTACGACGAGCTCCGTGGCGCAGCGGTTACCACGCCAGCCTGCGACACGGGGGTCCCGGGTTCAATCCCCGGTCAGGTCATGATGGAAAACGATCTTTTTCAGATTGACCTGGGTCTTGGATATTTATCTGTATACCTATGTATTTGTTATAAAATATAGTATCGTTGAGTTAGTATCCCATAACACAAGTCTTTCTTAAAAACTTACTTTGGGGCTAGCTCAATCTGTGTGATAGTCAAAAAAAAAAAAAAAACCTATTATGATAAATTGTCACAGTTTGATAAAGAATTATAGACATGCGTCATCATAAAAATGGTCAATGAATAAGAAAAATGTTAAATTTTAGACATTGATATTTTACGATTAGGTCTGGGCGAAAAAAATATCAATGCGTTTTTCCTAAGCTTTTTATCACGTGGTAGCCCTGCAAATACTGGGCGTGTCATAGCCCAAAGGGTTTGTTCCCGTCAAATAGTCGTTTAAAAACAACGTTATTAAACAAACCGCCGCCTGATGCGGTTTGCGAACTCATAAATATTAAACGCAGTTTAAACCACGTTTAAACGTTGAGGGCGTCAAAATTGCCTTTTGTTTTACATTAATTTACACGCGTTTTTAGAATTGCTTCGGAATTGGACGAATTGGATTTTATTTTATTTTTATTCTATTATTTAAGTAGTAGAAGCCCAGTGGCCCAGTGGTTGTGAGCGTTATTAGCGCTTACGCTTGTAAAGCAACCCTGGGCGCAGTCCCGAATTAAATGGGTGACCGCAAGTGGCAAAATAAAATATCTCAAGCTCCTCCGTGCTTCGGAAGGCACGTTAAGCCGTTGGTACCGGCTATCATCATTGATGGCAGTCGTTCAGCTTTGTCCGGACCAGAATACAGGACCGTAGCAAATGGCGTCAAAAAAGGGCCTTCTGTGGGTGGTTCCCAGCAGCGGGCTGATGTGGGCTGAAAATTAAATAAATTAATGATGAAAATATCAATTAACTAGAGGTGTTATATTAGGGTCAGATATCAAGAACCATGTTATCGAATATATTAGTTTACCGATATTATGTTCCGTTAAACGTTCTCCAAGAACGGTGAAGAACAGGCTGGGATTTTGCAGGCGATATTATTTTTTGAGGCATTTTACATCTACCTATCCATATAAAATGCATTAAGAACATAAGAGATGTCACCATTTTTAATTTTTTAGGAGATAATTTTTTTCCGTCATACTTTTTACACCTCTATCTCGTATCGTCGTAGTTAGGACGCGAACGGATGCGGAACGCGAACGGGCGCGGAACGCAGTAACGCAGCCGGTTCCGATACGATACTTTGAATATTAAACTGTTCTTGACGGTTCTTCGGGAACGCGTTCTTCGGATATCACATAACCTAATATATTTGTATTATGTTCTGCAGCGCTCATATTATGTTCGCGGTATCGGTTCTGATATATGAGTAACACCTCTACAATTAACTCGTTCAAGGCACGGTATCGGTCCGGAACACTAGCCAACATCACGGCGTGGACCCAGACATTGGAGCCCGGTTGTCGGCGCGGGCACCGACGTGTGTGACCGAATATACATTGGATGTTTATCTATCACTATCACTACTATACATATTATAAAACAATACATATTATAAAACAAAGTCCCCCGCCACGTCTGTCTGTCTGTCTGTTCGCGATAAACTCCAAAACTACCGAACCGATTTTCATGCGGTTTTCTCAAATGGATAGCGTGGTTCTCGAGGAAGGTTTTAGTTATATAGTTTGTTTAGTATTTGTATACATTTTTGTATATACCAACGATATTTGTTGGAGGTGTCGTAAAAAATGAGCCGTTTGGGAGCTTTCAACAAAAACGCTGTCTAAACCCTTTGAGATATAACAAAACAATCTATGGTGGAATAGTACCTATAAAGAGAGGATATAGAGGTTCTAAAGTAAACGTGACAAGTATATGTTTAGTTTACCGCTTTGTAGCGTCATATTTTATAATCCCCGCATTCCAAACATGAAGTCACCGCGGACGAAGTCGTGGGTAACTGCTAGTTCTATTATAAAATATAGTATCGTTGAGTTAGTATCCCATAACACAAGTTTCGAACTTACTTTGGGGCTAGCTTAATCTGTGTGATTTGTCCGTATATATTTATTTTATAGAAAATGTGTGTACCGATATTTTCTTAGACTACTGACGATACACGTTCGAGACCGTAAAAAGGTAACTATTCTGGGACTGTGCTACGGCGTATTCGTTACCATTTCCTACCACAGTAGAAGCGTTACTTATACCTACCAACTACTACCTACCTACCTACTTTGTTATGCACGCCAAGTATGAATGTAGTAGTGTGGTATGTTACGTCTATGCCACTACGACGTAGCTGTAGCCACTGCGTCGTAGCCATAGCCACTATACGTCGTAACCATAGCAAATCACTTTACTACTAATTTCTAAGTCATTTGAGACTTGTGTGTGATGTTTGTTGTTGCTATAAATTTTTGAGCATATATTTTTATTAATGTATGTAATGAAAAATATTTGGGTAGGTGCCTATAATAATGTACGTATATGTGATTGCAAGTAGATTAGGTGAGAATATAAATATAAAACTTGTAAATAAATTTATTAAAAACAAGAATTTAAATACTTATTACAAATGGCATTATATTGTCAAAGTGATCGAACTAAAACAACATATAAATTATTTGCCAAAAGACTTTGCATACTATTGATTTTGCAATTGAAACCCCACAAACAAACATTTGAAACATTCTCAAACGGTGTGGAAAAAAGGTGAAAGGTGACACACATCAAGAAAATAACAACCAAAAATAAACACGGGCACCTATTCCATACCATTTGTTTTTGTTCGGGAGACATTAGGATATCTGCATTAACGCATCGGCACACTCGTTCGAATTCGAATTGTACAAATATTAGCGACGTTTCGCTCCATAAGCCATTAGCAGGTGAGATCGGTTAAGGGGACGACTATTCGTACAGGAAAATTAAGAATGCAGAAAGTTTAATGATCACTGACACTTACAAGACCACAAGATAAGAATTGATGTCAACAATAAAAAGTACAAAAATATTTTGTTTTGAAAAATAATTAAAATGTAAATAATAATTACGTGTAGTATTTTGACAGAATTTTTTTCACGGTGGTCTGGGAAACAGAACAAATGTAGAATGTACCAGCTGCTTTTCTTTCAGCGCAGATCGTAAAATCCGATCAAGGAAATGTGCCGTGAGGAATCATGTCAATAGGCGATGCACCTAGCAACCCATCACTATTTAGATTCCGTTTTCCACCTACAAAACCACCAACATGTTAAACGTGGCCTTTAGGTTTTATAAACCAAGGATCTGTCAACCCCGCAAGGGAAAAAGACGTTTTAGTAATGTATGTATGTATATTTCGGAAAATAACTTAAAATAGTTGTCTAACTTAAAATTAAACAGTAAGATGAGTATATAAAGTTTAGATACTTTGTAACGAAAAGTTTAGGGTGGAGATATCTTGTTTATACTTATTAATAAGTTGCCGAAAATAAATGTATTATCAAAACACAAAATATTATCAAATTTTACTTCACTACTAAAGTGATAACCCTTTCTCTCGTCGTCACCTTAACACCAGTTTTTAGGATTCGA
Organism: Rhodophaea formosa; assembly: GCA_963082605.1. NCBI lineage: Eukaryota > Metazoa > Arthropoda > Insecta > Lepidoptera > Pyralidae > Rhodophaea > Rhodophaea formosa. Next base: position 1,875,543 of record OY720208.1, read on the forward strand.
AATTTGAAACGTTGCGCGGCAAAACTTCGGCCGCGGCCGTAACTCCCGTGTTCACTGATTCGTCTCGCTCGATAAGATAATAGCCCCCCGGCAATAGTTGCGATTTAAATATACCACTGACCCGGTGAAGAATGGATGCATATTTTAGGCCATTTCTAATGTTTGTTTTGTTTTTCGTATGTGTAAGTGGCCAACACTGGTGTCAGATTTTTCAAGCTGCCTTAAGGCATCTGACATAGCTTAACGATTGCCATCAACGATGACAGCCGGGACCAACGGCTTAACGTGCCTTCCGAAGCACGGAGGAGCTCGAGATATTTTTATGCCACTTGCGGTCACCCATCCAAGTAGGGACTGCACCAGGGGTTGCTTAACATACGTAAGCGCTCATAGAGCTCACACCCACTGGACCATTGGGCTCCTCGAATAAATCATTTGGATTTTTTGTATAATGAGTTGCCAGATTTATTTGTATAGTTCTTATCTCGGTGATTTTAACGCGCATCCGGGGGAGGATTTCTTCAAAGAACTTTTAATATTTTGTGAGGACCAAGAGTGGACTTGTATTGATGTAGAAATGTTAAAGGGAGTGCCTACTTTTACATATGTGTGTGGAGTATGGGGCGTTACTAGGTGGTTAGATCACGTGTTAGTCACAAAAGCGGCCTTAAGATCTGTGCAAAAAACTCACGTAAATTACGACATGCACTGGTCCGATCACCTACCTCTTACTATTGAATGTAATCTTCAAATTACAGCGTCAATTACTTGTGAAAATATAGTGATACCTAACAAGGTATTATGGGGTGAAAGAAATACGGAACAGGCCGAATTTTTCTGTAAAGAGAGTCATAAACAACTTAGACTTATTCAGTTTCCTTCTGAGTTAGGTATGTGTGCTGATCGTACATGTAGTAATGAGAATCATAAACCTATTATTGACACATTGTATAATAATATTATTATGGCGCTAACACAAGCAGCGGTGTTAAGCAGAGAATGTACTTACTTTAGAAAAAAGAAATTAGTAATAGGATGGAACAGACACGTTAGAGAGGCACATAGGATTGCTAGAGAGAAATTTGTAGTTTGGATGTGGCATGGAAAACCTAATGTAGGACAAATCTATAGTGAGATGTGTGAGGCTAGAAAACATTTCAAAAATAAATTAAAGTGGTGTCAGTCCCACGAAGAACAGATAAAAATGGATATTCTCGCCTCACACCATTAAAAAGGGGATTTCCGATCATTTTGGAAAGCCACAAAAAAGATAAGTGCTAAACCTGGCGCACCGGCAAGTGTGGACGGCGTAAGTGACGCCAAGGACATAGCCAATATCTTTAAAGACCATTTTACAGTGAAGTCGCCGCTAGGTCCCCCGCGCGCGGTGCTCAATATTGAGAATGGCATGGATCTTGGAATTAGATTTACTGCAAAGGAGATTGATAAGGTTGTAAAATCAATGACCAGGGGCAAGTCGCCTGGGCATGACAGTCTCAGTATTGAGCACCTGCAAAACGCCGGCCCGCATTTGCCGAGACTGTTGGCCATGCTCTTTAATTTATGCGTGTCTCACTCGTATATGCCGAAAGATATGATAAGGGCATTAGTCATACCTATAGTTAAAAATAAAACCGGGGACTTGTCCGACAAAAATAACTATAGGCCAATTTCACTGGCTACGGTTGTGTCTAAAGTGTTTGACAGTGTGCTTAACTCGCATTTGGCCAAGTATATACAGCCACACGATAACCAGTTTGGTTTTAGACAAGGACTGTCGACGGAAACGGCAATTTTATGTGTTAAGCATACTGTTAGGTACTACACTAGTCGTAGGACTTCAGTTTACTCTGGTTTTCTTGACTTTTCGAGGGCATTTGACTTGGTTTCGTATGACATCTTGTGGAAAAAGCTCGAAAATATTAAATTACCATCTGAACTCATAAATATCTTCAAGTTTTGGTATAGAAACCAGGTCAATAATGTTAAGTGGGCAAATGGGATGTCAGAGTCGTATGGATTGGAATGCGGCGTGAGACAGGGTGGTCTAACGTCACCCATGCTTTTCAATCTTTACATCAATGATTTAATTGCCATGCTGAGTAACTCTTATGTTGGATGCCATATAGATGAAGTTTGTGTGAATAATATCAGTTTTGCTGACGATATGGTGTTACTGAGTGCATCACCTTGTGGTTTAAATAAGCTGTTGGCGATGTGTGAAACCTATGCCAGATCCCACGGATTGATATATAATGTTCAAAAGAGTGAAATCATGGTTTTTGAGGCCAGAGGAAGAGATACAGCAACAATACCTGCAATTACTCTGAACGGTGAGAAGCTGAGACGTGTTTATAAAGTCAAATATCTAGGACATATTCTTACTTCTGACCTCAAAGACGATGAGGAAATCGAAAGGGAGCGGAGGGCGTTGTCGACAAGGGCGAATATGATAGCTCGTCGATTTGCACGATGCTCGAAGGAAGTGAAAACTTCACTCTTTCGAGCATATTGCACGACCTTTTATACATGCAGCCTATGGGCTGCGTTTAACAAAAAAATCGTACAGCGCCCTGCGAGTCCAATTTAACAACGCGTTTAGGGTGCTGATGTGGTTGCCTAGATTCTGTAGTGCTTCAGGGATGTTCGCTGAAGCTCGGGTTGATTGCTTTTATGCCACGATGCGTAAAAGGTGTGCATCCCTGGTACGGAGAGTGCGGGCCAGCCCCAACAGCATCCTAAGGATGGTGGCCAGCAGACTGGACTGCACGTATGTTAATCGCTGTTGTGCTGTCTCATATGGGATGGTACAACAGTGATTAATGTTATTATTTAATTTATTATTGTTACTAACATTAGGTTAAGCTCAATATAGTACTAACAAAAATGGACGAGAGTCTGAATAAAAAACTTTTATTATTATTATATTATTATTATGTCGTCGTAGGTATGTCGTAGATTGTAAGTTGACGTCATTTGGAGAAAATGCGCTGTGCAGTTTGTTGCCGCTTTTTCTGCCCTCCGCCTTGGAAGCGGTTAAACTTAGCCGTAAGTAAATTCGGTATTTGCCTAATATTAAGATTATATAAAATTTGTTTCCAATGATACGAATTTCTATCTAAAAACACTATAAAGAACACTTTTAATTTGATATCGATTCGTTAAGTGATCTTAAAGCTTCTTTAAAGTTGGGTGAATAGGACCATTTTTTAAAGTATGAAAATCTTAAATTACAATTATACTGTATTGCAGTCCGCTAAATTTATAGCAACTTTTATTATGAAACCATTACCACAAACGTAATAACCCGTAATATTTCGTATAGCTACCAAACAAAGTTCTCACGCCGCCCATACAAAATATAAAGTTGTGACGTCACAAATATGTAGGGATTTCAGCAGTGCGTTTTCACGTCTAAAAATATGTGTCTTTAAAACTTTTATATCTGAAAGAGTTTTTTGTTTAGAAATGTATTTCGGTCACTATTGTGTTTATTTTTGGCAGGTCTTTACATAGCGACACGAACATTTTTTTAGTCAACTAGCCAATTATTGACGTCAACAATAATATATTTTTGTAAACTAATTGTAATTATGAAAAATATTGACGTTCACTAAATGATATTAAAATATCTTACGATGAATAAAATGATTGACTTTGACTTTTATGATATAGACCCCAAGAGCAAATCAAATTTTCTATTTGTAATAGGATTAGACTATTTTAAGACTACAGACTGACTCCGTGGCACAGTGGTTATGAGATACACGCTATGACGGTTGATGAGATACAGCCTGGTGACAAACGGACAGACCGACCGATAGTGAAGTCATGAATAGGGTCCCGTTTTGACCCTTTGGGTAAGTAACCGTAAGAAAAGACAAAATAATCTCATTTTTCATTAAATATCAAGGGTAATTTAACGCAAGTAGGATCCATTGCCAAAATAAGTTGCACCATCATTGCAAAGTTCAGTTTTATCTGTGCGCGCTCGCCGCGTGAATTGCGAGCCAACCAACTTGTGCCGATGCTTCGGGTAAAGGCGTTATTATCATAGTAGATTAACTGCTTTAAAATTCAATGTTTTTTGAACCAAATCTATTGATAAGAAAGATTTCATTGTGCATTTGCTAATAATGAACTACCTTCGCTTGGTGTCAATCCCTCGGGATTTTTTTTCTCTGGGATGAAAGGTGGACTATGTGCTTTTCTGTACTCCAGACAACTTGTATACAAAATTTCATGACGATTGGTTCAGTAGATAAGGCGAGTAGGTAGGGCAAGTAGATGAGAGAGTAACAAACAAGCTCACTTTCGCATTTTTAATATTAGTTGGGTAAACTCAAAAACTACTGACTGACATTTAAAATTCTTTTACCATTAGAAAGTTACATAATCAGCATAATACTTGGGTTATAATCACTTTTAATATATTCCTAAATATTTTGTAAATATTACATCTATCTGCATGAATTGTGAGCCAACCAATTGTGACAAACGGACAGACCGACCGATAGTGAAGTCATGAATAGGGTCCCGTTTTGACCCTTTGGGTAAGTAACCGTAAGAAAAGACAAAATAATCTCATTTTTCATTAAATATCAAGGGGAATTTAACGCAAGTAGGATCCATTGCCATTTTGGCAAAGTTGCACCATCATTGCAAAGTTCAGTTTTATCTGTGCGCGCTCGCCGCGTGAATTGCGAGCCAACCAACTTGTGCCGATGCTTCGGGTGAAGGCGTTATTATCATAGTAGATTAACTGCTTTAAAATTCAATGTTTTTTGAACCAAATCTATTGATAAGAAAGATTTCATTGTGCATTTGCTAATAATGAACTACCTTCGCTTGGTGTCAATCCCTCGGGATTTTTTTTCTCTGGGATGAAAGGTGGACTATGTGCTTTTCTGTACTCCAGACAACTTGTATACAAAATTTCATGACGATTGGTTCAGTAGATAAGGCAAGTAGGTAGAGCAAGTAGATGAGAGAGTAACAAACAAGCTCACTTTCACATTTTTAATATTAGTTGGGTAAACTCAAAAACTACTCGACTGACATTGAAAATTCTTTTACCATTAGAAAGTTACATTATCAGCGAAAGTTATATAACCTGGGTTATAAGTGAATATACCACTATATATTCTGTGAATATCACAAGCTACCTGCATGAATTGTGAGCCAACCAACTTGTGCCGATGCTTCGGTGGAGGCGGTATTATCATGCTAGATTAACTGCTTTAGGATTCAATGTTTTTGGAATTAAATCTATTGAGAAAAAGCATTGTGTGTTTCATCATCAGGTCTTCGTTAGTCTCCACTGCAGGACTCTCTCTGTACTACCAGAGCCATATTAGCCAGAGCAGTCAGAGGATTTGGCCTACACTCTCCACGCTGGCCTGACGAGTTGAAAGGGTTACTTTGATGTTGGTGAGCTTTGTTTAGGTTGTGTTTTCTCCTCGCCTTCTTAAGACATCCACGGCTAGACTTGGTGTGGTCCTATTCTACTCTGCCGCGAACCACACGGCTCGGTTGTGTGTTTGTCTGTAATGAATAAACTCAAAAATTAGTGGACTGATATTGAAAATTATTCTAACAATAGCAAGTAATAATGTTATATGAGCGACTATGGTGGATGTCAACTTGATAACAATATTTCGTTAATATGTTGACTTCTATTTAATATTATTGAAGCGTGGCAGTGCCTCATACAGATAGGCGATTTTTTTTAAATCAATGGCATCATTGGTATACAAGCAAAGTTCAGGCAAAGACTAACTAATATAGACTGCCCACCCATATAAAAATATTACACCAAATTAATTCCTCTTACACGGGAGGTGTCACAGTTAGACAATGACACTGCACAGTCGTCTTCCACTCGTTACTATATGGCATTAGACTTTCTCTGCTAAAACTGAGATTTAATTTATAAATATTATTCCTAAAACATTGTTTTTAATTCAGATATATTTTGTAGATTATATTTTTTATTTTCTCATTAATGATATTTACAAAATTGTGACGCTACCAGTGGCGCCAGTGTAACTGACAGATCACAAGAATTAGAGGTTGAGACCACATGGTCCAGGTTTCAAACCCCACCCGGCCTGACTTATTACTCCAAATAACCTATATGTCGGGGGTTTTTGGTAGGAAGTCAAGGGGTTCAGTTGTTGTTTGCCTTATACAATTTTGCAAATTGATTTAAGTGGACTTTATAATATGAAATTGGTGTAGTTTGGTGTTATAAATGCTCGTGCTCGATAACAATTTGTGAAATAGTTAAAGTAGACTGTTAAATGGACTCGTATAGATTTGTCGCCAAAATCTCCCACGAGGCTGCCAAAGAACATACGCCATCTTTGATGCCAAATACCGTACAACACCGATACTTAGTATCTCATTATACTGGACATTGGCAGAATAACTGAAATCTCGGTGAAAGCCATAATTAAAAAGAAGAAAGAACCTATATGTCATTTTGTCCTTCATCAAATGTTTAAGAGTTACGTATTGAGGCAACTGAAATTTGAGGAACATACTAAACAATCAAAGCAAATAATAATTGTTTTGAAAACGGCAGTAAACTACCATGGAACCGGTGTCGCGGAACCCCTAATGGCCAAAACGGCCAATAGAATAATTTTGCGGCCGACTAATAATCCCTCGTTCGGATTTGTAGCTTCACTTTGTAATAAACGTTAGATTTCTCCTAATAAACTAATTATTTACATAGTAGCAATTTTCCTGCTGATGGTGTGTAGTTCCCGGCAGAAAAGAATAAGCCAACTCCAAGTCTTCCCCTGGATGTTGTAAAGCCGACAGGAAATAACACAATAAATAAAGCTTAGAAACATCAAAAAGACCTCCCCAACCCGTCTGGCCAGCGTGGAGACTATAGGCCAATTCCTCTGACTGCTTTGGCTAACATATGGCTCTGGTAAAACAGAGAGTACTAGTACATAGTACTGTACAGATTTTCATGTAATTTTCACCATTGGATAGAGTGATTCATGAGAAAGGTTTATAGGTATAATACATGCTTGGGCGCAGCTGGGTAGGGCAGCTAGTTGGCCGTAAGTCATCAACAGGTCCTTGCCAGTCTCCACCGCAGGAGCACAACTTTCTTTTTACTACCAGAGCTATATACAGCCAGAGCAGTCAGAGGATGTGGCCTACACTCTCCACGATTGCCGGTTGGAGAAGTTTCTTTGAAGTTTATAAGCTTTGTTTAACTTGTGTTGTTTCCTAAGTCACCTTCTACGACGTCCATGGAAAGACTCGGGGAGGTCCTTTTCTACTTTGCCGGGAACCACACGGCGATATTATAGTATAAATAAATAAATAAAGCAAATCGCAGAGATAAACTCCATTGCCAGTAATTTAGGGACGGCTCAAACTTTAACTGGAATCGAACTTTGTTAAAGAGCTCTATAAGCTGCCCACACCCAACAAGCCTACGGCCAGCTAATATCCGCAGGTGAGTCCCGAACGCACAGGAACACGAGTGTCCATTGTTTCACGAAATATTGCTACCCCCAGAGGTGATCAACATTTGGAATATTCAAATTTTTGTCTAAGAAAATATTTTTATAACAATTTAATAACAGAACTTCTTCCACGCTGGGAGAAAAGAAAACATACATAATGTCTCATCTTTTTCCCTTGCGGAGTAAACAGAGCCAAGGTCCATTAGACTTAAGGCCACGTTTAGCATGGTGGTGGGCGTGGAGATGGAAAACGGAATCAAAATAGTAATGAGTTGCTAGCCGCATCGCCTATTGCCATGATTCTTTAGATTTTTGCCCATTCCCTCATAGAAAAGAAAAAAATTGGAATATACCAGCTGTTTATCTTTCCGCGCAGATCGTTAAAGTCGATCGAGGGAACGGGTGTCAGGAATCATATCAATAAGCGACGCAGCTAGCAATCCATCACTATTTTGATTCCATTCTTACCGTGCCATGCTAAACGTGGCCTTAAAGTTTTACAGAGTGGGCTCCATCTATCTCGCAAGGGAAAAAGACGTGATAGTATGTTTGTATCTATGAAATAACAGAATTATGTACAAATAATATTAAACTAAAATGTTCAGAAATTTTGAATTTGATATGAAAATCGTTCTGATTTTCCTTTTTCTTGCCCTCAAAAACTGTTGCTTTATCGGATTTACAAAAAGCATAAGTAATTTAGCATAGTAATAATACTCAGTTCAAATTACCAATATTTTTTCCGTGTCAACAAATGTTCAAATGAAAAACGCGACGTCTTTTCAAAATTAAAGTGCAATTACTTTAAATTTAATATAAGTCAGCCACAAAAAGAATCCAGTTTCAAAATCCGTATCCAAAAGTTCAGCACCCCTGACCGCTTCCCTCGTTGTCATTAATTCAGAGGATCGAGTATTGTTTCCGGCGTCCTACCATGCACATCCTCTTAATTTGGATTTAAAACCGCCACCTTTTCCGATATACGTCATTGGAAAGGGACAGAATGATTTTCATCCGCCGGGTTCGGGAGCTGACAACTGAGTGGAGTTAGTTAACTAAGCGAGATTTACCTGCCAGCACGGGGAGCATGGCTAGCGCGACAACGGTTTTATGCTACTTTTTTGTCGCACTTCCCGCGTTACCTATCGTTGCGAGCATGGGTTTACTCCACGGGTATAAATATTGAAATCGACCTGTCATTTTATCGTACGCCGCGATTCGTATCTAAAGTGCGAGCATGGCTACAAGATGGCTGCCGTATTTTGAAGACAATTGTCTACTTTTGACAGTTCTTTGGTTTAAATTTATCGGCGATTTCCAAGACCCAGATAAAAATTAAATTGAATAAAATAATCGTTTTTAGCGAATAAATTACTAAAGCACGAGGCTAACTATCAAGAACTTAGTCTTGGACAAACACAAGAACTAAAGATTCGTGGATAAAAGCATTTTTTTTGAGCAAAATATTAATATAATTTCATCAATCAACACAATTTTTCCAGGTTCATCCTCAGCTGTGATACTTCTTGTTGTTAGTCTGCTTGTATGATAGCATTCATAGATATCAGAATATTGTGATAGCATTCATGCTGTAATAAATTTTGGCAAAGTTTTTACAGCCGGCCGCCTGCCTGGTGTCCCCTCCTTACTTTCGTCATTTCGTTCTTCTTCAGTAGTTAAAGTGTAAAAGGGCAACAAACCGACAAACTCACTTTTGATTTTAGCGTGTGTAAGTGGCCAACAGTGTTAAATATTGAAGCTGCCTAAAGGTATCTAACGTAGCTTAACGACTACCATCAATCATTGATGGTAGTCGTTAAGCTAGCTGAAGAAGAACGAAATGACGAAAGTAAGGAGGGGACACCAGGCAGGCGGCCGGCTGTAAAAACTTTGCCAAATTTTATTACAGCATGAATGCTATCATACAAGCAGACTCTAACAACATGAAATATCACAGCTGAGGATGAACCTGGAAAAATTGTGTTGCTTGATGAAATTTTGCTCAAAAAAAATGCTTTTATCCACGAATCTTTAGTTCTTGTGTTTGTTCGAGACTAAGTTCTTGATAGTTAGCCTCGTGCTTTACGCGTGTGATAGCCGGAACCAACGGCTTAACTGGCCTTCCGAGGTATCGAGGAGTTCGAGATATTTTATGCCGCTTACGGTCACCCATCCCCATGGGGACTGCGCTCAGGGTTGCTTAACGTGCGTAAGCGCTGATAATGCTTACGCTCCCTTGGCCGTCACCCATCGGGTCTCTATCAGAATCGCCTCAAGTTAGGATAACGTAGTAAGCTGGAGAATTATTTATTTGGTAGGTATGTGATTTCTCTATTACTATAAGTATTAAAAGAACTCATTAACTCAACATATTTTTATTTTTAATGACATGTAGAGCATTCAATCTTTTATATTACATAAACAAATCTTGAGGTACATTTAGACATAACCACAAATCATTTAAAACTTCTTGTGCGGGCTTGGCTCAGCTGATTTTCTATAAATAAAGATGTTTTGCTCGAGTTACACTACTAGCATCAGGTACTGCTGGTCCAATAGCAGCAGTCCATGGAGGAGACTTGCAACTCTGAAAATATAAAATAAATTAAAATAATATAATAATAAATATCATTCAGTCATACAATACATAAAGATAAGGGAAAATACTTATTTTTAGCCTGCTACTCCCAACTGCATGTGGAACCTATTGTGCAGTATGTGCAGTTTTAAGCATACAAGCGCTATCAGTATTTTTGCAGTAGTCCACTGCAAGACGTAGGCCTCCTCCAAGGATTTCCGTCATTAGGATGGTTTTGCAATACCCACCATACATGGCAAATGGGTTAGTGAGCCCAGACTGTTTGGCTTGTATCAGTTACAACATCATTATCATTATCAAGTCTTTCTTAGTCTCCACTGCAGAAGCATAACCATCTCTGTACAACTAGAGCCATATTAGCCAGAGTAGCTCTTTGATGCTTATGTAAGCTTTATTTAAGTGGTCCAATTCTACTCTGCTGAGATCCACATATTAGTTACAGTGCTGCTACCCATTGATACCATTTTTCAAGCGAGGGAAGGGTAGTTAGTTTGACTGGATGAACATGATACAAGTATTTAGTATGCTTTTTGTTTGGATAAGTTGGGTTTGATTCGACATAACCGCAAGCACCGGACAGGCAATTGAAGATGACACCCCTGATTTTAACCTAACAGTCTTCTGTCTCACCTAAACCCTAGTATGTACTTACATTAATGCCAGTTTAATTTTAAATCGGAAGGCTTATTCTTTTCCATGATGCTGAGCTGAACATCATGCAACAGCAACTTTTGTGCTAACTTGGGGACGAACTAGTATTGCCAGTTTTCTCCCCGGCCCAGTGAACCAAGCTCCCTTTCCTCAAGATTTTTTTCTTGAAATTTCGCCATGTCTGGAAGAAAACATTTACAATCCATATAATAACATAATATACAAACCGGCATTAGCCTTAAAAAATTATGCTATAGGTTATTTTTTACTTTGTAAAAAACTGATTCACTGTAAACATTATACCTAATGAAGATTAAAAAAATTGTCTTTTAGTATTCAATCTCAAGTCAAGGAATTGAATCTAGGTACTGTTTACTTTGACAAGTTACGATATCATAAAAAATACGAGTAAATGTACCTATGCATTATTTTACTTACAGTTTCCATTGATCTTAAAGTTTTGTCAGGTGGTCATGTAGTATGGTCTTGACTTCCACCCTGGAGTTGCCTTTTTGAATGCCCAATAGGCCTGTTAATTCACAGTTGGTGAAAATTTCACGGGCTCTCATCCAATAATTCACATTGTTACTTCTTACACTGAAACACTTTTATCTACGAAGTATTGGCATTTGATTGATACACGAAATACTCTTCACTTAAATTCCACATTATAATTCTTCTGTTTTATAAGCAGATTTACTCATTTTCTTATAAAAACTCTGTAAAATCTTCAAACGTAAATATATGTTTTGAAAATATTTTGACAAGTAATGGGCAAAATCATAGACAATAAGAGAGATGAACGTCAAAAATTTAAAGAAAAATGGACAGCACTATTTACCGATTCGGTGTTGTCATATGTAAATACTTTTTATTCAATATTATGGCAATGCCAATTTAACACGTAGTTTAAAATTTATCCACGGGACAAATTGTATCGCGCTGTCAACCCATGCTCGCTACTTAGATAAAAACGGCGACCATTTAAATTAGTAACGCCCCGCGATAGGTAACTATCGCGCAAGCCATGCTACGGGCGCAGAAGACGATTTGTTTCTACAGTTGTGTAGTTACAAAGATAACGCAATATTCATAACTAATTTGGTCACCATATTACAAGAAAATATGAGCAATATTCATGAATTATATTTTATTTACATATTTGAAAGAATATTTGAATTCTATATTTACGAATTATTTCTCAGATTAAACAATGGCTTACACCATCTAGTGGAAAATACTGTCACCATCGTCGTGGCCGCCCATAGTGGTAGATTTTATGGTTTTTCTGATATTCGGGGTTATATCAAAACTAACAAATCAAAAACTATAAAAATTTGGGCCAATCTTTATGTATTAGGTTGGTAGTTATATTGTCTTTGGGGTTAGGAACAGGATCATTAAAACACATGTGCATCTTAACGCCGTCGCCTGAGCTATGTGATCCTCTCAAGTATGAGATTCGTGATTTATGAAAATACTTACCATTCGTCACAATGCTTCCACCTGGAGAAAAAGTCGATAGCAAAAAACACTCAATCCATCTGCTTCTAAGCTTCTCGTAATACGCGGTTGCCATGGAAACCGCAGCCGTTTCCGGCGGCTCGCGTCCGGCGCGCTGAAAAAAGCTTTCGTACTGTATTGTTCCTTTATGTACGAAATTTATGTATGTATTGTTGCCGGTATTGGTTTTAAAATATTGGTAGCTTTTCAAATATTCTTTTTGTAGACTAAACTCATAATCACTGATACAAATGGTTTTATTGCATTTTTCACGAATATCGGTTCAGTTATTAAAACGGGACAATAAGTATGAAAACAAATTAAGTTTTGCAAATACCATATAAGTAGGAATACTCACGATTTTTTTATCTATGGCAAATACGTACATAACATAGGAAAAAAAAAATGTTTTTTTATCAAGTTTCAAGACATGAAAACGCTAAATGTTCTTTTAGTTTTTACATATAAAGTATATTCTTTTAAGGCCATTGATAAATTAGCTATTTAAGACGCTAGGTTCCCTAGGTTTTTCCCATTTCTTATTCCCTAATTGAATAAGAGTATATGAGTATATCAGAATAGCATGTATAAAAACACCTATAAAAATATCATTTTATTACCTTGTACATTAAAGTGATATCAGCTATTTTGTAACGACTCTCCCGCAGGATGTTACGGCTGCATCTATCGAAATATTGTCAATATTTTATTACTATCTCCGACAGTACTGAATAAATTTACCTGCAATATTCTGAGTTTGTTGCCAAATGTAAGTTATTGCGATGAGAAAAGTTGCGATTTTTTGGAGAACGCGTTTTACTTTTACGGTAATACGGTAATAATAATAATCATTCACATTAAAAAACTGACTTTAAACAACCATCTGATACAGTTTTGATTTAACCAATTAACTTAGTTTACTGAAATAAAAATTCATGTTTTTAAGTAGGTAATTTAAAATATTATTCATTTCCGTTAATACCGTTAATTCGTTAGCTATATAATTAAGAGTATCAAATAGAAAAAAAATACTATATACTTGGTTATTGCGTCGTCTCTATCTCAACCTCAAGGAGTCCATTTCTGGACATGGGCCTCCTCCAAAGATTTACATCATTAGGGGTTTTTGCCTAGTTAGTTCTGCATAGTTCTTATATGGCATTGAAATACATATGTCAAGTTACTATTATGTTCACTACGGGACTTACCGCGATTATTTTTGAGTTCTGTCTGATATTTCGACAGTCCCGTAGTGAACATAATAGTGATTGTGACCGCGAAAGCTTAAAATCATATATATGTCAAGTTAGTCTTCCTGCAAACATAAATTTTGTAAAGTGTTTGAAACGTTAGGTATCAAAATATAAATAAATATATATAAACGGACACGCGATACGCGTTAAAACCGTATTTAAAACAATTTTATTCATAGAGTTTTTTATCTGCAGTTTTAGTGTAGACATAGGTACATACTTTTCACATCAGTTTTATACGAATTCTCTCTCACACACCGTTACAAACAAAGAACTAATATTTTTCCTCCAAATCTTTTTAGGAAATCCAATAATAAGCAAAGTGTTCCTCAAGAGATTAAACATTAAGTTCAGGAGATATTTGTCAGGAAACAATCAAGTAGAGCACATTCTCGTGACGAATAAATCAGGAATCGACGCGTTATAGAGCCGTTTGACATCCCTAATCATATTTTTATTTAAGGAGCAGTTCTTTTAGTTTTTAGCGGTTGGATGAAAAATTTTGGGGCAAAATAATAATATTTCAATTATTCCGTTTGTTAGATAATCAAAACATTATTAGACAAGATTTTTCTTCTTATTTGATAAAAAAATAATTTATAAACATAAAGCGCATCAAAGTTCATGAGTGGGAAGTTCGTGATATCGTAGTTTTCTAAAAAGTGAACGAAACTGTGACGTCACAAGGCGTACTAGTTATATGTTTTTTAGAAATTAGGATTACTAGCCTATTATGAAAGGGATTGAGAGTCTGCCAAAACTTTCTCTACTAAGCTAGATTTTTGAAATCGTTGTCCTACAACGATTTCAAAAATCTAGCTAGATTTGTTAAGACAATAAAAATTGTGTTTTTACTGAAATTTGATATAAAATTAAGGTGTCTACAAAAAACTGAATTAATGCAGCAAAAGGTGTAGAAGGTAGTACACGAAACTTCGTTTTTCACCTAAAGTCATTTGATTTTGTTTTTTGAAAATATCTTTATTTTCCGAATCAATTTCAATGAAAACTTTCATAAAAAAACAATGTTAAAAAAATAAAACATATTTCGGAAAAAGGTTTCTCAAAAACTGAAATAAGATATTATTAAAACTCAATATTATTTTTGTCACAACAAGAAAAGGCAAGATAGGAAGTTTGTTTTTTCATATTAACAGATTTTGAAATGTTTCTTTCCCTTAAGGAATTGCTATAACAATAGCACGCGGCGTCACTCTATACATCACACTAATATGAAGGCAGATTTATGTGCGCAAATCGGATCTTAATGGACGAACACAATTTGTGGGGTAGGTGTAGAGTGTAGAGTGCATTGAATTTATACTTATTATGAGAAAGGTGGATTTGAAAAACCGCATTGACTTATCTATACTAATATTATAAAGATAAAAGAGGGGTTTTTTGGTGGGAAGTCAAGTGGTACAGTTGAAGTTTGCCGTAGACAACTTTGCAAATTGATTTTAGTGGACTTTATAATATGAAATTGGTGTAGTTTGGTGTTATAAATGCTCGTGCTCATGAACAATTTGTGAAATAGTTAAAGTGGACTGATAAATGAACTCGTTTAGATTTGCCGCCAGAAACACCCACGAGGCATCAAAGAACATACGCCATCTTTGATGCTACTTGGAAAAACTTTACCGTACAAAACCGATACTTAGTATCTCATTATACTAGACATTGGCAGAATCACTGAAATTTCGGTGGAAGCCATAATATAAAACTATTCTGATATCTATGTATAAAACAGAAGAAGAAGAAAGATAAAAGATTCGATTGTAAGTTTGCTAATAAGCTCCAAAACAGGACCGATTTTCAAATTTCTTTCACCTATAGAAAGCTCACTTATCAGGGGGTAACATAGGATATAATTGCTATAATTGCAGGAAGTTGTGGAAATATTGCTAGTATATTGTAAAGTAGCTTGGTGTAACCTAATAGACATTTATTTTTTAAATTTAACAGTTTATTTTTCATAATGTTTAAAAATAAACCAACGTTCCTGAAAATTATAAAAACTATAGAATCTATGGAATCAGCAGGCATTTTTTCTGTGTGTATTAAAAAGTTTGGACAAAATCTCTAAATGCTCTGATCTCAATACATGGTATGGTAAAATAAACTTTGTCTATAAAGTTAATTTAGGTACTTTTAAATTCCATGTCACAATCTTTGTCCCTGATAAACTCTGAAACTATTTGTATTTTTAGGTAGCCTTTATTTTTGATAAATGACACTGATAAGTGTACATGCAGGTAGGAACGAGAAACGAAATATTTACATACAAATACCAGTTCCCTATTAACCTGATCAATTTAAAGTACAAAAGATACAACAGTTCCGCATCTTTGAACAATGTTGAAGGAAGGGGTCCTCGGAAGGATTCCACATTAGGGAACCTTGGGTGCTCGAAGGTTCTATTGTCTTACCGGAAGCTATATTATTTACGATTGAAAGCCTTTGTTGACTTGTTGGAAACTATGCTAGTTCCGGTTTGAATATGATTTAGTTTTTATTCCTTGTTTCATCTTTGAGCACAAACTACAAAGGATACTCGTACACTACAACTTGAATCAGACGACGCAATAGAGACCATAGACAAATATTGGAAGGAGGTTAAAGATGATATGTTATGGTTCTGTGTGATATCCATAAAGACAGTTTTTCGCCCGTGTCGTTGAGTTACTACATACATACCTAGCGTACCTCCTCGCTTTTATAATAATAATAAAGTCATATATTGCCAACGATTTCTTACATCTACACAAATCAGCAAAAAAATGCCTCTATAACACGATAATATTATATAAGCACATAACAGTCCATATATAGTACCCTATTATAGCAAAGAAACGCATTATAGAATTTGTATTTCTATAAATCTATATTCCATAGAAACAGCTTCTTCCTTGCAAAATTTCCGAGTGTAAGGTAAAATTTCTTAATTAGGTATTTTATTTTGGTTTTAATGAAATTAATCAAATAAGCTTCTTAAATTCTTCATCATTCAAGGTATTACTATATAAAACTGTCAAAAATGTCAATCAGCATAGTATCTCCACTTGGGGTAAAAATTCTTCAGAAAACCTTCAGTTGCGTTCTCTACAAATCAAATTAATATTCTTTAGAATAACTCGTATCTTACAAAATAATATGCATTTATTTACTATTCTGTTCTTGTCTAGAGAGAGAGAGAGAGAGAGAGAGAGAGAGAGAGAAATATGCATTACCAAACGAATAACATAATGTAAAGCATTATTTTTGCCATGACTTGACACATTTTACTAAAAATATTCTTCTAGATTTCGCGGCACACAAACAACCAAAACAAATTAAGATTCAAATTAATTTTAATTGTACTAACATTAAATTTGTCTCCGTTTCCATGAATTAGCAGATGGCGGACGCTAGCCGACTAAGGCTGATTTATATCGTCTTATTTGAATATCAGCCGTGTAGTTCCCGGCAGAGTAGAATAGGACCACTCCAAGTCATCCCATGGATGTCGTAAAAGGCGACTAAGGAAAGACAAGCTAAACAAAGCTTATTAACATCAAAGATACCTCTCCAACCCGTCTGGCCAGCGTGGAGAGTGTAGGCCAAATCCTCTGACTACTCGGGCTAGTATATGGCTCTGGTAGTACAGAGAGGGTCGTGCTCCTGCAGTGGAGACTAGAAAGACCTGATGATATGTATTTATAGGACAAGTAACAAAACATATTAACGTCAGAACTAATAAAGGGTACTAAGAAGGACATATCACGCGAGTGAAGCCGCGGGTAACAGTTGATTATAATTGGTCGCCATTATGTACAGTTAAAGTAGACACCATACACCCATACTAGCAAAACAATTAACATTGCAAATAGCTTATTGGTAAACAATACTCGGATTATTTTAAGCAAAATAACAACGGTTGACAGAGCGCCGACTATTTAGCATATGAATTAAATGCGGTGAAATATGGTTAAAATTAATATGGATGTGTGCCGCGCTCCGCTTTTGCCAGTAGGCTCCGCTTAGAGCTTTTTGCAAAAACGATAATTTATTTATGATTTTAAGCTTTTCAAGGCTCTGAGGCTGCTAGCTGCTAGCTGTTAGCTGTGTAGTTCCCGGCAGAGTAGAATAGGACCACTCCAAGTCATCCCGTGGATGTCGTAAAAGGCGACTAAGGAAACACTAGCTAAACAAAGCTTATTAACATCAAAGATACCTCTCCAACCCGTCTGGCCAGCGTGGAGAGTGTAGGCCAAATCCTCTGACTACTCTGGCTAGTATATGGCTCTGGTAGTACAGAGAGGGTCGTGCTCCTGCAGTGGAGACTAGAAAGACCTGATGATGATAATGATGATGAAGGCTCTGAGGGGTCCTCGATCACCTCTTTGCATCAGCAGTACTTTGTGATTGTGGCGCTCCTGTACAGGATACCTGGCACATTATCCGGGACTGCCCACTAACCAAATATAATGGTGATGTAGCAGACCTGTTCACCTAGGAAAATGACGCAATCCACTGGACGAAGCAATTAAATTTTAGACTTTAATAAGAGCGACTGTAAATTGCCATACGAATAAATAAAAAATTTGCAGTACTCTGTCAACCCACTTACTCACTTGTCAGTACACTCTCTTTGCGACTCCATCCCCTTTATATCTCTACATCATCGGAGTCCTTGATTAGTACAACCGCCTTGAGGCCAAGGTACGGAATATAAGTCTGTTATGCTTTTTTAATAGAAAATTGTCTGCTGTCACGATCTCTGTGTCTGTCTAAACAGGGCAGAACTATAATTATGTTCCCTCTAATATGGTTCAGCTCAGCGATGGCTGATCCACACGTCAACTCGTAAACGGGTGCTGTCAGGGGGGACTGGTCTGCTCGGCCTCTTTGAGACTACTTTAAGTATCATATGTCGTTTATTATCTTTGCACACTAAACATGTTCCAAAAATAATAAATCTATGTATATTGAAATTGTAACATGAAAACAGAAAAAAAGAAAGAAAAAAGAAAAGAAAGAAAAAGATAATAAGGAATAAATATTCGTAATCATATAAAGCCCTTCAGGCGAGTAGGCGACCAAAACTGTTGATAAGAGTTTCTTTCGGCGTTTCTTCTCTGCAGTGGTCGGTTCCGTAACGCTAGTAGTCTGTAGCTTTTGAACAATTAATAAATACATATATCTAATGAGATAATTTTAAATATGATATGACGTGAAAAAGTACCTGCAAAAGCCTATTTTCTGAATAAACATTTTGATTTTGATATGGGTAAAAGTGAAGTTACAATTTTGAATAGTCTTTATCTAGATCAAAGTAAGCTTTCGCTAGTTTACCAGACGTTTTAGGTGAGGCAAAGTGCACTCATTTTATCAGCCAAAATAACTTTGGCTTCCTCAGAAGGGATAGAATTCGGCTTTGGGCATTGCCTATGTGCGCAAGGCTTGGAGAGACAACAAACTGTCATATGCCTAGCCTGAATGACCAAACTGTGAAAAAATGGCAAAGCTTTTGGAGTGCAGCAACTCTCATGTTTGGCCGTATGGGTCGAGAAGTACTACTACGTCACGACGGTAGTCAAAAAACAGTATAAGATACCATGATATTAGTGTGGACTACAAAAAGGCGTACTGAACAGCCCCCAAGTGGAATATATTTCGTAGTAAGTCGAAAATAATAAGCGGCGCACTCGCAATATTCACTGAATACATTATTGTCGTCTCGGCCGCGTTCCGAGTTTGTAAATTATTAGCAATTTTAAGACGTGGAAAGTTTTGTCGAGTGTGGGTGTGTGTTTCAGAAGTTTACATATTTAAGTACCTATTTTGGTTATGTTAATGGGGAAAATACATTTATAGATAAATATTAGTAACAGCATGATTCTAGCTGGATATGATAGAGTTTGTAAATTTTTTGCAATTTTAAAACGCGGAAGTTTTTGCCGAGTGTGGGTGTGTATTTCAGAAGTTTATACATACTTACCCATTGTGGTTATAATACTGATGAAGATTTTAAATATTTTTGGCTTATAATATACTAGTTATATCACAGTCTTAGCAAATTAAGGCTAACGCGGACTAACTCTAGTAACGTGAAAAAAACTCTGCAGAGCCCTCGCCTACTTTGTTGCAGGGCTTAATTTGGTTCAATATATTGGTATGAGGTTGGTAGTCTTTACGTTAATACCATCTTTGCCCATACCGTCCCAATCTACTACTATTCAGCATTTCCATCATTCAAGCTTTCTCTCACATACTCATTCCTTATCCTATCTCTTAGAATCTTAAATAAGTACTGTTTTGTATCGAGATAATATGTCTTTGTTTCTACCACAAAAACATTAAAAACAAAAATCTCGCGAAATCTATGCACATTTCAGCAGCATTATGTCTTAGCAGTTATTAAAATAACACAAGAGCACAATAATTAATGTACAAGTACATCCCTGGGCGGCGACTGTGACCAACGCTTTCCGTCTGTTCGTCCGTCGCTTTGTCTTCTACCCTATGTTGGGAACCAGCGATTCGTAGCTTCTTTTGTTGTTTTAAGCACTATTTTACTCCTTAGTCTAGTTCATAGGTAATGGTTATAAAATGTTTATAAGCAATTAGTATTATTATCCATTAATTTTTTTCATTATCAGGTCTTTGAGGGCTCCACTGCTGGAGCACGACCCTCTCTGTACTACCCAAGCCATATAGTAGCCAGTACTGTCAGATTTGGACTACACTCTCCACGCTGGCCAGACGGGTTGGAGAGGTCTCTTTGATGCTTGTAAGCTTTGTTTAGCTTGTGATTCCTAAGTCGCCTTCTACGACATCCACGGGAAGACTTGGAGTGGTCCTATTTTACTCTGCTGGGAACCACACGGCGCGTGTTATTATTCAATCAATCAATCAATTTACTTTTCTCATAAACTTATTAAAATCAAAAATGTCTTTACATTGTCATTGTCATGTCATTACATTCTTAAAATTATTTAATTTTAAATCTGACACCTACTGATTAAATTATACCATATATTTCGACTAACAGATCAGTTCTACTTAAAGAACACCAAACGCCGACTTTATTCAATCACGATGATCCCTATCAACAAGCCTCAGTTATCTCGTCACCCCAGCTTCCCATTTCCATACAAATACATACAAATCGGCCCGGGAACATAATCAGTTCCGGGTCACGTGTCTACCGTGCACAATCGGTTAAAGAGACCATTCCTTCACGCTTAATAAAGCCACAATCTTCTCACAATAGGAAACAGGCTGGCTGTACGAGCAAGCGCCCCTTTGCCTCGAAAAAAGAAGCGAGGGTAGAACAGATTCCAAATTTGAATTTGATTATCGAAGTGTGCCGACTATTTATCATTTGTAATGACGCTTCGGCGGATGGAGGACGTGCGTTCGCTGATATTGTAATCTTGTAAATGCGTTCGGCTATACATATTTATTATCATCCTGTAAAGCTATTTGAGCGGAAAATATTGAGCTTTACGTTGATTAAGCGTGACTGTCAGATGGTGATAAAATAGATACATACTGTTTTTCTTTTAATTTGTTGGGGAAATAAGTTATTGTACTTTAACAGATCTAATTATTATTTTTATAGTGAAATCAGCGATATTTCTACAGTCTTACTTCCTCTAACTCTCATATCTGAATGTGTTTCCGGTTGCATCCTCAGCTGGAGTGCTTCAGAGTCCGGGGTCCGCTAGTTACTGATATTTCTACGACTTTACGATTATAAGGATAAGTGATCTAATTCGACAAAATATAAAAATTTAAAAACAATTCTTATTGCACCTATGCTTTAGAGATTTTTTTCGTATGTCTAATGATGTAATGATATTCAATGAAGCACTTAAGTAAATAGTTTTATACGAATTACCTAATAAATCTCTAAGAACGTAAGTCATCTGATCTGGAGGAGGCAATTGACAAGTGGCAGCATACTGGGGAAAATTATCATAATTATAATATATTACGTCTCAAAAAGAAGAAGAAGTAATTTGACCTTCACGTTTTTGATCTTTGCCTTTTCGTTGGATGGATGATAGAACCTAGTCAACACGCCAGCATGCGACACGGAGGTCCCGGGTTCGATCCCCGGTCAGGTCAAGATGGAAAATGATCTTTTTCAGATTGACCTGGGTCTTGGATGTTTATCTATATAAGTATATATTATAAAATATAGTATCGTTGAGTTAGTATCCCACGACACAAGTTCACAACTTACTGTGGGGCTAGCTCAATTTGTGTGATATGTCCCTATATATTATTATAACTTATGCCCGAAAATTCAAAGGCATCTTAGACGCATCTTAAATAAAAACATTCTCAAAGTTTCATTCTTTCACTGTCTACATTTCCTGGCAAGACAAAGACAGCCTGAGATTTAATAATTCATTGGTTGAGGGCCTACACTAGGCACACTAGCGACGCCAATAATTTTATTCCTAATACTTTACAAATAGAAAGAAATTCAAGAATGTTAATCATATAAGCCTTAGTAAATAACCTGAAGTATTTTTATTCATGTTTTAATATTATGACAATCAGTCATTAAGAGAAATAGTGATTACCGCCAAAACGGCCGTTTTGAGCGGTTCTTTCTATTTGTAAAGTATAAGGAATAAAATTATTGAAGTCGGTAGTGTGCCTAGTGTGGGGCCTAAAGAATATTTTGAATGATCGACGGTTACTTGGTTAAGATATTCTTTTTCCTCTGATGTGGTTAAGATGTTTTGTAGGTATTATCCAAAGAAATTCCTTTCTACATCTGTAACCCAACTAGAATAATACAGAGCTTATCGCGCGGTCTGCAAGTATATCAGAGCGAATGGTGAAACTTCACTGGCTCACAAATTATATAATGTACAGGTATAACACTTCATTTAACTTGAACTATTTAACATTGATCAATGTTTTTTTTCTGAATGCAATCTGAAAATAGTTTTATCTTTGAAGTACAAATTATTGTTCCGCCGTGTATGCCACGTGGTTCCCGGCAGAGTAGAATAGGACCACTCCAAGTCATTCCGTGGATACCGTTAAAAGCGACTTAGGAAACACAAGCTAAACAAAGCTTATTTACATCAAAGAGACCTCTCCAACCCGTCTGGCCAGCGTGGAGAGTGTAGGCCAAATCCTCTGACTACTCAGGCTAGTATACGGCTCTGGTAGTACAGTGAGGGTCGTGCTCCTGCAGTGGAGACTAGAATAGATCTGATGATGATGATGACAAATTATTGCTACCGTATTTTAATGTTGTTGGTACCTACGAAATTACAGTATTTTTTCAGTATGGTTTCCATGCAAATGTATTTCTCTATTTTCTCGCTGAAAACTGATTCTAGAGGCACAATTCTTTTTTCATAAAATCTAGTACTAAAATAGGAATGCCCCTATTTTTTATTTTTTACAAAAAAACTGTTTATGTACAAAATTTTTTCTCTTAAACAGTTTAAAAAAAACATAGGGACATACCTATTTTAGTAATAGATTTTATGTAAAAAGGATTGTGCCTCTAGAAGCAGTTTTCAGCAAGAAAATAGAGAAATACATTTGTATGGAAAACGTAATGCTAGGTTACCCTCTTAATACTGTCATGGTACTTTCAAATCCTCTCCAAAGATGAACACATGTGTTTTATGAAAAAAAAATATAAAAATACTACTGAATTATTATGTTTTTATAGAAACTACATTGACACAGATTCAACTCTTATTCAAGCATATCATTTAAAAGATATGGTTTTTAGTACCTAAGTAACATTTTGAATAAAACATCTAGTAGAAACTACTAACCTCCAAAACTTTTAAGACAATTTTTATTACTGATAGAGGTTATAAAAATAAATGTATACTGAGCACAAGGGTGGTTATATTTTGCGTGTACTACAGCCTAAACTTTTAGATTTGACTTAGTTGTGATACTGCTATAGCTGTGTATATTATCTACAACATTATTCACCTTATTATGTTTAATACTATACAGTCATAAGTTTAATTTCTATATCCTCGATAGTTTGCTGTATGTTAGAACTTCACAGGGTGTCCCGAGACAAGTGCGAGGAGAACAATATTTTTGCGTGCCCGCCGAACCGTGAGTAATTCAATAGAAAATATTCATATTGGGGACAGTGGCACCCTAGCTTTGTTACAGGACGCTTGTTGAGTATTTCTTTACTAAAATTTAAAAGGTATTTTCTTTAAAAGAAGAGGCATCGTGCGCGCCTCTCGGTTCACATTCGCCCTGAGGAAGACCTCCGGATGAGGTTGAAACATGTCGGCCTGTAGCTGACTTCATACGTGAGTGACCCGTATTTTACATATTAATAATGTTAAAATCTCACATTAGTTTTAATAAAAAAAAAATAATAATAATTAGAACTCTTTCGCCTTTTGTGACTCACTCTTCCTGTCCACTGGTGATTTTCTTATGAAATACTCGTGTTTGTCCTCTAACCAACCTGTATGAAGCTAGTGTTTGCAGACAGTTCTCTAAGACGGATGCGACCCGTAATACGAGGTACATTTGAATACAGCTTTATACAGTCGGAACAATAGTATATCAAGTAGGTAAAGTCAGCGATAGCTGAGACAGCTAAGTCCTATTGTCAGCGTTTGTAAAGATTTGGTCGCTCCATCATCATTAGGTCTTTTTTTAGTCTTCTCTGAAGCATGGCCCTCTCTATATAACCAAAGCTATACATTGGCCAGACGGGTTGAAGAGATATCTTTGATTTTTGTAAGATACTAGCAGTAACCCGCGGCTTCGCCCGAGTGATTTATATAGTCAAAAAATGTATTCATCTTAAGATATTTTAACCTATATATCTTAAAATGAATAAATTTTTTGACTATATAAATCACTCATTATATAGCCTATGTATCATATCATATTATATAGCCTATGTCCTTCTCGGTATCCTTACCTATGTGTATGCAAAATTTCATGATGATCGGTTCAGTAGACACGGCGTGAAAGCGTAACAAACAAACAAACAAACAAACTCTCTTTCGCATTTATAATATTAGTTAGGATATTAGTTGGGACTAGCTGTTACCCGCGGCTTCGCCCGCGTGATTTATAGCCTATGTCCTTCTCAGTAGTTAGCTTGTTTCCTAAGTCGCCTTCTACTAAAGACTTGGAATGGTCCTGTTCTACTCTGCCGGGAACTACACGGCATATTATAGTTAAATTGTTAATATTGGCCGCTTATTATAGTTAATTGTGAATATTGATCGTTTATTATTCGTGAATTACAGATTTTGTTTTCTCATCACCCTGTATAAAGCCAGTGTTTGCAGACACAAGCTCTGTAAGACGGATGCGACCCGTAATACGAGATTTGAATACAGCTTCGTACACTAGTACATCAAGTAGGTGCAGTCGACGATAGCTGAGTCATCTTGGATCTTTATGACTAGAGATTTTAGTTGAAAATATATTGAGAAAAGAAATTAATAAATAATAAATATATACGGACAAATCACACAGATTGAGCTAGCCCACCTAGTAAATATTCTGATATCTATGGCTAGCCCGAAAGTAAGCTCGAGACTTGTGATATGGGAAACTAACTCAACGAGACCGGGAATCTAACCTGGGACCATCTCTATCGCAGGCCGACGTGTTGACCGCTGCGCCATGGAGCAAAAGCTCGTCAAAAAGTTGACTAGTTATTCTACATTTCCTACTGTAAATTACAAGCATTTTCTCCCGGTTTCACTTTGTCCGATAAAAGCTACCATTATGTCCTATTCTGTACATAACAGATGTAACAGAACCCAACAGATAAACAATACTTTTAAATGTAGGTAAATATGAATTCACAAGTGACCAGTATTCTGTAAAATTTGAAAATTAATGATGCAAATTGTACAATGTTCTGCTTGAGTTTAAGCAATCTTAAGAAAATATTGTTATTTCAAGTCATCAAAGGAAACAAGTGCTTTTATGTACTTTACTTATATTTCAATGAAGTTTATAGCTGTATTTTTATTCATTTATTGAAATTTACTAACATATTTAAAAACAATGATAGGTGGAATTAATTCAATACAAATATAACAAAAGTCATGAAAATAATTATAGATTACTTTCATGACTTTTGTTATATTTGTAAGCAATTATATTGCTGAATTTGAAATTATGTGTCACGACACAATTGTATGAAACACTATCCTAATTGTCTAGTGCTTAATTCTAATTTTTATCAATATGTCATCTCGGATATGGTAGGGTATGGTATGGCATGTTCCCATGGCAATTTTCCACGGCCACCGAGCCAGCGATTCGTGGCCTACATCCAGGGTCCAACCACGTTTAGTTTCACCACGCTTGTTAGCCACGCTGGGGTGTAAACTGTGAGAAACTGATGTGATAATTGATCGGATTGAGTTACTTTTAGTTTATGTATAAGTATATCGCTTTTCTTTTTAGTCTCATAACATTCGTATAATTTTTAAGATACTCCTATACACGTTTAAATTTATCAATTTTAACTTCATTTCACAGTTTAAAAATGTGTACAAAGCTGTGGTACAAAAGGTGGAATGAATGTCATTTGGCATTAAGCCCTTGGAGCAAAGAGATAATTCAAATTTGTGGTGCGATAAAGTGGAAATAAGGTGCATGTCAACTTGTGTAAAAATAATATGTGTACAGCCTTTTTGAAAGCAAACCTGTGAGGTATAGTTTATCTTTTTTTTATCATCGCCATCTAATTTATTCCATCAGGCAATTCAGTTCCTTCAAATGTACAACTTCTTCTAAAGGACTATTGCAGGAATTCGAAAAATAAAACAGCATTTTCTTACAAATTGCCCGATTGGCTGAAAACTTTTGTATGGGAATGTCAATTTCATTTTCGAATTTCAGATTCAGTTTAATGCAAGTCACATTTCATTTCAGCATTAGCCCTATAGGAAAAGTTAATCATATTGTCGGGCTGATTCGGCTATCTCCAGCCGTGGATTTCATTTAAATAAAAAAAAAATAGCGGAGCAGTATGCATAATGTAAATAGTCATCAAAATCGTCAAACTAAATAAGTCAATAAAAGCAAAATCTTTATTCTTACTCCTTTCTAGCTTGATGGAGCAAGCACATAAGTTCCAAGCACAATTTTATGGGAAAACCTTTTAAATTTGATGTCTTCATCGCCAGTCGCCACCCTATTCGCGATTCGTCTCGCCTCGGTACGTTAGTGCAAATGTTGGGAACAGGAACATCTATTTAGCGTATTTTATAGGAAAAATTTGTAGATTTAAAACTTTATAAAAACCAACATGTTTATAAGTTTTGTTTAGCTTGTGTTTCCTAAGTAGCCATCTACAATATCCACAGGAAGGCTTGGAGTGGTCCTTTTCTACTTTGCCGGAAATCACACGGCTTAACATGGAAGAGACCTCTCCAACCCGCCTGGCCAGCGTGGAGAGTGTAAGCTAAATTCTCCGACGGCTCTGGCTAATATATATGACTCTAGTAGAACAAGGTGGGTCATGCTCCTACCGTAGAGACTAAAATAGACCTGAAGTTGATGATAAACTAAAATTAAAGACCTCCGTGGCCCGTCATTAAGAGGGTATACTAGCAGTGCGTTTTCCATACAAATGTATTTCTCTATTTTCTCGCTGAAAACTGCTTCTAGAGGCACAATTCTTTTAACATACAATCTGTTACTAAAATAGGTATGTCGCTATGTCTTATTTTTTTCTAAAAACCTGTTGAAAAGAAAAAAAAATTGTACAAAAACAGTTTTTTTTGGAAAAAATAAAAAATAGAGGCATTCCTATTTTAGTACTAGATTTTATGAAAAAAGAATTGTGGCTCTAGAATCACTTTTCAGCGAGAAAATAGAGAAATACATTTGTATGAAAACCATATAGAAAAAATACTGCTAGTATACGCTCTTAACACACCAACCTACGACACGAGGGGCCCAGGTTGGATCCCCGGCCAGGTTATGAAGGAAGTGATATTTTTCATACTAGCTTGGGTCGTGGATGTTTATCTATATAAGTATCTATTATAAAATATAGTATCGTTGAGTTAATATCCTACGACGTTAGTACACTATCAAGACTAGCTCAAATTGTATGACTCTTCCCTTTTTTTTTTTTTTTTTTTTTTTTTTTTTTTTTTTTTTTTTTTTTTTTTATTACACACAGTTTCCCTTTAAATTCATTAGGTACGTAATTTCAGTTTCAAGAAGTCCACTCTTGTTACAATGTTTCCAAAACAATAGATTGGAAGGCTGCATCCGGAGAATTCATCTCTGATAAGATTATTCAACTCCATGGACGCTTAAGGCTTGCTTCCTTGATTTTCATGTGTGTAGGTGATCAACACGGCTGTCGGTTTTAGCTGCATAAAGGCACCTCACTTAGTTTAACGACCGCCTTCTAGTGCTGGCAGGACTAACGGCTAAAAACGTCCTTACTGAAGAACAGAGGAGGTCGAGAAATTCTTGTGCCACTTGTGGTCACCTATCCCAATATTACTTTACATGTAGAATGTACCAGCTGCTTCATTTCCCGCGCCAATTGTAAAAGCTGATCAAAAGAATGAGCGTCAGGAATCATGTCAATAAGTGATGCGGCTAGCAACCCATCACTATTTTGATTCCGTTCTCACCTACATGCCACCAACATGTGAAACGTGGCCTTAAGGTTTTACAGACCTGGGCACTGACCCAGCAAGGGAAAAGATTTGATTGTATGTATGTATGCCTACTAGTAATTCAATTCTTCCTGATCCTAACATTTGCAGTTGCACTAATCTGCAAATTTTAGAAACAGAAAAATTGTTAGTAGCTAAAACCTATAAAGATATATCATCATCATCATCATCAGGTCTTTTTCAGTCTCCACTGCAGGAGCACGACCCTCTCTGACTATCAGAGCCGTATATAAGCCAGGGCAGTCAGAGGATTTGGCCTACACTCTCCACGCTGGCCAAACGAGTTGGAGAGGTGTCTTTGATATTTTAAAGCTTTGTTAAGCTTATGTTCCCTAAGTCGCCTTTTACGACATCCACGGGAAGACTTGGAGTGGTCCTATTCTACTCTGCCGGGGACCATACAAATATAGCGTAGCATATTTTTGAATTCAGGTAGTCTAAGGTTGCATCTCTATTATCCAAGATTTATTAGTGCAGAAGAAACAAGTTCCTTTTAAGACTTTTTACAGTGTGGTCACCGGTAATACGCGCTTGCGATTGAAATCTTTTGTGCCACCCCATTATCGCTTTGTTTCGCCTTGTTAAATGTTGGGAGATGTAATTTTATCAACAAGATGTGTATAAACAGTATAATTATCATGATCATTAAATCACGCTTTGTAGTATCAGACTTTGTCTACCCCGTTAGTAAAAAAAATGGTGGCATGTTTGTAAAATAGTTCAATTCCATTACTTCTTATACTATTAATTGGTTGTGAGATTCTATCAACTTATAAATAAAATGAATCCACTTATAATTCTCACTTGATGAGATAGTATTGTATAGTAGTAAATATGTTAGTTAATAACCATATCATATAATGAATTATTTCGATTTAACAGCTTAAAAATGATCAGTTTATATACAAATTACAAAATAAAATACCTAGAAATAAGTTATGATTATTTATTTGGTGCTACTAGGACTATTTTATAATATTTACAAAATAAATACTTACAACTAATATTGCACATAGATCCTTAAATAACTAAACAACAACAACGATTTAAATTTAAACAGAATTTTGAAAACGGCTGAATTTTTAGTTCGACAAAGTTAAATTTGCTATAATTTACCGACAGTGATCATTTAAATATTTGGTTGAGAACACTTACATCAAAATTCATTGCGTTAAGTGAATACATTAGCATGATCAATTCATTTGTGGATGAGGGAGCCGTTAGGGTAATATTGTTTGCTCTTCTTGTTAAAACTTTGCGAGGGCACGTCGTCCATATCACCCTCCTTGTCCTGATGAGCTGTCATATGTCTGGTCAAGTGATGTCTCTCTCTAAAACTTTCATTGCAAACAGGACACTTCAATTTTTCTTCTCTTTTCCTCTTGTGCGGATCAGCTTGTGACTCGCTCTTGTGATGTGTACGCATGTGGTAAACGAGATCAGACGTCATTCGAAAACTGATGCTACACTTCGCACAAACATTCTGAGCAGGCAAAGAAAATGCAGCCAAAGTTGGAGGTAAAAGAGTACTTAGAATAGCTGCGGCAGGATTTGCTATTAGCGGGTTCACAGGTTCTCTTGGAGGAACTGGAAACTTCATGAAATCTGCGGTTGGTGGTTGGAAATTCTGTACACCAAATGGATATGACGCACCTGCTTGAAGATATGGAATCTCAGGTCTGAAGGGAAGAAAGTTTAATTTGTTCGAAGATACATGAGCGGGCTTTGGGTCCCCTTGCTTTTCTGGATACTCGTTATTTTTACTGTAGTTAGAACGTTGCTGCATTGTAGCTGACTCAGGATAATTCGGAGAAGAAGAAGGAACATTTTGTGTCTTGAAGAAATTATTTCCACTTAGCAAGTGGGCTGGTGTCAGTAAATTATTGAAACCAGGGTTTTTGTTAAATGATGTAGATGGTGGGCTAGCAGCAGATAGTGGCGGGCTGACAGAGTTCTGATACAAAAGATTGTCAGGACTTACAGAAGGATTTGGAGATCTGACGGTAAAATTAGAAACTTTGGTAAAAGCGCTTTTGGGTGACATCTCTGTCGGCTTATCAGAGAACCGATTCTCATACCTTGCTCTTGTCTGCATGGTGATCAATGTTGGATCATCAAATATTTTATTCTTATATTCGGGTAAAAATTTCGGCTGTCGAGCTGCGCTTTCGTTGGAATTCGGGCGACTTCTTGATCGGTCAGAGTTTTCGGAATCACTGCAGTACATAATTTTATTTGGGTACTCATCCGTCCCAACGTCAATGTTGATATCAGAACCGAAACTTGGAGATATGTTGTTATTCACTCGAATCCTGTCTTCGTCTTGATCTTTTGAATCCATAGTATTCTCGTTAGAATACTCATTGTGCTTATAAAGATCTGGAGTTCTTTTGGCAGTTTGCTCCCATTCTTCACTATTGAATAATTGTTTCGAGACTCTCAGCTGTCTTTCTGGCGGCTTCTGGCGAATTTTGTCATCTGGCATCATCAAAAAAGCCACGTCAAAAGAACGCTTGGAGACTTTACCTTGATTCACGACCGTTGACTGCATGTCTGTCTTCGTAAGGTTGGTTCTTGCACTTTCAATACTCAAATTACTGCCTTTAGAGTCCGGCGAGGCTTCTTTATAATTTTGATAATTATTTTGAACGTCCATTGTCATTGTTTTCTCATTTAATTTACGTCACTCGAACTAAAACTTTTTACACTTATATCGCGGTGAGATCGCAGGGACGCGTGCGTACTACCCGACGGCAACAATACGAATGCGAGCGTAACATAAGGGTGAAAAATATATAAGTGGGGTTTTGAACTACCCTTAGCAGAAGCCTTTCAAGTTAGGTGGGCGTGGCGAGAGGAGCCAATGGGAGGCGTTTGGAGGCGGGGAAGGATTTCGGCGGCCAATAGGGGTGGTTTTCAACGATGAAGAGCAGGAGAGCTCAATCACCGGGTCAAGATAATAATACAAGATAAAACAGCCGCGAATTGAGAGCGCATTGAGTCGTGGTAGGGTCAGCGACAATCGCGGTGATATTGAAATTCGCGAGTTGCTTGCTTTGAGATGTAGCGTTGGAAAATCAGAACACTTTGAAAGTTAGTTTAGTGACTTTTTTTACAAACTATTTTATTTTGATTTATTTTAAATACTTACTTACTAACTAACACACTAAATACTCATTTGTAATTCTAATTTCCAAATAAATATATACGATATAGCATGTTTCGTCCTTTTAATGACAAAATAATTAATTAATAAAAATACAAAACCCATAGGGGTTCTGTATCTAGTCTGTGTAGATTAAAATCAATTTCGCTCAACCAAACTATAATCAACATAAAAAGTTCCGAAAGCCATTATTTTATATTTATCTCATCCAAACACGGCAGTAGAAAAACTCCGCCGATTATGATTGCTATAAATATGTTTTATATGTCGCATAAAAAATGATACTTCTGCTATAGTGGGCCTAACCCCCGAGTGTATGGATGAGATTGCGAATAATGCTATTAACACAGACGCTTCTTCTCAAATTGATATCTTACGTGTTCCCAAAGTTAACGAAAATGAACCTTAACAAAATGAAGATAGGTTGGAAATCGTATAGATTTTACTAAAGCTAATATGATGCTTGTTGACATAGGAATTAAAGCCTTGTGGAAATAAGAATAGAAGCTAGATTTGTGTGGTTAAGAATTTATAGAGATGTAAAAAGACGACCCAAATGAGAGTTCTGTTCGGGAGTCGGTAACGATAATAAGATAGGCGCAGACGTTAAAGGAAAGCCATTTGTCAGATTTTAGCCATTTTTTTCGCCATTCGTTGGCGCTCAATGAAAATCTGTTCCATTTATTTTTCGGGGCGAACTAATGAGATTTTGGAGAAATATTTCCGGCTTTAATTACAGATTCATTGGGAGACAGTGATTTTGTGGTTTCCTCAAATAAATTATTGTAAGGGATTGTTGTTTTTGTGCTTTAACTTTTGTAACATTTAGTTGAATTCATTATAAACAATTAGTTTACTGTTAGTATCAATAACTGTAAAATGAGGTTAAATATCAAAATGTATTACAACTTTCATTTGAATGTTTTGTAATTAAATGAGATGCTATCAAGCCATAACTTATTATTACCTTACCTCACCTGTTATGAATGTAGCAGCTTGTTTATATCTTTATTGAAACGTTTCCAACACACTACCATTTACTAAAAGTCTTATTTAACTTTATGTCTTTAACACTCCCGGACTTTGCAAATAATATCACCTACCTATTGGTGATCATCAAATTATTTCATGCAAGCTAACTGTGAAATTTTTAACAATATTGTACAATAGAAACCAAAAACTCCAAAGGAATACAGAATCGCAAGAAAATATAAAACAAAATGGAATTTCAAACAAATTTAAAATTTAAAATCATTTTTGTTTTGAATCTTCCTGTTCTATTTTTAGGTTAGGATTCAGCAAAAAGGATTAGCCTGTTTAAGTTAATAACTCCTATTTAACTCTACCTTGGAATGAAATTACACCTCCCTCCATAAAGTATTTGCAAATGTTCAAGCTACCTAAATCAAGAAGTCAGCTAGCACCGGACACTTGTAAGACAACATCCATCAATTGCAACCAGCTCGCGTCCTGACACCTTATTAGCCGGGACTACTGAGGAAACAGATCTATTGGCAGGTTTCCCTGATGGATTATCCTTTACTGTTTTACTTTTAACAGAGATTTCTTCTTCATCTCCAGAGATATAAAATTATTTTGTTATACGTATCGATAAAGTTTGATTATTAAATATATGACTGTTGCTTGACCATGACCAGAATTTTAGAGACTTTTTTATTGTTATTTATAAATTATGTCAAAAGTATCTTCAAAGTTTCATCATTACATTAACCCTTGTACTGTCTTATTGCAAAAGAATTAAAGTGATTGAATCCCAAATCCCAGAGATCGAGTTATTAAAATTTAGAATTACTTATCCATTTTCAATTAGTTTTTAATTGATTTGTGAAGTGGAACAACTTTTCTATAAAATATGTGATGTATCGCGCATAAATTAATTTTAATTTAAGTAAAACAAAAAATAATATTTTACCCTTTTTATTCTATTAAACACTTCTCGACAGAAAATCCCTATAAATCCATCCTAGTTTATCTATCAACGTTTAGCTCAACTCGGTGATAAGTAATTGTAGTCACGTGACTTGTATTATGCACACGTGTGAGGGGTGACGGATTTGCAAACAATTTGGTGTCGATTTAACAAAAATGGCAAGTATGTGTAGTACTTGATATAAAGATATATTATCTTTGCTTATTATTTAAATTTTTTACTTTTTTGTTACATACCAATTTTTAAGTAACCATTTTAGTATTTGAGCATCAAATCTTGAAAGCTTAATTATATTCCCGCTAACGTTACACTGAGCTAAAATTGGGTATTAAACTGTATTAAAGCATATATTCGATGACAAGTTTCTGTTCAAATAATGGAGTTGAAAGGTGGATGAAATGATTTTTAAAATAAACATGATAAATGCACCAATAAAATACAATTCAAGCAATCAGTATGGATTGCTGTACCTAGTTTTATTTGTCAACTATATTTATATTCGATAATTTAAAAAAAGGTTTAGGCTTCTTAAATAAATATGAATTAAGAGAATATCACAATTTATATTCATAATAAAAAAATCCAGAAACTCACACAGTTTTTTCTTGTATATATTTTTTTTTTAAATCATCTCAATGCCGTCATATATATCTCATACTGAAGAGATTTGTATGCGTATGCTTAATTTAGTTCTTTTAAATAAACAATAGTAATCAATTGCAGATCAAAACATATTTAATTACATATTATTGTCTCAAGAAAACGAATAGCACAAGAAGAAAATAGATAGATAAACAAACAGACAATCGACAGAGGCTGACTGATGATGTAGAGTCGGAGGTCACATCTGCAACTTAGATTGCTGAGCTCTCTGGAGGATACGGCGACAGATTAGTTTGGCGACTGTCTTTGATTGGACACAGTCATCGATATTGGTAAGAGATTTCAATATTTATGATAATCATTTATAATAGACTAGAGTTATTGTAAATTCTGTTGGTGTCAGGCACGCAGCCAGTTGTAATAACTCGCCAAATTATATTACAGCATGAATACTGTCATAAAAGACGATCTCAGACTTCAATGCATCACAAGATGACAAAACCAAGGATGAGAGAATGTGGATGAACACTTGGGAATAGTAGTTTATTTCTTCTGAATAGAAATTGCAATGTAAATGTCCTTGAAAATATTTATTATTATTAATGCAAGCATAGCAATAAATAAATAAACTGATCTTCTACTTCGATCATTAAAAAGACAAGTCATCTAGTATTCCGTAATACAACAACTTCATAAAAGAATATTTATTAAAATACAAACTATCAATTATTTGGTTTAAACTCACTTTTTGCAAATACATAACGCACAAAATATCTTAGCCCAATGCAAAGATATTATAATAAAACCAGCCCAAAGAATATTTGTTTAAACACGCAACTAACAATGCAGATGATCTCAACTCAACAATACAGCACCTGTACCGTTATTAAAATATGTTTATCACAATCCGTTAATGCCGTACAACGCACTAATACCAACCTACCATATGGTCTTCGATCTACAACAATAGCCCGTAATACTATTCAGCTTGGCCTGTAATCATCCCTTTTATACTTTCAATAGCTCGCTCTCGTACATCAGTCACCCTATTAATTGCCAGAATCTCTTTCACTGCAGCTGTTGTTACAATTTCAACTTTATTTTAACCTATATTAGGTTGGATATCGTTTTTATAATTTTTTTCATTCACAATTTCGTTTATAGTAGTTTTCGTGCGTTTAAATCAGCCACCAGTATTTTCCACTTTTGCATTGTCAACTTTGTCGTTGTTTGCGAATGTGTTTTCTATTTCTATATTAATAAGGTCGTTTTTAGGTAAATTATTTCATTATCAGATTTTTTTTTAACGTTACTTTAATATCTGTCCTTCACAGCTGTCTTTAAGGTTCAAATTTGAATGTTTTTATCTTTCTAAGCCAATTCAATCGCATAATCGCGAGTATTAAAGTGGGATTTGGTGCACACTTGTTTATGGATTTTTCGACCATATGGTGTAAAAGCGGCCTTGGACAATGAACCCCCATGCTGGTGCCCCATTACCATATGGGACGCGTTAAATGCGTTTTCAAGAGAATCGTATAGGGATGACCTCTAAGTTGATGGATCAATAAACACTCGCTTATTGTAATGATTATTGCGACCTTAGGAATACGAACGTGATGTACCTGCAGGAAGTGTTTAAATATTGTTAACTTAGCAAGGCACGTACATCACGTAAGAATATACACGTATTCCTAAATCAGCGATCTCCCCTACCAATGCGATACCTATGTATATTTCCTTAGTATATAAGTCATGAGTAGCATTTCTAATAAAACAACACTTATCCTGGTATCGATATCAATGGTTTAATTTACGCACTCGTCATAATTGGTGACCCCGACGTGATCTAACCGACGTGATCTAACCGACGTGATCTAACCGACGTGATGTAGTCCGACGTGATGGATACGCGCCTCAACCGAAGACCCAGACGACGCAAGCCTGAAGAACGAATAAATCAACGTGCACATTTTCACCGGCTTCCCACAAGCGGGTCTCACCGGTTTGAAAATGCAAGAGGCATTCCGGCAGTAACCAGAACCACAAAGACAACAAGGACCATCAAAAATGGCTTCAACCACGCTGAAAAAAGGAATCAACACCGGCTCACACGATTCATTGATCGAATCCTTCACCATGGCTGAACGGTCATAAAAGGCAAAAGGAGGCACAGGAACTAACAGGCAACCACAATGGACAACCCCGAGGCAAAGAAAAATCCGCGGAATATCAGCGCAACCGCAAGCTCTAGCCGTCAACTTCAAGAAAAATAAGAGAGCGCATGCACAGAAGAAAAAGTCATCGCGAGCGGCAGAATTATAAAGAAAAAGATATAACAGAGGATCAACGAAATTATTAAATACAATAGAAACAATTACGCAACGTGAACAGCTGATATCTATATGATGACGCATTTGACGTCACAAATCGCATCACTTTACATGGAATCAACAACGAACGAAAGTGCAACTACAACAAATAATTGAACGAGGTCAAGATCGCAAGGCCGCCGATGGCCGTATGTTGTTAAAAAAGGCGTAATGAGAAAGAATATAAATATTTGCCTATTATTTGAAGAAGAATTTATTTGGCAACAAAGAATCTTGCACCGCATTTCGTGATATCATTAAGTTCTAATGCCTAATTGCTACCGACTTACACAGTGGTATAGATTTCATGGCAAACAAGGACAATAAATTGATAACTTTGAAGCCTGCAAGCAAAAGAGCGAACAACTTTAAGATGGAACAGCGATCAACATATTGACAGGAAAACATTAAAGTAAAATGGCGATCACAGAAGCACTACTTTAACTGAAAATTACTTCTCTCAAGATGCAGCAAATGGTTCACAGCAAGCAGTCTCAAGAGCAAGCCAGCAAACGGGTCATACTTCAGGGCCACAGCTGCCGACGCACCGAGCTCCTGGTCCTGAGCAGAGCACCCACAATGTTTATTTTCGACAATTATAACGTCCGGCACAGCCGCCGAGCTCACGCTTAGAAATTTTTAAAGAGTGGCCACTCTTCAGCGGAGCATTTCGGCAGGACTTCCACCGGCGCTAGTCGACATCGCTCTCTACAGTCTCACAAAAGACTACGAGCGAGCAGAAATTATCTCCCGACTCACTGGGATTGAAACAACTGGCAAGTGAAAACGTATCTATACGAGAAGCTCAGACTGCGCATCAAGACCATATTGACAAAATGTATATTAAGAGATATAAGAAGTTTGCAATATCTACCAACTATGTATAAGGAAAAAAAAAACGATTCACAGGGTCAATGTCAATGCATAAACGCATAATTTGCCGCGCAGAAATATTTGCCTACACAGCGTTTTTCAGCACGTGCACTATGCATATTTGCATTCGCTACAGTTTTTACATTTTTGTTAATTTATTTTTGTTACAGTTTATGAATTTTTCGTTAATTTTATTGTTAATTGTTTTTATTTTTTACAAAAGGGGGAGTACTATTGCGACCTTAGGAATACGAACGTGATGTACCTGCAGGAAGTGTTTAAATATTGTTAACTTAGCAAGGCACGTACATCACGTAAGAATATACACGTATTCCTAAATCAGCGATCTCCCCTACCAATGCGATACCTATGTATATTTCCTTAGTATATAAGTCATGAGTAGCATTTCTAATAAAACAACACTTATCCTGGTATCGATATCAATGGTTTAATTTATGCACTCGCCATAATGATCGAAGCCAAAATTTAACAATGAGTAAAGAAAAGTAAAATAATGTACAGATCATACCAAGTTTTCATCCCATTTCGAGGGATTGTCCACACCTCAAATCTATGAGCTATTCTAAAGTTAGTCTATCTATTTGATAGAACCTTATACTGACAAACGCGTGAGGGATCGAGGCGAAAGGATTGACACATATTTAGATCAGCAGTTTCTTGAATCCTAAAAAAAATCAAACATCAAAGTCAACGTAAATTTGCTTAAAATCGAAAAATACTTTGTGTTCGAAAGCTATTTATCACATAAATACAAGATCATAATATTTTTTCCAATATAAATAAATTTTCCTACACATCCTTACTTTTGACTACTTTGAAACATTTTACCAAGTAACCCACTTGTAATATTTATTCACTCGACGCATGCGCAAATAAACAACATTTGCACAATGCCACCCAATAATGCATATTGTATTGTCAGAAAAATAGCTCGATTCAAACGAATTGACGCTTGCCTACAAAAATACTCATAAAGTGTACTAACTATTCATAAATAATTCCATTTTTGAAGTTTTAGAAAGAATAATTACTGTATATGAGTAAATTTTGGTAGAAGCTGGATGCGAGCAGCTGAAGATAGATCTCGATGGCGGGCAATTGGGGAGGCCTATGTCCAACAGTAGACAAGTATAGGCTGATGATGATGATGATGAGTAAATTTACAAAAATCATACATTTAATTATGATCGATGAAAATTAATTTAAACAAGTAATTGATATTATAAGAAAAAGGGCAGATAATACAAATATATTTTTGATACAAATCAAAAGAAGAAGTTATCAATTTAACCCGTATAGCACTGAAATAATAATAGTCGTAGTCTAACAGATTCATAACACGTGAGTCGAATTTCATAAGTGTATACTTGTCTATCTATCTAAAACCATTAGAATTGAAACTAATATTGTCCGTCTTAGGAAACAGTGCAAGTTTCATCAAAATCTCTTTAGCAATTTTTGAGATAGAGATGGTGGGAATGGCACTGAAAAAAAATCAATTCGGTTTATTTTTTCTTATTTACTTACTTACTGTATTAAGAAGAAAATGGGCATCTTATAGAGAAACGCCTGACAATACGTTCGGTTCTAAATAAACAAAGAAATTACAATCCAATAAAAAAAGTTAATAGGCCATCATCTTTCTTAGGCATTCAGCAAAATCACATAAATATTTATATGTTTTTCAATTTATTATCATACATATTACTACCATTACAGGTTAATAAACTCCTAGTGCGACGGAAAATATATGCTTCGTTGTGTTATTTTTTATTGTATGGTTTTTTATCAGTACCTTTAAATATAAAGATGTAAGAGGATACCTGCTTAAATAAAACTTTATAATACTAGAAAATAAAACTGCTTTAAAATTTTTATCTCATTTTATTTTCTTTCCTCATAGTATCAAAACTATTTAGTCCACCAAAACTCGAACCTGCTCCACACAGCATATGCGCGAGCGGCGCGCCATCTGATCACAATAACTATAATGGTCATCCCCTACACACAGACAGACATTATCTGTAGTCATCAGAGCACTCTACTTTGATGTATAAACGAATTATGACGAATGATAGAAAGTATTTAGTTTTATTTGTAGGACAGATGTATTTTTACACATATTGGTTGATTGATAAATGTTGATAATTTCATAGACTAAATTTACACAGCTTAGTAATATTATTACAAAAACCAAATCGCATACAAGCCACATGTAATCTAGCAGCTGATTGAAATCAATATATTAATATACAAATGAACAAACAAATAACAACGAGTTACCTAATAACGTAAAGTATCAAAAATGCCTCAGCCTGGCTGAGTTTTCTGAGAATTGTAGTCACTGAATAAAATAAATCACCTAAAAATATTGTTTTAATTTTAAATATACATGGCGAAATTTTGATCGTTCTGGACCCTTAAAGGGGTTATTCAGCCCGTCGATATGAACCATTTTTCCTATGGAACCAATGCTGGAAACTCAAATTTTATTTCGACATTTTCATACAAAAGTGTTAAGCCGCCCGGGCAATTTGTATAGGAATGTCGAATTTTTTTTCGAGTTTACAGCATTTGTCCCATAGAAAAAGTTGTTTATATTGACAGGCTGAATCACCCCTTTAATGGTCCGGAACGATCAAAATTTCGCCATGTATGTCGTGTAATATTGTAAATACAAAGTTGTGGTGCAATCTACGGCGCCATTCATGAGCCTTTGTCATAACAAATTGTACGAGGAAAGAGTTAGGACCACACGCTTTTCGGGTTTAGCATTTTTATTAAAAGCGTATACTAGCAGTATTTTTTCAATATGGTTTCCTTACAAATGTATTTCTCTATTTTCTCGGTGAAAACTGATTCTAGAGCCACAATTCTTTTTTCATATAATCTAGTACTAAAAAAGGTGTGCCCCTATTTTTTTTTATTTTTTTCCAAAAAAACTGTTTTTGTTCAATTTTTTTTCTTTTAAACAGGTTTTTAGAAAAAAATATAACATAGGGACATACCTATTTTAGTAATAGATTGTATGTAAAAATAATTGTGCCTCTAGAAGCACTTTTCAGCGAGAAAATAGAGAAATACATTTGTATGGAAAACGCACTGCTAGTATACCCTCTTAAGCTATTATTTGAATATAAAAGGTTCATTGCTCAAGCACTCAATGACTCCTAAGCTCCTCGTATCTGGATTTAGACGTGCCTCAGTTCTTTGTATTTTTTGTCTTTACGATAGATATTATTTTAAAGTAATAACTATTGCGTTAACTATAGTCCATAGAGCACGGAATGTTGCTCGCGCCCTACAAGACACGAAAGTATAATACCGCGTGTCACCTGCCACCGGCTAGCAGGCGAAAGTAGCATACTCGGACTATTAGTCCGTGCTCCAAAAAAACGTAAAAATACCCCAATTTGCTGTGATATAGAAACCCAACTAATCCTACAGAAGGATAAGTAAAAAATTCTTATGTATTTTGTAGCACAAGTAAGTAGAAAATAGCAGATTTTTGCATTTGTACAATTACCTTGAAACCCAACACCTCAATGCACTGCATCGCACCTAAATAACTGACACGCTTGTTTCGTATGAAATGTGTTAAAAAGGTATGTCTAGTACCGCGCGAGCGACAGTCACATTTCCTGCTCTGTGATTCCATTTTCCGTTTTCCATACAAATGTATTTCTCTATTTTCTCACTGAAAACTGATTCTAGAGCCACAATTCTTTTTTCATAAAATCTATTACTAAAATAGGTATGTCCCTATGTTTGATTTTTTTTCTAATGTCCTGTTTTAAAGAAAAAAAAATGGTACAAAAACAGTTTTTTTGGAAAAAATAGGGGCATTCCTATTTTAGTACTAGATTTTATGAAAAAAAAATTGTGGCTCTAGAATCAGTATTCAGCGAGAAAATAGAGAAATACATTTGTATGGAAACCATATTGAAAAAATACTGCTAGTATACACTCTTAATAGCCAAATTTTAACCACATCGCCCACCGAACATTTTAAACAGTCAAGCTTGCAATACGATGAGCATTTACACGCCATATGTACCTATGGGCTTAGCGTCACTCTAGGGACATCCCCCTAGCTAATGAGGTAGGGTCATACAGTTGTAGTTAATGGGACAAAAAAAATATATGTTTTTTGCATCGAAATGTGTCCGTTTTTACAAAATAAATAAATTTGAATAAATGTCTAGATACTTATTTTGATTTTCTGTTGTCATTGATAAATCAGAAAAGACAATAAAAAGAATATTAAGAGAAAATAAAAGAAAGGTACCTATTTCGTATGAATTTAGCTCTGCACCTGTAGAAAGTCTTACCAGAATTTATACAGTTTTTAGGGTTCCGTACCTATAAGGTAACAACAGGACCCTATTATTGAGACTTCCGAGGCCGTTCGCCCGTCGGTCCGTCAGTCTGTCTGTCACCAGACTGTATCTCATGAAAAGCGTTAACTACAGTCGATATTTTCACGGATGATGTATTTCTGTTTCCGCTATAGCAACAAGGATTTGATTGTTTTGTTGTATGCTTTGAATAGGTTCCGGTTCTAATGGGTTTAAAATATTGTTAAATAATTTTATAAACACCGTATTAAAAGTAATTTTGTTTCAATGTGTAACAATCGCGAAAATATTACAAATCATCCTACCACAAATTTTACAGCTTCGTTACCGTATACAGACAGACTAACGCATAACGTTTCCCTTAGCACCCTTACTTTTTTTACCTTGAGTAAAAAAATATGCTTTGCTTTATTTTTATTAAATTAATTTTGAACCAGCCCTGCAGTTCTGCGTCAGCACATCGAGATCTTAAAAAACCGCGCGCTCCGCACGGCCATATGTCGCGAAAAATTCCCTAATTGCATTACGGCCGGGTACTTTAATTACGGCGGCCCACTTACACATATGTGGTGCGTGTGGGGTTCGAATAGTCGCGATGTTTTTATTAGTAACGAGTTGGAGAATAATGTTTTTTGAGTGATGCATACTTGATAATGTTTGTCTCAGCCGCAAGAAATCCACTGCTGGATACAGGTCTTCCTCAAGCATTTCCATTATTTCGGGGTTGCCATACTCACCGCGCTTGGAAACGGGTTGGTGAGCATAGGTTGCTTGGCTTATATTAGTTCCGATCCGACGCTGCTGCTTATCGAAATCGTTTTTTAAGCAAGGAAAGAATTGGTATTTCGTTGGATTGGAGAACAGAATAAAGGTAGGTATGTGGAAAAATAATGATGTTATTATAGATAAATAAAATATCTTCTTGTATCTGGGAAAAAGACAAAATGAAAAATTCACCAGCTACTTTTCTTCCCGTGTAGACTGTTGAAGCCGGCCGACGAAATGGTTGAAAATCTATGCAATAATCGTCAGGGTGCAGTGGTTAACACGCCAGCCTGCGACATGAGGGTTTCGGGTTCGATCGGTCAGGTCATGTTGGAATATGATCTCTATCTGAGTGGTTATTAATCAAAAGTATTTTTTTTTATAAAATACAGCATCATTGAATTAGTATCCTTACTAATGGGGCTAACTCAATCTATTTGATTTGTCCCTAGGAAATAAAATTAAGAATTTTTCAGGCTTACCTTTACACCCACCTTACTAACCGTGGTTTTTGAGTCTCTTGGTCATAAGATCTGTCTACCTCGTGAGGAATAAAGTCATAATACTACACATCGAGCGAGCGCGAAATGCGAGCGAAACGTCTCTATTCAGCTTGGCCAAGAGTTCTTTGATAAGTACGTCTGTATGGCTGTTCTCTACAAGTTGAATTTCTTAAATGATTCTCGTGAAATTTTGTGAGCAAGTAAGAATTTTTTAACAAAATTATCATTTTTTTTGAGTTTCCAGCATTGTTTCCACAGAAAAAGTTGTTCACATTGACGGGCTGAATCAATCCTTTAAAAGCCCTAAAGTAACTAACTTAAGTTTATATATTTTTTAAATGACAAAAGTTTAGAAAAGGGTAATCCCAAATATTGTTATACAAAAGAAGATAGGTATAGCAATTCAAATAAATTGCAAACAATAAAGACATCTAATCTTCAAAACTTACTCAGAACAACTCATTCCAACAGCAAT
Organism: Rhodophaea formosa; assembly: GCA_963082605.1. Classification (NCBI taxonomy): domain Eukaryota; kingdom Metazoa; phylum Arthropoda; class Insecta; order Lepidoptera; family Pyralidae; genus Rhodophaea; species Rhodophaea formosa. The sequence continues at coordinate 1,918,813 of OY720208.1, forward strand.
TCACCACAAAACATGAAACACAAAAGAAAATCGAGAATATGATTAACTAGTAGGTACCTAACTAGAAAAAAACATTCAACTTTTGTAGAACAAACACAACTGAAACCTTTTCAGACGCGAATAGCGAACAATATGAACGTAAAATATGGGATCAAGAAATCCTGTCGCGGACAAAAAAACGTAGAAAACAAATGAACAGAAAAAGTTCTCGGTGAGCGCGGAAAATGGAAAAAAAGTGGAAAACAGTGTCGTCGGGACATAGACTGGGTAACAACATAGATATGAAGAACTCTAGGACTATTTTGTTGATTTGTTGTTTTTGCTTTAAAGTAACCTAATATGTATGGCTTTCTACAAGTGAAGGAAGTTTTGGAATCCTTAACAAATGTTTTAGTTCATCCATTATAAACAAATATTTTTTTCTTGTAGTCTAGATTTCATCATTATTTCATCATTATCTGGTTCTTTTTTTAGACTTCACTGCAAGAGCATGACCCTCTCTAAAATACCAAAGCTACCTATTAGCCAGACCATTCAGAGGATTTGGTCTATGCTCTCCACGTTGACCAGACTAGTTGGAGAGGTATCATTGATGTTTATAAGCTTTGTTTTGCTTGTGTTTCCTGATTGCTTTCTACGACGTCCACGGGAGGACTTGGAGTGGTCTTATTCTACTATACCGGGAACCACACGCCACACTAATTCTAGATTACTTTTAATAAATTAATATTTTATGAAATCATGTGATTAATTTGAATGAAAAATAATGTATTTCTTGTAGATCACACACTTACTATAACTACTAATAAGTGAACTGCTACATATGTAATCGTCATTTGCTCATATTAACTTTTTATGAACCTGTTTTTAGGGTTCCGTAGTAAACTAGGAACCCTTACTTATAGTTTCGCCATGTCTGTCTGTTTGTCTGTCTGTCCGTCCGCGGTTTTACTCAGAGACTATAAGTACTAGAAAGCTGTAATTTGGCATGGGTATGTATATTAATCATGGCAAAAAAGTGGTACAAAAAAAATTGAAATAGAATTTTTTTAGGGTAGCTCCCATACACGTAAAGTGGGGGAGTAATTTTTTTTCTCTACTTATCCATCATGTGGGTTATTGTTAAATAGGTCTTTAAAAAATATAGTGAGGTTGAAACACCATTTTTCGATTTAGGGATCCGTTTCCGAAATATTTGGCAAATTTTTGTTAGAGGTAAGTGTACCTCCCTCTATCTGCTAAACGGTTATATATGGATACGTGAAAAAACTTACAGCAGTAGTATATATACTGAAGTTTAAAGGAAAACTATCAGAGCTGAGTACTAAGTGCAAACAAAAAAGTTATAGGCAACCAACTTATAAAATGTACTGGAAAATGTAAAATTTCATACAATTTTCATTGATAGATGTTTTTGGTCGTTTAACTGTGAGGTGAGAGTGCGAACTGCGTGAACTCAAAGTTGTCATTCGTAACTACGGAATCCTATACTGCGTGTGGCCCGAAACGCACTTGGCCGGTTTTTTCGAACTAATGTTCAAAATCACCATATAGTAAATCATTTTAATGTCGTTTAGTGAAAATAGGAAATTATTTATTACTCTAAAAATCTTTTTTGTAAGTGGCCTTGTTCAATCCTTGCAGTCTCTACCACTGAATGTTCGTCTATAACATTAACAACCTCTCCGACCCTGGTCGGACAGGGCAGGAAGCTTCGCGTGAATAACTACCGCCATTGTAGCAGGACCTTGGTTCCTTTTTCTTTGTTTTCTTGTCTAATTAATAAACTGAATAACTTGAATGTCGTTAAGGTGTTTTTGAATATGAGCCGGTGTTGTTTATTGCTTGGAATAAAAAATATACAATTTTTTTACAGCCATGCTTATTTAATATTTTATCCTTCAATATACCTAGTGAAATATTTTTAATGGAAATGAAAAAAAAAATTGACTTCCCAGCATTGGTCCCGAAACAAGAGTTTTTAAAATGGACAGGCTCACTCCTTAAAGGGACCAAAACGATCAATGGTTCACCGAGTAATAAATTAATTTATTGAGTATAAGAGGTCACAATATTAGGTATTTTATTATTTCAAGTATTACATTCATTAGATGTTATACTTAACAACCAAAGTTAACATCGTTAGATAGTCTGCATTTAAAGGTGTGTTGTTCAAGTGTGTGAAAGGCCAAATAGTAGTGAGGGTAAGAGGTGACGCAAGACTAGGTGAGAGTTTTTACTTAAAGCAAAATATATAAGAAGCAATCAAGACGCTTAAAATCATCATCAGATCTTGTAAGTCTCCACTACAGGAGCACGACCATCTCTGCACTATCAGAGCCATATATATGCCAGAGCAGTCGAAAGATTTGGCCTACACTCCCCACGCTGACCAGACGGGTTAGAAGTTGGAGGTTGGACAATAAAAACAAAAGATTATTATTCAATTCATCGCTGACACTATTCCAATCCTACATATACACTATGTTAATAAAACCCTGTCCGATAAAATGTGACTCATGTCAATATGAACAACTTTTCTAATAGGACTAATTCTGGAAGTTCCGGAATTGGAAAAAAAATATTTTGCATATAAATTGATGATGATGGACACTTACGTATGGGAACATTAGTCTTTCCGAATTTCCAGAATTATTCTCATAGAAAAACTTGTTCTTACTAAAAGGCTGAGTCAATAGATTATGATCATGTCATACTTACCAAACTTCATGTTTAAACATATCAATATTTCATTAAACAGATCCTCTGAAACTTATTCAATATCACTTAATCGAAATCCACACAAAAAAAAGCTTACCCTCGAAGCCTCATTACGTATACAGGCTCCCCGTCTGCCTTCTATGATTTACGAGCTATTTTTTGTTGATCTACACTCCTTGGCCAAGGCTCCCAAACTATGCCAAGTGCCAAGCATATTGATACAACCGGAATAATTAAATGCAGAATTCTTGGCTGAGTTTTCGGCGTTGAAAATATTGTCTTATTTCATTTCGAAGTTTGTAAAATAATTCTCATTTTAGAGATACTCGAAGGGGTAATATATGCCAACAATACTTACTAATTCAGCACCATACTCTTTTGACGAATTTTGCCGAAGTTAATTAATTAATTTATAAGACAACAATGTATTTAACTGATTAAATTTAACATAATATTAGTGCTGACCTATGTATACTAATAATAATTAATGACCTATAACAAAAGGTTATCAAAATGAAATAAAAAATGTATTTGAAAACCTTCTGAATGCCACTTTAGTTCAATAATTTCATTCAGATATTTATTAAATCTTACTAAGATGTTCACAATTAATTAAATAACTTAGTTAAGGAAGCGTAAAATTTTAGGGGTCCAAACAAATCGTAAGACAGAAAACGGAGATTATGTTCGAGGCCCTAGATATAACCCTTAAACTATTTTATGAAGTAACAACTGTTTACAATCTAAAGACAGGTCGTGATGCTTTTCTCAGTTTTTTGTCAAAATGGCCGGTTTTGGCGAAAACGGTATAAGTAAAACTTTTATGGGCTGATCACACCACGGACTGCGCTGAAATTCAGCTCGCGAATATTTTTTTAGAAGGTTTTTGCTAAGAAAAAAATTCCTAATTTCACCTCATAAGAGGTAAGATGGGGGTCCGGAATTTGTATTTAACGTAAGCGAAGAAATGATTTGCAAGTAACGCCTTATTTAATTTCTTATAGCTGATATTAATGTGAGCACCTTAATTGTGCTTCAAAACAGAAAAAAAAACAAATAACATGGTTTAATATGTAAAGCTAAATAGCTGCTTTGGACTGTACTAAACGATAAAGATCAATACTTTGGACCGTAAACGGGATGCACCATCAGTCACGATTAAAAACATTAGGCACAGTGTCATTTTCCTTGTTATCCATTCAATGCTAAATATCTCAATTTAATGTTAGCACCGTGTCGCCCCTACTCCCATTTGAAGGGTTAATTCTACAGAAAGACTTGAATCGACCATCGCTATCGTTTTATTACACAATGCTGGTTTCAAGAGGTCATTATAATCAGCCATAGAAAAAAACCCGCAATGAACTTCGTAACGATTTTGATAATGGCTCGGAGTATAGAGGTACTAATTCGAAGGAAAGATTTTAACCCTTTGGACAGTAATGTCTTTGTTTAATGATTTAAACGAACCAACATTATGTGTCGGTTAGCTGTCATGTTCTTTGCGACATATGAATGTGGATATGATAACTGCACTTAAAAGTTATGCATGAAAACGGGTCATGTGCAATAGCAATCCCAACGAAATATCGTTGGGATTGCTTAATAAAGTTTTGGACTCGTTAGTAGCCTTTTAAGACTAGTGCGAGCCATTTCATCGCATCACATCGTTTATTAAGATCAAATTTTTAAAGAAGGGCAAATAGTCTTTGCATCCGTTTTCTACCTCAAAGCGTACCAACATGCTAAACGCGGCCCTGTCTACTCAGTAAGGGTTAAATGCGAGAATAGTATAAAGGGTATTTTTCAGCTCATTGGCGTCCTTTTCCCTGGTTACGCAGAAAGTTTTGCCACTAACAATTTTTGTATTTGATACTGACTGGTCTTGAGAAATAAATTTATAACGAGAGTTTTTTAATAAATGAATAACCTGTTGTAATTTTTAGAGGTACTGCTAAACTTTTTGAGTGCCTCACGTAGGTATAATACACTAACAGCCCTACCTGGCTGCGCCCGGGCATGAATTATACATATAAACCTTCCTCACAAATCACTATCTATGTGTAAAAACTGCATGAAAATTCGTGCAGTACTTTATAATTTATCGCGAACAGACAGACAGACGTGGCAGAGGACTTTATTTTATATTATGTAGAGATATTGATGTCCGGGTGTAGTCGCCTTAGGCAACATGATTTAATTTAAGCTTCACTAATATCTGTTCATATTTCCGTGAACTAAAAAAACATTCCATACAAAGATTTCCACAAGGTTCGTAGTCCGTCCGTAGTCGCCATTTTTCTTGCAGGGATTTGCCGCTATCTCTCGCGACCATGCTGTGACTGACATATTCTTACGATTTGCTACGAGGAACAGAAGTGGCATGAATATGAATAGGGAAGTTATATGGTAGTGTGTGACGAGCTCCGTGGCGCAGCGGTCTTCACGCCTGCCTGCGACACGGATGGTCCCGGGTTCGAACCCCGGTCAGGTCAAGATGGAAAACGATCTTTTTCAGATTGACCTGGGTCTTGGATGTTTATCTATATATGTATTTGTTATAAAATATAGTATCGTTGAGTTAGTATTATTTATTTGTATTTATTTATTAGTTATTTATCATCCTCATTTTACAATTATTTGTTCCTATGGTTGACTTTTTGCCTTATGAGAAGAATTTCTCTCAGTGTTACTTCTCTGTAGTAGTCTGTTTCGAAACGCTAGTAGTCTCTAGCTTCTGAACACTAATCAACACATATAAAAATTAATTCCTTTTTGTTTGCCTTGCTAAACCTAAATAATATTTACGCTTCAGAAATATTCGACTGAAAAAACATACCATCAGATAGTTTTTCACAATGTCCGTAGTCGCCATTTTTCTTGCAGGAATTTGGCGCTATCTCTCGCGACCATGCTGTGACTGACATATTCTTACGATTTGCTACGAGGAACAGAAGTGGCATGAATATGAATAGGCAAGTTACATAATATCATCCTCATTTTACAATTATTTGTTCCTTTAGTTGACTAAATAGTCTTATGTTGAAAAGAGTTTCTTTCGACGTTACTTCTCTGCAGTGGTCTGTTCGGAAATGCTAGTCGTCTGTAGCTTCTGAACACCAATCAATACATATAAAAATGAATTCATTTTTGTTTGCCTTGCTAAACCTAAATAATATTTTCGCTTCAGAAATATTCGACTGAAAAAACATACCATCAGATAGTTTTTTACAATGTCGGTAGTCGCCCGCCATTTCTCTTGCAGGGATTTGCTGCTATCTCTCGCGACCATGCTGTGACTGACATATTCTTACGATTTGCTACGAGGAACAGAAGTGGCATGAATATGAATAGGGAAGTTATATCGTGGTGTGTGACGAGCTCCGTGGCGCAGCGGTCATCACGCCTGCCTGCGACACGGATGATCCCGGGTTCGATCCCCGGTCAGGTCAAGATGGAAAACGATCTTTTTCTGATTGACCTGGGTCTTGAATGTTTATCTATATATGTATTTGTTATAAAATATAGTATCGTTGAGTTAGTATCCCATAACACAAGTCTTTCATTAGAACTTACTTTGGGGCTATATATTTATTTATTTATTATTTATTTATCATCCTCATTTTACAATTATTTGTTCCTTTAGTTGACTAAATAGTCTTATGTTGAAAAGAGTTTCCTTCGACGTTACTTCTGTGCAGTGGTCTGTTCGGAAATGCTAGTCGCCTGAAGCTGTTGAACACTAATCAATACAAAACGTATAAAAATGAGTTCCTGTTTGTTTGCCTTGCTAAAACTGGAGAATTTATAAGCTTCATAAATATCCATTCAACTGAAAAAACATCCCATCAGAAGGTTTTCCACGATGTCCGTAGTCGCAATTTTTCTTATAGGGATTTGCCGCTATCTCTCGCGACCATGCTGTGACTGACATATTCCTACGATATGCTACGAGGAACAGAAGTGGCATGAATATGATAAGGCAAGTCAAATAATATCATACTTATTTTACTATTGTTTGTTCCTTAGGTTTTTATTGGCTCTGGCATTACATATTATTAGCTTCTCTATGAATGTTCTATGCGACTTTATCCGTCTGAATTTCGGTTTTTCTCACGCAAAATATCCGAGGCCTAGACTTTTGTACACGGGACCAAGGGTCACAGTCTGAGTGTGCCTTTGTAACATAAATTACTCGATCTTTCCTATGATTTGAAAGTGATTTTAAACTTTATTACAATATTAAACTACTTATATAACTTTTCATATGAATAATCAAAAACTCGGGTACTTAAATAGACAAAGAGTAAAAAAAAGCATGCTAGAAGAGACAAGTTGATAAATAAATTTATATATAACAGAAGCTGTATCAATGGATTTTTATACTCAGTCATAGGGCAATTTATTAAACTACAATTTTGGTATAGTATCAGTTTTTGCTAAAAATACCCATTATTTGTTGGTTTCATTTAAAACGCCTCTTAATCCGAAAAAATTCCTGATAATGATAATTGATAATTAATAATAAATGATAATTACTGAAGATTAAGAGGTCTAGTCTACAATAGAAATTTTACCTTTATATCATATTTTTTTTTTATTCCATAACTTGAAAACCATACCAATACAAATAATTTAATAAGAACTTTAAAAAAACCATACCCATATTACTCACAGGAACATAATTACCGACCACTCAACAAACGTGGGACGAATTACGAAAAAAAATCAAAAAACAATCAAAATCACTCAAAAAACCACCGAGGCATCATTTCCACAATCAAAGTATTCTTTATTCATTTATTTTGATCGGCAAATGTCAAGTGTGGAGCGCCCTTTTCTAAACATCCAAACCAAACAATTTTCAACTTTATCCAATTTGAGATAGAGTTGAAAATGGATTGGCAATGTGCTAAATAAGTTAAGGGGTGTGAGAGGCTATCAGAATCATAAATGGCATTATATAAAGGAGCCACAGAGGGCTCTTGAAGCCACTGAAGAGGTTCGCAAACTGCAGTTTGAAATTAATACGAGAAATGTATTGTTTGACGTCGGTGTGGGAATGACCACACGAGTGTGGGTATGGGTGTCACTATTATTCTTTTTCTTCTGAAAAGTAATTGACTTTTATTTTTTTTTATTGGGATTGGCTTGGGTTCTTACTTCATGGCTGTGGAGAAGACAAAACTTTAAACTGACATTCTGTATGCATCAACCGATCAACCGACCAAGAACTCAACGGGCAAGATGTTGATGACAATTGGCATAATTTATACGAGTTAAATAATAATACCATCATTATGGCTTCATTACGGTAAGTATCGTCGATTCGATATAAATAAATATATACGGGCAAGTCACACAGATTGCGCTAGTCCCAAAATAAATTCGAGACTTGTGTTATGGGATATTAACTCAACGATACTATATTTATTTATATATTTTATATTTATATCTTGAACTGACCAGGGATCGAACCCGGAACCATCCGTGTCGCAAGCAGGCGTTTTGACCGCTGCGCCACGGAGCTCGTCAAAGTTTAAATAGAGCTACGTTACATAAATTTTTTGTAGTTTTTGTTCACAGAAAATGATTTTATTTAAAAATTTGCATAGCCTATGTACCCCGCACATAAATTAGCTATCTATAGGTGAAAGAGTTTTTAAAATCGGTCCAGTACTTTTGAAGCCTATTTAATGCGAACAAACAAACAATCTAATCCTTCCAATTTATAATATTAGTATAGAGCTATCGATAAAAAATGTTTTAATAAACACGTAGTCATGTAGTCTCAACGCTTTAATCTTACGATTTGTTCTCAGAGACTCGCATGGATGGCGCCACTCGAAACTACACAACATTGTATCTACCGTATTATGAGAATATAAAAACATAATTCACAAAATATAGCTTATTAAATATCAAAACAATATTTTAGGCATAACATTTTAAAATAACACCGTATATTTAGTAAGTTAAAGGCTAACGCAGATTACCGCCATTTAGTATCGAGTACAAGCAACTCTCCTGCGCCATACATTCGCCTGCTTTTCGCAACCTTAATTTGGTCCTATATTTTTGTATGAGGTGGGCAGTCTATTACGTTAGTATTATATTGTTTTTGACGTTGTGTAGGTTTTTTTAAGGAATACCTAATGAACCGAAAAAAAACCAATTCCTGCATGGTTTATTTCTGTGTTATATCTACATAATAATTTTAGCTTATATAAAATCTTAACTTTACGTTCGTAAAGAAGCTTGTAGTTACAATTACTTTCTGGTAAACTTCAAGCACGATGGTGCATGTGAATATAAGACTACGCAATCATTACGCAATAGTATAAGTCTTTCTAAGACAACATTAACATGGATGTTAATGATGTGTTTATGGCGAGTGCGTAAATTAAACCATTGTGACCGATACCAGGAATTAAGTAATATATTTATTAGAAATGCTAACTTATATACTAAGGAAATATAGGTACATATCGCATTGGTAGGGGAGATCGCTGATTTAAGAATACGTGTATATTCTTACGTGATGTACGTGTCTTGCTAAGCTTCCTACAGGTACATCACGTTCGTATTCCTAAGGTCGCAATAGTGTTAACTCTAGATACTAGGCGCGTGATATTGTCAAAATAAGTATGTTTGGATAACATTTAAATGTGGAGGATAAACATAAATAATATTATTTAAGCTCATAAAAGTATAACGGTTACTTAATAAGACAGGGCGCTAAATAAACAGCTAGCCATTATCTTAAAAGTAAAACGTATTTTAAGCATACTTCCTACAAAATAATATCGAACGAAGCACATTTTCGCTAAGCTTCTTAAGTCGGCCATTTCGGTGGAGCCATGACGACGACAAAATGGCGGCGGTCGTAGCCTGAAAGAATTCTGTTTGAATATAGAACAGCATACGTCGTGCGCCGAGACACTTATTCATCGGATTGTGGGAGATGGAACGAGGATTGTAAAAATAAATTCCACTAGCAATTGTCCTGCGACTTTGTCCACGTAAATTATAGCCTATGACAAGCTCAGATTAATTAGCTCTCTATGAGTGAAATAATTTTGAAAATAGTTCCAATAGTTTTGAGCTTATTCAATGCAAAAAAACTATCAATTTTTTCCCACTTCACACGCAACACATTCAGCGATTTATTTTTATATTATAGTTCTGGACATTATTGAGACTCTGTCAAAGAAAAACCTCATTGAAAACTTGACATAAACAGACTACTAACTCTTCGTAACCAATTTAAAAACACATTAAAAAGTTTCCTACTGGAAACATGTTTCTACAGCTTAGATAACTTTTTTGAGACTACCTAGTTACTGCTACTGCTATATATTAATATTATAATATCATAAATTACTTTTTGACATGTAACTTGACATACTGCTTTTATAATAAATTCTGACAAGTAAATTAACATAGATAATGTTGTTATAGTCATTTATTAGGGTCCCTCAGCTCACAAACTATTCCAATTTGTGAGCAAAAGGCTGGTCGAGGTGTCGAATGACCAGAGGGCTGGTCACTATCTTGCCCAAAGAATAAGCATTGCCATTCAACGTGGCAATGCTACCAGTCTTCTGGGCACATTACCGGCCTGCCGTGTTAGGCGTAGGTCAGTTAACTTGAGTTACATGAGTTACGCGTTATAGCTCTTAATCGTAATTTAATAACCTTATAAACTACATAGTAAAGTATATTTTTATTTTTTTTAATTCAAATCGTTTTACGAGACTATTACCCTATCTCATGTAACTATGATTTTACCACTGTCAATTTTGGCCAAGTAACGTATATTTACTTACACGACTCAGGTATGACTAGATAATCAGCTAGTCTAGAAGGCCTATCTCAGTTAACTAACAGTTACATGAATTAGGCGCAACGGGCGCGCATCTATTACAGGAGCTAATCTGCTGGGCTATATAGGTGACCTTAGTTTTTCTACAAATCTCCTCGTTTCTGATTCGATCTCGCAGAGAAACACCAAGCATAGCTCCCCCTCCATAGCTCTTTGAGCGAACTTGAGCTTTCTTATGAGGCTCATAGTAAGAGGACCACGTTTCGGACCCGTAAGTAATCATCACTGGTAACACACATTGGTCAAAGACTTTCGACTTTATGCACTGAGGTATTCGGACGAGAAGACGCTGCGGAGCTTCCCGAGCGCTGCCTAGCCGAGTCGGATTTGACGAAAGTCCTCGTCCCTGAAACTGGAGCTTTCGGTTTTAGGGTGAAGTTATCAACAATCACTGGTAAAGGCGCAACATGGACGTTCGGCATAATTTTCGTCTTGTCCATGTTCATTTTAAGGCCTACTTGTTGGAAAACTTATTGAGGTCATTGAGCATGGTCCAGCGACTCCGCCATGACCACAATGTCATCAGCAAATCGAAAGTGAGTGATATACTTGCCGTTGATATTGGTGCCAAGTACATCCCATTCCAGGAGCTTGAAGGCGGCAGCGGTAAACAGTTTCGGAGATTTGACATCTCCTTGCCTTACACCTCTCTGCAATGGAATAGCCCTCATACTCTGCTCCTGTACTCGGACTGACATTGTGATGTTGCTGTACAAGCACCTCAACAGTTCGATATACTGATGGTCGATACGGCATCGCTGGAGAGACCTGAGCACGGTCCATGTTTCGATCGAATCGAAGGCTTTCTTATAGTCCACAAACGCTAAGCATAGTGGCTAGTTATACTCTTTGGTCTTCTGTATAACGTGCCGCAGCGTATGGATGTGGTCTATGATACTATAGTCTTTTCGGAAACCGGCTTGTTTGGGAGGCTGGAAGGCATCGAGCCGGTTTGTGAGACGATTCGTGATTACCCTCAAAAACCGCTTTTAGACGTGGCTCAGGAGTGTGATGGGTCTATTAGTTCTTTAGAAGGGTGTTATCTCCCTTTTTTACCCGACTGACCCACCCAGAAGGAGGGTAATGTTTTTCGAGCCTATGTATGTATGTATGTATATATCTATGTATGTATGTATGTATGTAAATATGTCTGTTCCATTGTTGCATCCTGCAGCCTAAACGGCTGGACGGATTTTGTGGTGTGAGGTGTCAGTAGATTCGGATTCTTCCCCGGAGTGTCATAGGCTATGTGACGTCAAAAAAACAAATATACAGCGGACGTTAATTGGTAAAAACTGGCAAAAAGTTGACCCTTCCTGTAGCCATAATGCCTTGACCAATTTTGAAATACGAGGTCTCTTTAGATTTGTGGTCTTCCCAGGAGAGGTGTGAACCATGTAATGTCAGTTAAAATATATATTTTCGGCTATAAATTAACAATTTTGCAGGAGTAAATACTAAGTTCCTGTAACGAGAACTAGATGGCGCTGGAGCAATTTTAAAACGCGCTATTGTTGTTTTTTTTGCTTTTGATTACAAGCGTAGGGAAGAACTTGCGAGATTTCGCAATTTCACACCCCGAAATACACCCGACTCTGACGGGAGTCTCAAACGAAACGCTCAAATGCCTTCCACAGACCCTCCCCCTTCTACTTTTGAGCATTTTCTATGCGTGTGTCAACAAATGATATTTAAAATATCTTAAGATGAATAAAATTTTTGACTATTGACTATTGACTATTGACGTGTTTTGTAAATTGCACCTTTCCAGGCGGCTGGAAGGAAGCACTTGTGATCGGCATCCCCAAGCCAGGCAAAGACATAAAAATCCCACATCGTATTAGCTTAAAGAGTTCTTTGGGGAAAATCTATGAGTGGATCCACCTCAAAAGACTCAAGAACGAGCTCCGTGGCAGAGCGGTCAACACGCTGGCTGATCGGCCGATATCGAACCCGGGACCACCCGTGTCGCTGGTCCTGGGTTCGATCTCTGGAGAGGTCAAGATGAAAAATTATCTTTTTCTGATTGACCTGGGTCTTGGATGTTTATCTATATAAGTATCTACTATTAAATATACTGTTGTTGAGTAAGTATCCCATAACACAAGTCTTGAACTTACTTTGGGGCCAGCCCAATCTGTGTGTTCATGTGAACATGTGACCTCCAGGACATTCACCCAAAAATATGCAAGCACGAAGAACGCAACGTAAACTAATTTTGACGCAGACAAATATTGTTTTAAATGTGATCAATACACACACTTGTAACTATTTTTTGTATAATTAGATAATGTTTACTTTAATAAATTCTCTTTGGTTCGGACAATCGACTAGTATTATTGTCTGGGATCGACCGATCCACCACCAACCTTCTACTACGGCCAAGACACCCTTAGCCATCAGTTTACTGATCAGTCTTGTGAGTCTGCTTGACTGGTAGTAGGAAAATCCACTGTCTGGCGTACATTGCACCTCGTACGCCACACCCTTGATCCTTCCGCCTATCCGTCTAATATCTTAGGTCTCACGGTATTAGACTTCCTAGATTTATCTATATACGTATATATTCTTAACTTATGGTTAGGGCTAGGGTGTTAGGTGGTTAGGGTGTTAGGTGTTAGGGTTGTTTGTAAGTAACAGTCATCCCTCTATTAATAATTTTCTGTACAGGCAGCTAGCTATTACAGCACAGTACATTACTACTTAGAGACACTTTGAATCAAACTACACATACTCCACAGTCACACATAGAAATAGCTAGTTGTTTGTATATTTGTATAAATTTATATTTATTATTATTTATTTAAGGACTATGTAAAGTCCAAAAGTCTCATCTCCGACGAACAGTTTGGATTCCAAGCCAAACATGCGTGTCACCATCAATTACGGAGCATATCTATCAAAACACCGCCTTACGGAGCATATCTTCAGATTCCGAACCAGGAATCGTCCCACGGGAGCCCTCTTCTTCAGTATAGCGAATTTTTTGACAAATTCTGACAATTTGGCTTAATTTCCAAGCTGGCAACTCGGGCCTTCCCAACAGTCTCGCGTTTTTCATTCGAGACTTCTTGTCGGATAGGACCTTCCACTATAGAGTTGAAGGATGTCTCCAAGACCCCGTCCCATTTGACCCCGCGTTCTTTAAGACGCTGTTTTTTCGCCCCGCCTGAGTTTGCTTTACACATACGATATCCCTAGGACCCCTAACGTAGAGTTGGCTCTATTTGCTGAAGATACAGCTCTCTACTACATCTCATCACATGAAATCAGTCATTGTGAAACGTCTCCAATCTGCCTTCGACTCACTAGGCTAGCGCATCCAGATTAATTTGAGCCCCCACTAGGATTACTCTAGCTGTATGACAAGTCCATTCCCTGGGCTTAAAAGGCTAAATACCTTGGTGTTGTACTCGATAGTCTCATGACTTTCGGTTTCCAAATCTACAAAGTCTGAAACCATGCTGCTTTCAATTTGGCAATGCTAGGATGTCACTTAGGAATAAGTTGACTCTCTATAAGCTTTGCGTCCGCCCGATCATGACCTACGACGTAATATCCCATTTGTTTAATCGTTTCATTCACCGCGCCAGCGGTAGCCACAAGTAATTACGAATGACGGAACTACTTCGTTACTGAAAGCTCTCCGGCTCTAAATAGCCAGAGGAATCCCATTTTACGATCATGCAAATTGCGGCCGATCAGGCGTAAAAAAGTTAGCTTCTCTCTAAGCTTTTCGTGCACATGCAACGCCCAAAACCGAGGTCCGTCCCTCGTGGAGTCCTTCGGTGATGTTCGCCTTACAGGTCTGTCCTCACCGCAAAGGTCCGGTGAAGTGGCAAAAGCTCACTTGGAGCTAGCTACACCGTGTTTTAAAAAAAAAAACTCTAATAGTTGTAATTTTTGGCGTTAGCCGGTGTTCCTCGCAATTTATCAAATGAATATTAATGAACCAAAATACTACCAGTAATTCACTAGTAATGTACATAATAGATTTCTTTAAATTTAATAAGATTAAAAGAATAACTGCTGGGTTGCATACCACAGCGCTGCAACCACAGAATACATCATAGTATAAGGCGCAATAAACATGCAAAGTGAAGACATATAAACAACAATGTTCTAAGCGTGACAAAAGGGATAACAAGTTGATTCCGAAAGAAAGAAATATTCTTAATTTTTCAGATATTTGAGATGGATCGGTTTAAAATGCTATTAGTCCCATTGATCACATCACTACGCAGCGGCAGGTTATACAGTAGACCAGCTATACTTAGCGTCTGTGGACTATGAGAAAGCCTTCGATTCAATTGAAACATAGACCGTACTCGTACTTCGGTCTCTACAGTGATGCCGTATTGACCATCGCTATATCGAAGGGAGACATCATTTCTCTGAAACCGGCAGAGTCATTTCAGGACCATGCTCAATGACCTCAATGAAGTTTCCCAAGAAGAAAGATCATGGATAAGACAAAAATTATGTCGAATATTCATGTTGCGCCTTCTCCAGTGATTGTTGGAAACTAAACCCTTGAACCTATAGAGCAGTACATTTACTTAAACGTAAATAAACATGTATTCAGCAAGCTCGAGGTATCGTTTTTCTACTCCAACTACAGTCTGCTGCTAGCAGGGTCAATTGATATAGGTAGGAAGCTCCAGTCCAAGGACAAGGTTTTTCAGTGAATCTGACTTTGCTGGGCAGCTTTCTGGAAGCTTCACAGTGTCTTCTCGTCCAAAATACATATTGGCGCCGAGGACTTTTTACTTTGGGCACTGATGCAAAAATCTTCGGCTAATATGGTGTTACCAGTGATGATTTAGTGTAGATAGAGCTCAGATCTGTAAAACCTTAAGACTACATTTAGCACGTTGATGGGCTTGTAGATGAGAACGAAATCAAAATAGTGATGACTTGCTAGGCGCATCGCTAATTTGACATGATTCCTTACGCCCATTTCGGCGATCAGTTTTTACGATCTGCGCGGGAAGAGAAACAAGCAGCTGGTATATCCTAAGTTTATTTTTTCTCAAAGACCAGCATAGAAAAAACGCAAATATTAGTTTGGCAAAATATCTTGGTTTGTTACAGAAAATTTTGAACCCCTTTTATATCAGCAAAATTTACCATCTTGTGAACGCAAACAGAGAGCCGAATCTCCAGTCCAGTATTTCAAAATGTTTCTCTGTAAAATTCCCAGACGTAAATAGGTATTGCTAATGGTCAGGCGGGTTGTTTAAATTTTTTAATTAAATTACTTGTTAAAGGATAGCACCACTACGCCTCTATGCCACGCTTTGGGCGTCATGCCCCGAACAGAACATAAAATCCTAATCTCGTACAGGCTGATGTCCGGGATGTCTTCGGTATAGTTTCGGGTTAGTTTGGCCCTAGAATCTTTGGCCAAACTTACACTAGATTTGGCTACTGACATATACAGCTGTCCATAAAACCGCTCGATCTCTCCCAACACCTTGGCCTTCGTCGAAACCACGCCGCAGTCTTCCTTCTTCAGCTTAGTCAATCGACTCTGCCCTCTAGACTTCATCCTTGCGTACACTTTGGAGCTTTTGTTTTGCTCTATCATCTCCTAATACGCTCGGTATTAAAGGAGCTAATGTGGCGCAGCGGTCATCATGCCTGCCTGCGACACGGATGGTCCCGGGTTCGATCCCCGGTCAGGTCAAGATGGAAAACGATCTTTTTCAGATTGACTTGGGTCTTGGATGTTTATCTTATCTATATATGTATTTGTTATAAAATATAGTATCGTTGAGTTAGTATCCCATAACACAAGTCTTTCATTAGAACTTACTATGGGGCTAGCGCAATCTGTGTGATTTGTCCGTATATATTTAATAAAAAAAAAAAAAATGTCTTGTCGCAAGGATTTCTGGATTCATCTATTCAGCTGCCGATGGACGTCCGCATCTTCGAAGGTCTGCAGCGACGTGGATCGTCGCGTGGCCATCAAATTCAGGGTCTGGGGAGATAATTATTGAGGTATGTTTTTGGGGGTACAAGATATGTACACTTCATCATAAATTATGCAAAACAACTCAAAGTAAAAATTTATTGTGATAATTCCTCAGCTCAAAATGAAAACCACATATTGTTCACAGCAATGATTCACCTTATTAATTCTGAAGAATTGATCAGCGCTGACAAAATAAGAGTTGTGTATTACATACCTAAATGGCAGCAGATGTTGTGCATAATTGCATCACCAATAAATTTTTAATACAGAAGCACTGTGATAATACGACTCCTTCTTTACACCATCCTCCCACCTATTACACAGCAAAATATTCATCATTACGCTTGTTGTGGCAAACTGATGTATTTTAAGATACAAAGCGTGCAAAACAAGCATTGTATGAAAATATTGTCACGCCTAACTCAGTTATTGTTAATAACTCAAAGAATATATAAGATTTTAATATTCTAAAACCTGCCCGATATGTATAAGCTTATTTGAGGTATACTTATTTAAAAATTATAGCATTTATATTTAGCACTTATTTAATAATGATTAAAATCTGTTAAAAACTTTGAACGTCGATTACTCGAAACTAGGTTTTGCGAGATACATGAAATAGGTTTAGATTTTATAGGCGAGACATTTTTTATTTATAGCTAGGTTTTTTTTTATAAGTCATTTTATTTCTTAGGTAGGTTTAATTGTTAGTTTTTAGTTCATATAAGTTAGTTTTATTGTTTAATGTATTGAGTAATTATATGTATAGATGTTACTTCTTATATTAGACTTCAAATGTCATTTATATAAATTAAGATAAATTGATATTGTTATGTCTCATTTATATTTTATTGGAATTATTATTGTATTAATCCCTATAGTTAATTTATTAAGTATTAGATAGATTATGATTATGTACTATTTTCAAACACAATGAATATTGTTAGTGAACAAATGAACTTGAACGTATGTATCGTTTTTTAGAACGGCATTTTACAAAGTATACCAATTTGATAAAGTCTGAAGTATTCCAGAAAAATCAAAATAACTTACCCATGTATTATCTTAAAAGAAAACGTATTTGAAGGTTACTTCAACAAAATATCAAAAGAATCACATTTTAGATAACCTTCTTAAGTCGGCCATTTTGCGGGTGCAGTGACGACGACAAAATGGCGGCGCTAATTTGAATATAGAGCAGCATACGTCGCGCGCTCCGCGACACTCACTCATCGGATTGTGGGAGATGGCGCGAGAATCGTAAAAATATATTCCGTTATTAGAATTCGGAGAGGTTTTGCAGAAAAATATGTTGTTATATCAAAACAAGGTTATGTAGGTATGTCTGAAGTAATGACACGATTTGATTAACATATATCAGTTGCTATCTAAAAGTTAAATATTATTTTATCTTAAATGACTTAACTAGATTTAAAATTATTTTACTGAGCAGACTAATTTTCTTAACGAATGAATAGTATGACCCGCACATATAAAGAATTGCACGAAACTTATTGATTGACATCTTACGGCAAGTAATAAAAGTTAAGTGATGTGTACCTATGTAGTGGTATAGTTTCCCATCAAATATTTTCTTCGTCTTAAGCAAAATTAGTGATCGTACGTTAATCAGGTTAGATTAAAAATTATAAGATACACAGATCAGATATAGCACGGGTTGATCTCTTGACATCCCAAAGTCAATGAACTAGTTAATTTATTACATAAACTAACTTTTTTTTATAATTGTATGGGCAGAAGAGCATAATAACACCTGATGGTAAGTGTCATCATCGCCCATGAACATCTACAACATCAGGAACCCAGGTTATAGCTCTGAGGAAAGCCAATGGAAGGTAGCCCTTTCCGAAACTTAAACAAAAAAAGGTGTTGTTGTTGATCACTCGGGATCGAGGTGGTCAGTAAGAAGCCTGTTCCACGGCGCAAGGTGTGATAGTAAAATTCTAAAAAACAATTAGCGTCCTATGCTTTTGCGTAAATTTAGTAGCTCTAGATTATTTGCCTTCATGGATCATTAATACTTTGAGCAGACCTCTTTTGATATCTTATAGGTATTTTTTATGAATTCACAATGTTAATCTGATATATTATTATTCTTTCATATATGTTTTTTCTTAATTCAAATGGTGTAGATCACTTTTGAATACGTTTAAATAGGAGTGATAATGTGGTTATAACTGCAGATTTATAGTTATATGGTCCAGCCCAGAGATGAAAACAATGCTCAGTCTGCGGCCGAATTAGAGCTTTGTAGAGTATTAGCCTTGCTGGATCTAAATATCGTTTGGCTATTCAAGCATACCAAGTTTTTAACAAGGAAATTTAACGATGCACATTTCAAAATAGTTCGATTCAAAACAATCAAAATAAACCAATTAATACATACAAAAACTACGTTTTTGTATGTATTAATTGGTAGAAAAAGCTAAAGTCCATAAGACACGTTAGTGTTTACTTTTTAACCCTTCAACTACACGCCGACTTAGTATTACCATGTGGTCTCAACGCCTTAATCGTACGATTTGTTCTCAGAGACTCGCATAGATGGCGCCACTCGAAATTACACAACATTGTATCTACCGATTTGATTTTACCGATTATGAGAATATAAAAACATGATTCACAAAATATATCTTATAAAAAATCAAAATAATATTTTAGGCATAATATTTGAAAATGACACCATATTTTAGTAAGTTGAAGGCTAACGCAGATTACCGCCATCTAGTATCGAGTAGCAAGCAACTCTCCTGCGCCATACATTCGTGTACTTTTCGCAACCTTAATTTGGTCCAATATTTCTGTATGAGGTGGGCAGTCTATTACGTTAGTATTATATTGTCTTTGGTATTATTAAGTATGACTTAGTACACTAGCAAAACAAAATAGTAGGCAAATGTGTCAGAAATCATATTACATGGCTTATAAAATACGTCAAACACTTACGTTATCATATTTAGCTGTCAAGGTCTTAACAAAACATATATCGCCAGCCCTTTATACGACAAAACATAAAACAATTCACAGCCCTGTCTGAGCTGACAATGGGCAGTAGTTATCTATTTAAACCTGGATTAGCACTCGATAAACCGTGATTAATAGCCGTCGCGACCGACTGTAGCGTCAGCAAAAATGCCACTGTAATTTTCAATAATATTGTACATAGTGACAGGAATTATTATTTTCTAAAATGTCATTTTGGAACAAAATTTTGTGACCAGGCTGAACAGGAATTCTTTATTATCCATTATAATTTTTTTAATTTCATTTATTTATTTATCTTCAGTTATTAGAATTATGCATTGTTATCCGTTTTATTTGACGTTGACCTTGACGTTTGTATCTTGCCTGTCCTAACCTACGGTGCCCAAACTTGGTCACTGACCAAAAAACAAAAGAACAAGTTGCAGGTTTGCCAAAGAGCGATGGAGCGCAGTATGTTGGGTATAAAAAGGACGGACCGGGTCAGAAATACCACGCTGCGCTCTATCACTAAAGTGGTCGACGTGGGTAAGAAGTCCGCTAGGCTTAAATGGGACTGGGCGGGTCACGTATGCCGTATGATGCCTGAAAGATGGGCACGTTCAGTAACTAAATGGGTTCCTACTGATGGCAAACGTTCTCGAGGGAAGCCAAAAATGAGATGGAAAGACGAGTTGTGTGCATTTGATAAGGAATGGCAAGACAGGGCACTGGACAGGACTAGGTGGAGAACAGAAGGGGAGGCTTTTGCCCAGCAGTGGGACCTAAATAGCTAGTTAAAAAAAAAAAAAACCGTTTTATTTAAAAAGACGCAAAATTTCAACTTAAAATTAAACACAATATTTTTGTGACCTATTAACTTATTACCCGACTGACCCACCCAGAAGGAGGGTAATGTTTTTCGAGCCTATGTATGTATGTATGTATATATCTATGTATGTATGTATGTATGTAAATATGTCTGTTCCATTGTTGCATCCTGCAGCCTAAACGGCTGGACGGATTTTGTGGTGTGAGGTGTCAGTAGATTCGGATTCTTCCCCGGAGTGTCATAGGCTATGTGACGTCAAAAAAACAAATATACAGCGGACGTTAATTGGTAAAAACTGGCAATAAGTTGACCCTTCCTGTAGCCATAATGCCTTGACCAATTTTGAAATACGAGGTCTCTTTAGATTTGTGGTCTTCCCAGGAGAGGTGTGAACCATGTAATGTCAGTTAAAATATATATTTTCGGCTATAAATTAACAATTTTGCAGGAGTAAATACTAAGTTCCTGTAACGAGAACTAGATGGCGCTGGAGCAATTTTAAAACGCGCTATTGTTGTTTTTTTTTGCTTTTGATTACAAGCGTAGGGAAGAACTTGCGAGATTTCGCAATTTCACACCCCGAAATACACCCGACTCTGACGGGAGTCTCAAACGAAACGCTCAAATGCCTTCCACAGACCCTCCCCCTTCTACTTTTGAGCATTTTCTATGCGTGTTTTGTAAATTGCACCTTTCCAGGCGGCTGGAAGGAAGCACTTGTGATCGGCATCCCCAAGCCAGGCAAAGACATAAAAATCCCACATCGTATTAGCTTAAAGAGTTCTTTGGGGAAAATCTATGAGTGGATCCACCTCAAAAGACTCAAGAACGAGCTCCGTGGCAGAGCGGTCAACACGCTGGCTGATCGGCCGATATCGAACCCGGGACCACCCGTGTCGCTGGTCCTGGGTTCGATCTCTGGAGAGGTCAAGATGAAAAATTATCTTTTTCTGATTGACCTGGGTCTTGGATGTTTATCTATATAAGTATCTACTATTAAATATACTGTTGTTGAGTAAGTATCCCATAACACAAGTCTTGAACTTACTTTGGGGCCAGCCCAATCTGTGTGTTCATGTGAACATGTGACCTCCAGGACATTCACCCAAAAATATGCAAGCACGAAGAACGCAACGTAAACTAATTTTGACGCAGACAAATATTGTTTTAAATGTGATCAATACACACACTTGTAACTATTTTTTGTATAATTAGATAATGTTTACTTTAATAAATTCTCTTTGGTTCGGACAATCGACTAGTATTATTGTCTGGGATCGACCGATCCACCACCAACCTTCTACTACGGCCAAGACACCCTTAGCCATCAGTTTACTGATCAGTCTTGTGAGTCTGCTTGACTGGTAGTAGGAAAATCCACTGTCTGGCGTACATTGCACCTCGTACGCCACACCCTTGATCCTTCCGCCTATCCGTCTAATATCTTAGGTCTCACGGTATTAGACTTCCTAGATTTATCTATATACGTATATATTCTTAACTTATGGTTAGGGCTAGGGTGTTAGGTGGTTAGGGTGTTAGGTGTTAGGGTTGTTTGTAAGTAACAGTCATCCCTCTATTAATAATTTTCTGTACAGGCAGCTAGCTATTACAGCACAGTACATTACTACTTAGAGACACTTTGAATCAAACTACACATACTCCACAGTCACACATAGAAATAGCTAGTTGTTTGTATATTTGTATAAATTTATATTTATTATTATTTATTTAAGGACTATGTAAAGTCCAAAAGTCTCATCTCCGACGAACAGTTTGGATTCCAAGCCAAACATGCGTGTCACCATCAATTACGGAGCATATCTATCAAAACACCGCCTTACGGAGCATATCTTCAGATTCCGAACCAGGAATCGTCCCACGGGAGCCCTCTTCTTCAGTATAGCGAATTTTTTGACAAATTCTGACAATTTGGCTTAATTTCCAAGCTGGCAACTCGGGCCTTCCCAACAGTCTCGCGTTTTTCATTCGAGACTTCTTGTCGGATAGGACCTTCCACTATAGAGTTGAAGGATGTCTCCAAGACCCCGTCCCATTTGACCCCGCGTTCTTTAAGACGCTGTTTTTTCGCCCCGCCTGAGTTTGCTTTACACATACGATATCCCTAGGACCCCTAACGTAGAGTTGGCTCTATTTGCTGAAGATACAGCTCTCTACTACATCTCATCACATGAAATCAGTCATTGTGAAACGTCTCCAATCTGCCTTCGACTCACTAGGCTTGTGGTTTAGGAGGTAGCGCATCCAGATTAATTTGAGCCCCCACTAGGATTACTCTAGCTGTATGACAAGTCCATTCCCTGGGCTTAAAAGGCTAAATACCTTGGTGTTGTACTCGATAGTCTCATGACTTTCGGTTTCCAAATCTACAAAGTCTGAAACCATGCTGCTTTCAATTTGGCAATGCTAGGATGTCACTTAGGAATAAGTTGACTCTCTATAAGCTTTGCGTCCGCCCGATCATGACCTACGACGTAATATCCCATTTGTTTAATCGTTTCATTCACCGCGCCAGCGGTAGCCACAAGTAATTACGAATGACGGAACTACTTCGTTACTGAAAGCTCTCCGGCTCTAAATAGCCAGAGGAATCCCATTTTACGATCATGCAAATTGCGGCCGATCAGGCGTAAAAAAGTTAGCTTCTCTCTAAGCTTTTCGTGCACATGCAACGCCCAAAACCGAGGTCCGTCCCTCGTGGAGTCCTTCGGTGATGTTCGCCTTACAGGTCTGTCCTCACCGCAAAGGTCCGGTGAAGTGGCAAAAGCTCACTTGGAGCTAGCTACACCGTGTTTTAAAAAAAAAAACTCTAATAGTTGTAATTTTTGGCGTTAGCCGGTGTTCCTCGCAATTTATCAAATGAATATTAATGAACCAAAATACTACCAGTAATTCACTAGTAATGTACATAATAGATTTCTTTAAATTTAATAAGATTAAAAGAATAACTGCTGGGTTGCATACCACAGCGCTGCAACCACAGAATACATCATAGTATAAGGCGCAATAAACATGCAAAGTGAAGACATATAAACAACAATGTTCTAAGCGTGACAAAAGGGATATCAAGTTGATTCCGAAAGAAAGAAATATTCTTAATTTTTCAGATATTTGAGATGGATCGGTTTAAAATGCTATTAGTCCCATTGATCACATCACTACGCAGCGGCAGGTTATACAGTAGACCAGCTATACTTAGCGTCTGTGGACTATGAGAAAGCCTTCGATTCAATTGAAACATAGACCGTACTCGTACTTCGGTCTCTACAGTGATGCCGTATTGACCATCGCTATATCGAAGGGAGACATCATTTCTCTGAAACCGGCAGAGTCATTTCAGGACCATGCTCAATGACCTCAATGAAGTTTCCCAAGAAGAAAGATCATGGATAAGACAAAAATTATGTCGAATATTCATGTTGCGCCTTCTCCAGTGATTGTTGGAAACTAAACCCTTGAACCTATAGAGCAGTACATTTACTTAAACGTAAATAAACATGTATTCAGCAAGCTCGAGGTATCGTTTTTCTACTCCAACTACAGTCTGCTGCTAGCAGGGTCAATTGATATAGGTAGGAAGCTCCAGTCCAAGGACAAGGTTTTTCAGTGAATCTGACTTTGCTGGGCAGCTTTCTGGAAGCTTCACAGTGTCTTCTCGTCCAAAATACATATTGGCGCCGAGGACTTTTTACTTTGGGCACTGATGCAAAAATCTTCGGCTAATATGGTGTTACCAGTGATGATTTAGTGTAGATAGAGCTCAGATCTGTAAAACCTTAAGACTACATTTAGCACGTTGATGGGCTTGTAGATGAGAACGAAATCAAAATAGTGATGACTTGCTAGGCGCATCGCTAATTTGACATGATTCCTTACGCCCATTTCGGCGATCAGTTTTTACGATCTGCGCGGGAAGAGAAACAAGCAGCTGGTATATCCTAAGTTTATTTTTTCTCAAAGACCAGCATAGAAAAAACGCAAATATTAGTTTGGCAAAATATCTTGGTTTGTTACAGAAAATTTTGAACCCCTTTTATATCAGCAAAATTTACCATCTTGTGAACGCAAACAGAGAGCCGAATCTCCAGTCCAGTATTTCAAAATGTTTCTCTGTAAAATTCCCAGACGTAAATAGGTATTGCTAATGGTCAGGCGGGTTGTTTAAATTTTTTAATTAAATTACTTGTTTGAAAAAAAAAAAGTTGTGTTTGTGCTGTCTATAATGGAGTTGTGTATTCGGCGCAATGCGCGTAAGGTGGCGGCGTGCCGAGAACAGGTAGTGTTGGACGTCTGCAAAAGTGCGGATTAACATGCGGACGATAATGTACTATGTCATAACATAATTTTGTGATTTTCATCTTTTTTGAAAAAAAAAAAATAAACACATCTTTTATTATTAACAACTTTTTTGCAGTCTGTCCACAGCGGAGTCGCGTATTCGGCGCGATGCGCGGAAGGTGGCGGCGTGCGGAGAACAGATAGTGTTGGACGTCCGCAAAAGTGCGGATTAACATGCGGACGATGATTTACTGTGGAGCCGGACGTCCGCAGAGTTTTAACTGGGACCAATGATTATGAGCTTGACATTTTTTGTGAATGAGTTGACTAGCTTTTTTCTCACGATTTCGTCCGCATATATATGCATGTAAATTGACCGTTGACATACTTTTAAAAAGGTGATTCAGCCTGTCAATATGAACAACTTTTCCTATAAATAAATAAATATATCCTATACGGACAAATCACACAGATAGAGCTAGCCCCAAAGTAAGTTCGAGACTTTTGCTATGGGATACTAACTCAACGAATCTATATTTTTATTACCAATACATATATAGATAAACATTCAAGACCCAGGCCAATCTGAAAAAGATCATTTGCATCTTGACCTGACCGGGGATCGAACCCGGGACCATCCGTGTCGCAGGCTGGCGTGTTGACCGCTGCGCCACGGAGCTCATCGATATGTCCTATGGGATCAATGCATTAACTCAAAAAGAATCTAATTTTTTACACAAACGTGTTAAGTCATCCGGGTATTTACCAAAATTACAATCAGAATTAAAAAATGCGTTCCCAGCATTGGTTCCACAGAAAAAGAAGTTCACGTTGACTATATCGAGGGTCAATTTACACGCTGTATAGTGGTCTATTTTACTAACATATAATATAGTTTTTAAATTAGGTGATTGGCATTTACTAAAATAAAAATAACAGACATTTTTCAGGTCTATTGCCAAATTGCCGTTACTAAGCGATTTCAAAATGTTCCTATACTGATATGAGTTTATATTATACTCGTACTAAGAGTAGATAGTACTGAATACAATGTTCCAATTTATAGTCATGATTCATGAACTACACAGTATTCATAGTGCTAGTGCTAATCCAGATTGAATTAACGTGTACAGCCGGCTTAAGACCATAACTCGTTCGCATATGTATGGAGACGTACAGGGTGCTCTCATTGCCAGTAAATACAGTTCGGGTTTATCTATTTTATACAAGCTGTTACCCACGGCTTCGCCCGCGTGATATATAGCCTATGTGTTTCTCAGTACCCTAACTTATGTGTATGCAAAATTTCATGATGATCGGTTCAGTAGATAGGGCGTGCAAGCGTAACAAACAAACAAACTCACTTTCGTATTTAAGCATATTATTAGTTAGGATTTCTTTAATACAACAGTTTCCGAAGTTGGTATTCCATACGTATGATTTGGAGGGGTTTATACCTAAACACTTAATCCCAATCCTAACTAATATTCTTCTTCTTCTTTTTCCTCACCTTATCCCACTTTATGTGGGGCCGGGACAGCATGTAAGTTTCTTCCATTTTGCTCTATCTTGAGCCATCTCCTTCGTTACCTTCTTTTTCCCCATATCTTCCTTCACACACTCCATCCATATTTTCTTAGGCCTGCCTCTATTCTGGTTTCCAGTAACTTTCATATTCAGTACTTTTCTAGTAATATGGTTCTATCTAATAATATATTCCCAATCCCAACTAATACTATAAAAGCGAAAGTATGTTTTTTTTTTAATTTGTTTGTTACGCTTTCACGCCCTATGTAAATGAACCATTCATCATGAAATTTAGCATAGGTACACGTTGTCTGAAGTACGGAGTAGGACAGAGACTAGCATTAGAGAAAAGTACTGTTCCCGAGGGATCGACAATAACGCGAGTGGAGCCGCGGGCGAAACATTGTGGAAAATAAAGCTTCCAATTCCAAAATATTTAAAGAATTAATATCATGTATTGTAATATAATCATCCTGTATAGCGATCAAGACAGCAGTCCGCGTCCGGGTTTATGTAAACTCAAAGACGGTGGGAGCCCCATGTGTCGGCGCACCTGGACACTGTATAATCTGTATTGTTTCGGAGTATTTGGTTTTAGCTAAAATAAACTAGCTTATTTATTAAATAAAGAAAATAAGAAAAATTCCACGCAATATCTATTTAATAAATAAGGTAAAATAGCATTGTGAATGCAAAATAAATCCCATATAAACTATTGTATGGCTTCCTACACATAAGTTGATTTTCAAATTCATTGCAAAATGAGTTGAAATCAAATACCGCACTGGTAAAAGTGGGGTAGTTGTGTTGGGTGACGCAAGCCTAGATGCGTGTAAGAGGAATGGGATATGGTGGAGAAATTTGGCGCCGGGGCTTGAAGCGCGGTGGCGTAATTGGCAACGCATAGATCGTACTGAGATCTACGAGTAGACGCAGGTTCAAGTCCTGTCTGCGTGGAATTTTTTCACCATTTCTTATTTTCTTTATTTTATAAATAAGGTAAAATAGCATTGTGAATTCAAAATAAATCCCATATAATTTACTGGCTGTTACCCGCGGCTTCGCCCGCGTAATTTATTGCCTATGTCCTTCTCGGTACCCTTACCCATATGTATGCAAAATTTCATGATGATCGGCTCAGTAGATTCGGCGTGAAAGCGTAACAAACAAACAAACAAATAAACAAACAAACTCACTTTCACGTTTATAATATTAGTTAGGATTAGGATAAACTAGCTTCACACGGTCTACTCTCTAGATATTGTTTCATTTTAGCACTTTTGAGTGTTACTATAATATTAAATATTGTGCTAAATAAAATTATTTTTTCATACTGCAAAGGATTTTAAAAAATTGGTAGTTATTCGACTCCAAACCAATGAATAACTAAACCGGGAACTGAACCTGGCCACGTCGTACAGCAGAAATAAACCTTACACCTTACGATACAGTCCTTAAAAATCATCGCGACATTTGATCATACAATAAAGTTTAACAAAGCACATATCGAAATAAGATTAAAAACCACATAAAAATCGAAATCACCCCACAAATCTTAGTCATAATCGTTCAGAACGTCCATTTATTTTGCGCCAAATTCGTATGTTCAAAACCGAACAAATGCTATATCGATTTCAAATCGAATTAAATCGACTCCAGACTCGAGTGAGGAAACCAATCGAGTGTGTCTTAATGTTCTTATTATACAAACTTTCGCGCAACTGTTCAATTTTTAAAGTCCGATTTTATTCGATGGAAAGTCGTTTTCGATTCTTTGACCCAGTCAAAGCTACTGACCGTCTCAACTTTACCCTATCTTATCGTATCTTATCTTCAATTGGGCCGATTACGGCAGCACGTCTAACTTTCGGGTTATTTGTAACTAGCTGTTACCCGCGGCTTGGCTCGCGTGATATAGATATGTGTATGTAAAATTTCATGATGATTGGTTCAGTAGAAAGGGCGTGAAAGCGTAACACAAACAAACTCACGTTCGCATTTACAATTTTAGTTAGGAGGTTAGGATTTCAGCACCTAAAATACATAATAATTAGATACCCATTAATAAATGTGATTTGACGTGAAAATGTGCCTGCAGGGGCCTATTTTCTGAATAAACGTTGTGAATTTTACCCCATACCTAACTGATTCACACGGTGACTCCTGAAGGATTGCATGAGCTTCAGAATATCACCTAGTGCGTAGTGCCTGTAGTCTTATAAATCACGATAAGCTCCGAAGAGGTCCAAACACTTACCAGCCAAAGAGTCACATTGACACAAAATGTGCTTCCTCCATTTTCTCACATACCCTACATATAAGCCTTTCGAACTTCACCCTATTATTTATCCTCATAAACCGTGATAGGTAGACAGTTAAAATTTTCACTGATAATGTATTTCTATTACTATTGTACCAAAAAAAAACTTAACACAGAATAAAATAAACATTTAAGGGGCTTCCATACAACAAACACATACAATATTCAAATACAGCGTAGACAGGTCAACGAGCGAACGGACAGTAAAATCTAAGAAATGGGATCCCGTGTTTACCCTTTGGAGGTAAAAATTAATACAAACGATCCTCCTCCTTTATGAAATCAGTTAAAAATGGACGTCAATACAATTCACAATATCTCATTGCCTCCTTTTGGTCACTACAATATTAATAGCAGCCCGTATGTCACATCACAATCAAGCCATTAAACAGAATCATTACGCAAACCTGTTTGTTCCAAACGAAAACCCTTTCAAATAAATCACTTGAAACGTCTATCGCTTACCGCTAAGCGCGATCAAATCTAACAAAACATAAATTTAAATTCAAAACTCTACCCTTTGCAACACCCTGCGTATTTCAAAAATCATCAACCATTCATTTCCTTTATCAATTTCGACTTAATAGCTTTACAAATAAGGTTGAATTTCCGTTTTGTTTTTACCGATAGAATAGCTTAAAGCGATGTTTTGTCGAAAAAGAATTTAATAGAATTTTTCGTATCTTACTAATGGAACGGTGGCTTAATGAAATAAGGTATTTTCGTAATGGCGGCTCCCGGGCGATTTGTTAAAATGCTCGTTTTTCAATATGCAGCCGCTGCGATTTGAATCTGTTTTACGAGCTCTTTGCTCGCTTGATTGTACTTTTAAATACAAAATCTAGATTTATTGGGTTCATTGACGTTTCATACTTGTTATTTGTGATGTACAGTGGGCCACGTAGTAAGGTATACTATCCTCATACTATTGGTACTAATGCACAAGTAGTATTGGTGGTATACTTATCTATGTGGCCCTGTACACGACATTATAGACAAACTATTCTGCATGGTGATTCACAAATGTGATTTGTGAACCAAATAAAATATGTAGAGCACCACTGTTTATTACGGATACTTTACACGCGATTAAATTTGAATTTTGTGGCCGCAATTAAATTTGAATTTTTTGGCCGCCAATAGAAATTTTAATTTTACTATCTTTACCCTCACTCCAATATTTAATTTTGTTTATGCCTACAGAAAACATAAAGCACTCGGTCGTGAGATATACTCGTAAATGATAGTTGGTATAGTAGATTGTGTAGAGCACTTTTCCTTCCTGACTATAGGTCAGGAAGTGTCAAGTTGACACATTCTATAGAATTGAACATTGCAACTTTATTATTAAGTAGGTAATATAGTTTAATAAGTAGGCAATATAGTTTAAGTTTAGTTTACAGTTATTATTATATGTAAATTTTTAGTTTTGTAAATTTGTGTTAGTTAATAAATATTGTTCCATAAACTTGAACATTATTATAAATAATCTTCAAGCCTATTAGCCTAATTAACTACTTTCGATATATATAACAATAATATTTGCTATCTAACAGGCCCACACTAACTAACAGTTTCCTCAGGCAGCCTGGTCTCGGAATAAAGGAAGCCCCGAAAGCGAGACTGGAGCAGTGGGAAATTTGTATCCACAATCTTCATCCTCCTTACCGCTAGCCGAGAAGCTTCCACCGGGTAGCAGTCTTCCCTGGACAGTATGGAAGTCGCTGAACCGGCTTCGGGTTGGTGTGGGAAGATGTCAGGAAAATCGGGTTAGGTGGGGTTTCTCCGGCAACAGCATGTGCGACTGCGGCGACGTCCAGTCAATGAGCCACCTTTTGACGTGCCCTAAAGCCCCTACTCATTGCACACAAAGGGATCTGGAGGAGGCAAATGACCGGGCAGTGGCCTTAGCCGCATACTGGGCAAATGTACTATAATGCAGGACATTACGACTCGAAAAGAAGAAGAAGAAGGCCCACCATCTTCTAAAGCATTTGATACGTTATAGACAGATCTAGAAACCCTTAATTATAAACATCTTATGGTAACGGAGTGGCAGCTTTAGATCTGTCTACATTGTATGTTATAAAAAAGTGATATTTCAGATTAAAAAATAGTAGCTACTAAAAACAAAACTCCCATGAAAGAAAATATTAACAGATAAAAAAGTTTTTCTTATTGAAATTGTCCAGATATTTTTGAACAAAACGTGCACTCAGTTAAAACAATTAAGTAACTTATAAAAACACCTCGGGCGAATTATCTTAATCTCCCTCCATATACCAACTGTCAAGTCGGGAAAAAAAAAAACCGGACAAGCGCGAGCGGCCTTGAAAATCTGCAGTTCCGTAACCTAGCAACAGAATACCATGCGTTAGTTTACGAGCTATATTCTCATTCCTCCATCAGACAATGAGACGCTGCCTGCGTCTGTATTTCCAGAAAATTACGGTCCCGGGGCATTCAAAAGTAGGATAAATGGGTATATCTTAGGTAGGCATGTAATATCCTCGTCTTCATCGTCAAATGCCTAATTCAATAATTAAAAAAAAAAGTAATGCAAAGTGCCAATCCCTAAATTGTAAGAATCGGAAAACACTGACGTGGGGAGAGAATTCCATATAGTGAGTTTCTTTATTCCACGAATCTTTTTGCGGAGCCCGAGCTTTTGAGGAGCCCGATTGACCAGTGGGTGCGAGCTCTATGAGCGCTTACGTATGTTAAGCAACCCCTGGTGCAGTCCCTACTTGGATGGGTGACCGCAAGTGGCATAAAAATACCTCGAGCTCCTCCGTGCTTCGGAAGGCACGTTAAGCCGTTGGTCCCGGCTGTCATCGTTGATGGAAGTCGTTAAGCTATGTCAGATGCCTTAAGGCAGCTTGAAAAATCTGACACCAGTGTTGGCCACTTACACATACGAAAAACAAACAAAACAAACCGAATCTTTTAGGTGCCTGAAAAGATTTGGACGTGTGAAGTATCGGAATTCTCACTCTATTCCAAGTGTACAAGTACGCTAAGATTATATAGGGAGAGTTTTTAAAAATTTCCGATCTCTGCAAATCATAACAACAGCATAAATTTAAATAAAATTATGATAATACGGTTTTTATCGCGTTTATTACATTATTTATACTAGCGTTGGCAGTTACCACCAGCTTGGGATACAGTCATCAATTTAATCAAATCTCAAGCTAAGTAGAAGACTGCAAGACCTTCAGACACCGTGAGCCAATACTGCGTACATCCGGAACGTTATCAATAAATATTTTAGGCGGTAGATTTTGCAGTTCTTATAAAATACTAGACAAACGTCAACTTAGTCTACCTGCGACCATGAACACTGTAAAGTGCTCGAAACGTTAGGTGTATAAATAATGTAATAAACGCGATTAAAACCGTATTATAATAATTTTATTTAAGTAACAATCGCGAAAACATAACTGCATAAATACTACATCATAACATAGTTGTTATCATAGCGTACACCGTGCAATGTCCATCAAAATTCAGAACAAATGAAGGTTATTTTATTACAAATTTGGTACACAACCCTAAAAGAGAACAAAAAACCGTCCTTATCACAAATCTAGCGAACAAAAGGGGAGGATATTTAGCATAATGAGTGACATCTCTGAAACGTTTAGGGGGAGAGAGACAGCGCCATACATTTTCACTAGCGCAAGAGTGGGACGGGTAGTGATTTAGAGTGAATATCGCAATCTTGTTTCTAGACCATTTCCTTTAATTAGTGGTAAAGGCAGCAGGCAATTTATTTGAGGCGATAGCGGTTCAAATGTTGTCGGCTGGTCTGGGAACAAGGGTTTGTTATCACTGAGTAGAATAGAACTCTATGTAAACTAATAATTTAAAGAGGAACGATTTGATTTGACTACTAGACTGATTAGAATTAAACATTTCGGGATATTTACCCGATTATTGTGGTTTCTTTGAGTTTTCGATATTTCAGTCCAGTTACATGGACCATGATCACGAAGGAACTGATATGCTAGACTGATGTTCAAAATTCTTTCACCAATAGAAAGCTTATATATCTGCGTATGACATCCCAACTAATACTATAAACTTAGATTATATAAAACCTAGATAGACTCTTTTAGCCTAAAAGCGTTAAAAAACTAGCGACCGACTCATAGTCGGTCGCGCACACACACAGCTACCAATTTGACGGATTTTGAGGGCATACATTGACAGGACGCGTGTGATAACACAAAGCTGTCACGCACACAAGCCTTGAAAAATTCGCTTGTTTTTTAATCATTGAAATAAAGGCATGACGGTGTCTAGAGAGGAGAGTACCTATATAGTCAAAGATTATAAATGCGAAAGTAAGTTTGTTTACTTGTTTGTTTGTTACGCTGTCACGCCGTATGTACGGAACCGATCATCATGAAATTTTGCATACACATAGGTTAGGGTACCGAGAAGGACATAGGCTACATATTACGCGGGCGAAGCCGCGGGTAACAGCTAGTAAGATATAAAATAAAAATAAGTGGGTAATTTCTAGTATAATACAAAATGTCTACATTACATATTATAAATGTTCATTTTGCAAGCAAATTTCAGTATCGGAATATCCCGAATAATTTTTAGAAGCGCAAATTAAAAGTTTTAAAATAAAAAAATGAGTTGAGTCTACATATTTAGGGAGTTCACTTGTTAGTTAATCAATTTTCTATGAGAAATCTATATTTTTTAACCTTTACTCTTGCGGATATTAATTAAATTATGGATTCTGATTACCCTCCACATAATATAGGGAATTGAAAATCATATGCATATTCAGATTTTTTTAAATATATTATATTCTCAGACGGGAATTTCCATCCCCATTGTATTTCAGTTTAGCATAACAGTATAATATAGTGGTGTCTACGTAACAGATTTCAACAGTGCACTGAACATGCCGACTGGGCCAAGTCTATGTAAATTATGACCGAGGGTCAGAGATATACCGCGTTTGCAGTGCAGGATGCATTTGTAGCTTAGCGATTATTTGCCTATTAAAATAAGAAATAAAATAAAATATAATGGAACAAATCATAAATTGAGCTAGCCACACAGTAAGTTGTGAACTTGTGTCGTAGGAAACAAACTGGACGATACTAATTTTCAAAATTTTATAAAAGATACCTGTATAGATAAACATTCAAGACCCAGCCCAATTTCAAAAAGATAATTTTCTATCATGACCTGGCCGGGAATCGTAACCGGGTTCACTCATGTTTCGGGCATTAACCACTGCATTACAGAGGCCGTCTTAGTATGGGAAAAATTCTACGCGGTGCAGAATCAAACCGGTGACTTGGTATTTGTATAAATAAACACTTAAAACAGTGGGGTAGTTCTGTGAGGTGACGTAAACTGTACATGTTGCAGTTACAACGTGTTAGCTGGTCTTAGTCGGGTAAAAACACGTTAACTTATTATATATAATATCGGGTCATTCAAGTGCCATTTGTCGGGATTGCCGACTATAGTTTCGAAGTCAGGAAAATGCCTTGAAAATGGGCATTTTCAAGGCGAGTAATTATTATTAATATTTTAGAGTCAGCAACGCAACACCCCTCCTCTGATGTTGAAGATTCATGGGCGACCTTGTGGCTCTCCCTCTGTGTCTTAGAAACAGTTCCTTTTTCTTTTCCCGGGCCTCATGAAAGCAAAACAGAGTTACTTACGCGTAAAGCGTATGCAAAATGTAATGATGATCGAAAGCCTAAGAAACATACTTACACTCATACTCGTCCGTGGGGTCCCTCAGCTCACAAACTATTCAAGTTTGTGAGCAAAAGGCTGGTCGAGGTGTCGAATGACCAGAGGGCTGGCAACTATTTTGCCCAAAGAATAAGCATTGCCATTCAACGTGGCAATGCTGCCAGTCTTCTGGGCACATTACCGCAGGGCAATGACCTGCTGGACATTTTCTATTTATAGGTAAGTTTTATTTATAGGTAGGTTTAATTCTTAGTTTATATAAGTTAGTTTTAATATTGTTACCTAACTATTTTTTGCAATAAATAAGGGATATCTTATTAGTACCCATTTCTGTATATTTAATATTATTTAGGATAAGTTGGAATTTTCTGTATTGTGTTAAGCTCATTAAAATCAATTTTTTCTTAAAGTTTGATTTTGTCGTTGGTATTTGAAAAAAAAACCGGCTAAGTGCGTGTCACACTGTTTACAGTCGCAACTCCCACTGTTTAACGACCAAAAACATCGAACAATGAAAATTGTATGAAATTTTACATTTTTGTGTACATTTTATAAGTTGGTTGCGTATAACTTTTTAGTTTGTTCTTAGTACCCAGATCCGATAGTTTTCCTTTTAACTTCAGTATATGTACTACTGCTGTAATTTTTTTTCACGTATCCATATATAACCGTTTAGCAGATAGAGGGGGGGACACTTACCTCTAACAAAAATTTGCACTTTAAAACCAAATATTTCGGAAACGGATCCCTATATCGAAAAATGGTGCTCTCAACCTCAAAATATTTTTAAAAGGCCTATTTAACAACACCCAACACCATGGGTATGTATAAAAAAAAAATATTACTCCCTCTTTACCTGTATGGGAGCTACCATAAAAAAATTTTTTTATAGATATTTTTCTACCACTTTTTTGCCATGATCAATATACATACCCATACTAAATTACAGCTTTCTAGTACTTATAGTCTCTGAGTAAAACCGCGGACGAAAAGACAGACGGGCAGACAGACAGACATGGCGAAACTATAAGGGTGACTTTTCTACGGAACCCTAAAAAACATATCAAAGCAAACGTCTTTCCCAATTAAAGAAAAGAACTTTTAATGAGTTACCGTTTAGAATCAAAATAATCTGAATTTGACGAGCTCCGTTGTGCAGTGGTCATCACGCCAGCCTACGACACGGGGGTCCCGGGTTCGATCCCCGGTCAGGTCATGATGGGAAACGTCTTTTTCAGATTGACCTGGGTCTTGGATGTTTATCTATATATGTATATATCATAAAATATAGTAGCGTTGAGTTAGTATCCTGCGACACAAGTTCACAACTTACTGTGGGGTTAGCTTAATTTGTGTGATATGTCCCTATATATTTATTTATTAATTTCAACCTTGTTGTTGTTTGTTGTTTTTCGTATGTGTAAGTGGCCAACACTGGTGTCAGATTTTTCAAGCTGCCTTAAGGCATCTGACATAGCTTAACGACTGCCATCAACGATGACAGCCAGGACCAACGGCTTAACGTGCCTTCCGAAGCACGGAGGAGCTCGAGATATTTTTATACCACTTGCGGTCACCCATCCAAGTAGGGACTGCACCAGAGGTTGCTTAACATACGTAAGCGCTCATAGAGCTCACACCCACTGGACCATCAGGCTCCTCAAATATATTTCAACCTTAAAAACCAATATCAAAATACACAATAAGGCCTACGATCCACCGTGTTAGCTGAGCAACGCAGATATAAGCCTTTTTAATCCCCCGCCGCTTGCCTACCCTTTAACCAATACGTGACCACTGGTGTCACCCGGAAGATGTGTAACATAGTAGATCTGGCATATCTTACAATATTAAATACAGGAGATGAAATTGAGTTTGAAGTAAATTTTAAAGTTCCTAGTCATAAGTTTTATGCGCGAAAGTATAAAATGTACAGGATTATACTGAGTGTATAATCTATATTCCCTTACAAGGATTGCAAAATTTCATTTCGGTTCAGTAGTTTAAGGGTGAAAGTGTAAGAAACTTTCTCTCGTATTCTTATATAACAAAGGATGCAAAGTCTATATCCCTCTCTCTCTCATCAGATCAAAGAAATAAAATCTCTCATTTTGTCCTTGCTTTCTTGCAAGGAACAAATAAATGCATGGTTGACTATTAAAAAAAAAAACAAATAAGTTTCAAGAAAATATGCATTTGATAAGTACTAAATTACTTTCAATGGCTCTGGTATTGGAGAAGGTCGTGCTCCCGCTGTGGAGACTTAAGAGTCGTCTGGACGCGCATGTCTCCTTACAAACGGAAAAAGGGAATTGTGGCAATTTTTGATAATTTTGGAGTAAAATTAAGCATTTAATCAATTAATCTTATTATAATCTACGTACGTTCCTATACAGCTTTGTTAAAATACCAATGGTTTGAGAATTACAAGCCTTTTCAAATTTGTATGGAAGTCTTGAGAGGCGTATAATTCTCAAACTATTGTTAATTTAACCAAACTGTATAGGAACGTACGTTGATTATAATGAGATTTATTGATGGGATGCTTAATTTTAATCCAAAATTATCAAATATTACTACAATTCCCTTTTTCCGTTTGTATGGAGACATGCGCGTCCAGGCGAACGTTAAAAGGACCGATGATGATAATTAAATTACCTTCTCTAACCATGTTTCAATAAAAGTAATTTTATTTAAAAACCAAAATACTTTTCTAAAAATCGGACCGTACTGCAAAAACATATAGATTTATAAAGTAAAACTTGTATTGCCGCATCCTTTTTTCTCACATACCCGACCCTGGCAGGCTTGTCTCGCGTCTCCCGCAATCGGCTCAGAGTGCAGCGTGCCGTAAAATTGTGTTTGACGCTCGGACGCGGGGCTCGGCTGGGAAATTAACAGCTTAGGACAAAATCTCCGTGTTATGATATAGCGCGATCATCGCTTTAAGTATGTTACGGGCTTTAGCGGTTTTCGCCAGGTTGTTTTTGTTTTTTGACGAGTAATTTGTTTTTTTATTTATTTATTGTTTATGCAAGGTTTTATCCCAGGGTTTTTTGGGTTGCGTCCTCATCTGTGATGCGTTGAAGAACGGGCGCTATAATGACAGCATTCAGTAAGCTGTGATATGATTCAATAAAAGTTTTCACGGCTTGACGCCAAAACTCCTGGAGTAGCTCCAGAACCGTAGAAAAATACTTGTAAAAATAAATGAAGTCACCAGGTTTGATTCCTGGCACAGATAAATGATGAGAATCAAACCCTTTGTGTAGCAGGCTG
This sequence comes from Rhodophaea formosa, assembly GCA_963082605.1. Classification (NCBI taxonomy): domain Eukaryota; kingdom Metazoa; phylum Arthropoda; class Insecta; order Lepidoptera; family Pyralidae; genus Rhodophaea; species Rhodophaea formosa. The sequence goes on from OY720208.1 coordinate 1,956,377, forward strand.
GCGTGTTAACCACTGCTTAGTTTTTTATGATTAATTTGACTGCGTTTTACTTCTATAGTGCCTGATGGGAAACAACAACAAAAAAAAAGAAAAGAAAGAAAAAGACAATAAGGAATAAATATTCGTAATCATATAAAGCCCTTCAGGCGAGTAGGCGACCAAAACTGTTGATAAGAGTTTCTATCGGCGTTTCTTCTCTGCAGTGGTCGGTTCCGAAACGCTAGTAGTCTGTAGCTTTTGAACAATTAATAAATACATATTATCTAATAAGATAATTTTAAATATGATATGACGTGAAAAAGTGTATAAAAAGTGTGACCTATTTTCTGAATAAACGCTTTGATTTTTGATTTTGATTTTGAACTGTAAGGTCAAGGGCGATGAGGTCTAGGTTGGCGCTAATTCTAATAATAGGTACCAATTCATTCTTGCCTTGAAAAGTCCTAAGTTAAACGAGTCGGAAAACAGCAATGCAGCGAGGGATTCGCATACTGAAGAAGAAGAAGGAAGAATCTGGAGGTGTGATGAGCTGAAATATCGACCACATATGTCTGGGCGGGTGGCGGTTCAGAGACTGTTTCCTCGCGCGAGTAGAACCCCATATTCACTTTTATTTAATGTTTCTTTTTTTCCATATGTAACTGTGTGTACTGTGTGTCTTTTTCAAATAAACGATATTCTATTCTATGGAATTCCTGCCGACGTAGCAAGCTCCCCATGATTCAAATTCGGTAACACGTTTAGCCATTTTAGGCGGCGATAACAGAACAGTCATACAAATGCACATACATATGCGTGACAAACATTATTCTCCATCTTAATGGGTCAGTTAGGCAAAAAAAGAGTATTCTCCAATCATCCAAAATCCATTATGCTATGAATTTCAGGTAAGTCACATATATAAAATGACACCCAATATAAGAACACAAGATTGCAAAATAAAAAGGGCTTCAGCACTAAATATCAATTACCGCCCGTACCCTCGGTACAGTCTGCAACAAACCTCATGGGAGCGCAAAAAGCGTCGCTAAAACGTCTCTCCATTTGGAGCGAAAATCATATTCTGTTAAAGTTGTTATGTCCACGCCTTGTCGCGCTGACCTGGCACACGGTGGGATGTTATGGATAAGACTAGGTAACTAATTTTTTACTTTTAAATAGTTTATGACTAATTATCTATTCTAGTGCGCGCAAATTTGATATAGTTAACACTGCATTATATGTAGCAATTCTATGAATAAAAGGACCATATGATCATCACCTTTAATCCCTTTTAAGGTTAAATAAATCTGGTGTTCAACCAGTGAGCATTGTACACCTTTAATATGAAAAAAAAAGTACATTAAATATGAATCGTATTTGCCTGTTTAAATAAGGGTCCCCCCCCTCTTTCAGCGTTTACCTATTTAAATATAAGAAAAAAACAGTGTTGTTATATATTGTAGAGTTATAACAAGCTTTTTTAATCTATTGTACAAGTGTGTGGCCCATATCTTGCAAGTGAATAAAGCAACATTAAGTTCCATCTGGTTGAATTGGAAATTTGCATAAATACGTAAATCGAATGATATTTTGATACAAGTCAATATAATGGATCGGATGATTAAAAAACACTCCCGAACCTTAAGCTAAATCATACGATTTCAAGTGTAATTTATCTCACAATTAAACCCCGACTTTCGAAAAATAAATGCTTACATAACTAGCAACCTATATAAGCATATCTACACTAAGATACGGAGGACACTTCGCTGTGAAAGCAATACTGTATCGAGTTTTTAGCGGCCGCAGAATATTGGGTGGCGAACCTTTTTCTGGTGATAGCCAATTGATTTTTGATGGACTCTGGTTCTACATTACTCTTCAATCTTGACATAAGAATAAGAATGTCTATATGTTGATATATTTCAAAGCTAGTTTATAAACAGTGACATAATGCGTTGGTTAAAAATTAAATACTTTACGCACGTTTCATGAAATCTTTAAATTAAAATATATAAATTACTTATACTCTGTAACATATGTGACTCTTCTGAGGTTTGAATCCAAGTAGTGTTCTTGAGGAATCCAAGGAGAATTCTCATAGCATTACGTCCGCCAACTTATTATTAACTGTAATTTCTAATACAATTTGGCATTCATTAATTATTCAATTTAGTCAACATATTTTATAACTTCAATAAAAGTATCTTTAACGTATCGTTTTTATTGCTATTAATTTAAATATTGACCCACCAACATGCAAAAATGTTAATATTTTTTATTCTAGATTAACTAGGTACATTACTTTAAATATTTGCAACCCGATTGTTGGCGCAACACGTATGTCCAAATCGATAAGGTTTAATTTTGACCTGCCTACAATCAGTGTTGTACTTGTACAGTGTTTGCTAGCAAATAAATGATTTCATTTCATTTCCAATTGTAACAAGTTATGGTACAATTAAGTTTTTTTTTATGTCATAGGACGGCAAGGAGCAAGCGGGTCACCTGATGGTAAGTGAACACCGCTGCCCAGGACAACTGCAACACCAGGGGTGTGAAAAGAGCGTTGCCGGCCTCTTGTTTTTCCCTCCCAGAGGGGAGATGGGATGACTCTCACTCACCGAACGAAGCATAGCAGCAGTAAAGCTACTACTCAAACGTCAGTTTTCTGTGAGGGTGTGGTATTTCCCCGGACGAGCCGGACCATTCATGTTACTAGCAAAAGTGAATTTCGCCGGTAGCGTGGCTCTACCACAACAAAAAGTTCAAATAAATAAATATAAAACACCAGAAACGAGTACTAAAATCCAAAATCTTCGCCCCACAAGTGTGCGTTCCCACCGCGAAAATCGCTTAATATTTTTTTACTGAATTAAAACCTTTATCTGATTATCTTTGGCGGCGAAATAAATAAAATAATTTGCCGCGGCGTAAGCTGATGCGTTTTCACGCCATGCCTCGGTATTGAGAATCTCTTTTTTATTAACTTGGTTAATTATTTTTGCGGGGACAATATAGATTATGGGTGGACGCGTTGGCCCATATGATGTTAATAGGATGAAGTGAACAAGTGTTAAGGGATAAAAAATAACAATAAAATAATATTTAGCACGATATGATGCGTCTGACTCTGACTGCTCTGGCTAATATATGGCTCTGGTAGTTCAGAGAGGGTCATGCTCCTGCAGTGGAGACTAAAAAAGAACTGATGATGATGATAATGCGACTACGGTAAACTCGTTATAATAGTCGAAGTTAAAGGTATGAGAAGAATGACGATAATAGCTAGCTTACTGAGTATGAGGATCATACGACGTTTTTTTATATTTAAATATTGTTTCTGTTGAATGTCTCTCTTCTGAGCACTTTTCTCAGCTTTGACGTATCGAAACCCGTCCGCTTTCATGAGAGCACTCATATAAGTAGTTTTTACAGCCTGCCTTATGCTGTAATAGATAGAATTTGATCTGATTTAGGAGTAAAAGAAGTGTCGCTAGTATTGCTTCTTTAAGCTTCAAGTATTTCCATAAAACTAGTACTTCATAATCTCTCCGTCGGCACAGAACTCTAAGTAGATCTGTGGTCTGTATTTTAAAATAAAGTCGCCATTACGGTTGTTACCACAGAGCACGAAATGTCGAACGCACCCTACTAGAGACGAAATTATTAATAATAGTAGTTAGTAGCTTTTGAACTAGTAGCTTATTAGTTATCAGTACATAAGTAACTAAATTATAAGTAATCCAAATAGGAAATAACGTGAAAAAATGCCTGAAATATAAAGTTAGTAGGAAAATAGCAGATTTTTGCATTTATGCATATGCTTGAAAACCTTAATTAACCGGTGCTGCCCCCTGACACGATTGTTTCGTATGAAATGTGTTTCTAGTAGCGAGTAAGCGACACTCATATGCTCTATGGTAGTAAGTATGGCCTTGGCGCGGAGAAAAAAGGATTCTGATTTTACCTATATAACATCATTCATCATCATTCATCATTTCAACCGCAAGAAGTCCACTGCTGGACATAGGCCTCCCCCAAGGATTTCCAATATGACCGGTTGGAAGCGGCCTGCATCCAGCATCTTCCTGCGACCTTTATTAGGTCGTCCGACCACCTGGTCGGTGGGTGTCCAACGCTGCGCTTGCCGGTACGTGGTCGCCATTCAAGAACCTTTCTGCCCCATCGGCCATCGGTTCTTCGCGCTATGTGCCCCGCCCACTGCCACTTCAAAGAGCTAATCCGCTGGGCTATGTCGGTAACCTTAGTTCTTCTACGGATCTCCTCGTTTCTGATTCGATCTCGCAGAGAAACACCGAGCATAGCCCTCTCCATAGCTCTTTGAGCGACCTTGAGCTTTCTTATGAGGCCCATAGTAAGGGACCACGTTTCGGACCCGTAAGTCATCACTGGTAACACACATTGGTCGAAGACTTTTGACTTTAGGCACTGAGGTATTTTAGACGAGAAGACGTTGTGGAGCTTCCCGATATAACAAGTAAGTAGGAAAATAGCAGATTTTTGCATTTATGCATATGCCTCAAAACTTCAATTAACCGGTGCTGCCCCCTGACACGATTGTTTCGTATGAAATGTGTTTCTAGTAGCGAGTAAGCGACAGTCATATGCTCTATGGTAGTAAGTATGCACTTGGCGCGGAGAAAAAAAGATTCCGATTTTACCTATATCACACGTTAGTAGGAAAATAGCAGATTTTTGCAATTATGCATATGCCTCGAACCTCAAAAGCTCAGTTAACGGTACCGCCCCCTGACACTCTTGTAAAAGGCGTCTCTAGTAGCGAGCGTGTGAGTCATATTCCCTGTTCTGTGGTTGTTAGTATGCCCTTGGCGCGGAGAAAACAAAATTCCGATGTTACGTATTATCACAAGTAAGTAAAGTACAAAATAACCCGAAGGTTAGACGTGCTTCTGAAAATAGCAGATTTCTGCATTTATGCATATGCCTCGAAACTCAAAACCTCAATTAACGGTACCGCCCCCTAACACTCTTGTAAAAGGCGTCTCTAGTAGAGCACGACCGGAAGTAATATTCCCTGCTCTATGGTTGTAAGTATGCCCTTGGCGCGGAGAAAAAAGGATTCTGATTTTACCTACATAACAAGTAAGTAGGAAAATAGCAGATATTTGCATTTAGGCATATGCTTGAAAACTTCAATTAAACGGTGCTGCCCCCTGACACGCTTATTTTGTATTAAAATGTGTTGAAAAGGTGTTTCTAGTAGCGAGTAAGCGACAGTAATATGCTCTATGGTAGTATGCACTTGGCGCGGAGAAAAAAAGATTCCGATGTTACCTATATCACACGTTAATAGGCAGATTTTTGCATTTATGCTAAATATGGTTTAGAGGAACACCTGTCTTCTGATAAAATAGTTTTTGTTGTTAATATAACTTACTCCCGTGAATAATATAAAAAAATGTATGATGTGATTAGATTATTGAGTTTATTGTGATGTTACGAATATGGAAGGACCTAGTATCTAAGATACAGGCTCGGCCTAGTTTAGGTACTGTGTCGGACTAATATAAAAAGTAAATAAAAAAAAAAAGTAAATTTATGCATATGCCTCGAAACTCAAAACCTCAATTAACGGTACCGCCCCCTGACACTCTTGTAAAAGGCGTATCTACTAACGCGCGAGCGACAGTCTCATTTCCTGCTCTATGGTAGTTAGTATTCCCTCGACGCAGCGATGAGACTCGACACTTCTTGATTATGCTCACATTTTGTAGATTGCATCAGTTTGATGAGAGAAATTAAATTTGCAATATTTGCAAAGTTTTAGAGAATGTTTGCATAGATATTATGTTTAATTAAACTAAGTAGTGCTGGTAAAGTATAAATACGTACATATTATATCTCGTCTGTATTACTTACGATGTAGACAGTGCCCGAGGTCATAAAACTCGAAGGCCTTTTAATATACATTTTCCTATACATGGCGAGTTTTGATCGTTCCGGACCATTAAAGGAGTGATGCAGCCTGTCAATATAAACAACTTTTCCTATGGGACAAATGCTGTAAACTCGAAAATAATTCCGACATTCCTAGACAAATTGCCCGGGCGGCTGAACACTTTTGTATGAAAATGTCGAAATAAAATTTGAGTTTCCAGCATTGGTCCCATAGGAAAAATGGTTCATATCGACGGGCTGAATCACCCCTTTGAGGGTCCAGAACGATCAAAATTTCGCCATGTATATTAAAAGGCCTTCGAGTCGAACTATATGCCTTTTACGCCCACTAACGCGCTACATGCTTAGCGTGTTAGTGGGCGTAAAGGTGGAAAGTGGAATCAAAAGTGATGGGTTGCTAGCCGCATCTCCTACCGACGTGATTCCTTTGATTTTTACCCAATCTCTTGACTTTTACGGTCTGTGTGGGAAGAAAAACAGCTGTATAATCATTAATCATACTAAGCCCTTCAGGCGAGTAGGCGACCTATACTGTTGAAAAGAGTTTCTTTCGGCATTTCTTCTCGGCAGTGGTCGGTTCCGAAATGCTAGTAGTCTGTAGCTTTTGAACAATAATTAGTAAATGCATAATACTTATTAAGATAATTTTAAATGTGATTTGACGTGAAAAAGTGCCTGCAAGGGCCTTTTTTCTGAATAAACGTTTTGAATCTTTGAATCTATTTTTTTTCCTTTTTTCCCAACCCTACATGAAAGAAAAATATATACTTAGGTACTTATTTACTTGTCCAGTTAGGTAATTAATTTTCCAGCCTATACATAAAGGTACGAATAGGTTACATGCCAGTTAAGTCAGATTTTTTAAATCCTTTATTTTTTAATGTTTCAATTTGTCCGTCTTTATTTGTTAGCCAGGTCGGTATGCAATATTCTAGTATTTTTATTTGACGTGATTTCCGAAATCTAGATGGATTATACTTTCTTTAAACCATTTCACTTCGAATGGTAAAATATTTTTTTTTTCGTCAAAAAATTACATTAGTCATCTGGGTGTACATCAACTGACGATGAACACAAAAACATAGGATGTAAATTTTTATGTAATAGACAATAATATTTCTGGATAACCTCTCACAAATTTAAGTCCTAGTAACGAATAATGCTAGCAAACTATAGTCGGCAATCCCGCGACAAATAGCACGTGAGTGGCCCGTTGATATATATATATATATAACTCTTTCTGAATTTCCACCTATACGTAATTTATCCAATAAGTAGATTAAGCCACTGAGCCACTAATCACCCGAAATAAAGGACGTATTCTGTAAGCGGTTTATCACTTGGCAACTGAACCGAAGTGATCGAGTTTAGGCCAAGATTCGAACAATTGGAGAAAAAGATTTGCTCGCGTGGACGCCCGCACACTTGTGAGGGGACGTGAGAGGGTTGACAATGTAATGCGGGAATAGGGTTGTTTAGATCGTACGATATTTATTTCAGACAGACAAACCAACAGTTAGTAAAGTGAAATTATTTCAAATACAGCTTACTTTGAAGAATACACTTATTTTGGGTTTTATTTCGTGTAAAAAAACAGCACATAAAAGATTCTACATTAAATAATTTTGAGTAGCAAAAATGTTCGAATCAGTTTGCTCGTAATCATAATGTTAGTTCCTCTAACGCCACACGTATTTGCTTTTAAAGTTTAATATGAGCACAGAGCCGCTGTCGCCTTGTGGTTCCCGGCAGAGTAGAATAGGACCACTCCAAGTCATTCCGTGGATGTCGTAAAAGGCGACTTAGGAAACACAAGCTAAACAAAGCTTATTAACATCAAAAAGACCTCTCCAACCAGTCTGGCCAGCGTGGAGAGTGTAGGCCAAATCCTCTGACTACTCAGGCTGGTATATGGCTCTGATAGTCTACTAGAAAGACCTGATGATGATGAGCACAGAGGAAAAATAGACAAAAAGATTTGATTACATCTTGCGTCTTAAATATTATTATATGAACCTTAGATATATCTTTTGAATCGTGTCGTACACTATGAAGTGTCTCTGCAACTCGAGTAGCACAAACTGTAGTGAAGTGGGCAGAATCGGCTCATCCACCCGAATACGGATTTACTCAGTTTGCGACTGGAATCTATTGAGGATCAGGTGTTTATAAATAAAAACATTGTTTTTATGTTCAGGTGAAGAGGATCAATACTTCACTTAACGGTGGCTTAACTTGTATTAGAATAATATTTTGCAGAAATAATAATTTTGATAATAGATATCAAAATAAAAGATGTAGGGAGGACATCAGCAAAGCTGAAGTGGAATGGGCGGGATATGTCTGTCGCATGCGATAGAACACATGGGTTCAACTGGCCACTCTGTGGAAACCGGATGGCCGACGAAGTGGCAGACCTAAGGAGATGGCACGATGACTTGGACGCATGAGTGGCTAGCAAACTATCGTTCTTGAAAGGAATGACTGGAAACGAAAAAGACAGAGAGAGAGACGAGAGACACCCAAATAGGCTAAAAAAAATGTTTTGATAAATGGACTCATAGAATGATGTCATAGAGATCAGAGTTTCCGGGACATTTTTTTAACTAGACAGGACTAATACTTATTTGTCTATTTAGTACGAAGGAGCTCATTTTCTTTCCAAAGAATCAAAGTTCACCAAAAATTACGAAAGTCAAATCAGTTCGTTGCCTCTTCAAATCAGTTTTTACATTTATTTAAAGTGAAACTAGTATTGAAAACCTAGCTTAAAATTTATGAGTTGTGACCAACACATAACAAGAGTAACTAATATCTTGACAAGATAATTTTGTAGCACTTTGAGGACGTAAGCCGTGACGTAGGATATTATATTTAGGGGCTACGACCCGATATTTGACTTTGATGGCTCGGTACTGGGTCGCGACCCACCCATTGGAAAACAATGTCGTACCCAGTGTAATTTTGTCGTAACCAGACAAAGAGGCAAAGTAAAGGCCTGAAAAAGAACCCTGAGCTCGGCAGCAGTCCACTTATGGAAGTATCCAATAGCTTCGATGAAGCAGAGATAAGGAGATAATGAACGTGTGTGAAATTAACAAGAATTAATTTACAAAAAAAAAACACCACTACTTTCGCAAAATAATATTGCTTATGTTAAGCTATAAAAAAATATAGCATATGTTTGTTAGAATCTATTGTGTATTAAAAAAAAATAATAATAAAAAAGTGGGTTAAATTAAAATTCCAAGATTTTTTTACATACATAGTTACAAGTGAAGCTAATAAAAGCGTGTTGATATAAAGTATATTCGACATGAGTATTTCGTATTAGGTATATTAAAGAGAGCTGCATTCGTTTCAGATGTAGACATATCAATACTTAGAACATAGTAAAGTTCAACTAAATAAAGTGAATTTGAAAATACAAATCAAGATAGCTTCTTAGTTCGTTCGATGTTTCTAAGGTAAGATCTTTTTTTTTTCTATTTTTATGTAAATGGTACTGATTTGGGAGAAAAGCATTTTCCTATTGGAAACCTTTGTCATCAAAATAACACACAAATGTCGAAAACATCCTTTGATATTTTTTATTGATTGCACAACCTTTAAAGGTTCATTATACTTGAAAATCTCCAACGGAAAGGCGACTCTACCAGCCAAATTTGAATTTCCGTACCTCAAATTGAGAAAAGGATGGATATATTTTTTCGCATGAGGGAAAGAGATCAAAAATATTCCAAATACAAAAATGTTACCGAAGAATTCGGCTACTTACATATTTTGATGCTTCAAAAGGAATCGGTGGCTTTGGAATAATTTTGAATTGAGAATACGCTTGAGCGCCGAACGCCTTTTGTGCAATCAATATTCAATGTTGGCTACACTACTCGAAGCATTTGAATTTGGAATCAATCATTTGGAATTTCAAATTTTGAAGACGTTCTCTGTGTAAATGCCACAAATGATTTGCAAATAATTCACAGGGAGCTCTTTTTATTATATTATGTCTTATTTTGGTCAAAGTGTGGCTGAAAATACACAACGATATTCCTTTATTGAATTACAGCTAAATATAAATTCCATCATTTTATATTACAATATGGAATTTAAAAATAGTCTAATTGGAAGCGCCTAAAGTTTAAGCCTTAAGGCTACTTAAGTAATTAATAACGTCAACAATTTTTATTGTTGTTAAATCAAATAGTGTTTAAAGAAACCTCTATTTAATAAACATTTTGACTTTGAGTTAATATATGCAAAAAAAAATTATTTTTTATTAAATTTAAGATACCATTTTTGGAAAAATATCATATATCACTGTAAAATCATTCGCATATTCCCGGCAAATTCGTAAAAATATAAAAAAGTTAGTAAACTTCGCGTTAAGTCGTACGTGTCATTCTTAAATTGCATCAAAGTATTAAATTTCGCTTAGTAGACCTGAAGCCCCATCTACATAACGACGAATTAAACTAAACACAATTGGGTTCATATAATTAAGCTCCCCTTGCAAAAATTCTCCGTCTACAGTCTACAGACAGCTTTTAATACAAGCATTTTGTAACCCAACGCTGCTACACAAGAGGGCGTTTATTAACGACATCTAGTTGCAGAGTCGGGAATCAACAAAGGAGCTTTCAAAGCTCTCACTGAATAAGCAGCTAGACTGCCGAGGGGACAGAGCTTTGGCGTTGTTACGCTTGACGAGCTTTATTAAACTTTTCGTCTGACTATAGCAGATGGCTCTAGCATGCACTTATGCTACAATTTGAAGGATAAAATAAGACAAAGTAGTTTATAATGATGTCCTCGATACCTAAACATTTTCGAACAGTATCAATATTATTTTTATTCTATTCCACTATGTTATTAGTTAGTACCCAAACCATGACGTTCAAACTTTAATAAACAAACTACAAGTAGGTACCACAAATAAAATAAATCAATTTCTTCCTCAATGCTTACAATTTTTTTCATATATTAATTTTATATAATTTTTAAGAATAATGTTACACATAATTTTTTTCACAATATGAATGCAACGGTCACGATGTAAAACGATACTTCAATCCGAATGCATCCTGTATTCAAGCAGTAAGACATGAGCGTCGGTATAACGTGCACGCGTCACGGTCGTTCGTTCAACCGAAACACGTGTCTTTCGTAATTCGAATAATAAAAACAAATTTTAATTCCTTTTTTAAATTTGATTTGATTGGCGTCAAAAGTCGAGAAATAGATTTTAGAGTATTAAAAAAAGAATCATTTCTTTTTAATTCGAAAACGTGTTGAAGTTTTGGTGGACAGTGCTTTCTAAAGATTTTGTGAATGAAGAATTTTCAGTTGGATGGTTTATAGTGATTTTGTAGTTATGTTATTAGACAGATATGCATTTAGGATTTTGTTGGTGCTGATTATGTCCGTGGGATACGTCAAAAATGGAGGTGAATAAATGTAAATTTAATTTGGCTGTTTTATAAGTTTTAATATTTGTTTCTTTTGTTTTATGTTAACAATTGAATAGCATGATGTTTACTCATAAATAATATAAGGGTAGAAAATTAAAATTTTTGTATAATGTTTGGTTAATAATTACGAGACATTTCTACATAGAAAAAACTATAAAAATAATATATTTTATTTCATATGTTACTACTCGTAGATTCTAATCTCAGCAACATGGACTTGTAAATGTAATCTTCATTAATAACGGATATTTTTTTTAAATTGCTTTATAAAATTTGTATTTAGATGATGGTGTAGGTAGAAACTATAATATTTGTCTGTATTGGAGAGGAAAAAATAACAAATAAGGTCAAAATATCTATCTTATAGACGTGAAATACTTAAAACGAGACATTTAAATAAATAAGGACAAATTGCACAGATAGAGCAAACATCACGCTAAGTTGTTATGTAAATGCCCATAACAATTCTTCCCTTAACTAAGTAACACTTAAACCACTTATATTTAACCATGTCTAATCTCCGTTTGGATCTACGGAAATACCGGTACGGTTTCCGGTAGCGAACACTAATCTTAGCGCCGGCGAATTACCTCCGGCCCTACCTGTAAATAAGGGCTTAGCAAGCTGGATTTAGACCGACCACTGTGGGCCCCCCTACGCCAAATCGAATACTATATCATCGATTTTTAAATGATCGACCGCCAAATATTGACAAATTTTTTTTTTTTCAATAATAAAGCTGTAGTCAGCAAACTTAATCCCTATGTCTACTAAATTGTTATAATTATCATCATTTCAGCTGCAAAAAGTCTAATGGTGGACATAGAATTCCCCTGAGGGTTTCCAAAATGACCTATTGGCAGCGGTTTGCGTCCATCATTCCCCTGCGATCTTGGTCAGGACTCAGGACATACGACCACCTAGACAGTAGATGATAAAGAGGTAGTTGCCATACTCGCCATGCTAGGCTACTGGGTTGGTGAGCGCATTTAATTTGGCTCCTTGTGCTTCCGGCGTTGTAGCCCATCGGAATTATTATTAAGCTGGGGAAGGATGTGAATTTATTGGCATTGGGAATGTAATGAAAGTATTTGGATACTACTCACTTGGAAGATTAAGGGAAAGCAAGTTGTGGCAGCCCGGGAGGTCGGGCGCGCGTAGCCGATGCTATATCTGTAACCATCGGACAGGCAGTTAATGATGAATTTCATACATTTGCCTGTCACGAACGACCAATATGACTGTGCATCTTTTTCTTCAATTATAAAGCTCTTGTTAGCCAGCCTAAACCCTACGTCTCACCGCATTATCGTAAATAGAAGTAACTATTGGGAATGGGGGGTCTAAGGGAAAAGCAAATAGCAATATACCCAATGCCATACCTGTAACCACCGGACATACAGATGAAGATGGCATCACTGTCATCGACGATGACTAAAGATAATATCTATAGTAAAAGAAAAAGACATCAAATATCTTCTTTTTAAAATTTTATAGCTCTTGTAAGCGAACTTAAACCCTACGTCTCACCGTCACTAACTATGGAAGACTTTATACTTGGATGAATCCCTATTCAATAAAGCAAGTAAAAGCTCGGGAGGCCAGGAGGCCGAGAAGCGGTTCCGAAGAACTCTGACACCAGGGTGTGCATGTTCGCCTGACCGTGTCACTTACACGAAATGATGATGATGACCGGACAGGCAGTTGAGGGTGACATATCAACAACGACGAATATAGATATCTTTTTCTTTCATTTTAAAGCTTTAGTTAACCAGCTTCTCCCTTCTTCTGACCACATTGTGAAATCGTAAATTATTAAGGTCTAGATACGGCTGATATAGTGTCGGTAATTTACCGGTGTTATGATTTTGTAGCCGAGCTGTAAATAACGGTGCTGGTCGTGTTATGATAACAGCTCAGGATAACAGATAACTCGCTTGTTATGAAACGTGGGTTATAAACATTTTTGAAATTAAGTTCATTAGGTTCTTTAGCCTTTTAGTGTGGTTCCCGGCAGAGTAGAATAGAAGGACCTCTACAAGTCTTCCCGTGGATGTCGTATTGAAGGCGAATCACATTAGCTTGTGATTCTTAAGTCGCCTTTATACGACATCCACGGGAAGACTTGGCAACAAAGCTTTAAAAACATCAAATAGACCTATCCAACCTGTAGAGTGTAGGCTAAGTCCTCTGACTGCTCTGCCTAATGAATGGTACCTATTGGTACTAGAGAAAGGGTCGTGCTCCTTCTGTGGAGCCTGAAAAAGACCTGATAGTAAGGTACTAAGGAAACACACCGTCTCATCAGAGATATCCATGAAATTGTGAATTTGAGATATGATGTGTACAAAAACCGTAATACCTAACAAGTACTAATAAATCTCTATTCCTCCTTAGAGTAAATTAGTGTTGAAGTGGCGCAGCGGTCAACACTTGAGCATGTGATACGGATGGTCCCGTGTTTGATCCCCGGTTAGGTCAAGATGAAATATGATCTTTTTCAGATTGACTTGGATCTTGGATGTTTATCTATATATGTATTTGTTATAAAATAAAGTATCTTTGAGTTAGTATCCGTTAACACAAGTTTTACTAAGAACTTACTTTGGGGCTAGCTCTCTCTGAGTGTGATTTGTCCGTATATATTTGTTTATTTAGTTAAATAGTATACTTACCCTATTTTTCAAGGTAGCCTAAGGTCAAATTAAAAGCATTAAGATTAGTCCATTACTTAGGTTAGGCTAGCAGAACGCTGCTGAAAGATTTGATTCCTAAGATATAATTAGCCTGAAATGCATTTCAGGCTATAATTCCATGACGGGTATAATCACAGAACAACAAACACATTAAAAGTATTATAACGCGTGATTTCTATGAAAACCAGCGTCGCCTCATTTCATGCATACTACTAACGCAACTTAATACGCACACTATTTGCAAATTCGAATGCCGCTTCCTGATTGCGGGATAGGCGTCACGTGACATTTACTAACTTCCAATCACGTAGAAGTAATGCATCCAACACTGGCAGACTTGTACCACTATCAATACATACTGGACTTTTCGAACGTAATGTATTACATTGAGCGTTTACTTCGTTACTATCGAAAGTCAGACGAGTAAATTACCCACAATGTATATTTTTTGCAATTTTATTTTTAATATTTTCGTTCAGTCGCTATGTTGGATGAATAAAACCAATTAAATATCATATTAATAAGTTTTCTGATTTGCCGGTGATAAGAAACACCTAATTTGATCAAAGTTGCACGGGCAATTGTCACTTTACACGTTACAATAGCGGGTATAATTCATGTTCATTCCTGAACTTTTCACATAAAATTTTAATTTTAGTTCAGTAACAGACATATTCTTAACTTTAGTATAATTAGCAATACTAAACGCACAAAAGAGAAAACATTGCATAAATAGGTACACCTTTCGATACTACTAAGTTTCACACTAAGTTGTACACTTTCCTAAGAGCAGTCGGAGTTACACTACAACTCCAAGAGTATTGGCAAGAACTAAGACTTGAAAGTTAATTGACAAGCGCCGTGTAGGTACTATTTAACTTAAGTTGTTCAAGTCTAATTGGTTCTGAAGGGAAGTGAGGGACTTTTGTAGTATTGATCGAGAGGTGTGCTTCTTATGCCACCTTTTATTTTGACTCTTTTATTAGTACAAGTTATTTCCCTTGATTTCGTCTGCATTAGTTTTTGTAACCTATTTATCTATTCAAATTGGTAGTGGGACATAGGGCGGGTCATGTCTATCGTATGCGAAAGGAAGAAGAAGGTGAGCCAAATTGGCCACTGTGAAAACCGGAAGGTCGCCAAAAACGTGATCTAGAAGGAGATGGCGTGATGATTTGGACGCATATATAAGTGTTTGGTAAAGTACCGCTCTTGATAGGGATAGCTGGAAGCAGAAAGTGAAGGACTTTGGCCAACAGTGGGGCAGTTGCCCCACTGTTTCTAGATAGTTTTTTTTATTAGGCTATTGAGTTCAATAGCCTAATAAAAAAAACTATCTAGACCATCGGGCCCCTGGACCTTGGATCCCGAACAATTTTGGGTAAAGACGCAAGCAGAAACACG
Source organism: Rhodophaea formosa (assembly GCA_963082605.1). NCBI lineage: Eukaryota > Metazoa > Arthropoda > Insecta > Lepidoptera > Pyralidae > Rhodophaea > Rhodophaea formosa. The sequence goes on from OY720208.1 coordinate 1,971,873, forward strand.
ATCAGATTTCAGAGGCATCTAATATTATCAATATTTTTTAAGTAGCTCGTATAATAATGATATTTACAGCCAAATGATTGATACCTTGGACCAGAATGTTCATTTGCTATTTGTAACTTAATTCCTAATTAACATTAATATTTACTTAATAATCAAAGAATTCGATTTTTTTTATTCTCCTTAAAAAGAATTCAATATATTGGCTGAAATGGGAGTACTTATACATGGTGGACATGTGTACGTATATGATCGTTTGTTTTCTATTTCAAACTTATTTCCTAATTCACTTTAATATTTATTTAGCAATCACTGAATTTAATTTTCTTTATTCTCCTCTAAAAAGGAACCAATTTATTGGCTAATAGAGAGTACATCCCTCAAAAAGTAACAGGTGTTGGAATACTTGGGTGGATACGATAATGATCGTTCGTTTGCTACTCCTAACTTATTTCCTTATTTACATTACTATTTACTTAGTAATTATAGAATCTGATTTTTTTTATTCCCTTCCAAAATGGAACCATTCTATTGGCTAAAACAGGAGTATACTCCTCAAAAAGTAACAGGTGTTGGAATACTTGGGTGGAGAGCTGTACGATAATGATCGTTCGTTTGCTACGCCTCAATGAAAATTATCGGAATTGCCTTAAATGTGTCGTTTAGGAACGGATGCCTGGGGACTTGTGTTTATAATTGGAGATGTTTCCTTTTGATATACAAATCAGCTTTTTAGAACTTTGTATTCAATTTTTTTGTATTTGTTTATTTTAATTAAGCAACGGAATAAAACAATATTACAGGCTCATACAATATACAACACTAGCAATCCTCCCCAGCTGCGTCTGGAAATGTATAAATCTTACTTATAAATGACTCTATTTATTGCTGAAAACTGCAGCAAAATCCGTTGACTAGTTTAAAAGATCTAAGCGAGCAGACAGTGGAAGCGATTTCATTTTTTACTATGTATTTTTTTAATTATATTTTATACTATGTATAAAGTAATAAAAATATAAATTTTGTAAACATTTTCTTCTTAGAACTCTGATAGAACTGTTTCAATTTTGGACTGGATTAACTCTTGTTCTTCTTTGAGTGCCTCGTTTGCCGTCAGCTTTCCAAACACCTCCACCGCTAGTGTTTCACCTAGCGGTGCTCTGCTCTGGCGATTCTGGTCCACTTCCTTTTGTCGTTCATAAATTGAACCCTTTTATGAAGCTTAAGTCAGTGAGCATAATTCATGGTTGACCGTGAGATGGAAATCCTTCAGTACAATGCAATTGTACAAAAACGATAGTTGTTTTAATTGCATATGTGCGAGCGGGACACCAACCTGTAATTTTTCCGTCTCTTCTATCGCAAAGGTTACTATGGGTGTGTCCTTTTCTACTAATATATAAGTTCTGTGATACGAGTATTAACTTACACGTTGAGCTTGCGACATGTTGCGCGTCATTGGTGTATCAGGTACCGTCCCGCAAAAACAGCGAAACATGACACTCTTCGCCAAGAATTCCACTTCCATGAAGGTCGCCATCTTCTCAGTCGGGACCCACACTACAAACGTTCATGTCGTGTTGCGACTCCAACTTTACAACCCTCATTCTGTTGGATTTCACACGAACTGTTGTAGAAACATTAACTTCCTTTTGGACCAGACGTTCATATACATATTGATAATCAAGAATATTATAGGAAATCTCCACGATAGTAAAGAAGTTATAAGAAGATGTTATCCATAGATAGACTAAGATAACTACTTCCTACCAGGTGCATTTTATATAAAAAAATCTTGACCTTGTATCAATTAGGATCTATCAAATGTACTGTGCAATGTACTAATATTATTTGAAAAAAAGATCATATTAGTGATTGATTGCTTGCCACATCGCCTATAGACATGATTCCTTAAATTTTCACCTTCAAGGACCAGTTGACCAGTTTCTACGGTCTGTGCTAAAAGAGAAGTAGTTGGTACATTCTAAGTTTATTTTTCCCATACCAATATGGAAGAATCCATCAATTCTTTGTTGCAAAAAAAAAAAGAGTATTCATTTTGAGGAACAATTTATAAACATAATTACTGTGCACTATAATTAAACTGAAGACAAATGACTGGCAATTTTGAGTTAATTTTAAATAAACATATGGCTTTCGTTTGGTGAAGAAAAAAGGCGAAACTGCCAAATGCCGCATTCAAATTCGCGCTCAGGTAGATTGCGGTCGGGAATAACAATTTTTTTGCAAAACAGCTTTGGGCGTAAAAAATGTTATGGGAGGAGCGCGGGCTAACTGATAATAAATTGTATTATTGACGGCAAAATTGCCTATTACTCAACAAAGGAATTTTTATTTTTAGATTCCATGAAATACTTATGAACTAAGCAAGCACTGGAACAATATCAATTGCGTTTCCTATTAAAATTGATTTTTAGGTTTTAATATTTTTTTTTACCCATCTTATCCACCCAACAGGAAGGTAATATTTTTCGTGCGTATACATGTTTGAAAGTATGTCTGTTCCATTGCCTGAAATATTTTACAGCATCTTTCATATAGGACAAGTTAAACTTTGTCATATCTTCATCAATGATAATTTAAGTCATAGTCAATTACAATTTTTTCTTACTCTTACTTAATGATATCTCAATTGATTACTATTCGGGTTGACTATATTAGTAACTAGCAGCCCTACCCGGCTGCGCCCGGGCATGTATTATATTTTAAAACCTTCCTCGTGAATCACTCTATCTATTGGTGAAAACCGTATGAAAATCCGTGGAGTAGTTTTTGAGTTTATCGCGAACAGACAGACAGATGCGGCGGAGGACTTTGTTTTATAATATGTAGTGATTTATATTGTGTTAATTTTTGTTACAGACGCAGAACACACAACAGAAAAAGAAACAAGACCGGAATACATACATCCAGACGGCCTCCTGAACTTCGATCCATACCTTTCAGACTTCAAACCTGAAGTGGAAGAAGACGATTACATCCCTATACCAGAGAACGATGAAACCATAGATGGTCTACCAATATTCCTTCTAGAACCAAAGAACTCTTACGTTCTTAGAACTAAGCCAGCAAGTTTACTATGCAGAGCAGCTAATGCTTTGCAAGTATTCTTTAAGTGCAATGATGTAAGGACTGATAAGACTCAACAATTTGAACATGTGGATCCTCAGAATGGAGTGAGGGTAGTTGAAGCAGAACTGAATGTGACAAGAAAGGAGCTGGAAGAATATTTTGGTGGAAAGTATAGTTGTGAATGTTATGCGTGGAATAGTAAAGGGAAGATAAGGAGCCAAGCTGTGTTCATTGAGTATGCCTGTAAGTACACTGCAAGTATTTAAGTAATATAATAAACTAGTAGTCTGCCCTAGCTTCGCCCGTGGTACATACCTAGCTTAACGCACGTACTTCGGATAAAAAAATGTTAATTGAATGATAGGTCATGAAAAATCAATTCAAACTGACAAATAATTGACAATAAAATATAATGATATCGACAAACCACTTTTAAATGAATTAATTAATTATTTTCTGGTTGTATATGAAAATAAGTAAATTTTGTAGATAATTTATCAAAGCTAGAAACGATTATGTGAATTGGTATGTCAACCAATTAGGTTTCACCGTATACATTTATACATTTTATCTGGTTTTCATTTGTTAAACCAGATTTTGCACACGGCTTCGCTTGCGTTTGTGTCAATACCTTTGGACCAATTATTTTTCCAGGAATGAAAGAGGGCCTCTATCCTCTCGCATACTCCAGAGAACGCGGATGAAAATCATGATGATCAGCTCAATAGTTACCACGAGAAAAAGTAACAAAGAAATTAATAATCAAACCCAAGCATTCCAAAGGCTTATTGATTTTATATCAAAACATTGTACACCGCAAACGTCAAAAGTTAGAAGATGGGCCCGTTGTGGCTCACCGTACGAACAAAATGCTGCAAATTGGGTCAAATCATTATTTATCACTACCCCGTATCACCCTAACCTTGTCACTATAACAACAGAATAAGATAGAAAACGGTTCTCTTAATTAACGCTCTGTGTATAAAATCTATTTATAGCTACACTTGCTTAGTTCACATTGGGTTAAGTGGATTAGGCAAGTAGGATAATACTTGTAGTTTACATTGCAGTACATAGGAAATTCGACAAGATGTGTTCTTAATTTTAAATGTGTCCGTGATATTGTGAGTATCATGGTGTGAAAACTTTAGCCGTAAATTATATCTTATCGAGAAATAAATGAGGATCTTTAAAACGAAAATTTGCTATATGCTCGTTATGGGTTTCGAAGAGGGAAATTTAATTTAGCTAGCTAGCTAGTTTTGGGAAATTCTTCCGGGCGACGCTTAGTCGCGGAAATATTAGTAATAAACTTAGACTATGACTACTTGGCAATAACCTGTCTCTGGGTTCCGAAACATACAAGGTGAGGGCTTATGACATTATGAGTTTTCGCAGTGCTCGCCTATATAATCACGTTTATTGGCAAATTTTTGATACTCTTGGTCCCATTTATGTAATTTTCAATTAAAAATAAATATAGACTGTTACTCGCTGATAATGTAGCTTGATTACTGGTGATTTGGTATAAAAAATAATTATTACCTGTGTGGTGGCACCCAGTCTTTTTTGACCGGCGGTTGCTTTGTGATCTCGTTAAAACTTGCTTCAATTTACTTTTAACAAGTCAGACTAGTTTGCACCATCGTCCATCAACTCGGCCAATATGAACCAGTTTAACGTAGGGGCTGTCCCCTAATGATAAAATTTACATATTCATCGCTAGTCCCCGCTTATGCTGAGGTATTCTGTATTTTCTGAGGTATAGAGCGGCCGCATATTATCAGAAAATTCTGTTAGAAAAATTCTGACGCTCGCCGGAAGGCACTCGCTGCATACATTTTGTATTAGCTCCCGCACACTGTTAGAAAAATTCTAACGGGTCGTCCGTTTCTGATGCCCGCCGGATGGCACCTCAGCCGGACGTCAGAATTTTTTCTGATAGAAATTGCGGAAGGCGTGTTTTACATACATTTTGTACTACGCCCCGCACACTATCAGAAATTCGCGTCAGTTTACCGTCCGCCGCCGTACGCTGCACACGTGTTTGTAGTATTTTAGGAACCTACGTTCTTGACGAAAATGAGTTAAATCAAGATTTAATTGCCGATGTGGAAAAATATATATGTTTGTTGAACGCGATGTTGAAAATGACCAGAATAAAATACACAGAGACTTAGCTAGGGAGCGAATATGCTAAATATTAATTGAGAATTGAAATCCATATTTCAATATCAAGATTTTTAGGGTTCCATGTCCAAAGCGTAAAAACGGGATCCTATTTACGAGATTTCGATGTCCGTGTGTCACCAGGATGTATCATAAACCGTTGTATGTTTGGTTTTTCGTATATGTAAGTGGCCAACACTGGTGTCAGATTTTTCAAGCTGCTTTAAGGCATCTGACATAGCTTAACGACTGATATCAATGATGACAGCCGCGACCAACGGCTTAACGTGCCTTCCGAAGCACGGAGGAACTCGAGATATTTATGCCACTTGCGGTCACCCATCCAAGTAGGGACTGCACCAGGGGTTGCTTAACATACGTAAGCGCTCATAGAGCTCACACCCATTGGACCATCGGGCTCCTCATAAACCGTGATTACTATACAGTTAAAATTTTCATAGATGATGAACTTATTTGCTTTTGCCGCTTTAACAATAAATACTAGAATCAGAATAAAATAGGTAATAATTAAGGGGTGCTCCCATACAACAAACGTGATTTTTTTGCCATCTTTTGCTCGTTATGTATAACGGCAACAGGTAGACTTCAGATATTCACAAAATATTTATTTGTATATTTATCGCATTAAAAATAAATAATTAAATCAAAATTAAAAAAATATTAAGGGATGTCGTACTAAGAACATGATTTTCATTGCAGTTTTTGCCCGATAGTCTAATGTTGTATAGATAATGGAACGGGACCCTCCATGTGCGAGTCTGACTAGCACTTGGCCGACTTGTTTTATTTAAATAAAAAAAGCGCGAAGAGCAATAACATACGTATTTTCATTCATATAGGTAGATGTGCGTAAGCATACAGATGAAACACGACTGGGCTCAAAAGCTGCCGGATCAAAATTTCTGATAGTATGCGGGGTGCTTCCGGCAAGCTTCCGGCGAGCGTCAGAATTTTTCTAACAGGGATTTCTGATAATATGCGGCCGCTCATAACTTTATAGCTAGAGGTGTGTACGGTAATCCTTAGGGTTTTTAATTGAGTTTCCAAGCTGTGCTGTGGCAAGGTGGAATCACATTGATACTATCCCACTTGGAATTACTTTTTTATTCAAGTTTATTTAAAACTTGTATGTGGTTATTAAAAACATTCGACATTTTGATAAAAAGAGTTCAGCCGTCCGGGTAATTTGTATGAAATGTCAGAAATTTTGTTTAGATTGAATTGTTTCTTAAATATAAATACTCAATTGATGATGCAGTCCTTTTTTTTTAAATATGCAAAAGTTTTTTGTTTGTTTAATATTTCGACCATGTATGTTTGTAGTGCCATTTGTACACAAATGGCTCTATAGAGGATGTTAAATATGAAATATTAGGTAAATAAAAAAAGTTAATATGCAAAGTGGGCCGAAAATGGATATTTGGACATACTGCAGTCCTACTAAGAATAGCACTCAGTTGATTTCCTGTCTGACATTTTTGTTCTCAAACTTACTTTTGTATGGACAGATACAAACTTCATAGATCTTCATCAGGTCTTTATCAGTCTCCACTGCAGTAGCACGACCCTCTCTGAACTACCAGAGTCATATATAAGCCAGAGTAGTTAGAGGATATAAATAAATACAAAATAAGTATAAATCTTCATACAAAAACCTAAAATCTTTTCCCCCGATCTAATATAAAAAGCGGATGCCATAAAGCACCACATGAATATTAAAAACTTAGGCGCCAGTCTACAAGTAGACCGTAGAAGTTAGACCGTCATTAAATTTTTTATTTCGGTTGTTTGACTTAAGCCGCTTAATGGCTAGTACACACACGTAACTGACCACTCTGATCCCAATCCTATCTTATCCTAACTAATCCTTTATTTTTTTTTTATTATAAATGCGAAAGTGAGTTTTTTTGTTTGTTTATTTATTTGTTTGTTTGTTACGCTTTCACGCCGTGTCTACTGAACCGATCATCATGAAATTTTGCATACACATAGGTTAGGGTACTGAGAAGGACATAGGGTATATATCACGCGGGTGGAGCCGCGGGTAACAGCGAGTAATGTATAATTACGATTGACAGATCACTAAAAAAGTGTCCGAATACTCAAAGGCTTGTTAGGTGCATTTTAACTAAAATCGTTGTCAAGCCTCATTCATTCACTGTTTAGATAACCTAGCAAAATAAAGACAGTTTGAGATTAAGATTGTCATTATTTAAGATTTGGGGTCAGCTCATCATAATGGAAAACTTTTTCTATAGACTGTGAATGTATAATTAAAAATAAATATGTAAAAAAAACGTATAAAGTTTAGTTTATATGGGATTTATTTTGCATTCACAATGCTATTTTACCTTATTTATTAAATAAAGAAAATAAGAAATGGTGATGCAAGCCTAGATGCGTATAAGAGGAATGGAATATGGTGGAGAAATTCGGCGCCGGGGCTTGAAACGCGGTGGCGTAATTGGCAACGCATAGATCGTACTGAGATCTAGACGCAGTTCAAGTCCTGCCCGCGTGGAATTTTTACACCATTTTTTATTTTCTTTATTTTATTAAATAAGTAAAAAGTTCAGTTTTAACTTTATAAAATACTGCCCTGAATTTTTTCACGCATGCTTTTTAAATAACCTTTTATCATAGGAAAAACTACTAACCTAACTTTACATGTATGGGAGAAGTCAAGATTTTAAATTTTGTTTCACCGCTTTGTTGGTGTATCCATACCAATTTACATCTTTCTGAGCTGAAAAGCTGACGGACAGACAACCAGCCGGACAAACTATGTCTTGGCAGATGGCGTGCGACTCCGAACTAAGCATTCATCATCATCATCATTTCAGCCGCTAAAATTCCTCTGCTGGTCATAGGCCTCTCCAAATAACCGATTGAAACTGGCCATCATCATGGTTCCCGGCAGAGAAGAATAGGACCACTCCAAATCTTCCCGTGGATGTCGTAAAAATCGACTTAGGAAACTAAAGCTAAACAAAGCTTATAAACATCAAAGGGACTCTCCAACCCGTCTGGCCAGCGTGGAGAGTGTAGGCCAAATCCTCTTACTGCTCTGGCAGTACAGAGAGGGTCGTGCTCCTGCAGTGAAGACTAATAAAGACCTGATGATGATGATGATGACTGGCCATCCAGCGTTTCCTTGCGTCCTTCATCAGGTCGCACTAAAACTTTTATTCTCTATCAATTATTTATTAGATCATTCGTCACCTCTGTGACCTATGGCGTTCATATCAAATTTGGAGATTCCTCTGATGATATTCTTCGTAAATACCCAGCCGTAATCTACACTTTTTAGGGTTCTGTACAAAAATTGAAAAACGGAACCCTTATAGGATCACTCGTGCGTCTGTCTGTCCGTCCGTCCGTCTGTCACAGGCGATTTTCTCCGAATCTACTGACCCAAATTAGGTGAAATTTGGTAAGATGGTGTAATCCTATGACCCAAACACAGATGTGCAAAGTAAATAAAGATTTTTTTGAAATAAGGGTCATTTTCAGGGGCCCAATTACAAAATTTTAAAAAAAAGTTTTGCAAACCTTACTGTGTCATATATCAAATGAAAGGGCTCATTATGAGGATCTCAAAAATATTTTTTTTTTGTTCAGGTAAAATCAGTACTTTTGATTTTATTCACGAAAGAAGGCAAAAATTGACCATTCCCCCCCTCCTGATCTCCGAAACTACTGGGGCGAAAATTTTGAAAAAATTACAAAATGTAGTTCATTCCTTGAAAATTACAGGAAAAATAATAAGAATTCTATCACTTAAAAATAAAGTGGTAAACTCACTATAATAAGTTCATCTAGGGAAATAGTTCACTAAAACACCACTAGATAGCGCTAGTCAATTGAATAAAACATTTTTGCACATTGTGTGTGTACACGAAGCATATTGTACGGAACCCTTATTGCGCGAGTTCGACTCACACTTGGCCGGTTTTTTTATATAGATATTTGTAGATGGGCGTATACTGAATCGCCTTATTTCTTACAGTACATACTAGCCTTTAATTAACAGCTTTTAAAGTCTCGACTCGTTTTAATTACCAATAAAATAAAGGGCAAAGTATCCTTTAGAGGTTTATTAATGAAGCTGTTCTGTAGTCAATTATTATGACTTTATTATACCGCCGTCGGAAATCGATTGGTATGAAATTGTAATTATGATAAGTTATTGGCTTTTCATCCGACGGTTTGGATGTTAATAAGTAGTAGGATTATGAGATATATCAAACAGTTTCTTTATGAATTAAGTTGTCTGAAACGCTTTGTTAATTGGTTTATATTTATTTAAGCGCATCATTGCAGTCACAAATATTGAATTTGCTTAATCCTTATCAATCTTCAAGACGTTTTGAAAAAAAAAATATAAAAATCCCTTTCGCTCTACCTTCCCCTGCCGAAAAAGTCATGGGCTTATGTTTTCCGTTACCCGATGATCTGAGAATCCTAACAAAATAAGAGTTTCATGGTCTTTATTCTTATAAAGGAGCTCACAAATACACTGATGGATTACACACAAAACACACAAATGGATTTCTGGTTCGATCAATTCTGATATGTATTTCTGTTTTGCTATCTCCTTTATCTTCCACCATGCTGAATTATCCGAAAATTGTACATTTGAAATAAGAAGTAAAAAAAAGGATTTTTGTTTAAAACCATTGTTGGCTCAGTCCAATTTTATGTTGTTGTTGATTTCTGGGTCAGTACGGCAGTTTAAAAATATATGTAATGCAGGTCTTCTATCTAGATAAGACGTCTTATATGTTTTCAAGCGATGTAGATCGCTAATGTAGCTTGCATTTGTGCATTCCAGTTTCTCAATAGTGTGCAGATGTTGATACCATCAGATAATGTGCAGATATTTACAGTAATCGAAACCATACCAGACCAGAGGCGATACGATTCGATTAAAAGCTGTGTGCGAGATGTTTTGCGATTAAAATAGATACCATTTAATAGTCACTCGCTATATTGTCGAGGTAGTATAATTTATTCCAATTTGTTTATTCAGTTCATGGACGGTCGTCGTGGTGCAATGGTTAACACGTCAGACTGTGGCACGAGTAGACCCGGGATTGAGCCCCGGCCAGGTTATGGAAAACGATCTTTTTAAAATGGGGTTACCTGGGTCTTGGACATTTATCTTTATAAGTGTCTATTATTAAATATAGTATCGTTGATTTAGTATCCTGCGGTAAAGATAAAATCTTATAGTAGGGCTAGCTCAATGTGTGTGTGCCTTTTTGGCTCCACTCGTTTAATGTAGATCCCTTGAAATCTCATAAAAAGTTGCCTATGTGTTAATCTAAGTAATTAACTATCTGTATGCAAAACTTTATCTAAAACGTTTGAGTTGTTTGGGTATAATTGTGTAACAATTATCCAATGTATACATGTCAAATTATACATGTGGAGAGTTCTTTTTCGTCAAATATTTTCAATTTTTGAAAGATATAAAAAAAAGCTGATTTCTTGCATGATTAGCAATTTTTTCGAGGAGAAACGTATTTAATACCCTTGAAATGATAAGTTCAATATTAGCTTCAGAAATTAAATTTACTTATACATTGTTTCTTTTAGTTAGGATAAACTTCTTGAACTGCCAATTAATACATTCCAAACCCATAACAATCACATTTTTGTACTTTTCCCCTCACAACAATGTGTATGGGTATAAACTATGGCTGTGTGTATAAATTAGGGGTGCTATTTTAGACAATAGAGTCTGTTAATTGTCCTATCTGTATTTTCGTCGCGCACTTATTTAAGCGCACATCCTGTTTCCAGCATTCCACACATTGTCCTATAATGAGAATAGACGTGATTCCCAAATAGGCTGACTTTTAAAAATTATGTCTGATTAAGACGAGTTGTCACTATAGACTGTAGAGGAGCCCGATGGCCTAGTGAATGTAAGCATTATAAGCGTTTCCGCATGTAAAGCAACCCTGGCGGCAGTTCCCACTGGTGGTTGCAGGATGGGTGACCGCAAGTGGCATAAAATTTTCTCGAGCTCCGCCGTCTGTCCCGGCTGTCATCGTTGAAAGCAGTCCTTAAAAGCTATGTCAGATGCCCCGAGGAATGCGTCAGGAATCATGTCAATAGGCGATGCGGCTAGCAACCCATCACTATTTTGATTCCGTTCTCACCTACAAGCTCACCAACATGCTAAACGTGGCCTTAAGAGTCCCACGTAAAGCCGAAATCCCATACAAACGTACTTTGGTTTTAGTTTTACAACAGTTAGGCCAATCTCAACCAAATTTCGTACATACGATCGGATAAGGCATATTGATGTTTATAATCAGATTTCAATTTTAAAAACAATACCTATACAAAATTACAGCGAGTAGAAGTTTTGTATCGAAAACTGTTGTAAAACTAAAACCAAACTACGTTTGGTTTTTTTACAATGGGATTTCGACTTTACGTGGGACTCTTAAGGTCTTACAGACCTGGGCTCTGTCTACCCCGCAAGGGAAAAAGACGTGATAGTATGTATATGTATGTATGTAGATGCCTTGAGAAAAATCTGACACCAATGTTGGCCACTAACACATAAAAAAAACAAAACTGTAAACTAGTTGGAATTGTGATCATCATCAGGCCTTTTTAGTCTCCATTGCAGGAGCATAACCCTCTCTTACTAGCAGAGCCATATATAACTAGAGAAGTCAGGATTTGGCCTACATCCACTCTGGCCAGATGGGTTGGAGAGGTCTCTTTGATGTTTATAAGCTTTAGTATTTAGCTTGTGTTTCCTAAGTCACCTTCTACGACATCCACGGGAAGACTTGAAGTAGTCTTATTCTACTCTGCCGGGACACATGGCTAACTAATACACTCTGTACGTTAGTACTATTTTTTTAATGGGCATGTTGACTAAAATTTTTTTCATGTTACTACGTAAAGACCTGTCAAAAATAAACACAATAGTGACAGAAATACATTTCTAAACAAAAAACTTTCAGTTATAAAAGTTTTAAAGACACATGTTTTTAGACGTAAATTTTTAGACGTGAAAATGCGCTGCTGAAATGCCTACATATTTGTGACGTCACAAGCTTGTATTTTGTATGGGTGGCGTGAGAACTTTGTTTGGTAGCTATACGAAATATTTCGTTTATGGTAATGGTTTCATAATAAAAGTTGCTATAAATTTTGCAGACTAAAATACAGTATAATTGTAATTAAAGATTTTCATACTTTAAAAAATGGTCCCATTCACCCAACTTTAAAGAAGCTTTAAGATCACTTAACGAATCGATATCAAATTAAAAGCGTTCTTTATAGTGTTTTTAGATAGAAATTAGTCTCATTAAAACAAATTTTATATAATCTTAACATTAGGCAACTACCGTATTCTGTGAATGAGCTTTCTTTAACTTATGTTTATTTCTCTTTCATGCATTCAGTCATGGTTTGGCAGAAAAGGAAAATCATTGAATAAACCAGCTGCTTTTCCTCTTGTTCAGACCGTAAAATCCGGTTAAGGGATTGGGTGAAAATCTAAGGAATCACCTTATAGGCGATGCGGCTAGATATCAGACAGAACTCAAAAATAATCGCGGTAAGTCCCGTAGTGAACATAATAATGATGCGGCTAGCAGCCCATCACTATTTTGATAAAAGATAAAGACGTGATAATATGTTTATGATATTTATTTATCCTTGTGCTATTATTGAATTCTGTCGCGTCGCTTTAATTGGAAACGAGTGACGGGCGTATTGGAAACAATTAAATTGTTTAAAATAGCGGCCCACGCGGAGTGGCAATTTTACTCAGACGGGAGGCGACACGGTTTGACGCGGAACCCTCACCACATTGGGTTACAATTATTATCTTATGCTTTAAAGGTATGTTTAGTGGGTATCTAAATGTTACTTTCTACTCTAGCAATATAAAATCACAAACAAGATATTTGTAAGTTTACAAAATCAAGAAAATTCCATTAAAAAATACAGAAATTTTATCACAGTTTGAGAATTTTTCCTCAAACGTACTTAACAATAAAAAAAGTCATCATTTTATGGATGGTTTTATGATTTCACACTGCTATTTTGATTGTTCTCTTATTAAAATATAATTAGATTTAAAACAAAATCGTCTTTCTGAAAAAATAAAGAAATAAGATATTGACATTTTTATACCAAGCTTCAGCCAGCCAAGGGCAATTTCTTCAAAAGTAATTTTTATTACAATTTCCAGCGTTCGTCCCTTAGGAAAAGTTGTTCATGTCATCGGCTAAGTTGCTCCTTTAAGAACCGATAGTTAAAAATGCTACCTTGTTTTTGTAGAGATTCATGGGTTTTTATTCGTTTGATGTGTCTGTAGTTAATTTTATCGTAATGTTTTGTACTCACAACTATGTGTGAGTTTACTATTTCTCGCATATTCAGAAAGTTCTCTATCTGTAAGCATACACATTTTAGTCATAATGTAATATGGCATATTGTTTTTAGGCATAATCATTTTTAAGCTTATCGTCCTTACGCATAACACTCATAATAATTTTAGGCATAAATGTACCTAAGCATAATAATTATTTAGCCTTAACATTTTAAAGCATAAAAGTATGTAAGCATAATGATATCAAACCATAATTTCGCAAGAAATAACATAAAAGCATAAAAATTCTTAATCATAACATTTTTATTCAATTAATAATTTGTATTAAATATGAAAACGCACAAAACTTTCCTGCCCTCAGTCGTTCAGAATTGTCATAAAAAATAACTCGAACCTAACTTCTTTTCTGCCCTTAGAATAATTTAAAATAAATACTTAAAAATAACTTAATTTTGTTTCTGTAACTCCTAAAAATGTTATGCCTAAATACTATTAGTCTTATAGTTACTATGCCTATGGAGATTATGGCAATTAACATTATTCCAAAACAAATTAGCCTAAAAGATAATTATGCCCAAATTACCCGTATGCCAAAAGCCAAGTATGCCTAAAAATAATTATGGCGAAATATTTTATGCCAAACCCGGTATGCCAAAGCATATTAGGACAAAAGAATTTATGCCAAAAAAGGGGTGCCAATTCAGAACATGTTTCTGTCATTGTGCGAGATGACGTGTCTAATGTAAGATGCATCCTCGCCTGTTATGACGTTATGGCTAACACTAGCTATTCTTGTTGGGATTCGTCATGTTGTGGCTCTCTGTTTGTTTTGAAATAAGATTCATATGGAAACACTATCGATACCTAGCTCATTTTATCGTATTAATATTAACCGTGTGCATTAACATAACTATCTTTTGCATATTCAGAACATGTTTCTTTTCATTCCGCGATGAAGTGTCGATTTGTACAAAAAATATTTGATTTATTTTATCATAATGCTCAATTGCTCAGTGTGTGCATTTACTTTACCATCTCTATCATATTCAGAACATGTTTCTGTCATTGCGCGAGATGACGTGTCTAATGCAAAATGCATCCTTGTCTGTTATGACGTTATGGTTAAGCCCAGCTATTCTTGTCGTGATTCGTCATGTTATGACTTTTTGTTTGTTTATCTGGATATAATAATCGTACGGAAATAACATCGATACCTAGTTTATTTTATTGTAATGCTCTTTACCGCGTACGCTAACTTTGCCATGACTGGCATATTTAGAACATATTTCTATTATGGTGCGAGATACCGTGTCTAATGCAAAATGCATCGTTTGTGACGTTATGGTTAACACCAGCTATTCTTGTTTCTTGATTGTTTGTTTGAAAATAAGGTTCGTCTGGAAACACCAAGGACATTCGATTTATTTAATGGGCTGTGTGTGCATTTAACCATCTCTGGCATATTCAGAATATGTTATCATTGCGCGAGATGACGTGTCTGATGCAAGATGCATTCTTGCCTGTTATGACGTTATAGCTAACACTAGCGATTCGTCATATGGTGATCTTTGTTTGTTTGCTCCAATGTGGTTATGTACTGCAGTTTATAATATATTTAACTAAAATTATTAAATGCAATATCTTTTTCTCCATAATAAACATGCAACACGAAAGTTTAAAAGAAGTTAAAATTATTAAGTACTGGTTTTGAAAGTAGTGCTTACCTTTTTCATTTTAAAACCCGTGATTGGAAAAATAATTATCAGGCATAACTACAAAGTAGTTGATCAAATTATAAAAAAGCGGTTTTATAAAAGTTTAAAAAATATCATTCCACCAGTCTAAAATATCAGCCCATCAATTTTTATCTCCAAATATCTTGAGCTAACGATCGTTTCTTCAGATCGGTTTCAGCTAGGTTTAAAAATATCGTAATTTTAACTATCCCCCATCCCCTAGGGGCGCTATTACTGAGAGGAAGCGCTTCCGCCCTTCAACTCGAGCTTTTTGCTGTTTGATAAATGCTTACTGCCTTTATTCGGTATGTTTTGGGCTGTTGGGGTTGAATTTTAGCTTTATTAATGGTATGGATATGTGGTACGTAGGAGGGACATAGTGACGTCATTGTGCGACAGGAAATTGAAAAATTACCTCGGTCTGTTGATTGTTTTGAAATGTAAGATAAGGGTTTTATAGATTTTTAACCATTTTTAAGGGACAAAGATAAAAACTATTTTTGCCGTTCTTGTCTTTGTAAAAATTATTCTATTTGTTTTCTTGATATATGCGCTATAACAAAACCCATTTTATAGTCATCGCAATCTTTACATATTCTCATCCATGATTCGAGATTCAATCGTTTATTTAATACTAGCTGTTACTCGCGGCTTCGCCCGCGTAATATATAGCCTATGTCCTTCTCAGTACCCTAACCTATGTGTATGCAAAATTTCATGATGATCGGTTCAGTAGATACGGCGTGAAAGCGTAACAAACAAACAAACAAACTCACTTTTGCATTTATAATATTACTTGGGATAGGTTTCTTTGAACACTTATTAATGTCATACTTGTGTTTACAATTTATACAACAAATAAAAATATTGAAGTCATTAATTTACTTATGGCTAAGTTTAGGCCGCTTCCAAAGCGGAGTGCAGGAGAAGCGGCAACAAACTGCATAGCGCATTTTGTCCAAACGACGTCAACTCACAATTTTAGTCAACCTTAGAAACTAGTTAGATGCAAACTTTCACAATAATGTAATCATTTCAAACTTGAAATTTTACGTTAAATATTATTTTATGCCTTCCAAAATTTTCTATTATAACATAAATAAACTAATTTAAAAGAATCTGATAAAATATAAAAAAAAATACAGAATACAGTAAGTCTCTCAAAATTGAAAGTAGAACTTCTACTATTATACTTTCTTCTATCTCCCAGTCATCAAGAAGCAGTTCGCCTACCAGCCGCAGTCGACAACAGTGGAAGCAGGGAGAGGGGCGAGCTTCAGATGCAAGCCGCCCCCAGCTGCCCCACCAGCCACCATCAAATGGACCAGAAACGGAGCGGTGTTGGAAGCTACTGATGAGGCACTGGTGTTACCAAGGGTGGATTTACAGGTATGTGTCACATTTTTTATTGTCCCGCATTTTCCTGTGAACTTAGATTATGCACGAAACAAAATAGTATTGGCGAATTTGTGCCAAAAAGAGTGGCAAGACAGTCTGAGAAGGTTTCCATAGTAGCAAGCAAATGTTACTGTGTTTTTATGAATGACAAAGTTACTTTTGCGGTTTATGAAAATGAAAAACTGTTACTGCGTTAAAAGTGTTTATTGAGATCTAGAACATAGGTTTATTTTTTGATTTATGAGAGGGGGAGCACTTTTACTACTTTGGAAATTTCTATCTTTCAAACAATTAACTTTCCGAAAAGAAAAATGGTTGTCAGAACCTTATTGTCATTTTTAAAGACCCAACTATGGACACTACACACATACAGGTGTGATGAAATTGTATAAATATATATGAAGAGCCCTTATTCATCTCAGACTACATAGCTACCAAGTAATTCAACAGTGAAGTCTTAATAGTTTCAGAATAAAGTGGCTGTGACTACGGACAGACAAGCCATTCGGCTACGGAACCCTTAAAAGCGATCGTAATTTGATGAAAGTTATAGGAGTATGTAGTCAAAAAACATACATGTTCCAATATTCCAATAAATCCTTATTAGTAAATTTTGCACGAAACATTCTTTATAAAATATTAATTTCCAATCAGTGCGGCGCCGCTAAGGGTCATTACGCACTTATCTTTAACGACTTGAAATTGTGCGCGACATGGTTTTCTGGATTTTTTACATGGTGAGAGTAAAAATTGTTAGTAGCTTGCTTAATGAAAGTGGTTTTAATAGCATCACAATCTTCGTTTTATTATTAAAAATCAAGTCCAAGTCTTCCTGTAAATGTCATAGAAGGTGACTTAGGACACAAGCTAAATAAAAGGCTCAGGTAGTCCTGAGCCATTATTAGGCAGAGGATTTGGCCTACGCTGGCCAGATGGGTTGGAGAGGTCTCTCTTATGTTTATAAGCTTAGTTTAGCTTGTGTTTCCTAAGTCGCTTTCTACAAAATTCACGAGATGACTTGAAGTGGTCCTATTCTACATACTTGCTATGCAGTCTACTCGCTCAATGTGTACTCAACTAAAGACTTGAAAGTATTGCAGCACATGGCAAACTACACCTGTGTGGCAGAGAACATATTTTACTTACTCGCTTTTCGATTTTAGAGCGTATACTAGCAGTATTTTTTCATTATGGTTTCCATACAAATGTATTTCTCTATTTTCTTGCTGAAAACTGATTCTAGAGCTACAATTTTTTTTTCATAAAATCTAGCATAAAATTGGAATGCCCCTATTTTTTATAACTTAAAAAAAAACTGTTTTTGTACATTTTTTTTTCTTTTATACAGGTTTTTAGAAAAAAATAAAACATAGGGACATACCTATTTTAGTAATAGATTGTATGTAAAAAGAATTGTGCCTCTAGAAGCAGTTTTCAGCGAGAAAATAGAGAAATACATTTGTATGGAAAACGCACTGCTAGTATACCCTCTTAAGCAGCCTACTCGCTCAATATGAACTCTACTAATGACTTGAAATGATTGCAGGACATGGCAAACTACACTTGCATAGCGGAGAACATCGCCGGCCGGCGGGAATCCGACGTCGCGGTGTTGTCTGTGTACGGTATGTTACTTGATTGATTTTTACTAAGAATAGCTAATTGTGAAGACGGCATTTATAGTTCTCACGGCTTTAAATATGCTGAAAAATGTAATGTAGTTGTAGAGATGGAGAGATGAAGAGGTGGAACCGAATATATATATGGGAAATGTAGTTGTGATCAAATAAATCTTACATCACTTATTAATTAATTTAATATTTGAACAAAAACTACCTATATCCAACCTACTTTTTACTTTCACAGTTATTTTTGTTGGGAGTGTTTCCGTCGATTTTAATAGAAGAACTCTTAATGCCTTGCTACTCCTTCTTTTAGTGACTACTGTGTTTAACGTGTTGATCGTCACTGAACAATACATTGCGGCTTTTATATCACTGACTATTTTTATTTCAGATAGATAAACCATATTAAATGTTAAAGTGATAAAGTTAAAACTAAGGTAGTAGTTTTTCTGGTCTTTAAAAAAAAATCTTGAAATGCTAATAATGTTGGTATAATTGTAAATTTTTTAGGATCTTTTTTTTCAATCCAAGCTTTTAAGGGCAGTTTTCATATACTACCGCTTTGGGAGCACCATGTTAAAGACATGCTAAGTCACTGATAAAAAATAATATCCCTTTTAAGACTACGATTAAAAGTATGTGTTAACTCACATAATCATCTTAATATATTATGACTATTAATTAATAATGCTTAGTATATTACTTGCAGAACAAGATTTGACTTTTTACTGATAACTTATTGGGAGTCATATTGAGTATAATTTACCCCTGCCAGACAAAGCTGGCAGTGGGGATTGGAATCGTTCATTCATTCAATGACTATTTTCTGTGATAGGCTCACCATTCGATATTCGCCTGTCGACGAGAAAGGTCGCTAAGTGAATTATTGTTAGATAGAAAAGATAAGTATTGAACAAGTTATTAAAATATGAGTATTGTTCCATCTGTTGTTTTTATTAAATCCTGACATGCATTTGACTAATATCCGATATGTTTATATTGGTATGTGCCCTGCTCATCGCACCTATACCCTCGTTATCGTTGCCTCTCGGTTAACCTCAAAAGACTGCTCTGTTGTACTTAGGTACTTTGATAGACATAGCGGACATAACTACCTAACCACTACCCAACAATTAGCTGATTACTCCGAACTATCCAAAGCCCGATCGATAGCTCTAGTTGAAGTTAAAAACTGCAATCTTGCCTGCGATCTTTCCATTAACGGTTTACAAGGAATGTGCTTTTATGGGACAAGAAAATTGCCACAATTGGATGCGACCGTTTCAAACGAGACATTCACCGTAAAGGGTTTTATTGCCAGGAAGCGATGGTAATTTAGTTTTTTTAGAAGATCATTTAAAAGTCTATGGTCAGGAAACTATGTTATTGCCATAGAACAACACTGTATTGAGACATAAAAAGCTGGCTAGTGAAGTTGCGAATATATTATTTGCTTTAATTAATAGGAGATGATAGTAAACACTATATTTGCTGGCATTAGTATACGTAAGTATTCTATAAATATATACGGATAATAATAAATAAATATATACGGACAAATCACACAGATTGAGCTAGCCCCAAAGTAAGTTCTTAAGAAAGACTTGTGTTATGGGATACTAACTCAACGATACTATATTTTATAACAAATACATATATAGATAAACATCCAAGACCCAGGTCAATCTGAAAAAGATCGTTTTCCATCATGACCTGACCGGGGATTGAACCCGGGACCCCCGTGTCGCAGGCTGGCGTGGTAACCGCTGCGCCACGGAGCTCGTCAATTTATATATTCTATGTAGTCCATTTTTCGCAGTGATAATTTTAGAACCACTTTGTCTGCTATTTGCAAAAGTATTGGAATCTTGTTTCGACATCAGATACCGTGCAGCGCAACAGACCCTGGAAACTCTTGGACTTTCATAAGTAAAAAGTGTGTGTTGGCGCAAGTAATGGTTTTCTATGGAAAATTTTTTTGCGGTTGCCAATGAAATTGATTACACACTGTATAGTTATATGTCAATTCTTTTCTTGTTAAAAACGAGCTCCGTGGCGCAGCGGTCAACACGCCTGCTTGCGACAAGGATGGTCCCGGGTTCGATCCCCGGTCAGGTCAAGATGGAAAATGATCTTTTTCATATTGTCCTGGGTCTTGGATGTTTATATACTCGTATGTATTTGTTATAAAAATATAGGTAGTATCGTTGAGTTAGTATTCCATAACACAAGTCTCGAACTTACTTTGGGGCTAGCTCAATCTGTGTGATATGTATATATATATTTATTATATATTTATTTATTTATATACCGCGTGTACCTCGTCGCGTAACCTCGACATACAGGGTGACTCAGTCCGTCAATATGAACAATTTTTACTATGGGATCAATGGGGGGAACTCAAAATTTTTTTCGACATTTCCATTCAAAAGTATTCAGTCGCCCGGGCAATTAGTATAAGAAAGTCAAAAAACTTTCGAGTTTGAAAAATGATAAGGGTCAATTTACATGCACGTACTCTGTATTAAAATACTGTATGGAGTGTGTGCTGAATGGAATGGAAAAAAAAATGAGGTGAATAATAAAATAATATCTTTAATTTAGTTTTATGTTAAAACTAAATTAAAGATATTATTTTATTATTTTAT
Organism: Rhodophaea formosa; assembly: GCA_963082605.1. NCBI lineage: Eukaryota > Metazoa > Arthropoda > Insecta > Lepidoptera > Pyralidae > Rhodophaea > Rhodophaea formosa. Next base: position 1,992,931 of record OY720208.1, read on the forward strand.
GATGCATAAAGTGGAACTAAGAGAAGAAGAAGATAAGATTCAGTTTCTCTCATCATATGTTTTTGTTTTATACTCGATGATGAATACGTTGTTCAAAAGATACACAAAGTTAAAACTTCTCAATCCTTACATTTTGTGAAGTGAAAGGGGAGCAATTTATTTGCAAGCTGTTTGATACTGAGCTTCTACGAATCTTTGTCATAAAGACGTTCTATCTATAGGTAGTTAAGTTGAGTAAATAATCGACTTGAAAAGATCACAAAATGATAATGTTATTGGCCGCAATGGCCGAAAGGAAAAGGGCATAAAAAGTTTTACCGTTTGTGCAGCCGTATCGTAAAACAGCAGGTGGCTTGTCCGAGAATTCATAACGATATGTATTAATGACGGGCATTACATTTGATTTTTTATAAGTACTGCTGGATGATGAAGCTTTATTGACTTTATAATATATGCAGATCGATAAAGACTATTAAGGACAGTAGAATCAATATCGTAATTTCTGAGCCTAAAAAACTGATGAACTGTATTTTTTTTTGCGTCTTTATTTATGGTAAACTCTACTTTGATATGACAAACTATGACAGTTGCTGCTCTCTCTCCGAAAGCTTTACCTTTGTTTCTCAGATTGGTCCTTCAGGTTATGCATGCACAACGCGCCGAATCAGGAATATGTGAGTTTGTTGTCTCTCCAAGCCTTGCGCGCACAGGCAACGCCCAAATCCAAGGACCGTCCCGTTTAGAGGCCCTTTAGATCATATTGTTCCCCTCACCCTAAAGACCGGTGAAGTAGGTGGCAAAAGTTGACTTGGAGTTAGCTACATAGTCCATTCAAAAAATAAATGTATAAGAAGACTAAATTGTCAAGATAGTGACCAAATAACTACAAGGCTCCTCATAAGATGGCCATGAGCAATTCTAAAATGCACAAACATAATACTTCGACCAGACCCATACCAACTCCAACCGAATTCTGTTGGAGCCTTATAAGGTTCTCTAAGTTCCTTTCCCAGTGGGAAGATCTTCCTTTTGTTGTGATAAAGCAAACCACCCCGCTCCCGTTATAAACCAAAGGGGGTGGTATCAACAGCCCCAACGACAGAGAGCTGGCCATAAAAACTTGGCTGTATTTTTTTTCCATTGACAAGGATTGAATAGTATTCAACTAAGCTTTTATCCAAGCAGGCCGTGAACTACAAAGATGCAACCGGAAAAAAATCAGATTTGCAAACATCCAAAAATTCTGTTTTCAATTGACATATTTGAGCCTTTTGGGGTTGAAACCATGGGCCCGTGGGGTCCATCAGCCCATCGTCTCTTTGACTTTTTGTCAAAGAGGCTTATCGAGGTATCACGTGACCAAAGGGCTGGCATTACTTGGCACAAAGGATAAGCATTGCCATCCATCGTGGCAATGCTGCCAGCCTTTTGGGCACGTTACTGCGAGGTGATGGTTTGCAGGGACTATTTAATTTGTAAATATTTTATTTAATTTTAAGTAGTTTTAATTATTATAATTATTTACGTGTAATATATTTTAGTTAATTTTGGTGTTTTCAATTGTCCCTGGTGCTTTTTTTTATTTTTTTATTGTAGAAGAAATCACATTTCACAGGGTATCATTAAGTGATTAGTAATCAGCTGTTTATTTGAGCTACTAACTGTAGATTAAAATGTGTTTGTTTAGTGAACGGTGGTTGGTCAGATTGGTCTCCATGGTTGGCTTGCCGCTGCGGGTCGCAGACCAGCGGACGACGCCGAACTCGCTCGTGTACCGAGCCTGCACCAGCAAATGGAGGCGCTCCTTGTAGAGGACCAGCCGAACAGACTGACGATGACTGCTTGAGATGTCACAGCGGTACGTTCATTACTGCTCTAAGATATAGTTTATTTTAGAAGAACAGTCAAGTTTCAATGGCTGGCTGATAGTGAGGTTCACAAACCAGTAGCCACCGCCCGCGCCGCACTTGCGTGTTACCAAACCTTCGCAAGTGAAGGCGATCTTTGGCGACCTAGCTCAACTACCGATGATGTTATTTACGTCTACATGCGGGGTGTCCCAAAAAATTGACGAGCTCTGTGGCGCAGCGGTCAACACGCCGGCCTGTGGCGCGGATGGTCCCGGGTTCGAACCCCGGTCAGGTCAAGATGAAAAATGATCTTTTTCAGATTGACCTGGGTCTTGAATGTTTATCTATATAATGTATTTGTTATAAAATATAGTACCTATCGTTGAGTTAGTATCCCATAACACAAGTCTTACTTAAGAACTTACTTTGGGGCTAGCTCAATCTGTGTGATTTGTCCGTATATATTTATTTATTTATGTAAAGGATACAGATATCACAAGTTTTGCTCAGCTATAAGTTATTGTTTTTAGGAAATCTGGTAAATTTTAGTAAAATAGTGATAGGCTATTAAACATCACTAGAGTTTTGTTGGTAACCAGCTAATTCAGTACTGAATGGTGCAATATTGCATTCTTGGTAAAATGAAGCATGTTTCAGTCAGAAAAATACTCGATATTGCCAGATTTTAAGGTTTAAATCTTATTTTAGTACTTTCTTAACTAGGGGGTACATGGTCATCGTGGGGCGACTGGTCCATCTGCAGCGAAGAATGCGTGAGAGTCAGGAGACGGCAGTGCACTGGCTCCTGTTCAGGGTCCTCTGCGCAGCATGCATCTTGCGTAGATGGGATGTGCACTCCTGGAATCAGTAAGTAGCACATAATTGTAAAAAAATGATATTTTTTTTTCACAGTTTTTAATCTGTGTAACATAAAAGAACATGTCTTTTACCCACCACACAGCTTAGATTAAATAAAGTCTAGATATTTTTAATTTATTAGCATAAAAACGTAGAAAGCAATGTGTGTCCATCTCATAGACTATAAGTAGAGATGACTAGCTACTATGTGTTGCAAACACATAGCTACTGATTTGATGCCATAAGTTGACACTTACTCAAAGCTGTCGCGCACACAAGCACTACCTCCACTGCAAGAGCACAACCTTCTCTCGATCCGTAATTAGCTAGAGTAGTTGCTCCACACTGTCCACGCTGAAGCATTACCTCCACTGCAAGAGCACAACCTTCTCTCGATCCGTAATTAGCTAGAGTAGTTGCTCCACACTGTCCACGCTGAAGCATTACCTCCACTGCAAGAGCACAACCTTCTCTCGATCCATGGTTAGCTAGAGTAGTTGCTCCACACTGTCCACGCTGAAGCATGACCTCCACTGCAAGAGCACAACCTTCTCTCGATCCGTAATTAGCTAGAGTAGTTGCTCCACACTGTCCACGCTGAAGCATTATCTCCACTGCAAGAGCACAACCTTCTCTCGATCCATAATTAGCTAGAGTAGTTGCTACACACTGTCCACGCTGGCCAGACGGATTGGAGAGATCTCTTTGATGTTTATAAGCTTCGTTTATCTTTTGTTTCTTAAGTCGCGTTCTATGACATAAACAGGAAGACTTGGTGTGGTCCTATTCTGCTGTGCTGGGAACCACATGAAAGTTTAGGCTGAGCACTTATGAAGTACGTAAATGTTTATATTTATTTTATTTCCCATAGGACTGTACACAAACAACACAACACTATACGTTGGTATTGGGATCACCATTGCTATGCTGTTAGCTGGAGCTGCTATCCTCTTCGTCTGGTGCAAGTACCGGAGTACTAGGCCAGGGTATACCGCTGCTAGAGCAGGTTAGTATATTGGTGCCTTCGATCGAGTTTGGTTCTACGAGGAGGTTCGCTTAATTTAGTAATAACTATCTGATATCATCTCTTTTAAGCTGATCCTGGAAGAAAAGTAAAGAGAACCACAAAGTGTTCCGGCTGTTTTCACCTACACACAGATCATAAAATCACGGCTACCAACACGCTACTTTAAGTGTCATCTTCAACCTCTGTCTACCAGGGTAAGAAGAGCTGACCGCGCTACTAGATACGCCTTTTCAACTCATTTCATTGAAAACAAGCGTTTCGTCGAGCTCCGTGGCGCAGCGGTCAACACGCTAGCCTGCGACGCGGGGGGTCGCGGGTTCGATCCCCGGTCAGGTCAAGATGGAAAAAGATATTTTTCATATTGACCTGGGTCTTGGATGTTTATCTATATAAGTATATATTATAAAATATAGTATCGTTGAGTTAGTATCCTGCGACACAAGTTCACAACTTACTGTGGGGCTAGCTCAATTTGTGTGATATGTCCCTATATATTTATTTATATTTATTAATTTTCAGGGGCGATACCGCCCGTTTGTTGATGATTTGGCTTTCAAGGTTATGGCAGTAAAGCAAAAATCTGCTATTTCACCTACCATAAAACAGCATATAGGGGCATTTTTAGGGTTTTTGTTTTAGCGCGAACTGAACAACTAAGTATGCAGTTTTCTAATTACTGCTCTCCAAATTCTTAATCAGAATAAAATTTCTCAGGGCTACCAAAGTCATATTCTACTCGGGACAAGAACAATGCAGGACCAGACCTGACACGTACTTGCAATGAATACTGGATGCAAGGACCTGATAATCATTATGACATGCCGCAGCTGAGAGATAGGTGAGTATGTAGGATTCAATAGTACCTACTTTTTCACTAACTTTAGAAAGTTATGTGAAGTGTCGGACTATAGTTAAGTAGTCCGACACTTCATAGTGTTCCAGGACATCCGCAGAAGAACCAAGGTAACAGACATAGCTCGCAAGGTTACGCGTTTGAAGTGGCAATGGGCCGGACATATAGCCCGAAGGACGGATGGCCGTTGGGGCACTAAAGTCTTAGACTGGCGGCCACAAACAGGTGAGCGCAGCGTGGGACGACCCCCGACCAGGTGGACGGATGACCTCATCAAGGTCGCCGGGAATCAGTGGACTCAGCATGCACAAGACCGCAATTTGTGGCGATCTATGGGGGAGGCCTATGTCCAGCAGTGGACGTCCCTGGCTGATAGATAGATAGATAGATAGACTTCATAGTCTTCCAACCTCATCGTTGCTTCCCATCATGCAAGATTGGGGTCAAACGCACTCAATTGATTCAAAAAGAAAACATCCCTCTGCTGGGCAAAAGCTTCCCCTCTTTTTCTTCCAGTTTTCTCGGTTTTTCGTAGTATCCTTCCAGTTGACATCAAGGTGCCCTTAAATCATCTGACCATCTTATTCATTGACCATTTATTTGAAATAAGTAACTTTTCTATTGCCTTTATTTACATTAAGGATTACCCATATTTTCTTTGCTATCAATTAATATGGTTAATGAAATCTATGAGTCGTCTCTCTAGATTTTGATAAAGTAAACAGACATAATGGCCATAATACAATTAGAAACAAAGAAAAATAATTAATTTAGTGTTTTTTTTTTTTTTTTTTTTTTTTGTTTTTCGTATGTGTAAGTGGCCAACACTGGTGTCAGATTTTTCAAGCTGCCTTAAGATGCCTTAGCATCTGACATAGCTTAACGACTGCCATTAACGATGACAGCCGGGACCAACGGCTTAACGTGCCTTCCGAAGCACGGAGGAAGCTCGAGATATTTTTATGCCACTTGCGGTCACCCATCCAAGTAGGGACTGCACCAGGGGTTGCTTAACATATGTAAGCGCTCTTAGAGCTCACACCCACTGGACCATCGGGCTCCTCGAAATTTAGAGTTACACATATATATTCAATGTAGAAGTGTACATTTGTTATATATTTCCTATAGAGTGAGGCACCAAAAAAAGGTCACTCAGCATAAGGCAGTGATGCAACTGACATCATAAGTAATATTGAAATTGTTATCCCTAGTTACTCGTCTCCATTCGGAAACCGGAGCCATCACCAGTCATCAGCAGGAAGCAATCATTACGAGATGAAGCCCTACAGCCCGTCGGGGGATTCAGCGTCTAGTTGTTATACCAACTGTACGTATTTCTTGATTAAAACTAACTTGATATTCAAAATTCATGACAACGGGTTACTCAGGTAATTGGTCAGCTAGGTACTGGCCGACATGTCTTCCTGTGAACCTGAAACCTCCGGATGAGATTAAAACATGTGGGCCAGTAGCTATAATGTGAGCAACCCGTTGTAACGTATTTTGAAAATCCCATTCTGTTGTTTGTTGTTCGTCTGAGCTAGTACCTTATCGGTGTTAAAAACAAGTATTGTTATCAAATCACTTAGAGTAGATAGTAGAACCTGAGTTTTGAAGGTTTACTGCTGAGGATACAACGGATACAGAAATATATAGGCTGGGCTGATGATGTAAGGTGTTAAATTTTTTAAGCTGCCCAAAGTTATATAACGTAGAATAGGGAAACTGTCATGGATATTAAAGATCATCATTATCAAAACATTGTACAACGTAGTTGTCAAAAGTAAGTAAATATGCCTGCTGCAATGACTAACAAATATATTGTCTTGTCCGAATCAAGTAACCTGATCTGCTCAACCAATCAGGACCTGTAAAACCATTAAGTTCGATTCTAAGACTACCCTCGTTCCAGCCAGGACAATGACCTCCCGGTCCAGCGAATGCTCATCGTCACAAATGGCTGACTTGGTCACGGCGTCCCCCATGTCTAAGGTGGACGTGGCTGTGACCCTTCCTACGGGACCCTTGGACACAAGCTACAGAGACAAGATCTGTTTGACTATAGTGAAGTGAGGTGCTATGGAGAAGTGCATTTAGAACTTGTTGATGATAAGTGATTAAGTATTTAAAAAGGAGCTTACTATACTTTTAGTGTACCAAATGTCAACGTAATTAGTTCAGTATTTTAGGTGCAAATTGACAAACAGACAAACGCACGAGTTGTCCTGTAAGGGAACTGTTGTACACAGTCGTACAGACCTTTAAAAACCTTGTCAAAACTAATTTAAATATTAAGTTACTTTGCCATATTAAATGCAGACTTTAAAGCGGGTTACACCAAGCAACAAACGCCTCCTCATTTTTTTTTTACTTAACTATTATGGCAAACAGGCATACGGCCCACCTGATGGAAAGCGGTTACCGTAGCATATGGACGCCTGGAAATTTAAATTATATATAATTTCTTTTAGTCCTAAATCAGATCAAATTGAAAAAAAAAAACTTTAGTCCTCCGGTAGTAATTACTTGTAGTATTTTGATACAATTATTCCTTATTATCATCATTTCTTTTTTCTTTAATTAAGAGTACTATTCTTTACCGCCGAAAGTGACTACTTTAGCAGTGACGAGTAGTTCTCTTAATTTAAAAAATGCATTATTAAAAAGTAATATTAAAATTGCTACAAGTCATTTACTACAGAAGTTTTGAAGTAGACTTTTTCAATTCAATCTGATTTAGGTGTACGATAATAAAATTGCGGTTGGCGCTTGTTTCACTGATGACAAAGTAATTAGTTTATATTTTCATGCGTAAGATAAGTAAGTGCAGTTATCATTAATGTTTTGTAATTATTGTAAGACTTTGTTGAGTTCTTATTTAATAACGTATTTAATAATAAACTTGCTTTTTGTTTTATACCTAATACTTTATTTATTTTTAGCCTAAAATTAACTTTATACATGAAATAAAATATGCTAACTTAAATTTATTCAGGGCTAACGTATATTGGTTTTGCTTCACTTAACTGTAGAATTTCAGTTGAAAGGCAAAGCATTATGTACGAGTCTAAATAAACCTATTGAAAAAAAAAAAAAAAAAATTAAGTTAAAATAACACTTAAACTTGCGCAATTGCGTTAGACGCATGCACAACGCGTCGAGGTTTGACGCGAATCAAGTTCATCTCCAAAAAAATACATTCACTTAAAACAAATACATAAAATTTTGAAAATTGGAGCTAACCCCGGCACCAAATTTTTTTTTTCTATTCCTCTACCTTGTTAACGGTTATTTTCAAAACATGCTTATCATCGCTAAAAAGCCTGCTTTCAAATAAAATAAAAACACATTGGATTCAGTTCAAACGTTTTAGAGCTTCGAAGCATCAGACAGACGGACACATACAGACACAACGAGCGGTCAAACTTATAACACCCCTCTTTTTCTGTCGGAGGATTAAAATACCTGCTAAAAGGTAACAGTCAAGGGCAGAAAAACCTGACCCCAACGAACAGATTTAAAATTGTAATGGCCAGGTTTATCTGCCTTCAAATGTACATGTTTTATACATAACATCTTGATACTAAGACTGAGCGCAAAGAAAAACTGCCAATTACATTAGGTTGAGCTGCCACTAAAAGACTTTGTACCTACTTATTAAATATGTAATAATTTGTTTTGAGATTTTAACTAGAACGAGTTATAACTAGTTTCTATCTTAACTATTATTTTATTTTATAAAAATACTATCGTAGCTAACAATTTTTATTTAATTTCTTTGATAAGCTTCTGCCATACATAAATGACTAGCTGTTACCCGCGGCTTTGCCCGCGTAATATATAGCCTATGTCCTTTTCGGTACCCTAACCTATGTGTATGTAAAATTTCATGATAATCCGTTCAGTAGATTCGGCGTGAAAGCGTAACAAACAAACAAACTCACTTTCGCATTTATAATATTAGTTAGGATTAAGATTTATACTTGGTTTTGTTATTGTTTCCAATAAATAAGGTTTCTTAATATAACTGTCTTACCTCATCCTACGGCAAGTTGTTTACGAGTTACACATATTTCCGTCTAGTTCGGAGGTGACTTGTAGCTGGATGGGGCTTGGGACGAATGGCGAATAATGCAACTCATTTGTAAAAAAAAAATTGGTTATTTTTTTATTATGCTGTATAGTGCTTACCACGACAAATCTGAAAGTTCATCTTGATGCAAAGACTGAGCAATGAAGAACTGCCAATTGTAATAGGTTGGGCTGCCACAAAAAGATCCTTAACTAGGTACTTGTTTAATTTTAACCAAAATCTTAATAAATAAGTTTTTTTTTGACAAGCCTTTATTAGTAACAAACTAAAAAAAATACTAAAAGAATTATATCTTCGTAAATACATCTCAAAATTTAATTTATTACTCCTATTTCTTTATTTTATTTGAGGCCTTTGCCCAGCAGTAGTAGCAGACATAACACCGATAGGCTAGGTAAAAAAAAATAAAAATAATAAGAGTATTATCAATATAGCATTGTGAATGCAAAATAGCACCTCTATAATATTAAATTAAATAATTTGTATAATTCTTTTAGAAGTAAAATTAAGTTCGGTTTTCTGAGTTTTTGCGCTTTTTCATTACTATTTTCAACATTACAATTTGAACATTAATATCTAAGATAAATTGATCTAAAATGGAATATAAAAAAAAATACTGGTGGATTAAAAACCTCTTCAACTTCGTTTTGTGATAGCCCAACTTCGTGTATTATTAAATAAGTATTAGTAATCAATTTGTTGTTTATACCTGCTCTTTATAGAGCATAATTGTAAATATTGTATTTTAATCTGTGATATTTTATATTAATAAAAATATTGTATTACACTAGCCATTATTTTATTTTTCCCAAAAGTCAAACATGTTAATGCTCTGACATACAGGCTCTATGATGTCCCTACACCAGTCTGTCACAATCTTTCTTCATAAAAATCTATTCAATCTGTTAGTATGACATCAGAATTACACGTTTTTTTTAAATAGCTTCTATACTCGTATGCCGCAAATGCGGCACATAATTGATGAAATCATAAGTGTATGTATATTGATATGTTTGTCAGCGCATATCCCAGAAACTATAAGTCGGATTTCAAACTTATGAAACAGTGAAAGTTTAATTTAAATCGAATCAGTAGTTTTTGAGATAGAGAGTTAAGTGTGAATTCAACAAGGAAAAATAAAGGACGGTTTAATTTTTAAATTACCTACTGCTTGTTTTCTGTCTTGATTATACGGAGTTTATAATAATGAGAAAATATAGACTTTTTAAACATACTTTTTTGTACTAAACAAAATCTTTTATTCAAGTATGTATTTATAATCATAATAATCAAAAAGCCATCATCATCATCATCATCAGATCTTTTTTATTTTCCACTGCAGGAGCACGACCTTCTCTGATCACCGGAGCGATTATAATTAGCCAGAGCAATCAAAATATTCACTTACTAATAATAAAGAAAACGTATTTTTTACAGAATATATTAATATTAAAAAATTTAATAGTCAATGCAAGAACTCCTTAGCCTCACTTTAAAATTCCTTCCCCTAATTTACAACTCCCATCTTCGTTAAAAAAAAAAACTTCCTGATTAAGCACCCACAATCAGACCCCCGGCGAGGGTCGGGATATAAAAATAAAGCAATTAAAACTACACTTAGCGACCACCCAATGAAGTTATGGCTATGACTCCTCGAACCCTTTTAGAGTTAGATAAATGAATTGGCTTTAGAATGTACGATTAATTGCTGCACACTTGTAGATATGGAAAAGAATGCTAAGTTGGTCGTAAAGTAATAAAAGAAATTAAACAGATGTAAGTTTGACCACCAATGTAGCAACAAACACGATCTGTCTTAAATGAAAACACGGATTCCTTAGAACCTGGTTTAAATCATTATCCAACCAAAATAAGTCAACAAAATTACTTTGACATTTAGTAAGTGTCGCTGTCGTAGTAACCAAAAAAATTGGTTAGATTATGGTTCAAACTAGGTACTAAAGTTAATTTTATTTATATTTTATATATATATGTATATATATCATCGTTTTATTATAAGATGGAATGTAATTAATACTTAACAGTTATTGTTTTGTTTTATATAAGTGACCAAGATTGGTCTCAGATTTAAACTAGTACTCTATTAGTCAATAGGTACAGGTTAAGCTGTAAATTTGATTGTTAAAGCATATTGTTAAATTATAATTAATAGGATACAAAGTAATAGTTACGTAGCGAAGACGCCACGCAAGGAAGACTGCAGACACGTAGGTGAACGACACAAGAACAAGGTTAATGTGAATTAAGTACTCAAGCCCGAGATAATTCACAAATCATAATTTGAGTAAGTATTTAAAAATAACATTGAAAAGTTTCTTAAAAAGGTAGACAAAGGTATTAAACAAGTATCACCAAAGAAAAGACTATCCATCAAAAAAATTATAGACTGTGTCACTTGAAATAAGTCAGTGAATCTGAACATACCTTCTACGTACCGATGTTCCAAACACTCAGAGGTATTTTAGATGCAATTTAACTAAAAAGGGTTCTCGAATGTTGTTCTATCACTATCTAGATATCTATACTACTTAGATAATCTAACAAGACGAAGACTGTCTGAGATTTAAGATTGTCATTTGTTAAGATTCTATCCTAGTCTAAGCATTTTGAAACGAAAGGGAAATTAAGATTGATTTTCTTGGACTCTGCCCCTACAAGGGATAAAGACGAGATAATTATGTAGGTATGTGTTGCATACAGGAACTCTAAAACATAACAATCCTTTTCTGAACAGTCGTGCAAAAAGTCTTTTCAAAATCGGAACTCTATCGTGTCGACACCTATGAAAATGACTTCACCAAACAAGTCAAAGAGTTATTTCGGTATCGTGTCATTAGTCAAAGAGTACAAGCTGAACATGGGTCACCAATAGTCACCGTTGCTTACAACTGAACACTTACATTTGTCATGAGACTACTAATTGGTACGCCTAAGTGCCTGCTTGCATGGACGAATAAATTGATAAATTTGTCGTACTAGTTGATTAATTTAAAAAGACCATTATAATTAACGACAACTGCAACAACAGGAGTGTGACAAGCATTGCCGCCATTTTAAGAAAACATAGTAAAATGTAAACCATTTATCTTCCATCCATCGTTTAGTTTAAATAACTAAAAAAACATGGATTATAGTTATAAATTTTATTAATAATAAGTAAGTACGTACAAATCTCACAGTTTGAGCTAGCCCCAAAATAAGTTCGAGACTTGTGTTAAGTGATACTAATTCAACGATAGTATATTTTATAACTGTTACTAATACATTTAAAGATAAACATTAAAAACCAGGCCTATCATGAAAAGGTAATTTTCCATCTTGAACAGACCAGGAACTCGAAACCTGTGTGTCTGTCTTGCCCAGTGACCAATAGGTCACGTAGGTCGTCTAAAATTTAAAATGTTTAGTAAAAGCCTTCTATGTATTATATGGAAAGCAGAAAGAATATTAAAGAAAATCACTAAATTCGTGAATCTATAAAAATATCCCATTCAAATCGTCTCACCAAATTCCTTATTTTCCTGTTATTCCTGACTCATGGTATCTACCATGTACCTACGATTGTTTTCGTCAAACTTACTCATGCTTCCTAGAATCATAGAGTTGGGTGAATCAAACCTTATTTTGGATGTGACTCAATTTGTTTACTGGCTTTGGCGGTTGATTGGTTAATATTATGACCCTTCTTTAATAAGATAATGAAGAGGTCAAACGAAACGAACACAGTCAGAAGAATTATATAAGTAGTTTGGTCGAAAGAAAAAGATTTTATAGTTCACTAGCTGTTACCCGCGACTTCACCCGCGTCATATATAGCCTATATCCTTCTCGGTACCCTAACGTATGTGTATGCAAAATTTCACGATGATCGGTTCAGTAGGCACGGATTGAACAAACAAACAAACAAACTGTAACAAACAAACAAACGAACTCACTTTCGCATTTATAATATTAGTTAGGATTAGAACAATTGAAGTAAATAATATAAGAATATCATTTTTGAGACATGCCTATTTTTTTCTAAAATAAAAATAGAAAACATAGTTATTAAAAATACTCATAAGTGCTTTGATTAGCTTGGTTAATTATTATTATCTAAAACGTGAAGCTGTGGATAGGCTTTCTTGACTTGCACTATATTTGTATATCCAAAAGATCTCAAACACTTCATAAAGGCAGGATCCACTTATCCAATCTAATTGCTGCTTACCAGTACTTACACAGGTCGTTGACCTTCCTGGAAACCACTAATCAATCAATTAATCTATTAACTGTGGTTAACCAACGGACTCACGGACATGTGGTCCATATGGGACTAAACCTTATGGTACTTTGTTTAGAAAATAATAATGAAGAGTATTTATTTGAATGTTGTAAATTATTGTTTATTAAATAATCGTGTGAGGTCTTATATCGCAATCGAGATGAGCCACACAAACTGCGCTCATTAACCAGTCTGCCAAGTGTAGTGAGTTTGGCAAAACCCCCCTTAATGTAAAACCTCGGGGGAGGCCTATGTCTAGCAGTGGGCTTTTTGTGGCTGAAATTATGATTATAGTAATGATATGAGGTTTTCATGGATTTCTATTACTGTGCGGGCTTAAGAGGCCTATCACATTTTGACCGCGATTTTGGCATTCAAATTCTAAGAAACTGAAAGACTTTGACAACTTAAATCTATTTAACAATGGAGAATAGTTATTAGTAAAGCGGTATAAGTTCATAGCGGCTTCACTTTTTGCATTTTTATCTAATCAATTAAAATAAAGACAAAATTCCGAAGCATGTTTTACACAAAAAGAGGGCGAGGCCCTTGTTCGTGCTCAAAACTGAACAACTGTACAGACGGAATTAAAACGAAAAAAATATAATAATATCTCTTTAATAGTGCTAAAGTTCATAGCGGAATCGGAATTTTAAAATATGTATGGAATATTTAGTAAAAAATATCCATTCAAAACCGTAAAACCACGAAATTTCTAAAACATCAACTGCAAATTTCTCCTTACTACAGTAATATTATTACATGAAATATGTACTTGAATAAACGTAAGTTCATAAGGAATTAAAATTTTGTACTTTAAAATAATAATAATTAAAGATATGACTATAAAAAAACGTAATTGCAACCTCCAAATTACTATATATTTCGATGCGTCGACCGCTCAAACTCAGTACTGCGCGAGAGCTTGTCGACGGCGGACCTATGCCGAATTTTTCTTCGTCAAACGATTGAGTGCAAAGCGTATAGTGCGACTAACTAAGCCAGATACATGCCACTGAGGCACATAGTATTCCAATTTATTTTTATTAAGTAAAATTGTAATTACTGATTATGACGACGAGCTCCGTGGCGCAGCGGTCAACACCACACGGCCCGTGACACGGATGGTCCCGGGTTCGCTCCGCGGTCACTCTGGTCAGGTCATGATGAAAAATTATCTTTTTCAGATTGACCTAGGACTTGGATGTTTGTCTATATCCATATTATGTCATTATGTATGTGTTATAAAATCTAGCTCAATCTGTGTCATTTGTCCGTATATATTTATATTTAATTATTTAGGTCAGCCAAAAAACCAATTCCTGCTAGTCAAATAATAAATATCATGTTTGTAAAAATGTCTTATTTGTTTTATTGAATTAATTTGGTCAAATACTTTTCAACTTATTTGTTATATAAATCGTCAACAGACATATGTATACGATTACGATATATTTTTTGTAAATATCTAATTTACCAATAAAGTACATTACTGCAACGGCCGGCAAAAGAGGTATTGATGGACGAACGTGTGAATGTGGGCCGAGGCGGAGCCGAGGCACACATACATGAGTCCATCAATGCCTGATTGCGGCCAAGGCCTGTGTAGTACTTTTATGAAATATTGCACGGAAATTAAAAAAAATAGTATATAGACAAACAAATATACATATATTATCACGTGTTTACCCTTACAGGTGAGACGAACCTCAAAAGCCATGTTTAGGGTTAAGTGGATTTTAATGTAGAAAATGCAATCAAAATAGTGATGGGTTGCTAGTCGCATCACCTATTGACATATTCTTCTGCATAGGTTTTCGCCCTCTCCTTCGGCCTGCTTTTACAGACTGTACGGGAGGAGAAGCACCTGGTATATTCTATGATTTTTCTGTTATCCTAGACCATCATGAAATATTGATGTAAATATGTCAATTAATATTCATAAAATGTTCATAAACAACAATATGTAGAAAATATCGCGCCAAAATCTCAAGTTTTTTAATTTCTTTTTTCTTACTAGCCTGGTAAAATTTTAAATTCGAATTTGTAACCTCCATACTTGAATTATTTCGCAGCAAACGCGTCGTTCCATTTTTAAATAACATGACAGATATGAATTTTCATAGTTACTTTAAAACACGACAGATATGGATTTTCTTGGGATTTTCATACATACTTTGCTGCCGTGTATTGGCCAGTACAGCAATATTGATTTATCCCAAACAAGGTTGTCAAAATAATGTGAACATTTCCAAGCATGTTTGAGAAAAATCTTTATACACGTCATACTCTCTTGATCTCTCATCTTCGGGTTACAGACTTATATAAGTATCGAATTTCAACTTAATCAGTTCAGTAGTTTCGTAGCAAATGGTTATGACAGGGTAACACCAACGTTACGTTTCGTTTTTACGTTTTTAGGTACTAAACCCTAAAAAAATATTTCAAAATTACACGCAGGTTGTAAATAAAATGTTGGCAAAAACTTAAAGAGCTTAAGGCGCTTAGACCAGTGAACTAGCGCTATCCCTCATTTTATTTCTTTTACTGCTGCCTCCGTGGTCCAGTGGTTAAGGCGTTCGCCTTGTTGACCCGGGGGTCGTGGTTCGATTCCTACGGGAAGCACAATTCGTTAAGTTGTTTCCAGTTTGGTTAGGACATTGCAGGCATGAATCACCTGATTGTCTGATAAGAAAGATGATTCCGTACTTTGAAAGGCACGTTAAGCCGGTGATCCCGGCTGCCATCTGGTAGTCGTTAAAGAAACCACGTCAGAGGCCGAGAGGCGGTTCCGAAGAACTCTGACACCAGGGTGTGCATGGTCGACTGACCGTGTCACCTACACGAAATGATGATATGACTGCTAAATAGGAGCAAATTGTAAAAATCTACGTAAGTACTTCGTCAGTAAATGACTTGTAGTATTTTTGGTATTATTTTTCATTCAGTAAATATAAGATAGTAAATGTAAATACTAGAACTACTAATTACCGCCAAAAGCGGCCACTTTTAGCGGTAATGAGTAGATCTCTCAATCTCAAATGATGATTTTGATGAAAATTTATACTAAAAATACTAAATGTACTTTACTAGTGAATACTAACATAGATTTTTTCAATGTGTTCTTATTTCAGAGTACAAGAATTTAATAACGGGTATCGCTAGTTTCGCTGATATAAGTATCTTTAGCCAACAATAATATGTACGTAAAACCGGCCAAGTGCGTGTCAGGCCACGCGCAGTATAGGGTTTCGTAGTTGCGAATGACAACTTTAAGTTCACACTGTTTACACTCGCACCTCACAGTTTAACGACCAAAAACATCTAACAATAAAGATTGTATGAAATTTTACATTTTCCAATACATTTTATAAGTTGGTTGCCTATAACTTTTTAGTTTGCAGTTAGTACCCAGCTCTGATAGTTTTCCTTTCAACTTCAGTATATATACTACTGCTGTAATTTTTTTCACGTTTCCATATATAACCGTTTAGCAGATAGAGGGGGGGGGGGACACGTACCTCTAACAAAAATTTGCACTTTAAAACCAAATATTTCGGAAACGGATCCCTAAATCGAAAAATGGTGTTCTCAACCTCACAATATTTTTCAAAGACCTATTTAACGATACCCCACACGATGGGTAAGTAGAGAAAAAAAAATTACTCCCCCAGTTTACTTGTATGGGAGCTACCCAAAAATAATTTTTTTTTCAAGATTTTTTTCTACGACTTTTTTGCCATAATTAATATACATACTCATACCAAATTACAGCTTTCTAGTACTTATAGTCTCTGAGTAAAACCGCGGACGGACAGACAGACAGAAAGACAGACAGACAGACATGGCGAAACTATAAGGGTTCCTAGTTTACTACGGAACCCTAAAAATGAACGTATGTGGAAATTTCTTGTCATGATTAACAATATTACAAAATAAAAAAATCCAATATCAAAAAATTAAAGAATATGAAAAGTATCAAAATCGTGCAGTTGTAGCAACAGCATAGCGTCGTGAACTCGTGACCCCAACCGTGTGGTCGCCGTGCGTAAAAGCCTAATCTTTCAGAGCACTATTTTGTGATAAGCCTCTTAAGACCATACCAAACACCTGTTTTTAAATGTCATCGTCGCCGATTGACATCTGTAATCTCAAAGTTGCTTACAGTGCGCTGCCGGCCTGCTAAATAGGAATTTCACCGCCTTTTGAAGATACCCATATTATAACTTCGGGAAAAATAGTGGAAAGAACCTCGTTCCATAACTTATACGAATTGAATGAAATGAAACGTGTCGTTGTGATACATAACGACACCTTCAGGCCTCGAGTTGATGAACGTGCATCATCACGGCGCGTGGAAACTCGCATCTGGGAATTAATAAGTTGAAATAAAGTGCTAATAACAGACACATATTCGTTTCATGCAAACCGGCAGTAACAGTATATGCATTATATAAAAGTAACTTTCCAAGAGCTATGGCAGATTTTGAGTTCGGGACACCAAAAGCGTCTTAAAAACTCATTGCATTCAAAACAAAAACAAACATAAAACAAAACAAACATTGCATTCAAAAAGCATATAATATTGTTATACTTACGCTTTTTAGTTTTATTCTTTATTATTATTATTTTCATTTTTAGTTTTATACTGTCATAAAAAATATTGTTGTTTATACTAAATACAGAAAAATGTTTACTCGTAATACTGATATAATCCATAAAACTTCTAAGGATCGTAACTTAAAAAATCTGGAGTTCTACAATTATGATTTTTTTACCTTTAGAATCAGCATTATATGTTTTTTAGAACTAGGTATATATCATTCATAGACACTAACTTTGATGTATTAACTAAAATAATGTATGGAAAGCTGCCATAGCTATTTGGTTCTTAAAGAGTATGTAGGTATCTACATGATCTAACAGCAGACGCCTTATGGATGACCACGCAAAGATTAGCAGAAAAAGTCAGAATCTGGAATTTTTGATTCCGTGGCTTTAGCCAAGGACATGTTCATTGAATATGAGATAGACAGATATCCATTGCTCCAGATACCGCATCATACATCTCAAAAGTACGCTAAGTCCTTCGGTGTGCATGCAGCGCGCTTGTGGAATGCACTGCCTCTCGAAATTCAAATGTCGCAGACACTGAACTCCTTTAAAGTTGGTGTCAAGAAGTTCTATGCAGAATCCTGATATTCATTGAGTATATAATATGTATGTATGTATGTTATTGATAAGTTTATATGTATATAATGATTGTTATATATATATATATATATATATATATATATATATATATATATATATATATATATATATATATATATATATATATATATATATATATATATTCATTATCGAGTCAGCTGGCAACACTGTACGCGTAAACATCGTTCTGTCTTTCATCTCGTTATTTTATTTCTAAAACTAAGTAAAAGGTGCCTAAAAGTCTTATTATAAAATACTAACGTTAAACCTAGGTCTTGAATTAAACAACAGTGTAAACAGTTCGCATAAAGCTTGAACTACTCTTAGTGAAAATACCGTGTAAAAATTGAACTGACATTGTACGTAATACGTGACTCATTATGGCGCTGACTAACAAGTTAGCCGCCATATGATAAGACGCCGGGCGAGCTACGTCCCTACGACAATTACGACAAATTATTAAGAACCATTTATCAGGGCTGGCTGGTTTAAGTGAGGTTATCTTGAATAACACCGATACGTCATGCAGTGTTTGGCTTGCAAGAATCCTGTTGCTCGCGGAGAATTGTTGAGTTGTGCAGCGTGCAGGAGCGTCTTTCACTTTGCCTGCCTGAATTTCAAGCCGGCTTACTATACCAAGCATATTGAAGAACTTAAGCGATCGTGGAAATGTCACTCGTGTGTCAATATCACACGTCGAAGAAATGAGGGCACTCCGGTACGCAACCAGTTCGATGTGCTGAGTGATTCCGCCGCGGATATGTCGTGCGACGAGCTGCAGTTAAACAATGCATCCTCATCCATCCTGAATCAAGCATCGACGTGCACTCAAGTATCGGCAGTTGCGTCTGCTGTAACCACCGTAACCTTTGATCAATTGAGCTCACTGCTTGATTCAAAGTTAGAGACACTTAGATCCTCTATCATATATGACATTAACACGACAATAAAGAAGGAGGTGACTGAGGCAATCAACAAATTTAAATCTGAATTCACCGAGGCAACAGATTACTTGGTCGCTACGCAGAGGGATATTAAGGGAAATATTGATGAAGCAAATAACAGAGTTTCGTCGTTGGAGACGGAGAATAACAAGCTCTCTTTAGAAGTAGCAGAATTAACGAGGCGTACCCGTGTGTTGGAAAAGTCTTCTAGAAGCCGGAACTTTGAGATCCAAATGCTGCCTGAAAAACAAAATGAAAACTTACACGATATAGTAAAAAACATCTGTGCAGCTATCCAGGCCCCTACTTTGGAGTGTGACCTATTTGCCATACGACGGGTTGCAAAACTTGACCCTACTTCAAAGAGGCCCCGAAACATAATTGTCACCCTGCCTTCGGAGCGTCACCGTGACCAGGTCTTGTCTGCTTACAGGCGATTTAACAAGTCAAATAAGGCTGATCCTTTAAACACAAGACAACTTAATATCCCTGGAGAAAAAATGATCATTTATATCTCAGAACATGTATCCCCAGAGTGCAAGAAATTACATGCAGCTGCTAGGAACTTGGCGAAGGAGCGCGGGTACAAATTTGTGTGGTTACGATACGGTCGTGTGTATGTCCGAAAAAGTGAATCTTCACCAGCTCTACCCATCAGGGACGTTGCTTGCTTGGACAGAATTGTTTCATAGTTACTTTTATTCTAGTTAGCCCTTAAGGGTTGGTTTCCTTTATTACTGTTTCAATAGATAACTATTGGTCACAAACAACACACTTATTATAAATATAGTATTTATCTGCTAAATTTATATATAGATTTTTTAGGTTTTTTTTTTCCTTTTCTTATGTTGGTTTACTATCAAAATTCTAATAGACTTAGAACCAAACTTACAGATTTGTTTTTAAATACATTAAATTCGGACTATGACATTATTGGCTTAACAGAAACGAACCTCAACTCTGGTTTTTATGACAATGAATTGTTTGATCATAGGTATAATGTTTTCCGTAGGGATCGTAGCAGTACAAGTATTTGCAAAAAGGATGGAGGTGGGGTGTTGTTAGCAATTAAAAAGCATTTTGATGTAGTCCGTCATTTTTCATGGGAGAGCTCAGTGGAGGATATATGGGTCACTCTGATGCCAAATAATTATATCACATGCAGGGTTAATATATGTGTTTGTTATTTACCGCCTGACATACCTACTCACCAGCTTAAACAATTTTATTCAAACACCCATAAAGTTATAAATTCATTAGAAGATGACTCAATTAACTTGATTATTGGTGATTTTAATACGCCTAGTACAGCTTGGCTATATTCACCGGGCAGTGCTGCTATGACTCCTAGCCTATCTTCTGACATAAAATCCTCGCTTTTGTTGGACACTTTGTCATTGTGCAACCTCTCACAATTTAATGGTATACCTAACGTGGGAGGTAGATTCTTGGACCTGGTGCTGAGTAATTGCGATGAGGTATCGGTGACTCAAGTCGACTCCCTGTCTCGTATCGATAGACACCACCCACCCTTATGTATCGACATTAATATCTCAACGCCTACTCAGGTACTTAAAGACAAAGAAATTAAACGTTACAATTTTCATAAGTGTAATTATTCTCAAGTAAAAAGCTCACTTCATAATATAGATTGGGCCTCTTTATTGGCGAGCGACAATGTTGACAGAGCAGTAGATAAATTTTATACTCAGCTAACCTCTGTCATCGAAAATAATACGCCCATATCCAAGAAAAGGGGTGGCAATTATCCACACTGGTACT
Organism: Rhodophaea formosa; assembly: GCA_963082605.1. Classification (NCBI taxonomy): domain Eukaryota; kingdom Metazoa; phylum Arthropoda; class Insecta; order Lepidoptera; family Pyralidae; genus Rhodophaea; species Rhodophaea formosa. The sequence continues at coordinate 2,013,837 of OY720208.1, forward strand.
CTGATAAATTAATTAAAATGCTTAATACTAAGAAAAGATACCATAAGAGGTACAAGAAGTATCGCAATCCGAGAGACTATGACACTTTCGACACTTTACGCACTCTTTGCAAAAGTCTTATTAAGTCCTGTTATTCCACCTATGTATCTTCTGTAGAGGACTCGATAAAGACCGATATTAAATCTTTCTGGAGATATGTAGGCAGTAGAAAGGGCACGAATAGCATACCACAAACAATGAGATATGGTGACAGGGAGTCGTCTAATGGTGAGGGTGTCTGCGAGCTTTTTTCAAATTTCTTTAGCTCAGTGCTTGAACCCTACTCTCCTTCATCAAATGTAATAGATAAGGTTGCTCCTGACGCTTCTTTCATCTCAGATTTGGTCCTATCACGTGAAGAGGTCTTGACAAAGTTACGGGAGTTGGATCCGACTAAGGGAGCTGGCCCTGATGGGATTCCATCCATATTTTTTAAGAAATGCGCCGATGAATTGGCTACCCCCTTTCTCATTATATTTAATCTGTCACTTAAAACTGGTGTCTTTCCGTCATTATGGAAAAAGGCTCATATAGTTCCCATTTTTAAATCTGGTAATAGGTCCGACTGTACTAACTATAGGGCAATTAGTATACTGTCAATTCCTGCTAAGCTTTTTGAGTGTGTCACATACGATTATCTCTATAATCAGATTAAGCCTCTGTTATCTGAGAAACAGCATGGTTTTTTAAAAAATCGATCGACAACCACTAATTTGCTGGAGTTCAAAACTTACTTGTGTCAGTCTTTTGCTTGTGGCGGTCAGGTGGACTGCGCCTATACTGACTTTAAAAAGGCATTCGACAAAGTCTGTCACAATTTGCTCTGCTCTAAACTTAGCTCTCGGTATGGTTTTCACGGGAATCTCCTCCGTTGGGTCCGCTCTTATCTAGACAGGAGGTCTCAATTAGTCACCTTAAGAGGATACCAATCCACTCCCGTCAGTGTCACTTCTGGAGTACCACAAGGCTCCCACCTAGGTCCTCTTCTTTTCCTGGCATTCATAGATGATCTCATTGGAAATCTAAATTGTCCATGTCTTCTTTACGCGGATGACCTTAAAGTCTTTACAACTGTCAATGACCTCAATGACTGCCATGCTCTTCAGAGTGATCTGAACTCAATATTTGAGTGGTGCCAAAGCAACAAGATGCAACTGAGCATTAATAAGTGCTGTGTCATATCTTTCACTAAAAAAAAGAAACATAAACTATACTTTAACTATAATATCGGCGCTGAAAATCTTAGCAGAGTTTCGGTGGTCAGAGACCTAGGTGTCTTATTTGACGAGTTGTTGACTTTCCGAGATCATTTTGATTCAATAGTTGCCAAGGGCTTCCAAATGCTCGGATTTGTAGCAAGGGCCACTCAACATTTTCGTAAGCCTAGCACTTTTATTCACCTTTATTATAGTCTTGTTAGGAGTTGTATGGAATATTGCTCAGTAGTATGGTCTCCTCACTATCGTGTTCATTCAGATAGAATAGAGAGCGTGCAAAGAAAATTTCTTAAATTGCTGTGCTATAGGTCGGGTCTCAATCGTCAGCTTTCTTCATATGTAGAAAGGCTAGGCCATTTTCATATTTCGTCTTTAGAATGTCGTCGCAAGCAACAGGACCTAATGATCTTACATAAGATTATTCACTTTAAAATTGACTCTTCAAGTCTGTTAGCCCTGCTTAGCTTTAACACTAAACATCTTACTTGCAATCGCCGCAAAGTTTTTGTGTTGGCGACTTATAGGAACAACACCTCATTTTATAGCCCAGTTGTTCGTATGTGTCGCCTATACAACGAGCTTTACTTGGCCAATAAGGCAATAGATATATTTGCCTTAAATCGCACAAATTCGTTTAAAAATCTGGTTAGGCGAATCCTCCACTGATCTTTCCATGTACTTACTTACATAAATAAAATAATAGTGCTTATATGTATGTATTTGAAGATCATATACTAAGCAAATTGTCTTGTTTTTTTTTTTTTTTTACTTAATACTGATCTGTATGTATCAAACATTGTTTCACATGTTAACAGTCATTCCATGGCACTTTTGTTTTCTATTGTAATGTAACTGCTCAAACGGTGTTTACAACGGTCATGCTGTGTATACACGTTTTTTGGGTTTCAATCTAGCTCAGAACGTAGCATGTATTTTAGATTAAGTCTTATTGATTGTTACCTGTTGTGTATGCCTTGAGTTAATAAATAAATAAATTATCATTTTATATATTAAGTTAGATTAGTTTAATTATACTTGGTGTTATGTACCTTACTTACCTGATTGTTCTTTATATTAATTATTATTGTTCAAACTTCTACCTTCCTATTGTAGTTGACTTTATCCTTTGTCAAATTGGTTGACTGGAAGAGATCTCTCTTGGGATAAGTCCACCGTTTGTACGGCTTCTAAATGTAGTTTTGTTATGATTATTTTATGTTTTGTACAATAAAGATTTTAAACAAACAAACAAACATATTACCTATACATGTAGATTCATAGACATATTCTAGGTTAGATCTAGACCTGTCTAGGCAAACATTCCTTGCCGTAATGCCCGCATATTCATTAAGATAATTGTCTGTCAGCTCCCGAATCTATTACCTTGAGTCCTGAGTACACTGGCACAAAATGGCGAAAGTACAGATAAACACACATCCCTACTTATCTTTCTTGTATTTATTAATCCCTAAGGCCAAGGTGACTAGCCATAGTTTAATTTATCGTTTCTATTTCATAGCTTTTTCAAAAGTTTAATTTTATGGTAAGCTTTTTATGTGTTATTCATACCTTACTATTCTTGGCAACACAAACTAAATAAACTCAAGCACGATCTGTCTTATTGTTAGTATTTTTTTGTAGTAAAAACTTCTTCAACTGCGCTGTGTCACGTTTTGTGATAGGGAAAAAAATGTTAAACTCGCGACAGATCACTTAACAGACAGATTCGTCAGATTGAAAATTCGTAAGACGGCGCAGGGCGCTTGCGCGAATGTGTGTGTGTGTTTGTGTTACAGCGTGCTTCGTGCTACGCACACCAGCTACGTTCTGCCAGCACTGCCGGAGTGCAATCAGGTTTTTTTTTTAGATTTTATACCGTGATAAATTTTGTTAATTGGCTAACTTAACTATTTGCCGCCCTGGATAGCAAAATGATAATTACAGATAAAAAAAAATACTCAAAGTGATAAGTGTTAACATATTATGGTCGAATAATAAATAAAAAGTACGTTAAACCGGGTTTATTTACTGTGGTTTTCTTCGGAACCAGTTGTTTGTTTACAATATAGAGTGGTTAGCCCTATGATGAACCCTCCTCCTTTATCCGGGCTTGGGACCGGCAGTATCGCGGTTTGCGATACAGGCGGAGTTCGGAGTTACGAAGGGAGGCGCGTAATCGTGTCAAGTGGAGAAAAACTGTGGAAGAGGCCAAGACCCACAAAGGGTTGTAGCGCCGCTGGAAGTAAAGAAGTAAGTACGTTAAACCAGGTACTGAAATTAATCTTCGTTTTATAATAATTTTTATAATAAATAAAAAAAAATAAGACGATATGGGTTTACCTACTTTAGTTTAGACGTTCCTATGACCATCTTTCAAATCCATCATCCGACCGAGCTTAATAATTAATAATAAAGCTCGGTCGGATGGATCAAATTTTTCAGCTTAAGGGTCGCCTGGACGCGCATGTTTCCATACAAACGGAAAAATGAAATTGTGGCAATATTTGATAATTTTGGAGTAAAATTAAGCATCCAATCAATTGATCTTCTTATAATCTACTTACGTTCCTATACAGTTTGGTTAAATTATCAATAGTTTGAGAATTATACGCCTCTCAAAATTTCCATACAAATTTAAAAAGGCTTGTAATTCTCAAACCATTGGTATTTCAACCAAGCTGTACAGAACCGTACGTAGATTATAATGAGATTAATTTATTAAATGCTTAATTTTACACCAAAATTATCAAATATGGCCACAATTCCCTTTTTCCGTTTGTATGGAGACATGTGCATCCAGGCGACTCTTAATTTTCAGCATTAATATAACTCACGACGACAAAGCATAAGTGTTAGCGCTGAGCGGGCGGGCGCTGAAAATTAAGCTGAAAAACTTGACTTAAACAAAAATACAAGATTCATCGCAAGTTGAAAGGTCAAATTGTTAATATAAAGAAGTAAAAGCTTTATATCCGTATTCTGTTTAATTTGTAGCATTTAGCCAATGTCAAACTTACTACCTATCCAACCTAGTAATTACTCTGGAATATTAAATTACTTGGTTCAAAAAGATATTCATTACTAACTCATGCCTGAAATTTTTTGGTCATTAAATGAATATGAATATATACGGAATATATACGGACAAATCACACAGATTGAGCTAGCCCCAAAGTAAGTTCTTAAGTAAGACTTGTGTTATAGGATACTAGCTCAACGATACAATATTTTATGACAAATACATATATAGATAAACATCCAAGACCCAGGCCAATCTGAAAAAGATCATTTTCCAGCTTGACCTGACCGGGGATCGAACCCGGGACCATCCGTGTCACAGGCCGGTGTGTTGACCGCTGCGCCACGGAGCTCGTCACGGAGCTCGTCATTGAGTACGATAAGCATAATTTTTTGTGTACCTTATTACTAGTACTAATAATAACCTGTTTGCAACTCTTATTACGTTGTCAAACAATTAAAAGTTTAAAAAGATCATCTAAGAAGAAATTGAATCGTCCAAGTGCCATACTTGCGCCCTAAAGGTTTCGTACAGTTGTCTGTATAATATTAGACTATCGAGCAAATAACGGGAAAAAATTAACATGTATTGTATGTAAGCGTTGTAGGAAATTTTATTTTATGTTTAGTTAATTCTAGCTGATGCCCGCTACTTCGTTCGCGTGGACTTTATGACTCCGGCGTATTAATAAACCTTAATATGATATAAACAATTCAACATACATAAGAAAATACTTGTAGCAGTATTATAAAATTATATGGCATTGCATTGGCTGTTGCTAAATACTGGAGGGATAAAATATAGGATTCTTTTAGACTTTTTGAGCCTCCGACACGATAAGAAGAAGATGAGATACCTATAAACTGGTGACAGACGGACGGACATCGAAGTCTCAGTAATAGGATCCCGTTTATACCCTTTGGTTACGGAACCCTAAATAAAATAGAACCCGATTTATTATATTTCTGAGCACATTTAGAAATTTCACAAGAGTATGGTCTTTATAAACTCTTAATTAGCAACATATTAACATATGTTTATTTACAAAAATTCATGCTGTTGTAAACGCATTACATACTTTGTATTCTAATGCCATTTCAAATCCTTATTTACTGGTTACATATATTTGTTTAAACAAATTTAACTCATGTGTTATAATAGTAAAGCCATTCTAAATTCTAATTTACTGGTAACGTCGATTAGTTAAAATTAGGTTTTTTTTTTTATCAAAAATTCAAGACGTAAACATAACATTCATCCTATTTTAATGCCATGTCAAATCCTTATTTACTGGCATGGAGATATAGTAGTATACTTCCGTTTTTACTGGCATGGGGATTTATGTATTACGCACTTCCGTGTTTACTGGTTACTTCCATTTGTTAAAAAAGTCCAAGGACTTGATTTTTTGATAAATAGTCATTTATCAAAAATTCAAGCCGTTGTAATCATATTTCATACGTTCTATTCTGATGCCATTTCAAAATCTTTTTTACTAGTAGCATTCATTTGTTTAAAATAATCCGGTTTTCATACAACTGTTCCCTAAGACACCATTTACGACATCCGCGTGAAAACTTGGAGGAGGTCCAATTCTACTTTGCCGGGAACCACATCGCAAAAGGTCATAATATATATTATACATAAATAACGCAATTTTAATCTAATAATAAACTCCCCGATTTTATGAAACTGCTTCAGCTTTCTACATCACAATATAGGTATTTTACCCAATTAATGACTTCCTGATATGGGACTAGAAAATATTTATGGAATATTATTTGTATGTAACAAATGTATTATTCGAGAAAAACCAAACAATATTCAGAATGGAAATAATATGAACAATTCCATACACGGCAAATTAATTATTCAGCGCGCGCCCTGTACGACCGGCGCGTTCGACCTTGCATTTTCAGTGCAAAATGATGTCTAATTAACGAGAGATCATTAACTGCTATTGATATGACGCGTGTGACACGTTGCCCGCACTTCGTTTGTGCCAATGAATGTAGTTTAAAGGACGTTACAGATGCTACAATTTGTATTAGAGCTTCGTAATATTTGTTAATAGGCGAGCTCCGTGGCGCAGTAGTTGACACGCCAGCTTGCGATACGAGAGGTTCTCGAAGCCAGGTGGCTTTGATCTCCGATCAGGTCATGATGGTTTTGGATGTTTATTTATTTAAGTATCAATTATATAATAAATAAAATATAGTATCGTTGAATAGGAGATAATACTGTAATGTTCTCCCGCCAGAGGGCAGCATTAGCAGAGACAGTAAACAAATGTTTGACATTGACAAATATGTCAAACTCGCAATAAATTGAATTTATTTTACATCCGAATACGCAGCAAAATTGCATTTTTATATTTTAATACTCATAGGAGTATTTTAAAAACAAATTAATAGGATGAATGTATAATTTAACAAATTGATTGCGACTTGGACATTGACAAGCACATATTTGTCAGTGTCAAACCTTTTTTACTGTATGTGCAGCTTTCAGTAATAATTATGTCCTATTCGTATCCAACGACACACATTTACAACTTACTGTGAGGCTAGCTCAATTTGTGTGATGCTTAAGTCCTTATGTATTCATATTCTATTCTATATTTTTTTTTAAAATTCCGGACATCAACCCGGGTAAACATAAACAAGAAGGTAACAGAACGGAACTTGCAGTGTCTCTAACGATATAAAGACCTAACATAACATCCTGTAGTTCTGGCGAGCTATTAAATAAAGATACTATGCTTCAACATTTCGCTTCGCTAATATAAAGCGAAACCCGAAATATCAGAAAATCTTACAAAGTTTAAAGCCAAAACATTTTAAGTATTGAAAAGTCAGTTGCTTTATTATGGCCAAATCTGTTACAAAGTACAGCTAATGTCACTTCCACAGTTGAAAAAAAAAACTGCGTTTGATTAAATATGATATGTTTTCCATATATAATATACGGTCAATACGGGAAATTTACGAGTGATTGCGTATACATATCCAAGATGTTTGTAAATAAATTTCTGTCTGGAAGTAAGATACTATTAGTTATTAAGTACATGATAATTTCGCTAGATCGAAAATGTGTTCATGTAGATGGATTCATGAAGATGAATAATGTAAAAAACTTCACATTCGAGATGTCCTTCTGTAAGTCAGTTTGTTTTTAGCATCGAGTATCGAATGCAGAATGCGTAATGATCATAATTCCTGTTTGTTTCAAACGGATATCGATTCAGTAATAAATTGCGTTAATTTATTGACAATCGATTGTTGGCCAAATGTTATTGGTTTACTGCCTATGAAATAACAATGATGCCGTGTTCATTGAATTTTGATTTTACTGTTTATTTTTTAGTCAATTTAACCTGTCCAAATTGGTAATAACTCGTGATATTATGAATGAATGTTAATAGTGGAAAAAGTGCGTCAAAAGTTAGATGTGAAAACTGAAATATCGTTGCATTTATTGTACCTTTCCACTGCAATCACTTTCGATTCAATTTTGGAATAAGTGGAAACTATGGAATAGTTTAGCCCCATAGTTGCAACTATGTGTTATTCTAAGACCCGGAGGTCAGCGGCTGAAATTAAAGACTACAAACAAACATACAAACTTATTATTATATATAACAACGGGTCACTCACGTGCTATTTGTCGGGATTGCCGACTATAATTTGATAATGTCTTTATCTCACGTTAGTTTTAATGATATACCTTATACAAACTTATTATTTACATTTATTTATTATTTGCTTTTTTTGAATCATTGCTCTATGTAACGAGTAAAACAAACGTTCTATAAACTGAGATACATTATTAACTGCAAAAAATGCAAATTTCCATCCTTAAGTCTCACAAATGCATTGAATGCATCCTTCAGAGACTATCGTAAACATTTACGTCGCCGTTAACGTCGGGGCACGTTTTATTTGAAGTGAAAACATAAATTAACCTTTAAAGTCCTTTATGAAGTTATTTAGCCAGTTAATACTCGACAACTTGACGTTTAGTGCTTGTGGAGCACATGTGTTCGGTTTGATCGCGTTTATGGAAGATGACTCAGATGTGAGTGTCGATATTTTATAGTTTCGTCGCTGTGAGAAAACACGCAAAGACACTTTCCTTTTTTTATTTTCTAGTGTATCACCGCATTAAAGCAGTGCTACGCGGTATAGGAGCGTAACTCATATCCGAAAGATCCTGAGTTCAAACGCCACCAGGCCATACTTTGGAGAAGGTGATGCAAGCAAATTTTGTGGTAGAGCAATAAATTACTTTTGCTAGCAGTAGGACTAAGCCGGCTCGTCTAGGGAAGTACCACGCTCTCACAGAAAATCCACGTTTGAGAAGTAGCTTTACCGCTCCTATGCTTTGTTTGGTGAGTGAGAGAGCCGGAAGCCCATTCCCTCTCGCCTCTGGGAGAGAAAGGTAAAGGCCAGCAACGCTCAACACATATCACACCCTCGGTTGTTGCAGTTGAGGACAGCGGTGATCACCTACCATCTGGTGACTCGCTCGTTTTGCTCGTTTGCTATCCTATGACATAAAGAGCACGGTCAGAGGTGTCATCCCTCCGTGGCGCAGCGGTCAACACGCCAGCCTGCGACACGGGGGTCCCGGGTTCAATCCCCGGTCAGGTCATGATGGAAAACGATCTTTTTCAGTATGACCTGGGTCTTGGATGTTTATTTATATAAGTATTTATTATAAAATATAGTATCGTTGAGTTAGTATCCTGCGACACAAGTTCACAACTTACTGTGGGGCTAGCTCAATTTGTGTGATAAGTCCCTATATATTTATATTTATGCCTGTCCAATGGTTGTGGTTATGGCATCGGGTATGCGCGCCTGGTTCCTTGAGCTGCTACTTATATCATATCATCAGGTCCTTCCAGTCTCCACTGCAGGAGCACGACCCTCTCTGTACTACCAGAGCCATATACTAGCCTGAGCAGTCAGAGGATTTGGCCTACTATCTCCACGCCGGCCAGACGGGTTGGAGAGGTCTCTTTGATGTTTATAAGCTTTGTTTAGCGTGTGTTTCCTTAGTCGCCTCTTACGACAGCCACGGGATGACTTGGAGTGGTCCTATTCTACTCTGCCGGACACCACACGGCGCACTGCGCTGCTACTTGCTTTACCCCTAATCCATTCAAGCAAGTTAAACCCCAAATACCCTTACCCCATCCCCGGCTCAATAAACTCCTTCCTTATCCACGCTTAAAAACAGCTTCGATAGGCAGCATCGTCGGGACCGATGTAAGACAAACAAATTACGCTCACTAACCCGTCGTCCAAGCGTGGTGAGTATAACTAACTAGAATGTAAATTCTTGGGCGATGCCTATACAAAACAGTGGACTTTTTCAGCTGAGGTGATAAGTATCTTTCTTTCTTTTTCGTATGTGTAAGTGGCCAACACTGGTGTCAGATTTTTCAAGCTGCCTTAAGGCATCTGACATAGCTTAACGACTGCCATCAGCGATGACAGCCGGGACCAACGGCTTAACGTGCCTTCCGAAGGTGATATGATGATAATGAAACTTATAATACTATTAAGGATTTAGAAGTGTTGATTAAAACATTGCCGGATACAAAACGAGACGAAACACATTAAAAGTTTTATGGTTATTACGTCTATAGACGCGAAGTGTCTATCAATGAGTTAACACAGATTATATTACAACACACCATAAATTACATGAGTATATAAACTCATTAAACGCAATAATGAGTTACAAATCTTACTATTCAAATCCAAATTGCAATCTTCAAAGAAAAAGGAACGGTGGATGGAAATTACTGTCTTCTATACAAAAGTGAAGTGGGGTTTGCAATCAGGGCCTATTGATGCACGGCTATGCAAGGGATAGAATGATTAAAGGACTTGTCTTGTGGTTGGGAATGGTAAATTAATGCGTGATGTTTGTCTTTGCGAGATAATATGGGTAGGAAGGAAAGTTCAAAGTGTGATAGAATATTAAGGAATTTCTCCCTTTTCTTCTTTCTCTTATATTAATAGCGATTTTGCGGTTTCATCTTCAGTTTAAGGAGTACTTAAGACACTTGGTTCTGGAATAAACTTCAAACATACTTTTTGTATGTAATTGTTTATCATGTGAGAGAATGAGGAGATCTAGAAAGAAAGAGTAAAGGTAAACAAAAATATTGATATATCAATACGGCAATTTCAGTTTTTTTGCTGATGCAGAATACTTAGTTATTTTCTATTAAGCTTATTTATTGAGTTTACCAAAAATACTTAACAATATACAACCTCTCCAACCCGTCTGGCCAGCGTTAAGAGTGTAGGCTAAATCCTTTGACTGCTTTGGCTGATGTATGGTTCTAGTAGTATTAGTAGCATTTTCCGTTGGCAGAGAGGGTCGTGCTCCTGCAGTAGAGACAAAAAACCGGCCAAGTGCGTGTCGGGCCACGCGCAGTGTAGGGTTCCGTAGTTGCGAATGACAACTTTGATTTCTATTCGCACCTCACAGTTTAACGACCAAAAACATCTAACAATGAAAATTGTATGGAATTTTACATTTTCGAATACATTTTATAAGTTGGTTGCCTATAACTTCTTAGTTTGTACTTAGTACTCAGCTCTGATAGTTTTCCTTTCAACTTCAGTATATATACTACTGCTGTAATTTTTTTCACGTATCCATATATAACCGTTTAGTAGATAGAGGGGGGGGACACGTACCTCTAACAAAAATTTGCACTTTAAAACCAAATATTTCGGAAACGGATCCCTAAATCGAAAAATGGTGTTCGCAACCTTACAATAATTTTTAAAGACCTATTTGACGATACCCCACACGGTGGGTAAATAGCGAATAAAAAATTACTCCTCCACTTTAATTGTATTGGAGCTACCATAAAAAAAATTTTTTTTCAAGATTTTTTTCTACCACTTTTTTGGTATGATTAATATACATACTCATACCAAATTACAGCTTTCTAGTACTTATAGTCTCTGAGTAAAACCGCGGACGGACAGACAGACAGACAGACAGACAGACAGACATGGCGAAACTATAAGGGTTCCTTGTTTACTACGGATCCCTAAAAAGGACCTGATGATGATGATGAACAATATACAATTGCGCATGTGATTGCAAAACATACGCAATATCACAATCGATTTGTCGTTTGTATAAGTAAGATATCTTTTATCAAAATATCGATCACAATATGATTCTTATCCTCCATTGAAGCTCACTTTATCGCGTTAACCTTAAATATTCATAACCGCCCAAAGGATTTCTTCGATTTCTTTTTAAATAGATCTTTCATTACAGCCTTAAACTCGTGAATCTGGCCGATCTCGACGTTTAACGGGCGGAAATCATGTTTCCTCCTAAATCACATTAACTGCGCTAACTTTTTAACCCCCGTCCGTAAATAAGGCGACAACGGAACTCTGGACGCCAATAAAACACTAATTCTTCCCTATAAGGACAGTGTTCCAGAGAAAGAGAAGCAATTACAACATACCTATTTATCGCATGGCTATGTCCAATCACTTTGTTTGACTCAAAAACTGACATATTAACTGATAATTTGTATAGGTATAAGAATACTTTAAAAACAGTGCTGGCTGATCAGTGGTCACGTTGATAATTTCTTTTTAAGGTGGCCCTGTGTTTATTTCTTTTGTGATTGTTTTTTTCTTTTATAGAATTGTAGTGGCAACTTTATATGAACAAACATACATCTAATCTGTGGATAGCGTAATGGGTTGCATGATTATATATTTTTTTTTGTGAATTTAATTCTAAGTAGATAATAAGTATATTATGTAACTGTTTGCTGATCCCTTATAAAATGAAATAAAAAAAATAAAATATCATATTCGTCATACATCATCATCATCATCATCATCAGGTCTTTCTAGTCTCCACTGCAGGAGCACGACCCTCTCTGTTCGTCATACATATATACATAATATTAATAAAACTTCAAGCCCTCAAGGGATAAGGCCCGTGTGGGGTAGACAAAGCCCTAGGCTAGGTTATAAGACCAAAGGCCACTTTTAGTATCATAGTGGGAAGTGAGTATAAGAAGAAGTAAATATGTATTGGAAAAATAATTTTAGCCCTATCTTTGTCGATTGGCACATCACTTAATATGAGCCACATCATATGGTGGAAAGCGGAATCAAAATAGTTGTTTGTTTGTTTTTCGTATGTGTAAGTGGCCAACACTGGTGTCAGATTTTTCAAGCTGCCTTAAGGCATCTGACATAGCTTAATGACTGCCATCAACGATGACAGCCGGGACCAACGGCTTAACGTGCCTTCCGAAACACGGAGGAGCTCGAGATATTTTTTATGCCACTTGCGGTCACCCATCCAAGTAGGGACTGCACCAGGGGTTGCTTAACATACGTAAGCGCTCATAGAGCTCACACCCACTGAACCATCAGGCTCATCAAAATAGTGATGGGTTGCAAGCCACATTACCTATTGATGTGATTCCTAGAATTTTCTTCCAATACAATTTTACCGGCTTTTACGGTATGCACGGGAAAAAAAGCAACTGGTAGGTATATGTTTTACTTTTTTCCTAAACCAGCATAGAAGTCATCTGACTTCTATAGAGGAATGCTATAGGTACAAAAGATTTCTTGGAATTTACCTGCGAAATTCAAAATACCAGAGCAAACTTTTGTACCATAAAATATTTCACTGTATATTTTAACCTATAAATACCCGAGCGGAATAATTAGCAGTCGTTTATCATTCTATCTTCACACTAGCTGGTAATCGCGAGAAAACACCTCAGTCATCCTGCGTAATCCAGTTCCTGTTTGGACGTGACATGTGGTCTAAGTAGTTTGTGCTATTATGACATATTGACGTGTCAGTAAAAAATCTTGAATGGATGTCATCATCGATTTTTAACCGTTGACGAGCTCCGTGGCATAGCGGTCAACACTGCTTGCGACACGAATGGTCCCGGGTTCGATTCCCGGTCAGGTCAAGATGGAAAATTATCTTTGTCAGTCTGACCTGGGTCTTGGATGTTTATCTATAAATTTGTTATTTATAGTATTTGTTATAAAATATAGTATCGTTGAGTTAGTACCCTATAACACAAGTCTCGAACTTACTTTGGGGCTAGCTCAATCTGTGAGATTTGTCCGTATATATTTATTTATATTTAAGTGATCTCTCGATTACATACCTGCATTTTTTTTTCAGGAACGCGTTGACGCATCGAGTCAAAATTAACTCCGATATTAAGCTCAGTCTTTTTAATCTGAAAATATCATATTTCTAAGTCAACGCAATCAAAATAACAAATTTGCTCAAAATCGCAAGGGCATCTTAACTTCCCGTTGATCTAAAATCATGTAACTAAAGTCGCAAATTAAAGCATACATCCGGAATTTTTTTTTGTGCAGAATCCTCGCTTAGCGAATCCGACTCGCACTTGACCGATTTTTTATCTTCAAAGAAGGTAGGCGATAAGGCTAACATGATGAAAAGCGGCGATGGCTTCCGTGGTGTAGTGGTAATAAGCTAAACTGCGATACGAGGGTACCGGGTTCGAAAATAAATAATTCTAGTAGTTATTCAGCAAAGTTTATTTTATGTCAACGGGCAAAGCATTTCAAAGACGGAAGAGAGTTTGACATAAAATTTGTCCGAAAGAGTGGTGTAAAGAGAAGACCAGTATTCGTTCGTTCTACGTATGTATAGTTGCCGATCATGTGTCTCAGAAAGGAACTTAAATTTATATTTAAAGTACTTCGGAGAGAAAGGATTGTTCAGAACAGAAAAAAGAGTGCCAAGAAGTCAAAGCTGTCAACGTTGACGGATGGGAAGCCATTTACGTTCAGAACGATAGGCAGAGGTGTCATCATACTTTCGAAGGCCGAAAATGAACCGAAGACAATTATTTATGAGACGATCGAGCTTATTACGAAGATCTTTCTTGAGATCAGGACAAAACACATTCGCGTAGTCAATAATTGGTACAACGGAATGGATTTTGATGCGGTTTTTTAATACGTAGATTGTGAATCACTTTATGTACGCAAGTGAAGGTTTATGTGTATAATGCATGCTCAGGCGCAGCCGGGGAGGGCTTATATTTTAATAATAAAGGTGGAAAAAGCTCGCCGCAGCTTTCACTGTTAACATTCCCTACGCCCGTAGACTGGACAAAACAGGAAATTAACTTTCTTCCGGTCGCGTGACAAGTTTATTAAGAATACTTTCGTACACTTTTTATTTTTCTTCCTTTATTAGACAAGACGCCGGCTTGCCAATTTATACTTTTATTGCCATTTATTCAGCTTTTTATTTGACGTTGAAGTAATTAACTGAAAGAAATTAAAAAACTCATGTTTTCCATACTACCTATTTATTTTAAAAAGAAAGATGTGTTTGTGTATTTGTTCGTAATTAACATACCTATTTAAAATGTGCTAAACTGATTTAAAAATATTTTCATTTTAGAAATATCTAGACATCTTCTCATATTCTACTACAGCTAAGAAAGGTGCATTATTAGCAGCGATAGAGAGGCCCCAGGAGGTTCGATCCCCGGTCAGGTCATGATGGAAAACAATATTTTAAGATTGGCCTGGGTCTTGAATGTTTATCTGTATCTTTTACAAAAAATAGTATCGTTGAGTTAATATCCTACGACACAATTTCACAACTTACTGTGGGGCTTGCTTAATTTTTGTGATTTGTCAAAATTCGAAATATTCTTATGTAAATGTTCACACGAACTTGTGTTAAAACTAAGATAAGCGTTTTCCGAAATCAGTCAGCAACCATACAATGTTTGAGTTGTATGGACGCCTTTACGACTGTTTTATGCTTCAATACCCATTCAACTTCAATGTAAAGCCACTTTTGAGAATCGCTTATATTTATTCTCGTTTTGTGTCTTTGTTTTTGAATACAATGTAAATTTTTTAAAAGTGTTTATTTGCTACCCAACTTTGTTTACCAAAACACATTTTATCATCATCATCATCTTAACTACTTTTAAACTTTCGCGTTGCATGATTATTAAATGCAATGTCGGGAATTAACGCGAAAACATACCGTTTTTCTCCAGAGGTTTCGGCCGGTTTCGGCAGTGACCACGGTCGGTGTAACCCGGCCGAAACGTTTGGAGAAAAACGGTATGTTTTCGCGTTAATTCCCGACATTGCATTAATTAATCATCATTTTAGTAGTAACTTAGATTATATAAAGCCTACATAGACTCTATTAGCCTAAAAGCGTCGAAAAAAATAGTACCCAACTTATAGTCGAGTCGATTGTCGAGCTCCGCGCTCCGTCCCGGATTCGATCCCCGGCCAGGTCAAGATGGAAAACGATCTTTTTCAGATTAGCCTGGGTCTTGTGTGTTTATCTATATAAGTATATGTTATAAAATATAGTATCGATGAGTTAGTATCCCACGACACAAGTTCACAACTTACTGTGGGGCTAGCTCAATTTGTGTGATATGTCCCTATGTATTTATTTTATTTATTTTTATTTAGTCTGCCGCGCACACACATAGCTACGGATTTTGAGAGCATAAATTGTCAGGACGCTTGTGATTGCATTGCACAGAGCTGTCACGCACACAAGCATTGGAAAATTGGCCAGTTTAATCGTTGAAATAAAGGCATGACGGTGTCTAGAGAGTATATAGTTAGAATTGTGAGTTGACGTCGCTTGGAGAAAATGCGCTGTGCAGTTTGTTGCCGCTTCTTCTGCACTCCGCTTTGGAAGCGGCCTAAACTTAGCCATAAGTAATTATTGAGGTCAACAAAAATTTTTTGTTGTAAAAATTGTAAACACAAATATGACAATTAATAAGTGTTCAAAGAAACCTATTAAATAAACGATTGAATTTGAATTTGAATTTGAGTCAAAGAGAAGTAAGTAGTCTACTGCTGGACAAAGGCATTTATAAAAGATTTCCATTTTGGGAGGGTTTGGTCATACTCACTAACTAGCTTATCTTGGTTCCATCGCTGCTGCCTATTAAAACCGTTTTTAACTGAAGAAAGGGTAGGAGTTTGTTTGACTGGGGAACCAGATAAAGGTTTTGGGTTGATACTTACTCGGATTCATTGGGTATTAGAAAGTTAATAGCACGCATACGAGGGGCCGGGCGCGCGTACCCAATGCCAAACTTGCAACCACCGGATAGGTAGTTGAGGATGACACGCCTGACCTCACAGCTCTAAAATGAAAGACTCAGGCTAAACTCAAATAGATCGCTTTCCATAGACCTGGCCGGGGATTGAACCTAGGATACGACACTAACAATTTAACATAGACTTCCCATAAAAATTATATCATCGCATCATCAGGTAATTTTTAGTCTATACTGCAGGAGCACGACCCTCTCTGTACTACCAGAGCCATATATTAGCTAAAGCAGTGAGAGGATTTGGCCTACACATTCCATGTTGGCCGGACGTGTTGGAGAGGTATCTTTGATGTTTATAAGCGTTTAGCTGGTATTTCCAAAGTCGCCTTCTACGATATCCATAAGAAGATGTGGAGTGGTCCTATTCTACTCTTCTAATGATCATGTTCCTGAACAAAAAGTGGCAATAATTTAAAACGAGATCGATAAATGAGGTAGAATCCTAAAAACAAATACAATTCATTCCTCCCCTTTTCGCTGATGGAGACAAACCGCCACCATCTTTTCCTATTACCGGCTCACTGATATTAATTCCAGTATTATCGCAGCGCTCGGAAGTGGGGCAAGTTTTACACCCTCATTTATTCAGTTGGTCGCAGTTTTCCAGCGGAAACATAGCGGAACTCTTCAATCAAATTAAAATATTTATACAGAAAATAGGCGTATGAAGGCACTATTTCACCTAAAATCACATTTAAAATTATCTTGTTAAGTATTATGCATTTTATTACTTCCTAGCTGTTGTATAGTCTGATGTCCTTCTCCGTAGCATTATCAACGTGTACCTATGCCAAATTTCATGGTTAAGGCGCTTACACCAGCCAACTAGCGCCACCCTTGATTTTATTTCTTTTATTACTAAATAAGATCAAATTGACAAAATCGACGTCGACTTAACTAGTAAATGACTTGTAGTATTTTTTGTATTGCTTTTCATTATTTTGCATTTGGTAATTCAAGAGAACTACGCATTACCGCCAACAGCGGCCACTTTTGGCGGTCATGAATAGTTCTCTTAATCTGAAATGCTGATGTCGATAAAAGTTCTACTAAAAATACTACAAGTAATTTACTAAGGAAGTATTTACGTAGATTTTCTCAATTTGTTCTTATTTCGGAGAACAAGAATTAAATAACGAGTGTCGCTAGTTTCGGTGGTGTAAGCCTCTTAAGTAGATAAATCGTGAAGAGGTTTGTTACCTCTACAAAGGAGCCTGGTGGTCCAGTGGGTGTGAGCTCTGTGAGCGCTTACGTATATTAAGCAACCCCTGGTGCAGTCCCTACTTGGATGGGTGACCGCAAGTGGCATTAAAATATCTCGAGCTCCTCCGTGCTTCGGAAGGCACGTAAGCCGTTGGTCCCGGCTGTCATCGTTGATGGCAGTCGTTAAGCTATGTCAGATGCCTTAAGGCAGCTTAAAAATCTGACAGTGTTGGCCCCTTACACATACGAAAAACAAACAAACAAACCTCTACAAACAAACTTACTTTCGCATTTTAACTGGAAAGTACAGATGGTGCCATTGCTCTCTACTATTTGAACCATCCGATCGCAAAAAGCGTAAAATCTTTGAGTCATACATTTTAACTAGCATGTAACCAACACTAATAATATTAATTGTACCAGTTATTTCGTGATCAGACATTTAACAGCTTTCGGAAACGGTTATAGCGTACAAGTTAATTTAATTCTCATTTCGTATAATTGGTGTTGTAACTTTTTATACTTTTATTGTACCGTTAAGGTTTGATCGGCTTCTGTTTCATGTTAATTGATTTTTTCTTTAATTTTTAATTATTTTTTATTAGCTTATGCCAGCAACTCTGTCCGTTTGATAGTTTGGGAACCTTGTGGAGAATATAAAGTTCTAAATGACAAGGGATGGTTTTATTTCAGTGTGATTCATAACCTTAGAGACATTTTAAATCTTAAACTCAATACTCAGTAAATACAAAATAGTAAGAAAAATATTTTTTACGAAAAAAACATTCCTAGAAATTCACCCTGATTGCCACCTGATTGGTGATTATCTATTCAAGGTCAATTTTTATCTACCTTTGTTTATTGGAAATTTGTTTTCCAATAATAATTCTGTTTCCGAGATTTCAATATAGCTCAAAGGTCAAAATAACGTTGTATAAGTTGTACAATGATTAAGTATCATTCATTCAAGCTCACTGACCAGAAGATTAAGTACAACATAAGGCCTGCGACGAAATCGATACAAAATCAGCTTAATACCAACAGTGACAAAAATTATTATTATTATATAATAATTATTATATAATAATAATAATTATTTAATATAAGAATTAATTTTTATATAATAATTATTTAATATAAGAATTAATTTTAATCAGCCGATTTGAATAAGTTTATTTTTTTGCTTCTGCGCCTAACTACGGAACCGATTATCATAAAAATTTGCAAGCACATTATCTGGGGTACGTAAAGAACATAGGCTACATTTTAACTTGAAAAAAGTAGTTTCTAAATGCATGATAGAGTAAAGAAAGTATATAGCAAATATCTCGCATTACTTTTAATATTATTATTGTAATAACTTTATTTTTGGATTTGGTATCTATTAATTTAACAATTAAATATTATAAAACTTTCTTCTTATTTGAAGTCAAAGCGAATAGCTACTAATAAATAACTGCATGCTTCCGTGTAATAGGGGTAATAACATCGGGTAATATTAAATAATGACAGGGTGGTTTGAAAGGGATATTATAGAGGATTGTTCGGAGTTTACAGTCTGTAATTACATGTAAATTACGGATTACCATGTTTGAACATTTTGTGTTGTGAATGTTCTGGCGTTTGATTAGTTTTTATGTTTGACGATGTTTTTTTTTTACCCGACTGACCCACCTAAAATGAGTCTATGTCTGTACGAGCAAGCACTTTACACAGTAATGCCGAGTCGCCAAAATTATTTATTTTCTTATGTTTTCGCGATTGTTACACATTTAAATAAAATTATTTAAATACGGTTATTATCGCGTTTATTACATTATTTATACACCTAACGTTTCGAGCACTTTACAGTGTTCGTGGTCGCAGGTAGGTCTATTAATTTATACATTTTTCCATTGTCACGTAAAGTTTAATTTGCTACCTATACGGCCAGCAAGAGTGCCACGCGACTCATTCCACGTTCTATAGGGCGACTTTTGGGTAGCAATAGGTCGAGTTACATCACCTACATCAGATAGACGGAACGTAAACATATTCTTTATGAAAAAAAAATATGATGATATTGACCCAATTCCAATCAAAAAAGTTTACTTGGTATCAAAATATTTTTTTTTGATTAGCAAAAAGCATTTAATTAAAGTTAAGAATTAATGTTATAAACTATTTGTTTACATTTGTCAACTGTACCATGTTATTACAATATTAAATAGTAAAAAAAAGTTTTGCCAAATATATTTTTATTATAATGCAACGACGAACGAGATATTAAAAATGCGCTCTCATAGAAAAACTTGTAAAATTTCACGTAGACACAAGTAAGAATTAAGTAGCGTTTGAAATGTTACATCAACCCAAACTATAGTCAATCAATACAGTAAAGTGCAACGCAGCGGGGGTTGAAGGTAAATACCGGGGTGCGGGTAATTTACCAATTTACCCCGACTATAAACTGGGCCACTTCTGAGACTGTGGAGTTGATACATTAAGTCCATAGTATTTTTCACATGATATTATATGTACCATTGTAAAGAAAATTTAAATTGATCTTTATGAATACTCAAAATAAGGACATGTATTCGTTGTCTGAAATAAATAAATATTATCATTATTAGCGATATAGTGGAACGCCTTTGTGGAAAATTACTTGTGTGAGGTCCCAGTGATAGATATTATAATTTTATAGGAATAGATAGAAATGTCTTCAGGCAACAGGTTTAGAACAAATAATTCGATAGGCAACAGTTGGTCAACTGCTATTATGGTCATCTAGACTATTTAGAATGTGTTTAAGCGTAATTTAAAATGTTTAGTAAGCTCCAACAAAAATTTCTCCATCCTGTTTAAGGTAAACCGATTTAAATAAAACATGGCAAAGGATCATTGCCAAGAAACTTGTTTCCAAACCTAAATCCCAATCGAAATCGGTTTACCCATGGTAGAGCTACTACGACTCAAACAGACACACAGAGTGGTCAAACTTAAAACACCACTTTTTTGCGTCAATGGTTAAAACAGATAAAATGCATTTCATCATCATCATCAGGTCCATATTAGTCTCCACTGCAAGAGCATGACCCTCTCTGTATTACTATTGCCATATATTAGCCACAGCACTCAGAGGATTTGGCCAACACTCTCCACGCTGGCCAGACGGGTGGAGAGGTCTGTTTGATGTTTATACGCTTTGTTGAACTTGTTTTGCCTTAGTCGTCTTCTACGACATACGCGGCAAAACTAAGAGTGGTCCTTTTCTACTCTGCCGGGAACCACGCGGCAAAAATGCATTTAATGATAAATATGTAATCTGATTAATAATTAAAAATGCTTTATTAGTTCTAGTATGAATACCATTACTATAAAAATAAATAAATAAATATATAGGGATATATCATACAAATTGAGCTAGCCCCACAGTAAGTTGTGAACTTGTGTCGTGGGATACTAACTCAAAGAGATACTATATTTTGTAATATATACTTGTATAGATAAACATCCAAGACCCAGGTCAATCTGAAAAAGATCATTTTCCATCTTGACCTGACCGGGGATCGAACCCGGGACCTCCGTGTCGCAGGCTGGCGTGTTGACCAGTGCGCCACGGAGCTCGACAAATTACTCAACATTGTATGTGTGGTTGAGGTTCAAAGTTTTAGCGATACCACCAAAGGCAAACAGAACAGCGTTGTGCATGATCGATTCCGCCTGTTTCGGAGCCATACAAAATTAAAACGCGATTGGTTAGAAAATGACGTTGCGGTTACAACCGGTTCATTGTTATTTATTAGTTCTGATTGGGTTTTGGATTTTGGGGTAGTTTATCATTAAAATATAGAGGAAAATAATGAATTGATAGAGGCATTAAGGGAACCATGAATTTTTCGGGTTTCAGTACTGCCAACGGGGGCATATCATTGTTTTCTTCCTTTATTTTTTACTAAAATTACTAGTCTTCTGGGCACATTACCGCAGGGTTATGATATGCGGGACATTTTCTATTTATAGCTAGGTTTTATTTATAAGTAATTTTATTTTATAGGTAGGTTTAATTGGTAATTTTTTTGTTCATAATTTTTTTTCTTTCTTTTATTCTTTTTAAGTGTCCCTCTATCTATATCAGCCAAAATACAAAATGTACAGACAAAATATTTTTACTATTTTTTATATGTATAGATAAGTAATAGATATGTCAGTTTTAATTTTTAATGTTATAATATTATGATGTTAACAAATGTTTAAAAATATACTTTTTTCCAGTTTAAAATTTTGTTCTCTGAAGTCCTAGATGACCATTTCATCTATTTTATGAACTACTGTTTATAGTTCAAAGTGACAACGTGAAGCTTTTCTTAGCATTTTTGTCATAAAGGTCTATATTAGCCAAAGCAGTTAGATGATTTGGCCTACACTCTCCACGCTGGCTAGACGGGTTGGAGAGTTATGTTGATGTTTATAAGCTTTGTTTAGCTTGTGTTTCTTAAGTCGCCTACGACATCTACGGAAAGACTTGGAGAGGTCCAATACTGTTCTGCCGGGAACCATAAGGCATTTTTGTCAAAATCTGCCACTTTTGGTTAAGGCGAGGTGAGTTTACACACTAGCGCCACCCAGCAATTAATTCATTTATGTCTAAATCAAATCAAATTTAAAAAATGTAATAGCGTATTGCCCTAGTAAATGACTTGTAGTATTATTTTTGTTACTTTTCATAGATATTACAATCTAAGTTTGATCGAATTTTTACCGCCAAAAGTGGCCACTTTTGGTATTCAAAAATTCGTTCTCTTAATTCATCAAATTAGAAATAGTGAAGTAACAAAAAGAATATTACAAGTAATTTACCAGGGCAATACGCTATTACATTTTTTAAATTTGATTTGATTTTGGAGTAAATGAATTAATTGCTGGGTGGCGCTAGTGTGTGAACTCGCCTCGCCTTAAAACGTTACGTTAAGCTTCATGTTCATACTTTAAACTACTGTAAATTGAGGTTCAAACAATAATTGTACGGTTATCTAGGGCCCTGCAGAATAAAAATTCAAATGATATTAGGTAGCATAAAAAATCCAGAGCGTGATTTCTGAATAATATTAATTGTTTATTGTACTACTACAGGCTCTGAAACTAGTTCCAAACACATATTGTAACGATGTCGCATGATAACTTCATGCTGCATCTTGCATTTCACCTCATATCTCAATTACTATCATACTGTCCACTTTTATTTAGAAACTTAATTAATTTCAAATTCCTAATTCCATTTTCAAATCTTCATCACAGCCCTTCCCATAGATATCAGAATATTTACGTGGCCCTTCCCTATGATCAGTCATTCCATCACTACCTTTGGACGTAGCAACTTGACTTTTGCTCATAGGCACTTATCTACCACATTGTTTTATTTTAAAATCAGTATTTGAATACCAACAAACAGTCTTTTGAATATGTGAAACAGTATATCATCACAAAAATACTTTTAATACATTATGCTTATTTATGTATCGACTGTGTTTTCACTTTTTTTCTTGCGGGTCTATATTCTGTTAGAGGTTTTGATTCTGAAACTAAGAGGTTATTGACGACGAAAATAACCCTGCATAATTAACTGGTATTTTCTAAAAAATTTTCCCAAGACCAGGACAAAAATTTTCAAATAAATTCCATCAATTTATCAAGAGCTATTTTAAAATTAAACCAATTAGTGCCTACACGAAAACGTAATCACTGCAAAGCCAGCTTTATATTTATAATCTCCGAGAGCTTCCGCGATATAGTCGTGCAAAAATAAACAAAGCGTTATTCAATCTACCCTCCTGCTGTAAGCAATCACTCCGCGGTAGGCTGAGGGTGGTTGGGGCCACGAAATTTTGCACTTCTGTTTATACCTATTTGTGGTTGTAAATCGTTCGTTACATATGATATTCAAACGGAACGGGGGTCAATAAAGTCTAAAACTTTTACTTTAAAGTGAAATGCAAGGTTTTTTTCTTCTATTTTATTGTTGGTCTCCAACACCGGAAGCGATATATAAAAAATAAATATATAGGGACATATCACACAAATTGAGCTAGCCTTACAATAAGTTGTGAACTTGTGTCGCAGGATACTAATTCAACGATACTATATTTTATAATATATACTTATATAGATAAACATCCAAGACCCAGGTCTATCTGAAAAACATCGTTTTCCATCATGACCTGACTGGGGATCGAACCCGGGACACCCGTGTCGCAGGCTGGCGTGCTAACCACTGCGCCACGGAGCTCAATCTTTATAGATTAAAAACATTTCTGATGAAAATCGATTCTCCGCACTTTAAAAGTACTCTTAGATTTATATCTAATCCAAGTTCGACCTTGGACCTTACGAATACATTAAACATTAGATAAGTACGGCTGCTATCAAACTACCAAGTATTAGTTTTTATTAGTATGTACTATGAAGTATTAGTTATGTAAAACTCAACAAACATCTTCCGATATATTAGTGGCTGTGTGAGCTGTAGAACTTGTTATTATTATGTACAGATAAACCGCTTTTTTGGAAAATTTATAAAATTTTATTCAACAATAAAAGCTTCTGGTCCATGAAGGAACTTATGAAGGGCACATTTCCTCCATCCCTTAAACGGAAGCTCCTCGATATGTGCATCCTGCCCATTCTGACATATGGCGCACAGATATGGTCTTTCACCGAGGCTCAAAAGTCCAGACTCAAGGTTTGCCAAAGAGCGATGGAGCGTAGCGTGCTAGGCTTACGCCTAATAGATAAAGTGAGAAACACTGAACTGCGCTCTTTAACTCAGATCGAAGATGTAGGTGTAAAAACTGCCCGACTAAAGTGGAACTGGGCGGGACATGTTTGTCGTATGCGGTCAGAAAGGTGGGCTAAGTTGGCAACCTTTTGGGTACCTGAGGGCCGTCGAGGTAGAGGCAGACCAAGAAGGAGGTGGACAGATAATTTCGACAAGTTTTTGCATGGTTGGGCAAAAATTGCAATAGACCGAAGTGAATGGAAAAATAAGGGGGAGGCCTTTGCCCAGCTGTGGGACATAACATCGATAGGCTAGGTAAAAAAAAAAACTATGTAATTTATTGCTTCACAAAATTTTACAAGTGAAGGTTGAAAAATTTTCTACACATAACACAACAGCCGGACAGACATTTGACAAAATTTTTGAAGCAGAGACGCTCAGCTCACGTTTTGCACTTGCTCAGTAAATAATTTTATTCGACAGATGCTTTCTATCTTTTTTCTTTTATATTATGGGTTTCACCGAGATTTCAATGAATCTGCTTATGTCCAGTTTAATGAGATAATATGCATCGGTGTCCTACGGTATAGTCTTTAACAAGTCGCATCAAAGATGGCGTATGTTTTGACAGCTTTTGGTGACAAATCTATACGAGCCCATATAACAGTGTACTTTAACCATTTTCATAAATTGTTCATAAGCATGGGCATCTATAACACCAAACTACACCAATTTCATTTAGTAAAGTCCACTTTAAATCAATTTGCGAAATCGTGTACGGCAAACTCCAACTATACCCCTTTTACCACAAACTCCCAACAGATACTTAAACGAGCTTGAGACTCTAGTTACAAATGAAGTTGACACATAAACAAGACTTGCTACTTTAAAACTGTGCTAACATAAGCATACAATTAAGCTCTCGTTAACATAATTGTATGTTTACCAGAGCCAGTGTACTTGCCGGCTCATAATCATAGGAGAGACCGCGCTGAGGACATGTTGACAGAGCTACCGTGTTATTACCGAGTTTTTACTAAATATAACGTTTAAATAAAGACTAGTGTCTTATAAAATCTTTTTTGAAAGGTTATGAATATATTTTTTTTGCTTAATTTTTATGGTAAGTACCGAACTCAAAAGGTAAAAGCGGGACCCTATTCACGAGACTTCGATGTCCGTTTGTCTGTCTGTCACCAGGCTGTAAGTATCTCAAAAACCGTGATAGCCTGATAGTTGTAATTAACACAGATGATGTATTTCTGTTGCCACTATAACAACAGATACTAAAAAAAGGGGCACCCATACAACAAACTTGTTTTCTTTTGCCGTTTGTGCTCGATAATCTAATGTTGTATATAAAAAGGTACAGAAATATTCATGCACGAGCCTGTCTAGCATTTTGCTGATTTTTAGAAAATGGCATTTAAATTTGATTGTGTTGGTATGGTATACCAAGTAAAACGTGGTAAATTAAAAATAATTCCCTTCAAAAAGAGCTCTCTATTTGAAGGGAATTATTATACACCAGCAATTTCCTGTGACTTTTCCACGTAAATTATAGCCTATGTCACCCGTAGATAAATTGACTTTCTATATGTGAAAGTATTTTTAAAATTGGTCCCGTCGTTTCGGAACCTATTCAATGCAAACAAAAAAAACTTTTTATAATATTAGTTTAGATTTTTTGGCCGAATAAATAAGTGTTTATTTTTGGAATAGTTCATAAACTGTAATGATAATCTAAAGTACATAACTAGCAGTAGCACCTATAATTTTATCCAGGGTATTTTTTATTCAGCCGAGAGGATTTTGTTACAGTCACTATAAAATAGCAAATAGATTTTTATGCTCTTTTATTTTTAGTATTGAAAGGTAGATAGATACATTTACATTAAAGCTATTTTCATGGCCCAACATATCCACGTGACTGACACGCCCGCGACAGACATATCCGAAATCGCTGCGACATTCTTCTAAACGTCTTCTCAAACAATGCGTTTGGGGTCCATCATCTTTAATCACGAATCTACCTTAACTCTATTGATATAAAGTTCAAAGTAGGACGAAGTTTAATGTTTATAATTTTTCCCCATTTTTTTAAAGCGATGAGACTCGTATTGCAATGAAAATACAGTTTAGTTTCCAGTGTATGGAATTTTTCCTATAGTTGTGAAAGTTTTGGATTTGCAGTGAAGTGACAGATTCGATTTTAAATTGTTTATCGTTAGGCACTCTTGTTTGGGGTCTGGTTTCAAAGTATTCGAATACTCGTCCATCAATAGGTGCTATGGCTTGGGGATATTGTTGGGGAATTTTCGTACGTTTTTAACGTAGAATGTTGACGTAAGATCTTATAAAAAAATACTTTCAAATATTGGTAAATAGGTTGTAATATATTTTTTTTCTTTCTTCTTTGTAATTATGGCTTCCACCAAGATTTCGGTGATTCTGCCAATGTCCAGTATAATGTGATACTAAGTATCGGTGTTGTACGGTATGTGGCATCAAAGATGGCGTATGTTCTTTGGCAGCCTCGTGGGAGATTTTGGCAAGAAATCTATACGAGTCCATTTAACAGTCTAATTTAACTATTTCACAAATTGTTCTCGAGCACGAGCATTTATAACACCAAACAACACCAATTTCATATTATAAAGTCCACTTAAATCAATTTGCAAAATTGTATAAGGCAAACGACAACTGAACCCCTTGACTACCCACCAAAAACTCTATAATATTTTTATTAAGTTTCATTGTATGTTCCATTGAATATACAATGAAACTTAATTAAAAAAAAATAACTACATTAAAATTTAATTTAGATAATTGTCATGGGTTGGTATATAAACTAAGAAATATCGTGTATCTCAGGTTAACAACCCTCCCAGTGAATGGCAGCAAATGTACATGATAGTGGTGTCCTATAATATATTTTAGGTATATAAAAGTAGATAGGTTTTTTTTTATTTTGTAATGAATAAAAAAACCAATTTGAAGAAAACGACACGTAGTTCCTCGATCGTTTTTGATCATCTGCTACTGCAACTGACTAAAGTGGGCGTAAGCACTGTTATCGCTTACGCATGTCAAGCAATCCCGAGCGTGGTCCCTACCCTACGATCTTCTCTGTGCTTCGGAAGGCATGTTCAGCTGTTGGTCTCAGCTGTCATCAATATTCTCTGTCGTAAATCTGACACCATCAGGTTTGAACATTACATGAAAAACCGGCAAAATAACAAGAGGGACAAAATAAAAGATTTTTTTTTTGACGTTTTGAGCTACAGATACGATAAAAAGGAGAAAAATCAATCACGTTTAATGTTTAAAGGCAAAATCAGTGGCAGATAAATCTGACATATATACATAAAATTGTAGGAGGGATCAGATTCATCTACCCCTGACTGAACGTCCAACAAGGAGAGAAAAAAACAGTCAAAAACAAAAATTATCGTAAAGACGAGAGAAAACACGACAGAAAAAACAAAAATGCTGTAAAGAGGGATCTTTTTACGAAGCATTACTTAGCTACTTGTACTCGGAGAGAGGTGAATATAATAGCTGGCATTTCTGAATAGGCATCAGAGCAAGCATGAAATGTGACATCTGCAACAGTACTTATCACAAAGCCCTCATGCGGCCCTCATACGGCACTCCTGAGCCGCTGAAGTGCGCACCAAGAGGGGAGTACTGTGGGGGCCTTTTTAACATTTTGTGAAATTTTAAATGCTTCGAATACATACAGATTTGATTTTTCTACATATATGTAGAAAGAATGTAATGGTATGGCTTAAAGCTTTTATTTCATTTAATTATTTATTTACAAACGAAAAAAATGTATTGGAAAATGGAACATCTTAGTATCTAACGGCAAAAAATATAAATTAAGGGGCTTAGATCAACCAACTAGCGCCATTCCTCATTTTATTAGGGTTCCGTACAAATATTGAAAAACGGAACCCTTATAGGATCACTCGTGCGTCTGTCTGTCCGTCCATCCGGCTGTCACAGCCGATTTTCTCCGAATCTACTGAACCAAATTAGGTGAAATTTGGTAAGATGGTGTAATCCTATGACCCAAACACATAAGGTGGAAAGCGGAATCGAAATAGTGATGAGTAGCTAGCCGCATCGCCTGACGCCCAACGTGATTCATTAGATTTTCGTCCAATTTCTTGACCGGTTTGCGCGGGAAGGTAAGCAGCTGGTATATTTTATGTTTTTCTTTTTCTCCCAAACCAGCATGAAGAATACTCTGTATAGTACATTATCTATACGCAATTGCAGCAAAGAATATGTACACTACGCAAAAAGAAACGACACTGAAGCATAGCTATGTGCACGTAAAACCGCTTGCGTCTATATGTGTGGGTGTCCAGATGTGTGCGGGGGCAGCGAGAGGCACGCGGGGCGTGAACGGCCCGCCACGGAACTGGCTTGGTCAAGGGCTTGTGTTAAGTTTGCGTCTCTCGCACGTCCCGCATTGTGACGAAGTGAGTAGTAAGTGAGTAAGCGTAGTCAATCCTAGCGCTAACACGCCCCGGCTCAAGGTCACCGGTGCCCGATCTCTCGCATACAGGGAGTGTCACACGTGTGCTTGCAGCCTGGTACAACTCGCACCAAACTATATCGGCTCGATTGCGCGACTCGATACGCAGTACATAATATTAGTAAAACGGGGCGCGCGCAGCGAGGCGGGGTGCGTAATGCACAGCTAACAGCTAATATCCGATCCGCAATTTTTTTTTTTTTTTATAAATATATAGGGAATAAATAAATATATAGGGAAATATCACACAAATTGAGCTAGCCCCACAGTAAGTTGTGAACTTGTGTCGCAGGATACTAACTGAACGATACTATATTTTATAATATATACTTATATAGATAAACATCCAAGACCCAGGTCAATATGAAAAATATCTTTTTCCATCTTGACCTGACCGGGGATCGAACCCGGGACCCCCGTGTCGCAGGCTAGCGTGTTGACCGCTGCGCCACGGAGCTCGACAAAATTTAGGCACGACCTGTAGTTGTCACTGACCGTGCTTCTCGATTTTACACACTAGACGGCACCAGCCCTCGTGTACCAGGTTGGTGTGCTAACCGTTGCGACAGATTCATATACCACTAACGTAAAAACGGAACCTCACAGCGTCCCCCGCGGTATAGCATCCCCACACCTCTTCCCTGTTCTTGGGTGTATTTAATAGCATTGGAAAACAGGGTTAGCTATTTTTGCTAGTTGCATGTTCATCATCAGGTCTTTCTAGTCTCCTTTGCAGGAGCACGACCCTCTCTGTACTACCAGAGCCATATACTAGCCTGAGTAGTCAGAGGATTTGGCCTACACTCTCCACGCTGGCCAGACGGGTTGGAGAGTTCTCTTTGATGTTAATAAGCTTTGTTTAGCTTGTGTTTCCTTAGACTTGGAGTGGTCCTATTCTACTCGGCCGGGAACCACATGGCGGCAACGGCAGTCGCATGTTACGCGCTGTCTTTTATACGTACGCGTACGTGAATTTATTCTGCGGTGACATCTCTGATTCATAACTCACACATTGACATATGCATGGATTCCTTTGTAGCATAACTATAACTCCTCTTTTATGAAGCACCATACCTGTGCGTGCCACAGCGCTACAAAAGACATGCATGTCATAAAAATCTACGAGTATAAATAAATGAAACAGCTAGACGAAATTGCAGCTAAAGTGCAAATGGCGCATATAGAGTGAAAAGTGAATGCCAGGAAATGCATACTAATATCGTGTTTACTGTCTGGGTGAAAGAGCTTCTACGTTCTAGTATATCTAACTTTTTGTATCAGTTCTTTTCGAGTTATTGATCTTCAAGGTAGAATCTTCTATCTGCGTTCATGCAACTCAGTTTTTGATTGATGTTTTGTTACTTTTACAAAATACTTGCAATTTTCCCGCGACATCATCCGCATAAATCATAGCGTATGTCATGCAGATAAATTAAATTTCGATCGTTAAAGAATTTTGAAAATCATTCCTGTAGTTTCAGAGACTTTTCAATCCAAACAAACGTACAATCATATGTTTCCTCCATAAAATATTTGTATAGATATTTCAATTAAAAAATCAGAACTTTTTTTAAGGTACGGCAAAGTGGTCCCTTTCTACTGCAACCCCGATGTACGTCCGTCTGTCACGGGGTTATATCCAAAACCATTAAACCGTAATAGATAGAGACTTATTTTTTTTCCAGAATAAGTGCTGCTATTGCTGCAACTAATGGTACTAATGGAATTAATTGGTGCTACTTGTACCATCAATGGTACTAGTGGGATAAATCGGTGCCAGTTGTACCATTAACGATACTACTTAATGAGTCGGGACAATAAGGTCTGTAATTTTTCATCCCGGGAGAGGCTGGTGTACTGAGATACACGGTCTGCTTAGTTAAGTTACCAGTCTTTGACTGGTAACGATATATTTCAGATTGGATTGGGTCTTGGATGTTTATTTATGACCTATAAGTTTCTTTTAAGAAGTATAATATCGTTGACAAGGTATCCTACGATACGAGTTCACAACTTACTAAAGGGATTATTTGTGTGATTTGCATCTACACTTATATATTTATCAGAGATCCTAGTAATGAAATTGATCTGATGAGACCATTATTTCGTATTATTAGAAATCATCATTAACCTTTACGATTTATATTAAAATTTCAATGTTAACTTATGCTTACAAAGTAAGTTTAGAGATGGCAAACTAGCAACTATCGCAGTAAATGTAGCAATCATTTTGTCGTATCTTAGGCAACTAGTCGTACTCAAATTGTAACGCTTGGGGCTGTGCTGGGCCTCAAAATAGGCGAATAGCAAATCCATAGTTATAATGACATTTCATTTCCTTAGGAAATGTCATAATACTACTCAAAATACTACAACGTACGTGCATTCCAGAAATGTAGTCCATTTAAAAATCTCATTAATATCGATTCCTTAGCTTTGGAAATTAGCTGATACATTGTATACAATAAAAATCTGCTTTTGGGATCATTACTCTTTTTTAATCGCTATCAATTTACGAAAAATTATTTGAGTGCAAAGGTACGCTAGTTTACTGTTTTATCATACGTATAGAAAGATATGAATAATAGTTCAAAATACAGAGTTATGAGTACTTATGCAAAATTTAACGATGATAAATTTTATAGTAAAACCGTGGAAGCGTATACGAAAGAATGTACATGGACTTTGCAATCACTCAGGATCAGGGTATAACTATATACAGGGTATACTATAACATACAGGGTATACTATAACAGCCTCTGTGGTCCAGAGGTTAAGGCGTTTGCTTTACTGACCCGGGGGTTGTGGGTTCAATTCCCACGGGAAGCATACTTTGTTAAGTAGTTTCCAGTTTGGTTAGGACATTGTAGGCATGAATCACCTGATTGTCTGATAAGAAAGATGATTCCGTGCTTCGGAAGGCACGCTAAGCCGTTGGTCCCGGCTGCCATCTGGTAGTCGTTAAAGGAACCACGTCACAGGCCGAGAGGCGGTTCCGTAGAACTCTGACACCAGGGTGTGCATGGTCGACTGACCGTGTCACCTACTCGAAATGATGATGATGAGGGTATAACTTACGTTGAAAATGTTAGCTTCAGCCGACATAAATCCGTCTGATACCTTCTCCATATCATAGATACAAAATTAAAAACCACCACCACACATGTATGCTACAGTAAACGTTAATTAGCGAATGGCAATTTGTGAGCCTCAAATTGGCTGAGACAAGTCTCGGTTTGACTGCTGCAGGTAAATGTAGCAAATCTAGATACTATGTAGATACAAGTTTTGCTGGATCTAACAAAATTGATTGAAACTATTTCTGGATACTTATTTATAAAAAACTTCATTGTACCAAAATAAATTGTTACAATTGGCGGACTTAATGTAAAGATTAATCCCTCCCAGTCTTTTTAGAGCTGTTTTTGAATATTTATTTATTTATGAAAAACTTTATTGTACCAAAATAAATTGTTACAATTCTCGGACTTGATGTAAAGATTAATCCCTCCCAGTCTTTTACTTTTTCCTTGTGACATATGTAAAATATAAAATCTCGTGTTTTATGGCCACAATGTATGCTACAGTAAACGTTAATTAGCGAATGGCAATTTGTGAGCCTCAAATTGGCTGACTCAAGTCTCGGTTTGACTGCTGCAGGTAAATGAAGCAAATGTAGATACTATGTAGAGACAAGATTTTGCAGAATCTAACAAAATTAAGTAGAGCTGTTTTTGGATATTTATTTATGAAAAACTTTATTGTACCAAAATAAATTGTTACAATTCTCGGACTTAATACAATGAGTAATATCTCCTAGTCCTTTACCTTTTCCGTGTGACTTAAATAACATAATTCGGTATTTGCCTAATGTTAAGATTATATAAAATTTGTTTCCAATGATACTAATTTCTATTTAAAAACATCATAAAAAACATTTTTAATTTGATAACGATTCGTTAAGTGTTCTTAAAGCTTCTTTAAAGTTGGGTGAATAGGATCATTTTTAAAAGTATCAAAATCTTAAATTACAATTATACTGTATTGTAGTCCGCTAAATTTATAGCAACTTTTATGATGAAACCATTACCACAAACGTAATATTTCGTATAGCTACCAAACAAAGTTCTCACGCCGCCCATACAAAATATAAAGTAGTGACGTCACAAATATGTAGGCATTTCAGCAGTGCGTTTTCACGTCTAAATATTAACGTCTAAAAATATGAGTCTTTAAAACTTCTATATCTGAACGAGTTTTTTGTATAGAAATGTATTTCGGTCACTATTGTGTTTATTTTTGGCAGGTCTTTACATAGCAACACGAAACATTTTTTAGTCAAGTAGCCAATTATACAAGTGTTGTGTTGTGGCCACAATGTATGCTACAGTAAACGTTGATTAGCGAATGGCAATTTGTGAGCCTCAAATTGGCTAAGTCTCGGTTTGACTGCTGCAGGTAAATGAAGCAAATGTAGATAGGTATTATGTAGGTTTAATAATACAAAAGGTGTAACACAAAATTAATTGGAACTATTTCAGGATATTTTAAGACCGGTCGTGTGCTTAGAGTATCAATAGTCGTGTGGTTCCCAGCAGAGTAGGATAGAACCACTCCAAGTGTTCCCGTGGATGTTGTAGAAGGCGACTCAGGAAACGCAAGCTAAATAAAACTTGTAAACATCAAAGTGACCTCTCCAACTAGTCTGGCCAGAGTGTAGAGTACAGGCCAAATCCTCTGACTGCTCTGGCTTATATAGCTCTGGTAGTACAGAGAGGGTCATGCTCCTGCAGTGGAGATTTAAAAATACTTGATGATGATGATAATTTTAGGATACCTCTAGATGTAAAAATTTAAATTTGCTGCTTATATTCCATGACACACGTTATTTGTTTATATCTATACACTACGTTAGTAAAACCCTATTCGACCCTTAGAGGAGCTGCCAAATCTGTAGAAGTTGCAACACGCAACATTTTAGAATAAAATTTTCTCTGAAGCAATGTTAAGGCCATAGTGACTTTCAAAATTACAAACTTCTGTGATTAAATTCATGGCTTTTGTGTATTGGTTTATGTGGATATCTTGTCTGTTGCAATTTACCTTTAAATAACATAATTTCAAAGTAAAATGTATGTATCCCTCAAAGCACTGAATTCTCATTACATAGTTGGCGATTCTTTAGTCGGAATCGCCAAAAAAAAGAAATTTTTATCTCGCGTAAGTTTAATATTATAAATTAAATCATTGTTCTATTTGGGGACATATAATAACAAAACAAACTTGCTAGAAGGATTTATTGCACAGTGCGAGATAACGGAGACGCGAGTGAAAATATCAAGTGCAGATATTTCATTATTAAAGAGACGATATACTGGTTAAAAAATATTTCCTGGGTTCAAGGATTCAATACGTTATCCAAAACCCCGCTTTGTTAACTAGCCCATAACCGGTTAAAACAAAGATATTGTGGAACGTAGTAAATGGAGTAAAAGTTATTCGTATTAACATGTAGCCTCAACGCATCACATAGATGGTACTATAGATTTATTCATAACTATGTATCCACCATATACCTCAAAACATATCTTTTTTAAGATAAGGAAATATATTTTCAACAATTATTTAAAAGACTATATCTCAGTTTTACCGGGTAAAAGGTACGGTATTTAGATATAGGTGAACAAGCACTATCACTATTGCAATACACCACCGTCGCTGTCGCCTATAGTGACACGGCCACGGTGGTTGGGTCAATATTCGGTTGGCAGCTTTTCTTTCGTTTAGGCGGTTGTAATTTCTTGAATTCGTACTAAATACCTCATCTTTAACGCCTGTAGCACACAGCCGCAAATGCAAAACGGAAGCGTACCGGAACGAAACATTAGCGAAACCGCGAAACGCTGTCTAGAATGAATTTAACAATTTCGTTTCGGTTTCGTGTAGCCCGCGGTGTGAGACGCACCAAACAAATTCATACTAGACAGCGTTTTGCGGTTCCACTAATGTTTCGTTCCGGAACGCTTCCGTTTCGCATTCGCGGTTGTGTGCTACAGGCGTAATTATTAGGGTGTCCCGAAAAAATTTTTTTTTTGTTTTTCGCTACTCAAGACCATTCAAAAGTTGCGTTATTTGTTGTAGATTACCGTAAAAATAAAAAAATATATAAAAATATATCTTGAGGGCTCTACCAGCAATTTTATTTTTTTTAAAAATCACTTTAGTAGCCTTCAAGTTCATATCGTCTTGTCTAGTTTTTTTTACATTATAGCATATAAACTGAATTCTTTTATAAATAGAATGTTTCTTCGGACAAGCTCGCGCCATCTTAGGTCATATCTTTGCCTCTTTGCGAGATCATGGTCAAGAGGAAAACCATTTCTTGTAAAAAAGCTTTGTCAATTGGCAGTTTTTTTTTTTTGTTGAACACTTGTACATCGTCTTCAGGTCCACTGTAGGAGCATGACCCTCTCTGAACTACCAGAGCCACAAATTAGCCAGAGAGTCAGAGGATTTGTCCTACACTCTCCACGCTGTCCAGACGGGTTGAAGAGGTCTATTTGATGTTTGTTAAGCTCTGTTTAGCTATTGTGTCCCCTAAGTCACCTTCTACGGCATCTACGGAAAGACTTAGAGTGGTCCTATTCTACTCTGCCGGGAGTACGGCTATACTTGTTACGTAACCTTTTTAATGCAACAAGTGTAAAATCCCAACTAGAGCGATCCGCGGCGGGTCGCAGAATACGATTTATTCTCATAACATGGCACATCCAGAATCAAAATAAACATCATGCGATATATTAAACTTTGTTTGCCGCTACAGATGGAAATTATTGTTTTGGTTAGTTTTTGAAAATAGTTGTTTGTACATCAATGATAGTTTAGGTACCAGTGTTTATGTGTGATTCATTATTTCTATAATTTTTATAGTAATTATTTTGTGTTACACCAACCGGTGTAGTTTCAATCGACTAGGACCACATCATTTCTGAATCTAGATATCATACGAGTCGATAAACAGATCATCATCATCACAGCCATCAAGAAGTCCACTGATAACCATATACCCTACCATTATGAGACATCCAGATATGACGCAGATGTATGATAGCGTACCATAGATTATAGACGTCAAGCTAAGTAAACTGAAATTAGTGTCCGCCACTTAGACACCAAAAAAAAAAATAATGAGAAGAAATATCAAACTCATGCCGAGACGATTATTCACCACAAATAGAGCACGTTCGTCATTGTATATCTCGTTCGGGATTGCAAGAGGTGAAACATTCGTATCGAGTAAGTCCACCAGGGACACGGAGTATATATTGTACACTCCTACCCTCTGGCCTGCTCCTCTAAGGGATCCCCTTGAACCGATCAGTGTATTTGTTATTGACAGTCCAAGGTAGTTTGTAGAAGAGACAGCAGAAGAGCAGAAAGGTTATTTTAAACAAATTAGAAATAATTGATTGATGATGGCGGGTGGAGTCCATTTGAAAGGGATTATCATAAAAAGGATAAAACAAATTGAGTATTATTTTGATATACTGTACAGTTTTCTAGTTTTTGTTCCCCATACAGCTGGGTATATCTACAAAATTACTTAAATTTTTCCAGCTTTTGAATAAAATACATTGCGAACAATTTCAATTCATAAAATACCAACAAACAAGAACGAAATCCAATTCAAATATTGCTTTTAAGTCTCAAACTGTCTCGCATAGAAAAATTCAACTTGATACCTTTTATTAAAGTCTAAAATGTATTTTTAATATTTTTTAAAAATCCCGATACCCGTTTCTATGACAACGTCACGGACAGTTTGCAACTTTCTCGATGCATTTGGAGAAACTTTATTTCATCAGTCATAAAGTCTATTATTGTTTGTATTTATGATTTTATAGATTTGGTTTTGGAGTAACAATGTAGAGTGAAGTGGACAATGGAGTAAAACTGTTTGCTTCTGTGAGAGGGACTTGAGGGCTATTAAGAATGTCTACGGCCCGTCGAGGGTTCTGTATGATTTTGAACTGAAAAATGAGAGCTTTCAAGTTTTGAGGCAAATATTTGCATGTTAAGTACTATTGGACCGGCCGTTTGAGTTCTTGGTCAGTTTCTACTTGCATTTAAATGCAGTTAGGATTAAAGTTATTGTGTCTATTAAAGCGAGCTCCACACTCATGCGTGATTCACAGCGTGAATTCGCGGCGTGATTTTGCCGCGAACTCGGCGCCAAAAACGTGTCTCTCCACATTCACGTTCGTTCACAGTCTAGTTCGCGCGGTCATCTAGGATGGACGCCGAAACATGCACTGCTATATGGCCGTGTGACGCTCTGCGCTCACTATAATTACGTGTAATATGTATAAAAGATAAAAAAAATTAAAAAGAAATGATTTGTTTTCAGAATCCTTGACCTTTTTCTCTTTTTTTAACTCGGTCACTTCAATGTTCATTAGGTACTTATGTCTTTTATTCGCATCCAAGCGTCATGTAGGTATTTTCATTTTATTTTTATGCTCTTTTGTGTCTTGCATCCCATAAGAGGGGTTCGGCATGGTAGCATTCAATTAAAATTAGTTCCTGCTCGTTTGTCCAACTAACAATTATTTTGACGCACCGTCCGTTTGACAGTAAAATACTTGCGAAATCTGCAAAATACAACCTCACGGCACCGAGACTCGCGCGATTCTGTTTTCACGCGCGAATGTAGATACGTTCGTATTCACGGGAGTTTCGCGCCGCGAAATCCCTTTGTCGCGGGCGCAAATACCGACACCGATCGGGGAACACGGCGCGAACAAGCGCGAAGCCCGCGAACGGCCGCGAAAGCCATCCACATTCACGGTTCGCGGCGTTCGCGGGTGTTCGCGGCGCGAGTGAAGAGCCCGCTTTAATGTTTTGTTCAAAATCTAGTAGCTTTGTGAGATTTACACCTCCTAATCCTTTAAAAGGTTTTTTATAAAAAATTGAATGGACAAAAAAAATAACCAGTAAGATTCGAATCGAACCCCGACCTTTATGTCCTAAGTGTGATACTAACTACTCCGCAGTGACTTCGAATAGCCTCAAATTATTACACCCCGTAAACTCAACATTCTAACATACAAAGATAGATACATACATAGATATATACAAATATACATATTTAAATACATACGCGTGAAAAAATTACCCTCCTTCTGAGTTGGTCAGTCGGGTAAAAACACCAAAGCTAATGTCTATTAGGTACATTTCTTTTTTATTTCTTTATGTATTTCTCTTGCTTGGTGTAGATAATTATTATACAATTGTTATTCAATTAAAAATGGAAATCCTTATAAAAATATTTTCAAAATTATCAGGGCGTAAAAATCATTATTCATTCAATGTAAAAAAATCAGGGATGATCCACTGGATCTGTCCAAAACAGCTTTCAAAGCGGCTCAGCGTCAAAACTCAACAACTGAGATTTTGACTTTTTCAACAATCTTTTTTTAATTAGGGCGACAAAAAATCGCGGAAACTTGGAAAACTCTGGGTGATACGAATTTAATGAAAGTTAATTATCAGAAAACGGCTGGAGGAGAAATAATTTGAGCCGATTGTTTTTACGGCTTTTTGATGGTTCTCGCGAAGTTTTTTTTCTACTGCGATGAACTGAGAGAAGAAAAAAGTGAAACAGACAAACTTAAACCTACTTAGTATATTCTTTTTCTGATGATAGTTTTGACTGTATTTTATAAATTGCGTGCTAAACTTAGCCAGTCTAAAATCAAAAATGTGATTTTATAATTGTTCAAACAAATTATTATAAAATAAAGTTTCAATTCTTAAATCATCGTAGATCATTCTTGTTACTTACTTTGGTGTTCATAAGCTAAGGTTTCCTAAGTCACCTACGACATCCACGAAAGGACTTGGAGAGGTCCTATTCTACTCTGCCGGAAACAACACGGCCCTCTACGATACATTATTATTAATATAGCCATCTGAAGAGTTTCCTCCGGGATCTCAACTCCCATGGGCTGAAAAGACTTAACCTTAGGTCTACGAACTCATGTAGGCCGATGTAAGCACAACCTAGACAAGAGGCTACATCGACCACAATAACGTTTAGTGTGAATGTGGTCAAAGAGACCAGACCATGTCACAACTTTTCTCGTAGCCCATGTGCCCCACAACCTGCACAATAACGACCTCAACTACGCCTTTGCGAGTGACGTGGTTGTTGCAACATACTTGGGATAAAATATAAGATTCTTTAGACATTTTTTTTCGTCGACACGATAAGAAGATGAAGTATAGCCATTGTTTTGTTTTGTTTATTTATATGAGGAGCCCGATAGCCTAGTGGGCGTAAGCATTATTAGCGTTTACGCATGTTAAGCAACCCGGGGCGCAGTCTCCACTTGGTGACCGCAAGTGGTATACAAAATCTCCAGCTCCTCCGTACTTCGGGAGGCACGTCAAGCCGTTGATCCCGGCTGTCATCGTTGATGGAAGTCGTTAAGCTTTGTCAGATGCCTTTAGGCAGCTTGAAAAATCTGACACCAGTGTTGGCCACTTACACTCACGAAAAAGAAACAAAAACAAACAATTCCAGAAATTGCTACCAGTGTATTAGGTTCCTTTGCACGGGAAGCGACCACTGGCGGGCTATAATTGTTTTATGTGTATTTTTTTTATTGACCTGTGTTTATTTTATATTCTTGACGTGTGACTTTGTTTTACGAAACTTGTATTAATTAAATGAATAAATATGACTAAAAAAAAAATCCAGAACAGAAAAGGAATCACAAAAAAAATAGGTTATTACTATAATGAGTACTGCTTGTGCTTCTTCTTCTTCTTTCAGGTCTTTGTTAGTCTCCACTGCAGGAGCACGACCCTTTCTGTACTACCAGAGCCATACATTAGCCAGGGCAGTCAGAGGAGTTGGCCTACACTCTCCACGCTGGCCAGGCGGGTTGGAGAGGACTGCTTGTGCACTACACACTATTTTCTATGTGTGCATTATAGGAAATATCAATTCGAAGAGTATTCGGAAATATCAGTTCGGGGAGCTTCCTAAGCTCGACGCAAGAGTGTTGGCAATTAAAGCGACCGCTGACGAATGTGTATGACACACGTTACCGATAGGTACTAAATACAAGCTCGAACAAAAGTGTAAGTTTTTTTTATTTTTCTTTTAGGCTTTGAACCAATACAAGTAGATACTCAGATATCATTTATTCAACAGGAACTTACAAAAAAAAGAAAAAATCAATAGAAGAAAACACTTTTCAAATTTATGTGAGATCAATTTATAACATTATCAAATAATTTCAGCTAAACAACTAAACTTCTTCTTCTGTTTTATATTATGGCTTCCACCGAAATTTTCAGTGATTCTGCCAATGTCCAGTATAATGAGATACTAAGTATAGGTGTTGTACGGTAAAGTTTTTCCAAGTTGCATAAAAGATGGCGTATGTTCTTAGATGCCTCGTGGGAGCTTCTGGCGGCAAATCTTTACGAGTCCATTTATCAGTTTAATTTTACTATTTCACAAATTGTTTTTTAATTTAAATTTTTTCGCTGTTCTTCTTTTGTTTTATATTGTACTTGCTTTTTTTCGTTTTCGTTTTTAAATATTTTGCATCATATATTATTCTAATTATAGTAAATATTATGTTAAATTGCGCTCGTTCGTGTCATTCCAATTGGGTGGCAGCTGAAAATCAGCGGTTGCTTTTTCGAGTAACTTGTGCTGAGCTGTAGCCTATTTGTGCTTCTGTGGCACACATTTTGCATGTTCTATTGTTAAATTAAATTAATATTAGTGAGATTTTTGTTAATGTTATTTATTTTGTGTTTAATGTGTGTGTCAGTTGAACAAAATAAATTATTTATCTATCTATCTATCTATCTAAATTGTTCATGAGCACGAGCATTTATAACGCCAAACTACACCAATTTCATATTATAATGTCCACCAAAATCAATTTACAAAAATGTTTAAAGCAAACTTCAAACTGTACCTCTTGACTTCCCACCACAAACTCACAACTAAACTTATAAAATGTGTGATTAAACTTTAACTTGCTCGAAAGCTCAAAATTCAGCCAAATCTGGTAGAAAAAAACTGAAATAAAAATTACAAAAGCCAATGTGATACAATTTAAAGTCATTTCACTCGAAAGGGAAAAAAATCGAAATCCAGGTATAAGGTATTATTTTGTTTGTTTTTTTTCGTTATGACGTATGCGAGTATTTAGTTACCTCAATATCTACTTAAGATTAAATAATTTCAATATTACTGGCATGTCATGGAATTTCGCTAACAATCTATCTAGTCTTTGCTTAACTCCTCTTACATAGTAAAAACACACCGGTAAATCTGCAACACAATACTCCTTAAAGACTTTTCTCCGTTACTGTACTTCGACGTGTATGCTACGTTTAATTTGACTAATGGTCAAACTCCGCTAGTGTTCTTATTGCGGAACAACGGACAGACAGACGGGACGCGACATTTACTTTTAATTTAAGGAATCTAAGTAAGGATGTCTTAATTTACACTTTAACTTAGTGTGCAATAAATAACACACTTTGGTTCTTGTCCTGTATGATTTACGGACATCTTAGTCCTATATTTGAGTGAAGGTATCATCTAGCCCACTTTGGTTGCATTTAATGATAGGTTTTAAGAGTTAGTGTAAAAATTGTGTGTTACTACAAATAATAATTAAACAAATAAAGTCAATTTCTTGTAAATCTTAATGGGCGTTGTACTAACATAATAGGTCAATCAATAAATTTCAAATATGAAAACAATGAATTAGGATAAAAAACAAGAAATATTTTATTTTATTTCATTTAGGCAGTTTGTTAAACATTATGACACCTAGTGTCGGTAACTTATAAAAAAAACTAATTAAAAAACTAACATATTCGAAAAATAATAAAACCAAAGAAAATAAATCAATATGTATTCATTCAAATTATTATAATAAATATCATCAAGACTCTCTCACATCCAATATATTTTCGACCAAAAAAAAAACTGTTTTGACACCTCGAATAACCAATTAATTCGTCTAAAACCCATAATATATCACTTATTATACTACCAAAACATGTGACACCCTAATAGCTACCACATTACTGTCACCTGTTATTTATCATGAAGTCTTACTCTTATTTATTGAAATTACCAATTTAACACATTTCCCACCAAACCTGTTGTGGTAATAGGAACGGTTTAGTAAATAAAATTTAATAGACACTAAGGCATTAGTTATTATGTTTGATACCCGGAACTTCGTTGCTCAATATATATGTATAGGGAAAGTTGTTCATATTGACGGTCTGACTCACCCCTTTAAGGGAATGTAGAGGGCTTTGGCTATATGGGGTCAATTTACACATGAATTCGAAAAACCGTATACTCCATTTTTGGCAGGCGCGTCAAATATTGTTATTTTCAATCGGCAATCAAAACTAATCCCAATCCCAACTATATTCTCCCATACTAACATTATTAATGCGAAAGTAACTCTGTCTGTCTGGTTTTCACGCCAAAACTATTGAACTGATGACTCTACCTGCGACCACGAACACTGTAAAGTGCTCGAAACGTTAGGTGTATACATCCCAATCCCAATCCCAACTAATATTATAAATGCGAAATTGTGTTTGTTTGTTTGTTTGTTACGCTTTCACGCCGTATCTACTAAACCGATCATCATGAAATTTTGCATACACATAGGTTAGGGTACCGAAAAGGACATAGGCTATAAATTACGCGGGCGAAGCCGCGGGTAACAGCTAGTATTGTAATAAACGCGAAAAAAAACCGTATTAAAATAATTATAATTAAATATTTGGTACGCAGAAAGTTTAGAACCTGAGAAAGGTCATATGCTATTTTTTTTCTACGCGGACTAGGTCGTGGGTACAGTTAGTCCCAACTAATATTATAAATGCGAAAGTGAGTTTGTTTGTTTGTTTATATTTAATGCTTTCACGCCCTATCTATTGCACCGACCATCATACAAATTGTATGATGGTCGGTGCAATAGATAGGGCGTAGTTCAGACAACGTGTATGCAAAATTATTTTGCATACACGTTGTCTGAACTACGAGGAAGGACATAAGCTACCTCTTATCCCAGAAAAAAGTACTGTTTCTGAGAGATCGAGACTAATGTGAGCAGAGCCACGGGCGAAAACTAGTTTGAATATAAATTCTTATCTTTCCATAAACATGTATTAACATTTAAAAATACATATTTCTAAATACATTACGTTACACACACAACAAATAAAATTTAAAAATATACTTATATATTTTTTTTTTGTGTCGAGAAACATTTGCTTTGTTAAAGCTGGTTGACGTAAACATGACAGAATCGACGCTCTGCTTTTTAGTTGATATGATAACACCCCATTTTATATGACACTCTCTATTGGCCTAAGTGTACACTCGGGCGCATTTATCTTACAAAACCATTAGTTCCATTAGGATGCATTTGAGAAAGTATTAAAACGCATTCAAATCGGAACGGCTCGAGATTTTAGTTTTACGATTGTCATTTATTTTGGAGCATTGTTTCACAACATACTGAGGATATAGAAGAATATCCATTATCCAACATTAAAATGTTGGTTTTTGTTCTTTTCTTCTTTCTTTTTCGTATATGTAAGTGGCCAACACTGGTGTCAGATTTTTCAAGCTGCCTTAAGGCATCTGACATAGCTTAACGACTGCCATCAACGATGACAGCCGGGA
Organism: Rhodophaea formosa; assembly: GCA_963082605.1. Classification (NCBI taxonomy): domain Eukaryota; kingdom Metazoa; phylum Arthropoda; class Insecta; order Lepidoptera; family Pyralidae; genus Rhodophaea; species Rhodophaea formosa. The sequence continues at coordinate 2,057,569 of OY720208.1, forward strand.
CCAACGGCTTAACGTGCCTTCCGAAGCACGGAGGAGCTCGAGATATTTTTATGGGTTTTATTCAAAACGTAAGAGTAGCTGCAAAAGTAAGGTGCAACGTGTGCAAAAGGTGTAACACCTAATGCAAATTTTTGATTCATATTTATTTAACATTAATTTATGCCTGTCTGTCCGGTTGTTCTCTTCATCAAGTTCCATTTCTCAATCGACTGTCGTGAAATTTTATCAGCCGGTTTTATAATTACATACAACAGTTTTGACGAATCTGTTACTAGATTTCTTTTTAAAATCGTAGAAGTTTGCACAAGTTACTTAAGCGCAAATAATGGTGCTTCTAACCATTGCAAATTATGCTGTGATAAGACACATAAAGTAATAGAGCTACAAGAATTGCAGATGTTATAATTAACTTTGGTAAAAGTAGACTATATAGAGTATATTACATAAATTTACTAGAAAATGCAGTTTTTATTTTATTTATTTAGCCCCAACTTTCAAGCTTGATCGTTTGTAGTTGCTACTAAAGATATCGATCTGTAATTTATTTATTTTGAAATGTATTATCTCACCCTCTTGATTTACACGCTTGTAAATCTAAAGTATCAATAACTGGACAGAAATAGTTTATGGGTTTCAACCAACTTTCGGTAGAAAGAGGTTCTTACTTCAACGAATGCCTTTTCTATATATTCAAATCATTATAATTTTTTCCTATCATTAGACACCTCTAACAAAGACAGATAAACAGTTTGAATATGGTCACTTCTGGCGGTAATGAGTAGTTTTCTGACTTTGAAATTATGATATTGATGAAATGTCAACCTTAAAATATTTAAATTTTCAATTTTATTTTATTTAGTTGTAAAATAAATAAAATTAGGGGCGGCGCTAGTTGGCTGGTCTAAGACCCCTAACAGATTGCGCTGAAATTTGACACAAATAATACAAATAATTATTATTACGTATATTGAATTGATTCAGGCGTTACTTTGCGGAAGTCAAAGTTACATGCACTTTGAATTAAATTATTTTGTGTGCTTCCGCCACCAGTTAGTTCATGAAAACTATTGCTGGCCTGCGCCTACCCACTACTGTTAGTCCCATCATGCCCGCCACCAATAGTTAATGGATGCAAACCATGCCGATGTTGCTGCATCCGTTGACGTTGCAGCAGCTTCGGCCGTCGCGCTCGCGACACGTGTTTCGCCTTTTCACGAGGCTTCTTCAGCAATGAACCTAAGATGTTGATCGTTTGAATAACAAGCAACATTTGCTGCTTGTTATATTTCTATACAGTCAACTACGTTACCTCAACGAGAGCGAAGCTGCTGGCAAAAGCTAGTTAAAATATGAAGACATTTACAATTCATGATATTACCAACCAAGTAGCGAGAAGCACTTACTGTTTGCGATACTAAAATAGCATTACAAAATGACTACAAACAACTCATATGCAAAGCAGAGTGGCAAAACAGTACAACATCAATAAAAACAAACAAAATTATTTCTTACTGACAGCTGAGTTAAATTCAATCATATAAAAATAACTCTTATTGAATTGAAATTGCAGTTGAATTTCATTTGTAAGTTAAAAGCGTGGTGTAAACATCTTAATGTCACTGTCAGTTGTAGATTATGCAAAGTAGCCAACTATAATTTCTTTTTCTATTACCATAATGCTTGGCAGTACGTTTGACGTAAGGCAAATACACGTGGGAAAGACTAACAGGGCTTATAAAGCCCCCCAGTGAGTAGTAAAGTGAATAGAGATTGCCTTTAGTAATGTGAAAACAACTATAAATCTATGATAAAATATTTCTTACACGCACAAAAAAATAACAATATAAGATAAGCAGAGCATTCACTTCATGACACTTGGCCTCAGTTTTTTTTTCAAATATACTTCAGAATCCTGTTGTCACTAGTGCATTTTGTACACGTGACGTGAATATTGTTTAGCAGATACATATTGCGTTCATGGGATAAAAAATAAAAGTTGATATTATTACATATTTAATATTACGTATATAAACGTTAAAGTGGTGCATGGATATATGGATATTTTTTGTCTTGCACAATCAAACTGATAGTTTATTACCCAGTTTTTATACTGCAAAAAGTTACTGTCCTCAAGGGATCGACATTAACGCGAGGAGAAACGCGGGCAAAAACAAGTATAGTTATAAAATTTCTTGATTTTTAAAATATTTTTTAAAAGATTCATCCATCCATCCATCCATCCATCAGGTCTTTTTTTAGTCTCCACTGCAGGAGCACGACCCTCTCTGTACTACCACAGCAATATATTAGCCAGAGTAGCCAGAGGATTTGGCCTACACTCTTCACGCTGGCCAGACGGGTTGGAGAGGTCTTTTTGATGTTTGTAAGCTTTGTTTAGCTTGTGTTTCCTAATTATCCCATCCAATTTTGACTGGGGCTCATGGATGCGCAGAAAATTCTACATTTTTACGGACTACACAGCACAGGGCAATCATTAGAGATTGCGTATGTCCAATCTCCATCTATCTGTTTCTTAGCTCTGTAATCTACTCATCACTATTTGACAGTTGAAAAATAAAACCTTCCGTACTGGTTTAATAAGGGTCACCATTATTCATTATTTGAATAAAGAAGCTATGCGGGGCCGGTATATTCGGTACGGCCATCTCAAATTTCAGGGGTATCCAATTTCTCTTTGACTATGAAAGGATTGCGAGACGTTGTCAAATATAATTTTTTGAGTAGTTTTTGAAGGAAGCTCTTTATTTTTTTATCTTTTTAGTTATGTGAATAAAGAAGAGTCCTAGTATCCTATTTCTTATTCGTTTACTATTCTCGAGGTTGATTGGGAGAGAATTCTCTTAGCATTAAGTTAACCTACTGTAGCTGTTTAGGCTCAATAAGATTTAAATAAAAATAAAATCGGAAAACTCTTTGCAATACGATCTATTTGATCTAATGATTGAGGCCATTTTGTTCAACATTTTATTTTGTAGTTTCGTATCTAAGGGTGTGCCAACGAGACCTTATTGCTAGGCTTGGAATTTCTACAGAGTGCGTATTTCTGTCGTCGATTTTACAAAAAAATACATAACGAGTTAACTATATTAATACTGTTGTTATGTTGGCTTTTTAGTACATAGTAAAAATGTCAAGCACTTTATTACATTTTAAAAACATTAGCTAAAAGTGTTTTTTTATGTCGAAAAAGTAATTTTTAGTGTCGTTCTCTTTATTGATACGCACATGCAAAATAAGCATAATACACTAAAAACAACACACATTACGCCCTAAGAACATAAAACGAAAAACAAGAGGATTTTGTCGCAAAACCCTGCATACCGTAACATCGTGATCAAACGTCGCATATTTAATAATAATATTTTCATCAATATTTAACGAGTAAACTATTTAAATAGCGTTGTCTTTTTGGCCTTTTTACTAAAAATGTCAATCGCTAAAAAAAAATTTGATGAAAGTGATTTATTTTATCGAAAAGTTCTTTAAAATTTTGTTCTCTTTATTGATACGCACACTCAAAATATACTTAACATAATAAGCATAATGTACTAAAAACAACACACATTACGCCCTAAGAACATGAAACGAAAAACAAAAGGAATTTGTCGCAAAACCCTGTTTACCGTAACATCGAGATCAAACGTCGCAAATTTAATAATGCATCGCTTTATTACAAACGCTATTTATACAAAGAAAGTTTGCGATGCGTTCGGCTGTACTTTCTGAGGAAGTGTTTCTCAAACTTATATCGTACTAGCCTGCTCCAAGTGAGGCAATAGGCTATTTTCCTGGGTCAAAATATTAATAATAAAATTAGACTGTCAGTTTGACAATAAAAAAATATTGGACACGTATTTTTTCTCTCATTAATTAAACAATAAATGTCAAAGATAAAGCGTGTCAAAGTTCATGAGTGGGGGCTTGTGACATCACAGGCCACTAAAAAGTGTACTGGCTAATGACGTCAGACACAATTTTAACGGGCTATATCTTTATATAGCTATTCTAACAACGGGTCACTTACGTGCTATTTGTCGAGATTGCCGACTATAGTTTCGGACTCGTTATATCTTTGTAATTTTTTGTTTGATTGACAAAAGAAAAAACACGTGTCAAATGTTTTTTGATAATTTAACTAACGGACTAATTATATTTTTATAGGTAAATAGCCCATTATGAAAAAAACCTAGGTACCTCAGGCTGTTTTTAGCTTATCAATCGATTTATGTGATTGAAAACGTACGGGATTAACAGAAACAAAAGTGACGTCACCTACTTGTAACTGTAGTGTGCCGGACGAAAACTGTGAAAAACGGTAATCGGGATTTTCGTTTTTTTTTTTTTTAATTTACAACTTGTTTGTACGCTCCTTTTTTACTTTCGTTTAAAAAGGTAGTATAAATCGTATTGAAAATCGAATCTAAAATTAATATTGGTGTAGCGGGAGCGACGTGGTATGCTCGACCGCCACAAAGTGAAGATCTTCCCGCTGGGCAAGGTGTGCGCCCAGGAAACCGTACGGCTCCGACTGAGTTCTGTCGGAGGTCTTATTTATGTCGAAATTTGAAGAAACTTTGTTTGCGCGTTTCAGGATTGATCAGCGCCATCTGGTGAGAAGTCTTGTAGTTTATTTTTGTTGAGTCGCCACATTCGCAGTTGAGTATTCATGTTAGTTCTTGTGGCGAATGCAGAGGTCGTCTCACTGGTAACTAGGTTGCCCTGCTATTTTAATGTCTATTTTTCACTCAATCACTTTCTCTTTTCAACATTTAGATTCTTATTGGAGTTATTGTATTTAAGAAAGGTGTTTGATAATAAGCAGAAAATGCATATAATATTTCCGCCAATAACTTGCTACATCAAAAATATCGCTAACCCGCCGGATCAATTCACGAATTTTACTTCTTATGTTTGAGAAACGCTGTACTGAGGGGATCATAGCAATTTTCTTGGAAAAACAAGGGGTTGCAGAGGAAATAACATAAATTTTTAATGCAAAAAAGCATTGCGACTGTTATTTTTTCTGGGAACTTGTCGGTGTATTGATCTCAATGTTTGACTGTAGCGGAAGTACTGTCGGCGGGACAAGTTTAGTTGTTTATATTTTTGTGTCGATGATATTTTTATTGCTTTATGGACTTCAATTAAGTAATAATTTTTTTCATGTTAAGAACTTTATTGTCTCCGTCTGTGTCTTGTTTACAGGGACATCTATAGTCTACTTAGAGAGCGTCAGTTTACTAAACTTACTTTTTGTCTCTATAATGAAATACAAAATTACAATAAAAACAAGTAAGTAAAAAAAAATATTCAAAGTAATCTACTACATAACCTACTACAGACGTGATTTTTATTCACAAAAAAAAAATAAACAAGCTCACTTTTTTTTTAATAGCCATGAGTGTCCCAATGTTGGGCAAAGGCCTCTCTTTCACTCCTCCAAGATTCTCTAGATTGTGCTAGTGCGCGCCAGTTCTTATTAAATTTGTTTAATTCGTCGCACCAGCGGGTCATTCATTCGGTCACAAGCTCACTTTCGCATTTAAAATATTTTTTGAGATAGGGATAGTTGGGATAGTAACTTTGTGTTTGCATCCTAAGACACCTGTTCACAACTTATTATGGAGATAGGTTGATTTGTGTGATTTATCCCTCATCATCAGGTTTCACTCTTCACGCTGGCCAGAAAGTTTTGAGACGTCTCCACGATGTTTTAAGCTTTGTTTAACTTTTATTTTCTAAGTCACCTTCTACGACATCCACGGCAAGACTTGGAGAGGTCCTACTCTACTCTGCCGGGAACCAAACGGCAACAATGGATTTGTCCCTATACCTTGTTTTATTTTTGTTTAAGGCGCTCCTATAGTAACACTAGCGCCACCCAGCAATTAATTCTTTTAATCCTAAATTATATCGAATTTTCAAAATCTAACAAGTACATAACTTGTAAATTACTTGTAGTATTTTTGTATTCATTTCCACTAATATTCGTTTGATAAACTAAGAGAAAAACAGGTTAACGCCAAAAGTGGCCACTTTTGGCGTTAATCGATTTTTCTCTTTAAATATGGAACTAGTAAATTACGTGTAATATACAAAAAAATCTATAAGTAATTTAGTAGTTTTGTGCTTGTTAGATTTTTAAAATTCGATACAATTTGTGATTTAAGGAATTTAATTGCTGGGTGGCGCTAGTGTTACTATAAGAGCGCCTTAAAGTAGCGCAGCTCCGTGGCGCAGCGGTCAACTCGACACTGTGACCCGGGTTCGATCTCCGGTTAGGACAAGATGAAAAATGATCTTTTTCAGATTGACCTTTTAGGTCTTGGATGTTTATCTATATATGTATTTGTTATAAAATATAGTATCGTTGAGTTAGTATCACATAACACAAGTCTTACTTTGGGGCTACTTGTGGGATTTGTCCGTATATATATATATTTATTAATTCATAGTATTACATCATAATATTTACACCAAATCAAATAATGAAATATTAGTAATTTTGCTTTGATTAGGAATGCGGAGAATAAATAGTCAAGTCAGTCGTATAAAAGCTACATTAGTGTAACTAAAATAATTTATTCTACATTTATTACGTCTTGTCAAGACAGCTAGCCGCTTCTCCGAACTCTCGTAACTTACTCATACATTTGGAGAACGTCCAAATAATTTTGCCGGATTCCGCCCATCCTGTGTATATGGGCTCGTAAAAATATAGCATTTCTTCATTTTCAAATAGACTTTAAAGAGATAGACTAGTCGAAATTAATTGTTTTAAAAATCGGTAATCTGGCGGTAATTGTTTAAAAAATCTCACAATTCAATTTTTTTCTTAACAAAAACGAATCACAACCATTTCAATTAAAGTCTTTGTGCAATTTTATTCAGTCTTCACTAATCTTTAAGTGTATAACATACAAAAGTGTCTAATTGTCTGTTATCTTCCCACATAAAAAAATTTAGTTCAATTTTGAGTAAAAAATATTTCAGCAATATTGAAATTAAGACTAACCACCATAACTAACCACCATAATTGAAAAAAACTTAAAACTGATAATAAAGTTACATTAGTGGAAATAAAATATTTATTATTATTTAATTAAGAAAATTGATGTTGAACAGAAATAATTGCTTCTAAATTGAATTTATCCTTTTTGATGATGGTTTTATTTCCAGGAGTAGGGTTTTTGGAATTGTATTTAGATATTTTTCACTAATTGGCGTTATTTAAATTTAAAAACTTTTTCGCATTAATTAACTTCAAAAATTCCTTAAATAACTTTTTTGGGAAAACACTCTAATGTGTACAATTTATTACAACTTCGGTCTCACTCTGAAAAAAAGTGTTCTTAAGTACTATGTACAGTCTATCATGCATAGAAGTCTTTGATCTGAAAGCATATTTCTGTATGGCATCCATTTGATTTTATGTGATGGGTTGGTGTGGTTCGAAATATGGAAAGGTGGTCCTTGTATTTAAAGCGGCTACTTAGGATATGTGTAGCCAAGAATCTCTAAGATACACATTATTTATGTACTTGTTTTGTTTTGTTTTTCGTTTGTGTAAGTGACCAACACCGGTGTCAGATTTTTCAAGCTGCCTTAAGGCATCTGACATAGCTTAACGACTGACATCAATGATAACAGCCGGGACTACGTACTCAAATAAGATATGGATCATTACTCTATGAAATGTATTCTATTTATCTTTTGATATTGTGGTATTTTTATTCTCTATCATTAGAATTGTTACATATTTGGGAAGGCGACTTAGCCTATCAGTATAAACAACTTTCTATTGGGACCAGCTTGCAATACCAATCATAATCCTATCCTTCCTAACTAATATTATACTTGCGAAAGTGACTTTGTTTGTTTGTTTGTTTGTTTGTTACTGAACCGACCATCATGAAATTTCGCATACACATTGGTTAGGGTACTGAAAAGGACATAGGCTATATATATCATGCGAGCAAAGCCGCGGGTAATAGCTAATTTCCTGTAAGTACCAATTGGTCAATCGGCTGATTATTTTTATTTCTATAAGAAAGACCTTTTTAGATTCCTACATTGGTCCTTTAACTAAAGGTATTACGTTGATAGAATGCATCATCTTATTTAGATTGTGATGGTGATATAACCAAAGAAAGATCTAGATTTTGTGACTAAAGAAAACATATTCATATCTACTGACGTGGTTGTTTTATGATAACTTTATTAAAAAATAAAGAAACAAAAATAATTTACTTCGTACTAAATATCATCATTATCATCATCATCAGGTTTATTTAGTCTCCACTGCAGGAGCACGACCCTCTCTGTACTACCAGAGCCATATACTAGCCTGAGTAGTCAAAGGATTTGGCCTACACTCTCCACGCTAGCCAGACAGGTTGGAGAGGTCTCTTTGTTGTTAATAAGCTTTGTTTAGCTTGTGTTTCCTTAGTCGCCTTTTACGACATCCACGGAATGACTTGGAGTGGTCCTATTTTACTCTGCCGGGAACTACACGGCGACCGGGAACCACACGGCGAAACTATAAGTATAAGTACTAAATATATTACAAATGTAATATTTATTACAAATGATTCACAACTCTTCCTTCGAAGAAGTTCACAACTCATAAATTACAGATATGAAAATATAGCTTATGCGTTTGAGAATGTCTAATTAAAATTTATTTCAAGCTAGAATAAACTACAGTATTTTCAACTCTATCTATACGGTACACAGTCTATTTTTGATATTACAAAATGTTGTTAAGACTTGTGTGGTCATATGTTTTGAGTTTTCCGAGGATTGCAGCCGTCGCGTTGCGTTTGGTATGTCGTGAGAGACAAATGACCGGTTATTATTATTTATTGTCTTCTAAAACGTAGATTAGGAATGTGTGATGGATGAGTTGTGTATTGAATTTTCCTATGTAATTTAGAAATAAAATGAAGTGAAGATATTACCTTCGACATTTTCTAGAATGGGCCGTCAATATTATTGACCGGGTGAAAATTTTACCTCGATATTTCTTAAAAGGTTGACCGACTTAAACTATGGGGCCAATGTTCAGAACTGGTTTTTGCAACTTTCTATTCTAATATATTTTACTATTCAATTTGTATGATAATTTCTCCGTTTTGGTTCGTAGAATTAGTTTTTTATATTGACGGGCTAACTCACCCCGTCAATTTACAATTTTTACAATCGGTCAATAATATTGACGGCATCGATGCAGTGACAAAATGCGAGATTTCTACAGGAAAGGCCCTAAGCTCAATCCCTGGTGAAGGCAAATAGTTGTAATTTATTTTTTTGGGTATTTGTATGCAGTTTTGAGCTACAGGTCATCTACATTCACAAGAATTAACACGAAACACTTAAGGCGTAGTGAGTTCACACACTAGCGCCACCCAGCAATTAATTCATTTACTCCTAAATCAAATCAAATTAAAAAATTTAATAGCTGATTGCCCTAGTAAATTACTTGTAGTATTCTTTTTGTTGCTTTTCATAGATATTACAATCTAAGTTTAAGAGAACGAATTTTCAAAAGTGGCCACTTTTGGCGGTAATAATTCGTTCTCTTAATTCATCAAATTTAAAAAAGTGAAAACTTGTACCAATAATACCTACTACAAGTAATTTACTAGGGCATTCAGCTATTACATTTTTTAAATTTGATATGATTTAGGACTTATATAAGTAATTTTTGGGTGGCGCTAATGTGTGAACTCACTTCACCTTAACTGTGAATATGGCGACACAAGGAATAATTACAAGATGGCACTTAATGATTCTGAAACGCGCAAACAGAGTTTCTTTGATTCTGGCACATAAATAGATTAGAACCTCCGTCAGAACTCAGTTGGAGCCATATACGAATCCCTGGGCGCACACTTTGCCCAGCGAGAAGATCTGCCCTTTGTGGCGGTCGAGCATATCACCACATTCTCGCTATACTGCACACAAATCTTGTCCAGGTTCATTTCGCTTTCACTACCAATATAATGTGACTGAAAAATAATTTTTAAAATCTGACACCAGTATTGGCCACTTACAACAACGAAAAACAACAACTACTTACACACAAATAAAAAAAAAGAATATCGTAGAAATAAAGATAAAGGTGTAACCACCCGAGCTTGCCGATGCATTCCAGTGAATGGTTCTAATTCGAGGAGTTTGCTAACTGTGTTTGCGGCTGAATCGACCCAAACGACTCCTTAATGGGCGCAAACTCCCCTTGAAACGTCAGCAATTACTCGCACATCTATTGAGGACTCAAGTTACATGTATGTAAGCAGAGAGCAACCGAAGCAATATATTCTGTGGATACCTAACCTTCCTTAGGTCTTAGTTTCGGCTGAATCTAAAATCGAAACATATTTAAATGTTCGGAAAAAAGCAATTGCTAATTATTATATTTTCTAATATTTTCGCGATAGCTACGCATTTAAATAAAATTATTCTAAATACGGTTTTATCGTGTTTAATAAGTTATTTCTACCCCTATTATATCGAATACTACAAGTGTGTACGATAACTTTGAAAACATAGCGTCCCAGTGGTTATTATAAGTCTTTTAGACATGGCCAATAAAAGCTTCGTAAATAGTTAAGAGCTTACCAGATCAAGAACTTACCAGCCAGTACTGGCTTAAAGATTGAGTTATTTGTCCGATTTGACAACTATCCTCGTGTGAAAGGTCAATTTAAATGTATGCAATTTACCGAAAAATATTGTTGATTCAGTGCATTCAATGCAGTTTGACCCAACAAAATTTTTCTACTCTTTTACAATGCTGGACATGAAAGGCATAAGGTCGTATCTAGAAATTCTCAAGTTTTCAGGAGAGCAGAAATAAAATTTACTAACATTTTTGCCAATATTTTATTAACTATAAGTATTTTCCCAATTTTTTTTACAATATCTAAAAGAAAACAGTTTTAACTACCCGTTTTGAATCATAAAATTAAAAAATACGTTAAAATCAATTTATAATTAATAATTTTTTATTTTATTGTTCATATCCGACTTTATGCTTGTAATAATAAACTTTTAGATTCATAGGGCTTGCATCATGTTGAAATCCGACTTTTTGCCACCAATTATTGTAACAAAACTGGAATTTTATCTTGAAATATAACTAAGCATGTTAGCATGCATCGTTAGTAATTAATTCATTATTTCAGACATAAAGGCGGATGTGAAGACAATTAAAGAAAAAAATTAAACGAAATAACTTAATGAGGTTTTAATCGCGTTTATACTGTTATTTTAGACGTTTTAAATTTATTATAATTCACGTTAAAGTTCTTTATACTCAAAATACCAATTTTATCTTACTCTTAGTGAACATGAATTTGAAACTTGAAACGTATAGGTAAAGACCGTACCTATTAAGTTATTTAATTTTAAATGTATAGGTAACAATTGCGAAAAATAAGAAATCATTATAGCAAAAGAAAACATTAGAAATGATCAAAAACATGATATCATGAATCAGCAACTTCAGCTATCATAGTCATCATCATTGGGTTCATAATTCACAGAACCGTCGCTATCGTAGTCATTAATTTGTGAAATATCTTTAGATATTCAAATAGTGTCAAAAATAATCTTATTACTTGTAGATATTAGAAAAGTCTTTACACCCAGCTAGAAAATATAAATATTTTACATATAAAATAAATGTAAAATTAGAAACTTGTGTAAATATATGAAGAGTACTTAATTAGGAAACAAAATCAGAATAACAATCCTTATCCCTATTCATATTATAAAATCAAATGCGACACTTACTCATTCTAATACATTGTCACGCCTAAACCTCTAAATTGATTTTGACGATATTTGGTACATACAGAGATAGATCATAGTTTATTTCTGTAGGTAGATGCCAAATAATCCCCAAGCTGAGATGCGTCGGAGTCAGGGGGTAAGATAAATCTGAAATCCATGCAAATTCAGTCGCATAAAATAGCTAGTGTAGGTAGGTACCTGAGTAGTAAAAGCAGAGAAATTTAACTTTTTTAATTCACTTTTTTAATTTTAACTTCTTTTCTTCAGTGTTAGAAATCAAAACATTGGAACCACATTGTGTCCTTCCCTTATGACATAGATTTTCTAGATATATATCAAAACATTTCTTCTATGCTGATCTGAGATAAAAGAATAACGTAAAATATACCAGCTGCTTCTCATCCACCGCAAACTGTATAAGCCAAACGAGGGAATGGGTAAAAGCTAAGGAAACCATTTCAATAGGCGATTAAACTTTTATAAAAAACTTTATAATTGATTAACACAACTATTATATGACTAAAGTACTTACCGGGTAACTATCCTCCATATTTAATGAGTAATTTCCACGGGTGAGCTTTAGAAGAGCTAGCTGGTATTTGTAATTTTTGAGAATTGGCCCTAAGCTGGGGACGCTCGCTCGCTTCGCTCGCTTTGTTTTGGCCACAAGGAAACCTAACGAACTTGACCTACTTTCTGTGACCAACTTGTTTTTGTTTTGGTCATTTTGTATGGCCAAAGTACCAATGAAAGTAAAAGCTTATAATTTAAAAACAGCGCAACTCCGCGAATGGTTTCTTAATAAAGGGGAACGTGAGTTCTGTCAATTCCAATCCGCAGAATATCTAAGTTCGTGGTTATCCATTTTAAAGCCCACCCATTTCTAGAATTAATATGACACAATAGGAAATAAATTTCTCTAGTTCAACGTGACCCGTGCAAAATGAACGAAAAAAGTGAAGTTTGTTTTGACCTGCCGCCGCGCCAGTGAGTCTCACTATAACGCACCAGTCCTATCTCACTTTGACGCGCCTAATTGCAATAGTAAGAGAGCGAAACAAATCATGCTGACGTCCCCCGCTCCCAGATATGCCCACGTGACATACGCGTGAACGACGATCTAATCCGGAAATATCCGAACTATCTTCAAAACCGACCCATGCCATATAGATATTTTTATAAAAATTTTGAGGCATAATGGTTTATCATTTGATAGGTACGCTATTCTGAACATAAAGTTGATATTATTAGAGCAAGAATGTATTATGATAACATGGGACTTTATACACTGCCAAAAATAGCACTTTATTACAAGCATAATGGTGTATGTGATGTCCCATACATGAAGTCCTTAGTGGCATAAGGGCGTATCTGTTTATACACCCAACATGAAATTCTGAAATGAGGAGAATTCTTCAAATGCATAAAGATGCATCTTTAGATACCGAAACCGAAGTTTTTGATAATTCACGGAATAAAGGTTTTATTAGAAATAAGGCTATATGCCTCTTACATGATTGAGAAAGTTGTCAGATCTGACTTTATGCACGAATTTATCTCGAGAATGAAGAGAGATAGAAATACAAGAGTTAGTTGGCTAGAAAGAGAAAGAAAAGTTTAGTATAGTGATGTTAAAAAGTCATTTTCGGCGGATCTGCACATCCGACCTAATGCTTTTCAGGTCCAGAATGATCGATAACCCAAATCAATTTATCCAATGCTTTGCTATATAAATAAAATTGTAAACACACTAAAATAAAGAACACAAAGAACATTGATGTTTCAGCATTCCTTACAATTCAGTACCAAACAAATTTACGTTCGCGTACTCAGGTGGGCAACGACCTCAATGTACTAAGTCAGCAACATGCTTTTTCTTTTGACTATGCAGTAAAAGACGATGGGCTACTTGTGGTAATTCACAGTGGAAGGGATGGAAACTTTATTGTATCTTTTAGGCTAATAAACGCTTCGTGTAAATAGAGGTCAAACACTTACATACTAGATAGTATTGACAGATTGAGTTACTTACCCGATGTGGCTACTATCCTCGTGTAAAAGGTCTATTATTGTTGTATGCAATGTACTGACGAAATTATGTTGATTCAGTTTGAGAAATATGCAGCTTGGTTCGACTCAACAAACATTTTCTACTCTTTTACAATGATCAATAACCCAACTCAATTTATCCAATACTTTATTTTTTTAACAAAATCGTGAACACACTGAAAGAAGACAAAACAAAAAGTAACATTGATGTATCAGCATTCCATAAAATTCAGTACCAAATAAATTTGAGTTTGCGTGCTCAGGTGGGTAACGACCTCAATGTGCTAAGTCAGCAACAAGCTTTTTCTTTTGACAATGCAGTAAAAGACGATTGGCTGACTCTTTGTAATTCACAGTGGAAGGGTTGTAAGTATAGTATCTCTTAGGCCAATAAAGGCTTCGTGTAAATATAGGTATATTATAGGTCAATAACTTACATAACAGCTAGTACTGGCTTAAAGATTGAGTTATTTATCCGATTTGGCTACTACTACCTCGTGTTAAAGGTCCATTAGTTAAGTATGCAATTTACTGACAAAAATTCTGTTGATTCACTTTTAAAAATTATGTACCTTATTTGATCAAAAAAAGTATTCCACTCTTTTACTATGGTCAAAAACCTATCTCAATTTGTCCACTGCTTTATTACATGAATAAAATCGTAAATATACCAAAGAAAAGAACAGAAAAGAACATTGATGTATCAGCATTCCTTATTATTCAGTACCAAACAAATTTGAGTTTGCGATCTCAGGTGAGTAACGACCTCAATCTGCAAGCAACAAGTTTTTTCTTTTGATTGCAGTAAAAGACGATTGGCTGAATCTTTGTTATTCACATTGGAAGGGTTGGCAATTTTGTTGTGTCTTTTTTTATGGCCTTGAATCTTCGTTTCAGTAAGCACTGAACGTAATGAATACTTATTTTTACCCCACCTTTTTAATACGCCCATTGACATTTTTTCACTTTTCTATTACGTGGTATACAGGATGTAACATGACCCTCGACATATCCTTAAAGAGGTGAGTGACACCGTCAATATGAACAACTTTTCCTATGGGCTTAACTCGAAAAAAAATATTGCTTTCCCATACATAATTTCACCCGGGCGGCAAAATGTTTTTGTATGAAATTGACGATTTTTTTTCGAGTTCCCAGCTTTGATCACATAGCAAAAGTTGTTCATATTAAAGAGCTTGCTCACCCCTTTAAGGGTATGTCGACAGTCATGTTACACTCTGTATAGGTATGTATACTCTTGCATGCTGGTTTGGGAAAAAGAAAGACAAAGAATATACGTTTCTTTTTCCAAGCTTTTCTTCCCGCGCAGACTGTAAAAGCCGGTCAAGAGATTGGGCGAAAATCTAAGAAATCACATTGATAGGCGATGCGGCTAGCAACCCATCACTATTTTGATTCCGCATTCCACCTTTACGCCCACTACGATGCTAAACGTGGCCTGTAAGTTTTATGCCTCTGCCTGGGCTCTGTCTACCCCGCAAGGGATAAAGTCGTGATAGTGTGTATGTATGTATAGATATGTATAATACATTTGGAGCCAAAGCGTACCTTTTCACCCATAAATCCCGTCGGACGCGACCGGAAGCACAGACCATGGAACTGATACAGCAGTTTAATTTCCTGTCAGTGACATTAACACGCGTCTACCTGCCTGGCGGATTTCAATCCGTTGCTAAACTTATATTCGAAGGTATTGTACTCTCGACATTCCCTTAAAGAGGTGTCTCAGCCCATCAATATGAACAACTTTTACTATGGGACCAATGTTGGGAATTTAAATGAATTTCAACGTTTACATACAGAACAACTTTGTCTAGGCGTAGTAAGTGTTAAGGCGCCCGGGCAATTTGTATTGGAAAGTCGATTTTTTTAAGTTCTCATCACTAATCCTATAGGAAAAATTGTTCATGTTAATAAGCTAAATGATCTCCTTATCAGAATTTTGAGCATAAAATGACATGCTGAATAGGTATTCACTTAAAATATGGGTGGTAAAAAATGTTAGAATATTTTGAATTTTATACATATTACTTAAAGGCCTATACTGGCAATATACGGGCTGTAAAAAAGGGGAAATTTTTGAACTAATTTCATAAATAAAAATAAGTGAAATAACAAAATATGTAAAATTAGCAACACGGGCGAAATAGTGTAAATATTAAATATTTTATGTATATAACATAAAATATTCAATATTTACACTATTATGATTGATATTTTTGTTTTGCAAAACCATTGATAGAGACAGCTCTAAAAATATCCAACTTAATTAAAACACGAAAAGTATTAGACTTAATCATAGTAGTGAGCGTTATATAGTCCAACAGTGTGTAGATTTATTTGGGCTCTTTCCATCCTGAAAAATAATACAGCGCCCGTGGGATTTCATTTACACCTTCTCTAAGTTGCGGGTAAAAGCCAGCAGAATGATAATATACAGGATGTAACAAAAGGTAAAATACTTTATACGGGTTCTATAAGATCTAATAAAAATCCCAGCTTTTTGTATAAAATCTTAAAGTGGTTCACCTACCTACTTGTCAAGTGTAAATTGTGTAATCTTAAAAGTTTCTGAACATAACGATAGACGGACACACAAACACTATGAATCTATTAGCGGTTCCGTTTTTTGCCATTCAGCTAAGGAACCGTAAAATGGATACTACCTACCACAAAAAGTATTCATATACTGCCAGTACGGTAAATTCAGCCTCAAACAAAGTTAGCGACTCAAATTAAAGCCATTCACACGAAGGCTTCGACGGTCCGACATTTATTTTCATGCTTAACGACGAGCGAGACGAATCTCGTATGAAAAGTTTTCCGTAACTGAATTAGGACGAATATGCTATATATATGTTTAATTTAAATCACACATATCGTGCTAAACCCAAAGTAAGTTGTGAACTTGTGTTGTAGGATAGTAACTCTACGATACTATATTTTATAATACCTACATACTCATATTGATAAACATTCAAGACTAAAAGTTCGTTTAGCATCATGTCATAGCCGGGGATCGAACCCGGGATCACTCGTGTCGCAGCGTGTCAACCTCTGTGCCACAAAGGTCATTTCATATATCTTTCATTTTACAGGAAGGCAGATTTTCACACATAAATCTTGAGTAATAAATAGTTGGAAAACTATAGATTGCCGCCACTGTGGTGCAGTGGTTAACATGCAATTCGCGAACCCATGCTCGGGTTCGAGCGCAGGCAAATCATCATCATATCTTCCACCTTCTGCTGAACATTGGCCTCCCTGCGCTTGAACCATTCATCTCGATGATCTACAGGAGCAAACCTTAAAGTTACAGGCAAATACTTGTGACCAAAATGAAATCAAATGACTGTTTTTACAGGTTTTCAATTTTAGAGGAGGATTAAGTATAAAACAGGCGCATTAGTAGTGGACTCCGAACGACATCGCAGCAAAGTATGTGAAATCATTCTATAAATAAAGTTTTCATAAATTCATTTCTATAAATAAAGTTTTTTCTATGGAAAAAAAATTACAATCGATCCGTATCTAAATATGCCCTCAACACATCTTCAAAATGTGGTTTCATCTTTCGGCAACACACTGTAAAACAAAACCTTACAATAAATTTAATTTAAATAACAGCTTTACGGTTTCAAAGAAATTTTTAAACAGAAAATATTTCCTGATTCTTTCACATCACCAACATAAAATTCCGAATGCCATCATTGAATAAAACAAATAATCCGTTGTTTTACTGCATCAGAAGTATTCGTGCCGTTGTCATAGCAACCGCTTCCCCGACCTACCCTACAGCAGAAAATCTAATAAAAATAAAGTCACCAACATATCTCTATCACTTACAGTCATTCTTATTACCGAGCCTTAGAAGTTAGTTTTGCATATCGCGTTCGAGATAAGTTGGTTAACATTTTAGCACTAAACGTATGAGCGTATAAACATATTCTCCCTCGCTTATTTAGTAATACAATATGTGTTTTCTCGTTGCCAGTGAAATACAAGGATATTTTGTTCTCAGCCATTTCAGCACTCCTACTTTAAATAAAATGGAGAAATGTGAAAAGATAACAACCTACGTTTCCATTTTCAAATCATGACGTATTCCTTTTGCGTCTCAACTTTTGTATTTGAGAAAATGCAATATGTTTCATTACGTACTTGGCTTATTTTGTTCTCTAGAAATCTTTTGGATCGATTTGATGATCAAATGTCGTAGGTACTAATAATATTACACGTGAAATTCATACAACTAAGTAAGTTATTAGCATTTCTTTTTCTTATTCAGTGCTACAACAACTCAGCTACTGTAAATAAGGCTTATCTGCCCCAATTTTTAGAATTTTTCACTAACTTCTATCTCTGTACAAACATTTCCATATTCAAGAAGTAGAATAGCAGGCAGGTAGTATAAACGTGTCATCCGCAAGTTGTAATGCTTTGACTAAAGCACACGCAATTTGTTTTGTTGTTCTTGCAAACAGTAATTGATAGTTAATTTATAAAACTATCAAATAAAAAATGTACTTTTATTTTCACGCATGATAGAAATTCTCTTTAAAAATTTCTGAAATAGCTTATTGCAGAGAGTACATTAAGAGGGGCCTGAAAGTCGCACCGATCTAAAATAATGACTCATTTAAAAGAAGAGGGACGTATAGGACGAGGAAAGCCATGAAAGATGTGGGTTGAATTTGTCAGATCGGATATGAGGAAATGTGGGGCAAATATTGATGTGGTAAGTGCCGTGTTATTTCCGGGTGAATAAAATAGATCCAATCCAAGTCTTTTCGTAGATGTCATAGAAGGCGACTTAGGAAACACAAGCTAAACAAAGCTCATAAACATCAAAGATACCTCTCCAACCCATATGGGTTGGCTGACCATATGGTCAGCGTGGAGAATGTAGGCCAAATCTTCTGACTGCTCAGCCTAATAAATAAATAAAATAAAATTAATTTATTTCAGGTTACATAAGACCCATAGCACACATCAATATATAGCTCTGGAAGTACAGATAGGGTTGTACTCCTGCAGTAGAGACTAAACGAAACCTGATGATCATCATCATTTCATGTGGTGACACGGTCAGTCGACCATGCACACCCTGGTGTCAGCCTAGTTCTTCGGAACCGCCTCTTGGCCTCTGATGTGGTCCCTTTAACGACTACCAGATGGCAGCTGGGACCAAGGACTTAACGTGCCTTCTGAAGCACGGAATCATCTTTCTTATAAGACAATCAGGTGATTCATGCCTGCAATGTCCTAACCAAACTTAAAGTATGCTTCCCGTGGGAATCGAACCCACGACCCCCGGGTCAAACAAGGCAAACGCCTTAACCACTGGACCACGGAGGCTATAAGAAAAAGGGGGATGAAGAAAGAGAATGATTCAAACGTTACCTACAAACTATGTACCTAGTTTTAGTTGTGTAAAAACACGGCATTCTCTATACATTTTGAATATTGGATATGCACCATTGCACACAGAGGCTTCAAAACCAATCTCTTGAAGTGAACCAAATATTTTATTGATATTCTTTGAACATTTTGCCAGTTGCTTTGAACTGGCAAACTAGCAATGCGCGATATCAAAGTAGCGCAAAAGCTCTCATTTCACAATGAGCTTATATTGAGATATAAGCTCATTGTGGAGAGCAGTGCATATGAAAAATATGACAAAAGCTGTGCGCAGTCAGGCCCTCGTTTGCATGTTATTGCTTGCAGAGAGGCTTTTGTGAAATATTTCATATTGTATGGTATTCATTTTAGTTTTGAAATATTTTATTTCATAAGTATAAATAAATAATAAATAAATGCATAGGGACATGTCACACAGATTGAGCAAGCCCCACAGTAAGTTATTAACTCATATCGTAGAATACTATCTCAACGATACTATATCTTATAATAGCCTAGCAGCCCCCCACAGCTGCACTTGGGCATTCATTATATCTATAAACCTTCCTCATGAATCATTTTATCTATTGGTGAAAACCACATTAAAATCCGTGCAGTAATTATCGAGTTTATCGCGAACAGACAGACGTGGCGGAAGACTCTATTTTATAACCTGTAGCAAAGACAATATAATACTAACGTAATAGACTGCCCACCTCATACAAAAATATTGGACCAAATTAAGGTTGCGAAAAGCAGGCGAATGTTTGGCGCAGGAGAGTTGCTTGGTAGTCGATACTAGATGGCGGTAATCTGCGTTAGCCTTTAACTTACTAAATATACGGTGTCATTTTAAAATAGTATGCCTAAAATATTGTTTTGATTTTTAATAAGACATATTTTGTGAATCATGTTTTTATATTCTCATAATACGGTATGTTGTGTAGTTTCGAGTGGCGCCATCTATGCGAGTCTCTGAAAACAAATCGTACGATTAAGGCGTTGAGACCACATGCCTGGGGTACTATTTTTGAACGCGTGCCACTCGTCTTCGAACGATTTCTCCATACAAAAATCGCTCGAAGACGAGTGGCCCGCGTTCAAAAATAGCATCCTGTAGTGATGACAATCCAAGACCCATGCTCATTTTAAATTGGTTCTCTATAATGACTTACCGGTTATCAAATCTAGGACTGCTCGTGTTACAGGGTGGCATATTAACCACTGCCGCAGCGGGCGTGAAGATATAATAACAGACATATTTTTAACTAGTAGTCCACCCCGGCTTTGCCTGTGGTACATATCTAGCCTATGACACTTAAGGATAACGTACCTATCCGATGGTGAAAGAATTTTTGAAATCGGTCTTGTAGATCCTGAGATTAGCGCGTTAAACCAAACAAACAAAGTCTTCAGCTTTATAATATTAAATAGTATAGAAGTATAGATAGTTATTGAGACTATGATTAAAAAAGAAGTATCTATTTCACAACAGCCTTCCTCCACCAACCAGAATTACCTTCAAAGTATTTTAATGAGACGGGCTCAAAGAGGGTAAAAAGAGGGTAGGACGACTTAATTTATTCTTAGGGTTGGGTAGGGATCACCGGGCTATTCGTGTGTGAAATTAAATGGGAAATCGTTAATGAAAAGCAGCAGTTCTGGTTTTTTTCAAAAAGGTTACCGAATTTGGAGTTAGCGGAAGCGGACTATTTGTTTTAATGAGTTTGATGAGCCATTACTTGAGTTTCTGAGGTGATATGGATCGTTTAGTTCATTAATTGAGATCGAGGTGCTACTAGTGTTTGTAAGTACTTATTTACCATACATGTAGTGAAATAACTAATTTACTCTTACAATACATAGCAATACAAAGGGGAAATGCAGCTAGCATTATGGGTACCTTTGAACCGGGTACTATTCGAGGTGGAATTTTTGATTAATTTTAATTTGTGTGTGTGTGTCAAAAAAAAATTTACTCTTGAAATTTTCGTAAAGATCGGGACTTAAATACGAGAGATACCTCTGTAGCATTGCCGAAACCTTTAAAGATGCTTTTATGCGCTTTTTGGAAGGACCCCCTTTTGTGCTCTCTTGAGAAAACCACAGCATGATACTTTAGATTTTCTCCCATTTCAGACCCTAGAAACAGTACTTACTTTATAGTTGTATCGGGTATCGGCAGAAACGCAATCAAAAATCGAAGTCAATAAAGGTCAAAGAATTCTTTAACAAGTTTGATGTCACCAACTGTTGCGACTAGCAACACAACAGTAGGGAAATTAAATATTAGATAGGGCAATATTGTAAAAACTTATCTTTTTCCTGGACCGCAATAAATGTGTCATCATGTTCCTGGCATTTTATTTGGAAATCTGTCGACCAGAAGAGAAAAAACTACAGTCCGCTGCTAACCTAACCTAACGTAACCACCAAACTTTAAAACCAACGTTTAAGCGCCAGTTTCTAATAAATTTACATGTTAATCTTTACGATTATAAACCCTTAGCGCACCATTAACACACAATCACGTAATAAAACTAACCTGTTGATTGATCGACAAATAAAACCAAAGAAAGGAAAAGCTTTTACGAGTGCAGTAAAGGCGGCGGACGGTCGTAAATTTTATTGCTCATATCATAGCATAAATAAAGAGTTTTATGTTAATTTCTTTGATAGGAAATTTGCCAGACAAGGAATGCAGCAATACACGTGATATAGTGCGAATCAGATAAACTATTCCTATGCTGTGCTATCAAAACTAAGCAAGCGAGCGGTTCCAACGCTGGAAGATCTGCAGTTAAGTTGTAACTATACTTGCTTTTGACCGCGATGTTACCTGCTTAAACTTATGTCTCCGGGACATAATAAAGATGGATGAAACTATTTATTTTTTAACTAAAGGGACATTTATATATGCGCTAAGTTTTTTTAATACCCATTAAGTGGTTTGGTTGTGTTGAGTAAGAAATATTCAAACTTACGAATACACAAACTCTAACATTG
Organism: Rhodophaea formosa; assembly: GCA_963082605.1. Classification (NCBI taxonomy): domain Eukaryota; kingdom Metazoa; phylum Arthropoda; class Insecta; order Lepidoptera; family Pyralidae; genus Rhodophaea; species Rhodophaea formosa. Next base: position 2,079,865 of record OY720208.1, read on the forward strand.
ATAAATTTATTAATGGTAACAATAGATTAACATAGCATAAATAAAGAGCTTTATGTTAATTTATTTGATTGGAAATTAGCCAGACAAGGAATGCAGTGATACACGTGATAAATGAAACTTGAAAAACTTGGCTATCTAGACGGTTGTCCAAAAACCGGTGCGTGTGAACCGCCCGTCAACTTACCCCTACAGACACTGCATGCAAAGTGGTAGCCGATTGAGTCAGCGCCTTGCGGAATGTTGAACGGTTCTTCACAGACCCTTATTGACTTTAAAAGTACATGAACGGATGTACTTACTTATTGACGTGTAATCCTTTAGCGTTACAATGTGTCCCATGTAATGAGACATGATTGTCACTTGTTTGTATTCTACTCGGCTGTGTGTTGTCAATGGGTTACAAGATATTTTAATACGTCTATATTGAGTTAATCTCACAAGACACCTCTAGCTGTTGGTTTCAAATGTTATGGTTACGTAAATGGAATTGCTGATTCCCGGACGCCGCGTGGTTTCCGGTAGAGTAGAAGAAGACCACTCGAAGTCTTCCGGTGGATGTCGTAGAAGGCGACTTGGAAAATACGAGCTAAACAAAGTTTACAAACATAGACCTCTCCAACCCGTCTGGCTAGCGTGGAGAGTGTAAACTAAATCTTTTAACCGCTCTAGCTAATATATGGCTCTGCTAGTACCGGGAGGGTCATGCTCCTGAGAGACTAAAATAGACCTGATGATGATAATGAAATGAAATGGCAGAGTAGTCAAGCTTAATTTAATCCCTTCAGATTGAGTAACATCTCAAACGAAATGATATACTCGTAAGAAAGGAATAATCGAACGAGATTACCTCTGAAAGTAAAAGAATACTTGCATACCGTGCTGACACAAGAAAAATAAGTAACATAAACTAAAGATGACAAAAAATGCCTTTAGGCAGCTTAAGGAATCCTAATCCTCACCAAATTGTCTTTGTCCTCACTTAATAATATAAATGCATAAGTGAATTTGTTTGTTTGTTACGCTTTCACGCCTTATCAACTGAACCGATCTTCATAAAATTTGGCAAAGGGTACTGAGAAGGATATAGGCTATCACGCGGGCAGTGCTGCGGGTAACAGCTAGTCTGATATATAGTTTTTATGATTTAGTGTGTAAATCAGAATAGATAAATCATAAACATAAATATATATGTAAGTGTACAGTAACTAATAAAAGTTCGTCGATCTTAAAATACAAAATAGAATGCAAAAATTAAAAACAAAAACGTGTATAAAGGAAATGAAGCTGTGAATCGCATTGTTAGACATGCAAATCATCAATTATTTTAGGGTTCCATAACGAAGGGTGATCAAGGGTTCCATCCCTATGTCCTATATTCGATTCACCCGCTACGTCACTCCCTAAGTACCGTCGCATAATATTTGCACATTTTAATTATGCAAATTTTTATTACATACCCATATATTTGATACTCTAAATCCCGGTTTATTCACTAGTAGCTCTCCCCGGTTGCGATCGGGAATGTATGATACTTTTAAACCGTCTTCGTAAAGTACTCTAGCTGAAGCTGCAGCAGCAGAGCTTTATCTCCCTCATTGCTTGAGACATTGCCCTAGCTTGATTTAAATTTGAAATAAAAGAAATGGAATTTTCCCATAGGTATAATACTGGTAAAATAAGTAAACATAAATTTATGGGACACGCCCGGTGCCTTGCCAGTTGATTGGCAAGTGAAGTGATCGCCGGTGATCCGGTATCCTTGCATCCTTCGTCAGTCGTCTCAACACTATCTAAAGCTGAAAACTGCAATAAATCCGTTGAGTAGTTTAAAAGATCTAAGCGATCAGATAGCTGAAACGACTTCGTTTAATACTATGTAAGAATTGTCTGCATCAGTTTTATTGAGTAGTCCCTGATTCAGAAACGTAATGGTCATAACATCCTTCCATATTTGGGCTTTGAGTAGCCGTATTCGGTAAAATTTGCTCATTTTTGGGGCTCTGAATTATGTGAACAAAATATGTTAAAAAATATACAACCTGATAATGAAAAATCACAAAACCTAAACCACGTCACCTTATTTTTATTATAAAACAATTATATAAACTTTAAAATTTAATTTTCGCGGGTTATTGAAGAAGACATATGATTTTTTTGTTTCTTGTGTTTGTTGTAAATTGAATAGTCTATGGTATTACACGCGACTGCGCATAGGTACTTATAAATTTTTTTGGTTAAAATTTTACTTTTATTTTTGGAATTGACTACTCTCGATTCTGAACCAACAAATTTCAGGTTGTGTGCTATTCTATTGATGATATTATCTATCTTATTGATGGGCTTATTTTCACACGACAACCTAAGCAGGATTATTGTTTTTCGAGTAAACGTAGGTATGGATATATTTGAGTTGTTTTAACTCCTAATGTGCCTCAACAGATTATAGAAAATTATCATTGGAATCCTTACAACAGCCCGAGTAATACTATTTTTATATCAAGCAAGAATGAAGTATATACCTATATATTTTTTAGAAGACAACATTTTAATGTTTTTGGATGGAAGCTTGTTAGTACTATTAAATGCTTAAATTTTCAAAATGGCTTTACTTCTATACGCTTTCTATCCGAATGTAAGAATATGGATATTTGTGTTCCCTAATATAGTGCCTATGTCTATATAAAATAGTTTCCAAACATTATCTTATACATAAGATAATCGCGTTGGGACGACGGTCTAGAGGCAATGATCCCAGCAGTGGACCTCTCACGGCTATAGTGTGATTGTAAGTTATTTATTTGTTAAGTATAATTTATTTTAATAAAATGCATATTGCATACAAACATACCTGCCTGTTTAATGTTAGTGAGGAGCCCGATGGTCAAGTGGGTGTAAGCTCTATGAGCGCTTACATATGTTAAGCAACCCCTGGTGCAGTCCCTATTTGGATGGGTGACCGCAAAGTGGCATAAACATATCTCGAGCTCCTCCGTGCTTCGGAAGGCACGTTAAGCCGTTGGTCCCGGCTGTCATCGTTGAGGGCAGTCGTTAAGCTATGTCAGATGCCTTAAGGCAGCTTGAAAAATCTGACACCAGTGTTGGCCACTTACACATACGAAAAACAAAACAAACAATGTTAGCGGTCGATACATAAAAACATTTGAGCAAACATATACAAAAGTAAAGAAAAACAACCAAGCTTTTTATTAATTATTTATTAGTTTTATAGGCAGGTTGAGATAACAGCCTTATTTTCATCATAAAAATAAAATGTTTGTGATATTTTTGCTGCTAAGTTTGGGGCAGGCGTTGTGTGACAGCACATTTTTTGATGCGTACAATGGAAGGCAATTGACACCAGAAGAATTGGAGGCGTATAAAAAAATAAATATAACTTTGTGAGTTAAATATATTATTTAAATTGATATAATTTATATAATTTTTGGCGGTCTCTGTGGTGCAGTGGTTTACACACCAGCCTGCTGCACGAAAGACAATGCCAAGATCGTAATTGATCACATCGAAATAAGATGTAGAAGAAAAAGACATACTTCACCTGGTTCCGTGTGCCGTTTTCCACACTTAGGCCTCTTGTCTGGGCCCATTGTATGTGAACTCGCTAAAAAAAAGACATCCTTTGAATGAAACGATTGTAGTCGTATGGTTACCGGCAGGGTAGAATAGGAGCACTCTAAGTCTTCCCGTGGATGTCGTAGAAGGCGCCTAAAGAAACAAAAGCTACACAAAGCATAAAAACATCAAAGAGACCTCTTCAAACCGTCTGGCAAGAGACGAGACTGTAGGCCAAATCCTCTGACTGCTCTAGCTAATATTTGGCTCTGGTAGTACAGAGAAGTTCATCCACCTCCGTGGTCCAGTGGCAAAGGAATCGAACCCACGACGGCCGCAAACGCAAACGGCCTTGTAGACCCGGGGGTCGTGGGTTCGATTCCTACTAAGGGAAGCATACTTTGTTCAGTTGTTTTCAGTTTTTAATAGTCTGATAAGAAAGATGATTCCGTGCTTTGGAAGGCACGTTAAGCCGTTAGTCCCGGCTGCCATCTGGTAGTCGTTAAAGGAACCACGTCAGAGGTCGAGAGGCGGTTTCGAAGAACTCTGACACCATGGTGTGCATGGTCGACTGGCCGTGTCACCTACATGAAATGATGATGATGAAAGAGGTTCATACTCCTGAAGAGGAGACTTAAAAAACCTGATGAAGATGATGAAATGAAAGTTATAAATTTCCAGCTGGTGCACCAATGAGGTGGAGTTACCCTGCGACCCAAACGAAGGTCGTCGGTTCGACGGGTCTTGCAATAACCTCATCAACCCATCGCGAGGGTCCTCTCACACTCCACCAGCGAGGCTGCTGCCCGCTGATTTTAACTCAGGTCTTGACATTATTTTCTTTCCATGTTTCATTTAATAAAATTGAATGGAATTATTTAGTGACCTGTAAAACGATATGATAAATACTTAACACATTTTTAATTATCCTTAGCTAGTCGATTGAAATTGAATAACTATGCAACAGAAAGTAAAAATATTATAAGTGCATATGGTGGGAAGCAAATTAAAATTCAGTGCCACCTAATTATTTATTCAAGTGCATAATGCCACATGGGCATGAATTTTTAGATTTATAAGTTTATTTTTTTTTTTGTTAAAAGTAGTTTAGTGTATTAGTTTTATTTATTGATAGTATAAGAATTTTTCATATATCACAACTTTGAGAACACCATTTTTCGATTTAGGGATCCGTTTCCGAAATATTTGGTTTTAAAGTGCGAATTTTTGTTAGAGGTAAGTGTCCCCCCCCCTCTATCTGCTAAACGGTTATATATAGGTACGTGAAAAAAATTACAGCAGTAGTATATATACTGAAGAGTAAAGGAAAACTATCAGAACTGAGTACTAAGTACAAACTAAAAAGTTATAGGCAACCAACTTATAAACTGTAAAATTTCATATCATATTTTCATTGTTAGATGTTTTTGGTCGTTAAACTGTAAGGTGTGAGTGTGAATGAATAGTGTGAACTCAAAGTTGTCATTCGCAACTACGGAACCCTACACTGCGCGTGGCCCGACACGCACTTGGCCGGTTTATTTTAAAGAATTATTTGTTTTGTTTATTACGCATTCCATTGTGATAATGGAAGTGATTGTTTAATTTGCGATTAAAATAGGTAAATTATGAATGAAATTAAACATATAAGAACTTTTGGACTTTATTAGAGTTAAGAATTGATGCACATGTGTATAATGACACTATTATATTTATAATTTATTTAAAAAAAATGGGTTTTTGTGTTTATGTATAATTCGTTTTGTGATGATAGTACTTTTCTGTTTCTCAAATAAATATTTACTTACTTTCTTATGCAGTTAGTAATAATAGTTCGGATTTGATTTTTTTTATTTATCCAAAAATTCAATGATTTCATGACATCTTTAACCATGAAAACTTTTTGGGTGGATTCTGTATAAAAAAGCTCAAATGTGCATGGTTCAGTCCATTAATAAATACAACATAACGATCTAAGATGATTCGATGTCATAAGAACTGTATTCATAGCAAATGTATAAATGTAAACCATATTTAATTTTTTGAGCAGTTGTCTTACAAAAAGACTACGCTAGTACACAGGATTAATTTTTGAGAGAAACTGGAAGAGAATATATTTATTTATTTTATCATAGACACTTAGAGAAAATTCGTCAAATGAATTTGGTACGTGCCATACGGATTTTTTTATGGGTAAGATTAAATTCATGCCTTCGATCAAGTATGGCAATTTCTTCAAAAAATAAATGAATACACTTTTTATTTTCTCCAAAATTGGTGTCACAATTTCTTTAGCCATATTTATACCCATCACTAAAAAAAAAAAATAGGCTAATCAATGTAACTTTTTATAATGTCATAATCAAAACGGCGGCATCTCCACCTTTTGTACCCCTGTCTATCGCAGGAGTCGATGCCCACGCGTGGGACTGACGTGTTAACACTTAATTACAGTCGCTAACTATTGCTATGACACGTGTACCTCGTTAAATTCAGACCCTTCAATTTGACCGTCATGGGTGGCGCGATTAACAGGAGAAAGCGATTCTTTCACTTTATTGTAAGTTGCTTCTTTATAACTAGCCTTCGCCCGCTCTGCTCACGTAAGCGGACACCCCTCAGGAACAGTTTATTTCTTATGGGATGTCAGGTAGCCTATGCCCTTCTCCGCACTCCAGATAACGTGTATGCAATATCTCATATGACCAGATTATTAGATATGGCGTAAAAACGGAACAAACAAAGAAACAAACTTACTTTCGCATTTACTACATTAGTTGAGATGTAAGTATGGCATAGGAAGTCGGGATTCAAAGAATGGCTAATAACCGAGTAACATGGAAAGTTCTTCAGCGACAAGAAGACAATTCTTTAAAAATAACAAATTTTTTTTTTTTATTTTACCCGGTTGACTAACAAAGAAGTACAGTAATGTACATGTACACGTATGTATGATTAGGTGACTTGGAAATGACAAATTCGAAATACATAAAAACACTATTATATTCGACGTAATTTTCGATTAGGTATTGTTTAGATGCGCATCTGCTACATTAACTCCGGCAATGAGCCCCCAAAAACGGTTTGAGCTCTTTCCATCGTTCTACCCTCACTTACAGTTTGAAATGTCATTACATTCGTATTCTTCGCCGCAGTGCCGGATTTATATTTTTCATGAGTGTAGGCCACAAAATCGTGAGAAAACCAGTGGACGTGTTTGACTTATATCCTCTGAAGTCAAGTGACCTTTCACTGAAATCTACAGCCCCTGGGCCGCGGCCTCTACGGCTTATTTATAAATCCAGGACTGCTTCCCCGTTTATGTCTGGCGTAGGAAGTCTTGAAGCTGAAATGATGATTATTTTGATGAATTAAAAAACATGAAATAATAGAAGGCTAAATAAATAATAATAAATATATACGGACAAATCACACACGCTAGCCCCAAAGTAAGTTCTTAAATAAGACTTGTGTTATGGGATACTAACTCAACGATACTAATTTTATAACATATACATATATAGATAAACATCCGAGACCCAGGTCGATCTGAAAAAGATCATTTTTCATCTTGACCTTAGAATTGAACCCGGGACCATCCGTGTCACAGGCCGGCGTGTTGACCGCTGTGCCACGGAGCTCGTCAATAACTACTAGATCATTGATGCAAGTAGCTAAAACTAACACCTTTCTCCTTCATCTAGCAATGCATCCTCATCATCATCATCATCAGGTCTTTAGTCTCCACTGCAGGAACACGACCCTCTCTGTACAATGCAATCTCAATGCATCCTCAGCTGGATATAAATAAATTTTATAATATGAGTAAGCAAAAGTTTTAATAACCAGCTACCTATTCGATGTCATACCTCCTTGGGTAGCCCCAGAACCGAAAATACCTGTGAAATACATCCGTGAATCGTACCCAAAGTACCACGAGCAGAAGTTTGACGTCTTAACCACTTCGCTACGGGGATCGTCTATAGCTCATCACTTACACCACACATCGTTTAATCGATCACGTGTAGTGTGTCCTAATTGACGTAAACTTGTGGGTGCATATCATGGAGTCGATCTGAAACAAACGAGTGGCCTGGACAGCTAGCGGATGGCGGATTTATTTATTTATTTATTCTTAAGCTTATATTCTATTGACATATGACTATTATTGCCAAACTGCTCAGCAGTTTAACGGCAAATTTCTAATACATTTGAAACTTAATTTTATTTTGCCTATTTCTACCCTTCACCAATTATATAACTTATAATAAAGCAGCTAAGTATCACTGTTGAAAAAAAGAAATACAAACAATCGAATAAAAGTAAACAAATAAAAATCACAATTTACTTAACTTCCCGTCGACATCACAAAGCCATGACGGAAGAACACAACTCATATACATAATGCACCGGGGGAACACTAGGAACAGTAGCGACGCCAATCATTTTATTCTTAATACTTTACAAATAGAAAGAAATTCAAGAATATAAACAATATAAGCCTTAGTAAATAACCTGAAGTATTTTTGGAATCATGTTTTAATATTATGAGAATCAGTCATTGAGAGAAAAAGTGATAACCGTCAAAAACGGCCGTTTTTGGCGGTAATCAGATTCTCATAATTCTCACTGATTCCGATAATAATAAACATGATTCCAAAAATACTTCAGGTTATTTACTAAGGCTTGTATTGTTTATATTCTTGAATTTCTTTCTATTTGTAAAGTATTAAGAATAAAATGATTGGCGTCGCTACTGTGCCTAGTGTTCCCCCCAAGTCGTCAAGATAACAGGGACGTGACAAATGAACGGACCTTAGATAGAACAGACATATTTATATACATATCTTATATACATATCTACACACACCTTTACACATAGTTTAAATGATAGGTAACATTATAAAAATAAATATTCAATGGTAAAATAATTTGAAGAAGGGCATGAAAATATACGTGAATACTAGTTGTATTACACAGAGCATTATATTATTCTTCATTCAGTGATCGTATAAAAAAAATATTAACAATTTACTAATGACGATTAGTGAGCAATAATAATTTGTCCTAAAAGGCTTTTAATAATGGATAATTAAAATTGTACGTTCTCATTTATATGAACAAGGTATGTCACATAAGTAAGTACTTATAAGAAAAATTCGTCAAACCTTTCCAAAAAAAAATCATGGTTTCTCAAAGACTGAGTGTTGCTATTATAGGTACTTTAGGCATTTCAGAAAACCCCTATAAGTAAAATTCAATGAAAGGAATAGAACTTATAAAACCGAAGGTATACCCGACAATTTTAACAACTTTTGCAAGGGGATCAACGCTGGGTAGATAGGTATTTTTGTGTTACATTGTACATATTCCATATTCAGCGCAACACAAAAATACCATCCTACTCTCTGTCAAAAAAATAATGTTGCCTACATTTTCCCTATCGGTAGTTTGTTTGTTTTTCGTATGTGTAAGTGGCCAACACTGGTGTCAGATTTTTCAAGCTGCCTTAAGGCATCTGACATAGCTTAACGACTGCCATCAACGATGACAACCGGGACCAACGGCTTAACGTGCCTTCCGAAGCAAGGAGGAGCTCGAGATATTTTTATGCCACTTGCGGTCACCTATCCAAGTAGGGACTGCAACAGGGGTTGCTTAACATACGTAAGCGCTCATAGAGCTCACACCCACTGGACCATCGGGCTCCGGATCATCGGATCCCACTGGATCATCGGTAGTATCATTTTGTTATCATACTCCTCTCCTATAAGTCGCTTGTGATTATTACATTCTAATGCCACATGTGGCGTGTAGCAAAATAATAGTAGCCAAAATATCCGCACCGCCGGACCTTCATCCCCCCAATGTATTATTCACACCCAACATCTGCATCTGATGACGTCACGTGGCAGGGTGTGGCCAGTTTATGCATATTATTATTTAAAAAACCGGCCAAGTGCGTGTCGGGCTACGCGCAGTGTAGGGTTCCGTAGTTGCGAATGACAACATTGAGTTCACACTGTTTACACTCGCTCATCTCAGTTAACGACCAAAAACATCTAACAATGAAAATTGTATGAAATTTTACATTTTCGAGTGCATTTTATAAGTTGGTCGCCTATAACTTTTTAGTTTGTACTTAGTACTCAGCTCTGATAGTTTTCCTTTCAACTTCAGTATATATACTACTGCTGTAATTTTTTTCACGTAGCCATATATAACACTTACCTACCTCTAACAAAAGTTCACCCTTTTAAACCAAATATTTCGGAAACGGATCCCTAAATCGAAAAATGGTGTTCTCAACTTCACAATATTTTTAAAGACCTATTTAACAATACCCCACACAATGGGTAAAAAGAGAAAAAAATAATACTCCCCACTTTACATGTTTGGGAGCTATCCTAAAAAAATTTTTTTTTTTAAGATATTTTTCTGCCACTTTTTTGGCATGATTAATATACATACCCAGACCAAATTACAGCTTTCTAGTACTTATAGTCTCTGCGTAAAACCGTGGACGGACAGACAGACAGACGTAGCGAAACTATAAGGGTTCCTTGTTTACTACGGAACCCTAAAAAGGATGTGTGAGAAGCATCGAAGTACTTATATCTCGATCGTGAGAAGTTGTCTACATAATAATACGCGACTTGTGTTGTTTAATTTAGATTCTTCCATATTAGTCTAAAAAATAAAGATTATGGCTTCTTTTCTAGTACAGGTCGTAAATTCGGGTCAAGGGAATGATAGACTCCTTCATTTGTGCGTTTCTCCCAATGCATAGGCGTGAGATACTTAACTAAGTATCTCACGCCAATACGCTGTTGCCCACACTGCCCACTAATTGGCCACTGCCAATTAATTGACACTAAGCTGACATTCAAAATGGCTGTCTGGGAACCAAAAGCTAGTAAATACATAGATCTAAGAATAATCAGAAGAGGTCCGTATAAAATGCAATTATGATGCAAATTGACATGTAAAAAGCATGCATTTTTTGGATCTTATAGAACTCGCCTTGTTCTTTTCAACCATATGATTTTAAAGCGCGGAGATGTAACTAAAATTTCTTACATAATAGCACTTTAAATTTTACAACAAAATAGCACAAAAAAGTAGAGGTATCACATTAAGGCGAGGTCAGTTCACACACAAGTCGAGCTCCGTGGCGCAGCGGTCAACACGCTAGCCTGCGACACGGGGGTCCCGGGTTCGATCCCCGGTCAGTACAAGATGGAAAAAGATCTTTTTCATATTGACCTGGGTCTTGGATGTTTATCTATATAAGTATATCTTATAAAATATAGTATCGTTGAGTTAGTATCCTGCGACACAAGTTCACAACTTACTGTGGGGCTAGCTCAATTTGTGTGATATGTCCCTATATATTTATTAATTTACACTGGGCGCTACCCAGCAATTAATTCATTTACATATTAATCAAATCAAATTTAAAAAAATTAATAGCGTATTGCCCTAGTAAATTACTAGTAGTATTCTTTTTGTTACTTTAAAAGTGGCCACTTTTGGCGGTAAAAATTTGTTCTCTTAAACTTAGATTGTAATATATCTATGAAAAGTAACAAAAAGAATACTACAAGTTATTTACTACGGCAATACGCTATTACATTTTTTTACATTTGATTTGATTTAGGAGTAAATGAATTAATCGCTGGGTGGCGCTAGTGTATGAACTCACCTCGCCTTAACTGGAGCACGCTCGCTTGCTTTGCTCGCTCTGTTTTGGTTACAAAGAAACACCTCCGTGACCTACTTTTTTTGTAATTTTGTATGTAAAGTATGAAAATAAAAGAACTTAAAATTTGAAAACGGCCCCACTTGGTGTTTTAAAAATTTTGTATTTATATACAGAAAAGTGATATCCAAATTCGTGTTTAGCTATTCTAAAGCGCACCCGACATAATTTTTAAAAACTAAGTTCTTTATGGCGGCTATCCGGTATAATGATTTCACAGAAAATTATAATCTTTACCAGCACATTCGTATGCACGATGAAGTATTTTGAAATGATAAAAAAAATACAAGTGCATTTACATGCGAACTATAAATATATAATCTGGATAATTCACATAGAAAACATCTGTGCAAATTGTCATGAAAATAATAAAAAAAAGTCAATATAAACTACTATTAATAATGGCTCTCTAAGTTGAAGACCTCGCTATTGTCTTAAAAAATCCTAACTAATATTATAAAAGCGAAAGTGAGTTTGTTTATTGGTTTGTTTGTTTGTTACGCTTTCACGCCCAACCTACTGAACCGATCATCATGAAATTTTGCATACACATAGGTTAGGGTACCGAAAAGGACATAGGCTATAAATTACGCGGGCAAAGCCGCGGGTAACAGCTAGTAATAAATATTTATCATGCATCTTAAGGGTGCTCCTTGGCCATTTCGACTATGTTTAACCTCTATTAATAATGGTCAAACATAAAGCATAATACCAAAAAAAAAAAAAAAACATATATTATAGAATGATTTTTAATCTTTTCTTGCTGAGGAGGACTTTTTTGTAAATTTCATAGTTTTTTAGAAAAAAGAAGTACCGCGTACATCGATTTTTATTGCAAATATTAATTAACTACGTAACTCTTTGTCTTAGAGTCACGCAATTTTTATGTTCAATTCAATACCAATCAACCTACAAACACTCCAAAGGTATTTTTATTATTCTTCTTTTTAATATTAAATTTAAGTTATTTAATACTTTGAATGCGCGCGGGCGACAGGCGGCAGTCGACCGCTGACTTTCTGACGGGGAACTAAGGTTCAAAACTCGGCCCATATCCTGAAGGTCATTAGCGCATGTACGAGCCTTAACACAAAAACCTAAGAGACCATAAGAAGAAGACGAAGCAGAGAAACAGCTGTTACATTCTATTTTTTTATCTTTACTTCCAAATCTACGTGGAAGTTAAAAAAAAAACACTATTTGTTGTTTGTAATTTTTAATAAAAGGTGTATACTTTATACTGCGTTTGGAAAGAAGAACTTAATTATTGCATCTGACAGGAGCCACAGGAGTCGTCTTTCCACGCTGCCCAATCGATCTTGGGTATTTCATCACAGGGTACTGCGCGATTACTGTAAAAAAAAGAAAAAAATTATTGACCTGAAATAAAAAGTCTTGATTGAAAAAAAAATATAACAAGAAGTATTTTTCAAATTAAATTATTTTTTAAGAAGTCCAAAAATTGAAGTCAGTTAAATTGAAAAAGGAAAATTGAAGTCAGTTTAATTTAATATTAATTAAATTTAACTGACTTCAATTTTCCTAGTGACTGATATACACACAACTTTTTTATCTCAGAAACTAGGTACTAAAAACGATTTTTAGAATCTTTTATACACTGACATAATATATAAAACTCATGTAATTATGACAATGTTACATTTGTACGGGTTGAAAAAAAAGACTACCTAGCCTTTTTTTTAAGGCGGTTGAAAATAGGTATTAGCACCTACTTATTCAGGGTAATTGGAAAACATCCTTATCGTTCAAACCATCGAACTAGTCTGTTAAAATATACGACTTTTCATATGGAACCAATACTGCGACCTCGAAAAAATGTATTCGGCCGGCCAGGTAATTTATACAAAATGTTGATTTTCAAAAAACCAATTCCAGCATTGGTTCGGAAAAAATTGCACATTTTGTCAATCTGGTTTGAAGGGTAGGAACATAATTGACAGTTTAGTTTGATAATTTGAAAGATTCGAAAAACACCCCTGTTTTTCGAATGACTATGTACAGACTAAAATAACTTGGTAAAATTTTGACTTACCCATCATTTTCTCTGAAGAAAGCATTAGGTTGAATTTTTGTGACCTTATCCCCCACGTCACAAAGCATTCTGGCAGCTGATGACTTCCAAATTTCGTTCAGTTGACCTGGTGAATAAATGGAATATGAATGAGGATATACAGACATTAATTTTTTCTCGTGCAATGGTTTCAGTATTATCAAGTTTATCCAGGCCAGGCTATGTCTCCCCTTTAAGGATCGCAGAGGGTTTAATTGACATACGTGCTTTTGCCCGCAGCTCCGCTCGCGGTAGTGTCGATCCCTCGGGAATATTACTTTTCTCTGGGGCAAAAGGTAGCTTATATCCTTTTCCATACTCCAGACAACGTGTACGCAAAATTTCATGAAGATCGCTCTAGTAGTTACGCCGTAAAAGCGTAACAAACAAACTCTTTTCGCATTTATAATATTAGTTGGGATTGGGATTTTATATCTAACAATAACTTTGATTACAATATTGGCACATTTCTACACATGCTCCCTTGCTTCGCTCACCTACATAGGAATACCTACAATGCATCTGTATATCGATTAAATATGATCTTGTTAAAGTCCCAGGCCGACCCTAGGACCCGACGCACCTCAGGTGAGGATGTAACCAAGAACATGATATCTTGAGTATTGGTTGAAAAAAAAAACGGTGTAGCCGTTAAGAAAGTACCATTAATAATAATGCACAAAAAGCTACGACAAACTTATCACACAATTTTTTTTTTTCAACGGGGCTTTATAATTAAATCATCAGGAGGTAACTGAGCCTTTCCAATCTAGTTCAATAAACCATACTCACGGAACGTAAACGCGTTAGGTCTATTTCGCCTCTCGTGCCAATGTCTATCCATGCGCATATTTTTTAAAAGTTGCTCGATGACTATGCAGTAAAATGTTGGAGGGACATGTCCACCCTCCATCTTCCTCTCCAGCCATATACCGGCCAGTAAATCGATGTCTTCCACGTTCTTGTACTCAAAACGCAACATTTCAAGTCTCTGTAAGAAACATTTTGGAATACACATGACGAGCTCCATGGCGCAGTGGTTATCACGCCAGCCTGCGACACGGGGGTCCCGGGTTCGATCCCCGGTCAGGTCATGCTGGAAAACGATCTTTTTCAGATTGACCTGGGACTTGGATGTTTATTTATATAAGTATATTTTATAAAATATAATATTGTTGAGTTAGTATCCTGCGACACAAGTTTACAACTCTCTGTGGGGCTAGCTCAATTTGTGTATATTTATTTATATATTACACATTATCAAAATTTTTAACTTTTAGGACCTTTAAAGGACTGATTCAGCCTGTACAACTTCTCCTAGAGGACCATTGCTGAAAACTTAAAAAAATATTGACATTGACATACGGATTGACCGAGCGACTGAATATTTTAGAATGGAATATAATTATTATTTAGTTTCAAGCATTGGTGCCATAGTAAAAGTTGTTCATATCGACGGGTTGAATCACTCCCTTCAAGGGTCCGATTCGATCAAACAGTCGCCATGTATATTTTGCACTTTAAATGAGCAATTCTTGTCTACATATTTCTATAATAATCAAGATCTCATGGAAATGGATCCAACAATTTTAATCAATTTTAGTATTGTTTGTTAGGGTGAAAAATAAATCTATAGGGAACTTCTCCGAGTGCAGGTCGGTCACCCAGGTACCTACATCATCATAATATCATCATCTTAGCTGCACAAGTGCACAAAGGCCTCCCGCATCATTGGGTTGGTGAGGGCAGTTTGTTTACTTATACATCTGTACCGACGCTGCTGCTCATAGAAATCTTTTTTTTTAAACGAGATGGACGAGTTTGTTGGATTGGAAGAACGGGATAAATGTCGAGCTCCGTGGCGCAGCGGTCAACACGCTAGCCTACGACACGGGGGTCCCGGGTTCGATCCCCGGTCAGGTCAAGATGGAAAAAGATCTTTTTCATATTGACCTGGGTCTTGAATGTTTATCTAAATAAGTATATATTATAAAATATAGTATCGTTGAGTTAGTATCCTGCGACACAAGTTCACAACTTACTGTGGGGCTAGCTCAATTTGTGTGATATGTCCCTAAAATTTTTTTTTTTTTTTTAATTTGGGATGCTACTTGTTGCTTGGATGGATTGGGGATAAGAAAGTAGCAGTTCAGGAGGCGGGCGCGCGTACTCGATGCTATACTTGCAACTACCGAACAAGCAGTTGAGGGTAACACTCCTGAGCATACAGTAATAAAAATACAACGTAGTTTAGTAGTAGGTAATCCGTATGGTTCCCAGCAGAGTAGAATATGATTACTCCAAGTCTTTCCGTGGATGTCGTAGAAGGGGGCCAATAAACACAAGACTAAACAAAGCATAAAAACAACAAAGAGAGTGTAGGCCAAGTCCTCTGACTGCTCTGGCTAATATATGGCTCTGATAGTACAGAAAGGTTTAGCTCCTGCAAGGAGACTAAATAGACCTGTAATGATCATGATGTAGTTTAATATTTAAACATTTTTTGCAGAAAATAATGTGTCAAGTATACATACGTCAGCATCTATAACATCAGCTAGATCATCAAAACTAGTGTGGGTCTTCCCAGAGCAGAAGTCTCTATACTTGATGTACGGAGGCAGTCCAAAGTATCTGTTCTTTGTAAGATCGTAGCTTAAAAGATCGTGCGCGTATTGTAGAGTTCCTAATGATGACTGGCTAATCTAAAAGAAAAAAAATGCTAGCTTGTTTGTTTGTTTGTTATTCGCATGTGTAAGTGGCCAACACTGGTGTCAGATTTTTCAAGCTGCCTTAAGGGATCTGACATAGCTTAACGACTACCATCAACGATGACAGCCGGGACCAACGGCTTAACGTGCCTTCCGAAGCACGGAGGAGCTCGAGATATAATTATGCCACTTGCGGTCACCCATCCAAGTAGGGACTGCACCAGAGGTTGCTTTACATACGTAAGCGCTCATAGAGCTGTTTCCTTTTAAAAGTGATTACTATGAAGCTTCCATACTGGTCTGGGAGTAAAGAAAAAACATAAAATGTACCAGCTGCATCTCCCGCGCCCATCGTGTTATCAGATCGAGAGAAAGGGCGAAAATCTAAGGAATCATGATAATAGGCGATGTGGCTAGCAACCCATCACTATTTTGATTCCGTTTTCCATCTTCTCGCTCACCACCACGCTTAACGTAGCTTTAGGTTTGTCTACCCCGCACGGGAAAAAGACGTGACAGTATGTATGTCTATAAAATGGTATCGTAAGTATTACCTGAATTTTATCATGAATGTAACGTAAAGTAATAATTATAATAATGTTTTCTTATGTTTTCGCGATTGTTACACATTTAAATAAAATTATTTTAATACGGTTTTTATCGCGTTTATTACCACGAACACTGTAAAGTGCTCGAAACGTTAGGTGTATAAATAATGTAATAAACGCGATAAAAACCGTATTAAAATAATTTTATTTAAATAATAATTATAATGTTAGTATTATCAGGATCCTTAAATGTCGCAAATCGTCCAACGTCCAAATCCGTTGAGGCATTTCAAAGTTATGGTTAAATAAAAAAAGTCACATACATACTAACGAATTTACCTACGTATAAATAAACTCAATAATAATACACTTGTTTTATCAGTTATCACTATCACTACATATCACTACATATTATAAAACAAAGTCCCCCGCCGCGTCTGTCTGTCTGTATATCTGCCTGTCTGTTCGCGATAAACTCCAAAACTACCGAACCGATTTTCATGCGGTTTTCTCCAATGGATAGCGTGGTTCTCGACGAAGGTTTTAGTATATAGTTTGTTAAGTTTTTGTATACATTCACTACATGTTATAAAACAAAGTCCCCCGCCGCATCTGTCTGTCTGTCTGTCTGTTCGCGATAAACTCCAAAACTACCGAACCGATTTTCATGCGGTTTTCTCGAATGGATAGCGTGGTTCTCGAGGAAGGTTTTAGTATATAGTTTGTTAAGTTTTTGTATACATTTTTGTATACATTTTTGTATATTTTTTTGTATATACCAACGATATATGTTGGAGGTGTCGTAAAAAATGAGCCGTTTGGGAGCTTTCAACGAAAACGCTGTCTAAACTCTTTGAGATATAACAAAACAATGTATGGTGGAATTGTGTATCGTATTTAGGTCTACAGAAAAGTCCGCGATGGCATATGTCTATATATTAAGGATAACAAACTATATTCATTTTAATACTTTAAAAAATGGGCAATTATCAAAGATCACGCTCAGGCCAAACCCTTAGAGCTGGAAATTTGAAATTTTGCTCACGTAATCCTCTTATGACGTAAGCATCCACTAAGGAAGGATTTTTCAAAAGTCATCCCATAAGGGGGTGAAATAGAGGATTGAAGTTTACATGAAACTTTTTATTCCTTGGACATATTTGTATGAAATTTCGTGTGAATTGAGAACGGCAAAAATAATGAGTAACATTTTTAATAGTTTCCCGAAATTAAACCTCTAAGGGGGTAAATCGGGGTAAGTATATGTTTAGTTTACCGGTTTGTAGCGTCATATTTTATAATCCACGCATTTCAAACCTGAAGTCACCGCGGACAAAGTCGCGGGTAACTGCTAGTGTCTTAATAAACGGGTGAAAAACGCAAAGAATACCTTCCATACAAATTATTCCAGCTGATCGGTGAAATTGTATGTATGGAGCTTGGAGTGTGCAAAATATTTTATATTCCCTTCGAATGCATTTAGCACCAAAAAACCATTACCATAAAACTGCGGACAGTTGGCGGGTATTCCCAAATTGAAATAATATATAGCAGTTATTTCAATTTCCTAAAACATTTTTTGAAAAAAATAACCTATCTCTTACGTAGGCTATTTTAGTGAGCACAATCAGTGCTTACGCAGTCAACGGGGTGAGCACTGATCAGTGCTTCCAGGTTGCTTTTGCAGTTCGGCGGCAGTGTCCAGGGTCGCACGTTACCTACCATAGCGTCTGGTGACACTACTATAGTTATCATAGGCGGTAACTTGTGGCAGCAGCAGTTGTCACAAAGTGTGGCAATGGCGCACGATACTTGCTGCTCTCATTGTTACTGACTGTTTGAGTAGGTGCCCGTGCAGATACCCAAAATCCCCACTGCGATGTAAATAATAACTCGATGTATCAACGGACTGTATATAATGTAAATTATTTTACAAGCTTCGATTGTCCGACAAAATCTATGACGCGTAATCGCTCGGAGCGCAATTAGAAGTGAAGTGCCTCTGTATGATCCGTGCTGAAGTTAGCGGCGCCTGCGCAGCCCTCCGCCCATCTACGTCGATGGTGCTAGTGTTGCCAGCACCACTGACCAATGGTACAATTTTAAAACTAATCGATTGTTTTGCAACAGTCTTTTAGAACTCTGGTCTCTGGCGCCATCAGTATCTTGGGACCTATGCCGTGTGATGACCTATGACTGTTGCCGTAAATTTAACCTTTAGACTGAGGCGGGTATACGGGGTATATGGCAAATCAGGTGATGACAAATCGATTATAATGTTGGTTATAAGGTATACATTATACAACACGGACTTCCTTCCCTGCATGTTACCCAACACTTACAATTAAGGGAATTTCAAGGTAAGCGAAAAAAGGCATTATTTTAGTTTGCGTATACCACTTGAGACCTCATCGCTGCTTCTCATCAGGCAAAATGGGTCCAACGTTCTCAATTGATTAAGAGGAGGAGCCCGATGGTCCAGTGGGTGTGAGCTTAGGGGTTAAGCAACCCCTGGTGCAGTCCCTACTTGAATGGGTGACCGCAAGTGGCATAAAAATATCTCGAGCTCCTACGTGCTTCGGAAGGCACGTTAAGCTATAGGTCCCGGCTTTCATCGTTGATGGCAGTCGTTAAGCTATGTCAGATGCCTTAAGGCAGCTTGAAAAATCTGACACCAGTGTTGGCCACTTACACATACGAGAAACAAACAATTTTAGAAATACTTACGTGAGTCTTACGTAAGACTTCATAGAATTCATACAAAAACAGTGAATTAATGTGAAATTACCAAGGTATCTACAGTGTAGTCGGTTTTGGCGAGAGGTTGTCGTGTAGCTCCTTGGGTCATATAGTCAATGTTATTGTCTACAGCAAGCCATCCAGTGCGTAAAGTAAGGTTGACCTCTGGGTACTGCCTAAGATAGCAGCCGTCTGTATCGTAGAGACTAAGAAATTAAAATAAATATTTTTATAGATATATAAAATAAACTCGCGTGTTACAAAATTTCAAAAACAATGGATGAATCATAATTCGGTATTTGCCTAATGTTAAGATTATATAAAATTTGTTTCCAATGATACTAATTTCTATCTAAAAACACTATAAAAAACACTTTTAATTTGATATCGATTCGTTAAGTGTTCTTAAAGCTTCTTTAAAGTTGGGTGAATAGGACCATTTTTAAAAGTATGAAAATCTTAAATTACACTTATACTGTATTGTAGTCCGCAAAATGTATAGCAACTTTTATTATGAAACCTCCACAAACGTAATATTTCGTACAGCTACCAAACAAAGTTCTCCCGCCGCCCATACAAAATACAAAGTTGTGACGTCACAAATATGTAGGCATTTCAGCAGTGCGTTTTCACGTCTAAAAATTAACGTCTAAAAATATGTGTCTTTAAAACTTCTATATCTGAAAGAGATTTTTGTTTAGAAATGTATTTCGGTCACTATTGTGTTTATTTTTGGCAGGTCTTTACATAGCGACATGAAAATTCTTTAGTCAAGTAGCCAATTATCTCATTCGAAAGAATGAAAGAATACAATAGACATAATTAGGTATACATACATACATATTATGACGTCTTTATCCCTTGCGGGGTAGACAGACTCATGATTATAAAATCCCAAAGGCCACGTTTAGCCTGTTAGTTAGCGTTAAGAGTCTCTTGGAAGCGCATGTCTCCATACAAACGGAAAAAGGGAATGGTGGCAATATTTGATAATTTTAGGGCAAAATTAAGCATCCAATCAATTAATCTCATTATAATCTACGTACGTTTCTATACAGTTTGGTTAAATTATCAAATGTTTGAGAATTACACGCCTCTCAAGATTGCTATACAAATTTGAAAAGGCTTATAATTCTCAAACCATTGGTATTTTAGCCAAGCTGTATAGGAACGTACGTAGACTATAATGAGATGAATTGATTAAATGCTTAATTTTACTCCAAAATCATCAAATATTGCCACAATTCCCTTTTTCCGTTTGTATGGAGACGTGCGCTTCCAGGCGACTCTTAAGCACGTAACACAAGCAATAATTAAAATAATTAAAAATATCCATTGACGCGGAAAAGCGCCTGAAAATGTCTACTTTCGGAATAAATCTTTGTACATACCTTAATTTTCCAGGTTGTATAGTATGCACCCAACGACCAACGAATGGAAATTCTATATACGTTTGGGGCACTTCCTGTTCATTGTACGAATCTCTAAAAGCAGGGCTGCTTAATATGACACCATCTCTCAATAGATAATCACTACCTTAAAAAACATATTAGTAAATGCATTTAATACCTGTTGATATAATTTTTTATCACACCAATAAGTATCTTCTATCCATATCTTTTCCATGCTGATCTGGGAGAAAAGAAAAAACATAGAATATACCAGTTGCTTTTCTTCCCGCGCAGACCGTAAAAGCCGGTCAAGGGATTGGGCGAAAATCTAAGGAATCACATTGATAGGCGATGCGGCTAGCAACCCATCACTACTTTGATTCCGCTTTCGACCTTTACGCCCACTACGATGCTAAACGTGGCCTGTAGGTTTTATGACCTTGGCTCTGTCTACCCCGCAAGGGATAAAGACGTGATAGTATGTATGTATGTACCTACCAATAAGTAAATCGATTGAATCGAAAGACAAAACCTTTGGACAAAACTTATGCTATCTATCTTCTTTATGATAAAATAAAACATTGATTGCTGATTGACATATCAACGATCGGCCGAAATTATACGGACTCATTTTATTTCATACTTTAGTTGTGGTAGAGCCTCGCTACCGGCAAAAATCACTTTTGCTAGTAGCAAGAATGGACCGGCTCCTCCGGGGAAGTACCACACTCTCACAGAAAATCGATGTTTGAGTAGTAGCTTTACCGCTGCTATGCTTCGTTCGGTGAGTGAGAGAGCCGGAGGCCCATCTCCCTCTCCCCTCTGGGAAGGGAAAAATAAAAGGCCGGCAACGCTATTGTGACACCCCTGGTGTTGCAGTTGTCCATGGGCGGCGGTGATCACTTACTATCAGGTGAGCCGCTTGCTCGTTTGCCGCCCTATGACATAAAAAAATATATTTCAAAGGACAGCAGATAAATTAGCTCTCTAGTGAATGAATTTTGAAAATCGGTCTGGAAGTTTTGAAATCTATTCAATTCAAACAAACAATCAAATCATTTTTTTATATTAGTATAGTGATAGATACCGGATGGTTTAATTGGAAACAGGTAACAGTGATGACGTGTGACAAACGGCTTCCACTTAACTAAAAAGGTAAAATATACAAAATCGTCATAAGACCTGCCTCACTGAATTTAGCAGAGTCCTGGGCGACGAAGAAGAAAGACGAACATACTCATGTGGCAGAAAGGCGTATGCTTAGGTGGATGTGTGGTGTAACGAGAATGGATAAGATTCGGAATTAATAGGTACATAGGAAACCTTAAAGACGCACCTATAGTTGATAAACTTTAAAGCCACCACTTAACATGGTATGGTCATGTGGAGAGGAGACATGTTGAACATCTGGGAATAAGAGTAGCTCATTTAGAAGTAGAGGTACGTAGAAGACAAGGATGGCCAAGAAAAACGTAGAAGGAATGTTTCAGATCTGATATGAGTTAGAATTCCATAACACAAGACTTACTTAAGAACTTACTTTGGGGCTAGCTTAATCTGTGTGATTTGTCCGTATTTATTAATTATATGAGGGAATGCGGTATATATAATTATGGTAAACGATAGGACTTCATGGAGAAAGTCGACATACAGAGCCAACCCCAAATAGGGATAAGGCGGGGAAGAAAAAGAAGGAGATAGGTATTTATAGAGGGCGCATTAATGATTTATGTAATATATTTGATCTTACCCATCCACTGAGGAAATAGTTCATAATACGCTATATGAGATAATATTGCAATGTTTATGTCCCTTGCTGTATTGAAGATCTTCTCATCGTTCCAACAAGGATTCACTTCGTACAACTCTGAGGCAATTAAGTTGTGAAGTCTCCACGCCCAAATGAAAGGTAAATTACTGCCCATTATTCCATTAACATCTAAAACAGCTGTAAAAAAGCAACTTATTGTTACGCCTTTAAAATAAATAGTACTAAACAAAATAATGGCCTTATTTCTAAATTGTCGTCCCAAAATCCAAATTTGCCAATTATCTTTTATCATCATCTTCATCAATTACCCCGCAGAGGCAGTGCGACTAGCCGGCAAATACTTACGCACGCCGTGCGGTCCCCGGCAGAGTAGAATAGGACAACTCCAAGTCTCTCCGTAAATGTCGTAGAAGGCGACTTGAAAAACAAGCTAAACAAAGTTCATAAACATCAAAGAGACCTCTCCAACCTGTCTGGCCCGCGTGGAGAGTGTAGGCCAAATTGTCTGACTGCTCTGGCTAAAACTCATCATAGTGTCCTACGCCTGCACCGCAACTGCACCGTATGTCGTTCTGTGTGTTTTATGCTTAGGGATGAAACAAAAAGAAGCAAAACTTTAATTAAAGGAAAGATACGTACGCACTGCATGACACCTGGTTTCGTGCGGCAATTGGTTGGCAAGGCACACATTCGGGCCTTCAGGAAATTTTGGTGGCCAAATTCTACCATCCTCAACCTCATACTTCAGCAGTCCATACCGGAATAACCTCGCTTTTTGTAAAGATTCACCATGTCCATAAACGTTACTCAGATCGACAAACGGAGTTGTGGTGGTGAGCTGAAAAAATGTTTCTGTTAATCTTTTATATTCACTTCCACGCTGGTCTGGGAGAAAAGAAAAAACATAGAATGTACGGTGTGAAGAATCATGTAATGCGGCTGGCATGCTAGCTGTCTACCCCGCAAAGGAAAAAGACGTGAGAGTATGTACGAATATATCTTTTATGGCACAGAGTTCATATTACTCAATTATTAGCCTTTATCATAACAGGGATAAGAATCCACTCCTAGATATATTGAGTTTAAACTAGAAAAGAGTAAAAATAAAAAAGGTGGTGATTTGTACGCAATGAACATTTGTACTTTATGGTAAGTATTAAATGATAAGAGTTTTTAAAATACGAGCGTGAGTTTATGAAACGAGCCGAAGGCGAGTTTTAAATTCTTGGTTTTTTTTTAGTCCAATATTCTTCTTGTTCCTGTTTATTACAATCGTATTTAATTTAGATATTTAAGAACACTTAAACATATTGTAGAAATAGAATCCTGGACGTTACTTCTACGAGTCGTGACTACCACAAAGCGAGTATAGATAAAATGAGTTTGCTTACTCGTGAAGGTATGGTCCCATTTGCCACACATCCTTGATTTTGATATGTGATTGGCTTAGTGTGTTGCATGCAGCGAACGTTGGTGAATCGATGGACAGGGTCGTCATTAGGCACTTTGATGGGGGCGCACATGCTGTCATTTTTACCTTCTGGTAAACAGCAGTAAGGCTTCCACACGATGTAATTTACTGCAAGGATTAAAAGATTATCCACAATATAGAAATGTTTCCTTGAAGTACGGGGATGGTTCTTACAGAAAAATAAATTTAATGTACCACGGGCGAAGCCGGGGCGAACAGCTAATTAACAATAACTTATTTTTATTTTTCACTATAACCGCTAACAACTTAAATCTATTTTCCGGTGTATGTAAGTATTTTAATGTATTGGTTTATTAAGAGTGCGACGAATTACGAGTACTTTATATTTTAGAGGCTGGTTTATTTGTGAAAAAAAAACCGGATCTGTTCAAAAAGACAAATATAAATAAGAAACACCTGTCAAGAGATCCCACAAAATTACTTTTTCCATGCTCTAGGACAACACATTTGCAGAATAATTGTTATTATATGGTAATTAAAATGTATCATAAAATTCCAAAGTCTATTCGGGAACTGCTTTTTAACCACTTTAAGATCAAATTGAACAATTGGCTTCTTGACAAGTGCTTCTACACAATCAATGAATTTATGACTACTAAACAATAATATTTATACATTTTGACATTTATTAAACTGGACATAATTTTATTCACTAGCTTTAAAAAAAAAAAAAAAAGAAATTTGCTTGCTATAATTATAGCTAAATAGGCTTGAACTTAGCAAAACCATACCATGTTTATTATTGTACCCTATTTAAAGCAAATTATAAATGATTTTAAATTTTGAATTTTGACGCTTAAGTATATACTTCATTTGTAAAACTAATACTCGAATTTGCTTGCCGACCGAAATGTTTATTTTATTGTGTGTCGGTTTGAATTGTAGTAATATGATCTGCTTTAAAAGTATTTAACCGACTTCAAAAAAAGGAGGAGGTCATCGTCATAATCTTTTTTTCTCAGTGCCAGTCAAGATGTAATCAGTAATGAAATAGGCATAGACCAACGATAGGTAATCATTATCGCTAACGCTACACTCTTCAACACATTTCATACAATTATTTGCGCGTGTCAGCGAGCGTCACCGTTTGTGGACGTTATGAGTTTCAAGGTCTCCAATCACAATTTTGTAAGTATCACAGCATAGTGAGTCATTTTTACGACTTTCTGAACAGAAACTGACAGGACGAGTAAGCGACTTTCGTCTACCAGCTAGGAGCGTGTTGACACGCAATAAAAATATTATTTTCATCTCTTGCACAACGTGAGCGACATTCCTTGCTCTGAAAAAAATATATGATTT
Source organism: Rhodophaea formosa (assembly GCA_963082605.1). Taxonomy (NCBI): domain Eukaryota; kingdom Metazoa; phylum Arthropoda; class Insecta; order Lepidoptera; family Pyralidae; genus Rhodophaea; species Rhodophaea formosa. Next base: position 2,105,219 of record OY720208.1, read on the forward strand.
AAATCTGTGAACTGGAACAAACCCAAATCTGAAGATAGTTACATCCTCAAATCATTTATGGATACGTACAATACGTTTTTAAAGTTTTTCTTCCTCGTACTAAAGTTAGGGATTGAATTCCCTGCTATGGTTTTTCCGAGAGACTACATTATGGGGTTCTTCAAAAAGGGCGCTAAAAGATTTCTTCAGGGTCGGCAATGCGCGAGTGACACCCTAGTTTTGCAGGCGTCCATAGTCAACGGTAACCGCTTTCCATCAGCTAGGCCGTATGCCTCCAAATTAGTTGTATAAAAAAAACAAGTGGCTTATGGCTTGTGAGCCATGTACTCCGCGGTTAACCACTAGGGCCCAAGGTAGCCTAGGTATCTCCACAAAGGACAGATATCACAACCGAATCAAGTCTCTGCAAGTCTTCCCGTGGATATCGTAGAAGCTTTGTTTATCTTGTGTTTCCTAAGTGGCGACTTAGGAAACACAAGATATACAAAGCTTATGACATCAAAGAGAACTTATACAACCCGTCTGGCTAGCGTGGAGAGTGTAGGCAATATCCTCTGACTACTGAGGCTAATATATGGCTCACCAGAGCCATATAAAGCAAATTATGTGATACCAATCACAGAGAACGTCGTGTTCCTGCAGTGGAAACTAAAAAAGACCTGATGACGCTTATGGTAATTAGACTAAGAAGACTGGATGATGATAAGGAATAAAAAAAAATATGTTACTAAAAGTCAAAGAAACCTCTCCAACCCGTCTGGACGGCGTAGAAGTTGTCCAAATCCTCTGCTAATACTGCTCTAGCTAATATATGGCTCTGGTTTCACGAAGAGGGTCATGCTCCTGCACTGGAGACCAGGGACTTATATCGATACCACAAGAAGTATCGATACCTTCTTATGCATATCTAAGTATTTAAATAAATTAGTATTCTGTATCAATACTTTGAACTATCACTTTAATTTAATACCAATATATTCGACAACAACACAACATATAGATAACTAATTGCTTTCCTTTTGTACATATGATATAATACTAGGACAGATGAGCGTGTGACGCGTGCAGTGAACTGACAACTTGAAAGAAATAATTTTTATTAAATAAAATATCAATATTTTTTATCGATACCCTAAAAATTTTAAAAATATTAGTGCAAATATTGATACAATAATACATATTTTTATGCATAAAGTAAATACAAAAATACTAATACCTACAATATCGATATTTTTATTAATATCTTGTTAGTATCGATACCATCAAAGTACCATCAAATTGATATTTCTGTCTCTGGTGGAGACTAAAAAGACCTGATGACAATTATGATAGTTGGTGGCGATTATGATATGATTTCTATTATGATCATTACCTGTGTCATGAATATTCTCGGCATCACCCCAGAAGAAAATCAAAAAATTTGTGGCAAGATGTGTGAACACTTGATCAGGTACTTCTCCCTCCGTCAGTAAAGAGGTCCTCAGATGTCTAGGTTCCGGTAAATTTTCTCCAGATCTTGCTTTTCTTGGTCCATTATCTAAAATTTTTAAATAAGTGCCTATTTTATCCCACTTCCAACTAATATTATGAATGCGAATGTGAGTTTGTATATTTGTTTCTTTGGTTGTTACCTCTTCAAGCTTGACCTACTGGATCAATCTTTTTGAAATTTTGGACACACGTTTTTTGGACTACGGATGGCAAAAGAAATTTTTTTTTTTTTTTTACTTTGTAAGGTGTATTTGAATTCATTAGCATCTTTTTAAATTAATACCCATCATTAAAAAATTTGACTTCATTATGTAAATTAATATAAAAAAAAATAATCAATTAAGTAAACTTTCAAAATACCTAAAACGGTTTAATAGATTCCCATACTATAGATCAAAACCAAAATACACAGAACTCAATTACCAAGAATGCCAAATAATAAATTAACCGTTCAGCAAACTTCACGTAAAACATATATATTAGGCCGTTAAACACCCAGTAATACTGTGTTAACACAAAAAATATTTTTACATGTACACATTTTGTGTATACCAATCAAATCAATTATACTTGTTTATTCCACCCTTCCTGATCATGGGCCAAAAGCACAGTATAATCATCAAAGAATCGAAGATTAATTTACGCTTTCAAGTCAGTTCACATTAAAATATTTCTAATTTAGTAATGTACAGTCCGAATCAAACCTTATGGGGGCTCGGATCATCGCGTGAGGCTATGCGCAGAACACAATATTAGGTACAGCGGGGCGGGCGCGGGGTGGCGGGGCACGTTCTGCGCAGGTCGCAGCTAATATCTGAGCCAGTTTGATTCCGACTAGACAGTCGGAATCAAACTGGCTCAGATAGAATAGAATAGAATAGAATAAAGCTTTATTTAGATAACTTAAACACACACATACTATTACAGACAACAACTGAAACAAATATTTTTTATTTATATAGTACAGCAAAAATAGTAACAGCCTATGTGCGCTGCAGCCATCCAAAAAGGTCATAAGCTCAGTGTAATCTTTACTCACGCTAAGCGAGCAAAGCACTGGTATTCTGCCATGACCTAAGTGGCGATCGACAGCAATCTACAATACTATAAGATTAACTCAAAACATGTTATTTTTAATCAGCACAAGAATATCAAAGCACAGTGCAGTAAATCTTCAGTACATAATAAAAATATATAAGAATATGCTATGAGCTAAATTGAAATAAAATATGTACTTATAAATAAATAGGTATAAAAATATATATTCAGACAAAATGAAATGATTAAAAAATATTGACTAAAAGTTCACTGTTAATGCCAACCTCCTACACAACAAAATCCGCCACCGACCAACCATGCGGTATTCCTAATTTTTGTTTATTTAAAAGAAATAATTGGAATTGCTTCTTGAAAGAATATTTGGAAGGAAGGTGTCTAATAGGTGGAGGGATGTTATTCCAGCATTTGGTTGCTAGGTAGCGGAAACTGCCGGCAAAAGCAGCTGTTCTGTGTGAATAACCTGACAGAATGCCACGAGTAGCTCTCGTGCCATATCTGCTGTGGAATGAGGAGAATCTCAATTTACCATACACATAATCAGGCTTCTTGAAGTGTATGATATCAAAAAGGAGAGATGCCAAGTGCAGATGCCTACGACCAGTCATATTCAGATTAGAGGCGGCATTTAGAAAGGGTGTGATTCGGCTTCTAAAGATATTACTAATTAGTGTTTAAAAACTACAAACTACTAGCGTTTCGGAACCATCTACCTATCTATAGATCCCTTCACGTCTCCATGAGTCTACCTACCTGAACCTACCTGAGTCATAATCGGCTGGTAATAGTCTTGCATCAGGGGTGTGGAAGGCTCCTCTAGACGGGTAGTTAAGGTTGTTGCAGGAGCCGTCAGGCCTACGACCTTCGTTAGGGTCGCACGGCATTTTGACCTTGTTAGTGCACCAACTAAAAGGATGATGAGGAATTACCGCCTTATTAGTGTAAATTGACCCTTTTACATTTACAATCCCTTAAAGTGAGGACTCAGATTGACAAAATGGACAACTTTTCCTATGGGACCAATACAGAGAACTCGTTTTTAGGGTTCCGTAGTAAACTAGGAACCCTAATAGTTTCGCCATGTCTGTCTGTCTATATGTCCATCCGCGGTTTTACTCAGAGACTATAAGTAATAGAAAGCTGAAATTTGGTATGGGTATGTATATTAATCATGTCAAAAAAGTGGTAGAAGAAAACCTTGAAAAAAAATTTTTTTTAGGGTAGCTCCCATACAAGTAAAGAGGGAGTAATATTTTTTTTTTTATATACAAACCGATCGTGTTGAGTATTGTTAGATAGGTCTTTAAAAAATATTGTGAGGTTGATGACACCATTTTTCGATTTAGGGATCTGTTTCCGAAATATTTGGTTTTAAAGCGCAAATTTTTGTTATCGGTAAGTGTTATATATGGATACGTGAAATAAATTACAGCAGTCGTATATATACTGAAGTTGAAAGGAAAACTATCAGAGCTGAGTACTAAGTACAAACTAAAAAGTTATAGGCAACCAACTTATAAAATGTACTCGAAAATGTAAAATTTCATACATTTATATACAAAAAATATTTATTTTTAACAGATTCATGATTGTACTATAAATTACTAAATAAACCTAACTAAAAAATATATATATATTTACAAATCGTACAGTCCCTCCAGATGCTCACCCCTGGGCATCGTGCCCAAAAGGCTGGCAGCATTGCCAAATTGAATGGCAATGCTGATACGCTGAGGCAGGTAGCTTCCAGCCCTTTGGTCACGGGTTACCTCAATAAGCTTTTTAGCCAGGAAACTAAAAAGCTTATGTGCTGATGGACCCCACGGACCCAACGTTTCTACCCCAAAAGGCTCAAATATGTAGTTACCTCCGATACCTACATATTTGCGTCTTTTAAGGGTTTCTGCTCCAGCAGCAGCTGTGCCTGCCTTTGACTTGGTGCTCTGAAGATGGGATGGCGCCAGTGTGTCGACGCAAGTAGCGTCCCACACTAGCGGTCGCCCCAGTTTCCAGGGCACCAGAGTCATTCCGTCTGGTCTCTTGCCATCATCCCGTGTCAGGCCGTTTGGTTCTAAAACCGCAGGAACATGGATGCTGGCAAGAGCACGGTGAATTATATTATTTAGGGCGGCATGTCGCCCTAAACGGCCAGCGCTTCTGGAGCATGAGAGACCGTGATGCCCAAAAGCATCTACGGTATCCCTACAGGGGCAACGATGGGGGACTGTGCATTTTGCCCCTAATCGTAGAGCTGCTGCAAAACGAAAAGTGTCACCATGCAACAGAGTACCCAAGTTGGCAGATGGTAGTGCCTGTAACCAGAGCCCAGATTCCCATTCTGCAGAAGCCAACAGGCGGGCGCGCTCTGCAGAGCCACAAGATGTTTGAAGTAACTTATCTTGGGCAATTCGACAAAGCGGTTCATCCCACTGTTTCTGCAATGACGGAAAATCAGGGAATTTAGAATTTGGAATCAGAGCACGCCAGGCGTCCATGGCCTCTGTGGCATAGCAAATGGAAGAAACGTTATTTGCTAGAATTTTATTAAATAGCGCTTCAATACTATGCACAGAAGACAAAAACGCCGGGAGTGCTACATGTGATATTTTTCTGATACCCAAGCCTCCATACTTGATAGGTAAGGAGGCTTGGTCCCAGATACGTTCACTAAAATCAATATTTAAAATAGACGACAGAGAATTTTGAACGAATGCGTCTAACTTGTGGAGAAGTTGTGGATATTTCCATAGATGACTACAACGGAGATTGTACGTAAAATTTGGAACAAATAAACAGTGTCGAATAATAATGTAAGCAAAATGTGATTGTATTTTTAAATGTTTTGTATTATTATTATTTTTCATACATTTTCATTGTTACATGGTGATGTGCGACTGTGAACAGTGTGAACTCAAAGTTGTCATTCGCAACCACGGATCCCTACACTGCGCGTGGCCCGACACGCACTTTGCCGGTTTTTTTTTGTTTTTCATACTAAATGCCCGGGCGGCTGAACACTTTTGTATGAAAATGTCGTATTTTTATAATTCCCAGCATTGGTCCCATACGAAAATTGGTTTATATTGACTGGCTCAGTGACCCCATTAAGGGTATGTCGAGGGTTAATTTTCACGCGTTATACCTAATATCCAGCTCTGCGGCAGAATAGAATAGGACCGCCACAAGTCTTCCCGTGGATGTCGTAGAAGGCGACTTAGGACACACAAGCTAAACAAAGCTTTAAACATCAAGTAGACCTCTCCAACTCGTCTGGCCAACATGGAGAGTGATCCTGGTCATTCTAGACATCACGAAATAAAAAAAAATAATTTGGAAAGAATGCCTACTACAATATAGAATTGCCAGCAAAAAAGGGAAGAATAGTAAAACAAAATGAATTCCCTTATAAATTTAATCTGGTGATATTTTTATTGTAATTTCTTTTTTTAGGCTTTGTGCTCTATTATTTATCCCGATTCTGAGATATTATTAATGTCAGCTGCTTTAAAATCAGCCCGTATACATTTAAGTTTTTGGAGAGATATCATTACTTTTTGTTACTAAATTTGTTATTATTCAAAAGCAAAACCATGAGTAATTCAAAAGCAATATAACTCAACCAAAAATACGCAGTATTTTCTATTCTGTAAAATCTGGGAAGCTAGAGGACATAATAAAAAAGTAATAGACGTTACAGCAAGTTTTACTTACAAAGTCCGATTGGACCTAACAATTTCTTCTAATTGTTGCGGTGTTAGTGGGCTCCCTCTGTACGCATCAAACGTGACATTATAACTCGATGCCTGACAGAAACTCGTCAGTATAAGTATTACTATTGTTTTACAAAAATATTCCCTGACTTCCTCCATTTTCAACGACTTTCTGTCTTAATTTGCAATTGTTAAGTCTTTTTATATTTAATTTCAGAATTGTTTACTCAACTGTGTCATAAAGTTCTTTATTATCCTTTTTATATTTTTCAATTTGTAACGCATTGAACAATTCTATTTGCACGAATGTATAATAATTTAAATGAAAAAATGAATTGAAACATATTTCAACACTGTGTTGGTACCAGTCTTTCTAATTTAAAATTTCTTTTTTTTTGTGATTTTCTGTTTCTAAATAATAGATTTTAAAATGACAATAACTGATTTGTATTAGTTTGCTTTAAATACAAATATTCCTATTATTTTTTCGTTGACTGCATATTTGAATCTTTTTCACGTTTCCATCGTCAAGTTTTCTCTCTCTATCGACATCAAACATTGCAAACGCGCATGTATCGTCGATTTCTTAATAAATTATAGAGACCACTAAGAATAGTCTATAGATACCCAAGTTTGCAACTTTCTTAACCTTGTGCTACTCCTGGGAGGCCCGAAAGTATGGGACTTGTTTCAGTTTTTACGCAAAAACTACATTAAAGATGCCTTTTTAGGTATCTTTGTGGTATGCTTTTATGAAATACACTAAATTATCTAACGTTTGAGTAAAATTTTAACTCTCTGTAACATATAACTATTAGGTCATAGGTAGTCAAACCATACCTATTTATCGCAAATTTGGGGTAGTTTTGCTTTCCGGACCCGTACCAACGCAACTAAAGATGTTACAGGAAAGCTTTATAAAATAAAAGATAGACGACTATATAAGTATAAGCTTTTAAATGAGTGTAATTTAATCAAATAAATGAAGCGCTGAATAGGTAGCAATTGAAAATTAGTAACTGATCCTTTCGTGTTGCCTTAAAAATTAAAAAAAAACCCTAGCCATTAAAAAATAACTATTCAACAATTAAGAAAATTTGGATATTAAATCAGTTCATACTTATAGTTACATTTTCAAATGTCAAATATCTCGGTTTTTTATTGGCACTAAACTCAAATGGAATGTTGAGGAACACAGTAATACCTCTGCAATGGAATGTAAAGGAAAACATATCTTGAAGAGGTCAGTCGATAAGTGTTTGCATCACTCATCATTCATAATTTCGTGTAGGTGACACGGTCAGTCGACCATGCACACTGCACCTGGTGTCAAAGTTCTTCGGAACCGCTTCTCGGCCTCTGACGTGGTTCCTTTAACGACTACCAGATGGCAGCCGGGACCACCGCCTTAACGTGCCTTCCAAAGCACGGAATCATCTTTTTTATCAGACAATCAGGTATTTCATGCCTGCAATGACCTAACCAAACTGGAAACAACTTAACAAAGTATGTTTCCCTTGGGAATTGAACCCACAACCCCCGGGTCGATAAGGCAATCGTCTTAACCACTGGATCACGGAGTCAGATCACTGCATTAAAAAATAAATATTACCGTTTAAACTGAAATAATGTTGATCTCATGCTTCCTTGTAATGTAATAAAACCAATAAAGTTAATGTTTGTTATCTAGATACTCTATAGAAACAGCTGAATAAACTAAAATTTTGTGTCATGTTTATATTTTGTCTGCGAAACGAGCACATTTTCTCGTACTGTGTCAAACTAAATTATCTTTTTATTTGGCAGCACAGGAACATTTACATACTTTGCTACGTTTTTAAAATACTCTCTTCAATCCATCTGTTCCTGGATGCATGACAGGCATCTGTGCTCTTGATCAACCCATCGTTTTACTATCCCCACCCACCCCACTTATTTCCTTTCGAAATTATTTAGAGTCAGCACCATTTGTCTTTAAATTATTGGCCTACACAGTCCACGCTGGCCAGACGGGTTGGCGAGGTCTCTTTGATTTAAATTTAATTTTTTAAATATATAGGGACATATCACACAAATTGAGCTAGCCCCACAGTAGGTTGTGAACTTGTGTCGCAGGATACTAACTCAACGATACTATATTTTATAATAGATACATATATAGATAAACATTCAAGACCCAGGTCAATATGAAAAAGATCTTTTTCCATAGTAGCCTGACCGGGGATCGAACCCGGGACCCCCGTGTCGCAGGCTAGCGTGTTGACCGCTGCGCCACGGAGGTCTTTATAATAAGCTTTGTTTAGCTTGTGTTTCCTTCTACGACGTCCACGGGAAGACTTGGAGTGGTCCTATTCTACTCTACCGGGAAACACACGGCGGGTATCAATACTAAGGCGGTGACCTATCTCAATAACTGCACTTGTGTGCCCGGGGTGGCTGCGGAGGCAGCGGATGGACAAAAATATGCAAAATACCTACTCGGTTTTGAACACAGCGAATTTGATCTAGGTGCTCTCGTGGCTCAGTCAGTCAAGGGTATCATTCTCAACTACAAGTCAGGTGGTTGCGGTGCGGGTATAGCATCGGGCACGCGCGCCGGGCCTCCCCGAGCTGGTATTTTCATATCCCCAATTCTTCCGAGCAAGTAGCATTCTATATTCTTTTATCCCGCTCCCCCAGTCCTATAAACTTCTACCCCTCCCTCACTTAAAGAGTTTAAAGAGAGTTTATTTTGCAACAAAATAACATGTTATACATTAACTATTTGGATCGTAAACAACCGCGATAGTATTAAATCGTGTTGCAGTTGTCTGCGCCCATTTCCGGAAACTAAGCTTATGGGATTTAGTTTATGAAAATAACTAGCAAGATATAGCATCAATTTAAAAAAAGGTATACAAACCAAAATAAATAAGTCAATAAATACATAGTTTTGGGCAAAACATATAATACACAAAGTTACTTAGCAAACTAAAAGAGTGAAAATTTTCCATCACAGGTTATAGTGGAGGACAGAGATAAGGATAAGGATTTTTGGGACGATAGGTATTGGGCGAAAATCTAAGGAATCACATTAATAGGCGATGCGGCTAGCAACCCATCACTATTTTGATTCCCCACTACGTTGCTAAACGTGGCTTGTATGTTTTATGACCTTGGGCTCTGTCTACCCCGCAAGGGATAAAGACGTGATAGTATGTATGTATGTATTTTTGTTAGGGTGGGCAAAGAAGAAGAAAAGCAAACGCTATGTGCTCGTATATTACTCAATAAGAATTTCAGTCTCTCCATAGGTGAGATCTACCAACCAGGCAAATAGTTTGCGTTTGCATTCCTGGCGTTTTAGTGGATGAATTGCAAGAATGGGCATGTTGACTAAAATTTTTTTCATGTTGTTATGTCTTTACATAACAACATGAAATAAATTTTAGCCAACAATAAACACAATAGTGACAGAAATACATTTCTAAACAAAAAACTCTTTCAGTTATAAAAGTTTTAAAGACACAGGTTTTTAGACGTAAATTTTTAGACGTGAAAACGCGTTGCTGAAATGCCTACATATTTGTGACGTCACAAGCTTGTATTTTGTATGGGTGGCGTGAGAAATTTGTTTGGTAGCTATACGAAATATTTCGTTTATGATAATGGTTTCATAATAAAAGTTGCTACAAATTTTGCAGACTAAAATACAGTATAATTGTAATTAAAGATTTTCATACTTTAAAAAATGGTCCTATTCACCCAACTTTAAAGAAGCTTTAAGATCACTTAACGAATCGATATCAAATTAAAAGTGTTCTTTATAGTGTTTTTAGATAGAAATTAGTCTCATTAGAAACAAATTTTATATAATTTTAACATTAAGCAAATACCGAATTCTGTGAACCCTATTGATGACCCACGGACTTAAGTAGTGGTAATGTCGCCCAGCCATTACACATCGACATGAGAATGAGAATGTCCTACAAACCCTATCGGACCTACGCTTATTCCTAATTACGTTAGGATCATAAGGTAACTGAGAGTGTTTCCGCAAAATAAGGCTTGAGATAAACAATTTTCTCACAGAAAGTACACCACACAAGAAATACAAGTCTGCAGTTGGAAAACGTAGAGGCTTAGATAGCATGACTTTTAAAATGATCCTTTGGGCTCTTTCTAGTCCCATTAATGTTGTTTTTGCGGCCCCACCCCAGACAAAGACACAATATAATAAAACAGATTGAGTAAGTGGGGGCTGGTCTGGTCGGCCTCTTTGAGAGTACTTCATGTTCTGTTGTTTTTAACCGACTTCTTGTAATTTGCTCACTCGATCGTAAACATAAACATGTTCCAAAAATAATGAATGTTTAATGATATTGTAAAATGAAAACAGATGGAAAAAAAAGTAAAAAAGAAAGAAATATAATGTAATCATTGAACATACAAAGCCCTTCAGGCGAGTAGTCGACCAGTACTGTTGAAAAGAGTTTCTTTCGGCATTTTGTTCTTTGCAGTGGTCGGTTCCGAAATGCTAGTACTCTGTAACTTTTGAACGATAATTATTAAATGCATAATACTTAATAAGATAATTTTAAATGTGATTTGACGTGAAAAAATGCTTGCAAGGGCCTCTTTTCTGAATAAACGTTTTAAATCTTTGAATCAAGCGTGTAATAAACCGTCTTCAATATTTGTAAATAAAACAGCAACTGGTCGAAGAGTTTTAAAGCAATACATAAGTTTGCGGGTACGACCTATAAGTGAATCAATTTGTGCCTTCCAACTTAGCACATTATCAATTAGAACGCCAAGGTACTTTATCCTGCTTTCGCGCTTCAAGGAAGGGCAGACACAGGTTGATGTTAAAAAAACGGTTTCAGTGGGCAGCAGCATCGGAACCGAGATAAGCCAAATAAACTGCGCTCACCTTGTGGCCGACTTTGGGCACTATGTCCTCCTCCATTCTTACTTACCTTTGTCTATATACTCTCTAGACACCGTCATGTCTTTATTTCAATTATTAAAAAACTTGGCCCTTTTTTTCAATGCTTGTGTGCGTGACAACTTTGTGTTATCACATGCGTCATGTCGATTAATGCCCTCAAAATCAGTCTAATTGGTAGCTGTGTGTGTGCGCGACCAACTGTGGGTTAGGCTAGAGTCTATCTACGCTTTATAAAATCTAAGTTACTAACGTGTCAACGTAGACGTCCAATTTTGATGACTGTATGGCAAATCCTCCCAATGTAAATCCATGTGGGAGGCCTTTGTCCATTGTCCAACAGTGGACTTTTAACGGGTGAGATGATGATGCTGTTGTAGCAGCTGGCTCGTGGGAAGCCGAAGGAAAATATCGCATCAGCGAGATAAGGCATATTTGAAGGAAAAGACTGCAACCACCAACCTCTTAAAGGAATCTGGTTTAAAACATATTCTTTGCCATTTAAATATGTACCTTTAAGCCGAGCACCATTCGAGGTTAAAGTATTCGTAAGTTTGAAGATTTTTATATTTTTTTTATTAGTTTTAAATTATTTACTGTTATCATTTATTTTTTTATCTAGGAACTTTAAATCATTTAAGTCTTAAATAATCTAAGCTCGGTACATAATATAGCAGTACCAACATCTTAACTTGCTTTCTGATGCTTACATGAACTAGGTCCAAGAGTAATACTTTTCGGGAGTTGCTTAACGTGCATAAGCATTATTACTGCATACTCCTTCTGGAGCAATAAAGTCAGTAATTAAGCCAAAATAAATAAAGTTCTAAATATACATGTACGATAACAATGATGAATCAGTTAATTGTTAATTTAGAGGTTATTCGCAGGAAACCGTAACATTCAAACACGTTTAATTCCGGTTCCTTTATATATTCAGAAATATCTACGAACTGACAGACATTAGCTAATGGTATCTCAAAGAAGGCACACAAATAAAAAAAAAGATTTTCTATTTTTTTTTTACATTCATCAAAAGGTTCAAAATGTTTAGGTATTCAATAGTGTTTGTTGCTGCACTTGGTGTTTGTTACGGCGTATTTTATGATTCTTATAGTGCTACAGTTATAGGCATAGAAGAAGTCAAGAAATATAATAAAATAAATGCCACTTTGTAAGTATTTTTTTAAATTTTATTTGTGCATGTGTGCGTGCTGCCAAATACATGAGGACTTTGAACAATTTGGCAATATTCGATACAAAGTCCGATTGGACCTAACAATTTCTTCTAATTGTTGCGGTGTTAGTGGGCTCCCTCTGTACGCATCAAACGTGACATTATAACTCGATGCCTGACAGAAACTCGTCAGTATAAGTATTACTATTGTTTTACAAAAATATTCCCTGACTTCCTCCATTTTCAACGACTTTCTGTCTTAATTTGCAATTGTTAAGTCTTTTTATATTTAATTTCAGAATTGTTTACTCAACTGTGTCATAAAGTTCTTTATTATCCTTTTTATATTTTTCAATTTGTAACGCATTGAACAATTCTATTTGCACGAATGTATAATAATTTAAATGAAAAAATGAATTGAAACATATTTCAACACTGTGTTGGTACCAGTCTTTCTAATTTAAAATTTCTTTTGTTTTGTGATTTTCTGTTTCTTTTAAAATGACAATAACTGATTTGCATTAGTTTGCTTTAAATACAAATATTCCTATTATTTTTTCGTTGACTGCATATTTGAATCTTTTTCACGTTTCCATCGTCAAGTTTTCTCTCTCTATCGACATCAAACATTGCAAACGCGCATGTATCGGCAATTTCTTAATAAATTATAGAGACCACTAAGAATAGTCTATAGATACCCAAGTTTGCAACTTTCTTAACCTTGTGCTACTCCTGGGAGGCCCGAAAGTATGGGACTTGTTTCAGTTTTTACGCAAAAACTACATTAAAGATGCCTTTTTAGGTATCTTTGTGGTATGCTTTTATGAAATACACTAAATTATCTACCGTTTGAGTAAAATTTTAACTCTCTGTAACATATAACTATTAGGTCATAGGTTGTCAAACCATACCTATTTATCGCAAATTTGGGGTAGTTTTGCTTTTCGGACCCGTAACTAAAGATGTTACAGGAAAGTTGTAATAAAATAAAAGATAGACGACTATATAAGCTTTCAAATGAGTGTAATTTAATCAAATAAATGAAGCGCTGATTAGTAACTGATCTATTAGCCTTTCGTGTTGCCTCAAAATTAAAAAAAAAACCCTAGGCATTAAAAAAGAACTGTTCAACAATTAGGAAAACTTGGATATTAACTCAGTTGATACTTATAGTTACATTTTCAAATATCAAATACCTCGGTTTTTTATTGGCACTAAACTTAAATGGAATATTGAGGAACACAGTAATACCTCTGCAATGGAAGAAAGGAAAACATATCTGGATGAGGTCAGTGGATAAGTGTTTGCATCACTCATCATTCATAATTTCGTGTAGGTGACACGGTCAGTCGACCATGCACACTGCACCTGGTGTCAAAGTTCTTCGGAACCGCTTCTCGGTCTCTGACGTGGTTCCTTTAACGACTACCAGATGGCAGCCGGGACCACCGCCTTAACGTGCCTTCCAAAGCACGGAATCATCTTTCTTATCAGACAATCAGGTATTTCATGCCTGCAATGACCTAACCAAACTGGAAACAACTTAACAAAGTATGTTTCCCTTGGGAATTGAACCCACAACCCCCGGGTCGATAAGGCAATCGTCTTAACCACTGGATCACGGAGTCAGATCACTGCATTAAAAAATAAATATTACCGTTTAAACTGAAATAATGTTGATCTCATGCTTCCTTGTAATGTAATAAAGCCAATAAAGTTAATGTTTGTTATCTAGATACTCTATAGAAACAGCTGAATAAACTCAAATTTTGTGTCATGTTTATATTTTGTCTGCGAAACGAGCACATTTTCTCGTACTGTGCCAAACTAAATTGGCTTTTTATTTGGCAGCGCAGGAACATTTATCATATTATACAATCCATCTGTTCCTGGATACATGATAGGCTCTTGTGCTCTTGATCAACCCATCGTTTTATTATCCCCACCCACCCCACTTATTTCCTTTCGAAATTATTTAGAGTCAGCACCATTTGTCTTTAAATTATTGGCCTACACTCTCCACGCTGGCCAGACGGGTTGGCGAGGTCTCTTTGATTTAAATTTAATTTTTTAAATATATAGGGACATATCACACAAATTGAGCTAGCCCCACAGTAGGTTGTGAACTTGTGTCGCAGGATACTAACTCAACGATACTATATTTTATAATAGATACATATATAGATAAACATTCAAGACCCAGGTCAATATGAAAAAGATCTTTTTCCATAGTGACCTGACCGGGGATCTAACCTGGGACCCCCATGTCGCAGGCTAGCGTGTTGACCGCTGCGCCACGGAGGTCTTTATAATTAGCTTTGTTTAGCTTGTATTTCCTTCTACGACGTCCACGGGAAGACTTGGAGTAGTCCTATTCTACTCTACCGGGAAACACACGGCGGGTATCAATACTAAGGCGGTGACCTATCTGCCTATCGGCCTCCCCGAGCTGCTATTTTTATATCCCTAATTCTTCCGAGCAAGTAGCATTCTATATTCTTTTATCCCGCTCCCCCAGTCCTAAAAACTTCTACCCCTCCCTTATTTAAAGAGTTTAAAGAGAGTTTATTTTGCAACAAAATAACATGTTATACATTAACTATTTGGATCGTAAACAACCGCGATAGTATTAAATCGTGTTGCAGTTGTCTGCGCCCATTTCCGGAAACTTAGCTTATGGGATTTAGTTTATAAAAAATAACTAGCAAGATATAGCATCAATTTAAAAAAAGGTATACAAACCAAAATAAATAAGTCAATAAATACATAGCTTTGGGCAAAACATATAATACACAAAGTTACTTAGCAAACTAAAAGAGTGAAAATTTTCCATCACAGGTTATAGTGGAGGACAGAGATAAGGATAAGGATTTTTGGGACGATAGGTATTGGGCGAAAATCTAAGGAATCACATTAATAGGCGATGCGGCTAGCAACCCATCACTATTTTGATTCCCCACTACGTTGCTAAACGTGGCTTGTATGTTTTATGACCTTGGGCTCTGTCTACCCCGCAAGGGATAAAGACGTGATAGTATGTATGTATGTATTTTTGTTAGGGTGGGCAAAGAAGAAGAAAAGCAAACGCTATGTGCTTGTATATTACTCAATAAGAATTTCAGTCTCACCATAGGTGAGATCTACCAACCAGGCAAATAGTTTGCGTTTGCATTCCTGGCGTTTTAGTGGATGAATTGCAAGAATGGGCATGTTGACTAAAATTTTTTTCATGTTGTTATGTCTTTACATAACAACATGAAATAAATTTTAGCCAACAATAAACACAATAGTGACAGAAATACATTTCTAAACAAAAAACTCTTTCAGTTATAAAAGTTTTAAAGACACAGGTTTTTAGACGTAAATTTTTAGACGTGAAAACGCGTTGCTGAAATGCCTACATATTTGTGACGTCACAAGCTTGTATTTTGTATGGGTGGCGTGAGAAATTTGTTTGGTAGCTATACGAAATATTTCGTTTATGATAATGGTTTCATAATAAAAGTTGCTACAAATTTTGCAGACTAAAATACAGTATAATTGTAATTAAAGATTTTCATACTTTAAAAAATGGTCCTATTCACCCAACTTTAAAGAAGCTTTAAGATCACTTAACGAATCGATATCAAATTAAAAGTGTTCTTTATAGTGTTTTTAGATAGAAATTAGTCTCATTAGAAACAAATTTTATATAATTTTAACATTAAGCAAATACCGAATTCTGTGAACCCTATTGATGACCCACGGACTTAAGTAGTGGTAATGTCGCCCAGCCATTACACATCGACATGAGAATGAGAATGTCCTACAAACCCTATCGGACCTACGCTTATTCCTAATTACGTTAGGATCATAAGGTAACTGAGAGTGTTTCCGCAAAATAAGGCTTGAGATAAACAATTTTCTCACAGAAAGTACACCACACAAGAAATACAAGTCTGCAGTTGGAAAACGTAGAGGCTTAGATAGCATGACTTTTAAAATGATCCTTTGGGCTCTTTCTAGTCCCATTAATGTTGTTTTTGCGGCCCCACCCCAGACAAAGACACAATATAATAAAACAGATTGAGTAAGTGGGGGCTGGTCTGGTCGGCCTCTTTGAGAGTACTTCATGTTCTGTTGTTTTTAACCGACTTCTTGTAATTTGCTCACTCGATCGTAAACATAAACATGTTCCAAAAATAATGAATGTTTAATGATATTGTAAAATGAAAACAGATGGAAAAAAAAGTAAAAAAGAAAGAAATATAATGTAATCATTGAACATACAAAGCCCTTCAGGCGAGTAGTCGACCAGTACTGTTGAAAAGAGTTTCTTTCGGCATTTTGTTCTTTGCAGTGGTCGGTTCCGAAATGCTAGTACTCTGTAACTTTTGAACGATAATTATTAAATGCATAATACTTAATAAGATAATTTTAAATGTGATTTGACGTGAAAAAATGCTTGCAAGGGCCTCTTTTCTGAATAAACGTTTTAAATCTTTGAATCAAGCGTGTAATAAACCGTCTTCAATATTTGTAAATAAAACAGCAACTGGTCGAAGAGTTTTAAAGCAATACATAAGTTTGCGGGTACGACCTATAAGTGAATCAATTTGTGCCTTCCAACTTAGCACATTATCAATTAGAACGCCAAGGTACTTTATCCTGCTTTCGCGCTTCAAGGAAGGGCAGACACAGGTTGATGTTAAAAAAACGGTTTCAGTGGGCAGCAGCATCGGAACCGAGATAAGCCAAATAAACTGCGCTCACCTTGTGGCCGACTTTGGGCACTATGTCCTCCTCCATTCTTACTTACCTTTGTCTATATACTCTCTAGACACCGTCATGTCTTTATTTCAATTATTAAAAAACTTGGCCCTTTTTTTCAATGCTTGTGTGCGTGACAACTTTGTGTTATCACATGCGTCATGTCGATTAATGCCCTCAAAATCAGTCTAATTGGTAGCTGTGTGTGTGCGCGACCAACTGTGGGTTAGGCTAGAGTCTATCTACGCTTTATAAAATCTAAGTTACTAACGTGTCAACGTAGACGTCCAATTTTGATGACTGTATGGCAAATCCTCCCAATGTAAATCCATGTGGGAGGCCTTTGTCCATTGTCCAACAGTGGACTTTTAACGGGTGAGATGATGATGCTGTTGTAGCAGCTGGCTCGTGGGAAGCCGAAGGAAAATATCGCATCAGCGAGATAAGGCATATTTGAAGGAAAAGACTGCAACCACCAACCTCTTAAAGGAATCTGGTTTAAAACATATTCTTTGCCATTTAAATATGTACCTTTAAGCCGAGCACCATTCGAGGTTAAAGTATTCGTAAGTTTGAAGATTTTTATATTTTTTTTATTAGTTTTAAATTATTTACTGTTATCATTTATTTTTTTATCTAGGAACTTTAAATCATTTAAGTCTTAAATGATCTAAGCTCGGTACATAATATAGCAGTACCAACATCTTAACTTGCTTTCTGATGCTTACATGAACTAGGTCCAAGAGTAATACTTTTCGGGAGTTGCTTAACGTGCATAAGCATTATTACTGCATACTCCTTCTGGAGCAATAAAGTCAGTAATTAAGCCAAAATAAATAAAGTTCTAAATATACATGTACGATAACAATGATGAATCAGTTAATTGTTAATTTAGAGGTTATTCGCAGGAAACCGTAACATTCAAACACGTTTAATTCCGGTTCCTTTATATATTCAGAAATATCTACGAACTGACAGACATTAGCTAATGGTATCTCAAAGAAGGCACACAAATAAAAAAAAAGATTTTCTATTTTTTTTTTACATTCATCAAAAGGTTCAAAATGTTTAGGTTTTCAATAGTGTTTGTTGCTGCACTTGGTGTTTGTTACGGCGTATTTTATGATTCTTATAGTGCTACAGTTATAGGCATAGAAGAAGTCAAGAAATATAATAAAATAAATGCCACTTTGTAAGTATTTTTTTAAATTTTATTTGTGCATGTGTGCGTGCTGCCAAATACATGAGGACTTTGAACAATTTGGCAATATTTACATGTCAGAATCAGAGCCTCAATTGAATATATTGGGGCCTTACCTATGAAATTGGTACTTTTTATTCCGCTTGCCTTTTTTTCCTAATGACAATAATTTTCAGGTAAACACATTTTTTTATTTAAATTTGTAATTAGCCTATATTATTTATATTCTGCATGCATTAAATTTATTGTTGTTGTGTATTTAATTATTGGAAAATGCTTATGAAAAGAACTTGTTTCAGGATTGTCCGTTTCAATCAAAAATGCAGCCATATTTCCATTATTTTTCTAACTTTATGTAAATTTTAGAATGTCTAAATTAGGCTTAATGTTGTTGGCTTAACTACATGCAAAATTTCATTTTTGTTGAATTAATCAAACCCGAAATAATACTAAAAACGTTAGTATGAAAAATTCACTTTGCTCGAAATTTTCTATAGAAAACGCCAATTTCATAGGTAAGGACCTTATACATATATATGCGTATGTATATTCTATTAAGGCTCATAATTAAATAAAATAATAATATATTCTGTCCTTCATGATCATCAGGTTTTTGTTAGTCCTACAGGAGCACGACCCTTTTTGTACTACCAGAGTAGTCAGAGGATTTGGCTTACACCACTGGCCAGATGGTTGTAGAGATGGTTCTGATGACTCTTTGATGTTTATAAGCTTTGTTTAGCTTGTGTTTCTTAAGTCGCCTTCTGCGACATCCACGTGAATACTTGAAATGGTCCTATTCTACTCTGCCGGGAACCTTACTCCTACCTAAATTCGTAATTTATGAATTAATAATTAACATTTCTCTCAATTACTCGCCAGTTGACTGGAATAGATCCCTTCATATGATAAGTTTGCCGTTGGATGTATTTTTATGTACACAAATATAGTTTATATAGGATTTATTTTGCTTTCACAATGCTATTTTTACATTATTTATTAAATAGCCCATATAAACTATTGTATGGCTTCCTACACATTAGTTGATTTTCAAATTCATTGCAAAATGAGTTGAAATCAAATACCGAACTTGTAAAAGTGTTGTAGTTGTGTTGGGTGATGCAAGCCTAGATGCGTGTAAGAGGAATGGGATACGGTGGAGAAATTCGGCGCCGGGGCTTGAAGCGCGGTGGCGTAATTGGCAACGCATAGATCGTACTGAGATCTAGACGCAGGTTCAAGTCCTGCCCGCGTGGAATTTTTCACCATTTCTTATTTTCTTTATTTAATAAATAATAATACACAAATATATCTCTTAGATTATTTAGATCTGTTCTTTTTGTGTAAGTATTACTTACTATAAAGCTTTACAAACAAACAAACTTATAGTTGGTGCACAAATGACATCCAGCCGTGTGACCCTCAAGAATGGCGGCGTGTAGATGGTTCTTGCAACAACCTCAAGCATCCTAGCACTGGAGCAGCCAACACTCCGTTAGTCCGGTTACTACCAGCTGTCTATGATAAAGGTACGTACAAATACAAATATTATTTATTGCACTATAAATCTTAAAAACGAAATAGAAAAGAAACAACCTTTAGGTAGACAGAGATATAGTATATTGGAATGCATGTGATGCACTGAATCAATAATTACTTATTACATACGCATGAATAACTACATACACAAATATTTTAAAATAAAAATACAGGCATTACAAAAAATAAGGACGTTACGCGTTTGGACGTTTTGAAATCCTCCGCTGAAAAACTAACCATAGCTTATATTTATCTCTATGGTGCTGCCTTACATTAAATGAGTATGTTTTGAGTTAGTTAAAAGTTAATAGATATTTCATAATAAAGTACATTCAAGTTTTCGACATCAAGGTGCATTCGGAACAATTAAAAATTATCGAAAATCTGTCTATACTATCTTTTAAACTGATAAAGAATAAGTATTTTATAAATTCGACCTGTAATGTAGGTAAAATAGAGGTATATAGTAGTCTTTTTTAGCTGATAAACATGTGTGCCAAATTTAATGAGTGTGTGTAATGTACGTGTATTTGTTTGTTTGTTCACACATATATGAAACACATATATGAAAAACTTTGTTTGCAAAAAAAAATGTTAATTGAATTTGGTGTAATCTAACTGCTAGTTAGACCAATGACATGAGAAAGGTCGCTCGTAGTGGCTTGATGAGGAGAGCGGAAGATTGTACAGTGGCGTGTCCTTGAAACTCAACTCAAACCGTCTTATTATAAAAAGCGGATTAACTTTTAAACCATCTCTAAGTCGGTTCTCAAGTCAAGTAGTGAGGAAAATCGTATTATAAAGAAAAGGTTTATCGCTTAAGTCATACATGATCCTAGGTCAAAAGATAAACAAGCATTTCACTAGTTTAACTTCAATACTAACTCATTTTGTAACTAACATAAATAGGTTTTTTTACTACAAAAGTATATGTTGATGATAGAATCTACGTGAAAACTCGATACTTACTTATTTTACTATGAGCGAAGCGAATACTTAATAAATACAAAGAAAGCAGTGAAACTATCACAAATATCACGTAAAATTATTTAATGTAATTATAAAATGTCGTAAATATAATATTTTATCACTTTCAACACTATTATTGACATTTTTATTTCACAACAACTAGAAAACCGTGCTTGGACACCTGAAACCATTGATTTATTAAACATTTTACAATCGTAAACAAAGTTTGAGGTTAGATTCAACATAATTATCGGTGATCCTTATCAGCATCTACAAAACAATACTTTTTGTACACACGACCACGGCTCTTATAAGTAATTCAATAAATTTGAAAATTTACTTTTTACAATCTTATATAAAACAATAAAACAATTTTCTAGGTAACCATTTGGTTTCTTTGGAAAAAATACAATTTGTTACGCTCAGATACGTTCCGTTTCAGGTTTTTAAGGTTACCAACAGTTACGTAAAAACATATTTGCAGGTAAAAAGTATGATTTATGTAATGAAACTTTTGAATATATCATTTTATAACAAAAATATACATCTTTTATCATTTCAATTTTAATATTTATACTATTTCAATCAACAAATTTTAAAAAATAATTTCTATTATCATGAAGATCGGAACGATGTAGTGGTATGATTGAATGGATGCACGAATAAAATACGCTTTCGGGGGATCGTCTAAGATCTAAGTCGATCGTGACTTAGTTCACATTTTATAATGAAGCAAAGTTTAATTTCCTAAACGAGACTTGATCCATCACAAGTCCGAACTAAGGTAGAACAGGTTTAAACCTATTTCTGCCGTTTTTTTTTATAATAAGATGGATAATGTTTATTTAATAATAGCTGTTACCCGCAGAAAATTTCGCCCGTGTGATATAATATAGTATATGTCTTTCTCAGTACCCTAACCTATGTGTAGGGTAAAACACGGATAGTTGCCTCACTTTTCAAAAAGTTTTAATTATAAAAAAAATGGGTCGTTATTAATAATACCTGATAATGTATACGAAAACATAGGTTCTTCGTCTTTTATAGAAGACCAATTCCGTTAACATAATTGATACTGGTTTTGAGTATATTAAGTTTTATTTGACCTCCTAAAAAAGGGATAGTCGCCTACTGCAGCGGATAGTTGCCAAATGTTAAAAAGAGTTAGGAGGATACTTGCCGCATAGTCATACATATAACACTTAGTTTCCGCTTATACTTGCGAGGCATTCTGTTTACCTAGAATGGGCACGTGCAAGCGGTTAATATTGTTTTATATTTAAAACAAGTAAGTTTAGCATAATTTTACTTGAAAAAAATTGAAAATATGCGATGAAAAAGAATTCGCCACAGGTAGGTTTCGAATACATTCATCACATATTTTCAATTTTTAATAATATACCGAGCATTGTAATGCTATTTAAAAACGATATAAGTGAAAAAAAAAATTCGTTGATTAAGGAATAAATAGTTATGGATAATTGCTCTTAGAGCAACTATCCGCCACAATAAATAAGGCAACTATCCTTTTTGATACGGATAGTTGCCTTTTCGATTTAGAAAATAAATAAAATCTTTTCAACAATAAAACGCAATTAATAGGGCAATTAAAGGTCTAATGTAAGCAAAGAAGCAAAATGTAGTCTGAAACCACAATCAATTATAAGGATATCCAACAAAAACTAGGCACCAATATAATTTCGACGTCCGTTAATGTTTCGCAGCGGAAGATTTTTGCTCACACGGACGAAACGCGTGCACCCACTCCAACGGTTTACGTGGCAGTGAGGCCTGCAGGGGGAGCGCTTCTAACTATAATCAAGTAGAAATGCCACAAATGTACCTAACATAGAGAATTCGAAACCGACGCAAGTTTCCCCCCGACGCAACTATCCGGGTTTTACCCTATGCAAAATTTCATGATGATTGGTTCAGTAAATATATAGGGCGTAAAAGTTAACAAACAAACAAACTCACTTTCACATTTATAATATTAGGATTAGGATTGTAGGGATACATTATCCATACCTAACTGTAAATTGATTATTGTTCATTTTAGATCGCGTAGAGCCAGTTGGCACTGCGCCGCATAGATCAGTCAACACACGCGCACGTTTTATTTCCTTCTAAAATCATTCAGTTCCCTACGATCTCACCCTCCTATAGGATAATACAAGTTAGGATTAGGATAATATTAGTTAGGATTAGGATAGATTATTTTGAACACTTATTAATTGTCATATTTGATTTAACAACTTTTGCAACAATAAAAATTGTTGGCGTCAATAATTTACTTATGGCTAGGTTTAGGCCGCTACCAAAGTGGAGTGCAGAAGAAGCGGCAACAAACTACACAGCGCATGTTCTCCAAGCGGCGTGGCCTTGGAGAGGCCTAGGTCAAGCAGTAGACTTCAATGAGCGTTTTCGGAATAGATTTTTTTCCCAGGTGGTGGCACTGTGTCTAGAGGTACTTTTGACAGGAGCTATCAAAATCCACCAATCTTTCTTCTTCTTCTGTTTTATATTATGGATTCCACCGAAATTTCAGTGATTCTGCCAATGTCCATTATAATGAGATACTAAGTATCGGTGTTGTACGGTAAAGTTTTTCCAAGTAGCATCAAAGATGGCGTATGTTCATTAATGCCTCGTGGGGCTTCTGGCGGCAAATCTATACGAGTCCATTTATCAGTCCACTTTAACTATGTCACAAATTGTTTATGAGCACGAGCATTTATAACACCAAACTATACCAATTTCATATTATAAAGTCCACTAAAATCAATTTGCAAAAATGTCTAAGGCAAACTTCAACTGTACCCCTTGACATCCCACCACAAAACCCCACCAATCTTTAAATTGATAATTAAACATGATTGGTGGATTTTGACAGTAGCAGTCAAAAATACCTCTTGACACAGTGCCGCCACCTAAGGAAAAAATCAATTCCGAAAACCTTCATTGGCGGATGATGAAGATAATTTAGCTTAGGGAACAATGCAAATGTCATCAACATCAATTCAGTATTTTTTGAGATAGAGTTTTAAGTAGGTATGTATCAGCCACAATGAAAATTTAAAGTCGCTATGTCTCATTTTTGTTATCATTATATACTTACAGAACTATTTGAAACCTCGTTTCAAGGCCAAGATTTACAAGAGCATCTGTTATATCTTGGCTATTAAATTTATGTATTTAACCGCAGTTGTTCATACAGGAAAATGTGCGTTACAAAACGTGGATATCGCAATTGTTATTTTTTTCGCAAAAACAACTAGGTAACAGCGGCAAAATTTTAAATTATCAGTTTTACCCGTCTGACGTATCGTAATGAAATGAAATGAAATGAACTTTATTGCGTTAAATGTGGTAAGTACAGGTGATGAAATAGATATTATGTTTGTAAGCATATCTGTTTCATTGTCATCTTCTGTTCCATAAACGGCTTGACATACTTTGAAGTGTAATGATTATATGTGGTCAGCAATAAAACAATTTGGCGGAGGTAAACTGATAAAAAGTACAGTCTGTTTTTTTGAATAATGCTATTACTTCTAAACTATTTTTCACTTAATCCCGTCATCGCCAAAAAAGATGGCTTGCACATGTATCAGCATGTAAATTTAACCCCGACATACTCTTAAGGTCCCACACTAGGCACACTAGTGACGAAAATAATTTTATTCCTAATACTTTACAATATTATGAGAATCTGACATTAAAATTACTGATTACCGCCAAGAACGGCCGTTTTTGGCGGTAGTCAGTAGTTCTCTTAATGACTTTATACAATGATATTAAAACGTGTTTCATAAAATACTTCAGGTTATTTACTAAGGCATATATGATTTACATTCTTGAATTTCTTTCTATTTGTAAAGTACCTATGTATTAGGAATAAAATTATTGGCGTCGCTTGTGTGCCTAAAGGAAATATATACGGACCTCCTCCTCCTCGCGTCGTATTCCTCATTGCTGAGGGTCGTGACTCCCCCTCAGAATCACCTTTTTTCTAATCAATTCCCTCCACCTGTTACGGTCTTTTGCCACGTACGGATACGGACAAATAACACAAATTTAGCTAACCCCAAAGTAAATTCGAGACTTTATTGACAATATAAATATATATTCTTGTTTATCTAACTTAAAATTCTAACTGTTTTTCAATATTATGCAAAAACCTCCCGGTGAATGAACGCTAAAAGTATTTTATGTTTCAAAATTAACATATAATTTATAGATATCGAATTCTATTTCTGTGTAATAACCTTCTTACGAACTCGACCTTAGGTTAATTTAATCATTTGAAGAGTTAATTAAATAAACACGCTGTTCATTTACTTACTTACCTACCTAATTTGTTAATGAGGAAATCATTGCGGGCTAATTAATTTAAGGTGATTCATAACAATAATATAATATTCAACTATTTATAATAATACACGCTTTTAGCAACATAATCTAAATTTCGTTCCAAACTATGATTTTATAATACGTAACTTACATATTATTATTCTGTTTACAACTCAGATGCAAAAAGAGCAATATTTTAAGCTGAATTATTTTGACACCTTGTTCATTTATTTGAAGACAGCTGATTACATTAAAATTAATATAAAATCGGCCAAGTGCGACTCGGACTCGTTCACGAAGTAATCTAAATAAGCAGTAAACGGCAAAAACATCATGTTTGTTATATAGGAAGCCCTCAAATATTTGTTTTATTCTGTTTGTAATTATATGATTCATAAAGTTCATGTTTATCTATAGTATTTCCCATAACACAAGTCTTAAGAACTTACTTTGGCGCTAGCTCAATCTGTGTGATTTGTCCGTATATATTTATTATTTGTATTTAATATTGGCTTACATTAAACAATATGCATGAAATAAAATAAAATAAAGAAATATAATAATACAATAATTTAGTCCCAAAAGTCATTACGCTTTTCCACTTTTTCTGAAATTTGACATTTTAATTGAAATTTCCGAACCGACCGAACACTTAAGTATGGAAATGTCGAAAATTCTTTTGAGTTCCCAGCATTGGTCCCATAGGAAAAGTTAATTTAGACGGGCTGAGTCACCCCTTCCAGAAAATTTCGACGATTAGTATTCTCTCTTCATCATCAGGTCTTTGTTAGTCTCCACTGTAGGAGCACGATCCTCTCTATACTACCAGAGCCATGTATTAGCAAGAGCAGTCAGAGAATTTGGCCTTCACTCCTTCACGCTGGCCAGATGAGTTGGAGAGGTCTCTTTAATGTTTATAAGCTTTGTTTAGCTTGTGTTTCCTAAGTCGCCTTGTATGACATCCACGGGAAGACTTGAAGTGAAACCTGCTGGTAACCACACGGCTTCACTATACTTACTATATCTATAAACTATAATCCAAAGTAACAAATACTCTTATTTCCATACAGATTTCACTCCAAAGAAGACGAAGTCAGGCAAGGAGATGCCGCTAGCCAGGTCCCTAAGGACACGTCTTCTCTCCGAAGGTCGCATACCAGACCTCGTGTTTAC
Source organism: Rhodophaea formosa (assembly GCA_963082605.1). Lineage (NCBI taxonomy): Eukaryota > Metazoa > Arthropoda > Insecta > Lepidoptera > Pyralidae > Rhodophaea > Rhodophaea formosa. The sequence continues at coordinate 2,131,564 of OY720208.1, forward strand.
GCAACTGACAACTCACTTCTTAGTGTTTGCTCTTGGTGATGTATTGTCTGTTCATGATACAGGTTAGTACAAAGATAACCTACTTGAATTAAAAAAGTCCTTAAGAGTCGCCTGGACGCGCATGTCTCCATACAAACGGAAAAAGGGAATTGTGACAATATTTGATAATTTTGAAGTAAAATTAAGCATTTAATCAATTAATCTCATTATAATCTACGTACGTTTCTATACAGCTTGGTTAAAATACCAATGGTTTGAGAATTACAAGCCTTTTTAAATTTGGAAATCTTGAGAGGCGTATAATTCATAAACTATTGATAATTTAACCAAACCGTATAGGAACGTACGTAGATTATAAGAAGATTAATTGATTGGATGCTTAATTTTACTCCAAAATTATCAAATATTGTCACCATTCCCTTTTTCCGTTTGTATGGAGACATGCGCTTCCAGGCAACTCTTAAGTTCACAACCTTTATGAATCTTATACCAAGTGAGTATAATCTTTAAAAGAGAAGAACGATAGCTTTACATCTGTCATAGCATTTATCTGAAGACAAAGACGTAGGACCGCTAATTAAGTGAACATTGAACAACGGACATAAGATAATGACAGTATATTTAAAATCTTTTTAATTTATGCTAACGTCAAACTTGAATACAACTGAAATAAGGACCAGAACAATCTGAAGAAATATTTTTATGATGACTTATTCAATATCGAATATTTATTCTGAAGATATTTAAAATTATGTAGCTTACTAGCATGTCCCTGCGGCTTCACCTGCGTAGACTACACAAATTAGATTGTTGAACATTAAAAATGCTTCTGCTCTTGAATCCCAGCCATTCTATTTCTTTTTCGAATATGTAATTCTTTCAAAACTGCCATGTTTATCGCTTTCAAAAAGACGTAGGTTCATACAAACTTGCGACCCCTAATTTGTCCCTATTGGAATTTAGTTTACAAAATCTAATAGAGACATTATTATTATTTTCTAATAACTATTAAAATGCTTTAATAATGTGATGTATGTCACTATAAAAATAACAAAGTTTCATACAAATTGCCAACCCCTACTTCACCCCCTTAGGGATGGAATTTCCACAAATCCTTTCTGATAGGACGTCTCGTAGTCACAATGTACCTTCCTGCCAAATTTAGTCTTGCCATAATTTATAAATTATTATTTATATAAATAGAAGATAGATAGATTGAAAATAATATATTATTGCTTTACAGTCAACTACATCTTGTGGAAGCCATACTGCTGTACCGAGAAGGGCAAAGCTGACAAGGAATGTGCTCCGAACAAAGTGCCTGATGACGATCCAGTGTTTCGGTTCACTGACATCCGCTGCCTCAACATGACCAAACCGGTGTCTTACCAGTCTGTAGGATGTACCAAGAGTGACACAGTTCCTGAAAGGGTAATCTTGTGACCTCTTTGATATTTAGGAGCTAGGCTCTTGTCAGTGTCATTGTGTAGAATCGCACGCTCTCAATTATCTTTTAGTTTAAAAAATGTTTAAAAAAATTTTTTTTGTTTAATTTCTTGTAGATTACCGGAATACCTACAAAATTCTATTGATTGAAAATAAAGTGATAAACTCATTAATTACAAGTTCCTATAAGGATAATAGTTCACTTAAATTTTATTTACGATTTTGTCCGCTGTAGTATTTTAACTAAGTGTAAGTTAGTTAGTCTGTGGGGGTCAAATCTTGCTTCTCAAGTTGTGAGCTCTTATCCTTAATTGATTGAGCTGCAATTGCAGCCATCCAATTTACAAGTGTACACACATATAAATTAACCTGATCTGATGATAATGAGAAAGGTGGAAGGATAGGGACTTCTAAAATAAAGAAAATAAACCCAACGTGTCCAAACACATCATTACACTTATCTTTGCAAGTACTTGCAATTCTTTTTTTCAATAATAAACTTATTACTTCACAGGTAGTAACCTCAACAACATTGTTTGATCTGTCACACGTTTACGGCAGCAAATTAGAATCCTTGCATCAAAAAGGCAGGCTGTTCCAAAAAGGCTTGCTTAAGTATGAGATGGAAAATGGCAGAATGTGGCCTCCGTCAACCAAAACTGCAATTAATTTATGTTATCTTAATCAGAAACCAGCGGAAAAACGATGCCATGATACACGTAAGTACTACTATATATCGCCTGAAAACTAAAATGGTATCTTAGATGCATCTTAAGTTAAATCATTCTTAAGTCTGTTTACCTGACGGAAAGTTGAAGATGACACCCCCGATCAATATTATATTAATCATTGGTCGTTAAAAGCCTTCGAGCCTTCCGTGACGGCCGTGTTGCTCGAAGTCAAAAGCACACAAATCATCTTTACATCTCATTTTGACTTTCCTATTGAACGCTTTCTATCAGTAGGAACTGGGTGTTCTTGAATGCGATACTTCATCATCATCTTCTTCTTCAGCCTCCACAGCAGGAACACGACTTTTTCTGAACTACTAGAGCCATAAATTAGCCAGAACAGTTAGATGATTTGGCCTACACTGTCCACGCTGGCCAGACGGATTGGCAAGGCCTCTTTAATGTTTATTATCTTTGTTTAGCTTGTGTTTCTTAAGTCGCCTTCTACGACATTTACAGGAAGACTTAGAGTGATCCTATTCTACTCTGCCGGGAACTACACGGCGTGCGGTGGTGAATGCAAAATTTAATAATGTATTTTTCCAATAGCTGAAGTAGGCGCAAACTCCATCCTAGGCAACAACCTCTTCACGATCTGGACTTGGCGTCACCATAATAAGGTTGCTGAAGAACTAGCTGTTATGAATCCATGCTGGTCCGATGAGAGACTGTTCTACACTGCGAGGGATATTACTATAGCTGTTATGATGCAAATCTTGTTTTATGAGATGCTGCCACTGTTGATGGGTGAGTTATAAAATTTTAAAATGTGAATTATGTCCTACCATTAATCCTTGTGGAAACCCAAAGGTAGCGAAGCTGATAAATAGACCTGGACTGACAAAAGTGATCTACAAAGATAAACTTGTTAGATCCCAACTCACCCAGCTCTTGTTAGAGCGGGCCCCACATTAAATGATAGGTAAATAACCTAGATATTGCTCAGCAAAGAGAGAGAGAGAGAGAGAATTTAGATAATGGTTGATAGGAAATAAGAGCACACAGGAGTACACAAGATAACTGATTGTATTAAACTATTGTTTACTGTTTTAAAATACTAATGTTTATGATACAGATAGAGATGTAAATTTTAAATAAAACAGTAATTCCGTAGATGAGTTTCAAAAGCAGATATAAAGTGACAGATGATGAGAAATCATATGATGAAAATGCAATATATCTATGATGCCTTATAATAATAATACGTTGACGGCTAAATATTTAAAAAACCATAAAAAGTAATATGAAGCAACAGTGCATAAGCTAGGATGAACTGAAGTACATACAGGTTAACCTGTATTTCAGGCGTTCCATGACCCTTAAAGGTTTAAGCTAAGTCACAATCATTGTGCTCCGGAAGGCACGTTAAGCCGTTGGTCCCGGCTGTCATCGTTGATGGCAGTCGTTAAGCTATGTCAGATGGCTTAAGGCAGCTTGAAAAATCTGACTCCAGTGCAGTTTTGCTAAACTTCTTTTGTCAAAAAATTTTACACGTTATCCAAAAATTTCATTTCACTTTAAAGATTTTCTTGTAGCAAACTTTTAATAAACATGAGTTATTGACATTTCTAATTTTCAGGTCGTGAAAATTTGCTCCAAGACAGCGTAATATCCCCGTCTCCCGGGTTCAGGGACCTTTATAACCCGGATGTGCTGCCGCAAGTATCTCTGGAATTCCCTTTCATGTGGCGCTATATTCATACTATGCAGGAAGGGGCGTTGAAGTAAGTTGAAGATTAGATGAGTGAAACTAATGGCACCCATAATTTAATTCTCTTACTTCTAAATCATATCAATTAATTAAAAATTGATTTGTACTTTGCTAGTAAATTACTTGTAGTATTTTTAGTACCTTTTACTTTTTATCAATTTCAGCTTTTCAAATTAATAGAATGACTCATTATTTATACATATTGCTGCCAAAGCTGGCCTCGTTTTGCGGTAAGAAGTAATTGAATGCAAATAAATTATTATTATTATTTGCAAATGCAAATGCAAAATAATAAATAAGTCCTTTACTGGTAAAGTACAGATTTAGAATTTTTTCTTTAATGTGATTAAGAAGCTAAAATCAAAGAGGGAGTTCTAGTTTAACACTTAATTTCGATATGCTTTCTTTTGAACAACTCTTAGTAACTTGGAACAATTAAGTAATAAATAAATCATCTCTCCTTTTCAAATTTTGAAATGGGAATATAAATATGGCATCTGTTAAAAATATGGAATCCTAATTATTTTTCTAGTTCTTTCTTATCCAAAATTATTGTCGGTTTATCTCCAGCTGTCAGGTTTCCAGATTTCGTTTAGTCCTTAAGGCGAGGTGAGTTCACACACTAGCGCCACCCAGCAATTAATTCTAAAAGTCCTAAATCATATCGAATTAAAAAAAAATCTAATTGTTAAATGCCCTAGTCAATTACTTGTAGTACTATTGGAACAAGTTTTCACTATTTTTAATTTGATGAATTAAGAGAACGAATTTTTACCGCCAAAAGTGGTTACTAAAAATTCCAAAATTCGTTCTCTTAATTCTTCAAATTTGCCACTTTTAGCGGTAAAAATTCGGTCTCTTAAACTTAGATTGTAATACGATATTATAGATATTACTAATATCTATGAAAAGTAACAAAAATAATACTACAAATAGTTTACTAGGGCAATCAGCTATTAGAATTTTAAAATTTGATTTGATTTAGGAGCAAATGAATTAATTGCTGGGCGGCGCTAGTGTGTGAACTCACTTTGCCTTAATGAAAAATCTCATAATTTATACCTATGTTAAAGCAAAATTTTATTCCTTTACAGATTGTATGACAACAAAGGTAATTACCTAAAACAGGTGCCCCTAGTCAACACCACTTTAAGGACCGGGTTCCTGGGTGTAGACCAAAATTTGGACTATATTACTCAAGGCAGCTTCAGACAAGCCAGTGCAAAAGTAGACTACGTTGTTGATTATGATGTAAGTTTTACAGCTTATAGCTTTTTGACTAGGGCTAGATTTTTTTAGATATATATTAACTTTAATGAATATATCGACATACAAGTATGAAGGCAAGAAGAGGAAAAGTAACTACCAACAGAATTATTTGCAAAAAAAATTCAAACAAAAAGTGGTTGAATCGTACGATGAGCCTATCATGGAGATTGTTGATTGATCATGAGATTGGAGACTGATTAATTGAGAACCTTCTACTTTTTTAAGTCAGCCTCAAGAGAAGACAAATTGTTTTATTTTGTCAATTTCTTACAGATAACAGGCGTGGGCCTTGGACCATTCCAACGAGCCAACGACATCCTAACCAGTGACATGGCTAAAAACAGACTCTTCGGACTGCAGCCCTATATCAAATACAAGGAATATTGCACCGGAAAGTCATTCAAGAGCTTCGAGTCATTGTTAGAATTTATTGACCCTGAGGTAAGGATCCTTCAATTTTTATTTTGCCAAACCACATTTGTTGAACTGAGATTTTGATAAAGGGTGTCTCAGAATGTTTTTCGTTTTTGAATTGACCACTACGCGTCAACCTCAGGTAGCAGGGGGACGGGAGTGGTCTCAATCGCTTGGCCGGCTTGTTAAGTTTAGTAGCCATGAATCTTTTCACGGGACTGCAGCGAGCGTTTTGTGTGCGAGCGTTTTATAAAAACAACGATTCCTACACTGTTGTTCGTCGTCTCTGCAGGACACATTTTAATTAAACAAGCTTAAAACATGTGCCGAGTGTCAATTTAATTAAGCATTGGGTGTGAGAATACAATGACGACGAAGAGACTGGGAATACAATGCCGGACTAATCGTCTGGGCGCAAAAGGACATCAAGAACGAGCATGAACGTCGACCGCGGTCGCCAGTCTGTAATGGACTTTTTTAGCTACAGAAATGCAAAACCAGTCTTTTTTACTTTCCGGACTTTTTTAGCTACAGAAATGCAAAACCAGGATGGCTACAACCGCAACACCTTTTTCCAGCAAGATGGAGCCACTTCTCATGTTACAAATGACTCATTAACTGCTCTTCACGATTTATTTCCTAGAAGAGTGATAAGCCGCCGAGGAGACATCAACTGGCCACCAAGGAGCCCTGATTTAACGCCTGCTGATTTTTTCCTATGGGGCTACCTAAAAAGTAAAGTTTACAATCCATTGCCATCCAACCTGAATGTTTTGAAGCAAAGAATCACTGAAGAAATCAACTCTATTCCAAGAGCAATGCTCCAGCGAGTAATTGAAAATTTTAGCTCCAGGTTAAATGAGTGTGAAGAAGCGAATGGTGCGCACTTACAAACGGTTCTTCTTCATAAATAAACTTCAAGAACTACTCTTTAATTTAACAATAAATAAAACTAGTTTTAATTGATATTGTTGTTTTTTATTGAACATCTAAAAACGAAAAACATTTTGAAACAGCCTTTATAACTACTAACATTTATGAACGCACATATCTCGATTTAACCAGAAATATAAATATTCGACAACTTTGGTATCATCATCATCATCTCAGCCACAGGAAGTCCACTGCTGGACATGGCCTCCCCCAAGGATTTCCAATACGATACTTTGTCATAAAATTAGGCAATCAATCAATTAATCTCGTTATAACCTACGTTCTATACCGCTTGGTTAAAATATAAATAGTTAAGAATTATAAGCGTCGCAACATTTGCATAGAAATATAGAATGGCTATACATATACAGCGTGTAAATTGATTTTCGACATCCTCTTAAATGGGTGATTCAGCCCATCAATATGAACGTCATCAATGCTATAAATTAATAAAAAATCGACAGTTTCATACAAAAGTTCTTAGCCGCCCGGGCAGTAAGTATGGGAAAGTAAGTTTCTTTTTGAGTTTCCAGCTTTGGTCCCATAGTAAGAGTTGTTCATATTGACGGTCTGAGTCAACCCTTCAAGTGAATATCGATGGTAAATTTACACGTTGTATTCTTTTCAAATTGATCTATTTCTTTACCAGAGAGTAGAAATCCTAAAGGATCTATACGAAGACGTTGAAGATATGGACCTGATAGCCGGCGTTTGGCTGGAGAAACTCATTGCTGGTGGACGAGTGCCATCCACTTTCTACTGCATTGTTGTGGAACAGTTGGTCAGGACTGTGGTTTCCGATAGGCACTGGTATGAGAGACCAAACAGGCCTCATGCATTTAATGCCGGTAAGTTATTAATAAAGTCATCATCAACATCTCAGCCAAAAAAGGACACTGCACAGGCTTTCACCTAGGATTTTCACCATGGAGGAGGTTTTGCCATACTTACCATGCTTAGCAAGACGGGTTGGCGAGCGCAGTCTGTGGGCCTCGTCTCAGTTCGACGCTGATGCCCATCAAAACCGCTTTTTTCAGTGAAACGGGATAAAGGCATTTAGGATGCTGCTTACTAGGATGGATGAGGATGAGAAAGTAGCAGCTGGGGATACCGAGCGCGCGTACCCATCGGGTACATGGCAGCTGCAGCTGCCAGCCAAACGGTTCAACTAGATTGCATTCCTGACCATTAGTGTTGGCTACTATTTATGGAGCTAAAAATATTATGGAATGGCCACGAAGGACGTCAAATTGATGCCAACTTTTCACGTTACACACTTGCGGCAGAAGCAGATACTAGTTTAGTAACTGGAAGAGTATTAATTTCGTACAAAGAAAATTTAAATGCGATTTATGCACCAGCTTACACAGAACTTATGTCGCGATACGTTTGCATGCATTGATATTCGCATCACTGTTACATTTCTCAGGAGTCCTGATTATTCTAAGATCTATGCTAAAAATCAGTGAAAGTATTTTTCGTAACTATGATTTCACATTCAGAGCCTCTTAAGTCAGATGTATTATGTGTATTAGAAACATCAAATCATTGATCAGTATGATAATATCACAGATTTGAGATATATACAAATCTAAAGTGAATGTTAATGTACTATATTATTACCTTTTTAATCAATTGACTAGTGGCGGAAGAACTTAAACTTATTTACATTGAATTGTGTGTAAGTAACCTTCCGCAATATTTTGCAAAAGCAAGTGTTGGTGTCAGATTCGCTGGTGGTGATCGTTTATCTATGTCAGATGCCGTTAGGTATCATGAAAAATCTGAAACTAGTATCGGTAGTCTACATATTCATACAAAACACAAAAAGACATAGAAAAATAATGTCTTCTAAACTTGAATAGTTTAGAAATAATAATGTTTTAAATATTTTTTAATTCAATTTTAAGGGATCTTTACTTTATTTGCAGCACAACTCAAAGAAATAAGGAAAGCTACAGTCGCTCGCTTGCTTTGTGATACAGGTGACACAGTGACAGAAATCCAACCTCAAGCATTCCTAAGAATAGGTCCTGGGTAAGAACCCATTCCTTCTGATACTCGTAGATTGGAACTTAAAATAAAGAAAGAAAGAAAATTGATTTATTTGTTATAACACAAACACAACTAAAATAATATGTACATAATTTTGCAATATGACATTTGTTTATAATTAAATCAAATTGATCTCCTCTCAGCATGATGTCGAGGTAAAAACCACAACGCTGGTCTTCCGAGGAAAACTTTCCTTAAAACCGTCGTTTAAATTGTTATTTTTATGTTATGTATAGTTGAGTGTATGGAAGTATTATTTTTAGGCAAAGACATAGGAAGTTGAAAAATCAAATATTAGGAGAGACTTTATGTTGAAATACAAAATATTTAATACATATTCTTTTTCAGAAATTTGTTGAAGAAATGCGAAGAGATTCAGGGCTTCAATCTAAGTGCCTGGAAAGATCAGACTTGCTACAAACAGGGCAAGCCAATGATGATGGCCAAACTGCAATAACGCAAAAGCCGCGAGGCAGTAATGCTACGGGTGTGAATAATATTATATAAACGGAATAAAATTGTACTCACATTTTAATATTTTTTTTATTTATACTAAAGATAAGGTTTTGAAAATAAAGCTATTAAAAAATATCTTAACTATCAATATTTAATTCTATCGATAAAACTGGCAGAGTCTTTGTAGACAAATGCCGTTAAAAACTTAAGATTAAAAAAAGATTTAGTAATATTGCTTTCCTTTCAAACGTGTAGCTTTTCTGATTGGCCCTTAAAATTCCAGTATTCTGTATTTTTATATTGAATTTACAGCTCAGTCTTTGTTTGACTACTCAGGTCGTGTTGCATAGAGACATCCTTTTCTACGGGTTTTCCCCTGCTTTTTGATATTTGATCAGTCATTTTACGAGGTCCACTTGTTTCTACTATTGTATCTGGCGTTACAATAGATCCCAAATATTTAAATTGGCTAACTTGCGGCACAGGTGTTCCATCATTGTAGTAGACTGTTTGATAATCCTCCATATGGTCATTGTAGATACATGCCATATGTTTTGTCTTGGTTTTACTTAGCGGGAGTCCATACTTGTCAAATACCGCTGTCCATCTGGTGAAAGTCTTTTGCAGCTGCTCTGTTGTATTTGAAATTATCACGACATCATCTGCATACAGTAAACTCCACGGTACAGGAGCCTGAATATCTTTGGTCATATAGTCCATTACAAGGTTAAATAGTAATGGGCTTAGGGAAGATCCTTGATGAACGCCCATTTTTACTTGAAAGTTCTTGCTGATGCCTACTCGGCTTTTTATCCTGGTATCTATTTTGTCGTACATATCTTTTATAATCTCAATATAAACTTCTGGTATATTTTGTGCTCTAATTGCTTGCCATACTAGCGTTCGAGGAACCCTGTCAAACGCTTTGTCTAAATCGAGAAACACAAAATGTAAATTCTTTCTGTTTTTGCGATATTGTTGTAATAGCCCAAGTACTATCTGGATTGCATCGCTTGTTGACTTTGATGATGTATATGCAAACTGATTAGGCGTTATCTTAGAAAGAAGTTTCATGCGCGAATTAATGATTTTTTCCCAAATTTTGAGAGTATGAGATGTAACTTGTATTCCTCTATAGTTTGTGCAGTTAGTTTCATCTCCTTTATTTTTGTAAGTTGGTACAAGGTAAGTTTGTCGCCAGGAGTTTGGTATTTCTCTTAAGTTTAAGATATTAGAAAACAATTTTTGAAGCCATTGAATTCCAAGTGAGCCTACTTTTTTCCAGAGTTCTACGGGAACACCATCCGGTCCTGCAGCTTTTTTATTTTTCATTCCATGTACTGCTTTTGCAATCTCATCAGTACTTATATCTTGAATAGGACCTAACGTTGGTTGAAAGGGGATAAATTCTTCACTTGGATATTCTTCATTTAACAGAGAGACAAAATATTCGCGCCATCTTTCATTTATTTCTAAATTATCAGTCAGTAGAACACCGTTTTCATCTCTAATGAATTTATTTTTATATTGTTTAGTATTTTTACCATCCATTTGAGACTGCTGGCATATTTTAAAACTATCACCGTAGTTATTTTCTTTTTCAGTCATAATTTCTTTCCATCCAGGCTGATTCTTTTCCGTGATGCGAACAACTCTAAGGCAGATTTTTTTGATTTGATCTTCGTAAGCTTCTTCAAACTTCTTCCACATTTCCTGAACATCAGTGTAATCTTCAGTTAAATCATTTTCCAAATAATTTTGAATGTTGGTGATCAGAATTTCAGTATGTAGCTCACAATTAGGATCTTTACAGTTAATCCAGTACTTTCTGCAAAAAGCTTCACATAATCTTAGCTGATCGTTTATGTTATTTTTCGATTGTGCACTATTTGTAATCAGCAATACTTTTTCTCCAACTGTTTGTTCATCTTTTAATGATTCACCTAAAAATAAAATAAAAAGACTATTTAATTAGGCTAGAACTGTGGCATGAACAAAATGATACAGTTTTATACATCCCTCTGTGTTTGAAAGCGTTTATTTTCGAAATAAGTATGATACCCTTGCTTGTTTACTTATGAGTTCGAAAAGGCCACTATTTGTTTTAATTCCAATTTCAAGAGTGCCCTAAATTCGTTAAATGCAAACAGTGGAGGGGAATTTGGGAATATTTGATAATATTGGTATAAAGTTAAGAAACTTTTTTAATTTATCCGATTATTACCTATGTACATTCATATAGCTAAAGTTTTCAATAAATTATTCGCCACTAACATCCTTATTTTAATACCATTTTGTTGCCACTTTACGACTTCTAATAAAAAAGTGTGTTGTTTTTCGAGTTCATATAATTATTAGGTATGTACGTAAGTTACTTTTTACCAACATAACTTCTAAATACCTCAACGGATTAGTATCGTATAAGTCCTTACATTCGTAATTGACAAAAGCTATAATTTTTCGCAAAGGCAGTCGTCGACAATTTAACAAGGGGTAAGTAAGATACAGTTTTGAGTATGTACTTGTACAGAGGCAGACTTATCCCTGAAAAGATTCCATTCAGTCAACCAAGTACCTGAAATTATTTGAGCCATAAATTACGGGTATCATGAGATTCAATTTAAAAGTAGTGGTATAAGTATTTACTAGTATTCTTCTTGGTATCGATCATATAAACGTTTTAATGGTTGGACAATTAAGCAAATCTGGCAAACAAGGTTAATTTTTGCATTTTTCGATTCCAAAAACCATTATGACCTTAAATATAAACAATCGATCAAAATTTCAAATAAAACAAGAACAAATCATAGCACTTATGCACATATTAAATGCATAATATTACTTACCCGAGTACAATAAAAATAAAACTGTGCACTTGAAAATTAATATTTTAAACATTTTTATTACTTCACTTATAAAAACATCATAAATGAGCAATGAATATAGTCTGATAGACCAATTAAAACCAACTAAGTAAAGATTGATTGTAATTGCTGTGGCTGAATTTGCACGACAGGAGTGGGGTTGACAATACATCAATTACCTATTACATTAATTGGATCATTATGCTTTATTAATTGATTCTTAGATAATCGACGAGCTACCGTAAACTAATTTATATAATAATTAATGAGCATGTTGACTAAAATTTTTTTCATGTTGCTATGTAAAGACCTGCCAAAAATAAACACAATAGTGACAGAAATACATTTCTAAACAAAAAACTCTTTCAGTTATAAAAGTTTTAAAGACACATGTTTTTAGACGTAAATTTTTAGACGTGAAAATGCGCTGCTGAAATGCCTACATATTTGTGACGTCACAAGCTTGTATTTTGTATGGATGGCGTGAGAACTTTGTTTGGTAGCTATGCGAAATATTTCGTTTATGGTAATGGTTTCATAATAAAAGTTGCTATAAATTTTGCAGACTAAAATACAGTATAATTGTAATTAAAGATTTTCATACTTTAAAAAATGGTCCTATTCACCCAACTTTAATGAAGCTTTAAGATCACTTAACGAATCGATATCAAATTAAAAGTGTTCTTTATAGTGTTTTTAGATAGAAATGAATCTCATTAGAAACAAATTTTATATAATCTTAACATTAGGCAACTACCGTATTAGGAGATTAGGGTAAAGTAGTCACTTTCAAAATCGCCTGAAAACGCATGTCTCCATACAAACGGAAAAAGGGAATTGTGGCAATATTTGATAATTTTGGAGTAAAATTAAGCATTTAATCAATTAATCTCATTATAATCTACGTACGTTCCTATGCAGCTTGATTAAAATACCAATGGTTTGAGAATTACAAGCCTTTTCAAATTTATATGGAAATCTTGAGAGCTGTATAGGAACGTACGTAGATAATATAGAGAATAATTGAATAAATGCTTAATTTTACTCCAAAATTGACGAAACGAGAACGAAAAATGAGATATGCGCTTCCAGGCGACTCTTAACTACGTAAATAATATCAGTAACTTGTAAATTATATGAGAATCATTATTAAATTTATATCGTTAAAGGATTTGATTGAATCACGATGTTTAATGAAGTCCTTATATGATTTAAGTAATTAAGATTAGTTGTCATGCTCCTTTATTTTCATTTCATATTATTATTTTCTAATATTTGCAAAATTGATAAAGTACTAGAGTTTAGCAAAAATCAAATACTTACTGAGAACTGTTACACAGCACAATGAAAAAAGACCAATGCACTTTAACATCAATATGTTTGGCATTTCTATAATAAGTCTCATGTAGTTTTAGAATAATATAAACTATACAAGGTGATTCTTAACAACCTGGTAATATTTTAATGATAGAATCAAAATCCTTGATAGGACATTTTTATGGGTTGGACCTAAGTTAAGTCGAATATACATGTCGTAAAAAATGAATAACATTATTCGCCTTTCCATAGAAATATGAACAGCAAATTGTTAAATTTGTATGGGAGGTCCAATATCTTTTACCTTTTTTCTGGTCTAAGAATCTGACTTTAAAATATTGCCAGTTTGTTATAAATCACCTTGTATAGTTTATTTTATTCTTAAATTTCTTGTTTGCTCTGTAGCAGCCTTAGAGTCACAGATTGTTTTGGCTTTTAAAACAAGTCACTAAACACGTCTAACTCGCATGAAAGTAGATAAAATATTTACTTTATTCAAATTTCTACCAAAATAATTGCTTCTTATCAATTATTTCTAGTGAGTTTGTGAGATATGGCGCTTGTTAGGAAAGGTCCAAATGTTAAACAGCGATAAGGTGCACACACATCATTTTTAGGGTTCCGTAGTAAACTAGGAACCCTTATAGTTTCGCCATGTGTGTCTGTCTGTCCGTCCGTGGTTTTACTCAGAGACTATAAGTACTAGAAAGCTGTAATTTGGCATAGCAAAAAAGTCGTAGAAAGAAAATCTTGAAACATTTTTTTTTTAGTAGTAATATAGTAATGCCCCTATTTTTTATTTTTTCCAAAAAAACTATTTTTGTACAATTTTTTTTCTTTTAAACAGGTTTTTAGAAAAAAATAAAACATAGGGACATACCTATTTTAGTAATAGATTGTATGTAAAAAGAATTATGCCTCTAGAAGCAGTTTTCAGCGAGAAAATAGAGAAATACATTTGTATGGAAAACGCACTGCTAGTATACCCTCTTAAACTGTGAGGTGCGAGTGTGAACAGTGTGAACTCAAAGTTGTCATTCGTAACTACGGATCCCTACACTGCGCGTGGCCCGAAACGCACTTGGCCGGTTTTTTTCTTACTATTCTGTATTCTGATATGGATTCTGATCCCGAGGTTACAATTAGTTCATAGGTTCAAAATCAGTCTGTATATACGACTGCTGTAATTTTTTTCACGAATCCATATATTAATTACCAAATCATTCTAAACGTATATGTTAGTAATTTTTAGTATATGGTACCAAAGATTATAATTTTACAGGAATAATGTTATATATCTCATTTAGAGGCACAAGCTCTGGCAAGATAAAAAAGGATGTTATTAATGCTTATCCAAGGATGCTTCATGAGGCTATTGAAATTAAAAAACATCCTAATTTCAATAGGGATGGTTGGCAGTTACCACCAGCCGATCCAGTCATCAATTTAATCAAATTTCAAGCTAAGAAGAAGACTGCAAGACCTTCAGACACCGTGAGACAATACTGCGTACATCCGGAACGTTATCAATAAATATTATAGCGGCAAATTTTGCAGTTTTTATAAAATAGAAATGTCGTAGAAGGCGACTAAGGAAACACAAGCTAAACAAAGCTTCTGAATATCAAAGAGACCCCTCCAACCCGTCTGGCCAGCGTGGAGAGTGTAGCCATAATCCTCTGCTCTGGTAGTACAGAGAGGGTCATGCTCCTGCAGTGGACACGGAAAGGACCTGAAGATGATGATGATGATGATAAAATACTAGAAAAATGTCAACTTAGTCTACCTGTGACCACAAACACTGTAAAGTGCTCGCAACGTTAGGTCTATAAAAATGTAATAAACGCAATACAATCCGTAATAAATTAATTTTATTTTAATGTGTGACAATCACGAAAACATTAACGATGGCATTTATTTGAAAGACACAAATTTGATCTGATCAAATGCAATAATTAATAATAAATATCTATTAAATATAGCACGTAACGCCATCTATCTGTAGTTGGAGGCCAACTCTAGTTTGTATGAATCTTCGTTGACACGTCAAACGATACGCATACTGTATTATGGTGTTATCATACATGGTAATGCAGTATGTGTACGATAAGAGGAGAATTTGGATCGGGTTCCTCAGTAAATAACTTAAAATTTTCAGTCACCCTTTCCCATCATTCTACTTTGAAAGAGCATTTCCTATTCTTTCTTTAATGATTTTGCTTTTTTTTCTTAAGTAGCAAACACTCATTTTTCAAGCTATCTTACGGCATCATAATCATCATCTTCAGGTCTTTTCAGTGTCCACTCTGCAGTGGACACTGAAAAGCACGACCGTTTCTGTACTACCAGAGCCATATAAGCCAGAGCAATCAAAAGATTTGGCCTACACTCTCCACAAGTCTCTTCTACGACATCCACGGGAAGACTTGGAGTGGTCCTATTCTACTCTACCGGGAACCACACGGTAGAATCTTAAGGCATCTGACACAAATTCCATTGACATCTAATGATTTCAGCCAAGACCAACGATTTAACGTGCCTTCCACAGCAGTTCTACACATTTTTAAACCACTTGTTTACTAATCAAAGTAATCTACTTTGATATATACTTTCAAGCAACGCCAGGAGGCGTATCTACGCCTCCTGGCGTTGCTTGAAATGCATAAGCACTAATGCTATCTACTTAAACGACTATGTAAAATACAAGTGTAAGTAAATTTTATGTTAAATTACCTTTAAGATAATTAAAAGATGATTCCCCTACCACTTGCACTTGTTATTGGTGATAATGATAACCTTTAAAACATTAGATAATATTATTAGAACTGATAAAACATGAGAGTCAATGGTTATTTTTTTAATACTCTATGCATACATTCGAATCATGTATTTGTAACTTACGGGGTAGATATATAGCCTAGAGCCATAAGACCCAGGTATAGAACTGGTTAAATTACACGTTGTTTGGAGTACGGAAAAGGATTTAGGGTGCTGACGACCTCCGCAGCATAGTGGTTAACACGCCAGCCAGTGACACTAGTGGCCTCGATTTCGATCCCCAGGTCATGATGGAAAAAGATCTTTTACAAATTGCCATGGGAATTAGACATTTATCTATCGAAGTGACTATTATTAAATTTAGTAACTATTATTAAATATACTATCGTGGAGTTAGTATTCTACGCCACGAGTTAACAACTTTCTGTGGGATAAATAGTATCTTCTTCGATTTATGTCATCATCAGGTCTTTTTAGTAAGTCACTGTAAGAACACGTTGACCCGCTTTATACTACCAGAGCCATATATTAGCCAGAGCAGTGAAAGGATTTGGCCTACAGTCTCCACGCTGGCCAGACGGATTAGGGAGGTCACTTTGATGTTTATAATCGATCAGTTTGTGTGATTTGTCCCAATTTATATATTTATCCCGGAAAAAAGTACTGTTCAACTGAAGAATCAACATAAATGCAAGCAGAGCCGGGAGTGAAACCAAGTTGTGCATAAAAATCGGCGATGTGCGAGTTGGACTTGCGCACGTAGGGTTCGAGACTATTGCGCAAAAACGGGCAAAGAAATCACGATTGTTGTATGGGACTCCTTAAATTTTTATTTTATTATCATTTTAGTATTTTTTGTTTAAGCAGCAACAGAAATACATTGTCTGTAAAAATTAAACTCACTAGATATCACGCTTTATGAGGTACCTGATGACAGACATACAGCCAAATGTATATCGAAATCTCCATGATAGGGTACTATTTTTACCGTTTGACAACGGAAGCGTTAAAAATGAACCCACAAAAATAATCGACATGTTCCAATCACGTGCATTGAGTCATTTGCATGTAAATCAGCTCTGCGTGAACTAATTAAAACTTAACGACCTGAGCTCTCTGCGATAGTGACTTATCACTGAGACATGTTTTAATATGATTTATTCGTCTCACTCCCGTCCTAGCGAGAGTTTCTGGTTCTATCACTAGATCGACTATTATTTTAGCGTGGAAATGTATACTAATCATGCTGTGAATGATTTTTATGAACGGTTGCTTAGCTGCCATAGACTCTGCTTACGCTTTTATATCAAACCTTAGAAATCTTTTGCTTATTTCACCTAGTTAGATATATACAAGCCATGCTATTGTTCTCGAGTCACCTTAATGAAGCACCTAAGAATTAATATTTTTCTAAGCTTAACTAACAGGTCGGAAACCACATGGAAAATTAATAGAGTGTTTTCAATCACGTGCATCAAGTCATTTACATGTAAATCAGCTCTGCGTGGACTAATTAAAACTTAAAAACCTGAGCTCACTGCGATAGTGACTTATCACCGGGACATGTTTTAATCTCTACCATGCTGGTTTGGGAGAAAGGTAAAAACATAGAATATACCCTGTGATTTTCTGTCCGCGCAGACCGTAAAAGCCGGTCAAGGGATTGGGCAAAAATCTAAGGCATCACATCAATAGGCGATGCGCCTAGCAACCCATCACTATTTTGATTCCGCTTTCCACCTTTACGCCCACTATGATGCCAGGTTTTAAGACTATTGGCTCTGTCTACCCAATTAGGGATAAAGATGTGAAATGATGCATGATTTGTATGTAGTGTGACTTATCACCGAGACATGTTTTAATATGATTTATTCGTCTCACTCCCGTCCAAGCGAGAGTTTCTGGTTCTATCACTAGATCGACTATTATTTTAGCGTGAAAATGTATATTAATCATGCTGTGAATGATTTATGAACGGTTGCTTAGAGACTCTGTTTACGCTTTTATATCAAACCTTAGAAATCTTGTGCTTATTTCACCTAGTAAGATATCTACAAGCCATGCTATTGTCCTTGAGTCACCTTAAGGAAAGACCTAATAATAGATATCTATTCATAGGTTCATTAACAGGTTGGAAACCATGGAAAATTAATAGAGATATTTTTAATCACGTGCATTGAGTCATTTTTTATTATTATCATTATCATTAAAATGAGGAGCCCGATGGTCCAGTGGGTGTGAGCTCTATGAGCGCTTACGTATGTTAAGCAACCCCTGGTGCAGTCCCTACTTGGATGGGTGACCGCAAGTGGCATAAAAATATCTCGAGTTCCTCCGTGCTTCGGAAGGCACGTTAAGCCGTTGGTCCCGGCTGCCATCGTTGATGGCAGTCGTTAAGCTATGTCAGATGCCTTAAGGCAGCTTGAAAAATCTGACACCAGTGTTGGCCACTTACACATACGAAAAACAACAAACATTAAAACTTAACGGCCTGCGCTCACTTCGATAGTGACTAATCACCGAAACGTGCTCAAATTTATTTTATTCCCCCTCCCTTTTTCACCAATTATATTACTTTTTACTCGAATGTTTCCAGAAGGAGGGTAATGTTTTTCGCGGCATCATTGGCAAGGCACCTGAACAGATTTATAAATCTAAACTAATCTAAGCATGCCTTTAATGTAATTTTTTGTACTACATCAACACATCAACGCCTTTTGTCAAAACAATAAATAAATAAATATATACGGACAAATCACACAGATTGAGCTAGCCCCAAAGTAAGTTCTTAAGTAAGACTTGTATTATGGGATACTAACTCAACGATACTATATTTTATAACAAATACATATATAGATAAACATCCAAGACCCAAGTCAATCTGAAAAAGATCATTTTTCATCTTGACCTGACCGGGGATCGAACCCATCCGTGCCATCTGCGCCACGGAGCTCGTCAATACTCGTCAATGCTCGTCAAACAATAATTAAATATTTCGTAGACGTATCGGATATTGATACGAAGAATTCACGTTATCACATTTATCTAATTAATATTTGTATCAATACAAATTTCTGAATCAAATTCTACTGAGAACTATCTACAGTTTCTATCAATATCACAATAATATTCTTACTATCGTTTACAATAGTTCCAATAACTAAAGGTGTTCTTATTCAAATCACAGAGTACAGAAATCGTTTCCTATTACAGTACATTGGTCGCGGGGTTGTAACATAAACAGAGAACAGAGGGGTAGCTGTTTTGTCGAAAACGCTGCAAATTATTTAACAATAACCGAAACAAGAAATATTTTTTAAAAATAAAAGACATAAAAGATTTGACAGTAAATTCATAGCCTATGTTATTCAAGAGGTCCATCAGGATTCTAAGGTTTTACTCTGTACGACTAAAACAGTTTACAAATTTAGAAGTTTTGAAATGGCAACCGGTAAATCCAGTACCGGACACCCACTAACAGGTGGTCTGACACTGTTGGAAAGCATAATTGTATGCCGCTTCCAAACGGTTGTATTCAAAATCCTTGGGGGATTTAATTTTGATTTAAAATTAATAATGAAGTTAAAAAACTCTCGAATACATACATGAACACTTAAAATAAAACAGTTGTAAAAAACTGTGTTAAAAATGGTAATAACAAAAATACAACTCTGTCACACTTAGGGACTGTAGATCACGTTATTTTATTAGTTTTTGTTGATTATTTCTACAGTTACAATTTTAGGTTAGTTAATTTGCAAGTAACGCACTTTGAATCTATCTCCATTTGCAATTTATGAAATAATATCGTTATGCCGGATAAGCTAATGTAGATAACAAGATTCCGAAATAAATTCTGTAAGCACACTAAAACACAAGCTTCTACAATCATTAAAAAAAAATTGTTCAAAATGTAGGAATCATACAATCATAAATAAACTAAAATTGTAAAAAAAGTTTTGATATTGCTAACCATAATTCAAACGGTAGGTAAATAAATTACATGTATGCATACAAGTTATTCTTCTCTAATCTCTTATTTTGTGTTCAGAACGTGAGGGCATTTCAGAACACAACGACAAATAGGAGCAATTTGGTGTTACTTTGAAATACTTGTTGTGGAAGTTGTTCGATTTATTATACAAATTATTGTTATTAATATCATAGAGCTGTTATTATATCGCATTGTTTAAATTTGATTATTTTACATGAATGAATTGGGTGCGTTGAATTTTATTATATATATTATGGGGTTTCCGAAATGCTCACTACCAGATGGTAGCGATGAGGCATTGACCTTAATACGCCATTGTCATTGAATAATATTTGAAAACCAGCAATATTTGATACATTGTGGCCCAATCACAGCTTACTGGACCCTACGCCATAGTCTTCCATTGGTTATTTGACAGAACACCCTCATTACTAAATATTTTTTGGCTGAACTATAAAGCGTTAAGAAGTTTACCATCAGCAGTTTATTGTCAGCGATCAACAGGAAAAGTTAAAATGTAATTTTCTAGATATGACTCACACAAGACAAGTGAAAATATAGAAGGTTAAGTGTAAGAAAAAACCAAGAAAAACCAAGACTTAATGCGTGGTCTGACACTTAGATCAATCCAAACTTTCTTTGATTCCTCGGTTTTGTGCATGATACATTTTGCGCCTCTTTGTTCGCCGACATTTAACTTCTACTTAACATAATAAATGAAAAATTATCACGAAAACAATCAGCGCATACTTTATGCAATAACGTTTAAAAGATCAATCTCAAAAAATAACCTCAAAAAATTTAATGTTTTTGTTGTTTTGTATTATACTCCCATTTGGTCCCAGCGGAGACTACTTTGCGGGACATTTTATGTTTTAAAGTTACTAGTTTAATGTTGTGGCGAATATTTTTTAAAAAAGTGTGTAAAGACAAATATAACTAATTAAGTTTCAACACTGACAATGAGCGTAGCTTTAATATCTAATAGCGCCCTAACCCTAGGTTGTGTTAAACCGGTATGAAATATATAATTTACTAGCAGCAAATAGCCTGTGTCCTTCTCAATACCTTAACCTATGTGCCTCCGTGGTCCAGTGGTTAAGGCGTTTGCCTTGTTGACCCGGGGGTCGTGGGTTCGATTCCCACGGGAAGCATACTTTGTTAAGTTGTTTCCAGTTTGGCTAAGACATTGCAGACATGAATCACCTGATTGTCTGATAAGAAAGATGATTCCGTGCTTCGGAAGGCACGTTAAGCCGGTGGTCCCGGCTGCCATCTGGTAGTCGTCAAAGGATCCACGTCAGAGGCCGAGAGGCGGTTCCGAAGAACTCTGACACCAGGGTGTGCATGGTCGACTGACCGTGTCACCTACACAAAATGATGATGATGATGGTGATTGGTTCAGTAGACTGACAGGGCATGAAAACGTAACAAACAAACAAACAAACTCACTTTCGCATTTATAATATTAGTTAGGATTAGGAAGTTAGCATTAGGAGTAGTATAGAATATAATATCCAAAATAATGAAATTATTATTAAGTTACGTAACAACGGGTAACTTACGTAAATAGTCCGCTACTGGCCGACCTTATCCGGAGGTCTTCCTCAGGGCGAATGTGAATCGGGACGCGCGCACGATGTCGTTCCTGACTGACGATTCCGTGCGCATTGCGACAACATCGTTTTTAACGAAAACGTGCTCCTTCTCATATCCTATACCATGGTCAATGGTGATGACTAGGGACTTATATTTTCCCAATTGGGAACACAATCACTTGGTGCAAATGGAAAGATACAAAGGGTTGCTATATATCTCAGCTATGTCATACTGTGAGCAGCAGAACTCCCCATGCATCGCTATTGCGAGGTCAGTTTGCGCCATATTTCAGTTGAGATAAGAATAAGAAAAAGGCCTTAAAAGCACAAAATTCTTTATTAAAATTGTGGTCCTTTTCATAATCTAAACCGTCGTCAATGATGATGACTAGGGACTTATATTTTCCCAATCGGGAACACAATCACTGGGTGCAAATGAAAAGATACAAAGGGTTGCTCTGTATCTCAGCCACGTCATACTGTGAGCAGCGGGGACTCCCATACATCGTTATTGCGAGACAATTTTGCGCCGTATTTCAACTGTCAATGATAAAAAAAGTCCTTAAAAGCAATAAAATTCTTTATTGAAATTGTGGTCCTTCTGATATTCTAAACCGTCGTCAATGATGATGTCTAGGGCCTTACGTATTTTCCCAATTGGGAACAAAAACGACTGGATGCAAATAGACAGATTTTTGTTTTTTTGTTTTTCGTATGTGTAAGTGGCCAACACTGGAGTCAGATTTTTCAAGCTGCCTTAAGGCATAGCTTAACGACTGCCATCAACGATGACAGCCGGGACCAACGGCTTAACGTGCCTTCCGAAGCACGGAGGAGCTCGAGATATTTTTATGCCACTTTCGGTCACCCATCCAAGCAGGGACTGCACCAGGGGTTGCTTAACATACGTAAGCGCTCATAGAGCTCACACCCACTGGACCAATAGACAGATACAAAGGGTTGTGTATCTCAGCTACGTCATACTGTGAGCAGCGGGGACTCCCATACATCGTTATTGTGAGATAATGTGTCTGCAGTATTTCTTCTGTCAAGGGCGACACCGCCTACAATCTTCACATTGCTCAAGTCATCAGACGAAATATACGGATATTGAAACAGATTAACAGCTTAAAAAGATGAGGTTTTTAATTTGAGCTGGACGTTTAATATTTTGTTGTGTCAAAAATTTATATTTGTTGTATATCAGCTTCAAAACATGTGTCCTGAATTTCAATAGTGTATGTTTGTCTACGCCGATCTTTTAATTATTATAAAAAACACGAATTAGTAGTGTGGTTCTCGGCAGAATAGAATAAGACCACTCCTAGTCTTCCTGTGGATGTCGTAGAAGGCAATTGAGGGAACACAAGCTAAACAAAGCTTATAAATATCAAAACGACCTTTCCAACCCATCTGACCAGCGTGGAGAGTATAGGCCAAATCCTCTGATTGCTCTGGCTAATATATGACTCTGGTAGTCCAGAGAGTCGTGCTCCTGCAGTAGAGACTTAAAAAACCTGATGATGATGATTAAGACACGGAGTGCTAGGTATAGGCTGACTTACGGATAGTGCAAGCGTCATCAAAATCGGTTTAGTAGTGATAGGTATAGAACTAAATATGTAACAGTTAGTAGGAAAATTTGAAGTTGTTTTATTTTTTCGCCACATCTACCTTTAGTTAAGGACTACATTAAATCTAGCGTACGACAAGTTTATAGATGGCAAAAGAAAGGTAAATGGAACGGTTATATAGTACGATAGTTCGCAATTCATGGCTTAATAAGTTAAAAAGCAAATACAAAATATGTTTATTTTAAGCAATAAAATTAAATAAAAACAACTAGATATTGTTTCACAATCCCTCTCTTCAAGTTAGTGTTCTATTTTTTATTCTTAACGAGTACTAGAGTCATTAGCATTTAAAGTGAACATAAAAAAGTTGGCGATAACACAGCGCCTGTAACAACTTCCAAGTTGTTTTTCTCATTTAGCTTGTGAATTGTTTTATTGAAAGTATTTCAATAGTTTACGTAGCTTTTAAGACATTCGTGGTTATCGCCGATAGTATTAAACTTATTGGAAAGTTCCTTCGTGCTCATATCATATAGTTGATGATCAGATTAAATAAAGTTTAGATAGAGTCTTTTATTCAGATTTTTACATTTCAAAGACATTTAACAAACTTTACTAAATTTTTTTGGGCATTGCACATTTTGATTGGGCGGCTAAACACTTTTGTATGAAAATGTTGATTTTTTTGAGTTCTAAGCGTTGATCTCATAGAAAAAGTTGTTCATTTTGACGAGCTGAGTCACCCCTTCAAGGGTGTGTCGAGGGTCAAGTAACACGCTCTATATAAAAATTTTTATTTTTTTTTTATTTTCTTATTAATTTTTGAATTAGGCATTTGTCTCCCATCTCACCTGATGGTAAGTGACGATGAAGACGAGGATGTTATATGCATATCCAAGAGCTACCCTTCTATTTTTGAATGTCCCGGGACTGTACTTGGCTGGGAATATAGACCCAGGCAGTTCATTCCACACCTAACCTACTCATACTTCTTGCACGCATCATTATCATCATTCGCATCCTCGTTAAGACTTTTGCTCCTATGCATGCTTGAACATCATCTTGAATATCATTGCATAAATCAAGAAAATCAAAAATAAATAAGGTGTTACAGATTCATTATGAAAACACGGCTTTACTCACGTTTTATTACGTCGGATCCGCCGACTAGTTTCGGTCTGTTACGAAGACCATCATCGGGGCGAGTGAAAGGGGTGGCGACACGATAGTTACGCTTCCTTCAACAGATTGTTTTACAAATCCTGTCTTAAATTCCAAGTTAGTGCCTTTTACCTTTTTTTTCGCATTATGTAAGTTGCAGTCATTCGCATTTAAAGTGAACGAATAAAAATTGCCGATAACACGCCCGTTACAACTTCTAGTCTTTTTTATTTCTTTTACTTGTTATTTTTAGGGGTACAAAAATTGTTAAACGGAACCCTTATAGGATCACTCGTGCGTCTGTCTGTCCGTCTGTCCGTCTGTCACAGCCGATTTTCTCCGAATGTACTGAACCAAATTAGGTGAAATTTGGTAAGATGGTGTAATCTTATGACCCAAACACGGATGTGCAAAGTAAATAAAGATTTTTTTGAAATAAGGGTCATTTTCAGGGGCCGAATTACAAAATTAAAAAAAAAAGTTTAGCAAACCTTACTGTGTTATATATCAAATGAAAGTGCTCTGCATTATGAGAATCTCAAAAAAAAATTTTTTTGTTCGGGTAAAATCAATACTTTTGATTTTATTCACGAAAGAAGGCAAAAATTGACCATTCCTGACACCCCTGATCTCCGAAACTACTGGGCCGAAAATTTTGAAAAAATTACAACATATAGCTCATTCCTTGAAAATTACAGGAAAAATAATAAGAATTCTATCACTTGAAAATAAAGTGGTAAACTCACTATAATAAGTTCACCTAGGTAAATAGTTTACTAAAACACCACTAGATATCGCTAGTCAATTGAATAAAACATTTTTTTATCCGTGCTCAGGTTGCTCTACACTTTGTAGTTTAGCGGCAGCGGCAATTGTTTTTGTATAAAATGACAGGTCTGTCTCAATCACGCTGTCATTTTGTACATAATGTAGTTTAGGGTACAAAAAAGGACTTCGGGTATCTTTTAACCTGAAAAACAACTGTTCTCGTGAGATTTGCAATAAATGACTCGGCAAATTATATGCGAGCCAAACCACAGGTAAAAGATAGTTATGATATTATAATAATATTATAACAAGAGTATCATTACTACGTACGTTATCGTTTTTGTTTACAAATGGTGGAGTTACCCCAAAGAAGATCTCTTTCAATTGTCCAGGAGGTCAAGAGGAAAGTAAAATGTCATGACGGAAGGTAAGCAGTTTATAAAATATAGGCACCTACGTAATGAACTTAAGAGTCCCACGTAAAGCCGAAATCCCATACAAACGTAGTTTGGTTTTTGATACGAAACTTCTACTCGCTGTAATTTTGTATAGAATGGAAATCTGATTATAAACATCAATATGCCTTATCCGGTCGTATGTACGAAATTTGGTTGAGATTGGCTTAACTGTTGTAAAACTAAAACCAAACTACGTTTGTATGGGATTTCGGCTTTACGTGGGACTCTTAATAATTAGCTATACATTACTTACATAATAATGCAATATCATAAATAACTAAAAACCTATAATAATATAAATATAAACAGATATACTCAATGAGCTAGCTTGTTTCCTTAATCCATCCACAGGAAGACTTGGAGTGGTCTTATCTCTACCGAGAACTACACGGTGGTATTAACAACCTCCAATCATCACCATCATTTCGTGTAGGTGGCACGGTCAGTCGACCATGCATACCCTGATGTCTTCGGAACCGCCTCTCGGCCTCTGACGTAGTTACGACTACTAGATAGCAGCCGGGACCAATGGCTTAAGGTGCCTTCCGAAGCACGGAATCATCTTCTTTATCAGACAATCAACTGATACATGCCTGCCATGTCCTAACCAAACTAGAAACAACTTAACAAAGTATGCTTCCCGTGGGAATCGAACCCACGACCCCCGGGTCAACAAGCCAAGCGCTGTAACTACTGGACCACAAAGGCTGTTGAGGCTGTGTTGTTGTGACCACCTCCAATAGCCTCATTTGTCTGGCCTCCGCACCCCAAGGCCCTAAGGTATTTATATAAAAAATAGCTGTTACCCGCGGCTTCGCCCGCGTAATAAATAGCCTATGTCCTTCTCGGTACCCTAACCTATGAGTATGCAAAATTTCATGATGATCGGTTCAGTAGATACGGCGTGAAAGCGTAACAAACAAATAAACTCACTTTCGCATTTATAATATTAGTTAGGGTTAGGATAGTTAGGATTAGGATGATTGTTTTTGTCTTCCAGATTATTGATCATGATGGGCTGAGTCACCCCTTAATGGGAATGTTTAAGGTTAATTTACAAAAAAAAAACTATAGAGGCAGATTTCCCGAAATTATTTTTCCCTATCATTTTAGTTTGCATCCACTTTTTTCCCCAAATGTTCTACCATGCAGGTTTGAGAGAAAAGAAAAAAACATAGAATATACCAGCTGCTTTTCTTCCTCCGCAGACTGTAAAAGTCGCTTAAGGGATTAGGCGAAAACCTAATCATGTTATTAAGCGATGCGGCTAGCAACCCATCACTATTTTGATTCCGCTTTCCACCTTAACGCCCACTCACACTAAAGGTGGCCTTTGGGTTTTATGACCTTAGGCTCTGTCTACCGAGCAAGGTAAAAAGTCGTGATAATATATATGTATGTTTTTCCCCAAATTTTACCAATGAAACACACAATAGCTCGCTACAAGTCGTTTTAAATAAACAAAAATGCATTTGAATCCGCTAACCTCTTTGGTGGTTGACACCACAGACAGAAACACAGACATCGACCAACGAGTGGAACATATAAAACCCCATATTTTTAGTCTATGGTTAAAAAAATAGCTTAACTTCAACTCGCCATAGTAAACCTTCCAATGAAACACCGATTTGCACGAAATCCGTGCGCAAACACGCAGATATTAAACTCCAAGTCTGCAGCCGGGATCCAGAGGATCAGCAAATATTAAAACGCCCAAAGATATTGCGCGGCACTGTGGATTAAGCTAGAGTCAACATAGCCGGAATTCAGTTCAAAATTAATGAGGCAGGCATAATATTTTATGTTTGGTAGGATTCCATTGCTGTGTGGTTCCCGGCAGAGTAGAATAGGACCACTTGAAGTCTTCCCGTGAATGTCGTAGAAGCAAACACAAGCTATACAAAGCTTGCAAACATCGAACATACCTTTTAACCCGTCAGCGTGGAGGGTGTAGACTAAATTCTCTGACTGCTCTGGCTAATTATGGCTATGGGTAGTACAGAGAAGATCATGTTCCAGCAGAGGAGACTAACTAAGCCCATATGATGAGGGCTCTATACCTAAGGCTTCGGTTGAAATTAACAGAAAGGGTTGAAGAAGAGGCCGAGTCCTAATTCTCATTGAGTATATCTGTTTATATTTATATTATTATAGGTTTTTAGTTATTTATGATATTGCATTATTATTTTTGTAAGTAATGTATAGCTAATAATTAAGAGTCCCACGTAAAGCCGAAATCTCATACAAACGTAGTTCAAATTCAAACTCCAACTATCCCAACTAATATTATAAATGCGAAAGTGAGTTTGTTTGTTTGTTTGTTACTTTTTCACGCCGTATCTACTGAACCGATCATCATGAAATTTTGCATACGCATAGGTTAGGATACCAAGAAGGACGTAAGCTACATATTACGCGGGCGAAGCCGCGGGCAACTGCTAGTATTTTATAATAGATACTTGTATAGATAATCATTCGAAAGTCAGGTCAATCTGAAAAAGATCAATTCCATCTTGACCTGACTCAGGATCGAACCCTGGGACCATCCGTGTCGCAGGCAAGCGTGTTGACCGCTGCGCCACGGAGCTCGACGGCTAGATAAGTGGATGAAAACTAAAATGATAGGGAAAAATAATTTCACTGATTTCTCTTCTTTAAATCTGCCTCTACAGTCTTTGATCTGCAGCGTGTAAATTAACCTTAAACATTCCCATTAATCGATGACTTAGGCCGTCATGATCAATAATCTGAAAGACAAGAAACAGTCACTTATGTTCACTACGGGACTGACCGCGATTATTTTAGTGATTGTGACCGCGAAAGCTTAAAATCATATACAAGAAACAGTCATTTTCATATAAATATCTTAGGGCCTTGGGGTGCGGAGGCCAGATAAATAAGGCTATTGGAGGTGGTTAATACCGCCGTGTGGTTTTTGGAAGAATATAATAGGACCACTCAAAGTCTTCCTTTGGATTGAAGGCGATTAAGGAAACACAAGCTAAACAAAACTTATTAACATAACATGTACGTACAATGTGGACATATACTTACGTGCATAATAACGTGCAATAATAAAATTTTTGTAGATCCGGATCAAGTAGTGGAAATTTTTGCAGAACAATTTGATCAGCGCACTGACCATGTAAAGATTTGGCAATGGCCTACCTTAAAAATACTGCAAAAGAAGTACTGAACAAGATATCAGGTGAGATGGGAGACAAATGCCTAAT
The DNA here is from genome assembly GCA_963082605.1 of Rhodophaea formosa. Classification (NCBI taxonomy): domain Eukaryota; kingdom Metazoa; phylum Arthropoda; class Insecta; order Lepidoptera; family Pyralidae; genus Rhodophaea; species Rhodophaea formosa. The sequence goes on from OY720208.1 coordinate 2,160,324, forward strand.
TTTTATTTTTATAATAAAAAAAAAATTAAAAAATGACTCTGGAGCCAATAACTCCAAGAGAAATAATAAAAATTGTAAGAAAAATGCCATCTAAAAAATCCTGTGGCTATGACAACGTTCCAATTACTGTAATAAAAGACAACTTAGAAATATTAGCAGAACCCCTGAGTTATTTCTTCAATGAATGTATGGTAGCAGGTATTTTTCCTGAACAATTAAAAGTGGCAAAAATTGTACCAATTCACAAAAAGGGATCAAAACATGACCCACAAATGTACAGACAAATATCACTACTTACAATTATCTCAAAAATTTTTGAAAAACTATAAAAGTACGTTTGTTAAAACACCTTGACAAAAATAAGTTACTGAATTATCGACAGTTTGGTTATCAGACTAATGTAGCAACACAAGATGCAATAGAAAACCTGATTAATGACATTACTGGTCTTATTAACAATAAGCTTAAAGTAGTTGGTGCGTTTCTGGATCTGAGTTCCGCTTTCGATACGGTTAATCACAGTTTATTGTTAAAAAAACTCGAACATTATGGAGTAAGAGATTCTGCACACAAACTTCTCGATTCCTATTAATTAACCAATTAATTTAAATTACTACTTGCTTTAATATCTACACAACATAAAACTAATTTCTCTACCCTATCAGAATGGCAAATCACGATATAAGTGACTTACAAACTGACTTGGATATCGTAGGGAACACTGACTCAGCAAAAATAGTACCGGAAGACTGTTTGAAGGCATTGAAAAATCCAAAGCATAGTTTAAAAATTTTATCACATAATATAAGAAGTATTTATCATAACTTCGATACTTTCTTAGCATTCACAAAACGGACCAAACTTGACTACGATATTTTAGTTTTCACGGAGTGTTGGCTATCCGAATTTAAACCTCCGCCTCAATTGGAAAACTACAAACTTTACTTTTCTACAGTATGTAGAAATCAAAACGACGGAATTGTAATTTCATACACGATAATATACGGCATGCCATCCATGAACCTACTTTCAACGATGCTAATTGCTTAATAATCAAAACATCTGATATTGCCATTCTCTGTATTTATAGATCACCTTCCTATCGAAACACTGATAACTTCCTTTCCTCTTTACATAGCAATCTAGAGTCAGTCAAACAATTCAAGTCAATTATTGTACTCGGTGACATCAATATTGACATTAAGCCTACAACAATCGACAACAGAAGCGAACCTTATCTAAATCTTTTAGCAGAAAATGGACTTCTTCCTACACATGTTTTTCCAACACGCAAGTTAAATTGTCTTGATCATATCAATATTAAAACAAATCGTTCATCCCAAACCTTTGTCTTAGATACAGATATAACAGACCACCTGCCAGTATTCTTAAACCTTATTACACCTAATAAAAACCAAACACCATTTTTGAAAAAAGTAATTAATTTTGCAAATGCAGCCAACTCTGTCAATTCTATGGATTTCTCTAATATATTTGATATGCAAGATCCTAATCAGGCTATCAATACACTGATAAATAACATTAAAGTCGCCTTAGACGCTAATACAGTAAGTCACAAAATACCTAATAGAAAATTTATAATCAAACCCTGGATTACTCCGGGGCTGCTCAGATGTATCGCTAACCGTGATGCTCTCCACAAAAAAGCAAGGGCCTCACCTACAAATGAGACGATTAATTTAACTTACATTCGTTACAGAAATTTCTGTAACAATTTACTAAGCTCGCTTAAAGACGCACACGATTCAGCATTAATTGAAAACTGCAAAACCCCTAAACAAACATGGAAGGCAATCCGAAAACTAACGAACACGGTGGCCAACAAAAATCCAGCGGAAGAGTTAATAAATAATTGTAGCAGTTCTTATACGATTGACTCAATTAATCAGTATTTTGTTGATATAGGTCCCAAACTAGCTAACGACATTAAAAAATCCAAGCTTCACGGCAAAATCAGTAGCAACCCTAAACTCTTGAATTCATTTGTATTATTTGAAACTGATTCAATTGAAGTTGATTCATTAATAACTAATTTAAAAAACGATTCTGCTACTGGTTCCGATGGTGTACCTCCGTCTTTCCTAAAAAACATTAAAAATACAATCGCTCCTATACTGACTTATATATATAACTTGTGTTTCTCGATGGGTATATTCCCTGACTGCTTTAAACATGCTATTATACATCCAATTCATAAAGGAGGAAATAGAGATTGTGTCGAAAATTACCGCCCAATATCAGTTCTAACAGTTCTTTCAAAGATTTTAGAAAAATTAATTAATTCTCGTTTAATGAAATACCTGATAAAAGAAAAAATCTTATCAGACTCTCAATTTGGGTTCCAGCCTAAAAAATCAACTGAAGATGCAGTTACACAGCTAATAGACTATGTTGCCCACAATCTAGATAATAAAAAGAAATGTTTAGGCATCTTTCTCGATCTTACTAAGGCATTCGACACGGTCTCTATAAAAATCTTACTCCAAAAGATGGAAGATATTGGTATACGTGGCCTACCCCTGCAGTTATTTGAAAGTTACCTCACAAATAGAACGCAGTCTGTTAAAGTAAATAATGAAGTTAGCAGTCCTCTACCTACAAAATGCGGCGTGCCTCAGGGAAGCGTCTTGGGCCCGAGTCTTTTCCTGATCTATATTAATGAACTGTGTCTGTTTAAGCCAAACAATGGTAAAATTTTCTCTTACGCAGATGACACCGCTATTATATTTCGGGGGGATACATGGGCGGAGGTAAGGCACTTTGCGGAAAAAGGAATCAGAGAGGTGTCCCAGTGGTTGAATTCAAACTTATTGACCTTAAACACTAAAAAAACAAAATATATTACCTTCTGCTTAAGCAGAAACGCACAACCTGAGGCGAGTACGTTTGGCATACAGGTACACTCTTGTAGTAACAGCAATATCCACTGCAAATGCGCCCATTTAGAGAGAACAAATGATATTAGATATCTTGGGGTTCAACTTGATAATCTCCTCTCTTGGGATGCCCACTTAAATTCCCTGTCTTCCAGAACTCGCAAGCTTATATGGATGTTCAAAAGGCTTCGAAACATTCTGAAACCACCTATGCTAAAGTCTGTTTACTTTGCTTTGGCCCAATCCATTCTCGATTACTGCATTCCTGCCTGGGGTGGCGCTTGCAAGACAAAAATGATTAAGGTAGAACGCGCACAAAGGTCACTCCTGAAAGTAATGACACGTAAACCTTTCAGATACCCCACGACCAAACTGTATAAAGAATGTAAAGTTTTGACTGTCAGACAGTTGTTCATATCTCGAATTATTATAAAAAAACATAAATCGTTATTTTTGGATACCTACAAATCACAAAATATTAGACCCAAGAAAAGAATCTGTAAAACAATCACATATAATACAGCATTTTTTAGACGTCAAACCATTTTTCTAGCACCATATATATACAACAAAATAAACTCAACTCTAGACATATATACAAAACCCACCTTCGTTTGTAAATCTATTGTTATAAATTTTCTACTTGAACTTAACTATGATATTACAGAATCCTTTCTCACTATCTTAACATAATTCACACACTTCTTCATTTCATCAGACAGAACAAACATACACTCATAGGTCTTATACTTCTTTTTACGAACACCCAAACAGTCAAACCGCCACTATACTCGGTCCCTATCAGTCTCCTCCATTCCTCGACTGAACCAACAGACAGACGAGTAACAAAACACAGTCCCTACTCCTCCCTACTTTTATCGCAAGAATGACAGGTATAAATATATAAAACATAAAATATATATAATATCCGGTAGATAGAAGGTATGCGGGCGGGTGACCTGGAGACCTGAAATACAGGTTTTCCTAGTTTAGGCTCCAGTCCACCTCCTCAGTTTCACATATTTTATATTTTGTAAGCAGTTGTGGAAAAAATAAATATTTTCATTTCAAATTTCATTTCTATCTTCATAACCGAAAAATGTTTGTCGAAATTAGTAATATTGGGTATAATGGAAATATAAATAGAACTCAGTCTAAATTAAGGGTCGTTAAAGTAGGCGTACCGCAAGGGTCAATTCTGGGGCCCTTGCTTTTCATAGTATTCATAAATGACCTTATAGATCATGTTAATAATAAAATTCCTGATTCCAAACTAACAGTCTTTGCTGATGACACTAATGCTATCGTCTCAGCATCAGATATACAAAAGCTTAACGTAAAACTTGAACAAATAATAAGTGTGTTTCAAGACCGGTTTTATGTAAACGGCTTAAAAATCAATGCAAACAAAACTAATGTCATGTTATTCCGGACTAAATACAGACAAGAAGAAACTCTAAACGTAAATATACAAGAAGAGAAAGCTCACAATTCAGCAGTAGTAAAATTCTTGGGAGTATATATTGACGAGTATTTAAATTGGAAACCTGAGCTGGAGGAAATAGAAAGTAAAATTAATTCTGCTTGTTATGTTCTAAGGAGTATAAGAGACAAAGTGGATATCAACCACCTCAAAATAGTGTATTACGCTCTAGTAGAGTCTAAGTTACGATATAGTGTACTTTTTTGGGGGAGGAGCTATGACTATAACATGGACAAAGAATTTGTGCTGCAAAAAAGAGCGATAAGGACCATGGTACGTATATCCCAACAAACCTCATGCAGAGAATATTTCAAAGAATGAGGAATACTTACCGTTCCCAGTTTATATATTTTAATACTATTGACATATCTTTCGAAACATATACATAGACATGAAAATGATAATCAAAGGAAAAAGCGGGAATCCACCAGAATAAAAGACTTGTTTACGTCTGGAGTACCATGTCTGAATATTGTAAAACAATGTCCATATTATAAATCTGTAATTTATTTTAATAAACTTCCTTTAGAAATAAAATCATTATTTTATAAAGCAGAATTTAGGAATAAGCTTAAGGCATTTTTACTTGACAAGTGTTATTATTCACTACAGGAATTCTTAATTTAGTTGTTGTGTGACATGATTGGACTAATTTGTGCTATTTTGATGTTTTTTATTTTATGAATTGTATTCTTTTGTATTATTTTATCTTATTAGTAATCTTTATTGTTATTTATTGTTGAGAATATTTAATTATTGTGTGTCAATTTCTTTTTTGTACTGTATTTTCAACACAAATAATTTTGTACTGAAATAAATAAATGAAATGAAATGCAAATTAGCTAGCCTGCAGTAATTGCCGATTATTATCACGCGTAGATTCAGATACGTTGTGTATGTATGGAATAGACCATTATAGTGTCTTGGTCATGAAAAGTAATGATCAAGAACCTAGACCTAGAATGCCAGGAAGAGATAACAATGAAATTACCCTAACTACCCTACAGCGTACAACATGCACGTACAATGTGGACATATACGCACGGCGTGCAAATTAACTAGCCTGCAGTAATTGACGGCAATTAGCTCGGACTGATTGTGGAAGCTGGATTCACATGTACTGAAATTGTATGGATTAGACCACCTTAGTGTCTTTCTTAGTGTCTTGGTATAAACATAATGATCAAGAACCAAGATCTAAAATACCAATGAGAGGTAACAACAACATTACCCCAACTACTCTACAGCGCACAACATGCACGTATACAATGTGGACATATACGCACGGCGTGCAAATTAACTAGTGCAGTAATTGACGGCAATTAGCTCGAGCTGATTGCGGAGGCCGGATTCAGATGCGCTGCATACGTTTAGGCCATATTGTGTTACCATATATATGCTGGCTATATCTATTTAAGAAAATGCTTTGGTCATTTTCACAATAATTTATGGTTTTCTAAACAAAGCAGTAAAAGGTGTCAAACCATTTAATATTAATATTATAAGCTATGATTGGCTCGGGTAGTGTTGACCCCATAGATATCAGAATATTTACATCTCTGTGGTTGACCCACACCGCTGCCTATAAATACAGGCGTTCATTCGCGAACGAGCCTCTCTCTCCGACCACGTCGCACTTGCCACTGAAATAGAGTGCGTGGAGTAGGATTAGCTCCGATTACTGGTGACCACCCGGCGTATCTTTACCTATCCTGGGTGAAAGTCACGGGACGGGTGACTTGCACCCAGGAGAGGTCCTTCTGACACCGTAGATTTCGGTTTATGCGGCAAAACATGAGAGTTGCTGTTTGGCTATGCATGCAAATCGCGGCCCATCAAGCATATGAGAGTTTGCTGTCTTTCGAGCCTTGCGCAAGACAACGCCCATAGCCGAGGCCCGTCCCTCTCGGGAGTTTGGTGATCGATGATTTGGTTCGCCTTACAGGTTGAGGGCACTCGGCTCTCACCTCAAAAAGTCCGGTGTGAAGTAGCAAAAGCTCATTTAGAGCTAGCTACATAGTCAATTACAAAAAAACCCACGAGCCTATTTTGCAGCTCAGCTGTGTGTGTGGTGTCAATATTGCGTGAGTCAAGATTTCCCTATTTATTTTTCTGTGGTGATTTTTATTTTGATTGAAATCAATGGTTGTTTGAGATATTGAATATTGTTTGAAATATTTATTAACATTTGTCAATTAAAATAAATCGATTATTGGATTAAACTTAAATTTGTTAAGGGGGCACACTAGGCACAGTAGCGACGCCAATCATTTTATTCCTAATACTTTACAATAGAAAGAAATTCAAGAATATAAACAATATAAGCCTTAGTAAATAACCTGAAGTATTTTTGGAATCATGTTTATTATAATCGGAATCAGTGAGAATTATGAGAATCTGATTCCCGCCAAAAACGGCCGTTTTTGGCGGTTATCACTTTTTCTCTCAATGACTGATTCTCATAATATTAAAACATGATTCCAAAAATACTTCAGGTTACTAACTAATGCTTATATTGTTTTTATTCTTGAATTTCTTTCTATTTGTAAAGTATTAGGAATAAAATGATTGGCGTCGCTACTGTGCCTAGTGTGCCCCCTTAAGAAAGCGTCCTTTTTAGGGTTCTGTAGAAAACTAGGAACCTTTATAGTTTCGCCATGTCTGTCTGTCTGTCTGTCCGTCCGCGGTTTTACTCAGAGACTATAAGTACTAGAAAGCTGTAATTTGGTATGAGTATGTATATTAATCATAGCAAAAAAGTCGTAGAAAAAAATCTCGATAAAAAAAGTTTTTTGGTTAGCTCCCATACAAGTAAAGTGGGGGCGTATTTTTTTTTCTCTACTTACCCATCTTGTGGGGTATCGTTAAAAAGGTCTTTGAAAAATATTGTGAGGTTGAGAACACCATTTTTTGATTCAGGGATTCGTTTCCGAAATATTTGGTTTTAAAGTGCAAATTTTTGTTAGAGGTACGTGTCCCCCCCCCCTCTATCTGCTAAACGGTTATATATGGATACGTGAAAAAAATTACAGCAGTAGTATATATACTGAAGTTGAAAGGAAAACTATCAGAGCTGGGTACTAAGAGCAAACTAAAAAGTTATAGGCAACCAACTTATAAAATGTGCTGGAAAATGTAAAAATTCATACATCTTTATTCGTTTTCGTCGTTGTTAGATGTTTTTGGTCGTTAAACTGTGAGGTGCGAGTGTAAACAGTGTGAACTCAAAGTTGTCATTCGCAACTACGGAACCCTATACTGCGCGTTGCCTGACACGCACTCGGCCGGTTTTTTTTTTTTAAATTTTAACTAAAGATAGGTTGCTAAAAATATAATTAAATGTAGTTAATCAGGTTATTTTTACCATTTAAAAAACGGTATTAAAATTCCTCAAATATAAAACTATCCTGATAAAAATAACTTAAACTACAGACATCAGTTTTAAAAGAAAAATGTAAAATTTTTGATAGCCCTGCCAAAAAAATTGTATCTTAATAATACGGGAAAATGTAGGAATTTTAACCATATTAGTAGAAGTACACCACATACGCTAAAACCAATTGTCTGCAAGGCTATAAATTATTCAAACTAAAACTTAATTATTAAAAGCTCAATAAAAATTCAACTTTTATTATCCTCATTATGAAATTACTGTCTTTTTTATAAATTAAAGAAAATGATTAAGTTCATCAATTAAAGTACGATCACAATTACGTTATTACTCGATTATCAATTTTATCTTGTTCAAGATCATGCTGCAATATTTCTGACCTCAAAAAATTATTGAGTTCAATGGGGACTACTAATCATGCTTGGTTGGATAACCAATAAAAGTGACAAATTTACTTTTTATTAGACTCAGTCCTTGGCACAGATTTAGCACTTCAAGAAAGCAATAGTCGTGCTGTTTATTGCGGTAGTGTGCAGTAAGAAGTACATATCAACCCTTCGAGCAACAAGGCTTCGAAGCCGTGTTGCCCGAAGTATCAACTACATAATATTGTGCTATAAATGTGTTATTAGCTATGACAAAGGAGGTCAATACGAAAAAAAAGACATGAAGTATTGACTGACAGTGGTAATAATGATATTCTATAAATATAATACAACAGTAAAAATATTTTGTCTGTACATTTAGTATTTTTGACTGAAATAGTTAGAGGGACACTTAAAAAGAATAATAAAAAGCAAAAAAAATTAAGAATTTCTTGTCTATCTGTCTGTCTGTATGTTTGATCACGTTTATCTCAAAAATATTGGACGGATTCGAATGAAACTTTTTTTGCTATATGCCTATTAAGCCGAGGCAACATATGAGGTAGAAATGATTATAAAAAATGGAACACCTGATGCAGCATCATAATGATCCAGCTGAACTAAAAGAAATATAAAAGTGGAAGCTTAGCAAAATTTGTTAAACCTGATGAGCATTTTTATTAAGGTATAAAAATCTGAGATTTGGAACATCTCATGCAGAACCATAATGGTCCAGGTTGAAGGCGCTCGGCCCATACCTCAAAGTTTCGTAAAGTAGCGCAAGCTCACTTGGAGCTAGCTATATATATAGTCTTTTTCTTATCGTATCGGTGGCTCAAAAAGTCTAAAAGAATCCTTTATTTATCCCTCCAGTATTAAGCAAAAGCCAATGCAATGCCATACAATTTTATAACACTGCTACAAGTATTTTCTTATGTATGTTTAGTTTGTATTAAGTTACATTAATACGCCAATGTCATTTAGTCCACGCGAACGAATTTGCATCAGCTAGTTTTTAATAAAACCATATCTACTTTTCTGAATACAGATATATGTATAACACATTTTTTACCTTACAAAATGACCTGATCTATGCGCTCACCAAAACGCTAATAGTGAACTTTGGGTATTGGCTTAGACTCCACCATCATCATTATGTCCACTTTGCCGTTTAGCCGTTGGTCCCGGCTATCACCGTTGATGGCAGTCGTTAAGCTATGTCAGATGCCTTAAGGCAGCTTGAAAAATCTGACACCAGTATTGGCACACCACACACATACGAAAAACAAAAAGAACAAATTATGTCCACTCAGTAAGGGATTAGATGTAGTAGTGAATTTGGTTTGTACGTAGGAAACAAATGATTATTCAATGTCTTGGAACACGATCTCAGACTAAAACCATTTAATTATTCGTTGCAATTTTAAAAGGAATAATTTTATGTCTAATTCTAATGTCTTGTCGTTTATTAGTATGCAGTTCAGTGATAAAGTCTTTTCTAGTCTTTAGAAAACAAAACATCTATCTAGTTATTTTTTAACTGTATTTTCTTCTAACAGAGCTTATTAAGTTTACAAATGAAATTTCTTGATTGTTCTGATCTGAAGTAAGTTAATGTATTTTGTGAATTATTTTACAATCTATTATCTTTTGAAGAGAAAATAAGTCTAGTAGCCATTATAAATAAATAAATATATACGGACAAATCACACAGATTGAGCTAGCCCCAAAGTAAGTTCTTATGTAAGACTTGTGTTATGGGATACTAACTCAACGATAGTATATTTTATAACAAATACATGTCTAGATAAACATCCAAGACCCAGGTCAATCTGAAAAAGATCGTTTTCCATCTTGACCTGACCGGGGATCGAACCCGGGACCATCCGTGTCGCAGGCAGGCGTGATGACCGCTGCGCCACGGAGCTCGTCCGCATGTGCGCACATAGAAGTGTGATATCGAATTTTTTTAGTCATTAGGCGCAACTCACCATAAACAGTAGTTTTTATAGGTTCAACTAAATTCTTTACTAATCTACTGGCCTAAGATGTAAGTGTGTGAACTCGACGAGTGACTTAATTAGTCGCTACTTGACTAAATACTAGCTGTGTCGTTTTTGGTCTCCCCCTTCCTCGATATCCACTTACTTAAGTCCAAACCTTACTATTGGATTTTGATGAAGTTTACAATGTTATTAACTGCCACAGGTAGACTTCAAAATATTACTGTTAAGAAGTGTCAGTAGAAAGCTATTAAGTAATCGGTTTACTCTATATTTACTTTCAGTGGAGTTGTTCATCCTAGACAAATCAAGTACTTACGGTATGTTCGCTTTTGGTTAAGAATCTTGGGTGCCTGGCCCAAAAAGACGGACGGTGAAGAAAAAACCACATTGTCGGTCCTATATACATACTATAACTCTATCTTACCACCAGTATGTGGGTACTTTATGGTGGCTTTTTTGGTAACCCATTGTAGAGTATGGACTTTCTTTGAGATGGGCCAAGTGTACATAAATACATTCATGTGTATGGTATACAATGTGAGTATTATTTCTTTTTCTTTTCCTTCTAATTGTTTTCCAAGCTTAATACAGAAAATCAGTGTAAAATATGTATAGGCAATATAACAAATGGGAGTAGAGAAGGAATCGGCTGGAACCTGATAAACCCCGTTCTTTTTTAAATCATAATATTACACGTGCGAAAATATTTGTGAATATCAACAATTAATTGAAATAATTGATTTTTTAGTAAGAAAACATTAATTTTTATTATTTTAAACAAGATTCAAGATTCAAGATTCAATCGTTTATTTAATATAGGTTTCTTTGAACACTTATTAATTGTCATATTTGTGTTTACAATTTTTACAACAAAAAAATTTTTGTTGACGTCAATAATTACTTATGGCTAAGTTTAGGCCGCTTCCAAAGCGGAGTGCAGAAGAAGCGGCAACAAACTGCACAGCGCATTTTCTCCAAGCGACGTCAAGTCAAACATCATTATCCTCCTCCTTCATTGTATCATTATACGGGCTCAGTGCAGTATGTCCTTTCCTTCCATATTGTTTTGTTTCCCGTCAACGGTACTCACGTCCATTCCTACCACGCTCACGTCCTGCCTTGTGTATTCTATCCATTTCTATTTTGGTCTACCTGATCCTTGATATCCACTTATCTCCATGCTTAGAGTTTTTTTTTGTTATATGCTGATCTTCTTTCCTCATTACATGACCAAACCAGGCTTATCTATTACTTCTTATTTTATTTTTTACCAGGGAGCTACTTGTAAACTTCCTCTTGCAATAATATTCTTTTAGTCCTATCCATTCGCGTCACTCCACATATCATCATCATCATCATCAGGTATTTTTTAGTCTCCACTGCTGGAGCACGACACTCTCTGACCATCAAAGCCATATATTAGCCACAGCAGTCAGAGGATTTGGCCAACACTCTCCACGCTGGCCAGACGGGTTGGAGAGGTCTCTTTGATGTTTATAAGCTTTGTTTAGCTTGTGTTTCCTAAGTCGCCTTCTACGACATCCACGGGAAGTCTTGGAGTGGCCCTATTCTACTCTGGGATCACACGGCCGGATCCACACGGAACAACTCACACACTCCACATATCCACGTCAACATTCTCATTTTGGCCTAGTGAGTCTTTTTTGTCTTGCACCTTTATAGCCCAACATTCTGAGCCGTACAGTATCACCTAATCATATATTTAACTCAAAAGTTCCAACGGAATATTCTAGTCACACGTGGTGCTGGTGATTTGCCTCCATATTTGCTAAATTTATTTAATTGCTGAGACTTGTAACTTGTTTTTCATAAAAAAATAGATTCTTCTTCTTCTTTGCCTTTTCCTACGTCAAGTAGGGTCGGCTCTCCTAATTTTTCTGCGCCATGACATTCTGTCTAGGGTTGTCGGGTTGGGTAGTTCCTCTTTTCGTGCGAGACTAGTCGTACTGGTATACCACGTGTATAGAGGGCGCCTTCTGCCTCTTTTTTTCTCCGGCAGGTTTAAGGCCGTCTTAACAACATAAGCATCATTACGTGGCCGTAACACCTGAGACGATTTTCTTTGAGCTTTTCGGCTATGGGCCACTTTAAAACTGCCCCGAACGTACTCGTTTCGCACTTAATCCAGCCTCGTGGCCCCCTCCTAATCATCTTAGCATTTTCATCTCAGCGTTGTGAAGCTTTTGCACATGCATTTCTTTAACGGGCCAACACTCAGCTCCGTACAAGATCGCTGGTCTTACTGCCATCTTGTAGTCCTATGTATGTATGTCATAAACAAATAGATTAAGATGAAAATTAAAACTTAACTATTTTTAAGGTGCGGCAATATCTCACACTAACAACCAAGTATGAGAAATTGCATGGGCAATTCGTCAACGAGATTCATATGTTCCACCACAAACACAGATCTGATTATGCGATGAAGGTACTTTTTACAATAAGATTTCTTTGATTAAAAAAAATGCTAATACGGTTACCAAGACTTTTTTTATCAGTGATACCAAAGCGTCATCGATTTGTTTTGCAATCAGGCTAAAATAGGTATGTACGAAAAAACTATTTGGCTATTAGGATAATTCCTCATAGCCAAATAGTTATCTTAACTTATCTGAAAATTAAATATACCTAATTTTCAGATAAGCTATACAAAGGTATCTTAATTTTTATGAAATTGTTGTTGTAAAATAATTTTCTACCACGCCAGTTATTGGATATTTCATTAAGATATTTTTACTCTCATTCAAACTTCATCAAATAAGAACGTGTTGTACAAAGTACTATGGCAGATTTTTAGTTCGGGGCACCAAAAGCGTCTTAAAAACTGATTGTAACCAAAAAGCATATAATGTTTTTATACACTTTTTAGTTTTATTCTTTATTATTATTTTCCGTTTTAGTTTTATAAAGTAATAAAAAATATTGTTGCGTATATACTAAATACATAATAATATTTACTCGTAATACTGATATAACCTATAAAACTTCTAAGCATCATAACTAAAAAATCTGGAGTTCTATAATAATGATATTTTACCTTTAGAATCAGCAGTATATGTTCTTTAAAACAAGGTATATATCATTCATAGACACTAACTTTGATTATTAACTAAAATGATGTATGGGAAGCTGCCATAGCTATTTATGCCACGAATATTTAGTACCCGAATGGCTCTAATCTAGATGAACTCCTAATAAAAAGACAAACAAACAAACATGGTTTTCAATGATATTAATGGTCATCTGACCTTCTTTCTAATGAAAATCCACGGTCCAACTCATGCTACTGGTGGTACTTATATGAATACTAGCTGTTACCCGCGGCTTCGCCCGCGTGATATATAGCTTATGTCCTTCTCAGTACCCTAACCTATGTGTATGCAAAATTTCATGATGATCGGTTCAGTAGGTTGGGCGTGAAAGCGTAACAAACAAACAAATTTGTTTATTTGTTTGTTTGTTACGCTTTCACGCCCAACCTACTGAACCGATCATCATGAAATTTTGCAAACAATACACACAACAAACTCACTTTCGCATTTATAATATTAGTTAGGATTAGGAAAAATGACGTGGTACTTATTACATATTTTCAGATGAAAGAAAACAGTTTTGTTACTTTGAACCAAGTTGTCATGCTAATCTGTTCCATAGATATTTAGGACTGGTTTTGCTCTAATTCAGATGAACCCATTTTAGAACGACAATCAAACATGGATTTGCAGCTATATAAATCAATCATCTGAAATCACTGTCCGACACATGCCTCTGCTCTTACCTAAATATTAATAACGCCGCATACATATTTTCAGATGCACCTGTTCTTACACAAGTTGTCATATCTATTCACCATGTACACAATCGGAACGATGCTGTGGGGGTTCACCTTATATAACTCCATACCCTTGTACAACAACTGGGTAGGTGGTGGATACGGGAAACACATGCCGGCCAATTTCACATACGAATATGCGATAAACTATGAGCTACCCGTCGACTACCGACAAAACTTGAAAGTTCATATCCCTACGTTTATTTTTGATGTGTACAGTGGTTTCTCATGTACCTTATGTTTCTGTATAAATGATTTGTTCCTTTCTTTGCAAATGTTCCACTTGTGGGGTCATTTGAAAATTCTGATATATAACATGGAGAATTTCCCGAAGCCAGCGCATCGCAAAGATGGTTCTTCTGAAAGAGATAATTATTATACTGCAGAGGAACAAATAGATGTATCTAAGAAACTGGACGACATTATAAGCCATCACAATCTTATATTAAGGTAAAAATCTTGAAATTAATTCAAAACATCATCATCATCACCAAGTCTTTTTATTCTCCACTGCAGGCGCACAACTTCTACCAGAATCATATATAAGCCAGTACAGTCAGAGAATTTGGTCTTCACTCTCCACGCTGGCCAGGCTGTTTGAACGGACATGTCTCTTTGAATTCAATATGCTTTGTTTAGCTTGTGTTCCCTAAGTAACCTGCTACGACATCCACGGGTACAGTTGGTGTGGTCCTATTGTAACCTGCCGGAAACCATGTGGCATGAATGTGAAAACCGATTCTTAACGTAAATTTGTGTATTCAGCTCAATTTTAAAACTATGACTTTGCAATATGATTTCGCCGATTGCTAGAAATGAGCTTTATATTCTTTTACAGAAACATGGAGAATATTTCGGAAACTTTCGGGCCTGCCATTGCTACATACTACTTGTTCCATATACTAAGCAACTGTGTACTTCTATTGGAGATCTCCAGTCTGGTATTTTTTATTTTTTACATATATTCATAATATTAGTAAATATAATTATGACATTACTATCCTTTACGGCGTAAACATGATCTATGGTTTTTTCAATCACAGGCCATGTTTGGCGCGTTGATTGGCATATAAGTAGGAATTAATCAAAATAGTGGTGGGTTGTCAGTCTTACCTTTTTGCCCATCATCAGGATTGCCATTTACATTCTTTACAGGATAAAAAGTATATGAACATATTGACGAGCTCCGTGGCGCAGCGGTCAACACGCCAGCCTGCGACACGGGGGTCCCGGGTTCGATCCCCGGTCAGGTCATGATGGAAAACGATCTTTTTCAGAATGACCTGGGTCTTGGATGTTTATCTATATAAGTATATGTTATGAAATATAGTATCGTTGAGTTAGTATCCTGCGACACAAGTTCACAACTTACTGTGGGGCTAGCTCAATTTGTGTGATATGTCCCTATATATTTATATTTATTAAACGTTTTGATTAAAACATCTAGACTAGCATGAAACATTTTATGTGTTTTTAAAAAAACTCTGATTTTGCAGGCGTCTATAGACTACGGTCATCGCTTTTTATCAGGTCAGCCGTAAACCAGTTTGCTTCCTATAAAAATCTATCTCATTTTCAGGATCCTATAGCTCTGATTCGTTACGGTCCCCTATCATTAATTCTTCTTCAATCGCAAATACAAATATCTGCTGTTTTTGAACTTCTTAGTTCGATGGTAAGTCGATTATATTTTTAGTGACAAAATTTACAATAATAAATTTTCTGCGTTTTGTTATATTTCATGAACACTATTGAACAATTTACTAGTCTAGAGATCGCCTCGCGATGTTTATTATTCTTTTTAAAAACGATATTTTTCAGATAACCTGGGTTTTGTATAATTATTTTTATAAGTATCTTATATAAATTTAAGTTAGGTAGAATAAACAGAATATAAAATAGCGTCCTTCAG
The DNA here is from genome assembly GCA_963082605.1 of Rhodophaea formosa. Classification (NCBI taxonomy): domain Eukaryota; kingdom Metazoa; phylum Arthropoda; class Insecta; order Lepidoptera; family Pyralidae; genus Rhodophaea; species Rhodophaea formosa. Next base: position 2,176,231 of record OY720208.1, read on the forward strand.
CACAAGTTTACAACTTATTTTGGGACTAGCTCAATCTGTGTGATTTATCCCTTTAAATTTATATGCTACTTTCAGTCTGAAAAGCTGATTCGCGCCGCGTACAGTTTGCCATGGGAGTATATGGATGTATCGGACAGACGAACAGTTCAAGTAATCCTGACCCTTTCCCAGCGGCCCTTGGGGCTGATGGCGATTGGGATGGTAGAAGTCGGAATGAAGACTACTGTATCGGTAACTGTGCTTACAGTTCTTTCCTTGTTAGCCGCAAGAAGTTCACTGCAGCTCTACATAACTTTCTTCAAGGATTTCTTATAAGGCCGGTTAAAAGCGACCGATGACCTATATACAGCATTTTCCTTGTTAACTTGGCCAGTATACATTCGAGTATGGAGCTTAATTTTTGGACTGGTAGAATCGATATGATTATTTGAATGTGTTTTGCGAATGGTCGCACGAGACCATTCGGATTCAAAGAAGCGTACAATATGAAAATTTGATTTAACTCCATAGTCATAATAAGACCCCTTAGTACCGTAAAGTCTTAATAGATCCCATCGGAACGAAAGGGTCCCATCGATACTATAGGGTCTCATCGGTCCCAAAGGGTCCCAAAGAGTCACATTGGGTTCCATGGATTATATTGAAGTATATTGGGTCACATTGGGTCCCTCTGGGTACTATTGGTAAAATTTGATCCAAATATGTACCATCTTCAGAGGTAAGAACCATCATTAACTACCAAATCTGCCATATTTAGAAAAATTTAAGGTATATTCGCACGATTTAAAAATACGTTAAAACAACACCACTCGTTTATTTTATTCACATGTGAATACGAACAGATTGCTGTCACAACGGTTGGTGGTTCTTTCTACTAGTGCAAAAAATGAGCTCCTAGTTGGTGGGTGTCCAAAGCTCTCCGCAAGGACAGCTTTGGACAACTATAGGCAACTATACGTGCTTAATAAAAAAATAAAAATATAAAAATTTCGAATGCAAAGGATAAAAACCGGTCAAGTGCGTGTCGGGCCACGCGCAGTTTAGGGTTCCGTAGTTGCGAATGACAACTTTGAATTCACACTGTTTACACTCGCACCTCACAGTTCAACGGCCAAAAACATCTAACAATGAAAATTGTATGAAATTTTACATTTTCCAGTACATTTTATAAGTTGGTACCTAACTTTTTAGTTTGCACTTAGTACTCAGCTCTGATAGCTTTCCTTTTAACTTCTGTATATATACTATTGCTGTAATTTTTTCACGTATCTATATATAACCGTTTAGTAGATAGAGGGGGGGGGGACACTTACCTCTAACAAAAATTTTCACTTAAACCAAATATTTCGGAAACGGATCCATAAATCGAAAAATGGTGTTCTCAACCTCACAATATTTTTTAAAGGTCTTTTTAACGGTACCCAACACGATGGGTATCTTATATGGGAGCTTACTTGTATGGGAGCTACACTAATCTGAGTATAACCGCGGACGGGCAGACAGACAGACAGACATGGCGAAACTGTAAGGGTTCCTTGTTTACTACGGAACCCTAAAAACGGGACTTTATTACTTAGACTTCGCTGTCCGTCCGTGCGTCCGTCCGTCTGTCTGTCACCAGGCTGTATCTCAAGAACCGTCATAGCTAGACAGTTGAAATTTTCACAGAGTGTGTATTTCTGTTGCCGCTATAACAACAAATACTAAAAACAAAATAATATTCATAATTAAGGGACACAAACGTGATATTCTAGCACTTTTTCATGGCTACCACTCGCCGAGATAGATCTCAAGAACCGTACCTAATAGCTAGACAGTTGCAATTTGCACAGATCATGTATTTTTATTGTGGCTACAACAAAAAATACTAAAATCAAATAATAATAATAATTAAGGAGGGTTCCCATAAAACAGAGTAGTTGTTAGCGTTTTTAGGGTTCCGTAGTAAACAAGGAACCCTTATAGTTTCGCCATGTCTGTCTGTCTGTCCGTCTGTCTGTCTGTCCGTCCGCGGTTTTACGCAGAGACTATCAGTACTAGAAAGCTGTTATTTGGTATGGGTATATATATTAATCATTGCAAAAAAGTGGTAGAATAAAATCTTGAAAAAAAAAAGGGTAGCTCCCATACAAGTAAAGTGGGGGAGTAATTTTTTTTTCTCTATTTACTCATCGTATGGGGTATCGTTAAATAGGTCTTTCAAAAATATTGCGAGGTTGAGAACACCATTTTTCGATTTAGGGATTCGTTTCCGAAATATTTGGTTTTAAAGTGCGAATTTTTGTTAGAGGTAAGTGTGTCCCCCCCCCCCCCCCCCCTCTATCTGCTAGAGGATTCTAATGTGATTGAAAATTCTAATATGATTGGTGTCGCTAGTGAGCCTAGTGTGGGGCCTTAATAGCACCAGCTTCTAGCCTTTTTTTCTGGTACGGAACCCTTCGTGCGCAAGTCCGACTCGCACTTGGCCGGTTTTTTTTAACCTAGTTAAAGCTAAGCTGATATATAATATTTTTTTTAATGATAGGTGATTAAGCTTTCTGCTCAATTATTCTAAGTAAATTAAGCCTGCGACACTAGTGGATGTGAAATAGTGAGTTTGTTTGTTTCTTATACATACATACAATTCCCGAAGGAACGACACTAACGCGAGCGAGGTCACGGGCAAATGCTAGTGTTTTAAAAGGATGTGTTTAGAATAATTTGAGAATTTAATCTTAATAAAATTTATTTACAGATCTTGAAAACTACGCTCTCCTACTTTGTTATGTTGAGAACCATTGCAACGAAATAGTCAAGAAAGAGAAGATATATAATTTTCACAATATATTTATTATTTAATTAATACAAGTTTCATAAAACAAAGTCACACGTGAATAACATAAAATAAACACAGGTCAATAAAAAAAATCACACATTAAACAATTATAGCCCGCCCCTGGTCGCTTCCCTTGCAAAGGTACCCCATACGCTGGCAGCTTTTCTTCGCTGGATCGCTATGGCCATTTTTTGCACGAAAAACGAGCCAGGGCGTGAGGCACCAGTTCTCTCTAATATTCGGTAGGTTATTTCGCGAATGAGATGTTTTGCGTCAGTGCTCCAGCAACTCATTGTTTCGACCACGACGAGAATAAAACAATAATGCGGTTCCAAGGCCTCATACTTAATACCGCCGCCGCTAACCCGATAGTACGGCTTAGGTGGCTGACCGCCCCAGTGCACAAACCCGTAGCATCCCATACCACGCACCTGCCGCGCTTCCATGGGACCAAGATCAGGCCATCTGGTCTTTTGCCATCCGACCGACTGAGCCCCGGGGGTTCCAACATGCAAGGGACATTGGCAGATATAAACGCCCAACGGACAATGTCATTAAGTACGTGGTGTCGGGGAAACCTCCCCAAGCAACGACGACAACTCAGTGCGTGATATCCGTCGGCCCCCACCATGGACCCGCAGGTACACGTATGTGGCTCACATACTCTTCAGCCCAGGCACAGCGCAACAGCTATCCGAAACGAGTCATCGTCCAGCAGCCTAGGTAAGGCGATGGAAGGGCGTGTAACCACGCCCTCGATTCAATCTGCGACACTGCTCTCAGTCCTGCTAAGTCTGCCCCTGCGGCGTTGGCCAGGAGATCTTGATGAATCTTTTTGACACCGACGTCGTTCCAAGATCACTGGATGCGGCTGAGCTGCACTGTCGTGCCGGAGTTGCCGGCCGACCAGGCAGATATAGCCCCAGGCACATAAGAAATACTTACGTCGTCACCATAAGAAGAGAGAAGCACAGTGACTAGGTTTGTAACCCCATGCACCGATGCCAGAAAAGCCGGAAGGCCGACATCTGCCGCACGCCTTATCCCGAGACCCCAAGCCGCACAGGCAGAGTCGCCTGATCCCATTGAGGCTCGTTAAGAGATACATTAAAAACTGCTTCTACCACGCTTTTCAAAGTGCCGTCAAAAGCTGATATCTCCTCGGGGCACAGCCAAGTAAGTGCTGTCCGCAGCAGGTAATTAAATTTGGGTATTGGGAAACACGAACGCAACAGCAATAATGCCACGTGAGCGGGAAGACTCTGCAGATGTTTTCCTGCATTCAGGACTAGCTGACTTCGGGAATTGATGGACTCCAGGACAGACTCAAGAAATAAAGATGAGCTAAGAAGGTTGATTGAGCTGGCAGACAGTTCCCTGAGACCAGGCAAAATAGCTGCAAATCGTGCAAAATGGTCACTTAGCTCACCGTTGCAAATAAAAACCTCACACTTCGAGGGATTTACCTCCAGCCCAAGCTCCCTTAAGCGAGGAATTAAAGTCTGCAAGTCCTGGTATACTAATTCTGATTCACCACTCCAGCACACTTTAACTCTTTTTCACAATTAAAAAATTCATTATGTAACAGTTTCTTTTGTTATTGAAAATTACATCTCCCTATTCTCTCCCTATTTTCACTACATAGGTACATGTTAAACATATTTTATAAAAATATGTATCGAAATGGTTTCAGCCGTTTGGAAGCTACATTGCCACAGACGGATGACAAACATATTAAATTCCTCTTTTGCGTTGTCGGTGAGAGCGAATATGCTGGCTAGCAGGTTTGCACGTTGTTCACGAGCAGTTAAAATCACCTTATTTACAGCTTTTTGTACTTCGTTTTACACGTGCAGGCTACATACTGTTAAAAAAAAGTTACAACGCCCTTCCTGAGCAGTACAACAACGCGTTCAGGGTGCTGCTGGGGCTGCCACGCTTCTGTAGCGCATCAGGGATTGCGGAAGCTCGAGTTGACTGGTTTAATGCAACTATGCGTAAGAGATGCGCAATATGCGCATCCCTGGTGCACAGCACAGGGTGCGGGGGAGCGGCATCAGCATCCTGAACATGATCGCGCAAAGACTGGACAGCCTCCACGTAAACTACTGCTGTGCCATAGCCGGGGGGATGGTGCAGGAATGGCCTTTATGAATATTTTTGTATAATAAGTATTACTAATATATTTTTTGAGTCATTGTTACTTGAGAAAAATATATAATTCATTCAATTATTCATTCATTTGGCGTTGAGAGATAAAGAGGAAAACAGAAAAGTTTAAGCGTTTTTCGGGTAACCCCCCGTAAAAATTTAGTTTTTATTGGTTCCAAAATATAATAAAACGTCCACCCACAACATTACCCGTCACCATAACCTTGAAGGGGCAACACCCCGCGTCACTACGAACGTGTGGAACCAATGCGAATTTTCTAATATTCCCATCATTGTCAGTTACATAGTACAAGCACGTTTGGCCCCTAACTTGCATGATCATAATTTCGTGTAGGTGACACAGTCAGTCGACCATGTACAACCTGGTGTCAGATTTAGGAACAACAAGAATAAAGTCATGTTCACACATGGTTCACACTATACTTTATATTTAGGAATTTCAATTTTTCGAGCTCCCCGCATTTGTCCTAACGGAAAAAATTAATAATGGCGGTATGAGTCACCCTTTTAAGGGAACGTCGGGGATCATTTTACAGACAAAGCTGTCATATACAGCTTTGTACACGAAAGATTTGGCATTGATGAATTTATGTAAGTATACATACAAGAGTTATCGTTATCATTCCATATGAAATCCTAACTAATATTATAAATGCGAAAGTGAGTTTGTTTGTTACGCTTTCACGTTCTATCTACTGAACCATCATAAAAATTGGCATACACATATGTTAGGGTACTGAGAAGGTCATAGGCTTTATAACGCGTGAGTGAAGCCGCGGGTAACAGTTAGTATATTATAATTTAAAAAAATGTATTTTTATTGAGAATAGCTACTAATGTTTTAATTTGTGTAAGCATCTTAGTTCTTTTTAGGCATTCGTATGAAGCAAGGAACCTAAGTATAGTTTCTTTTTTTATTTAATAAGGTACAATCACAGAATATGATGTACATCATCATCATCAGGTCTTTCTAGTCTCCACTGCAGGAGCACGACCCTCTTTGTACTACCAGAGCCATATACTAGCCTGAGTAGTCAGAGGATTTGGCCTACACTCTCCACGCTGGCCAGACGGGTTGGAGAGGTCTCTTTGATGTTAATAAGCTTTTAGCTTGTGTTTCCTTAGTCGTCTTTTACGACATCCACGGGATGACTTGGAGTGGTCCTATTCTACTCTGCCGGGAACCACACGGCGGCATATGATGTACAATTTATTTTAAATCTAGACAACTTATAGATTCTGCAATCCTAATGAAGATTGTACGCAGCACTTATGGTAAATATAGAGGTAAATACATGCAAACATATCAAAGAAAAACAGAAAAAGTTAAAACATAAAAAATGTATAAAAAATTAAGTATTCAAGAACATATGCTTTTAAACAATTTCTGATCCCGTAGAGAAACCGATTTTTCGAATTTTAAGTAACTAACAGCAAATAAGTCACATTGAATAGTATTATAATGTTTGTTATACAGTTCACAAATTCGTATTATTGGATTATTCCGTCCTATGTTATTTCTAGAAGGTGGTATACTTAATAGTTGAGGAATCCTTACTGAACGATATGGAATCTTGAATCTCAACTTTCCGAGTAACTGGGAACCCATTTGCAATTCGGTGCAAAACACAAAAGTCAGCCGTGGAACGTCAGAATTCTAAGCATTTTAAATTAAATCTTATGAGGCGATTTTCGTACTCGGGGATTTGATGTCTTAAGGATGCGCTAGTCGGGAACTCGAACTCGTCAGCGCACGTGGCTAAAATGCGTGCTATTTCGCTGAGAAAGGGATAAAAACGGTTTTGAACAGTGCGGAACTATTTGCACTGATGTATAAGCACATCGGAACAACAGTCTAGTGTGTGCAAACACAAATATTGTTGAAAATCTAAATCTTCGTCGTCTAAAAATTCGCGAGTATGCGTTTGGGAGAAGTGTTCTTGTGATAAAACAACTGAATGTTTTAATTTAAAGTTATTTAAATTTTTTAATAACCTAACTATGCTCGTATGGATTTTGTTTTAGAGATTTTATACTCCTTCCGGTATTTAATTGTGCCCAAAGTTGCGTTAAAATTACGTGTTAAAACGGAATGTTTTGAGACTAATAACTTTTAAAGTACTTATAATTTTACAATTATGATTCCATACAAGCATAGATAACGACAAAACATATCGATAGAATTAAAAACTTTAAACAGACGATACCGAACAACGGAGTCATCACCCTACAGAATTTGTATGGCGAAACACCTGACTAGCGCACCCTTAAACCTAATTCTACTACAAAGCATTCTTACAAAGTGACGTTAGTAAAACCACCAGACAAAGGAAGTATATAGCTTTGGTAGTACAAAGAGGGTTGTGCTCCCGCGATGGAGACTTAAAGACCCGATGATGATGATGATATAATCGTAGTGAGATCTAAAAGATGATTCAGTATCAAAAATAACTCCCAAATCACGCATTATGGTCACTCGTTTTAAGTGTAAACGGTGTGAACTGATAGTTGTTATCCGCATCTATAGAACCTACGGTACCTAGAAACCAGTTTTATCGAAGAAAACATAAAATATGGATGCACTATCAAAGAAAAGTACGTTATGTAAGGATTTAAAAGATAACAAGTATGTATAAACCTTTTAGGGTCCGAAAGTGATGGTAAAGGAAATCTTATACATATAAATAAATTTACAATTGTTACAATCATACATACATGTAGTTGAAAATTAACACACTTTTTTTGGAAGTTGTGTAAAAATTAAAGTATTAAATTATCCACCCCACGCCTTGGGGAGAGAAGAATAAAAAGCTGGCAACAAACTTGTCACTGTGACACCCTTGGTGTTGCAGTTGTCCTTGGGCAGCGGTGATTACTTACCATCAGGTTACCTGATTGCTCGTTTATAATTCTATATCATAAAAAATAAGGGGTTTTTTGGTGAGAAGTCAAGGGGTTCAGTTGTCGTGTGCCTTACAATTTATGTGGACTTTAAATGGACTCGTATAGATTTGTCGCCAAAAGCTCCCACGAGGCTGCCAAAGAACATACGCCATCTTTGATGCCACATACCGTACAACAACGATACTTAGTATCTCATGAGCGATACTTAGTATATAATGAGATGATCTACGTATATGTTGTAGTCCTTATACCGTTTTGATCTATTATGTGGGCTTTGATGTCTTTATGTAGATGTCCATGACAAGCAGAATTATATGTCTCCAAGGCTATAAATTATTAAAACCTTAACTTGTAATAAGAGCTCTATAAAATGAATCTTTAATAAACTTGTTTAATAAATTACAGTCTGATTGATTAATATTAGAGACAGTGGATTAGTACTTTAATAAATACGATTACTATTATGTCAATACTTAATGATCATTTACATAATTATTGTTTGTTCAAGATCACGCTGCAATATTTTTTTAACTTAAAATTTGATTTTAAAATTTTCAATGTCTTACATTAGTGATAAATGACGACGGTAGCTGAAAATCCGTACAAACGTGACGAATTTATTTTCTATACATTGAGACCCTAACATAGATTTTGAAATTCAAAAATGCAAATGACGTGCCTTGTATTGCAGCAGTGTGCATGATCAAGTAAATTAACCACATTTCAAGACAAAAAAAAATAGAAAAAGAATTAAATGGGTATTTATTTAGTTTTGAGATTAATGTAAAAGAATCAACTGACACTACTGGCAATGATAATATTTATAATATCCACATTTGCTTTTACTTTCACCCACTAAGATTGATATAGAAATACATGCGCTCAGCAAAACCAAATCTAAGGTTGCTGTATGTTACTGTATCTAAGGTCAACTAAAATTGTGAGTTTACGACGCTTAGAGAAAATGCTCTGAGCAGTTTAAAAAAAAAATGTTCTAAAAATTGTAAACACATGTATGACAATTAATAAGTAATCAAAGAAACCTATATTAATAAATGATTGAATTATGAATCTTAAAACGCTTATTGTGGCCTTTGGGTCTTAAGCTCTGACTACCCAGTAAGGGATTTACGGAGATAGAAGGGATGTATGTAAAAAATTGTTTGGTATTTATGTAACTAATAGGTAACAGATGAGTTTTTGATGGAACAGGATCTTAGACTAAGTCATTAAATTATTCATTGCAATCGTAACACATGGCTCAGCAAGTAAGCAGTTCAGTGTAAAGTAATTCACTCGTCTTTAAAGAATAAAACATCTATCTAGTTCTTTTGTTAACTACTTCATTCTAACAGAGTTCTTTAAGAACACAAATGAAATCTTTATTCGATTGTTCTGATCTGAAGTGAGTCCATCAATGTCTGAAATTAATTATTTTTTTATTGTTTATAGTAAACTAGCCTAGTAATAAATATATATAGTAAGTACTTAAACACTATAAGTATTTTATTATTCGCACCACCGTCACTGCTTAGTTAGCTGTGACGGTGGTGCAACTCTCAAAAAAAGAGAAGATTCTATCAGTTCGACTAAAATATACCTTACTAATCTATTTAACTAAAATATTGCTCGGCAAGTGACTAAAATACTTGATACTTGACTAAAATACTAGCTGTGTCCGAACAAAGCTTGAGACAAAAACTAATTAATGGCTTTTGTTAAACTTTACAATGTTATAATAAATAAATATATAGGGACATATCACACAAATTGAGCTAGCCCTACAGTAAGTTGTGAACTTGTGTCGCAGGATATTAACTCAACGATTTTATATTTTATAATAAATACTTATATAGATAAACATCCAAGACCCAGGTCAATATGAAAAAGATCTTTTTTCATCTTGACCTGGCCAAGGATCGAACCCGGGACCCCCGTGTCGCAAGCTAGCGTGTTGACCGCTGCGCCACGGAGCTCGACGAATATATAGGTATATGTATATGAACGTATACCTGAAACCGGTAGACTATAAAAAATATTAGGACAAAGTCTCAAAGAGCTAGCACGTAATTTATTTATTTATTTATTTGTATTACACACAGACTTACAGTTTACAACACCAAAACATCTGCATGCTAATCAAAATAGTCACAAAAATAATTAAATAATGTTAAAAATTAAAAAAATATATACAATTTCACAGACTTAATGAAGTAAATTTTTATATAATTCAATAAAAAAAGTAATTTTAATCTAATTTATGTCATTGAATATAAAAAAATATAAATAAGAAGATACAGATTAAATAATATAATTAATGGAATTCAAATAATCTTGAACATTTTGAATAAAAACATAGAGTGAACTAGTTTACTCAATTTATTTTCAGTGGTATTGTTCATCCTAAAGACATCAAGTACCTTCGGTATGTACGCTTTTGGTTGAGAATCGTGGGTGGCTGGCCCAAAAGGACAGAATGTGAAGAAACAACCAATTCGACGGTCGTATTTAGATACTTTAACTTTTTCTTAGCATCACTTTGTTGGAGCCTAAATTTGGTTTTTGCGATAAATCATATAAAAATATGGAGTTTCTTTGAGATGGGCCAAGTGTATATAAATTCATTTATGTGCATGGTTTACACTGTAAGTATTTTACTCTCTGATTTGTTCATCTGAAGGTTTTTCAAGCTAAATGTAGAAATCAATACAAAATATGTGTTATAGTATAGGCGATAGGATAAAGGAAGTGGAGAAGGTAACGTCATGTAACCGACAGCGGCCATTTTCTTCTCCGCTGCCTTTTATAATAAAACACGTTCAAAAATTTTTTTGAGGCATTACCTATAATATATTGAAATAAAAATAATATTTTACATTCATTGTTTATTGTTAAGGGATATAATTTTTATAGTTTTAAACGTCATCATTATCACCATTCTCCTTACCTTAATATCCATTACTCTGGGGTCGACGCAGTATATGCAATCTTTTCATATTTTTAAATTTTCCATTATACTCACGTCCACTCTTACAAAGCTTATGTTCTACTTTATGTATTTTAACCATCTCTTTTTGGTCTCGCCCTTCTATGATATCCACTTACTTTCATGCTCCGCAGGCCTATTTACTAACTTTTGAAAGCTACGGTGTATATCATTTTCATGGTAACTTCAATATTCATTACGACTTCGGTATGAATGACTATTTTTATTTAAGATATGAAAACCGTTATGAATGCTAAGGTGACAATTAAATCATTGTACACCGAGTTAGCAAATCGGCCTGCAGTGCTTTTTGTTATATGATAATCTACTCGACTCGTTACAGGACCAAATTAAGATTCTATTTCTTGTTATTTTATCCTTTACTGCAACGCTAATTGAAAACTTCCTTTTGCATAAATATTTTTAATCCTATACACCTACGTCACTCCTCACATCCTCGTAAGTACTCTCAATTCAGCCAGGTCTTTTTTCATCTTGCGTGTGTGTTATTATACGTGGTGCTGGTGACTTCACTCCAGTTCTGCCTGCATCAGTTGATTCGGTGCTTTCCATCTTTGTCAATATATCCGTCGTTCTGGACTAACGAACCCAAATTTTTAAGTTCAGAGCAAACTGGTGTTGTGCTTTTATAGATGGTAAAGCTCAATTCCGTAGAAGTCCCGGCGAAACCGAAAATAGACACTCTGTTCGGTTCTGCTTACTTTCATTCTTACTGTATCTAAGGAATCTTACCACATAACCTTAAATATAAATAAAATAAAGCTTATATGATGGAGCTGGATGCGAGCAGCCAAAGATGTCGATGGCGTGCAATTGGGGAGGCCTATGTCCAGCAGTGTACAAGTATAGGCTGATGATGATGATGAAAGCTTATATCTGTAACATTGCACCATTCGCTTCTATCAGAAAGAAATGTTAGATGCCTTAAGGCAGCTTGAAAAATCTGACACCAGTGTTGGCCACTTACATTTATGAAAAACAAACAAACAAGAAAAAAATATGGGCTTTATGCTATTTCCTGGTGCAGACGAATTGTGGTTACTCAAGCGACAGACTTTACTACAATGACTCACCATAAATGTTATCTGTAACGAGATTGAAATGGAAATTATACTTTAATAATATTTTAAGGTACGGCAGTTTCTCCCACTGACAACCAAGTATGAGAACCTGCATGGACAATTCATCAACGAGATTCATTTGTTCCACCACAAACACAGGTTCAGTAGATAGGGCATGAAAGCGTAACAAACAAATAAACTCACTTTCGCATTTATAATATTAGTTAGGAAAAACTAACGGTATGTATACATATTTTCAGATGCACCTGTTCTTACACAAGTTATCACATATATTCACCATGTATACAATTGGAGTAATGTTGTGGGGGTACACGCTGTATAACACTATACCCTTGTACAACAACTGGGTAGGTGGTGGATACGGGTCACACATGCCCGCCAACTTCTCATACGAATACGCAATTAACTATGAGGTGCCCTTCGACTACCTACGAGACTTGAAAGTTCATATCTTCACGTTCCTTTTCAATCTGTACAGTGGATTTACATGTACTATATGTTTCTGTGTAAATGATTTGTTGCTTTCTCTGCAAATGTTCCACTTATGGGGTCATTTGAAAATTCTGGTGTATAACCTGGAGAATTTCCCGAGGCCAGCGCATCGCAAAGACGGACCATCTCAAAGAGTTTATGATTACTATACTGCTGAGGAACTAATAGATGTATCTCAGAGACTGAAAAACATTGTGGGCCATCACAATCTTATATTAAGGTATTTCTTTTTCTATTAATTTTTCAATTGCTGTTATCTTAATAGGCATGTTAGATCCAACGTTAATAAATTTGTTCAAATAATTGTACCTAGACTTTTATCTTTGCCTTACAGAAACATGAAAAATATTTCGGAAACCTTCGGACCTGCTATTGCAACGTACTACGTGTTCCATTTGCTCAGCAACTGCGTGCTTTTATTAGAGACCTCCAGTTTGGTATTTTAATTTGTTACATAAATTATTACAGTTTTCACGTATTTATCCCCTACGGCATAAACATCACACGTGCTAACTAGCATATAAGCGGAAATTAGAATCAGAATAGTATTGGAGTGCCAGCCACATTCCCTTTTGACATGATTGCTTAAAGTTTCGCCCATCCTCTTGATCGGCATCCATGTTCTTCACAGGATAAACAGTATCTGTGGTCCAGTGGTTAAGGCGTTTGCCTTGTTGACCCAGGGGTCGTGGGTTCGATTCCCACGGGAAGCATACTTTGTTAAGTTGTTTCCAGTTTGGTTAGGACATTGCAGGCATGAATCACCTGATTGTCTGATAAGAAAGATGATTCCGTGCTTCGGAAGGCACGTTAAGCCGGTGGTCCCGGTAGTCATTAAAGGGACCACGTCAGAGGCCGAGAGGCGATTCCTAAGAACTCTGACACCAGGGTGTGCATGGTCGACTGACCGTGTCACCTAGCAAAAAAAAAATGTTTGGTCTTAAAATTTTTGTTTGTCTAACTAAGTCAAATTCCCTATCGGAAGTTTCTTGCTTAAGTTTCTGAAATTGACCTACGTTCCAAAAAATAACATCAAAAGGGTCCAATTGCTATAACAATCATTTTAATGGTAAGAATAAACACATTTAACATATAGACCTAATTGTTGAAGGAGATTTGTCGCAATAGTCAAATAACAAACATGTAATTTTGTGTTAAGTATGGAGAAACGCCCCAGGGTCGAGAACTTGCTTGGTTTTTCTTGCATATTCTCTATATATATTCGAGCTCCGTGGCGCAGTGGTCAACACGCCAGCCTGCGACACGGAGGTCCCGGGTTCGATCCCCGGTCAGGTCAAGATGGAAAATGATCTTTTTTAGATTGACCTGGGTCTTGGATGTTTATCTATATAAGTATATATTATAAAATATAGTATCGTTGAGTTAGTATCCCACGACACAAGTTCACAACTTACTGTGGGGCTAGCTCAATTTGTGTGATATGTCCTTATATATTTATTATTATTATTTATATATGCAACGTATTCTTGCATAATACTTTGTTTCAAAAATGAATATGTCAATTAAATTCTTTCCGTGTGTTCTACCGCTTATATAATGGGCTGTTCTTTGAGGAATGGTTTGGGGTGCTACCTTATTCTATTATCGCACCTCAGGTTGTCGACAGGGCTCATACCCAAAATCCTTAATGGTTGCGTACAGTCTGTATTGCCGTGTGGTCCCCGGCAGAGTAGAATAGGACCACTCCAAATCTTCCCGTGGATGTCGTAGAAGGCGACTTAGGAAATACAAGCTAAACAAAGCTTCTAAACATCAAAGAAACCTCTTCAACCCGTCTGGCCAGCGTGGAGAGCGTAGGCCAAATCCTCTGACTGCTCTGGCCAATATAATGGCTTTGGCAGTTCAGAGAGGGTCGTGCTCCTGCAGTGGAGACTAATGACCTGATGATGATGATGATGATGATGAGTCTGTATTGAGAGGATCTTTCTTCCTGGTACGCTTTAGACTCTGACTATGGTTCTACCCCATGGTTCTATTCAAATGTTTCTATGGTTGGTAGAAAGACTACAGCATCGAGTTATTATTTTTTTTTTTAATGTCATAGGACAGCAAACGAGCAAGAGAGGCACCTGGTGGTAAGTGATTACAGTTGCCTATGGACAACTGCAACACCAGGAATGTGATAAGAGCGTTGCCGGCCTTTAATTTTCCCTCTCTGACGGGAGAGGGGATAGGCCTGGCTCTCTCAATCACGGAACGAAGCATGGCAGCGGTAAAGCTATTACTCAAACGTCAGTTTTCCGTGAGGGTGTGGTACTTCCCCGGACAAACCGGCCCATTCATGCAACTAGTAAAAGTGAATTTTACCGGTAGCGTGGCTCTACCACAACTTAAATAGATGGGATTGACGAGCTCCGTGGCGCAGCGGTCAACACGCCTGCCTGCGACACGGATGGTCCCGGGTTCGATCCCCGGTCAGGTCAAGATGGAAAATTATCTTTTTCAGATTGACCTGGGTCTTGGATGTTTATCTATATATGTATTTGTTATAAACTATAGTATCGTTGAGTTAGTATCCCATAACACAAGTCTTGCTTAAGAACTTACTTTGGGGCTAGCTCAATCTGTGTGATTTGTCCGTATATATTTATATTATATTTATTTATTTATCGGAAAAGATTTCAGGGTCAGCTGCGCGCGAGTGTCACCCCTGGTTTTGCTTCAGTCCAAACCGCTTTCCATCGTGGACAGTATGCCCGTTTGCCTACTTAATTGTACAAAAGAAACCCTATCTTATTTTCAGGATCCTAAGGCTCTGATTCGTTATGGTCCCCTGACATTAATTACTATTCAACTGCAAATACAAATATCCGCTGTTTTTGAACTTCTTAGTTCGATGGTGAGTTGATTTAGTCGAGCTCCGTGGCGCAGTGGTCAACACGCCAGCCTGCGACACGGAGGTCCCGGGTTCGATTCCCGGCCAGGTCAAGATGGAAAACGATCTTTTTCAGATTGGCCTGGGTCTTGGATGTTTATCTATACATATAAGTATATATTATAAAATATAGTATCGTTGAGTTAGTATCCCACGACACAAGTTCACAACTTACAGTGGGGCTAGCTCAATTTGTGTGATATGTCCCTATATATTATATATTATATTATAATTTTATGCATTCTGATATATTTCTTAAACATTAGTGAAAAATTAATTAGCGATTGATGATTGAGATTGCCTCACTATGTTTCATCTTTTATAAAGGGATAGGATGTTTGTGTTAATGTTATATTGCACAACTTACGTTCTGCATTTTCTACATCACCAGCTAATAATCAGCGCTGCGGCTTCCGCTATCAGCATATAGCTGAGCTGGCCGTCTTTTCGGCAAAAAATACGCAATGTGTTTTTAAATAAAATTTTTGCCGAAAAATAAGCTATATGCTGATAGCGTAAACCGCAGCGCTGATTTTAAATATTAAGTAGTTCATAAGTAATGCTAACTAATATTTTGTTGTTGAAAATGTTTTTTGCCAAATTACCGTTTTCTTTGTTTCTTGTGAGATTTGTCTTGATATACTTATAACGAGCTCTTTCACAAGATTTATCCCGATGTAATAAATATAGTATCGTTGAGTTAGTATCCCATAACACAAGTCTCGAACTTACTTTGGGGCTAGCTCAATCTGTGTGATTTTTCCGCAGCATATATATAGCATATAGCATATATATCTCACTCTCCAGCCCGTATGGCCAGCGTAGAGAGTGTAGGCTAAATCCTCCATCTGATTACTCTGGCTAATATATCGCTCTGGTAGAACAGAGAGAGTTGTGCTTCTCAGTTGAGACTGTAAAAGACCTAATAATGATTGATGATGATATTTATATGCTTCTTGTAGACTGAAAAGCTGATTCGCGCCGCGTACAGTTTGCCATGGGAGTGTATGGATGTACACAACAGACGAACAGTTCAAGTAATCTTGACCCTTTGCCAGAGGCCCTTGGGGCTGAAGGCGATTGGGATGGTGGAAGTTGGGATGAAGACTACTGTTACGGTAAATGTACTCACAGTTATTTAATTTTACTATCTCAGCTGCAAGAAGTCCACAGCTGTAAATAACCTTCCCCAAGAATTTCTAATTAGATATATTAAAAGCGACCTGTGCCCTGTATACAGCGTCTTCCTTATTACCTTGTGACCTTGGTCAGGTCACACGTCTACGTTGGTCGTTGGATACCCAACGCTTTGCTTGCCTGTGCGTACTCAATTTTTGCTTGTTAATTGTTCAGTTGTAAAACCGTCGTTGAGAAATTACTGTACAGATTGACATAATGTTTAAAGGTTATTTTTTCATCGACCGTGTTAGTGCACAGCTGCAATGGTGTATTTTTAATCTACTTGATAATTTGCTTTAGATTGTAAGCAAAAATACATTTTTTTGCTATGTACTCTGTCGCAATAGGTCGGCCTGTAATGATAGATGTAAGGTGTAAATAAATAAAAATAAATACTTTAAGCGTCTGAACTTGCTTAGCGGCTGCACAAAATTAACGCAAGTAAAGGCGCAGACAGAAGCTCATAAGAGTACAAATGTAAAAGTGGGTGTGTTTGTTTCTCTATATGCATGTTATATTATACACGTTACTTGAGATACGGAGACGGAAATAGGCCATATACCGGAAAAAGTACCGAGCAGGGTTGCGGGCTTATGCTAGTGTTTTATTAAGTGTGTTTTTTGTGTAAATTGAGTATTTTCTTTACAGATCTTCAAAACTACGCTCTCGTACTTTATCATGTTGAGAACTATTGCAATGAAATAGTCAAGAATAAGAAGATATACATTTTTATCAATTAAAAAATATTTTCTGAATTTTTATGTTTGTTATTGCAAATTACACCTGCCATATTCCTTTCCTATTTTTACTATATAGACTTTAAATATATATTTTTTAAAATATGTATCAAAATCGATTCAGCCTTGAGATTTGAGAGCATTCCAAAGAAAGATAAAACACTTGTTGAACCCCTCTTTGGCGTTGATACATCATCATCATCATCATCATCAGGTCTTTCTAGTCTCCACTGCAGGAGCACGACCCTCTCTGTACTACCAGAGCCATATACTAGCCTGAGTAGTCAGAGGATTTGGCCTACACTCTCCACGCTGGCCAGACGGGTTGGAGAGGTCTCTTCGATGTTAATAAGCCTTGTTTAGCTTGTGTTTCCTTAGTCGCCTTCTACGACATCCACGGGATGATTTGGAGTGGTCCTATTCTACTCTGCCGGGAACCACACGGCGTGGCGTGTGGCGTTGATACACGAAGGGGAAACAATGGAAGTTAATATTTTTTTTCGGTAAGGCGTCTGCCAGAGGTAAACTTTTATTGGTTTCTAAACACAATAAACAATCCAACCATATGACGCTACTTGAATATTGGCTGACATTACTCGTGACCATTACCTTGAAGGGGCACTGCCCCCCGTCACTATCAATATGTGGAACCATTGCTAAGAATAAGAGAATTTTGCGACATTCCCATCATCCACATCCATGACGTCTTATACAAACAAAAACAGTATATAGGTAGTATTTTTATCGTTTATGTGTTTTCCGGTTTTGCTTCAGCACCAGAGTTCACAAATATGACAGCGTCATACTATATCGTCGTAGAAGTATAATATGACAGCGTCTTACTATACGTCGTAGATACTCTCTTAGTTGCCTTTGGGGACTACTCACTTTAACCGCTATACTGATGATACATGACTTGATTTGATACTAACTTCCTCCCCTGATCTTGTGTTTAAACATGGACAAGTATCAGCACCTGCTTTTTCAAAACACGATCTCCTATTTATGTCACACAAGTTGAAATCACCAAATATTAAACCAAAAATTGTATGGATTCGTAACATGACAAATATCGATCATGAAAAGTTGTTGAGTGATGCATCTAAGTTGGAGTTTTCAGATGTTATCGAGGCAACAACCATAGATGATAAAGTTGAAAAATTTAACTCCGCCATAACTAGTCTTTATGATGCTCATGCTCCATTGAAAGCCATCAAGCAGGGTGTAGCCAAAAAGATAAATACTTCTTGCTCCTCTTTTAATTTCTATCCTAATGATTTCAACAATCACTTCTCTTCGTCAAGTTCCCTCGATCGATGGTATCAAATTTTCTACCATTTCTAAAATTTCTTCCATGGCCAAACCTTCGATAGGACTTTTCTCTTTTTCTCCACCCACTGAGGAAGAGATTTGTAAAATTGTCATGTCAATTAAATCCAAAGCAGTTGTGTGTGACGATATGAGTCGGCATATGATCCCTAACATACTGCATTTAATTATACCTATTTTTACTCACATCATTAACTTTTCTTTAGCCACTGGGACTATTCCGTCTTTATGGCGAAAGGCTTACATATAGTTCTGCCTGAAGTTTCCTCTCCTGAAGTTTTAAATAATTTCAAACCTATTTCAATCCTTTCCTTCCTCTCCAAAATCCTCGAACACCTGGGTGTCTTCTCTCATTTTCGCGAATTCTTTTCTCACTCCCTATCAGTCCGGAATTCGCCTGGGCCACAGTACGGCTACTGCACTTCTCAAAGTTTCTGAAGACATCCGTTTGGGTATGGAGAATACCTTGGTTACCGCTCTTGTTCTAATCGATTTCTGTAACGCCTTCAATATGGTTGATCATGATATTTTCCTTATCATTCTCCATCATCTGCCATTTTCGTCCTCAGTGGTCTGATCTCCGAAACCAACAGCAAGAGGTTCGTGTGGACGCGGGAAGGGAATTCCATTTCTGAAATAATTAAACAAATCTTTAAAGTTCTTACTTTTAAACTCACGAGCTTGTAGGCATAGATAATCACAAATTATTCATTATTGCATGAATACATGAACTCGAATATCAATACACTCGTTTTTGGAATTTGTGTAAAAATTACCTACTACCTACCTACTACCTGCTTTGATGTCTTATGTAGATGTCCACGAACAGTAGAATTATATGTCTCCAGGCTATAAATTATTCAAACATTGACTGTATTGAAAAGCACTCAATAAATATAAATCTTTAATTAACTTTTAAAGAATTTTTTTTTTATACGTCCATGGAAATTACATTCTTATTTATAAATTAAAGGCAATGGATTAGTTCTTCAAGTAACAAACGATCACTATTACGTCAATACTCTTTGATCTGTCATATAATTAATTTTTGTTCACGATCCAGCTGCAATATTTTTTGAGTTATGAGATTATTTTTAAAATTTTCCTTATTTTCATTAGTGATAAATTACCCTGGTAGCCTCAAATCTATACAAAAGTGACAAATTCACTTTCCGGACACTAAGACCTTAGGACAAAGTTTGCAATTCAAGCGAGAGTTGTGCCGTGTTTTGCAGTAGTGTACATGATAAGTAAATCAACTATATTTTAAGTCAAAAAAAGAAAGAAGTACTTATTTAATTTTGAGATAAATAAAGAAGAATTAAGTGTCAATGATACCATTTTTTTTTAATTATAATGATATCTGCTTTTACTATCATGTACACTCAACAGGTTAAACGTATTTCTTTGAAGCCTTGGTGCAGGATCTTAGACTAAGTAGGTATATTAAATTATTCGTTGCAATCGCAACGCATGGTAAGTAGTTGTAGTAAGTAAGCAGTTACGTGTAAAGTTAAATACTGGTCTTATTGTAAAAATTTCTTTTAAAATAGTTTACCAAGTCTACAAATGAAATCGTTAGGTATTTACTGGTTCTGATCTAAAGTAAGTCAATTCATGTTTTAACCAAATTAAAATAAGAGATAAAAGGACTTGTTATAGATTTAAGCCATTAAAAAGTGTGAGACTTCAAACTGCTGTCGATGTTTTGAGGACAGTATCCAATGCATGCATGGTGCTTAAGGTCTTAATATGTGTGAAAGTAGTTACAACCGAAAAAATTGACCAGATTTTTAGCCCAAATCAGCTACTTTTGTCAAGGTTTTTTCCATCTTAGATACAAATTGAACGCGACTTTCATCCACAATTCTATGCGAAGGACGTTTCCACGACCCGTGTAAGGCATGTAATCCGTAGTATCATCAGAATTACAATATATACCGTCTATGGACAGCATTTCATTGATATAAAGAAGACACAGTGTCGGGGACAACACAGAGTCTTGCAAGACGCCAGGCTGTATCTACTGGCTCAAGCTAACACTACTTTGGGTTTCACAAAAGAGTTATAAATTATTCGGACAAAGTCTGAGGATAAAGTCAGCACATAATTAGATTACTCTATTTACTTTCAGTGGAATTGTCCATCCCAAAAACATCAAGTACCTTCGGTATGTCCGCTTTTGGTTGAAAATCATGGGTTCCTGGCCCTCGAAGATGGTTGGAGAAGAATCGACCACTTTTATGGACTTTTTACCATACTTTACCTTTATTTTACCAGTATTCAATTCATGCCTGCTGTTGGCTTTTGTGATAAATCATATAAAAATATGGGATTTCCTTGAAATGGGCCAAGTATACATAACTACATTCATGTGTATGGTTTCCGTTGTGAGTATATTATATTTTATCTCATCTAAACGTCTTTCAAGCTAAATGCATCATGAGTTCATCATTAATATTCATCATCATCAATACAGCCATATGAAGTCCACTGCTGGACCTTCTCCCTTTAGGATTTCCATCATTACCGTGATGATAAATGCAAAAAAAAGCTCATAATATGGGTTCAGCCACCAGGATTTTTGCTTTACAATTCATTTAATATTAATCATCTTTGAATACGTAAATATCTGCAATAAAATCAGAATGTTTATTTTGGAATTCATATCTTGACTCTGGGTGTATTGCTCTTTTTTTAATTGTTCGTAAGAATAAATTTGTTATGATGGTTGGTTGATGCTTGAAGTTAATAGCTGAGACTGATGTGAATGATGTAAGCATAAATAATAAAAATCGTTAAAGGACTAAATATAATAAATAAATAACTGAATTATTTGTTTAAGGCGCGGCAGTTTATTCCCCTGAGGACGAGATACGCAAAGCTCATTGGTCAGTTCATTAACGAGATTCACTTGTTTCATCACAAACACAGATCTGACTATGCTATGAAGGTATTCTTTTACTACAAGATTTTTGTTATAGAAATTAACAATACGTACCGAACAGACTCATGTAGTCTATGTTAACAAAACGATAACAGTCACAAATAATTAAACCTTCATGATAACGGTTAATTTTGAATTTAGCCTGAAACAGGTTCTCTAAAAATATCCAGCGGTATTCAGATGAGCAAATTACATTATCACTGAAGAATCAAAAATGTCGACCCTTATTGTGCTTTTTTATGTAATACAATATATTCCTACCACAGGCCAGTCCTGGATATAGATTAACTACTTTGAAGCAAGTTGTCATGTCAATCTATTTCATGGATATCTAGGACAGTGGTATGGCTCTAATTCAGGTGAACCCATAATGAAATGACAAACCAACATAGATTTGCCGCTATATAAATCGATCATATGACATTCTGCCTACTGATTCCATAGTCACATGCCACTGGTCTGATCTAAATAAAAATAATGCGATATACATATTTTCAGATGCATCTGTTCTTGCACAAGTTGTCATATCTGTTCACCATATACATAATCGGAGTGATGTTGTGGGGGTACACCTTGTATTATATCATACCAGTGTACAACAACTGGATAGGTGGTGGATACGGGTCTAACGTGCCGGCCAACTTCTCATACGAATACGCAATATATTATGAGGTGCCCTTCGACTACCTGCGAGACTTGAAAGTTCATATCGCCATGTATCTTTACGATCTCTATACTGGAATTATATGTACCATTAGTTTCTGTATAAATGATTTGTTACTTTCTTTGCAAATGTTCCACTTGTGGGGTCATTTGAAGATTCTTATAAATAACTTGGAGAATTTTCCAAGGCCAGTGTATCGCAAAGATGGTCCTTCCCAAAGATTTTATGATAAGTATACTACAGAAGAACTGAAGGATGTATCTCAGAGACTGAAGGACATTGTTGGCCATCACAATCTTATATTAAGGTAAATTTCTTGGAATTAATTTCAAACATGAATTTATCTCAATTTTTAAAACTTAACTTTGTATTGTGACAGAACTTTACCAATTGCTAGAAATGAGCTTTATATTTTCTCTTACAGAAACATGGAGGATATTTCGGAGACCTTCGGGCCTGCCATTGCTGCGTACTACATGTTCCATATACTGAGCAACTGTGTGCTTCTATTAGAGATCTCGGGACTGGTATTTTTTTACTCTAATTCATAATAGTTGTCACGTCTTCATCCCTTACGGCGTAAACATCATCTATAGTCCTTGGATCAAAGGCCACGAGTGTAGGCGTTCTAATTGGCGTATAAGAATCGGAATCAGATTAATGTTGGGTTCACGTTCGCGGTCTTTGCAGGTTAAAAAGTAGCCGTGCATAGGTATATTACACATGTTTTCTTTTATTTTCCAAACTTGACCAAGTTTCTATAATAATTACATTCGCATTCGCTGCCGAGAGATTATAACAATCGAGTTTTAATTGTTACGACGCATTTATGCGTCGAGTGGCAGCCCATGACTGTTTTCAAATGCTATAACAATCATCATCATTTCGTGTAGGTGACACGGTCAGTCGACCATGCACACCCTGGTGTCAGAGTTCTTCGGAACCGCCTCTCGGCCTCTGACGTGGTTCCTTTAACGACTACCAGATGGCAGCCGGGACCACCGGCTTAACGTGCCTTCCGAAGCACGGAATCATCTTTCTTATCAGACAATCAGATAATTCATGTCTACAATGTCCTAACCAAACTGGAAACAACTTAACAAA
Organism: Rhodophaea formosa; assembly: GCA_963082605.1. Taxonomy (NCBI): domain Eukaryota; kingdom Metazoa; phylum Arthropoda; class Insecta; order Lepidoptera; family Pyralidae; genus Rhodophaea; species Rhodophaea formosa. The sequence goes on from OY720208.1 coordinate 2,199,559, forward strand.
GTATGCTTCCCGTGGGAATCGAACCGACGACCTCCGGGTCAACAAGGCGAACGCCTTAACCACTGGACCACGGAGGCAGTAATAATTTTAATGGTAAGCATAAAAACATTTAAAATTTTGCGCTAAGGACCTAACTTCGAGAAGTACCCAGAGATAAGAACAATCATGAATTTTTCTTCTCTAAAACTTTCAATTACTACATGTTCTTGTATAATTCTTCGTTTCGAACATAAAAATATCAATTAAACCGTTTTTCATTTTCAGGATCCTAAAGCACTGATTCGTTATGGTCCCCTGACGTTAATAATTATTCAACTGCAAATACAAATATCTGCTGTTTTTGAACTTATTAGTGCGATGGTGAGTCGATTAAAGATTTTGTCGAAAAGTTAAATAATAAATTGTAATGCATTGACAATTAATTTATTTTAAAACAAAAATTACCTACTTATAAATAAATTTAACTAAAAGGTAACTTAACTACATATAATAAATAAACCTAACTAAAATAAAATTAAATACCAAAAAAATTGTGGATGAATTAATGCGTTCTGATATATTTCATGAACACTAGTGGACAATTCACTAGTGTGGAGATTACCTCGCGATGTTTTTTTTTTTCACATGAAGCAGGTACAGTCTGAATCAAAATTTATGGCGGTTCGCGCTCTCTCCGCGCGCGCCCGTGACAATTATAACGCGCAAGTGACAGTTTAAGTTTTGTATGTAGGTGTGCGGAACTAAACTTGTGTGCACATTTCCCCCCGCAAAAAACGCCGGAAAAATTGTGATAGTAAATTGTCGCTTTGCCCACTCCCTCCGTATGGAGTCCGTGTTGCTCGAAGGTTCTGCGTATCGCCTCGCGCGATGTACCGAGCCACCATACAGTTTAATTAAGAATATAGTGGTTGACAAAAAATACTTTTAAATTTATTTACCTCAAAAATGTTTCAAAATTGATACAGCTTAACAAGAAACAACCACAGTCTGGATGATGGAGACAAAAAATATTTCTTCTCAAGATAAACAAAATACTTTACTTCGAGCAAGATACTGATCGAAATTGATCGAGCTCCGTGGCGCAGCGGTCAATACTGTGACACGGATGGTCCCGTGTTCGAACCTTGGTCAGGTCAAGATGAAAAATTATATTTTTCAGACGGACCTGGGTCTTGAATGTTATTTAGATATGTATATGGTTGCCTTGAGCCTTTGAATCACAGGATTTCAGGTTCGATTACTGGCCAGGTTAAGTTAAAAATATTTTTTTTTCAGACTGGCCTGGGTCTTGCATTTCGACACAAATTTACAACTTACTGTGGGGCTAGCTCCATCTGTCTGATTTATCCCAATATATTTATATGCTACTTTCAGTCTGAAAAGCTGATTCGCGCCGCGTACAGTTTGCCATGGGAGTGTATGAATGTACAGGACAGACGAACAGTTCAAGTAATCCTGACCCTTTCCCAGCGGCCCTTGGGGCTGAAGGCGATTGGGATGGTAGAAGTCGGAATGAAGACTACTGTAACGGTAATTGAGCTTACAGTTATTTCCTTATCTTAGCCGCAAGAAGTCCACAGCAGCTCTACATAACTTTCTTCAAGGATTTCTTATAAAGCCGGTTAGAAGCGACCGGTGACCTGCATACAGCATCTTTCTTGTTACCTTGGCCAGTATATATAAGAGTATGGAGCTCAATTTTTGAACTGGTTGAACCGATATGAATATTTGAATGTGTTTTGCGAATGGTCGCACGAGACCCCTAAGTACCAAAGGGTGATAGGTCCCATCGGAACGATAGGTTCCCATTGATACTATAGGAGCCCATTGGTCCTAAAAGGTCCCATTGGTTCCTATTAGGACCCACTGGATCCTGTAGGTCACATTGGGTTCCATGAATTATATTGTATTATATTGAGACACATTGGGTTCCATGAATTATATTGCATTATTTCGGGTCACATTGGGTCCCCCTGGGTACCATCGGTAAAATTAGATTCAGATATGTACCATCCTCAGAGGTAAGAACCCTCAATAACTACCAAATCTTCCATTTTTAGAAAACGTAGATATATTCGCACGATCTAAAAATACGTTAAAACAAGGACCACTCGTTGATTTTATTCACATGTGACTATGAGCAGATTGCTGTCGTCACAACGATTGGCGGTTCTTTCTACTAGTGCAAACAATGAGCTCCTGGTTGGTGGGCCAAAGCTGTCCTTGCCTATATGCTTTTGCTTGTTAATTGTTCAGATGAGAAAGAAACCTTCGATGAGAAATTACTGCTAAGATATAGACTGACAAAGAACGTAGAAGTTATTTCTCATCGCCCGTGTTTGTGCACAACAAAAGTGTAATTTTTTAACCTACTTAAAGCTAAGCTGATATCTTTTAATAATAGGTGATTGAGCTTTCTGCTCAATTATCCTAATTAAATTAATATTCGCTTAATATTGACGAGCTCCGTGGCGCAGCGGTCAACACGGATGGTCCCGGGTCAACGCCTGCGACACGGATGGTCCCGGGTTCGATCCCCGGTCAGGTCAAGATGGAAAATGATCTTTATCTATTTTATCTATATATGTATTTGTTATAAAATATAGTATCGTTGAGTTAGTATCCCATAACACAAGTCTTGCTTAAGAACTTACTTTGGGGCTAGCTCAATCTGTGTGATTTGTCCGTATATATTTATTTATTTATTATTTAATATTTATTGTCAACCTTCGTAGCGCCGCCGTAAACACACAAGCCTGCGATACTATTGGATGTGAAATAGTGAGTTTGTTTGTTTCTTATACATACAATTCCTGAAAGAACGACACAAGCGCGAGCGGGGTAACAGGCAAATGCTAGTGTTCTTATAGTATGTGGTTGTTTGTGTTTATAATAACGTGGGAATTTAATCTTAATAAAATTTATTTACAGATCTTGAAAACTACGCTCTCCTACTATGTTATGTTGAGAACCACTGCAGTGAAATAGTCAAGAAAGAGAAGATATACAGTTTTTACGATTTTTTACCATTCATTACATATTTAATTAATACTTGTTTCGTAAAACAAAGTCACACGGACACAGCGCTCACGCACGTAATAGCATCCCATACCACGCACCTGCTGCGCTTTTATGGGTCCAAGGTCAGGCCGTCTGGTCTCTTGCCATCCGACCGACTGAGCCCCGGGGGTTCCAACATTCAAGGGACATTGGCAGATATAAACGTCCAGTGGACAATGTCATAAGTGCGTGGTGTCGAGGAAACCTCCCCAAGCAACGACGACAACTGAGTGCATGATATCCGTCGGCCCCCACCTTGGACCCTATGTGGCTCACATACTCTGCAGCCCAGGCACAGCGCAACAGCTATCCGCAACAAGTCCAGCCAGTCGTCCAGCAGGGTGGGTGCCTAGGTAAGGCGATGGAAGGGCGTGTAACCACGCCCCTGATTCCATCTGCAACACTGCTCTCAGTCTTGCTTAGTCTGCCCCTGCGGCGTTGTCCAGGAAATTTTGATGGGTCTTTTTGACACCGACGTTGTCCCAAGCTCACTGGATGCGGCTGGGCTTGTTTTGCTGGAGTTGCCGGCTGGCCAGGGAGATATAGCCCCAGGCAGTTAAAAATACTTATGCCGTCACTATTTAAAGAGAGAAGCACAGTGACTAGGCTTGTAACCCCATATGCCGATGCCAAAAATGCCGGAAGGCCGACATCTGCCGCACGCCTTATCCCGAACCCCCAAGCCGCACAGGCAGAGTCGCCTGATCTCAATGGGACTCGTTAAGAGACACATTCAAAAGTGCCTCTACCACGCTTTTCAAAGTGCCGTCAAAAGCTGATATCTCTTTGGAGCACAGCCAAGTAGGTGCGGTTTGCAGCAGGTAATTAATTTTTGGCATTGTGAAACACGAACGCAATAGCAATAATGCCACGTGAGCGGGAAGACTCTGCAGACGTTCTCCCGCATTCAGGAGTAGCTGCCTTCGGGAATTGATGGACTCCGGGACTGCCTCAAGAAATATAGGTGAGCCTAAAAGGTTGAGTGAGCTAGCAGACAGTTCCCTAAGACCAGGCGAAATAGCTGCAAATCGTGCTAAAAGGTCACTTGGCTCACCACTGCAAGCGAAAAACTCACGTTTCGAGGGATTTACCTCCAGCCCAAGGCGAGAAATTAAAGTCTACTAGTCCTGGTATACTAATTTTGGTTCGCCACTAAGAGTACCGTCATCCAAGTATCATACATTCAGAACACACTTTAATTATTTTTAACAATTAAAATTTATTTACTAAACAGTTTCTTTCGTTATTGAAAATTACACCTTCCTATTTTTTACCTATTTCACTACATACATGTTAAACATATATTATAAAAAATATGTATCGAAATGGTTTGAGCCGTTTGGAAGCTTTATTGCCACAGACGGATGACAAACGTATTAAATTCCTCTTTTGCGTTGTCGGTGAGAGCAAATATGCTGGCTCGCAGGATTGCACGTTGTTAACAAGAAGTTAAAATCACCTTATTTACATCTTTTTGTACTTCGTTTTACACGTGCAGCCTGTGAGCTAAATACACTCAAAAAGCTTACAACGCCCTTCTTGTGCAGTACAACAATGCTTCAAGGTACTGCTGGGGCTGCCTCGCTTCTGTAGCGCATCAGGGATGTTTGCGGAAGCTCGAGTTGACTGCTTTTATGCAACTATGCGTAAGTGATGCGCATCCCTGGTGCACAGGATGCGGGGGAGCGGCAACAGTATCCTGAACATGATCGCGCAAAGACTGGACAGCCTCCACGTAAACTACTGCTGTGCCATAGCCGGGGAGATGGTGCCGGAATGGCCTTTATGAATATTTTTATCAATTTTTTTTTTATTGATGTATTTTGTAATTTAGCAATAAGTATTATTTACATATTGTATGAGTCATTCTTATTTGAATTAATAAATAATTTATTTATTCATATGGTGCCAGTAATTCCTATATTTTATAGCCACCTTTTAATAGAAAAGGAAAAGAAACATTCATATTAAAAAAAAATATGACACCTCTGAACGACTGAGGGCAGGAAAGTTTTGTGCGTTTTCATATTTTGCGACATACAAATTATTCATTGAGAGTATTAGTATTAAAAAAGTATTGATGTATGTCTATTATCTTAGGAGTTACTTCTTCTGGGTAAGGTGATTATGACTATATTCATTATGGTTTAATACTATTATGCCTTTATAAAGTTATGCTAATAAATTTTATTATGATTATGTTGATTTTATATATGATTACAATTATGCAAAATTTGTTATGTATAAAAAAATTATGCGTAAATATCATTACTCTAAATTACCATATGCCATCATAATTTATGGTTATTTTTTATGCAAATGGATAGTGAACCCATGCGAAGCGTATAACTGGCCATAGAAGTTTTCCACCTCTCAAAGGACTGCCCGCTTCGAAGCAACGACTTCTCCACTTGCTGTGGTCAACTTTGTCAAGTGGCTTCTTCCAAGAGATTTTACGAACACTTTTGACCCTCGGTTTTGCTCGATCGCCTTTTCAGGTTCAGACAAAATAGAGGCACTAGAGAAGCAATTTTGGCATTGAAACTTATTATTGATAGACGCTTAGATTTAGGTATTAATACGCATATAGTATTTATAGATTTAGAAAAAGCTTTTGATAAGGTGGATTAGAAGATAATGATAGATATAGCTGGTTAAGATTTTAAAGACAAGAGATTTATTTACGAGCTCTACAGGGAACAAGAAACCGTGATAGAAGTAGGAGATGAAACGCAGCATGCAACGATACGAAAGAAGACGAAGACGTTAAAATTTAATATGTACATAGAAAAAGTAATAAATAAAATACCGGAGTCAGATATAGGATGAATTAGAGTCAATGGAGAAAAAATATTTTTTATTCGTTTTGCAGCAATATTGCGGTTTTGGGCGATACAAAGCAAGATATTGAACAATTATACAGACGAGCTCCGTGGCGCAGCGGTCAACACGCCTGCCTGCGACACGGATGGTCCCAGGTTCGATCCCCGGTCAGGTCAAGATAGAAAATGATCTTTTTCAGATTGACCTGGGTCTTGGATGTTTATCTATACAAGTATCTATTATAAAATACTATATTTTAGTTTAGTTTAGTTTCGTTGACTTAGTATCCCTCTCTTTTAATTATTTTTTTATCACTAAACCACGCACCAGCCACACTTTATTTTCCGATTGGTCCTATGGTTGACTGGTAGAGAATGCCTTATGGCATTAAGTCCGCCAATTGTACTTTTATTTACTGTGCAATAAAGTTTAAATAAATAAATAAATAAATAAATAAATATCCCATAACACAAGTCTCGAACTTACTTAGGGGCTAGCTCAATCTGTGTGATTTGTCCGAATATATAGGTAATTATATTTATTAATTATTGCAACTTATGGACATGACATTTCAAGAATTCGGTCTTAAAATCAATATATCTAAAACTAAAACTATGATCACATACAAAACATTACAAGTCAGAGGTCCCGTATATCTTAATGGAACACCTATTGAGCAGGTCGATAAGTTTAAATATTTAGGAAGTACACTAATAGCAGACTCCGGAAATTCATCTGAAAACAAAAACTAGAATCGCTATTGCAAAAAAAGCTTTCAATAATAAGAAACAACTACTTTTTTTACTTGAAAAATATGCAGAAAATTAAGAAAGCGTCCTATAAAAACCTACATCTGGAGCATAGCTTTATATAGATGTGAAACGTGGACACTCACACAGAGGAACAATAAAAGCTACCTTTAAAATGTGGTGCTGGAGAAGGGTGGAAAAAATCAGTTGGACAGATTGAAAAAATAATGAAGAGGTGCTGGAAATTGTAGGTGAGAAAAGAAGGCTGATAAACGAAATAGAGCATTGGTGGGGTAGGATGATTGGTCACTTGATAGGACATGATGCCTTCTTGAAAAACATACTCGAGGATAAAATAAAAGGAAGGAAAGGTCCAGGGAGACCAAGAAAAAGTTTTGTTGATCAACTAAAGAAGAAGGCTGGTGTCATATCGTATCAAGAACTAAAGTCTAAAACAGAGGATAGTGAAGTTTGGCATATACTCCATCGACAAGAGCTACAAAGCTCTTAAATAAGAAGAAGAAGGCAAGTTAAGCATTATCAATTTATTGTTTATATCATATTGTAAATTAAAGTGAAGTATTCAATCTGCCACTGGGTAGTTGAGCGTAGTCAATTTATTGTTTGAGTCATATTGTAAACTAAAGTAAAGCGATCAATATACCACTTACGCTAGTTTAATACTGTGATTTTATTATAAAACGGCGATATTTTCATATGTGCTACTGACCTATATTCACTTATGCCAGTTTACTTTTGTAAAATTGTAAATTTATGCAGATTGCCACTAGGACTAATTGAAATAACTCCGAAAGTATTAATCCTACATGTATCATATTTTGCCACTATGTATATAAAAAAAAAAAATTCTTTGACATAAAAAAGTAAAAATTGCCAAAATGGCAGAATGGCGAAATGTGGGCGAAATTACCACTGACATGACAATATTGTCATTGCATGAATACATGAACTTGAATATCAATATATTCGTTTTTGGAATAAGTTGTGTATAAATAACCTTCTAGTTAGACATATTTTGTAAACCTCATTCTCACATTTTTGTAACATTATGCTTTGATGTCTGTATGTAAATGTCCACGACCGGTAGAATTATATGTCTCTAGGCTATAAATTATTCAAACATTAACTGTATTGGACAGAACTCAATAAATCTTTAATTAACTTGTTAAAGAAATAACATTCTTATTTATTAAATTAAAGACAGTGAATTAGTACTTCAACTAACAAAAGATCACTATTACGTCAATACTGTTTGATCAATCATATAATTATTTTTTGTTCACGATCACGCTGCAATATTTTTTGAGTTATGAGATTATATTGAAAATTTTCCTTTTTAGGGTTCCGTAGTAAACTAGGAACCCTTATAGTTTCGCCATGTCTGTCTGTCTCTCTGTCTGTCGTCCGTCCACGGTTTTACTCAGAGACTACTATAGGTATGTATATTAATCATGGCAAAAAAGTGGTAGATAAAAATCTTGAAAAAAAAATTTTTTACTTGTATCTCCCATACAAGTAAAGAGTGAGTAATATTTTATTTTCTATACAAACCCATCGTGTTGGGTATTGTTAAATAGGTCTGAAAAATATAGTGAGGTTGAGAACACCATTTTTCAATCTAGGGATCCGTTTCCGAAATAAAGTGCAAATTTTTGTTAGAGGTAAGTGTCTGCTAAACGGTTATATATGGATACGTGAAAAAAATTACAGCAGTAGTGTATATACTGAAGTTGAAAGGAAAACTATCAGAGCTGAGCATAGTACGAACTAAAAAGTTATAGACAACCAATAAAATGTACTAGAGAATGTAAAATTTCATACAATTTTAATTGTTAGATGTTTTTGGTCGTTAAACTATGAGGTGCGAATGTGAACTCAAAGTTGTCATTCACAACTACGGAACCCTACACTGCGCGTGGCCCGACACGCACTTGGCCGGTTTTTTTAACATTAGTGATAAATTACCCTGGTAGCCTCAAATCCATAAAAAGGTGACGAATTCACTTTCCGGACACTAAGACGTTTGGACAAATTTTGCAATTCAAGCGAGTGATGTGCCTTGTTTTGCAATAGTGTACATGATAAGTAAATTAACTACATTTTAAGTCAAAAAAAATAAAAGAAAGAATTACTTATTTAATTTTGAGATTAATGAAGAAGAATTCAGTGTCAATGATATCATTCTTTTATTATTATAATGATATTTACTTTTACTTTCATGCACAACGCATTTCTTTGAAGCCTTGGTGCAGGATCTTAGACTAAGTAAATTAAATTATTCGTTGCAATCGCACGCAACACATAGTAAGTAAGCAGTTACGTGTAAAGTTATATACTCGTCTTATTGTAAAAATTTCTTCTAAAACAGTTTGCAAAGTCCACAAATGAAATCGTTATTTGATGGTTCTGATCTGAAGTAAGTCAATTTATGTTTTAACCAAATTAAAATAAGAGATAAACGGACTTGTTATATAGTTTTAAGCCGAAAAATGTTTCGAGGACAGTATCCAATGCATGCATCATAGAAGTAGGAGACGAAATTTTTTTTTTAAATCTATGGCATGCGTAGTATTTAAAGTCTTAATATGTGTGAAAGTAGTTACAACATGTCATGTGAAAAACCCTTAAAAGTACATAAATACAGTAGCGTAAAGAAACGATTTGTCGCTTGTTTTGGTGAACTGGTGGCGAAATGGTTCGATTTTACTTTTTTTTCCCAAACTATCTATATATTATATCTATATCTTCCTCTATTCAGCAACTAATACTCCTACTCGGCGCCTCCACCATGTAAACGGGATATAGAGTAGGGTAACGTGCTGAAAAGATGTTGAACTACTTATTTTATTTAGATTTTTCATATAAATACATTTATGTCCTCATACAAGTAACGTAGCTTGACTTCTCTGTCAATTCTTTTATATCTTTTTTCTTAAACGAACGATTTTGGAATACATCAAAAGCATTTCAAAATCTTAATGAAACCTCCTTGCTGCTACAGTACACAAAAGAGTATAAATTATTTATTACTCTATTTACTTTCAGTGGAGTTGTCCATCCCAAGGACATCAAGTACCTTCGGTATGTCCGCTTTTGGTTGAGAACCATGGGTTCTTGGCCCTCAAAGATAGTTGGAGAAGAAACAACCACTTTGATGGACTTTATGCCATACTTTACCTTTATTTTACCATTATTCAGTTCATGCCTGCTGGTGGCTTTTCTGATTAGTCATGTAAAAATATGGGATTTTCTTGAAATGGGCCAAGTGTACATAAATACATTCATGGGTATGGTTGCCATTGTAAGTATTTTTATCTCTTATCTCCTGTGAACGTTTTGCAACGTACTGTGCATCATGGATTTATTATTAATCATCATCATCAATATAGTCACATGAAGTCTACTGCTGGACACAATGATTTCCATCATTACCGTGATGATAAATGCAAGAAAAAAACATAGTACGAGCTCAGTCACTGGCATTTTAACCGATTTCAAAAAAAGAGGAGGTTCTCAATTCATCATAATCTTTGTATTTTTTTTATGTATGTTCCCCGATTTCTCGAAAACATCTGGACCAATTTAAGAAATTCTTTTTTTGTTCGATAGGTAATTGTTTACATATGGTCCCATGAATTTTTATCGAAATATGTTGAGCGCTTTTTGGAAAATTACACAAAAACCAATTTCTTTCCACGAATGCCGTTTCACAATACATGTTTACACTTTTTTCAATGATAGGGTTGAAGTCGGTTTTTTCTTTTTTGTTAATAATATTTTAAATTATTATTATATGTATTTAATATATCATATATATCTTTTTAATTAATTTTATCTTAATCATATTTGAATGCGTCAATATCGGCAATTTAGTCAGCATGTTTGCTTTTGGAATTTATTTCTTTGGTCTGGGTTAAAAAAATTCTGTAAGAATAAATTGGTTATATTGGTAGGATAAGATTTGAATAGCTGAGGCTGATGTAAATGATGTAAGCATAAAGAATAGAAACTGATACAGGGCTCAAAAGTTAATAAATAAACAACTGAATTATGTGTTTAAGGTGCGGCAGTTTATTCCCTTGAGGACGAGGTACGCAAAGCTCATTGGTCAATTCATTAATGAAATTCATTTGTTTCACCACAAACACAGATCTGACTATGCCATGAAGGTACTATTTTACTAAAATATTTCTTTGACATAGAAATTAACAATACGTATCGATCAAAGATTTATTCAATCTATGGTTACAAAGCGTTAAGGGTTTGTATTGAAATCAGGCTAAAACAGGTTGATATGACAATGAATATATAAGAATATGTTAATTTAATTCGTGTGCTTTTTTATGTTACACAATGATCTCTTACCACGAGAAAGATACTAGCCGAGATAAATAAAGATAACGTGGTATATATATTTTCAGATGCATCTGTTCTTGCACAAGTTATCATATCTGTTCACCATATACACAATCGGAGTGATGTTGTGGGGGTACACCTTGTATAATACCATACCATTGTACAACAACTGGATAGGCGGTGGATACGGGTCTAACGTGCCGGCTAACTTCTCATACGAATACGCGATATACTATGAGGTGCCCTTCGACTACCTGCGAGACTTGAAAGTTCATATCGCCATGTTTCTTTACGATCTCTATACTGGAATTATATGTACTATTAGTTTCTGTATAAATGATTTGTTACTCTCTTTGCAAATGTTCCACTTGTGGGGTCATTTGAAAATTCTTATAAAAAACCTAGAGAATTTTCCAAGGCCAGTGCATCGCAAAGATGGATTTTATGATAAATATACTACAGAAGAACTGAAGTATGTATCTCAGACATTGAAAGACATTATTGACCATCACAATCTTATTTTAAGGTAAATTTCTTGGAATTAATTTCAAACATGAATCTGTGTTTTCATCTCAATTTTTAAAATGTGACTTTAAATTGCGAACTTTACCGATTGTTAGTAATTAGCTTTATATTCTATCTTACAGGAACATAAAGGATATTTCGGAAACCTTCGGGCCTGCCATTGCTACATACTACTTGTTCCATATGCTCAGCAACTGTGTGCTTCTGTTAGAGATCTCCAGCCTGGTATCTTTTTTACATAAATTTATTATAGTTATCATGTCTTCATCCCTTACGGTTACGAAGTAAACATCATCTATAAACTTTGAATCTGAGGCCACGTGTGTAGGCGTGCTAATAGGAGATAATACTGCAATGTTCTCCCGCCAGAGGGCAGCATTAGCAGAGACAGTAAACAAACGTTTGACATTGACAAGTCTGTCAAAGTCGCAATAAATTGCCTTTATTTTACAAACAAATACGCAGCACAAATACGTTTTTATATTTAAATACTCATAGGAGTATTTTAAAATCAAATTAATAAAGGAATAATGTATAATTTTACAAATTAATAGCTACTTTGACATTTTCAAGTACATACTTTTCAGTGTCAAACCTCTTTTACTGTATGTGCTAGTGGTGCACTCTGGCGGCATAGCTTTCAGTAATATGTCCTATTGGCGTATAAGTGAGAATCAGAATCAGATTAATGTTGGGTTGACATTCACGGTCTTCGCAGGATCAAAAGAAGCTGTACATCTATAATACACATACTTTCTTTTATTTTCCAAACTTGACCTTGTTTCTATAATTGTTACTTCAGTTGCTATAACAATAATTTTATTGGTAAGCATAAAAACATTTAACTTCTAGAACTGAATGTTGAAGGGCTTTTGTCTCAAGAGTCAAATCACAAACATGGAATTTTGCGCTAAGTACCTAGCTTTGAGAAGTGCCTAGGATAAGGACAATCTATAATTTTTTTTCTCTAAAACTTTCAATTACTTCATGTTCTTGCATAATTCTTTGTTCTTAAAATGAAAATATAAACTGTTTTTCATTTTCAGGATCCTAAAGCACTGATTCGTTATGGTCCCCTGACGTTAATAATTATTCAACTGCAAATACAAATATCTGCTGTTTTCGAACTTATTAGTTCGATGGTGAGTCGATAGTAAATTAAAATAGATTAACAATGAATTTATTTTAAACAAATATTCCCTAGTTATAAAAAAATTTAAAAACAAGTCAACACGCTAGCCTGCGACACGGGGGTCCCGGGTTCGATCCCCGGTCAGGTCAAGATGGAAAAAGATCTTTTTCATATTGACCTGGGTCTTGGATGTTTATCTATATAAGTATATATTATAAAATATAGTATCGTTGAGTTAGTATCCCACGACACAAGTTCACAACTTACTGTGGGGCTAGCTCAATTTGTGTGATATGTCCCTATATATTTATATTATTTATATTATATTTATATACCTAACTAAAATAAAATTCATTCAATTTCAGTCAATAAAAAGCAAAAATTCATCCATTGTTTTATGGTGGTTCAGTATTCTGATATATTTCATTTCCACTCTTGTGAAAAATTCACTAGTGTGGAGATTGCCTCACGTTTTTTTTTATCACATGAAGCAGGGTAGTGGTTGATAAAAAATACATTTAAATTTTTCAACCTCAAAAATGTTTCAAAATTGGATGATGGAGATAAAAAATAGAATATTGTATTTCTTCTCAGGATTAACAAAATATTGGGTCCTTAACTATGAAATTGGCGTTTTTTTTTTTCCCGCTTGCCATTTTGTTCCTAATGACAATAATTTTCAGGTAAACACATTTTTTTATTAAAACTTGAAAGTGGCCTATATATCTAACACTTTGCATGCATTCAATTTTTTTTTATTTATGAATTTGATTATTGGAAAATGCTCATGGAAAGAGTTTGTTTCAGGTTTGTCCGTTTTATTCAAAAATCGAGCGATACTATTTTTCAAACTTTTTGTAAATTTTAGGATATCTAAATTAGGCTTACTGCTAACCGTAACTACATGTCAAATTTCACTTTGGTTGAATTTGTCAAACCCGAATATAAAACTTTAGAATGAAAAATTCACTTTCCTCGAAATTCTCTATAGAAAACGCCAATTTTATAGGATCTAATACTTTACTTCGAGTAAGATAAGTACTAATTGAAATTGATCAAGCTGCGTGGCGCAGCGGTCAACACGCCAGCCTGTGACACGGATGGTCCCGGGTTCGATTCCTGGTCAGTGCAAGATGAAAAATGATCTTTTTCAGATTGACATGGGTCTTGGATGTTATCTATAAATATGTTTGGTATAAAATATAGTATCGTTGAGTTCGTATCCCATAACACAAGTCTTACTTAAGAACTTACTTTGGGGCTAGCTCAATCTGTGTGATTTGTCCGTATATATTTATTATACTCGATATTAACGTATATACTGTGACTTATTGCTTTCTTATTGCATATATTTTCGTTTTCATTGGCACTCAAAACACAGTTCACACTAAAAAGTATTATGTTACTTCCTTGCGTCTGTTATCAACTATTTAGACAATTTAAGTAAGGAATGTCATTCTGAATAGGCTACTAGTAATCCAATAAAGCCATAATTTCAACACTGCTTATTTCTAATGGAAACACTTTCACAATTTTACGGCTTTGCAATAATTACACATCACATGCAACTAAAGATCTCATCTCTGAGTAAAATCGCGGACGGACAGACAGACATGGCGAAACTATAAGGGTTCCTAGTTTACTACGGATCTCTAAAAACACAGTTGCAGGTTTAGTCTTACATTTAAATATTTTATAAGGACCCCTGTAGGTCAGTGGCACCCCACAAGCTTTTGAATCACAGGGTTTCAGGTTCGATTACCGGCCCGGCCAGGACATGCAGAAAATGTTCTTTTTCAGATAGTCCTGGGTCTTGGATATGACACAAATTTATAACTTACTGTGGGGCTAGCTCCATCTGTCTGATATATCCCAATATATTTATATGCTACTTTCAGACTGAGAAGCTGATCCGTGCTGCGTACAGTTTACCATGGGAGAGTATGGATGTACAGAACAGACGAACAGTTCAAGTAATCCTGGCCCTTTGCCAGCGACCTTTAGGGCTAAAGGCGGTTGGGATGGTAGAAATCGGGATGAAGACTACTGTATCGGTAATTATACCTATAGTTATTTCATTATCTTAACCGCAAATAGTCCATAACTGGACATAACCTTCTTCCAAGGATTTTTAATAAGACCGGTTAGAAGCGACCGACAACCTGCATACATACTAACCTCAGAGTATTGGGATCCTCGCTCGGCGTCAATATTGCGAACGAGGTCTGATTCGAGGGTCATCTGGAAGGTAAAGCCAAAATGGCTACTACGGGACAGACTTTTGATATATAAAACTCAAGTCCGGCCACACATGGAACATTGCTCCCATTTCTAGTCTGGTGCACCTCAATACCAACTTCTTCCTCTTGACTTATACAACGCCGGACAGTTCGTAGTATTGATGTTCACACAGTCTCAGATGATTTCGACACCCACCCACAGTCTTCGGAGTGACGTTGGTTTTCTGTGTGTGTTCTACCGCCTCTATTATATGAGTGTTCTGTAAAACTTTTTGAAATGGTGCCACCATCTTCCTTTAACCACCGCATCGCCCAACATGGGAGTAAAGACCATCCCCACATTCTTGACACTTGGGTCTCCAAAAATGCCAGAGCACGCAGTTTTTTTCACGTACAGCAGGATAGTGGAATGGACTCCTGGACTGGAATATAACTTAACTGCCTCCGTGGTCCAGTGGTTAAGGCGTTCGCTTTGTTTGACCCGGGGGTCGTGAGTTCGATTCCCACGGGAAGCATACTTTGTTAAGTTGTTTCCAGTTTGGTTAGGACAATGCAGGCATGAATCACCTGATTGTCTGATAAGAAAGATGATTCCGTGCTTCGGAAGGCACGTTAAGCCGGTGGTCCCGGCTGCCATCTGCTAGTCGTTAAAGGCACCACGTCAGAGGCCGAGCGGCGGTTCCGCAGAATTGTGACACCAGGGTATGCGTGGTCTACTGACCGTGTCACCTACACGAAATGATGATGATGAATATTTTAAATGCAAAAGAACGCTTCTTAGCTGGTTTGTTTGTAACGCATTCACGCTTTTACTGAGATTTGACTGAGATAAGGAGAAAAGACCTGACCAAGGTCGAAGGGAAGCGCTATGCAGGTCGCTTTCTACCAATAATTTTGGAAATCCTTGGGAGAGGCCTATGTCCAGCCGAAGATTTCTTGCGGCTAAAATGATGATGATGATGATGATAATCCTTACAAAGAAAAGTACTGTACTGGAACGATATTATCGCGAGCGGAGCCGAGGGCAAAATCTAGTGCATTTTTTATAAATAATGGTTACTGCCTTTTTTGATTTTATACACATTCATGTAAATGATAAGCTCCGTGGCGCAGTGGTTGACATGTCAGCCTGCGACACGGTGAGTCTCGGGTTCGATCCCCGGACCGGTCACAATGGAAAACTATATTTTTTGGATTGACCTGGGTCTTGGATGTTTACTTAAATAAGTATAAAATATAGTATCGTTGAGCCACGTCTCAAGTTTTCAAGTTACTGTGAGGCTAGCTCAATATGTGTGATATGTCCTATAGATATTTAATTATTTATTATTTTAAGAATTATTAATGATAATTTAAACTGTTTACAGATATTGAAAACTACTCTCTCCTACTATATAATGTTGAGAACTATTGCAATGAAATAGAAAATCGTTTTTATCAATTAAAACAATATTTATTTAACAGATTATGTTTATTATTGCGACTTTCTCTTCTCATTCACCTTTAAATGTATTTTTGTTTCGAGTTTTTCTTTAATAAGCTTCAAACGCTTCAAACATAGAAATTTCCCACGCCGTTATTCTAATGGATACTGCTCCACCACAAACAAACAAACAAACAAACCACC
The DNA here is from genome assembly GCA_963082605.1 of Rhodophaea formosa. Classification (NCBI taxonomy): domain Eukaryota; kingdom Metazoa; phylum Arthropoda; class Insecta; order Lepidoptera; family Pyralidae; genus Rhodophaea; species Rhodophaea formosa. The sequence goes on from OY720208.1 coordinate 2,216,092, forward strand.
CTACTCAGGTCGTTTGCCACATCCTTACTGGCAAAAAAGTATATACAGAAAGAGTTATTTCAAATTAAATAACAAATAATATCACAATGAAATAAAAAAATATAGCTTTTGCCACTTAGGATTAGAAGGATCTTACGATAGATTCGTCAAAATTTGTCGAAGCATTCAGAAGTAATGAGAAAAGCTCACGTACCCACATATTTACATAAACTATAAAACCATCATACTACTTATTTGGCAGTAGTAAAAAAAAAATATTCATCGACAGTATTTAATATTGAACATGTCACTTTCATCGAGGATTAATTCAACTACCAAATAATTTTTACCAGAAATTATTACGCTTCACTAAAATATACCTTATACCTCCGTAATAAGATAAAAAATTGATTATTTATACTCCAGTTTGAAGGGCAATAAGTGGCGATCAAATTGAGATACGTAGCGACACGTGCAGTTTATTGCTTCACAAGTGTTTGGACAAACTACGATATTGCTTATTTGCGCAGAAAATCTGTGGGTTATAGGAATTGGGGCAGGTCTGCTGAATGTACTCATAAATATTCTGCCTCATTTTTTATCAGTTATTTGAGTGATGTGATGGATCCTTCTTGATCTCCTCTTTTACTTACAAGCTTTCCTTTAATTGCAATGTATGTATTTATGTCCAGGTGGTATCTTACAACTCAATATTGGAGAAATTTTAGATTTTTGTTCTTCACTTAATTACCACGTCACTGTTTTGTTATTAGTTTTTGGTAGTTTTCTTTTATTGATTTCTAGCATTAGTTCCATAGAAAAAAAATATTCGTAATGACAGCCTGAGTCGCTATTTAACGATTAACATATTTCATAAGTACGCATAAATTTCAGCTTGCTCATCTACTAAGTACTGTACAACTAAATTGCAAGATATGACTAGAACGGAAAGGTAAAAGGGTAAGTATTTTATCATATCAATCCTCACTAATATTAAAAATGCGAAAGTGAGTTTTTTGTTTGTTACGCTTTCACGCCCTATGTTCTAAACCGATGATCATGAAATTTTGCATACACATAGGTTACTGTATCAAGAAGGAATTAGGCTATATATCGCGCGGGCGAAGCCGCGGGAAACAGCTAGTAGGCTATATATCACGCGGGCGAAGGCACAGGTAACAGCTAGTCTTTTATAAATCAATATTTTATACAATTTCCAATCATTTATTACATTCACTTATTTAATAATACAGGTCGACAATTATTATATAATAACAATTTTATACAATAATATAAAACGGCACCATTATCTGCCTCCATAAGCAACCAAATCGGAATAATAACCATGACACGGCAACAAAATAACAAGAAGTATCGCAATAATCGATGAACCACGAAAAATACCACTTAGGGCAACATTAGCAAGTCATCTTATTGGCTACCTCATCAATCTCAGATCGAAGTGTATTGATTTTAACCGTGACACAGTATATCGCACAGTCATCATCATCATCATCATTTCAGCCGCAAGAAGTCCACTGCTGGACATAGGCCTCCCCCAAGGATTTCTAATATGGCCGGTTGGAAGCGGCATGCATCCAGCGCCTTCCTGCGCACGGTACTACAAGTTATATACCTACCACAGATCAAGAGAACTATTATGTTACTTTTTTTTTATTCTGTGACAATACTAGTACCTAGTCAGTGGTGTAGGTAGAAAGTTTTAATTCAAATTACGGGTCAGACTAAACAAAAATTCATCGTGTAAAAGGCAGCATGTATCCTTTCTCAGGCACTAGACTATTCGTGTACTAAATTTCATTTAAATTGGTTCAGTAGTTTTAGTGTGAGAGACAGACAGAGTTACAAATACCACTTAGGGCGACATTAGCAAGTCATCTTATTGGCTACCTCATCAATCTCAGATCGAAGTGTATTGATTTTAACCGTGTCACAGTATATCGCACAGTCATCATCATCATCATTTCAGCCGCAAGAAGTCCACTGCTGGACATAGGCCTCCCCCAAGGATTTCTAATATGGCCGGTTGGAAGCGGCATGCATCCAGCGTCTTCCTGCGCACGGTACTACAAGTTATATACCTACCACAGATCAAGAGAACTATAATGTCCTTTTTTAGGGTTCCGTAGTAAACAAGGAACCCTTACAGTTTCGCCATGTCTGTCTGTCTGTCTGTCCGTCCGCGGTTTGACTCAGAGACTATAAGTACTACAAAGCTGTAATTTGGCATGGGTATGTGTATTAGTCATGGCAAAAAAGTGGCAGAAAAAAATCATGAAAAAAAAAATTCTTTTGAGTAGCTCCCGTACAAGTAAAATGGGTGAGTAATTTTTTTTTTCTTGTTACCCATCATGTGGGGTATCGTTAAATAGGTCTTTAAAAAATATTGTGAGGTTGAGAACACCATTTTTCAATTTAGGGATTTTTGTTAGAGGTAAGTGTCCCCCCCCCACCCCCCCTCTAACTGCTAAACGGTTATATATGGATACGTGAAAAAAATTACAGCAGTAGTATATATACTGAAGTTGAAAGGAAAACTATCAGAGCTCTGTATTAAGTATTAACTAAAAAGTTATAGGCAACCAACTTATAAAATGTACTCGAAAATGTAAAATTTCATACAATTTTGTGAGGTGCGAGCGTGAACAGTGTGAACTCAAAGTTGTCATTCGTAACTACGGAACCCTACACTGCGCGTGGCCCAACACGCACTTGGCCGGTTTTTATTTTATTCTGTGACAATTAAGTACCTAGACAAATTGTGTAGCTTAAGTTTTAATTCAAATAACGGGTTAGACCAAACAAAAATTCATAGTGAAAACCGCGTAGTGAAAAGCAGCCTATGTCTTTTCAGGCTTTAGACTATCTGTGTACTAAATTTTATTTAAATCGATTCAGTAGTTTTAGTGTGAAAACGAGACTGACTGAGTTACGAATACCAGGGCGACATTAGCAAGTCATCTTATTGGCCACCTCATCAATCTCAGATCGAAGTGTATTGATTTTATCCGGGTCACAGTATATCGCACAGTAGTAAAGGTTATTTACCTACTGCGGATCAAAAGAATTATTTTGATACATTTTTATTCTGTGACAATTTTATACAACCTCATCATCATCACGACTTTTTAGTCTCCACTGCAAGAGCATGACCCTTTATGTACTACCAGAACCATATATTAGCCAGAGCAGTCACAGGATTTGGCCTTCACTCTCCACGCTGGCCAGACGGGTTGGAGAGGTATATTAATATATTCGCTCACTACATTTTTATATTGAATTTAAGTGTCCTCAGAATATGAATAATACCCAGATGGCATTACGTGCTGTATTTAATAGGTATTCTTATTACAACTTACTATTAAAGCATTTTTCAGATAAATGCGTACCATCCTATAATCTTTCAGTCATATTTTTAATTGCAATAGACCCTATCTATTGGCGTTTTGTTTTTTAAATTGACTTTCCAGGCGTTTGCCACAGTGCGTGCCTCCGCACGGGACATCTATTCCCTTATAAGTAATCATAATATCTATGCTTTGACTTATTATATTAACTAGCAGTTACCTGCGACTTCGTCCGCGGTGACTTCAGGTTTGGAATGCGGGGATTATAAAATATGACGCTACAAAGCGGTAAACTAAACATATACCCCGATTTACCCCCTTAGAGGTTTAATTTCTGGAAACTATTAAAAATGTTACTCATTATTTTTGCCGTTCTCAATTCTCACGAAATTTCATACAAATATGTCCAAGGAATAAAAAGTTTCATATAAACTTGAATCCTATATTCCACCCCCTTAGGGGATGACTTTTGAAAAATCCTTCCTTAGTGGATGCTTACGTCATAAGAGAAATACGTGAGGAAAATTTCAAATTTCTAGCTCTAAGGGTTTGGCCTGCGCGTGATCTTTGATAATTGCCCATTTTTTTAAGTATTTAAATGAATATAGTATGTTAACCTTAATATATTGACATATGCCATCGCGGACTTTTCTGTAGACCTAAATAAGATACACAATTCGACTATACATTGTTTTGTTATATCTCAAAGGGTTTACACAGCGTTTTCGTTGGAAGCTCCCAAACGGCTCATTTTTTTACGACACCTCCAACAAATATCGTTGGTATGTACAAAAATGTATACAAAAACTTAACAAATTATATACTAAAATCTTTCTCGAGAACCACGCTATCCATTGGAGAAAACCGTATGAAAATCAGTTCGGTAGTTTTGGAGTTTATCGCGAACAGACAGACAGACAGACAGACGCGGCGGGGGACTTTGTTTTATAATATGTAGTGATGTAATGTAATGTAAATGTAATGTAAATACACTTTATTGCACCATAACATACAAAAATGAAAAATAAAATACACAAAAAGATACAGTTTGTACAATTGGCGGCCTTATCGCCTAGGCAATCTCTTACAGGCTACCATTGGGTGACAGAAAAACAAAAAGAAAAGTAAGTGGTGCCTAAAGGATTAAGAAGAAGAAAGATAAAAATAAAGCGATATTATGCAGTAAAATATATAAATATATTATATAAAGAGACTATTGAATATAACAAATAATTACCTAAATATACACTTAAATAAATAAATATATGTTTACGAAAAAAACTTGTATGGACGAATTTCAATGATTCTCGATTTCCAAGGATACATCCTTGCATGCATAGAAGGAAGGACACTCGGAAACACAAGAGAGCAGAAACTCTCAACAACGTGAAATGTGTGTCTTTGGTATTCTAATACTAACATTTACGATACGACCTTTTCCTCAATCTTTTGTTAATATAATTTTTATTTACATTATATTTAGGTTTGAAAATTTTTGTTTTAATTTTTTTTTAAATAGTTATTATACTTCACTGTTTAATCTTAAAAGATATTCTGGCGGGTAGAAAGGCGCAGAATGACGACTACATAATATTATCCTAAATGGGGGTTAGAGTTTAGTTAAACTTATCCAGACTTTGGCTATGTAGTGTTTTTAAGCCAAAGTATCAAAAGTCCGCATTTTCATTCATCTTCCTCTGCATATTTTATGGATGTTTTTATTCATTCACATTGCTATTCTGATATATTCATAAGATATGGGAAAATTGTGCCCGTGTGAAATTTTCCCTGTATCTTAAGAGTCGCCTGGAAGCGCATGTCTCCATACAAACGGAAAAAGGGAATTGTGGCAATATTTGATAATTTTGGAGTAAAATTAAGCATCCAATCAATTAATCTCATTATAATCTACGTACGTTTCTATACAGTTTTGTTAAATTATCAATAGTTTGAGAATTATACGCCTCTCAAGATTTCCATACTAATTTGAAAAGACTTGTGATTCTCAAACCATTGGTATTTTAACTAAGCTGTATAGAAACGTACGTAGATTACAATGAGATTTATTGATTGGATGCTTAATTTTACTCCAAAATTATCAAATATTGCCACAATTCCCTTTTTCCGTTTGTATGGAGAAATGCGCGTCCAGGCGACTCTTAATATAAATTTGATAGGCCCAGTGAAATAGCTGGTATTTTTTTCGGTTTTTAAGGTTTCATTTCCGAGTGGCAAAAACGGAACTCTTAAAAAAGATTCGTCGTGTCCGTCTGTCTGTCCGTTTTTATTTTCTTGCAGACCAGAATAGAAACTCCCAAGAACAATAACAACGACCATGATCAAGTGCCACTTGTTTAAGGAACTTTTTTTTGTAATATGACGGTTAGTAACCAATTTCCTTAAAACAAAACTACATAAAAAGTGTTTCTTACTTATCTCTGTCCCATATATTCAATTTCCTAACTGGGTTAGCCAAAGTGTTGCCCACACTCCATATTATTGAGGTCGGCACTCCACCATGTTATCTCACCAAACTCCACACGCATCCTCTTCAAGAGCGCTTTGATGTTACACATGTCTTGTTTGGGAAATTGTATTGGGAAAAATCTTGAGTGATCCAGAGGTTTTTGTGATACTTACCATCTGATGTGAATGGTCGGGTCCGATAAGATGTGTCTTATAAGATGGCTCAATTTTTTCTGTCCTTGTTTCTATTGTTCAATTTTTACCTGCGTTGTTTAAATTATTTTTAGCGAAAGCAAAGTTTTTCGCCCGTTTGACACATATGTAATATCTTACTCAGCAAACTGTCACTCCTATTTCCGATTTACTAAGAATCCTGACCGACTGAGTCAGACCACCGACACACCTCATTGGCTGCTACAACGCTCGGCCTGTAACAGAAATGGGCTGCGAAATTTCAAAGCTCTTGGCACGTGGCTTTTGTTTCCTAGAATAGACTTTCTTATTACCAGCTTCGACATTTTAAATAAATTGAAGAACAATGACCTTCCCTCGGTCGGTTTGTTTATTAAGCTTTCACGTCCTATCCACTGAAATGATCTTCATAAAATGTTGTATAGACGTTGTCTGGAGTACGGAATAGGACATAGAGTACTTTTCACCTCGGAGAAAAGTAGTGTTCCTAACGCGAGCGGAGCCGCAACCGAAAGCTAGTTATAAATAAATATATAGCGAGAAATCACACAGATTGAGCTAGTCCCACAGTAAGTTGCGAACTTGTGTCGTAGAATACTAACTCAACGATATACAAGTATACAAGAACCAGGCCAATCTTGTAAAAATCGTTTTTCATCATGACCTAGCCGGGGATCGAACCCGGGCACCTTGTGTCGTACTCACCGTGCTACGGAGGCTGTGAAACTGCTTCGATAGAATCCATGTGTTAGCGTTTAAATTCCGCTAGAAGAAAAAGGTTTTACTATTTTACGAACATTAAAGAAGCAAGCGCAGCGGTCAACACGCCAGCCTGCGACACGGGGGTCCCGGGTTCGATCCCCGGTCAGGTCATGATAGAAAACGATCTTTTTCAGTATAACCTGGGTCTTGGATGTTTATTTATATAAGTATTTATTATAAAATATAGTATCGTTGAGTTAGTATCCTGCGACACAAGTTCACAACTTACTGTGGGGCTAGCTCAATTTGTGTGATAAGTCCCTATATATTTATGTATTATTTATAACTTATAGTCTCTGTTACTCGAAGCATGTAGGAATTCCAACGATACCCGTATGTCTTAATCCGTTATGGCATAAATTTAGTAATCATGATATAATAATATACAACGTGTTTATAAATAAGCGCAAAACCACTTTAGGTGGTGATTGTGCTTAAGAGGGTATACTAGCAGTGCGTTTTCCATACAAATGCATTTCTCAATTTTCTCGCTGGAAACTGCTTCTAGAGGCACAATTCTTTTTACATATAATCTATAACTAAAATAGGTATGTCCCTATGTTTTATTTTTTCTAAAAACCTGTTTAAAAGAAAAAAAAATTGTACAATAACAGTTTTTTTGGAAAAAATAAAAAATAGAGGCATTCCTATTTTAGTACTAGATTTTATGAACAAAGAATTGTGGCTCTAGAATCAGTTTTCAGCGAGAAAATAGAGAAATACATTTGTATGAAAACCATATTGAAAAAATACTGCTAGTATACGCTCTTAAGAATATGAACAATTTTTACTATGGGGCCGACTCTGCAAATCGACAAAAAAAATCTGCTGTTTCATACAAAATGTCAATACCTACTCGACCAGAATATATGGAATAGCTATTTGTTTTTGTCAAGTTGCAAAGTCGGCCCCATATTAAGAATTGTTCATATTCATAAGCACAATCACCACCTAAGAGGTTTTGCGCTTATTTATAAACACGTTGTATAGGAACTTAAATAATTTAAATATTTATCGCTACGTGTACCATTATTTTAGCTATAACTTTACATTTAGGGTGACCTGAAAGTAAACCCAGGTCTTTTTTTCAACCAGTGAACAAACTTCAAAACTGTCCAAACAGGATGTCTTAATAAACTTGTAAATAAAGGAGAATTGAGACGTACCTCGCGCCATTTGGAGGCAACGGCCTGTGCCCTCCAATGTACCGCGACGGCCCTCCGTCCTGTCGTATTTATAGCTACTTCTGTGAACTTCAAGGGAATATAAATGTCATAATTTGGTTTCGGAATAAGATTTGCTCGCCTAGGTTTATAAATGCGGCAAACTGTTATAACGGTTAACCGTTGATCCGAAAATGTAAAAAAAAATGTGAACAGAAAATTAATATAGTACCTATATCCTTATCCAAACTTCCTAACTAATATTATAAATGTGAAAGTGAGTAGTAGTAGTATCATCAATCGGTTCAGTAGATGAAGCGTGAAGAGGTAACAAACAAATAAAGAAGATTTTCTTAAAATTTAACACACACATAGGTTAAGATACTGAGAAGAACATAAGGTACCTTTTATTCCAGAAAAAAAATGTTCCCATGGGATTTGCGAAATTATACGCAAGCGAAACCGCAGGTAAAATCTAGTAATACAATATGTTACTCAAGCTCTGCCCAATCCCTGAAGGGGTCAATATGAATAACTTTTCTTATGGGAGTAATGATAAAAACCCAAAAATTCGAAGGCCCATCGTCCTGTTGTATTTATAGCTACTTTTATAAACTTCGTGGGAATATAATTGTCAAAATTTGGTTTTAAAATAAGTTTGCTCTTCCAGACTTCTGTAAAAAACATGCGTTAAATAGTTCTAACGGTTAACCTTTCAACCAAAAATCAAATAAGAACTGAATACTATATGTTAATAAAACCCTGTCCGATTTTTAAGTATTAAGAAGATAGACTACCTGTAAATTTTCATTCATACAAAAAGTGATAACGCTTCCCACCCCTTAAACAGAGTCCAATTTCAATATTTTATTAATTTATTATTGATAAATTGAAGAAGTAGGGCTGTCCGTTTTGATTTAAATTAATCTAAACAGAATCAATAAAAAAAAAACGGTTAGACCTAGATTAAGGTGTGCTTAATCGAATGACACCAAAACTTCCTCATTTCGTAAAGGTTTTGGGGGGAAGAAGAGTTATCGCTTTTTGTATGAAAATTTACAGGGAGTCGATCCTCTTAAGCTTTTGTCCAGAATTTTAAGTTCATTGTTTAAGCCATGTGTATAAGTAAATTTATCCCACTCTTGATATTAAGTACATGTTACTCATTTTACGATTGACTGGACTATAGAAAACCAATCGACATGTCTGCATATAATAAATTATGTACTGATGTTCATCAATGCTAATTTCTTCTTGGGCATGCATAAAAATGTTTTAATTATAAACAACAATTTATTTTTGTATTGAAAACAATCTATTAAATTATAGGAAGGGCCACATTTTGTGCTAAAATTGGCGTTAATCTACATAACCTGCCTATACAAGCGTCATTAAGTGGTGCATAGGCGCCTTCAGACAAGTTATTGCCTATTCATAAGGCCTAACTAACTTACATATACACTTAGAAAAAAATTGCGTGGCCTCTAACTTTAAACTCATAAAGTTGATATTTCATTGCGCATGAAATTGTCAAACAAATAAAACTTGGTTTTGAAATACAAAAGTTGAAAATATTTTGCAGTCCAAAGACTACTTGCTATCGAAATTTCATCTCAAAGTATAACAAAATAAAGGTCACTGTCTTTAAAAAGTTATTGTAAATAGAATTAAAGAATAATGGTTTCATACAAGTCTAGGTACCGGCGTGTCATTACCAACTATTTGTGATGCTTCGTTTAAATCGTATGGGTTTTCATGAATATTTTACTACTAATAGTTAGTTAGTCATCAAGGTATTAAAATGCCTATAAAATTATAGCCGATGAGTCTTGTGATTACTTCCTTTCTTGTAAATTCGCGTCGATTTATGTGTAATAGCAAGTATAAGTAGCGATAAATTTTAGTTTATCGCTTAGCATATTCCTAGTTTATTAAATTTTGATCATGGCGTTTAATTAGAACAATGCAACATATCTCTGAAGTTTTATAGTCCTAATTCTTACTTCCTAACTAATATTATAAATGCGAAAGTGAATTTGTTTGTTTGTTACGCTTTCACGCTATACCACTGAACCGATCATCATGAAATTTTGTATACACCTAGGTTAGGGTACTGAAAAGGACATAGGCTATATATCACGCGGGCGAAGCCGCGGGTAACAGCTAGTTAACTATAATTGTGAGGTGACGTCACTTGGAGAAAATGCTCAGTTTGTTGCCTCTTCTTTTCTCGTCTGCTTTGGAAGCCTCTGAAAGCTTAAACTTAGCCGTAATGACTGATATTATCAAGTTTTAGTTATAAATCAAATATCTATGACAATTAGTGAGTGGCAATGAAAACTAGGTATATTAAATAAATGTTTAACTCTTGAATCTTGTAAAATTAAGTAGGTAGTAAATTGATATTGGACTAAACCCATAACATGAAGACTTGAACGAAACAGTTTCGCAAAGATTTTGAACTTGTAATAAAAAGAAATACTTCCATGCTGGTCTGGGAGTAAAAAAACATAGAATATACCAGCTGCTTCTCTACCCGAGCAGATCGTAAAAGCCGTTTGAGGGAATGAGCGAAAATCTAAGGTATCATCGTAATAGGCGATGCGGCTAGCAACCCATCACTATTTTGATTCCGTTTTCCATCTCCACGCTCATCACAATGCTAATCGTGGCTTATAGACGTGGTCTCCGTGTGGTTCCCGGCAGAGTAGAATAGGACCACTCCAAGTCATCCCGTGGATGTCGTAAAAGGCAACTAAGGAAACACAAGCTAAACAAAGCTTTTTAACATCAAAGAGACCTCTCCAACCCGTCTGGCCAGCGTGGAGAGTGTAGGCCAAATCCTCTGACTACTCAGGTTAATATATGGCACTGGTAGTACAGAGAGGGTCGTGCTCCTGCAGTGGAGACTAGAAAGACCTGATGATGATGATGATGATGATGATGAGACGTGGTCTTATAGGCCTGAGCTCTGTCTACCTCGCAAAGGAAAAAGTGGCGGCTGTAGTGTGGCGTTGGGTCCAGTAAGCTATGATGATTGGGTGACAATGTGTCAGATAAGGCTGGATGATTTACGATGGTGGATAATCATAAGTATCTGAGATATCCACCAGTGACATCATACAGACTTAATATTCAAAAACGTTGATTAATAAACTGTCGAGCTCCGTGGCGCAGCGGTCAACACGCTAGCCTACGACACGGGGGTCCCGGGTTCGATCCCCGGTCAGGTCAAGATGGAAAAAGATCTTTTTCATATTGACCTGGGTCTTGGATGTTTATCTATAGGTATAAGTATATATAGGTATTATAAAATATAGTATCGTTGAGTTAGTATCCTGCGACACAAGTTCACAACTTACTGTAGGGCTAACTCAATTTGTGTGATATGTCCCTATATATTTATTTATTTATTAATAATCTTAATGTAAGAATAATGCAAAAAAGTCTGATTTAACGTCTTTTCAAATGGATAAGTTTATTTTTACATTGTTTGTGTTGTGTTATGTCGGAGTTAGTGGATAAAGGGACATGCATGTATCTATTAATTTGATAATTAAGTACGCTATTGTATTAGGAAGACCTGTCATGATAGTGTAAGTAATGAATAAGTAAATATTTCTTGTCGAGCTCTGTGGCGCAGCGGTCACCACGCTAGCCTGCGACACGGGGGTCCCGGGTTCGATCCCCGGTCAGGTCAAGATGGAAAAAGATCTTTTTCATATTGACTTGGGTCTTGGATGTTAATCTATATAAGTATATATTATAAAATATAGTATCGTTGAGTTAGTATCCTGCGACACAAGTTCACAACTTACTGTGGCGCTAGCTCAATTCGTGTGATATGTCCCAATATATTTATTTATTTATTGTTTAAAAAATACTATAAAACATAAATAACCACTTAACAATTCAAATAACGCACAAAACAAAACAGGAAATTTCCAATATCGACAATACACGCAAATTTCATTTAACCACTTTCGTAAAGGCCAATCTTGAATTTTGCCGAGTAAGGCCCTATTTTTCTTCGCGGAAACTCGTTTCACCCATAAAATTGAGTTAGCTCACGCCTAATACTTTTGGCAAACATCACTGCGGTACACATACGGTTGGTTGTAGATTGGGAATTTTAGATGTGGCATTTGAACGTAGGAATAATTAAAGATTTCATGAATTAAATAAATAAATAAATACGGACAAATCACACAGATTGAGCTAGCCCCAAAGTAAGTTCGAGACTTGTGTTATGGGATACTAACTCAACGATACTATATTTTGTAATAGATACTTATATAGATAAACATCCAAGACCCAGGTCAATCTGAAAAAGATCATTTTCCATCTTGGCCTGACCGGGGATCGAACCCGGGACCATCCGTGTCGCAGGCAGGCGTGTTGACCGCTGCGCCACGGAGCTCGTCGTATATAATTATTTTAACAAAAAACTAAAACCGACTTCAACCCTATACGTAAATGTACAAACTGGAACTAAAAGTTAGGTTTTAGTGGGTGTGGTTGTCCAATCAAAATAGAGGAACAACGTCCTCATCAACTTGTCGTGAATGTTTGTCAAAAAGTGCTTTATACATTGCGACAAAAATTTTATGTGACCACTTCTGGGACATTACCTATCGAACAAAAACTAAACGATTTTAGTGATTGTTTTTTTAGTGATTCTTTTTTTGTGACGGGATCAGTTATGGATCGATATCCATAACTGACTAAGCAATCGCGTAACAAACATAAAAAAACGTATAAACGAATTGAGAACCTCCTCCTTTTTTGCAGTCGGTAAAAAAGAGAAATTACCTGTTCGTTGCCACAGAGCAGGGAATGTTATTGTCACTCACACGCTAGTAGACACACTTTTTAAACACTTTTCTTAAGAAACTAGCAGTTTGCCCCGGCTTCATTCGTGGTACTCATATTTTTTTCTCTCCGTAAGAACCATCTCCAAGCTTCAAGGAATATTCTAAAAAAGGATTAGCGAAATCAGTTCAGCTGCTCTCGAGATTTGCGCTTAGCAACACATTCAGCGATTCATTTTTATATTACAGACAAACGTGTCCGGGGAGGTACCGTTTATTGAGGTTTTTGTGTGTCAAGTGAATTGGAGGGAATGGGCAAAAATCTAAGGACTTACGGCAATAGACGATGCGGTTAGCAACCCATCGCTATTTTGATTCCGTTCTTCATCTCCACGCCCATAAGACCTGGGCTCTGTCTACCCCGCAAGGGAAACGACTTTACAGTATATATGTATATAACATACATACTGTCAAGTCTGTATGTTACATACATACATGTAAGGGAATTTAAAAAATGTAAAATTCGGTTATTTTTTTCTTACTTGTGATATAGGTTATATCGTCAAGAGTTGCCAAAGAAATATAATTTTTGAAAAACCTAATTTATTTATGTCAAACTTCTTGCATATACTGACTCGGTGGCTGTTTGTTTGTGTGTCATGCTCGCCTTTCCTTAATTACCAAGAGTTATTTCTCGGAGCTCACGTCAACTAAGTTCTTAGTTGTTTCTTGCAAAATTAAAACAATTAAATCTATACATGAATTGCTAGGTTCAGTGCTACCCCTATTTTAAATAAATCATTTGAAAGAAAAGTACCAAACTAATTAATGAACTACTGTTTACAATATTAGCGTTCAACATACTTTATAGTCATTTAAGTAAATGTATAAAGAAAAAAAAATAACTCAAAACTGTAAGGTATTTTATAAAGTATTTTGAACCGTATACAGTTAGTGCGAATTCTCTCATTCTTCAAACCAGCCTATTAAAATGAACATATTTTCCTATGGGACCCACCATAGAGACACGAAAAAGAATCTACTTACACTTTCATTTAAAAGTGTTCGGTCGGCCCGGCAAATTTTATGAAAACGGTTTTATTTTATTTCCCAGTGATAGATTCCCGTTTTTTTTTTTGCATTTTGACGGTGTAACTTTCCATACTTACATCCAGTATTGTAATTGTTTATGTAATATAACTTCATTGTGGATAACGCTCATAAATTTTCAATTATAAGTTGAAACTGAAAAATTGAAAGAAAAAAATAATCCATTTGTTTAGTAATCAAGACTGGTAAATCATGTAACATGTTCATCACAAATAGACGATACAGCCTTTTCAATCAGCATTAAGCCAGATATGTATTTATGAAATTGTTAATCAGACTCTGTTTGGACGTGTTCGGATGGGCCATACTAATTAATGATTCGATTAAGTGATATTGGATTGTCGGATTCGAAATAATGTGTTTTATGTAAATTGATCCTCAATATCGTGTATGGAGGATTAGAGAACAGTAAAAGTTGCATTAAAATTGATTCAGTTGATTTTGGGTTCAGTCATGAAAAATTTAGTCTTCTTTTATTACTCTATACTTAATAATAAACTCCGTGAAATTACTATTTGTCAAAGTCTTAAGTTCGAATCCAGATGGATAGTTTAATGGATGGTAAAGGATATTTTGTAAGGTTTCTCTATTTCTGACTGTTTTTTTTTTCAGGTTACTTTTTATATCAAAAGTTTTGGCATAACTTCAATATATCCTATATAGCTAATGTCTTAGTGCGTTTTGTTTAAAGGTGCGTGATAAACATTTATTTCACAGAACTACTAGTTTAAAAGGAGCTGTTAGGCGAGTACTACGTCAGAAGAATTTGTTGCGCGCATGCCAGCTTTTCCTTCGGGAGTTAATGCAAAACATACTTACGTAAATGTAACATTAATCTTGACGTATACAATGTTAACAAGACTATACAAGTCTTGCTTATTTTATTATATCAATTAAGATTTTTATATAGGTAAGTGAAACACCAAAACCATGTCTTTCATTTGAAACTTCAAGGTTCAGTGGTTGAGTGGTACCAGACGTGTGGTGAAATATGACATCTACTAAAAAATTTTCTGCACTTTCGTCAGCAGCAAATAATAGCCTATGCCACCCGTAGATAAATTAGCTTCCTATAGGTTAAATTTTTTATTATAAATCGGTTTAGTTATTTTGGAGCCTGTTGATTGGTAACTTTTTCCTATTTGTAATATTAGTATAGATTAATGAAGTGAAATCAAATTAGTAAATTAGTTTGATATAAAGTTTTTCGAAGATATTTTATTATTTGTTTTAGTATTTTTGCATGATGACCTGACTGACCTACTCAGAAAGACGGTAATGTTTCTCACGGATATGTATCTGAATATGTCTGTTCCATCAAAGCTTCCTGTAGGTATCATTATATTCGTATTTTCCCCGGAGTGTCATAGCCTATGTAGCGTCACCAAGAAATTAATATGACAGACGTAAATGGCAGAAGGGTCTTTTATTTTCGAATTAATGCTAATTGTTACGTTATATAAGTATTTCTAAACTACCTACTGTAGCTCAGTTTAAACCACGTCACAAAATATTTTTTTTGCAAATGTGAAGCTTCTTATATTATCATGTGTATTAACTCTCACTGACCTCAACGTTTAATATTTTCTTTGAATACTTATATAATCTGCGCATACCTAAGATCCTAATATGTCAAATGTGTAATGTAAGCAAAGAGATAAACAACGTTTAACGTTCAACCAAACAGCACATAATTGCTACGTTTTAATTTCCACGTCAAATAAATGCTGATCCATAGATTATAAAAATCTCTCATTCCTATTTTTATGTATATGTGCTGATCGAAGGCACCTGACGTAGTTCTCCCACTTGTAAGTGGGGAATAGAAAAAGGCAACAGTCCGCAGATTTCCTAACGAACGTTTTTTTTTTCTGCAAGTAAGTAGTCTATAAAAATCTACTGTGAATATTATTGTAAGTCAGTAAGTATTTCACAAACATAAATATACAAATTGATTTTTAATCTCTTAGCAATATTTTATCCTAAAATAAATATCAATTAAGACATTCATTCATTTCATTTTTTTTGTTTTTTATAATAGATTAATTACCTATTTTTATTTATTGTTTTTAATAATGGATTAATTGATCCGGGTGCTAAGTTTACAATATAACCTAGGAGTACAGATCCAAATTGTAAAGGTACTACCGCTATCCTTTTATATACGCTGTCAAGACTACAGCACATCTGATGATAAAAATACGTAAAATCATGTTCATTAAAGTGCAAATATATTTCTTTATTTACACAATAATACAAAATTTAAAAAAAAAGTGTACAAAAAGACTTAATGCCATATATATTGCTGAAAATGTACAAGACAAATTGAAACCTCTATACTTTAACTAATTTATGGTACAATAAGACCGCAGCGTTTGCATCTGTTCCGCTCCATTACCCGCGCAAAGATTACGTTGAAACTCACGCCAGCCTTTGTTTAGCACAGGTGAATAATTACCCGAGCACGGAGCCTAAAAGAGGTATACAATTTTCTACTAAGTTTTTAATAAAAAATAATTATTTATTTGCTGTCACATGGTATTCTATTTCATCATCGTCATTTCGTCATCATCCCACCCGCAAGTATGCCTACTTATTTACTACTTACTAACTTTATATATTTTAATCTGTTTTGATATATTTTATAGTATCAAAAACAATTATTGTAAAACCGGCCAAGTGCGTGTCGGGCTACACGCAGTGTAGGGTTCCGTAGTTGCGAATGTCAACTTTGAGTTCACACTGTTTACACTCGCACCTCACAGTTTAACGACCAAAAACATCTAACAATGAAGATTGCATGAAATTTTACATTTTCCAGTACATTTTATATGTTGGTTGCCTATAACTTTTTATTTTGCACTTAGTACCCAGCTCTGATAGTTTTCCTTTCAACTTCAGTATATATACTACTGCTGTAATTTTTTTCACGTATCCATGTATAACCGTTTAGCAGACAGAGGGGGGGACACGAACCTAAACAAAAATTTGCAATTTAAAACCAAATATTTCGGAAACGGATCCCTAAATCTAAAAATGGTGTTCTAAACCTCACAATATTTTTCAAAGACGTTTTTAACGATACCTCGCACGATGGGTAAATAGAGAAAAAAAAATTACTCCCCCACTTTCCTTGCATGGGAGCAACCAAAAAAAAAATTATTTCAAGATTTTTTTCTACCACTTTTTTGCCATGATTAAAGACAGACAGACATGGCGAAACTATAAGGGTTTACTACGGAACCCTAAAAATGGTATGAGACCTATCTCTCTCAGGCAGCCTTAAGTTACGTTTCAATAAAAAAATAGACCTGATAAAAGGCCAAACCATAGAGATAACTCTATACTGATGAAATAAGTTTATAGACTTAACTAATTGAGTATTGGTTGTGTTGCATAAAATCTTGATCTTCGTTTTCATAACACTTCGCATTAAGTTTATTTTTACGCTCCAAATTTCACTTTAACTATAGTAATGCCGTGTAGCTCCCGGCAGAGTAGAATAGGACCACTCCAAGTCTTCCCGTGGATGTCGTAGAAGGCGACTTAGGAAACACAAGCTAAACAAAGCTTATAAACATCATAGAGACCTCTCCAACCCATCTGGCCAGCGTGGAGAGTGTAGGCCAAGTCCTCTGACTGCTCTGGCTAATTTATAGCTCTGGTAGTACAAAGAGGGTCGAGCTCCTGCAGTGGAGACCAAAAGAGACCTGATGATGATGATAGTAATTTTGTTGGATTGTGCAATGGGATAAATACAAACATAAGTGTGTTTTTGTTCCAACTCTACGTGACCTGAAAATAATCAATAATAAAGAAACAAAACCTATCAATTACGTCTATCATTCCTAAAACTAAACTTTATACCCAGTGAAACTCTGTACCTATTGCAAGAAAATATCAATTTGTTTCTTTATTCCAACTCCCCAGTTGGCGCTGACAATATTTCTTGTAATTTACTCTTTCTCGGATGGAATAAATTTGCCCGGAATTTCTCGCGTCCGCAACAGATGTTTGGGATTTCTTTAGACTTTCTGGAGATGTCAATGCCACGTTGTTTAGATTTACTTGTATCGGTTGGTGGATTTATTTCTTTAAAAATGACGAGAAGAGTTCCACGTCTTGTTTATGAAAATGAATATTATAAGGTTTATTAATATATGGCTCTGGTAGTACAGAGAGGGTCGTGCTCCCGCGGTGGAGACTAGAAAGACCTGATGATGATGATGAAGGTTTATTTCTTTGAATATATACAACACTTTGAACATAATTATAATAATACTGTGTTTTTTTTATTACCTCTTTAACTAATAAAGAAGTAGCGTAATAGTTTTATTGTACTAAGAACTTCATACATAACATATTTAAGAGCAAATTAATGTGCCTAAAGCTTGAGTTATAATTTAGGAGTAAGTTTATCACAAGTTATGCTAAATGATTAAATTAAATAATTACTTAACATAGCCGTTAGTATCTTACTGCTAGGACAAAAGCCTTCTCTCTTTCTTTCGTGATTGATCTCTGGTATTTTCCACCCGGGCTTGTTAAATGACTGCAAGTCATCTTACTCCTGCACTACGTACAAGGCACTTCTCTTTAAAATATTTTTCTTCCATATTTTTAATTCTATTTATAACGAGTATATAAAAAGATAAACGCTCATCAGCTTTCTGATATTTGGAAAATTCTCCAAAAATTATCGTAGGTACCTTTGAAATGTGAAACTTAAGAAATAAATAAAAATAAGACACACAAGTAGCCACACTTCTCGTAAGTAGCTGCTTGCCTATTACCGTAGACTGCCTTACAGCCTCGTCATTTCCTCCGTGAAAGGCTTCTAAAGTTTCACAAAGTGTGAGCACAAACTATAGAGGTTACAAAATATACTGTCTAATAAGTAAATCATATTTTTAAGTAAATAAGAATTATTTGAATTATAAAATGACGTGAACAAGTGCCTCAAAAGGCCTATTTACTGAATAAAATCTTTGAATCTTTGAATCCCCTAAGCATAAGATAGAGAACACAATCTTTGTAGATCCAAAGAAATGCACTAGTTAACAAGCTAGGCCTCCGCCTGTATACTGCAAATTTGTTTTCTCAATACACAAAAATGCTTGTACTTCATAATCAGATCAGAATCAGTAGGAGTCAAGTGGTCTTAATTTCTTGTGCAATCCAAGAAATATCGCCTTACATGCGAAAGCCTATCACCGAAAATTTACCGGGATACGAGATAATAATAATAAGAGTATACAAAACTTGCCTTAAAACTTAAACATGACCTCGCCCCCGACGTGTCTTCATCGGTCGGGGTGGAAACCCAAGAGGGCTCGCAGAACTCTCGGCTCTGGCTTGCCTTAGTTGGCCGTCCAGAGAGGAGTCGTTAGAGCTGTTGCTCCAGGGGTGGAAGTTTTAAAGGGCATAACGCCGCGAGTAACTTCGGAGAAAGCGCAGCACACCTCTCGACATCCCTGAGTCGCCCACAACCGGTGTTGCCCCTTTTGCCGGCAGTCATCGTTGGCTAGTTTGAGGGGCCCATCTAGTGGACGGCAAGCCACCACCTGCCAATTGTAGTCAGTTATCATGATTATGGCAGGTGTCTGATGGTTTGCAATAACCAATTAGGTCCACCCATATTTCAGCCCCAGCCCATTAATGTCTCTTTTTATAATGCAATAGTCCCACCTCTGGCCAAGACCTGTTCGAGGACATACCATAAATTGGTATTTCCAGGAATATACTACATTACATCAACTTCCCCAAAGGGCCTCTACGTGTTTGATCTATATCCCCACGCAAGTCTTCCAAAGGACCGGGGTAACACCCGTGAGTCTCAGAGAGTATACAATAATTGATAATATTTGAAATTTTGCAAACAACACAAGCATAAAAAGTTTCGATAGCTCCATTGTACTGAAAAATGCAAAAAAAGAAATTAAGTGAAAAGTATATAATAGTAATAATAAATGTTGGGAGGGATATGGGGATTATGGGAAAAATAGTTAAGGTTTAATATCTTTTTTTGTTTTCTTTTAATCATTAAAATTAATTAAAAGTGCCTAAAAGGAATTGAATCCTAAGTCATTGTAAGTTGCGTACCTAAATTAAACTGAAGTAATTATTTATAATAAGAGATAGTTGGAATTTGAAAAAATATAATAAATACGGAGAAAATAAAAAAAAGTTTGCTAGTATTTCTGTACTCTCAATATTTTGTGTCACAAGCTTGGATCCGATACTGTCTCGTTACAGTACAAAGACTTGTTCCACAATGAAAAGTATAACTAGAACGGGATACGGCTTGGTCTGACTTTGTGTCTAATGGCTATGTATTGCCAGTTTTGTTCCTCCCAATAATAGTATTTTAGGTACCTCTATGCTATTAATGAATAAAGGACGGATTTAAAGCTAGAAAAGGATTTTAAGACTAAATCACGGCTGTAAAGAGTAACTCAATCGTAAATTATAAAACTTAACAAATTCTATGGGACCCACCATTGAAAATCAAAAAAGAAATCGATATTGATATACGAAAGTGTTCGGCTGGCCTGGCAATTATCTTATCTTATCTTATCTTCATTGGGGCCGATTATAGATCGGAAGCACGTCTAACCTTTGGGTTATTTTGTACTTACCCCATGCCTTACTCACTCACACGGTGATTCCCAAAGAAGGACTGCATAAGCTTCAGGATATCACCTGGTGCGTAGTGCCTGTAGTCCTCTAGATCAGGATACGGCCTGGCAATTGGTATGAAAATGTAGATTTTATTTATTTCTCGGCATTGATCCAATAGGAAAAGTTGTTCATTTTGACTGGCAGTTTATAAAATAAGAGTGTTCATACTGATATACACAGAAACGGAAAAATGCTGGGTTTTTTGCGTTTCTCTGTATATGACGCTATTGCTTCATTTTTAACAATTTAAATGAATTTGAAACCATACTTTTAATATCTCAGATTACTTATTGAAAGGTGAAATATTTCAAACATATTGCTGTGATGATTGTTGTCGACAAAAAATATGATTTTTGTCATATGGAAATATATATTTTGTTTTGTTTTTCAACCAGATCCATCTGGCTGAAAAACAAAACAAAATATACCCTTGACAAACGGCGTCACATATGAAACAGATTTCCCTCCACGAATTTATTTGCCGTCACAAAATGGCGCATGGAAAAGGTATATCCATTGACAAAAAAAAGAATGGAGTAACGAAACACGGATCAGATGTGCATTTAAAATATTTAGAATATTTCCATGCCGTGTGGTTCCTGGTATGTTGTTGAAAGCGACTTAGGTAACAGAAGGTAAACAAAGTTTATGAACATCAAAAAGACCTCTCCAACCCGTCTGGCCAGCGTGGAGAGTGTAGGCTAAATCCTCTGACTGCTCGAGCTAATATATAGCTCTGGGTAGTACAGTGAGAGTCATGCTCCTGCAGTGGAGACTGAAAAGAACCTGATGATGATGAACATTTTTAACAGTTTTTTTCACGGATATAGCAATTTTTGGGTAAAACTTTCAAGCCTTAGCTACTACAACTAAACTAAACTACTACTAAAAATTCAAATGAAACAATAGTTTGACTTTGTGTCCAATAGATAGCCATATTCCATATGGATACAACATTCATTAGGAGGACAAAACTGTTAATACATACAGACACAACTTTGCAACTGCTGAAAATACAAACATTATTTACGAAGCTCTTACATCCAGAATGCTTAGATATCAGTAAAGTTATGAAAAGATGCCAATAATGATGATGGTCATATCAATTACACATTCAAGAATTTCTTAAAATTTTAGACCATCTACATCTACAGCTTATACATTATCAGTGGGGTATAGTCAGCAAAAAAGTGCCAAGTAATTACACATTGTGCTTGAACAAAAAGTCCCGTGTGACAATGTAGGGTGCGCAAAACAAAACGTTTTGTTAAACTTTAATATTTCACTGCTGTCGCAAGATTCACTATGATTAAAACGCTTTTTCAAAGGGTGTAAATCTTCGCATTATTACTTGTACATTTTGCGCTGGGGCGTAATTAACACTGGTAAATTATCCGAGATAGTATGAGTGTGTATTTGTAATTTTTATATATACATACTAGCAGAGCTTTTGCCCGCGACTTCGTCCGCGAATAATTTACTTTGATATACTTTTGTAAAGTATTGTATTTGGTATTAAAAGAATTGTATTTTCATGTAAATTACAAAAATATATAATTTATATTATACATAATTTACTAACAATGACGTCCCATGAATAGGGTCCCGTTTTTATCTTGGGTGCGGAGCCCTAAAACTAAAACCTGACTACTAATACTTCTGGGCGTATTTTATCAGTCCGTCTGTCTGTCAAATAAACCGTGATAGCTAGACAATTGAAACTTTTACAGATCATGTATTTCTGTTGCCGCTATAACTACAAATAGTAAAAACAGAATTTAATAAATATTTAAGGGGGGTTTCCATACAACAAACTATGTTACTCGCTAGTCTAATGTTGTATAGATTTACGTATTTTATGAATTATCACGTCTTTACTCCTTGCGGGGTAGACAGAGACCAATGTCATGAACCGTAAGGCCACGCTTGGCGTGTTAGTGGGCGTAGGTTAATAGTGCACTAATAACTTTTCGGAAAAGTGAATATTATAATAAATTCAAACACATATTTGTCCAGTCAAAATCTGATCTTTCTTCTTCTTCTTCTGTTTTATATTATGACTTCCACCGAAATTTCAGTGATTCTGCCAATGTCCAGTATAATGAGATACTAAGTATCGGTGTTGTACAGTAAAGTTTTTCCAAGTAGCATCAAAGATGGCGTATGTCCTTTGATGCCTCGTAGGAGCTTCTGGCGGCAAATCTATACGAGTCCATTTATCAGTCCACTTAATTATTTCACAAATTGTTCATGAGCACGAGCATTTTATAACACCAAACTACACCAATTTCATATTATAAAGTCCACTAAAATCAATTTAACAAAATTGTCTAAGCAAACTTCAACTGTGCCCCTTGACTTCCCACCACAAACCTCAATCTAATTTTTGTTACTAAATCATTGTAATCTCCACTATCACTGTCAAGCTACTTACATACAATATAATATATACATACATACGCGCAAAAAACATTACTATATCTTCGTTCTGGGTGGGTTATTTTCATATTTCAAGTATTCTTGTTTTATTTATTTAAAAATATGTATATTACTGAGTTCAAAGTTAATGGAAAATTTTTAATAAAAATGGCAACTCCATTTACCTATTTGTAAGGTAACAAAATTAAAATGACACTATTCCTTTGTCCTGCAATAATTACTAGTTATACTTTCAAGACAGTTGCTGTCACCTTCACTCGAAACTATACTTTATTCCATTACAATAAGTTTGCTATTTCGTTGAACTTTAAAAGCTTTCTCCCTTGTTAGGAGCTTTTGAAGCGAAGTGAACAGACAGTCCCTGCCCTTTTTGATAGTGCCCGTTTGGATTTTTAAAGATATTGCACTGCAAAAATGTACC
Source organism: Rhodophaea formosa (assembly GCA_963082605.1). Classification (NCBI taxonomy): domain Eukaryota; kingdom Metazoa; phylum Arthropoda; class Insecta; order Lepidoptera; family Pyralidae; genus Rhodophaea; species Rhodophaea formosa. Next base: position 2,239,484 of record OY720208.1, read on the forward strand.
TAATAAAATAACTAGAAAAGCTATATAATTTTAACTAAGTTTTTGAGCTAAGGTAGTGAGAACTGGACTTGCAAACTTGACAAAAACCTCTTCTATGCTGATTTGGGAAAAGAGGAAAAACATAGAATATATCAGCTGCTGTTCTTCCCGCGCACATCGTAAAAGCAGATCAAGGGATTGGACGAAAATCTAAGGAATCACGTCAATAGGCGATGCGGCTAGCAACTCATCACTATTTTGATTCCGCCTCCACATTAATGTCCACTAATACGCTAAATGTGGCCTTTGAGCTTTATGACCTTGGGCTCTGTCTACCCCGCAATGAATAACGACATGATAAGATGTATGAATGTTGCAAATTTGTAATCAAAGACACTTCCCGTTAATCTGTCTGTCCTTAATTCCTTATGTATGATGTTTTCTTATGTTTTCGCGATTGTTACACATTTAAATAAAATTATTTTAATACGGTTTTTATCGCGTTTATTACATTATTTATACACCTAACGTTTCGAGCACTTTACAGTGTTCGTGGTCGCAGGTCTACCTGCGACCACGAACACTATATTAAAATAATCCTTATGTATGCTTAGATCTTTATAACTACGCAACGAATTTTGATGCGGTTAATTTAAATGGTGATTCATTGGGAAGCATTATATGTTAAATGCATGCCTGGGCGCAGTCGGGGAGGTCTGCTAGTCATAGATATTATAAATTTACAGATATAGATATGTCATTCATATAAAAAAAAACAACATTTAATTCTAATTGGCCGGCCAGCTGAACACTTTCGAATGGGAATGTATTTTCTTTTTCAAATTGTTTTGACCATTAGTCCAAAAGGAAATGTTGTTCATATAGTAAGACTTGTTGGTTCATAATATACATATTATATTATTTGCTTTGCTATATATTTGTATTTGCTATATATTGTAACCGCTAGCTCGCTGGAATGATGACATCGCCAAGGTTGCGGGTCCAACGTGGAGAGGAAAGGCGAAAGACGGGAATGGTTGTTTACAAATTACAACAAAAAAAAATTGTTGACTCAATAATTACTTATGCCCATAAGTAATTATTGCTACACATGTCCCTTTTTTATGTACTTTGGACGAAATTATGATCCCTACTTATTGTGATGCTATCCAAAAATCCAAATTTTGGGAACAAAAAATATAATTTTTAAATTGGTTTGCCACCGACACGAAAAGAAGAAGCAGATAAGTAATTATTGACGTCAACATTTTTTTTTAAATTGTATGTATGTATGACAATTAATAAGTGTTCAAAGAAATCTATATTAAATAAACGATTGAATCTTGAATCTTGGCATTGGAGGAGGCTTATGAGGAGGTATGAGCTGTAGAAAGGAGAAAGAAGAAGAAAGTATTTCAAATTTAGTAAATTACCTATGAAAAAACTATCTACCTGGAAATCTAATTTAAGATAGCTAGCCAGAGAGCTAAGACACCCTTTATCTACGTAATGAAAATAAGGGCTATAATGACTACACCCGCCATTTTCCTGTGGCGGCCGCCCATTAGCGACTGACCGAAGGCCGCCTTAAGCCCTATAGTTTTATTCATCATCATCATCAGGTCTCTGTTATTCTCCACTACAGGAGGACGAACCTCTCTGTACTACCAGAACCATACATTAGCCAGAGCAGTCAGAGAATTTGGCCTACACTCTCCACGCTGGCCAGACGGGTTGGACAGGTGTCTTTGATGTTTATAGGCTTTGTTTAGCTTGTGTTTCCTAGGGCGCCTTTTACGACATCCACGAAAAGACTTGGTGTGGTCCTCTTCTACTCTGCTGGGAACTACAGGGCTATTATTGCTTGCGTCGCCTAGCATAACTACCCCATTATTACAAGCGTGGTATCAATACCTCAATAAAGAAGAGACTAAAGTTGAATTATAAATAAGTTGATATCGCAGAATACCTATATCAGAATACCTATACAAATTAAAAAAAAAACGTTTTCGTACCTACTGGATATCAAACCCAGATAGTCAGAGAGCTAAGACAGCCTTTATCTACATAATGAAAATAAAGGCTATAATGACTACACCCGCCATTTTCCCGTGGCGGCCGCCCATTAGCGACTGACCGAAGGCCGCCTTAAGCCCCATAGTTTTATTCCGAACCATTTAATTAATTAAGGCCCATTACAAAAAGGTTACCCGGAGCTGGATTAAACCGGTTTTTGCTGCCTTGTCAAAAGCGGAGTGTGAGATATTAATCGATTTGGTGCGAACGTTAAATGGGAGGGTTATGAATTAATATTACAGGTTTTTGTTTGTAGGGTCTTTTCGATTCGGTGAGTAATGTAGTTTGGATTTAGAGAAATTTAGTTCTAAATACTTTGTAAATAGTACTTTAACTACTTTAGTGCGAACTTCTATTCTATTTTTTATTTTATGGCTTCCACCGAGATTTCTGATTGTGCCGTTGTCCAGTATAATCAGACATTAAGTATCGATAGTGTATGGTATGGTTAAAATATGGCGTTTGTTCTTTGATAGCCTCGTGGGAGCTTCTGTTGGCGAATTGGTACGATTCTATAAAATTATAACAGTCTACTTTAACTATTTCACAAATTTATGAGCACGAGCATTTATGACACCTAATTACACCAATTTCATATTATAAAGTCTACTAAAATCATTTTGCAAAATCAAAAAGAAGGAAATTTGAGGAAGAAGAAGAGAAAATGTCAATGTAAAAATAATATTGTCATGACGATGCCATCATTTGTTATTGAATGTAAAATGTTACTCAAAATTTCGGAATAACCATGGAAAATACGCTCAAACACACTCATTAGTAGTGTCAGGAAAATCAAATTCTACCAAACACACTTGTATTACAAACCCGCCTCATATTTGTGAAGTCAAACCAATAATTTGAGGATATAAAATTCAAACGTCTTAGGGCGTTAATATTTGAATAGACAGTCGTGATAGAGGGTGTGCTATGTGTAATTGTGGGATTTTCCTCAGTGACTTTGGATCAGAGAAAAGAGGAGATACTTGTTAAGGTTCCATACCCAAAGGGTATACTGAATCTTTTACTTATCTCAAATCAAATAAACGTCAGATGTCCATCATCCGTTTATATGTAATAGGGCTGTATCTATTGAACCATAAATTGTAGAGATTTTAAATTTCTACAAATTATGTATGTATACTTCCTGACGCTATAAAAAACTAAAATAAAATACAATATACTTCGTTTTTGGTATTATTTCTCTACTAACAATTAACAGCGTCTTAGTATTGTTCCATGTATCAATTAATGTTAACTTACTAGCTAGCTAACTTTGTTAGAGCCTATGATTGAAATTTGACAAGCAATGATTTTTTATTAGATGTAGTTAACATTAATTGATTAATCATTTAAGGCAATTCTGAGTTCAAATTTCAAGAATTTTAAGACTTCGAACTTTTCTTTAATATAGGTTTCTTTGATTATTTATTAATTGTTATACTTTTGTTTACAGTTTTCACAACAAAAATATTTTTTTTTATGTCAATAATTTATTTATGGCTAAATTTAGGCCGCTTCCAATGCAGAGTGCAAAAGAAGCGACAACAAACTGAACTGATTAAAATACATTAAAGTCATATCTTTCCATCACTGTCATCTATATCATAGACATATTGGCGTCACACGATAGTGGTACGAAGTAGGAAGACCAATAAATACTGACATCGCAATGAGGGAATCAATAAGTGAAATAATCGTGGGGAAATATTCTTATGAAGCAATATTGAATTATCATCATCATTATCTCAGCCACAAGAAGTCCACGTCCAGTCCAGTCCAGTCCAGTCAAGCTGGACATAGGCCTCTCCCAAGGATTTCCTGTACGACCGGTTAAATATTGAATAATGGATCATATTTGAGAAATTAAAAAAAAAAATATGTTTGATTTATAACATTAAAATTATGCGACCTAATTATCCTAAACGTTTTTAGGGTTCCGTAGTACACAAGGAACCCTTATAGTTTCACCATGTCTATCTGTCTGTCTGTCTGTCCGACCGCGGTTTTACTCAGAGACTTTAAGTACTAGAAAGCTGTAATTTGACATGAGTATGTATATTAATCATTGCCAAAAAGTGGTAGTGGTTTTCAAATGTCTTATTTCTTAATTTAATAAAAGTACACATGGACAGATATTATCTGTCATGGAATTGGCCAAAGAGTATTATTTTCAAAGGCTTTAAAAAAACGTGAATGAAACTTAGTCTGATCTTTATTTTTAAAAACTTTATTTATATTTTTCTTTCGGAAGGAAAAGTTTATTACACAGTAGGCCCATTCCCCTTTCAGATATTTAAGATGTTCCCCATATATATTAATGCTAAACGTCTTTAGCAAACGACTGCAAGAGACGAGTTCATTCCAAAGCATTCTCTGCATACTGATGAGGAAGGATAAAAATTAAGCTCGTTATATGTTATACCGACAGAGAACATACATACATACAATCACGTCTTTATCTCTTGCAGAGTAGACAAAGTCTAAGGTCATAAAACCCAATGGCTACGTATAGCGTGTTAGTTGGCATTAAGGTGGAAAAGGGAATCAAAATGATGATAGGTTGCTAGACGTAACACCTATTGACATGATTTCTTAGATTTTCGCCCAATTCCTTAACCGGCTTTTATAGTCTACGCGGGCAACCCATAACAGCAACTGATTTGGTCTTTCTTTTCTTCCAAACCAGCAGGACAGAGAACTACTCTCATAAAACAAAACCGCGCTATAGAACCAATAAACTATCCAGACGAAAGTTTAATTAAATTTTGTATTGTCTTTAAAGTTGCGGTGTGAGGCATGAGCGCTAGCGTTTCTTTACCAGACATTCTATTGCTCCTATATTAATTAACAGAGTTTTTTTTTGTTATCCTTTAAAACTCTCCTGAATTGTTTATAAATCGGCGAATCACTTAAAAAGATTAAAATCTTGGCCCCATTGATTATATGTTATTATGAAAGCAAAGCATGTTGAATTTACGATACAAAGTCTGTTATTGTTAAACAAATATATAGGGTATACTAGCAGTGCGTTTTCCATATAAATGTATTTCTCTATTTTCTCGCTGAAAACTGCTTCTAAAGGCACAATTCTTTTTACATAAAATCTATTACTAAAATAAGTATGTCCCTATGTTTTTTTTTTTTTTCTAAAAACCAGTTTAAAAGAAAAAAAAATTGTCCAAAAGCTGTTTTTTTTTGAAAAAATAAAAAAAAGGGCATTCCTATTTTAGTACTAGATTTTATGAAAAAAGAATTGTGGCTCTAGAATCAGTTTTCAGCGATAAAATAGAGAAATACATTTGTATGGAAACCATATTGAAAAAATACTGCTAGTATACGCTCTTAAGCGGGGCTATGCACTTTTTGTGATGGGGAAAAAAATGTTAAACTCGCGACAGGTCACGTGACTGACAGAATCGTCAGATTGAAAATTTGCAAAAAGACGCAGGGTGCTTACGCAAATGTGCGTGTATGTTTGTGTTACAGCATGCTACGCACATCTATGGATGGTGCCTTCTGTTAAATATTATATTATAAGTTATCATCTTTAAGGCGAAGTGAGTTCACACACTAGCGTCACCCAGCAATTTTACCGCCAATAGTGGCCACTTATGGCGGTAAAAATTCGTTCTCTTAAACTTAGATTAATATCTATGAAAGTAACAAAAAGAATACTATAAGTAATTTACGAGGGCAATCAGCTATTACATTTTTGAAATTTGATTTGATTTAGGAGTAAATGAATCAATTGCTGGGTGACGCTAGTGTGTGAACTTACATCGCCTTAAGTTTTCACTTTTGTCGGCACTCCCGGAGTGAAACCCTTTGTTTTTTTTTAATAATTTACTTTATTAGTTACATATTTATTTTTTTGTTAAGATCAATGGGAGCACAAACGTACCAAGATACCGCTACCAAAACATAACTAGTCAATTACTTTAAAAAGAATGTTCAAAATCTTTGGCGAGCTGGAAAGACTGAAACGTTAAACTTAAATCAATAATTAAGAGAGAGCATCATGTTAATGTGTTAGTGGAAAATGCCGTTATAGACTTATTTTGTTCTAAAGATGGCCTTTGTTGTAAGTATAGGTAAAGCTTTGCCGGGTTTTTATAAGCTTGTTAAAAATAGTTTAGTATCAAGAACTGTGGAAAAAATGGGAAAAATCTTTTATTCAGCAATAAGCCAATGTAGATTTGGTATGAATATATGGATACTTAAATATTGCTACTTAAAGTTTGCAATATAAAAATCGCTACCGCTTTTTAGTTGCAGCGGGTCGTAACTTATCGCTTTACTTTGAAAACTTTGAGCAGACTCTTTGGCTTGAGCCGGAGCGACTGGAAGCGTTAAACTTAAATCGTTAATTACGTGATAACATCACGTCAATGTGTTATTTTGCAGTTTAATGTTGCGACAGCTATGAAATATTGGTACTATTGCAATACTAGTTCGCTTGATTTACTACATCCTAACTAATGAGAAAGTTTTTCAAGTTGCAATCAATAATCTTTAAATTGTTTTGCCTAGAATAAGCTCTTGTAGAAGTTGGGTAACAATAACGAGAGTCTCTTAAAATGCACCTAATTGGAGCAAGGGCAAAACTTCGCTGGGTCTTTTGATAGGTCACGATCTGATGTTCAGTTGTCATCATGGAAATATATGTACTACCATAGATATCAGAATATGTGTGTACTACGTACAAACCTAAGATTATTTAAAGCCTAGATAGACTCTTTTAGTAAAAAAAATGTCCATCCCATCCTATCCTAATCCTATCCTATCCTAACTAATATTATAAATGCGAAAGTGAGTTTGTTTGTTTGTTACGCTTTCATGCCGTATCTACTGAACCGATCATCATAAAATTTTGCATATACTGGGTACTGAGAAGGACATAGGCTATATACCACGCGGGCGAAGCCGCGGGTAACAGCTAGTAGTCTATAATGCTAACACATAGCTACCAATTTGACGGATTTTGATGGCATTAATTGACAGGACGCGTGTGCTAACACAAAGCTGTCAATTGATTTTTAATCATTGAAATAAAGGCATGACGGTGACTAGGGAGTATATTCCAATCCCATCTAATATTATAAATGCGAAAGTGAGTTTGTTTGTTTGTTTGTTTGTTACGCTTTCACGCCGTATCTACTAAACCGATCATCATGAAATTTTGCATATACATAGGTTAGGGTACTGAGAACGACATAGGCTATATATTACGCGGGCGAAGCCGCGAGTAACAGCTAATTACGTATAGCTAAAGGTACAAACGTTTATTATTACTAATTGACATCGACAACAGCTGTCAATGTATGGGCCAGGTTAAATAAGGTTTTTAGGGAGACAAACGAGCAAGCGGGGCACCTGGTGGCGACGGCTGCAGTAGCCTCTGCCATTCACAATTTGCAGTTCGTCTGTAAGAACCCTTATTCGTCACCTTCATTGAAGATTTGTAAAAGATACTGACTCTACATTTTCTCGCATGTCTTTTTCGTACACCCGAAGTCACATTAATTTTTATGGCGTCGGTTCTGAGCTGTGATTGGCCCAAAATGTGTCAATTGTTGCTTCTTATCAAATATTATCCAATGACAGCGGGTTATCGACGTCGCCGCTTCAGTGTTGCAATCTGATGGTGTGTATTTCAGAAAATCCTCATTGGATCAGCTCAAATGTCTTGAGACAGCTTATAAATCACTAACACGTAAAAAATAAAGAAGCAGATAAGCGCTTCTGCATGTTAAGTAACCCCGAGCGCAGTCTCCACTTGAATGGATGTCCGCAAGTAACAGAAAAATATCTTGATCTCTTCCTTGCTTCGAAGGGCACGTTAAGCCGTTGGTACCGGCTGTCATCGTTGATCGTAGTCGTCAAGCTATGTCGGATGCTTTTAGGCAGCTTGACAAATCAGGTACCAGTGTTAGCCAATTACACACACAAAAACACAAACAACAAACTCTAAGAGAAAAACACAAACATTTTGAAATCAAACTCATCGTACGATTAGATACTCGTACTATAAAAACACAATGAAAGTTCAGGACGGAAAAAACACGATCCCATTTGTTGAAGAAATCCCGAAAAACAGGCTCGATCGTGTCCCGCGCAAGCCGATGAAGACATTAATGCCAGGCACGCACAAACGGGACAGGAATACCGATTTGCGGGTCAAAAGGCACGATTCAAACAGAAAACACACTAGCTAGTCGCAGAAAACACCTTTTTACCTATGATTATCTTGTTTCTATACAGATTAAAAAAATCATTGGTATTTAACAACGTGAGAAGCCTGAAATAAGCTTAAAATATCTGAAACTAGATAAAAATAGGCTCAGTCCATTCTCGCGTGAGCTGATGAAGAGTTTACTACCAAGCATGCATTAACAGGACCGGAATACCGATGTGCGGGTCATAATCATTAGCATGCGGTTTTAACAGACGACACGCTTTTTAGTATCTTAGCGCCTCTATTTCTTTCTTCTTTACAAAGGCGACGCCGTTTGCCATTCTTAAAAGTTTTTAAAAATCCAAGAATGACTACAGCAATACCACAGCGGCACAGTGCCACTGCCTTCTTGTGTAAACTATCTTTTATTTAAACGCCAGAAAGGCAATCGACTAAAAAGGGAAGATCACTTGTTAATTATTGATCTCTGGTTAATTGTGTAACAAAAGTTAACACGTACATAATTAAATCGAGTGTTTTTATATCCATTACACCTTTAAGAAATGTGTACAATGTGACACTAAATTTTAAAAAGCACTCCAATACTACACTAATACAAGAACTGTACTTAGACGAATGGCTTAACTAGGAATCTCAATGTGCATTGAGCCTAACGGTGAAATGGCGTTGTATTAACATAGACAGTAAAATCAGTCTTAATTTATAATTCGAGTACCACGGGTAATTTTGTTTATTACTTCATAAATATCCTGGAATAGTTCACGTGGATTACATTTAGAATCTGTTTAAAGTTATTCTCCTCTGATGTTTAAAGTCGATTAAGGGATAAGCAATCCGTTTTTGTAAACGATAAATAACGCCATTCGTTTAATGCATCAAATTATACTTATTATAATAAGTTTTTTTATCATCAATCAAATTCTAATAATAATAATTATAATGAATAAATCATTATATATTTAAGAACTTTGTTCTTGTCGGTGGTGTATTTTCCATCTTTCCCTATCCTCCGCTATCTCTTTGACCTCTCTGTACGACACGACTCTTGCCTTCTCTTTTATTTCGTCTGTGAATGCTCTCCTTGGCTTCCTTTTCTTCTCTTAACTTAAATCTTTCCTTCTAAGTGGTTTTAATAAATTCGTCGTGTCGTATGATGGCCAAACATCTTTCCTCGCCTTATGTCTATACAGTTCAATAAAGTTAAATAAATAACGAGCTCGAGATATTTGACGAGCTCCGTGGCGCAGCGGTCAACACGCCGGCCTGTGGCACGGATGGTCCCGGGTTCGATCCCCAGTCAGGTCAAGATGAAAAATGATCTTTTTCAGATTGATCTGGGCCTTGAATGTTTATCTATATGTATATGTATTTGTTATAAAATATAGTATCGTTGAGTTAGTATCCCATAACACAAGTCTTACTTAAGAACTTACTTTGGGGCTCGCTCAATCTGTGTGATTTGTCCGTATATATTTATTTATTTATAATAATAAAACCATTTATTTTCCTTAATAAAAACAGTTTACAATTATTTTAGAGCATGCCATTTATAAAATTAAATTATATTCTTATAATCAGTGAATAAATTTACATTAAACAAAATTCAAATTATTGTTATAATATACTGTTATTTAGTTTTTTTTTTGTTTGTGTATCAAATTTAGCAATATGACGTTCTTATTTCTTAAATTTTGGTAGTTTTGAGTTCTTATCTGACTCAAGCTACCTATTTCAGTTTATCAGAATTAACATCTAATCCGGCAATGCTGCCAGCCTTCTGTCCAGGGTCACCCTAGATGATCTAGGGTGCCTTTCCAGGTAGATACAGTATCTTGAGGTAGATTGTTTCATTTTGAGTCAGGTCTTCTTGCTAGCCATAAAAATATCTGCAGCTCCGCAGTGCTTTGAAAGGTGCACTAATCCTGTCGTCGTTACCATTAAAAGGCAATGGTTGATCAAAATCAAAACCTTTATTTAAGAAATTTGCGTTTACCACATTGTTTGTTTGTTTTTCGTGTGTGTAAGTGGCCAACATTACCACATTTAAAATTATCTTCATAAATAACTAGCTGTTACCTGCGGCTTCGCCCGCGTGATGCATAGCCTATGTCCTTCTCAGTACCCTAACCTATGTATATGCAAAATTTCATGATGATCGGTTCAGTAGATAGGACGTGAAAGCGTAGCAAACAAACAAACTCATTTCTGCATTAATAATATTAGTTAGGATTAGGATATCTATTATCTTAATTACAAACTGTGCCCGCGACTTAGCTGAAAAAAGTTGTTTATGTCGTTTCTCAAGCTCCAGGCTATCTGTATAACAAATTTCATTTGAATCGGTACAGTAGTTTTGGCGTGAAAGTGAGACAGACAGACAGAATTATTTTCGCATTTATAATATTAGTACAGAAGTACGGATTGTTAAAAACAACATAGCAGAAGCGATTCGGAACTGTTAAGATACTGCAGTCAATAATAATATATGCCGGAAGAAACTTTTTTCAACAATAATAATCGCCTACTCGCCTGAAGTGCTTCGTATGATTATAATTCTTTTTTTCTTTTCTTCTTTCTATATTCGTGGTTTAATTTCATTATACATAGGTTCATTGTTTATGAAACATATTGTACAATTTTGTGTGCAATGATTATAAACATCATTACAAAGAGTAGTCTGAAAGAGGCCGTACAAATCAGTGGCAGCACCCGTTCAGGAGTTGACGTATGGATCAGCCATCATTGAGCTCAACTATTATGAAACGGGAACTCAACGATCCGACACATTACATACAGCAAAACTTAAGAGTTGCCGCTATTGGATAACTTTAACATACATATGTTCATTATTTTTGAAACATAATTATGTGACAATAGTGTGTGCAATGATTATTAACTACATTACATAGAGTAGCCTCAAAGAGGCCGAGCAGACTAGTCCATTTCTTTCACGAGTTGATTGTATGGATAAGCCATCGTTGAGCTCAACAGTATAAAAGAGGAACTCAACGATCCGACACATTAAGCTATATCAGACGCCTTCAAGCATCATCAAATCTAAATAATACAAATCTGACACCACAATATTAATTTTTAGGCCAACTATTCTATTGTATTTGTTTGTGACATTATGTTTGTTCATTTATTTTCAGCACGTAGGTACCCGTATTATTAACATCGCTACATCCCGAGGAACTTCGTAGCGACCTCATTAGTGATACGGAGTAATGTTATTTACCCGTGTTATCATTATTATATTACTGTATTACTCATATTGTTAACATTTACTTTGCTCATATTTTAGAAACCTATAACGGAGAGTCCGATGTCCCCACCGGGACAAACCTGCTCACGAGGAGCAATTTAGAAAAACGACCTGTAGATGAGAACAGTCAGACATACCAAGCAAAATTTTGCCCAAGCTAAAAAAAGGGGGCGTCGCTTCTACTTTGAACTCATTCGTTTAATGAGTTCCAAAAAATTTAATCGACAAATGATTCTCTGTAATTTTTAGACTTCTTCATAAAATTTAACGAGAATTGATTCATAAATACGAACTGTAGGCGAGAAAATGGACAGACGACCAAGAACATTTTTCCTCAGCTGGAACAAAGACACTCTTGCTTCGCACTCGGCCGGACAATAATTTCCAGAAACAAAAAAATGATCAACAAATAATTTTATTTTATTTTTGAACTGATTCACACGGTTTTACGTGAATCGATTCAGAAAATAGACAGACAACCTAAAACATTTTACCTAAGCTGGAACAGAGACGCTCGTGTTTCGCACTCGGGCGGTCAATAATTCCCGATAAATTGAATCGACAAAAAACTTTATGTAATTTTTGAACATGCTCACAAAATTTTACGAGAATCTGTTTAGAAATCCGATCTGACAACCAGCAAGACAGACATACTAAGAATATTTTACAAAAGCTGAAACAAAGGCTCATCGCACTCAATCAATAAGATACAAACACAAAACATCCCATGTTCCCTAATCCTTCCATGATTATTTGATCCCGGTCCGTCAATCACACTACTAATTGAATGAATGTCCGATCGTACACAGACCCTTTCCCTGGGGAGCCTATAGTTTTTCCGCGTCCCTTCTTAGGGAGTAGCCAGGCAACGGAGACGATTGACATTGATTTGGAAGGTTCTGAGATTATGGGAAGAACCATCAAGGGTCTGTGCTTGTATGTAAGGGATAATATAAGAGAGATATATTTAAGTATCCAAAACAAATACAAGGTTTGTTGCAGGTTATATTTTTGTTATTGAATTGATTCAGGAGTTACTTTGCGGAAGTCAAACTATTTGAGATAAATTTGTACGCTTCCGCTACCAGTTAGAGCAAGCTATTGCTGGCCAGCATCCTACCACTTTTGGTAGTCCCTTCATGCACGCTGCTGCAGCCAATGGATGCAGCAAAGTTGGCAAGGGTCGGATGCATTAACTATAGATGGTGCGCATGGAAAGCATTTTCAGGAATGCAAACTAACCAGAATAGCTTTATAAAAGGTATGAGATTGAACAAAAAAAAATATTATTGCATATACCCTGTTAATCAGATATTAAATAAGGCTTTGCTTTACATCGGTTCATAGAAAAGAATTAAAAAACATCAAAAATGAAATATCTATCTATGTTACCTGGCGCTTGATTTGACTTCACTAGAACATTGATATCTCGAACTGCCACCTTGATGGCCATTTGTTTACTAGACCCTAAAAAGCTTTGAAAATTACCACAGAATTCTGAGCTTCGGAACTCTTTCAGCAAAATTATTGGCGTCTCATTTATACCGGATTTTATCATCAAAGAAACTAGGGATTCGTCCGGATATCCGGTAACGGTTAATTTATTTACTTACCGGTACCGAGCAATTGACCTGGATATCCGGGAACGCTCGGGGAATACACGACCGGGTATGGTAAAACGCTTTTATTTCGCAAGGTATTGCGGGATTGATTTCTTGAGCCGTGTGTGTGGGGAGGCCACACACACGCTGATGATGATGTCATCGCCGGCTCTTAGAAAATAATAAAGAATAGTCTTTCGCTGATTTTGTTGTATTGCAAAATAAAAAAGATCGATATAAACTACCTGGTGCGTGATGCCAAATCACTATAAAAATGCCATCTCGAATTGTTGCGAACTGTACTTACACGAAGGTTTTCAGTGTGTACTCCTATTTTTTTTAAATAAAGATAATGTGACATATGGTCAGACAGATAGACATAACAAATCTATGAATGATCCTATTTTTACCATTCGGCTACCAAACCCTAAAAAGCTATGAAACTTACTACAGAATTCTGAGTTTCCGAACTCTTTCAGCAAAGTTATTGGCGTCTCATTTATATAACACTTTTTATCGTCAAAGAAACTAGGGATAAGGATATCCGGTAGCGGTTAATTTATTTACTTACCGGCACCGAGCAATTGACCTGGATATCCGGGAACGCTCGGGGAATACACGACCGGGTATGGTAAAACGCTTTTATTTCGCAAGGTATTGCGGGATTGATTTCTTGAGCCGTGTGTGTGGGGACGCCACACACACGCTGATGATGATGTCATCGCCGGCTCTTAGAAAATAATAAAGAATAGTCTTTCGCTGATTTTGTTGTATTGCAAAATAAAAAGATCGATATAAACTACTTGGTGCGTGATGCCAAATCACTAATAACAATGCCATCTGGAATTGTTGCGAACTGTACTTATACGAAGGTTTTCAGTGTGTACTCCTATTTTTTTTAAATAAAGATAATGTGACATATGGTCAGACAGATAGACATAACAAATCTATGAATGTTCCGATTTTTACCATTCGGCTACCAAACCCTAAAAAGCTATGAAATTTACTACAGAATTCTGAATTTCCGAACTCTTTCAGCAAAGTTATTGGCGTCTCATTTATATAACACTTATAATCGTCAAAGAAACTAGGGATAAGGATATCCGGTAGCGGTTAATTTATTTACTTACCGGCACCGAGCAATTGACCTGGATATCCGGGAACGCTCGGGGAATTCACGACCGGGTATGGTAAAACACTTTTATTTCGCAAGATATTGCGGGATTTATTTCATGTTTTGTTTATAATGTTTAAAATAAATACATTCGTTTACGTTTTGTGCGTATGATTATTTTAGTATAATTATAGCATACTGGCTTTTACTCGCGGCTGTGCGAAGTGTACGCCAAATTTTAAGAATATTTCTTCAGTACATAAAGTGTAAAGAGGCAACAAACTAACAAATATACAAATTCACTTTCGATTTATAATATTAGTTGCTTTTGATATTCTTAATGTCACCCGCAGATAAATTAGCTTTCTATAAGAGAAAGAATTTCGAAAATTGGTCCTGTAGTTGTAGAGCCTATTCAATGCAAGCCTATTCAATTTTGTCTCTTTATAATATTAGTATAATTTCGAGGGACGTCAATTCGAAGCTATTTGCATGGGTGCTTCAACTATTTTATTTTACTGACTTACTGAAGGTAAAAATAGACCAGAATATTTATTAGATTCATACTAAAATAACTCGTTTACTAATAACATTTCTCAAGTTGCCTGGGCAAAATAATCCTTCAGTCATGCCAAATATCTTGAGGAAAAGTTTTTTTTCATAAACCGACAACTTTTGTTTAAAATGTTAAATATACTTCATGTTCTCTATTTGAACTGTTAAAAAGATCAAAAAGTAGTTGAAAGGTTATCATCTGGCGCCTCGCAGTAGAAAAATAAATTTTTCTAATGAAAAATATAGAAAAAAATTCTTTCAGATATAATAATTATTTCAACTGGGGACAGCATTGGATCAGGAAAAATTCATAAATGGCCTTGATTTATTAATGTTAATGCTTGTTTATTTTTTATTGATTTATTTATTAAACTTTAAACCCTATACAGTAATACAATGTAAAGGTGGACTAAATGTCAATGGCCTATTCTGCCAGTGAACCGACTTGGTGATGTCGATAATTGAAGGTGTTCCATTGTTTGTTTGTTTTTCGTATGTGTAAGTGGCCAACACTGGTGTCAGATTTTTCAAGCTGCCTTAAGGTATCTGACATAGCTTAACGACTGCCATCAACGATGACAGCCGGGACCAACTGCCTAACGTGCCTTCTGAAGCACGGAGGAGCTCGAGATATTTTTATGCCACTTGCGGTCACCCATCCAAGTAGGGACTGCACCAGGGGTTACTTAACATACGTAAGCGCTCATAGAGCTCACAGTCACACCCACTGGACCATCGGGCTTCATAACAATACGAGTCAAGTTCCAGTAATTTTTTATATGTCTCTAAAAAGTAACAAAAACTAATAAATGTATTATATAAATCTTCAGAAAAGAAATACTAGTAAAACAGGTAAGTGATCACCTCGGGATCCCTTAAGCAATTTGTATCAATTTCATATGAGAGATAAGAATGGCAAACGCACAAAGTTTCATCCCGCAGGACTCGGGATTGAATTAGTTGTGGAGTTAGAACGATTGTTACGGGATTACGGGATATTATTTCGATGTGATGTGTTTCTGTTATGAGACATTGTTTTTCTGAATCCCTGACTGGTGAAGTTTAATTGAAAATGGCAATTTATTTATAACTAATATTATATGTAGAAACATTTATTTGTTTGATTGAATAGGCTCCAAAACTACTGGACCGATTTAAAAAAGCCTTTGCTTGTGGAAAGTTAATTTATCTGCAGGTGACGTAGGCTTTAGTTTCCGCGGACGAAGTTGCAGAAAAATTGCTAGTCTATACATATAATAAACAGTAAAAATATTTTGTCTGTACATTTAGTATTTTTGACTGAAATGGATAGAATATAGTATAGTATAGAGATATAGTATATAATTAATAAAGTATTACATTTTTTATGTATGTATTACAGAGATCACTTTTTTGCGCTTTACTATATTTCTCTGTTTTCCCTATGGTTGACTGGGAGAGAATGCTCATAGCATTAAGTCCGCCAATTGTAACAGGTGTTTATCTTGGAACAATAAAGATTATTAAATAAATAAATACAGGGAAACTTAAAAGGAATAACAGAATGCATTTTTTTTAATTTCTTGTCTGTCTGTCGGTCTGCTTGTCTGACTGTCAGTCTGTGTGTATGATCACGTTTATCTCCGGAAATATTGGACGGATTAGAATGAAACTTCTTTTGCTATATAGCTGTTAAGCCTGGGCAAGATATAGGTTAGAAATGATTTCGAAAAATGGAACGCCTGATGCAGCATCATAATGTTCCAGCTGAACTATAAGAAATATAAAAGTGGAGCCTTAGTAAGTAAGTAGTTGTTAAGCCTGATGAGCATTTTTGTTGAGGTATATAAAATTTAAGATTTGGAACACCTCTTTGTCTTTGTATTTGGAACTTTTTTGACTTCAGTCACCACGTACGGCATCAATAGCACTGTAAAAGAAATACAACTTACATCGTATAAGAAATAAGAACAGATGATCTATGAAAAACCCGGCTTTACTCGCGTTTTACAATGTCGGATTCGCCGACTAGTTTCGGTCTGTTATGAAGACCATCATCTCCAAAACGTGAGTAAAGCCGGGTTTTCATAATGAATTTATCTCGCGTAAGTTTTAATATTATATTATACATACATTATTATATTATAGTTGATCTATGCTTTAAATCACAATTCATAAATTTGGTATGTATACAAATGTCTGTTTTCTTTAGAGTCGTTTTTCATTCGTTTTGCCAGTTGGTGAGCTACTCTTGTTTATCAAACAAAATAATAGTGTAATTCATTTCGTTGGTTTGACAGAGGCCTTGGTGACAATTCTTCGCGAATCCACTAGTTTCATCATAGAGAAATAAGCCACTGTATTAGTCAATACATTGTAATTTTTTGATCTGATTGATTCATTCAAACATCTGTTTGAAGTTTTAAGAATTTTTCTTCTTTTTATTATCTATTCTAGACCGGGTCGTAGGTATACATGGCGAAATTTTGATCGTTCCAGACCATTAAAGGGGTGATTCAGCCTGTCAATATAAACAACTTTTCCTATGGGACAAATGCTGTAAACTCGAAAAAAATTTCGACATTCCTATACAAATTGCCCGGGCGGCTGAACACTTTTGTATGAAAATGTCGAAATAAAATTTGAGTTTCCAGCATTGGTCCCATAGGAAAAATGGTTCATATCGACGAGCTGAATCACCCCTTTAAGGGTCCAGAACGATCAAAATTTCGCCATGTATTTTTCTACTAAAAGGACAACGGTTTAAGGCCACACACACTTTTGTTTGTGTTAAGCTTAACAAAAACATTGTATCTTAATACAATCTCTGTTCTCTCATCCTTACGCACAATTTATCTACCGCCATTTATTTACATTTATATGAGACATAAATCACATCTCCAAAACTTTCGTCATTACCGACCGCGGCTCACCAAAATTTATCGTTGTAATTTCGCTTTTATTAAATCTTCACGTTAATTACTCTTTTCTATTATCATAACATTGAATAAGCCTTTGGAAAGTTACTGTTGACGGAACTTTATAATTACGAAGTAATAAATTGTAAATGAAAAGTCGACTTAGGTTTTATAGTATCCGCAGTGAAAGAGGAAGCCGTATATTTTTTTATGAAGAATGTAAATTATAGATAAATTAGGTTTGCTACCGGTAATTATTGCATGAACGTAATAAAAATCAATATTAAAAAAATTATAAGCCGGCCAAGTGCGTGTCGGGCCACGTGCAGTGTAGGGTTCCGTAGTTGCGAATGACAACTTTGAGTTCACACTGTTTACACTCGCACCTCACAGTTTAACGGATAAAAACATCTAACAATGAAAATGGTATGAAATTTTACATTTTCCAGTACATTTTATAAGTTTGTGCCTATAACTTTTTAGTTTGCACTTAGTACTCAGCTCTGATAGTTTTCCTTTCAACTATACCTATATACTACTGCTGTAATTTTTTTTACGTATCCATATGTAACCGTTTAGCAGATAGAAGGGGGGCGGACACTTACCTCTAATTAATAAAAATTTGCACTTTAAAACCAAATATTTCGGAAACGGATCCGTAAATCGAAAAATGGTGTTCTCAACCTCATAATATTTTTTAAAGACCTTTTTAACGATACCCCACACGATGGGTAAATAGAGAAAAAAATATACTCCCCCACTTTACTTTGTATGGGAGCTACCATAAAAAATTTTTTTTTCAAGATTTTTTCTACCACTTTTTTGCCATGATTAATATACATACCCATACCAAATTACAGCTTTCTAGTACTTATAGTCTTTGAGTAAAACTGCGGACGGACAGACAGACAGACATGGCGAAACTATAAGGGTTCCTAGTTTACTACGGAACCTTAAAAAAGGAACAGTTCTCACAAATTCAGTTAGGCGCAACTTAGCGAGTCAGTGAACGAAGTGAGCGCCGAGTTAGCAAACTTGTGTTGATATTTGGTCATCGATACTAATTTTATAATAGGTAAACATCCAAGACCCATGCCAATCAAAACAAAATGGCTGGGAATCGAACCGGGACCTATTGCATCGCAGGCTGACGTATTAACCACGTCGTCACGGAGGAGAATCTTATTAATTGATTTTTGCGCTTGCATCCAGAACACACAGATATCCAGCGCTCACAGCACTCGATACCTGTGTCACAGGCCTAGCCTTCTACAGGCTCTACCAATCTGAGATGAACAACATCCAACCGCAGAAAGTCTTACCCACTTTGCAATTTTTGATTGTTAGAGAAAAGAAATATATTTTCATCTTTACTTTTTATCTATTTATTTACTAACAATACATATATAAAAACATTTGTTTCTTCGGTGTTAGAAATTTCTACTTAATTTTGTAACATTCAACAGAATAAGTCATATACAGTCGGGGGCAGATAAACTTGAGCCTCCTACAAACAGATTTTAAATTGTAGGGGTCAGGCTTATTTGCCCCTGACTGTATCTCTTTATTTTGAAATAATTGAATCTGCGCAGAAATTAAAATTATTTCGTAGAATGACGTTTGTCGTATTTTCTCCAAGAAGGAAAATGATTAAATAAGAATTTTAATAAGAAATTGGTTTCCGACAGCTAATTATAATTAAGACGACTTCTTTTTGAAATCTGTGTTATAATTAATCTCACAGAGTAAGGAATGTGATATTCGCTCGCGCGAGTGATGTTCTGTGCTCTGTTATCAATCATACATATATTAACTGCCTCCGTGGTCCAGTGGTTAAGGCGTTTGCCTTGTTGACCCGGGGGTCGTGGGTTCGATTCCCACGGGAAGCATACTTTGTTAAGTTGTTTCCAGTTTGGTTAGGACATTGCAGGCATGAATCACCTAATTGTCTGACAAAAAAGATGATTCCGTGCTTCGGAAGGCACGTTAAGCCGGTGGTCCCGGCTGCCATCTGGTAGTCGTTAAAGGAACCACGTCAGAGGCCGAGCGGCGGTTCCGAAGAACTCTGACACCAGGGTGTGCATGGTCGACTGACCGTGTCACCTACACGAAATGGTGGTATACATATAATATTTTAAAAGAAATCTTTGAAAATTCGCTCGCCTGGCTATTAGGCAATTTCCATAGAGCAATGATCAGTGCCTAAGCAACCAAGGGGACGAACGCCAAAACAAAACAACTGACTTGACTAAAAATATTATTAATAGTAAAGGTGGATATACAGAAAGGATATACTCGTGACGCAGTAATCATTTAATTACTCGGCCTCAAAAGTGTTAGCAGGATTAGCCCGGCTTACAGTTTGTCGTGGCCGCTACTTTATTAGCAGTCCCAGCATTAGTGTGTTTCTGTTGTTTTATCGAACAATAAATCACAAATAACTTGAATAAAAATATTCTGATGCAATGTGGATAGGTAGATATATGCAAGAGGCAAAAAAAGGGTACAGACTTGTGACACAGTAATCATTTAATTACTCGGCCTTAAACGGTAAGCAGGATTATCCCGGCTTACAGTTTGTCGCGGCTGCTACTTATTGGCAGTCTATGTATTAATGTGTTTCTGTTATTTTGTCGGACAACGAAACAAAACAGCTGACTTGAATAAAAGTATTACTTAGGGTTTGTGTATAAAAAGAGTCAGAAACAGCAGACTCGTGATGCAGTAATTATTTAATTACTCGGCCTTAAATAGATAGCAGATTAACCCGGAGTGACAAACTATAAGTTTGTCACTGCTGGTACTTTATTAGCAGTCTACGTTAATACGTAGACTGCTAATAATGTGGGTTTCTGGTAATTTATCGAACGAAGAAGCAAAACTTAATGGAATAAAATTATTCTATATTAATGTAGGTATGTATATGGAAGAGTCAGAAATAGGGGGTGGAGGATTTGTGCTTCACCTCAAAAGACATTTCATGCAATAATGTGATTTTGAAATTTTTAATCCTCTGTGACAACCGTTTTTATGTAAATATTGAGCATTTTAACAACTCAAGCAATGTAAAATAAGAAATACATAAATGACTTCATTTCAAACATTTTGTAGCAAGAACCGTTTAATTTAGCCCCGCGATCCTTAACAAAACATTTCATAACGCAATCGTGTGTAAATCACTTTTATCTTAATCCAATATTTCGAATCGGCTTTGCATCGGTTTCGGAAAATACCTATACATGTATACGCCGCTTTACGGATTACCTCTCACAAAGGAAAATCAACATTGTAACATTAAAATAAGGTTTAATTCAGGTTGTGGGTGACGGTAATGTAGGAAAAAGGAAGCGATGGATTGAAATTAGATCGCAGAGGGAAGAGATATTACAATACTTATACAAAATGAGGATATTTTTTCCATGTTTATCAATGTTTTGCTTTTCGAGCGTGTAAAAACAGATCTTAGGAGAGAGGTTTATGGGGGTGGGTAGGTAGGTTCGATTAATGTACAGTATATGTACATTAATCGAACCTATAACATAAAACATGAACAACGAACAGATCATTTAAAACTTGTTTAATACAGTAGAGAAAACAGTTCTTTGAATTGATGGTGAATTAATATGTAAAATTGGCTACTTAACTAAAAAAAATTTCGTGTCGCTATGTAAAGACCTGGCAAAAATAAACACAATAGTGACCGAAATACATTTCTTAACAAAAAACTCTTTCAGATATAGAAGCTTTAAAAAACACATATTTTTAGACGTTAATTTTTAGACGTCAAAACGCACTGCTGAAATGCCTACATATTTGTGACGTCACAACTTTGTATTTTGTATGGGCGGCGTAAGAACTTTGTTTGGTAGCTATACGAAATATTGCGTTTGTGGTAATGGTTTCATAATAAAAGTTGCTTTAAATTTAGCGGACTACAATACAGTATAATTGTAATTTAAGATTTTCATACTTTTAAAAATGGTCCTATTCACCCAACTTTAAAGAAGCTTTAAGAACACTTAACGAATCGATATCAAATTAAAAGTGTTTTTTATAGTGTTTTTAGATAGAAATTAGTATCATGGAAACCAATTTTATATAATCTTAACATTAGGCAAATACCGAATTGTCATACAATAAATAATAGTAATATAATCTTTATTTTCTCTTCACAAATGTTCAAAAATACAGTATAAGTTCTTAGTTTATTATGATATAAGTCTGGTGTATGACATGAACTTGTACACTTAGTGAAGAGACTAGTTTTGAGAAATGATTGGGCTTACTATTATAACTATACTATAAGGCGAGGCCTTTGACCAGCAGTGGGAAACGACATATGCTAAAAAAACTTACTATTAAAAAGTTTATTTAAATTTTACCAACATCGAAATTTTAAAGTAATTTTAAAGTTACATACCTTTTAATATTAAATCATTTCCATGTTGTTTCTAGCCTGACAAAAACTAATTCGTCTTCAAATGGATATCTTTGAAAATTGCCGACAAAATACTAATGTTTCGTGCAAAATTACCCTTTAAGTCTTATCTAATTTGTAAGGAAGGTAATTTTTAATTGCTTCCTTCTGCGTGGGGTGGTAAACTTCGTGCTCTTTATTTTCTCTTAAGTTATTGTGGGAGTTAATAATGTCCAAAAATATATTGTTACAGCCCAAATGAAAAGAATCATCACAATGCTTAATTACGTCAGTTTATTTTTATTTACGAGTGACGCGGCACTAAACCAAGACACTAATTCCTTCGTCAAATTAACAAAAATGTATGCTGTAATTTGCTGACAAAAAGATTTGTGTGTTCAAATATCAAGCAAGAGATGTAAATTTAAGTAAAATAAGACTGTTCTCGTTCAAAACCATCTGAGTTATATACCACAGTCAAATTAAATACTTAATATTTCCATGCTGGTTTGGGAGAAAAGGGAAATCATACAATATACCAGCTGCTTTTCTTCCCGCACAGACCGTAAAAGCCGGTCAAGGGATTGGGCTAAAATCTAAGGAATGACGTGATAGACGGTGTGGCAAGCAACCCATCACTATTATGATTCCGCTTGAACTTAACGCCCTCTTTCTTTATTGATTTATCGCCTATTATCGTTGTATGACATTGGGCTCTGTCTACCCCGCAAGGGATAAAGACGTGATAATATGTATGTATGTATGATTTGACATTATCCCCATTACACATGACCATTAACATAAATCTAAACAAGCGATACGCACCCGTTGCCACTTCTAATGATATCGGTGAAACAAATACCGCTCCAGATACAATATCCTCGAAATAACTTCAAAGAGCTCCAATGAGTCTTTAAATGAGGCCATTTAACGAAGCTTTTCTTTCTTTGTTCTGGAGATATCTGTGGCAAGTTGTTTATACTTACCTTTCAACTTTAGGGTTTCGGGTGTGGTTTCTGGCAATTGAGGTAAGTTGAAATTACCTTTTTTAAAAGAGTTCTCAAAAAGTGCTATGTATTCAGGGTTCTTAAAAGTTTGTATGTTTGTGAGATTCGATAATAATATAAATATTATGACTAAGTATTATTTATTTTTCTGCAAGTTCTAAATGCCTCGACAGAGTTGAGCATATCGTTAGAATTATTGTCTGCGATTTCTTTTAGCACCGTTTTAATTTTAAGAAAATATTGTTTAGGCCTTGGATATTTATAGTATCTATTATGTTATTAAATTTTTCGTTGTTATCCTCAAATATTGGTTTAATACTTTCTTTTTGGGAATTTTAAAATATACTTAAAAGACTCAATAGAGGGTGCTTAATTATAGAATTTATTAGAAATTTACTTATGTCAACATTAATATAAATTAAAAATTACTTCGTCGCAATCTGTCATTCCGTAGTCATTCTCAAACATTTAATATGAGTTAAATAAAATACAAATTATATATTATGGTCCAGATGGTCTTTCAATGAATAATATAAATTATTCAGCAACCAGTTATGAAGCTCTCTTTTAAATCGATGTAATGGAAGCTCTTTTATTGATTCAGGTATTTTTTTGTAAATAGTGATGCACATGCCATAACAGTTCTTTTTGAATTTTTCCTGTTTTGGAACAACATCGAATACCAATCTTGCTGGGTCTCTGATACATCTTGGGAATATATCTTTTTCCATAGACTTTTAAACATATACATCAAAATAATTCCAATCATAATAATAAAATACAATTTGAGTTGCGAATAAAACTAAATCGTAGCATTCCACGTGATTCCACGTTCCATAAAAGATATCGTTCCATTTACGAAAAGCAAAAAAATATAATTTCTCATTTCATACGAAAAAGGTAAAGGAAAAATGAAATACAAGGTTGAAAGCGTTGTTTTTCAATACCCGTGACCTGGAGGTTTTCAATACGAAATTCTAATATTCTTTCGGGATCAGTGAGCCGCTCTTATGAAATATTATAGAGGAGCAATAAGACGAGATTAATATTTTGTGTTGGAAATTAGAATGCTGGGTTATTACGTTTACGGCTTGTTCCGAAATGTGTTGGATTCGTTATTTAAGAATAGACATGTTTTAGTAGTGTTATTTATGCTGGGTGTTACGTTGAACACATTCATCCTTTAAACTATCAAACCCGAGCGTCAAAATGTACAACTTTTATGGAACCAACGCGAAAAAAAGTTTGTAGATTTTTTTTCTCTTTTTCATAGTGGGTTTTAATGAAATATTATACATTTCCAAGGGTTTAATAATGATAAGATAATTCAATATGTATTGTATGATTATTTTATACTTGCTCCTGCCTGCTTGCTTTTATTAGTCTGTGCATGCCTATAAATAAAAATAAACAAATTCAATAAATAAATACTTCTAAAATATACATATATACAGATTAGCTGTCTCAAATGTCACAAATGTGACATTTGAGACAGCTAATCATTTAGACAAAAATCAAACTTCTACTTTACTAAAATCCGTACGCTCATTAACAAAATAATTATCTGTCTTTATCAATATATCTATACCTCTCAATGTACTTTACAAGTACGAATGTACAATACGGTAGCGTGCGGTACATCTCATGCTCGCGTCATTAGACCGCAGCGTGTTTGAGAATTGAGAACGGACTTACACGGAGCGAGCCGGCACTCTAGCCGAAGAGATAGTGATGTGACTTAATTTATCGACGATGATTTTAAGGTGCATGTATAGGGGCCTCCACGCGCCGCACTCTGTACAGTAACGTACAGCTACATACAGTAACGCAGTGTCTAAGCTGACCAATTCTTAAACTACAATACGGTAGTTGCCTAATGTAAAGATTATATAAAATTTGTTTCTAATGAGACTAATTTCTATCGAAAAACACTATAAAAAACACTTTTAATTTTATATCGATTCGTTAAGTGATCTTAAAGCTTCTTTACAGTTGGGTGAATAGGAGCATTTTTTAAAGTATGAAAATCTTTAATTACAATTATACTGTATTTTAGTCTGCAAAATTTATAGCAACTTTTATTATGAAACCATTACCATAAACGAAATATTTCGTATAGCTACCAAACAAAGTTCTCACGCCACCCATACAAAATACAAGCTTGTGACGTCACAAATATGTAGGCATTTTAGCCGCGCGTTTTCACGTCTAAAAATTTACGTCTAAAAACATGTGACTTTAAAACTTTTATAACTGAAAGAGTTTTTTGTTTAGAAATGTATTTCTGTCACTATTGTGTTTATTTTTGGCAGGTCTTTACATAGCAACATGAAAAAAATTTTAGTCAACATGCCCATTGCAAATTCTCTCCAAAGGGCATATCGCTTTTATCCAAAAAGCTATTTATGTGGCCACTTGCTGAGCAAACTACATTTAATTTAATTGTTTGCCATTGACACGAGAAAAGAAGAAGTTTAATTCCTCGTTCCATAAAAACCCGCCAAGTGCGTGTAGGGTTCCGTAGTTGCGGATGACAACTTTGAGTTCACACTGTTTACACTCGCACCTCACAGTTTAACGACCAAAAACATCTAACAATAAAGATTGTATGAAATTTTACATTTTCCAGTACATTTTATAAGTTGGTTGCCTACAACTTTTTAGTTTGTAGTTAGTACCCAGCTCTGATAGTTTTCCTTTCAACTTCAGTATATATACTACTGCTGTAATTTTTTTCACGTATCTATATATAACCGTTTAGGAGATAGAGGGGGGGGGGGGACACGTACCTCTAACAAAAATTTGCACTTTAAAACCAAATATTTCGGAAACGGATCCCTAAATCGAAAAATGATGTTCTCAACCTCACAATATTTTTCAAAGACCTTTTTAACGATACCCCACACGACGGGTAAGTAGAAAAAAAAAATACTCCCACACTTTACTTGTATGGGAGCTACCCAAAAAAAAAATTTTTTTTCAAGATTTTTTTCTACGACTTTTTTGCTATGATTAATATACATACTCATACCAAATTACAGCTTTCTAGTACTTATAGTCTCTGAGTAAGACCGCGGACGGACAGACAGACAGACAGACAGACAGACAGACAGACAGACATGGCGAAACTATAAGGGTTCCTAGTTTACTACGGAACCTTAAAAAGGTGTCTCTAAAACACATATCTTACGTGGCCAGTCTTGAGCATAGCAAAAAAACCATAGGTTTGGTCTTTTGGTATTAACTGGCATTCTCACGTAAAATACCTAAATATATATGACGACCGCTCCGGGTGGTACCTGGTTCAAAGGATATCTATTGCCATTCAGCGAGGTAACGCCGCTAGTGTAATGGGTACCTTTGAGCCGGGTACAATCCGAGGTGGAATATTTGACTAAAAAATGTTTATACTTGTTAATTATAACGTGCAAATTTGTAAAGTTATGAATAAATAATTCACTAGTTAAATACCTAGCCATGACGCTTTAACCAGGTCTCGGAAAAGGTAGCTAAACCAACAAAATACAGGCTTCGAGTTACTTAAGACGCGTGCCAATACTACCAATAGAATCTAAGTCAAGACCATTGAAGTATACAAAAATCAAAAACGCAAATCCCGGACTCTCAAGCATTACAAAAGTACTTCTGGTACAAGAGTCGGTGGTGTGCACTCCAGCATCCAGCAACCAATAGTTGCTGGAGTATTGGCAAGATGTGTGATAATTATAGTGTTCTCGGTGTATTTGCTGCCTTTTATATTTTGCCTCAATCTTTTTCGTTTTCTCGATAATATTTTTATTTTATTTTATTTATTTGGGTTTATTGGTTGTGTTACATAATATTCTCAGGACAATAATCACAATATTTTATTTCTGTCTCTTTCAATATTATCGATACACTGATATAGTTAACATCAAGCTAGCCCATCACTAGTCCACTGGAGTGTTAGCAGGATGTGTGACATGGTGCTCTCGGGGTAATTGCCGTATTTCGCACTGCGCTCGCTTCTTCGTCGGATTCTGGAGATTAGAACGTGCCT
Source organism: Rhodophaea formosa (assembly GCA_963082605.1). Classification (NCBI taxonomy): domain Eukaryota; kingdom Metazoa; phylum Arthropoda; class Insecta; order Lepidoptera; family Pyralidae; genus Rhodophaea; species Rhodophaea formosa. The sequence continues at coordinate 2,266,630 of OY720208.1, forward strand.
CAACATGACGTTTGAACGATGACTTTTAGACGATTTTTTTAAATGTACAATGTGTTTGGTATTGAGCTAGCGATAATTTAAATTCACTTTCTAAAAATTAAAATCTTTTGTTCTGTGAACAAGCCAAAAAAACAACATTTTGGATCAGTAGATATTCAAAGTACTATGGAAAAGCCCATTAATTTTCTCGTTTTCGGAATTGGTTTGTTACAAAACAAAGTTGTTCGTTTTCATGTTGAGAACGTGAATTTAAATTATCGAGAATTATCGTTTAATACCAAACTCATTTTATACCTAAAACAAGTAAGTTTATGTAATATTGTGTTAAGTAGAAATTATTGAAATTGAACTCAATTGATTATTAAAATTCAAGCTTCCAGTATTGGTCACGCAGAAAATTTTTCATATTATCAAGCTAAACATATGGAAACAGCTAAAAACTTATAAATATACCGCAGCTTTTGAACTGTCAGGATTAGTTTTAGTATCAAAATAGTCATCAAAAGAGCACAAAACCGTAACAAAACATTACTTTAAAACAAACATTTAGACCTCATTGCAAAAAAACTGAAATAAGCTTATCGTATTTCTATGAAACTTCGACTTTCATTTGTTTTTGTCTTTTTTTCTTGCGATTATGCATTGTATCAGGGATTCTAATTCTAAAATGTTTATATTGGTTTAGGTTCAGAATTGGCACCATACTCTCCAGAATAGCGATCCGAGTGTACCGTGAATTACTCGCGCCGTCGCACGTCACAAATGAGAACTGCGGCTGACTGTACCTCAGGTATACAGACAGCAAACTCACGCCAAATATTCTTGACTATTTGCTCCGGTTCTTTACATAGCTTCGTTGGGTTGTCAATTTCTTCAGTAGCTTGTGCGATTGTGTCCACGTACGAGACGAGCTCCGTGGCGCAGCAATCAACACGTACGACACGGATGGTCCCGGGTTCGATCCCCAGTCAGGATGGAAAATGGTCTTTTTCAGATTGACCTGGGTCTTTGATAAAATAAAGTATCTTTGACTTAGTATCCCATAACACAAGTCTGAAACTTGCTTTGGGGCTAGCTCAATATGTGTGATTTGTCAGTATATATTTATTTATTATTTATATCTTTCGGTTTTTTAACGCGGACTAGATTTGACCGATATCATTACTTTTGGATCACCAGTCATACACGTCACCAGTCATCAATCATACAAAAATTGTATGACTACTCATTAACCACTGACTCTGTAAGCTGAGTTCGTGATTATTATGATAGTACTTAAGACATTTTGAAAAAAAATAACACATTTGTGCCTATTTCGGGAATAGAAAGGTTATTGGTAGTGATTGTTAATGTAAAAGATTGTTTATTATTGACACTGGAAGGCGTTTGTAGGGCAGACTGATCTTTTTGTATTTATTCCGTATTCATCATCATCTGGTCTATTTTAGTCTTCACTGCAGGAATACGACTCACTCTGTACAACCAGAGCCATACATTACCGAGAGCAGTGAGAATTTTGACAACTCTCTACGCTAGCCAGACGGGAGAGGCCTCCTTAGTATTTGTTTAGCTTGTGGTTCTAAAGTTGCCTCTAGCACCTCTGCGGGTAGACTTGAAGTGGTCCTATTCTACTCTTCTACGAAACACACAGCAATTCCGTATTCGGTCGGTGTAAATGAATCAACACTACAACCCAGAGGTTTTTGTACACAAAAGGCTTAAGTTTTTTTTTTTTTTTACGGAGCTATACAAGGTTTTTCTCCACCACAAAATAACTCAATACCATTTATTATAATAACGAGATTCATAAGCAAATAATAAACTGTTAATTATACACTATGTTACTGACAAGAATACTGGACACAGCCTGCGGATATGTATAAAAAGTAAACAAAAACTGAGAAAATTAAAAACCTCCTTTGCATAGTTAACGGTTACATTAACACGGACCGAAGAGGCATTTAGATTACTAAGTTACAGTGTTTCTATTTGCAGTCACTTCCAATCATAACATCATCCATTTAAAGTTGGTATTCGTAAAGCTAATTTCATTTGGGTTGGTTGGATTGTTAAATAAATTTACCATATTATTTTGCCAACTTTTGCACCTCTACACATTAAGTAATAAGGACTAGATTTGTTTGTTTTGTAGGGTGGTAAAGTGGTTTTTATTTTGCATAAATTAGCATGTGTCAGGGCGACGAAGCCTGTCGACAAGTGATATCAATCACAGTGGCCATTTGTACTGCCCAGGGCAGTTGCAGTAAATGTTACCCGGACTCGGTATTTTGCATAACGACCGCTAATTTTATAGTTCTGATGTTGTGTCTCTTTTAAAATTTAAGGACATTTACTTTGTAGAAGTTATTGAAAGTAATTCTGGAAACAAATGAAAAATTAAAGAAAGGGTCCAGGAATAAAAATAAATAACGGGTTGCACTCTGGTGCAAACTTAAATACTATTACTTATAATTTAATAACTTTCCTAATACCAGTCACCATCCATGAGCGTAGCACACTGTAACACAAACACACTCGCATATTCGCGCAAGCGCCGTCTTACGAATTTTCAATCTGACGGTCACGTGACCTGCCGCGAGTTTACCATTTTCACCTTCACTTCAAAAATTCTGTAGGTAATTGATATATTAGTGTATCACTTAGCTACTGTTGGTCTTAATTAAGGTGTAGCTACTATAACAACTACACCTCACTACAAATAATAAAAACCTTACTACCAATTGTAGGAGTCACCGATAAATCTTTTCGCCAATAAATGGCCAGTCGTGCCGGCGGCGAATCGAAAGGTGCTGCAATTAAATCCCACGAGATTAAATGGACTCCATCCATTTGTGGTCTTGCCCGCGTTGTGATGCAGTCCAAGTGTAGAGCAACAGCTATAATGAACAAGCGGCGTGGGTTTAAGAAGCATAAATTTTTTGGGGTCCAATGCGGCCCTATACCTAAAATAATTTGAAAGGTTATCTAGCCTCCCAGGCTAATATAAAATATTGGTCTGGGAGGCGCATTAGGCAGAAACTGAAGATATCATTTAAAAATGATATATTCGTCTTATGTCTAATGATTCATTTCAAATGGGGATGACACTGGACTCCTCTAAAATTCATGTTACCTCTAAAGTTTGTCTAGTTCCGGCTCCCCCTTTCTTTTTATTTTTTCTTGTTACTCTCCTTCTCCAAATGTGTTCTCAATAACTAAGTTAAATGTCTCGTTTTATTTTCAGTAAATGATCATTTAAGTAGATTAGTCAGTCATACTAATTGTTATGTATATATGATATCATCAATTTTTTTCACTAATAAATGGACTCCATCTATTTGGTCTGTCAAATTATGCTCGCGTTAAGGCTGAGTCCAAGTTTAGAGCATCGAAGAGTTATAACATACAAATATTTACAATTACAATTAAGATATTGAGTTAAAGGGACACACCACAGATCACACACAAAGAGATAATCGTGAACAGTCATAACTAGCCATAAGTGAGCACATTTTTTTTAAATTTTTGTTAGTTTACACAGTATCATGCCAAGTTCTGATTAGTATGTTAATAATATAAGGTGGTTAAACAACACATATCAAGAGAAGTATATCAGCACCATGAACTCTGAAATTCTACTTTGTCAAACCGCTTCAAATGGCTAAAAGACCATTCACTTAAATAAACCATGACCGTTGATTAAGACATCCGCTACGCTTCTAACTTGGACCGGCATTTGCGGCTTGTCCAATGGCTAAGTAATTAATGCTTTCATGTAACTTTCTTATGTCGCTACCAGAGGACAGCAAGACTGCAGCAGTTTAAAGGATTGCACGACAAAAATATATCTTCCAGACAGATAGTCGATTTGGTAAAAATCTCTTGTAGAAAGGCAACAGGATCTCGTGTGCACTGATTACAGCTTTTTTTATGAATCTTTAAGGGGTTTTCAATATGACATTGAAAAATATGTTTAAATTTCTTAATTGTATGACATATTCCAATTGCAATATATATGTAATATTTCTTTCAACTTGCAACAACATATATTTCTTTTCTGACGCATAAATTTTATTTTATCAGGATTAATTAAAAAAAAAAATTAAAAATATTGAAAATATAAAAACATAATATGCTGCCACTGCAAAAGAGTGCCGAAAACTGTTTTATACATAAAACACATATATTCTTTTTCTCCACCTCGTGTAAATGTAACGTGTTCCCGGTTGCATACTGCAAGAAATGGTTCCGATGCGCAGCAGCACCAGAACCGATATAAGCCAAACAAGCTACGCTCACCAACCCGTTTGCCAAGCGTGGTGAGTGAGTAACCTATGGCAAATCACCGAATGATGGAAACCGTTAGGGGAGACTTATTTTCTGTAGTGGACTTATGGTTGTGATGATGATGATTAGCAGTGGCCATTTATACTGAAAAACTATTGATTTAATAATATGCAGTATTTCACGTAAAATTTTCTTCAATTTCATCATCATCATCATCATCAGGTCTTTCTAGTCTCCACTGCAGGAGCACGACCATCTCTGTACTACCAGAGCCATTTATTAGCTTGAGTAGTCAGAGGATTGGATATTTCTTCAATTTGGTCAATTAATAAGATACAACACTCGCTAACAGAGGGAGGATTTTATGGCAAATAATTATTAATGAGAGGGAAAACTGATTTTTTAATAGACGAGGGGACATTCCAATTCTGTCGGTTTTTAGGGTTCCATACCAAACAAGGAACCTTTTAATTTCGAAATGTACGCCCGTCAAATCCTTGCTATAGATATCGTTGAATACTTCTTTAAAAAAATTATCGTTGTTATATTGTTGTTGGAAGGTCGAAAAAATATTTAATACCCACACAAAAGTTTTCAACTGGTCGGGAAAAAATCATGAAAAAGTAAAAAGTTTTTTCAAATTTTCAAACAAAAGTTAAGAGGAATCTATCACAGCTAAGTAAGGTTCACAAGGCAGGAGTTATTGTCATTTAACTTTAAGAATGACGTTCAACTACGGAACCTTACATGGTGCGCAGCGCGACACACACGATGACTTTTTAGGGTTCCGTAGTAAACAAGGAACCCTTATAGTTTCGCCATGTCTGTCTGTCTGTCCGTCCGCGGTTTGACTCAGAGATTATAAGTACTAGAAAGCTGTAATTTGGCATGGGTATGTATTATGTATATTAATCATGGCAAAAGAGTGGTAGAAAAAATACTTGAAAAAAAAAAATTTTTAGGGTAGCTCCCATACAAGTAAAGAGGGGGAATATTTTTTTTCTCTACTTACCCATCATGTGGGGTATCGTTAAATAGGTCTTTAAAAAATATTGTGAGGTTGAGAACATCATTTAGGTATCGATTTAGGGATCCGTTTCCGAAATATTTGCTTTTGCAATTTTTTGTTAGAGGTAAGTGTCCCCCCCTCTATCTGCTAAACGGTTATATATGGATACGTGAAAAAAATTACAGCAGTAGTATATATACTGAAGTTGAAAGGAAAACTATCAGAGCTGAGTATTAAGTATAAACTAAAAAGTTATAAGCAACCAACTTATAAAATGTACTCGAAAATGTAAAATTTCATACAATTTTCATTGTTAGATGTTTTTGGTCGTTAAACTGTGAGGTGCGAGTGTGAACACTGTATACTCAAAGTTGTCATTCGTAACTACGGAACCCTACACTGCGCGTGGCCCGACACGCACTTGGCCGGTTTTTTTTTTATTGGCGCTAATGTATTTGTTTGGTAAAACCTACATCACCCCGTCTAAAAATGGCTGTACCCTTTCGTCATACGGTATGCATATATAATTCAGTTTGTTTTGTATTTTTACTCTTCAATTATGAATGTTGTTTCTATATTAAATTCATTTTCTGGAGTTGGTTGAAATCAAGTAATTTAAATCAATGCGATGCGGTTAGCAACCTATCACTATTCCGACTCCATTTTCAAACATTACGCCGTACAGTGTAAGGGATAATGAGGTGATAATACGTAAAAATTATTGCTTCTAGCCTCGCACCATAATGGTAATTAATATAATTATGGGGAGAACGAGCAGACAAGTAACTTATATTGGGGAAGAAGAGGCACACCAGTGACGTGTATTTTTTTGTATTTTAGGTATATTAGCACCGGAACTCTAAGTGTCCGATTTTGACTCGAGGCTTATTACTTAATAGTTGTCATCGTTGATGGCAGTCGTTAAGCTATGTCAGATGCCTTAAGGCAGCTTGAAAAATCTGACACCAGTGTTGGCCACTTAGACATACGAAAACAACAACAAACAACTTAATAGTTTTGTATAAAAAAAGTTAACTATAACTAATTATACTATCATTAAAACTACCAACAGTAGTGATATTTTGATATAACATCGGCAATTGCTATTTTAATTCTGATGACTCTCAAAAATCCGAGGCTTAAAGTCCAATATCATTGCAAATGCAGTATAAAGAAGCACCGATGCGTTTCGATTCATTTTTCCAGCGCAGTTTAAATCAGCGCCGAATTTGAGAGCTCTTCATATCGGAATGAATTGAATACGGGCGCGTGCATACTGGCCGAATGAACAATTTTGTATTTATTCGGTAAAAACTTAATTTCCGAACCTACAAAATGATTTAAAATTGGTGCAGTTTGCCGCGAAATACTATATTATTCTAGTTATTCATCAGAATCACATATAACATGAGACAATTTTAATACCTACCTAACTTTAATTAAAATCTATAAAAGAAATAAATTATATACTTTTGAGTTGAAATAATTCCTTGCTACGCTCGGTTGTCTCTTTCGTTTCGTTCTAGATTCAAGATAATGGCCTCATAATCACAATCTACTATTTTCAGGCTTAAAAGGTGTATATTTATGCCTTTCTCCGAACTCTTAACTACGTGTATGAAGAATCCTAACAAATGCTATGTAAAATTACGTAATGCCTTGTGGTCCCCGTGCATGTCGAAGTAAGCGACTTAGGGAACTCAAGCTAAACAAAGCATGGCGCGACGACCTAGATGCGTACTCCAAAAACTGGCCAACCAAAGTCCAAAGTAGAGATGAATGGAAAGCAGAGAGGCCTTTGCCCAGCATTGGGGTTTAAAAGGCTAGTGAATAAATAAATTAAAGAGAAGGTTGGCCGTTTTAATGGTTTCAATGTGTGAAAAACAGACAGTGTTACTTTCACTTATAATACTTATCAACATGGCTCGTATGAATTTTTTTTTTTAGACCCTCCAGTGTGAATACCGTTTTACAGAAAGTATACTTCTTGTCACCAAGTAAAAACAAAAATGCGAACGTTTCGAATTACGCAGCATTTGAACTCCTGGATTGCTTCGAATTTTAGAAAATACTGAGTGAGTTTTTGACAAACGTGAAGTTTTTTTCTTCTCGCACTTGGCCGATTATTTTTAACTGACATAATTAAAGAACTTATGACAATAGCACCAGTGTATACTTATGTAGCTAGAGATAAACAAAATTTTATAACATTGGGACCATTCAAGTATAATTATATAAGCAGAAAAATAGTAATCTTAACGTCCCCCCCTTGTCAGCAAAAGTAAGAAAAGTTCTTCCCCTCCCCCTAAACTTACGCAAACATTGGTATCATTTTCGCAAAAAACGTTAGTGTATTTTGCGAAATTTCGCTTATGTCATTACCACGTTTATACATATATATTTTTAGTTATTTTATTGATAAGTACTAAGTTTTATTTTTTAAGTTAATTAGGTATTTTAATTTTGGTCAAATAAATGTTAATTTATATAAGAAAAACTATATTAATGATCCCCAACAAAGAATAAAAACCTGACCACACCCCACAAATCATAATTATTACCACTCACACGTGCTTCCAATACATTTACAATTTCATGGGGCATATTTCTCTAGTAATTATGGACTCAGGGTGACATGTGTATCTAATTACTCGTGGGACCTTTTTTTTAATGAGGAAGTAAAAATGGTGACTAATTAGGGTACAAGTTTTTATATTGATTAGTTAAGATTTGTTTATAAATAATTATCTACATTCTATCTTTTGTAATAATCTAGTTAAAGGTGAAAAAAAAAAATGTTATAACATGTTATACATATTACAAAATGTAATAAATATATTCAATTATCATATTATTATTTTTTATAAAGTAAAATACTTAGATCATGTTTGTTTTTTTGAAATGTATCAAATTAACGAAGAAATGTTCCACCATTTGTAAAAGGTTATTTAAAAAGCAAAGGAATCGCTTCTCCATTTCGCTCTACTCTGGGTAACAAGCTTCAGCTCAGGATAGCAGGCCTATTCGCTAACTTTTGACAACTACAGCGTACAATGTTTTGATAGTTACTTTAAAATCCGTTACTGTTTGCATATCATAAATAAAATTAGTCACTCATACAAAAGCCGTAATGAATATTGAAGTGACTAACAAAAGCAATGTACACCGTAGTTGTCACAAGTTAGCAAATAGGTCTGCAGGACCGTGATGAACTGACAGAAGTAAGTTGCGTGATATCTTTAGTCACCTTTCACAGTCATCCAATCTTCGGTCAGTCTTTATTTATTCAAACGGACTCACATGTATTTTAAATGGATTAATTTCGACCGTGACCCACATCAGAAGGGTTGATGTGGATCCCCTAATTAGGGACTGACGGGACGGTTTTTTTGAATGACTTTTTGTTTAATGACTGGCCTAAAAGGTGTTAAATGGGATTAGCTAAGTGACCTGAGTATGTTAAACCCTTTACTCGTACAATAAAAACAAATTTTAAACTGAGGGGGTTGAAAGCGCCTCGGGGTTTGAAAAAGTGACCCTTGAAATCCATTTTTAGGGTTTTCTGGCAATGAAATCCCATAATTATTTTCGCCTTAACCAAAATGGTGAGTTAAAATCCGCTTTCAAATTTAGGTTTTTTATATACATAATATAAAGGTTAATGCTGTCATAACTATTTGTTCTCAACTTATTATTATAATTGATTTATTGACTCCTTAGTTTCCTCTATTTTCTCATGTAAATTCCTCCGGACCGATAAGTCTACTACTGCATTTAAAAAATATGTAAATAATTGTTAACCTTATCTACCCACTAATTGATCTAGGCCACCTTTTTTTCAGGCTGTATTATTTCAGTATTGTACTATTTCATATCAATATTTACACAATTTCAGCTCGACACAATATATTTAGTTCGCTAACTATGGCCAATAAAAGTACCACGTGATTCATACCATTATCATTTTCAATAAGTTATTTTATTATCAATTATTCATTATGTATCTAATCAAAGTTTTACACACAGAATATCATGAAATTAATACTCATACCTAATATCAACTCTTTAGGAAATACAATATGCAAATGAACAAAATGTTACTCTCAAGCCATTGTCAACACTGAAAGCCTCAAATTACAACAAGAAGCTCACTAAATGTCTCAGAGAATTCTGCTTTCGTGCACGCTGGCTCACTAGTGCTATTAATTAGTCTGTAGCTCTAGTTTTCATAATATTTCAGCTGCACATTTAACCCGTTTTAACTATCGTATCATAAATTCTCGCTTTAGAAGAATTATTATGTCGAAAAATAATTTGCAGGTTATCAACCACTTTTCGTACATATTTTTTAGGGTTACTGAAAAAGACAAGGTATTATTCATGGATTCGGGGTTGCATAGTTATGCCAATTTTGAACTTTATGGCTTAAGCTGTAACAGTTATTGATACTTGTGAACCGAAATTTTTGAAACTAATTGATAGTGTTACATTTACTTTTAATCTGTTTCAAAATTTCTTCAGTTTACTTTTAAAATAGAAATAAAACACGGTGTATGAAACACTTTATTTGGATAGCGGGAAAGGCCCTGGGTAATAGAATTAAACTGTTCATTAGTGTTCATAATACTAACTTTATGTGAAACGAAATATGCAAATGAGCGCCCAGTTTTGATACACAAAGCCTTTGTCAACTTTGAAAGCCTCAATTAGTATTATTAACAAGAAATTTGCGAAATGTGTCTCTAAATGAAATACGCTTTTGCGAGTGTCGGCACACTGACGCTAGTAATTATCATATTATTTCAGCTGCACGTGTTGGCGATTTTTTTTTGTCTATAAGTTTTCCAAATCTTCACTTTTTAACCGATCATCATGAAATTTTGCACACATGTTATCTTATAAATAAATATAAATAAATATATAGGGACATATCACACAAATTGAGCTAGCCCCACAGTAAGTTGTAAACTTGTGTCGCAGGATACTAACTCAACGATACTATATTTTATAATATATACTTATATAGATAAACATCCAAGACCCAGGTCAATATGAAAAAGATCTTTTTCCATAGTGACCTGACCGGGGATCGAACCCGCGCGGGACCCCCGTGTCGCAGGCTAGCGTGTTGACCGCTGCGCCACGGAGCTCGGATTATATGTAGTATATGTAACGAAAAAGGATATAGGTTACCTTTTAAGCTAAAAAACATCTTGTCTTTACGACTGTTTAACGTTGATGCGAGCGGAGATACAGACAGTAGTAAGTAGTTACTAAATTAGTTTCAGGTTTTCAAGACGCTCGTCGTCTTAATTATTGAATTAGAATGCATTTTTCAGTCTATTCTAGTTCTGGAGTTTGTTTTTTGTCTGAAGTGGACTGTATCGATATTTCGAAAAAATTGCCTTTTTGGATATTACGGCCTAGAACACACATCAATTGAATTTGAATCAAAAAAGTTCGGGGAGTAAAGCGAAAGCTAAAATTCGCACTACGGTTCGAATCGCTTGGGGTGCGAAACGACTGAAGTACAAAGTCAACGAGCTCCGTGGCGCAGCGGTCAACACGCCGTCCTGTGACACGGATGGTCCTGGGTTTGATCCCCGGTTAGGTCAGATGGAAAATGATCTTTTTCAGATTGACCTGGGTCTTGGATGTTTATTTATATATGTATTTGCTATAAAATATAGTATCGTTGAGTTAGTATCCCATAATACAAGTCTTACTTAAGAACTTACTTTGGGGCTAGCTCAATCTGTGTGATTTGTCCGTATATATTATATAATGGTATTATTTTTAATCATCTTTATCTTACTTAAATATCTGTTTGTTTCCCAGAGAAAACAGAAGTGTTGTCCATTACTAGTAATAGTATCTTCTTTATAGTTTTTATCGCTATGAAGAAAGTAGAGAAAAATTCGTCCTTTGTTATAGACAAAAAAAATTGGTCGTCTGTACCACACTTTATGCTATTTTCGTCAGTCTATTTGCTTATCGAGTCACAACGAAATTTCCATTAGTGATATCTGAAAGGAGTCTGAACGTCCCATCAGTAATAAAACTGCGTTTAATAGATCTCCCATAAATAATTTATAGGACCTAGATATCGTTAAGATACAAGTAAATCTAAGCTAGATCTATCTTGTAGATAAGTAACCGGCATGGGTTGATTGCATTTGATAAGCTTATCAGCCGATCAGACGGTGAATAGTCACTAAGATGTCATGTCAGCTCATTTATAGGTAAGGTTTATTATTGAATACTTGCTTTCGTGTTGTTCCGTGTGGTTCCCGGCAGAGTAGAATAGGACCACTCCAAGTCTTCCCGTGGATGGCGTAGAAGGCGACTTAGGAAACACAAGCTAACCTCCGACCCACCTGGCCATTGTGGAGAGTGTAGGCCAAATCCTCTGACTGCTCTGGCTAATGTATGGCTCTGGAGGAACAGAGAGGGTCGTGCTCCTGCACGACTGCTCCTGGAGACTAAGATGGACCTGATGATGATGACTAGCTTTTACCTGTAGCTCCGCTCGCGTTAGTGTCGAACCCTCTGGAACAGTACATTCTACTTTCCGTAATGAAAGGTAAGGTTCTCCTTGTCTGTACTCCAGAAAACGGGTTTTCAAAATTTCGTGATGATCGGTTCAGTAGATAAAGCAGTAAAAGCGTGACAAATAAACAATCTTACATTGGCACATATTATTAGTCGGAAAGTTGGGATGAGATTGAATGTGTCCATAATTACAACAAGAGCTGTTTGTAGATTAATGTAGTGTCCTTGATAAAAATACTAGCGGTCGCACGCGGCTTCGCCCGCGTGATATATAGCCTATGTTCTTCGCAGTACCCTAACCTATGTGTAAGCAAAATATCATGATGATATGTTCAGTAGATTTGGGATGAAAGCGTAAAGTCAAAGTCAAAGATTTTTATTCAAAATTGGATAATTGCATCTCTTTTTGAACGTCATTTTTTCTTTCTCATTATTTTTAATTTTTAATATGCAAAATCGAAAAACTACTAGCGTATACTACAAACAAACAAACTCACATTCGCATCAAACAAACTGATCGTGTCGGTGACACTACACACCAACGCAAGTGGAACCGCGCGAGAAAACTAGTGAAATATAAATCTTAATAAAATATTTTATATCTTTGCCGTATCGAAATGGCTCGTCACTTGAATTAGGTCAGAAATACAGAGTTTATTTGTTCGTTCACTTTGTCGTTAAAATTCGATAAAAAGATACTTACTTGTAAAATTTTATTGATGCGGTTTGCGGACTTGTGTCACTGGGTCAAGGAGACGTTGATGAACATTTTATTTTCAGTCGTAACCTTAAATTGAACAGAAAAACAAAATATCTTTATTTTTAGGTCAGGTCATGTCATACTCAACTGCCTGTCCAGTGATTGCAGGTATGGCATCGGGTACGCGCGCACGGCCTTCCAAGCTGATTCCTTGAGTAAGTTTCTCATCGCCACTCCATCTGAGCCAATGGCATCCCAAATACCTTCCCGTTTTCTCATTCAAAAAGCTCCTACACTTCGCTCGCTCAAAAAAACGATGCTGATGGGCAGCAGCAGCAGAAACCGATATCAGCCAAACAGACTGCGCTTGCCAACCTGTTTACCAAGCGTGTTGAGTATGTGCAAAACCCCCAATGATGGAAAACCTTGGCCGAGGCCTGTTTTCAGCAGTGGATTTGTTGCGGCTGAGATAATCTATATTTTTTTTTAATATACGGATTTTTCTGATAGGAATTTGCCAACAGCTTTTTTTTTCCACCAATACATCTTAAGGGTTCCGTACCTAGCTAAAGTAATGAATCATCGATCATGAAGGCAAAGGAACATATTCTAACCTGGAATTAAAACCTAACGTAGGATAGATCTAGTAGTCGTGATATTGTGTCAGCATTTTACCCGATGAGAGGAAGGAATGTGGGATGTTAGTAAAATATTGAAGTTTCTACCACCAATATCAATTTAGTAGTTCATGATATACTAACGTTAACTTTCGTGAATTACAAGTTTGGGGCGAAATTTGACAAACAACAATGACGAGCTCCGTGGCGCAGCGGTCAACACGCTAGCTTGCGACACGGGGGTCCCGGGTTCGATCCCCGGCCAGGTCAAGATGGAAAAAGATCTTTTTCATATTGACCTGGGTCTTGGATGTTTATCTAACAACAATGACGAGCTCCGTGGCGCAGCGGTCAACACGCTAGCTTGCGGCACGGGGGTCCCGGGTTCGATCCCCGGCCAGGTCAAGATGGAAAAAGATCTTTTTCATATTGACCTGGGTCTTGGATGTTTATCTATATGTATAAGTATTTATTATAAAATATAATATCGTTGAGTTAGTATCCTGCGACACAAGTTCACAACTTACTGTCGGGCTAGCTCAATTTGTGTGATATGTCCCTATATATTTATTTATTTATTTATTATTATTTATTTCAAAACTTTCAATACTCTTAGCAATCACTCTTGTTTTATTTTCAAATACAGTTAGAAATTTATAAATATAGATGCAACACTAAAATTAAATAACACTTTAAAATAAGCTACCCCATTACTCCACGAGTAAATAAAGCGGATATCATCGATTAAACGTCAATCAAACTTATCAATATTAAATTGTAATCCTATTCCTCCCTATTATTTCCTACTTAACGCAAAAGGATGGAATCCACAACAAAACTCCGAGCCCTTTTGAAATCCGAAACGCTTCCTCGGCATAGAAAATTAAAAAAAAAGCTTGGGAACAAGAATAGTCAATAGTCACTTCATATTATGTTTGTTGAGTAAACCACATGAGGTTCCGTATCAAGTTACCCCTGTACCATGCAACAACAGAAAGATAACTTCAAACATTTTTGAGAATTTCATTGCTGGCATCATATGAAGTGAAAGAAATAAAATAAGTTTAAAAGTAGTAATGGATGAAAAAGTAAACGATGATACAGGAGATATGAATGATGAAATAGATGGGATAGTAAAAGTAGGCAGTGTTTATCCCGCAGGAGCGTCCCAAGTTGAGTGAACTTCATAACCTAAATTGTTCATAATGGGGGCATTGTTTCGAGGCGTTGAGAAATTTTAAAGCATGTCGTCGTGCAAACAGAGATAAGTGCTGGGAAAGGAGGTGCAATAACAGTGTCGTAGTTTTAATAGATCGTTTTATAGTCGTTTTAGTTTAAGATTAACTTTTTCTGATAAAAACGGATTAATAATACTTATACTAAGTATATTAGATGCCGTGTGGTTTCTGGCAAGATAGAAGAGGATCACTCCAAGTCTTCCCGTTGATATCGTACAAGGCGCCTTAGGGAACTCAAGCTAAACAAAGCTTATAAACATCAAAGCTACCTTTCCAACCCGTCTGGACGGCATGTAGAGTGAAGGCCAAATCCTCTGAATGGTCGGGCAAATATATGGCTCTGGTACAAAAAGGTGTCATGCTGAAGTGGAGATTAAAAAGACCTGACGATGATGAATACTTATCCCAACTAATATTATAAATGCGAAAGTGAGTTGTTTGTTTGTTTATTTGTTTGTTTGTTTGTTACGCTACACGCTGTATCTACTGAACCGATCATCATGAAATTTTGCATACACGTAGGTTAGGGTATCGAGAAGGACATAGGCATATAACGCAGGCAGAGCCGCGGGTAATAGCTAGTACATAATACATAGATCTGAAAGTTTTTTGGACGTTGTATAAGAATGTTTTAAATGTGTCTTCTCATGAAAATTACTGAGCAAATTTCGTTCATTGATTTTGTTTTTTTTTGTTTGGACCATTTTTTACGATTCGGACACGCTCACGATGAGTTCCGGAGGTACCGTTATCTATACAACATTAGACTATCGAAAATGACTAATATCTAACTGTAACAATTTAAACAGACAGGCGGGTGGACGAACGGTCGTATGGACTTCGAAATCTTAGTAATAGGATCTCATTTTTACCCTTAGGATGCAAAGAATTTGAAGGAATAAGTAAGAACTAGCACGTAATATTTTATCAAAAGCTTGAAACCTTCTTAATCTGGCAGTGTGCCAACGCGACAAGCTCTATTCAGAGGTTGCTAAGATGCGACAGTATTGTCGTTTATACACTCTAGTGGTTAACTGGAAGTTTTTCGCATTGTAATTTAAAAAAATTATGTCAATTATGGCAGAGTAGAAAGGACCACTCCAAGTCTTCCCGTGGATGTCGTACAAGGCGACTTCGGAAACACACGCTTAACAAAGCCTATAAACATCAAAGAGACCTCTCCAACCCGTCTGGCCAGGGTGGAGAGTAAAAGCCAAATCCTCGGACTGCTCTGGCTAATATATTAATTTAATAGTACAAAGAGGGTCATGTTCCTGTAGTGGAGACTAAAAAAAATTTGATGATTCTGATGATGATGTCAATGTCCATAGTGGTCTACTGATTTTAGATTTGAAGTCTGTAACATTAAAAATCCGGCTAATGGGACTTTTTCACATTCATTTATTTTACGTCTGCTGTATGGAAGTCACCTTAAATGATTACATATTTTTTTCTGTTGTAGTATTTGTTGATAAAGCGGCAACAGAAACACTGTATATGATCTGTGAAAATTTCAAATGTTTAGCTACCACAGTTCATGAGACCTGGTGACAGACAGACAGAAGGAGAATGAAGCCTCGTTAATAAGGTCCCGACTTGACCTTTTTGATACAAAACCCTAAAAAATTGTATTTGTCCTATATTATTTACGGGATACTCTATCTAAAAAAGATATTAGCATTAAAATAAACTTTTTAGCTATTCTTTAAAAAAAAAAACATTTTAACTATTTTATCAATAAACGTGTTAATTTTGTTTATAGAAAATAAAAGAAATATATTATTTCATTTTTCTTAAACAATAAATAAACTTATAAACTAGTATAACTCATATCCTACGCCTGTTTTCACCTCTCATAACATAAGCCTCTTTAAATATAACCATGATTCAAGAATTAACTCCAAAAGTAGCAAAATATCACAATTGTTTCGGTCTGGCAGCCCGCCAACTCTGTGCATGACGGCTGTCATTGCATTGTTAGTGGAGGATGATGAGTAGTTCAGAAGTTCCATTTAAAAAGTAAAAATGTGTATTTCACGTTTGTCAAAAAAAGAAGTGTGAATGCTGTACTAAACCAAAAAGTTCTAAATATTTCAACAGATTTCTTACTGAAAATATTTTAAGTATAAATATTTTTTATACAGCGTGCTGATTGAAATACAGAATGATTGTTACAGGAAATGTCAATAAATACAAGAACAAGAGGCATAAGACATAATTGTAATATTTTGTAGATTGATAAAGTCATTTGCATGAACCACATGCTTACATATTTAAAGTTATTTTCAAATAATTGCAAGCTCTCTATAGGTTGTTTCTTGTTGGTGCTTTTGACTAACATTAACTATCAATGAAAACTGAGTTTGTTAATGATTTATAAATGAACGTTATGCGACCCCAATATTAATCAAATCGCTTGGTGTATTTGATTTCCTAATACTTTTGCATAAACCATATATTTGATGGCAACCCAAGAGATAGAACACTTTAGTAAATAACAATAACTTTTAGGACCAAAAAGACAGAACATTTAATTATTGAAAAACTTAACAACTTTTGCGTTATATAAACGTGTACCAACCAACTTCTCTAAATCTGAGTCACATCAGTGTGACAGCTCACAATGTTAACTCAACCGCCTGAGTCACAACTTGTCTCGAAACTCCGACTCATGTACATAACGCGGTCAGCCGCTGCGAACTTAAGCTCGGCTCATACTGAGGGAGAACATTATTTGGATGTATCACGCTTAAAAAATAAGACTCTGCGTATTAAAAATCTGCAATAACGGAAAGCAGTTTTTGTATGTAACTATTTGTATGTAAATCGCTATAAAGTTTGAGTCACATCAGAATGACAGTTCACAATGTTAACTCAACCGCCTGAGTCACAACGTGTCTCAAATCTCCGACTCATTTACATAACGCGGTCAGCCGCTGCAAACTTAGGCTCGGCTTATACTGAGAGATACATAGCGCTTAAAAATTACAATGCTAGAAAAATTGTCATCAAAAATGAGGTTGTAGCGTAATTCTCAACAAAATCTGAGTCACATCAGACTGACAGCTCACAATGTTAACTCAACGGCCTGAGTCACTTGTCTTGAAACTCCGACTCATTTACATAACGCGGTCAGCCGCTGCGATCTTAGGCTCGGCTTGTACTGAGCAAAAGCAAAGCGGGATTCGTCATGCTTAGAAATAACTATGCAAAAAAAATCTGCAACAAAGTAATGCTTGTTACGTTCACCTCTATGAAACCTGAGTGACATCAGAGTTACACCGCACAATGTAAAAATCAACCGCGTGATTTACAGGTATGGCGCTTAATTACAACCGGGAATAGTTCCACTTAAAGCACCTGTCAAAAACAGCCAAGCGCATAACCTCCACAAAAAAGATCAAGACGAATAAACGAGGAAGTTTTGCTAGCGTCTGTTTTCAGGTGTAAATATTCGATTGGTGTTTTCTTATATTGATTTAATTGTTTGATTAATAGTGCTAGCATAGTCAAAAAGTCGCTTACTGACGCCTCGCGATCCCACTACAGTCTCTTGAAAGAGAAGATTTCACGCATAGACGCGGGCATGTAGTCTCAACCTCTAAATTATACGACTTTTTTTTGGCAGTTTCACATAGATGGCACCACTACTCTATCACATTATGAGAAAAAGAAAAGCATCATTCACAATATAATTATTTCTTAAATAAAATTAAAACAAAATTTTTTGCATAATATTTGTAAATTGTAGCTCAGTTTTACAAGTATCGTGGATCAGCGCCATCTACTGACGAGTGGAAAACAACTGTGCAGCACCATCGTCTTACTATGACCATCTACTTTGTAGCAGGCTTTAGTTTGGTGCAATATTTTTGTATCAGGTTATCAGTCCATACGACAGATTATATTGTCTTTAAAGCGAGTCTTAAATTAACTGGCAAATAAAATGCTTCGCATCGCGCTCAGTGTGAAGCCAGCCTGCATTTTATTTTGTTAGTAAGAGAAACTGACAAGTTTTATAATACAGAACTTTTCAAAGTTCAGGAAATTGCTGCGGTACAAACTTGATAGTTCATCTTTCATAATATTTCTTGTGCGTTTTTTACGTCACTACAAAGGATGACTGACTTTACCGTATTCATGTACCTACCTTTAAGTACAAATTCCAAAGTGAAATGAAAAAAGGCATGTTCCGCGTAGAAATGTTGCCTTTCTCTATGACAGTAACTATTTTTCTTCTCCCACTCCTTATGCTCATGTTTATAGGATCAATACAGCAATAATTTTTTTTTTTTACTATATCTCGAGCCATCCCCATTACAGTAACTACCTTTTTTTTTTCATTAAACACCCAATTAAGTACTTATAGAATAAAGAATATGCTTTTCAACCAAAATAAAATAAAAAAAATTAAGCAACTTCCGATACAAAAAATCATCTATTATGTAAACAGATGAACCTGAATTTTAATTATTACCACTCTTTATGCATCAAGGAGTTAAAAATAAAACCAAACATGTTTCTTAATTTGACATCATCAAAAATTAAGGGCTTTGATTATAAAGAATGCTCCAATACGACAGTTAACTCTAAGAACAGACGTTTATTTAAACGAAGAGCGAAGGTATGAGCAATATGGCGGTTAATTAGTAGCAGATGTACGGAACTCCAATTAAACGCGATTTAGTATGGAAGTTAAAACATGTGTGGTTCGCTTCCGATTGCTTATGATGGATGGTGAATGGTTATTTGAAACAATTCACTGTAAAATTGCAGAGTAATTACTGCTTTATCTACATTTCTCTTTCACACGTACTGTATGTATGTATATATATCTACACGCCTCACACTTAAGTGTTGTTGTAGATCCACGCTACCGGTAAAAATCACTTTTGCTAGTAGCATGAATGGGCTGGCTCGTCCGGGGAAGTACCACACTCTCACAGAAAATCGACATTTGAGTAGTAGTTTTAAGCACTTATTACACTATCCAATTTTTAGGAATCCTAATTAGGAAATCGGAAGATGTAATCGCAGTTAGGGTAGATCGGATCCGATTTAGGATGAATAGGACGTCCCGATCGCTCTATTTCCTAAATTGTATACGATTTAGGACAGTGTAATCGCATTGCTACGATTTAGGACGCCAATTTGCCCTTCCGCCAGCGTTGCCGACATCAAAAGTCTGGATTACCCAAAAGCCTAACTGAAAATCACCAAATTTGGGGCAAATAAAATCGATATTTCCCATATTTTCCTCACAAATTTTCAAAAAAGAAATTAAAGTACTGTTCAGTTATATCAAATATATTTATCACCTACTAACACTTAAGTATGATATTGACGATTACAATCATCGTATTGCAGCTTTTCATTCTTTAGTAAAACTTGTGTTATAGGATACTAACTCAACGATACTATATTTTATAATAGATACTAATAAGACCCAGGTAAATCTGAAAGTTATCATTTTTCATCTTGACCTGACCGGGGATCGAACCCGGGACCATCCGTGTCACAGGCCGGCGTATTGACCGCTGCCCCACGGAGCTCATCATACAACTAATATTATATTCTATCAACTTATAATACCTTTCCAGTAAAAAAATATGAAAGGTTATTTTTTATAAAAAAGATTATTTTTTTTTATATTTCAGGTAATTTCTGACATGACCCGACTGGCAACACTACGATTTAGGAACCGATTTAGTGTAGTGTGATTACTAGCTTTCGATTTAGGTTCCTAACACGTTCCTAATTAGGATTCCTAAAAATTGGATAGTGTAATAAGTGCTTTACCGCTTCTATGTTTCGTTCGGTGATTGAGAGAGCCGGAGGCCTATCCCCCCCTTCCCTCTGGGAGGGTAAAATAAAAGGCCGGCAAAGCTCTCGTCACACCCCTGTTGTTGCATTGTTCCACGGACAGCGTTGGTCACTTACCATCTGTGACAAGATTGCTCGTTTGCCATCTTACGACATAAGAAAAAAAAACAATTGCATCTTCTGCTCCAATGTTTTGGAGCAAAAATACATCACGTCGGGATCACCAGTGTAGAGGGAGTGAAGTGGTATACTCAACCGCCATAAAAGGAAGATCTTCCGTGTAAGTAAATATAAATAAATAAATAAATATATAGGGACATATCACACAAATTGAGCTAGCCCCACAGTAAGTTGTGAACTTGTGTCGCAGGATACTAACTCAACGATACTATATTTTATAATATATACTTATATAGATAAACATCCAAGACCCAGGTCAATATGAAAAAGATCTTTTTCCATCTTGACCTGACCGGGGATCGAACCCGGGACCCCCGTGTCGCAGGCTAGCGTGTTGACCGCTGCGCCACGGAGCTCGACAATCGTGTGGTATCATCTTTGACGTATTCTATCCACCAAGTTCCATACAAGCTAAAGTTGAGCTCCAATTATTACACAGGCACTACGTGCTATATTAGGTATTCAATTTACAACTAACTATAAAATCTATAAAATGTATTTTCGATGATTGAATTTGTTCAGTTTACATTTTTATCTTTCAAATAAATTCGTGCTATCTTTTGTGATTCGTCTAGTTAACTAGCAGTAGAACATATGTCATGTAATGGTGACTCTTTGAAACTTATCTTGCCAGAGCGTGTGCTTCCAGATGATACATCCTATGCCTATAAATAAAAAATAAATAAATATAAAGGGACAAATCACACAAATTGAGCTAGCCCCACAGTAAGTTGTGAACTTGTGACGCAGGATACTAACTCAACGATACTATATTTTATAATATAAACTAATATAAATAAACATCCAAGACCCAGGTCAATATGAAAAAGATCTTTTTCCATAGTGACCTGACCTGGGATCGAACCCGGGACCCCCGTGTCGCAGGCTAGCGTATTGACCGCTGCGCCACGGAGCTCGACAAGCCTATATAATTAAAATAAGGAACCGTACAGCTCCAACTAACAAACATTGCGTTGAAGGAGATATTTATGTTTTGTTTGTAAGATAAATCAAATGTTTATTTCATTATCATCATCAGGTCTTTGTTTGTCTCCACTGCAGGAGCACGACCCTCTCTGTGCTACCAGAGCCATATATCAGCCAGAGTAGTCAGAGGACTTGGCCTACACTCTCCACGCTGGCCAGACGGGTTGGAGAGGTCTCTTTGATGTTTATAAGCTTTGTTTAGCTGGTATTTCCTAAGTCGCCTTCTACGACATCCACGGACAGACTTGGAGTGGTTCTACTCTACTCTGCCGGGAACCACACGGTACCCGGAAACCACACGGCACAAATGTTTATTTGCACAAGCATAATACTTGAGATTTGAAATTGTCGGGCCAGCTCAACACTTTTTAATACAAAAATGCAGATATTTCATTTTTCAATTTCTTATCATTGGTTTTATAATAAAAGTTGTCCATTTTACCGGGATGAGTCACCTCTTCCAGGGACTGTTATATAGTGGTTAATTTACACGCTCTATATATCCATGCCGTGAGGTTCCTGGCAGAGTAAAATAGGACCACTCCAAGTCTTCCTGTGGACATCGTAAAAGGTGACTTAGGAAATACAAGCTAAACAAAGCTAACAAACATCAAAAAGACCTCTCCAACCCTGGCCTCGTAGCCAGCGTGGAGAGTGTAGGCCAAATCCTCTGACTACTCTGGCTAATATATTGCTGTGGTAGTACAGAGAGGGTCGTGCTCCTGCAGTGGAGACTAAAAAAGACCTATGGATGGATGGATGGATGGATATATCCATGCTAAGTTACAGCTTTTTACTTATAGTCCCTGAGCTAAACCGCAGAAAGATAGAGGGACAGACATGTCGAAACTATAAGGGATCCTCGTTTACAACGGAACCTTAAATTCATGATGTTCAGTTATCAACTTCTGCGGACGGAATTTCACGGAACATTTCATGTGAGTAGTCAAAATAATTAATTGCACTTCACCTAAATAAAATAACACACCATACTATTGTCTAGTCATTGATAAGCTGCACAAGCGGCTTGAATTACCTATTAATAACAAATTAATGAGCGAATAACTAGCCTGAAAGCAGATGAAATAATAATTATGTCACGGCTCATTATGATAAATGAATGATGTTCAAATTAGATATTAAGCTCGCAGGTTTTAATTGCATAGTAATTCCATCAATCAGCAATTAAATATTTGCAAAAAACAGTATTATCTAGACTGATTTGTCACCAACCATCTACAAAAATGCAATGCAATTTTAGACTAAGAGTTAAAATATATCTATCTTTATCGCCAAATAACACTTGACCATAAAACGTTGCGAGATAAAATATTTAGAAGAATCAATTTACTAACCAAAGTATTCACGAATTCCCTTTATGTCCAGTTCGTGAGGGCTACATAAAATGTGAGACGACCACCAGTATGACTGTGCATACCTCGGAAGGTAGCATATCAGTGGCATAACTATCTCTGCTCTGGACTTCTGAGGAATGGAGGAGGGTTTGGTCCAAGTTATAAGTACTTATTGGCTGCATAATAGTATAAGTTGAACACTACTATGACTGTGCATTATGTGCATACCTCGGAAGGCAGTACATCAGTGGCATAACTACCTCTGTTCTGGACTTCTGAGAGATAGACGAGTGTTTGGTGCAAATTATAAGGGTAATAATAGTGTAAGTCAAACAATAATATGACTAAGCGTGCATTATGTGCATACCTTGGGATGCAGTATATCAGTGGCATAAGTATCTTCGCTTTAGTCTTCTGAGGCATGGAGGAGCGTTTGGTCTAAATAATAAGTTCATGTAGGCTGTATAATATGTAGGCCAAACACTAGTATAACTGTGTATTATGTGCGTGCAGTGCACTCCTCGGAAGATAGTATCACACATTCTCCTTATGTCCAGATCATGAGGGCTGCATAAAATGTGAGACGATCACCAGTGAGATTGTGAGTACCTCGGAATGTAGCATATCAGTGGCATAACTAACACGCTCTGGACTTCTGAAGAACAGAGGAGCGTTTTTTTTTTTAATTATTTGTTTTAAAATATAGCATTGTCGAGTTAGGATCCCATAACACAAGTCTTGATCTTTTTTTTTGAGGCTAGATTAACAATCTTTGTTATATGTCCTTACATATTTATTAACTTGATACAACAAACGTGTTTCTTCATTTTTATTTATTCTTGGCTTCATACTTATGAAAAATAATTACACATGACATGCATCTATGAATAATTAAATATCACACCGAAAAATCAGTTGTCCTCAAAACATTAAGATTTAAATATATTTACATTCAACAGCTTGTCTTTTGCACCACACCATAAATTGTCATTTGACAGATGTATCTCAGATACTATCAGAAGCATCCAGTAGATTATCCGATAACAATATCAAATAATTCGTGTCCAAGCATCACAAACATTCGGACACGGCATTCAAAGTGGCCGAAATAAATTGGGCAGCTTGAATTAATTAAAACAAATGACCTATCCGCGTTTATTTATTGGACTATATTTATCTGATGTAAAGATTGAGAACCTGTGGACAGGTGATGTATGGAGGATATTTTGGGAGGTTATTTTAAACATAAAAGGGGAAAATAAATTAGTGAAATCATTGCTACTTAGTTACACGAATGTTATTTGGTAACTTTGTTAATATTTTAAACTAAAGAGGAAAGATTTGATTGTTTGCTTGGAATATTTGTACAGTACCTTCTGTATTATTTGTTGAGTAGTTATTCAAGGTTCGAAACCACTGGACAGATTTTAATTTTTTTTTCTCACCTATACAAAGCAAATTTATCTGCGGGTGATATAATGGGCTGTAATTTACGCAGATGAAGTTGTGGAAAAACTACAAGTCATATAAAGAAATACAAATACCTATCTCGGGTCCCCCATGTTTTGGTCTCTGTATATGACCTAACCTACCTTCCTAACCATATTTTTTTCAGAAATTATGATTTACTAGCAAATGTCCTACGAATTCCTTCACCTCCACCGCCTTAGGGGTTGAATTTCTAAAAATCCTTTCTTAGTGCTCTCTTACTTCATAAAAAAAGCGCCTGTACTAAACTTCAAGCAGCTTCAAATTCGGCTGTGCGTTGATATACAAGTTGACTGGTAAATCACGTATTATAATGAAAGAAGGAACTCAGTACACGATTCTCGTTCCAAATATATATTAAAAAATGTGCTTAAAAGTTGACCAAATTATCCAATAAAAACGAGAAGTGTGGAAACTCGCACTGCGCGCGGTGTCCAATCATTCCGAGACTTTGTGCACTAATTTCATATTTTTTTTCTTTGGTAGTAATAAGTATTTTATTGGTTTTATATTTATTAACGTTACATAAGATCATGATTTATTATGTCCTCAAGTATGGTACGTGATTTTCCAGTCACCGTCTCAGTCTGTATAAGTTAGTGATTCAGGTTTGTTTTTTGTATAGGTATATAGATTACTAGCTTCCACCCACGGCTTCACCTGCTTGGATGTCGGTTGTCGCGACCAAAACTTATTTCCATCCTCTACTTTGACCGCAAAAATCATAGTCTATGTCACGGATAGGTAAAAAAGAATTTTGAAAATTAACTAGTTTTGGAGTCTATTCAATGTTAAATAAATAAGTTGTTAAATATCAGAAAATAGATTATCCCAACTAATACTATAAATGCAAGAGTGATGTTTGTTTATTTGTTTGTTTGTTCTGCTTTCACGCCGTATCTACTGAACCGATCATCATGTAATTTTGCATACAAATAGGTTAGGGTACCGGAAGGACGTAGGCTATATATTACGCGAGCGAAGCAGCGGGTAACAGTATTATATATTTTGATTCCAATGTTAAAATATTGCCATGTCATTACTTCCAGCATAGAAGGAAAATTCAATTAAAGTACAATATTTACGCAAGCATACAGTCACAGTGACAGTCATTAAGCATTCAATGAAATAAAACGTGCGCTGTTTGCTATACACTCACGCCTGTGTTTGCTCGCAGTCGATGCGATGCGTTAAGTTAATGGGATCCTATGTTTGAATAGGACTGCGTTTTATTCGGCACAAATTAATTATTCGAATTTTGAATGGAGCTAGATAGAGTTTGTATTTATTTTGTCTTTTGAGACGTAAGTTTAAATCATATATCTGAGATATGAGTGACATGAAAAAGTTTATAAACATCAAAGAGACCTCTCTAACCACTAGCCAGCGTGGAAAGTGTAGGCTAAATCATCTGAATGCTCTGGATACTAAATGGCTCTGGTAGTACAGTAACTTATTTAAAATCATTTAACTCAACACTAAAAAGGTAGACAACTTACTCCAAACTTACATAAGAAAGCTCATTAAAAAGAAAGCTTCGAGCTTTTAACCGCTTAATGACTCACGAGCAACATGCATCTTTTAATATTTAGTTACAATGATTTATCATGGTACAGTTTAACGTATAATTAAGAAGTATACCGTTAAGATAAGATACATGTTGAGTTTCATGTTGTTTATTAGAGCTGTGAATAGTTCATCTGACAGAATAAGACGCCCTCTTTAAATAGACAAAAACCTGCCAGTTCTTATATAAGCTGTTAAAATAAAATTATTATTTTTATGTTATAGATTTACAGTTAATTTATTTCAAACTAAAATTACTTATAAATAATTTTCATTAAAAAATAAAACTACCTACACAAATATGACTAACTAAAAATAAAATTATTCATTTTTCATTTCATTTCGAGCCATTAACTGTCCCACTGCTGGGCAAAGGCCTCCCTCCATTTTCCATTCGGTCCGATCTAGGGATAGATTTCTCAAGTTGTCGTGGAGCTTGTCGATTTCATCTCGCCATCGCATTCTTGGCTTACCTGGTCTTCTTTTAGATGTTGGAACCCAACAGGTGGTGGCCTTTGCCCAGGAGTAGTTTGGCTGACGTTGTACGTGTCCAGCCCAGTCCCACTTCAGCCGTGCTGCCTTTAGAGCTATAAAATTAAGTACTTAAAATATATTTACAAATCGTCCAGGTGCTCACGCCTGGGCATCGTGCCGAAAAGGTTGTCAGCATTGCCAAATTAAATGGCAATGCTGATACGCTGAGCTAGGTAGCTTCCAGCCCTTTCGTCAGGGATACCTCGATAAGCTTAATTCAGCCAAGAAACGAATAAAGCTCATGTGCTGATGGACCCCACGGACCCAATGTTTCTACCAAAAGGCTCAAATATGTAGTTACCTACAATACCTACATATTTGCGCCTTTTAAGGGAACTTTAGAGGTACAGTTTAACGTGAGCATGATTAAGAAATATAATGTCACTACATA
Source organism: Rhodophaea formosa (assembly GCA_963082605.1). Lineage (NCBI taxonomy): Eukaryota > Metazoa > Arthropoda > Insecta > Lepidoptera > Pyralidae > Rhodophaea > Rhodophaea formosa. The sequence continues at coordinate 2,293,357 of OY720208.1, forward strand.
TTATAAAACAAAGTCCTCCGCCGCGTCTGTCTGTCTGTCTGTTCTTGATAAACTTAAAAACTACTCCACGGATTTTCATACGGCTTTCACCAATAGATAGAGTGATTCACGAGGAAGGTTTTAAGGTATAATACATGCCCGGGCGCAGCCGGGTAGGGCTGCTATTTAATTATATATTGAGTTAAAGTCCTAAATATTCGAGTTGTGAATTGTAGTGTGATTTCCATGCTGCTTTGGGAGAAAAGTAAAAACATATACTAGCTTTTATTCCCGCGCAGGCCGTAAAATCCGGTTAAGGGATAGGGCGTACATCTAAGGAATCACGTTATAAGCGATGCAGCTAGCAACCAATCACTATTTTGATACCACTTTCTTTCGCTTCGCCAGCATGCGACACGGGGGTCCCGGGTTCGATCCCCGGTCAGGTCATGATGGAAAACGATCTTTTTCAGTATGACCTGGGTCTTAGATGTTTATCTATATAAGTATATATTATAAAATAGAAGTAGTGTCGTTGAGTTAGTATGCTGCGACACAAGTTCACAACTTACTGTGGGGCTGGCTCAATTTGTGTGAAATGTATATATATTTATTTTCTTTCTGCTTTAACGCCCACTAACACCTAACGTTACCTTTGGGTTTTATGACCTTGGACTTTGTCTAGCCCGCAAGGGAACAAGACGTGATAATATATAGATATTATCACGTCTTGATATCCGATGAACTATTCACATGAACTATTCATATGTATGTGAATAGTTCATTTGACAATATTAGACGCCGTCTGCCAAGTGCGTGTCGGGCCACGCGCAGTATAGGATTCCGTAGTTGCGAATGACAACTTTGAGTTCACACTGTTTACACTCGTACCTTACAGTTTAACGACCAAAAACATCTAACAATAAAAATTGTATGAAATTTTACATATTCCAGTACATTTTATAAGTTGGTTGCCTATAACTTTTTAGTTTGCACTTAGTACTCAGCTCTGATAGTTTTCCTTTCAACTTCAGTATATATACTACTGCTGTAATTTTTTTCTTGTATATAACCGTTTAGCAGATAGAGGGGGTGGACACTTACCTCTAACAAAAATTTGCCCTTTAAAACTAAATATTTCGGAAACGGATCCCTAAATCGAAAAATGGTGTTCTAAACCTCACAATATTTTTCAAAGACCTTCCTAACGATACCCCACACGACGGCTAAATAGAGAAAAAAAATTACTCCCTCACTTTACTTGATTTCAAGCTGTTTGGAGATTTTTTTTCAAGATATTTTCTACCACTTTTTTGGCATGATTAATATACATACCCATACCAAATTACAGCTTTCTAATACTTATAGTCTCTGCGTAAAACCGCGGACGGACAGACAGACAGACAGACATGGCGAAATTATAAGGGTTCCTTGTTTACTACGGAACCCTAAAAAGCCTGCTAGGTACAGTAGAACGTGTGTATATATAGGAAGTACAATTTTTCACGGTCGTCGTTGTCGCTCATTTCAAAAGTATTTTTATCTCAATAATAAATACTAAAATATTTGAGATTTTATAATAATATAACTGTGATTTTCACAGTGCTTCACGATTAAATAATTTTCAAATTTCATATATTTTAGTCTTTGAATATGTAACATGTTCCATTAACCAACCAACGTTCAAAAGTAGCTATCTCTATCACCAGTGAACATGCATGGACAGTAATTTTTTTTTTTTTTAAAGATTATATTTGAACTTTATTTTTATCTCAACATTGTTTTTTAACTTATGAAAATCGCAGAAAGTTACATAATTTTTGATAATCAATAATTTTAGTATTTGAAAAATTAAACATGGTTCATTAATCCACGTTGAAATGCACACACCCTTTATCACCAGTGAACATCTGCGCCTTTGGCTCATTACTTCCAGCTTGTGTTATTACCTTTTTATACCATAGACTTTGAAACATTCAGATTAGTCAAATCAAATTGTACAGTCGTACCTCTAATGTTTTAAAATTAGAATAGTTTTGAAACTTATCTCAATCACGCACTAAGTATAGGTTTACTTATTCCGCCTGATTATAAAACGAGTACTAACTTTAGTACCTGGTTTTTACCAATAGCTGCCCAAAACAAAGTATAGTGACAGTTTATCGAACGTCAGAGTAATAAGTGTCAACTTATTTAGGCCGGATAACGGTTAATAAACGGTGCAGTTTTTAAATCGAGATAATGTTTATTACGTTACTTAAATAAGTGTTAAATTTGTATTTAATAATAAACAAATGTTTATTATTAAATACAAATTTAACACTGAATTATTGATTGATGTGATTTCATAAGTACTAAACCGATAACACGAAATGTTGTACATATTGATAGAGGTAACGAAAAAACATCAGGGATCATAGCTTAGTCCAGTAAAGCTGCAAAAAAGATCTAGTAAAATATATAGCTCATCTGTTATAAAACAGAGTAAAAGTTAAATTAATATTTATAGAACTAAATTGTTGAAAAAGAACTCCTTTCAAAACAATCAAATAAATGTATCATTAAAATAAATACAAAGTTCTAACTGGAGTTTGTGGTGGGAAGTCAAGGGGTGCAGTTGGGGTCTACCTTGGACGATTTTGCAAATTGATTTTGGTGGACTTTATAATATGAAATTGGTGTAGTTTGGTGTTATAAATGGTCGTGCTCATGGAACAATTTGTGAAATAGTTAAAGTGGACTGTTATATGGACTCGTATTAGACTTGTCACCATAATCTCCCGACCACGAGGCATCAAAGAACATACGGCATCTTTGATGCTACTTGTTACAACTTTACCGTACAACACCGATACTTAGTATCTCAATTTACTGGACATTGGCAGAATCACTAAAATCTCGGTGGAAGCCATTTTATACAACAGAAGAAGAAAAAGAAAGTTCTAACTATTTCCACTTTGATACACTTTTGATGACTAGTCCATCGTCTTGTAGTCTTTGTTTTTTACCCGCTCCGACGGGCGTTTTATTAATATTTATTGAAAATATCGCAGCACTGGATATGAGGTATTCATTGCATAATGGTTTCTTTGAGCTTTTTTAATCGCACGTTTATTTTTTAATATTACTTTTTAAAAGAAACGAGCGATATATTGATAAAATAAAAGAAAATTTAATATATTGCAGTGCTAGTGTTACTAATTTACTATGTGGAATAGAAATAAAAACCGGCCAAGTGCGTGTCGGGCCACGCACAGTAAAGGGTTCCGTAGTTGCCAATGACAACTTTGAGTTCACACTGTTCACACTCGCACCTCACAGTTTAACGAGCAAAAACATCTAACAATAAAAATTTTATGAAATTTTACATTTTCGAATACATTTTATAAGTTGGTTGCCTATAACTTTTAAGGTTGTACTTAGTACTCAGCTCTGATAGTTTTCCTTTTAACTTCAGTATATATACTACTGCTGTATTTTTTTTCACGTATCTATCTATATATAACCGTTTAGCAAATAGAGGGGGGGACACTTACCTCTAACAAAAATTCGCACTTTAAAACCAAATATTTCGGAAATGGATCCCTAAATCTAAAAGTGGTGTTGTAAACCTCACAATATTTTTTAAAGACCTATTTAATGATGAGTAAATAGAGAAAAAAAAAATTACTCCCAAACTTTACTTGTATGGGAGCTACCATAAAAAAAATTTTTTTTAGGGTAGGGTAGGTTTTCATGATTACTACAATGTGTAGTTGTAAGTAGTAAAGCTGTGATTTGGTACGGGTATGTACCCGTACCAAATCACAGCTTTCTAGTACTTATAGTCTCTGCGTAAACCCGCGGACGGACAGACATACAGACAGACAGACATGGCGAAACTATAAGGGTTCCTTGTTTACTACGGAACCCTAACAAAAATCATCTGAAACCAGTTAACATATCAATTCTATTTATCAATTTCTTACGGGGCAGAAAGAGCCTAGAGACATAAGATTCAAGGGCTACGTTTAAATTCTTGCCAATTGATATTATTCTTCATTTTTTCGTTCCCTCTAAATATCAGCAAAATCATAAAACTCTGAAATGGAACAAAATGACTTTAAAGATGCGGCTAGCAGCTCGCTAAATGAACTTTCAAACCGGCGTAATCAGTACAGTATACTCATATAAACAGTATTTTAGTGTAGAGATCGCTTTGTTTCACTACTTATAATACAACTTTTTGTATAAGGTAATTGCTGGGAACTCGAAAGAATATCGACTTTTTCATCCAAGTGTTAGGCTGGCTGGTAGAAGCTGGATGCGAGCAGCCGAAGATAGATCTCGATGGCGTGCAATTGGGGAGGCCTATGTCCAGCAGTGGACGAGTATAGGCTGATGATGATGATAGGCTGGCTGGCAATTTGAATGAAAATGTCTTAAAAACGTACGGAAATTTATACGTTTTGACGAAATGATTTGATATAATGTTTTGTATGTATGTTTTTGTACGTTAAAGGTTTTCACTGGTAATATAAAACTGATTTAAAAAAATATTTTCCGGAATGTATGAAAATACTCGTGATAGTTTTACGAGTATTTTCATTCTCCCTTGATATTCTCACTCCCATAATTCGTGTCGTCAAAACAAAGTATATCAAAACTTAGTTCGGTAGTTTTTCCTCAGTCGCTGATATACAGCTAGTTAACCAAGTATCGGGAAAGCTATAAATTACTACTGGGGACGAACATTACCTGAACATTCGTTCGGGGAAAAACATTGAGCGTTTAACTTTAGAAAGGTTATTGCTGGCCAAAGATATAATTATTATTAAGTTTAATATAGATTCACACGTTTATTATCTTGAAAGATAGATAAAGGATGTATTAATTACGAATGAAATAATTTAAATAATATTAAAACGAAATAATTTCAATATTATTTTTTTTATGTCATAGGACGGCAAACGACCAAGCGGATCACCTGATAGTAAGTGGTCACCGCTGCCCATGGACAACTGAAACAACAGGGTTGTCACAGAAGCGTTGCCGGCCTTTTATTTTTCCCTCCCCAGAGGGGAGAGGGAGATGGACCTCCGGCTCTCTCACTTACCGAACGAAGCATAGCAGCGGTAAAGCTATTACTCCAACGTCGATTTTCTGGGAGAGTGTGGTACTTCCCCGGGCCGGCCCATTTATGCTACTAACAAAAGTGATTTTTGCCGGTAGCGAGGCTCTACCACAACTAAATTTCGTAAAAAACGCGTCTGCTCTGTCAACAAATAAATGTCCAGTGTTATTTAAAATTAGCAACTTCACCGTAACTAAAAAATAAAAATAAATAAACAAGATTTAGCAAAATCCATAATATTAACAAATAAAATGTAGAGTTATGTACCTACTTATGACATTGAGTTTATTCGTTAAAAAAGTACAAAAAAATAACACACATCTCTCATCTTGTAGGTTAGCGACCAATGCGCGAAACGTGTGAACTTTGGTACATAATAAAACATTTATATTGAGAATTATGTCGGTTCGTTCAAATGAGAAAACGCATTACAGTGACGTTAGTACCTACGTGAGTTATGTGCGAACACTATTCACTAGTGCGCTTTACGACAAAATACATAACTATAGATGTGAATCTCCTGGTTCGATTTCCAACGCTGGATCACTTAAAGTTGGCCTAAACCTAGCCATAAGTAAATTATTGACATCAACTTTTTTTAATTTTAATTTTCACAGCCGTTTTTCCACGTTGCTGTGTGTAACCAAGGAGGGTTGTTGTCAGACAAGCGGCACGCTGTAAATACTTTGCCAAATCATATAAAACAGTGATAATTCTGTTAACAAACAGTGAGCCCCAGGCAACTAAAACCATGCTGGGAAAAGGAGTTACAGTTATAACACTTCTGATTATGTTATTTATGGCACAAAATATATGAGTTAATTTAACTCGTACAATCAATCGACAAAAATCTTTTTATGCTTAAATTCACCAAGTGTTTACATTTCATTGATTTATAGCAAAAAATGCCCTATGGCTGTATGTGTTTAGACTCTTTATATTTTTGTAAGTTGGCAACACAGCTTCACTGTCACTTTGACATTACTTTTGGCGCCGCAAGCGACATGAAGGTGTCGGTTCTAATACTTTTGTTATTATTGTATTGGAAAGAGTTGCTGTGACTAAGAATAAGTTGTAATAAGCACCATGTGACGATTGTACAAGTAATAAATAGCTGGCACGAATATGAGTTTCATTTACACAAGGAATAATAAAAAAGAGCTTATCGTTTATCATAATAAACACACACCTTCAAGAAGACTTATTACCATAAAAGCTTTAAAAATATGTTCAATTCATAGATAACAACACATAGCTACCAATTTGATAGCATAAGATGACAAGACGCATGTGCTACAACACATAGCTGTCACGCACATAGCATTGATAAATTGGTCTTAATCCTTGAAACAAACGATGGAGACTAGAGTGAATATAGTCGAAGCCACACACATTATCCTCCTTCCAGTAAAGGTGTCACTTCTGTACGTTCGGGTTTTTTGTGGTTTGCCTGACTTTCTAGTGTTTATGTACATATTTGCCATGTTTTGCCTCTAAAACTTTAACGGTTCCATTAGACAACGGTCTCCTTTGCATAAGCTTAAGGTTTTTAGCACAACTTTAATGTCTTACGTATGTACCCCAAAGATGTACCCGTTCACTTCACTTACAAAAAAGAAATGACTTTTCTGATAATCGTAATTTCTAGGTAATAGAAATTAATAAATATAATAAGTATTATACGAGTGAAAATTGCGAAACAGAGCTTTCCACACATCTTAAAATCTTTTTTAATATTTTTAGGTTTTTGTCTCTACACAAAATTGGAAAAAGAGGCAAAAATGAAATTGAAAATAAATATAACTTAGATCAATATTTTTTTAACATATTATTATATTATGTATCGGAAACGTACTTATATTTTTCTCCTCATTGCTGAAATTATGTATCAGAAATTACTTGCACATCCCTTTATATTGATATGCAAACACAAATAGGTAGGCATATTGAAATCGCCATTTGCATAGGCTCTCGGCTCCCAAATTGAATGGCCGGCGTTTTTACGTAATTGGAGGCAGATGGATATCGGAGGAAGCAGAATGCATGCCTCTAATGTGATTACTGATGAGAGTGCCAGGGATTTTTAAAGTTTCATACAATATTTTTGTACAGCAACGTATAATATTTGTTGATTTATATTTGTCATGATTGTCATCTCATATAATCAGACATAGGTCTCTCCAAAAATTTTTATGATGGGGAAATTTCTTTGAACTTGGAGTGGTCCTATGTTAGTCTGCCGGGAACTGCACGGCAAAAAAGTTATACCTAATTTAGGTATATACTACAAATAGTTTTATTACATGTTAAATAACAAGAATGACATGTTATATCTGAGTTGTCCATATAATCCTTTAGTACTAACTCATGTCCCGTTTTTCGGTCACCGCGGCTAGAGTTCCGCCTTGGACAATAGTGTCTATTAGTGTTTGCAGCCACAACGTGTTTCCTACAAGTTGAACAAGTTTTTGGTAGTATTTATAAACATGAAAATGAATATGCAAGAAACTGTATCTTAATGAAGGATTTAGAAATTGATTTTTTGGACGTGTGTTGTGACGAGGGAATTTTGGCAACAGCTGTAAAAATTTACCAATCTAAAAAATGATGATTAAATTAATATTATTGGTGGAATTTGGCAGCTGCTGTCAAAAATACCTCTCATCGTAGTGTTGCCATTTGGAGAAAAATCTATTCCTAGAACTCTTATTATATTTAAGTTTTAATATGTTTAAAATTTCACAACTACCTGGGGGAAATTTCGATTCCCGGAACTCTCATTATTATTGAACTTTTATTAGTTAAAAATTCAAAAATTTACGCCAAAACATCCCGCGCAAATTATAACCAGCAACAGTCTCCGTATATTTTTCCATTAATAACGGAAAATCGTAATTTGTTTTCGTCCTCGCAACTAGAATACTGAGTAGCAAAATTGACCGGTGAATTTAATAAATCAAAATTAGTATTCCGTCAAATCTCGGCCGAACATCAAAATGCAAAGCCGGCAACAATAGCACAGTTCAATTTGGTTATAACAAAACAGGCCAAGATCACAAATAAGTTGTTTGCAGATACGTCACAACCATGGACCTAGGAATAATATGGACCCGGCATTAGACACATCAAAAGTGAAGCATAACTTACGTCACATCAAGTCACATGTGTGCAGCATGTATTTGACATTTGGGAAATTTGACATTTCGTTCGACCGGGGAAAAGTGTAGGGATTTTTGTGCCGATGTGTGCGTGCGTTAGTGTTGCGACACGAGTGTAGGGATTTTATGTGCGTCACTGTTACATTTTCCAAGGGCATATCCTGATTATTCTTAGATCCATGGTCACAACTTATGAAGTTTGATGTAAAACTATTGTCCGTAGGAGTATTAGATCAATGTACATAATTATTGACCAAATCAAGTAAAATTTTGATTTGGTTTCTATGAAAGATTTGTCGCCGCCAGATCTACTTTGCAAAATTCCCGCTTATTCCTGCCTCTTCGAGTTGAGAAGAGATAAGAACGACAACACAATAAACGGAAAAAAAACACTAACCTATGTATTCTCTTTTAGGGTCCCATACCCATTTACCCACACGACACTATTACTGGAACTTTATAGTCCGTCTGTATGTCACAGTAAACTATAATAGAAAAACATAGAAATTTATTTGGACATTTTGTATAGTAGGCCCATTTTATGGGTTCCGTAGCAGAATGAAAAAATGAAACCCTTATAGGTTCGTCATTTCTATCTGTTGGTCCGTATGTTACAGCCATTTTATTCAGAAACTATTGAGACTACACAGTTAAAACTTAGTATTATGTAGATGTATTTGGAAATGAAATAAATTTTTATCCAAATTTGGATATCATGTATTGCTTTTTGAACATCATATTTATTATATATGCAAAGTCAACTACTAAAGTTTCGGAAATACCACTACTAAGAAGAATATTCCGAAAGAAACTCTGACATTTACGATATTTAAACAAAACCGTAAAAAAATGTACCTAAATATTGAGACTATCGAAATTAACAGATAACAGGAGGACGAGGAGCCCGATATGGTCCAGTGGGTGTGAGCTCTATGAGCGCTTACGTATGTTAAGCAACCCCTGGTGCAGTCCCTACTTGGATGGGTGACCGCAAGTGGCATAAAAATATATCGAGCTCCTCCGTGCTTCGGAAGGCACGTTAAGCCGTTGGTCCCGGCTGACATCGTTGATGGCAGTCGTTAAGCTATGTCAGATGCCTTAAGGCAGCTTAAAAAATCTGACACCAGTGTTGGCCACTTACAAATACGAAAAACAAAAAAAACAAACAACAGATAACACAAAGTGTCGTATCTGACTGTATCTAATTTATGTCAAGATGCTCATCTTGCACTGCCTGGATTAATTAGAATTGTAAATGATCCAACAGTAAGTCCCGAGAGCCTCCCAGTTAACTTCGAATCAAAATGTTTACCGTAAACAATCCTTTTGAAGATTAAGAACGAATTGAAACACCGACGGAATATTTATAAGGGTTAATATTTATAGGAAATTTACCAGTAACTTTGTGTCTTACTGCAGAGTTTCTTAAACTGTTTGCAAACCAGTAATTATTTAAAAAATAATAATTATTGTTCACTTTGAGAAGAAACATTTTATAGGTATAGATATTTCCAAGCGTGTCATTTTAAAATGAACTGATTGACCAAACAAGCGAGCACAATCCCAACTAATATTATAAATGCGATAATGATTTTGTATATTTTTGTTTGTTACCTCTTCTCGCTTTATCTACAAAACCAATCTTCTTGAAATTTAGCATACATATAGGTTAGGGTACTGACTAAGACTGAAGGTACTTTTTGTGCCGAAAAAATATACTGTTTCCGTAGGATTTGCGATAAACGGCACGGCAAAATTATATGTGAATATAGCCGCGTAGTATCATCACCATCACCTGATGTTGTTGCTTGATGATGACAGTGGAGACTAACAAAGACCTTTGTTGGTCTCCGCTGCAGGAGCTCAACCCTCTCTGTACTACCAGAGACATTAGCCAGATCAGTCAAAGGATTTGGCCTACACTCGCCACGCTGGCTAGAAAATTGGAGAGGTCTCTTTGATGTTTATATGCTTTATTTTTCTTGTGTTTCCTAAGTTGCCTTCTACGACACCTACAGGAAGACTTGGAGTGGTCCTATTCTCTTTCCTATTATACTGGAACTAATCCTGCCCCTAGTATATCACGTGTGTGTTTCAGACTCCTCAGGGTCCGTGGATCACATTTTAAGAAACCTTGCCTTATCGGCAAGAAAATTATCTCAGGATTTTTGGTAAAGAGCCGAATTTAACTGTTTATTGTTTTTGAGTTAAACTTCTGCGGATGTTTTCCGTTCAGTGACTCGAGAAATTGCTTTTCTCTTGTCTGCTATCTTGTTCGTGATTTTCAAATTGGAACATTTTGTTACCGACCTCAAAGTAATGTGTTATTTTTTTTATTTACTTCATGATTATCTCCGTCTTTTATGATAACCTTTTTAGAAATTATGTACTTCTGGATTGCTACCAATAAAGTTCATTATACATTTACTACTTTAGTTACATCACTACTAGTTTTGTAGTTTGGTTTAAGTCTGTTTTGCATTTGTAAAACATAACATTATTGAGATTTAATTGCCAGTCCTAAATAAGACCACTACCATTCCTATTATTTCTATCATTCCTAAAACCACTAAAATATTCATGCTAAATCATACTTCGAAGTCGGTCAATCAGCCGCCCATTAGAAAAATTATCCTGCTTTCGTGCCCTTCTTGTCCAACCAGCTGCACGAAAGATGACCTTTTTACCGCATCAGAAAGTGAAATTAGAGTTGCCACACACTGGAGGAATAATTTAGTTTATAGCCTTAAGCCATCGACACGAAAAGAAGAAGACCAGAACATTTTATAGGGTGTCTAAATTTACCTGTGAGATTTCTTTAAAGGTGTGACTTAACGTGAAAACGTCGGTTGATTAATTTGCGCTAAAGATACACAATATTTGGTTATGTCTCAGCTGTTTTGACAAACACATGGAGTAATGATGTTAGTAACATATCATAGAGCATTTTTTTATGTCATAGGACGGCAAACGAGCAAGCGGGTCACCTGATGGTAAGTGATCACCGTTGCCCATGGATTAATGTAACACCAGGTATGACAAGAGTGTTGCCGGCCTTTTACTTTTCCCTCCCCAGAGGGAAGGGGGGATGGGCCTCCGGCGCTCTCACTCACCGAACGAAGCATAGAAGCTGTAAAGTTACTACTCAAACTTCGTTTTTCTGTGTGAGTGTGGTACTCCCCCGGACGAGCCGGCCCATTCATGCTACCAGCTAAAGGGATTTTCGCTGGTAGCGTGGCTCTACCACAACATATATCATAGAATGTGACTGTTGCTCGTGCGCAACTAGAGACTCCTTTTCAACACATTTCATTCGAAACAAGCGTGTCAGGGGATGCCGGATATTGCCGTGTGGTTTCCAGCAAAGGAGAATAGGACAGCTCCAAGTATCCCCGTGGATGTCGTAGAAGTTGACTAAGGAAACAAAAGCTAAACAAAGCTATAAACATCAAAGGAACCTCTCCAACCCGTTTGGCTAGCGTGGACAGTGTAGGCCAAATACTCTGACTGCACTGCCTAATAGATGGCTCTGGTAGTACAGAGAGGATCGTGCCCCTGCAGTAGAGACTAACAAAGGTGTCAGGGGATGCCGGATAATGCCGTTTCCAGCAAAGTAGAATAGGACCACTCCAAGTATCCCCGTGGATGTCGTAGAAGTCGACTAAGGAAACAAAAGCTAAACAAAGCTATAAACATCAAAGAGACCTCTCCAACTCGTCTGGATAGACAGAGTAGGCCAAATACTCTGACTGCTCTGCCTAATACATGGCTTTGGTAGAACAGAGAGGATGAGAGGATCGTGCTCCTGCAGTAGAGACTAACAAAGACATGATGATGACGAAAACTTGAGCGTTCCGCTGAGTACAAACGAATGTGCTTTAAATTGTTATCTGTTTTATCCTAAATTTACGACCTCTTAGGTTAGGTAGACACCTACTTTACTTAAACTGGAAAAGTACGTCGAATGGGTAGGCTAGCGTACTCTGTCACTTACTCTACGCATATACTCCGAGCCTTATGTTCAAACTGCAACTATAGGTAATAAATTTTATTATACAATTAAGAAGGAAAGACATGCTAAAGCAAAGCTTATAAACATCAATGAGACCTCTCCAACCCATCTGGCCAGTGTTGAGAATGTGGATCAAATACTCTGACTGCTCTGGCTGATATATTGCTCTGCTAGTGCAGAAAGGGTCGTGCTCCTGCAGTGAAGACCTGATGATGATGATACGTTAAGCCGTTGGTTCCGGCTGTTATGGTTGATGGTAGTCGTTAAGCTTTGTCAGATGCCTTAAGGCAGGTTGAAAAACCTGACACCAGTGTTGGCCACTTACACACACGAAAAACAAACAAAACAATACAATTAAATGGGCAAACAGACATATGTGCCACCTGATGAAATGCGGTTATCGTTCCCTATGACTGCCTGCAACACCAGGGATGCCAATAGCGCGTTGCCAACCCTGAAGAAAAATTGAGAACACACACTATTTGAAAAATTACATGCTGTAGCTTTAAGGCAAAACCAAAATACACACTTTAATTGTAATACGCAACAACATTCGTCGCATCTGATACTCGAGCACACAATATGTCTGCAGTAATGGCGTCTGCGAAAGTTTGCACAATTCTCGAGACGACGTTCAATATTTGTAAATAGTTGCGGAGCGAAATGTTCTCCATGGGCTATAGCTTTGCTGATATGCATATAGTGTTAATATGTAATAGCTGTAGCCCGCGTTATAATAAAATCTGATTTGAAGGGTTCCGTACCATTTTGTATACTTTGAAAGAAACTAATGTAAGTGGAATGTATATATGGGCTGGTAAATAGAAATCGTCGATATATAAAATCAATGTGTCGTTTACTTTGCACACAACGAACACTAGAGAGAATAGTAGTGTTGCCCTGTAAAAATATTAATTAATTTTTCCATAAAATCACCTAGATCTTGTCTTAATTTCGTTTCGATTGAAGCGCTAATGCGAGAGTTATCGCGGATACCTATGCATGTCTCCATACATAATATGTAAAATGTTTTTTCCGTAGTCGTAGATAGATAAGTACGTGTATGAAAATTAAAAGATAAATTATGTGCGAAATGCGATGGTTAAATGATAGGTTATTTAAATATATAGGGACATACTCGTATCACAAAAATGAGCCAGCTTCACAGTAAGTTGTGAACTTGTGTCGCAGGATACCAACTCAACGATACTATATTTTATAATATATACTTATATATTATAGATAAACATCCATGACCCAGGTCATACCGAAAAAGATCGTTTTCCATCATGACCTGACCGGGGATCGAACCCGGGAACCCCGTGTCGCAGGCTGGCGTGTTGACCGCTGCGCCACGGAGCTCGACAAAGTTACTGGATTTCGGTTATTTTAAGTTGAAAATATTTGACTTCCTTTACTACTTTCCTGAACACTCTACAAGAACGAGTCAGTAGAAACAGTTGTTCATTCCCACAATCATTTATGCAAAGTGACCGGCGTAACAGCAATAAGGTTTATTTTCCACCTGCTTCCCCGGTCTTTGACCCGACTTTTCCGGAATACCGTGATTAGCTATAATAGTTTTTTAATAAGCCGAGAAGTTTTCAGTTGACAGAGAAAATTACTTCATTAAAGCATGAAGTAACGTACAAAGAATTTCAAAGTATGATTGTTGGTTTAAAATACAAAATAATGATAAAAACCGGCCAAGTGCGTGTCGGGCCACGCGCAGTGTAGAGTACCGTAGTTGCGAATGACAACTTTGAGTTCACACTGTTCACACTCGCACCTCACTGTTTAACAACCAAAAACATCTAACAATGAAAACTGTATGAAATTTTACATTTTCAAATACTTTTTTTTAGTTGATTGTCTATAACTTTTTAGTTTGTACTTAGTACTCAGCTCTGATACTTTTCCTTTCAACTTCAGTATATTTACTACTGCTGTAATTTTTTCACGTATATATATATATATATATATATATATATAACCATTTTGCAAATAAACGGGGGACACTTACTTCTAACTAAAATTTGCTTTAAAACCATATATTTGAAAACGGATCCCTAAATCGAAATATGGTGGTCTCAACCTCACAATATTTTTTAAAGACCTATTTAACAATATCCCACACGATTGGTTTGTATAGAAAAAAAAATACTCCCTCTTTACTTGTATGCGACGCGAGAAATTTTGTGACTTTTGTGTGCACGAGTTTATTTAAATAAGCAAACCAGGTAACATTCTATCTGTATAATATAACTTAATGAAATAACAATGCGTTATTTATAAATACGGAAATGTACAAACACTCTGTCAACACGGTCCCATATTAAATTCCCGGCTAACTTGTGTACAGTACTGTGGCTGGCGCTAACAATATTTGCGACAGCTAAGTGCTGATGTGGTTTACTTTGTATCATATTGTGAACTCAGTTAAGACGACAACTAATGAGTATTTTCTAGACTAAAATGGGTATTACACCTTCCTGAATAATGAATCCGTTATTCAGAAACCGATTTAGGACAAAAAATCAGTCGCCAAAGTGTATTACACGTTCACTGATTCAGAGCTCTGAATTAGATGCTAAGGACAAGCGACAAGAGACTGAATATAGAATCCTTTATTTAGGAAGATGTAATACCGCTTAAATTTAGTACAGCGTCTGTAAGTAGATCCAAAAATCTTACTATAACACTGCCTTAATGTCCTGTATTATTATTCAATCGAATCATAAATTCCCGGCTAACTTGTGTACAGTACTGTGGCTGGCGCTAACAATATTTGCGACAGCTAAGTGCTGATGTGGTTTACTTTGTATCATATTGTGAACTCAGTTAAGACGACAACTAATGAGTATTTTCTAGACTAAAATGGGTATTACACCTTCCTGAATAATGAATCCGTTATTCAGAAACCGATTTAGGACAAAAAATCAGTCGCCAAAGTGTATTACACGTTCACTGATTCAGAGCTCTGAATTAGATGCTAAGGACAAGCGACAAGAGACTGAATATAGAATCCTTTATTTAGGAAGATGTAATACCCCTTAAATTTAGTACAGCGTCTGTAAGTAGATCCAAAAATCTTACTATAACACTGCCTTAATGTGCTGTATTATTATTCAATCGAATCATAAATTCCCGGCTAACTTGTGTACAGTACTGTGGCTGGCGCTAACAATATTTGCGACAGCTAAGTGCTGATGTGGTTTACTTTGTATCATATTGTGAACTCAGTTATGGCAACAAGTCAGTCTAGGATATAATAAATCGTGGAAAAAGGCATTTCCGTCTATAAAAAGAGTCATCGAAATTCTTAGACAGAAATACTGGGTAATTCTTTCTGAGACTGCAGTATGTCCATATACACCAAATTTTAAGTTTACTTATTTAGCACATTTTTTTTTAAGTTAGGTAACTTTATAATTTTACTATATTCTTCATTACTTTGATATAGAATTAATAGACAGTAATAAATGAAAATTGAAAATATGTGACGAAACTTTTCATAGGTAGGATTCAAACCCTCGACTATTAGGTGGGGGACGCACTTAGTGTGTGTTACCAACTACACCACCGTGACTTCAAATCACCGAGTCACCCCATAGGGTACACCGCATTCTAAGCATGCGTAGTTCTTCAATACTACCCACTTTTTAGTAGTGTAGTATTCTACTTCATTCAAATCGGACAAATAGATTCTATTTGTCTGTTATAAATGAAGTAGAATACGAATAGATCCTATTCGTTGGATATGAATAAAGTAGAATACCACACTACTTCTGGCTCGGTCAGTCGAGTAAAAATATTACTGAAGCTATAAATATACCAAATACATTGTCCACGCCATAATGCTATTGGCAGTCGTCATGTAAAATTCAGCGCAGGAATCGATACGGTTTCTTCTTTTCAATACTTAATTTCCGTATTTTCATTTCCGTGTACTGTTGTCGTAATATAGTCCGAATATTATTTTTTAATTTTTCGCTTTTCTGTTGTTAAATACTCCGGAAAAAATACGAAATTAATGACATACATATATATTATTACATCTTTATCCCTTGTCGGGTAGACAGACCCAAGGTTTCAAAACCCAAAGGACACGTTTAATGATGGGTTGCTAGCAGCATTGCCTATTGTCGTGATACCTTAGATTTTTGCCCAATCTCTTGACCGGCCTTTATGGTCTGCTTGGAAAATAAGCAGCTGGTTTATTCTATGCATTTTCCTTTTCTACCAAACCAGCATGATAGCTTTAAAAATCGGGCTACATAAATATAAATATATACGGACAAATCACACAGATTGAGCTAGCCCCAAAGTAAGTTCGAAACTTGTGTTATGGGATACTAACTCAACGATACTATATTTTATAACAAATACATATATAGATAAACATCCAAGACCCAGGTCAATCTGAAAAAGATCGTTTTCTATCTTGACCTGACCGGGGTCGAACCCGGGACCATCCGTGTCGCAGGCAGGCGTGATGACCGCTGCGCCACGGAGCTCGTCTACATGAAGCGATAATATCACAGATACTTACTTATTTAACTACAAACGTTCAAAAAACATTAACCTTCTTCTAGGTGGGTCAGTCGGGTAAATATAACAAGTTCTTTCAAAGTTTAATTTGGTATAAATATAGTTTCCATAATGTAGGCATATGTTTTTGAAACAATATTTAAAATTAACAAAAGTCCAAAGATAGCAAACTAATTAAAGCTGTGAAGTTGCCTTCTGACTGTTTGTTTGTTAACACGTCGCTCTTTGTCCTGAGACACGTGTCAGACTGTCTCATTATTGTGGAATTTCTCTTATACTACGAGTGTGGTCAACTCGTTTACTAGTAAGATAGTTGGGATGGATTCTATCTATTTTGACGATTTTGGTTCAGTTATACCGCATTTGAGGGTCGTGCTCCTGCAGTGGAGACTAACAAAGACCTGTTGATGATGATGATGATGATGATGATGATGATGATGATGATGATGATGATGATACCGCATTTTGTGCCTTTCAATCTGAGTGTCTTGGGTTCGATCTCCTGCAGAGTCATGATCTTTTTTATATTGGCCTGGGTCATGGATGATTACCGTCTTAATTAACTCTTACAAAATATATTATCGTTAAGTTACTATCCTACTACACAAGCTCACAACTTACTGTGAGGCTAAATCAATTTGTGTAATCAAGCCCTATTTATTTATTTAAGAATTTTGTAATTTTAATAAAACAATATTGTGTAATACGAGTATGTCGCTGTATAAAGAGTACTCAATATTTTATGATACTTACGGACACGTTTATATAGTTATACGAGTATTAACAGTCTTAAATATTGCTCTTTTTGCAACATACTTGTAGATGATGTTGGTCCACGAGAGAGAAAAACGGCAAATACACTAGCTGCGTCCATTCCCGAGCAGAGCATCGAAGCCGGCCAAAATTGGTCAAAATCTTAGAAATTATGTATATAGGCAAGGCTAACGGTTCATAACTATATTGATTTCATTTTCCATTTATATTCCCACCAACATGCTAAACGTAGCTTTAACTCTGAAAGCCTTGGCTCTATGTCAATGGGCAAAGACGTGATGATATTATGTATGTTCAGAATGATAACATTTATGTTTTGAACCAACGACTGCACGATCCACAGCCATAACAATCTGATCGCTCGACCACCACTGTTTCAAAATAATGTCTGTATCAAACAACAAAGTAATTATCGCCCACATGAATCTAGGCCGATAAAATAAAGTCTAGACTGAACCCGATCTGGAAAACAAAAACGTCTATAAAACATATCTGGTTCCTTAAAGAAGACATTTTGCTGTAACTACTTTGCGACCTAGTCATTGTGGGTGTGTAACGATCTTTGAGGCGGTAGTTCAAGTTAGAAGAGTATTTAACCAATTTAATTACAGTATATTTTGCTCTAAAATTATAGTTTTCTTAAAATGTATCTGCACAAGTATTATTTTATTGGGTTCATTTTGAGTATTGCTCTTTAGGAATCATAAGTTTTATAAATAAAGATGTCACTTGCAAGGAACGTGAAGAAACTGAACTATTTGAGGCTTGTTTCTACCTATGTACTATACTACATGTGTTAGCTACAACATTGTAAAGTTCCTTTCCAGGTGTTACAAATATCCTCATAAAATTTCATAAATATAATACATGAATAGAAGTCTTGAAGATATTGGAGTGATTTTGATGTGGTTTTTACGAATGTGTAAAGTCCCAGAAATGTTTGTGAACAATGTACGAGCAATGTCTTACCACTTAGGCCACCACGCTTTATGCCCTACACATCGAATTAATTTTAATAAGAATGTATCTTATAGATTAGTTAGCCGTAGACAGGATGGCAGATGGTGCCAGAAAATACATGACTGGAGATTTTGACTGGAACACAGAAGCCGTGAAAAGCTAGTCACATCGTGAAAGCAGCTGGTCCGTTATGAAGAAACAAAGAGCAAAACAAGCAAATGGCGTTCACTAGAGGAGGCCTATATCCTACAGTAGATTAATAAGGCTGTACAAGAAGAAGGAGATATTTTTAGGTTATAATATACGAAGCTGTCCATCACAAGAAATGAGACAGTTTCGGTTATTATTTGTCACGAGAAATGACTCAAATTGTAAAAGTTAAAATTATTAGTCGCTTCAACTTATGACTTGCATTCGACACATCCCAGGTCGTCCATGTAGCAGCAATCAGATTTTGAGCGCCCAGATTGAGACACTGCGATCTGGATCTCTTTCCGACGGGTAAAGTACTTATAATTTACCGGTATCGAGTTGAACACAGAGCACATAATTATTTTTAACGAAAAATTAAAACCGTCTTCAACCCTTTAGGTAAATGTACAAACTAGAACTAAAAACTAGGTTTTAGTGGGTATGGTAGTTCTATCAAAAAAGAGGAACAACGTCCTCATTAACTTGTCTTGATTCGCGAAACATTAAGCAGAAATAAAACCAAATGGCATACTAGTAAATTTTTTTTTTTGTTTTTGTTGATTTTTCTAAACGTACAGGATACATTTTGATAAAGAAATTATAGGATCACCTTTGAAGGTCAGTCAAATCAGAGAAGTAACGTTCTCATAAATTTTTCTTAATTCGCTGAATTAAATACAAATAAGTTTAAACCGAACAGCATCCTCAACAACCTTTTTTTGAATTTGTGTTTTATTTTCAAAAACTGCTAGTTACATTGCGACAAAAATTTTATGGGACCATCTCTGGAGCATTACCTACCGAACAAAAAAAGAATCACTAAAATCGATCCATCCATAACTGACTGAGTAATCGAGCAACAAACATACAAAAAAAAAATCAGACAAATTGAGAACCTCCTCCTTTTTTGAAATCGGTTAAAAATATCACTCGTACTCATCATCATCATCATCATCGTCAGGTCCGTTTTTAAATCTCCACTGCAGGAGCTCGACCCTCTCTATACTACCAGAGCTATATACTAACCAGAGCAGACAAAGGATTTGGCCTACACTTTCCGCGCTGGCCAGACAAGTTGGAGAGGTCTCTTTAATTATAGGAGTAAAAGAGATTATAAGCTTTTGTTTAGCTTGTGTTCCCTAAGTCGCCTTCTAAGACATCCACGGGAAGACTTGGAGTGGTCGTATTCTACTCTGCGGGGAATTACGCGGCCACTCGCACTCGACTAGATATAAAAGTATTATATTACCGCGTGCCAGCCCGCGTACGGCTAGCAGGCAGAAGTAGCATTATCATACGTGGCCTGTCAGTTCGTGCTCATAAAAACGTAAAAATGCCCCAATTTGCTATCATATGGTATCATACTTACAGTAAAAAGGTTAAAAAACAGAATTCTGATTATAACCCATATCAAAAACATTTATTTAAAGGTGTCACGGAATACCAGCGGCTTGATATCAGTTGCATCACAGCCTTACTTTTATGTACAAATCTTAATTGAGTGATTTTTTTTTGTGTGGCTCCAAAATTTTTTTTTTTTTAAATAAGAAATTTTGAATTTCTACAATTACGTTGATTCCTAAAACCTCAATAAACGGTACCGCCCCCTGACACGCTTGTTTCGTATGAAAAATGTTAAAAAGCGTCTCTAGTAGCGCGCGAGCCACAGTCACATTTCCTGCTCTGTGGAGTTAAGTCCAGCGCCTACTCGATATTTTATATTTAGTATCATTATACTCGAGTATGACACTTAAAATAGTACCTACATTGTCGTTGGCGCCGCTTATTTGCATTCGATTTTATCGCTATATGAAATACCGACTAATCATATCTTTATTCTTTACGGGATAGACACAGTCTGCAGCCATTAGATGTAATAGCCACACTTATCCCGAAATTTTATATATTTTCATTCAATCCGGTAATCATCATCAGGAATTTGTTGTTCTCACTGCAGGAGAGGAGACAACCCTCTCTGTACTACCAGATCCATAAATTAGCCAGAGCAGTCAAAGGCTTTGGTCTACTTTTTCCACGCTGGCCAGATGGGTTGGAGAGGTCTTTTTGATGTTAATAAGTTTTGTTTAGCTTATGTTCCCTAAGTCGCCTTCTACGACATCCACGAGAAGACTTAGAGTGGTCCTCTTCTACCTCTACTCTGCCGGAAACCACACGGATTAAGCTAAAGCCATTGAATAAATAAAAATTCGTTAACAAAGTGAAAAGCGCACGCATTTGCAATCACAATCAATGTAAAAGGTTCGGAGATGTTATCAGAGCTAAGTGGAGATTAAGGATTACCTCCAAGTACTAAAAGCTTTAGAAAGTTGCAGTAAAAGTATTTTACCGTTTTCGAAATTTTAATTTTTTTTAGGGTTCCGTGCCCAAATTGTAAAATCGGAACCCTATTATTAAGATTTCGATGTCCATCCGTCCGTCTATCTTTCAGTCTGTCACGGGGCTAAAAACCTAGCTCGGCATTTGATTTTTTTACAGATGACGTATTTCTGTTGCCACTATAATACGTGCACACTTGCTTCAGTGTCATTCTTTTCGCGTAATTATATTCTTTGTCTCTGGAAAATCTTCAATTTGGACCGTTGATCTTTAGTTAGTAACCACGTCTAGGCACCGTAGGTTAGGATGGGCAAAATACACAAGTCCACGAGTTTTTTCTTTAGGCAAATTGGTATAGGTTCATCATCCATTTTTAACCTGGGTCTTGGATGTTTATCTATACAAGTATCTATTATAGAATATAGTATTATATATATATATAGTAGTTAATACAGCACAAGTCTCGAACTTACTTTGGGGCTAGCTCTATAGCCACAAGAAGTTCACTACTGTATATAGATAGGCGTCCAAACTTGAGTTCGTCATGCTCACTAAAAATATTCAACCTGGTGGCGGCGTTGTGTGTCAGGTCTCTAATATGGTTGAGCTCGGCGATGACTGATCCATACGTCAACTCGTGAACGGGTGCTATCAGGGCGGACTGGTCTGCTCGGCCTCTTTGAGACTAAGTATTATAATATGCTGTTTATTATCTTTGCACACTCGATCGTTAACATAAACATGTTCCAAAAATCTATGCATATTAAAATTGTTACATGACAGCAGAAAAAAAGAGAGAAAAAGAAAAAGAAAAAAAGGCCCTTCAGGCGATTAAGCGACCAAAACTATTGAAAAGAGTTTCTTTCGGCGTTTCTTCTCTTCAGTGGTCGGTTCCGAAACGCTAGTAGTCTGTAGCTTTTGAACAATCAATAAATACATATTATCTAATAAGATAATTTTAAATATAATATGACGCGAAAAAGTGCCTGCAAAGGCCTATTTTCTGAATAAACGTTTTGATTTGATTTTGAATGAATTAAGTAGGTTATTAATTGATAGGTTACCTTTACGCTATTAGATCAAACTTGGAAGTTGCTAATAATGTGCAAAGCGGCAACACCAGTAGCGGTAACTTACAGGCTCGCCAGTAAATTGATTAGACGTTTATCGGGCTCCGTACAATCGGTAGCAAGAATGCGGTCAGAGTTTATTCCCCTTGAAGCCTGACGTATTGCGCTCATCTAAGTCTATGATATGAAGATGTCTATTCACTTGCTGGACAATTGCACTTAACCACATCATCATCATCTCAGCTGCTAGAAGTCTACTGCTGGACAAAGGCCTCTAAACAAGGGTTTCTATCATTGTAGGTGTTTTACCATACCCACTACGCTGCGGAAACGGGTTGGTAAGTGTAAACCGTTTTTTAGGCGAGAAAAGATAAAGTTTTGTTGATCTAGGGAACGAGATAAAGGTATTTGGGATACTACTTATTCAGATAGATTTCAGCATTTTCTTAGATTTAATGACATAAATTTAATTTGTTTCAACAGCCTTTGTGGTCCAGTGGTTAAGGCGTTTGCTTTACTATATAAGTTATTTCGCCAGTGGAATTCCTGACCCGGGGGTCGTGGTTCGATTTCCACGGGAAGCATACTTTGTTAAGTTGTTTTCAGTTTGGTTAGGACATTGCAGGCATGAATCACCTGATTGTCTGATAAGAAATAAATAAATAAAATAATAATAAATAAATATGGGGACATATCACACAAATTGAGCTAGCCCCACATTAAGTTGTGAACTTGTGTCGCAGGATTCTAACTCAACGATACTATATTTTATAACATATACTTATATAGATAAACATCCAAGACCCAGGTCATTCTGAAAAAGATCGTTTTCCATCATGACCTGACCGGGGATCGAACCCGGGACCCCCGTGTCGCAGGCTGGCGTGTTGACCGCTGCGCCACGGAGCTCGACAATAAGTGATAAGAAAGATGATTCCGTGCTTCGGAAGGCACGTTAAGCCGTTGGTCCCGGCTGCCATCTGGTAGTCGTTAAAGGAACCACATCAGAGGCCGAGAGGCGGTTCCGAAGAACTCTGACACCAGGGTGTGCATGGTCGATTGACCGTGTCACCTACTTGAAATGATGATGATATTTGTTTCAATTATATTATTTTAATAATATTAAAACTTACGCGAGATAAATTCATTATGAAAACACGGCTTTACTCACGTTTTATTACGTCGGATCTGCCGACTAGTTTCAGTCTGTTACGAAGACCATCATCGGGGCGAGTGAAAGGGGTGGCGATACGACGTTTACGCTTCCCTCAAAGCACTGAGGGCCGCCTCACGCGTCGTCGTCCTCGCCGCTGCCCGCGCTGCGCGGCTCGAAACCTTTTTACTCGCCCCGATGATGGTCTTCGTAACAGACCGAAACTAGTCGGCAGATCCGACGTAATAAAACGTGAGTAAAGCCGTGTTTTCATAATAATATATTATTTTAGTTAGGTATTGATATTCATTTGACAATTGTCAACAAAATTATCACCAACTTTCATCACTAAGATAAATAATTAAGAAATAAGGGCGTATGATCATTATTCATAATAGTTGAATATGTAAAAAAATTTCACTACTGATTCGCACTCGTGCCTACAGGTTATAGCTGAAAATCAGTGTAGTGTAGGGTATCACCATTGCGTTACGACCTATTTTTGCTGCAGCACACATATTTATCACTGCGTATACCTGAGTCTTGTTATGCCTGTATTATACTTATTGTTAAACTTATATTATAAATTATAAATATATTATAAACTAGCTGTTACCCACGGCTTCACCCGCGTGATATATAGCCTATGTCCTTCTCAGTACCCTATCCTATATGTATGCAAATTTCATGATGATCGGTTCAGAACGTTGGGCGTGAAAGCGTAACAAACAAACAAACAAACAAACTCACTTTCACATTTATAATATTAGTTAGGATTAGGATAATGTGACAATGTTTTCATAACAATGTACATGTTTGTCCTTACAAACAAATAGGCTTCTTATCTAGATATATCTTTATGCATTGGAGAATAGCCGCTTTCACAAAGGTCCCTCGAGTACTAACATCGAGTCAAAATTTCGAGACCCAAGGGGAATAGAGCAGCACTATTATTTAATGGCTGCGATAAAATTCTTTTAGTATTTACGCTATGTTCCTAGAAATTATTGTCTTGTGAAACTATTGCTCCTAGATAACGACTGTTTTATGTGTCCTAGTATTCAAGTAGAGCACTACTTGTATTGAATTTGTAGAATATATACGTCGTAAAGCTGTTTTGATTATTTTGAATTAATTCTGGTAAGAGATAACATGGGGAATATTAAGTGGAATAATCAAAGCCGTATTAGGGAAATGTTTGAAGTTATTTATTGAATTACAAGTATAGTCTAGAGTCTGGTATGGAAATACAAAATTGATAGTAAATTAGTACATGTATGTACTAAATTTTATTATGTTGCTATTCAATTTGCATGTAACTTGACACACCTCGGCCGGAATCAAAAACCGAAAATTCCGAAAAATACGCATTTTAAACGTTTGCATATAATGACGTCTGTATCCCTTGCGAGGTAGACAGAGCTCAGGGTCATATAACCCAAAGGCCACACTTAGCGTGTTTGTGGGCCTTTAGATGGAAAGGGGAATCAAAATAGTGATGGGTTGCTAGCCGAATCGCCTATAACGTGATTATTTTCGTACGTCTTTGCTAATATTTCCTCGAAGTATGGTAGGTAAATTGGGAGTATCATGGACATTTTGACGACAAACAATGTCCTTTTCATGGTCGCAGCGAGGCGATGGATGTAACTCCATAGAAATATAAGCGGAAATAAATAAAAAGGTTAAAGCTAAGTTCCGATGTCTCCTCGAATTTAAATCATCAATATAAAATCAACACATACCTAAGTTCTTTAATGGGCGACTAGGTCGTGCATTATTAAGGGGGAACAGTAGGCACAGTAGCGACGCCAATCATTTTATTCCTAATACTTTACAAATAGAAAGAAATTCAAGAATATAAACAATACAAGTCTTAGTAAATAACCTGAAGTATTTTTGGAATCATGTTTTGATATTATGAGAATCAGTCATTGAGAGAAAAAGTGATAACCGCCAAAAACGGCCGTTTTTGGCGGTTATCAGATTCTCATAATTCTCACTGATTCCGATAGTAATAAACATGATTCAAAAAATACTTCAGGTTATTTACTAAGGCTAGTATTGTTTATATTCTTACGTACGTACTATAACGTGATTGCAAAAGAAGTTTTTTTGAACTAAATGAATTGCTGCCAACTTAAGAAAAACTTTTTTCATAGTTTTTTTAAGAGTCTAGCGAACATTAATTTAAAAAGAAAAGGTAATCATAGACACAAAATTTTGTCATGTTTACATTATCCGCGAGTTAGGTGTCAAACTCAAAATTTTTGCATTATTTTTTAAAGTCGTAGAAAAAATATTGTATGCAATGGTTTATAATTAGGTCTTAAGCGGCTCGTGGCGCCTCTAAATGCGCCACTCACCTTTTAAGACCCCTATTATAAAACCCTTATTATGTTTTTATCATTATTATTTGATAAAAAACCAATGAAAGAAATGGATGCAGAAAATAGGTTGAGAAAAAAAATCACTGTTATGATATCTATCTAATTGCCTGCAGTGGTGACAAATTATTTCTGCTTAATACTAATGTTGTAAAGATCTTAGATTTAAACTATGCAAATATACAAACGTAATGCTAGATCTTTAACACTATCTCTGTTGATCATCTAAGATAGTATGCGAGAATCGATATTCCTGATAATGGCTGCTATCGGATTTATTTTAACGGGTTTGTATTTCTAGAAATTTCCTTATTAGGCCTTTTTAGTAAGCTATACTCATAGCAATGGTTTTAATTTAGCTTTAGTATGTTATTATAAAAATATTCTTTTATATTATTGTGTTCAAAGAATTTAGAAAAAGCATTAAACCGATAACAATTATAAAAATTCCAACTACACTAATTCTGGGATTTCTCTACTTTACTAGGTATACTTCTATAATCATACTGTCGACTCAACAATTTGGTATTTAAAAAAAAAATCTTTTTTCTTCAGTAATATAAAATTAATAATGAAAAGAAACACGAAAACCTCTAAGTTGTTAACGATTTTGATAAAGCATTTGTCCAAAGAACCATCGCCAAGAACCTGCGTTTAAGAGCTACGGTGACACAGATAAACAAACAGACAAAGAATGGTAAAACATATAACACTCCTCTTTTTGCGTCGAGGTTTAAAAATAGGAAAGTAGTAAATGTGTCAATACAGGCCCATAAAATGCTAGTAAAATGGCTTTATCTAGTGACATTATGTAAATAACGGTATTTCGCCCAACACCTTAGGCGGTGCTACTTGGTATCAGATACCGAGGACTAAGCCAGCCACAGATTATGCGCGATTAGTGATAAAACGGGATGAGGTTCCGTTATCTAGTAAGATGAAATTGCAGTTCATAATTTTTACTTATACAAGATTTTCAATTGCATTTAAAAGTTCATCCTTTGATGTTGTGTGATATGTCCCTATATATTTATTTATTAATGTTAATACCTACGTACTTTGTTTGATTAGAACGCTCATAGGAATTACACATTAAAAAATGTTTTTGATTGATTGTTCGAGCTTGAAATGTCAATCAATCGAGGAATCACAACAATCCTTTTGAAAAAATGAGAAAAAACTGTTTATAAGTATTTTTACTTTACCTGGTAGGAGCAAAACGGAGGTGATGATGTTACATTTTTATTCTTTACATATTTTGGTGATTACCGCCAAAATCGGCCGTTTTTGGCGGTAATCTGATTCTCATAATTCTCACTGATTCTGATAATATTAAACATGATTCAAAAAATACTTCAGGTTATTTACTAGTGCTTATATGATTTACATTCTTGAATTCCTTTCTATTTGTAAAGTATTAGGAATAAAATGATTGGCGTCGCTCATGTGCCTAGTGTGCCCCCTGAAATAGTCCATGACCAGTTCATAAAAAGATTCTACATTATATTGTATTAATATTAGCCAATCACCAATTACTATTATTTATTTTTCTAGCTATGTAAATACTACGGAACAAATAATTACAAATCTCCCCTCCTACTTTAAGTCGGTCCAATAATTATTCGCAGTAATCCTTATAATTAGTGCGTTTAAATCACGTTATCTGTTTACGCGTTGGCAATTTGTTTCCCGCCTTTTGTGGTATAATTAAATTCAAATAGCTAGCAACACAAAGAACCACGCCTATAGAAATAGAGCTTTACTTATACAAAGAGAGCTCAAGATATGCACTCAAATAATTAAATAATAATCTTAGAGCATTTTAAGTATTCTATTATTATTAATGTTATGAAAATTGTATGGATTTTAATTCTCTTATACAAAAAGTATTTAATTTTTATTTTTATTTAAGTTGTTTTAACCCTGTCAAATGAAGACTATAAAAGAGTTTACCAGTATCCCACCAAAATTATAAATGTAAAAAAGGAGAGCCAAGTTCAATACAAAAATTATGCTTGGCTGTGGCTTCGCTGCAAAAAGAATTGAGATCTAAATGAGTGCCAAGTTCTATGGTAGGTAGTAAGTTAGATTTGACTTGGCCAGTTTTATCAGAATTAATATATATATATATATATATATATATATATATATATATATATATATATATATATATATATATATATATATATATATATAAGAAATAGTGAAAAATTCCACGCGGGCAGGACTCGAACCTGCGTCTTAGATCTTTGTACGATATATGCGTTACCAATTACGCCACCGCTTCAAGCCCCGGCGCCGAATTTCTCGACCATATCCCATTCCTCTTACACGCATCAAGGCGTCATCTAAGACGCAGGTTTCCTGCCCGCGTGGAATTTTTTCACCATTTCTTATTTTTTTATTTAATAAATACAGATTATGTGTTTCAACAAATTGTATTATTTAAAAAATGAAAACTCCGACTGCCGTTTTTGATAGTTTCTCTATCATATTGTGTTTTTATACGTCCTGTGACACTCCGGGGAAGAATACGAATCTAATGTGTCATTAGATCACACTTCAAAATCAGTAAAGCCGTTTTAGCTTTAGGAGGCAACAAGGATAGTTACATACATTCATGGATACATACATATGCGCAAAATACATTAACCTTCTTCTGGGTTGGTCAGTTGTGTAAAAACGCTTCGACAACAAAATATAATGGCCTTTCATTTATGTATTTACAACATTTTGTGCTGGCGCCACTTCTAATTTGCGTTCAAAGTAATTCAGTTATGGATTGAATTGGTTAGTTATGGAATATAAACGTGTCGATATTGCAGTATTTTAATATGCAGTTTCAATGTATGTAGGTGTAAAATATAAGAATGTTTACAGTTTTTATTCCAAACTAAAGAATGGTTATCGGAAAAATAGACATTCATCATCATCATCATCATCATCATCAGGTCTTTTTAGTCTCCACTGCACGAGCGCGACCTTCTCTGAACTACCAGAAAAAATAAAATAAAATAAAATAAAATAGTAAAATAGACATTGCTTTTTAATTATTTTATTTCTATATAAAAAAATTCACGATTCAGCTGGATTTTTTTTTATGGGGAGCATAATTGTCTTTTTCATAAATTATTTATCGTTTTGGATATATTCTATTATGAATTCTGTTTTTTTTTTTGTACGATATTTTGGATAGGGAAAAATCACCCAAATTAACCTAGCTCCACAGAAATTTTCGAACAGGGGTCGTAGGGTACTAATTCAATGATACTAATTTGACCTTTAGTAAAAGATTAATTAACATTCAAGACCCAATCTAAAACAGATCGTCCTCCATCATGACCTGAACTCAGGTCATTCATTGATTGATGGATTTGCTTGCAAAAGTGAAAATGCTTACGTTTAGTTGCAAAATAGAATTTGACGAAAAAGTCACGTTTAACCGCGGATATATTTAAGAAAAGTATCGCAATTTTCACCAAATGTTTGTGGTATAAGGTTTATGATAAGGCTTAATATTTGTGCCTTCCTGATAAGAGCAAACGATTTGCATCTTTAGTTTATTATATAGATTTAAGCATTTTATCCTAATCATAATGTAGACACAAACTCTCTACTAGTTTTCTGCTACTCAACAAAATAATAGAAACAATTTCAAGATGCATATCATTTATTAATTCCAATTGAATACATATAAAATTTTGAAAATCTTTTTTTTTTCTTTCCAACCTGCATTGAATAGGACATAATTTTGCGTTTGACACTAAAAGTACGGAAATGTGAAAACCTTATCGGAAAAAAAATATATAACACATAGATTCATGAAATCCAAAAGCATTATCAGATTCGTTGCAGAGTTGAAGTTTTTTTTTTGCCATAGAGTTCAGAAGTAGCAGAAAGGTCGTTTCTCAAATTAAGCCAACGTAGTGGTGCCCTCTATTGAATGAATTATATGAACTCATCCTGACAAAGGGTCCCCCTACAGATCTAGCGTTGGAGTAAGAAGAGGTGGTTGAATCTATAAAAAAGGTACGCCTAGGCCCAGGCCCCCGTAGCCAAAAGGCCCCAGGCCCCAATTGGGAAGGCTTTCGCATACAGTTGTTGCACCACCGAGTCCACCCAATCCGAGGCCACCGAACCCGAGGCCGCCGAGTCCGAGACCACCTAGTCCGAGGCCACCGAATCCTAGTCCTCCGAGACCATAACCTAGTCCTCCAAGCCCCCAGCCCAGTCCTGAAAAAAGTTAAACGAGATGAGTAAGGGGAGTAACGAGGCATATTAATATTTTTAATGCACTTTTAGTTAAATTAGTTTGTGTGCATCCGCCACCAGTAAGTTCATGCAGAATATTGCTGGCCAGCGCCCACCTACTACTGTTTGAGTTCATTGCTTGTCATTTGAATGACCAAGATATAATAGGTTCATTGCCTGAAGATGCCTCGTGTAGAGGCAAAACACGTGTCGCTAGTGCGACGACCAATGCTTCTGAAGACTCAACGGATGCAGCAACTCAACCGAGGCTGTAATGATGAATGATAATAGCTAGCCGTCCGCCTGAATTTTAATAGGAAACCCGATTCTTAGTCACTTACACAAAAGAAGAAGAAGTATGATTACCTAGATTTGGTGCAGATTCACACACTGTAGTCGCCCCTCCCAATCCCAAACCGCCAAGTCCTAGACCGCCCAGACCTCCCAATCCCAAGCCTCCAAGTCCGTATCCTCCATAGAGACCCAGGGGGAAACCGAAGCCAAGATTAGGAGCAGATTCACAAACAGTGGTAGCGCCGAGGGCAGGCACGCCTAATCCTAATCCTAAGCCAAAGTTGGGGGCAGATTCGCAGACCGTTGTTGCACCCAGTGGGTTGCAGTTGACGGTGCACAAGAGCCCTGGAAAAAAATGTTATTCTTCATTCTCGTTCTCTATGATGGTAGGTCAGCTATCAGGTTATCTATCTGTAGATCTAGGGGGCAAGTTGTCTTGTTCGGGATGCCACACATTTGGCCTGTCACTTCTAGCTTGCTTCTAACGCTATAGAAACAAGTAGAGTCACTAATATTAATATTTTACAATTGTATTCCATTTCAGATCTTATCACATTGACTTAAGGTTTCCTGCAAAAACAGTATGCAGCTCTGGATGATTTAAAGTAACTTTCGATACCCAATAAAATTAATTCATTTTTATACAAACATTCTATCACGTCTTTTTCCCTTGCGGGGTAGACAGAGCCCAAGTCTATAAAACATTAAGGCAAAGTTTAGCATCTTGGTGGGCTTGTAGATGAGAACGAAATCAGCATAGTGATGGGTTGCAAGCCGCATCGCCTATTGAAATGATTCCTGACGCCCATTCCCTCGATCGGCTTTTACGATCTGCGCGGGAAGAGAAGCAGCTGGTACATTCTACGTTTTTTCTTTTCTCCCAGACCAGCGTGGAAGGGGTTCATGTTTATGAACCCTAAAACCTATTCTGTCTTATTATAAAACGAGGACTAACATTAGTACCTGGTTTAAACCATTATCCGACCAAAATAAATCATCACCTATCACTTTGACGTTTCCACAACTGTCATTGTCAATTTGTTTTGGGTGGATAATGGTTTAAACCAGGTACTAAAGTTAGTCCTCGTTTTATAATAAGACAGATAATGTTGCTATCATAGAGAGCAGTCGAAACAAAAGGCTGTTTTGGTACTGACTGGTTATATTATTTTTTCTGTATATAAAAAATAATAATAATAATAAATTAAATCATTAAAGCATTACAAACAAACAAATATATAATCATACAAACAAACAAAGGCATTTTTGCATTTATAAGTAAGGTATTGATATAAAATAACTTACCAAGGAGGACAAGGGAGATCGCAGAAGACATATTGAAGGTTGTAGTACCAACGGTCTGTGATACTACATCTAACAAAATCCACCGTTTATATACGAAAAAAATAATTTTCCATGTTTTAAAATCATCGTTTACGGTTCATTTAACAAACTAAACGATATAGATTGAAAAATGTTTAAAATAACAATTTTTCATTAACATAGTTTTGAAATTAAAACAATCTTGAAATTAAAACAAACTTCATATACCTACCTATATTTATATTACAATCCTTGAAAATACTCTAATCCTTTAAACCATAAAACGAAAATAAATAAAAATAAATAACTTTGGCACAAATGACACTAATCATGTAAAAGCTTATTAATATAAATATTAAACTTCCGAAATAAACTGAGAAACAAAAATCTGACAATCAGTGCACTTAGGGTTAGTTTTATGTTCCAAATTTATACGGGACCAACTTGGAGACTCTTTTCGAGACCCTTTCCAATAAAAAAAGAATTATCAAAATTGGACATTTCTGTGTAAAATTGTTGGTTTTTTTAAAGTACTGGAGCCCGATGGCCGAGTGAGCGTGAGCATTACTAGCGCTTCCGCATGTTAAGCAACCACGGGCGCAGTCTCCATTTGGATGGGTGACCGCAAGTGGCATAAAATATCTCGAGCTCCTTCGTGCTTCGGAATGCACGCTAAGCCGTTGTTCCTGGTTGTCATTATTGATGGCACTCGTCAATCTATCTCAGATGCAATAGGCAGCTTGAAAAATCTGAAGTACATAACCCTGTATAGATGATATCGTTTATAGAATTAAAATTGGCCAAATGCGAGTTGTTCTCCCGCATGAAGGGTTCCGTACCGTTATCTATAGAACATTATACTATTGAGCACACGCAGCGGAAAATCATGTTTGCTGTATGAGACCCTCTTAAATATTTATTTTAATTTTATTTTATTTATTTTAAGTTAATATACAACTGAATATACTTTGAATATTTCATAAATATTACCATTATTCATTCGAGAAAAAAATGACACAAAAATCACGTTTGTTGTATGGGAGTTTAATTCTTTTTTAGTATTCGTAGAAATACATCATCCATAAAAATTCTATTATTAATTTTAAAAAACTCAGGATTAGACCAAATGTCATTGTCAATGTCATTATTGGGCGAGCTTACTCTGACATCTAAGCACCATCTAAGCGTGGTTGGTTCTCAGAATAATAATGGTTGGTCCGGAGGCTGTGAGTCAGCCTGTGGGCCCCAGATGAAGTACTTATGTGATAAATTGATATCTCTGTAACAGTAATCAAGACATAATTTGATTTGGCGTAGTTTTTACGTCCAGTCGCCTGCTTGACGCTAACCACGGATTAATACACTTTTTAGCCCGCGCAAGGAATTGATCCCGATGGCCCTCGTGGAGCAATCTGCCGTGCTAACCGCTGGACCACAGCGGCTTGCTTGTTTATTGGTTCATCAATATCATACATGCATTGTATGACTAACTGACGACTGGGACACGCTGTCCGAAGTGGCACTTTTTAATTTTAATATTTTTTACTGACAATTCGGATACCATTAAAATTACAGAGGTTTATATGCACATTTTTATTGAGATTTTGGACTAAAGCCAATATTGGAATTCCTGGATGACGTCATGTACCCGGGGGATATATTCCACCTAACGAAGTACAGGTAAGAGGCGGGATCGCTGCATTGTGAAAAGTTGTATTCCTCTTGGGGCGTAACGTTACATCCCAATTTATAAATATTTGTTTATTTTGTAGATCGACGAATCAAATTACGGTGCACAGTGATTTTACATTTTACGTAAGGAATAAATATTCGTAATCATATAAAGCCCTTCAGGCGAGTAGGCGACCAAAACTGTTGATAAGAGTTTCTTTCGGCGTTTCTTCTCTGCAGTGGTCGGTTCCGAAACGCTTGTAGTCTGTAGCTTTTGAACAATTAATAAATACATATTATCTAATAAGATAATTTTAAATATGATATGACGTGAAAAAGTGCCTGCAAAGGCCTATTTTCTGAATAAACGTTTTGATTTTGATTGTGATTTTACAATTTGTTGATCACTTATTTCGACATTGTATAAAATTATTGTATTATTTTTGTTGAATAAAACTGAACATTTCCTAACCGATGTAATAAATTAACTAGTGTTCGTAAGTGAAAATTGTATCATTTACGGTTATCTTTTATATTAAATAAGAATATTTAAGATTCATGTTTCCTTGTTATTTTTTAAGTTATATGATGGGAGGGTTTTACTGACTAACCCGAAAGAAAGAAAATTGAGAATAGAATTTTGATTTTGATAACATTCACATAAATTATATATTAGTATGGGTTATTCCGTACTCATCCCACAAATTCTAATCCCATGAATTTTAATATATATAGTTTACACCACCCGATGCTAAAGAGCCATTACGAATCACCATTATCATTGTCATCAGGTCTTTTCTAATATTCACTGCAGGAACCCGACGCTCTCTATCTATACTACCAGAGGCATAATTAGCAATGGTAAGGTAATACTTAGCTGTCTGTCCGGTAATTACACGTAAGGCTTTCTAGCCCAATGAACTTGTTCCCTCGCTTTAAAAATGGTTCCAAAAAATTTGCGCCGTCCTACCCATCTGCAAACTGTGGTGGGTATGGCAAAACCCTCATCTTTGGGGGAGGGCTATGTCCAGCAGCAGATTTTTTGCAGCCAAGATGATGATGATGAATTTAATATTTTCTAAGCTTTTTTATGCATTAACAATATATTATAATATACCCTGATTAAATTATGACATAATATATGGGAAAAAATCCTGCCTACGTGTAATTTACTCCTGTATAAATAAATAAATAAATAAAAATGTTTATTTTCAGACAACTTTTTAGTCCATTTTTGTTAGTAAACTTATAGTTAGGTGTGTTAGTACTTATATTCTACTAGCGAGATTGTTGAACTAATTAAATGGCCAACAAACGGACAATTCCCGCTGTCGGCTATTGCTCTCAGAACACTGTGAGAGCTGCCCCGTATTCGGCGCAGCATTGACGCCACTTTCTTTCGCAGTATTGCATCAAAGCTATCCACCCCCGCTTGAGCGAACATAGTTGAGGCTATATATGTTATATCGTAAATTAATAAAAATAAATTTAATTTTTTCTCATATTTATGGCTCGACAGAAAAAAAACAAAAAGCGACGACCATGGGTCGAATAAACTGAGACCGTAGCAGAACCGCACCCTATTTATTCGACTAAACGCCTACCAACATAAAGACAACACGACCAATTGTAATATTAATGACCTGGCAGCGCCCATTCGGTGTCGTACTCACGGCAAGTACCACAGTGACGTGTCAGTTTGTCTGTTATATTTTACCGTTTAAACCACCTTGTTTAATTTTATTATGACCAAATGTGGAGAATGGCGTTTAGATCTGATGCAGATATAAAATTACATTTTCCTTTACTGGTTTAGCGTAGAGTTTGTTTGAATACTATTTGCCTATGAAGAAGTCAATAGCAAATATTATTAAACATTCTGTTGCCTACGTTTTATGTCTCTAATAACATAACAAATAAATATGTAAAGGTAGGTACTTGTTTAATATATTTCATATCAACACCATAATAAGAGCCGTAAAAAGAAGTGCAGTGTCCAGGCCTCCTCCATGGTGGGAAGTTTTGCCGTATTGCCACACTTGGCAAACGGGTAGTGAGTGTAGTTTGTAATAATAATATTAAAACTTACGCGAGATAAATTCATTATAAAAACACGGCTTTACTCACGTTTCGAGCCGCGCAGCGCGGGCAGCGGCGCGGGCGGCGACGCGCGAGGCGGCCCTCAGTGCTTTGAGGGAAGCGTAACCGTCGTGTCGCCACCCTTTTCACTCGCCCCGATGATGGTCTTCGTAACAGACCGAAACTAGTCGGCGGATCCGACGTAATAAAACGTGAGTAAAGCTGTGTTTTCATAATGAGTGTAGTTTGCTTGGCTTATCTTGGTTCCGAAGCTGGTGACCATCAAAACCGTTTTTTGACCGAGGGAAGAGTAGTTTGTTGGACTGGGGAAATAAAAAAGGTATTTAGGATACTACTTGCTTGGATGGATGAGTAACTAGAGCTGGAGAGGCCGGGCGCGCGAACTCGATGCCATATCGGAAACCTTCAGTCAGGCAGTTGGCAGACTTTTCTCGCTTCAACCACTGAACCAAGTTAGATGACATTTGTTTTGGAAATAATATCAGGCCCTGGGAAGGACAAAAGGTCCTTTATCCCGGTAAAAGGTACTGTTCCTGAGGGTTCTACATAAACGTGAGCCGCAGGAGATGCGGACAAAAGCATATCAGTAATATTTGTAAATTTTAATATGATCATTATCAGGTATTTTTAGTCTACACTGCAGAACATGACCCTCTCTGTACTAACAGAGCTAGACAATAGCCAGAGCAGTCACAGGATTTTGCCTGCAACTTCCGCGTTGGCCAGACGGGTAGTAGATATCTCTTTGATATTTATTATTGTAAATTATAATATAGAGAGTAGGTAATTTTGTTCTTATATTACAAACTAGCAAATTTCCGGCGGTTTGTTCACGTAAACTATAGCCTACATTCCCCGCAAATAAATTAGCCTTCGATAGGTTTAGGAATTTTGGGAATTGGTTCAGCAGTTTCGGAGCATTTCCAATTCAAACATACAAACAATCTTTCCTTGTATTTATAATGTTAGTATAGACAAAATGTGGCACGCTTGGTTCCCAAACCAATCTAAACTCAAACGGCATCTAGGCTTAAATTCACATCTTTGGTTATACCACTTACAAGTACATACACCTTGTAATTTTTATTGCAACCAAATATAGAAGGGCTATATTCACCAGTATTTAAATAAAGCTATAAAACAGTTTGTTTTATTTACAGTTGGTGTTGTTCATAAATATCGTTTCTTATAATTATCTTGTCAGCATCATTGTGGCAAACAGCGTACACTTTTAATTACGGTCTTAAATTAAACTTTATACATGATTCTGGTCCCGAAAAGGTTTTAACATGCCTCTGTATGATTTAAAGTTCTATAAAGTTTGTTGTGCCGTGTGGTTACCGGCAGAGTAGAATAGAGCCACTGCTAGTCTTTCCGTGGATGTCGTAGAAGGCGACTTAGAAAACACAAGCTAAACAAAGCTTGTAAACATCAAAGAGAGCTCTCCGTCCCGTGTGGCCAAAGGGGAGAGTGCAGGTCAAATCCTCTGACCGCTCTGGCTAATATATGGCTCTGATAGTACAAAGAGGATCATGCTTCTGCAGTGGAGACTGAAAAAGACCTGATGGTAATGATAAAGTTGTTTTCTGTAAGAAGGTTGATACTTTCTTCGACTCAAAAAAAAAAATGAAATTTTTATGCAAAATTGTTTCGATAGCCCAGAAATTAGTATGAAAACGTTTCTTTTTAATCTCCACCATCGGTCAATTATTAAAAATTGTTATTTATAATGCTATCTAGTCTTGCGAGATTGCTGGTGTGTTACAAATACCCAGAACGATATCTTTGTAAAGATTAAAGTAACTTACATATATTTGTTAACACTAGAGCTAAAGTACACGGACGAAACTTATTTCTAATCGAAAAACGATGTACCTACTTAAAAGCAACTTGGCTTTCAAACTTTGTTGCTGGTTAAAGTCTTTCAACTTAAAGTTTCATCTTACAGACTTCTTTTAAATTTTATCGAAAAAATTTATATTTTAAATTCAAAAATACCACAGAAAAGAACCAATTCTGAAGCTACTTTAGGTGGCGTGAATTTTTTATGGCGTAGGGTGCTTCGACCCCCTAGAAAAACACCGCCTTAACGGCAAGGGAAAAGACTAATAAACGTCCATCGCTGTCTACTTTCATTCTGAAAGGAGTTTCATTCGGATGTGGTAGATTTTGCAAATGTTTATTTATACCAATACTACAATATTAATAACAATATTAAGTGGTTGTAATAATAGTTAAATAATATATATATAATAATATACTAATTACTGGTAATTAATAATAGCAACCTTTCCCGGCTGCACCCGGAAATGTATTATACTGTTTGTTTTTCCCGATTTGTTTGTTGAGGAGCCCGATGGTCCAGTGGGTGTAGGCTCTATGAGCGCTTACGTATGTTAAGCAACCCCTGGGCAGCCCCTGCTTGGATGGGTGACCGCAAGTGGCGTAAAAATATCTCGAGCTCCTCTGTGCTTCGGAAGGCACGTTAAGCCGTTGGTCCCGGCTGTCATCGTTGATGCCAGTCGTTAAGCTATGTCAGATTCCTTAAGGCATCTTGAAAAATCTGACAATAGTGTTGGCCACTTACACACACGAAAAACAAATGTATTATACTTATTCTTATAAATCTTCATGAACTACTTACTCTATCTATTACTGAAAAGTGCACTAAAATCCCTTGAGTAATTCAAAAGATCTAAGCAGGCAGTGGAAACGACTTCATTTCATATTGAACTGTACTATGAGGATTAACAGCCTGCGTGGTCCAGTGGATAAGGCGTTCGCCTTGTTGACCCGGGGGTTGTGGGTTCGATTCCCACGGGAAGCATACTTTGTTAAGTTGTTTCCAGTTTGGTTAGGACATTGCAGGCATGAATCACCTGATTGTCTGATAAGAAAGATGATTCTGTGCTTCGGAAGGCACGTTAAACTGTTGGTCCCGGCTGCCATCTGGTAGTCGTTAAAGGAACCACGTCAGGGGCCGAGAGGCGGTTCCGAAGAACTCTGACACCAAGGTGTGCATGGTCGATTGACCGTGTCACCTACATGAAATGATGATGATGATGATGAGGATTAGAATCGGAAAAGATTTTTGGAAACATTTGTCATTTAAAATAAGACAATTAAAGAATATTTTCTTATAATCAACGATGTTGTCCCTTACAGATAAGACATAGGCTAAGATTTTTGGTGGTTGTGTGACTTTCAGTTTTCCTCAACTAAGAGAAACAGGGTAAATCAAAAAAATCCTGAGATCGCTAAATTTAATTTAGTACTAATGAAACAATAAATGGATGCAGGCCGCTTCCAACCGGTCATATTGGAAATCCTTGGGGGGAGGCCTATGTCCAGCAGTGGACTTCTTGCGGCTGAAATGATGATGATGATGATGAAACAATAAATAAATATTGTTTTGATAAATTGATTTAAAACAAACATAAACAGCGACCTCCACAAGATCGAGATATCTTGTAAATTCCACCATTACACCATTAGATAGAACAACAACACAAATCATTCGGCCCGACACACAAATTGTTACTTGCCGTATCCAAACCCGTACTTAGATTTCCTTAACAAACACGTCTACAGGCCATCTGCTTATTCCCATGGGTTAGATATAGATTACACCTTATTTTAGAGCTCAAGCTTTATATATTCCACAAGGCATGTATGGTTGTGACTCTATGACTGGTAACCGTACTACGTTATATAAAAGTAAGTATACATTATTCTAGAGCCCAAGCCTTATGTTATCCACAAGGCATTGGTCGTTGTGGCTCATAGTTGTGATAGTCATTGTCATTGACTGGTAACCGCACTATTTCATATAAAAGAAAGTAATAAATACAAATCAATACTATTTTCAATTGATTTAAGACTTACACAAGCAGCGTCAACATAGTACAGCGACCTCCACAACATCAAGTTATCTTGTAAATTCCACCATTACACCATTAGATAGAACAACAACACAAATCATTCGGCTCGACACACAAATTGTTACTTGCCGTATCCAAACCCGTACTTAGATTTCCTTAACAAACACGTCTACAGGCCATCTGCTTATTCACATGGGTTAAGTACAGAGTACACAATATTCTGGAGCTTAAGCCTTAGGTATATATGACATAAGGCATAATAAATAGTAGATAATGAGACATGAGACTGTTAAAATAAAATTGAAAATGAAAACAGTTTTTTTAGGTTTCCTCCAATACATGTTAAACAGCCTCCGTGGTTCAGTGGTAAAG
The DNA here is from genome assembly GCA_963082605.1 of Rhodophaea formosa. Taxonomy (NCBI): domain Eukaryota; kingdom Metazoa; phylum Arthropoda; class Insecta; order Lepidoptera; family Pyralidae; genus Rhodophaea; species Rhodophaea formosa. The sequence goes on from OY720208.1 coordinate 2,332,935, forward strand.
GCGTTTGCCTATTCGACCCGGGGGTCGTGGGTTCGATTCCCACGGGAAGCATACTTTGTTTAGTTGTTTATTAGGACATTGCAGGCATGAATCACTTAATTGTCTAATAATAAAATTTATTCCGTGCTTCGAAAAGCACGTTAAGCCGTTGGTCCTGGCTGCGATCTGGTAGTCTCAGTAACCAAATTTTAAGTTACTTGTAACTCAATATTTTTTTAGTGTTTAAAGGAACCACGTCAGAGGCCGAGAGGCGGTTCCGAAGAACTCTGACAACAGGGTGTACGTACATGGTCGATAGACCGTGTCACCTACACGAAATGATAATGATGTGTGTAATATTTTTCTCGTTAAATTTTAGTTGTGGTTTGTCGTCGGATTGTTGTAACGAAATGATTGTTGAACTCTGTTTTTTAATTCAAGTATCCATTTGTGTTAAACTAAAGCTCAAATGCAAATTTTTGTTGGACACAATTTATTTATATTTTATGCAAGCTAAATGGCTGTTAATGCATTTAGCAAACTTAGGAAATAAGACATAATATAATTGTTGTAGCTAGGATAAACTCCTTAAAAAAAAAAAATTGCCATAAAAACATTTTATTATCTTTGAGTAGCAAAAGTACAAATTTAACCAATTTAGTACAGCTGCACATTACTACACAACTTGCGTTGCATAAAGCTTAATCTCTACACGTATTTTTCCTCTGATTTCTAGAGTAAACGCGGCGTTAAAATAGCCTAGTAGCCAAGTATCGCCTGAAGCCTTTAATTTGTATGGAGTGGAATGGATTATATATGAAAATACTGTTTGTCTTTGCGTTTCAATATAGATGGTTGTGAATTTTTCAATGAATTGCAATGCGTCGTTTGTCGTTTTAGGATATATTTTAGGGTTCCGTAGTAAACTAGGAACCCTTATAGTTTCGCCATGTCTGTCTGTCTGTCTGTCTGTCTGTCTGTCTGTCTGTCTGTCTGTCTGTCTGTCTGTCTGTCTGTCCGTCCGCGGTTTTACTCAGAGACTATAAGTACTAGAAAGTTGCAATTTGGTATGAGTGTGTATATTAATTATGGAAAAAAAGTCGTAGAAAAAAACCTTGAAAAAATATTTTTTTTTGGGTAGCTCCCATACAAGTAAAGTGGGGGAGTAATTTTTTTTTCTCTATTTACCCATCGTGTGGGGTATCGTTAAAAAGGTCTTTCGAAAATATTGTGAGGTTAAGAACACCATTTTTCGATTTAGGGATCCGTTTCCGAAATATTTGGTTTTAAAGTGCAATATTTTGTTAGAGGTACGTGTCCCCCCCCTCTATCTGCTAAACGGTTATATATGGATACGTGAAAAAAATTACAGCAATAGTATATATACTGAAGTTGAAAGGAAAACTATCAGAGCTGGGTACTAAGTGCAAACTAAAAAGTTATAGGCAACCAACTTATAAAATGTACTGGAAAATGTAAAATTTCATACAATCTTCATTGTTAGATGTTTTTGGTGGTTAGACTGTGAGGTGTGAGTGTAAACAGTGTGAACTCAAAGTTGTCATTCGCAACTACGGAACCCTACACTGCGCGTGGCCCGACACGCACTTGGCCGGTTTTTTATTTTTATTTTATCAGTTGACAAATTTTACATATTATGTCGCGTAAAGTCGCGTTATATATTAATTAACAGTCATATAAACAATTATAAAGCTAATAACAGGTTTTCCTATTTGTCTTGTTGTTTTACGAGTTTGTAACTGGTCAACACTGGTGTCAGATTTAACAAGCTGCCTGACGGCATCTGACGTAGCATAACGACTGCCATCAATGATGACAGCCGGGACCAACGGCTTAACGTGCCTTCCTCAGCACGGAGGAGCTCGAAATATTTATATGCCACTTGCGCTCACCCATCCAAGCTGGGACTTTGTCCGAGGTTGCTTTACTGGCGTAAGCGCTAATACTGCTCACGTCCACTGGGCCATCGGGCTTGTCTACATCCTCACTATTTTTTATAATAATGTTATCGCTATGGGTGAAATTAACGCTAAACGACCCATAATATTTAATTTAATTAATCTGAGATAATATGAATAATATTATGGAAATAAACTGACTTTTCTCCTAGACTGGAATTCTTAGTCAGGTGGGGTTATGCCTTAAATTGGGTTTGATGAGGAATGGACCTAAGAACAGCTTATTTGATGAAATAATATTCTTACCAATGGTCTTATAACAAAGTATGGTAAATTGGTGACCGTACGATACTAAGACCAAAAAGCGGAAAGATAAGTCCAGGACCCTTAACATCACAGCAGCGAATGCAACCGGAATCCAGAAAAGTTGAGGTAAGTATATGTAGTTATTTATTATCTCTATTTTTTTGAATGGACTATGCAGCTAGCACCGAGTGAGCATTCGCTACATTACCGAGAGGGCGAAGTGCTCTCAACCTGTAAGGCAAACATCACCAAAGGGCCCCCAGAAGAGACGGACCTCGGCTTTGGGCGTTGCTTGTGCACGCAAGTCTTGAGAGACAGCCAACTCTAATATGCCTAATGGGCCGCTATTTGCATGCATAACCTGAAGGGCCGAGCTGCAACTTTCATGTTTTGCTGTATGGGCTGAATGTGGACATCTCAACAAGCTTGAGTTATATAGTGATTTTTGAACCATTGATCTACTTTCACTATTTAAATACTAATTTCTACCTATGTATATATGCACCAGGCTAAATGTGGTCTTTGGGTCTTATGGCTATAGATTCTGTCTTTCCTGTTTAGGATAAAGATATTATTAGGTTGTATGCATATCTGATAATACGATTCTTCTTCTATTTCTCCCATTGTTCAAAGTGTTCGCAATGATTTACACGTGCAAAGGTGGAGAGCCATTGCACAAGCAGCAACCCTCGCCCAAGGAACAGACAGTATAGTAGATCCTGCACCAGGACCATCTGCACAACCACGACCACTCTGTCAAGTGTGAACGACTAAGAAGAAGAGAAGAATATCTGATGACGATGATGATGATGACTGTGTATCGTTTGTTTGTTTTTCGTATGTGTAAGTGGCCAACACTGGTGTCAGATTTTTAAAGCTGCCTTAAGGCATCTGACATAGCTTAACGACTGCCATCAACGATGACAGCCGGGACCAACGGCTTAACGTGCCTTCCGAAGCACGGAGGAGCTCGAGATATTTTTAGGCCACTTGCGGTCACCCATCCAAGTAGGGACTGCACCAGGGGTTGCTTAACATACGTAAGCGCTCATAGAGCTCACACCCACTGTACCATCGGGCTCCTCTATACTGTGTATCGTATAAAGTTATTGACTTTTATAAGCGTGTATGTAAGTTTGTTCGGTTTTACACAAAAATTCTATTTATCCCAATGACTTTTCGGTCAAACCAACATTTAAACCCAAATAAAATTACCACGAGGTACTAATATAAATCCCTATTCCTAACACTTCACACACAAATCATATTCACAGCGTATCGTAAATAAAACTACAAAATGAAATGAAAATCCTTCAAATAAAATAATGAGAGATCAGAAGAGTAACGTTTATGAATAATCTATCTATATCTATATATATATATAAAACAAAGACGGGTTTGTTACAACACTTATAACTCGAGATCTGCTGAACCCATTTTCATGGCTATTGATTCGTTGGATTTGTCTCCGCCCCGAATAGCAGAATACATCTAAATACAACGAAAACTCGATATGTGTAATGAATATTTAATCATTGACTGTTAGGAGGAAGGAAGTTCGCCGGGTCAATGTAATAAAAAGTTTAGAATTTCTGTCAACGTTTTTCCGAATCTAGGTAAATGTTTTTACAAATGGATTCATCTTATGTACGTTCTAATAAGTTTTAACCAGTAAAACAGTCCCAAACGCACCAAGCTACTCGTAAGTTGAGTACTTCATGCACAAATCATAATTATTGATTTAATTTGAAATCTATGCTGAGTGGTTTCAAAAGTTAGGTCCCTCTAGTTAAATGGGTGAATATGTAATTATCTTAATAGTTTCTTTACTTAATAATAAATACCATTAATGAAAAATGCATTTTAACTTGATTTTGAAAGACAAATCTTTTTCTTTGTAGGACAACTCTCAGTACCATACTTGAAACTACGAGTACCTTTGTCAAAATTATATGAAGGTGGTCAATATCAGTATCTAAACTCGCAAGCAATAAATAACTACTCAAGACATTACCTCTTGTCTTTAAAAGTAAACCAAACAACCATTTTGGACATATTTGTTGATTTCTACAAATATGTCTAAATTTCATGATCGTTTTGTGCTCTAGATATTTTATAACTGCAGCGAGCAACTAGCCATAAATTATATGCAATAAATCAACAAGGATTATAGATTAGCTGTATGACTTACATAGTATTGATGTGTTGTGATTTAGAGCCAAGAGCTTGAGGCTGTGCAATACAAGAGAAATAATATGATTTAGTAGGAAAAGCTATTGAAAACTCTAAATAGAACAAATCTCAAACTTTCTTAATCGTTTAAGGAATCACCGTTTCAATTTCAATCACGAGCTCCGTGGCGCAGCGGTCAACACGCCTGCCAGCGACACGGATGGTCCCGGGTTCGATCCCCGGTCAGGTCAAGATGGAAAATGATCTTCTTCAGATTGACCTGGGTCTTGGATATTTATCTATATAAGTATCTATTATAAAATATAGTATCGTTGAGTTAGTATCCCATCACACAAGTTTCGAACTTACTTTGGGGCTAGTTCAATCTGTGTGATTTGTCCATAAATATATTTATTTAATTTAGGCAAAAGATTTTAAGATGGCAGAAATAAATAAAGTTACCCATATAGACTTAGTTTGGCAACCTTCGTGGCGCAGCGGTCAACTCGCCTGCCTGCGACACGGATGGTCCCGGGTTCGATCCGTCAGGTCAAGATGAAAAATGATCTTTTTCAAATTGACCTGGGTCTTGGATGTTTATCTATATAAGTATCTATTAGAAAATACAGCATCGTTGAGTTAATATCCCATAACACAAGTCTTGAACTTACTTTGGAGCTAGCTCAATCTGTGTGATTTGTCAGTATATATTTATTTTATTATTATTTATTTATAATTTGAGTTTGTGTGTACCATCGTGGACCTTATCGTCGCTTCTCATCAGGAAAGAAGGAGGTCAAACGCACTCAAATAATCCAAAAAAGGGATTCCGGGTTCAATCAACGGTCAGGTCAAGATGGCAAATGATCTTTTTCGGATTATATTGATGCATTTGTTAGAAACTATAATATTGTTGAATTAAGATCCCATAAAACAAGTCGCGGACTTACTTTGGGGCTAGCTTTACTAATAAAACTAATAATAGGTGGAATAAGGAATCGAAATTTCGACTAACAGCCGCTTCACCTATGAAATGATTCCTTATAGATTCTATTCGTTTTACTTGCTTTTACGATCTGCACAGGAAAAAAAAACAGCTGGTACATTACTGATTTGATATCTTCTTTTTTTTTCGTGTGTGTAAGTGGCTAACACTGGTGTCAGATTTTTCAAGCTACCTAAAGGTATCTGACATAGCTTAACGACTGCCATAAGCGATGACAGCCGGGACCAACGGCTTTTCCGAAGCACGGAGGAGCTCGAGATATTTTTATGCCACTTGCGTTCACCCATCCAAGTGGGGACTGCGCCTAGGGTTGCTTAACATGCGGGAGCGCTTATTATGCTTACGCCCACTAGGCCATCGGGCTCCTATAGACATCTTCTTATAGACCATCTTCGAAGAAATTTCTTACTTACAATAAAACCCCGAATAAAGATTGATGTAGAATCAATCGCGTCTCCCTCCAACGTCCGGCAATCAATTTTAATCTGGGAACTCTGCATGTGCTCACTATACCTTTCTTTGTCTAACTCATAGCAAAATGTGATGTTAAAAAGAGACAGCAATGTCAATAAGCCTGATACATTGATGAAAAATGCAAAGAAAATAGACGTGCCAAGACTCAATTAGCCAAAATACAACACAATTTTACTTACTATTGTATTGTATTCTGTAACTTTTAACACAACTAATAATATATATAAATAAATATTTATAGACATATATAAATTTATATTATTTAAAAAGTGAATTGCTGAGTGAGTAATACCATGTGGTAGAGACTCTCTCCAATCCGCTTGGCCAGCGTGGATAGTATAGGCCAAATCCTCTGGCTGATTATATGGCTCTGGTAGAACAAAGAGCGTCGTACTCCTGTAGTGGAGACTACAGAAGTCCTGGTAACATTGAAAAAAAAAAAAGAATTGACGTAGAGAAAAAAAGCGAAGAATACCTATTTTGAATTATTCCTCTTTTCAATTCCTAATTAAATCTTCACTTAAGTCGAGTTAGAAGATAACTTGTCTATATCTTCACACATCAGTGTATCAATTTTGATGTACTACCATTACGCGATGACGCCTACTTTCCGAATTAAAGTCCACTAAAGAAGATTGAACGCTGCCCTAAGACAATGCTGATGGATATCATATGATGGTCGAGATAAGCCCTTGGGCATGCCTTTAAGGGTCATTAGTACCAGAGATAATTAATAGTTTGCCATTATAATACTAGGAGAAAAAAAAATACATTATGGTCTTATCATATCTTCATTAGTAACGGGATAGACAAAGTTTAGAGTCATAATACGACCAAATTAAATTCCTCTTAAGAAAACGGCACACTTAGATAGAACTTGCAATTAATGATGCAACGCATTAATGATTTGACGACCTCTGTGGCGTAGTAGTCATCTTTCTAGGCTGTCAAGGTGACGGTTCGATACCCGGTCAGGTCAAGATAGAAAATGACCTCGTGCTCTGCGTGCCCGAACAACGGACCGGACCTAATGGATGCCACCGACAACGCGATTGGGGTGGCTAATTTCTGGGCTGCGACAATTTAATGTTTTTGCCATCGAAATGCTAAGAAGAAGAAGATGGAAAATTATTAATTTTAGATTGATCTGGGCCTTGGATGTTTATAAAATATTATCAGGTTGTATAACATATTATCATATCGTAACGTTACGGTCTTACACACACAAAACACTTTAAGTTTTTAGCTTTTTTAATAAAACTGATTTTACTGCAATCAAACAATGAACGTACAATTTTAATAGACAAATGGCTTGAGAAAAATAAGTCAACGTCAAACCAGTTAGTGTAGTTTCTCTGAAATGCTAACTCCAGATGGCAGCAGTGAATCGTCGACCTCGATAAGCTACTGTCATTGGATAATATTTGACAAGCATCAACACTTGACACATTGTGACCCAATCACAGATTACCGGACCCGACATATCTGTGCTGTCACCACTTATTAGTATATTAGCTGTTACCCGCGGCTCTGCTCGCATGATGTATAGCCTATGTCCTTCTCAGTACCCTAACCTATGTGTTTGCAAAATTTCTTGAAGATCGGTTCAGTACATAGGGCGTAAAAGTGTAACAAACAAACAAACACACTTTCGCATTTATAATTTTAGTTAGGAAGTGAGGATATGTGTTCTGAAACACCCTCATAACTGATGAAAATTAAAACCATTCGTCATTTAGAATAAGTCGATATAAATATCTTTGCTTATAATTACACGTTTTTATTCTTTACTGGTAAGGCAGAGTCAAGGCGATGAGATAACACGTTAAGATTTTTGGTGGGTGTAAATATAAATGGAACACGGAATCAAAATAAGTATAAGTTGCTAGCTGCTTCACTAAATCTGGTGGTAGCACTACCGCTGGGTGTTTTGAAACACCCTCATTTAGATCACTGTGGTTGACTTGTCGTCATTTATAAACAGACTCGCAATTTTTATGAATACCATTCGACCCCAGATTAAGACATAAAATAGCGACAAAATGGCTACTTTTTATTCACAACAATGTAAGTTTAAGCACCCAGTAAATTTGTAAAGTAAGCCTTACCTACCAGTCAATTTACTGAGCCCACCGGTGCGCATTCTGATATCGAGTTTTATGGCATCATAAAGTTATAGTTATAAGCCTTAGTGTATAAAATAACAATAAAACAAAAGCGTCACTCTATCTACTTAGTTTTGACTTACACTCACAGTAAGGCAACACATACAGCAACTTACTTTCTTACATGCATTAAACAGAGATAATATATCAGTTTCCTTCTTGACCTAACCGGGAATCAAACTTGGGACATGCGATGTTACAGCCTGGCATGACGACCACTAACTAGGCTTACGTTATTAATAAGTTGAACAAAACAAAAAGGTCGCAGTAAATACTAAGTTTAAATACGTCCTACATTAAATTATAACTGCACAATGGTTATAGGCAAACGCACAATGACAGATATGCATATGTAGTGTCAATTCTGTACACTCTTTATTTTATGAAATACAGCTATAGTTTATAAAAGCTCATAAGTGTTGTGTTATGAACTTTACGTTTATGTGATGTGAAGCTAATCGATGTCCATAGAAATAGTAAGCTGAGCAACGATTTATTGCCTATAGTAACCATAAGTGGGCAACTATTTGCAATAATATCGTTAAATTGAAAACTTCCTTATATGGATTGTTTGGAACGGAATAAAGTTTATGAACGCTCAAATTAAGCATTATTATAACTCATGTAGATACTGTAATTTTTTCTGTTTTAGAAAATCTTGTTTCAAATACAAGTTTTTGTGTGTGTACAAGACATAGTGTGTGCAGATCATAAAACTAGTTGTTAAAGTGTAAGAATAAAATATACCACTATCCTGTTTGAGTGTGCAGAATGTAGGCCAATTCTTTTGACAGCTCTGGCTAATATATGGCTCTGGTCTAGATTATATAATATGGGTAGAGGGTCATGCTTCAGTGGAGACTAAAAAAGACCTGATGATGATGATGATAAACCTATTTTTCCTAGAAGAAATAGCGCGTTGAGAAATTGCAACTGCAGTTAATTAATCCTTACCTTTTCTTAGATTTCTAGCGATATAAATAACAAAATTTCAAAAATATAAATAAATAAATATATACAGACAAATCACACAGATTGAGCTAGCCCCAAAGTAAGTTCGAGACTTGTGTTATGGGATACTAACTCAACGATACTATATTTTATTACAAATACATTATATATAGATAAATATCCAAGACCCAGGTCAATCTGAAAAAGATCATTTTCCATCTTGACCTGACCGGGGATTGAACCCGAGACCATCCGTGTCGCAGGCAGGCGTGTTGACCGCTGCGCCACGGAGCTCGTTTAACCATTAATTAGTAACTCCATTCTTTGTGAATAGTTTAACACTGATTTAACTTTGTTGATCTGTTAATTATCTTGTAAGTATTTATGACAACACTAACCGTAACTTTTAACAATGATGATGATGCAACTTAAGGAAGATACGTGGTTGGGTCCAGATTCCTGAGTTTGGTTCACTATTGATATCCTAGCAAAAGTTGTGAATAGACAGACAAACTGACTTATTTAACGGAATTTAAAGAAACTTTTTAATAAAATTTACTTTTATGTCTTGTACATTTGTAAGTTAACAACGACTTTTTATTGAAAAGCTAACTTGTAATGCTTACATTATTATTATCTAAAATACGGGTCACTCACTCAACTGACTCAAGACACCGGATAAGCTGCGAGTTGAACTCATACATGTACCGTATTTTACATAAGTATAAGTTACGACTTAAATACTAATAAGAATTTAGTGAATCTGTTAATCTTATTAAAGGTTTAGGTTCACGTAAATAAACAATACTCAATACTTAAATAAATGAATTTCACAAGAACGATGATTTAAATGTTCATGAAGGGTATCGTATCTATATATCTAACTAGCTGTTACTGCGAATAACAGCTAGTTAGATATATAGATACGGCTTCGCCCACGTGGTGTAAACACACCGTACCGAAAACGACATTATGCTAAAGCCTATGTGGTTTTCGGTACCCTCACTTATGTGTATGCAAAATTTCATAATGATCGGTACAGTAGATAGAGCATAAAAGCTTAATAGACAAACAAACTCACTTTCACGTTTTTAATATTAGTTGGGATGTAGATTTACTATTTTCATCAATAACTAGTCGTTCCATATCGCATAGCGATATATGACCAGGGAGTCAATTTTTCAACCAAGCGAATCGATCCGCCACTCGTTGTCAAGTTTCCGCATGGTGAATCTTAAATGGCTCTATTTTTTAAACTTTATTCGAATGGTTTTTCCGAATGGTCACACGAGAGCGCTCGGACCGGACTACGCCTGCAAAATGTCAAATTTGACTGACAAAATTTTTATTTTTATTCTTAAATTCTCGTCCTTAGATCCTAGCGTTTTTGCCACAACTGTCTACAAAAAGTGGAATTATACGTCCGATTTGCTTCCAATCAGATTGCAGCGTCACCTTTTATAAAATAAGAAATTCCTAAAAAATTAAGATTTTACATAATGTTTTCTTATGTTTTCGCGATTGTTACACATTTAAATAAAATTATTTTAATACGGTTTTTATCGCGTTTATTACATTACTTATACACCTTTGAGGTGTATAAATAATGTAATAAACGCGATAAAAACCTTATTAAAAGGTGTATAAATAATGTAATAAACGCGATAAAAACGGTATTAAAAGGTGTATAAATAATGTAATAAACGCGATAAAAACCGTATTAAAGAGGTGTATAAATAATGTAATAAACGCGATAAAAACCGTATTAAAATAATTTTATTTAAATTAAGATTTTAAAAGAAATTGCAAGAAAACCCCCCCTAGATGTTTCTTAGTCACTGCGTTAATAAAATCAGAAAACATAATTAAGAAATAAGAAGGCTTTTGTACAATTCGCATTTTTATTTTTATTACGCCATTTACTGAGAAGACTTCGTCTTTGATATCATCTTGTTCATATTTAACTGGTTTTTCTACGAAAGAAGATTACGAAAAACAATTGCCTAAAGACAATCAAATTCCCTCAGAATTAAAGACACTGTACCTAAAATGGCAACACCGTCCGATTGTCGGATTGAAAATCGGACGTGTATTCCCAGCTTAAGCTACTAGTTTTGCTGTGCATTCAATTATTCTGGCAACCGTAACTTTTTTTTTTTTTGCTGGCAACTCTAACCAATAGAACCATTCGCACGGTTCAAAAATACGTAAAAACAGGCCCGCTCGTTGATTTTATTCACATGTGAATACGAACCGAGTGCTGACGTCACAACGAGTGGTGGATTGATTCTATTAGTTCAAAAATTGACTCCCAGCGCTGTTTGCGTATGGGACTTGCGGCCTAAACAGACAATGCACAATCTTTAATCACACATAATAAACATTTGACTGTCTCCTCGTAAAATTCCGTTCATTTCACCACTAACAATTGAGAGGGGAATAAATATACACTTTTAATTTGACGAGTTATTTATATATTCATTAAACGTTATGTGCATTTTAGTCTTTAGTTTCTCAGTTTTAGTTTTTAGTTTACTTTAGAAGTATATTTATGCTTTCACAATGCTATTTTGATTAAACACTAAAATAAAGAAATAAGATATGAGAAAAAAATTCACGCGGGTTGAATTTATTTTATTTTTATTTTATTTATTATTGAACAACAAACAGTTACATAATATATCTTAATTATCTTACAATGTAGGATATAACTAAGTATAAAATAAATATGACTTATTAATTATGTAACCCACTACGTTATTCACGGATTAATTATATTCTTATTAATTAGAATATTGCCACTAGGAGCTATGTACCTACCTACCTAATATGCAATAACATAACAAGGAAAATGTAATTAATTATTTTATATACAGTAATAAATCAAAGAGAAAGAATAAATTAAGTAAGTGCGTACAATACGAATTAACAAGATAATAATTCAAATATAATAAGTTATCTACTTAAATTAAAATGTAATGAGTCAACGATGTGTTGAGCAATCTTTTATATTGATTTAATGTACAAGCAAATATATCGATTATGTAAGAAAATAGTTTGTTAATGTTTCAACCATACGATGAATAGGGCAACGAAGGCCAGAATTTGTACGACAAGCCGATAATGCAAATAGGATTATTATTATTTCTATATTTTAATAAGAGTAAATCTAACTTCTCAAATATGAAAGTATGACTAATAATATGTAAATATTTTAAAAAAAATTCGTTTGAAAATGAAAATTAGCGGTATTCATAAAATTGAAGGACTAATTAGAGATATGCATTTTGAGTTATGCACATGAACTTACTGGTGGCGGAAGCACACAAAATAATTTAACTCAAAGTGCATGTAACTTTGACTTCCGCAAGGTAACGCCTGAATCAATTCAATAATTAGAAATATTTCGAGGAAAACGAAAATCATCCCATTCAATTCGATCAGTCAGTTGACGGAATTTTTGGGGTAGAAACAAGATTATATTTTACAAGTTTTTGAACGATTTCAATGAAATAACTCTTTGAATTTATCATTTTCTCTATTTTACCGGAATCCATACCTAATCCATTCCCTCCTAGCATTTTTGTCACAATATGCGATGTAAGTCTTTCTTTATCATAGTAGGCATCTTACAATACAATTTACTGTAGAGCTAGCTAAATTTGTTTGTCTCTATTTAAAAATTAATTATTTAAAAAATAAACTCTCGTCATTGAAGAAAAGAAATAAAATCACCTGATCAGAAGTCTTGTTAAAAAGGTATCGGTACCACTTTATTAAGGAGTCATACTTGAGATGTAATTTTAAATTGCATAAATTTAATACCCATAATAATCAGTAATTTTGTAGTTCGACTGCAGGAACACGTCCCTCTATGTATTGTCAGAGCCCTAAATTAGCCAGAGCAGTCAGAGGATTTGGCCTACACTCTCCACACTGGCCAGACGATTTGGAGAGGTCCCTTCAATATTTATAAGCTTTTCCTTAGCCGCCTTCTACCACATCCACGGGAAGACTTGGAGTGATCCTATTCTACTCTGCCGGGAACCACACGGCATTTGCGTACGCGGTATTTCTTTTAAAAGTCATAAATGAGAATGTTATTTTAAAACTGCATAAATTTAATACCCATAATAAACTCCACAAATAACGATGTCCCAACAATAGGAAGACGAACGTAAACACCTTTAATTTGACGATTTATTTATATTTTCACAGGACATTAGAAGTTAATGAAACAGGGCTAATGAGAGATATTATTTTACTTTAGAGATAGGGGAATAATGGATACTTTGAAGTAAATAATGGTAGTTCCGGGTATTTTGAAGAAGTTGTGTATTTGTTTATTGAGTTCTATTATTTAGATAACAAGTTATTTAAAACTTTCACAAGTTGAAATGTATAGTTACTGAAGCTAATGAACTGGTTTGATCAGTGAATGCCAATACTTTCGCGATTATTGCATATGTAAATATATTTTTTTTAATTTAAATAAAGCTCCGCTTAGTATTAGGCGATATATGGGCTGAAAATAAGATATATTTTTTAATTCTTAATTATTTTATTTATACCTCAAAACAGCATTTTGAAGGCATAATAACACCTATAGTTATAGTATGCCCCTACATAGTAATTGATGATCAAGTTCGTTGTAAAATATATAGTTAAATCAAACCTGTACTGCGCTAAAGCTCAGGTCCACCCCTTTTGTGGCCCTTTGGTGATGTTTGCCTTACAGGTTGAGGGTACTCTGCCCTCACCTCAGAAGTCCGGCGAAGTAGCGGAAGCTTACTTGGAAGTTGCCAAATAATCCTTTAAAAAAGTCTCCTCATTAACCTAAACGGCTTGACAGATTTCAAAAGTTTTAGGTGTTACTGGATAAATTTTCTTCCCCGAAGTGTCATAAATAAAATAAAATAAAATAAATATATTCGGACAAATCACACAGATTGAGCTAGCCCCAAAGTAAGTTCGAGACTTGTGTTATGGGATACTAACTCAACGATACTATATTTTATAATAGATACTTATATAGATAAACATCCAAGACCCAGGTCAATCTGAAAAAGATCATTATCCATCTTGACCTGACCGGGGATCGAACTTGGGACCATCCGCGTCGCAGGCAGGCGTGTTGACCGCTGCGCCACGGAGTATAATGTCAGCAAAAAAAAATTGATCTCTACAAAATGAGTGGTAAAATGATGTAGTTTCAATAGCTTTTTTTTTAAATATCATGGACTGTTTATACCGTTTTAATAAAAAAACTTTATATTTTATAATATCATCATTTTGCTACGTATTGCATTGTATTATACAACGTGTAAATTAACCCTCAACATTCCTATAAAGAGATACTCACACTGTCCATTTGAACTACTCTTCTTATGCTACTTACCCGGGCTTTTGGTCATTTTTGTATGAAATTGTTGATTTTTTTAATTCCTAGCATTGATCGCGTGGGAAAAATTGTTTATACTGACGGGCTGAGTTAACGTATGTTGAGGGTCAGTTAACACGCTGTATTCTTACAACGATGTGAATATATTGACGAGCTCCGTGCGTGGCGCAGCGGTCAACACGCCGGCCTGCAACACGGATGTTCCCGGATTCGATCCCCGGTCAGGTCAAGATGGAAAATTATGTTTTTCAGATTGACCTGGGTCTTGGATGTTTATTTATATATGTATTTGTAATAAAATATTGTTTCGTTGAGTTATTATCCCATAACACAAGTCTCGAACTTACTTTGGTGCTAGCTCAATCTGTGTGATTTGTCCGTAAATATTTATTTATATTTATTTATACAGCGTGTATTGTTATTGACCACATTTACTTAAATATTAATTCAATAAACAGACCTCCACATCGTCATAATGTCCATTTACACACGGTATATATACCCTATCATTTAATGCCCCATTTGAATAAAATCGTGCCCCAATACCGTGACTCGCCCCATACAGTCATACATATGTATGAGAGAATTAAAATATACAAAAGGCCCGGTAAGATATGGGTTAGTCGGGTCATTTAAATAAAACAAGAAGTGACCTTCCGTTGTTCGTCTATTACAGTTATTCCCAACCTGTTACGAAAAAGTATCACTAAGATTTAATTTCGCTCTTACATGCATTTTTCGACTATACATAGCGCAATTTTTTACCACTGTGGATTCAAATTACCCCTTTAATTAATACAATTAATTAAAGGGGTGATCAATTTACTTTTTAAATTTGCTGTGGTAAAGCCACGCTAGCGGTGAAATTCAATATTGCTAGTAGCATGAATGGGCCGGCTCGTCCGGGAAAGCTAGAACACTGTAAAGCACTGCTATGCTTTTTTCGGTGAGTGAGAGAGCCGGAAGCTCATCCCCTCTACCCTCTGGGAGGGCAACGCTCTTGTCACACCCCGCTATTGCAGTCCAGTTGTTCATGGGCAGCGGTGATCACTTACTGGTGTTACTCGCGCGTTGCCGACCCTGTGAAAAAATATTTTTACGCCCTCTTTGAAGCACCCCATATTTTAGTTTCTCGGAAAAACCATAGCATAGGAGTTCATTCCATAACTAAACTAACCAGTTGAGTACCACTGGCCTATTATCATAATACATGGTTCAGTTATAGATTTTCGATGCGTTTACTTAGTTTCCGCTTTGTAAGTAATGCTTTCTGGTAACCACGATAAGAGGTACACGGCAAACTGAGTACTTTCACAAAACGTTTTGTCGTATCGGAGATCACACTTCCGTCGGCCAAAGAGTTGTTTATTTAATAAAAGATTCGGCCAAAGAGTTGTTTATTGACGAAAAGGTTCTTTTAGTGTTAAGTTGCATTTGTTTAATACATACATACATATTTTCAAGTCTTTATTCCTTGCAGGGTATATAGATAGAGCCAATAGGTCATAAAACTTAAACGCGACATTTAGCGTGTTAGCCACTAACACGTTAAGGTAGAAATCGGAACGAAAATAGTGATAGGTTGCTAGCCGCATCGCCTATTGACGTGTTTCTTAAGATTTTCGCTCAATCCCTTAACCGGCTTTTATAACCTGCAAGGGAAAAAAAAGCAGCTGGTATTCTATGATTTTAAGACATAATAATACTGAACAACATTCTCTTTAAGACATATACTGAGTAAGAAAAAAAATGTTGGTCGTCCAATAGAAATTAGATCAGCTGATCTATCAATTAAAAAAACCGGCCAAGTGCGTGTCGGGCCACGCGCAGTGTAGGGTTCCGTAGTTGCGAATGACAACTTTGAGTTCACACTATTCACACTCGCACCTTATAGTTTAGCGACCAAAAACATCTAACAATGAAAATAGTATGAAATTTTACAGTTTATAAGTTGGTTGCCTACAACCAGCTCTGATAGTTTTCCTTTAAACTTCAGTATATATACTACTGCTGTAATTTTTTTCACGTATCTATATATAACCGTTTAGCAGATAGAGGGGGGGGACACTTACCTCTAACAAAAATTCGCACTTTAAAACCAAACATTTCGGAAACGGATCCCTAAATCGGAAAATGGTGTTCTCAACCTCATAATATTTTTGAAAGACCTATTTAACGATACCCCACACGATGGGTACATAGAGAAAAAAAAATTACTCCCCCAATTTACTTGTATGGGAGCTACCCTAAAAAAAATTTTTTTTCATGTTTTTTTTCTACCACTTTTTTGCCAGGATTAATATACATATCCATACCAAATTACAGCTTTCTAGTACTTATAGTCTCTGTGTAAAACCGCGGACGGACAGACAGACAGACAGACAGACAGACAGACAGACAGACAGACAGACAGACATGGCGAAACTATAAGGGTTCCTTGTTTACTACGGAACCCTAAAAAGGGATATAAAAACTTTATTCATCAATTAATATTGTAGCACGCTAGTTTACTAAGCCCATAACTAGATGGCGCTGTGTGTAGTTTAGTACGCGCTATGAAAGTTTCTTCGTCTCCACTTAAGTAGTCCGTCGAACTACGGATGAATGAGTTCTCTCTAGACTTGGTACTAGGACTAATCCTCCTCACAGCACGCTATGTAAGGGACAGTGCTAGGATTCCCGGCCTTCCCGTTGGGTTCACTATGTAACTGTGACGGGACATAATAAATGATGATACTTTACCTACAGTTCGCTCGTCTTGTGATTCCTGCAGCACCTCCACGATATAATATGATTTTCATCTCACCCTTAAACAGTGTCATTAAATGCAAGCAAAGTGGGCTGGATGGTCGCTATTACGACCGCGGGCTATAAGATTTCATACAAATTCCATAAAGCCCGAGAGCGCATAAAGCATTTTTTTAAATTTAATAGGGCACTATACCATGCGCAAGCGTCAAATCTTCTCCATCCAAAAAGTATTCTAGTCGAATATTCAAATTTGGAATTGCCAGTGAACCCGATGAAAAAGCATTTGAACTATTCTGCGAGATTTTTGTCCTTAATTCAAATTTGGAATTGTTAATGGCCGTGCGTGGCTGGCTGTTTGTATTCATCGATCTTTGACTTCCACTTTTTGGATAAAACATTTTCGTTATCTGTGTAATCCTCGGATGCATTTTCTGTTCACTGTTTGCCGCTATTTATTTTTAGGCATAATATTTATAAGTAATCGTAACTTTCATTAATTTGCATGAAATACATTCCCTATGATAAATGAATACATGGTCAATAATGTTGATATAGATAATATAATCAGCCAGCTTGCAGACGCATAAATATTAATTTTCAAGGTAAACTATATAGAAAATTCATACTATACAATTTCAACCAATATAATATGAAAAATATTTTTTTTACTATACTATTTACTCGGTGAGATGAAAAACATTGTGTGTATCACGGCCGGTATTAGACATTACAAACTCGGACTACTAAAAGCACTCGGCTTCGCCTCGTGCTTGTTAGTAGTCGCTCGTTTGACGTAATGTCTTCTATCCCGCCCTTGCTACACACTGTACTATTATGTGTCCTAAACTCACAATTGTTCAGTGTCATTAGTATAACACTACCTGTAATTACTTATTTTTAAGTGTGTGGCACACGACTAGGATCTCATCTTATCATTGCTTTCCATCAGGTAAGATCCAAGTCTTACGTGGTATCGTAGAAGGCGACTAAGGAAACACAAACTAAACAAAGCAAATCAATTATAAAAACAAAGCAAATCAATTATAAAAACTAAGCAAATCAATTATAAAAATCAGAGAGACCTTTCCAACCCGTCTGGCCAGCGTGGAAAGTGTAGACCAAATACTCTGACTGCTCTGGCTTATATGTGACTCTGAAAGTACAGAGAGGGTCGTGCTTTTGCAGTGAAGAGTAAAAAAGATCTGATGATGATGATGAGTATGATATCTAGAAGATACTTACAAAATATACATTAGTGCATGAAGGCATTTACAATTATATGATTTTAAGCTTTCACGGTCACAATCACTATTATCTTCACTACGGGACTTACCGCGATTATTTTTGAGTTATGTCTGATATTTCGACAATATTGCAGCTGCCAATTTCACAGACTAACTGAAGAGACTGCGGTAGTGGTGTACTCAAAAATAATCGCGGTAAGTCCCGTAGTGTACATAATGGCATTTACAATTTTCTTCAACCCAGACTTCCTTATAAAAAGAAAACGTACATTATGCAAATGGCAGTAAAACGATGCATAACTTCACATATTTTATACATTTATTCAGAATCCATAAATATAAGGATGCATACGCTCAACCGATGAATACATGCAACTAAATTACATGTTAATCTATTCCGAGATAGATTGAGCTTCAATGGTAACGATACATTTTACGCATTCTTTGAAAGACAATTTACGATCTACATTTACAATACTTTGTAGACTCTCATACTACGTTATGATTAAGAAACTGGCCAATTTTTCATGCGTCATTAAACTTATGCCATCAAATCGATAACTATGTATTTGCATCGTAATGTAAAAGTTCAATACATTATATTTCTACGCTTTTAGACGAACAGAGATTATAATGTTAAATTTGTATAAATTTAATGCATTATTGGGTTTATGAACTAGATTTAAGGGCTGTGGATTATGTTATAAACAAATATAAGACAGATATTCTTTTTCACTTCATGAATATGCCACCAATATACAAACTTTTTACTTGCAGAGAGGGGACGGGGTCACGGGGATACTTGACTCCAACAAAAATTAAAATTAAGACTTTATAATTTAATCTAATTGTAAGATGCTGTGGTGACTGGCTCTATGGTCAAGTAGTCATGGCATTTACCTAATAACCCAGAGGTCGCGTTTCAAATACCACTGGGAACCATATTTTGTGAAAAGTTGTTTCCAGCCTGATTTGATCATAGTAGGCTTCAATCACCAGAGAGGTCGTCAATAAACATTTAAAGCAATAAATAAATTATCTAAAAAAAAAATATTTTCTATATGGAGTTAAAATTTTTAGGCCTTAGTCTTTTTATTTGGGACAGCCGTGCTACTTTCATACTTTTTCGTTCATCCATCCATCCATCAGGTCTTTTTTAGTCTCCACTGCAGGAGCACGACCCTTTCTGTCGTACACACAGCAATATATTAGCCAGAATAGTCAGAGGATTTGGCCTACACTTTTTCGTATTCATTTCTTATTTTGTCCTTACGCATAACACCACACATCCATCTCAACATTCTCGTTTTCGTAAAATGCAATCATCTCGTAACTGTTAATAAGAAATTACATCAAATTAAAATAAAACCTCTCACAAAGTTAATTACTGCCAAGATATTATTAATCGTTCGTTGGAAACTGCCTTATTGGCAAATTTGAACATGGAGAGATCGATCACTGGCAACATTGAAGAAGTTAAGCACTTTTAAAACAAAATCGAATTGTCCAAAACGGAACGTTAATTAAAAACGTCAATCAAGAGTTAGTTTAAACGAAATAAACGAACAGGCGAACAAAAATAAATGTGTGGTTGGTTTCGGCATTTTATTAAAAATGCCAGTGCCAGGGCTCAATTTTCTTTTTTGTGATATTGGTAATGGTACGTTGACAGTTTAATATCAAAATATAAATATTTACAGCTGTAAATCAACTTCTATATGTACGCAATAATTGGGGTCTAAACCAGTTATGTAGGTCAAATCATTATTATTTGCTACTAGCCTTTGTCCGCGGCTTCGCTTGCATTTAAAAGTAGCTTATGTCCTTTTCCGTACTCCAGACAACGAGTATGAAAATTTCATGATGATCGGTTCAGTAATTAATTACGCCCTGAAAGCGTTTCAAACAAACTCATTTTCGCATTTATAATATAAGCTAGGATATATAAATAAATATAATATATAAGTTGGGATGTACAATTTACTGTTCGAACAATACCTTAACGTATGTTTCCTTAATTCCTAAGTGAAAATTGATTATTATATTGTAAATAGGTATGCAAATATCAATTATTTTGTTTATTGCCTTCGGTTTCAAATGATTATTATCTACTTTTTAGTTCCAGTTTGTACACGTATATATTACGGAAGTCAGTATTTTCTTGAAAAATATTTTTTTTTAATAATTTAACTTAAAGCTTTTGAGATATGCGCAGTAAACGTACATACATTCATAGTGAAATTCGGATAATATATTTAAAAGCTGGAACTAACTTACATGTACAAAACCTAAGTAATTCTGACATTATTAACATGCGGTTCTAACTGTTAACGTTCTATATTTTACCGGTTTTTTTTTTATGCATTCGCAATGTTTGAACGTCCGCAAGGGCGACGCTGAGCTGTAGATTTTTCCTAACTTAAACTGAGGATAAGCTTACCAGGCGTTTGAGCCGTAACATCTTCCAGATTCTTGAAATCTCAAACTTTTAATTTGAACATTTATTAGATTATAGCTACTTATGTCCACGCTTTGTCTTTTTAACTGTTTCACTAGCGAGGACCTCTTATTGGCAACCTGTTTTTTATGTTATTGTGTATATTGTTATTTATTTGCTGTTGGTCATCCTTTATTCAAATAATAAATAAATTAAGAAATATAATATAGGAAATAAAATCCGCGCAGGCAGGTGTTTAACCAGCAGTCTTTACTCTTTTTACGAGTAAAGCCTCACCAATTACCTAACCTCCTGTTTATGAAGTCGATTAAAAAGCTTATTAATGTTTTCTTATGTTTTCGCGATTGTTACACATTTAAATAAAATTATTTTAATACGGTTTTTATCGCGTTTATTACATTATTTATACACCTAACGTTTCGAGCACTTTACAGTGTTCGTGGTCGCAGGTAGACTAAGTTGACATTTGTCTAGTATTTTATAAGAACTGCAAAATCTACCGCCTAAAATATTTATTGATAACGTTCCGGATGTACGCAGTATTGGCTCACGGTGTCTGAAGGTCTTGCAGTCTTCTGCTTAGCTTGAGATTTGATTAAATTGATGACTGGATCCCAAGCTGGTGGTAGCTGCCAACCATCCTCTCTATTGAAATTAGGATGTTTTTTAATTTCAATAGCCTCACGAAACATTCTTGGAATGTATCTGTTTTCTTTTGCAAGGACTTGAGGATTATCAAAACGCATATAGTGGTTGGGTTTGTCTAGGGCATGTTCACAGACTGCAGACTTCGTTGAGCGCCTATGCTTCATGTCAGCAATATGTTCTTTTATACGGGTACCGATGCTTCTCTTTGTTTGCCCAATGTATGATAAACCACACTCACAGTCAATTTTATAAACTCCAGCATCTTGTAACGGGATATTAGATTTGACAGGTCTTAAAAGTTGGTTTATTTTCTTGTGCGGCTTGTAATAGGTCTTGATTGAAGCACGCTTAAGTATATTACCAATTTTGTCTGTAACTCCCTTTACATATGGTAAGATGGCAGGAAAGCGATCAACTGTGTGAGGCTTTGGGCGGCTTCTGTGATGTGTTTTTGGGAGGTTGAGGTTGTTGCTTCTTAAAACCGATTTTACTCGTTGAAGCTCCTCCTTGAGGTGGTGGGTGTCACAGATGCCATGTGCTCTCTGAAACAAGGATTTACCAACGGTAGCCAACTGACATGGATGATGATGGGATTTGCCATTGAGATATTTGTCGTTATGGGTAGGCTTTCTATACACAGTATGACTAATAGTATTATCAGGATTTCTAATTATAAAAATGTCAAGAAAAGCTAATGAATTATTTGTCTCAGTTTCTAAGGTGAATTTAATTTTGTTATTAATTGAATTAAGATGGTTTAGTAATAAAGATACTTGAGTTTTTGGGAGAACAACGAAAGTATCATCTACGTACCGTTCTCGAAACTGAGGTGTATAAATAATGTAATAAACGCGATAAAAACCGTATTAAAATAATTTTATTTAAAAGCTTATTAACTTTAACTAGATCACCACTATTTAGAAAGGACCATATTTCACAAAAAATGGCATACGTTAGACACGGGCAATAATTTTCGGTATCTCACGCCCACTGTGACCAATGGGAGCAGACGGTTCTTTGTTTTTTTTTTTTGTAAAAGTCCACCACTTCAAAGGAGCCGGTTTGAAGAAACTACCAATTTTATATCCTTGCTAATTACTCTCCTTTGTTCAGCCTTGGGTGGTTTAGTTTTTGTTATATGCGGTGTTTTGTCGTTTAGAAGATACAATTTTGTTTTAATGTATTGTTGTTGAATAATGGCTGCTGATAAATGTCAGTACCTATTTACGATCGGTACTGATTTAAAATATATATTTTACTCATTGTATTTATGTGCAGATATATTTTATGTTTTTAATGTTTATTACTATTGAAATTTTAATGACAGTATCAAAAGCTAATGGGACTATGAGACCAGTAGGACATAATTGGTTAAAAACGAAAATCCCTATAACTATGAATATATGCAAGAAAATAAGGAAAAATTTCGTGAAAAAAATAAAACTTGTTTTAAAAAATTTACCAGCTACTTGATGAATATGTATTGAATATTCAATTATTTTAATTTTAAGGATTCCAACCGTGATAGCTAGGCAGTTGAAATCTTTACAGGAGATGTATTTTCGTTGCCGCTATAACACCTTATGCCAAAAATAGAGTAAAATAAATATTTAAGAGGTCTTCCGTATGGGAATCAAGTTTGCTATATAGCAAACGTGATTCTTGTCTGGCTTTTAGATATTACGGAATATTTCGTTGTTTATTTCCAAAAAACTAAGAAACCATTTAAACGTAACGCTTCACTTCATAATTTTGTGCCAATACTACAAAAACATAAGCTTTCAGTTTGTTCTGTAGTCTTTAATAGAATATTCATGTCCCTCCTTGCCAAATACTTTCTAAACACACCATCGGCCTCCAACCGTGTAATATTATGGATATTACAGCAACCTATTACAAAGGCTGCTAACTCCCCAGTGACGACGGAACCCTAATAACATAGGTATGCAATAACCATGGCCAGAACCCATAGAATCAAATTTATTCCCTATTTACACAGGACGGGTTGGGTAAATACAAGTGATTAGGGAGAATAGATGAGCCATTGTGGTGCAGTGATTAGCACAGTACATGCTTATCTAGAGACTGTGGTCCCAACCTCTAAATCGTATGATTTTTGAAATGAAAACTTCTTTAGCGGCGCTGTGCACTTTTTGTGATGGGGAAAAAATGATAAACTCGCGACAGGTCACGTGTCCGACAGATTCGTCACGTTGAAAATTCGTAAGACGGCGCAGGGCGCTTGCGCGAACGTGCGTGTGTTACAGCGTGCTACGCACATCCTTAGATGATAACTGCTGTTAGGAAAGGTATTTAATTATAAGTGATAGTATTTAATTTATCACTTCCACTGGCACCTTAATATGAGAAAATTTAAACAATATTTATAATTTATACCTCAGTTTTAGCAAGTTTAGGCTCACCTCGATTCGCGCCATCTAGTGACGAGTGAAAGATAATTCTGCAGCACCGTAGTTGCCTGACTATTGACCGATTGTCGTGTCTTAATATGCTTCAATACTTTTGTATGAAATTGAGAGTCTCTACAAAAGTAATATAATTCTTTTTCGGGAGAATGTTTGATTCGCTTAATTCTGAATTCTTATCTTTAGTCCGAGTCGTCTATGTCACTTCTAATATAGATAAAACTCGTCAACTTTAAGAATTACTTTGACTACTTTGACAAAATATTTCAGAAAAGAGAAACAGAAAAGAGAATTGACTTTTATAAAAATTTTACTAACATATTTTTGATTATGAATTAAAATATAGTACAGAGTTAGTGAATAGCACTAAAAAGAGAAGATCTTTGCACAACGGAGAACGCAGTTCGCTTCTCTATGTCCGTGTCTAAATAGCTTGTCCCAACCAACCCATTCCGAATCACATCTTAATATGTGTTTAATGTATTAATGAGTTAAGTCTCCGTTAATTGTTAAACTTGCAACACTTCGGCTCTGTTTGTGTTGGCCAGGCCGTCAATATTTGAACTTGTTAAATTGTCTGGGTTTTGTTCACCTGAGTCTTGGGGGCTAAGGTGGAATTTTAATGAACACATGTACTTTGTTTTAAAAGCTATAATTCAAGATGATAGGGTAGACAACATTGTCATTCAAATCATCAATTGAGCCAGTCAAAATTAATGACTTTTGCTATAGGTCAAACTCTGGGAACTCGAAAAAGAACTGAATTTTCGTACTAAAGTGTGCGTGAAAAATGAAATATTTTTGAGTTTCCAGCGTTGATCAAGTTGGAAAAGTTGTTCATTTAGCCGGGCTGTTTTAAGATTTGGGGGACATTGGTGCTTATCCTAACTGGATATCACGTGAAATTATATAAACTATTGATATAGTTTCACGTGCCTCGGTATTACTGTATTGTATATATTCTCGGTGATAATAATCTTGCAAGTGTAATTCGACGCACTAACCATTGTCCAAATAAGCTGAAATTTTACATACTCATTTTTTGGCTATCGATGCATTATTATGATATCAACAAATTGATCTCATAATAGAATCAAAAGAAGACCGAACAAATTCCTAACTATAAAGACAAATCAAAATCAAACCATACAAGTCTGGGATTATTATCAAAGACTATCTATCTTTCTGAAATTGAGAGATTTGCGGTTAAAAATTTATTAATGGAGTATTTCAATGAAAGTGAATTATGTGCTTCCGGTTGCTTGCTTT
Source organism: Rhodophaea formosa (assembly GCA_963082605.1). NCBI lineage: Eukaryota > Metazoa > Arthropoda > Insecta > Lepidoptera > Pyralidae > Rhodophaea > Rhodophaea formosa. The sequence goes on from OY720208.1 coordinate 2,358,104, forward strand.
TGGTTTTTGTGTGTGTAAGTGGCCAACACTAGTGTCAAATTTTTCAAGCTGCGTCGCGGCATCTGGCATAGTTAATCGACTGCCATCAGTGATAACAACCGGTACCTACGGCTTAACGACCTTCCGAATCACGGAGGAGCACGAGATATTTTTATGCCACTTGTGGTCACCCATCCAAATGGGGACCACACATGTTTCTTTACATGCGTAAGCGCTTCCAGCGCTTACGCCCACTAGGCTATCGAGCTCCACTTTCGGTAGTACTTCAGGTGTAAATTTCTCATAATGAGAAATACATGATAATTGTCACCAAACGCATTATATAGTTAAATGTCAAAAATAAATCCTTCAAAATGATGTAACTAAATTGTACTGTCAAGTAACAAAACTAGTATGAATTGAATATACAAATGTAAGGGTGTTTCCACAAAGCTACATTTCAATAGCCGGCGGCGCTTCCGTCACGTTTGTCACGAGCATGGTGGTCATGCGACATAGCCTGTGTGACGTACAGACTGCTGCAATGATGAGTTTATGCCTACGCCGTTGGGAGTCACAGCAACTTCTCTGATGCTCAAAAATGAGGTTGAAAAAAAAGTTGATTGTATACGAAAAGTTGTTCATATTGATATATCATGTGACCCTCTTATCGAAGGTTATTTTAAACACTACTTAAAATCTTAATCCTAACTCCTAACTATATTATAAATGCGAAAGTGAGTTTATTTGTTTGTTACGCTAGGGTACTGAGAAGGACATAGGCTATATATCACGCGGGTGGAGCCGCGGGTAACAGCTAGTAATAAATAAGATCATTGAATGATATTGAGAAATATGATGTAAGGAATCTTTTATACTTTCCATTAAGTACAGCATCAAAATATGGTAATTACTGGTATTTATCCTTATTCTATTTTAATGTGAGATCAGCAGAGTGTTGCAACTAAAATATTGGCATAGCTTTTTCACTTCTAATAGATATTTAGCATGCAAAAAACTTTTCAACATATTGAAACAATATCCATTCTAGGCAAATATTTATGTTAAAATGACTTGCTATATTTCTGCACTAATGATATTCTTTGCGAATTATTAATGAAATTCATACTTGGATACAATTTAAAGTGCCTATTGTATAAACGAAGTCACGTAGTAAGCACAAACCTTCATGTAAAGTTTTATGCAAGAAAATTGATGGACAGTTTTGTTTAATTGATTATGGTTTGCATTCGTTTTGAAAGTTGTTTGAAAAAAAGTTTTCATTAAAATATAAAATAATTGTAATAAGTTATGAAAGTAAATTTAAAGTGTAAAATATATACTTTTATATGATATAACTTCTGTGTTAATTTTACCTATGTGTTAAACAATTGTCAAGACTAACTTACATAACCCTGTGCATGTTATTTTTTGCACATGCATACAAATTATCACGTTTTTCCCTAACGGGGTAGACGAAGCCTGATACAAAAGAGCAAAAGTCACATTTTGCACATTACCAGTTTTAAAGGTAATATTTCGTACAATTTTTTTAGATTAAATCACGGAACAGTAAAAAATAGTCTTATTTACTGTTCCGTTACTTAAATGTATGCTAAGTTACTCGTTAAAATCTCAAGTATTTGCGTGCAAAATAACTCCATTTTGACATGATTGATGAATAACAAATAAACACACTATTTATAATAACAGAGATAACAATGATTGGTAGGTTTCACGTGAGTAGCCCTTGTTGTAAACATAATGATAATAAGAAGTCGTGGCTGACCTTAAATTTCTATAAAAGGTATTATTTGTAAACTCAAATCATGAAGATATGCTTTATGAAAATTCTACTAGTTGAGTTTAGAGTGTATGGACGCAACCTATTTGATAATAATTTAATTCAGTATGATTTGAGTATAATACAAAATTACATTTCATACATTATAAAGGTACCAGCTAAGGCCTTTCTGCATTTTTATTTAAAAAAATAACTTATTCAATTACATCACAAAAATAGATCACGGAGATATTATAACTTCTCTTTTTTAAATAACTGCTGCATCAATGAAGCGTACCCAAAAACTGTGAACTATCTGTTGTTTTTTTTTTGTTGATCTGTGTCGCCGCCATTTTGCCACTGAGGCGTAGCGCAGCTCTTTGAAGTAGCGCGGCGCGTGCGCACAACGCCTATTAGGCGTCAACTACTTTATGATTATTACATTTATTCCAGAAATCGTGGTTATTTTTTTACGAAAATTGGAATACAATGGACTCGTTAATTCAATTACGCTTTGTTCTTCGCGGCTCGTTGCTTTTGAAGGGCTTGGGATATGGATTATTGGGATTATTTTTAGTAGGTATTAAATACAGAAAACTTAAGACCAATTGGATAGATGATCTCGAAAAAATCAGTAAATAGAATAGACAAGCAAAAGACTTGTAAGGACAATATAAACTAGATAGGATTTAAGTACTCATATGAGCTGCGAGTACCATGTTATTTAAGATGTAGTTTAGGGAAGGTATTTCAAGACTAATCTTGAAGACAATCAATAAATTATGTCAGCCATTGTGAATGAAAAATAAGCTCACAATAATCCATGCGTTACAAAATGATAAATACGCATTGTCTTTAAAATCCTACACCTCTGCACTTCAGGCCATGCCTGCAAATCTTAGCCCATCAGGCATAATATGAGTGTTTGCTGTCTCTCCAAGCCTTGCGCACCCAGGCAACGCACAAAGCCGAGGTCCGTCCCTTTTGGGGATCCTTTGGTGATGTTTGCCTTACAGGTTGAGGGCACTCTGCTCTCACCTCAAAAAGTCCGGTGAAGTAGCGAAAGTTCACTTGGAACTAGCTACATAGTCCATTTAAAAAAAATCTAACACAATTTATTACCTCAGCCCTGCCGTGTGGTTCCGGCAGAGTAGAAAAGGACTACTCAGTCTGCCCGTGGACGTCGTAGATAGCAACTTAGGAAACACAAGCTTCACAAAGCGTATAAACGTCAAAAAGACCTTTCCAACCCGTGTGGCCAGCGTGGAGAATGTAGGCCAAATATTCTGACTGCTCTGAAAGTAAAGCGTGGGACGTGCTCCTTCAGTGAGAAGAGGACGAGCGTATACACATGCATCTGCGCAAATGCTGTGCACTTAAATATTCCTGCGTACCTGTGAAGACTAACAAAGTTAATGATGACGATGAGAAGACCACAACATGAGTTACTTGATATCATTGCCTACAAGTATTACGGTACAAATTTGTTTATATTCCGTTTATAACGTTTTATCTTTTCCCACAAAAATCTAAAACAGTCCGCCCCTCTAATTGGGCAATACCATTTGTATAATTGTCAAACTGCGTTAATAGTTGATGACAATGAAATGTATGCGCACGCCCCATGCGGGTGTATGGTGTTGCCAGTGTTTAGCTAATTTTGTGATAAATGAAACAGATGAAGGATTAAAATTATTATTTTTTACATCTGTCACAAATACTATTAAAATATTTTTGTTTCACATCATACAAAATAATTATGTGTAACGGTTTTTAATTATTATCCTTCTTAAATATTTTGCCGCTTTCAGTCCTCTAAGGTGTCTTTCGTTATTTACACGGATATAAGAAAAAAACAGGTTAGGTCTCTTAAAAGCTTAAAATGACGCTTTTACTAAAGCATGCAAACGTGTCCCAACACAAGCTCACACATCGACATCAAATAAGCATGCAATTTCCTCCGTTCAAAATTAAAAGTCATACAAATACTTTTACCATTAACAGAAACCAATATTACCTACTTGCGATACACATATTTCACGAACAAAGTTGGCGTCATTTTATTCATCCACTGCGCCCGGCCTATAATATTCCTTGATCCACAGCAATGAAAAGCATTTTTTGATTAGCTGTCACATGACTATCGAAAGTGGCAAAGCTTAAAGAATTCTGAAATCGTCCCCCGTTGAGCCAGATACAGCGATGTCGTTAAAGAGTGAAATGTCATTGTTGTCATTATACTAAGAGTATTACCAATCGATATTTATTTTCGCTATTAAAAGGTTCTAAATAATAGAAATATAAATGAGAAATGCTTTGGGTTCACGAATACTTATAACACAAATTACAGAGTGACATATTTTCAAAACAAAAGGTTAAAAAAATATAATTTAAAATAAAGAATCTAAGACTAAAGAGTTTGCAATAAAGAGTTAAAATATTTCTTGGGTTCCTCCGCACTCAAATGCCTGAGAAAGCATGTCAACCCGTTCGTCTCAGTTTCTCAGTCTATATCCTATGTTAGATGCCATATTAAGTTTGGCAGTTTAAAAAATCTGATAGCAGTAATTGGTCTTGATACAAGAAAACCAAAAAAAAAATAACAGTTTTCATAAAATTGTATAATAATTTTAAGCTTCGTAAAAATGTCATAATAATTTTAGCTACTGCCATACACAAAACGAGGACAGCAATTCATATTAAGTAATATTGTGATCGAGGAACCAGACAAAACAATCATCGACATAAAACACTTCTATCGCACAACACTTATCAATAATAGGAAACATTAATTGTGCAAGTAATTACTTTTACATCGCTGGCAACACTGCGCTTGCGGATTTATATCTGTCATACTCATAACATGTTTATTTTATGCGCCTGCGACGGTTACAAATTGACGAAAGTAGCAGATGTGTAACGTCAACGAAGAGAGTATAAATATAAATATTTAAGTTGTGCCTTTACTAAGGTAACCATACTTTTTTCTACGGGCCTAAATTAGGAGTCTTGAGGACATGGACGCTTTTGTTCCGGCTGAGGACTGTGCGACTTTACTCAGATAGATGAAAGTAAGCAGAACTAGTGGTCACCTTCATATTATACGTCTACGGTTTTTACTTACTTTCCTAAATTTACTCGTTACACTCGATATAAGCTACCATATACTAATTTATGAATTACGCTTATAATTTCTTCTTGTCCCATTTTAGACATTATGATGAATATTGCCGGAATAAAGGTAAAACAAACCTTTAACTTATTGCTGCTCTTTGATATGATAAAATCTTTTAATCCATCCATTACTTTTACTTACTTACTTTACTTACTACTTACTTACTATATTCACTACCATAATATATACCTACACCCACTTTAGACAGTTGATGTTACCGTATGAAAGACCGTAACTGTGAAACAAAACAACACTTCTGAGCATTGCTAGTTTCATTTTATAAATTAATAAGGACATTATAAGTGAGTACTAAAGTTATTCTTCTCTTTGTTTCTATATTGTATGCGCATGCGTCGGGGTTATCATTGACAATAAAGGCACTCCATTAATGTCGCATTGTCATTCATGTTACCATTTTTTTCCTCATTTTGTCATGGGTTATTCCTTATGGCTTGTGCCGTGTGGTTCCCTCGTATAGGATAATAGGACTATTCTACTCTGCCGGGCCACTAAGTCTTCCCGTGAATGTCGTAGAAGATGTCCTAGTAGCAATAAGCTTTGTTTAGCTTGGGTGTCCTGTGAACTATCATCAAAAAAACCTCTCAATCCCGTCTGGCCACCGTGGAGAGTATGGGCCAAGTCTTCTGACTGTTCTGGCTAATATATGGCAGTGGTGTTTTAATGCCTAATTAGTCCAAATCCTAAGACCTGTATTTACTGTTTATACCTACAAACAAATGTAATGTGTTGGCAAATAAAGTTTATTTATTATTATTATTATTATTATTTTTGAATATTTTTAATCGGAATCAAGGAAAAAGGAACATTACGAGCACACCAATTTTATCGATTTATCCCAAGACGTAAATGATTGATCGGTGTCAAACGCGCTCTTTATGCAGCCAGGATCGATGGTTCTCGATTTACATGATAAATCGATTGGATGTATCGATTTTACTCGTATATTTGCATTTAATTGTTTTCGCCTGGCGTGGCCACTTTACCTGATGGATCGAATGGTATCTTGGTTTAATATCGATAATGTTTTCTCATTGTGAGAGACTGATTGTTTGAAAAGTGTCAGTAGGTACAGGATATTCAAATATTAAAACAAAATCTTGAATGAAATTTAAATTAATATCCTTCGCTAAAATCAATCTTATTCACATTCTTAACTTACTTATATTTTCTTAATCGGTCTGTTAAAGCTGAAGTTATAAGGTAAGAAATATACAAACAAGTATACTAAAACACCTGTCTAGGAACACTTAGGTTTTTGAAACGAATATGACGATAAATTAATGGAAATTAAAATGACCGTTTAGAAGATACGAAGTAATAAAGAAATTTACAAACATACACCATTTGTAGCAGTCGGGTAAACAATAATCCTCTGTAAATTTTCTGACGCATTTTCTGAGCATGAATGGGCCGGCTCGTCTGGGGAAGTACCACACTCTCACAGAAAATCAACGTTTGAGTAGTAGCTTTACCGCTGCTATGCTACGTTCGGTGAGTGAGAGAGTCGGAGGCCCATCTCCCTCTCCACTCTGGGGAGGGAAAAAGAAAAGGCCGGCAACGCTCCTGTGACACCCCTAGTGTTGCAGTTGTCCATGGGCAGCGGTGATCACTTACCACCAGGTGACCCGCTTGCTCGTGTCAATATTTAATAATACTTATTAGTAAAATTCTGTTCGATCCTTAAAGACGCCTCAGCCCGTCAATTTAAACAACATATTTTCCAAAAGTACTACTAACATTGTCAATTTCTATTGCTTCTATTATTAGTCTCGTAGAGGTAGTTGCTCATATTGAATGGCTGAGTCATTTCTTAAAGAATCGGACAGGGTTTTATAAACAATTATATTTAAGCCTCTTTTGAACATTCTGCATACAAATACGGTAGTTGCCTAATGTTAAAATTATATAAAATTTGTTTCTAATGAGACTAATTTCTATCTAAAAACACTATAAAGAACACCTTTAATTTGATATCGATTCGTTAAGTGATCTTAAAGCTTCTTTAAAGTTGGGAGAATAGGACCATTTTTTAAAGTATGAAAATCTTTAATTACAATTACACTGTATTTTAGTCTGCAAAATTTATAGCAACTTTTATTATGAAACCATTACCATAAACGCAATATTTCGTATAGCTACCAAACAAAGTTCTCACGCCACCCATACAAAATACAAGCTTGTGACGTCACAAATATGTAGGCATTTCAGCGGCGCGTTTTCACGTCTAAAAACATGTGACTTTAAAACTTTTATAACTGAAAGAGTTTTTTGTTTAGAAATGTATTTCTGTCACTATTGTATTTATTTTTGGCAGGTCTTTACATAACAACATGAAAAAAACTTTAGTCAACATGCCCATTACTTTCTTCTAAAATATCGCACCGCACTGTAGCTCACAATTATTCACAACTGCCAACTAAACCTGTTGAAATTAACAGACAGACAATACAAACTAACATGACAAATAACTATCACAAACAACACGACACCGCGACAAGCATCTAAGATCGACTCGGCTATGTATTATAACCCGAACAAAAACAAATCATGCCGAGACAAATACAAGATAACCGATTGGGAATACCTCGTAAATCTGTATGCGTTACAATTAAATGTGTGTGCGGTTAGGGAGCTGTTACACTTGCCAGCGAAAATTCTTGAAACATGATCTAGTCTAGCAGTAAACGCTCATCGATACAGCCGTAAGCAGTCCACTGCAAGACATAGGCCTCCCACAAGGATTTCTATCATGGGGGTTTTAGCCGTACTCACCACGTATAGCAAGTGGGTTGGTGAGCGCAGTTTGTTTGACTTAATATCGGGTCCGATACTGATGCCCATCGAAACCGATTTTTAAACGAGGGACGGGTAGAAGTTTGTAGGACTGAGGGAACGGGATCAAATTTTTTTGTCTGGCACTTACTCAGATTGCTTAGACTTAGAGATGAGAAAGTAGCAGCTTGGGAGGCCGGGCCCAAGTACCCGACATCCTGTAACCACCGGAAAGGAGAATGACTATACATCGACTTATTTTTTTCCTCTTTTCTTACAGAATTAATTTGATATGATGATATTGTTATCTAACCCCATGTTCTTTTTGTATCTCATGCCTTTAATTTTCAAGAAGTACCTATAGTTAATGTAACTGAAATCCTAATGTACTTCACACTAGAAATAAAAAAATCGTACGAATTTTGTCCAGAATTTTAAAAATAAGAAATTATTTTTGTGTATTTATGTCCAATACGAGAAATATCAGGATGCCATGTATTATATGTGATTATGTCTTTTAGATGTTGCAATTCAAGTTACTGTTTAGCTAAATGGGTGTAAAATATACCAAAATATGTCCAGTTAAAAGCGGATAGAGGGTAAACACACCTGTCTGACAAAGTTGTAATTAGTGAAAGCTGTTTTGGAGCAATTAAAACCTATATGAACGTCCGGTTTTGTAATTTGTGCTTCGAGAATTATATTTAGTTATTAAATTTTTATTAATTGATGAGATTTCAAAATTTATGTTTGAAATATGTGACGAATGACAGTAGGTTCAGTAGATACGGCTTGAAAGAGTAACAAACAAACAAACTCACTTTCGCATTTATAATATTAGTTGGGATGGGATTGCGATAATTGTTATTTTTCTGTTTTACAAAGGTAAGCCTTATAAATAAGGTTATTCAAACTAGTTTTACATTTTGATGTTAGGACTTTCTTTGTTCACCTTTGTTTAGAGACTAGTCCTTGAAATTGATTTGTGTACGAACCTATGCTACGAGTGTCTAGGGCCCTCCCTTTGATCACTAAGTCTTGTTGGTTTAGAAATTTGGGTACTTATTATCTAACTAGGTCTAATAGTTCCTGATTATACCTAGATGTTACATAATACTTAAAACCTAAAGATGGGGAACTACATATACACACATATTTTACTTCTGTTCAAAGACAAATGTCAAATTGTTCATGATCGTATCGTTTTGAAATCCATTGTCATGTATTTAATTTACGCAATAATTAAGTTTCTCATATCTCTTGTAATCTATTTATTTTTGGTAATAACTAACTAAAAATCCGTGAAAATATATTCGTCTGTGTAGGGCTTTTTTATGTTTACATGTAAGTTCTTTGTTTTCTTATATTTTCTTAATAGCTTTACGGAATTGGTCGTATGGGGTATGAAATTTACGTATTAATTAGATTTTTTCAATTTGATTTAGGAGTAAAAGAATAATGTAGGTATTGCGTTAGTTTTGCTGATTCTGAGCCCCTTTGATCATGTGCCGTATGTGTTTTAAAAAGTCAAGTGTGTAAGGCCCTTTGTGTCCCGCGGCAGACTTTACGCCCGGTACCTGCACAATGTAATTGGACCGTCAGAGGATATTGATCGATATTTATCACAGCGAAGCCGTCTGTCCCACGGAATTTATTCGATGATATAATATCGAGAAAATAATTAAATTATTCGACGTGGTGTAATTCGCTCGGTTGAAATATGGACGACATTTTGCAGCGGTTTCATGGTTTTCGTTAGCCATTTTTTGAATACAGTCCGTTTACTTTTGTCTATATAGATACCTTTTTTTTTATTTTTGTAAAATGAAAAACGTATCTACCCATACATATATTCTCTTCAAAAGAATCAATCATAACAATTTTCTGCATAGCATTATCAAAGATACGGCGTGAAAGCGTAACAAATGAACAAACAAACTCACTTTCGCATTTAAGGATGGGGATTGGGATTTAAAAAGAATTGTCACTTTTGCTAAAACTTGACTGGTTCATTGTATTTTTTTCCAATAAAAACCGCGCAGTATATATTCTGCTTGGTTTTTATTGGAAATTGTTTATTGGAAATTGGAATTTACAAATATTATGCACTAACTACAGCAAGTGCATAATATTTGTAAATAAACATACCTAAATATAACAAATTTAGATTTCTATACGGAAGACTTGAGAAATAATGGAATCGTAAACCTGATAAAGTGTGACAAAAACACGCCCTAGAAAAGTACAATAATGTTTTTGCCATATTGCGTTCTTTTATAAGTTTTTGTGATACATTTCCCTTCGCCGTTACCTCATTGTATAACGTAGCTGTACTTTGATGTTCGTTGAGAAATAATATAATCACATCGAATTAATAACTTAAAATAAAGGTACATAAAGTATATATACCTTTTTGTACCTTTTAGACGCCTTTTTAAATAGATATACATCAAATACTCAGGCTAATCTTTCATCATCAAAAAAACATTGTCATCTTGATATGACCAGTTAAGCTATGTCAGATATGCCTATAGGCAGCTCGCAAAATCTGACATCAGTATTATGGTCACTCACATACACGAAAAACAACAACAAACAGTTCAGTAAATTATCCACCGAAGCCTGACAATAATAATGAAGAGAAAATTGGCTCCCGTTCCAAGCCAGAGCCAAGACTTCCTGTCAGAAATGTCTACAATCAATAGCGGGCACGAAACAATCATCTAACAATCAAATGCATCCAATATTGCAAGACCGATTGCATTTCTGGAGTTTCAGATATCAAACAGAACCAATCAATTTGCATCTGCAGAGTGCGAACGATACACAACGCTTACAATGGTCGAGTGAAAATGTTAGTTGAATTGTGAGTGAACTAGTTACAGATAAATAAAAAGATCATTTAAATAAATCGTTCTTTATAGTTACTGTGTTAATGATTTGTTTGTTTTTCGTGTGTGTAAGTGGCCAACACTGATGTCAGATTTTTCAAGCTGCCTTAAGGCATCTGACTTAGCTTAACGACTGCCATCAATGATGACAGCCAGGACCAACGGCTTAACGTGCCTTCCGAAGCACGGAAGAGCTCGAGATATTTTTATGCCACTTGCGGTCACCCATCCAAGTGGGGACTGCGCCCGGGGTTGCTTAACATGCGAAAGCGCTAATAATGCTCACGCCCTCTAGGCCAAGGAATGTAATTAACATATTACTCAGCGATTACCGTCACCAGATAGTATCAAAATCCGATTTATTTTATTAAAGAATACAACCAGATATACACTTGGATGAGACATGCATATACAATTTTGTTAATTACCATTTAGCTTGAAATTAGTAGTATAAATTATGATGAAATGCTTGTTTCAGAAAGGATAATTAAATTTTACTTTATAACAATCCCAATGTTAAATTAATTTGCTACCAAATTAACTTAAACTTTTCTGTAAGCACACAATTTTAGAATCCTTAAAAAGATGGCTTTATTTTTTGTAGCTCGATTTTCCCTGTGAAATTGTACAATGTTGCCAATATTATTTTATGACATTTATATTATTACACTTTATTGCACAGACATTTTACTTAAAAAAAAGTAGGAAGAAATATGTACAAAAGCGGCCGCGTTTTGTACATTTTACAAAAGCACTGCTAGAATGAGTCCAACTCTATTTAATCACAACAGTTAAACTCGCCCAGTCTGTACTCGGCTAATGTAAACTACTCTATACCTAGACTCTTATTGACTACTTTTCTCTGACTTTTATTTACCTTTTCATTTCCTAATTGCCTCTCTGTTACTCTTTAAAAAACTCAATGTGCGTAAGCGGGAGGGGTGTATTATCTACAACCCTACTTTAGCAGCATAAATGGCATCCTACAGAGTTCGCGACTCTTTTGAGAGCGTCGAAGCATTAAATAACTGCCGTTTAAAACCAGCCATTCACTGGAAGACGTTAGGAATAATGGCGGAGTGCATACCGGTGTAAAGGCGAGTATTCATTAAGAACATTGCTTGCGAATGACATTAAATGAGCATTATAGAAGTGAATGAAGATGAAAATTATATTGAAAGAAGGAAATTATAAATATTAAGGTGGCATAAAACTTAGCTTTGTATATGAGTTTCCTTTTAATAATGCTATAGCTTTTGTTGCAAATTGAATATGCTTTAACTTATTACTTATCAAAGATTAATGTAAGTAATAAAGTGTTTCCGTCTCTTTTACTAAAATATTAATTTTCCTCATTTTATGCATGTGTTTACATTGGTCATTTTGTGAGAAACAAAGATTGAATACATTGATACTGTAGGGTTTTGAGTGGATTTTCATGGCACGATATTAAGCCACACTTTTCAAAGAAAATAAACGTAAATTCTAGTTATTTATACCCTAAAAATAATATGATTTGCTGAGTTAATATACACAAGTCAGTACGTTTTATCAAAGTCATTTAATTTATCGGCTTCTGTGGCGCAGTGGTTAACACCCCAGCCTGGGACACTAGTGTCTCGACAAAATGTCAGACCCAACAAGATGGCGTTGGATAATATTTGGCATGTTCGCGTTGATTTATAATTCTGGATTGAATAAAATAATTTATACAACGCTTAACTTTAAAATCCATAACATTAAGCGTTAACAATGTTTTTTTTCTACAATCAGCTACTTTGTGATCAGTTTCTAGTCTTGACGTAATTATATTTTTCGGTTATAATTTTTGGTTATAGTTTTTGGTGGTAAGTCAAGGGGTTCAGTTGTCTTTTGCCTTATACAATTTTGCAAATTGATTTAAGTGGACTTTATAATATGAAATTGGTGTAGTTTGGTGTTATAAATGCTCGTGCTCGAGAACAATTTGTGAAATAGTTAAATTAGACTGTTAAATGGACTCGTATAGATTTCTCGCCAAAATCTCCCACGAGGCTGCCAAAGAACATTCGCCATCTTTGATGCCACATACCGTACAACACCGATACTTAGTATCTCATTATACTGGACATTGGCAGAATCACTGAAATCTCGGTGGAAGCCATAATTACAAAGAAGAAAGAAAGAATTATATTTTCATTTCCACACCGATATTGATACCGCAAGTGACAGTTATTAAATCTTTCTTTTCTTTAGCTGTCAAAAATGTTAAAACGCACCGTGGCAGGTGGTAGACAGGTGTACGCTGCTTTCATAACGCAATAGCAAGTTTATTTTTAATATCTAATGGTACGCTTTGGTGCCAGTGCAATGCGCTATACTCTTATGGCCTTGTAGGTTCGATTCCTGTTCAGTTTATGATGGAAAATGATCTTTTTTAGATTGATCTGGGTCTTGGACGTTCATCTATTTATATATTTGTTGTTTGTATAAGGTTTCGAACTTACTTTGGGGCTAAGAGCACAAGTTCATGAGACCCAAAGGTCACATTTACCGTGTTGATGGACGAGTAGCTGTAAAACGGAGTCTAAATAGTGAAGGTTCAAGGACTCAGCGCTAATACTCGAATGCAACAATTCACTGGACAATCTCTGTAAGTATAACTCAGTCACGTTACAGTGGATCAAAGGACACAGCAACTCTCTTGGAAATGACGCAGCGGACGAGCTGGCGAGGAGAGGGTCAAGCATGATTCCACTTGGCCCACTACCAATGGTACCTATACCATTCTCGCAGGTACGTTCCTGGGTCAAATCCAAAATAGAGGCTGAACATCAGCAAGCATGGTCAACCCTGGACACATGCCGGCAGTCTAAAGAAGTGCTTCCTGCGTTAAACAGGAAATTCTCTAGAAGACTGCTCGCACTACCCAGGGCTAAATTACGTCTCATGATTGGAGTAATCACAGGCCACTGTATGCTAAATAAACACCTATCTGTTATAGGCTTGACTGACAGCCCTCTTTGCAGAGGTTGCTTAGAGACTGAAGAAACAGCTAGGCATCTACTACTAGAATGCCCTAGTGTGACAACTACAAGAGAAGAGTTCCTGGGAAAACCAGAAACCATGAGCGAGGCCTGCAGCACACCCTCTGCAGTTCTACGCTTTCTCGACGAGCTGGGTTGGCTCGTGTAAAACAACCGTAGCAACCCACCAAAGAAGGAGATCTGGGATCTCCTATCAACAGAAGACCTCTTGAATGGACATCTTCTGTTCACACACAATGGGCCCGAATGGGCGGCCTAGGTGTGGAAAATAGCCCACGGTAGCAGTAAGCAGTAGTGAAGGTTTGCTAGCTTCATCGCCTTTTGAAATTATTCCTTAGGTTTTGCCCATTTTCTTGTTTGGCACGGTCTGCGCGGGATGATAAACAAAAGAATGAGAATAATAGTAAATTTTTGTCTTCTTTCGTGAATAAAATCAAAACTATTGTTAAATTATAAAAAACCGGCCAAGTGCGTGTCGGGCCACGCGCAGTGTAGGGTTCCGTAGTTGCGAATGACAACTTTGAGTTCACACTGTTTACACTCGCACCTCACAGTTTAACGACCAAAAACATCTAACAATGAAGATTGTATGAAATTTTAAATTTTCCACTACATTTTATAAGTTGGTTGCCTATAACTTTTTAGTTTGCACTTAGTACCCAGTTCTGATAGTTTTCCTTTCAACTTCAGTATATATACTACTGCTGTAATTTTTTTCACGTATCCATATATAACCGTTTAGCAGATAGAGGGGGGGGACACGTACCTCTAACAAAAATTTGCACTTTAAAACCAAATATTTCGGAAACGGATCCCTAAATCTAAAAATGGTGTTCTCAACCTCACAATATTTTTCAAAGACCTTTTTAACGATACCCCACACGATGGGTAAATAGAGAAAAAAAAAATTAATCCCCCACTTGTATGGGAGCTAACCTAAAAAAAAATTTTTTTCAAGATTTTTTTCTACTACTTTTTTACCATGATTAATATACATACCCATACTAAATTACAGCTTTATAGTACTTATAGTCTCTGAGTAAAACCGCGGACGGACAGACAGACAGACAGACAGACAGACATGGCGAAACTATAAGGGTTCCTAGTTTACTACGGAACCCTAAAAAGCTTGAGAGGTGTCAAGGGACACCCGGATGGAACGAAGTTCCTTTCGATTAATTACAGCATCTAAACTCACACCGCCTTTTAAAAAAGTAAGAGCTCTAGTTACACTGGACGGATCAAAAATTTGTAGAACTTCTCGATTCCAACCAGATTAACCTGACTCCGGCTCAAGTTATAATTGATGGAAAGGCGAGAAGTGTGAATTTCTCGATCGCCACCATTTTAAACAGACACCGGCTGACGACTCATTCTGTTATAAAATTCCTATAGAAGCAACTATAGCAAAAAGTGTCGTTACAACTTTTGGTCTTAATTTTTTTAACACAAGCTCTTTCATTTGATATATGACACACAAATATATTTTTGTTACAACTTCGTTACTACAAAATAAGTATAATGCAAATGAAAATAGTTCTCTAGAACACCACTAGATAGCGCGAGTCAGTTAAATGAAACATTTGAATTTGGTATTTTACGGAACCTTCTCACGCAAATTCAACTCGCACTTGGCTGTTTTTTGTTTATAAATAATCCTGTGGAATATTTTCAGAGTAAAATTAAGTATATCATAACTCAATGAATAGACAGCTTACACATCTTAAGCACCAACTGTTAGGTCTATTCAACATTCACGTTTCTAGCTTGTATTTATTCTGGTCCAAAAAGGTATCTAGTTTCGAGAAATAACATCGGATTTAGATTTAACTAACATAAACCAGGTTCCGGTTTCCAATACAGTCGTTTGGCTTTATTATTGTTACTGTCTCTTCTGACAGCTCTTAATTTTGATAAAATAATATATAAATTTCGAATCCTATTAATTTTCCTGATTCTGATATCAAAAAATATTCTACTTGCTTAAGTGGTACATGCATTTACTTTGGCTGAGAAAGTCATTAGAATTCTTAGCTCAGAATGATCACAGCCTTTGTATTAGTTTGAACACTTTACCTAGAATTCGCCGAGAAGATTAATCTCACCTATGTGGTAGATAGAACACAAAATAATAGATATACTCGCAAAAGCCTATGTGGTAGAATGAACACAAAACTTTAGCCCAAAACTCGACGCTTTATTATCAGAAAGCGTTGTTATTTTGTCGCATTTTTTTTTACTATGGTTAGGTTATCACCTAACCATAGTAAAAAAAAAACAATGGGTTGCACTTCATGAGTGCAGGAAAAAGTGAAAACTAAAATTTTAACGTTGTTGTTTTTTCGATGGTCACGTGTCCGTTTTACGAATTTTCAATCTGACGAATCTGACGGTCACATGACCAGTCGCAAGTTCAAGATTTTTTCCCCAGCACAAAAAGTGCACAGCGCCGCTAAAGAAGTTTTCACTTCAAAAAGTATCTACTTTTTTTATTTTACCTATTTTATCCCACTGCTGGGCAAAGGTCTCCCCCATTTCCTTCCAGGACTCCCTTTCTAGTGCCAATTGTCACCATTCCTTATTAAATTTGCGCGAATCGTCAATCCATCGTATTCGCAGTCTACCCCTGTTACGTCGGCCTCCTTCTGGATACCACACCACTTCGTGGTAACATGAGCCCAGCGATCTGGGTGCATACGACAATCGTGGCCCACCCAGTCCCACTTTAGCCTCGCAGCTTTGCGCCCCACATCGACAATGGCTGTCTTTGAGCCAAGTGTTGTGTTTCGGATTCTGTCCATCCTTGTCACTCCCAGGACACTTCGCTCCATTGCTCTTTGGTAAATCTTCAGTTTGGACTTAATACCCTCCGGCAAAGCCTATGTCTGAGCACCATATGTAAGGACGGGTAAGATACGCATATATGACGAGCCTGCGTTTTAGTGATTTGCTTTAATTTATTAAATATTCATAACATTCGTCCAATAGCTTCCATGCTTTTCTGTCCTATGCTTGCTACTTTCAGTTTTGTCTTCAGCGATTCTTTGCATGTCATCAACCCTTTGCCCAAGAGCACCTCCTTTTTTTGGGTTTTAGGACCAGTCCATGCTGTGACTTTTTCATCCGTCAACTGGTGCTACATGGCCCGACCTCTTCCACTTCAAGTCTTGGAGGTACTAGAGTCAACTAATTAGAAATTGTAAATGTTTTAAATAAATGGGAAAGGAACACTTAGGAATATTATGAATAATTAATTATTACCAAGTCTCCTTGCGTTTTTAGCCGCAGGCAAAGCAAGATCACTGTAGTAGATTGATATTGATGATGATGGATAAGTGACTTAATAACTGTCAGCTTTTTGTGGAATGATACAGGAGCTTAGAACCTTATATTAACTTTAGCCTTTCCTAATAGCATAAATGTAACAAGCTCTTTCTGCTGCTCCAGTTGTTAGATGCTATCATAAGATGATGTCAGTCATGAAGCTATGTCAAATGCCTTAAGGCAGTTATAAAATGAAGCAACAGTAGCTCAAGTCTGCGAGTGTGACTTATAAGCAAATAGTTCTGGCTCTACCTGATCTGCTGAGATTGTAGTCCAATATGACACAAACACGCTCATTTTTATTAATACCTACTTGATACTATTGAAAAATAAAAAAAAAACATTTTGGGATATTTCACTCGTACTAAAACTAATAAAGAGATTGTTAGTGGCCAAAACAATGTCGCGAAGCCGAGTGCTTATAATAAACCGACGACTGTAATATCCAGCTTACCGTACTTGTATCATAATGTACTATTAAATGACTACATGAAAATTATTTCAGACTCTTGAGTCTAAAATAATTTAGTCTAAAATATTTAAGAAATAACGATGTGATTATATGTGATACTAGCAATTTTCCCGCGACTCAGTCCGTGTAAAACTTTATCCCCCTGTTTCAACGCCATAGGGGTTCAATTTCTAAAATTCCTTTCTAATTGATCACTGACATCATAAAAAGAGCTTTCATTATGTTAGTGTACCAAATATCAAGTTTCGAGCTTTGATTATATAATCAAAGGTTTCGAGGTACAGTACAAACGAGTTCTTTCGGCTGCACGTTGATATATAAGTGAGTAAGTAAAGGTTGGTTTTTTATATATATACACTCTTATTTTGAAATCAGTACACAAACTTTCAGGGGTGACTCAGCCCATCAACACGTACTATCGGTTTATCGGTAACTACTTTTGAAATGGGACCAGTGCTGGGAACTTGAAAAAAATTGACATTGACACACCCACACAACAGTGTCCAGCTGATCGGACCAAACGTATGGAAAAGGTAAAAATAATATTGGATATTTTTTTTTTAATATATACGGACAAATCACAAAGATTGAGCTAGCCCCAAAGTAAGTTTGAGACTTGTGTTATGGGATACTAACTCAACGATACTATATTTTATAATAGATACTTATACACCCTTATTTTTAAATTAGTACACAAACTTTAAGGGGTGACTCAGCCCAGCCCATCAACATGAACTACTTTTGATATTACTATTTGCGACATTACATGAAACAAGACAAAGGTCAGAACATATTAGATCACAATACAAGTTCAAATTAGTAACTGGTGGCCATTCGACAGCTCTTATGAAGAAAAGTATATTTGGCATGGCACCAATTATATACAATAAACTACCTGATACGTTTAAAGAGCTAAATGTGAATTCATTCAAACATAAATTAAGATTATTTCTGACTGAAAAATGTTATTACACAATTGACGATTTTTTAAATGATAAATTTGTTGACTAATTTTGACCAATTAATGTGATTTTTAAAAATTCTGTTAGATGATTATAATTTATAGGATTTGTTTTGATAATTTTATTTTCTAAAACTATTGTACGTCCAATATGGGCAGAACATGGCGGCCTATATGTATATTGTAACAACTTATTTCTTACCTGTGTTCTACAATAAAGTGATTTTGATTTTTGATTTTTGATATGGGACCAGTGCTGGGAACTTGAAAAAAATTGACATTGACACACCCACACAACAGTGTCCAGCTGATCGGACCAAATGTATGGAAAAGGTAAAAATAATATTGAATATTTTTTTTTTAATATATACGGACAAATCACAAAGATTGAGCTAGCCCCAAAGTAAGTTCGAGACTTGTGTCATGGGATACTAACTCAACGATACTATATTTTATAATAGATACTTATATAGATTGTTTGTTTTGTTTTTCGTATGTGTAAGTGGCCAACACTGGTGTCAAATTTTTCAAGCTGCCTAAAGGCATCTGACATAGCTTAACGACTGCCATCAACGATGACAGCCGGGACCGACGGCTTAACGTACCTTCCGAAGCACGGAGGAGCTCGAGATATTTTTTTGCCACTTGCGGTTATCCATCCAAGTAGGGACTGCACCAGGAGTTGCTTTACATACGTAAGCGCTCATAGAGCTCACACCCACTGGACCATCGGGCTCCTCCACCACTTATATAGATAAACACTTCTCTTCTTCACTTATATAGATAAACATCCAAGACCCAGGTCAATCTGAAAAAGATCTTCCATCTTGACCTGACCGGGGATCGAACCCGGGGCCTTCCGTGTCGCAGGCAGGCGTGTTGACCGCTGCGCCGCGGAGCTCGTTGCAGAATACGGTAGTTGCCTAATGTTAACATTATATAAAATTTGTTTCCAATCATACTAATTTCTATCTAAAAACACTATAAAGAACACTTTAAATTTGATATCGATTCGTTAAGTGATCTTAAAGCTTCTTTAAAGTTCGGTGAATAGGACCATTTTCTAAAGTATGAAAATGTTTAATTACAATTATACTGTATTGTAGTCCGTTAAATTTATAGCAACTTTTATTATGAAACCATAACCACAAACGAAATATTTCGTATAACTACCAAACAAAGTTCTCACGCCACCCATACAAAATACAAGCTTGTGACGTCACAAATATGTAGGCATTTCAGAGGCGCGTTTTCACGTCTAACAATTAACGTCTAAAAACATGTGTCTTTAAAACTTTTATATCTGAAAGAGTTGTTTGTTTAGAAATGTATTTCTGTCACTATTGTGTTTATTTTTGGCAGGTCTTTACATAGCAACACGAAAAAATTTTTAGTCAACATGCCCATTTTCAGCATTGGTCCCATAACAAAAGTGGTTCATGTTGATAGGCTGATTCAACTCTCAAAGCTTGTGTTTTGAATGAAAAATAAGGAGGTATAGAAAGATGTAACTTACTTAACAATTTAAGCTGACTACCAACTTTGTTTCATACTATGTAATGACAACAATGAGCTTACAGAATACCACAATCCTTAGTCACTCCTCATAAACTACAGCCAGAAGCTGCACTGGAAGACAGGAATGTAAGTCACTAAGTTACTCACTCCAGTCGTACCGAAGCTTTTGTCGAGTGCCCGCGTAAGCTCGCATAAGCTCGCGTAACCGATAGTACTGCGATTCCACGTAATTTTACGAGCGTTTTGTGCTGTGCAGTTTTTTGTTAAGGTGTTCAGTTTTTTGTGACTTAAGGATAACTTTTTGGCGTACGTATAAATTTTTCCATTAGATTGTTTAACTTACTTAAGTCAGCTTTTTGCAAATGTCATTTTTTTTTTTTTTCCCGCCATTTTTCCATAAGAACAGTTGTTAATATTTACAGCCTAATTCACCCCTTAAAAGGTATGTAAAACAACAATTTACACGCTTTATACTCATTTTATACTCATTTTGATTTTTTTTTTGTTAGGTATTTACTCATCTTCAACAAAACTATAGGATTTTACGCTTTTGCTATCCCAATCACTATTATTATCAATATGGGACTTACTGCGATTATTTTTGACATATTTCTAATATTGGTAAGTTCCGTACTGATAATAATATTGATTAATCTGACCTCAATTTGTGCAGTCAGTTTTTTCTCTTAGTTATTATTTAATGCTACAAAACTAGTTATTATTAACTGTAGAACAATTGTTACATTCCTCTTCTTTTTCATGTATGGTACGAATGTGATTGGGACCAGCGTGGAGGCGACTGGGTGGGACAGCCAGGTAAAAGACTGTCCCACCCAGTCGCCTCCACGTTGGATTGGGAGAAAAGAAAAAAGGTAGAATGTACCAGCTGCTTCTCTTCCCGCGCAGATTGTAAAAGTCGATCGAGGGAATGGGCGTCAGGAATCATGTCAATAGGCGATACGGCTAGCAACCCATCACTATTTGGATTCCGTTCTTTTCGAGTCTTTGTCCGAGAGTTAGTTGGATATATATATATTAAATGTATATATGTTTTATTATACACCCACATCAAACTCTCTGAACAACCCAAAGGTTCGACTGTTAGAGAATGCTGTTTAGCATTAAGTCCACCTTTTTGTACTGTTACATTTTTGTATGTGTACAATAAAGCGTAAATAAATAAATAAATAAATACAAGCCCACCAACATGCTAAACGTGGCCTTAAGGTTTTACAGACCTGGGCTCTGTCTACTCTGTAAGGGAAAAAGACTTATATGTCCCACCCAGAAGAAAGGTAATGTTTTTTATGCGAATAGTGTGTCTGTTCCATGTTGCTTCCTGTAGCCCAAACGGCTTGAGGAGTTTGAAATCTCAAGCTAAGCAGAAGACTGCAAGACCTTCAGACACCGTGAGCCAGTACTGCGTACATCCGGAACGTTATCACTAAATATTTTAGGCGGTAGATTTTGCAGTTCTTACAAAATACTAGACAAATGTCAACTTAAGTTTATACCTGTGTGATTCTTCTCAATCTTTCCTAGATTTTGCATAGAGTCACTGTTTTAGTCTGCCATGATCCAATGCAGTTTGGAATGGTCTTTTTGAAAACGTTTTTTGCATGTTAATTTTTAGGTTACTGATTTTTACTCTACGCTGCCTAGCAGTGTGGCAATAGTTGCACTTTTTCTTTAAGCATGTAGTGTTTGTCTGTAAGTGACTGTACAGTAAGATCTATGTCAGGATTTATCATGTACCAAGAATTATTGTAACAGTTGTTGACAAACCTAATATATAAATAAAATAAATAAAAAATAAAATAAACTTAGTCTACCTGCAACCACGAACACTGTAAAGTGCTCGAAACGTTAGGTGTATAAATAATGTAATAAACGCGATAAAAACCGTATTAAAATAATTTATTTAAATGTGTAACAATCGCGAAAACATAAGAAAACATTGTGTGAGGTGTTATTAGATTTCCATTCCTCCCTGGACTGTCATAGGCTATGCATCCTCAGCAAATAATTAACATGGCCGACGTCAACAGTCAGAAATTGGTGTCGGGTTATATAGCTTCCTGTAGCTCAAACGGCTTAACGGAGTTTGAAGTGTTAGGTGTAATTAGATTTCCATTCCTCCCTGGAGTGTCATGGGCTATGTATCGTTAGCAAATAATTAACATGGCGGACGTAAACAGTCAGAAATGGATATCAAGTTTTTTTTAAATGCAACTTGCTCATGTGTTATAATAGGAATATGATTATTTTACACAATCCGCTAATATATATCTAACTAAACCTAAATTATATTAGTTGGGCCCAAGGTTTTGTACGTAATAGTACTACGATTTTTTGTCATTTGCGGATAACTTTTAGAATTGAGTACTGCGTACGATTTGTTAAGGTTTTTGCTGTTCGTGGTATTATGTAAGGTGTTTTTCTTAGTACTTATTGGTATTGGTTTTTGTACTTCGAAGTTTTGTAATATTCGGATTGCTTTCCATTGATGTTGTTGTTATGTTGATGTGTGAAATAAGCAATGATCAAGGGGCAATGATGTTGTCATTTCGTTGTTACACAGTAAGCTGAATAAGTCTTATTCAGTTACATTATATTTATAATGGAGTACAATTATGGAAATATTTAATCCATAAACATTTTTCATTCACGTTACACACGAATAATGAAAAAACATAGAATGTTTTAGCTGCTTCTATGCCCGCGCATATCATAAAAACTGATCTAGGGAATTGGAGAAAATCTAAGAAATCGTGGCAATAGGCGATGCGGCTAGCAACTCAACACTATTTTGATTCCGGTTTATGGAAAACGGTCCTTGGTCAGTTTAGACATGGTTTTAGTCTCATCATAGGCCCCTTGCGATTTTTTTTGTTTATTATGTTAACAATCTAGTCCAGTGAGTTTATTAGTAGTTTACAAGGTAACCATGTATATTCAATCCCTCCATTTGCTATTTAAGAAATCCCAACTAATATTATAAATGCGAAAGTTTGTTTATTTGTTTGTTACGCTTTCACGCCCTATCTACTCAACCGATCATCATGAAATTTTTTGAAATTGAAATTGCATACACTTAAGTTAGGGTGGAAGGACATAGGCGATATATAACGCGAGTGAAGCAGCGGGTAACAAATAGTATATCATATTTTTGAACCACATTAGTATTATTATTCGAAGGGTACTTTAAAAGATACTTGAATGAGATTTAATTTCCGTGAACTTTAATTACTCGATCGTAACAAAAGATACGTTTTAACGTGACTGGAACAAAAAAACGTTAATTCATTAATTTGTATCTCTAATCTGTTTAGCGAACAATGATTTTATATCTAAAGATGCTTCATAATTACTAATAGGAACAGTAGTTACGGTAGACGTATTAAGTCTCCAAGTCTTCGATGTCGTAGAAGACGACTTAGGAATCACAAGCTAAACAAAGCTTACACACTTTAAAGAGCCGTCTTCAACCCGTTTGGCCAGCGTGGAGAGTGTAGGCCAAATCCTCTGACTGCTCTGGCTAATATATGGCTTTGGTATTTCAGAGTAGAGAGAGAGTAGAGTTCTGATGTAATTTAGTAGTTCTTCAGTCTCGCTGCGACCACGATGGATGTAACTCCATTGAAACGTCAGCGGAAATAAATAAATATAAGGTTCGTGCTAAGTCCTGTTTATAAACATAATAATAAACTTTAATCTTATTCTCCGTGGCGCAGCGGTCATCACGCCTGCCTGCGACACGGATGGTCCCGGGTTCGATCCCCGGTCAGGTCAAGATGGAAAAAGATCTTTTTCAGATTGACCTGGGTCTTGGATGTTTATCTATATATGTACTTGTTATAAAATATAGTATCGTTGAGTTAGTAACCCATAACACAAGTCTAACTTTAGAACTTACTTTGAGGCTAGCTCAATCTGTGTGATTTGTCCGTATATATTTATTTATTGTTTGCATTAAATAGGCTCCGAAACTACATTACCGAATTTCAAAATTCTTTCACCTATAGGAATTCATTTATCTGCCGGTGACATTATTATTTAAGCGGATGTAGTCGCAGGAATATTGCTATATTTTTAAATAAAAAGAGCATGCTGCGCATCTATACCTTAAAACATCTTGGTCAAGTAGGAATTTGCACAATCATTCAGCCTATTGTCTTGCTCATTTGTACTTTTTATGGACATTATCCAACGATCTTGTTACGGTATGAATATGACACTATAGCTTAAGTTTTTTGTGCTCAAAGGCGGTAACTTTTTGTATAAAAGCTATCCTTTACATTTAATATTGCTATTATACCTATGATGCCCTGAGTATTTTTAAGGTTAGTTAGAGTATTTATATTTATTGCCAGCCTTAATGAAACTTGAATTATATTAAATAATAAAAAAAACATATTAAAAAAAACGACACAGGATTTGTTTAATACTACTCGTTTATTGAATCAAAATTACCGTTTTTAGTAGTTTATCTATATCCTTTTTTTCCTTTGCCTGTGTAATATGTGGAACGAGCCTTTCACTTTTCCCCCAAAGTTAGGACTAAGTTCCTTGAAAATATAGCTAAATACCTATTGAAAAGGGTCAGCTGTTAATGGGTCTAATGTTGCAGATCTCCATAGGCGATGATGGCACTTACCATTATGTATTCCGTATTCTCGTCTTCTCACACGATTATAAAAGAACTTTCCTTTGATGACTGTTACTGATATTTTATTGCTATCCTTGCTGATAATCTATGCTAATATTATAAAAAGAAAAGATTTGATTGTTTGTTTGCTTTAAACTGGCTCCAAAACCACCCAATAGATCGATTTTCAAAATTCTTTCACCTTAAGAAATTTATTTATCTGCTAGTGATATCCTAATCCTAACTATCCTAATATTATAAATACGAAAGTGGGTTTGTTTGTTTGTTTGTTACGCTTTCACGCCGTATCTACTAAACCGATCATCATGAAATTTTGCATACACATATGTTAGCAACAGCTAGTAGGCTATAATTTACGCGAATGAAGTCACGGTACAATTGCTAGTGATTAAATACCTTCTCTTTTTCATAAGACTTTTATTGCAAAAGTCGCTTTTACTAATAGATATTTATTTCCACAAGAGTACCTACTTTGATGTCATCATAAAGCTAAAGACATAAAAGGATAACATGAATGTAAGGAAAAATATTTTTCTCAAACATGCTCGGAAATGTAGGCATTACTGTAGTAAAAAGAAGACCGGAAGTTTGTAATTCTTGGCTCATTCATCGCATTGCCGGCCTAGGCCAGGAAATAAGTATGAAAATTACTTCCCGGCCGCTGCTCAAAACTTTTTAATTAATCTATGTAACGTAAATTATGTCACTTGTCATACAGCCAGTTTACTACCACTGCATTTTTAAAAAATGCATATAATACGTGAATATAACTACAATTTCATTAAAATATCGATATGTGATCATACGAAAATATGCTTAATTTTCGTTGCGAGAGAAGAAAACAATAATCTATGATCTATTAAATTTTTTGTGAAAAATATGACTGGGCTCTATGGGCATTGTTTCCTTTGCTGGAATTGACAACTGAAAATAAAAAAATTAAAAACTCGGGAGATCTGTTATTTTCACTATACCCGTAGTGATTAACGCCACTGCCGAAAAACTGCCTTTACGGATTTTAGGGCATAGAACACACGTCAATTGACTTTGAATTTATGGCCCCCCATAGAAACTCAAAAGGAATTGTATGGCATTTTTTTCATTTTCACCCTCACTCCATTATTTGTCTATGATCCTTATTGCCTAGAGAAAACATATGGCAGTCGGTCGTCTGATACTAGTAATAGTATCTTCTTCGTAGTTTGTGATTAACGCTTTGCAGTAATTGATTGACATTGATTGTTTTCGGTAAATATGTGCAAAGTTGGTTATTTATTCGAAATGAAACGGTTCAAAATGAGTTTTAGTGATGAAAGCAACACTGCAATGGATTTTAAGTACCTACTTCGCCTAATTTGAAACTTGAAAGTGGAAAAATTACTACCGGCAAATACCTAGTAAGGGGAAATATTTAAGGCATGTAAGTTTATGTGTAACTTTAAGTTAAATTTCCTCACATTTATTGAGAAAATCTCTATACTTTCCTCGGCGGGAAAGGGATTGCCGGACTCGTAACTATTGTCAAGGCCTCGCTGACGCTCGGCCTTGAAAACTATACTCGTCCGGCAATCCCTTACTTCCCGGCCTCTGCAGTAATGTACTATTATTCCGGCTCTGAAGAGCCAAATATAGGGGGAATATTTGGCTTTTGTCACAGCAGTATATGACGTTTATATCATCAATGGCATTACGTTGGGTATTAGGTTTGTACATAATAATTTCTTGGTATGTTTATCATGGCATTTCCTTCCTATTTCCCTCAAACATATTTGTTTGCAATTCAATACTTTGTAAAAATCCAATAGGATTAAAAATGTCAGGAGCTTAAACGAGTACTGCTTGAGCCTAAATAAACAAATTTTTTTTTTAATTGACTATGTTGCAAACTCCAAGTGAGCTAAAATTTCTTCAAATGGTATTTGAGGTGTGAACAGAGCGTCCTTAACTTAAGGAAATGTATACTTTAGAAAATGGTTCCTTTATTATTTTATTTTTCAAATTTATTTTTTGTTGTCTTTGTAGCTAGCTCTTCGCTACTTCATAGGGCTTTTTATGATTATGTAACTAGCTTTTAGTGAGCTACTGAACTGGGCTTTTTAGGTGAGGTTCCAGTGCCCTTAATATAGAGAATATTACCAAAGGGCCCTAAGGAGGGACGGACATCTGTTTTGAGCGTTGCTGTGTGTGTAAAGCATGGAGAGACAAAAAGTCTCAAATGCTTGATGGGCTGTGATTTTATGGATACACAGCCTAAAGGGCCAAACTGAGAAACAATGGCACAGTTTTTGGAGAACAACGTTCTTGTTTTGCAGTACAAACAAACAAATATACAAACTCACTTTCGCATTTATAATATTAGTTTGGATATATAATAGGCCCCAAAACTACGGGCCCGTTTTTAAAAACTCTTTCATCCATAGTAAGCTAATTTATCTGTGGGTAATATAGGCTATAATTTACGCGGACAAAGTCACGGGATAATTGCTAGTACCAAAAGAGCCAAATCTGAATTTTTGCTAAATGATCTGAAATTGTCGAACCAGAGTAAAACTAAGTTTGCCTGCCTTGTCGTATTGACATGGCAGGCAAACTTAGTTTTACTTTCCGGCTTCAGTAATGATCCTAATTGGCGTCTAACTTTTCAAGCTATTCGTATATATTCGTGTTTCTGAAAAATACTAAAAATCATGCCCTTAAGTCAAGTTTATATTTTGAATACTGACTTACTAGTTTACAATACATTCTTTGGGATTGTTGTATATTCGTCCCATTCGTTTTTAGCCGTCGTATTCTCAATGTTTGATTCATTCCAAATTTGAATTCCTACGTCTAACTTTTCGAGCTTTTCATAAATACAAATTCGGCTTTCTGAGAAGTTCTAGTAATCATACCCATAAGTCAAATTAGTTTTTGAATAATGACTTGAATTACAGTTTATAACACATTCTATGGGATTGTTCTGCATTCGTCTCATTGGTTTTCAGTCGTAGTATTCTCTACTTTTGATTCATCAAGAATTTGAATTCCTAACTCAACCTTTCTTTTCTCATCCTATAGTATTAATTTTTAATTTTTTAATATTGTATTAATTTTTATAAAATTTGTATTTTATTACTTATATAGTATTTCTTATAAATGTTTCAACCTAAGACAGAACCTTTCTTTTCTATCCCTAAGTTTTTGTCCGACTCAGTTTAATTTTGGCAATCACTGGATTCCAAGTTGGTTATAATTATAATTTTTATCGATTTTCTATCTACACATACATTAGATACATATTATCACATTTTTGTCGGGGTCGACAGAGCCCAAGGTCATTAAACCCATAGGCCACGAAGCGTGTTATTGGGCGTAAAGGTGTAAAATTTTACTGTTGAAACTTTTGAATATACATACACATAAATAAAAGGTTCGGGCTAAGTCCCGTTTACATACATCATTATATAATTTTTATTTATTGGTCATACTTTCATTTTGCTTTTTTTACCAAGTTTGTGTTTCTGTAAGTTATCATTATAATTTATTCAGTGTGATGACGTAACATTTTGCTGACTAAATAGTTTACAATTATGTTCACTACGGGACTTACCGCGATTATTTTTTTTTTTTTTTTTTGAGTTAGTCTGTGAAAGAGTTAGTCTGTGAAAATGGCAGCTGCAATGTTGTCGAAATATCAGACAGAACTCAAACAAAAAAAAAAAAATCGCGGTAAGTCCCGTAGTGAACATAATAGTGATTGTGACCGCGAAAGCTTAAAATCATTTATATAGTTTACAACCTTGGTCAGTTCATATTCATCCAGTTCCACTACACCGCACTAATAGGTCGGTCAAATTAGCAGGTACACAATACTGCCGTCATCAGCACTGTGCAACGCATTGTTCTAACTCTTGATAATTACGTGGACCTACGTACGAGTATACTATATGGTTATAGCTCTTGTTGACCACTTAAAGGTAGGTTTTTAGTCGTTGGTAAATCGCTATTTTGTAAAGTACGTACCTACATAAGGGTTACATATTAATAAATCAAAACTTCATAGAGCAAATTTCAAAACAACAACAGATGATATAACAAAATTTAAATGTTCAAATGTTTTCTTTATAATCTCAATGTTTATGTCATCAAATGAACGACTTGCCAGAAGTTGCTAGATATACATTTTAAATACCAAATCATTCTTAGTCATATTTCATTATCGCAAATGATTTGAAGGGCAGAAAAGAAGTTAGGTTCGAGTTATTTTTTATTATTCTTTTGAAATTTTCTCAAGGAATTTTTGATTTATTAATATGTAACCTACATAAGATTATACTTTGCTATGTTGTCAGATTGCCTTGCCGCGTGGTTCCTGGTAAAGAAGACTAAGACCACTCCAAGTACCAAAAAATGTCTTGAGTTCCTCCGGGCATTTGGTGGCACTTGTTACGGTTGGTTAAAATGTCTGTAGGCATTATCTCTGACTCTTGACTTGACACTCACGATAATTAAAAATGTTTACCTAATTAGTTGTTTAAAAATTGCTAATTCCAGTTGTTCGGTAAGCTACAACTATTAAAAGTACAGTATATATTTTTTGTAATAGTTAATACAGTCATGCTCAATTTCAAGGTTTTGAGTCAAATACTACGCGCGCGGTAGGTCAAAAATTGATGGCTGATCGATTATAATTCTTTATCCGTAAGTATCTATTAAAACTAGTATACAATTGATTGAGCAAGATTTTTATGGAGGCAATTTGTTGATATAATTGGACAACGAAGTTATACGTTATCATTATCCTATTATTTATCGCCATTGATTTTGTACACGTGTCTATTACGTCATTTCTGTTGACGAGTAGGTATTTTGTTAAAAAAGTAATGATCAAATAAAATAGATCATTTTGATACGCTGAAACAATGATTTCTTTTGGATGGGAAACGAAGCGCGATAGCTCTCATTATCTCAGCTGCAAGAAGTCTACTGCTGGACAAAGGTTTTCCCCAAGGATTTTCAATACAACTGGTTCGAAGCAGCCTGCATCCAGCGCCTCCACCTGTGTCGATGGGTGTCCAACGCTGCACTTGTTGTTACGTGATCTCCATGGTTCAGTGGTTAAGGCGTTTGCTTGTTTGACCCGGGGGTCGTGGGTTCGATCCCCACGGGAAGCATACTTTGTTAAGTTGTTTCCAATTTGGTTACGACATTGCAGGCACGAATTACCTGATTGTCTGATAAGAAAGATGATTGCGTGCTTCGGAAGGCACGTTAAGCCGTTGGTCCCGGCTGCTATCTTCTTCTTCCTCACCTTATCCCACTTATGTGGGGTCGGGACAGCATGTAAGCCTTTTCCATTTCGCTCTATCACGAGCCATCTCCTTCGTCACCTTCTTTTTCTCCATATCCTCCTTCACACACTCCATCCATCTTTTCTTTGGCCTTCCTCTATTCTGGTTTCCAGTAACTTTCATTTCCAGTACCCTTCTAGTAATATGGCTCTCTTCTCTCCACACAACATGGCCGTACCATCCCAATCTATTACTCCTAAGCTTTTCTGTTATTGGGGCTACTTTTGTGCTACCTCTCACATACTCATTCCTTATCCTATCCCTTCTAGTCACCCCACTCATCCATCTTAACATTCTCATCTCCGCTGCATGCAGTCGCCTTTTATCCGTTACTTTGGTGGCCCAACACTCCGAACCATACAAAACAACCGGTCTTACCACGCTCTTATAAATTGGTCCCGGCTGCTATCTGGTAGTCGTTAAAGGAACCACATCAGAGGCCGAGAGGCGGTTCCGAACTCTGACACCAGGGTGTGCATGGTCGACTGACCGTGTCACCTACACGAAATGATGATGATGATGACGTGATCTCCATTCAAGAACCTTTCTGCCCCATCGGCCATCTGTTTTTGCACTATGTGCCCGGCGCACTGCCACTTGCAAAGGCTGAGCTATGGCAGTGACCTTTATTCTTCTACGAATAGCCTCATTTTTAGGGTTCCGTAGTAAACAAGGAACTCTTATAGTTTCGCCATGTCTGTCTGTCTGTCTGTCTGTCTGTCTGTCTGTCCGTCCGCGGTTTTACGCAGAGACTATAAGTACTAGAAAGCTGTAATTTGGTATGGGTATGTATATTAATCATGGCAAAAAAGTGGTAGAATAAAATCTTGAAAAAAAATTTTTTTTAGGGTAGCTGCCATACAAGTAAAATAGGTGAGTAATTTTTTTTTCTCTATTTACCCATCGTGTGGGGTATCGTTAAATAGGTCTTTTAAAAATATTGTGAGATTGAGAACACCATTTTTCGATTTAGGGATCCGTTTCCGCAATAATTGGTATTAAAGTGCAAATTTTTGTTAGAGGTAAGTGTCCCCCCCCTCTATCTGCTAAACGGTTATATATAGATACGTAAAAAAAAATTACAGCAGTAGTATATATACTGAAGTTGAAAGGAAAACTATCAGAGCTGAGTACTAAGTAAAAACAAAAAAGTTATAGGCAACCAACTTAAAAACTGTAAAATTTCATACTATTTTCATTGTTAGATGTTTTTGGTCGTTAAACTGTAAGGAGCGAGTGTGAATAGTGTGAACTCAAAGTTGTCATTCGCAACTACGGAACCCTACACTGCGCGTGGCCCGACACGCACTTGGCCGGTTTTTTGATTCGATCTCACAGAGAAATACCGAGTACAACTCTGAGCAACCTAGAGCTTTCTTATCCGGCCTATTGTTTGACAACGTTTTGAACCCGTAAGTCATCAATATTAGCACACATTAATACTTAGATATACATTTGGATCGATTACAGTACCTTAGTTTCAAAGTAGGTTAAAACCCGTACAAGAACCATGCAAACGTGCAGCTCGAGATGTCAATAGCCCATTCGTGAGTGCTCACATTAAAAAGTAAAGCTTACAAAAAACGATGACGAACAAAAGAGTTGCTCGTTGGGAAACAAAGGACTCCCATTAACATGCATACCGCATTGTATGGGTGATATCAGACTTATCATGTATCGAGTGTTTTGGACGCGTATAGGCTTCAGATTTTGTTGCCATGTCATTTAGAACTTCTACGATGGTTCGGGAGAAAAGAAAAAAAAACGTAGAATGTACCAGCTACTTTTCTTCCCGCGCAGATCGTAAAAGCCGATCGAGAGAATTGGCGTCAGGAATCATGTCCATAGGGGACACAGCTAGCAAACCACTACTATTTTGATTTCGTTAACACTTACAAGCCCACCAACATGCTAAACTTGGCCTTAAGAGAGAACAAAATTACAGCGATTTAAAGTTTCGTATCGAAAACTTGTACTCGCTGTAATTTTCTATAGGTATTGTTTTTAAAATTGAAATCTGATTATAAACATCAATATGCCTTATCCGGTCGTATGTACGAAATTTGGTTGAGATTGGCTTAACTGTTGTAAAACTAAAACGAAACTACGTTTGTATGGGATTGCGGCTTTACGTGGGACTCTTAAGGTTTTACAGACCTGGGCTTTGTCTAATTGTACGTGTAAATGTCTCTTATGGCCCTGGCCTTTTATCAGAGCATGAGTATGCAAAAATGGGCATGTTGACTAATTTTTTTTTCATGTTGCTATGTAAAGACCTGCCAAAAATAAACATAATAGTGACAGAAATACATTTCTAAACAAAAAACTCTTTTAGTTATAAAAGTTTTAAAGACACATGTTTTTAGACGTAAATTTTTAGACGTGAAAACGCGCTGCTGAAGTGCCTACATATTTGTGACGTCACAAGCTTGTATTTTGTATGGGTGGCGTGAGAACTTTGTTTGGTAGCTATACGAAATATTTCGTTTATGGTAATGGTTTCATAATAAAAGTTGCTATAAATTTTGCAGACTAAAATACAGTATAATTGTAATTTAAGATTTCCATACTTTAAAAAATGGTCCTATTCACCCAACTTTAAAGAAGCTTTTAGATCACTTAACGAATCGATATCAAATTAAAAGTGTTCTTTATAGTGTTATAGATAGAAATTAGTCTCATTAGAAACAAATTTTATATAATCTTAACATTAGGCAACTACCGTATTCACGATGATCGGTTTAGAAGTTGAGAAAAAATTTACAAAATAAACAAAATCACTTTTACATTAGTTATAATTAAGTTGGGATTGTGATAGATAAGTCTTGTTGGAATTCATAGTAGTACGATTAATAGTACTTTGACCTCATTTCTGACTTCAAACATCTTCCGCCTAACCTCACATAACCTCCCTAGATCAATAATCAGGCTAACTATACTAAGTGTGCGCTGATAATTTGTAGCGTTTCGATTCTAATTGTAGTGATTATAAGGAAAAGTGGGTCGAGTGATGTAATGCAGGGCATACAAATTAAATATAGTACAGATAAGAATAATCATACTAGAACGTTATCAGAAAAAGAAGACAGAATTTACTTGACAAAAGCTCAAGAAGAACAAAAAGGATTTTTTACACAAAACAAGCATTTTTCCGCGACTTCGTCCGCGTTAATTATATCCTATATGATTCGCAGATAAATTAGCTTCCTATATGTAACAGCATTTTGAAAATCAGTCCATTAGTTACGGAGCCTATTTAATACAAACAATCAATTCTTTCCTGTTTATAATATTAGTATGGATAGTATGGATGTGCAATTGCGTATATGCACTAATGTAGGTTGTGTACAGACAAGTCAAAACGCTAATCAGGAGGCATCACGGGCTCCCGAAAAAATCATGCTTCCTCTCAAATAATCTCCATTTCTATTTTCGATATTTTGTGCATCCCGATAGCCGATAGGTCAAATGCGATGCCCTTTCAAATGAATACGAGTGTAACATTTATTTCACTTAAAATGTACTTAAGGCGCTCTTATAGCAACACTAGCGCAACCCAGCAATTAAATTCCCAAAATCATGAATTGTATTGAATTTTAAAAATCTAACGAGTACAAAACTACTAAATTACTTATAGTATTTTTTTTTTATTAAAAGTAATTTACTAGTGCCATATTCAAAGAGAAAAATCGGTTAACCTGTTTTCTCTTATTTTATCAAACGAATATTAGTGAAAATGAATACAAAAATACTACAAGTAATTTACTAGTTATGTACTTGTTGGATTTTTAAAATTCGATATATTTTAGGATTAAAAGAATTAATTGCTGGGTGGCGCTAGTGTTACTATAGGAGCGCCTTAAGCTAGAGTATTTTGTTTTTTTCCGTTGACCTTGACAAAGTATCCGATTCTAGAAGTCATCGTCTAAGCTTTTCTTATGCTACTTGCATATCCTATGGGGCGTTGGAGTCCGGGATCCACTATTGTGAAGGGATTTTATTTTAATTTAATTATGTGATATTTTTTCTGGCTGCCTAGTGACTTAACTTTTCTTAGGCTAGTATTTAATAACTATTCGGGTACTCAAGTTATTTTCACATATTGATAATGTGAGTATACAGTTGTGTCTGTAATTTTCATACGCGCTGTGTACCAAAATTATTACACGTAAGCTGACGAATTTTGTATAGCAAAAATTTCGGATACAGAGGTTTAAGTG
The DNA here is from genome assembly GCA_963082605.1 of Rhodophaea formosa. NCBI lineage: Eukaryota > Metazoa > Arthropoda > Insecta > Lepidoptera > Pyralidae > Rhodophaea > Rhodophaea formosa. The sequence continues at coordinate 2,392,245 of OY720208.1, forward strand.
TATATTATGTAAGAGTTTATTTATTCTACCATAACTCCTTAATAAGTGATCTAATTTAGATGAATAAGATATCGTTAAACATAATACCCAGTTCTATTTTATTAAAGCACAGTGATACTTTTAGGTTCCTATTACCCATTGCTTCAATCACTTTGGGTGCTAACTTATACGCTAAATTGAAGAAAAATCTCAGTGCTCGTAGATTTTGCCAACAAACTGCTATAATTGATCACTAATTGCTGTTATAATTTAAATTTCCTGATCCCGTAAGGTCGCAAAGGGCAAAACTGTGGGAGGTCTGTTGGTAAAAGCTGATTAAAAATCAGATCGTGCGCCGTAAATGGACATGATTTGGCCGCACGCTTAGGAGACCTCACACATATTCGTAGCAAGTTGACGAGCTCCGTGGCGCAGCGGTCAACACGCCGGTCTGTGACACGGATGGTCCCGGGTTCGATCCCCGGTCAGGTCAAGATGAAAAATGATCTTTTTCAGATTGACCTGGGTCTTGGATGTTTATTTATATATGTATTTGTAATAAAATATAGTATCGTTGAGTTAGTATCCCATAACACAAGTCTTACATAAGAACTTACTTTGGGGCTAGCTCAATCTGTGTGATTTGTCCGTATATATTTATTATTTATTTATTATTATTATTAAGTTGTTTGGTCCTTTTCTGCACCCATTTATTTTGACCTTAGCATTACTTAGAGTTTTCAAGCAATAAAATAGTATCGTTTGTTTTATTCCAGATGATATCCTATATGTTGGCTAAGTTTTATTCAGAGAGTATTGTTATATATTATTGTCATCGACAAGACGGTTAATTTTACTGATAGAATCATCGGCAAAATAGCTGAGAAGGTAATTAATTTCTATAATCACAGCACTTTTGTAGCCTTGAGAACGAAACTTTTTTATACTAACTAACTATATATACTATATTTTTCTTTCATCAGTGACAGATGGCTCAGTGGCCGTGAGCATTATTAGCGCTTACGTAAGATGTTAAGCAACCCTGGGCTTATACATTGGTCTTATTAAAAAAATCCTTAAAGTTATAGGTTTGGATACATATCTACCATGATTATCATCATCAAAGTTTTAAGCTGTTATGCTTTAAGGCCCGGAGTTCGCTATTATATGATATGATTTACCAAAATTTCTGCGCCCGGTTGCCTGCCTAACGCTAGGGTAAATTGATTTAATGATTTCAAAATATTTTACATTTACCTTTACACTTGAAGAGCCCGATGGTTCAATATGAGTGAGAATCATTAGCGCTTGTGCATGTTAGGCAACACCAGCTGCAGTCCCCACTTGGTTGGGTGACCGCAAGTGGCATAAAAATATTTTTAACTCCCCCGTGCTTCGGAAGGCACGTTAAACCGTTGGTCCCGACTGTCATTATTTACAGCAGTCGTTAAGCTATGACAAATGCCTTTAGGGATCTTGGAAAATCTGACACCAGGTGTTGGCTACTTACACATACGAATAACAAACAATACATTTACCATCATAAGTCGGATGACTCAATAACACACTTGCAAATCACTTCACTTATGGTTGTACTATTACAAAGATCACCATATCAGAAGCAATAACAATGAGTGCAACGACCTACGATAGTTGTACGTTTAATAACTATGCACAACACAAACCAAACATCGGTATATTAAGCAACGAAGTTGTTTTAACCAAAGTAACTAGAACTTCTAATATCACTAAACATACTCCTTCGAAATCTATTTCAAAAGAGTGCGGGAGGTCTAGATAAAACGGTATCCCATAGTCGAATAACGATTTATGCTTCTAAAGTACGATTCTTAGAAAGTAAATAGTTTATAAATGTTACGTTTTGGTGTTGAAACTGTCGACGTTTATGGATGTAATCAATTTGTAGGACACCAGGAATTTGTAGGTTTACGAAGGTGCAAATGTTAGTTGTATAAACGTTTTACCGTATAATTTTAGTGTACGTGTTGCATTAAAGCGTCTATGGCTATAAATAAGCTATAAATGAGCCTACGCAGGCTTATAACAGTGGCTAAATTGTGATCAGCTGTCTATTTTATAGCCAACTACCAAAAGAAGGTAGAGCCTGTCAATTGTTTATTGCTTGTTATTTATATTATACATGTTATTAAATTAAAATTGTTATGAATATTATAAACATCGTCCCAATTTAATTTTTGAGTAGATTAAATTCAGTTTTATGTTTTAACAAACTTTACTTTAGTTTGTGCATGTTAATGAAATGTCAAATTTGAATATCATTTAAACGTATAAATATAAAATGATAGGGTTTTTTGGTGGGATGTCAAGGGGTTCAGTTGTCGTTTGCCTTATACAATTTTGCAAATTGATTTAAGTGGACTTTATAATATAAAATTGGTGTAGTTTGGTGTTATAAATGCTCGTGCTCGAGAACAATTTGTGAAATAGTTAAAGTAGACTGTTAAATGGACTCGTATAGATTTGTTGCCAAAATCTCCCACGAGGCTGCCAAAGAACATACGCCATCTTTGATGCCACATACCGTACAACACCGATACTTAGTATCTCATTAAACTGGACATTGGCAGAATCACTGAAATCTCGGTGGAAGCCATAATTAAAAAGAAGAAAGAAAGAAGAATAAAATGATAAATGCAACGGTCTTTAGCTTGATCACAAAATTTCGGAAAAATTCTTACGCAAAAAGTAATAGTTATTATCTCATATTTTTAATGTAATTTGAGAGATAAACAATGAAAGCTTGTTAAAAATTAATCCAAATTGGTTTGCCATTTCAGATTTTGCCTGAACTATAGTGCAGCCAGCTGGTAAGCACAAAACACGATTTCTTCAGGGTCGGCAACGCGCGAGTAGCACCCTCAGTGTTGCAGGCGTCCATAGGCTACGGTAACCGCTTTTCATCAGGTGGACCGTATGCGTATTTGCCTACTCAGTAGTATAAAAAAGTAGGCCATAATATTCCCCTTTTTAGGGTTCCGTAGTAAACTAGGAACCCTTATAGTTTCGCCATGTCTGTCTGTCTGTCTGTCTGTCTGTCTGTCTGTCTGTCTGTCTGTCTGTCTGTCCGTCCGCGGTTTTACTCAGAGACTATAAGTACTAGAAAGCTGTAATTTGGTATGAGTGTGTATATTAATCATGGCAAAAAAGTCGTAGAAAAAAACCTTGAAAAAATATTTTTTTTTGGGTAGCTCCCATACAAGTAAAGTGGGGGAGTAATTTTTTTTTCTCTATTTACCCATCGTGTGGGGTATCGTTAAAAAGGTCTTTCAAAAATATTGTGAGGTTAAGAACACCATTTTTCGATTTAGGGATCCGTTTCCGAAATATTTGGTTTTAAAGTGCAAAATTTTGTTAGAGGTACGTGTCTCCCCCCTCTATCTGCTAAACGGTTATATATGGATACGTGAAAAAAATTACAGCAATAGTATATATACTGAAGTTGAAAGGAAAACTATCAGAGCTGGGTACTAAGTGCAAACTAAAAAGTTATAGGCAACCAACTTATAAAATGTACTGGAAAATGTAAAATTTCATACAATCTTCATTGTTAGATGTTTTTGGTCGTTAGACTGTGAGGTGTGAGTGTAAACAGTGTGAACTCAAAGTTGTCATTCGCAACTACGGAACCCTACACTGCGCGTGGCCCGACACGCACTTGGCCGGTTTTTTCTGGTTTATAACAGGTTTTTAAGAGTTCTGTGGCGCAGCGGTTACCACGCCAGCCTACGACACGGGGGTCCCGGGTTCGATCCCCGGTCAGGTCATGATGGAAAACGATCTTTTTCAGATTGACCTGGGTCTTGGATGTTTATCTATATATGTATTGGTTATAAAATATAGTATCGTTGAGTTAGTATCCCATAACACAAGTCTTTCTTAAGAACTTACTTTGGGGCTAGCTCAATCTGTGTGATTTGTCCGTATATATTTATTATTTATTACCTCTCACTCTCTTAATAAAAAATGTATAATCATGCAGATACCATAATTTTTATCTTGTAACATTTGACCTCGCTATCTTTTGGAGTGCCATACACGCTGTTACTCTCTCTTTATCGGGAATTGCAATAATTATGAATGGTACACGGGCGTAGCTAGAGACCGGTGCCCTCCGAAAGAAAGGATACTAAATTAACAATAATACAATAAGAAAAGCAAGCGCCATTTCTCGTTATTATCCGTGGCTTCTCCTGCGTGATAAATAGCTTTTGTCCTTCTTCGTTATTAACGTATGTCAAAGATCGAGGAGATTGGTTCAGTAGAAAATTGAAAAAGGTAACAAACAAGTATATAAACTCACTATCGCATTTATTTTTTAATAATTAGTTGTTAAATATAATTATAAGTTAGGATTAGGATTATTACAATAATATGTATTTTGGAGTCGTCTTCTAGCTACCTACGGCCGCCGCCGCTTCGATTATCCGATCGCATTCAAACGGAACAGCTTGGCTCTTATGAATACTCAATATGGGATACAGATGCGACTGATGTAAAGTATATATTTAGAAAGAAACAGAAGATAAACCTATTTCATAATGCGTAACTAAGTAATAATGACATATTTTTTTACAGGGTTCATTGTTTTTTTTTTTTAATAATTTTATTTTATAGCCCTCCTCGGTAATAAAGCCTGGTTACGCCCGGGGAATGGTATGTGCTCACTTGTTCTTTATAAGATGTTATTGTCCTCAGTGATGAATGCTTGTTCAGTTGTCGGTGTTTTTATCATATAGTGAGTAAGTGTTTAAATATGACATTAATGTGTTTGTTATGCCAATGCGACTTCAGTTTTCTTATTAAATTTAATTTTTAGCAAGCGTTTATTAGAGCATATGGTTGCAACATTACCAGAAAAATAAATTTATTTTAATTAAGGATTAAAGATACCTATGGTTTACTTTCGACTCCATTATCAGATATGATAAATAATAAATAAAATTAAATTTATACTGACAAATCACACCGATTGATCTAGCCCCAAAGTAAGTTCGAGACTTGTTTTATGAGATACTAACTCAACGGTACTATATTTTATTATGATTTAAGGCATCATGATATTGATGAGCTCCGTGGCGCAGCGGTCAACACGCCGGCCTGTGACACGGATGGTCCCGGGTTCGATCCCCGGTCAGGTCAAGACTAAAAATGATCTTTTTCAGATTGACCTGGGTCTTGGATGTTTATCTATATATGTATTTGTTATAAAATATAGTATCGTTGAGTTATTATCCCATAACACAAGTCTTTCATAAGAACTTACTTTGGTGCTAGCTCAATCTGTGTGCTTTGTCCGTATATATTTATTTATATTGCATTGTCTGCTTCAAATTTGAGTAACAAGATTTGACCCTCTCAGAAAAAATAAGTGGAAAAGTTGTATTTTATTAAGTGTTTGTTTTAAGAAAGTTTGTTAAAAAGGTTTTTTTCTCAAGCTGTACACGTAGATATTCTCACTTTTACTATTGTGAAGACTATTTCTATTACCCGAATGATTATGGACGTATGGGATATCGTTAGAATTTGTACATCCTTCCGAATATACATACGATTGTGTTTTGCCGAAGAGTTTTTTTTTATAATGTTTGTTGTCTGTTGATGAAGACAGCCTTGAGCATTGATTTTCATCTCAGCAGATGAAAAACGACAATTTTATATGATATAGGACGGCAATAAAGCAAGAGGGTCATCTGATGGTAAGTGATCACGGCTGCCCATGGAAAACTGCAACATCAGGTGGAAAAAATAAAGGCGGTCAACGCTCCTTACAGGAGCGTTGACGGCCTTTATTTTTTCCACCTCAGAGGAGAGGGGGGATGGGCCCCCGGCTTTCTGACTCACTGAACGAGGCGTAGAAATGATAAAGCTACTACTAAAACGTCAGTTTTTTTTTTAGCGTGTGGTACTTTCCCGTACGAGCCGGCCCATACATGCTAATAGTAAATGTGAATTTTGCTGAAACGTGGCTCTACCACAACATCAGGGTTATGGGTATTTTCAGCCAGCCAGTGTCTTCTTTAAGAAATAAAAAAATATTGCCAATTAAATCTAAGGTTTTTCATGGTAGTATGTTTATTTAGGTTTGATACTTCGGAGTCTGTAATCTATTTTTTACCCTGTGTCATGATTGATTCTGGTTCCAATTCTGTCGCAATTAATTGAATTATCAACACGGGATAAATCAACATTAATTACGGTTATTGCTCAGACCGACATCATGTAAAATAATAATATAATGTTTGTTTTGCATCATAAATTCTCTGAATGTAGTTATTATTAGAAACAGACTAATTAAACTTGAAACAAATTTAATTTATTTAAAAAAAAAACTGAATTTAACTTTATAACCTTATTAAAATAATTATATATTAGTATACAAACTCTTTATCCTAAAAAAAGTTTTTAAATAAACTATGTTTATCAATAAAATAATATGAAAGTGGTTTAGTTAGATAAGAAACAAGTATTCTTGTGTACAAGAGTCTATGTGAATTCGAGTATTTTGTTTCTTGACCAGGGAACAGTACAGTCTCTATGGCTGGTATATTCGATTCAAGCAGAAATTCATTACATAAAACTATCTTTTGACATGAATCTCGAAAGCTCAAAACCTATTTACATTATGATACAAGTACGGTAAGCTGGATATTATAGTCGAGGTGTTTATAGGCACGAGGCGAAGCCGAGTGCTTATATTATACCGACGACTATAATAGACAGCTTGCCGTACGAGTATCATACGACGTTTTTCAATACATTTGCGATTACTTACCCTAAACTAAAACAAGATTGCAATTCAGCAAATGAGGAATTTATAAAAGTTAGGAACTAAAGCAGTTTGTAGAAATACATATATAATAATCAGGTACATTTACTCATGTTTATTTTCTCCAAAGAAGTACATTGATGGATGATCCAGCATGGAAGATATGATAAAGCTTTGACAATTTTACAGATAATCAAGAAGAATAAAAATTCTTCCTTATTACTACGGTTAAAAATGTCACAAAGTATTATGAAGCACATTTCACATGAAACACGTACGCGATAAGCATCTGTTTCTCATACACCGATCAATACTTGGGGTCGCGTCGTTGACAAAAATGCGGGTCGGTGTAGAATGGTTTTGAATATTTTTTGTCGCAGATCATAGGTACTTTTTAAAATTGTTGTACGGCCCTGGATACGAGTCTTTTAGATACTTTTTTCACTATCTTAGCGATTTGCTATTTATTTTGGTAATTAATTAAATAATGGAAGAGCGGAGTCCTGGCACAAGCATCTCTATACTTAAAATTATCTCTATGCGTCAAAACGCCAGCCTGCAACATGGGGGTTCGATCCCGGTCAGGTCATGAAGGAAAACGATCTTTTTCAGACCTCGGTCTTGGATGTGTGTTGTGCCTGGGTCTTGGCCGCCGTGTGGTTCCCGGCAGAGTAGAATAGGACCACTCCAAATCATCCCGTGGGTGGATGTCGTAAAAGGCGACTAAGGAAACACAAGCTAAACAAAGCTTATTAACATCAAAGAGACCTCTTTAACCCGTTTGGCCAGCGTGGAGAGTGTAGGCCAAATCCTCTGACTGCTCAGGCTAGTATACGGCTCTGGTGGTACAGAGAGGGTCGTGCTCCTGCAGTGGAGACTGGAAAGACCTGATGATGATGATGACACAAGTTCACAACTTACTAAGAGGCTAGCTCAATTTGTGTAATATGCCCCTATATATTTATTATTGTATTTATTTATTTAGATTAAAGGTTAATAAAAACACAACAACAACTTAATCAATACCGATAATTAACAAGTCAATAGTAGAATTCGCAGAAAATGTACATCGATTCATTACAAAATAAAAATTATAAATGCTTTCATTCTTAAAAACGAAATATCCAATACACAGGTCATTATCAAAAAAGGTACAACAAAAGAAGGAGACAGCAATTCAAACTTTAACAAATAAATAAGGATCCACTGATGGAACTTATGAGTAACGATCTGCTTTACAAAGTTGCGTCGTAAACTTACTAGTTTCGAAGTTTTCACGACAGTTGACGACTAAGACAGTTTTAGTTCAAACAAGTTACAAGTATTACTTCATGGTATTGTACATTGAAAGAAGCTATGTTGTACATACATACATATTATTTCATTTTTATCCCTTGCGGGGTAGATGTAGCCTAAGGTCAGAATACCCAAAGGCCACGTTTAGCGTATTAGTATGTTAAGGTGGAAAGCGGAATCAAAATAGTCATGGGTTGCTAGCCGCATCGCCTATAACGTGATTCAAACAATTACAAAACAATTTCTATCGATTGTTATATTCCTTTATTTTTTTAGATTAGATTGTATATACTCTATTAGCCCTAAAATGTAGAAAAAAATTGAGACGACGATGTAAACACATATAGCTACCGATTTGATAACAAAGGATACGAGCATCCAGGATCCCGTATAATTACAGTACAATATCGGATAAAATTCGTTACATAAAATATTAATTTAAACGTTACGTAAATTATATACAATATAATAAAAAACTACATTCCCTTTCAAAATATACAATTCCTATCCATCATTTTTTTTGTATTTGGTTATATCATAAACTATTCTTTAATTCCCTAATACGTTTCTTTCATGCAAGGAAAATTCCACAAGTTGTAGAAATAAACCTACCATTCCATCCAACTTAGCATACCAAAAGTTCGTGTAACTGAATTTAAATTATCCTTCCATTTGCCAACTCGAAATTGTCTTTTAAAGAACTAGTATCTTAAGTAGGATCATCACGAGCCCGACCTTTCGCGTTCCACCCACGAGCTATTTTGCATTTGCTAATATCTATCACTTAGATTTAAAAGAAAAATCTTTACAAGTCTTTATAAAACTTTCATTTAATTGACTTTGACCAATACGTTTCCTCTCCGCAAGAAAATTTCACACTTAGTTGTAATAATCCTGCTATTCCACTCAACTTAGCTTACCAAAAGTTCGTGTAACTGAATTTAAATTATCCTTTCATTTGCCAACTCGAAATTGTCTTTTAAAGAACTAGTATCTTAAGTAGGATCATCACGAGCCCGACCTTTCGCGATCCACCCACGAGCTATTTTGCATTTACTAATATCTATCACTTAGAATTACAAGAAAAATCTTTACAAGTCTTTATAAAACTTTCATTTAATTGACTTAGACCGATACGTTTCCTCTTCCCAAGAAAATTTCACACTTAGTTGTAATAATCCTGCTATTCCATCCATTTAGCATACCAAAAGTTCGTGTAGCTGAATTTAAATTATCCTTCCATTTGCCAACTAGAACGAAATTGTCTTTAAAAGAACTAGTATCTTGAGTAGGATCATCACGAGCCCGACCTTTCGCGTTCCACCCACGAGCTCATTTTGCATTTGCTTATTTCTATCACTTAGATTTAAAAGAAAAATCTTTACAAGTCTTTATAAAACTTTCATTTAATTGACTTAGATCCGATATGTTTCCTGCGTGTGAAAGTGTGAATTGTGAAATAGTCCTGCCATTTCATTCAACTTAGCATAGCAAAAGTTCGTGTAACTGAATTTAAATTATCCTTCCACTTGCCAACTCAGAATTGTCTTTTAAAGAACTAGTATCTTAAGTAGGATCACATTTCACGTTCCACCCACGAGCTTTTTTGCATTTGCCAATTTCTTTTTCTATAAAGCAAAAAAAAAATTCAAACTTTTTAAATAAAGAAATCATTTCTTCCCCTATCAGTCGTATTTTTTAATTTAGCTTGTAATTACTCTTTAAAATAGTTTTGTCTTAGCTCCGTTTTTCACGTACAATAATAACTTAAGGTAATTCAATATTCTTAAAAAAAAAAAGTTTCGCTTCGCTTTAGAAATGAATTATCAATTCCTATTAATCCTTAATTAAACAATACTTCAAAATAATTTCAAAATTAACTGTCTTAAGTACGATAAGATTCTTTCATGTGAGAAAATTCAAAATAACCACACAATTACATTCAACTTAGTATACCAGAAGTTCTTGTAACTGAATTTAAATTATCCTTTCATTTGCCAACTCAAAATTGTCTTTTAAAGAACTAGTATCTTGAGTAGGATCATCACGAGCCCGACCTTTCGCGTTCCACCCACGAACTCGTTTTGCATTAGCTAATTTCTATACTTAGATTTAAAAAGAAATCTTAAAAAACTTCCACACGTAGTTGAAATAAACCTGCCATTTCATACAATTTAGCATATCAAAAGTTCGTGTAGCTGAATTTAAATTATCCTTCCATTTGCCAACTCGAAATTGTCTTTTAAAGAACTAGTATCTTAAGTAGGATCATCACGAGCCCGACCTTTCGCGTTCCACCCACGAGCTATTTTGCATTTGCTAATTTCTATCACTTAGATTTGAAAGAAAAATCTTTACAAGTCTTTATAAAACTTTCATTTAATTGACTTAGACCGATACGTTTCCAATCCGCAAGAAAATTTCACACTTAGTTGAAATAATCCTGCTATTCCATCCAACTAGCATACCAAAAGTTCGTGTAACTGAATTTAAATTATCCTTCCATTTGCCAACTCGAAATTGTCTTTTAAAGAACTAGTATCTTAAGTAGGATCATCACGAGCCCGACCTATTGCGTTCCACCCACGAGCTATTTTGCATTTGCTAATTTCTATCACTTAGATTAAAAAGAAAAATCTTTACAAGTCTTTATAAAACTTTCATTTAATTGACTTTAACCCGATACGTTTCCTCTCAGCAAGAAAATTTCACACTTAGTTGAAATAATCCTGCTATTCCACTCAACTTAGCATACCAAAAGTTCGTGTAGCTGAATTTAAATTATACTTCCATTTGCCAACTCGAAATTGTCTTTTAAAGAACTAGTATCTTAAGTAGGATCATCACGAGCCCGACCTTTCGCGTTCCACCCACGAACTCATTTTGCATTAGCTAATTTCTATACTTAGATTTAAAAAGAAATCTTAAAAAACTTCCACACGTAGTTGAAATAAACCTACCATTTCATACAACTTAGCATATCAAAAGTTTGTGTAACTGAATTTAAATTATCCTTCCATTTGCCAACTCGAAATTGTCTTTTAAAGAACTAGTATCTTAAGTAGGATCATCACGAGCCCGACCTTTCGCGTTCCACCCACGAGCTATTTTGCATTTGCTAATTCCTTTGTCTAATTGTCTGACTGTTACTGGTTTGTGGGAGAAACTATGTGGGGAATGAATTGTTGCATCCGGGTTTCACATTATCAGATAATAACAACTCTCTTATCCTTCGTATGATTATGCTTGAAAGCAATAGTGTTACGTAGTTTTGAAGTCGTGTTTTTTTTTTCAATAGATCAATAGTTGCAATGTCAGTGCAATAACAATTTTTTTTTTTATTCTAAGAAAAGGTTTGTTATAAAGAAATATTGTGTACATTTTCTTTGTATTATTAGAAAGTCAAGATCATTAGAAAATTATGTTTATGAAGTTTATATATATACTACTTACTAATATTTTTCCCAACTTCGTTAAATTTTGCGTTATCTTTCGAAAGTTTATCTCACTGGATTTACCGTTGAGTCAGTATCCTGCGACACAAGTTCACAACTTACTGTAGGGCTAGCTCAATTTGTGTGATATGTCCCTATAGTTTTATTTATCCATAGATAGCAATAAAAACTTTAGTTATGGCGATCATTATCTCAGCCCCAAGAAAACCATTCCTGGTCATCCAAGAGTGGATTTCTTGCGGCTGAGAACACAAACTAGAAGGAATTTTCATCAATATACATTTCAAATAAAAATAAGTTTGTTATTACCTTTAATTGTTTCTTCATATCATTATCATCACCATCATTTCAGCCACAAGAAGTCCACTGCTGGACATAGGCTTCCCCATAGATTTCCAATACGACCGGTTGGAAGCGGCCTGCATCCAGCGCCTATATATATGCATATACATATTTTTGAACTGAATCTACTCCTTAGAGTAATCAAATCAAATCAAACCACATTTATTTCGCTTAAGTATAACACTTAGCTGTTTCCAGCATGCAAAATTATATTAAACTTAAATTACATAATAATAACAAAATTAGATTGGTAATAATAGATTAACTTCAGTTTGTGACAATCAAATACAATTTATTCAAATACATTAATCAGAATGATATAACTATAGAGTATGTCATGTCATGGTATTATATTAATTAAATGTAGGTAATAGTATCAATATTAACTAGTAGTTCATATTGATACTCTCGTAAAATAGTAAAAGATAACATGAAGGCAAATTAAACAACAATAAACAGAACGAACAAATTCCCATCTCCAGAAATCCGGGCAGAAGTTACATAGTTAGGCCCCCGGGGGCGGTAATCTGACAACCAACAGAGTGCAGGGCCACAGATTAAATAATACCAATGTTCATTAACAGGCCGCAACTTTGACCAGACTCACAATCAATCTCTAGATAAAAACAGTTAAGGTTTCCTGATTGGTGTATGTTTTCTGGAGATGAGTAATTCTTTCTTGCAAAAATCCTGCAAAAATATCAATCATAAATATAAATATATATATTACATATCACACCAATTGAGCTAGCCCCACAGTAAGTTGTGAACTTGTGTCGCAGGATACTAACTTAACGATACTATATTTAATAATATATACTTGTATAGATAAACATCCAAGACCCAGGTCAATATGAAAAAGATCTTTTTCCATCTTGACCTGACCGGGGTTCGAACCCGGGATCCCCGTGTCACAGGCTAGCGTGTTGACCGCTGCGCCACGGAGCTCGACGACGATGTTCAAAACCTATTATAGATATCTTGTAGGTATGCTAAATGATGATTAGCATTATTTAACCTAAATACATCCGCTTTCGTCCAAGCTATCCATGGAGTCAGATGTTAAGACGGTCTGTTAGCAATTATGCTTTTCTTTATATTAATCTGAAGTAAATATTATTATATTTTTTCCATTTATTTAATCGTATTTATGCGTTTCCTGACAAAAAAATTTGGGACCATTTCTACCTATAAAATAAATTTTTACAGCCATCACTTATTATTCACAAAAAGTTAGTTTTTTAATAATTTTATTCAATTTATTATTTTGTTAAGTATACAGCTTTAACTGTAGCAAAAAACTCAGCAAAAACAAAATAACAAATACTTGTACCATATAAGTAAAATGCAACAAAATGCTCTTGTTTCTCTCGCATAAGTGGCAAATGGACAGGAATCGTAAACATTTTGACAAGTTGCATCGCTGTTTTGACGCTATCGGCTTGATTATCAACATCTCAATATTTATGGACGTTCTCTTTTAAATAAATGCCACTGGCAACTACCACTTCATTATAAATTGTACCTGTTTGTAGTGGCGGATCTAGAGCTAAGGGGCTCAAGCCCCCCGAATTCATTTAAGTTTTCTCGTGACAATTTGCTAACCTTACTTCTTTGATTAGCTGAATCTAAAACTATTTCAAGATATTCAGGATTACTTGTAAAACATCAAAAACATCGATGGACTAAATAGCTCACTATTAGTCCAGGTAGTTGGAATCTCCTTGTTTGAAGTCGGTTAAAAAGATATTCGATTACATAAATTCCTTGGTTTATGACTTAATTTGTGGACGTATGGCTAACCGAACCTGAACTCTTTATTTTTCGATTTTGTATAAGTAAAATCGATCTTACATGATATTTAGTTGCTTAGCATTTCTGTCAACATTGTATATGATAAAAAAAAAAACATTGAGCACATTTAACGGTAAAGTCACTTCATTAATGAATAGCAAAAATGACGAAATTGGGTTCTTACAATAATGTTTTCGCTTTGAACAATATATAAAAAGTTAGCATCGCTAATTCTTGACGGTTTACAAAAAGTAATGAAAGAAAGCAATGTTACTACTGCTAGGATGCATTGGAAAAAATAAAACGATGTGTGCCGTTCCCTTTTTCTTAATTTTTAAGGTTTCAAAAAGTAATCATCATCATAAACAGGTCTTTGTTAGTCTCCACTGCAGGAGCACAACCCTCTCTGTACTACCAGAGCCATATATTAGCCAGGGCAGTCAGAGGATTTGGCCTACACTCTCCACGCTGGCCAGAAGGGTTGGAGAGGTCTCTTTGATGTTTATAGCTTTGTTTAGCTTGTTTCCTTAGTCGACTTCTACGACATCCACGGGGAGACTTAGAGTGGTCCTATTCTTCTCTGCCGGGAACCACACGGCCACAAAAAGTAATAATAGAAAGCAATTACTGCTAGTAGGACGCATTGGGCAAAATAAAATGATGTGAGCCGTTTTCTTTTTGTCTAACTAAGTCTACGCGTGGCGTTAAGACCCTCCCCCTTCCCATCAAATGATAACACTGTATCCACCACCACTTGTTTGGTGCTCACTCCAGTTACCGTTACGATCTGGTTTGTGATATAATGATAGAAATGTTTTTTTTTAATGGGAAACGGGATTAGAAATGTTGGTGAGAGCTTATTGTTAAGCTACCTTGAAAAAATAAATTCAAACGTAGTAGGTACGTATCTATGAAAAATTATGCTGACTAGATCTTAAGTATTATATTAAGGAATTAAAGTAACGTGCAAAGCAATAGAAAGATGCAAAGCTTCAAAGGAATGATAAGTAAGGATATTTAAGTAAATTGTCATCATATTTAAAAATAAACAGCCTTATATTTTGGGCCTTATTTTAACTCAAACCAAAACAAGAGTACATTGTTTTCGAGTTCATGTTTGTATATATTTAAGTTCATTAAGTTAATCATACATAACTTTTAAATGCTTTAAGACTTATGAAGTATTATTAAAATCTGGGGGCACGGCAGTGCCCCCGCCAAGTCGAGCAAAAAAGCGGCACGGCCGTACCATTCTTTTCTCGAAGCACTTCAGGCCATTTTCGACCCCCTATAACTTCGTTGTGGATAAAACTACAAGCCTGAATTTTCAAAAATCAAGCAAGCATTGTATAAACCCAGTATATTTTAAATATCATTCAATTTGAACCATTAATTTAAGAATAATAACTAGTCAAAGTTCTTAATTTTGTCACTCACTGACTGACCGATCATCAAAATTCTAAGGCACTTCTAGCAGGTGTAGAAGCTTCAAATTTGAAATACAATTAGTTTTTAGTGTAGAAATAAAGGAAAAACTAAAAAATTTTGCAATTTCAGTCCAGTTTTCCAGATACACTGACTGCATACATAACTTTGTAATCTTATCTGGGGGCACGGCAGTGCCCCCGCCAAGTCGAGCAAAAAAGAGGCACGGCCGTACCATTCTTTTCTCGATATAAATATATCGGATTACAAAGTTACATTTGCAGTGTATAAATTGTGTGGATAAAACTAGACGCAGGAATCTTCAAGAAATCAAGCAAGCATTGTATAAACTCAGTAAATTTTAAATTTCATTCAATTTAACTAGTTTAAGAATAATAACTAGTCAAAGTTCTTAATTTTGTCGCTTACCGACCGACCCGTCATCAAAACTCTAAGGCACTTCTAGCAGGTGTGGAAACTTCAAATTTAGAATATAACTAGTTTCTAGTATAGAAATAAAGGAAAAACTTAAATATTTTGCAATTTCAGTCCAGTTTTCCAGATACACTGACTGCATAAATAACTTTGTAATCTCATATGAATATATAGGATTACAAAGTTACATTTGCAGTGAATAAATTGTGTAGATAAAACTAGACCCGGGATTTTTTTTTAAATCAAGCAAGGATTGTATAAACTCAGTATATTTTAAATTGCATTCAATTTGAACCACTAGTTTAAGAATAATAACTAGTCGTTTGTCACTTACTGACCGACCGATTATCAAAACTCTAAGGCACTTCTAGCAGGTGCAGAAGCTTCAAATTTAGAATACAAATAGTTTCTAGTGTAGAAATAAAGGAAAAACTAAAATATTTTGCAAGTTCGGTCCAGTTTTCTAGATACACCAACTGCATAAATAACTTTGTAATCTCATATAAATATAAAGGATTACAAAGTTACATTTGCAGTGAATGAATTAGTGTACCTTTATAATGGAATAAAAATAAATAATAGGTGTAGGTGTAAGTATCTAGATATAAGTAGGTAATAATGTTCAACTAGCAGCCCTCCCCTATTGCGCCCGGTCATATCATCAAAACTATAAGGAACTTCTAGCAGGTGTAGACACTTCAAATTTAGTATACAATTAGTTTCTAGTGTAGAAATAAAGGAAAAACTAAAATATTTTGCAATTTCAGTCCAGTTTTCTAGATACACCAACTGAATAAATAACTTTGTTATCTCATATAAATATATAGGATTACAAAGTTACATTGCAGTGAATAAATTAATGTGCCTTTATAATAGAATAAAAGGTGTAGGTAGGTACTAGATAAGTAGCTAATAATGTTCAACTAGCAGCTCTCCCTACTCTGCACCCGGCAATGTATTAAACATAAACCTTCCTGTTGAATCACAAAGTTTAAGCTAAGTTTTATAAAGTTGTCACTAGATGGCGGGTGTCGTAAATTAGATTGCGCAATCATAGTTTTTTTTTTTATCGAAATTGAAGTAGGTACCTATCCGAAAAATTGCTTGACGACCACAGACCTTCGATGACTGTAGTCACAGTTCACGCAGCCTCTAGTTTTAAAATATATCTTGGGGATCCAAGTTATATTAATCTAATAATCGTATTCCTACATAAAAAAAAAAACTCTTGCGTACTGGTACTAGCACTAGTAATCGCAATGAATACGGATAACCTGTATGGGAATGGCCATCCCTGCCCACACAGAGTTGTCCATATACCTGGTGATGGTTCTTGTTTATTTCATTCTCTGTCTCTTTGTATGGAAATATTGAGTCTTCTTATGAGATTAGACTGCTATAGTCGTATGTGGTAGCGCATTGGGAGAAGTTAAAACTGTATATTTGTGACGAGCGCAGAGACCCCTTTATTGACGCTGATTTGTACATGACGGCAATGGTAAAACCACCTCGGACTTATGGTTCCACGTCTGAATTTATGGCGGCCGCCGCGTTGTATTCGTGCTTTCGAAGTTTACAAAAAGTTTTTTGAGAGTATCATTCGGTGGTAATTCAATTTAATACTTTGTATTACATGCGATTAAGGGAAAGAACAGCTATTTCAAATTATTACGTTACTAAATGTACCACCAAAAGCGAGAAAAGTCACGTTGCTTGTATGTTTCTGGGTAGGCCTTAGAATTTTATCTAGTAGCGAGTGCGACTCTTTGGAAGGCATTGCCACTATACTTGGTATTCCTTTGTATGGTACAGATCGTACTACAACAATTCGATGGCTGGAAGTCAACATCTTCCGCAATTGGCCCGTTAAATCTAGATCAGATATGATTTTGCTAGGACGTGGGTCCACAGATATTTATTGAGAGTCTTGGATTGATGATCACTATTCTAAATGACCTACACAGTTGGAGATTACTAACTTGTACAGTTTTGCTCAAAACTACGATAATATTTTTTAAGCTTACGTAGTACTTTCAAGAGTAAAAAGTCTGGGCGACTTACATCTAATTAATATCGAAAGTATCAAAACGCAGGAATCATCAATTTGTGAATACAATAAACTAAGAAGAATTTACCCTCCAGACTTGTCAAAAATAAAATCGTAAACTCAAAGCCTCCGAGAAAAACCCATAGAGACAGGGAGTGGGTTTTGAGAAAAACTGTAGCTGAAGCTCAAGAAGCAGCACCGGAAAAGAAAAAGAAGAAAACTACCTATTAAAATTAGAAAAGGTCATAAGACAGGGAGTGAGTTTTAAGAATATCCGTTGTTGGTATTCAATAAGTAGAAGGTACAGACAACGAAAAAGTAAGACTATCTACAAAAAGAAATGAGATGCCATCAAAAACAATACTTGTCAAAAACTCAAGTCTCGCTACTCTGTTCTTCTACCGTAAAAAGTTGTGAGATCCATGTAATAATACCAAGTCGGTAAATTTATTAAGTCCCTACTAAACTGACCTTTTGTCTTAAGTTATTACGTAATTAGCTAACCTAACAGTATCTTATTGTGACCATATTAAAATTAAAAATCTTTTATGATTAAATAAATAGATTGACTTGGCAATCGTAATAAACAGTCTCATTTAATTAATAAAATATGTATTACTTGTGAGATACATTATGTTTTCATGCGATTGCCAAGTCAATCTATTTATTTAAACATAAAAGATTTTTAATTTTAATATGGTCACAATAAGATACTGTTAGGTTAGCTAATTACATAATAACTTAAGACAAAAGGTCACTTTAGTAGGGACTTAATAAATTTACCGACTTGGTATTATTACATGGATCTCACAACTTTTTACGGTAGAAGAACAGAGTAGCGAGACTTGGGTTTTTGACAAGTATTGTTTTTGATGGCATTAATGTTTCTCGAGTGACAAAGGCTAAACTTTTTTCAATGCATTTTTTAAATGCTTTTCTATGCACTTATCTTTGACCTACATTATAGTTACATCGTGCTTTCGGAACACAATCTTGTGGTTCTCAATCCAATTGCAAACCACGTGTGGGGTTGCTTTACATGCATAATCACCTATCATTCCTTTCTCCCTCCTCTCCTTAGGTATACAGGCTCGATGAATCACGCATTGAATTTCAATACAAAGTGTGGCTCTTGTCGATCTTATCACAAATCGAAATATTTATTTAAATCATATCCTTACAGTCTTCAAATATTGATTCTGGTCAAAGAAGATTATTTGATTTACACTCGATAGATATGTATATGTTCTGAGAAAGATACTGATCAAATAGATGCTGAGATTTTGATTTGGTTCGGTAAATATTTAGATTTTCGGCGTATGTGTGAGATTTCGTTTTAAAACTGTGATGCAAATAATATTGGAACTGTCATCTTGCTCGCAACGCTTGTCTCTCTTACGTTATCTTAAGTCAAGGTTTAAGGTGCTAGAAAGATCTTTTGGCACGAGGTTATTATCGGAACTAAATGCTTCCAATGCCGTCATCTTGTAAAACGTCACTTTTGGGAGATAGCTCGAATTGATCTTTGTTGCGGATATTTCTAATACTTTACAAATAGAAATAAATTCAAGAATGTAAATCATATAAGCCTTAGTAAATAACCTGAAGTATTTTTGGAATCATGTTTTAATATTATGAGAATCCGTCATTAAGAGAAATAGTGATTATCGCCACAAACGGCCGTTTTTGGCGGTAATCGGATTCTCATAATTCTCACTGACTCTGACAATATTAAACATGATTCCGAAAATAAATGATCCTTGTTGCATATAGGCTGCCAACAACAACAAAAATATTAGACCACATTAAAAGGCCTACTACACTACAAGGCAGGCGCCATATTTACACGACGGCGCTGTAGAATTGTTTTTTTAATTTAAACTATTAAACCATAAATATTGTTTTAACTATATTTATGAAACGTTTCGTGCATAATGTTTTTATTTTCTCATAATATGGTAGGTACAAAGTTGTGACGCTCCCAGTAGTGCCATGTGCCACGGTAACAAATTAAACCTCAATCACACTTAACACAAGGCTAGAATCCTTCATAGTTGTTTTTCTTTATATATTATTTGCTGTATTTAAGAGCGCATAACATTTGTTTTTTGGACGAAAATTTCACTACTTTTTCTGTTATGTTCGATTAATATGCGTATTTATTTCATATTTATACACTCTGTGCTAATTTAAGGCTAAATTTTTGGTTTCTATCATAATACTGACATGTTGAATCTGTGTGAACCGAACCGATTGGTTGACCTATTCCCAGAATAGAGTAAAAAGATTCGCCAAGACCACGTTTATTTGTTTTGTAAGTCGGGATAAAATAAAAAGGAAACGGAACCCGCCACCTGCCTTTTGATCGTGATTGGAAGTCAAACAATATGGAACTGTTTATAGTTGCAGTGTGATGAAATCAAAAGATTGGTCACGTTATACCGTTTTAAAAATATACAAGTAAGTGTGTGTAGCCGTGTGGTTCCCGGCAGAGAAGAATAGGACTACTCTGAGTCTTCCCGTGGATGTCATAGAAGAGTACTTAGGAAACACAAGCTAAACAAAGACCTTTCACTTGTCTAGCCAGCGTGGAGAGTGTAGACCAGATCCTCTGACTGCTTTGACTAATTAATATACGGCTGTGATAGTACAGAGAGAGTTGTGCTCCGGCAGTGGAGACTAATAACACCCTAATGATTATGAAAAAGGGTTTGAAATAAGGGTTTTATTAAATAAGTTGACGGCCTTCATAACGCAATAGTTTACGCGCCAGTCTGCAACGGTAGTGAGTATTCAGCGATTAAAAATTATACTTTTGCTAGAAATAATGATGTTCTATAGTTTTTAACTCTATGGTTAAGGCGTTCGCCTTGTTGTCCCGGGGGTCGTGGTTCGATTCCCACGGGAAGCATACTTTATTTAGTTGTTTCCAGTTTGGTTAGGACATTGCAGGCATGAATCACCTGATTGTTTGATAAGAAAGATGATTCCGTGCTTCGGAAGGCACGTTAAGCCGGTTGTCCCGGCTGCCATCTAGTAGTTGTTAAAGGAACCACGTCAGAGGCGGAGAGGCAGTTCCGAAGAACTCTGACATCAGAGTGTGCATGGTCGACTGACCGTGTCACCTACACGAAATGATGATGATGATGATGATGATCTCTACAAATATTATAAAGAGGAAAGATTTGTTTGTTTTTTTCATTTGTTTGCATTGAATAGGCACCGAAACTTAAAAACAGATTTTAAAAAATTTTCTGCGGTTGATATAGGCTATAATTTACGTGGATGAAGACGCGGGGAAATTGCTTGTATTAAATATTTGATGTTCAGCTTTGCTTTGCTTACCAAAATTAATTCGTGACCTATTTCGGAAATTGTGTCATTAATGAAACATTGTTGTCGGGAGTCAATCACGGCGGCCACACAGTTTTAATGAACTTTGTTAAGGCGAAAGTGGGTGATTTTAACTTTATACATGGCGAAATTTTGATCATAAAGGTACCAAATAAAAAAAAAACCATACAAATTTGCCGGGTGGCTGAGTTTTCACCAAAATTTAATCTTTTTAGTTTAGTTTTCAGCATTGTTCTCATAGAAAAAGTTGTTTATATCACCGAGCTGAATCACCATACACCGAAAAAGTCATACTTTTTTGAGAAAATGATTTTGGTAAATATCTATTCTATGATAGTGTTTAGTAATTTATTTTTATTGAGAGCCTCCGGGGCGCAGTATTAAACCCGTAATCCTGCGACACGAGACACTTTTTTTAAAAGTGTTTATCTAATATACATCTTTTAATTTTCTTTTACTCTCTTATTTTAAAAGTAAGTGGGCCGTTGGGCACACATTGTTCAACTGTGGAAGTGCCTATCTTTTAGTCTGATAGACGATAGTTTTGCGATCTCCTACTTTCCTCATCCAGCCACTACCAGCATAAGATTACTAATGGATACATACTGAAGAGAAATACAGACAGATGCTCCTGAATACAACAGGGCAAAACATGTTGGCGCTGTTTGTATAAAATCCTAACAGGAATCTTTTATCTTCCATTAGCTACTTAAACCTCACCTTCCCCTTAAACGGAGCCAATATTTAGGACAAGAGTATTAATAAACAAGTCAATAAACCCTCTTAAGAGCGAGACAAATGATAACTGACATGCCGGAATTAACTTGACAAGTTATTTAGAGAAGCAATTGTTAATTTCCTTCAGTGAATCACAAATTAAAAAGAGTACAGAACTCATGCGGGCTGCAGCTGCTTTATTTACGCCACTGCTTATCGAAACCGTTCATTAAATGAAAGAAACTGTAGGAATTTTTGTAGTGTGGAATTGGGCTAAGTTATTGGCTCGGAAAGGTCGGGGATGAGTTTATAGCAACTCGGGAGGCCGGGTGCGCGTACCCGATGGCAGTTGAAGATGACTTGGCCTGACTAAATGTACATAAAACCATCACCACAAACGTGTACCCTTAATATGAATCTTCAGCATAATAGTTTTTTAAGTTTCACTAGGAGTATCAGCCTCCTTTTGTTAGCACCATCCTTCTCTGAAACCGTCATTTAATTAATACGACACAGCAATTTAATTTGTTAAACAAAACAAATAAATCCTGTAATATAAAGGTAGTTGATTTGGCTTAAAAGTATTAACATAAAAATTTATTTTAACCACCTGAAGCCAAATTCTTAATTAATTATTTTTAAATAAATGAAAGAGTACCTACACATAATATTAATAAGTCTTTTGAAAACAACTTTTTAACGTTACTAAAGCAAGTCTATAAATGCAAGATTAATAAGTGCTCATCTGTGCTCTCTATAATTTAGCTCTGTGAACTAATGGGCTAAATCCTCTTTGTGACTTTGTAATTGGTTGATTGGGTTGCACGAAAGTTTAAACGGGTAATGTTTCATGATGTGACCTGTAATGCTGTTTGAACATGCAATGAATTGCAATTTTAGTAGTTTATACTAGTTAGCTGGCCTCTATGACGTAACTGTAAACACGTCAGCCTGCGACGTGCGGTTTTATTCACGACGCGAGTTTATTTTTTATTAATTATTGAATTAGGCATTTATCTTCCATCTCACCTGATGATAGGTGACGATGTAGACGAGGATATACCATGCCTATTAGAGAAATACCCACTTATTCTATTTTGAATGTCCCGGGACTGTACTTTTCAGGGAATGTAGATAGGCAGTTCATTCCACACCTTAGCTAATCGATACAAAAAGGAATTGTCGAAGAGTTATAAAAACATTCCAGAATTATTTTTGCATACAATTAACCAAAATAGTTGTTTTTTTTAACTCTGAAATCTAGATAAACATTTTCCAAAAATCCCAACTATAATATTATAAATGCGAAAGTGAGTTTGTTTGTTTGTTTGTTACGCTTTCACGCCGTATCTACTGAACCGATCATCATGAAATTTTGCATACACATAGGTTAGAATACCGACAAGAACATAGGCTATATATCACGCGGGCGGAGCCGTGGGTAAAAGCTAGTAATTCATATGTTCAAATAAGCTCCTGGTTCAGTATTATTATTATTATGTTAAAATAGGTACAAAACAGTTACAACTAAGAAAACAGTTCTTAGAAATAATACATTCATACAGTACGCTATCAATAAACTAACTGCATGTACAATCGGATACACAACAAGCCTTACACTCCAAAATAGCGTCTATTTTAAAACGATAAGGTCTATGCAAATGCAAATTTGACGCTATTAATTGGTGGGCATGTGTAACGGGTTGTATTGCATAGAAAATACGGTGTATAGTATATTCAACTTCAAAAGATTACAAGAAAGGAAAAGGCAGTACAGTAACGTCAAACTATCAATGATTTTACGATTTCTACCGTTAGGACGCCTTCACATCGGCTATAAATAAATTGCAACGCATGTCTATACAGCTTGCTTCTACTCTTAACTTACAGTGCGATTGTCATCATCATGTCAACTGCAAGCGGTTCGCTGCTGAAGAAGAGCCTCCCCCATGATATTTGATAGGACCCGTTGGACGCGGACTTTATGCAGAGTCTTCCTGCGACTTGGTCAGGTCGTCCGACCACCTAGTCGGTGGGTATCCTTCACTGCACATGACGTATTTTATTTATCCGTGTGCATTTTAGAGTGTTTCAGTTATTGATCGGTTAACGCAGACCAGATTAAAAGAGATTATGCAAACTTTCTACATGGACAACAGAGATCTTGCAGGACAAAAAACTCTCGAGAAAGACATGTTCTAGACCGCCACAAAGAGATCTTTCAGCTGGGCTGGGCAAGGCGTACGCCTAGGAGCAGGGACTTATATCGATACCACAAGAAGTATCGATACCTTTTTATGCATATCTAAGTATTTAAATAAATTAGTATTCTGTATCAATACGTTGAACTATCACTTTAATTTAATACCAATATATTCGACAACAACACTACCTATAGATAACTAATTGCTTTCCTTTTCGTACATATGATATATCAATATTTTTTATCGATACCCTAAAAATTTTAAAAATTTTAGTTTACATATTAATAAAATAAAAACATATTTTTATGCATAAAGTAAATACAAAAATACTAATACCTACAATATCGATACCATCAAAATATTGATATTTCTGTCTCTGCCTAGGAGTAAACGGCTTCAACTGAATTCTGTCGGAGATTCTATGTGTGCGTCGGATTGAAAAAACTCTCTTTGCGCGTTTCAGAATTGATCTGCGCTATCTTGTAAGAAGTCTTGTAATTATCTGTAATGTTGCCAACTTGGTAGTTAAGTATTCTTATTATAATTCTTGCAGCAAATATATGGGTACCTAAATAAGTAAGAAGTCTTGTAATTATCTGTAATGTTGCCAACTTGGTAGTTAAGTATTCTTATTATAATTCTTGCAGCAAATATATGGGTACCTATATAAGTAAGAAGTCTTGTAATTATCTGTAATGTTGCCAACTTGGTAGTTAAATATTCTTATTAAAATTCTTGCAGCAAATATATAGGTACCCACAAAGTTATCAAGAGGCGATTTAGAAGAAACCAAACTCAATTAACGTTAACGTCAGTGAACGCACTCTTACCACTACCTGTTTCTATTCCCACCAAAGTTCTTTATAATCTGATTGCAAGGTGTCCCTTCTTAGGTAATGTACAACTAGATACTGGCAAATTCACAATTTATTTCTATTACATTATATTCGGTAAAGATATGACTCGGCGCCTCTATAAATTCATAATTTTATGTTTTACAATGCAAACATATGGGTCGTTGTGACATTGTGAGAATTCTTTTCAACCTTATTCTTGAGAATAAAGGAAGATATAGACAGAATTGAATAAACTATAAGTACAAGTCTTGATACTTCCATAACCTACTTCTATACATTACTAGCTGTTACCCGCGGCTTCGCCCGCGTAATATATAGCCTGTGTCCTACTCGGTACCCTAACCTATGTGTATGCCAAATTTCATGATGATCGGTTCAGTAGATACGGCGAGAAAGCTTAACGAACAAACAAACTCACTTTCGCATTTATAATATTTAGTTGGGATTGGGATTCCAAAGTGAGTTTGGATGTTATTATCTAACGCTAAGTTCGTACTAAGAACATACAAAATGTACACTTTGATAATTTTAGCACGATAATTTAACAGACCTTTACTATCAAAAATGAACGTGGAGACTAAAAAGATCTGATGATAATGATGATGAATATAAAAATATTATTCTTCATTATTTCAGTTCTTAGAATGTACAAGAAAAACTCTGGAAAATACTGGTATCAGGAAATATAAAACAGTTTGTCTAATGAGAACTCCCGCATTATCGTAGAACCGTAAAAGGCCAATAAGTGAGGCGTATAAAAGATTTCCTGGAGCGAACCAAACTGTTTCCGAACTGTTAATTTTCTATGTAAAGGCTAGTTTTTGAAATAGCATTTTTAGTTTTAGTGTTTCAGTCATAAGAAGATATTTTATTTATGTTGTAGGCATTTTACTTACTTTTTTTCTGTTTTGCTCAAATTTGAGAGTAGGTAAAGTATTGGCTATTATGGCTTAGAGTGGGTAAGTAGCGGTATATTCAATTATATTTACGTTGAATGAATAAAAAATACTTCATTATAGTATAGCTAGGCACACTAATACTACATCTACCATCATGCATAATATGCCGATAGTAACATGTCTCTACATATTACAGTTCAAAGATACAGCCCTGTGACTGAGAGATTCCAGGTTCGAATCCTGGCAGGGTCGCCATATGGGATCGGAAATTAGGCGGAGATAATTGATACGACAACAGACGAGAATATACTGGTTTATTACATGAAAGACAAAGCATTATATACTCCTCACACAGGCTTATACATAAGGTCTTGTTGGTAGCTTCTGTGTATGGAACTTCAAATAGTAATCATCTAAAACCTCGAATGTGAACCGCGAAGGAATGGAATTCCCTCGCCACGTCACTTTATCCCGCCTCGTACGTTTTAGCGATTTTCAAGGCAGTTGTGAATAAGCATTATTTAAGTGCCGTGTGGTTCCCGGAGTGCTGTGTGGTTCCCGGCAGAGTAGAATAGGACCACTACAAATCTTCCCGTGGATGTCGTAAAAGGCGACTTAGGAAACACAAGCTAAACAAAGCTTACAAACATCAAAAAGACCTCTCCAACCCGTCTGGCCAGCGTGGAGAGTGTAGGCCAAATCCTCTGACTACTCTGGCTGATATATTGCTGTGGTAGTACAGAGAGGGTCGTGCTCCTGCAGTGGAGACTAAAAAGACCTGATGGATGGATGGATGAAGTTGGCGTGTACCGCCCTAGACCTCATCGTTGCAAGTTCCTATCAAGATAGAGGTCAAGCATACTTATATTATTAAAAAAAAAACCTTACTGAGTAACCTAGTATTCTGTCCGGAACATAACGTTTCTTTATCCACTGCACACTTAACTCAGTTCAAAGTCAATTCAAAAGTTTCCTTCCTGAATAGACTTTTAAAAAGCAGTTTGAAATCGATCAAGATGGAGGACTTTAAATCTCATAAATCTTATCACCGTTGCCTGAATCGAGCAACTATGTTGATTCATTGGCTACTCAAAACCTTACCTTTGTGCAAGCAAATAAAATTCCAGCGCTTAACACAGACTTCTTACAAATGGACTAGCTAGAAATATAATAATGTTTTCTTATGTTTTTGCGATTGTTACACATTTAAATAAAATTATTTTAATACGGATTTTATCGCGTTCATTACATTATTTATACACCTAACGTTTCGAACACTTTTCAGTGTTCGTGGTCGCAGGTAGACTAAGTTGACATTTGTCTAATATTTTATAAGAACTGCAAAATCTACCACCAATATATTTATTTATAACGTTTCGGATGTACGCAGTATTGGCTCACGGTGTCTGAACGTCTTGCAGTCTTCTGCTTAGCTTGAGATGCGAGGCATAAATTTAATCAAATCTCAAGCTAAGCAAAAGACTGGACAGATACAACTGACAGGATAATAAGTAAATGACAAAAGGTATTTCTATTTATGTCTATACTGGCTTTTGCTCGCAACTCCACCCGCGTTAATGTCGATCCCAAAGGAACCTTCATTTTTTTCGGGAACATTTTTTCCCGAAAAAAATAAAGGTTGAAAAATAAAGGTATGAAAACTATGTGTTTGTCCAAGTTATCAACTGTATGTGTGAACAATTTCATTTAAATTTCATCATGTCAATACAAACGAAGTTTTGACGTGGTTAAGGAACAAACAGCCAAACATACAAACTCATTACTAGGATAGGATCTTCAGGATATGAAAAGTTTATCTTTGTATATAGTCCTGCATAGTTATCGTGTAGATTTTTAATTGTTTATTTTTATTTTACCGGCTATTCATTTAGCAGAAAAAATGTGTGCCTTGCGTTATGCATTTAAAAACTATACTTTGTGTTAATTTAAATAGATATATCATAACTTGACCAGTCCATTTATTTCAGTAGTCTACGCAACACAAAGTTTAAGACCTATAAATATAAACAGCCATTGAAGAGAGTTAGTGGAAATGCCATCAGCGCACAGTGTTGCAAATGTTCTCGCACATTGTAGTCTGCTCCGGAAATAAATATAAATCAACAAAAGGTAAAATCAAGACTTAAATTTAAGTAAAGGAAGACTGTTCTTGTACAGAACCATCTAAGTTATATACCATAGTTAAATTAAATACTTAATACTTCCATGCTGGTTTGGGAAAAAAGGAAAAACATAGAATATACCAGCTGCTTTTCTTCCGGCGCAGACCGTTAAATCCGGACAAGGGTTTGGGCAAAATCTAAGGAATCACGTTATAGTGCAGCATCGCGCGGCTAGCAACCCATCACTATTTTGATTCCGCTTTCCATCTCAATGCCCACTAATACGCTAAACGTGGCCTTTGGGTTTTATGAACTTGCGCTCTATCTACCCCGCACGGTATAAAGACGGGATAATATGTATGTATATATATTAAATTAAATCTACTAAGCATCTATCTTTCCAGTTAAGTACTTTAATTTTTATCTAAAAGCTAATAGATTCCAAATAGTTTCTGAAAATAGTCCAAAGATGCTGCTTATGAACTCCCATTGGGAAACGGATAATAATATATATGTTACATATATAGAATTAGTTCGGTAACCCTATGTTTACTAAGCGACATCATCATCATCATCATCAGCTCTTTCGTCATCATCATCGCTTTTTTTTAGTCTCGACTGCAGGACGACTTTCTCTGTACTACCAGAGCCATACATATGCCACAGCAGTCGGAGGATGTAGCCTACAATCTCCACGCTGGCCAGACGGGTTTTCGGAGGTCTCTCTGATGTTTTTTAAGCTTTGTTAGCTTGTGTTTCCTTAGTCGCCTTCTTCGACATCCACGGGAAGACTTGGAGTGGTCCTATTCTACTCTGCCGGGAACCACATGGCAAACGCGACAACTTTGTATTTACTCTGATTAGAGATAATCACCCATATGAAACAACTTCTTGTTGTCTGAGCTAAAGCTCAAAACTTTGGAAGGTTACTAAGGTAAAATTTTGTTTATAATGTCGAATGCATTTAAAGATATTGAAGTAAAAGAAAATTTATATACACGTGTTAATCTTTAATAATATTGAATGTCTGGCTGTAAGAGTCAAAATAATATCGAAGATTGTAAACAATTCTTTTTGTCTAACCTGAGATCCTTTTACACAATAAGCGTTTTGAGAAACCCAGTGTGAATATCAACAACCGTTTTCAATACTGAGAACGTAAGTGTGATGTATTGTATAAAACTGTTTGACTCTTATAGCACAGCATAATCAGCAAACTTATTTTAGTTATTCACATCATTAATAAAGAGAAAATCATAAAATTTCTTTAAATTGAAGCCCTTCAGTGTCTATCATCTTAAGGGGCACACTAGGCACAGTAGCGACGCCAATCATTTTATTCCTAATACTTTACAAATATAAATAAATTCAAGAATATAAACAATATAAGCCTTAGTAAATAACCTGAAGTATTTTTGGAATCATGTTTTAATGTTATGAGAATCAGTCATTGAGAGAAAAAGTGATAACCGCCAAAAACGGCCGTTTTTGGCGGTAATCAGATTCTCATAATTCTCACTGATTCCGATAATAATAAACATGATTCCAAAAATACTTCAGGTTATTTACTAAGGCTTATATTGTTTATATTCTTGAATTTCTTTCTATTTGTAAAGTATTAGGAATAAAATTATTGACGTCGCAACTGTGCCTAGTGTGCGGCCTTAAATCATTCACCTACATGTTGGTATTACTAACAATGTTACAACAATTTCAATGACATTTGATATCCTGTACGTAGGATGTTATTTAAGTCTGGAATTTCGATCTATATTTACGTAGCCTAAACATTAACATAAATCAAGGAAATGTGTTTTAAGATCTCGTTTCAATAAACTATGTTGAATAAGCTAACTGGATATTAAGTGGCGCTAACTGACCCCGTTATAACTTAGTATTTATCTTGTTAGTTATTAGTTAACAACTTCTGCAGCTAACTATTATATAGTTAGCTGCAGAAGTTGTTAGTTATATACAGCAAAATTTTGTTTACTTTGGAACCTTAAAAAGGGTTATTTAGCCCGTCGAAATAAACAAATTTACCTAGACGACCAATGATGGAAATTAAAAATAAAGACATAAATATTATCACGCCTCTTTCCCATGGGTGTAGTGAAGGCAGACTATGGATCTCCACTTGCTACTCCTTACAAACCTCTTTCGCTTCATCCACATTAATTACTATTTTCATGCATGCTCGCCGGTTTCGGGTACTCCTTCTCCTTTTGCAAGAATGTTCGCAATTTGGTCACGATAAGTTCGTCGAGGCCGACCCTGACCGACTGTCTCAACTACCTCTGCTGTATATATACCTTTTGTAAGTCTGCTTTTATCCATCCTCTCAATGTGTCCAAATCATCTCAACATTCCTTTCTCAATTTTAGTCACTGGAAATTAAAAAAGAAAGACATTTCCATATAAAAATATTCAACCGGTAAATTTTTAGAACATAAAACATTTACAAGGAGCATCAATGTCAGGAAGACACCCAACACTAAAAAAAAAATTCAAAACAAAAAAACTATCCTATTCAGCTTTGGAAGCTTTACAGCTGGGAATGCATCAAGAATACGCTCAGATAATAGAATCAAAATCAAAAAGCGAAAACCAATACACAACTTTATAACCAGTAAATAAAAGCCACGAAGTCACGAGACAATTACCATATACGCTTATGACAAAACCGCATAAAAGAATCGCGGCATAAATATGAAACCGGGGTTTTAGATGAGAGAGAAATTTTCATGCAAAGTGGTATATTCCTCGCAGCAACGTCCCAACTCGTCAGGCCACTCGATGCAATTGCCTTGCCTTTCGAAAGCAATAACAGAAATGCGGAGATATTTACAGTACAGCCTTTAAAACTAAAGAAAAAAGACAGAGTGGAAATGCTAAACCACTAGTCATAGAAAAGATTTTGAAAATAGCTAATGTACGTTGACAAGACTGGATAGATATCGCCAGAATAAAATAATGAATACTTACTTAGTTATAACATTCTGAAATAATAAAGATGGAAACTTCCTCGCAGCAACGTCAAAACTCGTCAGGCCACTCGATGCAATTGCCTTGCCTTTCGATAGCAATTACAGGAATAAGGAGATATGTACGTACAACTTTGAAAACGAAAGGCAGAGTCAAAATGTTAAACCACCAGTCACAGTCTTAGTACCACTCAGACTAACTAAATAAGTGTAAAATGAATCGAATAATATTTTTCTTTAGCGATTATGTCCGCGAAAATTAATGCTATTTGTAGTTTCTGTAGTTGAACTTATTTTTCTTTCAGTCGGGTAAGTTTTTGCGCTTATATATTCCAAATAAACATACAAACATGCTCATATTATATTAAATGTAATTAATTTTACTACGATATGAGCGGCATTTCAAGAATTGTAAGGTATCAGTTACGATCACGGTTCTTACGAGGGTACATACGAGAGTGTTTCTTGTATTTGTAAAAACAACGACAATGCTCTAAGAATAATTTGACGAATATATTATACTATTCATTGTTGTGATTAATTTTGTCATATCTCCCATTTTCTGTTGTCTGCGCTTCACATCCAGGCTCTAAGGTCACATGTATTATGCATTCTGGGATCCAAATCAATCCGGGAATGCTGTATAATGCCACCGAAACAAAAAGTGCCTACATAATGAGACCAGGGTAAACCTTGTTTGGGTCTTTGAAGTTGTGTTCTTTCTCGAATTTATTTTCTGTATCGGATTATAATTTGATACTTTATTCGGTAGGTTAGAGGGCATCAATTTGTTATTCTTAGGGCACTGAGTTCGATTACCGGCGTAGTCAAATACAACTTCATTTACACGGATATCTGTCTACGTTTCTAGAAGCTATCCACGGAGTTTTGTATCAGACGACAAACTTTATTTAACCTTTAACGGCTGACGTGGTTTTTTCATGACGTAAGTACTGACGTGGGGCCTAGGGCCCGCTACTTCAAATGCATATAAAAAATAAAATATTTACAAAAAAGGTATATTTTGATATTATTTACATTAAATAGGATTAAGTGAATAAAAACAACCAAGTTTTTAATATTTTTATATTGAAATTAGCTTTATAACTATGAATTAAACGAAAGTAAGTTATTTTTTGGCAAAAATTACTTGAGATCAGCATTAACACTATAAGTCTTTATTTTTTATAAGTAACTGAACAAAATATTATTTCTAATAAAATTTCAATAACTTTTTTAATTAATAATAAAACAATCAACCCTATAAATAATTTAAAAATAAAAAACTGCAATGCATCAACTTTCGCAATTTATACACAATCCGGGCAAATCTCTTTAGCACATTGAAGACACATGTTTTTTACATACATAACATGTATGTGTCGACTTACTCTGGAGTTTTAAAGGGCATGTATGGCACCTTTTCCTTTGTTTTATGACTTCGTCATGAATGTCTGGCCGTTCAGGCATGTCTGAACCTAGCACTCGAGTCAAACTAAGACGAAGTTCACGTGGCAGTCTTTCATTCAGTACTCTTCTTTTCATATTTTGCAAAACCAACGCTCGAGACAATTTTATTATAAAAAGTCCTCATTCTGTAGTATTTCCTTGATGCATGTTATACAGCAAGTGACTATTCACAGAGCTACTATCCTCACAAGCTATCCACGAAGACACGATTGACTCAAAATTACTGTCACCAGGCGCAACAACTCTTCTGGCTTTAGAAAAATGTGGACCATCGCCGTTATTGGTACATCGTTTTTTCCCGAAAGAAGTACTGGGCTCCATTTTAGGCTATCTAATCGTTTCCTGTGGAAAAAAAACGCAAAATATAAAATTTGCCGACGTTTCAAAAAGTTACGTAAACACTGACGTGGGGTCTGAGAGGCCCACAAAAAAATTTGAAGTCACTTTACTCACCTATATTGCGCGCGCCGACACGTGTACCGACCTTGAGGGCCTCCGGGCGACTAAATTCGAATTTACCAGAAGCAGCGTACGATTCGCGCGCGGGAGGAGGGAATAACTAGGTATTATTACTTTCGCTGGGCCCGAGAGGCCCCCACGTCAGCAGTTAAAGGTTAATAATATGTTTTGGGTATATAAATGATCTATCTTATGCAACAAATACGAACTACTTAAAGTTTATTTATTTAAAAGCTCAGAGTTCCGGCATATTTTAGTATCAGAATATTCATACTACTTTTAATTTCTTTGTACTTAAATTATTTTCATCTTTTTTCACCTACATTTAGATGCGTACATTGAACATCCCAACGTGACTATTATATTGTTAAACTATAGTTTTTAGGGTTTGTTACTCAAAGCGTGACGATGGCAACTTATTACTGAGCCTCCGCTATCCACCCGACTGTACATTAAAGGGTATCTAAAAACTATATGTCTTTAAATCTAAAAATACATATCTTTATAATCGTTATTGGTAGAGACTTTAAATATTTACGGTGTATAAGTGTACCAACTCGTATATCTTTTGCTGCCACAAAACAAACGTAAAACATTAGAGATCCCAGAGAAGATTTTTTGTGGTTTTTAGTTAGTTATATTAGTATGGTGGTACATAACCCTTCGTGCGCAAATCCGTCTCGCGCTTGGCAAGTTTGTCTATACCATTATTATTATTTTTTTTACTAACCTATTAAGTCTCACTGCTGGGCAAAGGTCTATTATATCTATACCAAAGAGGAAAAAAATTGATTGTTTGCATTGGATAGGCTCCGAAACTACTAGGCTGAATGTGTTCTTTTTTATTGCATTTATTTTTCTTGTGTTAATTTTTTCTTTAGTGTTAAGGTTTTTGTACAATAAAGTACCTAATTACATACATAAAACTGATTTTAAAAATTTAATTTACTTGGAAGAAGATAAAATTGCTAGTTTAATGATTTAAGTAAAAAAAAAACTTTTACATCCAACTCGCTCTTTGCTGAATCCTTACTTAATATTCCTCTAGCCCCCTTGAGGTGAATGCGGGGGTATTGGCAGTGTTAAATATGGGGTTAAAATGGTACGTGTGGGTCAGGACAATGAAATCAAACGGCTGAGCGATCAGATCAGCACAATAGGGTTAATCGATTGGTCGCGCGATAATGGCTTTAGTAAACGCTAAATACGGGTTAAGAATTTAAGAAAAACTGTCCTTGTTGCTAGGTAATTTATTAGGAACCAAAAAAGATTATTTAAAAAAAATTACTGCGATATGCCTTTTTTATGAAACAATCGAGTGCGTTTGACTCTTTTCATATCTAGCGGGAGGCAACAAACTAGAGTGACAAGCTAACTAAAATAATGCCTAGTCAG
Organism: Rhodophaea formosa; assembly: GCA_963082605.1. Lineage (NCBI taxonomy): Eukaryota > Metazoa > Arthropoda > Insecta > Lepidoptera > Pyralidae > Rhodophaea > Rhodophaea formosa. Next base: position 2,426,288 of record OY720208.1, read on the forward strand.
TCTTGCAATGAAAATTCCTAGATTGCACGAGTCGCGGGAAACTGTGACGCAGGGAGTAAATAGAGACCTTTTTGTCTATGGTTTCTATTGCCTAGAGAAAACATTGGAGTAAGAGTAATAAGTAATACAACTTAGAATTACTATATCAGGCTACAAATTCAAACTCATTTGACGCGTGTTCTATGCTTCAATATCCATAAAGGCAGGTTTTTGGGCAGTGGATGATATACTTACCACTACTTTAATATTATTTTTATAACCAATTGTATTAGAAGTATAACTGTTATTTTTGCATTTTCAAGCATTCACACTGCATTTGCATGTCACACTGGATACGGTATAGACCGTACCCAGTGTGACATAATAGGCAAATAAGATAAAACAATGGAGTGAAGGTAAAGATGGTCAAACGTAATACAATCTAATTTAAATTTCTATTGGAGGCTACACATTCAAACTCAATTGACGCGTGTTCCAGGCCTTAATATCCACAAGAGAAGTTTTGCGGCAATGAATGATACCACCACGCATAGAAGACGAATTTTTTTTTTTTAATCTATGCCACCACGGTAAATCAAAACTGCAAGCAAATATAAAAGCCCACTACAACCAAACTGCCATATTAAATCGCCATCAAATTATATTTGACAACTGTTACGTGGCGAGCAACAAAACTTGTTTTTAAAAAAAATATTTTATTTACCAAGATATTAACTATTAAAATTTAGATGACTTACTGACTAAGGGTTGTTGTGGGTTTGAGTATTTATAGGGATATGGTAGGAGTGGGGGTTGTAAACATTACATTAATTAATTATGAGAATAATAAACAGAGTACTTAACCAATAGAACTAGTATGGGAATAGTAAACAAAAACAGAATACTTAACTAATAGAACTAAATGGTAAAGGTAAGATAATGATAAGTTATACTAAATAAACAAATGGTTTATGAGGGATATCGTAACACCTCCCCCCTCAGAACAAAGATTGGGCGTTTCTGGCCGATCTTTGAGGTGATGTCTGGCATGGCGGTTCGTCTTCCTCTTCCGAAAGGTTTGATGTATTCAGCGATGATAATGGAATGGGGACCTCGATGTGTTGCCGACGCCTTGAATTATCGAAGCAATTGTTGAAAATCTGAATACAGCTTGCATCAGCATTTCTTCGTGAGTCCCAGCGCATGATTTTGTAGGGGTAGCGGCAGCAGCATTTATATATGAAGAACATGAGCATTATAATTCCAATAACTATGGTGAGGATATTTATTTTGGTAGAATGTTTTTCAATGAAGAGACCTTTGTTCCTTGCATCCATTCTTTGCTGTTGCATTTTTATTTCTTCTTGTATGGATTTTAAGGAGTCTAGTTGAAAGTTATTAAACTTTATTCTGGAAAGTGATTCTTCCTTGATATCGGGATTTTCGTGAATGCAGTCCGTCGCGATATTAACGGTAATAATCGGATGACTGATATTTGTAATAGTTTCTTCGTCTGCTGTTAATGTTATGAATGCAGTGTAGACTTTGCATCCTGGATGTAGGTTTAGTATTCCTGTGCCTGAGATTTCTTCATGTTTGATATTATCTTTACATTCTTCGGTCACTGTTGTTTTTTCATGTAATATGAAGAGCCATTTGTTGTTTCTTAGAGCTTGAAAAGTGTTTATTTGGGCTGAGAACGAAAGAGTCATCTCGCAGATTTGAGGTAGTTTTTCTTCAGTGGATAATAATATGTCCATTTCACAAATAGGTCTTGCATTCGTGTTGTACACAGGTAGGTTCTTGCACACTCTGGTGTCGGTTGTGAAGATCTTGCAATCGTCGAGACTACTCGTGGTGGTGTATTCTTGTCTTGTAGGGCTTGTGGCTATATATGTTTGCTCAGGAAGGATAGTGGAATATGTTAGGGAGTTAGGGTGTCTGATGGGAACAGGATAGATACGGTATAATGTGAATTTTTCATTTCTAACTAATGGGAATTCTAATACATGAACAAGTTTATTCATATATATATAGGAAGTTACTGAGGATGACTCGAGAATCTGGTGAATGTTATTTGGGATAATTGGTGCTACTAAATATTTATTTTGTCTTTTATTTCCTGAAATTAATAATTCGTTGTAAAGTCGCATCGTGGAAATAATTGAAGGATGAATTGCGCCCGATTTAATGAAAAGTATACTAGTTATAATATCATCTATTTCTTGCTCTAATGATAATACGGATTCTAGAATTTGTAACGAAATCGAATTAATTTCTTCAATGATGGTTAAATTAAATATAACGTTTCTTGTCGAGTTAAAATAGTCGTTTATTTTGTTTATATTTTCATTAAGGATATGTTCATCATAGGAAATTTTAAGGATAGTCTCATTGAAATTTTTGATAGTGGAAGAAATAATTTGTAATTGTTGATTTAAGATATCGTCTGTAGAAATTTGACGTCTTTCTAATAGTTCAATACATTCGTCATAATGCTTAGCATCTTTAGCGTCTGGTGTTCCAATTAGCCATTTAAGAACTGAGCTTAAGCCGTCGAGTAATTCACGTTTGACTCTCTTGTTGCTAGTGTAGTAATTAAGTTCATTAAGTCTAGAGTCGATTTTATCAATATTAGTTTTTATAAATGAATTAGTAGTTATTATGCTAGGAACATTCGGATGCTTTTGAATCAAGAAGTTATAGTTATTGATGAGGCGTTTTAGAGAATCTCGAGATAGAAATAAAGGTTCTAAATTTCTGTAAACGATAATTTTCCATGAGCTTTCGGAAATGAGGATTTGGCCTTGATTTTCATAAAACAGTCCGGAATAGGATGGAAGGGTATCAATATGGAACCCATTGACTACTGCGGATGTGCACCTGAAACAGGTGATTGGTTCAAGTTAATATTAGTAGATTTCTTAACCTTATTTATGTATAATTCTTTAAAAAGTATATACGATTTGTATAATATAATGTAAATTAAGAGTTTTAGTAAAGAACATATTATGAAACTAATATAAGGGTTTTGCATAAGAGAGTTTAAATTATCTATTAGATTATAGGAATTATTAGGAGGAATGGGATGTGCCATATTTTGTTGCAATATCCTGTAATATAGAATTAAGGTTTTTTAATATGTACATTAGACTAAATTATAAAATTAAAGGCTAGTAACTTAAAGTATCTAATTATAATAATGATGGTGGTGAATCGTGCAATGGTCGGAGGCGGTTTGCATGTACTAAATGGTTTCGACCGGATTTACGAATCACATAATTTTCGTTGAAACCTTTTCTGCTAATCGTGTATGGACCTTCCCATTTAATATCTAGGTTATTAGGATTAGGTACTTTTAGCATAACTTTGTCTCCTACGTTATATTGGGCAATGTTTTTAATATGACTGTCATATCTTTCTTTAGCCTTTTCTTTCATGCTTTCTAAGTTTCGTCTCGCTATTTCCCGTGATGTCTTTAGTCTTTCATTTAAATCTCTCAAGTAGTCATTAGTAGTATAGTCATCTTGTTCTTTCATGGAATATAAAGATTTTGGTTTATAACCGAAGAGTAACTCGTGAGGAGTGAAACCTGTAGATTGATTGACTGATGTATTATGGCACATGATTGCAAAGGGTATTATTTGATCCCAATCAGATTTGTTTCGTTTGTGGTACATTCTTATGTGATCACGAAGTGTGGCATGAAAACGTTCTAAGGAACCGTTTGTTTGTGGGTGATATGCAGTACTCACAGTATGATTACAGCCTAACAACTTCATGAGTTGCTTGGTAACACTGTTTACAAATTCGGTACCTTGATCAGAATGGAACCGTTTCGGTATACCGAAGTGTTGGCAGAAATTAAGTAAAGCTTTAGCCACCGTTGTAGCTTGTTTATCTTGAATTGGATATGCTTGTACAAATCTAGTTAGGTCATCCTGTAGGGTTAGAATATATCTGTTGGAATCGTTGGAGACTTCAGAATACGACACTAAATCTATAGTAACTCGTTCAAAGGGTTCTGTTGATAGTGAGGTTATAACCATTGGTGCTTTGTAAGTACTTCTCTGAATTTTATTACGTTGGCAAGTTTGGCAATTATTTATATAATCTTTAATTGTATCTGTCATACCTTTCCAGAAATACTCGGTTCTAATTTTTCGCATTGTTTCAGTGATACCTCGATGTCCTGCAAGTGGATCATCGTGAAATGTTTTTAATATGTTAGGAATTTCTTGTGCTGTAGGATATTTGATTGTATTATCGCATATAGTGATTGTACAGTTATACATGTCCGCCAGATAAGCTGTGATGTGAAGTTGTTCGTTACCACGCATTTTACAAGTAGGATCGTTTTTAAGGTTAGGAACGCAAAGAGTTTTGAAGTTATGTTTCTGAAGGCAATTGAGTAGGGTTTTAAAATAGCTTTCGGAGTCCCAAGGGTCAAAGTGGTTTGGCCTTGAGCACCCAAATATAATATTTTGGTTTTTGTCTGAAACTAATAAATCTACGTCGTAGAGTGTTCTCGACTTTTCGAGGTATGGTTCCACTTGGGAACACATGGAAATAGCCTCATTGAAAAGGTCGTTTTTATCTGAAAGTTCACATGAGATAGGGATAAGAATGTTTTTATGACGGTCGTCTACGAGACGATCCGGAGATTCTTGTAAATTTGGAGTGTCTAATTTATGTGAGGTTCGTTCTCGAAAGTATTGATAATTAATTTCTAAGTAATCGTTGTCAAGATTATGGGTTGCATTTGGTGTTGAATTGTCATCGTCGTTCGTAAGATCGATAAGATTCGTGTTAAGAACAGGGGGTCTTGAGAGTGCGTCTGCGTTGGTGTTATTTTTACCGGCTTTGTACACTACCTCATATTCGAATTCTTCAAGCTTTAATCGCCAACGGACTAGACGACTGCCAGGGTCTTTGATCGAAAAAAGCCAAGTTAGAGGTTTGTGATCCGTGACAATTTTAAACTTTCGGCCGAAGAGGTAGGGTCGAAAATGTTTCACGGCCCATACGATGGCTAATAATTCGCGCTCTATCGTAGAATAATTAGACTCGGCTTTGTTTAGAGTACGTGAGGCATATGCAATTGGCAAGTCTTTGCCTATTTCACCTTGTGATAATATGGCGCCGATTGCACTCATAGAGGCGTCGGTAGTTAGTATAAACTCTTTTGTGAAATCAGGGTATTGGAGTATTGGGGGATTGATTAATAATTGTTTGCATTGTTCGAAAGCCATTTGTTGACTTTCCCCCCATATGAATGGAACATCTTTCTTCAATAAAGAGGTTAAAGGTTTTGTAAGTTTACTAAAATTTGGGATAAAACGGCGATAATATCCGGTAAGACCTAGAAAAGCTTTTATGTCTTTGCAAGATTTTGGAACTGGGAATTCTTCAACTGCTTTTATTTTATCTGGGTTAGGTTTAACGCCTTCATTTGAAATAATGTGACCTAAATATGCTACTTCGCGTCTGAGAAATTCGCATTTATCGGGTTGGACTTTAAGTCGATATTTTCTGAGCCTATTGAAAACTTCTTCGAGTTTTTGTTGGTGCTCTTGGAGGCTTGAGGCGAATACGACAATATCATCTAAATAAACGAAGCATCTTTCACCTTGTAATCCAGATAATACTGAATCCATTACGCGTTGGAAAGTGGCGGGAGCATTTTTAAGGCCAAAGGGCATCCTTTTGTATTCATAGTGACCATAGGGCGTGCTGAACGCGGTTTTAGGTATATCTTCTGGCTGTACTTCAAGCTGATGAAATCCTGATGCGAGATCTAAGGTCGTAAAATACTGAGAGTGTCCTAATTTATCCAGGATATCTGTAATATTGGGGAGTGGATAACTATCACCTACTGTGACATCGTTCAACTTACGATAGTCGATGACTAGACGCCACTTTTGTTTTCCGGATGCATCAAGTTTTTTAGGGACTACCCAAATGGGGCTACTCCACGGTGAAGAGCTAGGTTGAATAATATCTTGATCGAGCATTTTCTTCACTTGGGTTTTGACTTCTTCTTCGTGTATTTGTGGAAAACGATATGTTTTTGTATGAATTGGAACATTAGTAGTAGTAGGAATGCTGTGTTTTGTATGATTGCTAAATGTTAAAGGATCACCTTCGATGTAGAAAATATCTGAATATTCCAGGATTGTTTTGTGTAATGATTTCGATTCTTCTTCATTTAAATGGTCTCTCCTGATAAGACCAAGAACGTGATTCTGCCTATCTGTTAAGCTTTTGTAATTGAGATTGTTTATCTCTACTGTGTTCTCATTACTTAATGAGGGTTCGTAAGGGATAGCTTCTATTGTGGGGATTTCAATTTGTTTATCAGCTTTGTTTGTGTTCACACAAGTAATATTGAATGTGTTGTTCACGACAGTCACTAATGCGTTGGGGATAACAATACCGTTATCTAAATTTTGTTTTTCGATAATTGCTTCCCCTGAGTTTATGTTGTTTGTTCTGCAAGTAATGATAGTTTCTGAACGACCACTCAATAATTGTATGTTAGAACTCATCTCAGTTTTGTCGTTTAAAAAATGGAGTTTGTAGGTTTTTCCTTTAATTTTCATTGTTTTGGATTTTACGAATATATTGCAATTAAAATTTTGTAAGAAATCGTTACCTAATATTCCGTCGGCTTTGATGTTTATGTTGGCTACATGGAATTTATATTTTGATAAATTATCTAAAGATATTTCTGTGGTTCCCAAACTAGGAATAGAAGATGTGTTACCAGATATACCTACAATTGAAACGAGTTCATTCGAATTAAGTGAAGCTGAACCTATTTTGTCAGATTTAATAATTGAAATTCCAGCTCCAGTGTCTATGAGAAGAGTAACTGGTTTGTTATCTATCTGGAAAGTACAATGTAAGAGATTTTCAGGTGGTATATCATTTAAAGATGTAATAGAATAAGATTTTGGTTTAGTAATTGATTTAGCATCTTGTTTTGGATTGAATTTAGGATTCGATTTGGATTTTGAGATTTTAGTTTTAGATTTAGAATTTTGTTTTGATTTCGAGAAACCGAGAGTTTGGGGCTGGTTACCCTGTTCGTGGGTTTCTTTACGAGGTGGGACTTGTATTGGTTTAGGAGTATCTGTTTGAGTAGATGCGTCCACGAATTGTCTCCGATAGACTGGGTTAGTTTGTGTGGAAGCATCGATAAATTTTTTGTTTATATTGGTTATTGGAATTGAATGAGGTTTTCGTCTATGTCCTGTGTCTGTAATGTCTGTCTGGGGGCAGCTAGTAAGGGCACTAAAGCGGTTTCCGTGGAGGTGCCCATTTCCACGGACGCTTGTGAGTTTAAATGATTGGCTGAATGAGTGACTGAGGAGTTACTTGGTGCGGGCAATGCGCGTTGCGTTGTATTTTGAGCCCTTTGGTTGTTATAAGCTCGTTTACGACACTCAGAAATGATATGCCCGGGGTATTTGCAATAGTTGCAAAATTTGGGGACTGCCGAGGTAATTTGACCCGTCGGAGGAGCATTATATTGGGGTCTCGTGGGAGGATTAGATTGAGGTCTAGATGTAAAATTTATTTGTGGTCTGTTAAAATTGGGACGAGTAAGTGGACGTGATGAATTTTGAATTGATGTTTTAAATAATGATTGTCGTGCGTTATTCATGGCACGAATTTTATCTTCCTGTTTTGCGAAGTTTCCTGCCTCTGACAAATTTTTAAATCCTTTTGTTCTTAGCATAATTCCTATGTCTGAAGAAAGGCCATTTATGAAAACATTTAAGGCTGTTTCTTCGGTAGTAGCCAGTCTTCCTAATAAAGTTTTATCTGTAATTTCGACGTTTAATTTTTCAATTATTTTGCTTCTGCATAGATCTACTCTGTGATAATAATCTGTCAGTGATTCGTTCTGTTTTTGGAACATCGACTGCAGCTCTAGATTTAAATGGCTAAGTGTTTTAGTATTAGAAAATTTGTCTACCAAAAATTCTCGGAGACCATGCCATGTATTGAATTTCCTACAGTGAACGTCAGCGGCATTAGGCCCTGTTATATTATTTAAGGCAAACACTAGTATGAATGGTTTTTGAGATTCGGATGCTAGTTCAAATGCAGAATTACATGATCTTATAAATTTGTAAACCTCTTGAGGGTTAGCTGTATCGAAATTTGGAATTAATTTCACGAGGTTGTTTAAATTAAGGAAATCTTCGTTTTGCGCGGCGTTTTCAGATTTTCCCGGAGTACTCATTTTTAAATATATATTTAATATGTATAAATGAAAGATAAAAGAATGAGGAGATTTTTGGAATTAGGAAATGGTAGAAATAGTAATAAAAAGATGGGAACTGAGCAAAACAAGTTGAGCCACTTACCACAACAATAATATTATGTGGGATCGCATTGGTCCGGCGAAACTTCCTTAAAAGCCTTTGGCTACCACGCGACGATGTCTTCACTTCGGCGATGTTGTCCTTGTGGTGACGGTGCGCGCGTTTTGTTTCGTCTTTACTCGCGTATCCTACCGAGACTGCGCCAGATTGTTACGTGGCGAGCAACAAAACTTGTTTTTAAAAAAAATATTTTATTTACCAAGATATTAACTATTAAAATTTAGATGACTTACTGACTAAGGGTTGTTGTGGGTTTGAGTATTTATAGGGATATGGTAGGAGTGGGGGTTGTAAACATTACATTAATTAATTATGAGAATAATAAACAGAGTACTTAACCAATAGAACTAGTATGGGAATAGTAAACAAAAACAGAATACTTAACTAATAGAACTAAATGGTAAAGGTAAGATAATGATAAGTTATACTAAATAAACAAATGGTTTATGAGGGATATCGTAACACAACACACTCGATTTAAAAATAGTCATAAAAGTTGTATGGAGTGTTAAAATAAATCATTCATAGCTATGAACACTTCGAAACGATTCGATTCAAAAACTACGTTCATTGAATCGCTAACAATGAAAATCGCTATAACAAAGCATCCGGAGGACGTGGCTTAAGTCATGTACTTATTAACAAAATCGCTGAGCGCTTTTTACTTTTTAAACCCTTCTCACAAGGCAGTAAGTTTATTAAATAATAATTGTATTTTGACCATATTACCGGTATAAAGTAAATTTTTGATGAGAATTTATTTACCACTGCCTTAAATAGGCTAAATTTATATCTGTCTTGAGAGCAAATAAATAGTTTGGATAAGTCAGCTGATTCTTCTCTAACGTAGATTGTTACTTCAATGATAGAAATACAAGGAATCTTAATGATTATTATTACCTGCCTCCATTAATTATATTAAGACCGCCGGACGAGGTCGAAACATGTCGGCCAGTAGCTACCTAATTATTTACGTGGGTAACCCGTTGTTACGTGTTTTAACAGACATACATAGTATCATATCTTTATCCCTTACGGGGTAGACAGAGCCCAAGAACATATGACTGATAGGCCACGTTTAGCATGTTGATGGGGTTAAAGTAAAAAAGAATTTAATCAAAATAGTGATGGGTTGCTAGCCGCACCGCCTATTTACATGATTCTGCAGATTTGCGCCCATTACCTCAGCTGGTTTCTCCGGCCTGTGTGTGAAGGAAAGCAGCTAGTACATTTTACGTTTTGTCTTTTCTCCCAGACCGGCATGGAAGACGTATTTTAATAATAGCGTGAAGTTAGGTTTAATTAAAAAAAAAAAGTGTTCGCTACATCTCTCAACTTGTACCACATAATAACAATGAAATCGCCATAACAAAGCGTGGCTTTGTGAGCTAAAAATAAAAACACAGCAACTCAACACACTATTGTTTTATAATGCGGCCAATAAGAGCAAATAATTTGACAGCTAATTACATGTTTAGTGTTATGTCTCGATCATTTTATAGCAGACTAGCTTTTACAAGCAAAATCGACCTTAAACACACAGATATTTCATAAGTAAGCAAATACAACATGTGAGGTTTATATAGCATGCCAATGCATCAAACTTGTAAATATTATGATCTGTCAAATCCCGATTCAGTTAATAAAAATTAGGGAAAAGCACAGTTTTCGAACAATTCAAAGTTTTGTGAGCGTTGCAGGTATTTAAAATACAAACGAACTACAATTTAGTAAACTAAATAAGTAAAATATTTGTTTTTCCGGAATTTAAATGGAACTATGATATTTTCAATGAAACATATATTAGTCTTATTTAAGTTTCTATGGAAACAAATATTTATGTTGATTCTCATCATCACCACTATAACCAGATCTTCATTAGTCACCACTACAGGAGAGCAACTCTCTCTGTACTACTAGAGCCATACATAAGCCAGAGCAGTCAGAGGATTTAGCTTACACTCTCCACTGAGGCCAGACGGGTTAAAGAGGTCTCTTTGATATTCATAAGCTTTTTTTAGCTTGTGTTTCCATAGTCACCTTCTGATATGCAAAAGAACACTTGGAGTGATCCTTTCTACTTTGCCGGAAACCACACGGCTGACGTTTAGTCTGTTTAAGCGTAAAAAAATTATATCTGTGGTAAAACATTGATCTTCCAATATCTTGTTCATTTCGTAGTGTTTTCAATTAGTGGTTACATTTAGTGCGATGCATCGGAGCTTAATGGCTATTATGATAGCATGCTAATGTACCGTACTTTTATTGATTTGACTTAGTACTGATTTACTTTTGGAGCCCGATAGTCCAGTGGGTGTGAGCTCTATGAGCGCTTACGTATGTTAAGCAACCCCTGGTGCAGTCCCTACTTAGATGGGTGACCGCAAGTGGCATTAATATATCTCGAGCTCCTCCGTGCTTCGGAAGGCACGTTAAGCCGTTGGTCCCGGCTGTCATCGTTGATGGCAGTCGTTAAGCTATGTCAGATGCCTTAAGGCAGCCTGAAAAATCTGACACCAGTGTTGGCCACTTACACATACGAAAAACAAACAAACATTGATTGGACAAAGATTTACCAGCCCCTGTCTTCTTGACCTTGAGCAAGCTTGTTGTTCTATAACACATCGACGTTCGGAGCATATCCAGATGATCCATGAGGCAAATCCCTAATCTCGCTTTATATTAATAATCAAAATGAGGTATTACAAAAATAATACTCGTATGGGTATTTAGTAATGAAATATAAGGAAAATCAAACACAAATTCATAATATTACTTTAGATATTCCTTAAGTGTGAAATCCAAATGCGAGTTTTAGAATAACGGCGTTAATATGTTTAACTTGTAACTAAACAGAACATTAATAAATCTAACACATTTTCAAGTTTCACGTACAAACAACGAAAATTAGCGACCGCTTTGTTCACAAGTATGAGACAAATGAGAAACATTGTTCCTCAGCTTTCTATTTTAAAACCTTTACAGAGAAAACACCTGTGCGTGTTTACATACTAAATATCCAAGAAACTTGTCATTTTACTTTATTGCAAAGAACTTTTGCTAACATTTACTCAGTTGCAAAGTATTTATCTTCTGGTCAACATGAGCAATAAGAGTGGGCAAATAATTATTCGTATACGATTTGCATAGGCTGAATCACGCGATGGAACTCCGACACGGAAGTCCATTAATGTGTTCGGTCGTTTACATGCCTCGCTTATCGAGAATGAAGCAGCAATGTACGATTCACAAGTCAGGACGGTTGTACGAGTCGAAATAATAGCAATGCGAACATAGATAAAATACCAAAATAGACGACAGAAGCCTGGCAATTGTGAATAAGTATTTTAAAAATCATACTGACGGTTATGATGTACAAAGTTCGTGTGGTTCCCGGCAAAATAGAATAGGATCACTCCAAGTCATCCCGTGGATGTCGTAAAAGGCGACTAAGGAAACACAAGCTAAACAAAGCTTATAAACATCAAAGAGACCAGTCCAACCCGTCTGGCCAGCGTGGAGAGTGTAGGCCAAATCCTCTGACTACTCAAGCTAATATATGGCTCTGGTAGGGCAGAGATGGTCGTGCTTCTGCAGTGGAGACTGGAAGGACCTGATTGATGATGATGATGATGTACAAACTACTACGCTTAAAGCTCTGGTGACATTACTAGCGCAAATGAATAGTACCTATTGCAATTTTGTCATCTTTACTATGTATGTCGCAACTGCATTTAATTAGGTGATAACCCTTATCTACGGGAGTGTATGCACCACCGAGCATTTGTTAATCGCTACGCGTACTTTGTGACATGTAGATATAGATATTAGAGTTATAAATGCATTTACTTTATTGAAACCTCGGGTGACATTAATAGCACAAATAAATACTATCCATAGTAAATTTGTCATCTATTTTTTACACGCAAATAAGTACTACGCATTGCAAAATGGTCGTATCTATTTCCACATATGTCAATGTATATGCTGCATTAAGTGTAACTGCATTAGGTGGTTTGAGCATTCGCTAATCGCTACGCACCGCTTTATTACATGTAAATACAGAAAATTATAAATTTGTGTTTTAAAATGATATTGATGGTTAAAACGTGCAATCTGCTACACCTCTGACGAAATAACTAGTACAAATAAAAACTATTTATTACAAATTTTTTATCTATTTCTACGTACGTCAGTGTATACGCACGCTACACCAACTGCATTAGGTGGTATCACCCCTTATCTACGCCAGTGTACGCACCGCCGAGCATTCGCTAATCGCTACGCCGCTTTGCTACGAGTACATGTAGATACCAACGATAATAGCATAAGGGTTTTATAGCATCCGGAGCCGAGATCGGGATTAAGAGCAATTTGCCATGCACTGCCTAAATAAGATAGCTCAGCGATAGGAGTTTTTGAAGGGGGTGAAATACAGTTTTTTTGATGATTGTTTTGTTACTGTCATAACGATAATGAAAAGATTATACTTGACAATTCCTCACGTCACCAAAGTTAGGGCACTGGGAGGTTGTGACTCATCAGGAAAATTATCAAGTTCAGTAGAAATATCCATATGTGTTATTTAAGAAGACAAAGTACAAGCCTATATGGCAAAGAAATTAATAAAAAAACTTTATTAGTTTTTAGTTTGTCATCATAGTTTTTACTCATGATTTTTTTCACGTAAATTAAAGCTTATGTTACTTCCTGCGTAATGGAATTTTTGGAATACGAACATTTTCTTACAATTCGAATCGCTGTACCTACACATGTTTACAAAGAAATAATAGATTGATTGAATGACCCCATTTGCGACAAATTTTATATAATATGCAACTTTATATTTATTTGATGATCTATGCAACCCCAAATTTATAAAAAGGGGTTCTGATGATGTCATGTTTGTTAATTTCGAAAATGGAATAGCAAATAATTTGCTTGGTCGAAGCTATTTGTCGTGGGAACGAAGCTACTTTTTACACATCAGATGTGTAAAAAAACCGGCCAAGTGCGTGTCGGGCCACGCGCAGTATAGGGTTCCGTAGTTGCGAATGACAACTTTGAGTACACACTGTTTACACTCGCACCTCACAGTTTAACGACCAAAAACATCTAACAATAAAGATTGTATGAAATTTTACATTTTCCAGTACATTTTATAAGTTGGTTGCCTATAACTTTTTAGTTTGTACTTAGTACTTAGCTCTGATAGTTTTCCTTTCAACTTCAGTATATATACTACTGCTGTAATTTTTTTCACGTATCTATATATAACCGTTTAGGAGATAGAGGGGGGGGACACGTACCTCTAACAAAAATTTGCACTTTAAAACCAAATATTTCGGAAACGGATCCCTAAATCGAAAAATGGTGTTCTCAACCTCACAATATTTTTCAAAGACCTTTTTAACGATACCCCACAAGATGGGTAAGTAGAGAAAAAAAAAATGACTCCCCCACTTTACTTGTATGGGAGCTACCCAAAAAAAAATTTTTTTTCAAGATTTTTTTCTACGACTTTTTTCCATGATTAATAGATAGATAGATAGATAGATACTCATTTATTCCTTAGAATATGGTGATACAATGGTGTTACAGAAATAAGAGGAGCAACATATTCTGCCTATAAGGCGTAGGAACATTTAGTTACATGTCATGTTAGTTCAGACAATAGTTATTATGTATTATTAATATTTTTTAAATTGTATTTAGCATTAAACATAAAATTATCATAGTCTAAAACCTTAGGCATCATAAATCATTAAATTAATACAATTTAGCATACAATTTTGGTATCATTTAAATAATCCTTGACACTATAATAGCATCTGTCTAGCAACCAGTTAAATAAAGTTGATTTAAATGTACTCTCTCTGGTAATTTCTCTAATTTCCCTCGGTAAAGCATTGAACAGTTTGATTGCCATACAATAAACATTGTTACCATAGAGATGCAATCTCTGTGCTGGAATATATATTTTGGTTGGATTTCTAGTGTTCTTCTTTTTTAAAACAGCGTCGTGCAGGGGGAAAAGATTCGGATATCTTTTTACAAATAGGCATATTTCTAAGATATATAGACACGGAAGGGGTAAAATTTTTGATTTTTTATACAGTGGTTTACAGTGTTCTAGGTAGTCTACTCCATGCAATATTCTTATGCATTTTTTTTGTAGTGTAAATGCTTTACTCATTTCGATCGAGTTGCCCCAAATAATCAAGCCATAGCGTAGTACCGATGCTATGTGTCCATGGTATGCTAGAAGAGCAGTTTCTTGAGAGGATGTCGTTTGTAACCTTCGTAGAACATAAGCGAATCTATCCAATTTCACACAAATATTATTAATATGTTCTTTCCAGTTAAGATTCTTATCTATTGTTATACCTAAAAATTAACAGTGGTCAACTTGTTTTATCTTGTCGTTATAAAATGTCGCATTAACTTGTCTTGTACTATTATTATAAGGATGAAAATGAATTAAATTTGTTTTATCTACATTATTATTTAATTTATTACGTTGTAGCCAAATGTCAATATTTTTAAGTTCTAAGTTTACAACTGTGTCCAAATCTTGTTCATTGTCACATTTTATTAATAGAGTGGTGTCGTCTGCGTAAAGGATTGACTCATGTTTGAGGCAATTCGGTAGGTCATTTATGTAGAGCAGAAACAGTAGCGGAGAGAGCAATCCATACTCCATACCATAATATACATACTCATACCAAATTACAGCTTTCTAGTACTTATGGTCTCTGAGTAAAACCGCGGACGGACAGACAGACAGACAGACAGACAGACAGACATGGCGAAACTATAAGGGTTCCTAGTTTACTACGGAACCCCAAAAAGTAGCTTCGTTCCCACGACCAATTGTTAGCGCCAAATACATGGATCAATTACCAAAAAGTATAATTAATTGTTATTTTGTTTTTGGGGTGATGTAGCTAATAAAAAAGTATTATTGATCTTTTGCCTTTTTAGGGTTCCGTAGTAAACTAGGAACCCTTATAGTTTCGCCATGTCTGCCTATCTGTCTGTCTGTCTGTCCGTCCGCGGTTTTACTCAGAGACTATAAGTACTAGAAAGCTGTAATTTGGTATGAGTATGTATATTAATCATGGCAAAAAAGTCGTAGAATAAAATCTTGAAAAAAAATTTTTTTTTGGTAGCTTCCATACAAGTAAAGTGGGGGAGTAATTTTTTTTCTCTACTTACCCATCGTGTGGGGTATCGTTAAAAAGGTCTTTGAAAAATATTGTGAGGTTGAGAACACCATTTTTCGATTTAGGGATCCGTTTCCGAAATATTTGGTTTTAAAGTGCAAATTTTTGTTAGAGGTACGTGTCCCCCCCCTCTATCTGCTAAACGGTTAGATATAGATACGTGAAAAAAATTACAGCAGTAGAATATAATATACTGAAGTTGAAAGTAAAACTATCAGAGCTGGGTACTAAGTACAAACTAAACAGTTATAGGCAACCAACTTATAAAATGTACTGGAAAATGTAAAATTTCATACAATCTTTATTGTTAGATGTTTTTGGTAGTTAAACTGTGAGGTGCGAGTGTAAACAGTGTGAACTCAAAGTTGTCATACGCAACTACGGAACCCTATACTGCGCGTGGCCCGACACGCACTTAGCCGGTTTTTTTTTCATCTATGAATAGTTCACGATGGATTTATTTTGTTACCGCCGTGTACTTGTCATTTTCTAAGAGCTATATCGGAATGTACAATATTTTTATTATATTATTGTCTTATTATGTACGCTTATCATTGTTTTATAAACTCATTAAACTATACTAAATATTTAACTGCGTGCTTTAAGTACAACAAAAAAAGGAAATGAGAAAACAAATAGGCATGCCTCGTAAAAAGTTTTGTTGGCAATAACGACGTAAAATAAAATGCAGTTGCGAATAAAAATCGCTAAAAACAGACACCGATTAAAATCAGCGACCAAAAGAATCACATGCAACTAGGGTCAAGATAAATTAGCATCCGCCCACTCATTAAAAAAAGAAATTAAAAACTAGAGGCCTGTTCCCAGCGGGAGGGATTTTAGCCCTTATACACACGGTTATAGTTAACATAGAGTTCTTATTCAGTTATCAAAATTCAAAAATTCAAAGCTTTAAACCAATGCAACCTACTCCTATGAATAAAATCGATATCATTAATTTTTTTTTCAGCCAGCAACATCTAATTTAAACAAAAACAACTACGTACGCGGTGTGAAATGAATGTATCTTTGCTATAAACCTTTTTAAGAAATCTGACGTTCAATCCCAATCCCAACTATCCCAATCCCAACTAATATTATAAATGCGAAAGTGAGTTTGTTTGTTTGTTTTTTTGTTTGTTACGCTTTCACGCCGTATCTACTGAACCGATCATCATGAAATTTTGTTTACACTTAGGTTAGGGTACCGAGAAGAACATAGGCTATATATTACGCGGGCGAAGCCGCGGGTAACAGCTAGTTAATGGTATATTTTAGCCAAACCTAATTATTTATTCCTACTACTTTACAAATAGAAAGACATTCGAGAATGTCAATCATATAAGCCTTAGTAAATAACCTAAAGTATTTTTGGAAACATGGTTTAATAATAAGAGAATCAGTCAGTAAGAGAATTACTGATTACCGCCGAAAACGGCCGTTTTAGGCGGTAATCAGTAGTTAATAATTATATAATTACTTAACAAAAGATTTTGATGAAGATTTAGAAACTTAAATGTTGAAAAAGTTAAACATTAACCGTACGTTTGTGATGCGGCTTTACCGTGGCACTATTATTTTTATTTCAATAAAACTGGCTCTTGCGTCACGGACAGGAAAAAAACCCGCCAATAATAAAATTATCGGGGAACCGCTGGGCTATTAAATGCAGACCGCCCGTGAAATATACGGACAGGCCCCTAGCGTTAACGTAGAGAAGAGAACGATGATTTGCAGATAGGAGAGGCGGTTAATAAAGAAGGAATCGTTATCTACAATAATCCTATATAGAGGAAATATTGTTTGTTTGCAATAGGCTCCGAAACTACTGGACCGATATACGAAATTCTTTCACCCATAGATAGTTAATTTATCTGCAGGTGACCGTAACGTGGATGATAGTTGCTGTGTTTAAGAATATGTTTGTTTTGTCGTGTGGATCCCGGCAGAGTTATATAGGACCACTCCAAGTCTTTCCGTGGATGTTGTAGAAGGCAACTTAGGGAACACAAGTTAAACAAAGGTTATTAACATCAACTAGACCTCTTCAACCTCTGGCTAGCGTGGAGAGTGTTGACCTCTGACTGCTTTATTATACATAACATGGATCTGGTAGTACAAAGAGGGTTGTGCTCCTGCAGTGGAGAATAAAAAGGCCTGATGATGATGAGAATGTTTCTCGTGAAATTGTGTGACCAGGTTCAATATTTTGCAAATTTTTCAAAATAGGGTTATTGGACTGAGTGCACCAGATAGCTATTATCAAAGCGTTTCAGGTCTTTACTTCTTGGCAATTTTTTAAGTTTACCATATTTTTAAGATATCTTGTTTTTAAATTAATAAGTTTATGACATAGGTGCGACGGGTCCTATTTTAGCAAACGTCTTTTATCTTTTTGTTTATTTTTGTATATTGAAACTTAATAAAATTTCATCACATACCTTGTGTGGTGAAAATTTATTAAATTTTCACCATGTTTTCTTATGTTTTCGCGATTGTTACACATTTTAATAAAATTATTTTAATATGGTTTTTATTGCGTTTATTACATTATTTATACACCTAACGTTTCGAGCACTTTACAGTGTATGTGGTCGCAGGTAGACTAAGTTGACATTTGTCTAGTATTTTTTATAAGAACTGCAAAATCTACCGCCTAAAATATTTATTGATAACTTTCCGGATGTACGCAGTATTGGCTCACACCGTGAGCGTATACAAACCATATTAAAATAATTTTATTTAAAAAAATTACACCAATTATTAAAACTTTTAATATAAACAGAAATAGACTTACGAGGGTGACAGCTCACTGAGTCACTAGTTATTAATTTTTTTGCACGCGATAGTGATTTTGATAATTTCACCTAGGATAACAATATCCGATAAAAATCTTTTACAAAATAGAACGCCCTCTGTATTAAGCCAGCACAAAAGTAGATGCTTGATCCTAGAAGGGTTACCACGCGTTTAGGGTTCCAAACATAGGGTGTCTCGAAATAAATCGTGTAACTGTGTAATCCGTATAATCGCTCAGTTTAAACAATGCTAAAAGCACGTAACATGATCACCCTCTGTTTGAAGAGGTCACTTATATTGAAACATTACTTGATTGGCACTGTCCCTAGTGTAGGCTACGGAGATTGTACCTACAGTTACTGTTGTCCAGTAGCTCAATTTTTGAACTAGTAAATCCACTCAAGAGCCACTCGTTGTGACATCGGCATTCGGTTCGTTCTCATAAGTAGATGAAATCACTAAGTAGTTCTTTTATACGTTATTTTTAAAGACTGTAAATAGTTTTTTTTCTTAGAATAGTAAATTTCCTAGTTCTCGGTGTTTCTTTGATAAATGATTGAGTCCAAGAAGTCTAATGCGAGCATTCGGAAAACCCATTCGTACAATGGTTAAAATTAGAGCCAATTAAGATGTTACGTGCGAAAGCTTGACAACGAATGGTGGCTCGATTTTACTAGTTCAAAAATTGAGCTCCAGGTCATGGGTAAATTATCAAATGTTATCTTCAAGTTGATGTGCAATATAAGGAAAAGCTGGCCAAAGTTCTACGTTTGCCATGGCCATTGAGGCAACAGTATATAAAGTAAATAAAATATTAAAGTTGTAATAACTTTTACAACTTTAAGTATTAATAATTAGCAATGACGAGTACAGTGTCTATTAACTTTTGTGTTATAACTTCTTATATAGTAATTGATTAATGCATTAAAGGAAAGAGGTAATGTTTCAATCAAAAATCGCTTAATCCTATGACTACAGCATGACCCATTTCGATAGAGCGCGTGATATTTATGCTTACTTTATGCAGAGAGGCTAGAATATTCTGAGCGGCAGAATTTCTGGCATAATTCATTTAGCGTTTCAAAAACTATACTAGGATAGGAACGTTGACTTCTATAAATGTTTTTACTAGATATGACTATTTAGCTGTCATTTAAATCAAGTGAAAATAAATGAATATTTGGTTATTTTTTTTGAAGTGAAAAAGAGATCTTCACTTCAGGATTCGTTTTACCCTAATAAAGGCAGATTTAAACTTTGCAAGAAAAGACAAATAACTAGTAGTAGTAAATAGTATTTATTCACTCAGACGCCATATGTGGCCACTTTGGGCGGTTAAGTGGATAAATACTTAAAATATTAATAAATAATGCTTTAAGAAATTTATACCATAATAAACATAAAACATACTACAGATTGTCTGTCAGGATTTTTTTTTAATTTAATCTTTTTGTTGAGTAATATAATAAAATACGATTTGAGGTGCTTCTACGCTCGGCGCCCTGTTAATGAAGTTCTTGTTTAAAAGTAGTTAAGAGGCTTACACCACCGAAACTAGCGACACCCGTTATTTAATTCTTGATCTCCGAAATAAGAACAAATTTAAAAAATCTACGTTAGTACTTCCTTAGTAAATTACTTGTGGTATTTTTAGTAGAACTTTTCATCGACATCAGCATTTCAGAAAGAGACGCATTACCGCCAAAAGTGGCCGCTTTTGGCGGTAATGCGTAGTTCTCTTGATTTACCAAATGCAAAATAAAGAAAAGCAATACAAAAAAATACTAGAAATCCTTTACTAGTGAAGTACTTACGTCGATTTTGTCAATTTGATCTTCTTTAGTAGTAAACGAAATAAAACCAAGGGTGGCGCTAGTTGGCGAGTGTAAGCGCCTTAAGAAGTTGACAGTCTATACGATTATTACCTCTTATGTTAATCTTTGCCCAAAGTCATATCTAGTTTTCATATACAGTCCACGAGTCACTACCGATGAATGAACCCAAAATGGTGGTCGCGAATTTGCCGTGTCTGAACCGCTTAGAAAGATTTATGTTGTTCGTGCTAAAAGGAGATTTTGGAACGGAATTTAGTCTTTTTGCATGCTAGAAGCGGTTATGCTTTATGGACAGACAAATTGTGGGCTTTGTTCGCGAGTGAGTACATTTTTAGCTTAAGAGTCGCCTGGAAGCGCATTTCTCCATACAAACGGAAAAAGGGAATTGTGGCAACATTAGATAATTTTAGGGCAAAATTAAGCATCCAATCAATTAATCTCATTATAATCTACGTACATTCTTACACAGTTTGGTTAAATTATCAAATGTTTGCGAATTATACGCCTCTCAAGATTTCCATACAAATTTGAAAAGGCTTGTAATTCTCAAACCATTGTTATGTTAACCAAGCTGTATAGGAACGTACGTAGATTATAATGAGATTGATTGATTAAATACTTAATTTTACTCCTAAATTATTAAATATTGCCACAATTCCCTTTTTCCGTTTGTATGAAGACATGCGCTTCCAGGTGACTCTTACACTAAGTTGTACTCATTGTTTAGTAGCATTTTTAGTACCATTATACATACTGTATGTATGTACGACTGTCATGTCTTTTTCCTTTGCGGGGTAGACAGAGCTCAGGTCTGTAAGACCCAAAGGCAGTGGATATGGAAAACGGAATGAAAATAGTAATGGGTTGCTAGCCGCATCGCCTAATACCATGATTACTTAGATTTTCGCCGATTCTCTCGATTAGATTTTATAATCTGCGCGGGAAGAGAAACAGCTGGTACATTCTATGTTTTTCTTTACTCCCAGACCAGCCTTGAAGCAATAACATTCACTATACTATATTGAATATTTTTCATCATCATAGCCGCAAGAAGTCCACTGCTGGATACTGCTGCCACAGGCCGCCTCAAAGGATTTTCAGTACGACCGGTTGGAAGCAGTCTGCATTCAGCGTCTTCCTGCAATCGTGGTCAGGTCGTCCGACCACCTAGTCGGTGGGTGTCCAACGCTGCACTTGTCGGTATGTGGTTGCCAGGCTTGAACCTTTGAGTACCTTATTCAATATTAACGATACATAAAAAAAGCTATTTACTAAGTCATGCCTTTAACACTACAAGCTTTGGGTACGAATGAAAAGCAAAAAGAAAAAATACAACATTAGTTTGGGTATACTAAAATGTTTTATTCCGATTTACTATTAATGTATATCAAAAATCAATACGCTAATTACCGAAACTACTAAACAATGCAATAACACCCCTACTATAGTTATCAAAAGTCCCCAAGACCCACGATATCGCGTTACCTCCCGCCCCGATCCAATTTTTAACGACACCCCAGTAAAAGAGCGTAAAGATGCATTTCCACCAAAGATGTACAATATAGCTGAGGAGTGCTAAGATGCTTCGCGAGTTTGTGAAACAGTGTGAGTTTTCCCACCTGATCTATGTGGTAAGAAAATTTATGTCAAGACCAGGTCAAAACCGTTATAGGTGTAAAATGAGGTTGAGTAGCGGGTTCTTGTGACATTATTTTACTGATGATCGCAAATTACAAATCTTGCTAGATTTATAACGAACATAAACTTTTTAACGGTAAGTGTGAGTCTAGTACACTTTTCAACCTAAGATAACAACACTGAATGACATAATTTTCTCCGCCTTTGCCTCAATAACACCTCTTAAGGCAACGAAGAAAAAGTCTAGTTTAGGTATAATTTATAGTATTGATCGTATTTTTTTAAAAATTTCAACCGTTTATTTAATATAGGTTTCTTTGAACTCCAATTCATTTTCATATTTGATTTCACAAATTTCACAAAAAAATATTGACGTCTGTAATTTACTTATGGCTGAGTTTAGACCGCTTCCAAAGCGGAGTGCAAAAGAAGCATATCGCCTAGCATCGCACTTTGATGGAACCACTGCCCAATAAAACAGTTGGACAAATGAAAAGTCGGCTCCAATTAGCGACCGAACCCTTGCGGCGATGGAGCGTGAGAACCAGTGGTACAGAGAATTGGCACAAAGACAAAAGTGGGGGAAACTCGACCAATTTGGATGATATACGAATTTTCTTTTCATCTGTTCGATGAAAGGACGTTAGCGGTCAGTTTGGACTTTTTGTTCAATGGGTCTTTTATTTTACTTAACTACTGCGTTTGTGGGTTTGTTCAACTCAATTGTCTGGTTTCAACATTTTTTATTCACGACTGCCAAAAAAGGAATTGTTATTTGTTTTCAAGTTCATATAATATGTAATCATGTTTTAAGTTTATTTATTTCACCATAAATATATTTTTCAACAACTTGATGAAATTCGAATAAAATCAAGCTAAGCAATTTTCTTTGTTACAAATATTATATAAGAAAGAACCTAGTTCAAATCGATTTATAAAAACGAATATGGAGTAGACAACATACGTATACAACCTACTTTGTGCATTTACATCATAGATATCAGAATATTTTTACATGGTACTTGTGCTACAACTTTTATTAGATTAAATAAAAAAATAATGAGCGTGATTTCACCGAATATAGTAAAAATGGCCGGCAATAAAAATGTAAAATCCATCCCTCAAAATTTCAAGGAAATCTGTTAAAAAATACTACAACCTATAGATAAGAACAGCCGGATAGCGGGACATACGAAAGAATTTTCCCCAAGCTGAAACAGAGATACTTTATTAAGAACAGTGAATAAGATAGTAAGCAATTTTTCCAAGTAATCAAAAATTGTGATATTACTTTCATAAAACCTGAAATATCCTGCAGCCAAAGCTAATTTCCACCTACTTTATTGAAAAACATAATGAAACATCATTTATTAATGGGTTATAACCATGAAACGACCTCGCCTCTTATAAATCGCGCCACACCTCGGAAGCCCTTAGCAACTTTATAATGACTTCATTAGGAGTTTCTCAGAAGATAATAGTACTGATAAATTTTTGATTGGGCTTTGTCAAAGTTTCTATGAATCGACGGAAAATTTCCAATTGAACTCGATTTTTCATTTGAAGTTAGTTTTTGTCATGTTTCTGGAGCAAACTTTTAATTAAATCCGAACATAGTGTCAATTAAATCGGATAATATAGCTCTGGTAGTGAAGAGAGGGGCAAGACAGTGGAGATTAAAAAAACCTCATGATGATGATGATATTAATAATTATGTCAGACCTTTTCATACAATTTGATGGGCCGGCCGAACAATTTCGTATAAAAATGTCATTTTTAGAGTTCTGTAGTAAACGCGGAACCCTTATAGTTTCGCCATGTCTGTCTGTCTGTCCGTCCGCGGTTTTACTCAAAGACTATAAATACTAGAAAGCTGTAATTTGGTATGGGTATGTAAATTAATCATGCCAAGAAAGTGGCAGAAAAAGTCTTGAAATTTTTTTTCTTTAGTGTAGTTCCCATACAAGTAAAGAGGTAGTATTTTTTTTTTATACAGACTCATCGTGTTTGGTATTGTTGAATAGGTCTTTAAATAATATTGTGAGGTTGAAAACATAATTATTTGATTTAGGGATCTGTTTCAGAAATATTTGGTTTTAAAGTACAGATTTTTTTTTAAAGTTAAGTTAGTAAATGTCGTTTTTTTTTATTTCTAGAATTGGTCCCATAGGAAAAGTCACCCCTTTAATGGAATTTTGGGGGATACATTTTCTTGCTGTATGTTTCTATTATATGAATTTATTGTACTTAAATAATACTAAAATATAGACAGGACAGGATTCCTAAGTTCGCTAAGACTTTTAGAATTGTTGTAGATTGCTGCATTTGGGAATAAAGTTCACTAAACAATGCACATTCTCATCTTGAATGAACGAAGTCATCCATAAAATGATATCTTTCATTTCTTTATCCATGAAACCACCTTTTGTAGAAAATATGTGGGCGAACAAATTCGTATCTTGTCCCCTACGTGACGCGTATGACGCGTGACAGTTGATAAGCAACGTGACACGCTACTAAGTAGCATCTGTCCCTTTTTGATTATATCTTTCCTCGGAATCAACAAGTAATTTTGGTGACGCGCGTGTCAGCGCCATTTGTTTTGCAAGGTGGATCCTTTTAAATAAAATTTTATAAGAATATCATCTCATTAATAGTATGACAATAAATAAAATATGTTCTACGCAACCTATAGGTATTAAATTAACGTTTTGAATTTGAGTTGTTTGAGGATTTTATTTGTAGTTTACAGTCGAATCGTTAACACTAGCATAATGAATTTATGATAGCATTTTTATAATATATGTTATACTTTTAATACAGAATAGGTACAAACTAGTAAAATATTGTGAGTGAAACACTCCGACAATGTTGGACTACTGATCCGATTCTATATTAAAAAAAAATACATTTAAGCCCAAAACTGTTCGTTCAGCCACTCAGGCACGTTGTATGGGTAATTTTTTTTAGTTCTCAGCATTGGCCCGTAACATTATTTTTATATTGATTAACTAGCCTCGTTCAGAGAATTTTAAGGGTAAATTTACACGTTGTAAATGTAAAGGTAAAGAAGAAAAAAGTTTCTCCTCCTCGTCAAATGGTTGAGACTTTTTTTTTCTTTTTTTTTAAATCATCATCATCATCATTTCGTGTAGGTGACACGGTCAGTCGACCATGCACACCCTGGTGTCAGAGTTCTTCGGAACCGCCTCTCGGCCTCTGACGTGGTTCCTTTAACGACTGCCAGATGGCAGCCGGGACCACCGGCTTTACGTGCCTTCCGAAGCACGGAATCATCTTTCTTATCAGACAATCAGGTGATTCATGCCTGCAATGTCCTAACCAAACTGGAAACAATTTGACAAAGTATGCTTCCCGTGGGAATCGAACCCACGACCCCCGGGTCAACAAGGCAAACGCCTTAACCACTGGACCACGAAGGCAGTTTTTTTTTAAATAATAAATATATACGGACAAATCACACAGATTGAGCTAGCCCCAAAGTAAGTTCGAGACTTGTGTTATGGGATACTAACTCAACGATACTATATTTTATGATAGATACTTATATAGATAAACATCCAAGACCCAGGTCAATCTGAAAAAGATCATTTTCCATCTTGACCTGACCGGGGATCGAACCCGGGACCTTCCGTATCGCAGGCAGGCGTGTTGACCGCTGCGCCACGGAGCTCGTCAAACTTAGAAAAGCTCTTATAATAATAATTGTTTGAGTAAAATCTAAACACAGGAGGCTAAATATTCAAAAATAAGCATCAGTTTCACATGCCGCATCAAAAACAGATAACAAATAGAAAAAAGCTGAACGCACTTGACGTGCGGACCATAGGAGCTTTCAAAAAAAATGGCGTTCTTTTAAATTCGTCACGTCTTGAACAGACGCGTGGCGTTGCACGTGCGAAGTTTAGCGATTCTTAGTGACGCTTGTTAAATAATTGGGATCTGTTGTACTTGATCAAATATCATGCATATACTGCTATATATTCTGTTTTAAATGTGTTTACTGAGAGTACTGGTTTACTATTATTACATTAAAAAATAATATATGAAAAGAAATCCACACTAGTGAAATCGAAACGAACGGTTTTTCTACGTCTAGTACAATTTCGTACACAGACTAATCGATTGAGTCAATTCTTATCTCTCATCATTCGAGCGTGTTCCCGCTTGAGTTCTTAACAGTAACGCTTCAAAGCCCGAAGTCCGCTACTTATCTCACGTAATTTGACGAGGTTACTACTGGTCTGATGATGATTCCGTGCTTCGGAAGGCACGTTAAGCCATTGGTCCCGGCTGCCATCAGGTAGTCGTTAAAAGAACCACGTCAGAGGCCGAGAGGCGGTTCCGAAGAATTCTGACACCAGGGTGTGCATGGTCGACTGACCGTGTCACCTACACGAAATGATGACTACTTACTGGTTGTGATTCTTATAACTATGTAGCCAGAGAAATTAAGAGTCATTTTGTTTATTTTTTAGTCTGATTAAGTGACCAACTTTAGTGTCAGATTTTTTGAGAGGCATCCGAAATTACAAGACGACTGCCGTCAGTGATAAAAAACGGGAAGAACGGCTTAACATGCTTTCCAAAGTACGAAGGAGCCCACGTATACTTTGGACCGCTCCCAAGGGTTGCCTATCATGCGTAAGCACACATACTTCTCACTCCTACATGGCCAATTAGCTCTTCTATTAGGAATTATTTTTGTATTGACTTTGGCATCGTTGCAGCTGTCAAAAAAACTCTTCTCTCTCAAATTCGTCACGTCTCGAGCTAACGCGTGCAAGCCACGTGCTTACTAGCACGCTCTACTGAGCGACTGCGAAATTATGTGATTCCAAGTGACACTTAAAATTTTAGAGTGTGCGTACAATAATTGGTGAGTATTATTAATACCTCTATTATTAATTATTTATTTTATTGGGTACCTATTGAGATTTTCAACAATGCAAGCCGTAAAGTACAGAAATGTACAATGACTTTACATTTCGTTAAAAATAATCAATGTGTACTCAATGTGTGTACAAAATCCACACTAATACCTAACTTATATACGTAACATAACTAAATTTGCAAGAAATTCAAGGTTTTGAAATTTAATATCTACATTAATAACAATACTAACTCCGTTATTCTATATTTTTTTTTAAATTCTAAAATCATTTTATGATAAATCCGCTATTCAGGGTGACAGCTACACTAACGAATCAAAATCCATAACAATTCAGTCCAGCTGTACCCAACTTTAACTATACTAATATTATATTATAGAGAAAATATTTAATTGTTTGTTTGCATTGAATGGGCTCCGATACTACAGGACCGATATTCAAAATACTTTCACCTATAGAAATCTAATGTACCTGCAAAAATACAAACTATAATTTACGCGGACAAAATATTGGGAATATTGCTAGTTTTATATAAACATATCATCATCATCAGGTAATTTTTTTATTAGTCTCCACTGCAGGAGCAAAACCCTCTCGGTACCATCAGAGCTATATATGAGCCAAGGCAGTCCAGAGGATTTGGCCTACACTCTCCACGCTGGCCAGACGGGTTGGAGTCACTCTTTCATGTTTATAAGCTATGTTTAGCTTGTGTTTCCTAAGTCGCCTTCTACGACATCCACAGGAAGACTTGGAGTGGTCTTATATAAACATATAGAATAAAGATATAGATATTGATTTCCCATTTTATTGAAACGACCACAAATTAACACTTCATACCACTGTCAATTCACCACATTTACACCGCCCCATTACACCGAACATTAATTCGGGCAGGTGAAGATTACATGATAAGGTTGATTGATGATAACCAACCAGATTCTAGATACGCGACCGTGTAATAGTGGGAACAAAGAAATAATCGGTGCGGTTGATCTGCATAATTTATTGGTGGTTTTAAAATAGAGCTTAATTTACAAATTGGTAGTAAAAATAGATACATGAAAATTTTGAACCTCCTTGTATTTTCAAATCTTTGACCATAAAGATTTAGAATGAGTACTATATTTTTAACTAAACCTCGTAGATCAGTTGTCAAATTGCCTTGGGGCCAAAAGTTTTCATGTAATATTGAACAAATTCAAAATTAAAGTTTTTTTTTTTCATTTTATGGCAAATTTTGAATTATTTTCTTCTAGAAATCTCTTTTTCTCTTGCTTCTAGTGGTATCTTTTTGTAGCGGTAAAAGAAATTTCCACCAAATTTAGTTCATGAGATACAACCTACTGACAAACAGACTCACAAGCAATGGAGGATGTTTTGACTAGACGATATAATAAAGACGATAATAGCTAAATAAACGGGCTTATATAGCTCGTTTATTAAGTTTATATCGTCTTAATTGTTATAACAATTTAGATACGGAACCCTAAAACTTGCTCCTATGTTTACATACCGACTATCAGCTTTCATATCTATCGATCGTAAACAACAAAAATAACAGAATCCAGTCACATGTGCGCCGTTTTTCCATATGCAAATTAGTTTGTCCCCCGTTTTAAAATGTTTGTTTTGTATGTCTGTCTGTTTGTGTAGCTACGTATGGATTTATATGACCGTCGCCATTAACCATCGTCCGAGTGTGATTGTTTATTTTTTTGGCTTTTGCGAGTTTTCGTCTCCTTCATGACCGTCTGTGTTTCCTAGGCTCGTTAGTCTAACATCTTGATAAGTTGGACTAGTTGAAATTTCACATGTTCAACCTCTTGAACGATAGGTTAATGTTGAAAAATCCATCGACCCGACTAACGCCCAAATATTCAAAAGCATCTTGGATGCAATGCATCATAACTAAAAACGTTTTTAAAAGAATTATTCTTTTAATGTATAACTTATCAAGACAGAGAATTTCTGAGGTTTCAGAATGTCATTGGTTAAGATCATTTTGTATATTCGGGGGCTAATCTTCTACCTGATCATACAGCTAAGGTATAATTTTATACCTGACCCTAACTATACCTAATTTAAAAAAAAAACTAACCAAATTCAATATTTTAGCTGCATTAATATATCTGATAAATAAATAAATAATATAAATATATAGGGACATATCACACAAATTGTTGTATGTTAGCAGGCAAGCCCCACAGTAAGTTGTGAACTTGTGTCGCAGGATACTAACTCAACAATACTATATTTTATAATATATACTTATATAGATAGACATCAAAGACCCAGGTCACACTGGAAAAGATCGTTTTCCATCATGACCTGACCGGGGATCGAACCCGGGACCCCCGTGTCGCAGGCTGGCGTGTTGACCGCTGCGCCACGGAGCTCGACAATGATGCTTACTCCAATGCTCACACGACGACACAATGGTGTTAGTGGGTTTTGTACATATTCTTTATCTTGTCTCATCATCGTCATCAACAGGTCATTTTTAGTCTCCACTCTCCGGATTTGACTTACACTTTGGTTGGAGAGGACTCTTTGATGTTTTTAAGCTTTGGTTAGCATGTGTTTCCAACGACACTCACGGAAAGACTTAAAGTGGCCCTATTCCATTCTGCAGGGAACCACACGGCGTTTATTTAATCTAATTCACCAGAATGTAAATAATTTGAAGATATTTTTATGCATTCACAAAGCTATACAACTAATACTAAGACACAGGTTCAAATCGTGCCCGCGCGAAATTTTCCACCCTCATCTTATTTTTGAAAGTATTAACGTAGATAGTAATAGGGCAGAATATCACTTTCCTGTCTAGTCTAGGGAGTGCCAAACGTATCAGGTGTTTCACATATCGCCCTATAGTACTTTACCATACTCTCTATTGTGACTCACAGCCATAAATTGAAACTGGGTATAAAATAATCCCTTTTTAATGAAATATGGGTCTCTATATTTAATTTTGTTTTTTCTGTTTACTATATTATCTGCAAATTAAAAATGCGGCACTCATATTTGTTTGCTTATTGTTTTTGTGTTGGCTTGTGGTTTATTGGATTCATTGCGTGGTCTCCGCGTAAGTTATAGCCTATGCTTCTTGCAGATAAAGAAGCCTACTATAAATGAAAGAATTTTAAAAATCAATCCAGTAGTTTTGGAGCCTATTCGATCAAACAAACAATCGATTTTTGCTGTGGTAGAGCCTCGCTACCGGCGAAAATCACTTTTGCTAGTAGCATGAATGGGCCGGCTCGTCCGGGGAAGTACCACACTCTCACAGAAAAACGACGTCTGAGTAGTAGCTTTACCGCTGCTATGCTTCGTTTGGTGAGTGAGAGAGCCGAAGGCCCATCTCCCTCTCCCCTCTAGGGAGGGAAAAATAAAAGGCCGGCAACGCTCCTGTAACACTCCTGATGTTGCAGTTGTCCATGGGCAGCGGTGATCACTTTCCATATTCAGGTGACCCGCTTGCTCGTTTGCCGTCCTATGATATAAAAAGAAACGAAATAAGTATAGATAATGTAATAATGTTTGAGTATCGTTAAAATCATTCTTGTTTTTCATATGGATTGGCTTAACTATGTTGTATCTTTTCAGTAGGTCATCATTAACACGCTTTTCTTAATTAACACGCTTTTATTAGCTTTACTTGTATAACTAACTTTGTATGTAAAAAAATCTTGGAAATTTAATTTGACCCACTTCCCGGTCTTCGATTAGGATGAAATTTTGCACACGCTCTGATTTCGGATGACAATATATGACTAGCTAAGAAACGTCATTACAAAGCGTGTTTTTCAGTTTTTTTAAACTATTATTATTATTTTGATACCCATCTCTAACGCCTTAGAAGGTCAGTTTTAGAGGGACACAAAAGGCAGAAGAGGAGATGTGTGTCATGGTCTCATCTTCATGAGCACATTAACACCTTCCATATAACCCCAGCGTGTTAAAATCCTTGCTAGATGCCGAGTGTTGTCGGTTATACTTTTGCTTTTTAAATGGCCGTTGTGTTTTCATTTTTCTTCAAGATACTTTATAAACTCATTAATATCTTTCGTCAATTTGGTATTTGAAATATAAATAAAAATTCTCAAGTTAGTAATTATCAAGGTTTAGTTTGGGTTTTCTTCAAATTCATTTGTATTCGCAACATCTATCTCTACCACGAATTTTTCTACGACTATCTCTAATTCACGGCTAAAACCTGTGCCGTATTTGCCTCACGTATGTATCGATTCCGCATCTATTGGTTTAATGCAACCAAACCAGGGTGTGCCTAGACTGTTCAATGAAATGCCTAAAAGCACTAACATAAACAGTAGCGGAATTCTTGACTCGTATCTAAAGGTGTGCACTGATCTGAATAATTCGAACTTGACGAACATGTTGTGGTCTATGTGGTTTATAGAACGAAGTTCCTTAAATCTAGAGGCAAATGAAGTGATCCTCAATACTATATTCGATAGACCATGTGTAGTGCAGACGATCATCATCATGATAATCAGGTCTTTTTTTGAAGAGCCCGGTGGTCCAGTGGGTGTGAGCTCTGTGAGCGCTTACGTATGTTAAGCAACCCCTGGTGCAGTCCCTACTTGGATGGGTGACCGCAAGTGGCATAAAAATATCTCGAGTTCCACCTTGCTTCGGAAGGCACGTTAAGACGTTGGTTCCGGCTGTCATCGTTGATGGCAGTCGTTAAGCTGTGTCAGATGCCTTAAGGCAGCTTGAAAAATCTGACACCAGTGTTGGCCACTTACACATACCAAAAACAAACAAAACAGGTCTTTTTTTGGTCAACACTGCAGGAGCATGACCTACTCTGTACTACCAGAGTCATAATTTTATTAGCCAGAACAGTCAGATGATTTGGTCTACACAGTGGCCAGACGGAGTGCAAAGGTCTCTTTCATGTTTATAAGCTTGCTTTAACTCGTGTTTCCAAGTCGCCTTCTACGAAATCTACGGAAAGACTTGGAGCGATCCTATTCTACTCTGTCAGAAACAGAGATACGTATCGATTCCGAATCAATTGGTTCAATGCAACCTACCAGGGTATGCCTAGACTGTTCAATGAAATGCCTTAAAGCACCAACATAAACAGTAGCGGAATTCTAGACTCGTTCCCTTAAGGTATGCACCGATCTAATTAATTCGCTTGACTCACACGCTGTGGCCTGTGTGGTTAATAAAACGAAGTTCCTTAAATCCAGAGGCAATTGAAGTGATTCCATAAAATGTATCGCGTAACAATCCTATATTAGGTAGGCCATGTCGTCGTGCTGATGATCATCAGGTCTTTTATTAGTCTCCGCTGCAGGAGCGTGACCCTCTCTGTACTAACAGAGTCATAATTTTATTAGCCAGAACAGTCAAATGATTTGGTCTACACACTGGCCAGATGGGTTAAACAGGTCTTTTTCATGATTATAAGCTTGGTTTAGATGGTGTTTTCTTAATCACTTTCGACAATATCCACGGGAAAACTTGAAGTGGTCCTATTCTACTCTGCCGGAAACAGGAACAGAACAGAGAGGTATCGGTTCCGAATCGATTGGTTTAATGCAACCGAACCAGGGTGTGCCTAGACTGTTCAATGGAATGCCTAAAAGCACTAACATAAACAGTAGCGGAATTCTAGACTCGTTCCCATAAGGTATGCACCGATCTGATTAATTCGCTTGACTCACACGCTGTGGCCTGTGTGGTTAATAAAATGAAGTTCCTTAAATCCAGAGGCAATTGAATTGATTCCCTAAAATGTATCGCGTACAACATATGTATCGTGTTTTCTTAATCGTTTTCGACAATATCCACGGGAAGACTTGAAGTGGTTCTATTCCACTCTGCCGGAAACAAACAGAACAGAGAGGTATCGGTTCCGAATCGATTGGTTTAATGCAACCGAACCAGGGTGTGCCTAGACTGTTCAATGGAATGCCTAAAAGCACTAACATAAACAGTAGCAGGATTTTTGACTCGTATCTAAAGGTGTGCACTGATCTGAATAATTCGATTGACGAACACGCTGTGGCCTGTGTGGTTTATAAAACGAAGTTCCTTAAATCTGGAGGCAAATGAAGTGATTCCCTTAAATGCTCTTGCATAACTCACACAACTCCCTAAATGCACAGCCACAAAATGTCTACTGCTGGACTAAAGTCCTCCTCCAAAGTGAGGGATTAATGAATTAACCACTGATTCTCAAAAGCCGTCAAGTACGAAAAATGCACGTGAAGTAAATTGTTAGCAAAACATATTTGAACTAAAAACGTAAAAATTTACATGACAACTGACAATTAGTATTTATCTTTATTTTACTCATTCATTAGTTATATGAGTAGGTATATATGTATACTAAATTAATTATTAATCATAAAATAAAACAGTTGCTGTTAAAGTTAATGAAAACAAAATTGTATACAGCTAGCAACGTTTTGTTTTATTGAATGTTCGATCTAATTTGCACATTAGAATGTTCTAAAATTGCAGATTTTTCGTACTCCAGTATGTTACGTGACGCGTGACCAAACCTAGTCTACGAACTTATTACAATATATTTAAATTGAATTATGTATGCATTAATATCAACCTACCTCTCATGTAACAAATCTAAAATAGCATACCCCAAAAATAGGCCAATTCCTCTGACTGCTCTTGCTAATATATGACTTTGGTTGTACAAAGAGAGTCATGTTCCTGTAGTGGAGACTAAAATAAAATTCTGATAATGATACCCCAGAAAAAGGTTGTAAAGCATGCCTTTATAAAATCAGAGAAAATGATGTAAAAGTTCTATTTGAAACAAAATGAATGATTCAAATATAAACGCTCCTTTATCTCCCAAATATATTCCAGACCCGCGCTAAGTTACGGAAAATGCCAAACTATCCGATACCGGTATTGTGATGTGGATATTAAATTCTTTGCAAATACCTGTTTACGTGTTCCAATGCAATTTTGCCAAGACATTGCAGTATTGAAATACAAATAATCTTCTTAACATACTGCATTTTGTAAAATTATTTGTTGTCGCAAAGATGTGGCATTCTACAATAAAACACGTTACAAAATTAAATTAGTCTAACCTATTCAACTACAGCAACTAACTGGTGGTATAGACATCAACCAATTTTACTAATTACATTTTTTTACTAACCCTATATGTATGTCACTAAATTTATTTTTGTGTACATTGTGTGTCAATAACATTTTAATAGTTTTTAATTTTGCTTTAATACCTTACGGATTATTATTACGTACAATTATAGCAAAAATTTACCTTTATCCAATGAAATTTGTCTTGCTGGTTTTTAAATTTATTATAATTTATTAGGATTAACGACTTTAATTTAAAAACGTTTCCTGCAATGTTCAAAAATTAATGTTCTGAATAGTTGATTTAGATACAAGAACTGTCACTTACTAGTTATTCGTCATCATGTTCCTAATAAAAGTATTATATTTATTTACATTCAGAAAGCTATTATATACCAAGATTTTTTCTACAATTGCTGTTATTGTTAAGAGGTTCAAAACAAAACAAGGGTAGATGTTAGTTAGCAAAATGTCACGTACGTAATCAACTGTCACGCGGTATATCCCATGGATATGAACACGCGGCAATTTGGCAATGTGTGAGTTTGACACGCCCGTTATTATTGAAACGTTTCGTGAAATGAAGCATTGTTAGCTAACCATCTAACTCACACTTCAGATATTTTAAATAAGAGCTATAAATATGTTGTATCAGAAATAAATTTACTTTCAAAATTCCCTTGAAGTGGCAATCCAGCCCGTCAATATGCACAACTTTTTTTCCTTCATGTGGGAAAAAACTAGAATCGCCGTGTGAATCCCGGCAGAGTAGAATAGGAACACTCCAAGTCTTCCCGTGGATGACGTAGAAGGCATTTTAGGAATCACAAGCTTAAAAAAGCTTATAGACATCAAAGAGACCTCTCCAATCCGTCACGTCCGGGCGGCGTGGAGCGTGGAGCGTGGCGTAGCCTCTGACTGCTCCAGCTCTGTCTCTTAGTACAGATGTTCGTGCTCCTGCAGTGGACACTAAAAGAGACCTAATGATGACAATGAAATACTAGAACTGAAATAATATTTTACCTTTTTTTTTTTGTAATGGTCAATAAAAATCTATTAACATCCAGGCATTATTTCCCTAGAAATATCGTAAAACGAAATTAAATAAATGTTATAAACGTGATAACTTCTTATTTAATGTAATTTTATTTAAATATCTAAAAATCGCGGGGTAACAAAATATGTTGATTGAAATTTTGAACACATTTTTTTAGCTGAAACTATTTTCTCAGTGATATGACGCGTGACAGTTAATTACGGAAGTGACACATTGTTTACTGTCCTGTGTTTTGTTATAATATTTTATGTATAAAAGAATACGATATTTTTATTCAGATACAGCTATTTTATTTTTAAAATAAACTATTTGTTGATAAAAATTTTCGCGTATGTTGCATTTTTTAAACTAGCTTCATACATTTGATTTTTACGACCTACTCTATTTATTTTGGTAAAAAAGTAAACCACAAGTTTTTGCAATTAAAAATATATTCTATAAATTTTCTGTTTCGATATACGTTCATATACGTTGTTAACGAGCACCTGCCCCATGTCACGTATTATTTTTAAAAATAATCATAGTATTTAAGTTTTATGTTTAAGGCTGAATATTTCTGATTGGATTATGGGTGTAGCATGTGTATAATTTTCCTTTAGGCTTTCTAGGATACGGAAGTAGGTCAACACTTGAGTAAGAAGTAGAACTTTCCCAATTATAATGTCATACTGTACTTCTTATATGTTAAATTACATACAAGTTCTTTATATTTTTTTTTTACTTTTTGTTAAGGATTACTTAATTTTTTTGCTGAAAATTTAAAGATCGGAGACATATTTTAAACCTTTTAAGAAGACGGTAAGTAGACAAACGCAATTGAAAATTACGGATGTCATAAAATAGTCTAGTCTGGATATTTTACCTAAACGAACCAATTATAGTTTTTGATCAATAAAGTCAATATTTAGATCGCTTTAATTTTTGTGACAATCACGATTTTCATATTTTGATATCCTATGTTTAAAAAAAATAGGCTACATAATAACAAGCGAGATCACGGATCTTTGCTTAAATGACGTAGGGTTAGTGAATTTAGGATCTGAGTCTACAACCCATACCACCAACTAAAAAATTCTCTCACACGTCCTCTATTTTAGTCCCGCCGAAATAGCTCACAAATTGCCAACCACACTTGTTGAATAAAAAAAGCAGAAATGTCACGTCGAGGCGCCCAAATTGCTCTGTCACGTCTCGACACTAGATTTGATACAGCGTGACGGCTTATTTCGAGCGTGACGAGCTCCAAAGGTTTTTTATCTTTTCTAATTGCAGCTTCTATTTTAATATGTATCTTGAGTTGGTAGATTGATAAAGAAATGAACAAGAAATTATAAAACTGCTGGAACAGTTTTATCTTATACAGTTGTATATTATACTTTGTTATCAAAATACATAAAACTTAATGACTTGTTATATTATTCAATAGATATTCTTATTTCATGTAACTTTTATAACCTATCGCATGGCATCATATAATAATGCTATAAGGTTCATAATTGGAGTGTTCGACTTCTACAACAAGAAGCAAGTTCTCAATTCGTAAATATTATAATCATTGCTTAATACAAAGAAGAAGTATTTAACTTTCGCGTTGTATATTCATGTTGTGTTGCATATTTGGTGTGAGATATTGATAGAAAAGTAGAAATATACCGGTGGAAGAAGATATCATCGCTCCGACGGGGCACACCGCTTCATCAGTCGTCTAGTGACCACGGTCGGCTGCAACGTCTGGCGATAAAACGGTGTGTTCGCGTGTACTCCCGATTTTGCATTTCATAAGTATTACATTAATTAGTTTAAAAATAGAGATTGAATAGGCATAAAATACACGCAGTAGGTAGTACAGCTGCAGAACTGTGGTCATTCAGTTTTTAATGTTGTTCAAGCAATGTCCACTCAATGCATTCACACCCAAATAACCCTTTGCATTGCACAAAACCCTCGATCAATAAAACGCCAACATCCCGCCTACACTACATGTATAATTACTAAAAGTATAACAATTTAAACCCAATTCGTTATACCGAAGTCAAAATCATTGGGGTGACGCACAAAAGCAACACTTCATATTTGTTATTACGAGAGCCCCGCGGGAGGGAGCCATTCATATTCAAATCACTCTCAAATCTACAACTATTATTATGCTTTGAGCATTGTGTTACTCCTTAGGAACCTATATCATTATTCCTGGACGTCCTTCAAATCATTCCCTCAAAGTATTGTTGTGTTTGGGACTGGTCGAAGCGATGATGCAAAATAATAAGGAAACAGAATTGATGCTTCGCACAATACGAGTTCTACTAGCATACTCAAAGAACATTAACGTTGGTAAGTAACGTACTTAGAATCCTTTGAGATATTGAATGAAATCTTACAAAATCTTACACCAGAAGTGAAAGTTGTCAATAGAAATAATTTTTACGTTACAAAGGCGCACTTTAACATTTGCGTTTATTCAAGTCACAAGTGCCCTTAAAGTTAGCTAGCTATTATCTGTTTCTCCTGAGACTGGTCAAAATTTATATTTATTAGTTACCCCTAACTTCTACGCTTTACACAGAAACTATTTTTGTATCATTGTTTTTATTTTATCAGCTCGTTACAAAGCCTGTTTATTTCTTAATGAAACTTGATCAATAGATTATTTAATGTTTAATAAATAAATATTTAAATCTTGTCCTAATAAAGACCATGTTTTTGAGGATGGAATACAGTGTTACTTCTATAACCTACTTTATTTCGATATTGTCCGAAGCGTGGGCCAAATTGTTGTCGCGAGGGTGATTCGAAAACGTTTTATATCACTTTACTACGTATTTAGTGTCCACCCCATTCATACTGTCGCCATTAATACACGTTTTACGGTTTACCAGACTATTGAAGACGTGAATGGAAATTATGCTCAAAAGTTTAGATCCTCATAAGAACTTCACGTCGTGATTTACAGCCATTAAATTTTTTGAATTACAAATCGAGTATAAAGTATAGAGTTTCAAAAGTGACAGACCAGGCATGTTATAATATTTAAAAAAATGCTTCATGTCAAACAGTTTGTATATACATGTTTGAAATGTATTGGAATACCTATAACATAAATTATAGGTACTAATAAATAATATGTAGGTACTTATGAACAACTACAAATTGACACTAAAACATTGCATTTTAGGATGCAATCGGGAACACTCTCTATTGAGAGAGAGAGAGAGACTATTACTTTCAAGTTTTATGTTGTAAATATAGACTACTTAATATTGTGCACGCTTAATGAATTATGTTGCTTCTCTAATAAAGAATCATGCAAATTATTTAATGATCGTGTCCGGTTCGGAAATATCAAACTCTACGCCACCGCTAATAAATAAAATGAAATTATAGAGTCTATAAAAATCCATAAGTAATAAAACATTGGTGTGGAACTCGAATCATCGGCTCCTTTACGGAATAATTTATGGGACGGTAAACATTTTATGTTCCATTAATGTAAAATCGGATTCTGCTATCGGTTTGTCTAATGCGCCTGGCGCCTGGGTTCCGTCCCGTCCCTATAGTAAAGTTTTGTCCCAAACAAACATCAACTTTTGGCACCCTCGTGGCTTTGTTTTTTAAATAAGCATGTTCTGTTTTGACAGGATCAACTTGGTAGTTTGACTCGGCTTACAAATACCAAATATTGATTGGAGTTTTTGATGGCAAAGTTTTTTTAACATCAGTAGATCATGAAACACTGCATTAAAAAGAAGCTCAAATTCCTTCGTCACAACTGATACTAGCAATATTTTGTTGTACACAGTTTGCAATAAAGCGTCTTCGATGAACTTTTGGCACTCATGTGGCTTCGTTTTTTAAATAAGCATGTTCTGTTTTGACAGGATCAACTTGGTAGTTTGACTCGGCTTACAAATACCAAATATTGATTGGAGTTTTCGATGGCAAGTTTTTTCAGCCTCAGTAGCTCATGAAACAGTTCATTAAAAAACAACTCAAATTTCTTCGTCACAACTGATACTAGCAATATTTTGTTGTACACAGTTTGCAATAAAGCGTCTACGTCAACTTTTGGCACCCTCGTGGCTTTGTTTTTTAAATAAGCATGTTCTGTTTTGACCGGATCAACTTGGTAGTTTGACTCGGCTTACAAATACCAAACATTGATTGGAGTTTTCGATGGCAAAGTTTTTTCAACCTCAGTAGCTCATGAAACAGTTCATTAAAAAAGCAACTCAAATTTCTTCGTTACAACTGATAATGACAATATTTTATTTTATTCCGTTACACAAAAAAACGAATAAAAGTAGCGTTGTCAATTTTTTCAAAATCCATTGAATTTGTTTGTTGAACTTAGTGACGGTGATACTCAACTGTGTACTTCACAGCATATGCTCTAATTAATTGGACTTAATACGTGTTATTAACTAACTTTTAATCGAAAAAGACCGAAGAAGAAATAACCATAATAACACTAAGCATAAATTTCGAAACGACCGACCATTGTAGATAAAAAATCAAAGCAATAACAATTAGGCTGGTTGAAATCATATTCCATATCAGAAATGTAATTGTCAATGGAAATAAAATAATTACGATATAAAAGAAAAAATGCTCTCAGTAAAAAAAAGATTGACGATATTGTAATGTAGATAGCTGAAAGTTGTTCAACAGACATTATCTCGTAACTACATAAAAATAACTACCACGTTAACACCCAATTAAAATTAATTAATACCTAAAACGTGTATCGACAAAATAATAAAAATGTTCACAAAATCGAATCCGTTAAATCGAATTTAGGCCTTATGGTGCAAGCGGCTTAATTGGACGCATTTCGCCGATAGCTTTTAGCAGATAGCGTCAAAACTGACGCTTCCTCTGATAAGGCACGTTTTGAAAGGGTGTTAACACACTGCGGGTCCATTGTGCGAATTTAATTAAAAACACTCGCAAAACATGAATGGGATGTCGGAAATTTGAAAACTTCATATTTTGTGGCGAAATTAAGACTCGAGATCAAATTCAATTTTATGTTGCGACCGTAAAATAACTTTGTAATCAAACACTCGTCCCAAGAGGGACATTTTGGACAGGGGACATATCACGAGGCATAAAATTTTGAAAAGTAATATAAATTCAGAATGAGCTTTATGCGCCAAAGTTTTTGGGTGAATCTTTCGTAACACATTTTAAATGCTATTCTTAAACTGTTCAAAAGCCTTTTGAACATTTTACTATTAATACGGTCCGTAATGCTCTTATTTACGGACTAGGCCCTTTTCTTTACACCAATCACAATTGCTCAAATTTATGCTAATTGCAAATGTTTTGAAAAAACGCTGTATGATGCTCGTACTCAGCAAGCTGGCTATTATAGTCATCAGTTTATTATAAGCACTCGGCTTCGCTTCGTTCTTAACCTCGACTGTTATATCCAAATTACGGTACTTTCATCATAATGTAACACCACATAGTACCGACTATAATACAAAGTAACCAGTATTTTTACACACTGAGTAGAATATGTATTAAATATAAGATTATAGTCCCAAATTCCACTCCATTAACTAAGTTAAAATATTTAAACTGGTTAAAAAATCTGACACCAGGATTCATCGCGTCGTTCTCTCTTAGATCCAAGAACACAAATAATATGAAAATATTATGCCAATTTTTTATGCTTTTCAATAAACGGATCCGGACTCATAAAATATTTTCAATAGCCACTCGAGTAAAGTTGGAAATTAAAATCAATGTTTTGACAAAGCATGTCAGTATGACCTTGTTTCGCTCAGTTATTTGGAGTTGCGGAGTGCGAACATTTCATTGTTTGGGCCAACCTAAAATTCA
Organism: Rhodophaea formosa; assembly: GCA_963082605.1. Lineage (NCBI taxonomy): Eukaryota > Metazoa > Arthropoda > Insecta > Lepidoptera > Pyralidae > Rhodophaea > Rhodophaea formosa. Next base: position 2,467,088 of record OY720208.1, read on the forward strand.
ATATTTTGAATCCCCTGATATTAAATGTTATTGCGAAACATATCGAAGTCCACATAAAGTTAAATAACTACCTACTTACAGTAACTTCCCTCATAAAAACTTGTATGAAATGTATTCTAACAATCCGAGGATCGTTGTAATAACTGACTAAATTAATTCATCTACTAGAAAATAATAGATATCCTTAACTTTTCAGAAAAAAAAATTCGTGTGCCTGAAGTAAAACAGTAGAATGAACTTTTAATACCTTCATGTAAAAATTGAGAAATATGATGTGATAAAATCTATGGGTGGTTCGACAGCCTAATTGGTAAGGCATGGTCGTAAAAACATTAAAGACCTTGAGTTCCAATCCTACTTAATTGCGTGGAATTTCTTGTCATATCTTATCTCTTTAGTAAAAGTGTTAACCTAATTGCGTCATCTTTGATTTTAGGTTTTGATCCATCAAACCAATTGGCTTTATTCATATAGCTTTCCTCCTTTACAAAAATGCCAATCCTAAAGTCAGACCCCATTAATACATTCACATTATTGGTGCATAAACACACCAAACTAATGTATCAGATTAAGTTTCGATTCACCATAAAAATAACATTCAAAGACCACACCTCTACATGAATAATTATAATGTTTCAATATGCAATATGCGTACGCTCAGGGCGCTTATATCCAAGGAGGTTTTACGTATAAATAATAGTGCTATATTGAAACAAAAACAGTAAGCATTCCATCTCTCTCTTTGTAATCACGCCCTCTAATAAGTGCGAGCAAGACACAGCTCTATAGCATTGCCAAAAAATTAAACATCATGTTATTATATGCCTTATTATTGTGGAATAAGGTTTATTATTGAATGTAAACGGATGAGGAGTGGTCAATCAGGTTAAATATAAGATAGTTTATACTAAAAAGATACTTTATATTATGCTTATTAGCCATACTAACAGTTACGGAGTAAAAGGCCATGATGACACATTATAAACGCATATCCTAGCGTTTCCGTCGATGGTGTTAGAATGATAAATTCCGGATATGACAACGCCAGCTATTGTTTCAAAGACAATGTGGACAAAAAAAGAGAAGATGAATAAATCTAAATTGCATTTTAAAAACTAGTCTAGAGATTCTTTTGTTGTTTGACAGTGTCGATTCTTTTACGATGATGTGTTGGGATATTTTTTACGCCACTGTCAAATAAGTAGTGTTTTGTTTTTGAGTTCATGTATGTATTTAGACAGGGTGTTAGTATGAAAACTCTTATCCTTCAAAATATCAAAGCAGCCCATCAAAATTATTAACTTTTCATACGTGATCTAACCTGGCAACTCGGAAAAAAAACGTCATTTTCATAGAAAGTGTCGACTGGCCCGGCAAATTGTATACAAATGTCGATTATTTTAATCTCCATTGGTCCTACATGACTGGTGCAGGCTGCTTCCAACCGGTCATAATAGAAATCCTTGGGGGGAGGCCTATGTCCAGCAGTGGACTTCTATCGGCTGAAATTATGATGATGATGATGAGTGTTCATACCTAGTATAAAAATGTAAGAATGTGGTTCTTAATTTCCCCACTTGGATCCCTCTCCGGGTAGGTTGTGTTATACCAATAAACCTTCCTCATAAATCACTCTATCTATTTGTGAAAACCATATAAAAAATCCCTGCAATAGTTTTTGAGCTTATCGCGAACAGACAGACAGACTTTACTTTATAAATGTTTATATTTCCCCATAACTTGGAAAAGCCTCATCAGATTTGGACATACGGTTATTGATAGAATCCTTACCAAGTAACTTAGGCTAATAATTTATTGCCAAAGCAGTTATGTTTATTATTTCTATTTTCTTAAAAAGCCTTTTCTTAAAAAGAAAACACCAAAATGTTTATTTTTGCCTTCGCCTACGCCCCCTTGGTCTGATTTTTCTTTCTTGTTTTTGTTTGTTATTGTTACACGCTTTCAAAGGATTCTTGTAATCCTGTAACAAAACAATGATTATCTTTTTTATACCCGACTGACCTACCCAGAAGGAGGGTAATGTTTTGTATATGTAACATTCAAAGACCACACCTCTACATGAAATATATAAGTATATTTCTGTATATTATTTAAATATGTAAGTATATTTCTGTTCCATTGTTGCCTCCTGAAATAGACTCTCTCTGTCCACTCATGTCCCACGTCTCCATAAAAGTTGTTTCAATACAATTGAAACATGGTCTGTCCATGTATTTAGTTAAATTAAAATCAGTAGAAAGTGAAAGTACATTTTCTATAACTGCCTTACATTATTGTTATATTTATCTCTGAGTATCAGCCAATAGGGAATATGCATGAAAAAAATATCTGTTATCTTACCAGTTTATCCAAAAATATTCAAAAGTGAAGTACTGAAAGTGAAAACAGAATAAAATTTGGTTTAAAAACGAACGAGATAAAATTATTTTACGAAAATATGTCTATCTCACTCGCGAATACACTATTTTGTATGGAAAATGTATGCATGACATAGACTATGACGTCACTAGTCCATATCGGACTTCTCTTTCTTATTTAAACTTTAAAGTTTCACATCTTCGTCATTAATTAAGATATTTTAAAAGTTCTTTCATATTTTTTTACTGTGGTTTTTAAGGATTATACTAAGCAAATAAAAAAATAACGTGCATACACCCTATTCCATTCAATATTTTTCGATGTAAGATCACCAATCCATGTCGTTGTAGATTTTCCTTTTTTCATTTAATTATCAGTTCACTGTGACGGAAGTAATAAGAATACTTGATACTACCGTCATCATCCGTCCTCTTTCAGTCTCCACTGCAGGAACACGATTCTCTGTACTACCAGAGCCAGAGTAGTCAGAGGATTTGGCCTATACTCTCCCTGGCCAGTCGGGTTGGAGAGGTTTATTTCATGTTTATAAGTTTTGTTTAGCTTGTGTTTCCTAAGTCACCTTCTACGACAACGCCAGGAAGTCTTGGAATGGTCATATTCTAATCTGCCGGGAACCACGCGGCCAAACAATTTGAATACCAACAATTTCTCAATGAGAACGTTTTAGCTACCAGTTTCACAACCATTATCTAGAAGCTCGACCATTTAACTTATCAAAACAACTGGCAACACATGTCAACACAATCTTGACAATTGATAAATTGCTTCTCATCCGACTCTCTATTTATCAACCTTTGTATGTGCCGCATGAATGCTACAAAGCGGTATGCTATATAGTACAAGTCGGAGATTTGAAGTCTGAAGTATTTGCGTAAAAGGTGACAAAAAATAACCTAGTCAGTAAAATTACATAATATTTTCATAAAATTAGTTTGTTCATTTTCTTTTTTCCGTATATATGAAATTTTATTTACAAATGAAATTTTATTACTTAAATTATTTGCTGGTTCATCAATGTTTAATTGTGTATTTTATTTTTACATTGACTAATTGTACAAGTTTGCGATTTTAGCGATGGTTTTAAAGCTAGTTTAAAAAAATCGTTTTCCAAAGCAGAACAATAAACCAAAAGATATACAGCATGTTCCCAACCCATCTAGGCTCTTATAATTTCGTTATCTTACCATCACCGGCGCCGACGACTTTTTACGCCCTCCTATCTCACGAACATCGTCATTGTTTCTTTTGTAATCTTACTGTTCTTTTACTGGTCGATAGGAGATGGATATTTTTAACATAAAAAGCTGCACTTCAAATATAATACTTACTTTTTTTTCTACTGAAAATTAGTAAGTCTCTAGAACTTTCAACCTTTTGTTATTCAGTAAAATTCAATATTTTACTTAAATTACTTGTTGGTTTGTTTATGTTTAATTGCTTATACTGAATTTGAACTAATTTACCACACTACTAGCTATTTTAGCCTATATCACTTGCAGATAAAACTTTCTATAGGTTAAAAAAAATTGAAACTCGGTCGTTTAGTTACGGAGCCTGTTCAATGCAAACAAGCAATCTACGCATCGGCTTCAGCTGTATAAAGCACAAGTAAGGTCGCATATGTAATATTGTTCCCATCTCTGGGCTGGGGCACCGCGATACCAACTCCTTCCTTTTGACCGCATTCAGAGTCGTGCGATTCGTTTAGTTGACGACGAGGTCGTCGGGCATCTCGATCCTCTGGCTCTGCGTAGGGATGTCGCATCCTTGTGCATTCTTTATCGCATCTATCATGGGGAATGCTCCGAGGAATTGTTCAACCTAATACCTGCCGCAGAATTTCACCACCGTACTACCCGACAGAAAGTAAAGTTTAATCCCTACCACCTGGATAACTGGCAGTCAACCACTGTATGTTTTAGAAGAAACTTTCTGCCACGTACGACCCAACTGTGGAATCAACTCCCTGCAGCGGTATTCCCCGATCGATACGACATTGGAACCTTCAAAAAACGAGTCTACGTTCTCTTAAAACGCTCTTGTCACACCCCTGGTGTTGCAGTTAGTTGTCCATGGGCAGCGGAGATCACTTACCATCAGGTGACCCGCTTGGTCGTTTGCCGTTATATTTCATAAAAAAAAAAAATCTTCTTTAATTTTTATTGAAGCCTTATATTATATAAAGCCTCAGACTCCATTAGCCTAAAGGCGTAAAAAAAATTGTGTCCAACCTATAGTCTATGATGCAAACACATAGCTACCAATTTGATGACAGGACGTGTGTGCTTACACAAAGCTGTCACGCACACAAGCATACGCACACAAGCATTGAAAAGTTTTTTAATCATTAAAGTAAAGGCATGACGGCTGACGGTGTCTAGAGAGTATGTTGTCAAAGGTTGTAGCCAGTTGTAGCCACGGAAGTATAACGTAGTACAATATATCTCCCTCCATGGTTGTAGCATTACCAATCGCATAACCAAAAAAACGTAACGACATAGGGGAATACACCCTATGGGAAGAGTTATTACCTACGACAGCACAGCTCACAGAACTTTGACCCGAGATCATGTTCCGTTGACTGATGTCTTCATATTTCACCTTCAACAATTAGTGTAACGAGAACGAGTGTACCATTACAAAATAAACAGAGAACAGAAACTGCATACATCTATAAAAAATAACTAAGTTAAACCTTAATTCGAGGTTAGCTAGATTTTATAATTTATTATTAAGTTGAAATATGCACTGCATTTAAGAAACGATTTAAAGTCACTTTTTATTTCCTAGCTTTTTTGTAGCCTAAATACTAATATGATACAAGTGCTGTAGCTATAACAATGAACAGTTTCCTCGATATCCCTTCAATATTTTTTATGATGGTATAAAAACATCTTTACATCCATAAAAACTTTAACATTACTTATATTGAGAAGTAATATTCATAAAATATGTATTGTCAGCTAGCCGTTACTTATGATCTATCTATACATGAAAACAGCATAAAAACAGTGTACTATTTTTTTTAAATTTATTGCACACTGATAGATAGACGCAGTAGGGCACTTAGTTTTTGTTATAGAGTGATATAAAAACGAAACGATTAATTCATAAATGCTAGTTTTTTTTTCACCCTGATTCTAAAAGCTAGCCAAATGATAAAATCCTAGATCTAATATAAATATTCAATAGTAAGTATATTCTTCTTCTCCGTCGTGCATTTTTGTCAGAGTGGTTGTCATATTTCAGTCACTGCTACCTCTGTAATGCGTCGCCATGTGTCTCGATGACTATCAGTGAGGATATACATAACGCCATTTAAGAAGCTAATGAGTTTCACACCGTGCGGATGCCGGCCGAGTAAAATAGGACCACTCCAAGTCTTCTCGTGGATGTCGTAAAAGGCGACTGAGGAAACACAAGCTAAACATCAAAGGAACCTCTCCATTCTGTCTGGCCAGAGCGTAGACAGTGTAGGCCAAATCCTTTTACTGCTCTGGCTAATAAATTATTTTGGTAGTACAGACAGGGTCGTACTCCTGTAGTGGAGACAAAAGAAGACCTGATGATGATGGTGATGACTCCGAGTTATCTGCTGCACGTACTACAGTACAAATACAAACAGATACAGAATATGAACAGCCATACAAGTTATTTTTCTGTACTCTTATTATTTTGCGAGTCTCGCCTCCGGAAGCAGTTGCCATAACAGTGTCAGGTGGAGTCATAAACAACACTTGTTTGATCACTGTTGATAACGTTCCCGAGAGAATTTTATCCGTTATGGCACAGTTCGGGTATAATACTGTTTTACTGATATCAAGATTGTAGGTAAAATGTTTCCAAAGTACGTTCCATGCTGGTCTGGAAGAAAAAAAATTGTTGAATGTACCAACTTCTCTTCCCGCACAGATCTTAAAAGCCGATTAAGGGAATGGGCGTCAGAAATCATGTCAATAGGCGATGAGGCTAGCAACCCATCACTATTTTGATTCCGTTCTCATCTACAAGCCCACCAACATGTTTAACGTGGTCCTTAGGTTTTACAGACCTGGGCCATGTCTACCCCGCAAGGGAGAAAGACGTGAAAATATGTATGTATGTAGGCATACGTAAGATATTGTCATATTTGAGTTCTTACATTTTTTAACACAAATTTTAATCTGTATTGAACTTCTTGTCCTTGCAAAAGAAAACAGATACATTCCAAGAATGCTTCGTGAGGCTATTGAAATTAAAAAACATCCTGATTTCAATAGAGAGGATGGTTGGCAGTTACCACCAGCTTGGGATCCAGTCATCAATTTAATCAAGTCAAATCTCAAGCTAAGCAGAAGACTGCAAGACCTTCAGACACCGTGAGCCAATACTGCGTACATCCGGAACGTTATCAATAAATATTTTAGGCGGTAGATTTTGCAGTTCTTATAAAATACTAGACAAATGTCAACTTAGTCTACCTGCGACCACGAACACAGTAAAGTGCTCGAAACGTTGGGTGTATAAATAATGTAATAAACGCGATAAAAACCGTATTAAAATAATTTTATTTAAATGTGTAACAATCGCGAAAACATAAGAAAACATAATTATAACATTGTTATTTAACCTATCAAGCTACAATTACCTACAATTTTCAGAATGTGACATCATATTTCTTGAGAAATTTAACAAAGAAAATATGCATATAATTTACATCAAAACCATACCTCTCACGGAACAGCGCAAATTCTCAACGCATGTAACGAAAAACATCAATTTTCACAAATGACATTCAAGATATTCCAAGCATTCATCACGAGGTACTCTCATCCATCCACCGGCATTCGTCAGAAATTTCACGCTACGAAGTAAAAATTATGATTATCTTCCTCTGTGACAAACGCCATATTTCTACCACTTACCAACCCCTGCACTCTGAATATTTATAACGGTCGGCCATTTTTATCGTTTTCGAACGCATACCTGGCCCTTCGGCATTTGGGACAGACAAAAAAGTCATCCATATAGGAGTTTCATTAGATGTTTAATTTACAATTCGTGTGAGGATGCCGTCTGGATATAGCCACTGCTACGCATCCAGGTTTTTACTTTTGTAAGGGCTTTGTTGGGCTTTTTGTTACACATACGTCTAACAAAAATTTGCACTTTAAAACTAAATATTTCGGAAACGGATCCCTAAATCAAAAAGTGGTGTTCTCATCCTCACAATATTTTTTAAAGACCTATTTAACGATACCCCACACAATGGGTAAGTAGAGAAAAAAAAATACTCCCCCACTTTACTTGTATGGGAGCTATCCTAAAAAAAAATCTTTTTCAAGATTTTTTTGTACCACTTTTTTGTCATGATTAATATACATACCCATACCAAATTACAGCTTTCTAGTACTTATAGTCTCTGAGTAAAACCGCGGACGGACAGACAGGGTAAGACACAATTTTTATCTACGCTTTTAGGCTAATAGAGTCTATAGTTAGGGATAGGATTGACAGAACTATACTGTCGAAGTCGTAATAAGTTGTAATGAATATGTTTTCACGCATTTTTTTTAAACTGGTGAACTTTCCGATAAACAATAAAAATATTGTATCGAAAATTACAAGCACATAATTACATAAAATTACAGGTCAAACAAAGGTAAAACAAAAATTTGCGTCCTATCCATTGCATGCAATAACTTATGATGACGTGTAATATATTCAGTGTCAAACTTGCCAAATACTGGTCAAAAGATATTTAATATAATAGTATTGCAACCATTTCGACTCGATAAGAAGAAGAAGTGTCAAAGTTTAATTCTATCGGGTTTTAAGGTCATATAAATGCATCCTTTTTTTAAATCTATGTATAAATGCTTTCTTAAAATTCAAAATACCTAAGTGACGAGCAAAATCAATCTGTTGAGATTATCTAAGGAGAGACAAAAAGGAAAACCGCCTTTGTACCTGCTTGTCATATTTTTTAATTTATTCCATACTAGCTGTTACCCGCGGCTCCGCCCGCGTTATATATAGCCTATGTCCTTCTCAGTACCCTAACCTATGTCTATGCAAAATTTCATGATGATCGGTTCAGTAGATACGGCGTGAAAGCGTAACAAACAAACAAACTCACAAATATAGTTAGGATTAAATTGTTGCATTAAGAGTGGATTCATTCATTCATTTAACTATATAGTGAACGGTACAGTCACGTAAAGATATTTCAATAACTGTACTTCGGATTACAGTACGTTGCGAGTTGTAAGTCTAGTTTGAGCGGATAAGTTTCAAGTTTTATTAACATCAGTTTCAGATACTTGCAAGGGGGCGTTGAGCTCCTGATCCCTCAACCTTGAATACATACCACCATCCAGACAGACTGAACGTATTTTTGTACATTATACTTTCAAATCGCGAAATTCTCCAAACTGCCAAAGGGGCCTGTTTAAATCGAGATCATTATACTGACGAGTTCTTATGTGTTCGCGTCCATAATGCCAGCTTCAAGTTAAATTGTATTTTCTTATGTATTCGCCTTATTATTTACGTTGGCGTGAGATAATTTCAGCATATTTTTATGGCATATTTCTTGTTTGCTATATTCACTGTATATATAATTATTTCATTGCTTATTATCTTCTTTTATTCTTTCTATTATATTGTTTATTTTATGGCTTCTGCCAATTGTTCAGTTGTGGTAGTGCCTCGCTACCGGCGAAAATCACTTTTGCTAGTAGCATGAATGGGTCGGATCAACTCGGATCGTCCGGGGAAGTACCACACTCTCACAGAAAATCGACGTTTGAGTAGTAGCTTTACCGCTGCTATGCTTCGTTCGGTGAGGGAGAGAGCCGGAGTCATATCTTTCTCTCCCCTCTAGGAAGGGAAAAATAAAAGGCCGGCTACGCTCCTGTGACACCCTGGTGTTGCAGTTGTCTATGGGCAGCGGTGATCACTTACCATCAGGTGATCTGCTTGCTCGTTTGCCGTCCTATGACATTAAAAAAATCCAGTTTAAAGAGATATAGAGTAGCTGTGCTGTATATAGTTAACAAGTAGCAATTATAGATGGTGCAGGTGCTTTGACTGCATTATGGGAACTTCTCATGACAAATCTATACAAGTCCATATGACCGTCTAGTCTACCGTCTAGACTAAGAGAACCTTCCTGCTGGGCATAAACTACCATAGTTAACTAGAAGTCTTTAAATAGACTTTGGACACAGGTCTACCCCGCAAGGGAAAAAGACGTGATAGTATGTATGTATGTAATGAATTTACAGGTAGTTTATCAAACTTTAATAGTAATTTAAAATTTCCAAATCTTGAATAGTAAGGAAAAACATCACGCCAAAAGGAGTTTCATATTAATGGCGTGATTTATAATCTTAGTCATACAATTTGTAATTGTCCATGGGCAACGGTTATCACTTACCATCAGGCGACCAGCTTGCTTGTTTGCCGTCAAGTACTATTAAAAAGAAAACTATTGAAAAATGTACGTAAGTTTCGCACATCAAATCCAAAAATTTTGTGACTTATAATAAAACTTGTAAAAGAATTGAAACCAAATTAAATCATGTTTTAACTATGTATTTTAAATCTATAAATGGCTACATCATCGTTGATTCGGAACCTTTACCACTTATTAGCTTTGTAAATCTTATATCAAAAAGAATATGATTTACCGCCAATAAGTTACAAACATTCCTAATCTGTGTTTTATTTGAAACTTAAAATAGATGCAACGCCGTGCCCTAATAGATTCCAAAACAATCCCGACCGGGTCGGGCCACAAAAAATATACAAGCCAAAGTTTTTTTTTTCAATCTCGAGTTTACGTGGGTCGTGTAACCCACCTTTTTATTTTTGAGGACATTGATTGATTGAACCTTATGGCTCATCTATGAGAAACTTAGCGGGAATTGTTTTTTTCGAAACTCAAAAAGTTTGCTTTATTGTATCTTCATTTAGATTTTTGAGGGGTTTCAACACCGTTTGTGGTTTGGTTTGAATAACTTTAAGTGGGTAACCTTTGTTAAGGAAATTATTTGGATGATAAGTATCATCGCCTCCAGTTATTTGAATAGAATGCTATAATAGTTTTCATAATGACTAGGTAATTTATACGAGTATGAATTAATTTGCCTAGTGACTGTTACACGCTAAACTCTCTATTTCAAAAACTACCTAACCGAATTTGATTGAATTTGCATTTTTTGGACACCTAAGTTAGACTTTGTCAAAGAAAACAAAAAAAAATAAGTTTTTCGAGATATGCGTGGCCAAATATCCATATATAGCAAATACTTTTATGAAATTTGGCACACGTGTTTGTAGCTGGTATAGATCGACATAATATACAAAAGCTGTGTAATTCCGAATATATAACATATATACAGGTTGAATCGATTACCTCCTATCTTTTGAAATTGGTATAATAAGCTTAATAATTTGTAGCCTTTAAGATATACTCCGGGATAGAATGCGAATCTTTCCTGATTTAAATGATACCTAACTCTTCAAAATCTGTCAAGCCGTTAAGGCTGCAGAAGGTAACAATGGCACAGACATACTTACATACATAGATACATGCATACGCGCAAAACACATAACCCTCCTTCTGTATGGGTCAGTTGAGTAAAAATAACAATCGCTACAATCTACTTTTATCGCTCCTTTTCATCAAGTCAACTGCAGCGTAAAGGACTAATTGTGAGCCAAACAATAATGAAAGAAATTTCTCTCAATTAAAATTCTAATCGTGGTTAATGACTATAAAATACAGGCAAAGCCATGAGAATGGTGTTAATTAAGTCGTTTCTCAGGAACTTTTGGATTTATGAACTGGAAGCCAAAATTGTATCAGGAGAAAAGACTTTGATGACATTTCAACAATAAACTGTTCAGAATGTCTTTCATTTTTCTTTATGTTGAATTTAGAAATAAAGACACAATGAAACTTATACCCTCCTGCTTTTTTAAAGTCAGTTAAAAATAGACCTTCGCATGCTTTTTACGATAAATAGCTTTTTTTTGGGATCGAATTAGTAATATTTATAATATTTACTGATGTTAAATAGCTACAGCCTATTACTAGCTTTTCTAAATTGATCTCTGCAGAGAAGAAAAGTCAAACTAAATTGAACCACAAGTAAATTAACTTCAAATATTGTTGTAAGGAGAAATGAAAATTCTAATTCTGAATCACATTCAAAATGTATGATCTTCTGAACAAACTTTGGGTTGGTTATATGAACAAATTGAACAAATTCAGGTCAAAATTATAGTTTATCCGACGATCATTTTGCGGGATCAGATCACGCCTCTACATATGTAGGAAGGCAATTCGTTTCGTGTAGCCCCCGGCCAAGTATTATGCAGTAGTATCATGTTTGTGTGCGAAATACAAGGGAATTTGGATTTCATGGGTTTGTAGGATTCTTTTTTTTTTTTAATTTTGTTTTCTTATCTTTCTGATATCACAGATATTATAATTCGATATTATTGAGAAGTGTAATAATGGTACAACTGGCACCGATTTATCCTGTGCATTTATCCCATTAGTACCATTAAAAAAAATACAAGTCCCGTCGTCTCATCAGGCAAATGTTTGGCAAACTTAGTTCCAAAAGTCATCGTCAGATGGCAGTTGATCCACTGTTTGTTGCTAATTGAACGTAATAATTTAAGATATTTTTAACAAAAAACAAATACCGACTTCAACCCTATCAATTTATTTAAGTTTATTATAATATAAGCGTAAGAATAAAATTTAAAAAAGTGTAAACCGAACGGCATACTTGTAAAAAATTTTTTGGTTTTTGTGTATTTTTTCAAAAAGCACTCGTCATATTTAGGTAAAAATTTAATGTGATCATCTGTAAAGTATTACCTATGGAACAAAAAAATTTCTTAAATCGGTCCAGGCGTCTTCGAGAAATCGGGGAACATACATAAAAAAATAATAAAGATTATTACGAATTGAGAACCTCCTCCTTTTTTTGAAGTCGGTTAAAATGGATTATATGCATTAATATTAAAGATAAAAATGTTATGTGAACAAATATAATAATGGAAAATGCATTTTAGCTGTACTTGTTAGTTGCAGTATGAATATCTATGAAATATAGCACGTAGCACTCTCTGTGTATAGTGTTAGATCGCAACTCAGTTTATATAAAACTATATGGACACATCAAATTTCTAATGTGATAATAAAAACATAAAAAATTGTGACTATGGATGCATGGCTCCATCACGCAAATACAACTGGATAGACTTTAATTACATAGGTACTTATAATACTATATAACATTGATTTGCACTATTCGGATGTAAGGTTTATGATCCACAATTTGATATTATTAAATTATTCACTTCAAGTACTTATTTACCGTGAAAATTATGATAAACCAAGATTAATTCACGGCATAATACTAGTAAAACTATATTACTAGTAAGTTTATCTAAATAAAAAGGCTTTTCAAAACAGTTGGATCACGAAGTGATCTTATAAAGGCTCCTTTTTAACTTTTGAGCTACGCATCAAAAAATAACGCACATCTTAAACTTCCTAACAAAAGTGACAAATGGGAACACATTTATCAAGATCTGGGGCGCCCATTGCATTAAAAAGTTGTACCATTTCATTATGTTTTTAACTTTCATTTGGAACACTTTACTTTAAACTTTTTTTAAATATTATAATAAACTGAGACTTGGAAAAATGCTAGTAAAACTAGACTTATAGTAACTTTATGTTAACAAAAAGGCTCTACCTTTTTAACTTTTGAGCTACGGAGCCCTAAAAAGAAGTAATGCATCAAGAAATAACGCACATCTAAAACTTCCTAACAAAAGTGACAGATGGGAACACATTTATCAAGATCTGGGGCGCCCTTTGCATTAAAAAGTTGTACCGTTTCATTGTGTTTTTTAACTTTCGTTTGGAACACTTTAGCTTTCAATTTTTTTTACAATGTAGGAAAAATTTCGCTTATAATAGATAAGTTTTAAATTTTTTTGATTTTCATGCTGGTCTGGGAGCGAAGAAAAAACTTAGAATGTACCAGCTGCTCCTCATCCCGCATACCATAAAAGCCGGTTGAGGGAATAGGCATAGTTTAGTAATCATTTCAATAGGCGATGCGGCTAGCAACCCATCACTATTTTGATTGTATTTTTTACCTATGCGCCCCAAACATGCTAAATGTGACCTTTGGTTGTATGACTCTAGGCTTTGTCTACCCCGTAAGTAAAGTGTCTTCTTTGAGCATACTTCCAGTTGCATTTTCTCTATTACAGAAGGAAATGAGAATAGTAGTAAACAAAATATCAGCTCTACGAACGCATCGAGCCGCGTCTTGACTGAGTGCCCTATCCCGAAGGTTCGCCCGAGGGCGACCTGTGTCACGTATTGTCCTGTTATGTCCACATTTTTCACTGGGCTCAAGCATTTTTGTTGTTTCTCGTGAGTTATGGCGCACTATGTTGCTAAGATTACAGAAATTGCGCACAAAAATAGGCTAAAAGGTGAACATTTATTTTCGAAATGTAAACGTACTGTGTCTGTGTCTTCGTTTTACTATTTATAAATAAAGTACCGACTAATAGTAGAAATATACTTTTTTGCAATAATATACAGTAAATAATAATATGTAGTGCCTTTGTACAAATTTTTATTGTTAATGTCATTCTTTTTCTGTATTGTGTTGTGTACATAAACTTTTAAATAAATAAACATAATATTTATAAATACATAAATTGATTCACAAAAGGCAGCTTTACCACTACTGCAATCTCTTCCGGGCAACCGTGTTAACCATAGTAAAACAAAAGCGGGTAAGGTACAAAGCAAAGACAGCAGATTAAAAAAAAGAGAAGATATTATACCGTTACTAACTATAATTAAATACATAAATAAATAAAACATAATTAAAAACATAAATTAATATAAACATTATTATGTAAACGGAAAAAGTAAATCCCAAAAATGTAAGAAACACAAAACAATATCTATGTAGATAAGAATTGTGACTTCACTTATGATTTAAAGCTGGCACACAGCACAGACAAGCATAAAGAATTTACAGTGGTAGTGAGGTTTAAAGGCATACAGCCTTCAAAAATATGATCTTGATGTTACGGGAGGACAATTTGAATCTCTGATAGGTATTGCTGATGTCTATCCAGCTATACAGCTCGCAATGCATTCGTTATAACAATTTCCGTTAGATGTCATCAAAACAGCTAGTTCATCATGTATATTAAGTACCTACAATCTAACAAATAGTACCTAATTAATGCGCCATCACTAGCGAGTAACTGTAATAAATTCTCAATGCTAGCCCGTTTTATGAAATCAAAACATTCATTGGCACTGACGTATAAGATTTGCCTTTAATTTATCTTATTAAGAGATACACTGACATTAATATTAATAAGTGGAGATACGTCAGTATTAACTGGTTATGAAACTCAATTTCCATCGGTCTCAATTCGTGAAACCAGTTCCATTCATTATTGAATTACCTTAACATCTGTAAGTTAGCTTTGCGACACATCTCGACTTTAAAGCAAAGTTATGTGGAAATAACATGATTTATTGTACATAATATCATATTATTTCCACATAACTTTGCATACTATAAACATCAAAGACACCTCTCCAACCCGTCTGGCCAGCGTGGAGAGTGTAGATTAAATCCTCTGACTGCCCTGGCTAATATATGGCTCTGGTAATGCAGAGAGGGTCGTGCTCCTGCAGTGGACTAGCAGAGACCAGTAAATGCTGATGATAATGATGTTGATTGTACATAACTTATAGAGCATTTTTTCGGCATTTCTGCGGAAATCCAGAGATAATTTTTAAACATAGAATTTGATAAGGTCCTTAATTATTAAACAGTTTTTTTACCTCATCATCATCACCAGGTCTTTTTTTATTCTCCACTGCTGTAGCATGACCCCCTCTATACTATCAGAGCCATATATTGGCCAGAGCAGTCAGACGATTTGGCCTACAAGCCACGCTTGCAAGACGGGTTGGAGAGGTCTCTTTAGTGTTAAGATTCAGATTCAGATTCAGATTCAGATTTTTATTGCAAGTCACAGTTTCATAAGATGTTACATATACACAATACAAGTACAAGTGACGCCCTGCTAGGGCACTGCAAACATGAGGGGCAACTAGATGCCAATTTACTTAAAACAAATCGAATTAAATTACAATTAATATAGATAGAGTTGAGAAACCGAAGAAAATTATATATCTTTTTGCCTATCATCAAAAAACTCTGATATACTATAGTAGCATTTATCAACAAGGAACGTTTTGAGGTGGTTGTTAAATCGGGTATTTTCTTTAATATTTTTGAGATAATTTAGGATATAATTGTATATTTTTATTACCATATGGTGGGGACTTGAAGAAACTAATTGCATTTTAGTGAGAGGTCTGGATAAGTTTTACAAAACGAAGAGATGCCAATTCATTTGAATTTCCTTTCTTTGAAAATGCCATTGTTATAATATAACTTTCATCTATCCTATCTGATTCCAACCAATCAAAACCCAACATATTATTTGCAACATTCGAAATGTAAGCTCCAATCTGCTTGTCCCTTTGACCCCACATACAAATCCACCTATTCCCAATACACAACCTCCAATTCATACCTCTGAACATTTTTATCCGAGCTCATAGATGCAAATGACAGGAGGTGTCATCACACAAACTATCTGCTGCTATGTTCAGTAAAAGAACGTACAGAACTTGGTCATTCAAATGCAATCAAAAAATGTGTTCTCGTTAAATAAAACATCAGGGTCAATCCTACGTGACGCTTTATTATGATTTATTAAAGCGAGCCCACCTTGCTAAAAAAACACGGAGAACAGGGTTTTCTCGCTTTTCCAAGAAAAAATAGTATCTGTTGATATTTTTTGCTGCTAAAGTGGATTAAGAATATTCCCTTTTAAATAATATATTGCTAGAGTTTTGGGATCAATGCTCAATCGAAAATTGTAATGCTGTATATTTTCACGTATGTCATCTCTTCACAATATTTTTTCAATAGCGTATCCATGAAAAATGTGTTCCCGTCAAATAAAACATCAGTGTTAATCCCGCGGGACGCTCTAAGGCTGAATATTATGATTTATTAAAGCGAGCCATCGTTGCTAAGAAAACACGGAGAACAGGGTATTCTTGTTTTTCTAAGTAAAAATAGTCTTTGTTGATATTCTATGCTACTATATTGGGTTAAGAATATTCTTTTTTAATAATTCAATATATATTGCTAGCTCAAAAGTACCGCAAGTTTATGAATATATGAGTTTTGGCATCAATGCTCGATCGAAAATTGTGTTGCTACATATTTTCACGCAAGTTATCTCTTTACAATATTTCCTCCATAGCGTTTCCATGAAAAATGTGTTCCCGTCAAATAAAACATCAGTGTTAATCCCGCGGGACGCTCTAAGGCTGAATATTATGATTTATTAAAGCGAGCTTGCCTTGCTAAGAAAACACGGAGAGCAGGGTATTCTCGGTCTTCTAAGTAAAAATAGTCTGTTGATTTTCCTGTCTGCCGCAGCGTTGCATCGTTGAGACCTAACCTCGATATTTTATGCTACTAAGCTGATTTAGGAAAATAGGATTTGGAATATTCTCTTTAAATATCTACATATCGTGCAACAGCACCGCCAGCTAAGAACTAAATTATTCTGGGATCAATCTTAAACCCAAAATTTTACTATTACAGTTTTTCACGCATGTCATCTCTTTACAATATTTCCTCCATAGCGTTTCATGAAAAATGTGTTCCCGTCAAATAAAACATCAGTGTTAATCCCGTGGGACGCTCTAAGGCTGAATATTATGATTTATTAAAGCGAGCTTGCCTTGCTAAGAAAACTCGGAGAACAGGGTATTCTCGCTTTTCTAAGTAAAAATAGTCTGTTGATTTTCCTGTCTGCCGCGGCGTCTGCGGTAATGTTTATGAAGACGTTAACTTAGTACTTATTCTTTGTAACCACGTTAGTTTTAAAAAGATAAGGATTCTTGTTTAATCCTAACTAATCCTCCTGTTTGTTTGTCAATTTTTTTTATAGGGACATATCACTCAAATTGAGCCATCCCCACAGTAAGTTGTGAAGTTGTGTTGCAGAATACTAATTACTAACTCAACGATACTATATTTTATAATATATACTTAAATAGATAAACATCCAAGAGTATTTTTCAGTATGCCAGGTCATACTGAAAAAGATCGTTTTCCATCATGACCTGACTGGGGATCGAACCAGGGATCCCCGTGTCGCAGGCTGGCGTGCTGCACCACGGAGCTCGATGTTTATAAGCTTTATTTAGCTTGTGTTTCCTAAGACGCCTTTTACGACATCCACGGGAAAACTTGCAGTGGTCCCTACTCTACTCTGCCGGGAACCACACGGCAATTTTTACATGCACATATGACATTAATTTGACTTAGCCTGCAAGCAAACCCTTAGAAATTTAAACATTCAGTATAAATACACCATAAAATTACACACGGACGGCAAGCTATGGCCGGCGGGCGAAACACTCGTCTTGCAACCGCCGCGTTTATTTTTCAGAGTCATCGGCCTTGCGATCTGATGCAGTGTATTCATTTGGTAGGGCCTGTGATAAAAGAAGCAATCTAAAAATAATGTGTTATACTCAAACTGACGTTATAAAATGAGTCTAAGAAAGATAAAAAATCTATTGACTTTATTAATTTATATTTATACTAATATTATAAAGAGAAAAGATTTATTTGCATTGAATAGACTCCGTAATTACTAGACCAATTTTCAAAATTCTCAGCCGATAGAAAGTCAATTTATCTTCGGGTGACATAGTCTACATTCTATAATAAATCATCATCATCATCAGGTCTTTATTAGTCTCCATTGCAGGAGCACGACCCTCTCTGTACTGCCAGAGCAGTCATAAAATATCTATATACCTAAATACACCATAAAATTACACACGGCCGGCAAGCTATGGCCGTCGGGCGAAACACTCATCTTACAACCGCCGCGTTTATTTTTCAGAGTTATCGGCCTTGCGATCTGTTGCGCTGTATTCATTTTGTAGGGCCTGTGATAAAAGAAGCAATCTCACAATTTTAGGAAATATAAGGGGCTTAGATCAGCCATATAGCCTCTCCTTTATTTCTTTTACTAGAAAAGCAAATCAAATTAAAAAGATCTAATTTAGTACTTCTGTAATAAATTATGCATAGTATTTTTTGGTATAACCTTTATATTCATCATCATCATCATTTCAGCCGCAAGAAGTCCACTGCTGGATATAGAGGCCTCCCTCAAGGATTTCCAATACGACCGGTTGGAAGCGGCCTTCATCCAGCGCCTTCCTGCGACCCTTATCAGGTCGTCCGACCACCTGGTCGGTGGGTGTCCAACGCTGCGCTTGCCAGTGGTCGTGGTCGCTATTCAAGAACCTTTCTGCCCCATCGGCCATCGGTTCTTCACGCTATGTGCCCCGCCCACTGCCACTTCAAAGAGCTAATCCGCTATGTCGGTGACCTTCGTTCTTCTACGGATCTCCTTGTTTCTGATTCGATCTCGCAGAGAACAGCATAGCCTCCATAGCTCTTTGAGCGACCTTGAGCCTTCTTATGAGGCCCATAGTAAGGGACCATGTTTCGGACCCGTAAGTCATCACTGGTAACACACATTGGTCGAAGACTTTCGACTTTAGGCACTGAGGTATTTTGGACGAGAAGACGCTGATAACCTTATATTCATCAATATCATTATAACAAAGTCCACCGCCGCGTCTGTCTGTCTGTCTGTCTGTTCGCAATAAACTCAAAAACTTCTCCACGGATTTTCATACGGTTTTCACCAATAGATAGAGTGATTCACGAGGAAGGTTTTAAGGTATAATACATGCCCGGGCGTTCTAGTTTCAAATAAAGAGAACTACTAATAACCGCCAAAAGTAGCCACTTTTGGAGGTAGTAAGTAGTTAGCAAATGCAAAACAATAAAAGGGAGGGTACCAAAATTCTAAAAGTAATTTACTATCGAAGTACTAAAGATTTCCGTCGAGTTCGAGTCGTTTAAGTCGAGCTCCGTGGCGCAGCGGTCAACACGCCTGCCTGCGACACGGAGGTCCCGGGTTCGATCCCCGGAGAGGTCAAGATGGAAAATGATCTTTTTCAGATTGACCTGGGTCTTGGATGTTTATCTATATAAGTAATCTATTATAAAATATAGTATCGTTGACTTAGTATCCCATAACACAAGTCTCGAACTTACTTTGGGGCTAGCTCAATCTGTGTGATTTGTCCGTATATATTTATTTATTTATTATCACAATTTTTTTCAATTTGATGATGTGGCGCTAGTTTCGCTGGTCTAAGCCACTTTACTCAAGATTGAAATGAAATTGTATGTTTATTAGGCAGTTCATTGCCTAATATTAAATAATAATAATAATAATCAAGTCTTTGTTAGTCTCCACTACAGGAGCACGACCCTCTCTGTACTACTAGAGCTATATATAGCTATATAGCAGTCAGAGGATTTGGCCTACATTCTCCACGCTGGCCAGACGGATTGGAGAGGTCTCTTTGATGTTTATAAGCTTTGTTTAGCTTGTGTTTCCTAAGTCGCCTTCTACGACATCCACAGGAAGACTTGGAGTGGTCCTATTCTACTCTGCCGGGAACCACACGGCTAATACACAATAAACACAGGCCTAATATTGCTATGACTTTATTTAAAAAAAAAAAAACAGATTTTGTTTTTAGTAGCATTTTTATCTGCTACAATAAATTGATTGAATAAAACAAAAGCGTCAGGGATATCTTAATTTTAACTGTGGTACTGTTTTAAAGGCGGGATAGATATTTACTCATGTACACTAATATTATAAGCGGAAAGATTTGATTGTTCATTTATTTGCATTGAATAGGCTCAGAAACTACTTTATCTACCGATTTTAAAATTCTTTTTACATATAGTAAGCTAATTTATCTGCGGTAGACATAGGCTATAAGTTATGCGAACAAAGCCACGCGACAATTGCTAGTATTCAATAATCTGATATAAATATCATGCAACCGAGGCATATTTGGACGTTCACCTTTCATTCATTTACCAACAATGTTAATGTTTACATAATAAATTCCCAAGAATATTATTGAAGCCATATCAACAAAAAATCGATAAGATCTGTATCGATGCCAATAATACCTCGCATATTATGGCTTAAACAAATAAGGCTTGATATAAAAGCCATTAAAATATTATCTTACGAAACGCCCTCATTTGTATTAAGATAACGAGCAAGATAACGATTTACCGAATTATTAAAGTCGATAATATAAAAAATTGGAATTATGAGAACGTTGTTATTTAAGATTTGAGCCAAATGATCGCAGTATTTTACCTCTTGGCGATTTAAATTTTGTCTATTTTTTGCTTATTTTAATCATATGATTTATTATAAGCCTTAGAGCATTACCGATTAAGTAGAAAATAAATTTAAAATTTTTCCAATGAACTGAAAAATAAAAGGGCTATAGCATAGATACTAACTCAGTGATACTACATTAGCATACATAGCCGTGTAGTTCCCGGCAGAGTAGAATAGGACCACTCCAAGTCATCCCGTGGATGTCGTAAAAGGCGACTAAGGAAACACAAGCTAAACAAAGCTTATTAACATCAAAGAAACCTCTCCAACCCGTCTGGCCAGCGTGGAGAGTGTAGGCCAAATCCTCTGACTACTCAGGCTAGTATATGGCTCTGGTAGTACAGAGAGGGTTGTGCTCCTGCAGTGGAGACTAGAAAGGCCTGATGATGATACTACATTTTATAACAAAAAACATACAACAAACATCGACCCAAGTCAATCTGAAAAAGATCATTTCCCATTTTGACTGGCTTATTTACCACTGCGCCACGAAGCTAGCCATGGTCGGAGTAACAAAAAGAAAATAACTTTAAAGTGAAAATACTGAATGTACTGATTCATTCTAAGACTCACTTTTAGTTAAACAAGATAAATATCATAAATAGTCAGTTGTTTACAAACAAACATTATGAATAAATGAAAACACTCAAGCTTCCAACATAACGTCGATAGTAAAAGTGCCGTAACAGTTTGATGGCCCTCATATCATACGGGGCCTAGTGATGGTTTTACGAGGTAGAAGCTCTGGGCAGAAATATAATTAACCTTTGATTACCCAAGAGCAGAGAAGTAAGCAGACATTATCATTTCAAATCTACATAATAACACACAGCAAGTGTGTAAATTGAGGGCTTTGGACACGTACTTTGTGATCTCCTTAAAGCTGTTAATGCCAGTTACTGTTTTAAGGAGATGATTTTATAAGTGTTAAATAACTTAGTGTTAGTTAGAAAGTATTGAAAAATCTACCGTACAATGTTGCAAATCTTATATCAATTTGTAAGGAACAATGATTACTGGGTATAGAAGAAGAAAAAATAAACAAAAAGACTATAAACAATGTGTGAGATAATAAAAATAACTTATAGGAACGAAGGAGAAATATAATAACGATACTGTGAAGAATGGAAAATTATGAAGAAACACGATATATATAATCAAATTGGGAAACAAATGAAGAGAAAATAGAAGAATTTCGTAACCTTTCTAGGGTTATGACCTAAGCAAATTTTGATCAAAAACATTATCTCACTATTTAATTGATAAGATAAACTTAATCAGTGTAAAGTTGCAGACTTCACCACCTAATTATAGCTTGTAATATGTTGCAAAACTTTCTATTCGTCTTTTAGCTCCTAGCTTAGGACCAACACTATGATACCATCTTTACGATAATAGGCCACGTTATGCGCTGTGTTGGTCCCTGATCGGCAACAGGTAATTGAATTTTACTAAGTGATAAAGGTACCGTGAGACTTGGAATTTGCAATGCTGCATATCTTTGCAATCTTGTTATCAGATTTCTAAGTATTATTATGATACTGGTCGCATTAGATGGGTGCATTGGAATATTTAATGAAGCGAATGTTTATATAACGGCTGCTTTAATATTTGCTTCATTTGCCTATATTGTGGTCACTAAGTAGATTTGACACGATTGAAGAAGTATAAAAAGAAAAAGAGGCTGGCTTTGACAATTAAAAAAATCGGCCAAGTGCGAGTCGGACTCGTTTTGCAAATGTTTTCATCTAGCATTGATTATGCTTATAAAGCTGGCCGATCTCGTGCTACCGCCGCACGAACCCATTTGTCTACGGCCGAGGGCCCGGGGCACAGTTCGTGCAATTTGCATCCACGGCCCCACCCTTCGGCTTCCACACTACATTTCTCTCTGGCTATTGTAGTACTATAAAGCTTTATAGCGTTTATTCAATTTTCTATACTCTATGTTTAACTATCTATAATGACTTCAGTATTTTTTGTGTTTCTTTCAGTTAACTATTTTAGATAGGTAACTGTTAATTAAATTGTTTTTATTCATATATGGAAGGCACTACCTACCGATAATCAAATCCATTTTAACACTTAATGATACAGATTTGCGGATGCGAGCCTATTAAGAACATAACTTGGTTTTAAAAAACCTTGCTATTAGGTTTCTTATTTAAAAAGTTAACTATTGTGGTTCTTTCTTGTCTAACTATACTATGAATTTCAACTAAGTATGGCACTACATCTACGTAGAAAATTATAAACAGCGCTCGCGGCCGGCGTCGTGCTACCGGTGCGGTCGCCGCACGAACCCATTTGTCTACGGCCGAGGGCCCGGGGCGCAGTTCGTGCAATTTGCATCCGCAGCCCCGCCCTATAGCTTCCACACTACATTATTTCGCTATTGTTACTTCTCGATTCGAGATTTACTATTTTTTATTATCGCTTGCGATCTTTATTTAATTTTGAGGACTTTGTCGCTGTGTACTTTTTGTATTTGTATATTTTGAAGCTCAAACTTCTTTAGCGGTGCTATGCACTTTTTGTGCTGAGGAAAAATTTTTAAACTCACGAAATTTCACGTAACCGACAGATTCGTGAGAAAATTCGTATCACGGACACGTGACCTGATCGAAAAACTGTTACACTGTCTTTGAAGCTAGTTTTATAACGTTAATATTCAAGTTTTCACTTCTGCTGGCACTCCCTTAGTGCAACCCGTTGTTTTTTTTTTGTTAATATGATGATATTGCCCAAACATGGCGTTGTTTGTTTATCTATAATTTGCGATTTCTATTTCTTCATATACACCTAGTCAAAATGTTCTAATTAGCTGTTGGAAGCAGACAGACTTAACGAAACTATAAGGGTTCCTATTTAGGACAAAACCCTTAAGAAGATAGACTACCAGTAAATTTTCATAAAAAAAAGCGATAACGCTTCCCACCCCTTAAACATAGTCCAATTTCAATAATTTTTTACACTTTATTGATAAATTGGGCAGTACGTTTTGATATTCAAGATATATTGCTTACAACAAAATTTATGAGCATCTAAGTAAATATCCATAATATTTTTTACATAAAAAATACCCGGGGCATTTTAATTTTATTTAAATTAATAATCAAAACCGAATCAATTAAAAAAACGGATCTAGATTAAGGTGTGTTAAATCGAATGACAACAAAATTTCGTCATTTCGTAAAGGTTTATGTGGGTGGAAGAGTTATAGCTTTTTGTATGAAAATTACAGGTAGTCGGTCCTCATAAAAAACCCTGTTAATATGTTTCTAAGTAGAATACTCAATACCGTCTATGTTACTAATCAACAAGTTAACCGTATCCGTGCAGTAATGGTGAATTAATAAGATGTAAAGCATCTAATGAAACATGCAAATTGCGTAAACCGCAAGACAAATTACAATGCTGGGTGCCGGTAGCTCTAACATACCCTCTATTACGTCATCTTGTAAAAATACTGTATCTAAAAATGAAGCAGTTACCAAATAAAGTGTGGACTTTTTTCAAAAATAGTGATATGAGATATATATATTTATTCACCATGCCCACTATCGCGACGATTTTTTGAAATACTATGTATAACAAAGATCAAAAATTCAAATGATGATTTTTTAAATTTCGTGAATTCTTAGTAAAGTGCAAAGCATCTAATTAAACATGCAAATTGCGTTAACCTCAAGACAAATTACAATGCCTGTCCCGGTTACTTCACAGTTTCTCCTACCATCAAGCCTTCTCGAACAACTGTATGTATCTAAGAAAGAAGCAGGTCACAAAATTTTAAGTATTATTTTCTTATTTTGTTTAGTATTCATAAGCTTTAATGTTATGCAAATTGCGAAACCCGCAAGACAAATTACAATACTGGGTGCCGGTAGATTTACCTCTATTACAAATGTTCATATCTATATAAATTAATTGGATATTTTTGTTATTTAAAAAAAAGGTGGACTTTACATAATTATGTACCAATGAACCTAAGAAAAAATTTCTTCCACCATTACTTTTTTTAACTTCTACAATAGTGTTTTTCTTCCATATTATAACTTTTAAATATCTCAATATAACTCATTCGTGCGGAATCGTTACACTCTTTACTTTTCATTTAAAATTACCAGTATCAATAATGTAAAAATTCTTACATAATTACGAAGTTATGTTATAATATTAACACAATCATACTGATAGCAAACACTTTATTCATTACTATTCTTTTTCTTGCGATTTTATCGCTCATCTTTCATACATTGCCTCTTTGGGCAATGGTGTTAAAAAATAAATATTCTCTCATCATCAAATAATGATTTGTTAAATAATTATTTACGAAGAAACATCGTAAAGTCATAGCAGATCGCGCATTTATAATTCAAGTCTGTATCGAATCCCACAGGATTTTATTAGGCACAGTAAAACCACAGCATCCGAGTATTTCCCCCTTTTATTCCTTTCCTTATCCCGCAGGAGAACCTCTTACTTAGTCGGGATTCAGTCTCTATTTGTTTGTAAGTGAGATAATGTATCGATACAAGTTATTCAGGACCTGTTTTATCAACAAGAGGCTTTTGAATGAGAAAGCGAAACGAAGTACTCATATTAAAGAAAAAATCCTATTATATGTTATACATTTGATCGCTTTTCATGAAAACTAGTTTGGATGAGTGAATGAGATATGGTATATTATCATAAAAACTATGAAAAACAAATTATATTAAAGTGGCATTTTGAATAGTCTATGCTTGGTACTACGGAACCCTTCATGGGCGAGTCTGATTCGCCCTTGACCAGAATTGAGTAGACTTTAAAAAATAGAAAAGTAAAAAAATACTTTTCTATTTTTAAAGTCTACTCGAAGTCCTGCCAGTTTCCTTTATCAGTTTCTTCTACTACATATGTAAACGAAGCCCTCATAGCTTCATTTAACATAATGTGTGGTTTTCTACATATTAACCTAGAACTGTCATAAGGACCCTTTTTGGGTCTTTCATAATGACACAGTTCAATATATTAGGGCTCTCATAACGACAGCCAATCTATGGAGTCGATGGTTGAGTGGTGATTGTCTTTGAAGATTGTGCACCTTCGAGCACGGTACGGAGGCCGTGTTGCTCGAAGTTGTGCACATATAATTGTTTGTCATTGTAAAATCTACATGTATACTTCATACAAATTGCAAGAAATACTAATATCGTGAAATAATAGCTTTAAATGTTGTTATATAATGTGTGTTTATCACTATCCAATGATTTAGTGAAAGAAAACAGCCAAAATTGTGTTGCTCTTTTCAGAGCAACACAATTTTGGCTGTTTTCTAGTTGTTGTCTAGTTTTTGAACTGATTTCTGAAGAAGCTTATCTAACACAATCATATATCAAGTAAAAATATAAGTAATTTGGCAAAAATCATATAGTATATTGAGTTTATTTTCTTATAGCAATAATAAAAACGCATGCATAAGTTGCATCGAATTTTGGTTCCTATTTCATTAAGTTTGATCTTATTTCATTAAGATGATTTGTTTGGTTTTGATAAAGATTGGAAAGAGATAGCAAAAGACAGGTCAAACTGGAAACAGAAAGGGGAGGCTTTTGCCCAGCAGTGGGACATAAATGGCTACTAAAAAAAAATTTCATTAAGGTGTGATATTTAGCAATATACCTTTGAAAGATTCCTTCTTAAGGTAACCAAATAAAAATTTCACCGTTATTGCATTTTTCCTTAACCGTTATTGCATTTTACTTACAAAATCAATACAATACCCAAAGTCATATGAATGTCTGCACAGGGCTTTATACAGACGTAAGGAACAAAAAGAAAATGTGAAAAACATAACCGTTACAAACGATTTCTCTTCAACAAAAGAAGGTGAGTGCGCGGAGATAAAAAAAAGAGCTTAATGGGATCTTTAGAAGCTCTATTATCGGTGAGGAAGTCACGTAGAATATAAGAAGCCCTTCACGTCGGCACTCGATTCGAAATACTAGCTCTAAAGTCAAGTAAACGAGTGGAGGATTGAAAATTTTACAGTTATGAGATTAGTGGTTTCATAAAGCTCTTATCCTCTTATGTTTGCTGATGCAACTTTAGGCCTATAGTGTCCCTATAGTGACTTGTTTGTTTTTCGTATGTGTAAGTGGCCAACACTGGTGTCAGATTTTTCAAGCTGCCTTAAGGCATCTGACATAGCTTAACGACTGCCATCAACGATGACAGCCGGGACCAACGGCTTAACGTGCCTTCCGAAGCACGGAGGAGCTCGATATATTTTTATGCCACTTGCGGTCACCCATCCAAGTAGGGACTGCAACAGGGGTTGCTTAACATACGTAAGCGCTCACAGAGCTCACACCCAAAGACAAAGTCAAAGTCAAAGTTCATTTATTTGCCATAAATGTGGTAGCATAGTACAATCTTTAGCCATAAGTATCACACATTTAACTGTTTCCAGCATGCAAATATAATTTAATACATTGTAGTCCAATTATGTTAATGTCATGATAAAATTATATAATAATGATAATAAGAAAAATACAATTATGATAATTATATAGTGTGAACCCTTTTCATTTCAAATACTAGACCACCGGGCTCCTATAGTGACTCAAATGATAAGTAAGTTCTGACAATAAAATATAATTTTAGTTTTTAGTCATACTGTAAAATTCAGCAAAGTTTGTCCGAATAACAAAAACAAGACAACTCAAATAAAAACCATGGAAAGGCATTACGAAGAATTTTTTTTAACGGTTTTAGGTATGACCTCAGCCTCACACATACCTTTGAAATGCAATCAGCGTAGCCAAATACTGCTCAATGAGACCACTCAGTATCTTCCACATTGCACAAAATTATGAATATGATATCATCATATTCATCATCATCTCAGCCACAAGAAGTCCACTGCTGGACGTAGGCTTACCCCAAAGATTTTCAACGGTTTTCAACCACTTGGAAACGGCCCGCATCCAGCGCCTTCCTGTAGATACATAGAAGAATAGAATATGATATACGATCTCTAAATTGAATTGAACGAGCTGAGGATTGCAAAACAAACTGTTAGCAGGTTCGCAGTCTAACAAAGTAAACTGGGATTAATTTCGTTGGTATTTGTCTTCAGTTGTGAGCGATAGACTTGACTCAACAGTCCGCAAGAGCAAAACAACTCCAACCTAAAGTATTATTACAGACTGCCTGCCACAGTGCCCCTTTTTGGTCTCTTTTTCTCCTTGCGTCGTTATTTAACAATTTTAACATTGATAAGCAACCTATAGGACATACAACGTTAAGAATGGACGTGTATCTTGCTTAAGAAGGTGTTTACAAAGCAAAGTGTTATTAATTTAGTGTTTGTCTTGAGCTATGAGTGATAGACTCTCCACGGAAGGAGTCAACAAGACAAGAGCGAAATAGATCCAACCTTACAGCGTCATTACAGTACAGACTGTAATATTTTCTTTTTCTCTATACCTTGGGTCTTGGATGTTTATCTAAATATTATATGTATTTGTAATGAAATATAGTATCGTTAAGTTAGTATCCCATAACATAAGTCTCGAACTTACTTAGGGGCTAGATCAATCTGTGTGATTTGTCCAAATATATTTATTTATTTTTGTACCGCCATATTGATTAATTCTAGCCTAGTTAATTAAAGGTCTATACAAAAAACTATGTTCAGAACAGAAATATTTTTTTGCTTTAGAATGTGTTTACTCTGTGGTTTAACAACGTAAACTGGCATACAAAGTCTTGAACTACGAGCGATGGACTCGCCCCAAGCAGAATTACTCGTTACAAGCGAAATAACTTCAAGTTACAATATAATCGAAGCAATGTCTGCTGTGGCAACGGTTGCTGTTTTCAAATATTTTAGCATTACAGCTCGTTTATGCCAACAATGTCGGGAATTTATTGGCAGTCACAACGGTATCTATAATTTGTATTCATGTCCAATACATTCTGCTTTTGTTTGATAGTTTGATTTTTATCTATATTGAATAATATCGATATAACTTCTAGTTTGGGTGCATTGCATGCTATCTGAAAACCAGTCCCAAGATACTTATTTAATAGTACACACTGAAAACTTTCAAGAAAACATCGCCAAACGTCAAGAAGCTCATTTTCTTATATTATATGTTTTTGTTATTATTATTGTCACCCAACTGTAACGCCCAAAAGGAGGCAAATGTTTACCGCGCGTATGTATGTAAATAATAAAATAAATATTCTGTTCCATTGTTGCCTCCTCCATATCAGTCAAAACTGGTGAATAGTCAATAGTCATCAGCATTTCATTATTTGCTTAATTTTAGTCATGATCTTAGTCTATCATTGCAGAGCATAACACAGAGAAATTTTGTAATAATTTTATTGTGTATAACAAATTGATAAAAATATCAGGTATTGTGAATTCACACAGTAATCAATTGCATATTTTTACTATTTTTATATTATTTGACTTTAACTTGCAACTTATGAGACAAAGTCAAACACGTTTGTAAACTAACACCGCAGATCCGTTGTAGACGCGATGAACGACACGCCGCCACCGTGACGACAGTCGGCGGCAAACGCTGGGGTGTCGTTGACTAATGGATGAGCAATTACTCATTATCTTATTCTTTTGAGTCTAACACATTCCAGCTTTTGATCGAATATATATTGTAAACAGTAAGACAAAGCAAGATTATCTACGTTGCAGGTAGACCTATTTTACTTGCAAATCTCTAATACAGTAGTTTTAAACATAGTTCTATGAACAAAAAAATACCGCAGATCTGTTGTGACCGACACAATGAACGACACGTCGCCACCGTGACGACAGACGGCGACAAACGCTAGGGTGTCGTTGAATAATGGATGAGCAATTACTCATTATCTTGTTATTTTCCGCACTATTTTATCGTTTAATATTAGGTCAGCTCTTCTCGTTAATAGTGCAGGGCAGTGCCTGCTTTTACAGCTCTGCCATACTCACCTAATAAGTGGCAGGCGGGGTCTTCAAACCTTGTATCAGATTAGGTATAATATTAAAACTAGTAGATAAGCTAAGTTTGAGCTTGATGAGCTTAGATATAAAGATTAGGCTCAAATATATATTGACAAGTATGTAAATAAAGCACTATAAACCTTCCGCAGACGATGCCATGAACAAAACGCCGTCACCGTGACGACAGACAGCGGCAAACTCCGGGGTGTCGTTGACTAATGGGTAAGCAATTACTTATCTTGTTCTTTATAGTCTAGCTCATTCCAGCCTCTAACCTAATACGTTGTATGCTAGTAATTGTCAAAGCACGGACAAATTGCATTCATATTTGTGTTTCACATTTTCAATATTTTTTTCTTCTACCATTTTTCCAATACTAATTCATCATCATCATCATCATCACAGCCTTAAGAAATCCAGTACCAGATATAGGCCTACCCCAAGTATTTCTTCGTTTGGAGAGTTTTGCCATACTCGCTTGGCAAACGGTTTGTTAAGCGCAGTTTGTTTGGCTTATCTTATCGAAACCGTTTTTTAAGTAGGTAAGAGAAAGGAAGAAGTTTGCTAGACTGGGGGAACGGGATGAAGGTGTTTGGTATGCTACTTTCTCAAATAAGGATGAGAAAATAGCACCTCAGAACTCCGAGCGCACGTATCCAATGCCATACCTGCAACCACTTGATACACAGTTGAGGTTGTAACCTCTGACCATTAATGATATCGATATTTTAATGAAATTGTAGTTATATTAAACTACAATTTCATTAAAATATCGATATGTGATCATACGAAAATATGCTTAATTTTCGTTGCGAGAGAAGAAAACAATAATCTATGATCTATTAAATTTTTTGTGAAAAATATGACTGGGCTCTATGGGCATTGTTTCCTTTGCTGGAATTGACAACTGAAAATAAAAAAATTAAAAACTCGGGAGATCTGTTATTTTCACTATACCCGTAGTGATTAACGCCACTGCCGAAAAACTGCCTTTACGGATTTTAGGGCATAGAACACACGTCAATTGACTTTGAATTTATGGCCCCCCATAGAAACTCAAAAGGAATTGTATGGCATTTTTTTCATTTTCACCCTCACTCCATTATTTGTCTATGATCCTTATTGCCTAGAGAAAACATATGGCAGTCGGTCGTCTGATACTAGTAATAGTATCTTCTTCGTAGTTTGTGATTAACGCTTTGCAGTAATTGATTGACATTGATTGTTTTCGGTAAATATGTGCAAAGTTGGTTATTTATTCGAAATGAAACGGTTCAAAATGAGTTTTAGTGATGAAAGCAACACTGCAATGGATTTTAAGTACCTACTTCGCCTAATTTGAAACTTGAAAGTGGAAAAATTACTACCGGCAAATACCTAGTAAGGGGAAATATTTAAGGCATGTAAGTTTATGTGTAACTTTAAGTTAAATTTCCTCACATTTATTGAGAAAATCTCTATACTTTCCTCGGCGGGAAAGGGATTGCCGGACTCGTAACTATTGTCAAGGCCTCGCTGACGCTCGGCCTTGAAAACTATACTCGTCCGGCAATCCCTTACTTCCCGGCCTCTGCAGTAATGTACTATTGCTTTTAAACTTGTGAATGGTATTATCATTTTTATTGACAGTATTTTGTTGGATAACGTTAAGTAAACATGAATATAACTATTGACTTCCATTTCATATTTTTAAAACTTTTATCTTGACTCTTGCATTTTCATTATCATTTGTCGGTCGAGCTCTGTGGCGCAGCGGTCAACACGCTAGCCTGCGACACGGAGGTCCCGGGTTCGATCCCCGGTCAGGTCAAGATGGAAAAAGATCTTTTTCATATTGACTTGGGTCTTGGATGTTTATCTATATAAGTATATATTTTAAAATATAGTATCGTTGAGTTAGTATCCCACGACAAAAGTTCACAACTTACTGTGAGGCTAGCTCAATTTGTGTGATATGTCCCTGTATATTTCTTTATTTATTATTTATTTATTTATTTTATTTATTCATTTGGAGTTGATAAATATGAATTTCTGTTTCATTTTGTTAGGTATCAACATTGTTGATTTAACTTAATATAAATATTGCCACAGGAATAGTAATAGGGACAAAAAGACTATATAGGTACTCTATGATTTTCATATATCACCCTGATTTGGACGTTTTTGATTTCATATTATTTCATATTGAAGCTCTTGACGGACCTATTGTTATTGTTATCTTGTTATTTTAATTTACAAGGGAAACAACAGCGCCCCCGAAGTCTATGCTAGTCGTAAAAGATGTTGTTGGCCAATATGATATTTAATATTAAATTACGTTAATGTAATTTCTTCAGAAATAAGTTTAGCCTATTTCATATGTCAGCATTTTATTACTGGCCTGGTATAACATTAATCTCTCATTTAATCAGTAATAGATTTAATAATAAAATATGTTGTGAATGTTAGCTTTTCAGGTAATTTAATTAATTGTCGTGAGTGTAGTCACATAAGAACATTAAAATCCATTATTGTACTACTAGCTGTTACCCGCGGCTTCGCCCGCGTGAATTAAAGCATATGTCCTTCTCAGTACTCTAACCTATGTGTATGCAAAATTTCATGATGATCGGTTAAGTAGATAGGGCGTGAAAGCGTAACAAAGAAACAAACAAACTCACTTTCGCATTTACTCGTATAATATTAGTTAGGATTAGGATTTTATTCTGATTCTAGTGTTTACGGCAAAAGCAAATAAGTTCATCATCTATGAAAATTTTAACTGTATAGTAATCACGGTTTATGAGGAGAGGTATTTGAGGAGCCCGATGGTCCAGTGGGTGTGAGCTCTATGAGCGCTTACGTATGTTAAGCAACCCCTGGTGCAGTCCCTACTTGGATGGGTGACCGCAAGTGGCATAAAAATATCTCGAGCTCCTCCGTGCTTCGGAAGGCACGTTAAGCCGTTGGTCGCGGCTGTCATCATTGATGTCAGTCTTTTAGCTGTATATTTATATTGTAAGTTGGGTACCATTTATTCTGGATTAAAATATTGATCTTAAGGAATCTACATACACAATCTTACCCGCAAGCAAAAGCTAGTGATTAATAAGTTTGTGTATGTACTTTCACAACAGTTTCAAGAGAGAGTAGCAAAATTAAATTTTATTAAAATCATTATTTATACGAATTTTCAACAAGTCACCGTTCACGCATTTTACAACCGATACGCGGGACCGTATGCCATATGCGTCCACGATCGCAATCTCTCATGGCATCCAAAATTTATCGCCTCCATCCTGATTTTACTTTCCGCGATAAGCGAAATACGTCTTACAAATTGGCTCATTTTTTAAATTCGCCGACCGGAATTATTTAGAGATAATTAAAAGTCTTGAAGCAATCAAGACTCGCCTTGTTTCTTCGCCGCTTTTCTACCCTGTTTGCTAATTAAGCCATACAAATCGTGGGGTCTAACCGCGGGTCTGATTGCTTGTGACCGCTCGCCGCGTCAAAGATGCCATTGTTATTCGAAAGCCGTCCGGCTTCGTTCATCCATCCGTCGTGCAGTCGATGCACTCCATTCTTATCGGGAATTTCTTCACGTCGTATGCACTGGCGTATACTAGTTCCTTTATGGCCAATTTACGCCAGACTGTGATAGAAATGCGAAGACAACTTCTGTGGAAAGATAGCTTTGTTATCCTTTATACAAAAGCCGTGAGTATTTGTACCTCGCTCTCACCTATTCTTGTTACCTAGCAGCATTTCTTGACATTTGAATTACATAGAAGAATGACAATAGGCAATCAAAATTCGGCGTATTTCAGAACACAAGAAAAATAAGCGTCACTAGGCAAGCATTTTTGGTATATTGTCTGGTTATGCTGATAATAAAAATGGTCAACTTGCCTCCAGCAACTTCATTCCACTTATCGTCCGATCACGTTTTGACAAAAAAATAAATGGTCAAACCGCAAATTAAACATTAAGCAAAAGTGCTTTGGTGTCAAAAATGCTGAAAATCCCAAGCGGAATGTCGCATCACTCTCGTGGGCGTAAGCATAGATTATGTAGGTGCTAGAGTTGCTTAGTAGGAAGAAATATAATATATAAAATGCCCACCGCAGCAGACGGTCTGTAATAACAGTGTAAGTTTGGAGTTATTTCGCCTCTGTTGACTTCGCCCGCGGCGAGTCCATCGCTCATAGCTCAAGACAAACACTGACAAAATTAATCCCAGTTTACTTTGTTAACTGCTAGCCTGTTAACAGTTTGTTTTTCAATCGGTGACTCGTTCATTTGAACGTTGAGATCGGATTTAGAATCGATTGGCGCAGATTATAAAGTGACTTTTAAAGATCCCATTTTATTTACCTCCGTGCACATGCACACTATTTGTTTGCACAATATTTCATTTTGGATTTTTTTTACTGTACGGGCTAATACACGGGACGGGACATATGGCTCTGGTTGTACAGAGAGGATCGTGCTTACAGTGGAGACTAAAAAGGGACTTGGCGATGATGTTGATGATGATGAATAGAGAATTTTTATTTAAGGTAAGTACTTAAATGTGAAATACGAAAAAAATACTAGATTATCCACACATTTGTCCGTTCGAATTCATTTTTCCATAACTCTACACTATTCATAAAACGTATTTAAGATTTTTTACTTAAATAAGTAACTATGATGACCTAAAATAAATAGTGTTTTGTCATTTAAATATTTGCCAGATAAAATAAAAGCGTATTAACTCGAGTAAGACGGTAATAAATTAGTAATGGAGATTCCATCACTCGGAAAGTCCGCGACACTTTACCACTGTGTCATCTTATAATACCAACATACTAACAAGAATTATTCCGTAGTAAAAAAACATGGAATACGGTGGTAACTACGGTCGAGGTTGTTCAAAACGCGACAACGCTAATAATGTAA
Organism: Rhodophaea formosa; assembly: GCA_963082605.1. NCBI lineage: Eukaryota > Metazoa > Arthropoda > Insecta > Lepidoptera > Pyralidae > Rhodophaea > Rhodophaea formosa. The sequence continues at coordinate 2,501,874 of OY720208.1, forward strand.
TTAAACTGACCTTCAAGGTCCTCAATATAAAAGTAAACGAAATATGTACAGGGTTTGCTACTAAACTAAATAAAAAAAAACCGGCCAAGTGCGTGTCGGGCCACGCGCAGTATAGGGTTCCGTAGTTGCGAATGACAACTTTGAGTACACACTGTTTACACTCGCACCTCACAGTTTAACGACCAAAAACATCTAACAATAAAGATTGTATGAAATTTTACATTTTCCAGTACATTTTATAAGTTGGTTGCCTATAACTTTTTAGTTTGTACTTAGTACTTAGCTCTGATAGTTTTCCTTTCAACTTCAGTATATATACTACTGCTGTAATTTTTTTCACAATCTATATATAACCATTTAGGAGATAGAGGGGGGGGACACGTACCTCTAACAAAAATTTGCACTTTAAAACCAAATATTTCGGAAACGGATACCTAAATCGAAAAATGGTGTTCTCAACCTCACAATATTTTTCAAAGACCTTTTTAACGATACCCCACAAGATGGGTAAGTAGAGAAAAAAAATGACTCCCCCACATTACTTGTATGGGAGCTACCCAAAAAAAAATTTTTTTTCAAGATTTTTTTCTACGACTTTTTTGCCATGATTAATATACATACTCATACCAAATTACAGCTTTCTAGTACTTATGGTCTCTGAGTAAAACCGCGGACGGACAGACAGACAGACAGACAGACATGGCGAAACTATAAGGGTTCCTAGTTTACTACGGAACCCTAAAAAGATACTATGAATGTCAATATTTTACAACATAACAATTATATCAATCTAGTTTAAAACATAGTTACACTTACACTATAAAATAAAAGCGTCTTCACGCGAGTAAGTCGGTAATAAATGAGTAATTAAGAGTTCATCACTCAGCGAGTCCCCGAGACGCCCGGACAGTTTGCCGCTGTCTTTCAGCGCTTGAAAGAGTTATGAGAAGTAAAGATGGAATACTGACGATAATAATATACCAACAAACTTACAGGAATTATACAGTGGTAAAAGAAGATGGAATAGGATAGTTACTACGGTCGAGGTTGTTCAAAATGCGAAAATGCTAATAATGTAAGTAAATTGGCCTTCAATGTCCACAAAATATAAGTTAACAATACATGTAGAGGTTCTGCTAAAAAACTGAATAAGAAGAAGATACTATAGATATCACTATTATACATACAACATAACATTAAAAGTCTACTTTGAAACATAGAAACAGTATAAAATAAAAGCGTCTTCAAGCGAGTAAGTCGATAATAAATGAGTAATGGAGAGTTCATTACTCAGCGAGTCCGCGAGACGCCCGGACAGTTTAACGCTGTCTGTTAGCGCTTGAAAGAGTTGTAAGGAACGAAGATGGAATAGTAACGATCGCATATTTTATTTAAAAATAAAACAGAGTACATAGTATTATTTTATTATATAAACATACTTAATTGAAACATACCGTGGTAAAAGAAGATGGAAAAGGATGGTAACTACGGTCGGAGTCGTTTTAATTCGTAAACGCTAATTTCGACCATTTCAAAAGTAATAATGCTAAATTTTGACAGCGACTATATTTTATTGCCAAAGGATAGATGAATAAATGTCCAGTTAAATTGACCTTCAAGGTCCTCAAAACAAAAGTAAACAATTTATGCATAGGTTTGCTAAAACACTAAATAACTATGTACTAGTAAATAATACGGCACTTTTACAATATAACCCAAAGCAATCTGTTTCAAAACATATTAACAGTATAAAATAAAAGCGTCTTCACGCGAGTAAGTTGGTAATAAATGAGTAATGGAGAGTCCATTACTCAGTGAGTCCCCGAGACGCCCGGACAGTTTGCCGCTGTCTTTCAGCGCTTGAAAGAGTTATGAGAAGTAAAGATGGAAAACTGACGATAATAATATACCAACAAACTTACAGGATTATACAGTGGTAAAAGAAGATGGAATAGGATAGTTACTACGGTCGAGGTTGTTCAAATGCGAAAATGCTTATAATGTAAGTAAATTGGCCTTCAATGTCCACAAAATATAAGTTAACAATACATGTTGAAGTTCTGCTAAAAAATTGAATAAGAAGAAGATACTATAGATATCACTATACAACATAACGTTAAAAGTCTACTTTGAAACATAGAAACAGTATAAAATAAAAGCGTCTTCAAGCGAGTAAGTCGATAATAAATGAGTAATGGAGAGTTCATTACTCAGCGAGTCCGCGAGACGCCCGGATAGTTTAACGCTGTCTGTTAGCGCTTGAAAGAGTTGTGAGGAACGAAGATGGAATAGTAACGATCGCATATTTTATTTAAAAATAAAACAGTGTACATAGTATTATTTTACTATATCAACATACTTAATTGAAACATACCGTGGTAAAAGAAGATGGAAAAGGATGGTAACTACGGTCGGAGTCGTTTTAATTCGTAAACGCTAATTTCGACCATTTCAAAAGTAATAATGCTAAATTTTGACAGCGACTATATTTTATTGCCAAAGGATAGATGAATAAATGTCCAGTTAAATTGACCTTCAAGGTCCTCAAAACAAAAGTAAACAATTTATGCATAGGTTTGCTAAAACACTAAATAACTATGTACTAGTAAATAATACGGCACTTTTACAATATAACCCAAAGCAATCTGTTTCAAAACATATTAACAGTATAAAATAAAAACGTCTTCACGCGAGTAAGTTGGTAATAAATGAGTAATGGAGAGTCCATTACTCAGTGAGTCCCCGAGACGCCCGGACAGTTTGCCGCTGTCTTTCAGCGCTTGAAAGAGTTATGAGAAGTAAAGATGGAATACTGACGATAATAATATACCAACAAACTTACAGGATTATACAGTGGTAAAAGAAGATGGAATAGGATAGTTACTACGGTCGAGGTTGTTCAAATGCGAAAATGCTTATAATGTAAGTAAATTGGCCTTCAATGTCCACAAAATATAAGTTAACAATACATGTTGAAGTTCTGCTAAAAAATTGAATAAGAAGAAGATACTATAGATATCACTATACAACATAACGTTAAAAGTCTACTTTGAAACATAGAAACAGTATAAAATAAAAGCGTCTTCAAGCGAGTAAGTCGATAATAAATGAGTAATGGAGAGTTCATTACTCAGCGAGTCCGCGAGACGCCCGGATAGTTTAACGCTGTCTGTTAGCGCTTGAAAGAGTTGTGAGGAACGAAGATGGAATAGTAACGATCGCATATTTTATTTAAAAATAAAACAGTGTACATAGTATTATTTTACTATATCAACATACTTAATTGAAACATACCGTGGTAAAAGAAGATGGAAAAGGATGGTAACTACGGTCGGAGTTGTTTAAATTCGTAAACGCTAGTATCAACCATTTCAAAAGTAATAATGCTAAGTTTTGACAGCGAATATATTTTATTACCATAGGATAGATAAATAAATGTCCAGTTAAATTGACCTTCAAGGTCCTCAAAACAAAAGTAAACAATTTATGCATAGGTTTTGCTAAAACACTAAATAACTATGTACTAATAAATAATACGGCCCTTTTACAATATAACACAAAGCAACCTAGTTCAAAACATATTAACAGTATTAAATAAAAGCGTCTTGACGTGAGTAAGACGGAAATAAATGAGTAATGGAGAGTTCATTACTCAGCGAAGCCGCGAGATGCTCGGATAGTTAGCCGCTGTCTTTCAGCGCTTGAAAGAGTTATGAGGAACGAAGATGCTAGACTAACTACAGTTTGTTTTTAGTATAGATAATATTGTCTTTCTATAACAGCATACTTTTCTGCAATATAACGTATTAATAGAAGACAGAAAAGAGAAGTATTATTAGATATTACTGTTGAAAAGAGTTTCTTTCGGCATTTCTTCTCGGCAGTGGTCGGTTCCGAAATGCTAGTAGTCTGTAGTTTTGAACAATAATTAGTAAATGCATAATACTTAATAAGATAATTTTAAATATGATTTGACGTGAAAAAGCCTCCAAGGGCCTATTTTCTGAATAAACGTTTTGAATCTTTTGAGATTTTAGTAATTCTTTATCACCAACACTGACGTAAATATTAATATATTGCCAAAAGCCGTCGGACATATTTAAATACATTGAAAAACCATACTAAGCAATCTATTTTAAAATATAGTAACAGTATAAAATAAAAGCGTCTTCACGCGAGTAAGTCGGTAATAAATGAGTAATGGAGAGTCCATTACTCAGCGAGTCCGCGAAACGCCCGGATAGTTTGCTGCTGTCTTTCAGCGCTTGAAGAGTTGTGAGGAACGAAGTAACTAGGCAAAGGCGTACGATAATTTTTTATTTCTCCATTTAAATAGTGTTTTCATAATAGATTAACTGATCTATTATGAAAAATAGTGGCTAGTGTGGCTCTTCCCGCCTTTTTGTCCTCTGTTCACAGTATCTCTCACCTTGCAGCTAAAATATTAAAAAGCAGTGATGAAATAGTTTATCTTGCAGAGGCCAAAAATGCGTGGTTAGAGACCTGTCCAAATTCAAAATTTCCTGATTTTCCTGCTTCTCAGAGGCAATGGGACGAGCCGCTCTGCAGAGTTGTACAGAGTAACTTACTTGAATCTTCTTGTAGCAACTCTGTAGAACGAGCTCGTCTACTAGCCGTAGCGGAGTGGGAATCTGGTTTATGGCTGCAAGCGTTACCGTCGTTCAGCTTGGGAACTTTTTTGGACGACAACACATTTCGCTTGGCGACATGCTTACGTTTAGGTGCAAAAGCAAATGTCCCGCATCGTTGTCCCTGCGGCGACACAGTCGACCAGTTCGGCCACCACGGACTCTCCTGTTCTAGGAGTGCCGGACGCATAGCTCGTCATGCTAGCCTAAACAACATCATCCACCGTGCTCTTGTCTCCATACTGATGCCAGCCATTTTGGAACCAATTGGCTTGGCCCGGGAGGATGGCAAGAGACCGGATGGTATGACACTGGTGCCTTGGAGATTGGGAAGGCCGCTGGTGTGGGATGCAACATGCGTCGAATCTCTCGCGCATTCCCATCTCCACGGCACAAGTTGTAAGGCTGGCATGGCTGCAGCTACCGCAGAGTCCCTCAAACGGCGCAAATATATATGCCTGGGTGACGCATATATTTTTGAGCCATTTGGGGTCGAGACACTGGGTCCGTGGGGCCCCTCAGCTCACAAACTATTCAAATTTGTGAGCAAAAGGCTGGTCGAGGTGTCGAATGACCAGAGGGCTGGTCACTATCTTGCCCAAAGAATAAGCATTGCCATTCAACGTGGCAATGCTGCCAGTCTTCTGGGCACATTACCGCAGGGTAATGACCTGCGGGACATTTTTTATTTATAGCTAGGTTTTATTTATAAGTCATTTTATTCCTTAGGTAGGTTTAATTGTTAGTTTCTAGTTCTTATAAGTTAGTTTTATTGTTTAATGTATTATATGGAGAAATATTTATTTGAAATAATTAAAATTGGATATTTTTAAATAATAGTGAAATTAAAAAATGTATGTAAGCTTAATCCTAAAATAAATCCACTTATAAACTGTGAAAAAGTCAATTTATCCCAACCCAACTAATATTATAAATGCGAAAGTGAGTTTGTTTGTTTGTTTGTTACGCCTTCACGCCGTATCTACTGAACCGATCATCATGAAATTTTGCATACACATAGGTTAGGGTCCCGAAACGGACATAGGCTATATATAACGTGGGCGAAGCCGTGGGTAACAGCTAGTTAAAAATAATTAAGCTTAGAGTAAATGTAAAATGTATGCTACGTAGTGAAATTCAGGGGTCGGATTACATCAAATATAAACACATTTATTGATTTCCTACACTTACGATGTCATTTTATCAAAGATTGAATAAACTAATATTTTTTGATTAGAATCCAATAAAATATGTATCTCTTAAACAGCTGTTGTCTACAACTTTAATATATAAAAAAAAAACAATTACTAAATAATAATTATCCCCTTATTCATAAAAATTTACATATACTTATTGCACCTATTTTAGTTAAAACATGTTTTGGTTTTTATCCCACGCTCTAATGTTCAATATTGAAAGAACGAGATAAAACATACTTTTATGACAAGGGGGTGACATACATAACTACTAAACGCATATAAAAAATCCATAAGAAAAGAACATCGTACGTAATCTAGTTCGGAAAATTGGTTTACGACCCCAGCTGGTAATTGAATTTCACTGTATTTTTACTTTCTTTTTACAAATTACAAAAGTAAAAGTTTTAAAATTGTAGTTTTAACCCAAATAAATAAGAGAATAAAAAAAACTTCTCACGTAAAAATACGTATTAAACTAAATTACTTACACAAAAGCTTTATCTGCGATTATCGGTTCCATTAGCACTTAAAAACTTGGGAAATGATTAAATCTAAAAATTGTAACATGAGAGGTCCATTCAAAAAAAAATTCTATTGTAACACATCCTACTCGAAATCTACAATTATTTGTATGCTAGTTAACGGTACGCCTCCCAAACATCTGTATGGATCAGGGTTTGCGTTAAAAGAAATCCTCCATTGATAATAGCTCTCGTATTACTTGAGAGTGAGAGAAATCACAGAGCTCCGATAAACGATAAGGTAATAACAGAAGCCGATCCTATCTTTTGTGCTCTTTTGTTGGACGCAAAACACAATGCAGTTGTAAATTTTTGGGTTCTTAACTCCACAATGTTCCCGTCATTAATCTATGAGAAGTCCGTTGTAACTTGAAGCGGGGCTGGGATCTTTTGTACCTGCTTCTACGGCCCTTTGTGCAGCCCCTGACATGTGCGGAGCTATGACAAAAACCGCCTTGCGCAATATTGTCTGTCCCGAGATCTCTCGGCTGATGTGAAAATAATACGGAAGAATATAAAACGCAATATCCCGCTCGAGAAAAGCTTATATTTCTTCCAATTTCAACTCGTCGCGAGATTCTAATCTGAGAGTCTTTTAAAACGCTTCCCTGGTCATATTGCGGCAAGTTTTATTACCAATCAGCCGAGGAGTTTGTCTTTATCCGACTTTATCATCCTATTTTTAAAAATGTCACCCGCAACCTTTGCCTCGCTTTTTCTAACACGTCGTTTCTAAGCTTGACATGCATTAACACTTAGAACTGTGACGCGCACTTTTTCTGTTCAATCTCCAGATGTGACTGCATCATTAAAATCTTCTATGGCTCCAAAAAGATCAAAAGTTATCTCCTCGGTTGGAGAGGTTCCCCCTGCACCCGGCGTCCCCCTGTGTTCCCTGTTCCCCACTGTTTGGAGTTCGGTTCAGGCAGTTGGATCGCGACGCTTGCGAGCGCCGGACGCTCGTGGCCGTGTGTTACTCCGTCGCGTCTGTGGTAGTTTTCTTTCGTTTACATACGTGAAGTGAAACTTTCAATTAAGTATACGTGCGATGTGACTATACCCTTTGATAACCTGTTGTGATTTATTAACTTTGATGGATGTGACAGTTTAATTTGTTAGAAATTTCAGTGAGGTTTATGTTTGTGGATTGCGTTTTCTCGGTGTAAGTTGAATTAATGTGTTTGAAGCTTTTGTAACATTTTGTTAATTATGCTTGTTTTATCTTCATATTTTTGGCAGTTTATATTGCTGTTCATCAAAACAACCCTTTGCTGTTTTGAGTTAAATATTATTTAACAATCTTACTATTTTATAGACTTTATACTAAGTAAAATATATTAAACTGTTTTATAGCCATTTGTTTTAGAATCAATAAACATTAAAAATATTATACCGAAACTGCACCGGCGAAGTTCTGAAACATAAAAGCTGCTACATTTGTAATGACTGGGAGAGCTTCTAACGTTACCTGCTCCCAAGTTCCAATAAAACTTAGCTACGTTCAATTTATATTTCACGTTTTAATTTACAGCCAGCAGACATTCAATACCATAAAGATTTATTACAGTGAGGTGAGGAGAATAGTTCGGTTACAGGTTTAACATTCCAAGATGTTAGTTTATTGGTGTGAAAAAATAAACTATGTAGATGATTTAATGATGGCAGCGTTTAGAATTGTGAAAACGTTTATCGGAATAATAAGTGTGATACCTAGTTCCAAAATTGGATTGATAATAGAATAAACTGAATAATTAGGGATTATAGAACTGACCTAAAACCAAACTCAAGATAAAAACAAGCACTCTACTAGCACTGTCAATACATATTTGTTTCGTCATTCTGCGTAATAATCAACTATCCCCTGTCAAAATAATTGAGGATATAACTAAGAATGATAAATTTAGAATATAGGCAAATCCTGATTGGTTTTGTACTAAACTTACTGAAAGAATAAATTAACCATTAAGCTGTTTTGTGTTAAGAAAATCTAAATTTACGCATCTGTAACTTTGGACGTAACATTTAGGTAAAAATTACGATATTTTATTGATTTGAAATTTATTTCAAACATGTCCTAGAAGATCGAAAACTTGAAAGAGTGAAAACTGAAGCACACTTTGAAATAGGAAATCTTATAAACAAGCACAACCGTTTTGTTACTTATAATTCTCATAAATAGTAAACTAACTAAGTAACTCTATAAAAAAATTTTATTTCTTTGAAAATCTTCTTGGTTCAAAAAAATTGCTGTAAAATCTATAAATCGCTGCGCAAAAGGAAATAATATTAATGATGTATAAAGGTATAAGTTTGAAGTTTTCATTTAAAAATAAAAATACGTTCCTAATGTGGGTTCTGCGAGACAAACTTTTATAAAGAGCAAAAATAATCATTGTAGGTAGTTAACACCTATAAATGTATAAAAAAGCTACATATTTTTATTTACCATTATTTTAAAGAAGAAAAGTGTATAACATTACACACAATGGTTTTATGACAATTGACACACATCCTTATCACAATCTTTAGAAAGTACGGTAGTAATGATGGGAGAAGATGGTATCTGATAAAAAGTCGCCGCTCTGAAGAAATAGGCTAATGACATCCCCCATTATAATGCTTCGTCACGTGTAGCAGATAGTTTCGGAGATTAGGTATTCCAAGATGTCGTTTGTGATGTTCAAACGATGCTTTTTCGTGACTTTGTAATATAAATTTTATATGGATGATTTGATAGTTGATGATTCTTGAATTGGCGTTTTTGTAAATTAAACGCTGGGAAATTGTTGTTTAATTTAGGTTTGATATCAGCGTTCGGAAATTTTTGATTTAGTTTGCTTTTAGCTATGTAAACAATGTTTATTCAATAATAAGTAAGAATCTCAATCTCGACATAATTTTGTCATTATTCCGATAATGGTTTAAAGTTTCCTTTTTTACGTTCTACGCTAGAAATTATACTAATAAGATCATCTGAAAATGTGTAATCAATAATTAATGTCACATATTTTCTCAGACACCAACCATAATTGATTAGAGAAAAAACAAAACACTTTATATTTTAGTAGTTTATGATAAACTTCGTTTACCTACCCTATTTGTTTAACTAACTACAAAAAATTTCATCTCTTCAGAAATGAATTATGAGTCAAGATGCAAGTTTTGTTTTAAATTATTTATATTTCTTCAGGGTATGCTTCGAATATTATCTTGAAAGTTTACAAAATCTGTTGCATAAGCATCACGTACGAAAAACTCTGCAGATATAATTTCCTAAAAGAAGTTACACATTTTGGTGAAATTTACCAATTACATAACAAATTGCTCAGTCAAATATATTTTACGGTCTCAAACTTACGTTTCCGTCCCTCTTAAAACTTCCAGCCAGTTTATGGCCTCCGTTAGGAAGTATCGGGTTTAAGAATACGTAATAACACCCGTGTTCAAGATTCTTATGCTTTTATCATAAAAAATAACTACTCTTCACGCACTTACCGCGGCTTACCGTGTGTTTTAATATTTTGCTTATAAACTTGTGAATGGTATTATCATTTTTATTGACAGTATTTTGTTCGATAACGTTAAGTAAACATGAATATAACAGCTATTGACTTCCATTTCATATTTTTAAAACTTTTATCTTGACTCTTGCATTTTCATTATCATTTGTCGGTCGAGCTCTGTGGCGCAGCGGTCAACACGCTAGCCTGCGACACGGAGGTCCCGGGTTCGATCCCCGGTCAGGTCAAGATGGAAAAAGATCTTTTTCATATTGACTTGGGTCTTGGATGTTTATCTATATAAGTATATATTTTAAAATATAGTATCGTTGAGTTAGTATCCCACGACAAAAGTTCACAACTTACTGTGAGGCTAGCTCAATTTGTGTGATATGTCCCTGTATATTTCTTCATTTATTATTTATTTATTTGTTTTATTTATTCATTTGGAGTTAATAAATATGAATTTTTGTTTCATTTTGTTAGGTATCAACATTGTTGATTTAACTTTATATAAATATTGCCACAGACTATATACTCTTTAATTTTCATATATCACCATGATTCGAACGTTTTTGATTTCATATTATTTCATATTGAAGCTCTTGACGGACCTATTGTTATTGTTATCTTGTTATTTTAATTTACAAGGGAAACAACAGCGCCCCCGAAGTCTATGCTAGTCGTAAAAGATGTTGTTGGCCAATATGATATTTAATATTAAATTACGTTAATGTTTTAATATTAAATTTCTTCAGAAATAAGTTTAGCCTATTTCATATGTCAGCATTTTATTACTGGCCTGATATAACATTAATCTCTCATTTAATCGGTAATACATTTAATAATAAAATATGTTGTGAATGTTAGCTTTTCAGGTAATTTAATTAATTGTCGTGAGTGTAGTCACATAAGAACATTAAAATCCATTATTGTACTACAAGTTTTACTGATACATTTAATTGTATATTTTACATAAAATTGTAAAAGCATTTTAAATAGTAATTTCTTAATAAGTAACATAATGATATATGTAAACACTTTATTACCTAGTTATTCCATCAAACTTTTTAGTTACAACATCAAGTACCGTAACGATTATTAAAACTTAAGATGATCTTGTAAATGTTTGTCACAAAAACATTAATGATATTAGTTATTAAACTACACATTTAACTGATATTATATTACATTGAAACAGCATTTAAGACAGCTGTTTCTACATAAAATTGTGATTTATGTAAGCATTTTATGTCTATCTAGTTATTAAATCAATCTGTCATATAATCAGTACTAGATATAATAATAATCACTATTAATTTTAAAGGTAAAAGATTAAGTATCGTTAAAATCATTAAAACTCATATTAAAGGTCTTGTTAATGTAAGTCATAGAAACATTAATGATCTAATATTGTACTACAAGTTTAACTGATGGTACATTAAATTGTAAAAGCATTTTAAACAGTTATTTCTTTTTGTACTGGTTTATGTTAGCATTTTATTACTAGCTAGTTATTAAATCAAACTCTCATATAATTGGTACTACATTTAACATTAATAACTTTTCAGGTAATGTAGCCATAATATTAGGTACAGTCACGACCATTCATACTTATTACAAAGGTCTTGTACTTGCTAGCTACAAAAACATTAATTAAATCCATTATTGTACTCGTGCTCATGTCTTTTAGCTTCATAATTTACGTTATTTATATGAGTAATTAATACTAGAAACAATATTTTAAAGCTGTATATAAAAGAAAAAGTAATTTTAATTTAAATTGGTTTTGAAGCTTAACGGTCAAATACATATTATTATGCATGAATCATTTCCGCAGATGATGTTTTCAGAGTTGTTTCACCAAAAGAATGTTTCTATATTTTTCCTCAATATATTATTTTGAAAATATCTTTAATAAAGCAACAACATATGATTACTTTAAATTTGCTTTTGTTATCTATCTTTATCATAGCTTTTAAGTTCATCACACCACCTTAGATGGCCACGGAAACAGAAAGACTGACATGAAAAACACATGGAAATTACTAAGAGAACTAGTCATTACCGCCAAAAATGGCCACTTATGGCGGTAACGAGTAGTTTTCCTAATGTGTAATAATGATTTTTAACAATATGCGATTGTTATTGTTAAAATACTTCAAGTAATTTTAGTGCTATCGAAGTACTGACGTAGAGTTTTGTATTATCATCATCATTATCATCAGGTCTTTCTAGTCTCCACTGCAGGAGCACGACCCTCTCTGTACTACCAGAGCCATACTAACTAGCCTGAGTAGTCAGAGGATTTGGCCTACACTCTCCACGCTGGCCAGACGGATTGGAGAGGTCTCTTTGATGTTAATAAGCTTTGTTTAGCTTGTGTTTCCTTAGTCGCCTTTTACGACATCCACGGAATGACTTGGAGTGGTCCTATTCTACTCTGCCGGGAACCACACGGCGGTTTGTAGAGTTTTGTATACAAGAGTTCAATTAAGAGTGGCGCCTAGTTTTACTGATGTAAGCCTCTTAACTATACACCCCTTATTTTAAATTCAATACACAAACTTTAAGAGATTACTCAGCCCATCAACATGAACAACTTTTGTTAAGAGACCAAACCTGGGAACTCAAAAAAAAAATGCAATTTGTATAGGACAAAAGTGTCCAGCTGATTGGTCCAAATGTATGGAAAACGTAACCAATGCTGAAGATAGGTTTTATGACCAGAATCCAGATTAGGTAGGTTTAATCACAACAAAATAAACTCGTTATACTATAAATAACAAAAACCAATAAATCAAACTTATTGCCAACTATAGAAAAACCAACAACTATTGACAAGACATTTACCTTTCAACAAATCCCCATTCAAATAAAAAGTCATGACACGGCGGAATACTCGCATTCGGAACCTCAATTAGTCGTATTATAAGAAATTCAAAAGGTATCGATATTCATGACAAATTCTTATTATAAGAAGGCATCTGATTTTTATTCCCTAAGGGCCCGCACTAGGCACACTAGCGAAGCCAATAATTTTATTCCTTATACTATATTATTAGAGAGAAATTCAAGAATGTAAATCATATAAGCATTAGTAAATAACCTGAAATATTTTTTGAATCATGTTTTAATATTCACAGCGACAGTGGCGCCGCGTCAGTGTCGGTATGCTCGAATGATGTTCACTAAAATTTCATACATTTCCATAGAATATCGATCTGTCGCCCTGTCGCGGCGTCACAGACGCGGCGCCACTGACGCTATAGACGCTGCTTCCAAAGTCTACCTAAAACGGTGTGAGATATTAATAGATAAGTAATAATGGAATGTGTTTATGAGTACTTCTATTATAGGTTTGCAATGTCAGAACAAATTGTGTATTTGCTTCTAAACAATACTTTTAAGTTCTGCATATATCTGCTTGTAGCAAAAATTATAAGATTTTTCCGAATCAGAGTCATTTTAAGCGTGAAGTTCTACATTTTTATTAAAAACACAAAATTTATCTCACATACATGTCTTCTTCAAATCTTCGGGCGATTTTGTTTGTGATATAATTAAAAACCATATAACTTTACGTGGCCTTTAGTCTTACGGTGTTTAACTCTGCCTACCCTATCAACGATAAAGATGTGATGATGTGATGAATCTTTATACATATAGGTCTGAGCATATAGGTAATAAATAGTAAAAACCTCTTTCACTTTTGTCCCTGGTTGTACTCACTCGTATTGATTTCCCATAGAAATATCGATCCCTCAGAGGTCAGTACTTAATTGAATTTTATATCTTCGCGTGGCTAGTCATATAAACGATGCTCAAGTGAACACGTTGTACTTACCTCGTGTGAAACGGTTTTATTGGTTGTGACCTAAGTATTACTGTATTGACATGTGATACAAGGGCTTTTGGCGAAGAACTGTGATGATTGATGACTATAAAATTAGTCTTAGTCTCTTTAATAAAAATAAATAAATTGAACCACCTGGAAGTGTAAAGGTAGATTTAAAAAAATACAACGACCAGGAAATAAAGTTTTGTTTTGTAAACAATTCAAAAATCGAAAAAAATGAGCCTTATGTATGTTGAATACCTACTGATTCAAACTGTACGAGGCAGATGATATTTTTTCTCGATTTCAATCATGATCACAGAAAAAAGATTTTTAGTTTTCATGTTGAGAACGTGAATTTAAATTATCGCTAGCTCAATACATTGTATATTGTACCTACATTCGCTGCGTCGGGTTTGTTTATAATGAAGCCTTCGATAGCGCGACGGAAGCAACCTTATCTGATGAAATGCGAGTATTCAGTTACAATGAAAATGGCTGCGGACTCTCGACATGATGACGAGCTAACAATAATACTATTCGCTGACTACTGAACATTTACTCGGCATTTTACCAACATACCATATAAATCATGGTTATTGCCTCGAAATCGTTTGTGATTAAATCATTTTCAACATTACTAGCAAAACTTAAGGACATATCCTTCATCACAAAATCCGGAGACGGTCCAAAAATAATTCTTTGAACAGAATAAAATTTATGTTTGCATTATTTGGAGTCAATGTGAAATAAAACTGATCAAAAAAAAATCATTCATTTAGTATATCAATCATCTCAACCAATCTGTTCATCAATCTTTTGAAAAACTATAACGTTTAAGAAATTGAATATGTAAAGCAACACTATAACCAAATATTCCAAAGTGGGTAACTTATGCAAAGTATATAAACTCGCACTTAAATCGTTTACAAATCGCCATTTCATCGCGAAACAAGCCCATTCTCCGATGAGAATTTGATTACCTGGCAGTTTAATTATTTTATTGGCTGTTTGCCCAAATTAGAGTTCCAATATGAAACTTTTAATTCTGTTTGTTTAGGATTCGGAAAATATCTTGTAGGTGTTGGCTTTCTAATGAAATGACGGCTTTGTTCTTGATTAATTTACGCTTTAATAAGGAAGGTACTTTTGAACAAATGAGTAATTTAATTGTTTAGTAAGAAACCAGATAAAACAAACAGATGGATCGATGTGTAAATAACTAAGTAATGACTGAGACTTCCAGAAATTATCTTTGCATGTTTTTCTCCTAAGACAATGTGTGATTAAAATAAGTCAAGTGGGCAGGTTGGTGTGTTTATTTCATTCCTGGCTAGAACAGTGTTGTTTCATCTAAATGGACATTCTGAGATTCACATCGCCATCTTAGTTCTTAGTAATACGGAAAACGAGGTGGCGATAGGCGATTCAAATTTTTCGCGCGTGCCATGAAACCGCAATTTTATTTTTTGATGCATGCTTAATACAACCAAGCATAGATAAGGCACAATAACACAATCATATGCAGCTGTGACATACTGAAAGAGAGACATGACGTATCTAAAAATAGAAATCATGTTTCGTGTTTACATTTTGATAAATCATTTCAAATACAACCGGTATAACAAAATAAGGCATAAGACAAATGGCCACACATACCGATCTACATAAAAAATGCAGTGAATCATGTTAATGTGGACACATTAAGATTAATCTCGCTAATCCGATGCTAATCTGGTGACGCGTGCTATCTCGACACGTTATCGCGGATTAAGTTGTTAGATTTACTGCTACTGTGTGGTACATCTGCGATGTACTGTAATATGATCAATATACTTGTAAAGAATCTGCTATGTACTGTAATAGAACCAATATATTTATAAAGAAATGTGATTTACTGTAATATTACAACTATACTTATTAAGAATCTGCGATATACTATAATATGACCATTGAACTTATAAAGCGTCTGCGATGTACAGTAATATGACCAATATCCTTATAAAGAATCTGCGGAGTTTGTGGTAGGAACTCAAGGGGTACAGATGAGGTTTGCCTTGGACATTAAATTTTTGTAAATTGATTTTAGTGGACTTAATATGAAGTTGGTGTAGTTTGGTGTTATAAATGCTCGTGCTCATTAACAATTTGTGAGAAAGTTAAAATGGACTGATAAATGGACTCGTATAGATTTGCCGCCAGAAGCTCCCACGAGGCATTAAAGAACATACACCATCTTTGATGCTACTTGGAAAAACTTTACCGTACAACACCGATACTTAGTATATCATTATACTGGACATTGGCAGAATCACTGAAATTTCGGTGGAAGCCATAATATAAAACAGAAGAAGAAGAAAGAATCTGCGATATACTGTAATGCCCAATAAACATAGAAAGATACTAATATGTGCGAGACTATTTCGTTCACTGAACCAATTTGACAGCCTCCGTGACGCAGCGGTTAACTCGCCAGCCCGAGCCATAGCCGTCTTTGTTTCGATCCAGGCTGGGTCATGACAGAAAACGATCTTTTTCAGATTTTTCTGGGTCTTGGATGTTTATCTATTCATATAAGTGAACTTATATGATAGACTATAGTGACGTTGCGTTAGTTATTCTACAACACAAGTTTGCAACTTACGGTGGGACTAGCTCAATTGGTGTAGAATGTCCCTATTATTAATGTGTTTAGACTAGTAGTACTACATTTGCAAAATATATTGCAATATATTTAATTTCAATCACGACGGATTGGTTTTTAATCGTAGACCAAAAAATATTTTTTTAGATAAACATGTTCATATGCTGCAGATCCAGAGTCCAAACTGTGATGCAAAATCAACAACAATGTAACTTGGCCAAAATTTGTATTTTTATTAATTAATCTTTAAAATTTTATCTTTTCAATAAAGCTTGTCATAATAAGGAGTATGCTTTAAAAGTAGAAAACGACAAAAACAGTTTTTTTTTTAATTTATAGAGTATGCATATGCAGTGCACGACTTAAAAATTTAACTATCGAAAGTAAAGAAAAAGTCAGGGTATGAGACATGTTAATGTTAAGACATTTTCATTAATCTTTCTAATCTTCATCTGGCGCGTGCAACCTTGACACTATCATAGATTAATTAATTACCTACTGACCAATGTCTAAACTAATGTCAAGATTAGATAAATAAAATTGTGTCAACAAGAAGAAACAATCAACATTTGTTTTATCACGATCCAAAATAACTGCATTTCAATAAAACACTAGCAATTTTCCCGCAACTTTGTCCGCGTAAATTATAGCTTGTGTCACCCGCAGATAAAATAGCTTTCTATAGATGAAAAAATTTGAAAACTAGTCCAGTAATTTCGGAAAAAACGCAAAAAACAAACAATCAAATCTTACTTATTAATATTAACAGGACTTGGCACGAACCTTTTAACTTATTTATTTTAGACAGGTTCGTGCTAAGTCCTGTTAATATTAATAATTATGTCTTTGACGCGCGAAAGTTTAAAAAGAATAAATCAAATATTTATATTAGATAACTAAAGATGGAGTTACTTTAATTTATTTCATCTCATTAGGATTCTGCACTAACGATTTACGAGTTTTTATATTTTTATCATTACACATAAAACGAACGTTGGAGAATTGTGTGGTTTTCATTTTATGATATTGACTAAAGACCTTGAGATGCTTAGTTCATACAAAAGAAATCACTGTCGATATTTTTTTGTTTAATAAAGAAAAAAATATATTTTAATACGGTTTTTATCGCGTTTATTACATTATTTATACACCTAAAGTTTCGAGGTAGACTACCTGCGACCACGACCACTGTAAAGTGCTCGAAACGTTAAAGAAAAAAAAATCTAATCAAAATGGCGGACTGTTATTTCTAACAAAACTTCTTTCTCTACTTTCCCCCCATCATTTTAAACTACAAAGTACAAACATGACAAAAAGTAACAAAAATACTTTGTAGGCGTGAGTTTTAAATACAATCCGACACGGTTTATCCCGAAGGTTTAACGGTATTATATTTGAAGCAGCTTGCACCACAATTTCGGAGCTAAGTCTATAATAGGACCATTTATTTTTTCCTAAAAACGCTTGTAAAGGGAACAATTAGTTACGCTCAGTGGCTCACAGAGTTGGGTACGTATTATAGACTGCCTTAACTTGACGGATCGCCGGAAACATATGATATGCTGTTTAATATTCTAATTGTGTCTATTATGAATGGAATTATAAAAATGTGGAGCCGATAAAAAAATTCGTCACAGGCGGCAGCCAATTAGCTATGGCAGATGATTGAAACCAATGTTGGCTACGAGGACTACAAACACATACTAGGAGCCCAATAAGTCAATAGGTGAGAGTATTATTAGCACTGATGCTCAGCGCTAATAATACTCTCACAGAATAAATATTACATAGAAATAAACAGTTTCAAATAATGGTCTTATATTTATAAAACGCAAAATCGGAATTAAAGCAAACCATATTTTTACAGACATACAGACAGACGTTTTTTGCGTCAAATTCCCGATTTTGTATATAATAAATACGCAACGCGAAAGTTAAAAAACTGTATTGTATTTAGTCCGGTTATTATTCAAAGCTAGCAGCCCTCCTCGGCTGCGTCTTGGAATGTATTATACTAATAAACCTTCCTCATGCATATTATTTTTTTTGTATATACGAAAAAAATGCATATTAATCACTATCGATTGCAGAAAACTACATTTTTTTTTTTTTGTATATTAAAAGACCTCCCCAAACCGTCTGGCCAGCGTGGAGAGTGTAGGCCAAATCCTCTGACTGCTTAGGCTAATACTTATAAATGGCTCTGATAGTACAGAGAGGGTCGCGCTCCTGCAGTGGAGACTATAAAAGACCTGATAAAGAATAGACCTAAGCGGAAAGACAGTGAAGCGACCTTAATTTATACTATGTGAGGATAAAGATTCCTCGTGAATTACTCTATCTATTGCTGAAAACTGCATGAAAATCCTTTGAGTAATTAAAAAGACCTAAGCGAAAACACAGTGGAAGCGACTTAATTTTATACTATTTAAAAGAGTCGCCTAGATTCGCATGTCTCCATACAAACGGAAAAGGGGAATTGTGGCAATATTTGATAATTTTAGGGCAAAATTAAGCATCCAATCAATTAATCTCATTATAATCTACGTACGTTCCTATATAGTTTGGTTAAAATATTATAAAATGTTCGAAAATTATACGCCTCTCAAGATTTCCATACAAATTTGAAAAGGCTTGTAATTCTCAAACCATTGGTATTTTAACCAAGCTGTATAGGAACGTATATACGTACATTATAATGAGATGAATTGATTAAATGCCTAATTTTACTCCAAAATAATCAAATATTGCCACAATTCCCTTTTCCCGTTTGTATGGAGACATGCGCTTCCAGGCGACTCTTAAGGAAGGATATGCTTACGTTATTTAACCACGTACAGTTAAAAGATCAAATATACCGCAATGCTGGCCAAACAGTCATCGCTAAGTTTTTGCGCCGTTGCCAAGAAACTAATTTTTTATCTCACTTGGCCGCAGACTAATTTATCAACATTATCTCTACGAATAAGCATTATCTGTGTTACTTTGTATATGATTATAAAACATACTACTATATTAGTTCTCCTGGCTATATTATAATACCCATCACGTTTTGTTTATTGCTTGCAAGTAAAATATTTATCCTCCAGATAGGCATACAATAAACAAAGAAACTGCCTCTCTCATAACTAAATGTTGATCATAAAGGAAATATGAAAATTAAAAAAAAAATAGGTACCTACGGAAATAACTGCTTTTTGCTGTTTCAAGTTCTGTTTTGCACACTAAGTTTGCACAATCGAGGACTGCAAACAGTTTATCTAAACATCAATCCGAGGTCTTCACACATTTTCTGCTTTGAAAGATACTGAAAACAGCGTGTGAAAAAATTAACAGTGGCGCCACTTGGCGGTATTCTTGAACTAAATAAGACTGGACCTTTGTTTCCATATTAAGTTTATAGAAAGGTACAAAATTGCTAGTAGAATACAATTCAAGGCCATTCGAGGACCCGACAAAAATTTCTCGGATTGAAAGGTCCTCAGTTGTGGCTTGTGTATTAGGGTTACAGTCCTCGGATAGTAATAAAGACTAACACACTAACAAAAACAATAGACGTTACATCTAATTTGACGATCTAGCTTATGAAAATGACTTTAAAAAGTTTTTTTTTAATTTAGTATTTGCTGTATGTAATATATTATTTCTTCACCCGCTAGTCTGGGAGAAAAAAAAAACGTGGAATATAATAGCTGCTTATCTATTTCCACGCAGATTGTAAAAGCCGATCGAGGGAACGGGCTTGAAGAATCGTGTCAATAGTTGATGCAGCTAGCAACCCATCTCTATTTTGATTTAGTTCTCCAACTACAAGCCCACCAACATGCTAAACGTGGCCTTTAGGTTTTATAGACCTGGGCTCTGTCTACCTCGCAGGGAAAACATACGTGATTGTATGTATGTATGCATGTATTTGCTGTATGGTCCTAAAGAGAGAGTTTGCCCCAAAACGTGATTGACCACTTTGCAATAAGTAAACTAAGTCGATTCTTAAACATATTGACCCAACACTACTAAACAAAAAGACTACAAAAGCTAATACATTCCAACTGAACAACCATACTGCTCCAAATCTAATGTGTACTCTAAGACAAAAACCAATTACAAGGGCCCATTGTCCAACATGCGCAATGCCCTCCATACAGTTCAAATATTGACCAACTGTCGAGGTTTTTTTTCTATAGCACCCATTTTGTGGTTCCACTGGTCAGTCAAAAAAAAACATACGACAACATATTAAGATTATATCAAATCTTTACTTTTCACTAGACGAGATGTTGATTGTTTGTTTGTTTGCACTGAATATGCTCCAAAACTACTAGACCAATTTTGAAAATTCTTTCTCCTATAGATAGCTAATTTATCTGCGGGTGACATAGAGGCTATAATTTACGCGAATGAAGTCGCGGGAAAATTACTAGTTATTCATAAACTATTTTTTATTTAAAATTGTTTAAATACAAAAAAGTTATAAAACTTCTTTTGTATTTAAACTTAAACTCAGTGTTGGTTTCATCAGTTGCGTTTTGATTAGTTATAATTCAATGCTAATCATTTATTGTCTTTGGAATAATAATGAGTTTTAAGCAGCGCCTAAATCTAGTAATAGTCTTCATCATAATCATCATCATCATCAGGTCTTCAGTCTCCTCTGCAGGAGCATGACCCTCTCTAGAGTGTAGGCCAAATCCTCTGACTGCTCTGGTAGTAATAGTCTTAATTAGGCCGGAATAATGTGAATATAAACAATAGTTATATCAAGTTAATTACTGTAAGAATTTGTTGCGCTTGATTCACTTGATTTTACAAGCCTTGGTAGGTATTGTTTTGATTTTTTGATATAGCGAAAGACATAATCCGCCTTGGCCCATCATATTTGATCGACTTAAAAAAATTTTAGTTACAATATTGGTATATATTGTTGATACCAACTCAATGCTGCTATATTTTATTATGCAAAACTCAAACCAATCTGAAAAATATCAAAATGTTTGTCCCTTCTAAGGTCGTCAGATATTGAACAAAGATGACGAGGATATAACAGACTAATAAACATTTTTTTATTCTATGATATTGTCGTGCAAACAATTCAATTGTCAATTGGCTCTTCAGGGCCCGCACTAGGTCCACTAGCGACACCAATAATTTTATTCCAAATAAATAAAATCAAATTCAAGAATCTAAGTCATATAAGCCTTAGTAAATAACCTGAAGTATTTTTGGAATCATGTTTTAATATTATTAATTAAAGTCCTTAAGAGAACTACTGATGACTAGTTCTCTTAATGACTGATTCTCATAATATTAAAACATGATTCCAGTACGGGCCCTAAACGACACTAGATGTAAGTCAATGGACTCATTTTTTTTTTGATAGCACTGTGTAGATTGCTCCAAGCTCAAGTGAAACAAACCTCCCATACTTAAACAGCGTTATTGTTTTAGGTGATGTGCGCACGAGTGTAAGATGGCGAGGGGGGGGATACTTCTCCTCTTCCTGGTGGTCGTGGTCGCCGACGGCAAGCATGGTGAGTTTTATTGGCTCATAACTTTAATTGCTCGATAGAATACTTGAGCTTTTAAGTTTCATTACCTTTTATTGAGCTGCTGTGGAGTGAAGTGACTTTTTTAATATAATGACAGAAAGGATTTAATTTTAGTTATTAAATTCATCATGTTATTTCATAGAAAATACCGATACATAGCATTTGTCACAATTGTTTAAAGAAGTACTAATTTAAATTATTTCTATGTTTTTGAAAAAGGGTTTTGATGAATCGAACTACTCTTTAAGATATTGACAGTTAGTTCCTTGATTTCAAGATTCACAGTGGTCTATTGGTGAAGTAGTTATTTCGACTCAAAGAAGAAGAAGAAGAACAGTTAGGTTACTTACACGTTACATACATGACAATGTAAGCTCACGTCCACAATAAGGTTCTAAGTAGGTACTCGTATGTCGTAGATTGTTAGTTGACGTCATTTGGAGAAAATACGCTGTGCAGTTTGTTGCCGCTTCTTCTGCACTCCGCCTTGGAAGCGGTGTAAACTTAGCTTTAAGTAAATTATTGACGTTAACAATAACATAACATTGTAAACCAATTGTAAATGTAAATTGACGTTCACCAAATGATATTGAAAATATCTTAAGATGAATAAAATTTTTGACTGTTGATTATTAATCATACATATAAGGTTCTGTTTTGTCAAAATTGATTCTGCAAAATAACCTTAAACTTGTAGTTTAAAAAACAGATTACATACTCTTAACTTTGAGGCTAATATCAAAGAGACATCATTCTCTCTGTATATTTATGTAATTACTGAATATCTCAGCAAGAAAATTTTTCACCTAACAACTTAAGCGAGATTTTTAATAAAATATGAAATTCCTCGAAGCACGAACTACAAACACGTTCAAAGTATTTTTCTTAAGCGAAGGTAATAAGAGGCTAAAATGAATTTCCCTCCAAAACTGCTACGGGTAATTACGTACGCTTCCAAGAACAATTTATAGCAGATAAATTTTTGTACAAAGAAAACTTCCAACATTATCCATGCTTGAAAAAATCTAAGAGGGTGATAAAAACGGGGCACTAGAGTTTGCACCTAATCTTGAATCAGATAACTGAAGGTACGTGGCAAAAAAGGTGAGTGGAGACAGTCGTGAAGCCATCGCGATGAAGGCACAGCTTAAAAAAACTGTGAAGTGTGAGTCGGATTCGCTTAGTTTGGTTTCCATTTTTTTGTACACAAATTTTTAAATTTGTTATTATTGTGTAAACGTCTCAGCGGTAATAAAAGAAAAACAGTTCAATATTATAAGTATTCTGTTAATGACACACAGTAACTTAAAAATAGATTTTTTAATCACTGAAGTATTAAGAGAAAGGGACCAATGAGGTTCTCGTCACTGGCAAATTTTTATGACAGCTGCATCCATAAAATATTTGTGTGTTAAAATATCCTGATACTTTGGCGCTGCTATTACGGTCTTGTTTGATGCATTAACCTCTCCAACCCGTCTGGCCAGGGTGGAGAGTGTAGGCCAAATCCTCTGACTACTCAGGCTATTATATGGCTCTGGTAGTACAGAGAGGGTCGTGCTCCTGCAGTGGATACTAGAAAGACCTGATGATGATGATGATTGGTGCATTAAAAGATACTGCAGAAATATCATTGCTATTTTTAAACTTAGTATTAAAATATCCAAGTGTAAAAAACTATTTGTTAGTAAAACTAAAAACTGAATAGAGCGGCACAATAACGGGTATTCAAAATTATTTTTGTACCAGACCCTAAAAAAGTGATAATAAAAAGGGCGATACAAGAACGCGAGTCGATGAAGCAAAAAATAACGCCCGTCACGATCTGAGTGCTACTTCCGAACACGACAATCCCATTAAAATGCTGCTCAATATCTGTTAGAATCGCATTATACAAGAAACGTTTATGTGCGTTCATTTTTATTCGAAACCATTTACTTAAGTCTGTTTATAGGTCTCAGGTACTTCTACAAGAAGAACCGGAGAAGTAGAGTTTATTTGATTAAACTCTACTACAAGAAGTACCTATTAGTACCTAGAAACAGTATTAAGAAGAAATATCAATACTTCTTTAAAATTCCATGCTGGTCTGTTAAATTAATGCTCTAGTGTCAATAAACAGCAGTGAGCAGAAAATTTGCGAATCAAAACTTCTGAGCAAGAATTAACGGAAAGCTTTGCTTCTTTTTAATTCACTTTTTTATGCCGTGTGGTTTCCCCATGCGGTGTGGTTCCCGGCAGAGTAGGATAGGACCGCTTCAAGTCTTCCCGTGGATGTCGTAGAAGGCGACTTAGGAAACACAAGCTAAACAAAGCTTATAAACATCAAAGAGACCGCTCCAACACGTCTGGCCAGC
This sequence comes from Rhodophaea formosa, assembly GCA_963082605.1. NCBI lineage: Eukaryota > Metazoa > Arthropoda > Insecta > Lepidoptera > Pyralidae > Rhodophaea > Rhodophaea formosa. The sequence goes on from OY720208.1 coordinate 2,526,128, forward strand.
ATGGAGAGTGTAGTAGGCTAAATCCTTTAACTGCTTTGGCTGATGTATGGCTCTAGGAGGACAAAGAGGATCGTGCTCCTGCAGTGGAGACAAACAGAACCTGATGATTATGATGATGATGAACCCACTTTTATTAGTTTGGTCTTTTTAAGTAAGCAATTTTCTTGATCAGTAAGCCGTAAAACTTACTCTAGCAGTTATAAGATATACAATTTAACTAGTGTTCATCTTACAATAATTTAAAACCACATTTTCAATATGAAAACGAACAGTTATTGTTTTCTGACCAAGTCTGAAATTAAGAGAAATATAGAAGGTTTTCAAAAGCACGTTGAATACCTACTGATCCAAAATGTATGAAGCAGCTGATATTTATTCACAGAACAAAAGCTTTTTTGATTTTATATTAAGAACGGGAAATTAAAATTATTGCTAGCTCAATACCAAAAATATTGTATAGACCTTGGCCTATGCCAAAATGACCAAAATACTTACATAAAAATACATTAATTAAAAAAACTAAGAATTGGTCTACAGTGTAAAGAATGATAACGAGTTACTAGACATTTCACCAGGCCTAACAGAATCTACGCTTATTAGTGTACTTGGTACATTAGAGATATCAAAGGGGCCGCCGCCAATACATTTTTTCCTAAATACTTAACCGGTTTCAAAGCGGCGTTTGAACTCCGAGTCAGAAGTAGTAATTGCAATGTCATCGAAAAAACAGATATAGATAAGATTGATCATACTATCTGACAAAATCACATTAAATTAGTAAGTAGAAAATAGTTAAAAGTAATGAAGGAATAAAGGATTGAATAAGTTATAGTTACCAAAAGACTTTAATCCAGGTTATCGGCATCAAATCTTTGGATGGATATAAATCCGTTCTTAATATTACATTCGTTGTAAGAAAGTTGTTCTGTTTGATGTTATCCAAACAATAATTTAGTCTTTATTTCACATTTTCAATTTATGCTTAGGTATTCAAAAAATATGATGTTATTTTTCATCATCATCATCATCAGGTCTTTCTAGTCTCCACTGCAGGAGCACGACCCTCTCTGTACTACCAGAGCCATATACTAGCCTGAGTAGTCAGAGGATTTGGAATACACTCTCCACGCTGGCTAGACTGGTTATTTTTCAATTGTATTTGAATCACAATCTCGTTGAAAAATTATGTTACACTAGCAATTTTCGCGTGACTTCGTCTGCGTAAATTATACCCTACCTATGTCACCTGTAGTTAAATTAGCTATCTATACGTGAAAGAATTTTGAAAATCGTTCCAGTAGTTTTGGAGTCTACTCAATCCAAACAAAATAGTTAAATCCTTCCTCTTCATAATAAACGTATCGATAAGGTATCATCAATATAACCATTCTTGTGAATTTTTCAACTACGAAAAACAACACAATAATTTCGTCAATGCTAAAATCGAAGTTCCTTTACCGATGAAATAGGAAACGGGCACTCGAGCACACCTCACAGCTGCAGTGAATGAAACAGAAAATAATAGCGAAAGACTCCCCGGAGACGCCATTATAACTCGACTAACAAAGGGATTATCTTGTTTGGGAACCTCTTGACTGGCTCTCGACGACTCTTTGTATGTATCGTGTTACGTTGGTAAAAGCTATTCAAGTTTTTGTAGGTGTGGTTGGTGACGTCGCGACAGGGGTGAGAATTCGGCGGCGTCTCTGTTGTTAATTTTAGATCTGGGTTTGCACCTTGCTAATGTATTGTGTACAGAAGTGTCCAGTTTTTGTGGGACACTTTTGACGGACGTAGATAAAGTATTGTGTAAATTCGATGGAGCGTTGCATCCAGTTTTTCTGTAATAGATCTTTCTGAGTTTGAACGAGATTGTAATATGCGAATTGTTCACGGGACGGACTTGGCTCTTAAAATTGAAGATTTTTGTACTTAGTTACTGTGGCAGTAGTAAATTTGAAACAATTTTTTTTTATTGTTACACATAAAATAGCGTGTGAATAAGCAATTATTGTAAGATTTCTCGCCTACTTTTTTACTGACCGACTTTCAAAAAACCGTGGAGTTATCGGGTAACAAAGAATTGCCTCTGCTCTCTCCTTTAAATTCGTCTTCTTGATTATGCGAACCGCTAAGGAATCGAATTCCATCCCAGCGTTACTGTTTCCACCCGACTCGTACAATTTAGGGATTAACAAGGCAAAAGTGAATAGTATGTACCACCCTAAACCTCATCATAACTACCCACCAGGCAAGATGGGGTAAAATGTACTCAATACGCAGCTGGTTCTTTATGTCAGTTATGGCACAGAATTAATATGCTGATTGTCTTTGGTAGTGTTCTGTCTTCATTTTGAGTATTAAAGCTGCCATATTGACTTGAAGATTAGACTAGAACTCAATTAGATAATATATAACTTTTTTTACTGTTTTTGTATGAAACATGAGCATATTAAAATTATATTCATCCGGATATTTAATGTCACATGTGTAACATATGACCTTTGAGAAAGGCCCAACCTACGTCTCCATTAACTAGACTGAGTGCATCTTTTTGTCTCCTTAGTTAAGTGCATGTACGAGTAAGTACATCAACTGAAGACTGCGTCGTGCAGCGGTAGTGATTCGAAGGCTTTATTATATTTCTAAAGATTTGAGATATACGGACAAATCACACAGATTGAGCTAGCCCCAAAGTAAGTTCTTAAGTAAGACTTGTGTTATGGGATACTAACTCAACGATACTATATTTTATAACAAATACATATATAGATAAACATCCAAGACCCAGGACAATCTGAAAAAGATCATTTTTCGTCTTGACCTGACCGAGGATCGAACCCGGGACCTTCCGTGTCACAGGCCGGCGTGTTGACCGCTGCGCCACGGAGCTCGTCAAAGATTCTAGAAAGGGCAAAATGTGCCATTAAGTCTACTCATAGCGATTGTGCGTGTTAAACAGCCCCAGACGTGTCTACAGCATGGATTGGTGACGTCAAGTGGCATAAAATTATAGAATTAGGCTTCGGAGAGCAAGTTTAAACGTTTGTGCGGGTTGGTTTGAGATAGCAAATACAAAGAACGGTAGATGCATTTTTATAGACAGGATGGCAAATGAGCAAGCGGGTTGTCTCATAGTAACTGATTACCGCTGGCCAAGGGCAAATGCAATATCAGTGGTGTGACAGGAGCATTACCGGCCTTTAATTTTTCCTTCGTTTCTTATGGGAGGAAGGAAGTTCCTCCGGCTCTCTCACTCATCGAACGAAGCATAGCAGCGGTAAAACTACTACTCAAACGTTGATTTTCTGTGAGAGTGTGGTACTTCCCCGCTTTAATTTTTGGTTTAAGTAAAAAATCTTGAAAAATCTGACACCAGAGCTGGACACTTACACATATAAATAAATAAATAGATACAGACAAATCACACAGATTGAGCTATCCCCAAAGTAAGTTCTTAAGTAAGACTTGTGTTATAGGATACTAACTCAACGATACTATATTTTATAACAAATACATATATAGATAGCTAGTTTAGTTAAGTTTATATATTTTATTATGTATGTTAGTCTTTAAGGTATACATTTATATGGGCCATATTTTGTTAAAAATTGAGTTGCCTGAAATAAACGATATTATTTATAGATAAACGTCCAAAACCCAGGACAATCTGAAAAAGATCATTTTTCATCTTGACCTGACCGAGGATCGAACCCAGGACCTTCCGTGTCACAGGCGTGTTGACCACTGCGCCACGGAGCTCGTCATATAAAGTCTTTGATTAACTTTGGGCACCCTCCGCCTACGTCTCCATTACCTAGATCAAGTGCATCTTTTTATGTCTCAGCGTTAAGTGCTTTTACGAGTGAACTGCATCAACTGCAGACTACGTCTTGGGTTGATGCAATTCAGTGCTTGAATGTTTTATTACCTAGAACTTGGAAGATTGGAGCTTGATGTTCCACTGTGTGTTTGCATCGCGATTATGCGCGTAAAGAAACCCCAGACGTGTCTACAGCATGGATTGATGACCTTAAATGACATAAAAATATCGAATTAGGCTTCAGACAGCAATAATAATATTAAAACTTACGCAAGATAAATTCATTATGAAAACACGGTTTTACTCACGTTTTATTACGTCGGATCTGCCGACGTGTCGCAACCCCTTTCACTCGCTCCGATGATGGTCTTTGTAACAGACCGAAACTAGTCGGCAGATCCGACGTAACAAAACGTGAGTAAAACCGTATTTTCATAATTCAGACAGCAAGTTAAAAATTTTGTTCTAGCTATCATCATGAGATAGCTTGTTTAGCATAGCAAAAGTTTTAGTAAGGCAGCTTAAAAAGTCTGACACCAGAAATGGCCAATTTCATACAAATATGGTCGTTGACTGCTCCGGCTAATATATAGCTCTGGAAGTACAGAAAGGGTCGTGCTCCTACAGTGGACACTATGAAATGAAATGAAATGAAATTGTTTATTTCAGACTGCATAGTTAAAAAACAATACAAGTCCATATTTTGTTAGTAAAAAAACCTATAAAACTATATTAGTAAAATTTCAAATGTGGGTTGTGTTTCTGGACGTGCAAGTTTGACTAAGGTCTCAGAATTGGAATTGGGCTTTCTGACACCACCTTCAAGAGTGTGTTTGTGCTGCCTCTTACCCTTGACCACAAGGATGCACCTTGACTAAAAAAGACCTGATGATGATGATGGTTTTTTATTAACTTTGGGTACTCTCCACCTACGTCTCTTAATCTTTTTATTTTTCAGCGTTAAGTGCTTTTACGAGTACACTGCATCAACTGCAGACTTCATCTTGAGCGGATGCAATGCACTGCCTGAATGTTTTATTACATCTCCGAAGATTTATCTCAAATTACGTAGAGCTCCACTGTATTATTAATACTTTTAGGGGGGACACCTTGAGTTCCGTGGCACCCTAATGGAATATACATTATACATACATATTGTCTCGACGTTTTCCCTTATGAAGTTGACAGAGCCCAGGTCTTTTAAGGGCCTTAAAGCCGCGTGGTATACCAGCATGGTGGTGGGCGTGTAGATGGAAAGGATCTTAAAATAGTAATGGGTTGCTGGCTAGGACGCTTATTTCCATGATTTCTTCGATTTTGGCTTTTATAGCTATTAAGGGATTATACGTACTACGTATAATGAGATAATTTTATTTTAAAATTATCAAATATTGCCAGATGTCTCTTTTTCCGTTTGCTCGCGCATAATCATGGAGATAATGCGATCAAGGACCTCTTGAGGAGCCCGATGGTCTAGTGGGTGTGAGCTCTATGAGCGCTTACGTATGTTAAGCAACCCCTGGTGCATTCCCTACTTGGATGGGTGACCGCAAGTGGCATAAAAATATCTCGAGCTCCTCCGTGCTTCGGAAGGCACGTTAAGCCGTTGGTCCCGGCTGTCGTCGTTGATGGCAGTCGTTAAGCTATGTCAGATGCCTTAAGGCAGCTTGAAAAATCTGACACCAGTGTTGGCCACATACACATACGAAAAACAAACAAGGACCTCTTGCGTTCATAGCTAGGCAGAAACAAACGACATATAAAACTTTATGAGTATGTTTGTAGGAAAAAGCTAAACAATAAGCAGATATTTTGAAATCTCTATATTTAGTAAGCATTTAAAATGGTCGTTGCTTGCGAATACCTGGAGCTTGTATAAATAAAACATAAGTTAACTTGAAACAACAACCCCATAAACAATTTTCTACTTGCAATATTAGTTACTTGAAATAGTTTATTTTTTCTTAAAATAGGTTAACATTATTTCGCTGTACCAAAATAGTTTGTATTACATAGTAATTTCAATAATTTTCTTAGATTTTAGTGATTGGAATACAAACTTTAAAAGTTTGTATTCCAAGTGCCTAAGATAGCCGCGAAATGTTTTTTTTATAAAGAATGATAAGTTTTTTTTAAGAATCTGCCTACTTATATACTTTGATCTCCCAACGATCGTTGATACTTACTTACCAGCCTAAAGTTACAATAAACCTTAGTACCAAAAAGTCTTTAGTTTTGTTGCGCATCTTAGAGCAATTAATTTAATACTCTAAGTTGCGCATCCACAGCTCCTTTGGATCTGGGGTTGATCAAAATCATCCAATAATTTATTCTTTAAATAACTCTGACCTCGAGGTAACCCCTTAATGTTTATCGGGCACTCAAAAAACAGAACAGTTTAATGTACGATATCGCGTTAGAAGATGTATTTTGTTCGTTCGAGGACCACTCAAGCGGGAGCATGTGTTATGTTTGAAGATAAAAATGTGTGAGCTAGTCGTTTAGTTTTTAATTGGTACTGTTACTCAACTAGAACTGATTCTTTACCGAAAGTGTCATCCACTGATAGATTAAGTTATAAATAAAATAAATAAATAAATATAAATATATACGGACAAATCACACAGATTGAGCTAGCCCCAAGTAAGTTCTTAAGAAAGACTTGTGTTATGGGATACTAACTCAACGATACTATATTTTATAACAAATACATATATAGATAAACATCCAAGACCCAAGTCAATCTGAAAAAGATCGTTTTCCATTTTGACCTGACCGGGGATCGAACCCGGGACCATCCGTGTCGCAGGCAGGCGTGATGACCGCTGCGCCACGGAGCTAATGTAATAATATATGGCGTAGAAATAAGAAAAAGGAAATGCATAGTTCAAAAATCGTTTTACCGAATTAAGTCAAAGTAAAAAAATAAATAAGAAGGTTCGTTCGAGGGCCACTTGAGCGGGGTTATGGGGAGCATGTGTTATGTTTGTAGATAAAAAATGTGTGAGCTAGTCGTTTAGTTTTTAATTGGTGCTGTTACGCAACTAGCACTCATTCTTTATTGAAAGTGTCAATAAATTAAATAAATAAAAAAATAAAATAAAATAAAGACATTACGACTCGACAAGAAGAAGAATGGTCAGCCATGTAATAATAGATTGTTTTCTTACTTTTAAAATACCACGTCACAGACACGCGCCAAGGAAATCACAAAATGAATGTAAATGGAGAAATGCCTTATCGCCGCGACACGAAGTGAAATATGTTTAGTCTGATGAATGTTCGGATTCTTGAGGCGACTACTAACGAGATCTAAAAACAAACTGAGAGCTCATCGAATTGGCGTCTTCCCGTCGTTAACAGTTTTGAGGAGAGCAGGGCGTAGCCAAAGTAGGGAGGAGCGGAAAGTGATTTCACGTTGATAGAATGAAACTCTTTATAGCACGTAGAAAAAACAAAACTTACCTTGAAACAACGAAAATGTACAGGACATACCATATATACGTATGCATACATTACTATACTTTACATTTATGAGCCGTATTTCATCAAGGACAGAGTATAAAGTCAAGAGCTTTTGCACTAAAACTAACCTTAAAAAAAAAAATAAGTTGAACATCTCGATGCTCGACCGGAGAAGTCATATTTGCAAGGCGTCTCGGCTGATACCCGAATATACGAGTATATTTTTTTTGTATTTTACTTAATATATAATGAGTTTGTTGATTTTAATATTTGCATAGCCGAAAGAATTAGCTTTATACATTAGACTACATGGTACATATAAATTATATTTAGAAAAACTACTCGTAAATTTGAAAAATTAGCTGTGAAAAATCTCGCAATAAAAAAAATCCTAATACTCTATAGTCTTTAGTATTACAGGTCTAACTAGGTCTTTAATAGCAAACAAGTTTTCTTTACGTAATGAGATATAGAGAAACAAATACAAAGCTTTCTGGTTTTTAATTACAATTCATAACACACCCATCCTGCCGTTTAAACTCTCCTGCTAACCACTGGTTACGCCCTTAGAAGACTGCCTCCTGTCATTTTGTCCGGCATTCGCATAATTAAGACCAGATCGATACAATTCGTGGTAGAGAAGGACTTTATTGATAAGCTAAGCTTTATTGATGAGCTTCAAATGCAAACCTTTCCACTTTTGTTAGTAACAATTCTTAACGCGCATCTTACAGTCTAAACTGTCCCCCTCCCACTTTCTACTATCTGCTGGTTACGCCCTTAGAAGACCGCCTCCTGTCATTTTGTCCGGCATTCGAATAATTAAGACCGGATCGATGCTATTCGAGATAGAGAAGGACTTTATTGATGAGCTAAGCTTAATCAACGTCTCCAACGAATTCGCTGTTCAGATACTTCAATGAATGCTCCTCTGTTTCCGTCCAATTATTCCTATTAGTTTCGTTAAAGAAATTTATTTCTTAAAAATAAATCATGATATTTACTTACAGAGTAACGTAAATCATATCCAATTCTACTATCCCACGACGAGCTCCGTGGCGCAGCGGTCAACCCGCCAGTCTGCGACACGGGGGTCCCGGGTTCGATCCCCGGTCAGGTCATGATGGAAAACGATCTTTTTCAGAATGACCTGGGTCTTGGATGTTTATCTATATAAGTATATGTCATAAAATATAGTATCGTTGAGTTAGTATCCTGCGACACAAGTTCACAACTTACTGTGGGGCTAGCTCAATTTGTGTGATTTGTCCCTATATATTTATTTATTTATACTAATATTATAAATGCGAAAGTTTTTGTATATATGTTTGTTACTCAATCACAGCATCTGGCTGCGATTGGCTCAAGGTATACTCCTGAATTAAAATATATAGTTATTTCCCTTCTTTTATAACAATTATTACTGAGCTTTAAATTTTTTAAAGTGCGTTTGACATCTATCTTGCATCTTCATGAGAAGCAAAGTTGACACGCAAACTAAAAAAGAAATCCCTAATCACCCTTGCATTAAAAACCTTAAAATGTATTAGTACAGGTCTAAGAAGGAATTCCATTCCTTTGCGATTCACATGATGAAGGCGTACCTAGAGATGCGTTGATCAGGAATATCAGCCACATATGGATGGAATCTGCCCAAACCGTGTCAACCGAAGATGGAATAGATTCAATCGTTTATTTAATATAGGTTTATTTGAACACTTATTAATTGTCATATTAGTGTTTACATAGAATAGTGCAGGGGAATTAAATCGTGCAGCTCCTGTTCACATTCTCCAAATAAAAAGCCGGCCAAGTGCGTGTCGGGCCGCGCAGTGTAGGGTTCCGTAGTTGCGAATGACAACTTTGAGTTCACACTGTTCACACTCGCACCTCACAGTTTACCGACCAAAACATCTAACAATGAAAATTGTATGAAATTTGACATTTTTGAGTACATTTTATAAGTTGGTTGCCTATAATTTTTAGTTTGTACTTAGTACTCAGCTCTGATAGTTTTCCTTTCAACTTCAGTATATATGCTACTGCTGTAATTTTTTTCACGTATCCATATATAACCGTTTAGCAGATAGAGGGGGGGGGACACTTACCTCTTACAAAAAAATTTATTTCGGAAACGGATCCCTAAATCGAAAAATGATGTTTTCAACTTCACAATATCTTTTAAAGACCTATTTAACTATACCCAACACGATAGGTTTGTATAGAAAAAAATAATTACTCCCTCTTTACTTGTATGGGGGCTACCCTAAAAAAAATTTTTTTTAAAGATTTTTTCTACTACTTTTTTGCCTATAATATACATGCCTATACCAAATTACAGCTTTCTAGTACTTATAGTCTCTGAGTAAAACCGCGGACGGACAGACAGACATGGCGAAACTACAAGGGTTCCTAGTTTACTACGGAACCCTTAAAACAGCCTGTAAAAGACACAGATAATGGTCAACTAAAACCTTTTATTCAACTGACATCGTGGACCTCCGTTCAGTAAATACAACTACCGGCTTAACTTACAATTTCCAATCACTTCGTGACGGGCATTCGTCGTAGAGCTTCTTGTAACAGTACCTTTAAATGGGTTTCGTCACATGCCGAGATAACACTTAAAGAAGCGTGAACTCGTCCGATATAAAGGACGACCTACATTACGAAAGTTGATTTGAAACACTCGGATGCGAAAGAACATCTCGAAACGACAGTTGGAGATAGTGACGACAGTTGTTCCAAAACTTTCAGGCCTAAAACTCAACAAGAACCAGCACATAACATAACACAGCATAATAACATAATAGCACTGCATAATCTTTAGAAAAGCCAATAAAGGTTCGAAAATTTTGTAGTTATTAAAATTTGCTAAAGCCCCAGAAAATTAAACACAAAGTAGCTTTCCTTGTAAACTTATTTGAAGGTACAAAACATATACCCTGTTCGCATATTGGTACATATATACAAAGTGTCATAATCAGATAAAAATGAGTTTTAAAAAAATACGTGGATTTAACGTCATAGAATTTGTTTTTCAAATACTATCGAAATATTTTTTGGAACCCTTAATGGCTGATTAGGAACTAAAGAAAAATTTTTGAATTCCACTTTAAGCACCGCTGTCTTGAGAAATAAGAGATTAATTAAAATTCAGATTCAGAAAGAACCCAAGAGATTATGAAAGTAGCAAACCAGTTATTAATCAAAATCGGTGCTAAAGCAATTAATACTGACAGAGAATCGTTACACAATTGAAGGCAAGAAGATGTTAGACATGGTACACGGGCCATAATGAAAGAGCTGCTCATAGACTTTCAAATAGAATGGATACGTCACGAAATTCTTAAATAGAGGTTTGAAAAAAAAAGATATTTAAGTTGCTAGCAACCTACATATTGGAGAGTTACTGGTAAGCAAGCAGCTTATTGTACATCAGAAATATATACCTCTAATTTATGGAGATAACAACATGATTTTGAAATAGACAGCCACTATAAATATATGTAAAACCATTATGTTTACTATTAAAGAAATAAAATGGTAAAAAAAAACATGCGAGCAATATTTACACCTCCAACTAAGGTCTAATTATGAACTTACCTACAGGTTTACTCATGCACTAGAGGATTTTTTCAGCATATTAAGTAAAAATAGTCTTAATTAAAAGCAAAAGATGCATTCGGGAAAATAATTGTATGATTATAAATTTCTCTTTTTCATTTGAGAGTATTGCATCAACATCATCATCCTAAGCCGGTATGCTACGGAGCCTGGGAACCGCTTGTATTATTAGGAATTGTTATTACAAAATTGAACAGCAAGGAACAGGCACCGTCCACAGTGCACGGACTATAATGAAACAGTTGCCCATTGACTTACAAATTAGATGGATATATCACGGAGAATGTCTACCTGCCTTTTTGTACGAAATAGCACTGTTCATGGAAAAAATTTAATCCCACTGGCCCTGCAAACTTTGAAATGATAATAAGGAGTCATAAAGCATCAAAAGTTTTTGTTTTTAATACCTTCATACTGTATTATTTGTACTTAATGTGTAAAATCATTTGCCAAAGACAGAAAAATTATATTTATAAAAAGCAGGAAAATAATAAAAAGTAGGAAACTTTTCTCATCTTATTTTTTTCTTTCCAAAACGCTAGTAGTTTTTAGATACTGCACACAAAAAATAAATAAGAAAATATGAGGTATCGATGATGAATATAAATCTTTAACTTTTGACATTCATTTCATTTGATTGCATGAAAAATAATAAATAAATAATAAATAAAAATCTTTATTTCTTAGCCTTAGTTGATAAAATTACATATTTCTGGGACCCACCTAGTAAGCTTAGAAAAAGCCTGTGGCAGGATCCGCTCTTCCAAACACATGAAAAAGTAATTCAACATTAAAAACGTACCTACTTCGAAATCTAGTTCAAATGGTTGGTACACAAATATGTATGCTCAAACCAACAGTAAAGAAAAATAACTATCGTCTTAGAAACTTTTGATACAACAAATTAACAACAGACAAGTCCATTATTTAAGAAGTCTACGTACACCACGAACGCCTGACAGAATGTGTAATTGGCTCCATCAGAATAAATGAGTATGTGACATGAAGCTAGATTTTGAATTATCGATCAACCCGTAATTAAGTCATGCCTTGCTTCCTGTGACTGCAAACATGCTTTGACTCCCATGGGATGGAAAATACTTTCTAATCGAATTAATCAAAACTGGATGAGATGTTACCATCGGTGTAATTTACATATCGTTTATTACCACTGTATCGTAAAGTTGTAATACTACATCGATCTGTTGTCAGCGGTTCTGAATTTATCTGTTTAAAAGCGCTAAACGGTAAAAACAATCAACCAACCTTTTTTATGAATAGTATAAAAAATAATTTAACTTTCATGGATTATAGACGAAGATATCAGCTTTTTTTTTTGTTTTCTTGTGCTGGAGCAAATTAAAAAGTCTATGGAAATACGTGTGATCTAGGGCGACGATTCCGCTTTACGTGCCACCGCATGATAGAGTAATAATAGTAATAATCAAAAACGGTGTAATATTGACCCTATTTTTTATTTGTGGAGGGACATTTAACACAGATTGAGCTAGCGCCTTTGTTAGTTGTGAATGTGGAATACTAGCAAATCGATTCTATATTTTATAATACCTTGCTATCTTTAAATATAACAGGCAACTCCCAGGCTAATATGAAAAAACACCGTTTTCCATCAAAACCTGTCCGGGGAATGAACCCGGAACCCTACAATTGAAAGGCACTCGTGGTACTGAGAAATGAAGGTCGCCATTCTGTGTACGCATATAATATAATTTTTAGATGCTCATTGATGTAAACTACTACAATAAACCGCAGGTGCAGTCCTCACTTGGATGGGTGACCGCAAGTGGCATAAAAATATCTCAAGATTCTCTGTGCTTCGGAAGGCATGTTGTTCCGTTTATTAGGCTACCTCATTGATAGCAGGCGTTAAGCTATTATTATTTATATTGGTATGGTACGGCCATGTTATGTGGAGGGAAGAGAACCATATTACTAGAAAAGTACTGAATATGTAGTTACTGGAAACCAGAATAGAGGCAGGTCAAAGAAAAGATGGATGGAGTGTGTAAAGGAGGATATAGGGAAAAAGAGGTAATGAAGGAGATTGCTCAAGATAGAGAAACTAAAAACAAAATGGAATAAAAAACTTACATGCTGTCTCGACCCCACATAAAGTGGGATAAGGTGAGGAAGAAGAAGAAGATGCCCTTTGGGCAGATTTAAAATCTGACACTAGTGTTGGCCACTTACACAAACGAAACAACAAAACTATAATAAATGCCATGTGACCCATTATCATAAATTGCAACGATAGTAGGTACAGTCCGAATCAAACTTTAGCTGCGAGCTGCGCAGAACGCACCCCGCCTCCCCGCGCGCGCCCACTGAACCTAATATTTTGACGAGCTCCGTGGCGCAGCGGTCATCACGCCTGCCTGTGACACGGATGGTCCCGGGTTCGATCCCCGGTCAGGTCAAGATGGAAAACGATCTTTTTCAGATTGACCTGGGTCTTGGATGTTTATCTATATATGTATTTGTTATAAAATATAGTATCGTTGAGTTAGTATCCCATAACACAAGTCCTTCATTAGAACTTACTTTGGGGCTAGCTCAATCTGTGTGATTTGACCGTATATATTTATATATTTATATTTATATTTACTGCGCATGGACTCGCGCGATTATCCGATCCGTCATAAAGTTTGATTTAATAATTAAGATAATTTAAGATAATTAATAATAATAATAATTAATTATAATAATTTAGTTTTAAGATAATTTTAAGAAATATTCTCTCATCTAAATCATTACGACAACCGCAACAGTCCTTAAGGTGGCCCTTCCCCGACCGACTATCGTCAACGCGAGCATGGTTGAAAAGCTTGTTCCGTTCAGCGCAATGTCAGATAAAGAGGCAAAGCGAAAAGAGCCCCTTGCCCTCGTCTCCCGCACATCTCTTACTGCCACATGGAAACAAGCTAGTGAGTACGCGAAGACATTGAACGAAAAATAGTGTGCGGAAATTTCATTAAACTTGTTTCAAGAAATACGTGTTTATTGGTAAGCCTTACAAGTTTATGAAAAAACCTTGTATATCTAGAATCTCTATTACATTTGCAAGGTTTCTAAGTAAATATTTTCTTTACTGTTACAATTAACTAACTAAGCACTGAAACTAATTATTGATAGACGCTTAGACTTAGGTATTAATACACACATAGGATATATAGATTTAGAAAAAGCTTTTGATAAGGTGAATTGGAAGATCATGATGGATGTACTAAAGGAAGCTGGATTAGATTTTAAAGATAGGAGAATTATTTACGAACTCTACAAGGAACAAGAAACCGTGATAGAGGTAGGAGACGAAACACAGCATGCAATAATTAAACAAGGCGTAAGACAAGGATGCCCGCTGTCACCATTAATATTTAATATATACATAGAAAAAGTAATAAGGAAAATACAGGAGTCCGATATAGGAGGAATTAAAGTCAACGGAGAAAAAATATTTTTTATTCGTTTTGCAGATGATATTGCAGCTCTGGGTAATACAAAGCAAGATATAGAACAATTACTGCAACTTATGGACAAAACATTTCAAGAATTTGGCCTAAAAATCAATAAATCTAAAACAAAAACTATGATTACATACAAAACATTAGAAATCAGAGATCCCGTATACCTTAATGGAACACCTATTGAGCAGGTAGATAAGTTTAAATATTTAGGAAGTACACTTACAGCAGACTCCAGAAATTCAACTGAGATTAAAACTAGAATTGCAATTGCAAAAAAGGCTTACAATAATAAAAAGCAACTATTTACATCAAAAATATCCAGAAAATTAAGAAAACGTCTAATAAAAACCTATATCTGGAGCATAGCTTTATACGGATGTGAAACGTGGACGCTCACACAGAAGGACAGTGAAAGGCTTGCTGCCTTTGAAATGTGGTGCTGGAGGAGGATGGAAAAAATCAGTTGGACAGAACGAAAAAGTAATAATGAGGTGCTAGAAATTGTAGGAGAGAAAAGAAGACTGATTAACGAAATAGAGAATAGGAGGGGTAGGATGATTGGTCACTTGATACGACATGATGCCTTCTTTAAAAACATACTGGAGGGTAAGGTAAAAGGAAAGAAAGGTCCAGGGAGACCAAGGAAAAGTTTTGTTGACCAACTAAAGAAGAAGGCTGGTGTCATGTCGTATCAAGAACTAAAGTCTAAAGCAGAAGATAGAGAAGTTTGGCGCATACTCCATCGACAAGAGCTATAAAGCTCTTAAATAAGAAGAAGTTACAATTAAAGAGTACATTATAAACGCCCAAAGTTCACAAAAAATTTATGCAAAAAAGCGGATTTTTGGAGGCTAATACTGAAGTTGTTTCTCCAAATTTTGATTTTTCGTTTTGATAGAAACCTAGATATAGTGCACAAGATACCTATTAGTGGAAAATCTTTAAAGAAAGATTTGTTACACCGCCATAATCACGTACGAGCGTTTGTATGAAAAGATAGACGGGTTGGCCGCCCTTAACGCCAGTTTATTTGATGGACATTGCAAGCTATAAAATATTTACAGATCACTAAATCACACGCAACAACTGAGCAGCTTAGTCATTAGTTTAAAATGATTTAAACTGTAATGTTGCTCTGTGGTACCGCTAGTGCCTTTGAATCGTAGGGTTCAGGGTTCGATTCCCGGCCATGGTAAGCTTTGGTCTTGGATGACATGAATCTTGTATAACTTTCGAATATTTTAGTATGTTTCTATTGTAAAATATTATATCTCGCGAGTTAGTATGCCACGGCACAAGTTTACAATTTGTGATTTGTTTCCAAGTGTACAGGATGTTACAGTAAACACCATTGTCCCTCAAAACATAAAACCAGCCTGTCAAAATGACTTTCGGAATTTCAATACAAAACAAATTGCGTAATTTTTCATAGAAGTTGCCGGGCTGGCTGAAGACTTTTGTATAGAATGTAATTTGTTCTTCGAGTTCCCAGCATTGGTCCAATAGGAAAAGTTGTTAATTTTGACGGGCTCAGTTGATGGTTTGAGGGACAACGGTGTAAACTCTAACATTTTATACATGTTTTATATGCTCTTGGTATTGAAGGTCAAATAATCTTTTCACATTAGAACATGCTGCAGTAACTAGTTAGTTAAGGTATTAAGGATTCCAAAATTCCTGTTGTTGGACATCACTAACATACCTTTGGAAGACTGCAATGGTACTTTTGCCCAAAATATTAACATTTTACATTGCTGTTTAACTAACAAAAGCTCTTCAGAGATTTCTTTCTAACGCAGTAATGTATAGTAAATCGTCGCTACGATAGCCGATCATTGGCCATTGTGAAAAGTAGGCATGAGGCTTTGAACACATAATGTCATTACGAATAAATAGAAACTGTCATAATACTCTCTCCGACATCGATTTCTCTCGAGCACCTGGTTTGACACTTCCTATTTACACGCGAATAGATATTTGGATAAACCATCCACCCCATTTAGCAAGTCATCAAGCTAAAATTAACCTAATGGTAATGTGATAGCGTCCAAATTCATTTGTCGTAATTTAAAGTTCCCTATAGAATTTCGCTCAGAATCGCTATCAGTACTTTCAACAGTGTCGAGTGTTGACAGTAATAACTATAGTAGACGTACGTAAATAAACCGCAGCAGTCGGAACCGTGGATAAGTTAATTAGTTTCACTTCCGTTCAGCTTATTTCTATTTCCGTTTTCGCCCCGTTATTTCCTTTCGGGATCTATTTTTCCTTAATAGGATTTGTTTGGGAGATTTCAGTTGTTCCTGTTGGGCCCCACTTATATTTTATTTCTTGTTCATTGCATAAAGTTATGTTCCCCAAATTTAACCAGTAACTACAGACATAATATGGTACACAAGACTCACAAAATTTATAATTAATGCTGATTTTTGTTGTTTGCTTCCTTTGCAAAACAAAACCTCCTCTGTACTATAAGAGCCGCCAGTTAGACAAAGCAGTCGGAGAATTTTGACTATATTCTCAGCGCTGACCAGACGGGTTTAAGAGGACTCTTTAATTCTCATAAGCTTTGTTTAGCTTGTGTTTCCTAAGTCGCCTTCTACGACATTTACAAGAAGACTAAGAGTGGAACCGAAGGGCAAAAACTACCATATACAAACACTTTGCAATTCTGACAATATTACATACTTAGGACCCGCATTGATGACCTATTTCAAAAAGTCCGTTAAAAGGTGAGATCCAATAGGAACGACTGGTAGATTTCCTCCCGTCGGTGCTTAGCAACCGCCGTATTAAAATCATTAAAAGTCCAATTTGCGAAACGCTCAGGTGTTACTGACCTATATCTCGGAAACGGAGATACGTTTTATAATGACTTTAATGGGGCTGTTTGGAATGAATAATATTGTTAGACGGAATGTTTCGAAATTATTAAATTTCATAACAGAAGCTGGAATTAATAAATTCTCTTGATGGTAATAATTTTGTTACATCTCTCACCCGAGCGTGTTTCTTGCCAGTCTCAGCTGTAAGCTGTAGAGCCCAGAGTTCACTATTTATTTCTTCCCGATGCCTATTACTTTCTTCCAGACTGCCCAGAAGAGTTATCGCGTCATCTTGTATTTTTATAAATTTATTTATAGCCTCGTATATTCTGTTTATTTCTAAATGGCTAGATGTATTTTGACAATTAAGGTATCAGTCTCAAAAACCTAAGTATATTAGCAAATAGTATCTATTTAAAATATGGCCACTTGCTCGTCGATATAAACGGTTTTATCATTGTGAGCCTGTAAGTGGATTAGCTAGTCAAAATAGTGACTAAATGTTGTAAATTGATTTGGAAACTCTAAGACTGTATGTTCTTTTGCGTGATACAAATTTTCCTAAGTATATTCATTCTTTAATTGCCTCTATAGAAAAAGACAAAGTGCTTTTATGAGGTCTAAACCAAAAACCACAAAGTACAATAGAACTCACATAATTGTGTTTCATGGCTTTTCTAACAACTATATCTATTGTTACAGATGCAACCAACGCAACAGAAGAGCACACCACTGCCATACCAACACCTCCTATACCTCTGCGCCCAGAATACGCCCATCCAGCTGGCGTGGAGGCCCTCGATCCTTACAACTCAGAGAAAAACCGACCGCCACCACATCACAGAGACTATTTAGAAGAAGACTATGACCACGAACCTCACAAAGAAGACGACCACGACAACAGAGATGAGACAGATGAACTGCCGTCTCTTTCTGGCGATCATCTATTACAAAGCTCAACGGATGATTTACCAATGTTTCTATTAGAACCTCAGAATGGATTCGTGGTCAGAAATAAACCGACTACGTTAAGATGTCGTGCAGCAAACGCCTTGCAAGTGTACTTTAAGTGCAATGATATGAAGTCGGAAGCGAGTACGCAGTTTGAGTTTGTTGACCCTCAAAGCGGAGTGAGGATTGTGGAAGCGGAGTACAATGTTACTAGGGACCAGTTGGAGGACTATTTCGGGGATAGGTTTACGTGTACGTGCTTCGCTTGGAGTAGTAGGGGTAATATCAAGAGTCAACCGGCGGTGCTTGAATTGGCATGTAAGTATTTTATGCATGTCTATAAATTTGTATAAATATATTTCTTAAATCAACATATAAGTAATACTTATAAAAAATAGGTAATATTAAAAATGGCAGTAGCCGTTTTTGACAGTTTTTTCGGCCGTTACATAATCTAAGATAATCCAGGAAAAAATTCAAATCTAATCATCTCTCACTTTATAATCGGTCAAGCCATGTAGGTTAAAGGAGGAAGCTATGGAATAGATATATTGACCTGAAAACCTAGAAGGGTAATGTTTTTCGCACGTACTACATACGTGCGAAAAACATTACCCTCCTAGGTTTTCAGTCGGTTACAGTTTCAATATTTAACATTAAATAGGTTAACGTTACTAACTTTTCGTGCCAATATTGTCATTGGTATCCTATACTACACGTATATTGTGTTCGTCAACATTTACTTATACAACGATATTGTAGTGTTGATCGACCCTTAATTGCGTCAACATTTACTATCAACTACACACACGTCGATTTTAACACTTTAGTAGTAAAATAGAATGGATTTGCTGAATTTAAGGGTATTCTAACGTTTCTCTAACTTTTGATTTTGTTATTAAAAAAATGCTTTTATCTGATCAGATGAATGATTAGCGGGAATAATTTATCTCAAAAGTTTGAAGATAATTGCTTTTAAACATTCATACATTGATATATAAATGAAAAGCTTCCAAATAATTTTGATTTAGAAAGTAATCAAAAACAACGGAGTCAAACACGGAAAATATTCCAAAGTAATCGAAAACTTTATATGGGATAGAAAGTAATCGAAAACAACGGCTTCTTAACACGAAAAATGCATAACCGTTACAAATTTTAACACTTAATCGCAGAACATAACTGGCACGCAAGGAAACACGCATTATCTGGGTTAGTCTATATTCGTCTACGGAAACACGAAATTATGACTTTCGATGAAATGTTGCCGGCGCGCCGGATATGGCGTTTTCTAGTCAATTTTAATATTGCCTGTGATATGAATACACTGATGGGTTTATTGGCAGTGATGGCCTATTAGTATGATATTTTCATTTTTATTTTCGATGATTTTCGTAATATTAGTTAAAGTTATCTCTACTTTAATTTTTGTAGACATATAAACCAAGTTTTTATAGATTTGCTATTATAAAAATATGAATATAATTTTCACTATTTCTCTGTCATTTAAGTGTGTTAAGTTGCATCCTTACCTATCAACATCAAACAATAATAACAAATGGTCAAATCAAAATTTTTTAAAACCTTTATACCTTATTTTGAAATTTAACTGTAAGAGTGCACAGAATTGTAAATGACTTTCCTCAAAAACTGATAATTCGAGTGACTGGAATAATTTGAAGTTAATTTTTAGAGGTAAACTTATGGACATTGAAGATATTTTCTTTTTTAACAACACAAACACATAAAACGAATTATTGTCTTGAAAAACCAATTTCTCTAATTCTAAATACACACCATCAAATCTGTAAAAGACACTTATAGTCACTTACAAGAATAGTAAAAAGATATAACAGACCAAAAAAATGTCACTACGTATTTATTTAAATCTAAATAAACATAAGAACCAGTGTAATTGTTTTCTACCACCCTACGTCTTTAAGGACACAAATTAGCGAAGTCACAGATGTAATATATTGTTTGAGTTGCATTACAAAAATTTGATTAAATAAACAAGTGAAGGAAGACATATTACAAGTACTGGGATTTCTGAAAACCTAGTCTTTATCCGAGCGTTTTCTAGGATGCATCTTCAGCTGTAATTCGTCAGAACCTGGGTCCACTAATATGACAGTATTTATTATGTTTTATGATTTGACAATTTGTTTCACGGCTGGCTGCGTGCCTGTTGCCCAGAGCCTTAAATTTAAGAGCAGAGTACAAGAGAGAATATTTGCGCATATTATGACTTTGGCCCGAATACTTAAGTTCTGTTGCCGACATGGACACGGACGTGTGAGATAGAATCCATAAAAAAATATTTACGGATATTCTTTTAGACTCTTGATGAAACACGTTATGACCTCGTTCCGAGCACGGCCCGTATATTTAGAGATAGACCTTAACCAAGTTTAGTTGATTATCCATCCGCCTTCTTTTTATTTTGTACTCAGACCTTCCACACACGCTCTTAAATCTTAAAAGACTTACTCTTACTTATTCCGTTCGTTAATAGCTACATAGGCACCACTTAAGCGTATATTTAGCGCGTTCACAATTAAAACTGTCAGCCATGAAATTTAGTGCTCTCTTGTACATGTTCTCTCACAATTACGAGAGAATCTTCGTTTATATTTAGACGTTTATGAGTTTCGAGGAGAATGAGTTTCTGGATGTAAATGCGTTGTGGGTTTGTTGCCGTTTTGAATATTGTTACCTTTTGCAGTAATATTTTAAGGATTTGAATATACAACTAAATATTTTGTGAAAATTTTAATCTTCCACCTGTTGTCGCTATTAATATGCAGCTAAAAACGGAATAGAAATGACGTTTGTTGTATGTCCATAAATATTAATTTTACTCTGTTTTTAGTATTTTTTTGTTATAAAGACAACAGAAATACGTCATCAACAATCAATACAATACAAAAATTTCAAATTTCTATCTATCACGGTTCATAAGATACGTCCTGGTGACTGACGGACATTGAAGTCTCACACTCATAGAGTCCGTTTTTTATCCTTTGGGTATGGAACTATAAAAATATATCTGTAATAGCGTTCACCTGCGGCCCTTTTCCAGTGAATGTAGAAGTAGTACCTATTGACGGGATAAAAAATATCCACTATCGTTCCACAGGACTAAAACTTACCATACTACTAATCACTATAACAAGTTGCATTTTAATCGGTTTTGTGGTTAAATCGTGAAAAGGGAACAGACAGACCGACTAATAGAAGAACTTCCATATACAAGGATTAGCATGGATAAAGTATCATTTGACCGTAGCCCAGAATAGTTGACCCAGAGATTGCACCACTCAGCACGAGAATGTTTTTCGTCTGTAGGCACGTAGGCTATTACGTTAGAAACACATATTGATAAGCCACTTCGAACCATATTGATCTGAATAATCGCAGTCTATAGAAAAAAAAATCATTTTATTCTCATCGGATGAGAAAAATTGTATACTGTACCAAAGAAAAAAACTTATTACTTATATTTACTCGTAATTAGCGTTGATGGCTTAATCGCAGCTGAAAATCTGTAAAATTATTCATAATGTACGATCATAAGTTTAGTGTCACCGAAATATGAACTATATTTACCAACCATGTTTAAAAACAGAAAATTATTAGCCTCCAGCTAACAATCGTGACTTACAAGTAGGTACAGGACAACGGCAGTGTAGCCCGTAACCGCTTTCGATCGCGCAATATTTAATTGCCCATAATTTCTGTTTGTATTTCAATATGTCACGTAGAACAAAGTGTTCTATCCTTTTTAGCCGACTGCTCAAAAGGGCTTCGTGTTTCGCGAATATCTTGTATATTTGTAAATTTCTCTACAACCTTGTATCTTCCAAACGACTGGATGGTTTTAGACACGCCAGGTATCATTAGTATCGTCTTAAAAAACAAGTGTCCATAGATAGTTTCTTTTTAGAAACGGGCCAGCAATCCGATTTTTTAATTTTTGAAATAATTCTTTATCAATAAAAGAAAAATAAATATTACGTTAGATTTAGTAATTATTTCTTAATCACTACTAAAACTATCCAATAATAATATTTAGATTATTCAATCTTTTGCATTAAACACGTCAATTTTAACAATTCATTTCTTTAACTGCGTCATTATCATCAGCATACACTCTTTATTTTTTAACTTATTTTTGACCAATTCTATATTATGTTTTTAGATACACAAGGTTTTGCAAAATTCTAAAGGAACATGGAGTCGTCAATTAAGTAGCATTTTAATCTATTTGAGACTTTTGATTCTTTCAAATATCATCAAGTCTTCAACTGACCTCAGAGCTTACGCTCGTGTATTGTTACTTCCTTATATTAAATCCCTATTTTAGTTGTAGCGCACCAAAAGTTTGAACATAGGTAAACACAAAAAAAGAAAAAAACAACTACCTATTTAAATTTACAGTCGAAGAATTCCGCAACACATGTATTTCTGTCCTACCTAAATTATCTACATATTATCAAATAGACTGCAATCAGAATAGAAGCAATTACCACCTCCAAGACGCACGGCACCATTAATATTGTTCATTCCATTACCGTGGCGATTAAATTCAATGGACGTTAGAGGTAAATCTTCTGCATATTAAATAAATGTCGGCCGTTCTTCAGATTTATGGGCGGTTGTGTAAGGTTTCGGATAAGGCTGTTACCCGGTGTAGCTACCAACAAGTATAGCTTGTGTTTTGAATGTCTATGGTTATTTTATTGTTTGTTTCCCCGGCTTGGACGCATCATAGCTAATTTCTACTTATAACTTAGGACAATATATTTATTGTAGCCTTAGGTCTGGCTTGGCTAGTTTTCGTATACGAATTATATTAAGGCCTTCACAAGTTCTAAACCTATTACTTGTCGGTTCTTATTTTTTTATTCCAAAAATTTGGCTTGCTAGTAGAAACTAGCCGTCGAACATTCGTGTATTACAACTAGCCAAGTCAGACCTTAGATTAAAATATATTATCCTAAGTTATAAGAAGAAATTATGTTTTATGTTGTTATTATAAATAAATATCAGGACTGACCATTGAACTTAGCTCTCATATCACATTTATGTTTTTGATGGGATTACTATAAATACAAAAGTATTCAATTTCAAGGCTTATAACATTGATTTAAGGTACAATGTGCATTTTCACCGATAATTATGTTACCTATTTCTCCAATAACTAGGTACTTAAGTTTAAAAATATTGTCCCTATGATTTTAACCAGTAACGTCAAAGCGGTGTTTATAACAAACACAAACAATGTTAACCAGAGCAGCTGGTTGGTCAGTTGCTGACAACAATAGCCATTATTTATCTAATTGAAGCTGTCGAGTGGCGGAATGACCCAATTAATTAATTACTTGTCTAGATTGCTGTGTGGTCTATGGTTACTAAGGAATTTTGTCACGCGTTAGATTGTACACCAATTAAAACATATTTAAGTTATCCTGACCTAAATGTGCCAAACTTATGGATGACTCTCAACGGTCAAAAGCAGTATACTTTGAATGCAAATATATACTTTTTTTATAATTTCTCATGACTTTGCGTTTGGATAGATAATAATACGGATGAAGTTATCCACAAAACACACTGAAAATTGCCGGGGTCGACTCTTGTATGTAGAACTTAGTTTTTCATAACATCGTGGAACTAACTTGATACTTCTTTAATTTAAAATAAAAATAAAAAAAAATTAAAAGCTTGCTTTCTCTAAAATGAGTAAAAAAATTATACTTTTTCAAAAGATAGTTTTATAGATAAACATTCAAGACCCAAGGCAATCTAAAAAGATCATTTCCAATAATGACCTGGCCGGGTATCAACCCCAGGGCACCTCATGTCACAGGCAGGCGTGTTAATTCCTGCACCACACAGGTTGACAGTTTTAAAATACATATTAAAATAAATAAACACGCAATATAGGTAAATTTAACTAAATGATGCCGTGCTGTGTGGTTCCCGGCAGAGTATAATAGGACCACTCCAAGTCTTCCCGTGGATGTCGTAGAAGGCGACTTAGGAAATACTAGCTAAACAAAGCTTATGAACATCAAACAGACCTCTTCAACCCGTCTGGCCAGCGTGAAGAGTGTAGGCCAAATCCTCTGACTGCTCTGGCTAATTATGGCTCTAGTAGTACATAGAGGGTCATGCTCCTGCAGTGGAGACTAAAAAAGACCTGATGATAATGATGATAACTAAATGAAATTGGAAAATAATACAAAAAAAATACAGAAGCAAACATCACATAATATACCTACGCCGAAACAATGGAAATAATGTAACACAGACCTATTTCCCGACCGCATGATAGATATGCAAATGCAGAACATAAAAGCGGTGGCACAAATAATTCAACGCAAACAAATCTAGGTTGTATCCGGTAGCATATGGAGCTAGTCGCAAAATTTATACTACAAATTTTACTTGGAGTTATTATCTTAACATTATATACCTTTTCTTGTAGCTCAAGCTGTCTTTTATTAAATTTTAAATGTAGTATTTTTGCACATAGGTATTTTTTAATATGATCCTTGTTCCAATAGAAAAAAGTCTCATTCAAAACTTCTTGACACCGTTTTACAACGTTATATTTAAAAACAAATCACTCACGTATAGTGCGTGAGCGATTCGTTTTTGCCGACTATAGTTTCGGACTCATCAGGAGTTCATTTTCAAGGCGAGTTCGAGATGGAAGTATCCCGAAGTATCCCGGGCTCCTATTTATTTTGACGAGCTCCGTGGCGCAGTGGTTAACACGCCAGCCTGCGACACGGGAGTCCCGGGTTCGATCCCCGATCAGGTCATGATGGAAAACGATCTTTTTCAGATTGACCTGGGTCTTGGATGTTTTTTATAAAATATAGTATCGTTGAGTTAGTATCCTACGACACAAGTTCACAACTTACTGAGGGGCTAGCTCAATTTGTGCGATATAAATAAATAAATTATAAATAAACATATACAGACAAATCACACAGATGTGTCTTTATTTATTTATTCTTTGGTGTCGTGCATCCTGAACGAATCTGAAAGAAAATGGGCTCCTGATGGGTCCGAAACTATACTCGGCAATTCCGACGAAATAGCTCGTAAGTGACCCGTTTTTTGACATAATGTATTTATCACTCGTTAGTTCCAATGACAAAACCGTTTTAAAGGCTTACCTAGGTAATCAGAATTTTCGAAATCCATCTATCTACATTTTGCTTGTTATTAATGTGAGTAAAAAAAAACTATTAGGAGTTAGATTACACAACTACAGCATTATTTTGGGACTTTCCGGTTACATCCCACTTTTTCATCGCAGTTTTATCTCCTATCGTATTAGGCTTACGATCAAGACAATTTTGACTGTCCACATTGTATGGAAAACAAAAAAAAATATTAAAAAAGAAAAACACTTAAAAGTACAAATATGTTCATTTTTAAGCTGCAGAAAAGCTCTTAAGGGGAAGCTTAAACGCGATGGGCGTGAATGATAAGTGCCGGCTAGATCCGGAGTTCTTGCAATAAATTACTTGTACGAATCATTTCCTTTGCAAATTTATTTTCCGAGACGCTTACACCTTATGCTGAATATGTTTACAGTTATTTGACTTTACCTACTTAGGAGATATTGTATGAATTTACGGAGTCCAGTGTCCACTTGAAAGAAAACAAAGATATCATTGGGTAACTACTTTTTAACTTTCGCGTTGCATGATTATTGTTACACCGACCGTGGTCACTAGATGACTGTCATCCAGTGACCACGGTCGGTGTAACCCGGCCGGAACGTCTGGAGAAAAACGGTATGTTTCGCGTTAATTCCCTATATTGCATTTAATAATATCATTGGGTAGTTTTGCAAGGCCCTTCAATCTATCTTATGAAGAACTGTTTACAAATAAAAGAGTGAAGGTTTTTTTTTAATCGACATCTTTTGTTCAGCAGTGGGACATAATCAGCTAATAAAAAGAAACTCAAAATACATACAGCGGGCAAATTGACCAGTGCTACGTCCCCCCTTTACAGCGTGAAAAAGTGGGGGGGAGAGGGTGTCTTAGATCGTCAATTCGAACAGCTTTTCCAATGGGACCTATGCAGAGAAATCATTTTTTTTTATTTCCCATACTACTTTTGTATGAAAATGTCGTACTACACGCTGTATAAGTGATCTGTATTAAAAAAACTTATACTGTATATTGTATGAACTCCTGATAATAAGAATGTCGTCTAATTTTCAGTAAATCGATGAATGATAACAGTAACGACCTATCTAAACAACTACTACTATATCAAATAACTCGAACATTACCTTCTCATTCAAGTCACTACGGCAAACTAAATAATAGGTAGTCAACTCAAACACAAACTTTACTAAACCAACAAATTGGGGATAACTTCGGCTGCCCGATAAATAAATTAACTCATATGAAAAGTCACATGGTTGAGAACTTTCTAGATACGAGTATTATTTATGAGCTACAAACTTCTGCAACCAACTTTGCTTGTATTGTTATGCATACAAACAATCACGTCTCTTTTCCTTGCGGGGCAGACAGATCCCAATTCTATGAAACTTAAAGGCCACGTGAAGCATGTTGGTGGGCTTGTAGGTGGAGAACGGAATCAAATAGTGATGGGTTGCTAGCCGCATTGCCTATTGACATGATTCCTCACGCCCGTTCCCTCGATCGGCTTTTAAGATCTGCACGGGAAGAGACGAAGCTGGTACTTTCTACGTTTTTCTTTCCTTCTAGACCAGCGTGGAAGAAATTATTGCATGCATGTATTGTAATGCATAGCTTTTATACCTATAGTCTGTAAAAAAATTACGAAATAATATTCAAGAAGCATGATCAGTAAGTGCTACTGAACAAATGTATCCTCTTTATTTATTGAAATATGAAAATTTTATAAAAATTCATAGAAACTCGATCACTTGATTTCTTATTTTGTATTGAAGGTGTTTTTTATGTGCTCTGAAGTATGTACATACTATTTTAATTAAAATAAATAAATATATACGGACAAATCACACAGATTGAGCTAGCCCCAAAGTAAGTTCTTAAGTAAGACTTGTGTTATGGGATACTAACTCAACGATACTATATTTTATAACAAATACATATATAGATAAACATCCAAGACCCAGGTCAATCTGAAACAGATAAATTTTCATCTTGACCTGACCGGGGATCGAAGCCGGGACCATCCGTGTCACAAGCCGGCGCGGCGTGTTGACCGCTGCGCCACGGAGCTCGTCAAATTATTAAACGGAGTGATATTTGATTTAAATATTATTTTACACCCTGTAGATAAACAAAGCATGCTAATTTTTTAATGCTGGCTTGATATTGATGTAAATAGAAAAGAAAAAAATAATGATACCAGGCATAGGATTACCTACAGGTAAATGTTACTGTGAACACGCTCACATTACAGACAAAAAAAGAGATTATAGGAAAATTAACATACTTGACAATTTTCTTTCAGAAAACTGCTTAGTCGATAACTTTTGCAAAATTTTGAAAAAGATAGCCTTGATATTGACAGTCATTATTAGATGACAAGATGAAGGATGTTGAACTACGACAATTAAAAAAAAAAAACATTACACACTTTATAATGAAAACCATAATGTAATTAATAACAACGGATTTAAACGTTTTATCCTCAAAAGCTCACACTGGATTTCAAAATGCATCCAAGAAAATATAAATAAAAGGGACGAGATACCCTCAACGCGCTGAAGTAATGGACCATGCACACTAAGATTTATGATTTCACTCAGCTCTGCAGCAAAATATAGAGAGCGCAAAACAGACGCTTTACAAAGTGCAAATAGATTTTTTCAAAGTGAGGTGGTATATAGGTTTGTTGAATTATCCAATCACAATTGACGAGGAGATGCGCTTTCGATTCGCGGGCAAACACTAGCATTTTTTTACTATTTTCATAGGTAGGTAAATTTGTCTTGGTTTCTAGAGTTATCCAAAGATGCTGGCAAGCAGCTGGACGTAAAAACATTCGCCAAATTATATTACAGCATGAATAATGTCATGATAGCGGACCCCGAGCATAGACGAATCATAGCTGATGCTGCATATCGAAAAACACTCAGATGTGAAAGAGAAAATCTAAATCTAACCACGGAATAATATATGCTTGTTTTAAAAACACTATACTAAAGAACGTTTTATTATTCTCTCTATTACGTAGGTCACAAAAGTAAATTTTTAAAAAAGCTTAACCTTATATAGAGATTTGCACTTCTATCAAGAAATAGAAAATTCAGTCACATAAAAGCCGTAAACAGATTGTAGAATAAGCTGATCAATTACGGGAAACGAATATACATATTTTCCAATTTTTTATTTTTACCTTTCTGTAGTGCAGAAAGATTGCCACCTAAAACTTCTTGAGTTCCTCCATGCTTTAGTGATGTAATATAATGGCAGTCGTTTCTACACAGCTACGTCAAATGCCTTTAAGCAGCTTGCAAATTCTGACACAAATGTTGGCCATTTACAGTCACAAAAAGTAACCGTTCTATACTCTTTTTATTTTGTATATAAGATCTTTTTACTCCAACTGTAAAGTAGTGCTCATAGCAAAATGAACATGCACACTGGAAAGACTGATTTATAAAATGGAGAAAGGAGCTCTCGGTCAACCCCACCACATCGTTACACGAAGTTATATTTTGATGACGCGTGACCTGTGAAGTGGATGAAGTGAAAATCAGTTTATTGAGTTACATACCACCTACACGTTTAACTAATAGAAGAACAAACAAATTCTCAAGCTAACTTACCGCGTGTAAATATACTTACTACTTTCCCTTGAAAAACTGGTCCAGGTCGTCAAAATTTTTGCTATAGGCCAGTACGGGGCACTTTAAAGATTCGTCATTTTTATACAAATTTTGAGTTTCATCATATTAAGAGATTTGTTCTTTTCGGTGGAGTATTTTCAATCTTTCCCTATCCTCCGCTATTTTTATTTGCTACTTTCAATATTTTCAGTTTATACATTTATAAAAAAAATCGTTTATTCAGAAACTTTGTCCTTTGCAGGCACTGTTTGACGTCAAACAATGTTTAAGATGATCTTAAATGTGTCTTTTTATTAATTATTATTCAAAAGCTACGAGTACTAGTTATTCTAGTTCTATTTAGTAATATTTTCTTTTATGCATATATTTTCCTTCATGTTTATAGAGACCGTTTACTTCATAAATTATGTTGCATAAACAATTAAGTTTATTTATTATACTTTTAGAAGAGTATGTAGAGGGAAAGTTTACATTTATTAAACTTAATGGATATCAAAATAAAGAAACCTTACATTTCACGCGAACGTAGAAAGTTGCAAAGGAAATACAGCTCAAAAGAAGTGAAAACTTACAAACGCGAGCTTAGGAACTGGTGCAAACGAAACCATAGAGTTGCAAGTTTCCAACGAGCATAACATTTCAACGCCATAAAAGGGTGAATAAACTGTGTTTATTATGATATTTGATACTATAAATTAAATGATTACTTAAAAATGTTTATACGGACAATACGAATTAAACCAAAACTAACTAAAATTAAAAAAGTAATAATTAAAACTAAATATAACAATAATCTATGTTAACAAAAAACCTATAAATAAAAAATATCCCGCAAATCACTGCCCTGCGGAAGTGTGCCCAGAAGGCTGGCAGCATTGCCAAATTTATTAAGTCAGAAAAAAATTACATGTTGAAAAATCACACTAAATGAGTAAGCGCTACAGTAGTTTTTAACTTGTGCCGTAATCAAAGGTGCTATATAATAAAAAAAAATGGATGGATTTTTTTTTATAAATTAGGGAACCGACTTCATAACATCAACGTATTGTATTGTATACCAAAACCTTCTCTAGAATATAATAAATACGGTTCTGAACACCGCATTAAAATCGGTTCAACCGAACCCGATATAATCGCGGCCAAACGTACATACATACAAACATATGGATCAAACTGAGAATCTCCTTTAATTGAAGTCTGTTAAAAAGTAGAAGACTAATTTTTTTTGGTTTTACCCTTTTCATAATTTCTTATACTATTAGTGATTGATTTCTAAAATTGAATTATTGTCAGGATGTTCAAATCAATCTAAACATTAGTAAGTCTCCGTGGCGCAGCGGTCATCACGCCTGCCTGCGACACGGATGGTCCCGGGTTCGATCCCCGGTCAGGTCAAGATGGAAAACGATCTTTTTCAGATTGACCTGGGTCTTGGATGTTTATCTATACATGTATTTGTTATAAAATATAGTATCGTTGAGTTAGTATCCCATAACACAAGTCTTTCATAAGAACTTACTTTGGGGCTAGCTCAATCTGTGTGATTTGTCCGTATATATTTATTTATTATTTATTTAATTACAAGTTGCTATTATGTTCACTACGGGATTTACCGCGATTATTTTTGAGTTCTGTCTGATATTTCGACAACATTGCAGCTGCCATTTTTACAGACTAACTGGCAAACATTTTAGGCTTGTTTATTTTACTGCATTTTGTTAACAGATAACTTTCCCGGTGAGCCTGATTCTTGGCTCTATCTACCCTGTTACAGGTAAAGACGTAACCCTGTTTTCTATCTGCATTATTTTGAGTCATACTCATAATTCACTCCGGCAGATGGGAATAGTCCATTTTATATCATCATAATGCACCTAATGCGCAATAAAATGAACACACACGTTTGTATCTCAAAATATCATGCAGATTCTATTGTAGGGTACGCGCGAGCATGTGGTCCTTTTGATGTTAAATTAAGAACATTTAGAGAGGTTTATTTTATAGTAAGTGCAGCCGGGCCTCTTCACTATTATTACGACGTTGAGTAGCTGACCTGTTAGTAGGACCTACCACAAGCAAATAGGAAATAGACGCAAGTAAGATTAGTTTATTTTTAATACTGCGTATAAATTAACCGGCATTCTCATGGAGGGGTAATTTGGTTCATCGAAATGCATAACTTTTCCTTTGGAACAAATGCTGGAAAGTCAAAAATTTTTGACATTTTATACAAAAGTGATCGCCGGTGCGGCAATTTTAGAGTAACTATTTAAGAAGGTAAAACAAAGAAAAACATACCTAGTTAAGGGGGCACACTAGACACAGTAGCGACGCCAATCATTTTATTCTTAATACTTTACAAATAGATAGAAATTCAAGAATGTAAATCATATTATTAGCATTAGTAAATAACTTGAAGTATTTTTGGAATCATGTTTAATATTATCAGAATCAATGAGAATTATGACAATGTGATTTCTGCCAAAAACGGCTGTTTTTGGCGGTAATCACGTTTTTAACTGATTCTCATCTATTTGTAAAGTATTAGGAATAAAATGATTGGCGTCGCTACTGTGCCTAGTGTGCCCCCTTAAGTTCAGGTATATACCTACATGATCCCTGAAAATATATATTTATTACAATCGCCTTATTAGATATAGAATAAATTATACATGTGTTTCTTGTAAATTAACATTAAATCTGTTTTTCATTACTTATTTACCATAACAAAAGAGATAAGGTGTTTACAACACAGGGAAAGTGTGAAACTCAGCAGAAGAATAAAAATGATAATAATTATTTACGTCACGAATATGTAACTTTTAAGGTCGTTTAATATTTCAACATATTCCCAAGGGGTACGTAATAAACTAGTACCAAACATTACGGAACCAAAGTTGCCCCCAAGGTCTATACTCGAACACACGCTTCAAATTGTTTAATGAAAAGCAATTATAGTTCGTGAGACGAACTGTCGCGAACAATTACATAATTGACGATCTTGTTGCGTGCTTTATTAAGATTGATGTGAGAAGACCCTGATTGTGAACTGAATTGGATTGAGCGATTGAGAATTGCTTTTTTAACATCTTTTTGTTCATTTTACAAAGTTTATTCGCTAAAAGAATTAAAAGAATTCGTCTCTTAGTTTTTGTGTTTATTCATAACAAACATATAAACACACAAATTTCCTCTTTACAATACTAGTAAGTGGCCTCCATGGCGCAGCGGTTAACTCGCCAAAGTGGTCTCGGGTTCTTTCTCCGGCCAAGGCATGATGGCTGGCTGAAACAATCTTTTTCAGATTGGCTTTGGTCTTGAGTGTTTAACTACATGAGTATATGTTATAAAATATACTATCGTTGAGTTAGTATCCTACGTCACAAGTTCAAAACTAACTGATATTTATATGAATTGCATGCCGCTCAAAAAAATAATTTATCTTGAAGAATCAAGAATAAAAGAAAAGAAAAAACACAAGTTCAAAACTTACTGATATTTATATAAATTGCATGCCGCTCAAAAAAATAATTAATCTTGCCCCTCAAGAGGAATAACAATCGTATCTTAACGCATTGTTACCAAGTATAGGTTTACCAAAGATATAATTCAATCAGAAAGTATTATTTAAATGTAAAATAAATTAAAAATCTACAGCAAATTTAAAAAAAAAACACTGTTTGCAGTCTTTTAAAGACTATTGATTACGAAAAATAAAAAGACGCATTCACATCACGTCAAAAAAATAACGAATTTTGTTTTTGACATTTGGAGGAGTTTTGCCAACTTTATTATTTACTCAAATAAAATCTTTAATAACATTCCAATAATGATACTTAATTGAAGATCAAAGGAATAGTTGCGCAGTTTTTCAAACAATTGTTCAATAAATAATATACCTCTATTTCATAATAAATTGATATTGACATTTCCACTGGGCTCTTTATATTATAATTAATTTTAATGTGGGTTGAATGTAACAAATTAATCATCAGTCCCTTTTACAATATTAGCACACTTACTGAAATCATGTAAAACTTTCAAATTTTTTAGACGTCACTAACAATTGTAAGTATATTATAACAAATGTAAGTATTAAGTATATAGAAAATATAAAATACAAACCTGAAAGATTAATAATATCACAACTAGCTGTTACCCACGGCTTCGCCCGCGTAATATGTAGCTATGTCCTTCTCGGTACCCTAACCTATGTGTCTGCAAAATTTCATGATAATCGGTTCAGTAGATTCGGCGTGAAAGCGTAACAAACAAATAAACTCACTTTCGCATTTATAATATTAGGAAGTTGGGATTAAAAGGTGGTTGTACATTCACAAGTTTACTTTAAAAATAGAGGTGGTTTTAATGTGAAGTTTCATAAATTCTGAAGTTTTTTTCTCAGTCAGTCAGACGGACAAATATTTTTTTTGCAGTCTTTTTACAGACAAAAAAAATATCTGTCAGTCTACCACTTTTGCGATTATTCAAGTATATCAGTAAGTACAAAACAGCAAATGTATATCAGTTTTGTATATACATTTGCTATTTTGTATTCTCTGTTTCGAGGAGACCCTTATTAAATTGACCTTGTATATTCTCGTTCCTACCCTTAGGGACGATAAAAGGGTTATCCTTGAGAATTCAAGGTTTATCTTAATATTTTCTTGTATTTTTATTGAAGGGCACTTTGGCTTAGATACGTTGGATTTTAGGAGAGCTTTTTTGAAATGTAAACATGAAATTATTTGTTTAACTAGAGGTGATCTTGTATATTATAATAGATATATATGTGGAACAATTTTATAAGTCAAGCCATCCTTCAGAAAGTTGTGATACATTAACTCAACGATGAACTGAACTCATAGATGTACTTACATTAACGAAGACCCAGGCCAATCTGAGAAAAGATTGTTTTCCATCTGAGGCTGAGGCTGGCGTTTTATCCACTGCGCCACAAGGAGGCCGAGTCATTATTCAAGATCACTGAAGAGAAAACAAAGTTCAATAAGTTATTTGCTACATTCTAGGGTTAGACCCTAGACAGGCTATAACTCGCCAACACTGTTGTCAGATTTTTTCAAGCTTCTAAAGGCATCTAACATAGCTACCATTAATGATTACAGTCAAGACCAATAAATAAATAAATAAATAATAAATAAATATATACGGACAAATCACACAGATTGAGCTACCCCAAAGTAAGTTCGAGACTTGTATTATGGGATACTAACTCAACGATTGTATATTTTATAATAGATACGTATATAGATAAACATCCAAGACCCAGGTCAATCTGAAAAAGATCATTTTCCATCTTGACCTGACCGGGGATCGAACCCGGGACCATCCGTGTCACAGGCTTTACGTGCTTTACGTGCCTTCTAAAGTACGTAGAATCTCGAGATATTTTTATGCCACTTGCGGTCCCTTCCAAGTGGGAACTGCGTGCGGGGTTACTTTACTTGCTGATGATGCTCACGTTTACTGAGCCATTGGGCTTCCCAATACTTCTTTAAAGACACGTCAAACTTTTTTTGTACCACTATTTTTGCGTGATCTAGTTAATAAGATGACGATTGTCATACTTTCTAACTTGACTTATATTTTCTTGAACAGATCTCAAGAAGCAGTTCGTGGCGTCACCATCCCCTAACTCAGTAGAAGTGGGGTCAGCAGCTTCCCTCCGCTGCACGCCACCTGCCGCGGCGCCTCCTCCTCGTATCTCCTGGCTGAAACATGGAGCACCACTGCAGCAAGACCACAATGTGCTTATATCTGCTGAAGGAAATTTACTTATATCCAGAGCTACCTTACAAGTAAGTATATTATAAAATCGTCATCGTCATCTCGGCCGCAAAACGTTTACTACTTGACATGGGCCTTCCCAAGGGATGGTTTGCCATACTTACCACGCTTGGCAGTTGGGTTGGTGAGCGCAGTTTTTTAGATTATCGCGGTTCCCACGCTGCTGCCCATCGAAACAGTTTTTCAGCAAAGGAATAGTAGAAGTTCATTTGACTGGGAGAACAGGATAAAGGTATTTCGGATACTACTTGCTCGGATGGATTGGGGATGAAAAAGTAGCAATTCAAGAGGTGAGTGTACCTGATACACTTGCAATCACCGAACAGGCAGTTGAGGATGACAACCCTGACCATATTATTAAGTGTAATACCGTTATCGTGTGATATGTCCCTATATATTTATTTATTTATTTTATTTATTTATCGCATTCGGTGTTATCAGGGTGGAATAAAAACGATTATAATTTCATCTAAAAATCTAAACTGGATGTGATGTGAAACATAGAACAAAGACGGTGACTCCTAAATCGATGCTTTGATCAAAAAATAAATACTGTTTACAACATTAGAGATACGAGTATATTCCATGTAGCCGTATTTACAGGTAGCAAAAGCTTGAGACAATAGTCAATAGTAAAAAAAATTAAATATCATTTGGTGAACGTCAATTTACATTTACAATTGGTTTACAATGTTATGTTATTGTTGACGTCAATAAGTTACTTGAAGCTAAGTTAACACCGCTTCCAAGGCGGAGTGCAGAAGAAGCGGTAACAAACTGCACAACGCATTTTCTCCAAATGATGTCAACTTACAATTTACGACATACAAGTTCCTACTTAGAACTAATATCAACAGTTTACATTTTTAAA
This sequence comes from Rhodophaea formosa, assembly GCA_963082605.1. Lineage (NCBI taxonomy): Eukaryota > Metazoa > Arthropoda > Insecta > Lepidoptera > Pyralidae > Rhodophaea > Rhodophaea formosa. The sequence goes on from OY720208.1 coordinate 2,561,832, forward strand.
CAGTTTTAAATTCAAAGAATTAGCTTTTGAAATCAACTAAAATTAAAACATTACTCTCAATTTTAAATAAAATAACTAAGGCGATAAAAAACGCGGAAGTTTGATAGAGCCATCAATGTTATGTTGATATCTCTTTAATTATTTGTGTCAATTACTCTTTATCAAAGTTCTTCAACATTCTTTGATTGGAATGAAGTAATTAAAGTTTATGTGTCATATACCGTAAGACTGCTATGAGTCAAAGTTTCAAAAATAAAATTACTATATCAAATTTAAAATAAGACCCATTGAACATTTTGATTCTTTACACTGAGTAAGCGTGAACTTACTTTGAAACAATTTTACACTATATTTTGTAAAACTGAAGATATAATTCACAGCAGTTTCAAATTTTTAAATTTACTACCGGTGCGATGATTCAAAGTAACATTTATGCGATTTTAAGAAGCGTGTTATAAAATTTTAATGATCCATAAAGTATTTCAGTGATCCTGAATCATTCTGATCATAAATGTTTATGCGACCGCGAACATAAACAAAGAACTCTTCTTACATGTGAACTTAATGAAGCTAAATCTAAAAATTAACTAGTAGCTGCTAGTTTATTAGAACTTGCAAAAAAAAGATGATGCAGTCGATTTGAATACTAAAGTGGGAAGTCTTAAAGTCGAAGATTCCGTGAAAGTAGAATACTTAAAAGATAATGGACACAAGTTCTTAGAATGACTCATAATACATGTGGCGACGCCGACTGTTTGAAATACGACACATGCGAGGTTTCTGTGTGTTCCTGGGGATATTATGTTTCCTTTTCTATTTATTATAATCAGTGAAGGATGGATGATGTAATGTTAATGTTGCTAATGATGTTCTTATTAGAAAAATACTTAAAAGTTTTGTTCAAAGTAAGCACTTTGTATTAAATTATAAAAAAATCGAATTTCGACTCGGTGATTATAATTGTTCAACAATTTTTTAGGCTTCCGATTAAATATTAGTCGATTAATATGACTTCAAATTTTCGTCTGAATCATAGTAATAACAAATATACTTAATAACTGAACTAAGCTAAATTTCAAAACGTGGTTGCTACACATAGAGAAGCATAAGAAACTTTTGGAGTCATGGTCAATTTTTAAAATAATTGTCACGCTTGAGAAAATGCAACTAACCGATTCTTTTATCAGAGACCATAACCTAAAAAAATTAAACGTAGGTATTCTTTATTAAATTACAGTAGGTACGTCTCATATACCGTTACATACTTCTAAGAGCACCAAAACTAATTGATGTCTTAGATAATACTCGATATATCTCTCCAAAGCCACAACAAAAAAACAACGGCGTTACTCTCAAACACTTTCATATAATTGGACAAGCCTTCGTTAGACCGGAGCGTTAGCCCGCACAATCGCGATCACGATTATTTATTTCATCTCGATGCGACTGCGACTAATTAGTCGCGCGCGACAGACGTTTATTAATTGCGACATGAGTCGCCTGTCGCGCGGCTGTCTTTTTGTCGCGTTCCGGCACAAAGCCGGATTTATTTGCGTGTTCCTGTTGTGTGCTGTCCAATGTGGCCAATCAGAATTTCTGTGAAATACAATATCATTAGATTTCGTATGCTTTAGTAGAGTAGAACTACAATCGAAGTGATAAAACTAAACCAAAAGGATCTTAACATTTTTTGTTACTTGTGAAACATTTTCTATGACACTAAGATGGACACCAATGAAACATTGTCACCTAAACCTTTTTTTTTACACTAAGATACTAAACAAGGCAAAATCGAAGTTTTATTGTTATTAAGTATAAATTATTAAACAAATAAAAATAAGACAGCACTATTTAAAAAAGACAACGTCACTTGGGACAAGAAAAAATTCTATAGACACCTCAATTATCCTTTGTTTAAGTAGTAAGAAGTTTATGGTAAAAATTAAACTCACTACCTTGACAAACTTATACTATATTAACTCTTTTTTTATAGGCAGAATTGTAAAAAGAAAAGCCGCTTAGTTGTTTTATCATTTATTTTATTACTAGCTGTTATCCGCGGCTTCACCCGCGTGATATATAGCCTATGTTCTTTTCAATACCTTAACCTATGTGTATGCAAAATTTCATGATAATCGGTTCAGTAGATACGGCGTGAAAGCGTAACAAACCAACAAACAAATAAACAAACAAACTCACTTTCGCATTTATAATATTAGTTGGGATTGGGATTGGGATTTAGTTCTTGATACATGACATCAGCCTTTTGCTTGTTTGACAGTAAACGCCCATAAGGAGTTATATTCTAAACCAATATTATAAAAAATAAAGATTGAATTATAGCTCTAACGCTCCTAGACCGATTTTCTAAATTGTTTTACCTACAGAATGCTAATTTATCTGCGAGTGACATAGGCTATAATTTACGCAGACTCAGTCGTTACTAAAAATTGTTAGTCAACTATAAAACCTCTTTTGTGCCTCGTCTAGTGTCCAGCAATAAGTAAACTCCAATGCTCCAAAAAATACATTTTACAAAAATATCAAAGCAGCAATAACATAAATTTATTCTGAAAATTCTGAATGAACCGGTTATAGATGTTGATTCTAATTCAATATTTCACGGGAAGTGTTGTGTTTGTCTGTACCAATTAATGTTTCTTAGAGTTAACAGTACCCTTTGAGAGTTTTCTCAAACAATTTTCTGCTATGTAAGGACGTTAGTGTCGGCTTTGAATTACTCGAAACAAAACGAGACGCTGAAGTGCTATTGAACGAATTATTTAAGTATACATAATTGTTGTCTGTTTGTCATAGTATCTGTTTTCTTTGATGAAACAGTTATGGTCTTAGTGATATATTAGTGTAACATATTACTAGACGATCCAGGGATCGATTCACTTGGTTTGACTTCTACCTTGTGAATTTTAATAAAAATATGGTCTTTTATATTTACCTCCGATTACGAGGAGCCCGATGGTCCAGTGGGTGTGAGCTCTATGAGCGCTTACATATGTTAAGCAACCCCTGGTGCAGTCCCTACTTGGATGGGTGACCGCAAGTGGCATAAAAATATCCTCCGTGCTTCGGAAGGCACGTTAAGCCGTTGGTCCCGGCTGTCATCGTTGATGGCAGTCGTTAAGCTATGTCAGATGCCTTAAGGCAGCTTGAAAAATCTGACACCAGTGTTGGCCACTTACACATACGAAAAACAAACAAAAAAACCTCCGATTACTTTAGGTAAAATAAATAAAAGGCACCGATACTACGGGACCAATTAAGAAAACTCTTTCACCTATAAAAAGCTAATTTATTCGCGGGTGATATAGGTGATATATATTCGACAAATCGAGGCAAAATTACAAGCAAACAATAAAACCTCTTTTGTATAATGAAATGAGTAGACACAAACTCCAATGCTCCCGAAAAATACATTAAAAGAAATAGTAAGCGAGCAATAAGGCTCAGATAAACAATTCCAAACAATTTATCCTGAAATTCTGAATGAAACCGGTTATAGATGTTGATTCTCATTCAATATTTCATGGGAAGTGTTGTGTTTGTCTGTACCAATTAATGTTTCTTAGAGTTAACGGTGTCCTTTGAGAGTTTTCTCAAACGATTATGAAAGGACGTTAGTGTCGGCTTTGAATTACTCGAAACAAAACGAGACGCTGAAGTGCTATTGAACGAATTATTGAAGTGTAGATAAATGTAGTCTGTTTGATATAGTATCTGTTTTCTTTGATGAAACGGTAATGGTCCAGGTGATCTATGAGTGTGTCATAATTATAAATGGAGAAACCCGGGATCGATCCCCGCCTGGTTTGATTGAGTACCCCGAGAGTTAAAAGAACAATCTGACTAAAAACTTTCACGGTTACAACTAGGCTAGATTCCAAAAAAAACTAAATCCTCCAATTAGATAATCAAAAATGTAGGACTCGTATTTTTTCTTTCGCTATTGAACAAAACTTTTCAAAGAAGCTCGTTAAAAGTTAGTGTTGTACAATACACAGTTTTGTACAATGTTTAGAAATCTATGATATCACGAGCTCTCTCTGGTGAATCATCAGAACTCATGAACTTTGATGCGCTTTGTCTTTATTGTTTACTAGCTGTTACCCGCGGCTTTGTCCGCGTAATATATAGTCTATGTCCTTCTCGGTACTCTAACCTATGTATATGCAAAATTTTATGACGATCGGTTCAGTAGATAGGGCGTGAAAGCGTAACAAACAAACAAATAAATAAACAAACAAACAAACAAACTCGCTTTCGCTTTTATAATATTAGTTAGGATTAGGATTGTTTAATTGACAAAAAACGGGTAATTTTTTTAATTATCTTAGTAATGGACTAATTATTGTTCTTATTTAGACCTATCAAACTAGCCTATTATTACAGGTGAAAAAAAAAAACATTACGAACACACCCATGTTACGATGCACGCCAATATTATAAAATTAATTCTAAATTAAACCAAACCAAACCCAAAACTTCGTGCAAAAAAGACTTTTATAACATTCTAAAGCATAGCGAATTTCTTTTAATATACCTTCTATTTGAAAATTGTTTTAAAATTAGATTGTCTATTGTTCTTTTAAGAGAACTTTTCCTCATTTATGCAAATGTAACATTTCTTTCCTAAGCATTGTTCCTCAAACCTTTTTAGGGAACATGACAATGTTTTCTCGCTTCCTTATAAGAATGATCCTAAAAGGAGATTTGAATTGTACATTAAAAAGAACATGACCGCTTCGTTACGAAATCTGGAGACATTTTAACATAACAAGCAGACACGTCATTTATGTCGTAAAAATATGCTTCTGACATTTTAATAAGGAGTTTGCTGGTTTGAATTTAATTTGAGAATTCTCTATAATATCTAGTTTCTCGAAAACGGTAAGGCTTACCGACCTTACCGATACTTGAAAACTAACAGAAAACATAGGTTAAGGAACAGCGATAAACAGTAAGTTTTTTTTTTTTCAGGGAAATAGCACGTGAATATATTAAGGACTTTTTTTAATCGACTTAATAACAAGAGCCACCTTTTTATTTGACACGTAATTTTAATTTTGGTTGCTCGCAAGTATCTCACGTTCAACTGAACTGTTTTTGATGCGGTTTTAAGAAAAATGATTATTACATTCTGAAGAAGGTTTAGACTTACAAGTTAGTTATTTGAAGGCGGTTCCTCAAAAAGACTAAATACTTATTTTCTTTGCAGGATATGGCAAATTACAGCTGCGTGGCGGAAAACATCGCTGGGAAGAGGATTTCGGAACCAGCTCTACTGACTGTTTATGGTAAGAATCTTAAAATTGATTTTTCAAGAATTACTTTCCTTTCAGTATGATCGTGGTTGGCAAATGCAAATCAAACTTGCAGTTTGATGCAAAACTTGGGAGTTCCTGTAAACTTGAAGCTCAAATAGATTTGGACATAACTTGCTATACAAGCCGACAGACATATATGGTGTGGTGTGGTGTAAATGTTCTTTGTCTTGAGCAGAGTCTGGATGGCAATGATGGATGGACTGCCGGGAAAAAAGAATTCGAGTAGAGTTGTAGTCAAGAAAAGAGCCTTTTGAAAGTTTACGGGTGTTATGCATGTGTTAGATGTACCTATTTGTAAAGTTCTAATTCTCAGTGTTACTGATGGTAGCTTTATAGAAATATGACTCATAGGAGTAAATATAAAGAAATGTCAAGATTAACCATTATTTAATCATTATTTTTACAATTATTATCCAGTCATAGACATATTTGATTTGTACAACTAGTTTATAAATTATTAAAAATGAAATAGTCACATATATCCAAGAAGGTATATATATATTAAATATATTGTAACAAAATATTGTTTTAAATTAGTACTTTCATATTCCTTAATAATATGATTATCACATTTAACAAAATAACTCGATACACTTGAATTTTAAATAAAAGTACAAAAATACAATTATCAAAGCAACAAGTTGATAAGAAGTAACACTTACGTCTGTCCAGTCTGCCGAGTAGATTTAGAATGCCTCTCAAATTAAATACTATTTATTTTTATACCCTCTCTGAAGTAATTTTCGACCAATCACAGACATCGACCAATCACAGACGACCGTTGTTTACTTCTTATGGAATGAATCACAAAATAACGGATTTGAAAGTTAACATGTGTAAAAATAGTTGTGCGAAATATACCAATAATTAAATAAAATCCAAATAAGATTTTACAGTGATTAATTAACATATGAATATCATTGCTATATTTTGCCATTCTAACACGGCCAGACTGACAGTACTTCGCTCTCGAAGTACATTTTTTTTTTACTTATAACTTTGACAGTAATCAGTAACATTAAATTGCATTGCATCTCATTACATTATAACTTAATGATTAGCGTAAACACTTGCTACCGTTCTACCTTTCACATTAGGTGAATCAAAGTCAAAGTCAATCATTTTATTCATCATAAGATATTTCAATATCATTTAGTGAACGTCAATTTTTTTCCATAATTACAATTAGTTTACAAAAATATATTATTGTTGACGTCAATAATTTACTTACGGCTAAGTTTACACCGCTTCCAAGGCGGAGTGCAGAAGAAGCGGCAACAAACTGCACAGCGCATTTTCTCCAAATGACGTCAACTTACAATCTACGACATACCTATTTAAAATCACTTAAGTGGACTAGAGCTTACATTGTCATGTCATGAATTAACATTGAATTAGTAATAAATGTCAAATCATAATTATAGAGGCTAACAACAACCTCCTGATGTTCTACCTTTCACATTAGGTGAACACTACACAGTATTCCTCCTGTTACTGCCCTACCTCTCACATTAGGTGACAGAAAACAGTATTCCTCCCGTTTCTGCCCTACCTCTCACATTAGGTAGACAGAAAACAGTTTTCCTCCTGTTAATTAAATTAAATTGATTAAAATTAAAATTCATTTATTTCAGGTAACTCAGACCCATATCAAACAACATTATATTAAATTAAAATTCAAGTTCATAATTAATTAATAAATGTCCCAACCTTTCACATTAGGTGGACAATAAACAGTGTGGCTCCTGTTAGTGTCCCACCTTTCACATTAGGTGAACAAGCTAACAGTATTCAAACACATCATTTACACTGCACATTAGCAGGATTTTATAATATTAGAACTAGATATAATTAAAAAATAATAATAATTGACTCTTAGGATGCCTCAGTCACGACATCTTCATCTACCCATTCTCCATGCCACTTTCTTAATTTGTCCTTAGCTACAATATTATTTCGCAAATAACTTTGACCTTAAAGGGAATATCTATCATTTGCTAATCATTTGGAAGAATGGCAATAATTTTATATGGCCCATTATATCTACGACTTAGCTTATCACCACGTCTGTGGTCTTGATTTACATAGACCTCATTGTCTATCTCAAAAGACACGTTATTTTGCTTTACCATGTCAAAGCGAGCTTAAAATTTTTTGAACTGCCTGTAAATATCTATTTGCTAAGTGGTGGTCGGCCCGTTTATTAATAAGTGTTCTGAGCAACCTATATTAAATAAACATTTGAATTTTGCCCTTGCATCTAAATTTAAACATGATTCAAACGGGCTTAAACAAGGTATGTTAGCATTACAACCTATAAGGAAGCGAATCAGTGTAAGACCTATAGACTTTTGAACAGTCGGATTAATGACTGTTGAACCTTCCATAATTCCGCTCGGCCAGTCTGACAAACCGTTGCAAGTTCATAGTATTTAACATATTAATAAGTGTTGCTACGTATCGCTCTACCTGACCATTTCTTTTTGGGGTACCCAATACAACCATATGGTGTTCAATTTGTAATTGATCAAATAATGATCTAAACGCAAACTAAACGAACTAAAGTTAGTAACCTCTGTCTGTAATAACTACTGAAAGTGTGTTGAATATTATAGTGATAGTATCTTGAATAATTGGGATTAGTTTCTGCGGCGCTGAGAGGTTTAATGAGGCTCAATGAACAAAACTTAGTGAAACCATCTATAAGCTATAAAATGTATTTACAAACTTCATTTGTTTGTGTAAATAGACCTGTACAATCTAAGTGAATTGTGTGGAACGGAATAGGAATTTTCTCGATTGGTTGCAGTAATTCCTGCTTTGGACCAAAGTGACCTTTTCTTTCAGTACAAATTAAGCAATGGTTTAAGATATTTTTTAGTAAATGCGGCCATTTCCGGGAACCAAAAGTGCTCACTAAGTTTATGTAACGTTTTCTCGGAACCTACATGGCAATTATTATCATGAAAAAGGCTGCTACAGACTGAATCTAGATCCACCATGAACATACAGTTTTGGTTCCTCAGATACTGCATTAGAAAACAAAAAGTTGTTTTGTAAAAAAAGATGTCGATTGTCATCAAGATCTCCGGCCCGACACAATTACAACTTGACTAATCAAATTTTGGTTTTCAGCGTTATTTTGCTGAACAGTTTCTAGCCAGGATAGTGAGTCATTAATAAAATTAATGATATGAATAAAAGGTTTGCAAGTATTTGGAATTGATAAAAAATCTTTTGAAGCAGGTTTAGAAGATATTCCAGGAATATTTAAAGGAACAGGGTCCATGACAGGATTTGCAAATTAAGAATTACTCACAAATAATGTGTTAAGTTCTTTAGTAATATTATCTACCCACATTTGTTTGTAAAATTGTGTGACACGTGAAAGAGGGCTGTAAGAATGAGACCTTAATATAAATCGAGGCTGGTAATTGGTGGACATAAAACAGCTCTAATTTCTAATAGTTTAATAGGAATGGCACCAGTAATCTATATCTCTTCTATATATCTTATCTAAATAAAACAAAGACGGGTTTGTTACAACACTTATAACATCGAGGTCTGCTGAACCAATTTTCATGGTTATTGATTCGTTGGATTTGTCTCCGTCCCGAATAGCAGAATACATCTTAAAAACAATGAAAACTCGATATGTGTAATGAAAAATTAATCATTGACTGTTAGGCGGTACGAAGTTCGCCGGGTCAGCTAGTTTTTAAATAAATTACCTGACAAAATGAATTGAGACTAATGACTTTCAAAAAGGAGATTAAATTATCATTGACAAAAAAATGCTATTACTTAGATTTAACATAATTTTTATATCATTTTAATTTTTCATTTTTTTTTTATTTCATATTGTCAAATTATATATTATTATTAAATCATATTATAAAAATATAAATATAATTGACAATCTTGAGGCAGGGCACAGTGATACTTATTCAATATTGTACATCTTATAACTACCTGTGGTTCCACAATAACGGAACCAAACGATCAGAACGGTAATGGTAACAGACATGCCCATTTCCTTTCAGCTGTAGGGTTAAAATTCAACAGTTTTTTTTTATTGTACCTATCTTAAACAAAAACGGAGAAATAATATTTACTACTGTTTTGTTCTCGATAGGTTTCCTGACTAAACGACAACTATTTCTGATTATTTTACATCCGGATATTGTACGGCATTCCTACCAGTAAGTAAGTCAAACCGAAAATAAGAGTCGAACCACGTATATATTGAGTTCTCATCGAAAACCCTCAGACTGTACCAAAACTAATCAATGCAAACACGTGTACTTATCATTTTCAATTTCATTTCAGTACAACGATATTGGAATTAAACAACACCCCAGATTCCGTTATAATGATTCTATATTTATTATTTATTACGCTTAATAATAATTTATTAAGCTTAAATTCGCTCCTTTATCTACGAAAGATTTTATTAACGAGCCGTTAATAGAAACTGGTATTAGTCACAGTTCTTTTTTTTTTAAATAACTTCTGAACAAAGGTACCGACATTTTTTTTCCCTTTTTTTTTTTACTTAACACTTTGTTTATGAAAACAAATATTCTCGGTGTGACCCACACTTTTACAATAACCACAAAACTTTTAAAATTGCTTGTTTGAACACTAGGATAACATTTCTGACACTCTAGGTTCTGAACCTCCACCATCTTTATTACTACTACTTATTTTACAATCTCTTCCTACTTTTGGCTTGTGCCAGATAAGTGCTGCAGTTAGTTGCTCGTCGTGAAAAGGATATTTTTCGTGTTGCGTAAGAGCCTAAGTTTTACAAATATGCACAATATGACTCAATGGCATCCGACATATAAAGAACGGCCTTGGAAAGTCTTTCAGACAGGTTAATCATTTTTTTTTGGGTAAGCATTTATTATATCTCGTTGTCGAGGGTTCCCAGGATTCAAAACACGATAACGCAGAGCCCTTAAGGGCCTTACCTGCCTTAGCAGCTATTCTGATGCTGGACCATTTCAGCTCCTAAGACGAGGCTTCCACGCTGTTATAACAGTTCCCAGCTCCGTAGTCGTGCCGCTCGGGGTCAAACAGAGGCAGCGCGAGGTCTTCACCTCTCTGATGTGTTGTGGTAACCGTGTCACGGATAGCCTGGAGAAGTGCAGTCAGAGTTGCAGCATCCATCCTGAAACTTGTACAAGTATATATTAGTAACAGAGCCTGAGGATCCCACTTCTGATGTTAGATGTACCTATTTGTAAAGTTCTAATTCTTAGTGTTACTGATGGTAGCTTTATAGAAATATGACTCATAGGAGTAAATATAAAGAAATGTCAAGATTAACCATTATTTAATCATTATTTTTACAATTATTATCCAGTCATAGACATATTTGATTTGTACAACTAGTTTATAAATTATTAAAAATGAAATAGTCACATATATCCAAGAAGGTATATATATATTAAATATATTGTAACAAAATATTGTTTTAAATTAGTACTTTCATATTCCTTAATAATATGATTATCACATTTAACAAAATAACTCGATACACTTGAATTTTAAATAAAAGTACAAAAATACAATTATCAAAGCAACAAGTTGATAAGAAGTAACACTTACGTCTGTCCAGTCTGCCGAGTAGATTTAGAATGCCTCTCAAATTAAATACTATTTATTTTTATACCCTCTCTGAAGTAATTTTCGACCAATCACAGACATCGACCAATCACAGACGACCGTTGTTTACTTCTTATGGAATGAATCACAAAATAACGGATTTGAAAGTTAACATGTGTAAAAATAGTTGTGCGAAATATACCAATAATTAAATAAAATCCAAATAAGATTTTACAGTGATTAATTAACATATGAATATCATTGCTATATTTTGCCATTCTAACACATGCGACAATATCAAAAACTTCATTCCAGTGCAAATGAGTATGAAATCTTACTTAAATCATTATACAAAATGAACTCGCCTCCGTTCTTTCTGTTCACCAGGATCTTAAACTTCTCAACGGATGCAGTTTTCAGCAATAGAAAGTGCTTCATGATAAAGGTTTAAAAGTATCCTCGGGAGCAGCCGGGAAGGGTTCACGATGAAATTCCAAATCCTAAACTCATCCATCACACATATGTACAAAGTATTATTTAAAATACGATTAAGCTTTACCTTAATTTGAAAATTTCACAAATACTCGTCCCCACTGTAGCGATCTGTCATCGTTATAAAGTCCCGCCCACACAGTGCGCCATGCTCGCAAATAACCTCCATCTCCTGTATCCGGTGGGTTCTAATTACGCGGACAGGGACTAATTGTCCACTTGTTCCCCTTTGGTACTGTTTTGGTGACCATAGTAGCGTTTGACCGCAGCTTTGAGGGCTGTATTGGAACCTTATAGTGTGTAGTTTATTAATTATGTATTTTGGTGTTTATCTACAAATAGTTAAATTTGAAATGTAAGACAACCCGCACCAATTTTTACATCATCCAGTTGGTTGACTGGTAAAAAAGTTAACGTAAGTGTATTTGTGAATAAAGTTTATCATTTAAAGGATACCGTACTCCGTTTTGGAAATCTTCCCTATAGTAATATAATTAATTCTGTGCCTATGGTAGAGACCTATTTAAATTAGGTGCTATTTAAGTGCTATGTTGAGGAAAGATTTAAAATGAAAGAACATGCTTTTCCCCAATCAATAAATCATTTAGCTTGACTGCTAAATATATGAGGAATAAAATATTTAATTACCACAATCTATTAATCCGACTTATCACCAGAAAATTATCTTTCATCCCTTTATAAATTACAGATAAACGTTCATCGGAGCTAATCTTCCAATCATTACACCCATTACGACCCGCGTCTAAACGATTACGGCATAAATAGCGTTAGACAATTTAATAACAGAAGACCTAACAAGATCTACGCTCTCACGCGTTTCATTATTTCACGTTCAATTTATCGGATACGAACTCGCTGTTTAAGGCTCATTTCACCCTCACTTGTATGTAATAACTATCTTTACTTGAGTAAGATCAAAGGGCACGCCGATGGCTTGCAATTATTACAATGCGCCTGCGCAGCGAGGATAAACTAGCTAAATGGACAACGCATGAGCACGTTTTGTGTTGAATATGCATGAGAGATTAATGTGACAGGTGGCTGTCATGTTGGCTAGACCTGATCCAATGGATAATTTGAAAGTAGCAAATGTTTCTACCTACTCATTGTAAGTTAAGGGCCCGCACCATATGAAACTGCTTTGAATGATCACCTGTAATATCAATATTATTGATATACTCAAGTTGTAACAAAAATGCAGCAAAGTTCAGGACTTACTCTAAGAACTATGTCAACAGTCGTTAAAGGGAATGTAAATATTATTTAATTCTTTCTTTTTTTATTCCATCGTAGCATTCCTACATACATAAACAGAATTAGGTGTATATGGTGTATGGTTAAAATTTTCTACCATTACTGTGACAGCTATGATTGTCTGTGAGAGAATTGATTAAATTTATCTCTCTCAGCTCTTTCAGCTGCAAGTATTAAATCTGATTTTTAACTACGTTTGTTATCCAGTCTTAATTACACGTCAGTGAATGTGAAGCTATATAGTACATAAAGGTCATTACAGCTACATCACCCACGCTAGCATTGGCGCCTGACAAAATGATGGCAATCGGTACCTCTGACATTACATGCATGAAACTACATACAATTTTTCTTTGCTTTCATTAAAAAGGTGACTTGACTAAGTATTCGTTTATTTTTCGTTTTTCTACTTCTTTTATTATCCATTAGTATATATATCAGTGAATTCAAAGTAACATAGCAAAGCGATCATTAAAGTTACGCCACCCACGTTTGCATTGGCGCCTGACAAACTGATGGCAATTGGCACCTCTGACTTTACATGTCTGGAACCACATACTCTTCTACAAAATACTTTAATTATAAAGGTAGCTTGATTAGGACTTGCCTTATTATTGTTACCTATAGGTAACCTATATACAAAGCTGCGTTCTATAGCGATTATTAAAGCCACATCACCCACACTCGCAAAAGCGCCTGACAAACTGATGGCAATCGGCACTTCTGACTTTAACATCTAGAAATACATAAACGGCTTTATTTATAATATTGGCTTAATTAGGTCTCTCCTTATTATTTTTAGCTATGAGTTTGTTCGTTACCTATCTTTTTACGTATTAGTGTATGCAAAGCAACATAGCGCAGCAGCATAGCGATCATTATAGCCACATCACCCACACTTGCAATGGCGCCTGACAAACTGATGGCTATCAGTACCTCTGTCTTGACACGTTTGAAACTTCATACGTTTAACTGCTTTAATAATAATGATGACTTGATAAAAATCTAGGTTATTTGAAACTACGTTTGTAATCCATTCCTGCACATATCAGCGAATGAAAAGCTACGTAGCATAGCGACCATTAAAGCCACATCACCCACACTCGCAATGGCGCCTGACAAACTGATGGCAATCGGCACCTTTGACTTTACACGTCCGAAACTCATCATCAACTTCATCTACTGCTTTAATTATGATGGTGGTTAGATTAGGGCTGTCTGAATGCGCATCATTTCATTTTATAGACTCGTTCATTCTCCACGAATCTTTATCGTGAAAACGATTTTATTTTAATACGAGAAACTATTTCAAAAAATAAAAATAAAACTGACTTCTTTTTTACAGTTTACGTCCGCCATATTAATTTATTGCTGAAGTCACATAGCCTATGACACTTTGTGGAAGAATACAAATGTAATGACTCCTCACACTTTAAAATCGATAGACGTATAAGTAATATAAATAAGTACGTATTGGAAGGAATTTTATTTGAATGTATAACAATCGCTAAAATATTATTTCAGAGATCCGTTCTGTCGAAAACTCGAACCAGTGTAGGACAGCAAACTAAAAATGTACATTTTTGCTGATCTCACTTAGTTGTTCTTCAGTATGATCCACCTCACCTACGACTAATGAGTGTTTTGAAAGTGTGACGGGACTTTTGGGCATTGCATATTTTACCCAGCGATATAAAAATATAAAAGTAATATGAAAACATATTTTTACCTACATGCATATTATTGAACAAATTCATCAAGGCCCTAGTCTATTGGAGAATACAAGATATAACTTTGTGAGATGTGTACAGCCTTAATTACGATCATACTAAGATTTATGTGCAGCTTCAAAGAAATTTCGAGGTGCAAATTGATGGGCAGAATGTTGTGAGTCACGTTCTGAGCCCAGATTAATAGTGCGGCATTTGTTATTTTAATGGCGGAGTACGGTGTCGTGGTCTGAGATGGCATGTGATCTTTGTAGAATGCTGTTAAGTTGAAAAGATTTTCGAAAATTTTCGATAATTTGCTACAATTTTTAGAATAAGATGCCCTTTGACGCTTTGTTTTTACCAAATGAACTAAATTTAAAATATTAGATGGCAATAGAAAATATGCAAAGGAAATCTTCGAAAAGAAAATTATCACACGCGACTTAAAATTAGTAGCAGTACTACAAAATTAAGTGGTTAGTGAAATCTATATGCGCATTTAGCACGATAATACTAAATTAATACTTAAGGATATTCATCATCATTTTGTAACTGCTGGTTACCTACTACAAGAATCCTACGTCGATCAATACGTCCAAATTTAAATTCTTCAGCCATTCATTAGCTCTCTCTCGGAATCAGTTCAGGAGTGAAGTTCACTCAGTCCTCCGGGGAAACGATGTAGTGGGCTCTCTTCAAAATGCTGGTCTGCTACCCCACAGTCTGCCTTTAGACAGCTTGAAAAATTTGACACTAGTGTTGGCCACTTACATACACAAAACACAATACAACAACCCCACAGTTGCACTTTGGAGAGTTCAGTCCCCATTTGTATAGATGGAGGAGGAATATTATTGTATCACTTACGTCTTTTAATGCGAAAACACTTATCTTCAATAAACTTACGTATTACTTGCCAATTGGAAAAAATATCTATCTACTTTGATCAAATATTTCCAAGAAGGAAAGGAATTAGCAATTACGCGGAAAATATATTAATAACTTGAACACAAAAACAAACTTGCCATATCATCGTATATAATTTGCTTCTATTACTTAACCAGTAAGGGATTATGTTGCCAAACATAATAAATACCAATAAAGTAATAGTAGGCCTAAGTAATCGAATAAACAAAGCCATCAAACGCTGGTTCGATAGTTCACGAACTGACCAATCACATTTAGTAGGGTTAGGGCTGTGTTTATGCCATAGAAATTGTAGCACTTAGTTGCAAATTGGGCCATATATCGTCGTTAGCACGTCGTGAATGCCCCCAGTGGGCGGGTGTCTCCGTGTTGCTTTTTAGGGTATTGTATCAAAATTTTATCTTTTATTATTCTTTCTTTTTCTTCTTTTTAGTTATGAATTCCACCGAGATTTTAGTGATTCTGCCAATGTCCAGTATAATGAGATACTAAGAATCGGTGTTGTACAGTATGTGGAATCAAAGATGGCTTATGTTCTTTGGCAGCCTCGTGGGAGATTTTGGCGACAAATCTATACGAGTCCATTTAACAGTCTACTTTAACTATTTCACAAATTGTTATCGAGCACGAGCATTTATAACACCAAACTACATCAATTTCATATTATAAAGTCCACTTAAATCAATTTGCAAAATTGTATAAGGCAAACGACAACTGAACCCCTTGACTTCCCACCAAAACCTCCTCTTTTATTATTATTTGTTAACCATGAAGAGGACCACTCGAAGTCATTCTATGAATGTCGTAGTAGGCGATTTAGGAAACTCAAGCTAAACAAGCTCATAAACATCAAAGAGACGTATCCAAATCTGTATTATATACAGTGTATGATTATTATCTTTAAACACTAGGTGAATCTAGTAACGAAAAATATCAAGACAATATCGAACTGCGCCATTAATTTCCTGTCGAAAATAGTCAGTTATTAATTTTATCATTCAATGAGATCTTTATCGTCATTATATGAGCCGCAAGAAGTCCTCTGTTGGACATAGGTCCATATACTTTCTTTCAATTCTTCAACCTATTCTTCAGCGGGGTTCACATAGCGGATCTTTTAATATATCATTAAAATATACGGATCCATCAGTTTGTGGCGTGATTTACGCTTCACCAGCCTTTATTGCCTCACACAATTATATTATGATGTGATGTTTATTATCCACCACTAAGCGTCCCTTTTGTCGTTTAAGGTTTTATTAAACTTTTATAGACCTGAAGAATTCTTTAGAGAAATCTTTTCACTAGATACCTGTGATATTGTATTTTAGAGTTTTACGATCAACATCATCGATTTCAATAGAATAAAAAGTTATATGTGAAATTTCACAATTTTTATTTGACTTTTTTTATTTTGTAAGTAAAACAGCTTCTATGACCATTGCATAAAATAGTAGCAAGCTGCGTGTTGTAAGTATGGTAGGTACATTAAGCCATTCACCAAAAAAAGGAAAAGTATGAACTTAAAATGTAGAGTACTCTTATTGTACACAATTGTAAGTACAATACTATTGCCTGAAATAAATGATTATTATTATTATTAAACTAAGAAATTATATATTATTATGGGTAAAAATTCTACGCGGATAGGCCTTGGATGTGTAATATGATAAATGTTTTAACTTTTTCTCTTGAGTGCGTATGTATAATTGTTCTAGACATTCTGACTTCATCATTGAAATGTTGCCAGGTTGTTAAGAATTACTCTCACACACAACATCTCACAAGTTAATATAGCTATTATAAATTTTTCTTTACTTTTTATTTTAAATAAAATTATTTTAATACGGTTTTTATCGCGTTTATTACATGCAGTTCTTATAAAATACTAGACAAATGTCAACTTTGTCTACCTGCGACCACGAACACTGTAAAGTGCTCGAAACGTTAGGTGTATAAATAATGTAATAAACGCGATAAAAACCGTATTAAAATAATTTTATTTAAATGTGTAACAATCGCGAAAACATAAGAAAACATTTTTATTTTAAATTAGACAACTTTCAAGCTAAGCATTTATGATAGTTTTGAAATTACACAACTTTCAACTTTCTAAAAATTATTTCCTTCCCTTCCACAATTTACTGTTCTCAGTCCTAAGATAAATGGATTGCAGAAAACTGAGGTAACCTAAATTGGTTCTAACTTTGTTCTAGAGTTATCGCGCCATCTCATCCAATCTATATAAAATCTGGTACCGTTATTAATGTAACAAAGTCTGGTTCGTGCTCGCCTCATTTCGAGCGAGTCAATTATAACCACTCCCAGATTATGTTTACATTTGTCAACAAGTTGCAGTATTAAAAAAAATAAAATTAGGACTGCCGTATTTGATGGTTTACGTCCGCCATACTGATTTTTGGTGACGTTACATAGCCTATGACACTACTATTTTCAGATTTCGACCACAAACTACGAACAAAATACTATTACTAATCAGAAGACGCGGTCTTATGTTTCCTCTATGCAAAAATGCCAATGATTGGAGTGAGGATCATCATCATCTAAAGGTCTTTTTTAGTCTACACTGCAGAAACACGACCCTCTCTGTACTACTAGAGCCATATATTAGCCAGAGAAGTTAGAGGATTTGCCCTGCACTCTCTACGCTGGCCAGGCGATATTTATAAACTTTGTTTAGCTTGTGTTTCCTAAGTCGCCTTCTTCGACATCCACGGGAAGATTTGGAGTGGTCCTATTCTAGAGTGAGGGCAAAGGTGATTAAACGTTTAAGTTTGATTTTATAGGATTTGATATGTAGGAGCCACTAACTTTAACTCAATTAACGAATTTTCTATGCCTTCATCCATAAAGGCAGTACTTGGAAAGTGATTTGGACATATCAAGTAAACTCGCGCAATATGAACTCGCTCTACTAGCCGTATAGTGGTTACCGTGAAGGCAATTTCATCGAAGTCATGTTAAGTTGTATAATGGCCAGATGGCAGCACTTTATTAATATTAACAGAGCTTTAATAGGTTAATAACATACGCAGTTCTAATGGGCAATCAATTTTTATGAGGAATGTACCGAAGTGGACCCGGGTGGTCCAGGCGGGGGCAATTTTGCATTTATTGAAATTTATTTTTATTGTCTTTAAGTGAATTGTAATTCGGTGTTTATGTTAAATTGTGTTGTTAGTTTGTGATATCTACACGGACGACCTGCTGAGATGCTTAAGTATCTTTCCAAGTATAATAAAAAATATTTTGACATTTCGAAAGTTATCAGTTGTTTCAAATAAACTGCATGTTGGGATAACATTCGCAGGTTGTTAAGACATCACATTCATACTAATATTATACCTAAAGAGGAAAAATTTAAATAATTGTTTGCATTGAATAGGTTTCGAAGTTACAAGACCAATTTTCAAAATTTTTGCACTATTAGAAAGCTAATTTGTCTGCAAGTGACATAGGCTATAATGTATGCTGACGAAATTGTGAGAGAATTGCTAGCTGAAATAAAAACAGCGTCAAAATTTCTTGCCACTTGTGGGCACATCAATCTAAAAGTAACCACTTCTGGGGTTACTTAACATGCAAAAGCGGTCACCGCTACAGCTGTCAGTTGCAGCAGCTGGGTTATAGAACGTCGTTCAACACTATAGCTATATCACTGTGGGAATATAAACTTGCATCAGAATACATTTTACATATCTTTATAGAAAATTTATTAATCCTTATGTAAGAAAAATGTTAACAAACCAGTTAAATAATTATGCCATACTAATTTGTGTTAATTAACTGTCAAGAAATTAGTTTAATTTTATGTGATATCTTTTAATTACTCGTAAAACAAGCTTTGATTGAACTGGTATCTCAATATTTATGTAAATTGTTTTATTTACCCAACAACTAATAATATTAAAATAATTTGTGATATCATTTCTAATCACAGTAGCTTTTCTTAATAAAAATTTGATATTGAACAATACTAAAGACATAATAAAATAAAAATTACTATTGCTCTGCTGTTTTTTTAGAGATGAAGCTGTCGAAATGTATTTAAAAGTATATTTTTTGTATTCCATATAAAATATCATAAAATGAGAAGAGGTTTGAAGTCAAACATATTTTTGTTGTAAGTATTTATTATGAAGGTGGCAACGGTGATTACTCTGGCGATCGCCTCATAAAAATCATTAAATATTTATTTAATTAAGAGTCTCTAGTTTTAAGTTTATCTTTTATGTATTTTTATTTCCAGTGTATATAGTCCGTTATATAGATAACAACTTTAATTCAATTGACAGTCGTGTAATTTGTCACGAACTTAATTAAACCACGCGACACACTCAAAGATTTAAAATATTCAAATTATAACCAACATTCTCACTGCGAGCATATCTAATCTTCTATTATTGGGGCTCTTAAAAAAGCTGTTAACTTTGAACTAAGAGATAAATGTTCAAAAAAAGATAATGCTCCAAAGATACGTGACGGAGCCTTTGAATGTCTCCCACATTAGTTCTACTCGAAGCGTAAAAAATCTTCTAATTATGTGACACAGATTTTTTGTAAGAGGCAAATATGTTTGCTATTAATATTTTTAGTCAGGGTTTAGGGGTTGGTTCTTTTTGATCCTAGCATTAATAAATATTAACACAGTATATGTGTATATAAATATACGGACAATCTAATAGAAGCAATCAATAGGATCCATTTGATAACGTCGAATAGAATAAAGAATAAAAATATATACGGATATATCACACAGATTGAGTTAGCCCGAAAGTAAATTCGAGACTTATGGGGTACTAACTCAACGATACTTTATTTTATTACAAATACTAAGATAAACATCCAAGACCTAGGTCAATCTGAAAAAGATCATTTTCCATCTTGACCTGGCTGAGTATCGAACCCGGGACTACTCGTGTCTCAGGCTGGCGTGTTGACCGCTGCGCCACGGAGTTTGTCAAAAAAAATTGTTTAGGCCTTTTATTTACCATCCAATAATTATGAAAATAACGGAATTATAGAATGGATTATAAAAGAACCAAGGTCACCGACATAGCCCAGTGGATTAGCTATTTGAAGTGGCAGTGGGCGGGGCACATAGCACAAAGAACCGATGGCCGATGGGCAGAAAGATTCTTGAATGGCGACCACGTACCGGCAAGCGTAGCGTTGGACACCCACCGACCAGGTGGTCGGACGACCTGATGAGGGTCGCAGGAAGGATGCAGGCCGCTTCCAAGCAACCGTTTTGGAAATCCTTGGAGGGGGCCTATGTCCAGCAGTGAACTTCTTGCGGCTAAAATAATGAATTATGAAAATATAATTACTCGTATGTAAAGAAAATATAACCGTATTTTCTGACGAAGGCTAAAGAACCAAAAGGAACAACACAGTTTAGGTTAGGGACTATAGATAATTTGGGCAACATGTGGCCCAACCGTGAATTTTGATGCCCTCGGTGGCATAATGACCCTTCATTAGACGTTGCTCACGAAGGGAATATCACGCTATGAAGCGCTCGTGTTCAATCCGTTTTTGAGTTTTGCAGAATCTACCTCCTTCTGGCTGTGTGCTCTCAGAAGAGTAGAATAGGATCACTCCAAGTCTTCCCGTGGATGTTGTAGAAGGGGACTTAGGGACCACAAGCTTAACATAGCTTATACACATAAAAAAAAAACTCTCCAATCCGTCTGGCCAGCGTAGAGAGTGTTGGCCAAATCCTCTAATTGCTCTGGCTAATTTACGGCTCAGGTAGTACAGAGAGGGTCGTGCTCCTGCAGTGGAGACCGAAAAAGACCTGATGATGTTTTATTTTCATGTCTGTGACCTGATGATGATCATCATCATCATCATTTCGTGTAGGTGACACGGTCAGTCGACCATGCACACCCTGGTGTCAGAGTTCTTCAGAACCGCCTCTCGGCCTCTGACGTGGTTCCTTTAATGACTACCAGATGGCAGCCGGGACCACCGGCTTAACGTGCCTTCCGAAGCACGGAATCATCTTTCTTATCAGACAATCAGGTGATTCATGCCTGCAATGTCCTAACCAAACTGGAAACAACTTAACAAAGTATGCTTCCCGTGGGAATCGAACCCACGACCCCCGGGTCAACAAGGCAAACGCCTTAACCACTGGACCACGGAGGCAGTGATTGAGTGATGAGACCTGATGATGATGAGGATGATGTATTTATTTTCGTGTCTGTACTAGTTCCTCACTCATGATTCAAGACAAATCAATTACGCCCTACCCAATCAACTTTGCTTAGGAAACAGTGTTGTAGATTGCTGATAATTGTACGGTCTTATGTGCCTTTAGTGATTTAACCGCCTTTAAAGGTACGTTTTCTAGTTGAGCGGCAAGCGATAGCGGCAATTGCAAATGATGTTAGTAGATCTCGAGTTATGTATGCGGCATTTGTGACACGGACCGATCACTTGTCATCATCTCGTGGCAATAAATAAAAATAAATAAAATAAAATAAAATTTGTTTAATTCAGACTTGTTTGTCCATAATTTTGTTAGTATTAACAATTAGTAATTAGTAGCAATTTAAGCACCACATGTGGTTTGATTGAAGTCATTTTATAGACTTAACTACTAGCTTTTCGAGCTGGAATTTTCATCTGTGTAGTATTTATTTACTTTTTAATATAATTTAGTATCACTACTTTAAGTACTTTTCCCCGATTCTTCTTAACTAAATTTCTATCACCAAGTTTCAATGAACTTGAAGAAATATTTATGAAAGAAATATGCATGAAAAATAGATCAATATTCATTTTGCATACACATTTCAAAATAATTATAATAATTTATGAAAAACTCACCTATGCCTATTCCGTACTACCTTAATGCCAAATTTTATCATAATAATTCAGCAACTTAAAAAACAGACATATTTTTTTTTTGCATGTATCATATGAAAATATTATTTGTATTACATATCGCACTCCCAGAACAACACTGAATTATGTCTAAAATTTTCAAAATCAACTTTATTACATATTTGAACACCCAAAAATTTTACTCGTATACCACAAAGACAGACGTATTTCTGTTTACAAAAATAGCCGGGAGATGGCGCGCTAACTCTCTGTTGATGGAGCCGCGCGACCGGAGTCATACCACGTACGTTGAACTATTTCTAGTTTCTACTTGCCGTCAAAGTGAACAGAGTGTTGAGTGTTTACACAATAGAGAATTATTCCGTAATAAAACAGTATTAGTGGACGAAATACGAAAATAATTGCGAATTATTTCATAATCATTCAATATTATTGGTGAAGCTGATACCACAATTTTGATACTATTTCGAAATAGTACACTATTGTTGACGAAGGTATATTTTTTGTTTCGTATTATTCCATAATAGCTCAGTATTCTTTTTAAAAACTGATAATCGAAGAAATGATGCGCTGTTGGTGGTAAGTTTAAATTATGTCCTATTTTCGTAGAAAATCATAATGCATTATATTTTTTTACCCCAAATGATTACTTACACTATGTTTTAATAGAAAATTATTCACAATTTTAAATATTTTTTGCCTACTATGAAATATTAATTTATTTTGAGATAATTCACTGTTGTTCATTTGTTACATTTTAATATGTTGTTTAGCAGATAATAAGAGGTCGTGGTCTTCTATTGCTAGAAAAAGCTATGGAAGTAAGTAGAGAAGAGTCAGACCATCAAGCATCAGAAAAACAAGAGGAGGAGCCCTTATCTACCTATGAAGAACCAGGAAAGGAGGTGCCCGCATCTTCTTCATCAGCCTATGAAGCATCTGAAATGGAGTTACCCGTATCTGCTGCATTAGCCTGTGAATCTCTAGAAAGAGAACTGCCCTTATCTGCTTGCTGTTTTCGGATCATAGCAGTGATGATTTTATAAACAATTCAGACACTGATCCCACTTTTATTATTCCTAAAAAGCATAAGGATATCTAAAGGTCCTGTTATCCCTAGAAGAACATCTTCCTCCTCGACCTCGTCGTCGGACTCCAACACATCTTTTTCAAGCTCCAGCTCCAGCAGTTCAAGTAGCTCATCTGATGACGAATACAATAGACCGGGTCCATCTACTGTAAATGCTCAAGGGAGTTCGGATTTTCCTTCTTCACTCAAGCCCTCCACCTCTTGTGCAACTGATACTGCTCTAAAAATATTTAAAATATTTTTTGATTGTTTACTTCACAGTAATAGTATAAAGTCTGTGAATCTGCGAAAATATCTGTTTTTTTAAAAGCTTGGAGGCTTGTTACTCTGAAAGACTGGATATGATAAGTCAAGATTTAGTAGGTTTTTGATTAATACCTACAAGTTATGTTAAGTCCTATTAAATAACTGTATTGGGTTTGGACTTTTAATGTATGGATATGTCAGTTTTCAAAATTTATATGCCTTTAGTAGATTTGTTTTGATTGTTTACTACTTAGTAGTAGTATATTCAAGTCCGTGATTTTGAAGATGAGTTATATAAAATGATAAAAACGACTTAGAAAGATTGGATATGATTAATAAATATGCTCGTTTAGTAGTACTCAGACTACAACATGCTCAGTCGAGTTTTTATGATTGTTGTTTAAAATTGTTACCATACCTAAGTAAGGTAATAGTGGTCAGCTACTATTTAAATAAGTGATTTTTACTACTTTACAGTTATGTAAAATACACGGATTTTTCCGTATTTCGGTATTTTATTTGGTTTTAAAGGGGGTATCCCAAAAACACAAAATAAATGGGCCGTTATTGTAAATTGAATTGAGTAAAATATTTAAAGTTTATTCGTGTATTATTTAAAGTTAAATCAGCAAGAAGAACGCAACTCAAAATAATTATTTTATACTTAGCTCAGTTATAGCACAACAGTGAATTAAGTCGAAAATGCACTATTATTTGCTTTATTTACACTTTCAACTGACTGATCTTATACAATACTAATACACATTACATTCTTCTCATTAAATGTTTGAGATCCTACCAATTACTTTGATACAACACGAGATAACGGTTTTTCCTTCATTCTGTAAAAATAGATATTTTGACTTAGTGCACTGTTGTTCTAGGTGTGCGATATGCCATCTGCCATCACAGGCAATTGTCTTGCGACATACGAATTTGTCGCTGTCACATACCACGTAACTTCAAACTCTACCTTAAAATTGCCGCACCATACACGTAGTGCTAATAAGAGTTTAATTATAGAAAAGTAAATTCTAGGTAGGCCATTAGGTACCCCGCGCAGACTAGGTATCGCACGCGACTTTGCGTGTCTTCCTAACAAGGAGATCTAGCAAAAGATATCACATACAGGCACGCAGGCTCAGTATATTCTCTTTGGTACTAAGGAGTTGATTCCTTAAAGAGCATAAACCAAAAGCCATTAAAAATCAAAATATAATTTAATCTTTCGATATTTGGTTTTCGGAATTTCCATTCTATTTTTTACATTAATTCTTGTAAAATGCTACCAATTCCGGTATCAATATCTGGTACTCGAAATATTTGAATGCAAAATAACGTTTTTGAATACACGATAAGTGTTTTTCGAGGTGAAAAACGGCTAAAAAAGCTCTAAAGTGTATGTTATTAGTGTGACACCAAAATGTATCTATAAGGCCAATGAGACAAACTTTTTTTGCGTCAATTTGTGCGATACCTAAAATGAAATAGAGAAAAATAAAAAAAATTGCAACACTTCTTGTTAACTTGGCCAAGCAGGAAATAGCTACTTGACTTACTGTTAACACTTGGGCTTAAGGCGATAGTTTCTAAGGGAATACACCAACGGTCGCTTGTAAATTTCAACTCGGATGGTCCCAATTTTTCTGTACCCTAATGTGCGACACACATGCTTTGCTAGTAGATTTTATCGTTAACCCATTTTTTGCTGTACCTTTACTAATTGGAACTATAAATACTTTTGTAAAGCATTCTTACAAATTTCTTTATTAGCCGGAATAAATAGGTCGAGGGATTTTTGTGTCGTGTATACTACTGTCTGTGGAGGGAACTTTATTTATTAAATGTAATTGGAAGGAACCATTTAGCAGCTTTTGCAAAGCAACTATACTATTCGCATATAGCGACGGATTTTTTTATCTAGACGATCATCATCATCATCATCAAGTCGAGCTCCGGGGCGCAGCGGTCAACACGCCGGCCTGCGACACGGAGGTCCCGGGTTCGATCCCTGGTCAGGTCAAGATGAAAAACGATCTTTTTCAGATTGACCTGGGTCTTGGATGTTTATCTATATAAGTATTATAAAATATAGTATCGTTGAGTTAGTATCCTGCGACACAAGTTCACAACTTACTGTGGAGCTAGCTTAATTTGCGTAAAAAAAAAAAATCCAAGGATACAACAGTCGCGAGTGGGCCTCGGCCTGGTCAAGTTAATATTTCCAATTGCATCTTATTCGGGCTTTTTGTTTACAGTTTTTTACACCGTTACTCTTTAGGTCTCCTTCAACACCATCCGACCATCTCAGCTTTGGTCTGCATTGGCTCCTACGACCCTCTGGCCGACTTTCCATGAGGCGTTTTGGCACTCTGTCCACATCCATTCTTACTACGTGTCCTGCCTAACGTACATACATACATACTATCACGTCTTTATCCTTGCGGGGTAGACAGAGCCCAAGGTCTTAAACCTACAGGCCACGTTTAGCATCGTAGCCTAACGTAGCCGTCCAATTTTGATGATCTTAATGACATCATCATTATCTATAATATATATAATGTTATATAGATGACCAATTAGATTGTTTGCATTGAATAGGCTTCAAAACTATTGAGTCGATTTTCAAAATTCCTTTACCTGCAGAAAGCTAATTTATCTGCGGGTAACATAGGCTATAATTTTTGTCGACAAAGTCGCAAGAAAATCGCTATTTATTATATATTTATCATGTTATGCCAACTTTTGTTATCTTTGAGTAATGGTTTAGTTAAGTGCGGGGTATCCTAACTGAGATATTTATATGATTAGTTTTTTTTAGAGACTGGTCTTCTTATGATCACAAATATAGGTACATATGTACTCAAAGTACAATACCCCTTCTTTGTACTATAGGTTAAATCACATACATAATTATTTCATCACGTAAACTACATTGGTTTCCTGTCATGTTAAATTAAATTGTTATTTGAAAGCTCCGTTCATAGAAAAAGCTGGCATGTGAAGCTTTTCACGGAAAAATATTGACATGTAACGTAGAAGGTAGATATTTACGATAGCTGTTTCTGTGTAATAATTTAATTTCTACGTAACTACATTTCGTAGAAATTATTTTTTTAATTATCTACCTGTTTTTACATCATAAAAAGTTTCAAAAAACAAATAGTTTTCGATTACTGTAACAAATGTTTTATTTTTTAAGGTTTTCAATGTTTTACGCGTGAATGTATGTATAAATATTTTTGTATATGAAAGTATGTCTGTTCCATTGTCACCGCCTGTAACCTAACGGCTTGACCGATTTCAAAGTGTGTGGTGTCAGTAAATTTGTGTTTTTAAACTTTAACAACTTCGCCAGACTTTTAGGCAATTTTATCGAGCGCTGGTCAGTGCTGTGTTGTGAAAAAACATTTCCATATTTTTTTTTAATTTGAAATTTTTTTTTAATAGTCTCTTTTGTTTTAGTCAATGGCGGTTGGAGTCCATGGAGCTCTTGGACCCAGTGCCGCTGCAATGGACGAGCTACTGAAGGCCAGAGACGGACAAGGACTTGCACAGAGCCGTATCCTCTAAACGGGGGCGCGCAATGCCAGGGCCCATCAGTGCAGCGAACATCGAACTGTGTACCGTGTCAGAGTGGTAAGATATTTTTATTTATAGTAACAAATGTAGGTAAGAATCAAACTTTTTGTAAAGAAAGTGTTATTTAAGGCCAGAGACGGACTCGGACTTTCACAAAGCCACTAAACGGGGCGCGCAATGCCAGGGCCCTTCAACGCAGCGGACATCTAACTACGTTCCTACGATATTTTGATTTATAGTAACAAATGTAGGTAAGAATCAAACTTTTTGTAAAGAAAGTGTTATTTAAGGCCAGAGACGGACTCGGACTTTCACAAAGCCACTAAACGGGGCGCGCAATGCCAGGGCCCTTCAATGCAGCGGACATATAACTACGTTCCGTGTCAGAGTGGTAAGATATTTTTATTCATACTAACAAATGTAGGTTAGAATTAAAGTTTCTGTAAAGAAAGAGCTATTGGACCCAATGTCGTTGCAATAAACGAGCCACCGAAGGTCAAAGACGGACTTGCACAGAGCCGTATCCTTTTAACGAGGGCGCGCAATGCCAGGGCCCTTCGGTACAGCGAACATCAACTGCGTACCATGTCAGTGTGGTTAGATACTTTATTTATATTAGTCAAAATAGAATAAAATAAAAGTTACTACATAAAAAGGCTATTAATATTGAAGGTAAAACAGACACGTATTTGCATTATACATAGTCGTATCGTGTCTACTAAAACAAGCACAGAATCAAAATAGAGCATACGCAAAAATTTAAGGAAACTACTAAATAAGGAACTTTTATAAATTAATATCATTTACTACGTTGTTTTACCGATTATACAGTCACAATATTAATATGAAGTCATTGATTTTTAGATATAAATATTAACATACTATTTATTTATTTTTCTTGCATCACACATGAAGAAGGATATTTGGATAATACTCAACAACTACTAGTTGGTAAGTGAAATATGTTAAAGACAATCATTAAATTTCTACTAGATAGAGCATTTCTTTTAATGATCTTATAAATACTTTTTAGGTAGTAATGTATCACATTATTATCTACTAAGCAAATTCTTATTTACAAATGGCTTAAAAAAAGAGGAGGTTCTCAATTCATCAAAATCTTTTTTGTTTTAATATGTTATTTAATATCTTCGTCATAATGAACCTATTTGAAGAATGCTTTATTTATTTGTAGAGTACTTTCGGATTGATTTCATTTTAATTTTATCAACAATAGGGTCAGTTTTTTCATCAAAGTCGGTTTTATGTTTAAAAGATTATGATTGTTTTATTATTGTTTTTTCACTTTTCTTATTGCACATATTTTGTTACTTACATTTGTTTCCTATTATCAATGAAAATGATTTTTTCTAAGAATTCAACTTGTTTTTTTGATTACTCTAATTTCAAACGCATTAAATGTAATCTAAAAAATAACAATGTATACTACCTGTATAATGTATTAAATAAAATCGCCCTATAAATACAAAAAATAAAAATAAATAAACGCACTAGATTTTTCTATTTGTATTTTACCACAATAAACTTTCCAATCATATCTATCCATTTATAAACATTTTTAAACAAATTAACAAATACCTATTTACGACAAGAATAGTCATTACAATGTTAAAACAAAGGATCAAAGAAGCCATTTTTGTTTTTTAATTCAAATTGATTCAAAGGAGTTTACGAAACAAAACATAAAACGTGCTGGAGCAAAGAACCCATATTTGTTCCATTGTGGTTGTATAAAACTCGTATAAAAGAAATTAAAATACTTGAAGCCACGTGCTTCGAATAAAGTCGTATTTGAATGTACCTTGCTGCACTATGAACTATTAAAAAGCCGCAGTTAAATAGAGTAGGTAATTTTAAACAATATTATACAAGGTCTCGATAAAAGAGTAAGGTGATAATATAAAATTGAACTAAGTTATTTTATTCAAAGTTTTAACATAATTTTAAAAAAATACTTTCTTAATGATACTGAGGAAAATTAATACTGAAAAATGCCCCCAAAAATTGAGCAAATTTTCTTTATCATGTAACAGAAAATCCTTCGGGAAGGCCGTTGTTCAGCAATGAACTTCCTCCGGCTAAGATAATAATGATGATGCTAAGACTGATACCTGGATTCACGTAAGAAAATAAAACAATAAGTATACGCAAGCAAAATAACTAGAAATCTGAAAGCAATGAACTATTTCGACTAAACTCAGAGAATTACTCGAACAGTCCCGACTTAATATACTTTTATACAATTGTGTTTCATTCTAGAGCTTATCACATTGATTTACCGATGTGTATACATAAATGCACATGACATCTTGGTAAGTCAGTCTTACAAATTCATTTCCACCTAACAAGAAACCGTCTCAGTTCTATTGCGACTATTAAAACCACGAGGTTTAATTTCGTTCATGTTTAGGGTTGCTAGGTTATAGAAATTTCCTGAGATGACGGGTGAATTCTGGTGATTATAAGGGATTTTTTTGATTATATTATCACTTATATCAGAACATAATACGTACGTATTTAAGTGACTCTTTTCCCTTATAATGTCAATCTGCACCCGAAAAAACTGGTGTTATTTTGAGGCTGTTGTGTTATAAATTGTTTGATTTTGGCGCGATTTTGGATCTAGTAAAGAAATAAAACGACGGATCATTAACGGTTTTTTTTTCTATTGTACTGATATGTCAAGGTATGGTAATTCATGATATATCACGAAACTTGAGGCCATTTTTCTTAAAGTCCCTTGGAAAGCCTAAAATCGAGACAAACTAGTGATAAATACATAGTACAAAAACGGGTCTATAACGAGCTATTTTATGAACTATAACTCCCTAAATTAAAATCAGTAATACTAACAAAAAGCACGTGAGTGACCCGTTTTGAAAATAAAACCTAAGCTGAAGTTATAAAAACAGTTAACATTTATCAATATGATGTACTAGAAATTGCAAACCTGGCTACAGCAGTCAAGCTAGATTATCTCCTATTTATAATACAATAAACTATAACTTTATACTAAACTCTTCTACTGATGTAGATAAAGGGAAGCAACTGTTTAATTTTGAGTTTTAGGGAGACATGATCGTTTAATATGGTAACCCTGTTTATGTATAAAGTACAGCTCACATCAAAGGGTAACTGTTTCATAGAGACGGTAAAATTACAGAACTTGCGAGTGATGTTCATGACTTTCGGGAACAGTTAATACTACTTTGACGTGAAGTATTCGTAAAACTATCTTTTGGCTAAGTAGTGACGTGTTACGATGTAGTTTGAAGATTTACCATCTGTCATTTATCATCATTTTTTGATTCCTTTCTCATTTTATACCAACAATTAAAACAATTTATTTAAAAATAAATAATATACTAGTACTACACTATACTTTTTTATTCCAAGTCATCCCGTGGATGTCGTAATAGGCGACTAAGGAAACACAAGCTAAACAAAGCTTATTAACATCAGAGAGACCTCTCCAACCCGTCTGGCCAGCATGGAGAGTGTAGGCCAAATCCTCTGACTACTCAGGCTAGTATATGGCTCTGGTAGTACAGAGAGGGTCGTGCTCCTGCAGTGGAGACTAGAAAGACCTGATGATGATGATGACTAGGTTTTTAAATATCAAAAGAGATTCCAGCTAGTACGTGTAACAAGTGCGCCTTTTTACACAAACTAGCTGGAATCTCTTTAAAAATAAAAATAAAAAATACACTATTGCCAATAAAAATGATACCCTATATTTAGTAAAAAAGGATGGGATACTATACAAAGCTGTAATATAAGTAATTTTTATTATGGATTTTTTCTATTAGATAATCTCAAATTACTTCTTCGCAAATAAGTATAGACCTTAGGGACTCTCTAATGATCCTTTCTCTTCTTCTGATAGTTTAACCGTATTTTTATTACTTTTTTCTACTCCTGTACTTTTATCTGTCATTTATATGGTCAAGAACACAAACATAAGAATATCCATAATAAGTCTATACTCTATTCTTTATAAGAGTATGGCACAGCCGTACTATAATGTCGCTATAACGATACGGCTAGCAGCCACAGACTATTAAACCTAGATTTCGTGATTGCAAAAGAAGTTTGATGTTTTTTTTTTTAAGAGTCAAGCGAACATAAATTAAAAAGGAAGGTAACCATAGACACAAAATTTTGACATATTTACATTTCCCGCGAATTAGTTGTCAAACTCAAAATTTAGGTTAAGTATACTAGTTTTGCATTTTTGAAAGTCGTAGAAAAAATATTGTATGCAACGGTTTATAATTAGGGCTTAAAAAGCTCGTGGCGCCTCTATCAGCGATATTACCTACCCGCGCTACTCATCTTTTAAGATCTATTATAAAACCGTTGCATAAAATACTATTCTATTTTGTGTTATTTTACCTTTGATCTATTTTTACATACATACATATCATCATGTCTTCATCCCTTGCGAGGTACGACGCCAAAGGTACGTAAAGACCAAATTTTGCGTCGTAGTGGGCGTAAAAGTAGATGGCGGAATAAAAATAGTGATAAGTTGCTAGCCGAATTGCTTATTGATGCATTTACGCCCAATCCCTTCACCAACTTTTACGGTCTTCACGGGAAGAAAAGCAGCTGGTATATTTTACTTTTCTCCTAAAACAGCATGGAGATATATTTTCTGTACAAATAAATAAAATAAAATGTAAGCGTAAAACATGGTCGTTCAACACCTCAAATAACATGGCTTTCAAAATACGCACCTGTAACGCAATTTCCATACTCACTTGCCCAAAATTTACGCCGCTAAAGGCGACATTGGTAATTATAATTTATTATTGGTAATTATATATGGTAAAAAAAAAGTACTTCATAAATCTTGGTGTATAAAGTAAAAATGAATTACTTACTTTATTTGTATTTGTTTTCAAAGGTAGTAAAAAATGTATACCGATTTTATTAAATGGGTTTTTGTCAATTGGCCAACACTGGTGTCAGATTTTTCAAGCTACCTTAAGGCATCTGACATAGCTTAACGACTGCCATCAACGATGACAGCTGGGACCAACGGCTTAACGTGCCTTCCGAAGCACGGAGGAGCTCGAGATATTTTTATGCCACTTGCGGTCACCCATCCAAGTAGGGACTGCACCAGGGGTTGCTAAACATACGTAAGCGCTCATAGAACTCACACCCACTGGACCATCGGGCTCCTCAATTAAATGGGTAAAAGTTTGATAATGGCGGGCAGCCAGAAAAGTCAAAACATACTAAAACAATAACCTTTTAACTTATATAAGAGGAGCTCGATGGTCCAGTGGCTGTGAGCTCTATGAGCGCTTACGTATGTTAAGCAACCCCTGGTGCAGTCCCTACTTGGATGGGTGACCGCAAGTGGCGTTAAAATATCTCGAGCTCCTCCGTGCTTTGGAAGGTACGTTAAGCCGTTGGTCCCGGCTGTCATCGTTGATGGTAGTCGTTAAGCTATGTCAGATGCCTTAAGGCAGCTTGAAAAATCTGACACCAGTGTTGGCCACTTACACACACGAAAAACAAAAAAACAACAACAAACAACTTATTTAAGAATAAAATTAGATTTGTACTGGTTATGCATATTGACTTTCAACTTACAGTAATCATTTTGTAGAGACAATTTGATATTTGAGTTAGAGATTTGTCATTTTTACAACTAGCCTTATTTGGAGATGGTGTATTTAACAAAAATTGAATCGAAGTTCTCGTCGTCGTCATCAGGTCTTTTTAGTCTCCACTGCAGGAGCACGATCCTCTCCGACTACCAGAGCCATATGTATATTAGCCCAGCAGTCAGATGATTTAGCCTACACTCTCCACGCTGGCCAGACGGGTTGGAGAAGTTCTCGTCAATACAAACTTTTTTTTTTTACTTAGTCTCCTTAAAATTATCTCAAGCGAGTGCGAGCAAAGTATTTCTAATTTAGCTTAGCCTCTGTGGTCCAGTGGTTAAGGCGTTAGCCTTAGTGACCCGGGGGTCGTGGGTTCGATTTCCACGGGAAGCATACTTTGTTAAGATGTTTCCAGTTTGGTTAGGACATTGCAGGCATGAATCACCGATTGTCTGATAAGAAAGATAATCATCTTTCTTATCAGACAATCAGGTGACCGTGCTTCGCAAGGCACGTTAAGCCGTTGGTCCCGGCTGCCATCTGGTAGTCGTTAAAGGAACCACGTCAGAGGCTGAGAGGCGGTTTCGAAGAGCACTGACACTAGGGTGTACATGGTCGACTGACCGTGTCACCTACACGAAATGATGATGATGATAATGAGCTTAGGAAAAAATCTTTTCATGTCTGTCTGGCTGTTCTCTTCAGGTCACATGTCACAACGGATTCGAAAATTAAGTTCATACTATGCAAATTTAGGTGTTGGATTTTTTTAAATCGCGAAGTATTTAGAGATAGATGTTTATTCGCGAGGTCTACAGCTCACAGAGCCACAAATCATAATTAAAGAAAAATGATATGGACAGCAGATTTTTGATTTATCAAAGTTGATTCTACAATAAAATTATTAACTACACTTGTTTATCAACCAATATTCCAAAGTTTTATTTCTATACTTCAGCGGTGTGACAAAAAATGTGAAAGTCCTTTATGTTTCGGTACTAACGAACCTCGACTGATTTATGTGTGCGCATTAATTAATAAGAAACGCTACACACTTTTAAAGTTAAATATGCGTGTGCTACACCCACACACAGGAAGGAATAATTATAAGGTTCAAGTTAAAAGTGGGAGGTCGAGATGTTCTGTGTATGTTAGTGATAATATGGATAGTAGTCAAGAATCACAACTTCCAATTTAAATTTTGTGATTCCACTTTTTCATAATTTTTTTAAAATATGTTTATGTATGATTTTATTGGTATATTGTACTAACTTACCAACTAATATTATAAATGCGAAAGTGAGTTTGTTTGTTTGTTACGCTTTCACGCCGTTTCTACTGAATCGATCATCATGAAATTTTGCATACACATAGGTTAGGGTACCGAGAAGGACATAGGCTATATATTACGCGGGCGAAGCCACGGGTAACAGCTAGTCTACTATTAAAAAAGTTCTGGAACGGCAGATTTTTGTTCTTTCAAAGTTGATTCTACAATTAAATTGTTGACATCACTGGTTTATCAACCAATATTACTAAGTTTTATTTCTATACTTCAGTGGTGTGACAAAAAAATGTGAAAGTGCTTTATGTGTCGGTTCTAACGAATCTCGACTGATTTATGTGTGCGCATTAATTAATAAGAAACGCTACACACTTTTAAAGTTAAATATGCGTGTGCTACACCCACACACAGGAAGGAATAATTATAAGGTTCAAGTTAAAAGTGGGAGGTCGAGATGTTATGAAATTTCCAATTTAAATGAAGTATTTTCACTTTCTTCTCAAGTTTTTCTTTATTATGTTAAATTATATAGATATTTTGTGACAAACAAAACCTTTAAAAATACTAGTGGTATTTTCTTTTTACGTACAAATGTAGGGGTATTCTTTTTGAAAAAAGATTATAATTTGGCACTAATTGATATAAACTGTTAAAGTCGCCACAGCTGTTAGTATAACGGGGTATTATGCTCGACTGCCA
Source organism: Rhodophaea formosa (assembly GCA_963082605.1). Classification (NCBI taxonomy): domain Eukaryota; kingdom Metazoa; phylum Arthropoda; class Insecta; order Lepidoptera; family Pyralidae; genus Rhodophaea; species Rhodophaea formosa. The sequence goes on from OY720208.1 coordinate 2,596,613, forward strand.
CAAAGAAAAGATCTTTCCAATGGGCCCAGGGAACATGGCTTTGACAAAGCTTTAAAACATAATAATTTTCATAGCTTTCATTTTTTTATGTTATTCATTAAAACTTTAGTTTTATGTTTGAGTTTGTTCGTCTACATTCTGTAATTTACATGATTCCTTGACTGAACGCAATATAATGTCAAAGTCGTTCACAAAACACTTCTTTATAGCATTTTTGTCACTTTTTGATACTTCCTGACCGAAATTATAATATCAGTGTTAACTATCACTCTTTATAGTAAGGCAAATATAAGAATTAACTTCAACTGACTTATTACTTTTATTAGTCTTTAAAACAAATATTCATAAAGGTTATTAAGTCACATTTCGCTTTACCCGTTTCATTTACACCACCCACCAAGTACGAACCACCTCTATTATTTCTTTTGTCAAAAAAAGTCGTCTGATTTATTCCCACCTCGCATGTAAGGGCAGTTACAGGCAGATGTATTTAAATTTCAATTTATACGGCGATAGCTCGAGCCTAGTTAACGGTTAGTGATTTGTGTTTTGATTCGTTAAAACGTGTTTTCTATTCAACCTGTTTGTCTGTGTTCGTACTTTTATTTTATTTTTTGGTATGGCTACTTTTTATAGAATGTTTTGATATACAGTGAATTCTTTACTTCTAATTCATAACAACTTCTATTAACTTTTCTACTTTTTGTGTTATCTACAATATTAATATGGAATACTTAATTGGAAGAAAAAAATATGGCCTCCCATACAAAGGGACCAATCAGCTGGGCGAATTTCTATGGGAAGCCAGATTTAATTCTTAGTTCTTCACCTTTTTTTCTTACAATTCCGTATTCCATTAGTGATTCTGATCCCGAGATTTTAATATAGCTCATAGGTTCAAAATTAGCCTGTATATTTAGATATTTATTATTATTTGTGTTTCTAATTTGATCACTTTTTCCCAGCATTACCCGGCCGCTGGGGTTCCTGGACTGAGTGGTCTGTCTGCGGAGCTGACTGCCGCCAAAGTAGACGTCGCACTTGCACTGGGGATACCCCCTGCGCTGGCCAGCATGTTCAGTACGCTGAGTGCGTTGGAGACTACTGCGGGGTGCATGGCGGTGAGTAACTGCTTCTTCACTTCTTAAGAATCTTAAATGGTTTGTTTTTAATGCTTTGATCAGTAAGTTGCTTGATTGAACAGCGCTACAGTTATACTTACTGTCGCTGGAGAAAACCCAACTTAACTCTGGAGTTTTAAAGGGATTGTCAATTTTTGAATGATTTTTAGGAGAGGATGCAATCAGAATTCTTAGTTATTTTTCATAAGCAGCCTTATTAATCCACTGCAGGATATACGCCTCCTCTAAAGCACGCCATTCGCTTCGGTTTTGAGCTTTCCTTCTCCATAATGGAGCATCTGCCTTTACGATGTCATCTCTCCATTGAGCTACTGGCTTCAGAATACGGTTGGATAAAAAGGAGAAGGAATTTACCTGATATCGTCTATCTCTTCTTCTGTGTTACGGATTTTGATATGATCACGTGATTCCAATGCACACGCACTGTAGCAAATAAGAAGATTTAGACGACTGAAGTATCGGTCGAGACTAAAAAGACCTTAAATCTATTGTTATAAGTATATCAACTTCTGAAGAGTTGCATTACTGAGTTTTTTAAGTCCATCCCACGTGTACAAAATTCTGATATACTTAAAAATTAATAAATCAAATTGATTACTTCGTCTTTTTAAAAACAGAATCCTAAATTTGATTTTGACAAAGTAGTAGTGAACAAAATATAGAACATAGCATTACGAATATCTTTAAAACTCTCTCCACTTTTTGTACCACATTTCCGTCTGCAGCGCATCAGAATTAATTGACATCATATTTCATCTTTACGAGGGACCCGAACCCCAAATAGAAGCAGTTTATGGTATCGCATGGGAATTACAAATTACGAACCCGAAACCTGTTAATTGATACAATTCCTCAGAAAAATGGCCAGATGCCATACCCAAAATATACTTCCTTTCCGAGATCATAACTATGAAATGCTTATAACAAGCTATCGGTTGTTACTCCGACTCACCAATAAACAAAGAAACGCCCACCCTCCCACACCTCAAACGAATTTGATACACTTGAAAGTAATATGTAGGTAAAGCGGGGTTCAGATTATAATGGACACGTTAAAAAGATTCGAGAGATACTAAAATCGGGCTCCGTGACCATCTGGCTCGTATCATATCGTCTAAATTTAGGCGAGGGCCTAAAATTTTATGGTAGACTTGCATGTTGACTTTAATATCCATATCTTTGAGGTTGACAGTGACAGAACTGGTAAATTTTACTTTAAAACTTAATCGTACGAGACAACATTATTTTGAAATTATATTCTTATTATGAACTAAATTATAGAGCGTTAAACTCAAAAGTATCCAAGTTTCCAAAGATGATAATAACTATATTTGTGACTTGTAAACTTTTTATCCTATAAATAGGAAAGTTTCGTAAATTTAATCACTATTAAAAACAAACGAAAATGTCTGATTTAATATGAAACAAACAAAATGATACTAATTTAAAAAAAGCTTTATAACAAGAGAAAAGGCTAAGAAATCTTAATATTATATAATGACACAATTACCAAACGTTCAGGAAAATATTATAATTCAATCCTTATAACAATTAAGTAATCGACGAAAAAACATTGGCAATAAAAATTCACGCGACAAACAATTCAAATTGATTCATTCGCAGAGCAATAAAATATCCATAACCCAAGAATTTCTTGGAGTCAAACGCTTAAAATTAATTCAATATCGTTCGAAGCATTCCAGCAATGCTTTCCCCCTGGAGCAATTCAATCTCCAAATGGAAAATGATCAGTCCATATTTTGTTTATAATGGCAATAAATCATTTCGTGGTCCCCGTTCACTGTATTCAATTTCCCTTTATCGAACGGTTTGATAAATAGCCCCTGGTGGTTGCTTTGCTTTACCAAACAATCCTTCACGAAAATACTCCATTTTCACGCCTTATAAATCTGCGATGTAACCGTGCACTGCTGAAAAACTTCCTTTATCCATCCATTAATTTGTTTCACCTAATACAAATTGAAACGAAATGTATTACTTTAAATCGTCTTTAATATTGATCCAATATTTGTCCATGATTTCTTTTGCGTAGAGACAATATAAGGCAGTCGAACGTCTGATGATACGACTAGTATGGTTTCTTCCTTTTAGTTTGTGATAACCGAGTGTTTACGATATTATGTGGGCGATGGTGGTACTCAATTTCATAAGACTTTATGTATTATTTCTATGCTGGTTTCATTATAATCATCATTGACAGTATTATATTTCCTACTGATTGGTTTAATTGTCTCTTAAATCTTGCCATCCATTTTGGTTTTTTGCCTTACGAAACTAGCTTCGACCCGCAATTTTTCTAATATCTTCAACCCATCTAGCTCTTGGATGACCTACGCATCACTTGCTATTTATTTTGATAGGCTAGAAAAATAAAAGACAATAAAACATACATACTAGTTGTTTTATTTCCCGTACAAATGACAAATTCTGGGGAATAGTGTCAAAAGGCCCTAAGCACGCCAATGCGTCACTAAAATCGAATGTTTACGTTGTTGTTGTTATGTTACGTAGGGACACTGTCAAGTTTAACGTTGACGTTTGTTCTTATAGCTATGTATGCCAGAAAGATGCAATAGCCCCTGTCTATCCATCAAAGATAAAGATATGATATATTTTCACCAGTATCTTTTATTTATATTCATTTTATATTTTTTGAATAAATCGAGTGCACTTAATGCAATCTGCCACCACCCTGTGCAAATTTGTGAACAAGCCGTTAGACATATTTTCCTGTGAGTTTGGGTTATCTTGCCTTATAAATTGATTGATATTGCATCATTTATCAGCGTTCCCTTCGTAAAAGTTTGAATTTCCTATAAGATATTTACCTATATTTTGCATATCAATTTATCATTGCCGTTAAAATAAATTCTAATACTTTTTTATTTAAATGGATCCTCATAAGATGAAATATTAAATCAAATATGACTAGATCTATCTATTTCTTTAATAGTTAGTCAAAATATATTTACAACCAACTTCTTGCATCTTTTCGTTTTTAGAAATTAACAACTGTCTAGTTCTGTATAAATGTTATCATTCAAGCAAGCATCTAAGACTTCCATAACACAACTATCTATTTCCACTTCTCAAACTCTGAACCGGATCCAATCCAAAAATAAACACGACGAAACATTTCGTGTCCAATTTGACACAAATTTTTCATCAGCAGAATTAAAAGGGAATTGGGTGCTATCTGCAAAGGCCATTATACACCGTTGCTTTCAGCTAATTCGAGTAAGGCCGAGGTGGAAGCCCGAGCCATCAGCAAATTACTCATATGAAAGGTGAGCGAATGAGTGAATGCAAAGAACGTTTGTCGGGGCCATTCATTCAGGAGTACTTCATTAGACTAATTGCCTGAACACAAAGGGGAAATAGCGAAAATTTTATGGCAGCTCTTCATCTTTTGTTGCCTAAACATCCAAATAGAATGTGAACATGTCATTTATTAGACTCTCTGGAGGAGTAATGGCTGTAGGAAGTGTGTTAATAGTACCTCGAGATAGAATTTGAATGGCCGTTGTATTTTACGCTCTGCACAATTTGTTGAGAATTTCAATTTATTGCGTTCATAATTTACGGAATATTTTTATTCTTTCGTCGGTGGATATTTTGTTACAAAATCGGCGTTCTTTTCTATCTTTCTGAATGTTCTCTTTAACATAAAAGCTACACGACCTAGTTAGTTGACTGGTAGAATAAGCCATTGGCATAGACAATAAATTTTAACAATATTGCTAAAATTATTTTTCTTCCCTGAAATAATCGTAAAATTTTAATGTCAAATATTTTATATTCGTTGAGAATTTCTGTATAATTTCTTTGGTTAGTTTTACTGTTGACTAAAATTGCATTCAGCGGTTTGAGTGCATCTTCTTCTTTTACAGGCCATTAATATTTACGGCTACTGTTCTCAAGATAATGCTTCTGGCGTTTTACGACTACTATCCCCATTCTATTACAATTTTATAGTTTGTCTCTTAATATATTGAATTCCCAGATTGATGGAACAGTAAAAATCAATATACAAAACGATGATTACGAAAGGTGGACCCCGAGAATGATTTGTTGTGATTTCGTCGAGTGAGCGCAGCAGGAGTTCGCAAAATGCATTCACATATCGCCAACTACATCCATGCAACTGCATTCACTATCTCCCTAGAAATAAGGTCTAGATTTTCGTGTGTTGTTCGAATCGAGGGTTTCAATTCGCGAGGCCTCCTACTACGTTATGGGCCGAACTACAAGGGTTTGTAAATTTCGATTGCTTCTCGTATCAGCAATCTCTGCAACGGACATGGAATATACGGCTGGCACTGACAAATGTTTACAGTGCGTACAAATTTTGAAATTAATCCGATAAGGCCGCGTTCGTAAATTTATTAATGGAAGTATTACGCGGTTGGATGGAATGAAGTAGCGGATGTTCTACTGATTTATGGGATTTCAAACATCGGTTAGCAATAAATGGAACTTGTTTATATCGGATTGGTTGCAACATTGACCAGTCCACGTGTTTTGGAATCTCGTATTACTATCGGATGTCTGTAGTTAGATACTGTGTGTTTCTTGATCGTGAACATAAGTTTACCGATGTACTTTTTATAGTACAATTCTGTTTTTTTAGTTGAGATGCTCGTGTTATTTTATATTTAAATCTTTCTAAATCGGTTTTTATTTCACCATCTAAGTCACATCCAAGTCTCATCATCTTAGTTGATCTTCTTTTAACTTGCTTTCTTCTTCGTACGATTACTAGAGGCAGTTCTGCATTGTGTTGCTTTGTTTATTTTGTTTGTAATATCTTTATTGTAAGAAATAATGGTTTTGATAGTATTTAAGTAGTAAGGCAAGTGAATCCATTAGCGATTACGCATATTAAGCAACCCTGGGCGTGGTTGCCATTTGAATTGGTAACCGCAAGAGGCGAAATAACATATCAGGCACGTTCGTAATCCTGATAGGTTCCTGTAACTAAACGCTAATATATTCTAAAACAGACTTTTAGAGATAAGGTTAGGTCATGACGAAAACAATTTTTTTCAGATTGGCCAAGGCAAAGGCCGATTTGAAAAATCTCGATTTCCATCATGACCTGACCGGGAAACAAACCTGGGCGCACTCATGTCGCAGCTGGCGTATTAATTACTGCGCCACGGAAGTCGTATATGTTCACATTGATTTAAGATCTGATGTGTTTACATAAATGCTCGTTAAAATAATCAACTATTGAGAAATCGTTGTTAAAACATTTATGTTGAGTAAAATTTTGTCATAGTATCGACGATTCGCATGAAATGTGTTGTTTTCACACGAAATTCAAATACAAAGATACGTGCCATAATAAAATTCAAGTTGTTAAATTACACATTGTCGATAATGGCAAAACTAACAAGTCAATAATCACTTAAAATGTTCTTGAGTTGCGATGAAATATTTTGTAATACACAACGCATAACAAACGAAGAAGCTTTGTTTTATAAAACAAACTAGCAGCCCTCCCCGGCTGCGCCCGGGCATGTATTATACTTAAAACTTTTCTCACAAATCATCTCATCTATTGGTGAAAACCGCATGAAAATCCGTGCAGTAGTTTTTGAGTTTATCGCAAACAAGCAGACAGACGCGGCGAAGGACTTTGTTTTATAATATGTAGTGATGAACTTCTCTGCTTGGCAAAAATAATGGCTTGCTTAAGGAATTTTTTGTATCTATATATATATACATATACATAAAAAAGTGTTCAACCAGCCTGGAAATTTGGCACATTTTTGTTTTTGAGTTGGCGTTAGTTTCATAGGAAAAGTTGTTCATTTTGACGGGCTAAGTCTCTCCTTAATGGGAATGTGGTAATTGATTAACACGCACTGTAAAGCATGAAACATATTTTTTTTGGTCTATGCTTCAATGAAGTATTAAAAATCCAGGGTTAAAATGTACCTGTACTTCTCTGTGATTAACACAATATTTATCGACTAAGCAATATATCAATTTATAAAATGAAACGTGGGAAAGACCAGCATTGTTAAATATTCATACCGTACACCACGTAAACCCCGCCATATGTTACATCGCCTTGCTTTGAATGCGAGCAATTAGATACGCCCTGAATACAGGGCATGTGTCACAGCTATCGGATTGAATCCAAATTAGCAAAAAGGCTTGCAGCATCGCCATTGGAATGGATAAGCAAATATGACCCTTATAAACAGTCTGGCTGTAGTGTAAAATCTTTGATTATTTATTATAGTCAGTCTAAAATATGATTGTGGACAAGCAAAAATGACTCTTATAGAGTCTATCTGTATATGCTATATGATTGCATTCTTCGATGTGTGGATAGTAGAATAAACACAGTGAATAAAACACAACGTTGCTATTTATAATTTTGATCTTACATAATCTATAACATCATCATCGTACAAAATATACGATTAAACAACCAAATTAGCAAAAACGTTTGCAGCATCGCCATAGAAATGGACAAGTAAATTTGACCCTTAAAAACAGTCTATCTGTAGTCTACAATATGAGATTGCTCTCTTTGGTATATGGACAGTAGAATTTCTCGACATCTTGGCCTGCCATGGTGGTGAAAATCTGAAAAATATATTTAGTCTTCCCAATGGAAACTCGACAAGCTGATCGGTGAATTTGTATGGGAAGTCCAGTGTTTTTTTTTCCGATTTTCGCCTTCTTTTTTGTGGATTTATATTATGCTAGGGAGTCTGATTCCGATGTTACGAGGTAATTGATGTTTTAAAAATAATCCTGTATATTAATAAATTTCTGAAATTAAATTGTAAACAGCTTTCAATCGAGTCAGCGTCCACTTTATTTTTAATTATTCGTGTTACGTCCCAGATCCTTATCACTTTATCGAATGACTTCATTGTAAACTTGGGAACAGTTACGTCCATAAGCGTGTTTATTATTGAACCTTACGTGTTTATGAATAAGAGTCAAAATAATGCAAGTAAAATGTAGAAAGGTTTTAGTCGTGAAATCTTTAAGTAACTTTTTATCAGATTGCAAGATGATTTTTTAATTTTATCAGCCATTAAGATTGTGTCATTGGAAAACTGTGCCATGTCAGTTTGATTAATGCGATTCATTAGTTCGTGTTTTATTCATGGGAAATTGATGGGAATATAAATGAAGATGTTAGGAATAATGAATTTTAATTGAAAACCGATATAAGTACTTAGGAAAGGTAATGGTAAATATGTTGTGACGTGAACATTTTAATTCTATCTTCTATGCCTTTTGATAACTTTTGACAACTACGGTGTTTATCGTTTTGCTTGATGGTCACTTCGTCATCCAATACGGTATCTTAAATAAAAATAGACAATCATATAAAAGCCGTATTAGATGTTGAAGTGATCATCTAAACGTACACCGCTTTTGTCAAAAGTTAGCAAAAAGGTCTGTTTATTGTAATAGCCGGTGACCATTCCGTTGTTTTATTACCATCAATAGAATTCAAAAATAGTTTAGTTATGAAATATTACAGTCTTCATTTGATTATATTAAATATTCTTCTCTTATTAAATGAAGTAATAAAAAAACAACGCGAGCATAATTTGAACTAGCATCTTGGTTTTTATATTGCTTTGAATAAGAATCTATAAGAAAAGCATTGTGAATGAATAAAAATACTTCTAAAAATATTAAAAGCTTTAAACTAAAATTTGTGGAAATACAGTAAAAGTATTAGTCTATCTGCCAATTATTCTCGATCAAGTGATAGTACAAAGAAATATAAATAATAACTTAAATTACTTAAAAATAAAGATAAATAGTACTAGTATTTAATTTTGCACTTGACCTTTCTTTCATCCGTAATAATTTGTTCCCGGTTGCATCCTACGCTGTGGGGAGATGGTGCGGTACGAGACAAATAACCGACACGTGGACTGCATTACGGACAAACTGTGTCCTGCCAGAAATTGGATGCACATGCAGCGTGTTCTAAGTTCAGCACTTTGGTGGCTTCTAACTTAGTTTTAAACTGCTATAAAAATCTTTATCATAATGTTCTGACATATCAAAATCAAAGCGTTTACTCAGAAAATAGGCCTTTGCAGGCAGTTTTTTACGTCAAATCACATTTAAAATTATCTTATTAAATAATATTGTATTTGACTTATTGTTGTTCAAAAGCTACAGACTACGAGACTTTCGGAACCGAACGCTACAGAGAAGAGACGCCGAAAGAAACACTTTCAACAGTTTTGGCTCGCTCATAAAAATCATACTCAGCAAACTTTTGCAATTTTGTAGCGTTTGTTTCGTATTTTTGTTGCCCTGAAAAGACACACAGACTTGCAATTAAACGGTAGAGGTCGAGGCTCTTAAGCCATCCTGCTGTCTCATCATCAACGAGTCTTCTGGCACGTCTGTCGATAGCATCCAGTAGTTCGAGCTGAATGCGGACAAATAATCCCCACAGATGGGAACAATACTCCATTCATGAGGGCTCAACAACTATTATAATTTAAATTAAAACAACATTTATAAGAATTGTTTTTCAAGAGCAGTTATTTTCCAAAAAATATCCAATTTGTCTAATAACCTTTTTTAATACTATTACCTTAGGCATCATTTTAAAAATCTTTTTAGATCATTGCCTTCTTCCTTCGTTGTATCGATAAATCAATATTAAATTATTCTCGATATAAATATTCTTTTAGTTTTTATTGCAAATAATAAAATAATAACATTAAACAATGAAACTAACTTAAATGAACTAAAACTAACAATTAAACCTACCTAAGAAATAAAATAACTTATAAATAAAACCTAGCTATAAATATAATAATAAACCAGAATTATAAAAAACTTTGTACATATCCTTTATGAGTAGGTTGTGGTTCAAAAAAGTATCATCATTAAATTCGGCATCCTTTCTACCGAACAAAAAATCGAATCGTTAACTTCTACGCGTTGACATAAATAATATCAAGACACGCCGCCTTATTATATTTTGAAGGATTTTGAACCCTACCTACCTTAGAATAACGAGTAATAATTTAGGTTATGTTTATTATTCTTTGGTGAAAAGTCGTAAAAATGTAGCATCAACAGGTGTATGTCATAATTTTGAGTTTTTATTTTGTAGTTTGAAGTAGTTTAGACTTTTGCTTCTGCCATGTATATTTTTTTATTTTTTACTAACGTACTGAACGTGCACATCTTCTCGTTCAAACGTACTCCTGGTCGCACTCTCAGCAGGAATCCATCAAAATCCAGGGTTCGCTTTCCGGCCTATTCTTCTTTACTTTGCACGCCGGTCTTTGACATCCTTGGTGGAGAGTCCACTGGCACGTATTATCCTCCCTTACTCTGTTAAGCCAGCATTGCTTTTGCAACATCCTTGGTGGAGAGTCCACTGGCACGTATTATCCTCCCTTACTCTGTTAAGCCAGCATTGCTTGGGTTTCTTGGGTTTTCCCCTACGGTTTCCCCCTTCTATTGGGGCTCAGCCATGGAATGCTCATTGGGTGGAATAGTCAGACAGTTACTTCTTATGTGTAAGTTGTTGGTTGTTTCATGTAAATTATTGTTTTGGTTAATTTCTCCGGGATTCTTTACCAAAATAAATATTTAAAAAAATCTGTTGGTGTCAATTTTGATAACGGGAGTGGAATATATTTTTGTGACTTTAACCGACTTAGCACTTGTATTAAGCGGCAATTAACGACATTTCTCTTTTACATTTCTTTAATAGAGTTGAAAATATTATGGATGGCAAAAGAATGAAACCTCTAAATCTGTCTTCTCTAATCTTAGTAAAGACGTAACTTGATCTTGAAACTGATATCATAAAACTTTTCGATCCTTTTGTTCTTCACTTTGCTGTTTTAAAGACTTTGATTGATTGAACATTGGAGTATTTAGTTGTTTTGTTTGAGTTTGTACTAAGAAAATTAATATTTTCTTAGCCGTTGTTTGATCTTTGTTTTTAGAATTCTGTTATAAATTTCTTTGATATTTTTTTCAACGTCCACTTCGTTCGATTATTGTTTTACGATTCGTTTGTTTTGTTGCGTTATATAGCGTTAATGAAGGCATGAGGATCTCTGATGATTAGGCTTTTGAAATGAAACACAGAACTGCCACGTAACAACGCGCATTTTAATCCACTAGGGACAGTATCAACATACAGCATTACAGTATAGTGACTAAACTTAGGTATGTTGTTCGGTCGGCTGTTCGGCAAAAAGTGACGCGTTCGCTCGGCGGAGCGCGCAGCGGTGAATACAACGGCGATATGGCGGGCAGTGGGGCGGGCTATGACGTCACGCCAGTGTTGCTATTTTTTGGTTGTGTTACATTATATAATTACATTTCTGTATAAACTAATGTGATATCTACAAGAATATATGCTTTGACTTATAATGTCACTAGCAGTCCACCCCGACTTTGCCCGTGGTAAATACATTACCTATGTCACTCAGGAAAAACGTATAAATCCAACAGTGAACGAGTTTTTAAAATCGGTCAAGTAGTTCCTGAGATTTACGCGTTCAACCAACCAAATAAAACAAACTCTTCAGCTTTATTAATTAGAACAGATAAATCATCATCATCAGGTCTTTCTAGTCTCCACTGCAGGAGCACGACCCTCTCTGTACTACCAGAGCCATATACTAGCCTGAGTAGTTAGAGGATTTGGCCTACACCCTCCACGCTGGCCAGACGGGTTGGAGAGGTCTCTTTGATGTTAATAAGCTTTGTTATTTAACTTGTGTTTCCTTGGTCAACTTTTACGACATCCATGGAATAACTTAGAGTGGTCCTATTCTACTCTGCCGGAAACCACACGGCGAAGAGCAGATAAAATCAATGTTAAAATTATGTAGGTAAATAAAATTGCTTGTATCTTTAGGTATCTCGTACACTAAATTTAAGCACTTTCCTTTCTATATTTTATTATTTTATCTATACCGCAAAAACAACAATATTTGAAACGTAACCCGATCTGAAAATTTATATCGCAAAACTTTTCAAACAATGATTTCTTCACTTGCGATTTCCAAGACTTTGAACACGAAACAATCTGACGAAGGCTTCGGAATACTTAGTTCTTTTGTTTCAGTTCGCACAAAGCAAATTGTTATTTTCTAAGTCAATTCGGCGTCAAGATTGACGTAGTTTGATATTTGTTTTCTCCGAGTTCTGTTATGAATTTCTTTGATATTTTGCTCAAGGTCCAATTCGTTAGAGTATCGCTGAATGATTCGTTTGACTTGTCTTTTATTTATTTATCTTTATTGCTACCTAGATGAAATGCTTCAACAAAGATGAAATACATTTTATCAATCTTTAAAATTAAATAAAAATGAGTCCGTTTTTTTACTTTAATTTAACCGATTTAAAGAGGAGGATGTTCTTAAAATCAGTCGTGTCTATAATAATAATAAAAACCCTTTATTGCACCAAGAATTCATACAATAGATTTAACCACATAGATAAATTGTTATGTACAATGGCGGCCTTATCGCAAAAGCAATTTCTTACAGGCAATCAATCAGGAAGGACTTCAAACTCTTTCTTTTGTCAACTCAAAACTTCGTCATTTATGAACCAATTTGAAACCTAATTTTTCTACCCCATATGTTTAAAACTGTTAAGTCACATAGAAGTTATTAAGAAATAATAGGGTAATGACAGGAAAAATAGTGATGGGTTGTCAGCCGTGTCACCTATTGATGTTATTCCTCAGATTTCCACCCAATGCATAGAAGAGATACATGAAAACATTTGTGCCACCAATTTTAATAACTATTACTCCTTATCATCATCAGGTCTTCTTTAGTCTCTACTGCAGGAGCATGAATCTCTCTGTAGGTAATACAAGAGCCATAATTTTGGTCAAAGTAGTCAAAAGGTTTGACTTACTCTCTCCTTAATTTAATCCTTTTAAAACTAACTTAACTATTATCATCTTCAACAGTAGCAGCATACAGCGATGTGCCGCTGTACATCGGTATCGCCGTTGCTGTGGTGGTCTTCTTGGCTGGCGCGGCGGTGGTCTACAAACTCTTGCAGAGGAAGACCAGAGACCATTCGTTGTACACCATGACGAGGACTGGTACGTCATGTCTTTATATTTTATGACATAGGACGACATTCCCTTACCAACCCCGGAAAAATGTAATTCAAAAACGGTTTAATGATAGTTAATGTACACCAAAAAATTTTGCGCGTTCAAAATATTCGTCGGTTGTATAAATTTGTTAGCATACAGCGTATACAGCTAACATCAATATTACCTCGATAGGAGCATCGGCCAGTAAAAATTTACAACTATACCTATACGGCGAATGTCGTGAACTTTGTTTTTTTGCTATCTCAACCCATAAAACGATGCTCATTTTGAAGCTTTGAATGAAACAATTATGTACATTAGTGGTGTACGAGAAAATCTATTATGTATTATTTTTCATCAGATTTCCAACCGGAAATGTACCCTACGGTGGAGAAGCAGTCTCTCTCGCTCGCTCCTGACCTGATGCAGCACCGGCCCCCGCGATATGAGCACCCTCAACCAGACACCAGAGCTGAACATCATTATGACGTCCCACATCTTACTAACAGGTAAAATGGCACACTGGTAGTCTATTATCTCACTTTTTGTTGAACGTTGAGCTCGATTCTCCATTTAGTACTCCATTTAATTCCATCCATCATTTTTCTCCATTTAATTTTGTCAATTGAAAAACGCTCTCGAATCTCAAAGACTAAGGAGTCCCTTGGTAAAGATAATTTAGAGTATTAAAGGGTATACGCATATTATGTTTTAGGTTGAAAATATGTACTCTTAAATATGTGAAATAGAAATTAAAACGTGATTCTTTAGATCTGCTATTATTTAGTAGCTTTTATTTAAAACAGATTTTGAGTTTAAATCTACAAAAACTTATAGTTTTATCTTCCCAGGTAAATGAAAAATCTTATGTAGTATTTTAAAATAATTATAACTAGTTGTTACCCGCGGCTCCACCCGCGTGATTTATAGCCTATGTCCTTCTCAGTACTTTTATCTGAAAATTTCATGATGATCGGTTCTGTAGATACGGCGTGAAAGCGTAACAAACAAACAAACAAACTCACTTTCGCATTTATAATATTAAGTTAGGAAGTTAGGATTAACAAGGTTTACCCATTCAAAAAAGGGTTTATACAGATTTTTCCCACATCAGAACCTACCATCAGTCTGACCTAACTATTTTTAGAAAAAACATGCAATAATTTAAATGGATGATTTTTTTTCTGTAGCTACGCATCACCAGTGGATCATCAGATCACACCGTGTGCTTCCAGCAAGGGCCAGAGCGATGACTACGACAGCAAACCATACAGCGAATCAGAACATTCCGTGTCCAGTTGCTTTACCAGCTGTAAGTAGACTTTGACAATCGCGTACTGCATCTGTTCAGTTCAGTTGTTGTTCATTTTTCAGATGCCTTAAGGTAGCTTGAAAAATCTGACACCAGTGTTGGCCACTTACACATACGAAAAACAAAACAAGTTCTTCGCGCACAGCATGAGCTAAATGCATATTTTTCGACGCCGGGAAACATTGCGTAGGCGTTACATGTACAGACTTTGAAATGTATCGAGACACTTCTTTACAACACATATTCATAACTTGACTTCATAGATTACACGTTACGGCTCCTGTGCCAACATTATACCTATTTTTGCCTTAGTACTTCATCACACCAGTTTCCTATGTAATACAGTCCCAAAATCATCATTCCCAGAAATTGCCAGTCCCATTAGTAGTTACCTAGTTAGGGAAGTAGACCATTTTTTCAGCATCCATTTTGGTTGTTTTTATTGAAAGAAAGAAAGAAAGAAAGAAAAATTGTTTATTTGGTACTCCACATGACAAATTTTTACATATTAACAAAATACAATAAACATTGGTACCAAATTGGTCTCCGCTCAGCATTGTGCCATGGGTCGCACTGAGCTAACCATGACGCTGGTCTTCCGCGTACACCATATTTTAGATATAATTAAAAATATAATTAAAAAAAAAAATTATATTTGCCTTCCTTCATTATTGTATCACTAGATTTTGCCCGCGGCTCCGCTCGCGTTAGTGTTGGTCCCCTGGGCACAGTTCTTTTCCCGAAATGAAAGTTAGCCTATGTCCTTCTCCGTACTCCAGACAACGTGTATGCAATTCATATCATGGTGATCGGTTCAGTTCATAGGGCGTGAAAGCGTAACAAACAAACAAACTCACTTTTGCATTTATAATATTAGTTGTGATTGGAAACGGCTTAACACTTTCAATTTCAATGCATGTAAATAAGTCGCCTAAATAAATTTTAAAATCTAAAAATACGTGTGCTGTCTGTAACTTTTGAACTGATTCTTTACTGTATCCACAGAAACTAACATGAACTTCTGTTTATTATAATTTTTAAAATGAGGCTGTATTATATACGTGAGGTTGAAATTACCTCTAAGATCAGAGTACTAGACTACCAAACAAAACAAAAATGTATATATAAGGTTGAAACTCAAAATAGTACAAACAAAACATATATTATTTGTAGTACAATGTACCCAATTCGTATGCAGTAAAAAATTGGCACCCTGCATTTATAGAAATCAATATTCATGAAGTGCAGCGCACAAGATAAAATTGTCGTTAGTGTAAGTTAGTGTTGGAATGTCGATGTAATTTTTTTAACCATGTATTCATTTTATCTTTTAGATAGTAAATTGACAAATGATTCCGTGTGTAATAAGCTTCGTATATAATAATGTCTGTAATTGAAGCTAAATTATAGCTAAATAAAAATACTCCGGGTAGAAGGGATGAACAGCAAAATTTAAAAAAAGACAAGAAATAATTATTCCTAAGAAATTGACGTTTCAGCGGGTAATTCTTGACCTTATTTATTGATATCAATTTTGAAATTCATAAGTATACTTTTCTTATATTTGTAAAAAGCACATTAGCTCTATAATATGTCATACAATATTGTATCTTTTGCAATATAGTTGTTAATAGAATACAAGAGAATATTACTAGAAGTTTTCTTTATTCCCACTTTTCTATCAGCTTCATAGCTACAAATAATATCTCATACATATTGCTATTCAAATATTATTGGCGCGATATCATTCGCCGACTACGGTTGTCATAATAATGCCCATATTTCGAAAGTGTCACTTACCTCGAGGTTGTTCCCTTCGGAGACCAATAATTGCGATCTTATCTATTTTCTCATTAATGTTTATGTAATGTCCCATTGTTTACACATTGCATAATGACTGATTGGAAAACGTGGTTTAAGAAACTATTATAATGATAGAAACGGGGCGTGTCAGCCCTTCGAGTTAGAAGGGCAAAGATTAGAAATGCGATTAGTTTGTTGGTAGAGTCGTAAAATTATCGATTTCTTTTGAAATCATTGAACCGTTTCGTATTTTTTATTGGCTCCAATTTTTTTTTTATATAATGAGATCGTTTTCTTTGAAAAATACATCTTCATCATCATCATCATCAGCAGGTTTTTTATAATCTCCACCTCAGGAGCACGACCCTCTCTGTACTATCAGAGCCATATATAAGTATAAGCCTGAGCAGTCAGAGGATTTGGCGTACACTCTTCACGCTAGCCTGGCGGGTTGGAGAGGTCCCTTTGATGTTTATAAGCTTTGTATAGCTTGGGTTTCCTAAGTCGCCTTCTACGACATCCACGGGAAGACATGGAGTGGTTCTATTCTACTCTGCCGGGAACCACACGGCAAATACATGTTACCTTATCCTTATATAGTATGAAATGAAGTCGCTTTCACTGTCTGTTGGCTTTGATCTTTTGAACTTCTCAACAAACTTTTTTAAGCAATAGGTACAGTGTTTCATGAGGAAATTTTGTAAGTATAAATTCATTTCCTGGAACAGCCGGGTAGGATATAAAATAAAAACTTAATTAAAGTCACAAATAACTGACTTTCAATTAAACCCTTCTTTAAAAAATTGACCCTAACTTTTTTTGTAAATACATATATTTAACATAAACAAAAATTATATCTGTATGTCAAGATTTTGCTATAAGTTATTGATTCTATAAAGTGCTTGCGAAGATAACTTAAATGCGTCCAAACGTTTTATCTTCTGTAGTAAATTCTTTAGTAAAAATCAAAAGGTTGCATTGACTTGTCCCACTTGGATGGGTGACCGCAAGTGGCATAAAAATATCTCGAGCTCCTCCGTGCTTCGGAAGGCACGTTAAGCCGTTGGTCCCGGCTGTTATCATTGATGGCAGTCGTTAAGCTAAGTCAGATGCCTTAAGGCAGCTTGAAAAATCTGACTCCAGTGTTGGCCACTTACACACACGAAAAACAAACAAACATTGACTTACATAAGTATACAAAATTTTAAGTGATACAAAATTGGTATGCAAGATTAGACCTTACAGACTAAAAGAGCAAGTTGAATTAAAGCTTGTAAAAATATAAAAAACACCACTACTGCATTGTAAGGGAAATTTATTAGTTCTATTATTTTTGTCACATTTCTGATAACATATTACGGAAACTTAATTTTTAATAATATTTTTACACCAGCCCTTTTTAGTTGTTACATTAAAATCAGTCTACGAAAAATTCTCGAAGCTCAGAGAAACACACTATGCCTTGTTAAAATTTTATCTAAGTAACTATTTCAGACATATTGCGTTTCAAAGGGAATATTTAACGAACACGATGCGAGGGTATCACCGGGTACTGACTCCGTGGCGCAGCGGTCATCACGCCTGCCTGCGACACGGATGGTCCCGGGTTCGATCCCCGGTCAGGTCAAGATGGAAAACGATCTTTTTCAGATTGACCTGGGTCTTGGATGTTTATCTATATATATATTTGTTATAAAATATAGTATCGTTGAGTTAGTATCCCATAACAAATTAGTTGTGGTAGAGCCACGCTACCGGCAAAAATCACTTCAGCTGGTAGCATGAATGGGCCGGCTCGTCCGGGGAAGTACCACACTCTCACAGAAAATCGACGTTTGAGTAGTAGTTTTACAGCTTCTATGCTTCGTTCGGTGAGTGAGAGAGCCGGAGGCCCATCCCCCCTCCCCTCTAGGGAGGGAAAACAAAAGGCCGGCAACGCTCTTGTCATACCCCTGGTGTTACATTAGTCCATGGGCAGCGGTGATTACTTACCATCAGGTGACCCGCTTGCTCGTTTGCCGTCCTCTGACATAAAAAAAAAAAAAAAAAAAAAAAAAAAAAACACAATTAAGTCTTTCATTAGAACTTACTTTGGGGCTAGCTCAATCTGTGTGATTTGTCCGTATATATTTATATTTATTTATTTATATTTATAATAGACCTCGTGGCTTCAAAATGAACTGAAGCTATGAACTATGCAAAGCATGTAAATAATTTACATAATTTTGTTTATTTGTATGTCCCAAGATCGTTTTTATAACGCGTTTATCCGAAAATAAAATAATAGCTTTTCAGTTAGTACGAAATTATATTTATTTCATAAATGCATGTTCCAAGATCCGTTTATAAATATAAATATTTACGGACAAATCAAGATAAACATCCAATCTGAAAAAGATCATTTTCCATCTTGACTTGACGGGGGATCGAACCTGGGACCATCCGTGTCGGAGGCAGACGTGTTGACCGCTGCGCCACGAAGCTCGTGTTTATTTGAAAAACATAATCATATCAGTGAGTTAATTTTTGAACGATTAAAATTCCTATACAATCTGAAATCCTATCCGATCTTTTAAAAGGTGGACTTTCCCGTCAATATGATTTTTTGCCTATAGTAGTAACGCTAGAAATTCTAAAAAAAAGAATTGCCCGGCCGGCTAAAAACTTTTTATGGGAATGTCATTTTATATCGAATTTACAGCATTAGTCCCTTAATATAAAGTTGTTCATATTGATGGTTTATGTTACCCATTTAAGAATCACACAGGGTTTTATTGAATAATGCTATAAATTTTTACATTAACAATTTTTATTATAAAATATTTATGGAAAATATTTTAACATAAAATGAAATCAAACTTATCATTGAAATAAATTTTAATATTAAAACTACATAAATCAATGTTTTTGATAAAAACGCGATATAAAATAAAATTATGTATTATGAAAATACATCTTGAAATTTCTCAATTTCAGCAGGCATTTGTAATATGTGACATTCCCAAGGCTCCTTTGAAGCAGAAAATTTAATTTGTCGACGGTTTGCGTCAAATTTCTAAATTATAACTCAATTTCGCTTCTTCTTAGGCCAAATAACGTTTTATGTATTTCATTAACTCTTTTTACCTTTAAAAGTTATTGAGGCTGAATTTTTCATTACGAAATAAACGTAATTTCGTTTTTATGTTGGCTCTAGGGTAATAATTTTACTAAAATTTTAGCAACATCTCTAAGGAATAAATTAGTTGAAACCGGATCATATTTTACTTTCTATCTTTATTAAGATTGTTTGATAAGAAATTTAAGCAAAATTTATTTCTTATTTTCTTTTTTCTCAACAAATACCATACAGAACAACAAAATTAAGAAACAAACATCGATAAAAATTCAATTCAACGCGTTTCTGTAAAAAAGGAAGTACCTTACATTTTAAGTCCTACCCTTTGTATAGGTGCAAAGACGATCGCATATCATTGTATTTCTAATGTAGTAATACAATATTGCCACAGCCCCTAGGTTATTTTATACTGCAATGAAATGTCTAAATAAATTTCTCGGTAACTGCAGAACGGATTTTAAAGATGTATTGTATAATACATACCACCGTTATAAATTGCCACAAGTATGTGGTACGATTTACAAAGTAAATGAAGCCTCCACCCTGTAGATTTTGTCTAACTTTAAAACGAAAATTACATGCATTGTATTTTTGGAGTCACGTCAAGGTTTTGTTCGAATTTTCTGAATTCTTGCTGCTTGTTTTACAAAAAATATATAAAGTTTTGACCTTTCGGAAAATATATACATCATGGTAGTATAAAGTCAATCGTGATCTGAAATGATTACACTATGTAAACTATGAATACTGAACCTTCTTTTCGTGAAATGACGAGCTCCGTGGCGCAGCGGTCAACACGCCTGCCTGTGACACGGAGGTCCCGGTTTCGATCCCCGGTCAGGTCAAGATGGAAAGTTATCTTTTTCAAATTGACCTGGGTCTCGGATGTATATCTATATATGTATCTATTATAAAATAAAGTATCGTTGAGTTAGTATCCCATAACACAAGTCTCGAACTTACTTCGGGGCTAACTCAATCTGTGTGATTTGTCCGTAAAAAATAAATTCGTTTACAAATTCTGTGGGAACCCTAACCAATATTATACACGTAAATGCGATGGTAAATTTATTGGTATGTTTGAATGAATAAACGAATAACTACTTGGACTTAATTCAAACAAATATAGTAACTTATGTGTATAAACGCCGTTTGTTTAATAATTTGTTTGCTTATTTTTATGCCCAACCTATTGTTGCGATCATCACGTTTTATAGTATACTAGCTGTTACCCGCGGCTTCGCCCGCGTGAATTATAGCCTATGTCCTTCTCAGTACTCTAACCTATGTGTATGCAAAATTTCATGATGATCGGTTAAGTAGATACTCGTAGGGCGTGAAAGCGTAACAAAGAAACAAACAAACAAACTCACTTTCGCATTTACTCGTATAATATTGTATTAGGATTTTATTCTGATTCTAGTGTTTACGGCAAAAGCAAATAAGTTCATCATCTATGAAAATTTTAACTGTATAGTAATCACGGTTTATGAGGAGAGGTATTTGAGGAGCCCGATGGTCCAGTGGGTGTGAGCTCTATGAGCGCTTACGTATGTTAAGCAACCCCTGGTGCAGTCCCTACTTGGATGGGTAACCGCAAGTGGCATAAAAATATCTCGAGCTCCTCCGTGCTTCGGAAGGCACGTTAAGCCGTTGGTAGCGGCTGTCATCATTGATGTCAGTCGTTTAGCTATGTCAGATGCCTTAAGGCAGCTTGAAATATCGCTGACACCAGTGTTGGCTACTTACACATACGAATAACCAAACAAACAACGGTTTATGTATGATGGTGACACACGGACATTGAAATCTCGTAAATAGGATCCCGTTTTTACGCTTTGGACATGGAACCCTAAAAACCTTGATATTGAAATATGGATTTCAATTCTCAATTAATATTTGGCATATTCGCTTCCTAGCTAAGTCTCTGTGTATTTTATTCTGGTCATTTTCAACATCGCGTTCCACAAACATAGATATTTTTCCACATCGGCACTTAAATCTTGATTTAACTCATTTTCGTCAAGAACGTAGGTTCCTAAAATACAACAAACACGTGTGAAGCGTACGGCGGCGGACGGTAAACTGACGCGAATTTCTGATAGTGTGCGGGGGGGCCTAGTACAAAATGTATGGAAAACACGCCTTCCGCAATTTCTATCAGAAAAAATTCTGACGTCCGGCTGAAGTGCCATCTGGCGGGCATCAGAAACGGACGACCCGTTAGAATTTTTCTAACAGTGTGCGGGAGCTAATACAAAATGTATCACGGAGTGCCTTCCGGCGAGCGTCAGAGTTTTTCTAACAGAAATTTCTGATAATATGCGGCCGCTCCTTACCTGCGCTATTGAAATCAAAAGTAGCCTATGTCCTTCCTCAGGCTATAGCCTCTCTGTGTGCCAAATTTCGTTTTAATCTGTTCAGCCGTTTTAGTTTTGGCCACCCATCCTAATTAGAACCATGGTTAGAGTTGCTTAACCTGCGTTATCGTAATTAAAAGTAGCCTACGTCCTTTCTTAGGCTATAGCCTCTCTGTGTGCCAAATTTCGTTTTAATCTGTTCAGCCGTTTTAGTTTTGGCCACCCATCCTAATTAGAACCATGGTTAGAGTTGCTTAACCTGCATTATCGTAACTAAAAGTAGCCTACGTCCTTTCTTAGGCTATAGCCTCTCTGTATGCCAAATTTCGTTTTAATCTGTTCAGCCGTTTTAGTTTTGGCCACCCATCCTAATTAGAACCATGGTAAGAGTTGCTTAACCTGCATTATCGTAACTAAAAGTAGCCTACGTCCTTTCTTAGGCTATAGCCTCTCTGTGTGCCAAATTTCGTTTTAATCTGTTCAGCCGTTTTAGTTTTGGCCACCCATCCTAATTAGAACCATGGTAAGAGTTGCTTAACCTGCATTATCGTAACTAAAAGTAGCCTACGTCCTTTCTTAGGCTATAGCCTCTCTGTGTGGCAAATTTCGTTTTTATCTGTTCAGCCGTTTTAGTTTTGGCCACCCATCCTAATTAGAACAATGGTTAGAGTTGCTTAACCTGCGTTATCGTAATTAAAAGTAGCCCACGTCCTTTCTTAGGCTATAGCCTATCTGTGTGCCAAATTTCGTTTTAATCGGTTCAGCCGTTTTAGTTTTGGCCATCCATCCTAATTAGAACCATGGTTAGAGTTGCTTAACTTGCGTTATCGTAATTAAAAGTAGCCCACGTCCTTTCTTGGGCTATAGCCTATCTGTGTGGCAAATTTCGTTTTAATCTGTTCAGCCGTTTTAGTTTTGGCCACCCATCCTAATTAGAACCATGGTTAGAGTTGCTTAACCTGCGCTATTGTAATTAAAATTAGCCCACGTCCTTTCTTAGACTATAGCCTATCTGTGTGCCAAATTTCGTTTTTATCTGTTCAGCCGTTTTAGTTTTGGCCACCCATCCTAATTAGAACCATGGTTAGAGTTGCTTAACCTACGTTATCGAAATCAAAAGTAGCCAATACCCTTGCTCGGGCTATAGCCTATCTGTGTGCCAAATTTCGTTTTAATCTGTTCAGCCGTTTTAGTTTTGGCCACCCATCCTAATTAGAACCATGGTTAGAGTTGCTTAACCTGCGTTATCGTAATTAAAAGTAGCCCACGTCCTTTCTTAGGCTATAGCCTATCTGTGTGCCAAATTTCGTTTTTATCTGTTCAGCCGTTTTAGTTTTGGCCACCCATCCTAATTAGAACCATGGTTAGAGTTGCTTAACCTACGTTATCGAAATCAAAAGTAGCCTATGTCCTTTCTCGGGCTATAGCCTATCTGTGTGCCAAATTTCGTTTTAATCGGTTCAGCCGTTTTAGTTTTGGCCACCCATCCTAATTAGAACCATGGTTAGAGTTGCTTAACCTGCGTTATCGTAATTAAAAGTAGCCCACGTCCTTTCTTAGGCTATAGCCTATCTGTGTGCCAAATTTCGTTTTTATCTGTTCAGCCGTTTTAGTTTTGGCCACCCATCCTAATTAGAACCATGGTTAGAGTTGCTTAACCTACGTTATCGAAATCAAAAGTAGCCTATGTCCTTTCTCGGGCTATAGCCTATCTGTGTGCCAAATTTCGTTTTAATCGGTTCAGCCGTTTTAGTTTTGGCCACCCATCCTAATTAGAACCATGGTTAGAGTTGCTTAACCTGCGTTATCGTAATTAAAAGTAGCCCACGTCCTTTCTTAGGCTATAGCCTATCTGTGTGGCAAATTTCGTTTTAATCTGTTCAGCCGTTTTAGTTTTGGCCACCCATCCTAATTAGAATCATGGTAAGAGTTGCTTAACCTACGTTATCGAAATCAAAAGTAGCCTATGTCCTTTCTCGGGCTATAGCCTATCTGTGTGCCAAATTTCGTTTTAATCGGTTCAGCCGTTTTAGCGTGAAAGCGAGACAGACAGACAGACAGACAGACAGACAGACAGACAGAGTTACTTTCGCATTTATAATATAAAATAAAATAATAAATAATAAATAATAAATAATAATTAATAAATAATAAATAATAAATAATAAAAATAATAAAATAATAAAATAATAAATAATAAATATAATAATAAAATAATATAATAATAATATAAATAATATAATAATAATATAATAATATATAATATATATAATATAATAATATAATATAATAAAATAATAAATAATAAAATATAATAAAATATATGAAACTCCTTCTCCCTGAGGGTCTCAGGGCGGGATTTTTGTCAGATACCGACCTATAGAAGGTCGAGAAGGTGCAAACCTAAGTTGAAAAATATAATAAAATAAGCCCCCCAATACAACCTCACGCCCAGACATTTACCACCTAGTCATCGTGGGGGGCGGGCAACGGGTACTAATACATAAACTTACCTGGCAGACGAGGCTCTGGAACACCATTTATAAAATGAGTAGAAATAATAGGAATGTACGTATAGGGTCGCTTCCCGGGGGTCGCCGGGGCACGTGTGGAGCTGACGCTGCACGTGACAGCATGCGGACCGTCAGTGATCCTCTGCTGAACAGGCGGGCGAGGGTCGGGGAGGGTGGGGGGGATCAACCCGAAAATACTACAGCCGACATTATCCGGAATGCCGATTCCACTTTGCAGTGCGGGGATACTTTAGATCCTGAGAGTACTGCCGGTGCGTCGGTGTCAGCCACACCAACACCAACTTTCACTAGTGATGATGCAAGGAAAAAGTGGTCTGACGAAGAATTACGAGAATTAATGTTTTGCTATTTTAAAGCAAAGTCCGGGGGAACAGGATACATGAATCGATTACTTAGCCTTTTTAGGGTTCCGTAGTAAACAAGGAACCCTTATAGTTTCGCCATGTCTGTCTGTCTGTCTGTCTGTCTGTCTGTCTGTCTGTCTGTCTGTCTGTCCGTCCGCGGTTTTACGCAGAGACTATAAGTACTAGAAAGCTGTAATTTGGTATGGGTATGTATATTAATCATGGCAAAAAAGTGGTAGAATAAAAACTTGAAAAAAAATTTTTTTTAGCGTAGCTTCCGTACAAGTAAAGTGGGGGAGTAATTTTTTTTTCTCTATTTACCCATCGTGTGGGGTATCGTTAAATAGGTCTTTTAAAAATATTGTGAGGTTGAGAACACCATTTTTCGATTTAGGGATCCGTTTCCGAAATATTTAGTTTTAAAGTGCGAATTTTTGTTAGACGTTAGTGTCCCCCCCCTCTATCTGCTAAACGGTTATATATAGATACGTGAAAAAAAATACAGCAGTAGTATATATACTGAAGTTTAAAGGAAAACTATCAGAGCTGAGTACTAAGTAGAAACTAAAAAGTTATAGGCATTCAACTGATAAACTGTAAAATTTCATACTATTTTCATTGTTAGATGTTTTTGGTCGTTAAACTGTAAGGTGCGAGTGTGAATAGTGTGAACTCAAAGTTGTCATTCGCAACTACGGAACCCTACACTGCGCGTGGCCCGACACGCACTTGGCCGGTTTTTAGTGACAGAAATCCAGACAATCCTAAAATTCATCTTTATAGCGGCAACGCACTATCCACTCAAGCACGTAGTATTATAAAACAACACAGGTTTAGCGAAGACACACTCCGACAAATACAACGAAATGCAGAACAAACTGACAGACCAACAACAATACTTACACAGACTGACACAGAAATCTTCACTCAAACATCTTCTATGTTTGAGAACACCCAGGAAGCAACAGACTTAGACATAATACAGAACACACCAACAGAATCTGAAACCCCTATACCTTCTTTACATAGTGACGACGCTAGAAAGAAATGGACAGACGAAGAACTTAGAGAGCTCATGTATTGTTATTTTAAAGCTAAGGTAGGCGGGTCAGGATATATGATACGATTAGAAAGGATCTTCAAGGAAAGAAACCCGAACAACCCGAAAATTCATAGATTCAAAGGAAACGCCTTGTCAACCCAGGCGCGAATAGTAATTAACCGTAAAACTTTTTCACTGGAAGTACTTAATGAAATACAACAAAAAGCAGAACAGTCTATCTCACAAAACATACAACCGGTATCCTTCCAGTCTGACAGGACACCATCACCATTCATGCCCACACCATCCACAGAATCCACTCACACATCACAACAGGACGAACCACTAAGCCTAGAAACAACACCACTTCTACTCGACAACACACCTCAATCGACAAACACAGAAGACCTGACACACAGTTACAACTACAACGAACAAGACCCATTAATTTTAAATTTGCTGGAAAATATAGCTGAAACAAAAGAAATAAGTATATCAGAGAGACAAACCTTACCAAAACCTAAGTTTAATAAACAATTTATTAACAACCTACACAAACTTAACCAATATTTACCTACCCTATTAGAGACCAATCTTACGCTTCGTGAAACTAACGATGTTATCTATGCAACAGCCAAAACTTTGATACAAAACAACAATCAAAAGCCATACATAAGTTCTGACACACTTAAACCGCGCAAAGATCCGCCGTGGAAACGTAGAATAGAAACTAAAATACAGGTACTTAGAAAGGATTTAGGACGACTAATAGAAATAGAAAACGGAGTAGCAACAAGACAAATGATGAAGATAAAAAATAAACTTTACGACAAATACCACATTTTTACAAACAGCGATCGCGATAATACTAAAGAAATATTAAAACAGAAAATAAAGGCACTCTCAGGAAGGATTAAACGCTACGAAGACATGAACACTGCACAGACTCAAAACAAAATGTTTGATGAAAATCAGCACAAATTATATAGAAACATTGCAGGGCAACAAAATCTACCAACTAAAATACCGTCACAACAGGAGATAGAAAACTTCTGGTCCCCCATATTGTCACAACCTGTCTCCTATAATCACCAAGCACAATGGATAGCTGATCTGGAAGAAACTACTGAATCGATTACACAGCATCAGGATACAGGTGAAATTAACTTAGAGCAAGTAAAAGCTGCAATCCAAAAAATACACAACTGGAAAACACCAGGAATCGATAGAATACAGAACTACTATTTAAAATATCTGACCAGTACACATAAATATTTAGCTAAATTATATACAAAAATACTACAAGGCAGAGAAGAAATAGAAGATTGGTTCACGACAGGCCAGGTGATATTAATCCCTAAAAGTGACAATACGGAGGACCCGAAGAACTGGCGCCCAATTGCATGTCTTCCTAGCATGTACAAACTTTTAACATCCATACTTGCAAATGAATTATACATACACTGTGACCGACATAATATAATAGCCCCTGAGCAAAGAGGTTGTAGAAGACGTGCCCGCGGCTGTAAAGACCACCTAATGGTTAACAAAGCTATACTCGAGGACGTTCATCACGCTCAGAAGAATTTGAGTATGGCATGGGTAGATTACCAGAAGGCCTTTGACAGCATGTCACACGAGTGGCTACTCAAAACTCTTGACTTATATAAATGTCCATCTGCTGTCAAAGGGTTTCTTCAAATGGTAATGCCAAAGTGGAAGGTCGTCATGACTGCCCGAGCAGTGGGGACTTCGGTGACTACTGAACCGATTCATATACGCCGTGGAATCTTCCAGGGAGACTCACTGTCTCCCCTCCTCTTCTGCTTAGGAATTAATCCCTTGTCTCAAATTTTAAATAAGTACGACACCAAAGGTTACAAATTGAAAGATAGTGTGTGGGTAGATCATTTACTGTACATGGACGATCTTAAACTGTATGCAAACAATAAAAACAATTTAAAAACTTTAATAGATAGTACGGAGGTATTTACAAATGATATAGGAATGAGTTTTGGCCTAAATAAATGTAATGTCTTACATATGCAGGCGGGAAGAAGGACAGGATACGAAGGAGAAGGCCACGCGCTACTGAGTGGGGAGACATTTGAGCACCTAAAGGTGGGAGAGAAGTACAAATATTTAGGCTTAAACGAAGGAGGTACTGTAGATCATGATAGACTCAGAGAACACATACAAAAAGAATACTTTAAAAGAGTTAAGAAACTTACCCACACACACCTTAACGCTAAAAATCTTATACGGGCAATAAACACATACGCAGTACCGGTTCTTTTGTATTCATTTGGAATAGTCAATTATAAAAATAGCGATCTCAAAAACATTGACATAAAAACTAGGAAATTACTCGCACTCAATAAAATTCATCATCAGAAGGCGGACGTTGAGAGACTATATATACCTATAGAAGAAGGAGGAAGAGGACTAATGAATATAGAAATGTTACACAAAACTCAAATAATTAAATACAAGCAATATTTAGAACAGGAAAATGATTATCTAATAGCTGCAATAGTCCAACACGATAGAAATAGAACTAAATATTCAATAAATAAAGAAGCTAAAAATAATTTAACAGAAATAGGTTTAGAAGAAAATAATAATTACAGTGATAAAGAATTGAAAACAGCAGTGTTGAAGAAACGTATCCATGCTTGGAAAGCTAAGCCGCTTCACGGACAAATTCACAACGCAGTACTTGAAAAGGCTAATATAGATAGGGAGCTCTCTTTTAGCTGGATTAAGAAACAACGAGTACCTTCCACATTAGTTTCGTCAATATTCGCCATACAAGACCAAGCAGTTGCGACCAGACAGCACGAAAGAGACATAATGAAGAGGCCCGTAGACGGCAAATGCCGTTTATGTAAGGTTAAAGATGAAACCGCCCAACACCTTATATCAGGTTGTGAGAAGCTGGCTGGTCACTATTATGTCAAGAGACATAACAATGTAGTTCAGTACATATTTTGGACATTAGCTACCAAACACAAATTCGAAGTCTCCAAATTTTGGTGGAAGGAGCACTTGATCCAACCCAGAGTCATAGAAAATGATGAGGCGAAACTGATGTGGGAGATACCAGTTCAGACCGACAGAACAGTAGCACATAACAGACCTGACATAATATACGTAGTTAAAAGGACTAACGACACTTACCTCATAGATGTCACAATACCCTCAGACTATAATATTGGAGCCAAGGAAATTGAAAAGTTATCAAAATATCACCTACTCAAAACTGAAATAGCCAGACTATGGAATACCAAAGCGACAATAGTACCAATAGTTATAGGAGCAACCGGCATAGTAGCTTCCAGTCTACGAAGGTATTGTGACCTACTAGACTCCCAAATAGACATAACAATAGCCCAGAAACAAGCCGCATTCCATACTTCCAACATATTAAGTAAAGTGTTAGGAGACACAGTCTTTGTTCACGGGAACGCAGAAACTCCTTCTCCCTGAGGGTCTCAGGGCGGGATTTTTGTTGGATAACCAACCTCTTGCAGGTTGAGAATTGGAAAAAAAAAAATATAATAAATAATAAATAATAAATAATAAATAATAAATAATAAATAATAAATAATAAATAATAAATAATAAATAATAAATAATAAATAATAAATAATAAATAATAAATAATAAATAATAAATAATAAATAATAAATAATAAATAATAAATAATAAATAATAAATAATAAATAATAAATAATAAATAATAAATAATAAATAATAAATAATAAATAATAAATAATAAATAATAAATAATAAATAATAAATAATAAATAATAAATAATAAATAATAAATAATAAATAATAAATAATAAATAATAAATAATAAATAATAAATAATAAATAATAAATAATAAATAATAAATAATAAATAATAAATAATAAATAATAAATAATAAATAATAAATAATAAATAATAAATAATAATATAATAATTAATAATTAATATAATTAATATGGAGTATGGATATATGGATATGGAAGTATGGATGGAAAAAGAAAAAGACTACTTTTTATCCAGAAAAAAATCTAACTGTTCCCAAGGGATAGTATCGAGCAGAAACGCATGCGAAAGCAATTTATACTCGATATTTAACAATACTCTCATGTTCCAAATACTGAGCTACTTTTTCTTTCCAGCTGGATCCATGTACGATGCAGCGAACGAATCAGTCACTCTTCAACTAGCCGAGCTGGTCTCCAACTCCCCTACATCTCAATCCTTATCAGTGTCTGGTGGCGGGGCGAGGTTAGCCCTCCCAGCCGCTGGAGTGGCTCTGTCAGTCCCTGAAGGGGCGTTGAGTAGGGGGAGGCGCGAGCAGATGTATGTGGCTGTCGTCAAGGATGATAGATATAGACCGAGGATTGGGAAAGGTGAGTTTAGCCTTATTTTTTTCTTCTTTTTGGTTTGATTTTAACCATTTTCTTTGACTCAGACAGAGACTTAGATGAGCAAACTGCCACCCATCATTTCATTTCTTATATTACTAAATAGATCAAAATGATAGTCGTGTTACAATTTTAGTCAATTGTGAAACATAAACTGTAAACCTAACAGCTGTCCTTTCATTTTTTCAACTAAGTGGCTTACGTATATTTTTATCAGTAAAGAGCCTGATTAGCGAAACAAGTGTAATCCGTCATTTTGTTCTTTTACTCAGCTCAAAATTATTGCATTTTGCTATTAACTTTTCATCAGTGTCATTTCAAATCAAGAGAACTACCCAATAAGGCCAAAACTAGCCCGGTCCGATTAAAATGTCTATACTGATAAAAATATACGTGAACCACTTAGTTGGATCCGATAAAGATATTTATATAATATTTATAAATAAAATTTATAGAATTCTATCTATTTATCCGCTTACAAAAGCTAATTGCAAAAAAGTTACTATTATCTGGTTGAAAACGCTTGATTATGACAACACCGAAAACTTAATAATTATCACTAAATAATAAATACAAAAAATAAGAATGTGTAACGCAATCTCGTGGATATAGATATGTGCTTCTATAGTTACCCATTTATTTATGTTCTCTCTTTTTGTGATAAGTATATTCCAAGGTTTAATTCGGAGGTACTGACCGACACCTAGTCCAGTGTTGGAGAGGCTGGCAATCTGTCATACAGGTTTTCCTAGTACAGATGCCAGTCTCTCACATAGATTTATCAATTGCTATTGTACCTACACTCTATTCTATGTATTTTTTTCTGTGTGAGAGAAGAAATAAAGATGTTTATGATTGATAGCCTATTAATTATAAGGAATATGAAAGGACAGTTATTAGGTAGGAACATTAGGGTGTCCCGAAAAAAAAATTTTTTGATTTCCGCTACTCAATACCATTCAAAAGTTGCGTTATTTATTGTACATTACCGTAAAAATAATAAAAAAAATATAAAAATATATCTTGAGGGCTCTACCAGCGATTTTATTTTTACAAAAATCACTCAGTAAGTAATCAGTAGCCTTCCAGTTTATGTCGTCTTGTCTAATTTATTTACATTATTTCCACTATATTTCTTTATTTTATTAATAGCAGTACCTTAAGTTGTCATTTGCAGGTAACAATAGAATGTTTTCAGTGAGTAATTGAATTTGATCGAACTTGCAAAATTTATGTTTTTGACATATTTTTGTTAGATTTTCTACTTCTACGGTGAGGCGGTTCGTCTCACTTCTATTATGGTTTTATTTGCTATATAATGTCACTATGCACTTCCTTGTAATAAAATAAGTGATTGTTATTTTTTTCTTTTTATACAACTTAGTAAGCAACATGTAATAATGGATTCAAGATAAAAGTAGTTACTTGTGCTCATGTTAAAAACTTGGCGAGCGCTATTTACCAGATTTAAGAGACTTTATCAAAACCATTACGATGAAAATAAACTAAAACTACAGAAGAATAGCAACTGTCTTTCCAACACAGAGGTTTTTTTCTATCGTTTTTAGAAAACTTGATACGATTTGGCCCAAAGCTTCGATTTCCAATGTTGTCTATCTACAAGTTACCCAGTTGCTGAAATCATATTATTTCGACAAACACCTGTTTATATATTATAATTGATACGAAATAAAACAAAGAAATAACGACTACGAAAGCAAAGTGCTTTTTGGAATCCTCAAATAAACAAGCTTTTCAATATTGCTACTCGTAAGTGCACTTCATTTGACAGTTGTCCCTGCATAAAACCTAAGAAATTCCTATTCTGTAACAGAATTTTTACTAAACAAAGAAAGTGATAGGAAATTGGCAATACTGGTAAAGATACAAAAAAGCGCATGAATTTTAAAGACACATCAAAGACAAGAAAATTTTACGCGTATAGAGCTGACATGTTATCAAAGTACAGGGACCATAAGAAAGTGAGTGCGTGAGTTACTGCCTCGACCGCAGTCGCCTTCAGCAAAGCTTTCTTCGAATAGTGACAAGCTTATTAATGATTTTTATAGCTATTTAATTGAATTGCACTTCGGCGCTGCCAATAGTAGCTAAAGTGTGTAATGTGATCGATATGATCTATCAACTCTGCGATCAATGAGATCTGCAGCAGCGTCGCTTTAGCGGTCTTTGCTGATATAGAATTGGTCTCTTTCAAAGATGATAGTCTTGTTACTGACAAGTAAAAATAAATGATAAAAACAGACTAGCAGATATATTGATGCAATTGTACAAAAATAGTATTTCAGTTAAATTTTATTCACCAATAGAGACCATTTACGACAACTTGCATTTCCCAAAATATTAAAGGCCAGAGAAACAGAAAAGAGCAACTCTCGCAGTGTAGTTACAGCACCAAAGTTCAATTTGTTTATGGGAGATTACATTGATATATAATTAATGAAAAAATGTTTGAAAGAGGCTTCTCAAAGCGTTACGGACGGACGCTACAGCCTAGGATGGTTTCAGTGGGAACAGGTCAAAATCACTCGCGGAAATGCCTTATTTTGGGTGCAAAAACCAGTTCCGTTTTGAAAGTAATTTATTGTTTTCCTTTCAACTAGGCATATAAAACCTTAATTTGACTCATTTTTGTACCTTTAAACTTAATAAAAACCATTTATATGTTATTTTTGTGTGATTTTAAGTTTATGTTAGAAACCACTAAAAATAGAAATTTAAAAAAAATTCAAGGGCCGGTAGAGGCCTCAAGATGACAGATATTCAACTGTTTTTTTCGATAACCGTAATCTATGTATCAAAACGCAACTTTTGAGACCTCTTGTGTAGCTGTAGCTCAAAAAAATTTTTTCCCCATACATGGACGGGACACCCTAAGGAACATATCTTTCTGTTTTAAAGATGTCTAAAATTCTAAAACGAAAAAGCCAAACGTATTTTATGATAAAATACTAAGCCTATGTTGTATACGTTAAAGAATAAAACAGGTTATCCTTTTGATATAGTGTACTTCACTGATATCATCAAAGAGATAAAATCAAGGTACACTTAATATTGAAATAACAAGTGTACAAAAAGTTACTTTTAAAAAAACTGTTTTCTTCGCAATGCTGTTATTACGAGCTCGCGATAAATTCTCTCTATTTTAAACTTCATTTAAATAATACGTAATTACACTATGAAATCAAAGAGCCATAATCACGCTCAGAAAAAACGCGCACCGCTTTAGGCGAAACCGTTGCACATACTTTATTCTGTACTCTAACATGCTTTATTAAGAATAAATTTTGCCCCGCAGGTATCACGCAACTGAGTCCAGTAGTTAAATGTGGCCCTCCTCGCCTCCAATTAAATAAGTCCGTCATACTGCAGATACCACACTGCGCGAGCCTCAAGCATGGCTTCTGGAATCTCTCCTTGTACGCCATCGATCATAACAATGCCAAATCCGATAACTCCCAGCCGCAATGGAGAAAGGTCGTAGGGCTCGGACAAGAGACAATCAATACACCCGTGTTCACACAGCTCGACAACGACAAGATTTATTTAGTGACAGACATGTTGTCCACATTCGTGTTAGTAGGCGAGAGCTTCAATGGGAAAGCGGTCAAATGTCTGCAATTAGCTATATATGCTCCGGCGTCAATAAACGAAACATCCACAGAATACAATATCAGGCTTTACGTCTTCGAAGACACGCCGTGCGCACCTTATTACTGCCAGGAACAAGAGAAAAAACTCGGAGGAGCCCTTCTCGAACGCACTAAAACCTTATTATTCCAAGATGGCGGCTCCAATTTGTGTTTGAACTTAGAACACATCAGCCCCGGCTGGAAAGCCAAGCCGGGCATAGGTTACCAAGAGATCCCATTCAATCATGTTTGGAGCTCGAATTACAACGCGCTCCATTGTAGCTTCGCCCTCGAGAGGACCCACGACTGCGACAATATTGACTTTAGCATCTCCGCGTGTCAGAGGACCAATCCATCCTACAAACAGACATTCCGAATATCCCTCGAGGATATGCGAAGTCGGTCGCCCCGAGGCCGTTCACCCCGCGCCGAATCTCAGCGAAGTTTCAATATAACCGAGAATCTTTTGGAGGCTCGGATGTGCCGGAGCGAGGAGGGAAGCGACAGCGGCAAGCGGAACGTAACCGTGAGCGAGGCGGGAGTCAACGAGTGTGCAGGCGAAGGCCCATTTAAATTAAGTGCACGAATAAAGCGGCAGCTATGCGCTATATTGGATCCGCCGAACGCCCGCGGTAACGACTGGCGCGCGCTGGCGTCCCGACTCGGCGTGGATAGATACACGACGTGGTTCGCCACGAAAAGCTCGCCCACGGAGGCTATATTGGAGCTGTGGGAGTGCCGGGAGCGCGGCCCGGGAGCCACGGCAGGCTTGGCCGCCGCGCTGCGTCAGATGGACCGCCACGACGCCGCGGACTTACTACAAGGGCGGCCATCTTGGTTATGAATCATCGACAAGTCGGATCTTGATTTTAATTAACGATTCTCGTGTCGACTGTACTCGCTCTATTGAGGCGGGACATGTGAAAGTATAGACCTTTGGATTATATATGGACGATTTGTTGGTACACTAATGAGTAGTTTAAATGTTATGTAAGAGAAAGTATAGTTTCGTAGGCCTACGGCCTAAGTTTGTAAAATTGTCGTAGTATATTTTGTATAGAATATCTATGCTGTAGATAAGCGATGGGAAATAAATTATATTATAGTAGCAATAATAGTGCCTATAATGTCTTTTAAAGAAATACTGCCAACTCTTAGTTGGTCACGGTTATTTTGTTATTTTTTATAAGTGTTTGAGTGTTCACAATATTATGGAAAATTTATCGCTTAGTTTCTTTTATTTGGCTGGTTCTTTTGATGCTTCGTAGGTATTAACTGTGTGCCAAATCTCTGATGCCACTTCGATTTTTGGCAATAATCTTTGAGATGTTGTACTTTATAGTTAAAGCATAACAATGTATTACAATTAAATTGAAAATTTGATGAGAAAATTCCTCACATAATGTAAAATATTTAAAACCAACGTTTTTTTGAGTGCAAATTTCCATTAAAATTTAGATATATATATATAGTCGTTTAGATTAATTTGTGTATTTTTTGCAGGTTTATTTTGGTTTACAGGACAATTTGGTACTAGAAGTATCAATTAATATTTTTTTACTATTTCCTAACAATTTTATATGCCAATCCTTTGCCTCATATTTTCAATTTAAAAGTGATACTTATTCAATTTATCCGAGCTTACAACTAAATTAGGCACGCCTTTTAGAAGTTTGTATTGAAGGGGACGTTTCAATTGTAACTGTCATGATGGTACCTAATCGAATACAATGAAGTAGATCCTTAATAGAATTCAATTATAAACTTATTTATTCAATATTGTGAAAAGTTACAATTGACTTTTGTAGACAAGTGCGAGAAGTAATTTTATTAGAATGGAATATAAAAAAGAAGTATTGAGGCTAAAAACGTTGTTTACGCCATTTGTTATTGAAGGCTATTTTAATCAAAGTAGTAGAGTGAACGATCTAATAGTTTCTTTTTTTTTCGATGAAAAAGAGTATTTGTAGTAAAGGCATTTCTAAAACATATAACTATAAAATAATGAAGCGGGACATAACGTAAACTAGCCTGATTTTAGTTTTCGATTACCTTTTTAATATTTTCTGTATAAAAAGTTTGTTGTTTTCGATCACCGATTATACATAAATCTTCAGAAAGAATCTCCCCACATAGTAGTTTTGTGGCCAAATTATTTAATTCCAAAAGCCTGTAGGTACGTTGCGTCAGTAGCTATAAAGTTGTATACACACGAGAGCTAACCTACATTAATCTACAACTCTTAAGACTTAGAAACTGCATTTATATCTTCACAATTTCATCCACATGTAAAACCTGCAAAAATTAACTGGAGTTTTTTAGCGATCGAAGTGTAATACAATTTTTTTTTTATACTTTTACTTACATGTGAAAAATTAGAATAGAAAAAATTAGATACCCTTCATGTAATTTCCTCATCTAACTTTAGCAACACATACACAGAAAACATATATGGTGTAAACATGGGCTTTATGTTAGAATTGGCGGGAACTAAACCAGGTATTTTAATGTAGAAAATAAATGCTTTGGTGACTCATGAAATATATTTCTTAAGTACGGACAAGAACATTTGCAGAGTTTACGCATATATTTACTGGTTGTATTGCTATATTAAATCCAAGATAATTATTTATATGTTTGTCATTTTAGACCATGTTTAAATTAAATGTGTTTATACAAAAAATAATAGCTATGACCTGTACCAACTGTCAAGTTAACTTTTGCGGGTTGTTCTTCACTTCGCCTGTATATACGTATAGGGTGTAAATACTTGTATCGCAGTTACTAGTAGCGGGAATACCCCTGTTTTGTAAATGATATACCTACATGCTGCCGTAGACTATATATATTTTTGTTAACGTGATGACTATTAAAATAAATGAATCTGTGATACTTAAAATAATATGAAATAAATTATGTTTAACTGTGGATTGATTTGTTTTATTTAACAATTGATACAAAGTTTGGAACAAACATTTGAAAGGTGTGGATACACATGCTACTTAATTAAATGTTTTCTTGCTAGTTGATAAAAATAAGCATGCTACCTGAGACTGAGTGGAAGCAGGAAGGTTACCGCTATACATGCTTATTTTAAGCACTTATGTGTGTCGGCTCCTACTCACCCAGCTCTTGTTAGAGTAGCCCCAACATGAATATGATGTAGGTGTATGTATTAGGTGCGCAGCGGAGAGACGAGAGCTCAGGGCGAAAGAACACAACACAGGTAATTAGATATATTACGATATCATATTTTGCTTCACACGTACTGTTACACTGTTATTAGTGAAAATACAAGTAATAAAACAATATGATAGGCGAGTGCCTTTAAGCAAAGGTCGAGTGATCACGACCAAAATTATGAATGGAATCCAATGGAATGACTGACTGATGAGAAGGGACTGAAAAGAGGATTTGAAAATGGAATTAGAAATTTAAAATGAATTAAGTTTCGAAATAAAAGTGGACAGGATGATGGTAATTAAGAAATGAGGTGAAATGCAAGATGCAGCATGAAGTTATCATGCGGCACCGTTAATGAGTATGTCGTTTTCGGGACATAGGCATGAATTATAGGCATTATATGCATGCATTAGTATCATGCTCTCATGAGCTCTCATGCTCATGAGAGCATGAGAGCTCATGAGAGCATGATACTAATGAGCATCCGAGTTTTGAGCATGTTTATACAAGCTCAAAACTCGCACGCTCATAAGCATGCTCAAAACTAGTATGTGTATCCGTAGCTTTAGTTGTTTATATGGATTTTAAAGTCGAATGGGCATAGATAGCAACATAATTCTGAAAACATTTCGAGAGAGTCTTAATTTATCTCAAGTCCTAACAAAGCACAACCCATTTACCTTAAAAAGACTTAGTAGTACAATTTCACCCCTTCTAAACACATTCAGAAACTGGAATAACAATGATGATGATGATCTGTCCGACCGATTTCGGCCATGGCGACCTCTTCGACTCCTAGTCGGTGTTTTGGCGATCGTGTGCTCGCAAATGGCTTATATAGTCCGTTAACGGAAGCGGTCAAATACGCAGGATATATTAAGGTGCGCAAACGTTTGCGCTAACGCAGGCGCACACACTCGTCCTTCTCCTCCTTTCATCAGTGGAACGGAAAACCGCTACGACTGAGGAGGGGTCGGATGTTGTGTCTAGCCGATGGTGACTATATATAATATAACAATACTACTTAAGAGTCCCACGTAAAGTCAAAATCCCATACAAACATAGTTTGGTTTTAGTTTTACAACAGTTAAGCCAATCTCAACCAAATTTCGTACATACGACCGGATAAGGCATATTGATGTTTATAATCAGATTTCAATTTTAAGAACAATTTATGTACAAAATTACAACGAGTAGAAGTTTCGTATCGAAAACTGTTAAATAATTTTTCGTTGTAATAAGTTTTCGGCTTTACGTGGGACTCATAAATAGGGGCCATCTTGCAAACTATTTTTTTACGTTTACGGCATTCTAAATCGAAGTAATTTAAAAATGTTTGCAAATACTTCATAGACTATTTAGAAAAGGAGTTTCTTGTGCAGGTCTGTTTTACTTGGCGATGGACAGATAGGAGTTCGGAAAGCTGACGGCCAACCCTACAGTAATGACGTGGCACTCAAAGTTGAAGAAGAAGCTGGTCTACTTTTTGGCAGAAACAAAAAATGTATAGAATAAAACCAGAATATAGTTCTTTACAAAAACAGCGGTAGAAATAAAACACAAAAACCATGTAGCGGAAGCTCCGTAGTGTACCTACATTTTAATAAAAAGTTTAAACTTGAAAGTGTATTAAATATAAACGTTCCTTCACTACGCTTACAAACAAAAACAGCTCATTTTCATAATCCTGTTTTACTTTACGTAACTCAAACAAAGTAACAAAAATACAAGACATTTCAAGAATGTCTAAACCATAGACTACCGACTTGACGGGCGAGAAAAATTTGATATTTTACGTCCAGTTAACAATGGACATGTAAAGTAGCCAATGGGTAGCCATTGAGCAGGTGCGAGCTTATGGCTTTAACTTATGAAACAAATTAAAATGTGATACAGAGGTGCGTGAGAATCTTTGGGAACTGCACTCTTAATTGCATTAGTAAAATAAATGTGACAGCATAAAAGCAGCATCGAACTACCGATTTTGCCCCACATTTGGAATGGTGGCAACGGCAGTTTTTTTCTTAAAAACTGTGACGCTGTGATTTAAAATACTTAGTTTACGAGTCTAGTTTATATTACCCTGCATACTTAATGCAATTAGGCCACTCTTTAGTTGTCTGCTCTGTCAAGAGCAATTGTCATTTTGCTTTGATGTCAAATATAATAGAGATTTAGTATAGAAGGTGGCTTCTACTTTATTTTAATTTACTGAATAGCATACGGAGTTATAGCGAGCACAATCGCACTCACAATACCGAACAGGAGATGAGAAGGATAAGATTAGACCAAAGTCAAACACATTATATATTGGCACTTCAGGCACACTGTCACAATAGCAAGATTCGTTTAAAGTCTGCATCTTGTGTTGTCATAATTATTCATCATCATCATCTTCATCAGCTTATACTCGTCCATGAGTAGAGACAGTCATTATTAAAATTACTTATTTACAGCACCGGTAATTTTTGAAAACACTTCTATACTAAAAGTCATTCCCAAACCTCCTATTACATCATCATCTTTGTTTTGCGAAGCTAAAAAAAAGCTTTCATAGTAAGTAATCCTTCTATTACTTCCATAATTCTAAACTATGGCTAGTCGACGATGTTCACACGTCAAAGGCTCGGATGATTCAGGCGTGGTCACACTTAGCGCGGTGACGGTAAAGTTTAGACTAAATAGATCTAGCTAGAAATATCATCATCAACTCAGCCGAAACAAGTTTACTGCTAGACCTAGGCCTCCCCCAAGGATTTCCAACACGCCCAGTTGGAAGCGGCCTATATCCAACGCCTACCTGCGACCGTGGTCAGGTCCTCCGTCCACCTGCATGGTGGGTATCCAACGCTACTCTCAGCTGTACGTGTTCACCAAGAACCTTTCTGTCCCATCGGCCATCGGATCTACGTGATATATCTCCCACTGCCACTTCAAAGAGCTAATGCATTGAGCTGTGTCGGTGATCTTTGTTCTTTCACGGTTCTCGTCTTTGTTACCTTTCCAGCGAGACACTTTATCCGGAGTCTGTTTAGCGACTTCCAAAGGGGCCAACGTAGATTGTAAGGTACGCTATGGTACTCCCAAATTGCTTATAGGTTGAGTTCTTAAACGAATGAGTCACAACAGCTCCTCTATTATCTAAAATGATTGTCAAGAGATATTATTACTACAGCTTGAACATGATAAAATCAGAATAATTAAGCAGGCAGGTGTGAACACGATGGTTTGTTAATGTTTACACATCAGGGGGTAAATCGCCCGAGGGCGCTTCAAGCGCGGTGATGCGGAAAAAGGATAGGTGAATTTACATTGCTGGATTTGGGTAAGCATTTTCCTATTTATGGGGAAAACAAGACCTTGGTTCTGTTGTGTCTTCGTTTCCAGTTAAAAATCCCTAATGTTTTATTTTTTTGACTTAGATTTTAACAAGTTCCCGCGTATAATAAAGTACTACATACATGTGGGATAAAAATATTGTATTGCCTTAGCCTACTTCTCCAACCCGTCTGGCCAGCGTGGAGAGTGTAGGCCAAATCCTCTGACTGCTCTGGCTATATGGCTCGGGTAGTACAGAGAGGGTCATGCTCCTGCAGTGGAGACTAACAAAGACCTGATGATGATGATGATTGCCTTAGCATAAAGTATGAACGCACTACTAATTGTTGGTATCATGGAACGCAGCGGATGAAAGAAAGGGATATGTGTGCGAGCGAGTAAAAAGAGATATGGCGATTTCTCTGTACCCACGACAAACGTTTTTAAGAGTCCCACGTAAAGCCGCAATCCCATACAAACGTAGTTTCGTTTTAGTTTTACAACAGTTAAGCCAATCTCTACCAAATTTCGTACATACGACCGTCTAAGGCATATTGATGTTTATAATCAGATTTAAATCTTAAAAACAATACCTATACAAAATTACAGCGAGTACAAGTTTTCGATACGAAACTTTAAACCATGACCGGATTTCACGGTCTGTGTGTGATGAAAAGCAGCTGGTATATTCTATGTTTTACCCTTTCTCCCAAATTAGCATGGAATCATTTAAAATAATAAAAATATCTTAACTTATGACTATCTATGTATAATAGCCATTATATACGGCGAGGTGAGTTTATACACTAGCGCCACCCAGCAATTAGTTCTATAAGTCCTAAATCATATCAAATTTAAAAAATCTAATAGCTGACTAGACTGCCTTAGTAAATTACTTGTAGTATTATTGGTACAAGTTTTCACTATTTTTAATTTGATGAATTAAGTGGCCTCTTTTGGCGGTATAAATTCGTTATCTTAAACTTTGATTGTAATATCTATGAAAAGTAACAAAAAGATTACTGCGAGTAATTTACTAGGGCCTCAGGCTCTCTCACTCACCAAACGAAGCATAGAAGCGGTAAAGTTACTACTCGGACGTCGATTTTCTGTGAGAGTGTGGTACTTCCCCGGACTAGCCGGCCCATTCATGCGACTAGCAAAAGTGAATTTTGCCGGTAGCGTAGCTCTACCACAACTTTAGTGTTTATATGATGTTTAAGGATGGTCAGGGACATTTTATAGTTTTATATTTACTTCGGAAATAACTTTGATAACTTCCGTAAAGCGCAATGGCTAAGACGCCAGCCTCCAACATGATGGGGTTCGATCCCCGGCCAGATCAAGATGGTAAATGGTCTTTTGACTTGTAGGATTGAACGTAATGGCCAAATTGATAATGTATTTTTCGCCAGGCCATGGCCAAATTGATTTTAAGGACAGCTTCGAATCCTGCCCGCTTAGGTTTTTTTTTCATATGCTATTTCTTATTTTAATAAAATAATACTACATACTTGTAAGGTATATTTTTTATAGCATTTTTCGGATGAGTTGTGGTGTCATCTCTCGGTTTAGGTGGGAGTATTCTTAAGAGGTGGAAGGAGATGTAATATTTTTTTAATTAGTATAGCAATAGAGCGTAATACGCAGTAACATGAACACCGAACAATTTTCAGATTGACCTGTGTCTTGGATGTTTAGCCCCAAAGTAAGTCTCGAACTTACTTTGGGGCTAGCTCAATCTGTGTGATTTGTCCGTATATATTTATTTATTTAATACTACAATAAGCAACAGATGACATGCCATTAGGTGGGTGTGAATACAGCAAGGGTTAGTTAATTACATATTAGAATAAAAATGGAGACAATGTTATTTTTTGTTTATTTATAGTGTTGTAAAATAGGAACATGAATTTGAAGTTACAGGATAAAGTTTATGTAATTTTTTTGTAATTTATAATAATTAAAATGTATTTTTATGTAAAATACAATTACTGATTTATGTTACAAACATTTACTAAATTACGTCAAAATTTTATTAAATATACATTTTCGATATAATAATAGATTTTATTAGATGTATATTATATGAAGGCAATCCGATTAGGTTAGGTTATTCCTTATGTACAGTGAAGAGAAATTTCAACCTACAAGAATTGATATACGATTTAAGCGAGAGTAGAATGAAATGGCACATCATGTTATTTGCTCTCAGACTAGGATGACATCTAAGTTATAGAAAAATACTGAATAATTTATTCATACAATAAAAGCTTTAAAAATAAGTTTAATGTAAACAAAAACTATTTTTTAAAGAGAGAGAAAATGTACACCGAATACTACAATAAGCAACAGATGACATGCCATTAGGCAGGTGTGAATACAGCAAGGGTTAGTTAATAATAGATTTTATTAGATGTATATAGTCAACAACATATTTTAACAACCTTATGATGATGCTTTATAAAACATAAGCATTTACCTATGAAAATAT
Organism: Rhodophaea formosa; assembly: GCA_963082605.1. Classification (NCBI taxonomy): domain Eukaryota; kingdom Metazoa; phylum Arthropoda; class Insecta; order Lepidoptera; family Pyralidae; genus Rhodophaea; species Rhodophaea formosa. The sequence continues at coordinate 2,639,459 of OY720208.1, forward strand.
CGATAAATAAGGTTAGTTCAAATCTTAAATAATAATGAGCTCCAAAAAAAGAGTACATAGATTGGATCGACTGGATTAAATTATTTTCTAATCTACATGATTAAAATGTCGGTATTTGGATTCAAACAGGTTAGTACTTAAATACTCGCCACTTGATAAATATACTAGCCTGCGAACTAGGCTCCACACTAGAAGCTAAAGAAGTCTTTACTTTTTTAACAGGCAAAGCCACGCATGTTCTGTAAAAAAAGCACAGACACGCTGGCATCGGCAACCTGCACCCTTAGGCATGTTTTGAACATTCATTTAAATACATTATAATGCCATTTTGACCGAGGGCCGTAATAGACAGGTGTGGGCAATAAAATAAAAATTACCGCCAGCTACTGTCAGCTTTATCGGATGCATCTAAACGGCATAGAAAAGTTTTTTTTTTATGGAAGAATGTTAATAACAGTGTATATGTATGGACTAATAATACTGTGAATTGACTACTTCTATGAGTATTTACATAGCTTTTTTGTGTAGCTAGTGGCTTAAACTGGTGTTAGATTTGTATTTTGTTTTGAATACCTACATAATCAATGCCAAAACATCAAAACAAGTTTTTTTTCATCCCTCCACATATTGGGCCGGGCCATTATTTCGTTCGTAAACTCTGGGATCGCTTGGCGTTTCCGTGAAACTTGTGTTATAATTATACCTGTAACAAAGGTCATTTATAATGTAATAAGTAAAAATACCTGTAACAAATAATTTTATTTTAATACACACGGGAATATATAAAAAATATATATTGTTTCCAAAATTGAATTTAAATAAAGTAAAAAAATTACTTCACCAGATAAAGCAGGTAAATCAAAATTAGATGTTTCATTTTAAACAACAATAAGGCACTCTGAACAAATTATTAAATATTGCAGGTCCAATCAAAGTATTTAAATACATGTACAAAGTGCGAAACTGTTAAAGATTTTTCATTTACATTCCAGAAATTTGTCACAATGTGTATATGTGTATTTTTGCATTATGGAACCAGCAATATAGTTATAAAGATCTTTGAGTAAAAATAAAAACAAGAGAAAGAGAATCAACTACCCTGTATAAATGACTCCAGATATGTAGTAAAAATTTTCAAGATGAATTTTATTTTGTTCCAGTAGGGAACACCTTTTCATTCAATTTTATAATGAAATACGCTGAATAATTCCCATTAAACCCAAGAACTATCCCAACTCAGCCAATCGCGTGTCTTAACAACATAACCCACGCATATTCAGAACTGCAGACGTTGCCGTTATGTTCTCTCATTATAGCCAAAAGGTTGTATTGATAATAACCCAATATTAGGCCATTACACACGATATATGAAGGCAATCCGATTTTAGGTTAGGTTATTCCTTATGTACAGTGAAGAGAAATTTCAACCTACAAGAATTGATATACGATTTAAGCGAGGGTACCTATAGAATGAAATGGCACATCATGTTATTTGCTCTCAGACTAGGATGACATCTAAGTTATAGAAAAATACTGAATAATTTATTCATACAATAAAAGCTTTTAAAATAAGTTTAATGTAAACAAAAACTACTTTTTAAACAGAGAGAGATTTTGGGAGGCTTAGCCCCCTGCCAATAAAAGAAACAGACAATCTGATATATTCTAAAAGCATATTTCATATTGAAAGCATACAAGGCTCAGTAGAACCAACCAAAAACATACTGACTGATAACTTTACATATCGCAAACAAAGTTTTATAGAAGGAGGAGGTTATAAATGGCACAGCCCAGGGTCCTATTGACCCCGAGCTGCATCGCCTAGTTACAATAACTTGTGAAATATGACAATAAATATTTGCTCGCACTGAAAAAACGAACCGGTTACCCCTCGTAAAGCAGGCTGACGTAATAACCTCTATGCCAAAAAGGCCAGCAAATATATCCCTCCACAAAGACTGAAAATGTGGGTGGCAAAGCGATTATCCAACAATCTGTATCACGGATCTTCACAATCATCCCATCAACATTTCCCAAGTTGTGGATGCATACGATGTGACATTCCAATCAAGATCCGTGGGCTCATTAGGCCCGTGCCCATTCTTAAATTAAACAATCGTAAGCATACGCGTTCCCGCTTCGCCCACTCCTTTGTCCGAGCTATTTCTGATAGCGGCGTAAGGGATAGAAGCAAGCGACATTAAATTGTTATAATAATTTAAAAACTTATTAGATAGGTTTATAAATACTACGCGTAAATTTAAACTCGACATATCTTTGAAGGAATGACTCTGTCTGTCAATAAAAACAACATTTTCTATCGGACTTTCCGATACAAATGATCCGGCTCTTTCTTTCTTGTTTTTTTTTCTTTTTTCTTTTTCGTATGTGTAAGTGGCCAACACTGGTGTCAGATTTTTCAAGCTACCTTAAGGCATCTGACATAGCTTAACGACTGCCATCAGCGATGACAGCCGGGACCAACGGCTTAACGTGCCTTCCGAAGCACGGTGACTGATCCGGCTGACTGAACACTTTAAAACTAAGCTGATGCTGCTTGATTTATGCTTGGCATCACACAGTTAGAAGGTACGTTAACGTAGAAAGTATAATATAAACTGAGCTCTAATATATGACATGGAAAAGACAATTGCTCAAACATCAGTTACAAAGTGATTGCTAAGATAGGCAAATATCCATTTAGTAAACTACAGGATCGATGGTCAATCGATATTAATGGGCAGAGTGTAAAACAATCTAAGTTATGTTAGAAAAGAGCACAAAAACGGAAAGGGCTTCGGCATAAACTAAAGTCACGTGGGCTGATAAGGAATGGAGAATATATTGAAAAATGGCCGGTGGTATTTATGATCAATGTGGGGAATTATAATTTCATAAAATTCTTCGCGTAGCAAGTTGAAAACAAAAAAAAAGGAAAAATAAAGCTATTGGGGCAGAAAGGTTCTTGTAAGGTGGCCACCAACTGGCAAGCGCAGCGTCGGACACCACCATCCTGTTGCTTGGATAACCTGAGTAGGGTCACAAGAAGGCGCTGGATATACTCGTAATTTGCTCCCAACAGGTCGTATTGGAAATATTTTATTTATTTATATTCATCATCATCATCATCAGGTCTTTTTAGTCTCCACTGCAGGAGCACGACCCTCTCTGACTATCATAACCATTTATTAGCCAGATCAGTCAGAGGATTTGGCCTACACTCTCCACGCTGGCCAGAAGGGTTGGAGAGGTCTCTTTGATGTTAATAAGCTTTGTTTAGCTTGTGTTTCCTTATTGATAATTTATTATTTATATTATTGATAATTATTAAATATTTATTACTATGTTTAGGTGCTGAAAATATTCTCTATACATATAAAAGTGTAATAAAACAACAGGGTTTGATCGAATTAATATATTTTTCAGTCTATATGAAAAAGTTGGAACGTCAAAGTATAAAAATATATTCCAATAATTATTACTTCTATCTGTAGATTTATTTGCTTAAATTAACGTATGTGGCAAGAGGAAATTTGTAATATAATTTGTATATATTGATAAAATCTTTCTAATATTTTAAGATTTCTGTACTCAAATGAATTTTTGGATAAGGGTGACATGACAACGCAAAGTTAATTGTATAGATGTCGCTGTATACGATTGTTCCTACAAAAAAAAATAATATATTTATTCTTAACATTTAATTCTAGTAATTTAGTGTATGAGAATAATTATATAGTATATTAGGGATTTCTCAATGGTCGAAATATCTTAACGTCTTCATTTTCAATAGATTAAAATTTAAACATCAATATAATTATATTAGCCGCAACAAGTCCACGTCAATCAATTAAATAAATAAAACAATTTAAATTTGCTATCGCCCATGCCTTGGCCAGCAATATCGACGTGTAAGGTAAGTCACGACTGGCCACCGAGCCAAAAGCGACATTTGATAATATCGTTCCTTTATCCGTTTGACCCTTAGGACCTTTGAACGCTGTTGGTCCGAGTTGTCTACATTGGATTGCCGCTAAGTTTCTAGTTGGGAAACTGTCTCTTGTGTTGATGGATCTATTATGTCTACAGTTGGTGACGTTCAATTAATTTTAGGTATTAAAGGATGGTGTAGGAGGACTTGGAAGTAAATTTTGACTTGCCAGGCTAATGCCAGGTTTTCTATAAAACCCTGTCACAAATGAGTTTTCTTGAAGTGTTTAATATTTTTAAATAAATATGTATATAGGGACAAATCACCAAATGTGAGCCAGCCTTACAGTAGTGTAAACTTGTGTCGTAGGATAGGTACGGATAATACATGTACACTGATACATACTTAAAAATAAACATCCAAGACGCAGACTAATCCGGAAACGATCGTTTTTCATCATGACCACGAAAGTTTTCCGCCGCGTCTGTCTGTCTGTTCGCGATAAACTCAAAAGCAACGACTGCCCGGGTTTTCATGTGGTTTTCACTAATAAATAGAGTGATTTATGAGAAAGGTTTATAGGTATAATTCAAGCCCGGGCGCAGCCGGTTAGGGCTGCTACGAGTACCGTTTTTGATAGATATTTAAATAACGGCAACAGGTAGAAGCTTAAAGTATTCTCAGAATATTTAGTTGAATATTGCTCCAATTCGTTATATTCAGTTTTTTTTTTAATTGATTTTATTTTTTAAATGAAATGAAATGAAATGAAATGAAATGAAATGAAATGAAATGAAATGAAATGAAATGAAATGAAATGAAATGAAATGAAATGAAATGAAATGAAATGAAATGAAATGAAATGAAATGAAATGAAATGAAATGAAATGAAATGAAATGAAATGAAATGAAATGAAATGAAATGAAATGAAATGAAATGAAATGAAATGAAATGAAATGAAATGAAATGAAATGAAATGAAATGAAATGAAATGAAATGAAATGAAATGAAATGAAATGAAATGAAATGAAATGAAATGAAATGAAATGAAATGAAATGAAATGAAATGAAATGAAATGAAATGAAATGAAATGAAATGAAATGAAATGAAATGAAATGAAATGAAATGAAATGAAATGAAATGAAATGAAATGAAATGAAATGAAATGAAATGAAATGAAATGAAATGAAATGAAATGAAATGAAATGAAATGAAATGAAATGAAATGAAATGAAATGAAATGAAATGAAATGAAATGAAATGAAATGAAATGAAATGAAATGAAATGAAATGAAATGAAATGAAATGAAATGAAATGAAATGAAATGAAATGAAATGAAATGAAATGAAATGAAATGAAATGAAATGAAATGAAATGAAATGAAATGAAATGAAATGAAATGAAATGAAATGAAATGAAATGAGCTTTATTGCTTTAAACATGGTAACAAATGGTGTTGTAGAATTAAAATGTAGTTAGGAATCACATGTTTAGTCAACATTGACATGCAATAGACACAAATTTGTTAATTATGTCAAATATAAATCTATGTACATATTATGTCAAAAAACAAAAATCCAACTTCTATTAATGAAAGCACGCTCGACAAACTACTAAATTTATCAATCAAAACATCCCTCCGCTCTAAAGAAAACCCTTAACTTCAAACTAACCATTACTTCCAGCCGACATTCCTATCTACCAATACCTCAAGATACCATAGAACTGAAAAGACCCTAATGTCAGCTAATCAATCCAAAAGGGTGCGAGTACAAAATACTGAGAATGTAGAAACAACATATTGTTTACGAATTTTCTTCTATTTGTTTAATTTTAAATGAAAATTAAGAGCCTATTATATCCGATGAGAAAAACGTTTCATTGCCATTAGAGTGGATATTTTTAGGTTTCACGACTTTGCGAGTTTATTATCGTGGCACAAAAACATTTTCTAATAATAATAGTCATATAGGCTTATTAACCGAGATAAGTAAGGTCAAAAATATATTTGTATCGCCCAATAAAAGGTTTGTTGTGTTAGCGACTCAACCCTTAAATATAATCAATTATACGAAAGGACTAAATTAGCAAGAAGAATGGTATTCTAGTAAAAAATATTTAGATTGTTGACGACCACGAGTAACAGTCACATTCCTTACTCTGTGATTTCGGTATAAGTAGGAAACGGTTATAAAGACGAGATTATTTTCCCGTTCAAAGATCTCCCTCAGAAGACATTATTAAACTCTATAATTAAAAAAAGGCATTAAATGAAGCGCTCCATCTTCTCCCTCTTTAATTTATAACCGAAGTTATAAAGGCGACAAAGGGCCAAAGGGTGACATTCATCAACTATAAGGTCACGTGGCCAAGACCCTAGTTCCTTTGAAAGGTGCTTTTTGTACCGCGATAAATTAATTTTGCGAATAACCCTTAAGCCCTTCAAGCGAATTGCAGTGTCATTTTGTAGGTCTGCGAGGATAATGTAATCGTTGAGCTGTCAATATTTTTATATTACTGATATTAATGGTTGTTATACAATGTCTTTTGAAGGGGTAAGCATTCTAAATTGTTAAACCCCTGCTGTTGTTATTTGTCGTGTGTGTAAGTGGCCAACACTGGTGTCAGATTTTTCAAGCTGCCTAAAGGCATCTGACATAGGTAAAAGAGTGCTACCAAAGATGATAGCCGGGCCCAACGGCTTAACGAACTTTCCGAATCACGGAGGAGCTCGATATATTTTTATGCCACTTGACCATCCAATTGGGGACCGCGCCTGGGGTTGCTTTACATGCATAAGCGCTTACAGTGATTACGCCGACTGGGCCATCGAACTGCTGTATTATTTATAAAACTTGAAAATGTGAATTAAAGTTTATTTGAATGTTGAAATGTCATAACGTTAATTTGATAATACAGTGTTTAAATTTACTCTCGACATTTCCATTTATTTCCAAGTCCTCTGACTACTCAAGCTAATAAATGGCTCTGGTAGTACAGAGAGGGTCGTGTTTCTGCAGTGGAGACTGGAAAGACCTGATGATGAGGATGATGATTTCCTGAGATGACCCAGCCAATATGAACAACTTTTCGTACGAAACCAAAACTGAAAATTAAAAAAAAAATAGTATTTATTGTATAAAGAGTGTTCAAAGTCCTTGGCATTTAATCCATTAGAAGTTTACATTGACTGAGTCACCCCTTAATCCTGAGCCAATGTTTCCTGAATATTACAATTCTAATACTATGTGATCAAGTATGATTTGCTTGAAAACCTTAACTCAACTTTAAAATTAGCTTCATCAATGCGTAAACACGAATTGTTGAAACATCATCGGGTGTAATTTACGATATATACGAAATTATTTAACGGGGAAGCTAGAAAAGGATATGACCCTGGCAACCCTCTATCACAACCGGTGATAAACCAGTAATATTAAAACTCAATACCTTCTAAATACCCACAATATGGTCGCAGGTAACGACCGTCATGGGAATGGCCATGATTATAATATAATGCTTGCATTATTAAGAAATTAACGAGGCGAGAAATATTTTTCTACATTCTATTCAAATTTGAAATGTCTATTATCATTCATGCTTTTTTGAGATGGTAATTTCACTTATCTTTTCATGTTTCGTTTCTTTTAATTTTTCACATGGAATAATGTCTAGTATTGTTAATTTTAAAATATGTTGGAACCCATTTAAATTACTATTTATTTTATACGTTTGTCCTTGGTTTTAAAATTCAAAGCGTAATTATAAATATCTACCTAATTAATAAATAATATTGTATAGGCCTAAATTGTTGGGCATTACTTTGAAAAACTATCAAGTCGCTTATCAAGTCCTTTTATAACCTTAAGCTCTGTCTACCCCGGAAGGGATTAAGATTTAAAAATATATAGTATGTATGAAAAATATTTGGTTTCATGAACCGTTACAAAAATGTTAACTTACTTAGTTAAGTGCAATTAAAAAACATTACAATAATTGCATGATACATTTACAATAGACAATCAATTTCACTATTCAATATAATTGATTTTATAATTTACAATTTCAATATAATCGATTTTATAATTTACAAATACTTCTTGATTAGAATCACTAAAACATACTACAGGGCATTGGTCATATTTACCCACGTAAATATCAAATTTTCTGCTTTCTAAATCAACTATCACTTAACTTATCTACTCACCAATACATAGATGTAACTTATCACCTTTTACTTAGCATATCCAATCGATAAACAAGATTTTTATCAAAGCCTGTATAAACAAGCATATTCATACATTATGCATTTGAGCGTAACAAAAAATATCTTTGGGTTGGTCCACTTAACTCTAAACATACATGCAACTATTTTCTATAACATACTAAATAATTTAAACTTTAAAAAATATATTTAATATATATCTTTAATCTGAAAATAAAACAAAGATTCTTACTGAGAATGCTGTAACAAACATAGCTTTGGAGATTATAGAAACGACTTATCGCTTGTCTTAGATTTTTTTTATATTTCTGGAGTAAGAAAGACTCTCCTCGTAGCTTGTTTAAGCCCTATATCTGTCTTCAATATGGAGATAAAACAAAGATTGTTACCGAGAATGCCTTAGTCAAACCAATAGTTTCAAACAATATCTTTGGAGACTAGTGTAAATACCCAATGCTTGTCTTAGATTTTTTTGTATTTCTGGAGTTAAATGGAACTACTCTCCTCGTTGCTTGTCTCAACCCTATCTGCCTCCAATCTAGATATAAAACAAAGATTGTAACCACACACGCTGCAATCAAACATGGTGTATTTAATCATATAACATCGATCAAACCATATGCAATGATAAAATTATGTGGACAGTTAAGGTATGGAGACTAATGAAACGACCCGACTCTTATCTTCCAGTTTTTAAATATTTCTGGAGTTAAATGGAACTACTCTCCTCGTTGCTTGTCTAAACCCTATCTGTCTCCAATCTGGAGATAAACCAAAGATTGTAAATGCTGGTAGTCAAATTAATAGTTTGAGAACATCGTCTTTGGAGACTAGTGAATCGACCCAACGCTTGTCTTACTTTTTTATATTTCTGGAGTTAAATGGAACTACTCTCCTCGTTGTCTTAACCCTATCTGCCTCCAATCTGGAGATAAAACAAAGATTGTTACCGCACACGCTGCAATCAAACATGGTGTAATTAATCAAATAACATCGATCTAATCTGATAAGGTGACCACCAGCGGCGCGGGATGTCGGGACTCGGGATAGATAAGTGTGGGATAGTGGATAAAAAGGTTTACATAGTTTCTGGTGCATTCTTTGTTTTAAAAAGGTTTGAATGCATTTTTTTATAAATCACAGATTATATGGCAAGATTTTCTTTCACAATCGAGACTTATGACGTAGTAAATATATCTCCATGACTTATGTAAAGAAGTCAAAGAAAATTTTGAATCTTAATTTTACTGTTATGTCACGGGAAGCATACTTTGATAAGTTGTTTCCAATTGGTTAGGATATTGCAGGCATGAATTACCTGATTGTCTGATAAGAAAAATGATTCCGTGCTTCGGAAGGCACGTTAAGCCGTTGGTCCTGGCTGCCATCTGGTAGTCGTTAAAGGAACCACGTCACAGGCCGAGAGGCGGTTCCGAAGAACTCTGACACCAGGGTGTGCATTGTCGACTGACCGTGTCACCTACTCGAAATGATGATGATGACTGTTATGTTAGCGATTTTGAATAAATAGATTTTTGAGTCATCTATTTAGACTCAAACCGGTATTTTGACGAATAAAATATTAAACAAGTTTTAAAGCAAGTTTTTCATTGTCATAAATTGTTAAAGTATATTTTATAACTATCATTGTATACCCAGACCAAAATCAACATAAGTATAAAGATTTGAAAATATATACAACCAATCACAGATTAATATAGAATGCAAATATCGTCTTATTACATAAATAAAACGCTAATATTAAACTATAGGTAACATTGCTTTGAGCAAATAGTCATGGGCAAGAATAGAGGAATGTATAATTTTAGGGACAGTAGAAGTTGACAGAACAAGTGATTTATCGTGCTATTGTGTATATGCGTTAAAAATTATCGTGCTTTTTTGTATAAAATGAGAAATACAGATACCTTATATCTTTTCACATACAAATAAAGGTAGTAACTACGTAGATAGTACTACAGTAAAAGGATATATGCGTAGCGGTTAAGTACGAACTCTTTGGATTTATGTATAAATAAATTAAGCACTTCGATGATTTTACATATCTTATTGGACTCAGGTTACTCAAGTTTTATCACTTTAATGCGACTGCCCTAAAGCATTTCAGGGTACCGTAGGTAATAAAAAAATAACCTCAACATTTTCTTGTATGATACGTTATACAATGGGCATGTTGATTAATTTTTTTTCATATTGCTATGTAAAGACCTGCCAAAAATAAACACAATAGTGACAGAAATACATTTCTAAACAAAAAACTCTTTCAGTTATTAAAGTTTTAAAGACACATGTTTTTAGACGTAAGTTTTTAGACGTGCAAACGCGCCGCTGAAATGCCTACATATTTGTGACGTCACAAGCTTGTATTTTGTACGGGTAGCGTGAGAACTTTGTTTGGTAGCTATACGAAATATTTCATATATGGTAATGGTTTCATAATAAAAGTTGCTATAAATTTTGCAGACTAAAATACAGTATAATTGTAATTAAAGATTTTCATACTTTAAAAAATGGTCCTATTCACCCAACTTTGAAGAAGCTTTAAGTTCACTTAACGAATCGATATCAAATTAAAAGTGTTCTTTATAGTGTTTTTAGATAGAAATTAGTCTCATTAGAAACAAATTTTATATAATCTTAACATTAGGCAACTACCGTATTATGTGGGATTAAATATCTTCCATGCAGGTTTGGGAGAAAAGGAAAAACATGGCATATACCAGCTGCTTTTCTTCCATATTCGTATAGGTCAAAAATAAAAGCAGAATAGTGAAGAGTTGCTAGCCACATCACCCATTCACATGATTCCTTATACTTTTGCTCACTCTATTCAATTCAATTCAATTCATTTATTCATAAAACAATACACAAATTGCATTCGAATATTAAGAGATACATCCAAAGTCCAAAATCAATTACTAAATTATTACAATTGTATTTATACTAGTATAAAATTAAAATAAATAAATTCACATTCAAATTCAAAATTCGTTAATATGCGTTCATTAAAAGTCACTAACACTATAACAGCACCTCTCCAGCAATAATGTCCGTAACTTACTTTTGAAGGCAGAAAGTTTACGCTCCGTTTTAAGATCACTTGGCAAATTATTAAATAGGGTTACCGTCTGATTACGCGAACAGTGAGATACAACTTGTAGCACTGGAGTGAATTTTCGTTTTAAATCTTTTCTTCTAGTGCTTTCACGCAGTAACATTTCTTCGTCCGTTTCAAATAAATGTCTATTTTTAATAAAGTCAACTAGAATGACAAAGATGTAAAGAGAGGGAACGGTTAAAATCTGGAGCTTCTTAAAATATTCAACGCATGACTCCCATGGTGGTATTCTGACTATTGTACGAATTGCCCTTTTTTGAGCCACAAAAGCTTTATTCATATTATAGTCATAACTTCTACCCCAGAATTTAATACTATAACGAAGTCTCGATTCAACCAAGGCATAGTACAGCGATTTCAGTTGATCCGTCGTCAGCTCGTCTCGTAATGTTCTAATAGCACAACATGCACTACTAATACTACTTTCTATAGCATGTAATTCCTGTTTCCAATTCAGTAGCTCATCAATTTGAATACCGAGGAATTTCACTGCAGTTACGGGCTTTATACTCTCTTTATTCATCTGTATATCTAGCTTGTCTCGATTCCTGGACGTCGTTTTAAACAGCATTACTTTCGTTTTAGCAGTATTAATTTTAAGATTATTTGCCGTTAACCAATTGTGGAACAATGTCAAAATAGCATTTATCTTTCCATTAAGAGCGTCAATATTAGCATCCCATACTACAGCATTTGTGTCGTCAGCAAAAACTACTAATCTTACGTCAGTTTGCGATAATGTCACATAATTAATTAAATCATTAATAAAAACTATAAAAAGTATTGGTCCCAGAATAGAGCCTTGTGGAACACCCCTGGTGACTTTAATTATTTTAGAGGTTTTTGTTGAGTTTAAAAACTCCCCTTTAGCGTCTTTAACCTCAACAAATTGTTGCCGATTACTTAAGTAGGACCTCAGCAGATTTAGGGTTTTACCTCGAACGCCAATAAATTCTAATTTCATCAAAAGAATACTGTGGTCAACTGAGTCAAAAGCGGCACTTTGATCAAGAAAAACACCAGCTACCTTTACTCTTTCATTTAATTTTCTGGTAACGTCGTCTAGAATAGTGTCAACTGCATTAGAGGTACCGATTCCTTCCTGATACCCATATTGTCTCTCATTCAGGATCTTGTTTATCTTTAAGTGTCGTACCAATCTAGATTTAATAATTTTTTCAAAGATTTTCGATAATAAAGGTAACAAGGCAATGGCTCTGTAGTTTAGCGGGTCCGATTTTGACCCTTTTTTGTGTATAGGGATTACTTTGGCCATTTTAAATTGCTCAGGAAAGATCTCATTTTCATAACATTTATTAAAAAATATTGCTAACGGCTTAGCCAGAATGTCAATATTGTTTTTAATTATAGATATGGGGATGTCATCAAAACCGACAGATTTTTTATTTTCCATTTTTTTTACAATGTCAATTATTTCAGATTCAGTTACTGGTGGATAGTCAATTTGGGTATCCGTTTTACTACCGAAATTATTAAGAAGTTCAGCTGATTTGCCAATACTTCCCGAGGACTGCTGATTACCATGATCAAATATATTCGCAAATGTGTCAGCTATATTTTGCGCGTCCGTGACTACTTGATTGTCGATTTTCAATGTCATTGTATCCCTAGTATTAAATGCTTTTTTATTAAGACGGTCATTTACTAGTTGCCAGATACGTTTGTTTGAATTTATATGTTTTTTTACATCTGCTTGTACACTTTGTCTTTTTGCAGATCGTATAACCCTTTTATATATTCTAAGATAACGTGATCTATAGTCAAAAATGCTAGAGTGATTAGTATTTTTATCAAGCATGCATAAGGCTCGCTTCATTTTACTAGATATACGTATACCCTTTGTAATCCAGTTTATTTTACGATGACTATTCATATTTATTTTCTTTTTCTTTTTTCTAAAACATTTTCGAAAAGTGTTAGTCAATGTTTGTATAAATGAATTAATACCTAATTTTGTCCAATCTATACGTAACAGTTCATGTCTGAAATTATCTTCATTTTTTCTATTAAAAAATCTTTTTTCTATAAACGAAGTGTTTTCGCGCCATTTAACACTGGTATTAATTAGACATGTGATGTTAGTCATTATACAAGCATGTCCGTCTGATAGTCCATTATGGTCGACATCAGTAGACATTTGGGTATCTTCTGGTATATTTGTTAAAATGTTATCGATGCAAGATGCCGATCCATTTCTAGTAAACGTAATTTCGTCAACTAAGTATCTGAAATTAAATGATTTTAGAATATTCAAGAACTCTGTTTTGTTGTTATCATCTGTCAATAAATCGACATTAAAATCTCCTGTTATTATACATTTCTTTGTGAAGAAGTGCTGTAGAAATACTTCAAGCCTTGTTATAAATTCATTGAAATTTGTGTCATTATTATAGCAGCAAAAAATATGCAAATTAGTGTCAATGTCTATTCAAGATTCAATCGTTTATTTAATATAGGTTTCTTTGAACACATATTAATTGTAATATTTGTGTTTACAATTTTTACAACAAAAAAATTTTTGTTGACGTCAATAATTACTTATGGCTAAGTTTAGGCCGCTTCCAAAGCGGAGTGCAGAAGAAGCGGCAACAAACTGCACAGCGCATTTTCTCCAAGCGACGTCAACTCCCCATCAACTTTTATGATGAATTAATTAAGCCTTATACAGAATAAGCAGGCCTATACAGAACCCTTCACAGAGTGTAGCATTAGTACTTGACCGATTTTTTTAGTCCATGCTTTATTGTGACTTTAAAGATTTGACTGTGATTTGTGGCCCCAGGACACGGGTTCGATTCTCGGTTTAATGATAAATGATTGATTTAGTACAGCCGATAGCCTTAAGCAGAACCCTGCTAATGGAAATGTCAGAATACTCGTAAACTGTCGAATTTATTGTGGATTAAAAATATATCTTCATTTAAGGTCTATTTTTAGTGCTGATCTAAAAATGATTCGTAATAAAAAAGAAGTCTGATTATTTTTTAAGTATTTATATCTGTATTAATGTGTAATAGTGATATGTAAAAAATATATAACCATCACCTTGATATGAGTCAAGGAGAATGTAGAAGAAATCCAGCTGATTAGACGAATGTCTTGGTAAAAATATTATTTGCAGCTATCTTTAAAACCCTGTTGATCCGTACTTATACTAAAAAGACAATGTAGACTGATAACACTTGACTTCATTTTATTCTCAGAATCAGAATCCCTAAATACGGAATAAAATAAAAACAAAAGAACTACCTCCCATACAAAGTCATCAGCTGGGCGAATATCTATGTAGTGTAGAGCCTTATTACTTTTTATTTTTTTTTCTTGCAATTCTGTATTCTATCAAGACTCTCCTAATTATATGTGATAGCACTAACTAGATATTTTTTACCACGGCTTCGTCCGTGTTACCCGATGGTCCAGTGGGTGTGAGCTCTATGAGCGCTGACGTATGTTAAGCAACCCCTGGTGCAGTCCCTACTTGGATGGGTGACCGCAAGTGGCATAAAAATATCTCGAGCTCCTCCGTGCTTCGGAAGGCACGTTAAGCCGCTGGTCCCGGCTGTCATTGGTGATGGCAGTCGTTAAGCTATGTCAGATGCCTTAAGGCAGCTTGAAAAATCTGACACCAGTGTTGGCCACTTACACATACGAAAAAAAAAAAGTTAACATTTGTTACCTGTTAATAATGTAGCTGTCTATGGGTGAAAAGTTATTTATCCATAACATAATTATACACAAACAATCAAATAATTATTTTTTATAATTTCAGTCTAAGTGAATTAATATTAATAATGCAGTCATATGGTTAGCTTAATCAATTTATGATCACATTCCGTAAAAAGTGTTAGCAGTTATAACTTTTCAGGCCCTGTTCCCTCTAGTAGAAACAACAGCCAAAATATTTAGTTTCATTTTATAGCTGAAAGTAAATAACTATGTATGTGCAGACTAATAACCTATCATTTGGCAGAAACATGAATCCAACTAAATCCAACCCACACGGTTGAAATTACAAAATATAGAGACGCAGAAGAAGGAGCAAATACCATTATTTAAGCCAGAGGAAATCTTTAGCAAAAGCACTTTTTTTACTCACCTTTTATTACGGTATGGTAAGTTGAGTAAAATAGCTCTCTAATTTGTATGATGATAAACTAATATAATGATAAATATGACTTTTTCCTTACTACACGCATATTCTCTATAATACTGAATTCAAAAGGCGCGTCGAGCCGTTGGTCCCGGCTGACATCATTAAGTGCAATCGTTAAGATATGTCAGCTGCCGTTAGGCAGTTTGAAATCTGACACAAGTGTTGGCTACTAAAAATACGAAAAATCAAACAATCATTACTCACCAGCCGTTTTCCCGCGACTTCATCCACGTAAATTATAACCTGTCACTATTTCAATAAGTGAAAAAAAAATTAAACTGGTTTATTGGCATAAGAGTTTATCATTACGAACAACCAAAACAAACTATTTCTCTTTACAATGTAAGTAAACATCTTAACAAGACAAGATTAAATGGCTAGGCTATAAGAACATGGGTTGGTCGATATACTAATTATTAGTCATGAACTAATAGCAAATTATACTAAAAATACTAATAAGAATACTACTAGAACAAACTTTCTACATAACAGGTAATATTATGAGAAAAACTAGTCGATTCGGCATGAATAACCATGTTGTCACTTGCGCATTAATTTTGGTGAATCGCCGCATTTGTATTAATTTTATTGTAACAGATTCAAAACATGTTTAATATGAACAATAAACGCTTACAGCGTGTAATTAAAGCCGATATATGGAAATAAAGACATTATTACTGTCATAAATAAAAACCGGGAAGCCAAAGGCCCTAAGGCTAACGGCTTTACCGATGATGTATTAAATTTTATTGTCTTGGGATGCAAGTTAAAAGGTCGGTAATGAAGCTGTAGTGATAGGTCATAAATAAAAGTGGTAGCGTATAAAATTGTAAAATTATTACCTTAGTTTAATTATAATAAGTTATTAGGAGATTTAGACAATACATTAATAAATTTAATAAAATCTTGTAATCACTATAGAATAATCCAATATGTAGTATGCTGGTCTGGGAGAAAAGAAAATACGTAGAATGTATGTATGTATGTAAGGCAGAAATGAAAGGAATTATGTAAATAGGCGGTGCGGCTAGCAATCCATCAATATTTTGATTCCGTATTCCATTTTTTTAAGCCTCTTAACATGCTACATGTGGCCTTTCGGTTTTTTGGCCTAAGGCTCTGTCTACCCCGTAAGTGAGTCTTTGACATTTACCATAATATTTTATGAATTTATCAACTTTTAAGAACTACTTTCTCTGGACATTTTAACATTTCAAGGTTTTCTTTTTTAAATAGCATAAAAAAAAATGTTACTTTCTATTGGGGAAACTTAATCGTTATGATCCCAACTATAAAATTATAAATGCGAAATTAAGTTTTTATATTTGTTTGTTTGTTACCTCTTCACGCTATATCTATGAAACTAATCTTCTTGAAATTTAACATACACGTTAATAATGCTACGGAGAAGGACAAAGGCGCGGGCGAAGCCGCGGGCAACTGCTTGTATGATAAAATTATCTGTATTAGTTCATGGAAGAAAAAAATGTTTCACTTTTTAACAGCTAAGTAACTTCTTTTTGTATCTCTTAAGACGCTTACACCAGCCCACTAGCGCCGCCCTTGGTTTTATTTCTTTTACTACTAAATAAGACCAAATTGACAAAATCGACGTAAGTTCTTCACTATAGTTAATGACTTCTAGTATTTTTTGTATTGCTTTCCATTATTTTGCATTTGGTAAATCAAGAGAACTACGCATTTAAAATGGCCACTTTTGGCGGTAATGAGTAGTTCTCTCAATCTTAAATGCTGATGTCGATGAAAAGTTCTAGTAAAAATACTATAAGTAATTTACCAAGAAAGTAAATACGTAGATTTTTTCAATTTGTTCTTATTTCGGAGAACAAGAATTAAATGATCGGTGTCGCTAGTTTCAGTGATGTAGTATTTTATTTGACTGGCCTGGAAAAAGGTAGGATATGTATGGTAGTATGTATGTTCCATTGTTGCCTCATGTAGCCTTAATGGCTTGACGGATTTTAAAGTGTGAAGCGACATTTTATTTAGTATTCGTTCCCGCAATTCCGTAGGCAACGTGACGTCAGCAAAAAATCTATTTCACGGATGTAAACTGCCAAAAACAGCAATAGA
Source organism: Rhodophaea formosa (assembly GCA_963082605.1). Classification (NCBI taxonomy): domain Eukaryota; kingdom Metazoa; phylum Arthropoda; class Insecta; order Lepidoptera; family Pyralidae; genus Rhodophaea; species Rhodophaea formosa. The sequence goes on from OY720208.1 coordinate 2,657,025, forward strand.
ATTATTTATTCTTTAATATTGCAACATGTTGAGAACATTTATTATGAATGTAAACAAGTGTAAAGTTCTGTAACCCAAAAAATGCTCGAACAGTATAAAAAAATAATAACATAAGAAGCTAAAATAACATAAAGGATATTTTAATAAAATACAACAATAAAGTCCTTAACACAGCATTAAAGGAACAAGACGGTCCACACATTTGTGAATGAAATTGGTTGTAAAAGGTTTTACGGTTTTGGACAGCGAATAAATTTCGGCAGGAGCAAACCTTCGAATTGCGAATATAAAACAGCAGACATTCTCATTTGATCCCTTATTTCAGTCTGATCTCGTGACTACCCCAGGCATTAAATAAATAAATATATACGGACAAATCACGCAGATTGAGCTAGCCCCAAAGTAAGTTCTTAAGTAAGACTCGTGTTATGGGATACTAACTCAATGATACTATATTTTATAACAAATACATATTTATATAAACATCTAAGACCCAGGTCAATCTGAAAAAGATCATTTTTCATCTTGACCTGCCCGAAGAACGAACCCGGGACCATCCGTGTCACAGGCCGGCGTGTCGACCGGCAGTAACTGAAAACTAATGATTTGCTCTCCGAGTAATATACCTACGCACTAAGGTACTACCTTTTGTAACACTGCGACACGCGAACGATCATACACCTACTAGTTTATTTCTTAAGTTTCTTATTTTAAATAAATAAAATAAATAAATATATACGGACAAATCACACAGATTGAGCTAGCCCCAAAGTAAGTTCGAGACTTGTGTTATAGAATACTAACTCAACGATACTATATTTTATAATAGATTACTTATATAGATAAACATCCAAGACCCAGGTCAATCTGAAAAAGATCATTTTCCATCTTGACCTGTCCGGGGATCGAACCCGGGACCTCCGTGTCGCAGGCAGGCGTGTTGACCGCTGCGCCACGGAGCTGGACAATATTATTTTGTCGAATCAAATGTATTTTGTTTGCTTACTTATTATAAGTGTGTTTTTGATGGTACCATAAATCTTTTATCTATCTGTCTTAAGCGCGCCTTTTCCTTTAATTTTGGAAAATATTACAGCAAACCTACTAATGGTGAATATAAAACAGCATTAATTCTCATTTGATCCTATTATTTCAGTCCGATCTAGTGACTACCCCAGGCAGTAACTAAAGACTAGTGATTTGCTCTCCGAGTAATATACGCACTGAGATAGTACCTTTTGTAACACTGCGACACACGAACGATCATACACTTTAGTATTAGTACGCGATTCGATTAAATAAACTAGTGTTTATTTAATCAAATCGGCATAAAAATAATAATATTTAAATTTCGAACCTACTTACATACTGTATATGCTTTTCTTTGCTGCTACTTTGCTACTTTACTGCTACTTTATGATATTCCTGTAAGATTAGTTGGTAATTCTGTTGTAACAGCTAGACAATATTCTGTAAAGCAATAAATAAATTATTATTAAAAAAATATTATTAAATTATTTCCTTTGAGCACATCCTTCTTCATTGAAGTCAGTTTCAGATAATAGCTATTGAAATATAAATTTCACACCAAGATCATTTTAATTGTTCCATTCCCAAAGGTAAAAGCGGGACTCTATTTCTGAGACTTCGATGTTTGATATTTCGTCTGTTTTTCTGTCACCAGGTTATATCTCATAAATCGTGATAGCTAGACAGTTGAAATTTTCAAAGATTATATTATACATTTCTGTTGCCGCTGTCAATTAATATTAAAAAAGAGTAAAATAAATATTCCAGGGGGCGTTAACACACATGATTTTTTTCCATTTTTTTTTAAATTCTAATGCTGTATAGATAATGAAAAATGAAAAGAAAATGAAAAATATTTATTAAGACTTCACAGATTTTTACATTGCGTACACCTTGGTTATGGTGTAACCTTTAAAGCATACAATGCTTGTATGTATTAGGTTTCACCGCTCTTCTTAATTAGGTGCATTTTGTATGATAGTAGATACTAGTAATAAACATAACAAATATCTTGACGAGCTCCGTGGCGCAGCGGTCATCACGCCTGCCTGCGACACGGATGGTCCCGGGTTCGATCCCCGGTCAGGTCAAGATGGAAAACGATCTTTTTCAGATTGACCTGGGTCTTGGATGTTTATCTATATATGTATTTGTTATAAAATATAGTATCATTGAGTTAGTATCCCATGACACAAGTCTTTCATTAGAACTTACTTTGGGGGTAGCTCAATCTGTGTGATTTGTCCGTATATATGTATTTATTTTATCTTATTTCGGTCTCCAATATTAACATGACTGGACTATAATTAGAGGACTTATAACACAGTAAATTCTTAGAGTTGATTGTGCTTAAGGGCAATAAGGGTACCTAATTATGGTACCCTTCTTACGCCAGTTCGACCGGCACTTGGCCAATTTTACAGTTCTTGTTTTGAATATTGGTTTAAATTTGGCTACATTGAACATATGTTTTACGAAATACACGCTCCCTTTTTAAATCAAAAAAACCTACTGCACTTCTCAATAGCTGTCCATGAGTGTCAAATGTTATAAAATATACAGGCATAAAATAAAGAAGGGATCAAATACTGGGACCCAAAGTGAATAAATTTGGATGCATTTTATTTTGCGCCAAAGATTATGTAATAAAGATAAGATTTGGACAAGAACATCGGATTTAAGGTAAAGAGAGTTTAAATTGTTTCTTTTTATTTCTGTATGCTAATGAATTGGCGCTTATGGAGGTGTAATAACGTTGATAAGGTTAAACGCAGATTAACATACATAATGTATGTTTTATGTTGGTCTGGGAGCGAAAACAAAAACGCAGAATGTTCCAGGTACTCTTGTTTATATAGAGTAGGAAAATTACACAGGAAGTCGTAGGAAATGCAGTTTTCTTTTATGTCATATGACGGCAAACGAGCAAGCGGGTCACCTAATGGTTAGTGATCACCGCTGCCCATGGACTAATGTAACACCTGTATGACAAGATCTTTGCCGGCCTTACACAGGCAAACAGGCATATGGCGCTCCTGATGAAAAGCGGTTACTGTAGCCTATGGACACCTGCAAAACCAGGGGTGCTATTGGCGCGATGCCAACCCCACTTTTCACGCTCTTACTAAAGGATCCCATGTTGTAGTCTCTCGGGAAAACCAAAGCAGGGAGTTTGTTCCATAACTCTATCCCATTCCATCCCAATCCCAATCCCAACTAATATTATAAATGTAAAAGTGAGTTTGTTTATTTGTTTGTTTGTTACGCTTTCACGCCGTATCCCCTAAACCGATCATCATGAAATTTTGCATACACATAGGTTAGGGTACCGAGAAGGACATAGGCTAAATATTACGTGGGCGAAGCCGCGGGTAACAGCGAGTTATAAATAAAGAAAGTTCAAAACGTTCTGTACGTAAGTATTTCGGATTTAAGCTATCAAGATCAAGCTCTGTTGATGGCGTGGCTCTCTGTGGCATCATTTCAATTCCTCGGCTAGGGTAGTTAGCAAACCCTCACGATTTTGATTCCTAATTCCATCTATAGACGCACCATGTCGCTTAACCTGGCCTTGAGTCTTATGGCCTTAAGCCGTTTAGGTGTATTTTGTTTTGGAAGTAAAGATATAACGTAAAATGTACCAGAAGGCCTTTAACTTTGGTTAAGTACGGTATACTAAGTTTGGATTGTCACTTAAACATCCATTTACGGTCTCTATATCTTAAAATAGTCAATGGATGTTGAAGTGAATGTTATACAGCTTAACTAGATTGTAGAGGAAAGGAATATAATATCTTTTTTACGACTTTCATTTGAGACAAGACCGCGGTATCATTACATTGCACACGTATAGTTTTATAATAGTTCTTTAAATATTATTTTTGTAGCTTTAAATAATTTGTATAATAGGAACCTTTGGAGCGGGAACGACTCGGACTGGCCTTTTAGATTGATATTTTTGACGAAGCATGTCGCGGATATTGTTTGTACAAAATGACGAAGCATGTTGCGGATAAACGATTGTAAGTTCTGACGAAGCATGTTGCAGATAAACGTTTGTAAGTTTTGACGAAGCATGTTGCGGATTCACGAGTCAATGTACTTGGCACTGTTTTGATTTAAATAAAGTATTTTTGTAGCACTAAAACTTAAAGGAAAGATTGATGCAAAGAATTCATAAATTCCCCGGAATCGTAAATCCGCAACCGCACGCTTTGAAATTTCTGTAGTATTAAAGTTTATTTAAATACTTGATTGCACGTAGGTGGCTAACATTAAGCTGACTTCGTTTGTATACGCTAAGAGCTGAGAGAAGGTAAAAGAGTTTGAAACTATACTTGAAAAATTTTTGGAATATTTGGAGAAAAAAAAAAGAATTCAGACATTTCATCGTTACACAAAAAAAATATAATATGCATTATTATATCTTATTATCTTTTCATGAGAAGCTTAAAGATTAAGTTCAGATACACAAAGATGTATTTACTTATGTTTTTACAAATTATTAGACAAACTTGTAACGTTTCATGATAGAAATCCTCAAAAAACTGGAAAAAAGGTCATTAAACCTATCCGATTTGGATTGGTTTATGTATGGCATCTTAAGATCTAAATATACAGAAAGTTAACGTCAAGTTATTCTTTGTTAAAATTAACTTAATATTTTAACATATTATAAAATGATAAAAATTATATTCAAATACTTAAAAAAATATATTTATTAGAAAGATATATCCAGACCTTATACTTTCAACGACTCTATTGTTTACAATCTCTTTGACTAAAATAAACGGGTAAAAAAAAACTAATACGGGTTTATTGCGATATTTATTCAGAAATGTCGTTACATATAATTAAAATTTGGTTACTTTCGCGATATCATCTTAGGCGCTGTCATTGATGGTTATTTCGGGTGCATAATAATAACAACGTCTTATTAAATCCGTTTTTATAGATTACTAGCTGTTACCCGCGGCTTTGCCCGCGTAATATATAGCATATGTCCTTATCGGTACCCTAACCTATGTGTATGCAAAATTTCATGGTGATCGGTTCAGTAGATACGGCGTGAAAGCGTAACAAACAAACAAACTTATTTTCGCATTTATAATATTAGTTGGACATATATTTTTATAAAAACTTTTGCACATTATTTTAAAGGCAGAAAATAAAGATTGACATTACAAAAACATAAATCTAAATACAAAATCTTTTCAAAATCGGTGAATCTGATGGAAGTCAGCATAGTAGAGATGCAACAAGTTGACAGCAAATGATATACCTACGCTTCAAACACCTTTGTACATCTTCTGATGCAATCAAGTGGAAGGGAGATAAGGTAGGCTCTATACACCTTTATAGATCCAATAATGCAATTAAGTGGACAACAGATGATATACGCTTCATACACCTATGTACATCTTCTGGTGCAATTAAGTGGACAACTGATGATATAGACTTCATACATCTTGTGATGCAATCAAGTTGACAGCAGATAAGGTAGGCTCTATACACCTTTAAACATCCAATAATGCAATTAAGTGGACAGCAGATGAAATACGCTTCATACACCTATGTACATCTTCTGATGCAATTAAGTGGACAACAGATGATATAGGCTTCATACATCTTGTGATGCAATAAATTGGACAGCAGATAGTGTAGGCTAACACCTTTAAACATCCAATAATGCAATTAAGTGGACAGCAGATGATATACGCTTCATACACCTATGTTCATCTTCTGGTGCAATTAAGTGGACAGCAGATAGTGTAGGCTCTATACACCTATGAACATCTTTTGGTGCAATTAAGTGGAGAACTGATGATATAGGCTTCATACATCTTGTGATGCAATCAAGTGGACAGCAGATAGTGTAGGCTCTATATACCTTTATACATCCAATACTGCAATTAAGTAGACAGCAGATGAGATAGGCTCCATACATCTTTATGTGATAGCTCGCACATGTGGCGCCACTGTGCTTAAAGGCTTATATTCATTCTAATTGCAGGAATCTATGCAACTGCCATGTTGATGACTCCTCAAAGAAGTCAATATCATTTTTATCATAGAAAACGTCTTGTCCCATTACATTACCTACAAGGTACTTTAGATTAATAAATCCACTAGTATGCAAAGCTAAATACAACTTGAAAAATGAAGACCCCGTTACACCATCAAGGATTACACGGCTTCATTTAAATAATTCTAAAATATCGCCTTCAATAGCACATCCGAGTTAAGCCCCTTTAAAAATGATACCATTTTATGATTTTAAGTCAATCTTTATAATCGTAATTGCTGTAATATCATTTGAAATCTGGGTATTAGTTTGGTGAGTGCATTTTTTGTTGAGGATTAGGTATTTTATTGATTTGACCAGTTCCCGATCAAATGTTTGGTCAAGGTGTGGGCTGGTACCATCATCTGATCTTTTCTTAACTGTACACCTGGAAAAAATATTTATAGTAAGCGGTAAAAGGATTAGTAAAAGTAGTCGATTATATTAATATTAATTTCTCAAAAAAGAGGCAGCCCACTGTGTATCTGCGCGATAGCTTGAATTTTGGAATAAAAATAAGCTCCCTAACAATTTATGCGTAACATATTGTAACTAATATTATCCGTACACCGACGTCACAAAATTTACCAAACACGTAGGTAGTTTAAAAAAGTATACACCTACTCTCATCAGGTAATTGGAAGCCGATATAAGACGAGATCTCAAAATGCAATAATATACTGCATAAGTTGTAAAATTTCCAACAATCTAACGACACTCAAAACTATACAAACGGCATAACATTTCAATAAAAGGACATGTACTCAACTTCACAAAAGAGGCATCCCATCGGCATATTAATTAGTTTTAACGAATTTTTCGGCGGCTCTTCGTGATAAATTTAATATTTGGCTTCGGGTAATTTCATTTTTATTTCGACAGTGATGCCAGGGCTCAAAAGCAAACAAATTGACTTTTGTAATTTCATTTTTGGTTCGACACGTATTCACAATTTATTAAAAATTTTCTTGTGACCACAATATTAAACTCAATATAACAATATATATACAGTTGTTATAATATATGCATTTACGAAAGACAAACTTGAAAAATAAGACTGCACTTACAAACGGACAAAAATATATACATAGCGCCTAATATTTCGGAAAATCTGTTATTTATCTAATAAAATAAGAAAAATAAATACTACTTCAATAGAAACATTTTTTCTGTTTCACTGTCGGCTCCTTAATAGTACAAGCGTTCAGAAAAAAATTGTTACAGTGAGAAATAAGTCAAAAGATGATAAGAATTAAAAAAGGCACGTTTATGGTTATAATCTCAACATAATATTAGAACTTTTATTCTATAATAATTACTTTGTTAAAGGTTTAAAGCCATCTATCGAGTCTGCCTGGCACTAGAATGCCTCAATAAAGTTTTTGGTGGGAAATCAAGGGTTGTTTCAGTGGACTTTATAATATGAAATTGGTGTAGTTTGATATTATATATGCACGTGCTTATGAACAGTATGTGAAAAAGTTAAATTTGTCAGATTGTCATAATATGGACTCATATAGATTTGTCTCCAGAAGCTATAAAATATAATCATAAAGCAATCAAAGACCTACCCCATATTTGATTGCTACTTCTATGCACCATACAACACCAATGCTTGGAATCTCTTCAAACTGGACATTTGCAGAATTGATCATTTCATCAATGAACCTCCATTGTTCAAAAAGAGCAATAAAAATCAAACTACGATACGTGCATCCAATAAACTGACCTATAATTACAATACAAGAGTGCATTACAACAAAATTACACCATAATTTAGTCACGACTAACCCAATCTAAAAAGTAAGAAGCTGTTATATTTATGCATAACAAAACAATAAAATGTCGATCAGACAAAGTAACATAAAATTAAAAAATAACAGTACATTACAACAACTTAAACCATCATTTAGTCACGGCAAACTCAATCAAAAAAGTAAAAATCCCTTGTATTTATGAATAACAAAACAATAAAATGTCGATCCGACATCTTAATTTAAACCGCTACACACACGTGCGTTTTCTGAGAATAATTACATAGAGATGTTTTTTATCGATATTTTTTGTTTAAGCATATCGTTTTTGCGTGAATCGTAATATATTTTAAGACAAACCTGTAACATTTGTATTAGTTACAAGAATAACATTAATTCTATAGTAACGTAACGTTTGTTTCTTTTTTATGCGTGAAATTGGTCAACACTCAGTAGTGCGAATAGCAATATAGCAGTAACAAATAAGTATACGATGGCTCTGAAAAACCGGGTTGATTTTTCAGAGCTACTTCCTCGTTACTTCTATGCAACAAACAAGTCTGAATTAAACAAATTTTATTTTATATGCTACTGCTATTTTCAACCGATGATAAAACGGAGGAGGATTTCAAGTCGAAGCGTATATTTTTTTATGATTGACCATGCATAATTTATATTACAGAATAGTCCGCTTTTTATAATTCTCCCGGGCCCATACATATAAAAAAAAAACCATGCAAAGTAGGAAAATAGGGGACGATTGAGATTTTGCCTTACAATTTATCTAGACGGTTTAATTTTTTTGTTAAAAGGTTTTCATATAATTACCAAGAGAATAACGTGCCATCCAAAAATATCAATGCATTCGAGATAATTTTAAGCCATTTGTGGTCGCCCATCCCAGGTAGAACCTAAAGTTACTTCAGATGCCTTATTCACTGGGCTATCAAGCTTTTCAACCTCAATTGAATGTGCACAACTCTTATCCCCGATAAATCCGTAGTCTGTAATTACACGTCGGCACTCATTAATAATGCATAACTTTATCAAACTGGTCGCCAGGCTTAGGACTTCATGTAAAGATAGTTACAAAAGAGTAACTGTTATAGTAACATTTAATTTTGTATCATGAACGGAATTCACTCGATTTTCAAAATTGTTGGCATTTAGATACGACAATTTACAACACGACTGAAACGAAGGCTAGTGTTGAAGCGAAGAATAGAAGAAAGGCTAAACACATGTGTTTAGCCTTTCTTCTATTCTTGTTCGGTTATTCGGCTGAAAAAGCTTTTTATTTGCTTTAGAGTTATTTTTCGCTGTCATTATATAAAAGAATTCAGTTTTCACTTAGATTTCATTATGGACATTTTTTATGAGTAACCTATTCGTACGTTACAAAATGTACTTAGTACCGAAATTAAACTGAGGAATTCGTAAATTTATCTTTAGCCCTAGAATCCATCAATGATGATTTTCTCAGTACTTTACATCCCGTTTTAGACCTGGTTTTATCGTTAATTCGTGTCTCATAATTTTGAATCTTTCTCCTACTTTTTATGGTTAAGGTGTTTTTTAAGTCTATGAACTGGCTACATGACTGGCTCGGCAGGACGCTCAAGCTCAAATGCCTAAGGGCTGCTTTGAACCCAGTTCTTGACGCTTGATGCTACAGCGCATTTTGTTATTAGGGTCGCATCTGCATTTTTGTAATTTGTATTAAAGCTTACGATGTGTTTACACTGTGCACTTGTGTGATCGAGTACCAACTCTGCAAATCTATTGTAGTGCCCAGAAGTTGGTAGTTTGTGTCAATAGTCGTTACTGGCTGGTGTTGCCGGATTATTGTATTAGCTATTGGAATGGAAATGTGAACACTATGTGGTGCTGTTGCAGAAGTTTCTAGCTGGCTTTGCTAACACTTTAGTGGACATTAACTCTGACATAATGGAACAAACAATAGTTTCGAGTGTGTCGACAAGAAATGGCCAATTTACAGAGGGATTAGAACTAAAATTGTTCATAGACATTTATTTTCTTTTTATTACTTCTGTTCACTTTTATGTCATTAATTATTACGACGATTATGACGAGCTCCGTGGCGCAGCGGTCATCACGCCTGCCTGCGACACGGATGGTCCCGGGTTCGATCCCCGGTCACGTCAAGATGGAAAACGATCTTTTTCAGATTGACCTGGGTCTTGGATGTTTATCTATATATGTATTTGTTATAAAATATAGTATCGTTGAGTTAGTATCCCATAACACAAGTCTTTCATTAGAACTTACTTTGGGGCTAGCTCAATCTGTGTGATTTGTCCGTATATATTTAAAAATTATAAACAAATACCCAAACATATCGGTGGTAACAAACTTGTTTACTTTTTATTAGGTTATTTTTAGGTCCTAATAGTATTCTTTTAATGTACCTTCTTCAGCAAGGTTAACCAAAACCTTCTATTGCAAGTACACAAATTTTAGTAAGTCTACTGAAAAACGTCTAAAATTGCAATATAAATTTTACTAAATCTACACTCTGTCTGTTTCATGAATCATTTGTAAACATTTAATTTTATTACGACAAAGATTAATAAATCATACTAAATTTGTGATATTAATATTCTTAATATACTTTCTCACATTCAATGAACGCATATACGAGTAATATATGCGGGTCTCAATCGGTGTATTGAATGTATGCTGATGTATTCTGCAAATTAAAATCCACCTTTGTGCGCATAATCACTTGCATAAAATATTTTTACGTACTATAGATTCTCGATCACAAGAGTTCGTTGATTTTTGTACGTTTTATTTGTGACTTATTCTTTAAAAGCAGAAGTTATATACATTTCCTACTGTCTGACTTAGCGTAATTCTATCCATTTTTTCATTTCAAGTCATATAAGTAAACATTACAGGTAGTTGAAAAAACATTTAAAACATTTTTTTTTTCGATTAAGGCGCTCTTATAGTAACACTAACGCCACCCAGCAATTAATTCTTTTAATCCTAAATTATACCGAATTTTAAAAATCTAACAATTACGTAACTAGTAAATTACTTGTAGTATTTTTGTGTTAATTTTCACTAATATTCGTTTGATAAATTAAGAGAAAGACAGGTTAACGCCAAAAGTGGCCACTTTGTGTGTGGCCGTGGCGATAACCGATTTTTCTCTTTAAATATGGCACTGAAAAATTACTTTTTATCATCACCATCATCATTTCAGCCGCAGGAAGTCCACTGCTGGACATAGGCCCCCAAGGATTTCCAATATGACCGGTTGGAAGTGGCCTGCATCCAGCGCCTTCCTGCGACCCTTATCAGGTCGTCCGACCACCTGGTTGGTGGGTGATTACTCTTGTAAGTAATAAATAAAAAATATTACAAGTTATTAATTCGTTATGTACCTGTTAGATTTTTAAAATTCAACATAATTTAGGATTTAAAGAATTTAATTGCTGGGTGGCGCTAGTGTTACTATAAGAGCGCCTTAAGGGGGAACAGTAGGCACAGTAGCGACGCCAATCATTTTATTCCTAATACTTTACAAATAGAAAGAAATTCAAGAATATAAACAATACAAGTCTTAGTAAATAACCTGAAGTATTTTTTGAATCATGTTTTGATATTATGAGAATCAGTCATTGAGAGAAAAAGTGATAACCGCCAAAAACGGCCGTTTTTGGCGGTAATCAGATTCTCATAATTCTCACTGATTCCGATAGTAATAAACATGATTCAAAAAATACTTCAGGTTATTTACTAAGGCTTGTATTGTTTATATTCTTGAATTCCTTTATATTTGTAAAGTATTAGGAATAAAATGATTGGCGTCGCTACTGTGCCTACTGTTCCCCCTTAAGTCCATTGCACAAACTACGAGGAAGATACAATTGCTAGTATCAGACGACTGACAAATATTACAATGGGGGTAAAAATGATTAAATGAACCTAATACAATAAAGTTTTGTTTCACAAATTAAAACTTAATTGACGCGTATTTAATGTCCTAATATCAATTAAAGGCAGTTGTTCGGCAGTGGTTTGTTGTCTTATGTTTTTTTATGTTCTTTATCTATTCTCAAAAGAATGTAACCAAATTAAAATTTAAGCCGGGAGCCTACCTACGATTAAACCATCGAACCATCATCATCTTAACTTTTTGTAATTCGACTACTTGTCAAGCCGTCAACGGATCATATTGAATTACAATTCATTTCGTTTCTGATTGACGTCCGTTGGAAGTGGTAGCGTGTTAGTTTTGTTGTTTGTTTGTTCTTTCAATGCAGGTGGATTGAGAGAGTTGATCGACGTTTGTAACACTTTTACTATTTGTATACATATAATAAATAGTTTTGTTGATTTGTAAGTGATTTAATGCAACATTGGCATTAATTTGTGAAGTTCAGTTATAGATGAAAAAACAAAAACCAATAGAGAACTCATTTCCAAAAATCTAAAACTTTTAGTTTTTAAATAAATATATAAAATTAATCCCTTAAAAACTATTGTATGGCTTCCTACACATTACTTGATTGCCAAATTCATTGCAAAATGAGTTGAAATCAAATACCGTACTTGTAAAAGTAGTATAGTTGTGTTGAGTGATGCAAGCCTTGATGCGTGTAAGAGGAATGGGATATGGTGGAGGAATTCGGCGCCGGGGCTTGAAGCGCGGTGGCGTAATTGGCAACGCATAGATCGTACAGAGATCTAAACGCAGTTCAAGTCCTGCCCGCGTGGAATTTTTTCACCATTTCTTATTTTCTTTATCTAAAACTTTTTTTAAATTAAATAAATTGAGTGCGTTTGAATTATATCTTGCCTGATGACCATGATATCTAGGATGATACACGCAAACTCAACTAATACCTTTTCTTCCTTGCCTTGAAAATCCCTTAAGTGTCGCAAAATAGTGAAGTGGGAAGGGAATTCCATTCTTCAGCGATTCTCATAATGAAGGAAGAGGCAAATCTAGAAGAGTTTCGCAGAGTATGAATATCCATCACATATGGGTTTTTTTTATTTGGTACAATAAACAGTTGTACAATGTAGGTAAATTCAATAAGTAAGCAAGTAAATAATTCTATGTTACTATACAACCAACCACACTGTCCACGACTATTTTAAACACACATTAGAACTATGAGGACTGTGAACAATGCACACAATACATTTATGGTGAATTTACCTCTTGACTATATAATATAAAAAACTGTGTTTTAAGAAGATTATAAAACTTGTAAAAACATGCTTTCAAAATGAAACGTTAGAAACATTATGTACTATGAGAATACGGAGACTTTTTATTACAAATGGATATGTTGTGTATATTCGGGATATTTATCAAACAATTCTCTTTTTTTTATTTTTAATATAAATCCTATGATGTAAGTGCGTTTTTTACCCGTGCTTTAAATTTAGAGACGGTCAATGCGAAAATATCAACTTGATACCCTATTCGAGCCGCGTGTCCCGATGGTGGAATGGTGCAGGTGTAATTACATCATGTAACTTCTGTGCACACTCTCCGAAATGCAGTTTGTAAAAGACACATAGACTTTTGCTACTAATCAGCGGTGTTTAAGACTCTGAAGCCATCCTATCGTGAGCGTCTCATCATCAACGAGTCTTCGGGCACGTTTGTCAATAACTTCGAGCTGTTGGTGGGCGGATCCATCCTATAGATGGGAACAGTACTCCATACAGGAGCAGACTTATGCTGTTAAAATGTGTAATAGCTGGCCAGGAGAAAAATATCACTAGAGCTTGGAGAGGCTGCCTAGTTTTATTGAAGCACTCAACTCAATATAGATAGACACCGAAGTTAAGGTTGGGACAGGTCAATACCCAGAAGTTCGAGATAATTGATGGAAGAATATAAGACAATATTAACGGGTTTCACTCCATCACATGTACAATCAATTTACTCAAACTAGTGTATTAAATGCAAAATATTACAATATCTAAAACATACAGTTTATATAACAATACTTAATTTATAGTTTGTTATATCCATAATATCTATAAATTTTAACTTCATAAATCTTCTGATAACTTGCACCCCTAATAGCAACAATTCACAAACGAGCTCCGTGGCGCAGCGGTCAACACGCTTGCCTGCGACACGGATGGTCCCGGGTTCGATTCCCGGTCAGGTCAAGATGGAAAATTATCTTTTTCAGATTGACCTAGATCTTGGTTGTTTATCTATATAAGTATCTATTATAAAATATAGAATCGTTGAGTTAGTATCCCATATAACACAAGTCTCGAACTTACTTTGGGGCTAGCTCAATGTGTGTGATTTGTCCGTATATATTTAAACTGGTAGATAATGCTTAACATTAAGTTCTTACCTTTTGTACAAACCATAATGATTATATTTGCGATAAATTAAATAAATAGTAAATTCTAAACCTGGCTAAATTATCTAGAACCAATAGTAAGGCGCCGCGAATTGATTCGCATTTAACATTTTAATTATATTCTTAGCTCCGTGCAATTGTTTTTGTGGACAATGGCAGCGTAGATAATCGATCGCTTTATATCGAGTCTGTATGTTTATCGGTATCGTAAAGTCTCCTAAAGGTCGTAAAAATGATGAATCACAAAGCTTGTATGTTTGTTTTAATTATTTTTTTCTGTTAGCTTTGACAATGTGATTCTTTTAAATTTATTTTTCATTTTACATCATTGAGTTTTTCTTTTTATTTCTTATAACTAAGAGATGGAGGTGAAGTGATATTTTGGATCTTTAAGAATCTTTACCCGTATTGTTGAAGTAAGTACATAATAATTATAATAGGTACCTACTAATAAGAACTTTTTCTTCTTCTGTTTTATAAAATGGCTTCCACCGAGATTTCAGTGATTCTGCCAATGTCCAGTAAATTGAGATACTAAGTATCGGTGTTGTACGGTAAAGTTGTAACAAGTAGCATCAAAGATGGCGTATGTTCTTTGATGCCTCGTGGTCGAGAGCTTATGGCGACAGGTCTATACGAGTCCAAATAACAGTCCGCTTTAACTATTTCACAAATTGTTCCATGAGCACGAGCATTTATAACACCAAACTACACCAATTTCATATTATAAAGTCCACCAAAATCAATTTGCAAAATCGTCCAAGGTAGACCCCAACTGCACCCCTTGACTTCCCACCACAAACCCTAATAAGAACTTAACAACTCTACTTCTCTGTTTCAGTTTAGTCAAAATGTCTTTGGTATATCTATCCGGCTATTGTATTCGTCAGGTTGTATTTCTTAACCGATTGTCGTGGAATTATGTGAGCATATTTAATACTATTATAAAACTTTTTCTCTCAAATTTATACAAAAGACCTTAGCGCCTCCGAGGTTAGTGGTACTATGACCATTATGAGTTCCTTCTGGATGTGTATGTCGAGGGTCAATTTTTACGCTGTACTGATCCACTAGATAAAAATCTACCAATCATTCTGTACCTTGTGGTAAAGGAACATCGTTTCATGTCCCCAATGTTTCATGACCAAATACGCAGTGATTCATTGCCCCGTCGCTGTTCTCTACCCGTACAATATAGGGATTTTAATGGCAAGAGTGAATATAGGCATTTTTTAAAATTTGCGTACCCTAGACCTCATCGTTGCTTTCTCTCAGCCAAGATAAGGGTTGAACGTTCACAAATCTCTACATATTGTACTTAGAACAAAGACCTCTGCCGCGTCTGTCTGTTCGCGTGAAACTCAAAAACTACTACGCAGATTTTAATCTAGTCTTCACCAGTAAATAAAATGATTCATGAGGAAGGCCTATAAGTACAATACACGCCAGGGCGCAGCCGGGGCATTTGTAAAAAATATATGAAGCGATGTACTGGTAAATATGATAAAAAATCCAAAAGGCACAAAATTCCTTCTGCTCCCGAATGTCTCTCATGAGATGTAAATCCCGCATTATCTAGACCTCTCCCAGAGCTAGGTTCATCCATATTTCATCGCGCGTCCCGACCGCGTCACGTATCCGTCCCGCGGACTATAAAAGCTCCCGACATACCACTTCATCTGCATACGGCCTTCATATTAAATTTTTCGTCACCTCTATAGGTTTTTAGTAGGTTTAGATAGGTTAGGTAGGGTTAGACTCATGTCTAACCCCAAGCTACCTATGATGATGATAGCGTCATCGCTATCATCATCATTAGGTTTTTTGTCAGTCTCCACTGCAGGAGCATGAGCCTCACTGTACTATCGGAGCGTATATTACACTCTCGTCTCTGGCCGGAGTGTTAGAGAGGTCTCTTTGATGTTTATAAGCCTTGTTTAGCTTGTGTTTCCTAAATCGCGTTCTACGACATCCATAGAAGACTTGGAGTATTCTACTACTTAAAGTATATACTCGTACCTACTGCCAACTTCATACTAAAATATTTGCCCTCGTTACGGCCTAATATAAGCACGCAACGTAGGCGAGACTAAATCACGCTGTATAATTACGTATCCGTTGTTTCCCTCATTTCCAAACTTAAATTTAGGATAGATATTGAAAAGCAAGAATAGTGAATATGACCAGTGTTATACTTCTGCCATATGTACCCTTCGCCTTTACAATGAACGACCCTGATGGCAATTAATTCCTTTGGGTACCTACCATTCAAGTGGCTAAATCATGTGAGCAAAACATATGATTTTTTATATATACGGACAAATATATATACGGACAAATCACACAGATTGAGCTAGCCCCAAAGTAAGTTCTTAAGTAAGACTTGTGTTATGGGATACTAACTCAACGATACTATATTTTATAATAGATACATATATAGATAAACATCCAAGACCCAGGTCAATCTGAAAAAGATCATTTTTCATCTTGACCTGACCGGGGATCGAACCCGGGACCATCCGTGTCACAGGCCGGCGTGTTGACCGCTGCGCCACGGAGCTCGTCAAATGATTTTAATCGTGTTTTGACAAGAAAAGACAAAACTATTTATTTTTTCTTTTCTTTTCTTTACCGTGTTGTCTTCTCCGTGGCACAGTGGTTAACACGCCAGTCTGCGACGCAGTTGGACCCGGGATCGATCCCCGTCCGGGTCATGATGTAAAACGATCTTTTTTCAGATTAACCTGGGTCTTTGTATCAACGACACAAGGTTACGGACTAGCCCAATTAGATTTATTTATATATTTATCATTGAATTCTGTATTTAATTAGGCATTCGGTCATCAAGATATCAATATAGCTCAGAGGTTCAAAATCACGTTGTATAATTTCTTATCTGTAACTTCGCTCTCATTTCCAAAGTTAAATGATTTAGAATAGATATTGAAATGCAAGAAGGGTGAATACCCAAAATCAATAAAGCCCGCTAACAAAGCCAAAACGGGGAGCCAAAACATTGAAGGCACTAAATTCGGAAAGTTTTCGTGCGCTGTATTTGCTTAATGCTCGAAAATGGGACTTTAATACTTTGCGACTTGTTCGCCTAAACAATATACATTGAGTATTTTGTTTGCAGTTTGAAGAATTGTTGCGAAGTTTGTACGCTGTACGCGTTAGTTTGATTTTAATCTTGGATGTAGACGTTTGTTAAGCTTTGTTTATGAATTTAAATAAAATTATTTTAATACGGTTTTTATCGCGTTTATTACATTATTTATACACCTAACGTTTCG
Source organism: Rhodophaea formosa (assembly GCA_963082605.1). Classification (NCBI taxonomy): domain Eukaryota; kingdom Metazoa; phylum Arthropoda; class Insecta; order Lepidoptera; family Pyralidae; genus Rhodophaea; species Rhodophaea formosa. The sequence goes on from OY720208.1 coordinate 2,674,540, forward strand.
AGCACTTTACAGTGTTCGTGGTCGCAGGTAGACTAAGTTGACATTTGTCTAGTATTTTATAAGAACTGCAAAATCCGTATTAAAATAATTTTATTTAAATGTGTAACAATCGCGAAAACATAAGAAAACATTTGTTTATGAACTTTTGAGCATAAATATAAGTTTGTTTTTAGACAACAGAGTGAAAGTGTAAGTAGGTATCTGAAAGCAAAGCAAGTTTTTACTTAAAAACAAACATCTCAGATTGCAGAACAAAACCTTTAGTTCCTGTAATCTGAGTTAATAACAATACTACTATATATTTTAGTTAGTAGACTTCCTCTCAATAATTTGGCTGGTTGACTAGAAGATATTTATGGGATAACTCCGCCATTGTATGTTCACATTTACGTACACATATGTTCTGTGTTTACTTTTCGTACAATAAATATAAGAAATAAACAATCACTATCTTTGTCAAAAGCTAGCTAGATATATTAAATACGTAAATACAACACGTAAATTAACATCGACATTTTCTTAAACGTATGACATACCTAGCCCAAAATCAACAACTTTTCTAACGCAACCAATGTACTTAACTCAAAAATATTTTCTACTTTTCATACAAAACCATGTTACCAACATAAAAAAATAAAGCTGGTTTTCCGAAACAATTTACATGAAATTTTCGTTTTGTTTTTCCAGTTCCATCACTTGTGTAATAAAAATAACGTGAATTTAAAAAATTGACGAGCTGAAGCAAAGATTCAGAATGATTTACTTTATTTACAAATATGTGAGGATATAACAGGTACATTTTTATTATATATTTCAACATATTTTGCCGAGGCTTTCAGCTGTAAATATTAAAACAAAGGTAATATTTAAGAAGCTGTCTACCAAATCAATTATCAAAAATATGCCCTAATATTTATTTTGCAAACATTTGTAGGTAGAAAGTAGGTGCCTAAAGAATACAAAAGCTTAACAGACCAGTATCAGACATAATGTTGTGTCAGGCTCAGCTCAGTGCACTGCAATAGGGACGTAGGGGAAAATGCAATTAGTATTATCTCAGATATAATCACTAAGCCGATTAGCTATCGACAGCCGCTTTATAATGTTTCTAGCACATATGAGTATAGTCTGGACAGAGCCAAAGGATGGAAGAGCTAATGCCATATTGTGTGGGTTTGAGGCCACATTATGTGGATTTAATAATCGAAAACTTAATTAGAGAGCTAAAATTAAGATTTAAGATGAAAAATATATAGTTTATTTTATAATATTATATAGTTATTTACACAATACATTAAACTAATACTAATTAAAAAAAAATACGCTTTTACGGTCTGTGCGGGAAGAAAAGAAAAAACATAGAATATACCAATATTCTATGTTTTTTCTTTTCTCCCAAAGCAGCATGAAATAATAGTTATAAAAATAATATAATATTTTATCGTTACTGATACTTAGCTACCGCTATTAGTCCAGTCAACGAGGAGATTCGTTGTATGGAGACTTCCGAATAATTCTTCTGCCAATGAAACTTGGCACATGATTAAACACCCAGTTTCATCAAGTGCCAAGTTTCATTGGCGGGAGAATTATTCGGAAGTCTCCATACAACGACGATACAGACTATAGATATACAATAATCCAACAAATTGTAATAATTCGGTGTTTGCCTAATGTTAAGATTATATAAAATTTGTTTCCAATGATACTCATTTCTATCTAAAAACACTATAAAAAACACTTTTAATTTGATATCGATTCGTTAAGTGTTCTTAAAGCTTCTTTAAAGTTGGGTAAATAGGACCATTTTTAAAAGTATGAAAATCTTAAATTACACTTATACTGTATTGTAGTCAGCAAAATTTATAGCAACTTTTGTTATGAAACCATTACCATAAACGTAATATTTCGTATAGCTACCAAACAAAGTTCTCACGCCGCCCATACAAAATACAAAGTTGTGACGTAACAAATATGTAGGCATTTCAGCAGCGCGTTTTCACGTCTAAAAATATGTGTCTTTAAAACTTCTATATCTGAAAGAGTTTTTTTGTTTAGAAATGTATTTCGGTCACTATTGTGTTTATTTTTGGCAGGTCATTACATAGCGACACGAAAATTTTTTTAGTCAAGTAGCCAATTGTAACTGTAATCCATCGTATATAAACACATTGAAAAAGCAATCATATCGCTTTCTATCCCATATAGGGTCTGACAAAAAGAAAACTATCAAAGAAAGCCGCTTATGGGCTTCCTACGACCATAATCAATTGTGGAGTGCCCTTCAAACCTTTGGGGTCGAATTCGACATCTGTTACCATGAAACTGTGATACTGTAATATAGACTTTATAGTATTGTAATAAGAGCGGTTTAGTGTAATATCAGATATTAATTTGAATACGCTCACCACATGGCTAGCTTGTGGCGGAATAAAGCGCGTGTAAATGATAGTGAATAAAAGCATTTAAATTCATAATAACATGTTTTAATATAGTTTTATTTTATGTAATAATCTACAATATTTGTTACTTTGTTTAATTGTTAACAACATTTGGAAGTTACCTATTTTCTACTCGACTGTCCCATAAGAAGTACGATGGCATGCGTATATATGTCCATCCATCCATCAGGTCTTTTTCAGTCTCCACCGCAGAGGAGCACGACCCTCTCAGAGACCTCTCCATCCCGTCTGGCCAGCGTGGAGAGTATAGGCCAAATCCTCTGACTGCTCTGGCTAATACATGGCGTATGTATGTACTACTTACCAAAATAATTTTTCAGTATATAATAATTTCTTCAAATAATAGTGAACTTATTTAAGAAACCTACTGTAATATTTCTAGTATTTTACCTTATAACGAATTTATCTCTGAATTATTTCAACGCTGGTCTTGTTTCAAAAAATTAAATTTCAATAGCAGTTTTTGCTACATGGAGCTCTTCTGGCATAAATCACTGGAAAGGTTGTCGTCCATGTGTCGCCTCATGTAGTCTAAATGGCTTGTTGCCGATTTTGAAGTATAAGGTGTTGTTAGATTAATATCCTTCCCCGAAGTGTTATAGGCTATATGACGTCACCGAAAAGTCCTTTTTGATAGTTGGAGTCCACCATTTTGATAATGGCGGTCGTAACTATCAAAAAGGGCCGCCGGTTTTTTTAAATAATGTGACTTGTTAATGAAAAACACGACTGACTTGGCAAAAAAGATATAGCCAGTTTAACGCAGTTTGGTGCTGATGAAGTAGTGCGGTGTAAGGATTCCAATGATACCCAATACGTCCAATCATGTTCAGCCCCCCTATTTACTAACTTGGATGACAGGTGTCGATGCCTATCAATCTAGGATTTGCTGTTACAATGCGGTTTTTGTATTCCAAATATAAATTTCGAGCAAGCAAAACCCGCATTGACCCCTGTCATCCGAGTTAGTAAATAAGGGGGCAGGTCGCATTCAGAACTTACATAGGTACATACTTATATTATTTTGTAAAACAATGCACTCCTTTTTTGGTAGTAAGAGATACTATATTTTTTAATAGATATTTAAATGGGTAAATATCCAAGACCCAGGCCAAGAAAAAAAATATAGTTTTCCATCTATACCTGACCGAGGATCAACCCTTGAGCCATGTCAAAGGCTGGCATGATAAGCGTGGAGCAAAAATGAAAACAAAACAAAATTCGAAAATTTAAAATTCTTTTCTGATTGTTGATTTGATTTAGAATGTTTTGAAATTGTTATTTTTATCGTCTAGACAAAATTCATTTAGTTCCAAAATCACAATTTCTCTTTAACATGCCACCCTGTCATCGTTGATGTCAACATAAAAACAGCTGACAGACGCGTGCGCACTCCCCTAAACTATTTCCGAAAACTATCATACCTTTCTTGAACTAATACGTTGAGTCATATAATTTTATACTTTATGCTTAAAGATATAGAGTCGAAATTCAATCTTACTGATTGGTTTAAAAGTCCTATCCGACGTATTGTGTAAAGTAGTAAAAAGCAACCCTATTTACATAATGTTTAGGGTTGATTTTACAATAAATTTGTTTTTACGACGGTGACGATTCTTGTTTATAAATAAATCCAATTCCGTTATGTTTATTTAAGGTGTATTTTTGTTTTGCTGTTTGATGTGACACTAAATATTGTTTATTTTGTTGGGCGTTTATTGAAAATACAGTTAAATATAGAGTTTCATTAGTTATTTTTTTGTTTATAATGGAGTTCAGTTATAGAGATAAAATTTACTTTAACCATTTAAGTTTCATTTAAGTTTTTGTACGAATAATTTGATAATGTATGTGAATAGAAAAATAATTATCATTTTCCTTGCCTTATTGCTCCCAGCATTGTTTCCATAGTAAAATTGGTTTCTATTGTCGGGTGATCACCACTTCATTTATTACAAGCTGTTACTCGCGGCTTCGCCCGCGTGCTATATAGCCTATGTCCTTCTCAGTACCCTAACTTATGTGTATACAAAATTTTGTGATGATCGGTTCAGTAGATAGGGCATGATAGCGTAACAAACAAACAAACAAACTCACTTTTTCATTCATAATATTAGTTAGGATAGGATAGGATTAGGATTAGAAAGTTAGGATTAGGATGTTTATTCAGTATACAACGTAGTCATTGTTTATTAATATGAATCTCAATTAATAATATCTCAATTCTCTCTACATTGACTGCTAGAAGGAAGCGAATGTGAAACCTAGAATCTAGAGCTTTACTACAAATTTATTCCATGCGCCACTTGCACGAAAATTTCTCCGATTCGAACTAAGAAAGACTATAAAAGAAGTAGTAAAATTTCTATGAATATCAATATCTAATTTCAACAAACTCATTCCGCGCGCATTGAAACGCTGGACGCGAACTTTTGCCGTAAACTGTGCTTTAACTGCGCTGTATTTTTAAAGTTGCTCAATCTGGGTATTGGTTATGTTTATTGACTTTTAAACTTGAAAGTAGATATAATTTTTGTGATGGAGCCCGAAAATCACCGACATAGCTCAGATGATTAGCTCCTTGAAGTGGAATTGGTCGGGGCAAAAGCACGCAGAGCCGATGGCCGATGGTGCAGAAAAGTTCTCGAATAGTGGCCACGTAAGTTCTTGCAAGCGCAGCGTCGGACACCCACCGAACAGATGGTCGGACGATCTGACCAAGGTCGCTGGGAAACGCTGGATACAGGCCTCTTCCAAGTTCCAACCGGCCATTTTAAAAACCCTTAGGAGAGGTCTACGTTCAGCAGTGCATTTCTTGCTCGCTGGCTAAGATGAAACTAGTATAGAGAAAGCAGAGGAAATATTATGAGGAAGGTTAACTTACATATGTAAGCGTAAGTGCTTATTAATGCGTAAGTCAACTTACGCATTATTGCATTGCATCTATTTGCCGTGTGGTTCCCGGCAAAGTAGAATAGGACCACTCCAAGTTTTATCGTGGATGTCGTAGAAGGCGACTTAGGAAACATAAGCTTATATACATCAAAGACACCTGTCCAACCCGTCTGGCAAGCGTGGAGAATGTAGACCAAATCCTCTGACTGCTCAGATTAATATATGGCTCTGGTATAGAGATGGTAGTAAAAAAGACCTGATGTTGATGATGAAGGTTGAAATTGTGGTTCTGCGTAAAAAGTTTTCAGATAATGTCTTTAAGAAATAGACCTTCGAACATAGCACATGCCACATTAACCCATGGAGCCTGTACCGCCTTTTGTGTCAAATTCCGGAGCCACCAACAATGCATGTCGCAGTCAAAGTGTTCCGGACTTTGTAACGGGTTCCGTATGGCACCTTTCTATTGGACCTTTTTGAATTAAAATGCAAAAGAAGTACAATCAATTTATTTTACGATGGTTCTACTAACATGTCTGTTATTGAAGTAGGCTCTGGTAGTACAGAGAGGGCCGTGCTTCTGTAGTGGAAACTAAAAGAGACCTGATGATAATGATGACTATCAAAATTGCGGTTCTGCGTACAAAGTTTTCAGAGAATGTCTTAAAGAAATAGACCTTCGAACACATACCTTTTGTGTCAAATTCCGGAGCCACCAACAATGCATGTCGCAGTCAAAGTGTTCCGGACTTTGTAGCGGGTTCCGTATGGTACCTCTCTATTGGACCTTTGTGTTTTAAAATTGAGAGAATCGAAGTACAATCCATGTTTTTTACGATGGCTTTACTGGCATGATCATTATTGCAGTAGTTTGATCAATGAGGACGTAGCCTATGTTACCTAGAGAAAAGTGGAACTTGTTAGTACCATTAGAACAAGAAAAGTCGCATATTGGTCACATTTTGAGAAATCCACAATATCGTCTTCTTCAGACTATCATGATGGGAAAAATTGCCGAAAAGCGCAGAGTGGGAGGACGCAAAACTTCATGGTTCAGAAACATCCGCCCCATCAGTAGACTGCCATTTATTCTGTCCAAAAACTGCCATTAAATGGACAAGGCGCGATTTCAAGTGCTGACGGCCATCCTTCAGTAATGAAGCGGCACGTAAAGTGGAAGAATCTAATGGTTAGTAGCAAATAATCCTAACTTACCTTGTATGTTCAATAAGAATAGAACCCATGTACTTAAACATATAAGGTGTACTCGTAAGGTGTAGGCAAAAAAAGTAAAAAGGATACATAAAGAAATTTTGACATTTATATAAAACTAGCTGATACCCGCGGCTTCGTCCGCATGATTTATAGCCTATGTCTTTCTCAATACCCTAACCTATGTGTATGCAAAATTTCATGATGACCGGTCCAGTAGATAGTGCGTGAAAGTGTAACAAACAAACTCACTTTCGCATTTATAATATTATATCAGATAACGGCAATATCAATGATTCTTATTTTATGTCAGCCATATTAATAAAAACACATTAAAAATCTAAATGAAAAACTCTTCCTTTTTTAAAGATAAACATCTCTTCCATCCGTACTTTTTTATTGTGTATATTTAACTACTAGTCAAAACTAATGGAGCTAGGCGGAACACACTGAGTTTTCGACAAAAGGCCATCTATACCTACTGGTACCTATGTAAGCTTCCTGAGAACTCTCGCCTTTCATGTCGGGCAAAAGTTGAAATGTTTGAACGATGACAATCACGCGTTTGTACTAACTCGAAGTTATTCCACGGCTACGAGAGATTCTCGTGAAAATTATTTTTAGGCTAATTTCATGAATGAGAGTAGAATTCAGGATGTTGCGCTCGCTTTCAAAATTAATTCAAACTGTTCTACATACTATTTGACACTAGCTGTTACCCGCGGCTTCGCCCGCGTGATATTATAGCCTATGTCCTTCTCAATACCCTAACTTATGTGTATTCAAAATATAATGATGATTGGTTCATTAGATAGGGCGTGAAAGCATAACAAACAAACAAATAAACTCACTTATGCATTTATAATATTAGTTAGGATTAGGATTTACAAAGAAAGCTTCTAAGATACACTCTTGCGTATTAAAATACGTCTAATCTCTTAATCTCTAAAGAGATAGATTCTAAACTATGTTATAAATGCGTAAGTTTTTATGGCCTGATTTCATGGAGTTACATGTACTACGTAATCTGATGCATATTTGACTGACACCTTCCCACTTAATTTTGAATGAGATGTAAGTGCGTTTGTCATTTAGTCGCTTCGTAGACTTCGTGATTTTTTTAGGGATAACACATCTGTATTTTCTGTATCTGTTTGTCTTTATATGGATGTGAAACGTGGACACTCACACAGAGGGACAATGAAAGGCTAGCTGCCTTTGAAATGTGGTGCTGGAGAAGGATGGAAAAAATCAGTTGGATAGAATGAAAAAGTAATGAAGAGGTGCTGGAAATTGTAGGAGAGAAAAGAAGACTGATAAACGAAATAGAGAATAGGAGGGGGAGGATGATTGGTCACTTGATACGACATGATACCTTCTTTAAAAACATACTGGAGGGTAAGGTAAAAGGAAGGAAAGGTCCTGGGAGACCAAGAAAAAGTTTTGTTGATCAACTAAAGAAAAAGGCTGGTGTCATGTCGTATCAAGAACTAAAATCTAAAGCAGAGGATAGAGAAGTTTGGCGTATACTCCATCGACAAGAGCTACAAAGCTCTTAAATAAGAAGAACACATCTGTGTTATCCCTAAAAAAATCACGAAGCTAGGTATCTACCTAGCTTTAGTAATGCCTTTATACAGACGTCGCTCTCACATAATATAATATGATTCAGGCAAATTCCTTATCTCGCGATAGTGGTGCGCGCACCTTATTTACAGCTGCTACTGGCAATACATCTGCTGACACCAATATCAGAGATTAAAGTTTCTTACACTAACTTAAAGAAAGAGTATTTTTCCTACTTTCTGTTATTTTAAATTCAATGTCATTGTGTACAAAAAAGGCACACAGTAACTACTTCTTTATTATTATATTTTATAGTCGGATGCCTATTTGACCGACACCTTCCCACTATGCTTTTGAATGAGAAGTTAATGCGTCTGTTTAGTTGCCTTGTAGATTCTGTGAAATCTCTAGGGATAACACAGATGCCTAGCCTTTTTTTATGAATTATTGCATTAGGCATTCGTCTTCCATCTCACCTAATGGTAAGTGACGATGTAGACGAAGATGTTACATGCCTATCCAAGAGATACTCGTTTATTCTACTGTTGAATATCCCGGGACTTAGGCACTAGTAGTATAAAGGCACTACTAAGGTTAGGCGTAAAGATACAGACGTCGTTCTCACATATGATTCATGCGAGGTCCTTATCTTGCGATAGTGGTTCGCGCACCTTATTTACGGCTGCTACTGACGATACATCTGCTGATAAAAGTCGTGAGTCACGCTTGCTTTTATTCTTTAGCCAACTTTGAAAACCGGCCAAGTGCGTATCGAGCCACGTGCAGTGTAGGGTTCCGTAGTTGCGAATGACAACTTTGAGTTCACACTCGCACCTTACAGTTTAACGACCAAAAACATCTAACAATGAAAATAGTATGAAATTTTACAGTTTATAATTTGGTTGCCTATAACTTTTTAGTTTGTACTTAGTACTCAGCTCTGATAGTTTTCCTTTCAATTTCAGTATATATACTACTGCTGTAATTTTTTTCACGTATCTATATATAACCGTTTAGCAGATAGAGGGGGGGGACACTTACCTCAAACAAAAATTACTCCCCCACTTTACTTGTATGGGAGCTACCCTAAAAAAAAAACTTTTTTCAAGTTTTTATTCTACCACTTTTTTGCCATGATTAATATACATATCCATACTAAATTACAGCTTTCTAGTACTTATAGTCTCTGCGTAAAACCGCGGATGGACAGACAGACAGACAGACAGACAGACAGACAGACAGACATGGCGAAACTATAAGGGTTTCTTGTTTACTACGGAACCCTAAAAAGGAGGATATGTGGTTTGAAGCTTTTGAGGTCACAATTAATACAATTAAAAAATAATAACAATACTTATAATTAGTCATTTACTTAGAAGATCAAAAAATATTGAACGCGTATTTTTTAATAACAATAAGACAACCTGTTCTATTTTTAGATTATCTATCCGGCGGACTTATTATATTTAATCAAAAGTCTAGCCTATTATTTTTACTAGGGAATTCCCTCTCTTGAGACAGTCTGTGAACATGACAACTGTAGTGTTACAGAAATATCAGACGAATATTTAAATCGTGTTAAAGCCAAAGTAAGAATAATAAGGTAAAGAATATTTTCTAATGATAGGTACAAGTTGCTAATTAAGTAATACATTTATTTTTTGTTTTTTCATCATCATCAGGTCTTTCTAGTCTCCACTGCAGGAGCACGACCCTCTCTGTACTACCAGAGCCATATAGCTTGAGCAGTCAGAGGACTTGGCCTACACTCTCCACGCTGGCCAGACGGGTTGGAGAGGTCTCTTTGATATTTAGAAGCTTTGTTTAGCTTGTTTTTTCTTAGTCGCTTTTTACGACATCCACGAAATGACCTGGAGTGGTCCTATTCTACTCTGCCGGGAACCACACGGCGCATTTTTTCTTATCTTTGTTTTTTCATTATGGTGTAACTTTTATTTCGACCATTCCTGTACCTCATAATATATCTAGTTAGAAAACAAAATTCTCCATTTACCCATCTCGATTAGTCCTCGTTCTTTACTCGAAACAAATAAAGATCAGATATACTAAAACCAATTCCTATATTTTGCAAAAAAAAGTGACACACAGACATATTATGTTATTATAAATTATTAAAGTATCGTAATATCAGCAGGCTCTAGCATAAAAGAGCTAATATTATAATTTATGAAAGGTGAATTTACTAAAGTTACTTAATTCGAATATGCAATTTTTGGTTATATTTCTTGTAACGTTATTAATACAAAGATCAACACATAATAATAGTTTTAAAACTTATATCTCAAATTGAAAATGAGATTGTTTGTTTGTTTTTCGTATGTGTAAGTGGCCAACACTGGTGTCAGATTTTTCAAGCTGCCTTAAGGCATCTGACATAGCTTAACGACTGCCATCAACGATGACAGCCGGGACCAACGGCAATTTAAATTAGATTGGCATAACCAATTGAATGCCTTATAAGTTTAAATTATATAAGTAAGCAGAGAGGGAGGCCTTTGCCCAGCAGTGGGACTTAACAGGCTAGTAAATAAATAAATAAGTGCTTAGCTGAGAACTTCCTTTTTTGTCAACTGTTTCAAAAATCCGCGACATCTCACGACATTCCCACGATGAAATTCGGGAAGAACAAAGTTCATTTATAAAAGTTAATTATTTCGCATTAAGGCCGTCTCTTGGGATTAAATGAACGTCACTTAAACGAATTAATCGGGATCGGGAGGGATTAGCGAATGACTTGGGAATAGGGGTAAATATCTCTCACCTTATATCTAGATTTCATTTAGGTTAAAGATAGGTTATATTTATTTTGAGTTCGGTTTAAAAATTGATTACAAATTTTTGACCGACTTAAAAAAAGCTATTTCAATTTACCAGTATGTTTTTTTATGTTCGTATCTTCAAAGCTTCATCATTTATAAACAAATGTCAATGCAATATATTTTGTAAAATTATTTGTCAGGTGATATTGAGATTAGAATAATTAGACTAATAAGTAAAGATATATAAATGCACTTAGCTGATAACTTACTTTCTCGGCAACTGTTTCACGAATCCGCGACATCTCACGACATTCCCACGATGAAATTCGGGAAGAACAAAGTTCATTTATAAAAGTTAATTATTTCGCATTAAGGCCGTCTCTTGGGATTAAATGAACGTCACTTAAACGAATTAATCGGGATCGGGAGGGATTAGCGAATGACTTGGGAATAGGGGTCAATATCTCTCACCTAATATCACGATTTCACGTAGGTTTAGAAATACAGAGTCAGGTTTAAAGATAGTTTCTTTTTATTTTGAATGTTTAAAAATAGAGTTAAACTTTAATTTAGTCGGGTAAAAAGTAAACATTTACCAAATTTCATTCTAGAGAATCTTGGAGGAGTGAAAGAGAGGCCTTGGCCAACATTGGGACACTCATAGCTATTAAAAAAAAATATTTGTGAGTTTATATTGCCAGTATTCAGTAAACTATGAAGCGAGTTATTTTAATGGTCATTGTTGTACATGCTTGCATTGTTGTTGTGCTGGTATTATCACATACGAGGCAGTAAAGCGGTCTCACCACAGATGCCCTATAAAAAGCTTGTACGAATTGCGATCAGTCAATTGTATCGGATCTCGGCATTAACATATAAAACCATATTAATATAGCCATATTAACATGTTAACTGGACACGTTTCGTCCATTACTTGGACATTGGGCTAATGGACGCCCGATGGGCAAATAGGGAAATGTTATTTATTGGCGACCAGAGCCAGCCCGAATTTATTTATTGCAGGCTTCAATGTTTATTTTCTAGTAGCTTTTCGCGCGGCTTCGCTAGTGTGAAAGTAAAGTCTCTGGTATATCCGTAGGGTAGGTGGTAGAGTACACTAGCCTACTATTCTTCCAATACGGGTAACTCCACCAGTTCTGGTAAAGGTTTGGAATTATGCTAGGAGAGTAAGAACGCCGCAAGCGTCACTAGCATTCATTAATTATGCGAATCGCGAAGGAATTGAATTCCCTTCACGCGTCGTTTTTCCCGACTCGTACAATTTAGTGTTTTCAAGGTAAGCTTGAATGGAGTGTGAATTATGGAGTGCGCGTGTACCACCCTAGACGACAGCGTTGCTTTCCATCAGGTATCAGACTAGATAGAGGTCAAACGCACTCAAATTATTCATAAGAAAAGTCATTTTTTTAATGTTTTCTTTAACGTTCAAAATGTTGTTCATATTATTTCGCCACAAAATCTAGCAAAGATGTTAAAAATAAAATACTATATTAAACTGAAATGGTCCCACAATACATCATTTCACGCAAGCGTCGCTATCCACGATATCCGTAAAATGTCGGACAGTGTCGGTTTGTTCCGGTTACCGGACACTTCTGAACGTTCCGGCGCGTTCGGAAGTGACCGGTCGTCCGGTCGCCGGTGTCCGCTGTTTGACCAGTGTCCGATTTTAATGAAACACTCGGTTTGATTTGACATTATCGGGATTTGGTATTAGTTTAGGCCTTTCATTAATTTTGTGTGAAGATATTGATTGAAATGACAGCCTGTCTGCTTCTTTATTAATTTTACATCATTATCAAGTTATAGCGTAGAATTTCATATTTTATTTTATACCATCATTTTGCAGCTTCTTTAGTAGAGTGGTTAATATGCCAGGCCCGTCCCGGGTTCAAAACCCGGGCCACGTTATGATGGCACACATTCTTATCAAAACTAGCCTCGGTCTTCGATGTTTACCTATGTATCACTATGAACTTTATAAAACAAAGTCCTCGACCGCTTCTCATTGCGATTAACACAAATACTACTGCAAGGAATCTACTTCATGACTTTTTCATCTGCCCGTGGTCGTTGTTGCATGTTGCATCCTTGGACTTTTTTCTTCTGCACTCCGCTTTGGAAGTGGCGTTAAACTTAGCCATAAGTAAATTACTGCAGTCATGTGGTCTCAACGCCTTAATCGTACGATTTGTTCTCAAAGACTCGCATAGATGGCGGCACTCAAATCTACACAACATTATATCTACCATATTATGAGAATGTAAAAACATGATTCACAAAATATATCTTATTAAAAATCAAAACAATATTTTAGGCATAATATTTTAAAATGATACCGTATATTTAATAAGTTAAAGGCTAACGCAGATTACCGCCATCTAGTATCGAGTAGCAAGCAACTCTCCTGCGCCATACATTCGCCTGCTTTTCGCAACCTTAATTTGGTCCAATATTTTTGTATGAGGTGGACAGTCTATTACGTTAGTATTATATTGTCTATGCTGCAGTCAACAAGTTTTCAGTTGTAAATGATGAATATGTATATCAATAAATAAGTAATCTAAGAAAAGTATATTAAATAAACATTTTGAATTTATTATAATAGTAATATTATTGGCCCAGCGCATTGGTGGTTTCCTGACTTTTCTCCCTCTAGGTCTGGTTCTTCATTCCGCAATCCTACGTGCCTAATGCGTCTTCTCTCCAGCTTAAATTTCCAGCTCATCTCCATAAAATTTAGTTAAGTAGGTACATTAAAATAAATTCAAAAAGTGACCTTGTAACTAACTTGAAATTGAATAAACTGGTATTTTAGGACAAATCCAAAATCTACATACCGGAAAAATCCACACAATGGCTCCGGAATCCCGATACACCCACTTGTCAGTGAGTGTTGGAAGTACCCGTTCAATAGTACGGAAAATTATATCAGGATAAAACAGCTGTTCTACAAAATTTGCTTCATAGTCAGACAATACTGAACTCTATTTCAATCGAATAAAGATTGAAATTGTCTGTCAAGAAGAATATGTAAAAACTTTAAACGACAAACAAATGGATTTGAGTTTTAAAATCGAGACGATAAAGTTTGAATTGTCTTAAAATTTTCATTTTAGAGCGCAGTTGCAATTTTTGTGCACTTTTCTTGCTAAAGAGGGTTAATGGTTTGTTTTGTATTTCATTCGATTCGAATATGAATGTTGTTCTTCAGATTCAGTGGGGCTTGGCCTGCGTCTGTTCGTCTGTTAATTTTAAGGAAAATTCAAAGTGAAATTCTGGAAAGTATCTAAGAATAAGAAAATTTTATTCAGGCCAGGTAAATCCCAAAATCACCGAATACAAAGCCGCAAAGTATTGTCATACAATTAACAATGGTGAAATATGAAAAAAATAGCTTTATCACAATACATAACATCGGCTGGTAAAAACGATTTACCCACTAGAAATTTGGTAAAAATTTAATTTGATTGAGAACTTTACACTTACCTTTTTTATGATATAAACTTACTTATATTAGTGGCCTGGTTCGGAGAATAGATAATACATAGGTATATTGATTAATTATGTTTCCATCTATACTCCTTGGTTTGTGACTCCTACTATCAAATGTGAACTGCGGTGACAGTCAGTAAAGTAACGTTATGTTTCGTACAAGGTGAATTATTATTAATGTTATGTTTTGCACAAGGAATTGAGCAAAAAGCTTAGGAATCAAATCAAGGCAATGCAACTCATCACTATTTTGATTTCGCTTTCCACCTATCACTATTTTCTATCGTGATTCCTTGGATTTTCGCCCAATCCCTTGACCGGCTTTTGCGATCCGCACGGGAGGATAAGCAGCTGGTATATTCTATGTTTTTCGTTTTCACTCAAGAGTATAAAGTATAAGTACAATAATGTATTTAAGTATATTATGTCGAGGGTCAATTTACACGGTGTACACGATAATAGTACCTACATTACGGATGGCCACAATACACTGCGGTCTGTGGTCGCGGCGTTTAACTGTTCGTAGAACAATCGGGGAAGTGGTTAGGCATGCAGTCGTTTATAAGTTGACCACCGCCACTTGGGAGTACTTACTCTGTTACAACCAAGAAATATGGAAAACAATTAATTTTAATACGGTTTTATCGTGTTTATTATATTATTATACACCTCTTTAACCTAAGTCTACTTACGACCACGAACACTGTAAAGTATTCTAATCGTTAGGTGTATAAATAATATATACACCAGTTTTTAGCAAATAAGTCGTCGTATTAGGATCGACCTATTAAACCAATGCTGAAAATTCAATATTATTTTTACCTTTCCATACATTTGGTCCGATCAGCTAGAAACTTTTGTATGAGTGTGTCATTTTTTTTTTAGTTCCCAGCTTTGATCCCATATCAAAAGTTGTTCATGTTGCTGGGCTGAGTCACCTCTTAAAGGTTGTGTATTGAATATAAAATAAGGATTTATAATGTATTTAAGTATATGTCGAGGGTCAATTTCACGCTGTACGCGATAATAGTACATTACCGATGGCCACAATACACTGTGGTCTGTGGTCGCGGCGTTTAACTATTCGTAGAACAATCAGGGAAGTGGTTAGGCATGCAGTCGTTTATAAGTTGACCACCACAACTTGCGAGTACTTATCTTTGTTACTATCAAGAAATATCAAAAACAATTCTTCTTGGCACTTGTGTTTGGCAAAAAAGTCGACAATTACACAATCCTTCTGCATTTTTAAGTATTAACGTTTTTATTATACTGATACAATTTTAAGTAAATAGTTTTAATTTATGGGATAGCCGGCCAGGGTCGGCCTCGTTGAACGTACAGCGATCAGTTTTCAGTTCTCAATAAAGGATATGTAAGTACCCGAAACCAAAGAGCATGCATAAGAAGACTCATGAGTGTAAATGAATGAACCAAGAGGAATAAATTAGGATCGTAGGAAGTGGAGATCCATTAGTATCTGCCTTCCACCATGGGAAATAGGCGTAATTATATGTAAGCATGGTTTAATTAAAATAAAATATTGGAATGGAGCAGAAAGTATGTTGTATACGATTTTTAAGAGCCAGCCATAATTTGGTAAGAGTATTTATGGCCCGCTGACCGATAGTCTCTAACCTTGATTGGATAGCAATAGAAACGCTTACTACATCTATATTCCCAGAAAAGTACAGTCCCGGAAAATTCAAAAGTAGAATAAATGGGTATATCTTGGATAGGCATGTAACATCCTCATCTTCATTGTCACTTACCATCAGGTGAGATGGAAGACAAATGTCTTTATCAGTAATTAATTTAAAAAAACCGCAGGCAAGTACCTGATCAAAAGTAATTTCCCGAGCCGGGAATCAAACCCAGTACCTCTCGTGCCACAGCCGCGGCATACAACTCCTGCACTACTCTAACTTGTTATCGTATAATGTACAATTTCTTACTTTCCACTTTTCTGTACTCTTGATTATGGGTATGCAAAATTTAACGATCGTTGAGTTATTCGTGAAAGCGAAACAAACTTAATGTTAGAATTAATATTAATAACTAAGACTAAAGCTGTTTACTCTTAGCATTATAAGATATATTTAAATCTATACAGCTTATGTATGACTAAGAATACCGCTTTTCAATTCGGCATCGTAAATTTCTAAAGAAAATTCAATTTTGCACCATGTAGTACAACAGGAGGAGAAAGGTAATTAAAGTGTAGGGAAAGTTGTATTTAAGGAAACAATTAAGAAAGTTCAAACTGTTCGTATTGTCACTCTCACTAGAACTTTTATACGAGGGCGGATCCAGCTTTCAAGCTGAGGGTGTCACATGTTTTGCTGAGGACTAAAATAAAATTAAATCTGGTATATGAAGTCTTTTATTTATATAATTAAATAAAAAAATATATGGACAAATCACACTCAATCAGTGTGATTTGTCTTAGAGAATTTTTTTAGATATTGTACAACAAACGAGCAAGCTGATCACTTAATTTATATGTAAGTGACCACCACTGGCCATGGACAACTGTAATACCAGGGGAGTGGAAGAGAGCCTTTCTTTTAAAAAAATAGACTCTTTATCTATTGGGTCCAATGACGTATTGATTAGGGAATACCGCTGCAGTAAGAAGTTAAAAAAAAATACAAAAGTCAGCACATGGGCCAATGGCCTAACAGGCCTAAATGCAACGTTTAGCGTGGTATGAAACCAAAATAGAAATGGATAGTTCGCTTCGCTTATTAATATAATTCCTTTGATTTTGTCTATTTCCTCGGATATTCAATACTCAAAACTTGATTGCTTCTCAAATTGCATGCAGACGAGTACAACATTGTATTATTCCTCACTTTTTGAGGACTTTGGTGGGCACTGCAAAGCAGATTACTGGCACATTCTACGTTGTTTTTATGTCCTTGGAACTTTTCAAATAACTTTTTATAAAGACTGTGTTTAAGGGGGATATTAAGCCCTACCGTCCCCCCTGGATCTGGACCCCATACGGCTATCTGTGACGAATCTACATTTCTATTCTGCGTCGTGCGCGACGAATCTCCCATTGGTCAACAAAAACCTATTCACGCAAAGACCTGATTTGTTCAATGGCTCGCGACTGCTATTTCCGTCGTCAGATCTTTGTTGTCGAGTAAATAATTTGTTATTGTAAGCCCTAAGCTTAAACTGCCGTTTATGAAAGCAAAAGGATTTCATCACTGTTTTACTGAAATCTTCCACGCTGTTTTGGGAGAAAAGAAAAAACGTAGAATGTGCGAGCTGTTTTCTTCTCGCGCAGATCGTAAAAGCCAATCGAGGGAATGGGTATGAGGAACCATATCAATAGGCGATATGGCAAGCAACCCATAACTATTTAGATTCCTTCCTTCCTTCCTCTCCACCTACAAGCCCACCAACATGCTATACGTGGCCTTTGGGTTTTATACACCTGGGCTCTGTCTGTCAAGGAAGAAAACGTGATAGTATGTATGAATGTTTACTTAAATACGCGAGCAAAAAATACTATCATCTTGATGATGACGAGCCTGATAGTTTATTGGGTGTGTTAGCATTAAAGAGTTTAGTAACTATAAGTTTGCATTTGACAAGTTTCCTACCGAATTTACAATTACTTTTAAATAGTTATAAAATGGAATGATGGCAAGTGGAGTAAAGAAATAACCAAAACCAAAGATATACGATCTCCTATGAGATGGAAGATCTCCGATATACTCAAGGTCGTGGGTCGCTCCTGGATAAGATCAGCACCGGATCGATATGAATGGCCAAAACGAAGAGAGGCCTATGCTCAACAGTGGATGGAAAACATATGACTAGAGATGATAATGATTTAATAAAACAAGTTATTCAAATGCATGCATTTTTGTGACACTTTTATTACTTCAAGTAATTAATGACTGTCTTCAATGATGACATCAGCCGTTGGTCCCGGCTGCCATCTGGTAGTCGTTAAAGGAACCACGTCAGAGGCCGGGAGGCGGTTACGAAGAACTCTGACACCAGGGTGTGCAGTGCATGGTTGACTGACCGTGTCACCTACACGAAATGATGATGAATTATGACATCCATGAATGACAGTTTATTGTGCCTTCTAAAGCAAGGAGGTGCCCGATATATTTTTATGCCACTTGCAGTCACTCATCCCAATATGAAACCCAGCTGATGCTGCTAAACATACGTAAGCGCTATATTAAAAATTTTAATGGAAACTCAGTAAAAAAGGTATCTTGGCGTTTCCCATTCATTGTAGACATAAAATCGATCAGCGGTACTATTCGGTAGTGAACTCATTCGCTCAGTCATTCGACACCTCGACACCGTGTCAAAACTGTCTTCATACAAAAACTAATAAGTTTTCGGTTACAGACGCAAAGCATCAACGGAAGCGATTAAAATACAGAATTTTGATAAATTAGGCGCACAAAATTTTGAATTTAAATACTATAACGGGGACTGTAAGGGATCTGAAAGAAAACTATCACTGCTTTCTAATTGCTTTTACTTCTTCAAAAATAGTTAATTATACATGTGCGTCTCCGTACAAGTTTACCAAGACGAATGCACTGCCGAAAAACTGCCTTTACGGATTATAGGGCATAGAACACACGTCAATTGAGTTTGAATTTGTGGCCCCCAATAGAAACTCAAACGTTGCATTTATGGCATTTTTTTCGTTTTCACCCTCACTCCCTTATTTGTAAGAAAATATAAGGCAGTGGGTCGTCTGATACTAGTAATAGTATCTTCTTCGTAGTTTGTGGACGAATGCGTCAACCAGTCGTTTCTTCATTATCTACCACAAACAATATTTTATTTTGGAACGCATCAAAAACATTTCAAAATACTTAAACAAACCTCCTTACTTCAAAACCGTTTCCCTTCTAAAAAGTTTATTTTATTCACTGAAAACAGTGAATAAATTCTTCGTTTCTTCTGCTGGACATAAGTTTCTCCTAGAGATTTTCAAACTGACCGGTTTGAAGCTGTCTGCATTCAGAGCTTCCCTGCAACCTTGATTAGGTCGTCCAACCACCTGCAGGCCTATTTGCTAACTTTTGACAGCTACGGTGTACATCATTTTGATGGTAACTTCAATATTCATTACGGCTTCGGTATGAATGACTATTTTTATTTAAGATATGAAAACCGTAATGGATGCTAAAGTGGCAATCAAATAGTTGTACACCGAGTTAGCAAATTGACCTGCTGGTCAGTGGGTGTCCAACGCTGCGCTTGCCCGTACGTGGTCGCCATTCGAGAACCTTTCTGCCCTATTGGCCCTCGGCTTTACGCGCTAAGTACCCCGCCCACTGCCACTTTAAGGAGCTAATCCTCTAAGCTATATCAGTGGCGTTTGTTTACCTACGAATCTCCTCATTTCTGATTCGATCTCGTAGAGAAACACCGAGCATTACCCTCTCCATAGCCCTTTGAGTGACGATAGTGATCTTTTCTCACTTGCACCAAACCTCATATAGATTACTGAATACGATTTTTTCACCGGTCACGCGACACCTGGCGCGTATTATATTATTTTCCTCGTTAGCCGTCACTCGATACCGAATAATCGAGAGGTATCGATTACGGAAACCGTAGAAAGTTTCGAAAAATTAATAAGCTCGTGCTGTGCACAGATGTCGCCTAACTTATGAACATATAATTTCTTGTACGTGATATATTTGGTAGGCGTGTCGGGTGATTTATTTTCAGAATGCTGGGAAATTTGGGAGGCGAGGTAAATTATGTTGTGTCAGATGTTTGTGTATTTTATTTTGACGACCTCTGTGGCTCAGTGGCACTGCAGCATGCCTTGCATTGCATGGTCCCGGGTGTAAGCCCTGGTCAACAGACCTATTTGCTAACTTTTGAATACTGCGGTCTAGCATTTTGATGTTCAGCATCCATTACGCTTTATATATCTTAGATAAAAATAGTCAATCGAACAAAAGCCGTAATTAATGTTTTAGATACCATCAAAACATCGTTCACTTTTATTATCTGGTTAGGATGTTTTTTTTTTTAAAGTGGCCAGTGTCTTGGAAGTTTATCTATAACGTAAATGTATCTTTTATAAAATAAAGTATTGCTGCGTTAGTTTAGCACGACACAAGTTTACAACTGAATGTGTGGCCACTTTTTGAAATCATTATAGACACTTTATAGTGTGTAGATAAAATAAATAAAGTACATCATAGCAAGGTAACATGCATTACTCTACGTAAGCCCGCATCCTCGTTTGGAACTTATAGGATCAATTAAAAATTAATTAAATGCTGGCCCACTTCGAGTTCCGAACTGAGCACAGGTGCGCTAACTAGTGTCATTAGGGAATTATTTATTAGATATTGATCGTAGTTCTCTCAATACGAGAGTTTGAGTATTTGTGACATATTGAAATGTTGTCTCTCTAGTGCGCATTAGGGTAGAAATTATAATTAACACTCAGCCATTTTTTCGTATTTTATGGTTATTGTTGATTGTTTAAAAAAAAACACTCGGTACCTTCCTTTCTTTAAAAATTATAGGACCACCTATGAAGTTCTTTCAAAACGAAGAGTAACGATCTCATCGATTTGTCTTGATTCGCATTAGAATAAAATAGAAATAAGTTTAAACCGACAGTTTAATCCGCATCAGAGTGCACAATGTGCTGGTTATATTTTGATAAAACTTTTATAGGACCTCCTTTTAAGCATACTTATCAAATAAAAAAAGAATCGTTAAAATCGATTCTTAACTGTCGGAGTCCCCTCCTTTTATTAAGTTGGTTAAAAAACAAAACTTAAAGCTCATTTCATCTATTATTCCATTCCAAGTCTTCCTGCAAAAAAGTCTTGAGTTTCGTTTGCCAACATCATTAGTATTTATTAAAATTATTGTCTATTACTGCCAATAACTGTAGTTGAACGAGACCAACGCCTTAGTATCTAGCGCAGAGTTGAAATAAAAAATGCGCAGTGTCCCACTTGGAGAGTCGCCAGAAAGTCCTTGCCAGATGCAAAGTGATAGAATAACTCGATCGGTTGAAATCCATACTATCTATATATCATCATCATCTTCATGTCTTTTTAGTCTCCACTGCAGGAGCACGACCCTCTCTGTACTACCAGAGCCATAGATAAGCTTGAGTAGTCAGAGGATTTGGCCTACACTCTCCACGCTGGCCAGACGTGTTGGAGAGGTCTCTATGATTTTTATAAGCTTTGTTTAGCTTGTTTTTCTTTAGTCGCTTTTTACGACATCCACGGTATGACTTGGAGTATCTATTTATATAATATTATAAATGCAAAAGTAACTCTGATTATTATAACTCTGATGAACTGGTTTAAATGAAATTTGGTAAACAGATAGTCTAGAGCCTGAGAAAGGATATAGACTACTTTTCTACGTGGACGACGTTGTGGGCACAGCTAGTAAGTATATAAGATTATGCTGAAGTTATCATCATCCTCACGGGCTTAGAAGTAGCTGGTACATTCTACGTTTCTCTTTTTCTTCTATATCAGTATGGAAGATGGAAAAAGGAATTATACCATAGCGAATATGATGCTATATCTGCAACCATCGGACAGACATTTGAGGATGACACCCCTGACCATAAATGAAAAGTATATGAAATTGAGTAAAAGTAATTCCATATTCTAAAGGTGTTATTTTGTATTCACAATGCTATTTTGATTATACTCTTATTAAAAAACAATATATTGTAAAATGATTTAAATCAAATACAACACTTACATAAGTGGTTTAAAATGCGTATAAGAGGAATGGGATGATGCAGAAATTTGACGCGTAGGATAGAGAGCGCGGTGGCCTAATTGGTAAGGCGTTAGACGTACAAACTCTAAACACTTCCGGTTCAATCCTGCCACCGTATTTTTTTTCCATATTTTATTTCTCTATTATAATAAGAGTACAATGGTGATTCCAATATCTTCCCAGAAAATAAAGTAGGACCACCCAAAGCCAAAGCATGTACATCAAACTTTTCTACACAATGTTTGCTCGGAGGTTGTACAAACACGTCTCTCGGGAGTGACCAATAAATTAACTCAGCATTTCGTGGTGTAATGAAAAATTTTGCGGATCGGTAAATGAATTTCCTGAGTGAAATTGTTCTGAATGCTCTTGTTTAACTGTAAAGAGTCCCGTGCTTTTCCAGAATGTACAAGAAGCGAAAGGGGTCAAGTGATCTAATAGCGCACGCAACCCATATGTAAGAAGTGGTAGGGGTTCTGTGGTAGGTAAGACCGCAACCCCGAAGCAAAAAGTTCCGGAATTAAAGCCCCTTATCCTTGAACTAATAATCCAGTTTCCCTCAAGCTCTCTTATTTTTATCGAACATCGTCTGCTTTTGGCCAAAGAAAACATTCACTTTAGTGGATTCTTTACTATTGTATGAAATGGATAAGATAAGGAAATTACTCTCAATTACTATGGGTCCTGCCAAAAAAGTCAATGTGTGCAATTATTTCCGCATCGTAAATTGAGAAAAGCCTAGCTTTTAAATATCAGAGAAAGAATTTATTCAGATATTTTTGATTCAACGTAAAATACCTAGTACTTCTGAAAGCCGTGTTCATACAACAAACTTTTCTACACAATGTTTGCTCGGAGGTTGTACAAACACGTCTCTCGGGAGTGTCCAATAAATTAACTCAGCACGTCGTGGTGTAATGAAAAAGTTTGCGGATCGGTAAATGAATTTCCTGAGTGAAATTGTTCTGAATGCTCTTGTTTAACTGTATAGAATCCCTTTCTTTTCCAGAATGAAGAAGAAGTGGAAGGGGTCTAGTGATCAAATAGCGCAACCCATATGCAAGAAGTGCAAGGTAGGTAAGACCGCAACCCCGAAGCAAAAAGTCCCGGAATGAAAGCGCCTTACATTTGAGTTAATAGTCCAGCTTCCCTTAAGTACTCTCATTTTCGTAGAACATCATATGCCTCTGACGAAAGAAAAATTCGTCTTTAGTGAATTGTTCACTAATGTGTAAAATAGAGTAGACAATGGCAAAACTCTCAACTATGGCACCTGCCAAATTTAATCAAAGTGATTGTTTCGATCCGTATCGACAATCAAGAAAAACCTAGTATTTAGATATCAGAGAGAGAGAGAGGTAGAATAAATTTTAATTAAAAATATAAAGCACTAAGTAGTTCCAAAAGCCAGTGTGTAAACAACAAACTTTTCTACACAATGTTAACACGGAGGTTGTACAAACATGTCTCTCGGGAGTGTCCGATAAATTAACTCAGCACGCAGTGTT
Organism: Rhodophaea formosa; assembly: GCA_963082605.1. Classification (NCBI taxonomy): domain Eukaryota; kingdom Metazoa; phylum Arthropoda; class Insecta; order Lepidoptera; family Pyralidae; genus Rhodophaea; species Rhodophaea formosa. The sequence continues at coordinate 2,698,258 of OY720208.1, forward strand.
CTAATTAAAAAGTTTGCGGATCGGAAAATACATTTCCAGAGCGAAATTGTCCTGAACGATCTTGTTGAACTTCATAGAATCTCGTTTTTTCCTAGAATGTGGAAGAATTGGAAGGAGTCTGTGGCCTTAGAGAGCAACCTAGGTGCCCCCAAGTACCGGAGTTGTAGCGCCTCATACCGCGCCGTTAGCACTGTCATTTCCATCCGGCGTCATCTGCTTCTGGGTAAGGAAAACACGTTAAGTAAAGTTTTATTTTTAGGCAATGTTTACTAGTGTGTGAAATGGAAGAAACAATGGCAAAACTATCAACTATGGCCTGCCGAAATTAGTCGTAATGTGCGTTTCTCTCCGTATCGTTAATCACTAGATGCATGAAGATGTAAATTACGACGTAAATACCATAGTATTTTATCTGGTTTAGTGCCCGTCAATCATGGCGTTCTATGGGGGAAGCCCATGTCCAACAGTGGACGTCCCTGGCTGATGGATAGTATCCGTCAACGGGTGAAATATCAGAGAGAGACTGAATTCAGGTATTTTCACATAAAACGTAAAGAGAAAGAGAAGTACTAGGTGTACTTCTAAAAGCTAGGGTATAAACAACAAACTTTTCTACACAATGTCAACATGGAGGTTGTACAAACATGTATCTCGGGAGTGTCCAATAAATTAACTCAACACGCGGTGTTCTAATTAAAAAGTTTGCGGATCGGAAAATAAACTTTTATGACAATGTGGGAATTTCGGCAGCGATATTGTTATGATTGATGTGTTATTTAGACTCGTCAGTTTTCGTGATGCAGCGGCTAACACGCTACTCTGTGAAGTAATTTCCAGCACGGAAAAGTATCTTTACTTCATTTTTCACAGGTTTGTCTGCATTTCAGAAGCTATCAATAGGAACTAATTTATGAAGGTCTCAGCTTTTGGTAAAATAGAACACGATGAGTAATTCTTTGTTTTAGTAGTTGGTAAATTACTCAATGGCTATCTTTAAATATCCATAGTTCCTGCAATTTGCTGTGCGTTTTTTTTTTACATGGTGATAACAACAAGATCCTAGCTTTTAATATCAGAGAAAGAGTGAATTCAAATAGCTACTGAGAGAAATAGAATGTCTTGTAGATTTAAGAGTCCCACGTAAAGCCGCAATCCCATACAAACGTAGTTTCGTTTTAGTTTTACAACAGTTAAGCCAATCTCAACCAAATTTCGTACATACGACCGGATAAGGCATATTGATGTTTATAATCAGATTTCAATTTTAAAAACAATACCTATACAAAATAACATCGAGTACAAGTTTTCGATACGAAACTTAAACTCGCTGTAAACGTTTGACTCTTAAAGGCTATGATATTTATGAACAACAAGCAATTTTACAGCCTCTATCATCCGAAGACAAATTAGTTTTCTATAGGTAAATTTTGAAAATCGGTCCTGTAGTTTCGGAGTCTATTGCAAACAAACATACAATCAAATCTTTCCTCTGACAATATTAGCATATAAACTTTTCTACACAATTTTTGCACGTAGGTTGTACAAACGCGTCTCCCGGGAGTGTCCAATAAATTAACTCAGCACGCGGTGTTCTAATTAAAAAGTTTGCGGATCGGAAAATAAAACGGCCGAGTTTGGCTTAAACTTTTATGACGATGTGGGAATTTCGGCGGTAAAATTGATATGATGTGGTTTAAAAACTGTATTCTTAAGTACTTCGTGAAATACGCATATAGACGATATAGTCTATCTAAAAATTTGTTTATACGTAAGTATTGAGGAGCCCGGATAAGCAATGTCGACATATTTTTTTTAACCCTTTTAAAGAAGTATAAGGACGTTTGTTACTACATATCTTAATCCTAGCAATCCTTACTATCCAACTTCCTAACTAATTTTATAACTGAGATAGTGAGTTTGTTTGTTACCCTTTCACGCCCAATCTACTAAACCGATCATCATGAAATTTTGCATACACATAGGTAAGAGTACTGAAAAGGACATAGGTAGGCTATATATCACACGAGCAAAGGCGCGGGTAACAGCTAGTTTATAATAAAAAAAATATTTTTAACAAAAAACTAAAACCGACTGCAACCCCATGCCTAAGTGTACAAACTGGAAATAAAAATAGGAAATACGCAATTGATACTTTCATACCTATTTACAATTTATAATCAGTTTTTATTTGGAGTCGGTGCTAACCAATATAACAAATACAGTTTAATCTTTTATCTTTCAGGCAGCTCGAGGTAGCTTTAAGGTTATTTTTACTTTGGCTGGCACCGACTCTAAATAAAAACTGTTTTCAATTATTAGTTAGAATTAGGATAGTGAAGTGACCTATCAGGATAACAAAATAATAATATAGTTATTCATAAATTAACAAAAGCATAAGAACTACTCATGATGGTCAGCAATAAGTGTAAAATGACCGAGCCCAACCCAGGTATACCTAAATATTTTCAGATGCTTAGGTGGGCCTCTGCATTCCTCGTGCGTGGTACAAATCAAAAGCGGTAGTTTTGTTATTTCACTAAGCTAAATTTTCTTTTAAGCAGCTGAATCTACGAATCATTTTGGGATAAACGAGTAGACCTCAAAACACTGGCTTGACTTTAATGACGACCATTGAAGTAAAAACATGAAAAACTGGAAATGGGACTCCGAAGTGTTAAGGCGGGCGAGCGAGCCCAGTATATTCCTGAATTAAGAAAAAAAATGGCGTTGCGACCACGATGGGTGTTAACCCATTAAAACGTCAGCGGAAACAAATAAATAAAAGGTTCGTGCTAAGTCCTGTGTATATAAATAATTATGTTTTCAAAGCGCGAAAGATTAAAAAAGAATATTGCAAAATATAGTCATATTGTGAATAGAAGAATATTATTTACTACAAGAATACATAAACATTATTTGTCAATATTATATAAAACCCAAATAAAAATACGTGCAAAATTGAATTAGCACTTTCGCCAACAGTGGTCATTTTTGTCAAACGGTAAGAAAACCTCCACGTTGTCATTTTAAAACTGCAAAAAGTGATCTAAAAAATAGTAGGAACAGAATTTTTAATGATATTTCCTTTTCTTTCTAATGTTGACATTAAAAATTCATGTTTTTTTTTTCTTATTAATGTCAATGTCAATTCTCTTATTAATGTCAACTGAACTCTCAAATCGCTTCACACTTGCGGCCCCCGCCAAATATTTACCACAGAACTTTTCCAATAAATGTTACACGAGCCGACAGTTGTCGTTGTGGTTTTTCGCATTGTTGTCGCCGGTTTAAACTGGTTTAATCTTTAAACCTGCATGCTTTGTGCCAAAATTGGTTTCATGCGGTAAGGGCGGTTACAAAAGTTCCACTTTTGATTGGAAAGGTAACGTTAATTTCGAATTGCTTTTGGGGTTTACTTTGTTTTCGTTCGAAGGGTTGAGTTAAATGTAGTTGGGTGCCATTGTTCAGGAGATTAAAGGGCATAAAATGGCAAGAAGTACTTTGGTAATAATCACACGCTTGTCTTTAGATATAACTAATTTCCATCAGTACTTTCCACTGATATGAAAATTCTTTCTCTCCTTTTATTCTATTGGTTCCATACATGTAGTGGTTGTATGCGTTCCGTACAAAAAATAAAACAACGGAACCCTTATAGGATCACAAGTGCGTCTGTTTGTTCATCCGTCTGTCACAGCCAATTTGCTCCTAACCTATTGGACCAAATCAGGAGTCACATTGGTAGGATGCTGAAATCCAATGACCAAAACGCAAAGTAAATAATATTTTTTTTTCAAATCGTTGAGAATTTTCGGCGGACAAATTAGAAAGTTAAAAAAAAGTTTTTCATACCTTACTGTGGCATGCATAATGCACTTGGCCGGTTTTTTGTAGTTACTGCTTAGATCATTAAACCAACGTTACTATACGTAAGTTTTAATGTTTAGTTACTATTTTAAGTAAATAAGTAGGTATAAAAACCATTCTTAATTTTTTTAAATAAAAACATCATTTAAAACTAAAATTGCTTTAATTATTCTTCAACTAGAAGCCTATTCAAAACTAACAACTAAATTATTCGTTCAAACAACAAACAGAGTACCAAAAATTCTTCGCACAAATATAAGCCAAGTTTCTATTCTAAAGCAGTCTTTTAAATTTCTTAGCGACTGGGGCGATAGCTGGGTCATTTTATAAACTAGTACGACCACTTCACAAACTAACTGACGCCATTTTGTAAAGTCGGGACGCCATTACGCGCGAACACGGCACTTTGTCCCACATGTACGACGATTCGAATGATATAGGAAGGTAGAAATACCTTACCCTTTTGTTTTTCTATTGTTTATGTACTTGAAAGGGACTGGAGTGATATTAATGGTTCCGTACTCAAAAAGTTTTACTCGGGTTGTTCAAATAACGCTTAATTTTTTTAATTTTAGTCTGTATTTTATGAACTTTAAAAGGTATATATATATTTTAAAGGCACGAGAAACTCGACTGCCCTGAAACGCTGTGCACCCTCCCAAATGAAATGCCTGCAACTCGTGCAGAATCGTTTCATTTACATAATACGTATCTATTATTAAATACTAGCTGTTACCCGCGGCTTCGGTAACAGCTAGTATTCAATAATAGATACCTGTTACCCGCGGCTACACAATACACATAGGTTAGGATACTGAGAAGGCTTCTTTATGTCCTTCTCAGTATCCTAACCTATGTGTATGCAAAATTTCATGATGATCGGTTCAATAGATAGGGCGTAAAAGCGTAACAAACAAACAAACAACTCACTTTCGCATTTATATTAGGTAGGATAGGATTAGGATAAGAATTGTATCGTTAAGTATCTCACGACACAATTTCACATTCTAACTTTGGGACTAGCTTAATTTGTGTGACTTGTCGCTACCTATATATTTTAAAACAACTTAAGAGAGTTGAGAAAAAGGTGTCTTTCGTCATACGGAACCTGAACGTTTGCGAGGCCTTGTACCATTTATTCAGTTTATTGTATTATTTTGTATACGTACTTTACATAAAAGGATTCGGCAGATTTTGTCGCGAGTATTATAATGCTAATAAAGGGTGGGTTAATTTATCATCCAGGGTTCAAATGTTACGCGTTGTTTAATTCTCAACGTGGAAATACGTAAATAACACAAGTCCTTTTCAGTGGTCGGCATTGCTAATGATCAGTGGGGCTAATAGAATTTTATATATTTTAAATTTCTTGCTCATATGTACAGAACTCATGCACAACTCATGACAATACAGAAAAGGTAGTATTGTTACGAATTTAAAACAATTTGTTAATAAAACCATGTTTGATCCTTAAAGATGCAAGTCATGCCCTCAATATTAACATGTTTTCCCATTGGGCAAATGCGGAAACTAAAAAAAAATATTTCCCCTACAAAGGAGTTTTTTTCGAATTTCCAGCATAAGTCGCATAGAAAAAGTGTTTCAAATGTGGCTGATTCGCCCTTTTGAGGATTAGAGAGAATAGGACATAGGTATTACTAAAAGCTGTGCCGCCAAAGTGCGCCACTAGCACATACAGTAAAAAAGGTTTGACACTGACATGTATGTGCTTGTCAATGTCAAAGTCGCAATTAATTTCTTAAATTATACATTAAAATCCTTTAATAATATGATTTTAAAATACTCCTATGTGTATTAAAGTATAAAAATGCAATTATGCTGCGTATTCGGATGTAAAATAAATTCAATTTACTGCGAGTTTGACATACCTACTTGTCAATTTGAAACAATTGTTTACTGTCTCTGCTAATGCTGCCCTCTGGCGGGAGAACATTGCAGTATTATCTCCTATTTTAGTAACATATTGTAAAAGCCGAAATTTTTTTTTTTAAATCTATGGTTTAAGGGTTGGTTTTGATACATACATACATACTATCACGTCTTTATCCCCTGGCGGGGTAGACAGAGCCGAATGTCATAAAACCCAAAGGCCCCGTTTATCGTGTTAGTGGGCATAAAAGGTAATCACATCAATAGGCGATGCGGCTAGCAACCCATCACTATTTTGCTCCCACTTCCCACCTTTAAACCCACTAACACGCTAAACGTGGGTTTTGATGCCACACATAGTATGCAAAAGCGAGTTGCATAAAAATTTTATTCTAATAAGTTGTCATTTAATGGAAATTTGTTTATAATATACGTATATAAAAGAACAATTTTCATATTAAGCTGCTCAAATGAGAACTCCAGGTACAAAAAGCGACATGAAGTTTCAACAACATTGGGTAAATAAAAGTAAATGTTTACGCACGAGTGTCCTCGTAACAAGCAGCACAAGAATCACGTCGAAAAAGCCTTTTATTTCGCTAGAATGCATTAAGCTTACACAAACAGAGTACAACACTATGTACACATATGAGAAGATTAAAATTGTACAATATACGCCACAGTTTAGTAAAATTCTTTATGTTAAATGTTGAAATAATCAGTGTTGCAAAGTTTTGTGTGGAGTTAGTTTAGACTGTGGCGTTCGTCTCGATTTTCGTTGGGAGTTCATGCGAGTTTTCTTAGCGAATACTTATTTTATGCATGGAATGAGACGGGCATGGTACAGCGTTTTGCTTTTAGTTAATAATCTTGCCAAAGTTAGTAGCTGTGCGTCCGTTTCGAAAGCTTGCCACTTGGATGAGATGGAAATTTGGTAAATTCTTTTGCTGGTGCAGTGAGACGTTTCTTTCAGTTGGTAATGTTCGCATGACCTTTTAAATTTTTAGCAGACATTTTTGAATTGCTTAGAGGATAAAATTGAAGATGCTTGTAAAACATGAATACATACTAACTTGTTTTTTTCCTCACTAACCCACCTAGAAGGAAGGTAATGTTTTTCGCGCGTATCTACGGTATGGATATGGAGGTATATATGTATGTATGTCAGTAAGGTAAGGTCCGGTAAGTTTTTCGTTTTCAAGTTGAGAACGTGAGTTTAAATTATAGCTTGCTCAATACCAAACACGTTGTTTAATAAAATTTATAGTCTGCCTTATAATTATAATACATATACTTTGATAATATTGCTGCCACCATTTTTACAGTCAAAAACTTGCCTCTTACTAACCATTCTTTAATCATCATCATCATCAGGTCTTTGTTAGTCTCCACTGCAGGAGCACGACCCTCTCTGTACTACCCCAGCCAAACATTAGCCAGAGCAGTCAGAGGATTTGGCCTACACTCTCCACGCTGGCCAGACGGATTGGAGAGGTCTCTGTGATGTTTGTAAGCTTTGTTTAGCTAATATATCCTAAGTCGCCTTCTACGACATCCACGGGAAGACTTGGAGTGGTCCTATTCTACTCTACCGGGAACCACACGGCTAATTTCTTTAATAACTAAAGGCATATTACTTTCAATTCTCCGAAATAACTTCAAAATCAATTAACTTTCTCAGACCTTTCATTAGATATCAATTCCTTCCCCGTAATTAATTCAAGGGCCACCTTTTCATTAGCGAAAGAGTTGAAACAAGTCGTTTGAGACATCAATCATTCCCAAACTTCGCCCTCTCAAACTTTTGTGTAAAGCTTGGTTTACACGGTGACTTTGGGTCATTTACAGACAAGTCAGCCAGTGCGTTAATTTGGGCTAATATTTTAATATAAAGCTGACAGTCTATTCTACATGTTAGTAAACATCATCATCATTATCAGGAGGAGACCGGTGGCCTGGTGGGCGTGAGCATTATTAGCGCTTTCGCATGTTAAGCAACCCCGGGCGCAGTCCCCACTTGGATGGGTGACCGCAAGTGGCATAAAAATATCTCAAGTTGAGTCCCGGCTGTCATCATTGATGGCAGTCGTTAAGCTAAGTCAGATGCCTTAAGGCAGCTTGAAAAATCTGACACCAGTGTTGGCCACTTACACACACGAAAATCAACAAACATTATCAGGTCTTTTTAAGTCTCCACTACAAGAGCGCAACACTCTCTATACTACCAGAGCCATATATTAGCCAGAGCTGTCAGAGGATTTGGCCTACACTCTCCACGCTGGCCAGACGAATAAGAGAGAAGTCCCTCTAATTTTTATTTTTGTTCAGCTTGTGTTTTCTAAGACACCTTTCACAACATCCTCGGGAAGACTTGGAGTGGTCCTATTCTACTCTGCCGGAAACCTCACGGCATTACAGGGGAAATTTTCTTTTGTATTGGCCATGGGAAGCGGGCTTTACAACAAAACTGCGACTTCATCTCACCACTGAGTTTTATTGTTCACAATTTCCAGGCGTTCGTTTAAACTTTACCGTTATTGAAAATATATTGAGTTTTGGAAACAGTCATAAACGATAATATATTTCTTGTCTGATTAGTTTTACAACTGATGAACGAGTAGATTATTTTAAATCGCCTTGACACCTTTTTTATGATATAGAACGGTAAACGAGCAAATAAGTCACCTGGTGGTAAGTGATCACCGCTACCCATCACTATTTTGATTCCGTTCTAACTTAGAAGCCCACAAACATGCTCATCATCATTTCGCGTAGGTGACACCGTCAGTCGACCATGCACACCCTGGTGTCAGAGTTCTTCGGAACCGCCTCTCGGCCTCGGACGTGGTTCCTTTAACGACTGCCAGATGGCAGCCGGAACCAACATGCTAAACGTGTTTTACAGGCCTGGGCTCTGTCTACCCCGCAAGGGAGAATGTATGTATGAATTGATAGTATGTGTGTATATGTATGATATGAATGTCAAGTTATTCCCAACTTGAAATGTTTTATCTCTGTAGGTTACCAACACGTCAGAGTCCAAACGGAATGTTAATGTTTTATTTAGTGCATTAAACTTGCATTCCGTTGCAGGCCACGAGGCATAAGACACGAGTGTATTTAACACTGGTAATACTAATTTTAGATTAATATAATTCTCGTTCAATGTTTATCGACGAACTTCCTACGTCGTATGAGCTTCTTTTATGACCTAGTGGATATCATGCTAGGCTGTCATACCGCAGATCCCGCGTTCGATCCCCGGTCAGGTCAAGATCGAAAATGATCTTTTTAGGTAGGACATTTCTTCCTCAGCAAACTCCCCGAAATGCAACCTGTAAAACACACAGACTTAAATTGTAACTAATCGACGGTGTTTGAGGCTTTGAGGCCGTTCTGCCGTAAGCAACTCATTATCTGCGAATGTTTGCGAAAAATATATCTACGTTATTATTTTACTTGCAGTTTCCTATCAAAATGGGCACGGGCAACAATGTGCGCTACCAAAGCCTTTTAATCAGCGACTCTCAAAGCGTTCTCCTCTGTGATGGCTTAGCGAACATACTGAATATTATGAATGTAATGTAGTTCCAAATTTAAATTTAATCATATTAACCCCAGTGACATAATCGATGCATTCAAACAGCTAAACTCAAAAAAATCTGAAGATTACTGGGGTATGTCTGTTACTGTAGTGAGTCATATTATAAATGTTATTGCCGCTGATTTGGCTTTTATATTTAATGAATGCATTGATGAAGGCATATTTCCTAATTTAATGAAAGTTAGTAAGCTAATACCATTATTTAAGAAAGGAGAAAAAACAGACCCTGGAAATTATAGGCCTATTTCTATACTGCCAGTTTTGAGCAAAGTGTTTGAAAAGATAATGCTCAACCAAATGCAACTTTACTTTAAAACTAACAACCTTTTCCATAGCCAACAATTCGGGTTCACTGGCGGAAAATCGACCACCGATGCAGGAGTAGCACTGATTACTCATATTTACGATGCATGGGAGGGTTCACAAGATGCTATTGGAGTATTTTGTGATCTGTCTAAAGCATTCGATTGCGTTGATCATCAAACACTTTTGCTCAAACTCAGTCAGTACGGGTTTGAAAATAAATCTTTAGATTTGATTGAATCGTATTTAAAAAATAGGCCTCAGACTGTAGAAATTAACGGTGTCAAGTCAAAAGGTACTAATTTAAAAATTGGCGTGCCCCAAGGATCGATCTTAGGACCATTTCTTTTTCTAGCTTATATCAATGACCTGCCTTACATGGTTGAGAATGAAGCGGGCATTGTGTTGTTTGCTGATGACACGTCTCTTATATTCAAGTTAGATCGACAAAGCGAAGACGCTGTCGCAGCAAATAACATTTTGACTAAAATTTCTTACTGGTTTTCAGCCAATAATCTATTGCTAAATGCTCTTAAAACCCAATGCATTAAATTTACTCTCCCGAACGTGAGGCAGACCAACGTTGATATTCTAGTAGACGGTCAAAAACTAGGTTTTGTAAATGATACTACCTTCCTAGGGATCACAATCGACTCTAAACTACAATGGGGTGCCCATATTTCTAAACTTTCCAATAGGCTTAGTTCTGCAGCATATGCTGTGAGGAGGATAAGACAATTGACAGATGAGGCAACTGCTAGGCTCGTATACTTTAGTTATTTTCATAGCTTAATGTCATATGGATTACTTCTGTGGGGAAAGGCAGCCGACATTAAAACTATTTTTATTTTACAAAAAAGGGCAATTCGTGCCATTTACGGCTTAGGCTCGAGGGACTCACTCAGAGAGTTGTTTAAGGACATAAATATTTTAACTGTAGCCTCACAGTATATATTTGACAATATAATGTACGCAAGAAAAAATATTTTTAAGTTTAAGAAAGTAAGTGATTTAATTGATAGACCCTTGCGTAACAATCATAGATTATTTCTTCCGCGGTTTCGGCTAAGCAGAGTTAGTGATTCGTTCATGGGGAACTGTATACGCTACTATAACAAATTGCCAAAGTCAGTCCTTGATATGCCTGATAGTAAATTCAAAAGTTATGTGAAACTATTATTATGTAAAAAGGCATATTACAGGACTGAAGATTACCTTACTGATAGCAATATTTGGCTTGAGCTTGGCGCAGACGCCTCGTAATTCTGTATGCACAGAAATATTACGTTTGGTACGTTCGGTACATAATATTTTATAATATGACATTTTTATTTAATTTTCAATAATTTGACATTTTGCTATTTAAATTTTACCTATTTAACATTTCAATGATGACATAATTTTTTTCCAATTCAATTTTTATCAAGACATTTAATTAAAACAATGCACACTCAGTCCACATATATATAAGTAGTTTATAAGGTCTAACTAGAAATGTGAGTTGACGTCGCTTGGAGAAAATGCGCTGTGCAGTTTGTTGCCGCTTCTTCTGCACTCCGCTTTGGAAGCGGCCTAAACTGAGCCATAAGTAATTATTGACGTCAACAAAATTTTTTTGTTGTAAAAATTGTAAACACAAATATGACAATTAATAAGTGTTCAAAGAAACCTATATTAAATAAACGATTGAATCTTGAATCTTGAATGAATTTTTCACCGCGTGGCACTAAAAGAAGGTGATTGACGCAAAAAATATTTGAGGACCACTGCTTTAAATGTATTAACACCGACATGGCGGTTTATGCTCGGGCTCGCAGCATGGTGCAGTACCAAGTACTTGTTGCAGTAATTACGAAAATTTATTTTTGCTCGGACATTGTCTGACATATTATTATTCATGCGTTACTAAACTCTGACGTCAATCAGGCAAACCTGTTTCTGAAAATAATGCTATGAATGCTGAATAATAAACTCTTCATAAAAACATCAACTGATACATTTGACTTTATTCTTTTCTCGCAGACAACATGGAGAATTCGAGTACAAATCTATTTCTCAAGTTATGTAAACTTTACAGTGTGTGTGGTATTGACCTACTGATAATTTAAATTTACGTACTAAACATCAATCCAAACAACTTTCTCTAAACTAGCAGGCATTAAAATGGCTGATACATATTAAATTGAAACCCTACTTAATTAAAATATATACAGCAATTTTTTCTCGTTTTCAGTTTTAAGGGCGGCCAACCCGTCTATCTTTTCATACAAACGCTCGTACGTGATTATGGCGGTGCAACAAATCTTTCTTTGAAGCTTTTCACCTAATAGGTATCTTTTGCACTATATCTAGGTTTCTATCAGAACGAAAAATCAAAATTTGGAGAAACAACTTCAGTATTAGCCTCCAAAAATCAACTTTGGGCGTTTATAACATACTCAGGTGTGCGGGAGACGAGGGCAAGGGGCTCTTTTCACTTTGCCACTTTATCTGACATTGCGCTGGAAGGAACAAGCTTTTCGACCACGCTCGCGTTGACGATAGTCGGTTGTGGAAGGGCCCCCTTACGGAACAAAACTTGTTCTTATTTGTGTAGAGTACGTGAATCATTTCTATTATCGATATTTTAACTCCAAACACTCTGTATGCTTAGTTGATTTATCGCATTGTCATAGTTTCACTTAGGCCAGGAATTCCTGTCAGGACATTGTCTAGATCTTACGGAGCATTAATTTATCATTCGCGCCATTAAACCTTCCGTTTCTATGACATAGTGTTGTAATCCTGTCGTCGGCTCAGTGAATGTTAAGTAAGATTATACTATCCTTACTATAAATTTAACTTATACCTCCTTAATGTAACCTAAGCCGAAGGATAGATCAACGATTCCTTTCAGATGTATTGTGTTTATATAGAACAAAATGTTTCCCATAGTTTTAGTTGATAATGCCTCGTTTCTTCGTTTTTTTTTTACCTTTACCATCCCACTACTTGGCAAAAGTCTCTCTCATTTCCCTCCACTTGTCTTCGTCTAATGCAGTGTCGGACCAACCACGTTGGAAAACGTCAAGTTCAAATTAACAAGATAACTTTATTTATTTTATAAATCCATCCATCCATCCATCCATCAGGTCTTTTTTAGTCTCCACTGCAGGAGCACGACCCTCTCTGTACTACCACAGCAATATATTAGCCAGAGCAGTCAGAGGATTTGGCCTACACTCTCCACGCTGGCCAGACGGGTTGGAGAGGTCTTTTTGATGTTTGTAAGCTTTGTTTAGCTTGTAATTCCTAAGTCGCCTTTTACGACATCCACGGGAAGACTTGGAGTGGTCCTATTCTACTCTGCCGGGAACCACACGGCTAATTTATTTATTAACTAAAGGCATATTACTTTCAATTCTCCTTTCAATTCAATTTTATAAATAAAGAGATTTTACTACATATCCATTGAAGAAAACTTGCCCAATTATTAAATTAAACTTTGACCTTCCTAACATTATGACCTCTCATTCTCCTTAACATTTTGCTAATACTGCTTCACATGTCCGCCAACTCATCTCACATTCCGAAAACGCAAAATACAAACAATAATTTCACACAAGATATTCGCAACAAAACAACATTTCTCACGCGTAAAAAACAGGAGCAAAATTAAATCCACGTAGAAAGCGAAGCGTAAACCAGGCCATGTGTTCCCAATCTCTTTGCACAAAGTTATTGGACTGTTTTCCTTTAAATTTAGGGTTCCGTACGTGACCTAAGGAGGGTCGAGCGAGACGAGTTACGAGCTAAGTTTAGAAACGGAATATAGTAACTTTCTGCTTTTGACATTGACGTTTGTTGTAGATGCGTCGTCTAATATTCCGATGGGATTATTAGCCGGGTGGGATTTTATTCACTGATAAATATTTAGGTGTATTAATATTTTTTTATACTTAGCTGTAAGTCTTCCCAATATGTATAAAATAAAATAAAATTCCTAAAAACCATGACATAAAAACATCTAATTCTGTATGTCGGTGGTAAACAGTTTTTATAATTTTTGGTGTAACTATTAATTATTTTGTATTTGGTCTAGAAGCCACAAAGCTGTCCCCTACAAAATATAGCTCAACACGCCTTAAGAATTTTTTTTTTCAGTTTATTCTTTGGGACTCATCGTAGATTTACGTTTTGATACTTTTACGAAACTTTTAATTCAGAGAATTGTTAAATCCAGTTACCAATCTAAAACTAAAACATCTATGTACCTAGTAACTTTACTGCTTTGACGTACTATGACCATTTTCTGTAATTATGTATTGTAGTTTGAGCATGGCTACGTTTAATGGGTCAATTTGGCCAGAGACAAATGAACTACACTTGATAGCATGTTACTTAAATAAATAAATAAATATATAGGGACATATCACACAAATTGAGCTAGCCCCACAGTAAGTTGTGAACTTTTGTCGCAGGATACTAACTCAACGATACTATATTTTATAACATATAATTATATAGATAAACATCCAAGACCCAGGTCATTCTGAAAAAGATCGTTTTCCATCATGACCTGACCGGGGATCGAACCCGGGACCCCCGTGTCGCAGGCTGGCGTGTTGACCGCTGCGCCACGGAGCTCGTCAACTTATCTAAGATATTTCTCTGACATGTTGGTTTAGCAATATAATTAGTCTAGTTAAGTAGCAGTGGACTAACTGATGTTTAAAAATGACTTTTGGATACTAAGCTTGTCAGAGCGCGTGCCTCGTCATCTATTTCTATAGAATATAATATCAATGCTGACATGACACATGTGCTAACAAAAAGCTGTCACGAACACCAGCATTTAAGAATTAGCCAGCTTTTTAATCACTTATGGCACGATGGAGTCTGGTGCCGCCGTGGGGTTCCCGGTAGAGTAGAAAAGGACCTCTCCAAGTCCTTCTTGTGGATGTCGTAGAAGGCGACTTAGGAAATACAAGCTAAACAAAACTGATAAACATCAAAGAGATCTGTCCAACCCTCCTCCAAACTCTGGCCAGCGTAGAGAATGTAAGCCAAATCCTCTGACTGCTCTGGCATATATTAGGTCCTTACCTATGAAATTGACGTTTTCCATAGAGAATTTCGAGCAAAGAGAATTTTTCATACAAACGTTTTTAGTATTATTTCGGGTTTGATAGATTCAACAAAAACAAAACTTTGCACGGACAACATTAAGCGTAATTTAGACATTCTAAAATTTACAAAAAGTCAGAAAAATAATGGAAATATGGCCACATTTTTGATTAAAACAGAAAAACTTGAAACGACTTCTTTTCATGAGAATTTTCTAATAATTAAATAACACAAAAACATTAAAATTAATGCACGCAAAAGTAAATAATATAGGCTACTTTCAAGATTAAATAAAAAAATGTGTTTACCTGAAAATAATTGTCATCAGGAACAAAATGGCAAGCGGAAAAAAACACAAATTTCATAGGTAAGGACCCAATATATGGCTCTGGTAGTACAGAAAGGGTCGTGCTCCAGCAGTGGAGACAAAAAAGACTTGATGATGATGAAAAGCAATAGTTCAAGTTTATAAACACTTTCACGCTTGAAGAAAAAACATAGAAAATACCAGCTGCTTCTCTTCCCATGCAGATCATAAAAGCCGATCGAGGGAATATGCGAAAATTTAAAGAATCATGGTAATAGGCGATGCGGTTAATGATGGGTTATCACTATTTTGATTCCGTTTCCATCTCCACGCCCACAACGATGCTAAATGTGGCTTTAGAATCGAAGCTCTGTCTACCCCGTGAGGGAAAAAGACGTAACATTATGAAAATGAGCATGAAAAGCAAAAATGTTATTTATACTAACAGTTCAAACAAACCGCGCAATGTAATTTCGATAGAATAAAATTCTGCCGACCGCAAACCACTGCTCAGAAAATCAAAGGTTCAGAACTTACGTTTCAAAGGCACGGAAACAAAGTGAGGCATAAATTCCGTTTAATTCCGGCTTTGTTTGAACCACAAGCTTTACTGATAAAATTCAGAAATACTGGTGGTTTCGGTAAATAATTACAAATA